>OY728126.1:38970000-43877500 GCA_963277665.1 Viscum album
TGACATGAAATGTATGATTCTTATATTATAATTAATCCTAAAAGAATAGTTAATTGGTTCTTTTATGGATTTAGACCAAGTCTCTTAAAGTAATTGGATATAAAATAATTCAATAGGTATGAATAAATCATTCAGTGTTCTATCAATATATAAATGAAAATTGGATACTCTCAATGTTCTCGTATTTTTGGGGTCCTAAAGAGAATGAGTTAATTTTTTGGGAATTCTAATAATAAGTCCCATATAGGAAAGAAAATAAATATTGTTTTACATCAAAAGTGTGGAATAATGATGAATAAAATTTTATTTATGGGTTATATTAATTAATTTAACATTAGATGATAATTTTATTGATAAAAATAATGTCTAACTGATGTAAATAGGCTAGTCAATGAAAGGAATGGTGAAAATTTTCAACAGAATGTTCCACCAAAACTCCAATGTTATAATTACAAGGAAGATATAAATTTCTCTAATTAGTGAATGAATATGAGGATTAATGATGAATATCATCATCAATATCCTCTATATACAAGATGAAATGGAAAATCTCATGTGATCACAATGGTTGATGTGGATCATGAGAATGAAGTAGTTAAAGGTACACTTATCATACACTCTAGAAATTAAATTTTTACACTTGATTATATATCTAACAACTATTTTATATAAAAAATTCTAACAGCATCACATCACAACCTCAATGATAATATGTGTAGTTAAAATTGATATATCATAATGGTATTATGATAACATATTGAGTCTTTGGATCTTCTCCAATAGAATTCTATAGGAATTTACATCCTAGAAACTTGTGATTATACCAATATTTTAATTTGATGTGATTTTGGTCATGGATTAGCTCTCTTTATATATAGACCATATCAATTATTGAGGTAGATAATCAATAATTGATATTACAAACCAACGTTTGATTGTAATTAAATGTGAGGATGAATATAAAATACAAGTGGACATTATTTATGTTGTATTGGTATTATTTACTATTCATGAGATATATTTTTATAAATGGTTAGGTAGAATATCAACATCAAAGATATGCCTATTATTTGGGTTTATACAATTATATTTCCAATCTGCTTGACTATTGTACCCTCAAATCATGAATTTGAGTTTTCAATAGAACTCATACCTGATGTTACTCCAATTTCAATTACTCTATATACAATGACCCCAATTTAATTGTATGAATTAAAGTAGAAACTCTAGGATAATCTAGATAAGGGATTCATATAACCTTGTGTGTCACCATGTGTTGCAGATATTTTTTTTAATAAGAAGAAATGTGGATAAATGCTTATTTTAATTGATTATCAAGTATTTAATAAGATCACTATTAAGGACAAATATTCTCTCCCATGTATCAATAATCTATTTTATTAATTATGAGAAGATCAATATTTTTCTAAGACTGATCATTAATCTCGATATAATCAATTTAGGGCCAACTTGCAAGATATACCCATGAAAAAAATTCATTTCAGTTATGGTCATTATGAATTTATTGTAATTTAATTTTAAATTTCAAATTCTCCTACTATATTCATGGATTTAAGGAATATATTAATTTGAAATTACCTTGATTAGTTTTGGTAGTCTTTATAGATGATATTATTATATATTAAAATAGAATGGAAGAGCATGAAGATCATTTGAACATAGTATTGAATACATTGAGACAAGATTATTTATATTAAAAATTTATCAAGTGTAAATTTTAGTTATTAAATGTTTCATTAATTGGACATATAATCTCAATCAAGGTTATATAGGTGGATCCTTCATAGATGAATGTTATTAACCAATGACCAAGACCAATCACTATGAATGAGATCCATAGATTTCATTTATTTACTGAATATTATTGATTATTTGTGAAATATATGACTTTAATGTCTAATAAATTAATCAAATTCACTTAGAATGGATCCATGATCCATTGGAATGATGAATGTGTGGAAATTTTCAAGGAGGTGAAAAAGATGTTTTCCATTTCACCTGAACATGGACTTCCTTGCAACGGGGAAGGGTTTGTGATCCTATGTGATGTATCAAAGAAGGTATTGGGATACATCCTCATATAAAATTTTGTGGTGATAACTTATGACTCAATAAATTTAAAAATTCATGAGAAATATTAAATAAATAATGATTTGGAGCTAGAAGTGGTATTTTTTCACTTACAAAACCGAGGAATTACATTTATAGTTAATGGTGTAATATATATATACTAATCATAAAATCATAAAGTATATTTTCATGTATATAGATTTAAATATGCACTAAAGGAGAAGTATGGGGTTAATTTAATATTATGTATACCTAACACACTTCCACAATAATAAAGATAACATTTTCTTTGAGATTCTGATTTGGAACGACCATGCTAGTTTATCCATGATATGGATTGAAATAAATCCAATATTTAATTATTTTTAAAATGTGAATCTTTAAATCATGACGAGCAGTCAAATATCATATCTCTGTCATATAAATGTTAAAATATCCATCTATGTGTGGATTAAAGAGGTGTGTAAGGATGATGAGGAACTGTAGAGAAATGTGAGAAATGTTCCAGATTTCATTCACGACATTGAAAAAATGATAGTTTTAGGAATAGAGTATGTGTCTTATTAATACCATATGTGAAGAAGGATTAGTTGAACGAAGCTCATAGTTTATCATCCTCTATACATCCTAGAGTTGGGATGATGTATATAGATCTAAAAGTGTATTTTTGGTGGAATAACATGAACATGGTTATTGCAAAGTATGTATCATAATGTATGGTATTTCAACAACTTATAGTTGACAGAAAAAATTCAAATGGTATTTTACATCCATTACCCATACAAAAATGGAAATGGGAAAACATTAATATTGATTTCATCATTAGACTCACCAAAACATCTAAACAAATAATTACTTTAGTGTTTTAGTCAATCTCTTTATGAAATTTGCATATTTTATTTCTATCAAAGAAGATTTATCTCTTGATCATTATAAAATCATAAATTTTATAATAAATAATGGTCTTTTTGGTTTTATTTTTTTAATCCATTTTGTGAAAAATTAATATTTTTTCAATGTAATATTTACCTTTATATTTGACCTATGCTTTATATAATGGTAACTCGGAATATTCAATGGTATTGTATAGGTATGAGAAGTTTTACCTTAGTTTTTGTATGGGAATTTTCTATGTTTCATGTACTTCATAAAGGTAACTCCACATTCTTAAAGGATGAATAAGGTTATGATTATGTTCATAATGGTTATTTAAGGATAAATTATAGACTATGAAAAGGTAATTTTTGATTTTTAAAGGATGTGTAACCGTATTCATGATGATGAGATATGGGTATGGGTAATGCCAAGTTGCCCCTACATAGTTCCCTTTTATGCATAAGGGTAGTCTTTTTAAATTTTTATCATTTTATTCTTCCATTTTGATCATGAATCGGGTACCCATAATAGATTAAAATCATGGGAAATAAATTCCCTTGACTTGTTTAAGATAATTACTTCTTTTCTGATGGTTTTTAATGCACTTCAATTAATAAGTGACTCAGAGACTAATTAAATAATGAATTTAGTTTTATATTTATAATTTTGTGAACAAGTTTGTAGGTTTTATTCTTTTAAATAGTTGAAACATACTTCCCTTCAATTTTGGTGATCCATTTGAGTCTGAGCGTCCTATAAATTAAATTATTAATGATTAGTGAATCCTTCATTAATTAATTTTATCCCTTTTTCAGTTTCTATTCATTGAGAGACTTACCTCCTCTATTCTCTACCTTATGTGTTAAATTTTTAAAAGGGATAATTTTTAGGTTTTATTTATATTTTTTAAAATTAATATTACTACTATTTGTAGATAAATATTTTTGATAATAATTAAATGTTATTAACATGGAATTATCAAAGAATAATGAATAATTACTAAATTCATATATTAGATTATTATAAAGAGATATAATATTATCACATATTGTTTTATAATTATTATTTTTGGGATAAATGTTTATTACATGTTATGGAAAAAGTTATAATTTGAAAATTATCTGGGAGTTAGAAACTATTATTGAATTTTCTATTTCTATTTATTTGGAAATAATAGATTTGGGATCCATTCTAGGAAGCCTTTTTGAGTGTTTTGAACCAACATATAAGGGGATGAGATTTGGGAGATGATTACTTGATGAACCATAGTGTTGAAGTTGAAAACCGTGAGGTAGGAATTTACTTTCCTAGTTGTGGATCTTTTATACACTTGTTTCAATTGTTTAATTACTATTTTGGAATTGACTAATGTTCATATTTGATACTGATTTCTGGTGGGTGTGTTTGTTTTCAGGAAGCCCATATATAATCTTTGTTTCCTTTATAGTTACTAGATTATCATGTTACTATACATGATATTGGGAAAATATTTTTTAGGATGCTACAATATTTCTTATGATGACATGTTATGCTTGTACTATCAGGATATACCTTATTTTGAGTTTTCATGCCTTTGGAGTTTGGTTCTTGGTATCTGTGATGGGTGGACCATAATGGTATGTTTACTCTTAGAATTGGAGTGCCCACGACAATAAAAAATGATGATGATAGACATATAAACTTGGTAGTAGCATGATTCCCTTCTAGCCTAAATGGATCTTTATGCCTTAAGGATACCAATTAACATGATAAAACAAGATGCATTGAAGATACCTAGTAACCAGATAATATCAATGCCTTTAACATAACTAGTGACATTATGTTATCTTTTTGCCTAATTGTTGTTTATTTTTAAAATTTTGATCAACCGTCTGATATGGCATCGAAGAAGGTATGGTTGAGGCTCGTGGTAGCTTGGATAGCACATGAGTGCTCGGTATGTGATTGTTTATGATTTCTCGAACATTTATTATTATTCTAAAATACACTAATTATAAATGTTAATATTTTTTAATAATTCATTGGTGGTGTATTGATGGGTTTTATTACTCAAGCCCGGCATAGTAATCTCATTGTTTGTGCATACATCATGTATTGGGGTACAAGAAAGGGCTAGGGCCCTGTGGAAGATGGTTGATCTGAGGAGTATAGAGCTGCGAGTTATAATAGGATGTACTCTAGAGGATTTAAGAGTTTTATTTATTAATTTTATGTCAATAAATATACTCTGGTTTGGTTTCAATAATGGGATCACATTTTTTAATTTGTTATATGACATGTATATATTTTGTTATTACATTTTACTCATTATTACAATGAGATATTGAATTATTATTTATTATTATTCGTTAATGTACATTCTACATAGGGTATAGTCTTCCCATTGATAATTTTTAAACTCTTTATTCTAGTCAATATCTTCTTTCATGTGGTGATGTGTGTGTGAGGTCATGTGACTCTCTGACTCCGATCTGATGGTTTGGGTTGAGGGTTTAAAAAATGTTATCAAAGAATAGTTTCCTTCATAAATTTTGGACTAAACAGGTACATGGAAGAAAGAATATAGGATTTATGGGTCTTGGGTAGGGTAGTTGCCATATGTCTAGCTGGAACATGTGTAATTTCCTCCACGTTACCATTAAAAGGATTCACTAACTGAAAATTAATTTTTTATTATCAAAAACTTTTATGATAAAATCGGGAAATCATAAGTTCAAACACTAAGGTAAATAGAATCAAATAACTAGGCACATAGAATCACATGCCATATATTTACCTGTTGGGGTGATACATTATGGATTATAATTTAATGTCTTGAATTTTTCTATTTGTTCTAGATAGAAATGTATTATTTTACTATGTGGTATATTAATTTACCTTATTGTTGTGATATATTCATACTGGATTTAATTATTTTAACCTGATCATACATTGTTATTTTGTATAAATATAACTATGACTAATGTGTAGGGATTGAGATAATGGATAGTGTTAAGAGGGATATACATTATTTTATGATTAGAATCATATAGAAATCTTTGTTTGATCCCATTAATATATTAGGATTTGTCGTAAATTTCCTTAATGTTTCCCATGGTGTTATAAAAGATAACACCACGACATAGACTTAAAGAACATTATGCAAAGTGTTCTAAAATACTCTCATAATGAATGATGTTCCTTCTTTACTAATTTATATGTATGAGAATGTAGTTGAACATTGTTTCACACCAATAATTTGGTTTATGAAACCTCGCCACTTCAGCTAGAAGACATTCACATAGTATCTTTCCTAATACATAGGATCCCAGAACTTTGGTTCATTATTACATGAATTTTTAATTTGGAATTTCCTACCCTTATAGGGAACCAGAGGACCTTAGGAAGTTGAGGACAGGGTTGAAATCAATTTGGGAATCATTGACCTGGTAGAGACTCATATGAATTGGCTGGTAAATCTGGTAGCATTCATGATTTTGGATTTTCCCATTCATATAAATCTACCCATGTTTTTATTGGTCTACACTTACCTATCGAGTTCCCTTCTATGTTACTTTCAATCGATATACCTTTTGGAATTAAGGTAGGACATTTTCATTGATTCTCATAGTGTTGTAAATTCATTTATTCTTATGAAAAAATATGTGACTTTAGGGTTCTGGATATGAAATGATTTTATGTGATTATCGGCATGGAATGAAGGATCATATCCTAGTATTACATTGATTTATATCATATATGGGTATCATTTACATCACCTAAGGGATTAAAGTTGGTAATGGCCAAAGAATGGGAATATGGAGCGGGTAGAATTTTTCAAAACTTGAGTAAACTTGATACACTCATGATATAGATTTTGGGCATATCTCATTCAGTGGGTTTAGTGGAAACCCACTCATAGTTTCCTCCATTTATGAATCTCTATTAGTAAATATTTCATATAAACTCATTGTACATCCCCCTGACAGAGAATTTTACCTTGAGATAAATCTCATGCTATGTGGGAAATCCATTTTGATACCCCTTTATCATATGGTTCCATTCTAATTGAAGGAACTCATGGTTAAACTCAAGGAATTATATTAGAAGGTTATTTTTAAGGAAATTACTTCACCATGGGGACCACATATTATATTCTCCATGATGTTAGAATGTGCTGTTTAACTTTTCATATATTATCAAAATTTGAAATAAGTGATGTAGAATAACATATAACCCTTTTCCATGATCAAGGATACATTTGGTAGGTTATAGGTAGATCGATGGTTCTCTCAAAATGAGTGTAGATCAATCAATCAATAGTTTAAGGTTAGAGAAGAGGAAATCCCAAAGATGGAATTTTTGATCAACTATGGTATATGTGATTACTCATTAACACAATTTGAATTGACGAATGCATCATGACTGTTCATGGATCTCATAAACATGTACTTAAACCCATATCCTAACTCGTTCATCACAGTTTTTATTAATTACATCATCATCTACTATTTAATCCAATAGAATCATTCTATAAATGTTGATATGTTCCAAAGTACACTTTGAGTACATCAACTCTACACCAAGATGTTGAAGTGTAAATTTAGTATTTAGGATTAGAAATTCATGATGCATGTGTTGTTTAAGATAGGTGTATCCATATACCTAGATAACGTGGAGGATGTGATGTCCTATAAATATCCCGAAATGATTTTTATGATGATAACATTTTTGTTTTATTGTAGGATACTATGGATATTTTATACATGACTTCTCTTATTTGTCAACACCCATAACTGCACTGATGAAAAAGGGAGTGATGTTTTAGTGGTAAGACTAGTGTGAAGAATAATTTCACAAGATATAGAGGAGGTTTACTATAACATAGGTACTTATACTACCCAATACAAGGATTGGTTATGTTTTATACTATGATACATCATTAATTGGATTAAGAGAAGTGCTTATGTAACGAGACTGGGATGTTTCTTATCGATCATGTCATTTGTGAACCTATGAATAGAATTATCCATATCATGACTTATAACTGGAATCCATTTTCTATGCATTGATGTTTTTTTGATTTTGTCTCTTCAGTGAGAGGTTTATTTCTTATACTGGCCATAAGATCTTCAATTACATCATCACATAAAAGGACTTGAACATGATGTAGAGGTGTTGGGAAGAGTATCTACATAAATTCAAAATTAAGATAGATTATGTAATATAAAAAGGTAACATTATAGTTGATTATATTATCCATAAGAATAAAGTCACATAATGAGTTTTTTAATAGACTATTGAGGAAACATTTCCATTGATGAGATAGTTAAGTGATTAGAATATATATGATTCTAAGGAACAGGGATCGATGATGTGTGATCTAATGGAATTCATGTACTATTTAGTATATTAGGTAAATTATAGACACGATTCTAAAATAAATTTATTTGGGATGTAGAAACATATAGCTAGTGGAAACTCTATGCACGGGTGGTCATTGGATGATGGTGATGTAATCCTTGTACATGGGATATTTGTAGTCCCTACTTTCATCAGGGAAGATATGACGAAATAAATAAATACCACTAAGTGGGTTGTATATATTAGTGTGAAAAATATTTACCATGACTTATGTTGGTAGTTTTGGTGGCCATGAATGAAGGGAGACATTTTTGGATTTGTTTCTCGATGCCTTATTTGTACAAGGATAATAAACTAGCACTATCATCCTTGTGGTTTTCTACAACAACTTCATATGACATTGTGGATGTGTAGGAACATAATGATATACTTTCTAATGGTTTCACCTAGGACCACAATGATTCAAGACGTTTTTTGGGTGATTGTTTATTGGATAATGAAATTTCATCATCTCTTGTTTATCTCTAAGACTCACTCGGTAGAAAAGCTAGGAAATATATATGTAAAAGAGATACTAAACTTTAATAGAGTTTCCTTGAGAAATGTATATTATAAATAATCATGTTTTATGTCATGATTTCGGTGTGTCTTGTATATGACTTTGGGACTCAGATGAGTTTGAGATTAGTGTACAAACCCTTGAGAGATGGATAGTTGAAGCAGATGATCTATATACTCGAGTATATGCTTTGGGAATACTGACAACAATTTGGATGATCAAGGATGATCACCAAGAATTCATTGAGTTTTCATAAAATAAAATCTATCGGGATTTGACTTATATAGAATCCCATAAGGAACTATATGGGACCCAATTTGGTTCAAGATACCTCCAATAGAATATATCTGATTTAGAAGAGGATGATCACAACTCTGAGAAAGCAGTTATATTATACCGATCTTGTGATGATAACATTGGATTTCCCTATGGTAAACCAAGTTTTCTTTAAATTTACTCATTTGTTTGGACATAAACGTTTGGGGAAGCAAGGAATGATATCTATATATTTTGTTAGACCCTTTGAGATCACCGAGTAGGTTAGGACAGTGGTGTACTATTCTAAATTTTCCACTCGCTACTGAGGTATGGATGATGTGTTTCATATGAATCATCTTAAAATATGTATGCATAATCCTGATTTTATAATTGAATGTTGGGATGTTTAGATAGATCCTTAAGTATTTAATAAGTTATGAATGATGCAGATTATATACCAGAGTGAGAAAGTCCTTTTAGGGAAGATGGTGCAACTTTTCCAGGTTTTATAACAACCATGGATAGACCCAAGAGGAGACTTGGGAGTTAGAGGACAATGTTCAAGATCAATATGATGAATTATTTTAGTAGTTTTTTAAGGAAATTATCAAGGAAGTGAACTTTTTATAGGGTGATAATTGTAATATCCTTTTCTATAATAAATAATGACACTTTAGGATTTCTATTTGTAAAAAATAGAGAAAATTTAATACATTTCAACGATATATTTACCCTTATATAGGAATTATGATTTAAGATAGGGTAAATCATAATTTAAAATGTCTACATAATGGAAATAGGTGTTTTCCCTAAGTTTCATAAGGGTAAGTGCTCGATTTCATGCATTTCATAAGGGTAACTCCAAAATCCTAAGGAATTCATAAGGGTAAGAACTTATTTACAAAGATCATTAAGGGTAATATTTCCCTGTATAATGTAAATGTTTAGTTTTAAATGATGTGAAATGGTTTTATAGATGTTGTGACCTACATAAAGGTAAAACCTAGATACCCTTACAGACATCCCATTCTGTATAAGGGTAGTAATTCTTCCTAGTTTTTATGTTTTGTTCTTCCTGGTTGACCTTGTATAACATACTACCAATTTTAAAAGCATAAAATCCTGAGAAATAAAAAACTTTGAATCATTAAAGTTCATAACTCATATTATAATGTTTTTGAATTCCCCTTAATTTAGATGAAATTTAGATAAAAATTAAATGATGTATTTATTTTATGGTTTTTAATAATATTAACTAGTACGCATGATGACTTCCTAATAATATCTAAATATTTATTCCCATTGATTTTTGAGATCCTTTTGAATACAAGAATACCTAAAATTGCTTTATTAATAATCAGTGATGTTTCCTTTTATCAGTCCAATCCCTTCTTTACGTTGATAATCTTAGTAGGACATACTTCCACTCTCCAGTTCTTTAGGCTCCTCATTTCTAAAAGGATTTATTTCTCAGTTTTATTTTTCATTTTGAAAAATAATATACCTAATATTTTTATAGAAAAATCATATAAAATCATTAAATCGTATCAACTTAGAATTATCAAATAATAATAAAGTATTACCACATTATTATCTCTGATTATTCTAGGGAGACATAATATTATCACATGTGGTTTTAAAATTTTTATTTGAGGATGAAATAGTGATCACATGCTAAGAATAAATTGATAATTTTAAAATTATCTTAAAGAGAGAGACAATTTCCAAATGTGGTGTTTTTATTTCATTACTAGTAATAGATTTGGCATAGGTTTTAGGAATCCTAGGTGATTGGTTTGAAGTATCTAATATGAGATTATTATTTGGGTGAAAATTCCTTAATGAACCTTGATGTGGATGTCTACAACCTTGAGGTGGGAAGTTCCATTCTCTTTGGGGCCCACATATACACATTTTTCCATGGTTTAATTCATCTGTTGGCATGGTTTTATATTCCTATTTAATTAAGATTTCATTTTTTTGTGTATGACATTGTGATACATAGATGTGATCCTTGTTTCCATGATAATTTCTATAGTATCTTGCTATCAATATTGATGTTGATCATATGTTGGTTATGATGCTACGATGTTTCTTAGTATTCCATGTTATTATTACCTTATCATGATACTCCTTGATACAAATTATCCTACATTTAGAGGTTGGTTCTTGTTATACATTATAGGTGGGAAATCGTTGTAACAACCTAAAATTTTAAAATAATAAAATTTTATTCAATAGTTTATATGACATGAAACAGTGAGCTTTAATAACCCATGAATTTTATTTCTCTATATTTGATCTCTTCGATAGTTTGCAGAACACACAACCCTAAGTCAAAATGAACCGTAATATAGTATAACATTATAAAAGAGAAATTAAATTACTGATTATTAACGGTACTAACAATATTATGAAAATTATGGAAATATATTTATTATAAATAAAATAATAATCATTTAAAATAAAAAAAATCTATAAAACTATATTTTTCTAAAAAACGGTTTAGTTATGCTTTGCGCACATAAATTAAATATAATTTTACCGATTTTATAAAATTTATTTGATAAAATGAAATTATTTTTTTAAATCATCATATAAAAATTAGTTTAGGAGGAATTTATCATATTTCTCTACAGAGTTTAATTTTTAGAAGAATAATGAAAAATAATAATTTTTATTGAACTTTATTTTTTATTTAAATAATTTACCACGAAAGTTTTTAATTTAAATAGGTTTTAAAGTCAATTTAGTTAAGCTATATTAAAATTTATCTAATTTAGGTTACTGTAATAAATTTCATATTGAATTTTCATTTTAAAACCTTATACACTAATGATAATTTTCTCTTTAGAAACCAACTTTTTATTCACGTCTACAGGTATAATTTAAAATTGGATTCTAAATAATCCGTGAATTGTATTTATAAAAATGGATTAAAAATTTGAAATCATCGTTATTTTTATTATTTAATAATTCAACTTTATATTTTTACTATTATGAATATTGAAAGAAGAAAAAATATATTCTCACAGTTATATTAAAAACTGATTTTATTAGGGAAAACTAAAAATATAAGGGTTAAAATAACATTATAAATTTTTAGAAACTCATTTAATAGACATATATAGACCTTATACCCTAGATGGTTTGTTGAAGACCCATTTTTAAATTTTTTTGAATGATATAAATGTGTGTGTAATTGATTATTTTCTTAAATCCCATGTGTGTCCTCTCCCCCGTTTATTAAAGACCACCACATAACCTCCCCTCTTCAAACATCAAATGTAATTTGGTTCATTAAATACCTAAACATATAACTTCATTAATCCCATTACTAAATACATTCCAATTTATTTTATCATAAATAAATCCTAGGATGTTTTTTTGTACAAACTAAGAGAAGTTATCTGAAGAAAAGTTAATAATCTTAAACAAGTATTTTAATTTTGTTTCTTGTTCAACATTCTTCCAATATTATTAATAAATTATAACATAATAACCTAAATATATTACATGTACTTATAAATTATTATGTTTATGTAATTACCAATATATATATCCACTTCCATCAAATTGGAAATGAAATTGTTCACCATATGTATGGCGGACTACCACCTCACAAACTAATGTAATTTGATTACAATAACCACCTTTAAAATATAGATATAATTATGGATTTGAAACATAAATATAATACATATTATTTAGTTAAACTTGTAAAATTTTAATATCACTTATACATTTTTATGTTCCATTCCATTTAAAATATGTTAATTTCCCTTGTGTGTAGAGCGGACTACCTTCTCATGAAGTGATGTGATTCAATTTTCACTTATGTTTTACAAGTAAGGTAGTAAGGATACATTTAGTTATTATATATATATATATATATATGATATTATATTTTTTATTTAAAATTAATATATCACCTATTTTCTTACCCTTTCACTTGTTAAGGTTCTGATAATGTAGCTCGTGCATATGTACGAGGAACGATATCAATGGGGCAATATGATCCATTCTTTATGTTAAAATTTCAATAATTATTATAAAAAATTACATAATGGGAAAAATAATATATTTATAACATTAATATAATTATAGATATTATATAAGTATAAAACATGGGTAAAAACATGAACATTGCGGTTAATACATGCCTGAGAAAATAATGCAGATATCACTCGAAACAATTGTATATATATGAATTGTTTGGAGGTAAAATTACATTAAAACACAAGAACACAATCCGAATAGGTAATAAATACCCTCCCCACTCCTAGAAGATATCACACCTATCAGGCCTTATTTATTTAGAACATGGCTAACATTTCTAATGGGCATGAAGCCCATTTATCCTTTATTGAGGCATATTGTTAATTTATGCACCTAATTTATTTTATATGGTGTATATGAAACCCATTTTACATGTAAATTAGTGACTCATTAATAATTAATAATATTTTAATTTTAAATTATAATTATTTTGTTTATGGTGATTTGACATAAAAACTTCTAAGTGGTAAGGAATTTTGTGACCCAATTTCTTTCATTGGTTTATATTACTTCTTCATTTCCTTGGATATTCTATGATTATGTGTGTGTTGAATTTTAAATATTTTATGTTGTATATGCACTTTTTAATGTAAATCTAAATTTAATACACATAATCATTTCATTAGTTAATTGTCAATTCAATATTATGATATTTATAAGGGTTTATTTTTAAAATCTCATTTTAATCATGATTGCTTGTGCTTGAATTTCCATTAAATGAAATTATTTGATAATTTTCTAAAGAAAACACTCTAATTTTCTTCTAATAAAGTTATTAATGATTTTTTCATGTAATAGAACCATTTTTTCACTCTTTGGTACATAAAAAGATGGTAAAATTTGTTTTAATAGAATCTAAGTTCATTTCTTTCTTTGGTCCAAAATATTTTTTCTTCCAAAACAATATTTTAAAAAAATGTTTTAAAAAATGTTTTTATAATTTTCTAAACTGATTTATTAATTTCATTTTTCTTTATTTTTTCATTTTACATAATTTTTTAAAGGATATATTTTAGACATTTTTAAAATAAAGATCCTTTGGATTTTTTAAAAAAAAAAGGGATATTTTTTTTAATATGTAAAGGATGAACATATTTTACAACCATCATGGCCACACAATGATTTAAAAATTATTTTATATGTTTTAAAGGTTATTGTAAAATATAATTAATTTTAAATTATTTTCAGATATTTTAGTTTCAGAAAAATATATTTTCAATGTGAATTCAATATTTTCCTCATGATTTTTTTTGTATATATTTTAAATTATTTCTATTCATCAATAAAAACCCATTATTTTATATATAATCTACTGGGGATATATTTTATTTATGGAATAATTATTTTTTCTATGGATGGTTTATGATCATTTTGACATAGGAAATTATTGACATTCAGTTTGTTGAATTTTTTTCAATAACATTTCCTTGAAATATTCACCATTTTGTGATCATTGGGAATTATATATCCCCAAAATACAATATGATTTATCTGGTATTTGTTTATTACTTAAACCATGTCATTTATACATATGTTGTTCTATATTGATTGTTATTTTTTTCTAGCAGAATATTGATAAATCTGTATTATTTACAAAATATGGATATTTGATGACAATACCCATTTATCAGGAATTAAATCAATTATACGATATATGAATAAGGATTTGGACATATAGTGATAGGTGGGTCATGGAATTATATATCCCATCAGTGTATATATAGTCTCATGAGGAGAATCAGTAATCTATAAATAAATGTGGGTTACCCATTGTTTTAAGCTATCTTTTAAAAGGACTTGATAGTAGAGGTATCATGATATCTGAGTTCTTGTCATCGAATAATTAATAAATTCATTCATTGAGATTTTATCTATTATTATTCATGATATTTTTAAAATGATATTATCTCTTGATTAATTACATTATCATTTATTGATTAAATGGCATGTGTCATTTGTTATCTACCTTTCTATATTGATTGTTCCTTATTTATTAATGATTTTCAAGTTTTTTAAATCAAATTTCAATTTAGTTATTTACCTTTTCTTCTTGAATATTTATTATCTATTCATGATTGTAATTTTATTTAAATATCATATGTGTTCAGTTATTTACATTTTCAAATTTATTATTCATTATATATTCATAATAATAAAGTCTTTTTAATGGAATGTGTGTTCAGTAATTTAGCATTCCATATTGATTATTCCTTATCTAATCATGATATTCAAGTTATTAATTAAATTTATTTTTTGTTAAGATTTTTACAATTCAATAGTTTTTCTTCTATATTTATTATTCATTATTTACTCATGATAGTTTCCAGATTCTGTAATTCTTACTAATCATCTAATCTCACCGTTATTTTGTTTCCTTTATCAAGAATCCAGGAAGTGTACTATGAATGATATGAAATGATATGATACTGAGAATAAGGATATTATTAAGAAAAAATACGTTGTAATTTTTGTATTCAAATTTATTGAAATAATGTAGTATTTATCTAGTTTACTAAGACTATTAAACTATTAGGTCTTTTGGGATGTTATTCCTTTTATATTATAACAATGTAAAAAATAAAACACCTACACTAAGCTATAGTATTTAGAGTTGTTATAGTTTATAAGTGAGGAAATTTATTAGAATCATTGGGTACTAGATTTAGGAAAACATAGATATGAGAACATAACACTATGATAGGATTTTAGGATATATTTAAAATAATATCTTAATGTTTTGATTTGGTAGATATTATGTGTTTTTCCGTAGAACTTCATATTTTTATGTATAATACAAGTAGACTTGGTTCTAGAATAGATATACATAAGGGTAATAACTCTAAAAAGGGAATGGTAGTCTTAAGATTAGTGTTAAATAGTACACAAAAACCTACCTTACTGTGCACCAGGTTTGACCCTCACAGTGGATATTCCTTTTATAATTAATGTTTTATTTAAAAATTATTATGAAGGATCCAAATATATAACGAGAATTAATGACCTGGTTAAACATAATGTGTCCTAAATTGAAAATATGGTGTCATGATTTAAAACTTTCATAAGATATTCTTCATTATTATGTGGTTTTACTGTATGTTAATTACTGCTCACACTATGTTTTTTTATTAAATGGATTAAACCTGAAGTAATAGTTCTAACATTTAATATGAAGGGAAATGTGGTGACTATGATCAACCAAATTGGATGATGAAAAAAGTGAAATATAACATGATTATTTTGAATCAGTTATCCTAAAATATGATTAACAACCTATAAATTAACAAACTATTAGACTCACAAAAGGAGTGAAGGATGGAGTTCTCAAATACCATAATTGGTGGAGACCATAGAGAAAAAAATGCTCAATTCCCATTTTTTCATAAATGTGGATAGAGATACCCCTGAATGTGTCTCAATGGAATGGTAAATTGTATTATTTGTTGAAAATAAGGTCATAAAACAATGAATATGCAATAAATAATTAAGATAATAATAGAAGGGAATAAATTTCATTCTAAGGAAATATTTATAGTTAATTAACTTAAATGTTTAGAACCTGAGAATTATTTGAGTTAATGCCTTCTTATAATGGTTTATCCCTCGAACAAGGAATAACCTATGTTCAAATAAAATGGATAAAGTATTTAGGTATTGGGATTACTTAATTATATTGTAAAAGTTCATTTACTAATGATATTTTAGTAATAAGAATCATTATATATATAAATAATGTGATAATTTTTGAATCTTATATATCTTCATTAACCTTATATTTATGGATACTATCATGGGTTTATGAGTTTAATATTTATTATATGTCTCAAATTTTCAAACATTCATTTTTATGATTTATTTAATGGGAGTACACTAATATTTACAATATTTTAGGTGAAATTTATTTCAATACAACCCATTAGTTTAGCATATGTTTTAGTGAAAATGTTTTTGAAGAATAATTTCATTAATTTTTGTGGGAATATTTTTAAAGGTATCGATAACCATTAGGGTTTATCTTACCTTTGATGTTGGGGTAATTGTCTGTTATTACACATTGGAAAAGTTATATGAATTATATTAATACAGTTTTTTGAAAAGGAAAACACGCATTTCGAGTGAAAACTCATCGCATCCAGCTATCCCACAGGGCTTGAACCCCTAATCGATGGGTGATAAGGGTTTAACTCCTAACACTAACCAACATGGTTCTATAGTTATTATTTAATTACTTTTACCTAAATGATTTGATGATTATGTAACACCCCAGGTAAATAAAGAATATGACATTTTCATATTTATCCATAATTGTGAATAAAATATTAATATGACTTTAAAGGGGACGCTATACTCGAAGGCGTACCCAACAAGCAACAATGAGTTTCTTGGGAATCTTACGTTGCACTCTAATAATAAAATAATATTATTTTAAATGGCAGTTAACATGTAGCCGTTGTATTGGCGGGAATGAATAGAAATAACTAAAATATGATTATATATGTTTTTAAATGTTTTTACTTTTATCCAATAAAAGATAAAGGCTTAAAATACGGAAAGAATTCAATTTTAGGAGTATATGCCCTAGTTTTCACTAAAGGTTCACTTATCGCCTTTTGATGGCGAACCGTCATTAAATATAGTTTTTTTTCACTCTTATACATCCTTTTGGATCAAATAAAACTCTTCTTTAGAATCGGGATATCAAAATTTAGTTTGTGTAAATTTTTGGTATCTTTCTGATAAAGTTCATTTTTTTAATGAATAGTGTAAAATGTTGTATTTTAATTCAAAACCTCTTTTTAATCTAATTTATTTATATGATTAGATTATCTTTTTAATTGGTTTTAATGTGAAATTAGAATAAATTTTTACCATTAAATCCAATAGTGGTCGTTGGAATTAATTTCACTTTGAAATCAGACTTAAACTAGTGTCAATCTTTTGATAATTATTGTTTCATAAAAACACGCTATTTGTCATGACAACGGGAATTACTTATTAAACTAATTAATGTGACTTATATGTTTTGAATTTTGTAAAATTAAATTCATTTTTGAATTCAGAATATCAAATATATCTTAGGGTGAATTTTTGGTAATTTTCTGAAAAACTTCAATTTTGGATGAATAGTGAAACCACTGAGTGGTACTTATAAAAACTGATTTCCCGTTTAAATGAAATTTTGCCACCTTTGTGTTTTGAATTTCAAAAATCCGACATACATGGTTGTCATTAAGAAGTAAAATGTGGTAAAATGGGATTAAAATAATTTTTTGGTGAATAGTAACTTATTATGTTTTTAATCGCGGTTAGAGGTAATTAGTGTAGTTTAAGGTAAAAATAATGTTTTAATAATACGAAATGAACTTGAAACATGTCCTAACCTCATTGGATGTGTCATGTCCGGCCAATACAAGCCATGGGTCAACTTGGGGACCCCATGGAGCCACATTGGTTGGGAAATGACATAAATAACTTTTTATTTAATGTTAAAGTAAAAATGACACACACATGAAATGTTTTACTAAAACAATTTTTACATGGGGTTATACAAATCATAGTTTTGACTATAAATATTAATTGGAAAGATAAAACTATTTCCTACATCATAGTATTTTTTTTATAATTTTTAGATTTTAAATAAATTAAATTATTTATGAAATCATGATGATGCCACGATGACTTCATTATTTAACGATTTAAATAAAATGGAATGATAATGTAATATCTAAGCCCTACACATGTCCAAAACCTATTGGATGAGAGGATTTCGAACCCTTATCACCTTATCCTCGAAACAAATCAATGTGAGACCTCTTAAATCCGAATACCATTTTCAAATAAAGTAACATTTGCTTACTTTCCATGAGTGCCCCTCCTCTCATCTTATAAAAGGCCCCCACCTCTACCTCCTTACCCACACTCCCAAAGCCTTTGGCTCGGGCAACCCCTGACCATTTTGTCCCTCCACTTCCCTCTATTACTCCTTGAAGCCTCACTTTGGGAATAATTCTTCTTAAGGAAGCCTTTGAGCTCAAACCAAAGAGAGTTACCCGATTTTAAGGTAATGTCTTCTTTTGAGTCCTTTTTTTTATTTTGCTTCTACGACCCCCTAAACTCTTTTTATTCTTTTATTTTGTAACAACTCCAGTATCCTAAATATACTATGATGTTGTTATAATAAGTATTCGAGCTAAACTTACACACACCAACATCTAATGGTTAACGAACATACTGTTTCCGTGGATTGGGAACTTATGCCTCCCGAAACGATGATTGTTCAACATTCATTTAACACCTTCAAAGGTGGCCATTAATATGTCACTATATTTATATATGATATATAATATGTTTATGTTTTACTTAAGATTCTATATTTTTCATTTGTGTCTTACCTTTATGGCTTCCATTATAGGTATACACGATATCTTCATTTTAGGAAGTGCGGACTACCGCCCCCTCAAAGTGATGTGATTCGTTAATGCCATACGTGGGACGTATAAAGGATGGATTTAATGTCATTATATATGATGTTATAATATAATTATTATATACCTATATATAATTATTATTTCTTTCTATTAAATTATGAGATAGAAATGAAAGTAGCATTCATTCGTACGTACGGCTTACCATCTCCATGAACGGTGCATATCATTTCTTATCCTCAAATGTAATGTACTATTATAAGTACATGTATATAATGTATATATATGATGAATGATACATATAAATGATTAATATAATTCTGGAATTAAAATATACATACCTCTCATTTATTTTTAATTCCATTAATATGACAAAGAAATGAAAGTAGCGTTCATGCGTACGTACGGCTTACCGTCTCCATGAACGGTGCATTTCATTTCTTACCTCTAAATGATTATGTAATATTATAAATACATGTATATTGTGCATATATATGATATATATTATATCCAAATCATGAATATAATTCTGGAAATAATGATCATTTGACCACACGAACAACATGTAATTGTAAGAAGTCCACTTTCGACTTAAGAACCAAATATCGACAAAACAAACATTATTAACATAAATGATTAAATAATGTTTATAACATTGAAATAAGGGATATAAAAGGAATAATGAACTAGAAAAAGGTTCTTAATAAATTGGAAGTTAACTCAAGTTTATTATTCAGGATGTTAAAGAACAATCGAGTCAAGTCGGACCTGAGGTAAGGGAGCCTACACCTCTCTTTCTTTTTAAGTACACTCTTTTATGTCATTCCTTTTAAGCTTATCTTTCTGATGATTGGGATGTTATTTTATATTACTCCTACTATAATTATTATTTTCAAATGATTAGAGACCCTATTTCCTCTCATCCATCCATTTTGGAAGTTTTGAGTGGCGCCGTTAGGCTGTCGAATCTTCGTAAGAGATCTAACCTCTCTCTTTCTTTTTATGTCCTCTCCTTTATGTCACTTATTTTAAGCTCCTCTTTGTTATGTTGGGGGATGTTATTTTATATTCGTCTTTCTATAACCTTTTTTTTTAATACGATTAGAGACCCTATTTTATCTCATCAATCCATTTTTGGATGTTTTAAGTGGCGTCGTTAGGCTGCCGAGTTTTCGTAAGGGATTTTTCATCTCACTTTTATTCCCATGAGATTTATGCTACATTTGCCAAAATTTACTTTGAGTGGTATATTTACTGCCCATTATTTTACTCATTTTGTAATATAATTTATTTTATGAGTATTTACATCAATGTTGTATTTTCCTTCTTTCACGAGGTGTATGTTTCGAAAGATACCCATGTCGGTAAGGGAACCTTTAACCCTCCTCATTTTAAAAGATTTCATTTGTTATGTATTTTAATTCACATACCATTATTTTGGGATATGTTATTCTATATCCTGATTGATGTAAATTTTATTTCCAAGTGATGAGATTCCCTTTTTATCTCTCATCAACTCATTTTCTGAATTTTTGAAGTGACGCCGTTAGGCTGTCGAATTTTACCAAGGGAACTTTTTAACCCAATTTCGATTTCTTTGGGTTCAACATGTAGTTATTGAATATGTCATCCTTTGAATATGTGTAAATTACCTTTTAATGTTTTACACTTAATATCCAATTATATTGGGTGTATTTATAATTTTCACACATAATTTTGAGATTGATTTATCCTTAATTTAAGGATACCTTCTTTATAAGGGATTTCATCACATTTTACATCTCTATTGAGACTTCATTGTTGTTATGCACCAATTCACTCTTATATGGTGTATATACTATCCTTTGGAATATTATATCATGAATACATTTATTCTCATGATATTATAAAGTTCTGATTAAATGTTATTCCTCAATTATTGTATTCAAGTGTCTCTAATTTTGGTAAAAACCCTTTAACCAAAATATCGATTTAAATGTTTTAATGATTTGTTCTTATTAATATCCATGTTTTCAAAATGTTTTTAAGGATTTATTTATATGAATATTATGGTTTAAAATGTTAAAAGCTTCAAGGTGGTATGAGACACATTGATTCAAAAATCTCCTTATTAAATGTTTTAAATGGTATTGGAAATGGTTTCTTTTTGAATGGATTCATTATTTCCATATACTAAAATTTTATATTGTGATTGAAATGTGGAAATGGTATGTTTCCTTTATGCATGTTTTATGTGATACGTTTATGTTATGGTTCTTGGGCATTGTTATAAAAACGGGTGGTTCCGTGATAAACTAAGGGTGGGTGAGCCCGATATAGCTCTACAATGCATTGGGTAACGCGAAGGAGTGAAACGTTAAGGTTTCTCCGAAGAGATTTAGGGAATATACTGTGTTGGGTATTCCAAAACGTGACCAAGAGGGTTACTCCCTACGTAATAATGTTATGAATGCCTCAAGTTACCTTTTATGTCTTATGATTTCTATGATTTATTCATGATTTGATGAGGTATGTTAAAGTGACTATGTTTTATAGGTAAAGTTTGATTTCATTCTTATGTATATATGAACTCATGTTTCCTTTCCATATTTTTATATCCCTTACTGAGCTTGTTATGCTCATCCCAATTTTTGAAATGTTTTTCGCAGGTCAAGGGAAAGGTACGTGATGTGATGTGTCAAGAAATAATCCGAGTTTTATTTTAAATATGTTTCCGTTGATGGGAAGAATGAATCCTGTCTTTTATGTAACCACTTTGTTTAAATGTGGAATGTAATGAAAGTTATATGATCTAATTCTCTAAAACTCTAAACCTGAAAATATCCTCAATGTGTAATCTTGTATTAACTCAAGATTAAGTAAGGTTTAAGGCTGGGGCCTTATAGTTGGTATCAATGGTCGGTTTAGATAACTTTAGAGGTTGGGGTATTCTTTAAACATAAGTGACATTACCATAATGGTTAGGATTTCAGAAAGAGTCCTAGTTTTAAATAAAGTGAATGAGTATGTATATCTTAGTGTTTACCTTTCTCATTAGTACATGATGGTTTTGTTGATATACTCACACTGACATTTCTGTTTTTAGTGAATGGATGGATCTAGCAGGCACCAAAGAGACAACAGGTTTGAAGGAAACTGTGGTGGTTCTATGATTAAGATACTAGATAAAATGGGGGATTCAATGAGGAAACTCGTGGTTGTTCTAAACCAACTTTCAAGGAGTCATGGTCAACCACTTGAACCTTGGTATTATCTTTAATTCATCATGTACGAGATGACCAATCGATGTGGAAGTTCAGGTAATAATTATAAAGTTAACCATTAGAGTTTATATGATCCTTACTTTTGAGGTAATTATGGGTTACTATATGTTATGATGGAAGTGAAAGGCATGAGATAAAATTGAGGTTAAATTTTGTTATGGTTATTTTTGATGATTTTATCCCTTTTTGTGGAATGATTTGAGAATTATATAGTTTTGGAAAGAGGACAACACGCAGACCGTGTGACAACCCGTCACGTCGGACAAAGCTTTGGGAATCGAACCCACAACCAAAGTGCGACTGGTATTTATCGCCTACCACTGGACTACGTGAAGTACCTGGTTAGTTTGACTGATTCTTTTAGTTATATGATTTTATGAATTAAGAGTAAGTTGATTTTGGGTTATTTATGAAAATGATTAACCTATCATGGAGGATATGTGATTAGGTTAATTACTTTTCAATACGAGACTTTAGGCGCAACTGATGTTGTTTGGAGATAAATGTTACGATTTAACATGGAAGACTATGTGACTAAATCCTTCAAATATTTGGGTTTCAATCTTAGTTTGGTTTACATTGAAGAATTTTATGGACAAATTTTTTATCGAATGGTCTTCGTTGAACTTTGGGTTTTGTTGGACAAATTTTGGAGATTAAGAATAGATTTTCTTTTTATAAAGGGTTATCCTTTTCTGGATTATCTGATCATGTACTAACCTTTTTGGTTTTGGTTTTGGTTAGAGTCTAAGGACCTGGGAAGTATATAGTTCTCTATTGTGGATTAGGTGATTCTCTAGAAATTGATTATAGTACTCTTAATGAGAACAAGTCTTCCTAAATACTCATCTTTTGGAGAAAATATGAGTTTGAAAGTTGAAAGTCAACATGATGAGTGATTATGTTTCCTTATGAATAAATTACACAATAAAAAGAAAATAAAAAAAAAATGTTTTCTATTAACTTTTCCTACTGGGGAATCGAATACCGTTTAACTCATCACATGTTTGTGATTTTCTTGTGGTTAACTTTCTCCTAAACATGTTTTATATCACTCTCCATCAGAACATGACCCTATGTTTTCTCCTCCATGTCCATATTTTTCTACATGGAATCCTAGTACGGGTTAACTCGGTTTACCTTTGTACTTATCTTTCTTTATTTTAAAGTGATTGTTTTACCGACTCTTGTTATGATGTGGGACTTTCAAGGATGTTTCCAAGCTCAATTTTAAAAATTGTGAGGATGCAATTCCTAAAAGGGGGGAAGGATATAACACCCCAGGTAAATAAAGAATATGTCATTTTCATATTTATCAATAATTGTGAATAAAATATTAATATGAATTTAAAGGGGATGCTATGCTCGATGGCGTACCCAACATGCAACAACGAGTTTCTTGGGAATCTTACGTTGCACTCTAATAATAAAATAATATTATTTAAAATGGCAGTTAACATGTAGCCATTGTATTGGGGGAATGGATAGAAATAACTAAAATATGATTATATATGTTTTTAAATATTTTTACTTTTATCCAATAAAAGATAAAGGCTTAAAATACGGGAAGAATTCAATTTTAGGCGTATATGCCCTAGTTTTCACTAAAGGTTCACTTATCGCCTTTTGATGGTGAACCGTCATTAAATATAGTTTTTTTCACTCTTATACATCCTTTTAGACCAAATAAAACTCTTCTTTAGAATCGGGACATCAAAATTTACTTTGTGTAAATTTTTGTTATCTTTCCGATAAAGTTCATTTTTTAATGAATAGTGTAAAATGTTGTATTTTAATTCAAAACCTCTTTTTAATATAATTTATTTATATGATTATATTGTCTTTTGAATTGGTTTTAAAGTGAAATTAGAATATATTTTTACCATTAAATCCAATAGTGATCGTTGGAATTAATTTCACTTTGAAATCGGACTAAAACTAGTGTCAATCTTTTGATACTTATTGTTTCATAAAAACATGTTATTTGTCATGACAGTGGGAATTAATTATTAAATTTATTAATGTGACTTATATGTTTTGAATTTTGTAAAATAGGATTCATTTTTGAATTCAGAATATCAAATACAGCTTAGGGTGAATTTTTGGTAATTTTCTGAAAAACTTCAATTTTTGATGAATAGTGAAACCACTAAGTGGTACTTATAAAAACTGATTTTCCGTTTAAATGAAATTTTTCCACCTTTGTGTTTTGAATTTCAAAAATCTAACATACATGGTTTTCATTAAGAAGTAAAATGTGGTTCAATGGGATTAAAATAATTTTTTGGTGAATAGTAACTTATTAAGTTTTTAATCGCGATTAGAGGTAAATAGTGTAGTTTAAGGTAAAAATAATGTTTTAATAATATGAAATGAACTTGAAACATGTCCTAACCTCATTGGATGTGTCATGGCCGACCAAGACAAGCCATGGGAAACTTGGGGACCCTATAGAGCCAATTTGGTTAGGAAATGACATAAATAACTTTTTATTTAATGTTAAAGTAAAAATGACACACACATGAAATGGTTTACTAAAAAAAATTTACATGGGGTTATACAAACCATATTTTTGACTATAAATATTCATTGGAAATCTAAACGGATTTCTTACATCATAGTATTTTTATTATAATTTTTAGACATTAAATAAATTAAATTATTTATGACATCATGATGATGCAGCGATGACCTCATTATTTAATGAGAGGATTTTGAACCCTTATCACCTTAACCTCGAAACACATCAATGTGGGACCTCTTAAATCCGAATACCATTTTCATATAAAGTAACATTTTCTTACTTTCCAAGAGTTCCCCTCCTCTCCCCTTATAAAAGGCCCCCACCTCTACCTCCTTACCCACACTACCAAAGCCTTTGCCTCGGCCAACCCCTACCCATTTGGTCTCTCCACTTCCCTCTATTACTCCTTGAAGCCTAAATTTGGGCAGAAGTCTTCCCAAGGAAGCCTTTGTTCTCAAACCAAAGGGAGTTACCCGATTTTAAGGTAATGTCTTCTTTTGAGTCCTTTTGTTTTATTTTTCTTCTCCAACCCCCTAAACACTTTTTATTATTTTCTTTTGTAACAACTTCAGTATCCTCAATATACTAGGATGTTGTTATAACAAGGATTCGAGCTACAATTATAGACACCTACATCTAATGGTTAACTAACATACTGTTTCCGTGGATGGTGAATTTATGCCTCCCGAAACGATGATTGTTCAACGTTCTTTTAACACCTTAGAAGGTGGCCATTAAGATGCCACTATATATATATATGATATATGATATTTTTATGTTTTACTTAAGCTTCTGTATTTTTCATTTTTGGCTTACCTTTATGGCTTCCATTATGGGTATACGCGATATCTTCAATTTAGGAAGTGCGGACTACCGCCCCCTCAAAGTGATGTGATTCGTTAATGCCATACGTGGGATGTATAAAGGATGGATTTAATGTTATTATATATGATGTTATACTATAATTATTATATACCCCTATATCATTATTATTTTTTTCCATTAAAGTATGATATAGAAATGAAAGTAGCGTTCATGCGTACGTACGGCTTACCGTCTCCATGAACGGTGCATTTCATTTCTTATCCCCAAATGTAATGTACTATTATAAGTACATGTATATAATAGATATATATGATTAATGATACATATAAATGATGAATATAATTCTGGAATTAAAATATACATACCTCTCATTTATTTTTAATTCCATTAATATGACAAAGAAATGAAAGTAGCGTTCATGCGTACGTACGGCTTACCGTCTCCCTGAACGGTGCATTTCATTTCATACATCTAAATTATTATGTAATATTATAAATACATGTATATTATGGATATATATGATATATATCTTATCGAAATCATAAATATAATTCTGGATATAATGAACATTTGACCACACGAACAACATGTAATTGTAAGAAGTCCACTTTCGACTTAAGAACCAAATATCGACAAAACAAACATTATTAACATAAATGATTAAATAATGTTTATAACATTGAAATAAGTGATCTAAAAGGAATAATGAACTAGAAAAAGGTTCTTAATAATTTGGAAATTAACTCAAGTTTATTATTCAGGATGTTAAAGAATGATCGAGTCAGGTCGGACCCGAGGTAAGGGATCCTACACCTCTCTTTCTTTTTAAGTACACTCTTTTATGTTATTCCTTTTAAGCTCATATTTCTTATTATTGGGGTGTTCTTTTATATTACTCATACTATACTTACTATGTTAATATGATGATACACCCTATTTCCTCTCATCAATCCATTTTGGAAGTTTTGAGTGGCACCATTAGGCTGCTGAATCTTCGTAAGAGATCTAACCTCTCTCTTTTATTTTAAGTCTTCTCCTTTATGCCACTTCTTTTAAGATCCTATTTGTTATGTTGGGGGATGTTCTTTTATATTACTCTTTCTGTAAACTTTATGTTAATACGATGATAGACCCTATTTGATCTCGACAATCCATTTTTGGATGTTTTAAGTGGCGTCGTTAGGCTACCGAGTTTTCATAAGGGATTTTTCATCTCACTTTTATTCCCGTGAGATTTATGCTACATTTGCCACAATTTCCTTTGAGTGGTATATGTACTGCCAATTATTTTACTCATTGTTTAATATACATTCTTTTATGAGTATTTACATCAATTTTGTATTTTCCTTCTTTCACGAGGTGTATGTTTCTAAAGATACCAATGTCGGTAAGGGAACCTTTCACCCTCCTCATTTTAAAAGACTTCGTTTGTTATGTCTTTTAATTCACATACTATTATGTTGGGATATGTTCTTCTATATCCTGATTGATGTAAATTTTATGTCCAAGTGATGAGATTCCTTTTTTATCTCTCATCAACTCATTTTATTAATTTTTAAAGTGACACCGTTAGGCTGTCGAATTTTACCAAGGGACCTTTTTAACCCAATTTCGATTTCTTTGGGTTCAACATGTAGTTATTGAATATGTCATCCTTTGAAAATGTGTGAATGACCTTTTATTTTTTTACACTTAATATCCAATTATATTGGGTGTATTTATATTTGTCACACATAATTTTGAGATTGATTTATCCTTAATTTAAGGATACCTTCTTTATAAGGGATTTCATCACATTTTACATCTCTATTGAGACTTCATTTTTGTTATGCACCAATTCACTCTTATATGGTGTATATACTGTCCTTTGGAATATTATTTCATGAATCCATTTATTCTCATGATATTAAAAAGTTCTGATTAAATTTTATTCCTCAATTCTTGTATTCAAATGTCTCTAATTTTGGTAAAAACCCTTTAACCAAAATATCGATTTAAATGTTTTAATGATTTGTTCTTATTAATATCCATGTTTTGAAAATGGTTTTAAGGATTTATTTATATGGATATTAATGGTTTAAAATGTTAAAATCTTCAAGGTGTTATGGGACACTTTGATTCAAAAATCTCCTTATTAAATGTTTTAAATGGTTTTGGAAATGGTTTCTTTTTGAACGGATTCATTATTTCAATATACTGAAATGTTATATTGTGATTGAAATGTGGAAATGTTATGTTTCCTTTATGCATGTTTTATGTGATACGTTTATGTTATGTTTCTTGGTCAATGTAATGAAAACGGGTGGTTCCGTGATAAACTAAGGGCGGGTGAGCCCGATATATCTCTCCAATGCATTGGGTAACGCAAAGGAGTGAAACGTTAAGGTTTCTCCGAAGAGATTTAGGGAATATACTGTGATGGGTATTCCAAAACATAACCAAGAGGGTTACTCCCTACGTAAGAATGTTATGAATACCTCATGTTACCTTTTATGTCTTATGATTTCTATTATTTATTCATGATTTGATGAGGTATGTTAAAGTTTCTATGTTTTATGGGTAAAGTATGATTTCATTCTTATGTATATATGAACTCATGTTTCCTTTCCATATTTTTATATCCCTTACTGAGCTTGTTATGCTCATCCCAAGTTTTTGAAATGTTTTTCATAGGTCAAGGGAATGGTACGTGATGTGATGTGTCAATAAAGAATCCATGTTTTATTTTCAATATGTTTCCGTTGATGGGAAGAATGAATCCTGTCTTTTATGTAACCACTTTGTTTAAATGTGGAATGTAATGAAAGTTTTATGATCTAATTCTCTAAAACTCTAAACCTGACAAGATCCTTAATGTGTAATCTTGTATTAACTCAAGATTAAGTAAGGTTTAAGGCTGGTGCCTTATATATTAAATATTAATGATGAACCAATGGTGTTACTGTTGTGGTTTTGAGATTAATGTATTATATTGGACAACTTGTGCGAAACATATTTGGTTTAGAAAATAGTTATAGATGGATGGAAAAACATTTCCCTATTTTATGGATCTTACAGTACATTAATAGTGAAATTTAGTTCTTTAGGGAAAAAAATTCATTTTTTGGTATTCCTTTCCTAGAGTAAGAAATGAATTGAAAATTTTTCAAGTGACAACCAAAGGATGAAATTGTTCTTATGAAATTGAATGATATTAAGAAAGTATTTTTCCTTATATTATTATTCGACAAAAATATTCATAAAATTTATGAAAATGATATTTAAACAAAAAATAATAATATTATTTACATATCAGATGAATAAAATAGTCTTTTGAATAATCATATATTTTTTTGAGGTCCCTAATATCCATTTGACCATTCACTTACTTGTGATCAATAACAAATATCAGTCTCTATAATTATTTAAATTTTTCTTCCAGGTCCATATTTTCCATTTCCACCAATGTTATCCTATTTTTAAACCTAGTTATGTGTTATTTTTATACGACCTTTGTACTTCCTTTTCTCCCTTATTAAGAGTAAATTTTATTAACCCTTTTACGATGTGGGTTTTATCAAAAATGTTATTTCTAAATGTCAAACAATTGATTTTCGTGATCAAGTTAAAAATGAAAGAACTCTATTATTTGAGATGGGGTGAATGTAACACCATGAAATTTTAAAAAAAGAACATTTTATTTAATAGTGTATGTGACATGAAAAACTATGCTTAAACAATGAAAAAAAGTTATTTCTTTAAATTTAATCTCTTTGATAGCTTGTGCAACATGCAACCCTGATCCAAAATTAATTATAATATAGTATACATTATATCATAGAAATTAAATATTTAGGCCTGAATAGTAATAAATAAATTATGAAAATTATGGTTATCATTTGATTATAAATAAAATATAAATCATTTATAAGAAAAACAAAATTTCTGAAAAATCTTATTTTTCTAAAAAACGTTTTTATCGCGCCTTGCGTAAATAATTAAAATTAATTTTTACGAATTTTAGAAAATTTATTTTAGAAAATGAATTAAATTTTTTTTTAATAATTACAGAAAAACTATCATAGGTTTATTTTTTTTATTTTTCTGAGAAGAATCATTTTTTCGTGAATAGAGACATGTACTAATTTTTATTAAAAATATTGTGTTCTATTAAAATATCATCTTCATTTAGATAATTAAAAAGTATAAATTATATTTGAAATTGGATTTAATGTAAACATATTCCTATAAAACAGCAATTTAACTAATTTTTTATTCTATTTAATATTGAATTTTGATATTATAACCTTCTACAGTTATGGAAATTTTTCATTGGAAACCAGTTTTTTCACCACGGTTGTGGGTATAATTTGAAATTAAATTATAAATATTTTATGAATTGAATTTGAAAAAATCTATTAAATATTATTAATCATCATAATATAAATTATATAACATTATTAAACATAATTGTTTACCACTATGAATAGTAAAAATTGAAAAAAAAATTATTTACTAAGCCTAAGATAAAAACTAGTTTACTCTGTGTAAAACTAGAAATGCAATGATTAATATGGAATAATTAATTTTCCAAACCCCAGTGGATGGACATATTTATACATTAAAACCTATAATGTATGATAATTACCTATTATATATGATTTTTATTATAAAAACTTTTGTGTAATTGTTTCTCTTCAAAACATTCATATGTGCCCTCTCCCCCACTTATAAAAGGTCACACGCTCTCCTCCCATATTCACACATAATAAGGAATTTGTGTCATACACTATCTATTAAAAAAAATTAATTGAATCTATTATAACATTTTAGATTCATTTTTTTAATTATAAATCCAACGTAGGATGGATTTTGGTTTAAACCTAATGAAATTGTCTGAATAAGAGGTTACATTTTTAAACAAGTATTTTTATTTTGTGTCTTCCTCAACATCCTTAAAATATTATTAATTTATTGTCATATAATATCCTAAGTATCTTTCATGTACTAATATGTTATTAATTTAAGTTTATGACCTATATCAATCTCCTCTTCCATTAAATGGGATATCAAATTGTCGATCTTGTGTGTGGAAGACTACTTCCTTAAGAACCATTGTAATTCATTTTCCATCACCGCCTTTCAATGATACATGTAATGATGGATTTAATACATTTATATGATAATTATTATATTGTTAAACTTTTTAAATTTAAATATCACATATAGCTTCTTAAATTCCATTTAGTTTAAAATATTGTAATATTGCTCATGTATGTAGTGAATTATCATCTCACGAATCGATGTGATTCATTTTTCACTTATGCTTTACAAGGAAGGTAATAAGGATAAATTTAGTGAATATATGTTATATATGAAATTATATATATATATATATATATATATATATATACATATATTAAAATTAATATATCACTTGTTTACAACCCCTTTAAACCGTTGTGTGAATGATAACGTCGCTCATGAGTACGTACAACCTACCATCTCTATGAAATGATGTGTCCCTTTGTCCATCTTAAATTCTAAATAAGGATTATAAAAATTCATATAATAAAAAATAATCATTAATAATAGTAATATATTTATAGATATATTTAATTATATAATATTTGTAATAATGTGAATCTTTCCTGTTAACACTTTCATGAGAAACCAATGCAGTTATCTCTTAAAATAATTGTAATAGTGAATGATTATAAAAAAATAGATGATAAGATGTTATAAAAGTATATAATATGATATTATAAATTGAATATATTTCTATAATATATTAATAACATTATCAAACTATTATACATTAGTTTAAATCATGTTCAACCAAAGCGAAGCATGAGGTAAGGGTCTTCATCAAAATCTCCCTTAATTAAGGTGTATTGTAATGTTATACACCTAATTTGTTTGATATGGTTTATATACTTACCATTTGACATGTAATATCATGATTAATTAATCATTCATGTTCTTTTATTTTTAATGATTAATTATTTCATTCAATGTGGTTTAACTTTAAAAATTACCATGTGGTAAAGAATTTCATATCATAATTTATTTTAATTAGGTTATATTACATATTATTTTTATTTAACGTGGTTTGGTCATTTTTGAATTTATTTTGACTATATTAGGTTTTATATCAAATTTCTAAATTCATATTTTAATTTTATGCACATAATTAATTAATTTTTCCATTCTCACTTTTTCATGTTGATCTTGGTAAGGTTTTATTTTATAATCTCATTTTATTTGGGAATTTTTATGTTCAAATTTCTATTGAAGAAAATTATTTGAACATTATCTAATAAAACCATTTAATTTAATTTTTATGTAATTATTAGTTATTCATTTAATTATTAATGCAATTCTTTACTATTTGGTTCTTAAAATGAATAAGAAATGTTTTTAATAGAATTAGACTTCATTTCCCTCTTTGGTCAAAAATACTTTTCCTTTTACAAATTTAGTTATTATTATTAATGATATTTTCACAGTGATATTATATTTGGATTCATTTCATTATCAGCTAATGAATAATTGCATGCGTTTAAATTTATTTACCTTTCCATATTGATTATGACTTTTCAATTTAGGATAGTCATGTGTGTGTTTAGTTTTTTTTCCATTCCATATTGATTATTACATATATATTTATGACAGTCAAGTTATTTAAATGGAATGTGTGAACATTTATTTACCTTTCTATATTGACTATTCTCTATCTATTCATGATATTAATGTTATTTAAATGTAATGTGTGCTTATTTATTTACCAATACATATTTATTAGTCTTTATCTAATCATGATAGTCATGTTATTGATTAAATGGAATGTTTATCCAGATATTTATCTTTCCATATTGATTATTCTTTATTTACTCATGATATATTCCAATTTACATTACTATTACATAGAATCTGAGATCACCCTGATTTTTTCCCTTTCCACAGATTCCATGAAGTGTATTATAAATTATATAAAAAGTTATTATATATTGAATAATGATATTTTCCAAAAAAAATATGTTCCAATTTTTTTATTCAAATGTAATACAAGAATCAATTATGTATCTAGTTTTATAATACTAATAAACTATATGGTTATTAGGAATGTGATTCATGGTATCATATTTCAATGTAATAATGAAGTCATTATCTCTGGGATACTTTTTTTGGGGACATTACTATCATGGTATGTTTACACCTAGAGGGATATTGTGCACATTTTGTTACAATGATGATGATAGACCTAGTCATGAGTTAGAAGCATGAATGCCTTTTGTCCTAGAAAGAACTCAAATCCATGGGGATACATAGTAATTTGTTATAATTAGAGGCCTTGAGGATTCCAAATAGCATAATATTCTTCGTGAATTGATAATATCTAAAGAGATGTTACCATCCTTGTGACTAGTTCTTGGTAATTTCTGACATCTTGATCATCATTTCAAATTAGATCCAAAGAAGTTATGTTCAGGGCTTGTTGTGTCTTGGATAGCACGCATGTGTTTTTTAGATGATTTTATATACTTTTTTATGATTTTATTATTATCATGTAATACACCCATTATATATCCTCAAATTTATTAATTACACACTAGTGGTATCCTTTGGGGTTTTATTTCTCACACCTTTCATGAGCATCTCAATGTGCTTGAAAAATTCATATATAGGGATCCAGGAAAGGTAAAGGTGATTATGGAAGATTTTAGATCCAAATATATTGGATCAGGTAGTTTTATAGGGATGTACTCCAGGGGATATCACAATTTTATTTATTTATATTCTTGAACTCTATATTCTCTGGTTTGGAATTCCACATTATACCCCTATTTGGTAATTTATTATATGACATGTATTTTGTTTCATATTAATTTATTATCTATTGTTACTCTAAGATATTATATTTTAATTTACTGTTATTTGTTTAATGAGATGATACTGAGAGTATATTATCCAAAATGATGATATTTATAATGATACTAATAGTCAAAAAACTCATTCATATAAGGAGACACAGATGTGGTTATATGACTCTTTTTCTTAGACATGATGGTTCATGTTAGGACTTTATAATCACCTTCACATGATATATAATAATGAAGTCATTAGGCTTCATGGAGTACCATATTTTGTTTTATTAGGTCAATATTATAATTTTACCTCTATTTTTTGGAGAAGTCTTTAATGAGATCTCGATATAGAGTTCAGTATCAATACTACATTTCATCCTCAAATGGATGTTAATTTTAAGGGGAAAATTAAAACCATATAATATATGTTGATATCATGTACTATGGATTTTGACGATATTTTGGTTCAACACCATTCTATGGTTAATTTTTTTTTAAAATAATATATTTCAATCGATCATTCTGATAGCTATTTCTAATGCCCTAAATAGAAGGAACTTCATTACTCCAACTTGTTATTATGATGGTGGAGAACATAATATATTGGGAAGTGATCAGGTTGATAAAATGGTATAGAATGTTAGATCTGTTAAACAATGTATCAAGTAAACATATAGTTAACAGAAACATTAGGCTAACAATCACCTGCTAGATAAGTTGTAGAAATATTGGGTGAAGTTACTCCTATAAATTTCATCATGGAAGAAGGTTATGAGATTTGGAATGAAGGAAAAATTTACCCCTATATATAACGGTCCTTTCAAAAAAAAATGGTCATGTCCGAATATTTTTTTTATCTCAAGTCACTTCCACCATATCCTTCTCAATATCATGATATGTTCCATGTATATCTATTGAGGAAGTATATGCATGATCCTTTGTAGGATCATAAGATTTTATAATGGCTAAAATGTAGGGGTGAAATGTACTTTTAAAAAAAATAAACTATTCAATATCCCAATCCACTTTATTAAAATTTATCTAACTCGCATTCATCTCATGATCAGAGTAACTATATCAGACTCACAAATTGTCCGCTAAATCAAAATTTTTTATAATTTTATAAAATAAACATTCTATAAAAATTCATAGTGGAAATATAATAACCATTATAAATAATTAAAAGAAAATATTTAAGTAAAATTAATAATGACATACTAAATGATTTATAAAAAATATTCAACTCTTTAACCTTAAGAGTTAATAAAGTCACATACTATGACTTTTTATATATATGGTTTTCAAAATTTCAGAATTTATCGATAAAACTAATTGGAATTAGCAGTCATTCTATCCTCAGAATCCCTCAATCTAAAATAAGATCATAAATAATGACTAAAAAATAAAAAAATATTAAAGGAATTTATAATCCTCACCAGGATTTCTTAGAATGAAATCTCTCTATTAGTTTTTTAAAGTTGAAGTTGAGATAGGTTGCAGGATTGAAATCATTATAAGGGTTTGGTCATAAAATCATCACCCCCATCCTCCTCGAATGAACCTATATATATAGGCACACCTCCAATGGTCATAATGAATGATTCTAAGATTTGGTTGAAACAACCTCTGATGAGAACCAACATGATAATACTTCTCATGTACATATCAATCAAATGTCCATCTTATTGCACCATTAAAATTATTTAAACATTATTTTTCTGGTATAATCAATTCTTGCCATAAAATTATAAGCCTTATTCTAATGGTACAAACTGTTCTTAGTATAATGAATCAAAATATATTTGTCTAATAGATCATAATTGGTCACCTCGATGGACTAAAAACAATCAATAAGATGAAATAAACATTTTCATTCTGATGGACTAGAATTTTTTAGTCTCATATACTATAATTCAACAGTATTATATACTAAACTCATTTAGTTTTATAGAAAGTTAATTTTTAGTCTAATGGACTTGAATTTTGTCATTTTTATGGAATAATTTTTTTCTAGAAAGTCTATATTATTTGGTATAGAAATATTTAAACATCTAGTAGAATAAATAGTTTTCTAAAGAACATTATAAAAGTCATTTGAAATATAAATTCACTAAAAAAAATAGTATTTGAGAAGTTTTTTTTTAATTTTCAAAACTAAGGATATAAAGTGTTGAAATTCATATATTAGACTCAACAAACTCTCTCATTATAAAAAGAAAAAAAAACACATAAAGATAAAACTAAAAAAATTGAAAAATTACAAACTCATTATACATTTAATAACACATACCCCCTTATCTTTCTTATTTCCCATATCTTTGTAAATCCATTTTTTAATAGATATTTTTCCAGAATGGTGATATATTTCTCGATATGATAAGGACACTAAAAATAAACTTTCCCCCCCACAAATAAAAATCTTTTAATAACTTATCTCCCAATAACTTCTACAAAAAATATCCCCAATATCCCCTCACCCTTTTAGATTTTCAATGAAAAAGTGGGTGGTATAAAGTACCTTAATTGTTAGATAAATAATACTAAAAACAATCTTGATTAAATAAAAATTGATCCCAAAATATAGAAATAACATTCAACTAAAAATTATTGGAAGAACATTAAAATGAATATGTGGAGAATAATTCATTCAAACATATACTCATTTTAATGCTTGTTTTTTACATAAAGAGTTCATAGAAATAAAATTATTCTTCCTTTTTCAATTAATTAAAAATAAATTTCATCTTATATATTTATTATTTGTTCTTACTTATTTCATGTTACATTTAATACATATTATAAAATATTTCTTCATGAACATGGGGCCTTCGAACCTCTTACTTTATTCTATCAATTTCTTCTTCAGGAGACCATATCTTGCAATTCTCAGATTTTAGCATTACTAATTCTTCAAGAGAAAAATGTTTTTCATTAATTCCAAAATTCCATGATCCTGAGACTCTGATAAAATCTTGAACTAATCAACTAGTTTGATCTTTTAAAACACATCAGAAGAATACATAGGATAAGAATATGAAATCTCCAAAGAAAACTTCTTAACAACTTCAATATAATAATCATGAAACATCAAATATCTTTAGGTATTCTTCTACCATCTGATGATTTTATTAAATATTATTCTTTCTAACATAGATTCAATATAATGAATTAAAATCAACTTCATTCTAAAAAAATATGTTGGATAATAAATTCAAAGAATATGATTATTCTAAAACATTTATACTATATTTAATATGCTTTCACCATGATTCAATACTAGGAAGAAATATAATATCTTCTAAAAGCTTCATTACAGCCACATTGAAATATGAAAATCTTTATTCCACCCTTTGATCGGATTGGCTAGCTAGAGAATTGGTTGAATCTAATGAGATATCATAAACATGTCATCATTAAAGTCCATCATTCACTTACTTTTTCTCTTACTCTTTCCCTTTTTTATTTCCAGCATCCTAACATAAACATTATTGTAAATTTATTATTTTTATGATATGTTTCTATATAATTATTTATTTTTCATTTATTTTTATTAACTTTTACATTTTTTTAAACTTTAAAAACTACATACTTATAATTTTGAGAATTGAAAGATGATGTCTCTCAAGAACTATTTTATTCTCCTTCTTCTTATTATAAATGTTAACCTAATTAATTTTCAACATTGAAGAACATCTGAAATATTCTTGTACTCACTTTTTCAAGGATTATTTAACTTCAAATTCAACTTTTTATGGTATATAATTTTCTTTCTCAATAGGTTTTACTTTTCCTTTCTCATTATTTTAAGAAAATTCATATGTTCCAGCATTTTGAGGTACTATAATATTTGGTTCTGAAAAAATATTAACTGATTAAGGAAAGGTTTAGTCAACTAATAAAGGTGAAACAAAAATAAAACCTTCCTTATTAGTAACATGGAAATCTTTATGAGGTCGTTCAAATTGTTTCATAAACCTTTCAATGATTTTTTCTTCATCGAATATCTTCTTCTTTTTATTATTTTTCTCTTCTTATTTTAAGACTTCAACATATTGATATTTTAAATCTAGGGAATATTACTTATCTAAACAAAACTAAGGATCTCTAGGATTTCTTTAAGCCTTATGTTTTATCAAATCTCTACAGGTTTCCACATACATTTTTTTCATCTTCTATTTCGGTCACAGAGTTGAAGAACCATATTTCCTTTTTTCTTAAATTTTTTTTATTTAATTGGGGAACTTAATCATCATAAATTTATTTTTCTGATATTTCTATAAACCTATTTATATCTGGTATGTATACAAACTAAATTATATAGATAGTTTCTTCAGTAATCAAAGATAATTTTCCTCTCATATTAACTGTCTAATTTTTTATATTAATTTATATCATAATGTTTAAAAATATATTATTAATAAAACAGGGTATCAATTGATTTATTAACACCACATAACACTTATTTACTACCTTATATGATAATAAAAAAACAAAACTACGTTAAAAATCATTATATTAATAAATAAATCTAACACAAAAATACCAAAAACATTAAAAATGTCTCTGTCACCTTTACTCATAATGAGGTGACCTCGCATCTATTGGCCAACATCCCTGAAATTCAATTTTAGATGATATAATTTCATTACTTTATAATAAGTAGTAAATATTGAAGTCTCAGCCTTAGAATTAGTAAAATAATAATTATTTTCTATAATATTTTGAATAACTAAAAACGTTTATCATTCTATCAAAATGTCTACAAGATCTAAATCTTGTTGAATATTCATATTGTAGAATTCATTATAAGAATTAAAATTTATTACATCTAGATCAAGTTTCGCAATAAAAACAACTGATGGATATAATTCCTTCCAAATTTCAATATATTAAAGATAAAAATCGTAATTTTCTATGAAAATGTTTTCTCAACATTTGAATTCAGTAATTTATTTTACCAGAGATTCAGTATTAGAATATAAGTTTTTTCAATCAACCATTCCTTAAAAAAATGCATTATCAATTTATTTTTTTCATTTATTTTGAAAAAAAATTGAATAAACTATGAAAATATAACCATGAGAAGAAGATCTGATCAGAAAAATTCTAAAATATTAAACATATAAAGAATTGGAGAGACGAGAATCAATGTTAATGTGAGCGATAGATATCGGATGTGGTGAAATACTCTCATATTCATAGGAATGAGGGTAAAAAAATTTTCTTCAAGAAATACATTGACTCATATTAAATATAAAAATTAATATCACAATCAAAATTATTTATGAACACTTTTAAATATATTCTAAACTCTTTATGGAATTTTTACGAAATTTTTATCAGTTGAAATGCTTTCCTGGAAAATTTTCTAAATTAAATTATAAAAAAATTATGAATTTAAACAAATTTTTATAAAAAATACATCAATGAATAAATATTAGAAGTTACCTATCAGAGTAAAAACCTAGAAAATATGTCCGTTCACACATAAATCTTGTTTTAAACTCATATTTCATAAGATCCATAATGGAATATTTTAGAGATTTTTTAGTTTATCCAAATATAATGTCTTTAAAATAAATTTAAACAATGAATATGTTTTTACAAATATATTTTTTTAAAATGATTAGGATTTACACCTCCCTTAAAAAAATATTTTGTAATAAAAATCTAGTAACTTTATCATTCTAGTCTCCAGGGGCTTATTTAAGTTCATAAATTACCTCCATAAGCTTAAATAAATGATCTAGATATTTTTTCTTTTTAAAATCAGGTGGTTGTTTTATATAAACTTCCTTCTTGAAATATACATGAAGAAAAGAGTATTTCACATCCATTTGAGAAATTTTGAAATTAATAAAAGCGGTATATACTAGAAGAATATGAATTTATTCAATTCTAACTACCATATAATCTTCACATTATATGTCTTCTTATTGAATATAACCCTTTAAAGCAAGTATATATTTACTTCATATGCTAAATCCATTTTCATCAAACTAATTATGAAAAGCCTATTTTACACGAATTATAGAATTATCATTAGGTCATTCAATCAAATTCCAAACATGATTCCTTTTGGTTTCATTGAGTTAATATTGAATAGTTTTTATCCAATATTCATCACCTAATTATTCATCAGATGTTTTATGTAATGATTATAATAAAATACTAAATTTTCAACTTCATCTCTTTAGGAACAACTAATTATAATGGGTTGATCTACATCACTAATGATATTATCACAAGGATTATTGTTATGGATCAACTAATTCCTTGGGTTTATAAAACATTGTCCTACAAGAACATGATGAATTTTTTTTAAAGAAGAACCTAAAAACATATTCTTTCATTGTTCCCTCTTGAGAATAATGTTCTAACATTAGTTTAAAATCAATTTTTGAAATAACATTTGATGATATAGATTGATGTTGTACAAAAACAAACGGGTATGTTTCATCAAATTTAACATGTAATTATTCTTCAATATCAATTATGTTTTTATCAAAAACTATATAATAATTAAAAGTTGTAGAATAGCCTATAAATATTTCATTAATATATTTTGGAGACAATTTGTGTAAATTATCTTTACTATTCAAAATGAACACTTTTCTGCAAAAAAACATTAATGTAAGAAATTTTTATCATTCTTCTAGTCCAAAACACATAATATGTTTAATTAAAAAGTATTATTAAATAATGATTTATATTATAGAATGAAGTAATAACTTCATTAGTCCAAAAATGTTTAGAAACTGAGTATTCACTCAGTATGATTCGTGAAATATTTTTAAAATTTATATTTCTTCATTCAACTGCACCATTTTTGTATGAATTTATAGTTTCAAAAAAATATGAATTATACCATTTTTACTACAAATATGTTTTAAAATTATAATTTAAAAACTCCACACCATGATAACTTTGAAAAGTTTTTAAGGGTAGATTTTCCTCATTTTTAACATAGGCTACAAAATTTTTAAAACAAAAAAAGTATTCTTATTTATTTTCAAGAAAATAGACCCATGTATATCTACTGTAATTATCTACTAAAATATTTACATAGTATTTTCAAAAAATACTTCCAGTTTTTGTGGGACCAAAAAAATATTATTTCTCCAACTATAAATCATCACATGTTTAAACTATAATTATATATTTTAAACTTGACTCTTATTTCATTACAAAATGAAAGGGATCACAAACCTTTTAAGAATCAAACTTATGTTCCTATAGATAATTAACTAGTCCTTTCATAAAAAGTTTAGATAAAGTTATAACATTACAATTTATTAATCTTCTATTCCATAACAAATATTGGTCTTTCATTTCACTATGGAAGAGTATATTTAGGAACCCAAGGTCTTATATGTTATGTATGTAAAAATTCTCATATTGACTAGGAGAAAGAATAAATTCATCTTTTGAACAATAAGTAGTACATTTATCATTCACGATTATCACAATAAATTCCTCATCACATAATGAAATTATACTAATAATGTTGTGCTTAATACATATAACAAATACAAAAATTTAAATTAAATTATTACTAAGAATAAAAATGTTACCAATATTAATAATTTCAACGTGATCATTTTCAATAAAGGTAAATTTTAAACCTTTCATTTTGATAAACTTGTTAATGAAATATATTTTTCTAGTCATATGCATAGAACTACCACTATCCACGCACCATATATTATTTATGGTATACTTATAATTTTCCTAAAAACCAAATGTTTATTATTTCAGTACTCAAACCCAAATGCATCTAGTATTAATAGAAAATAATATTTTTTTAATTCACATCTATATAAATTTTCTATTTTAATTATCTGTTAATTCTCTTGAGAAATAATAATTATGAAAACATTAGTTTTTAGTTTCTTTAAGGAAAACATGTTCTTCTGATGTTCTCCACGTTTAATTATTTTACTAAATTGGGTACTTATTAGAACAAAATAGTTATTTTGAAAAATAGTTCTTTTATTAGTATAACCCATCTGAGATACATCCTTATGGGGTTTTATTTTTCTTTGTACCTTATAGAAAATTTTCTTTACCAGAAGTAAAATTTTTTTGTGTCTTTTTTAGGAAAGATATTTCATAATTTATTTTTACAACTAAATATTTATTCTAAAATAAATTATACTTGAATTTATTTTTTCTTCATTATATTGAAAAATTTGTTTTTTTGAGATTACATTTCTCTAAATTTTTTGAAAGATAAGTTTTCATCATATTATATTTTTATATTTATTTTTAAATATTATAAATAACTGTAGTAAGTGTATATAATCATGAATTTTTTTGTCATTTTTTCCACGTAAGTATAATATAATTTATTAATTTTAAAAAAATAATGTTTTTGAAAATATTTAGACTTACTTTTGAATTGGTAAAGTATTTCTTTCTAATAATTAATAAGATTCATCATCTGAATATGTTGAATTATTTTAATTACCAATTTTAGGATAAATATAATATAAAGTAATATTATTTATGGTTTCATTGGTTACCTTTTCCATAAAGAAATTATTGTTCATAGAAATATTATTATAAAAAAGTATTTTTCTAATCTTAAAATTTATAATCTAATGAAATCTCTGATGATTTATCACCACTAATTTCACTCCAAGTGTCTGATAATTTTAGAATTTTATTATTCTTATATATATATATATATATTATTTAGTATAACTCCTATCTAAATTTATATCCTTCTTTTATTTATTCATGTGCTTGGGATACTATGGTCTTATATGACCATCCTTCTTGAAATTATAATAAATAAATTTATAATAATATTTCTTTCATTTTTTTAAGTATAATTCTTCTTATACTTATATGGAAAATCCCTTTTCCCAATAAAATTATTTATCCTTTATAATAACTATAAAAATTCATTATGAATTTTTTAGATGAAATACATTCAATATAAAATATAAATTTATTTTTCGTTAATGGTTTATAACATTTCATAGTAGACTTAACTAACATAGAAACATATGATGTTGAATAAAAATCAACCCCACCATTATTTGTTTTCATTTTGTCTGCATCTCTCTCCATTCTACACTTATACTACGTGAGAGTTCCTATAAGATCATATAATGTCAAATTTTTAATTATCATAGTATCATGTAGAGATTTCTTTATATAATAATATTCTCAAAGGGTGATTTCAATAATATTTTTCCAAAATATCTCTTATGTATGATATTTATTCCCAATATATTTTAAACATTTTACAATGTTCATAAATCATTGATGAATCTTTACAGAAGATTCAATGAATAGAAATTCAAAATTTTAATAATGATCATGAAGAACGGCTATTATGGATTCAATCATGTTAGAAGTTATAAAATTTGTAATTTAAAATTATTCTATATAATCTTTGTGGATTCTCAAGAAGATATCCGACTATATATATTTCGTATCATGGAATAAAGAAATGTATTCATCACACAATAATTCATATGATATTACAATTTATCTTGATTGTAAAATGTGGAATCTTCCTTCTCATGAAATTTATAATTTCTATTAAATATGGAAATGATATTAACTCCAATTTTGATAAAAAACGACTTTATTTTAGCACTCTAATATTTATAGTTATCACCCTAAAAAATTGTTGTCTTGGTAGGATTTAAAATCACTAGAGTGCCAACATTAAGACTTTTAGTCTTATAAAACAAAAACGCTTTATACACATTACATGATAGTGTAATAACTATTTAAAAATGGTATAAATGTGGAAAATTGATAGATATTAAAACAATTAAATACTTTTCACATTTAATTATTATAACCTCCTTTAATACCAAACATTTAATTGTAAGAGTTTATAATTGCTAAAAGAAGGGTCTGGAAATATAGTTTTAAAATTAAACTGATTAAAATCCAAAACCTCTTTATTAATATTCCTCAGAATTTATTTTCATCCAAGTACTATATTTACTATATTGGACTCACATAACATCCATTAAATAATAATTTAGTAAAATTTAATAAGAATTTTTTTATAACAATTCCTAGTTGAAATGTAATAAATATTAGAGATTAGTAGAAGAAATATTTCAATAAAATTAAGAACGACTTACTAAAATCATTATCAATGCTTTTATAATATTTAACATTTAGATTTAAGGAATTAAAAAACTCTGAATTTGAGTATCCACTGTTTTCAGCCTATCAGTATGGTGTGTATTCATTCTGTAATAAATCCATCGATCGAAAAGATCCAAATCAGCATTATCTTCATATCCTCATACACCCACAAATATCCTTATCAGAATCTGTGGTATTTTAATCCCTATAAGATTCTGATATAAAACAATATTGGAAAAAATGAATAAGAATAAAAAAAATTCTAATAAATTTAAAACCTCTAAGAACAATACTTATAATGAAAACTGTCGAAAAGAAAACAAATTTAATGTAATGAGAGGTTATAGAAGAGTAAGGTTCAGGCGGGTTGAGTCACAAAATCATCATATCACTTCTCCTATACTACACCTCTAATAATAGGTACACCTTCAACGGTCATAATTCTTGATTCTCATAGTTGGTTTCAATGACCTCAGATGAGCTCCAACTTCATAGCTCAGCATGTAAATCTCCAATATATGTTGTTTTTATAACACCATTAAAATGCTTCAAAAATTATTCCATTTGGTGAAAATAATTATAAACATCTGATTATAAACATTACTCTAAGGGAAATAATTGTTCTTAGTCCAATAAAAAAAATACGAAAATATGATATATCATAATTGGTTAGTCTGATATAATAAACATAGTTAGTCTGATATACTAAAATTATTCATTAAGACGGACTGTACTTTTTCAGTTCTATAAATTATACTCACCCAGTCTGATGGACTTGAATTTCTTAGTATGACGGAATAGACATTTTTATTTAGATGAAATAATATATGTTTGGAAATTTTATATTCATTAGTTTAAAAATTGTTCTATGTATGGTATAATAAATAATTTTCTACAAAAATATTCTAAAATAATTGAGAAATATAACGTTAGTAAAGAAGAGTTTTAAAAAAAACTTATCTGTGATTTTAAAAACTAAAAAAATAAAGTGTTGAAAGAAAAGTATTTAACTATACATCTTTTATATATATTGACCATAGGGTTCAAACCATTAGGGAATGATATCACTTATGATTAAAAACCCGGGTATACTATGGATTGAAGAGAGATAGTTCTATGAAGTAAGACCACTAACATGGTCATTGTTTGGTGGGGAAAACAAAAAAAATCGGAACAATATGGGAACCCATAGATGTGATATAGTAGAAGAAACAATAGTTTTATATATCAATATGGAATATTTTTTATGAATAGATTTTTATAAATGGGTTAGAGTTTTACATGGTGATATTTTATGATATATTTTTATTTATATTCATTTATTTTTTTAATTGATAACATTATATGAAACAATGGGTTTAAACGAACTGCAAAATAATTTTTAAAAATTATTATTTAATGTGACAGTTATCATCTAGAAGTTGGATTGTTAGGTATGAATAGTACTAACTAAATTAGGAAAAGAAATTTTTTACAAATGAATAAAATGAATTCATTACATTTCAATTGTTTATAATTTAAAATAAAATCACTTGGAGGTAAAAGGAGAGTTTTCTTTAAAAAACTACTTTTATGCACACAATGCTTTTTTTCATAATAAAATAAATTAATATTTATTAATTAATAATTTTAATTATTTATTAGATGATATATTCAATAAAATATTTTAATATTTACTTAATTGTTTTTTCATATAAATTTATATTGTTAATCATGATTTTATGCATAAATATTCATTTTTCAAGAAAAGATTTTCATTAAGAATTGCAAGCTTATTTTAAAATGAATTTATACCACTATAAGAAATTTAATCATGTAAAATGGATTATATATTTTTAATCCGAATAATTAATTAAATGTAAAATGGACAATTTAATTTTTTACCAAATGAATAATTTTTTTTACCATAGTTGAGGTTAAAACAGGTTTACTGTGGGAGGTTGACCTAATAGATGAGGTTTAAAATATCAAAAAACACCTGATTTTATTTTAGTGGATGATTTTATTTAAACCTTATCCTTCCTATATTATAATATTTTTAGTTTTTAAGCCACGTGAGTCAAGTAATACATTATTATATTTTAATCTTTTGAAAAAACTCTAGTGTGTTTTCTCCATCCCTTATAAAGGGATACTTCCTCCCTTATCTTATTCAAAATTCATATGACTTTTATCTCATCTAGTATATACCATAATACCGTATCAACATCCACCCCCACATCCTTTTGGGGATAATTTTATTATAAAACCATCCTTTCATGGCTTGAGGTTTAGGACAAAGACGGTTTGTCGGTGTAGAGGTATACCTCTTAACAGAGTTCATTCAATTTTATTTCTTCTTTTAAATCCATTAAATATATAAAATTATCTAAAATATAATTAATTTTTATTATGATTATTTATCAACCACTTTATACATCCTTTTCATCAAATGGAAAATAAAATTATCACTCATGTAAACGTGTGGATTACCGCCTCCACATAGAGATATGATTAATTTTCCATAACCATCATTCGTACTGGTTATTATGATGGATTTAATGTTTTTGAAATATATTTATTAAATATGTATTGTTATTGAATTATATTTATTTATCCTCATTATAACCTTTCCATTCATTGGAAAATGAAAATGTTTCTTATGAGTATATTTGGATAACCACCTCCATGTAGTGATGTGATTCATTTTCATCACGAATTTATATGAACAATTATAAATAAATAATGAATGATTGAATATGATTCTTATACTAATATTAATATTTTTATATTATTAATCTATTACCATGGTACAAGTTCCATAATAATCAAACTAATACATGCATGAAAAACATACCAACTTTTACCATAATGTTTGTTTAAATAAACAAATTATTAATAAAATGATAATTATAAATTATAATAGAAAGATACATATTATGTTTTATATGAATATGGTTTTTTATTATATTTAAAATAAATATATATTAATTATATTGTATAATTTCAGGTTTATGAAGCAATAAGAAACATGAGTTATGGAAATTGTGACTCAATATCACATTAATCAAGATTATTTATGCTTGAGTATACTTGAGGGAAATTATATTGGTAATATAATTTAAGGCAAATATATTTATCTTCCACTATTTATTTTTCATGTTTCTATGTATTATTATAATTTTACTCTCATTATTAATTAAATTGTCATGAAAATGGTTTAAATAATAGTAGACTTATTTCCTCATCGGTTGTTGAACGTTTTCTTCCATACCCATACAATTCAAGAAAATATGAAATTTCTTACCTATACTTGAAATGATTTCAAAGTTTCATTTTCCCATCCTTTGACATTATTTTAAATGGTCAAATAATTAATCTTTTTAAATATTTTTTTTTCAAAATAGTATATTTTTTTTCTTTTTAGAATATTTTGAATGGAATGTTTTATTTTAACATATAAGGCATGAACATAATTTCTCATCATCAATATTATTTTAATTGAAGTTTCTTCCAAAATTGACCTTGATTATTTTCAAATAATTTAACTTTTCAATATTCTAAGAATTTTAAGTTAAAATCCTATCAATGAAAAGTGCTACATTCTCATGTATTCACATAAATGTTTGAATAATCTTTTAAAGGTATTTTTCATCTATATCTGCATCCTTTATGGATTTTTATTCTTTTTTGGTGAAATGATCTTATTATACAACTCAATTTCATTCTATGGTTAGATATTGATTATGACGATTTAGGTATTTTAAATGGAACCCATTTCCATCACATAGGTTAATTAAGTTTTGACTAATCATTTATGAAACATATTCCATTTTAATGGGTTATGAGATAATAAAATGATGAAATGTTTATAAAACATGTTTCATTTCCATGGGTTATGATATAATGATATAATGAATGTTTTACAATCTTGTGTCACACGTATGTTTGAATTTAATTATGAGATGAATTCTCCGGGAAATATTTGACCCTCCAATGCAATGGATAAAGATGGAAATCTAATGAGATAATAAGGACTGTAATGTGAAGTGAAACTAGTTTTTTAAGGGACTCTATCAACTATTATATTCTTAGGAGAGAACATTGACTATGGAAATGATGGAATGGAGAGTTAACCCCATACACTATGATGTCCTTGGTAGTGATACTTGACTAATGAAATGATTTTATATTCTTATTTATATTCCGAAAACTCATTTCTTATTCATATGATATGATCTCATGGCTTATGATTAATTACTGATGATTTTAGACACTTATGAGTTATGAATTCAATTATGAAAATTTTCAATCCATGATTTATGATTAATGATCTTCAACTAATTGGGTTTTATTATTGTAATTTATGATCGTGTTATCATGCCCTTATGATTATTTTATGCTTTCTTGTGATCATTGGTTGATCTCTCTAATAATTACCTTTACTGAGTTTGTAATATCATTTTTATATGTCAATTTTCCCCACATTATGAATAATTTTTTAATTTATGCTATTTATATGATGTTTACTACGTGAGAATAAATTTCTGTGATATTATGAAGATTTATCATGAAATCAGATGATTTATGTATCTAGTTTCCAAATACTCTAAACCATTATTTTAATGAAGCATGTTTTTAATGAGATGTATTATATAGGAATATCAAATGATGTAACACATATGTATGAAATTATTAGGTCACCTAAAATACCTTCATATAATTCAATATATATATATATATAAATGAATTTATAAAATATTTTTGAATAATTTTAGGTTAAATTGCTTATAATTATAAAAACCATTAATTTAATCTTGTAATCTTTGAGGTTAATTTTAATAAAATAAATAAATTCCTCATATAATGATCTCATCTAGCAAACACATTAAACATTTCTAAATAATATTAGACATACATTGAATTAATAAAAACATATGAACCTAAATTTCTAACTATAATTCATCAATGATCAATTCCATTAAAAACCTTATCTAAAACATTATATATCATACCCAAAAATCTTTCCCATTTATTTAAAACCACTACCCACATTCTACCCAAATTAAAATGTCACTTATAACAGTACAATATTATTACAAAATCTAGATAAATACCTTTTGTCAAATACAAATTCAATATAAGAGAATATTCACCATTATGAAAGATCTATTCCCCTCCAAAAATAGATATCATAGATCACCTTCACCCATCCACCTCCGAGTAGGATGGATTTTATCCTGAAAAAATATAGTGAGAAATACAAGACGTGAATTTATTTTTTATAATAATAAAAATTTCCTTGAATTTAAAATTTTTTTTGCTAATAAATTTTTATGGGTTAAGGGATCCAAATAAAAATATGGATACAGGTCTATTGTATAAATAATGAGTAAAAATCCTTAATAATGAGCTAATTTATTTTTTAATTTTTGTTCAAATAATAGTATTTTTGTTAAGGAAATTGATTAAAATCATCCTAAAAAATTCAATATAAATAATCATTATGTCAGTATCATATTATATTTTTTTCTTTGGTAAATACCTCAATTATAATGGGGGAATAATAATTTCAAGATACATGCATAGATTACTAAGGATATAATTTAACTAGAAGAAACTTTTACATCATCAACCAGAATATTTGATTCAGAATTACATGGTTGACTATGTCTATGGATGTTTTTTAATTGAGAATGTTTTCAACTTCAAGAAATCATCATTCTATAATCAATGTTTTTATTATAGTAATTCAAATATATTTTCATATAAATTAGAATCTTTACACTTACCAAGTAATATATATGTATATTATAATAAAGTACTTATAATTTAATAGAAAATATCTCCATGGTAAATATGATTAAATTTATTTGATTTATTATTATTTTTCATTAATTGAGGTTGTTATACTAAAATATTTATTTATATGACCTTTTTTATACCTTTATTGAAAAAATGTGATATATATTCTAATAGTTTTGTGTGTATAATTTAGGATATGTATTACCTCGATAACTATTAGTACACATATTTCTAGAATTGGAAGAACTTTTAAAGTAGAAAAAATTATTTTTTTGATTAAATAAAGTAATGATATTCTTATACTTTTTTCATTTAATGGAATGAAATATAATAATTGGAGTATAACCATCATATATTGGTTTTACTATAGAAAATTGTTCCTCATGTAAGAGAAAAAAATTTCTTTCTAGGGTAGTAGATAATGAAATTATTTTATGTATTTTAATAAAAAAATAATTTTAATGGCCTGGATTTTCATATACACCTACATTTATATTTTCATGAGTCTTGAGGGAGTCATGGTGTGTTTCGTGTATTTATGGAGGTATGATAATTATTACTTTTAGTTATTTGGAATTTTAAAAAAATTATAATTTTTTAATTATAATTTTAATTTTTTCCCATGACTTTATTAACCTTTAAATTATTTAACCTTACATTATTTCACCAGACTTTTTTTAATGGCCCTTATGTTCCTATATTTTCATGAGATGACCCCTGTGTTTCAGGGGTTAAACCCATACATTTCTTAATATTCTAACATAATAAATATTCCTAGTCATACATTCGAGTAATTCTCCTAAGATAATGTTCAATTCCATATATCATAAAATTAAAATTTTTAAACATAAGATTCATTTTCCTATAATTTAATGTCTCATTCCCCAATCGAAGATTCATTTCCCATTATCATATGAGTTAATTTCTATACAACATCATTGTAGCTAAGAGTCATTTTCCCACAAATAAGAGTTTCTTTCCATCAAACATAATTTTCCCTCCCATTTCCATAGTCTAGTGTGTAAGATTAATGTTTCATGAATATTTATGTGTATTCCTTTATTGGTAAGAATAGTTTCCTTTATAAAATTTATCTTTTTTACGACTTTCAATTATATTATATTTTATGATTAATAATTAGTTAATTAATTTTAAAATGTATAAATTAGTAAATATTGTAATTGAATTAAAATTAAAATATTATCTTCATGATTTGAATCAGGATTTTTGGTGGATTTAGTGATATTGAGTGAAAAATAACATCATATGTGATGTAATTAGAAATTCAATTGGAGATCTCATAATAAACTTTCGATGATTTTACCCATGATTTCCCCTTAAATATAATTATAAATTAAGGTTGGTTATATATGCCTATATTTATTTATTATATTGTTATATCCTTCCATGGTCATATCTTCCAGAACCCATGTATACAAATTTCATTTTAAAATGTGATGTGTAAGATTATGTCCCTCCCTAATTTATTTTGTATTCTTCTTCCAAGGAGTTACAACAAAATTTAAAAATGATACTAATGTATTATTCAGGATATATTAGTGTAAATAATGTCAGTGGATACTCTCATATTGTGAAATAGTTTACCTTCATGTGTGTACCTACATAGTTCATTATGGTTGGGTAATTCTTGCTTCACTTGTTTCTTTTAAAAACATTTATTGCAGTATTTTCTATATAACCAAAAAAGATACCAATTTTTAGCATAACCATTAATTTATATCCATTAAAAATTATCGACTGAATAATCATTATTCTTATTTTGATCGTTATCCCCATCAAAGGAATTATTAGAATTACCATCATTCCTCTAAACTGAAACTCTCCAATGGAATATGAATTTCCATTATTCTTATATAGAATATACCATTGATGAAATACCCATTTATATTATATTTTAGATATTATAAGATCTTACTCTCTCCTAAATATTGATATTGATGGTTTGTTCTTGGAGAGGGGATATTACCGCTTTTATTCATATTAATTTCATTCTATGGAAATTTTTTTGATCTTGGGGAAGGGTTTATGGTTTATTTGCTATTATATTCATTTTCTATAGTGTCGGTATTATAATTTCATGCTTGTCTAAGAACCATTCCTCTTTCATTATTCATCACTTTTAAAATGTGATATTATTTTTGAAATTTTCTCATAATGATTATGAGATATTTGTATATTTAGATACCATTGTTATCATGTGACCTATTATAGGGAATGAGAATTGTTCTAGATGTTGAATTAATATTGGAATTTATGAAGATAAATAAGGATATGAAATGATGAACATGACTTGTTGAATCCTTCATTATATTTCTATTTATAAATAACACGTCGATTATCAGACACTGAAGGAAAACAATGAAATTATGTTGAGTTATATTTTCATGTGATACTGTATATTGTACATAATGTTATGTTACAACTGTGTATGTGAATAGGGAATAAGGTACATATTTTAAAAATTTATAAATAATCAATTTAAACTACTTCATTGAAAATTCCATATGTATTAGGGGTGAATAGAAAGATATTTTGGATTTAATATTGTGAGTAATATCTATTGGGGTGTGATTTAAGAACATATAGAGTATGAATCATTTCTTAGGTTGAGTGGGCTTATGGTATTTTATTTTTTAATCTTCTAGGATATAATTGAGGTACGTTTTGAAATTAAAGACCAAATTCCAACTACTATTTTTAAAAGTTATATATAGAATAGAGTGGGTTATTATAGTAAATACGATTATGTATGATTTTATTAGTCTCATTGGATTCATTTCTTTTTTCATTTTATATTAACTTCTTTAGGATTTATTTGGGTATTTTTTTGATAGTGAAGATTTATTGATATGATAGAGTTGAGTATATCTTAGTGAATTGGAGTGTTAGGATTATATGGTGATAATCATATAATTGGGTTTGTGGTGTTGGGTAGTTATTAATAGTTATTTTTTTGTATTGGGGAGGTTTAGTGAGAGGTTTTAAGCTTATTTTGTGTCCCATTGTTCTAGTTTAGTTAACTTGACAATTAATCGAAATGGTGTAGCTGAAAAACTATAGTATGTTATTTTTCGAAAAGGTATTTAAAGTATTATTAATTTTTTATATCCTGTATTTCATGGTAAATATTATTATATTATGAAATGTTTTGGTTGTTTAATAAACATATATATTATTATTGTTTCTTATTATAAATTAAGATGTGTAGAAATTATATTATTTTTTATTTTTTATTTTTCTTATTTTCTTGATGACTTCTTGTATGATATATTTTTATTTGTTTTCTTATCTTTGGTTGATTGATACTATAAAATAAGGTTATGATGTTATTCAATTATGTGTTTAACTATATAGGATATAACGATTTTGGACAAAGTTCTCCTATATATGGGTTTTAATGGGTCTTTGTTATCACATGTACAATACTTATTGGCTGCATTGGATTATGGTTGTGAAATTCATTTGTATTTATGCACAAGCTATAATGTCTTAATTTATAGTGTTTGTGTGTGTTTATTATAGTGGTAAAATCTCATGTTTTATATACATGCATCGATTATGTGATTTAAAATATTATTTATATTTCATTAACACGTTTCTCCCAAGATCTCATGTATTAAGGGAATTTTATGTATTTAGAATATAATTGCTCGAGGTTACAAAATGAGTAAATGGGGTGATAATGTGGTGACGTAGTGGTTTAGATGTTACATTGGATCTGGTTTTAGGATTATGTGTCATTAATATTTGGGATTGGATAATGTTGTGAAGGTGTAATGATTTTGGAAATATAATGATATTTTTAATAAAAATGTTATTACAATATTATTAACGATATGATTATTATTGTTAAAGAGTGGTTTTTTGTTTCAAGACATATATTCTATTTATTATTATCTTGGACACCAAATTTAACCCTAATCTATTATTAAAATATATAATAAATGATCCATGCATATGTAACCACCTATGGGGATTTTCATTGAATAAATTTCATGATTTACTTACTAGATTAAAGATTTTCCATGATTTTTTATCTTTTTTATATAATGTTTTATTTGACTAATATCAGTCATGAGACATTTATTTTACAAGGATATATAATTTTTTAGAAATATGAACCCAAGTTATACTCATATGTGGTCACCCCTCTACTATCTCATCAATTGTTTATGATATATTAATAGAGATTGTTGACAGTACTATTTAGGAAACTCGAGTAGAGTCCAATATGTCTTCATGCATTGTATATGGTAGTATTTTATATGATTTAGTTTATTATATATTAATAATGTGATATTTTATCTCTTTATTTTATTTATATATATTTTTTGTGGTATTTTTACCTCTTCTTTTTAATTCAGGAGGGGAATACCACTACTGTGTGTGAAAAATACCCACAGGGCTAGTCACAAACTCATGAATAATTTCTGGAAAGCTTAATGGGTAAATATTACTTTCATTTCTAACCTAAGTGGATTTAACGTGGGTCTCGGTCTTATAAAATTAGTACAAGATAATTTTTTTGAGATATAGGATAGATATTGGTTCTCTATAATAGTGAGGCTTATGATGGATCGGTAGTGTAACAGTTTTATTTAACATACCTGATGATGATGGGTAGGTACTAGATATACAGATTTATTTATAACCCTTCTAAATGATTTTATAATATTAATGTTGTGGATACATGTTATTACGAATGTTTCATGGACCACTATGATCTAATTTAAGGAGCGTGCTAACCAAATAATATATTTAGGTTTAAATAATGAACAATATTTTGGGTAAAAATTTTAAAAATAATTCATTAATCATGGTCATATGTTTCGTAGAGTTAATATTTTGATGTTTTTTTCTTTGGTGTATTTGTTTATATTGAAATATGATGTAGTCGTTATTGTTATAATGCATTCATATTTAGTAAATTAATTTATACTAGTTAAAGAATGATTTCTATAATATCAAGAAATGGTTAGATGATTAGTTTTCAGTCATAATATGCTTTTCAAGAATTCTTAATTTTATATTTAATGCATGTTAATTAACAATACCTATAAGATAATAATATGAACTAAAAGTTCTATTTTAAAAAGTGTTGTATTCAAATATGTTTTCAATGATGATAAATCCTGTCTAAAACAAATAATTTTTACATGAATAATTTTTTATAAGATTCTATGGTTAAGAATGCTCTTAATAAAAGATACTAATTTTGAGAAAATGAATTTGAATGAAATATTATCAATTCATGGTTTTTATTTTGATGACTAATAAGATGAAATTCAATTTCATGTGTCAATCCATGTGATAAACAGAAATATTATTGGAAATAAAATACAAGATGAAACTATGAATTTAATATTTTAATGGACAAGTTATATTATTAAATTTTTGTTCAATAGAATATATTACTGAATAAATATTTTGAAACATGAATAATGAATATTATTCTTATCAGTAATTAATTATCCCTGATTTTAATTGAAAATTAATGTAAAATTCGTGAACATATTTAAGTAAACTACATTCAAAGCATGGTTTAATGTTATAAGAAAATTTTTATACATGATTGATAAAATACATGACATGTAAATTCGCATTAATTCAAATTGATCATTATAGGTTGAAAATTTTATAATATGAATTAAATTTACAGAATTATATATGTTTCTATGTTTTTATTAAGATTAAATTATTGAAAATAATCATTTCCTAATTATGGGATGAGTTAAAGGAAGAAAAGATGTTAATAAATTAATACATGTGGTATAAGCATTAATATGTTCTTATTATGAGAATGTGTTAATTTTACAAGAAATGAACATAGATATTATATGCACCCATCCCATGAAATATGTTTCCTAATTATGTTTATTGTTATGTTTGGATTTATTGTTCTTCAATTTCATAATATAAATATTGGGATTCTATGTTATTGAGTATTATTATATCCCCATACTTGTTTATTATGGATATTATTATATTGACATAAATAATTTAAAAAATAAACTATTATAATGTTTTCAATATCCCTGTAATGTTTGATAGGATATTATACGCTCAGTGGAAATTTTTTGGTTATATAAATGAGATGGGAAGATATTTATGATGGTTAGTTGTTAATGGATTGTTGCGAGTTACTATTTCTTTATTTCATAATAGATCTTTACTTATTTTCATTAAATGTTTTATAATTACTTTTAGTTTTTTATTTCTTTTATAGCCACTAATTTCTTGTCTTATAGAAATTGATTTCATAATTTATTAATGTAATAAAGCAATACATTATGCTTATTTATTTATTTTTTATTATTTGTTATATCTACAGATATAAATAATTTTGTTTCATAATAAAACCCACATAAGACATAATACTAATGTAGTAATTAATTTATGAAATTAATATAATTGAAATTTTGATTGATAGATTTTGGTCTTTCTTTCATTGAGTTTTCAAGAACTGATTGAGTAAATGTAGGTTGTATATCAATGATTTTTTATTCTTCTCTTTTTATTTGTTATAACTCTTATTCATGAATATAATGACTTTTCTATGATTTTAAACTAATATCCAAATATAATATTGTTATATTATTTTTATGTCTTTTAATCTATTATATGACTTGGTAAATATGTGTTAACATTTTAGTTTTACATGGGAATGGAAAAAAATGACTGATGATATGATATACTTTCATGTATATGGATGATGTTTCACGTCCTGAAATAGGTTTTATATTTATTTTTTATTTTTTTTATTGGTACATTATCAACATTTATATTCTAAGGCTCAGTGAGTCCTTCAGTATTAAACTATTATTTGGTTCTATTTTAGGAAGGGATATTTTTTATATATTAATAAAACTACAAATTTATTTTTATCGAAAAATATAATGATATTAAATATGGACTAAGATTTTTCTTTCAAAAATGTCATGTGAGGAGTTATATAAAGATAAAGGAATTTTTTCCCTTACCAAAAATACTAATAAATTCTATAAATGTGTAAATTTTATATAATGTTAAAAAGTTTTTTATCATAAATCTTTATGCTTTTATATGGTTAATTTCAAATGTATAATTATTTAAAACCCATTTATGTTTACTATGTTTTAAATTTTACTCAGTAGCTCAGATACTTTTTTATATTGACCTACCCATTGATATTATGCTTGCGTCTTCTCTTTTAAAATTTCATTTAGATTCATAAGGATTAAAATCAATTGAGAGGAAAATAATATGATAAACCAGGTTTCCCATCTGGATTTTACAGTTGTCCTCTCCCTTATATGGGATTTATTTTAAATCTTTAAGATAATATTATTTTGAGGTTATTTTAAAAGGGACTAAATTTAACCAAACACTTACCATTACTATTATTTTAGTATTGAGGGTGTCTTGGGGTTTTCCATTATTTATAGTGGTTTGGGATGGGTTCTGTAGAATCTTGTTGAAATTTATTTTTTTTATTGTTTTTATTTTTAATTTGAATTTTATAATAAGAATTGATTGACCATTATATTATTATTCGTTATTATTTTATCATTTATGATTCCCAATAACCCTTGTGTTCTACCTTTTATGGTGAGATTATTCATACATTTCACAATATTAATCTATACTGTTCTTAATTTTGAAACCTAATAATTTATCCCAATTAAATGTATAAGTCACTCTTCAGAGTGTAACAATAATTCATTAAAATATAAGTATAAAATTTTTTAATGTAGGATTTATTTTCCTAGATATAAAACTTAAATTCCAAATCATATGAGTTATTTTCACCGAATATAGTATTCATTTCCTAAGAAAGCGTTAATATATAAGAGTCATTTTTTGAATCTATAGGACCCTCTTCTATTCAATGTAAGAGTCATCCCATTTTTTATACTTTGGTTCCTATGAGTCATCACACTCTAACAAAGAGCTAAGTTCCTCCACACATATGAGTAGTAACCACTATGAAATTTTCCATTTTCAAATTATAACCTAGGTTATAATTTATGATTTTTAAATCCAATATTTGCTATAAAATTATTAAATTATTAAAATTTAAAAAGTAATTAAAAATAAATTAACATCTATATGATTTGTTTCAGGATAATAGAGTGATATATATGTTATTAATGGATGGAAAACATCACATGTTTCCTAAATAAAAACTTAAGGTAAAGGGGGATTACAACCTTCGTATGTGTTTTAAACCACACACAAAACAAAGATTTATTTATAAGATAAGGTTTGTTACATGTTATTTTATTCACTTATTAATATATTACGTCCTTCTACAATCATATCTTCAAGATCCCATCTAATCTCATTTCATTGTAAGGTGTGAGGAGTAGGTTTCCATCTCTGTATATTTCATTTCTTATTCTTCTTTAAAGGTGTGTAAAAAGTAATTACTAATAATATTTATAAATCATTTAGTGATTATTGGTTTATAGAAAATAAATGGAACCTATTTCAGTGTGAAATTAGATACCTTTAAGTGTAAAATTCTCATATCATTGAGGTGTGGGATTTTTAATCCACCTTTTGTCATCTAAAATTTATATTTCGTGGTAGGTTTTTGAATTTTTCCATTTCCATATATTGATCCCTAATAGTTTATTTTTTACAACCAAAACCAATATATGAATTAATATAATTATTCTCTTAATTATTAACACATTTGAAAGAGTGATTGGAATTTTCCTCATTCTTAATGATTGAAACACCCCTGTGGATTCTTAACCTCCATTATTCTTGTAAAACTTCAAAACTTAATAAATTACCTATTATTTATAATATATCATGTATGGTAATTTCATACTCACCTTATATACTCAATGGTGATTTTTTGATCTTGGTGTAGGGGTTATTATTTATATTATACATTTTACTATTATACACATATCTTGGTCCCTTATTTATTTATTTAGTTATATCATACCATGCTTGTATTAGTCCTTTTATATAGTTTAATTTTACTGATTTAAAATGATATAATTTTTTTTTAATTTTACTACAATTATTACGAAATATTTTTAAATTTATATACTATTATTATTATTTGATTTTTGATGTTTAAAGGGAAGTTTTTCAGTGGTTAAACTAAATTATGAAAAAGGATATAAAAAGATGAACATAACCAATGTAATAATTAATTGAATTTTTATTTATTGATTGTGAATTTATTTTGTGATAAATTATTGAATTGATGACATAATTTCATATTATATTTACAACTTCTATTATATATTATTTATAATGGAATTATGAAGTTATATGAAAAAATGGGAAGTTATGGAAAATGGTTATAAAATATAAATATGGAATAAAAACTACTATGATGAAAATTAAATTCAGATTAATTATTCATAGGAAGGTAATTCAGAATATATATTGTGAGTAATGTATATAGTGGTGTGATATGGAATCTTATAATATAGGTAGTTTTTTTTGGAATTAGTGGTAATTGGTTTTTTTAATGTATATTGTTCAAGGACAGATTTGAGTATTGGTTTATGATTAGGGATTTAGTTTCTTCTATAATATTGGAATGGTCATTTTAGACATGAGTTGGTTATTATATCTTATTAGATTTAGTATTTTTTATTAGTCTCATTAGAGTAATTGTATCCTTTATTGTATTCTCCCTTCCTTTATATATATTTGATTATTGGGATGGAATTCGAATATTTATAGTTGAGAAAGAATTGATTATGTCTTAGTGAATAGGATCCTTGGAAGATTTTGGTGATATTACAAAAAGTGGGTCTGTGGTGTTTAGTGATTATTATTAGTCGATTAGTGTTGAGTTTAGATGGTTGTGTAAGTAGTAACAAGATTAAGTTGTCTCCTAGGGGTCTAGATTAATTAACTAGAAAATATATTTATGTATATTAAAAAAATAACTTCTGAATGTTAATTATTATAATGGAATTTATGTTCATATATTATTCTGATATCTTATATGTTTCAGTGATTATTATTCGATTATGAAATGATTTTTTTGATTAATCATCTTTTGTATAATTATTTATTCTTATTATTAATTGTTATATATTAATATTATTGTATTTCATGAATTTACATGTGTGATGGCTTGATTTATTCTTTATATTATTGTTGGTTTATTTGCTTTATTATATGTGATTGTTTGATACTATAAATGCAGGTTGTAATTACATGCAGTTATGTGTATACCAAAATGGGATATAATGACATAAGGCTTAATTCACATAAAAAATGGGAATTAGTGGCTCTATGTTGTCAAATATATATTAATAATAGGTTGACATATGTAAATGTATATATATATATGTATATATATTTACATAGGATGTGACTAATTAATATTTAGTGTATATAAATACATATGGTATATAATGGATTGAAAAATCCAAACATTCGAATGTCAACACCCATAATTTGGTGATATGAACTTTTCCACTGATGATTTTGGAAATTTGGAGACTATGATGAACCACCAAAGACTTAGAGGTAGAATACTTGATGAATAGACATCGATTTTTCTTTATACGGCCATATACCTTTGGCCTTTATTATAATCATTTTAGTTATATGATTGTTCTAAATATTTGAAGTAATACATTTACCTAAAAAATGGGCCTGACAGGGATAACAAGCTAAGCTACCTTGACCCAAGATCATGTCGGAGTTTCCTAAACTGTGCTTAGGGGGACAACATGGACATCTATAATAGTCGTAAGTGGGTTCACATCCATTCACCCATGCAAGAGAGGCAGAGCCACACCACATGGTGGTAGTGTAGTGGGAAGTGGGCTAACATAGGGCAGTGTTGATAGTAATTGGGAGAAGACACAAGTACTCTATTCTAGAGATTGTTGGATCCATGATGGGTTATTAATAGGATCCATACAAATTATGTAATTTATATGGTATAGTGCATGTGGCACCTGAACTTCTAAATTATTAAAACTATTCATAGAATCCCAGCCGCATGATCATATCAATCCCAACCTTATGATCTCACTCTTGTATCATCTTCAACCTCCAACTCGACTTCTCATCTAATGAACTCTCATTCAACTATTTTGACACCATTTAGACACATTATGTTTCCCGATCCTCTAGGAAATCCCTATCCGATTACTAAACCATGGCCACCATGACTCATTTGATATCACTAAGGCATGCATTTAACATCATTTTCAAGCATGTGGTGCTATGAATAACTAGGTTGTGAGATTCCAAAACACGAATTCAATCATAGAAACCATGATAGGCCATTAAAAAGGTGTTTTGTGATCAAATGATGTTTATTAGGTGAAGCAAATCCAATTCCATAAAATAATCTCATGAGAAAAAACAACATTATAACCTTTAACCTTCAACATTTATTATTTTTTTTAAGTGGTTATCCTCAGATAAACTAAAATATCACATAGAACCCCTAAGGTATTCATACAAGAGTATCACTTCCTATGTTCCATCCCATATTATAAAGCATATCCATGATAGATCCCCACATTCCTTGTATACTAGCCATATTTATAAAACAAAGAAACTATGTGAAACTGGTCAAGTAATTACATTAAATCATCATAATAAGAACCATGAATCATTAAGTGATATGATGTTTATCAAGAGAGGCAAGAAAGATGTCATTGAATCTTCTCATAAATAGTAATATATCTTTTCATCACATGATCCTCCTATCTGTGGATAATGTGAAGCATCCACCACCTTTTTCCAGTGCACATGGCATTCCCACCAAGAAAGGTGGCACCACGTGCAAGTCATCCAAGCCAATATAAACCCTTCCTCCCCTATAAAAAAATACCCACATGAGAAGGGGGATAAAAAAAAGAAAGAGATATGGAGAAGGGAAAAATAGGAGATAGCTTCTGCCTTCAAAGATCTTCTCTAGGTAATCCGGAAGGTCTTTTCACAAGAACCTACCATAGAATTCAACCAAAAGAACCTATTGTGTGATCATCATAAAATAACGTGATCACTTGATAGAATAATATCATGTGATTCCTGTACGAAAGAACACCTCCACTCATCCATAAACAAGAATGGATACACATCCCTACAAGTGACCCTCCATCATTAACATGTGACTTTGATGTGAACAAGAACCATTGGACCTATCATTCGGCCATGTGTCCAATATACCGTTCAAGACATGTCCCATGTTGAGAACCCCATTGTTCACCCCTATACATATTTAAAAGGACTCTCACAAGAACTCCCTTTAGGTCACAAGATCACATGAATAAAAATAACACATGTGGCATGATAGTGTAGGCCCTCGGATATATGGGGAACCCATGCTGCTGTCTATGGACATACACCAGTGGAAATAGTACTACCTATATGCAGTCTTGAAGGAGGTACCACTAGAGGCTTCGGTCTCACAATACCGCAAATCATTGGGTCTCTCAATTCCACAAACCTTCATATCTCACAATGCTTGCATTCATCAATAGAGGTGGGTGCCTAAACATGCAACACCATATAGTTCCCTAGCCATATGAAACCCCAACATGAAAATTGGTCAACAATCCTCTATTGGTCACCCATTTCAATGTCACAACTCGAATGTGTAATCTCTACACACATCATCAAAATCCACTGTAAGGCCCCATATAGGTCATGTGGTCACATGAATAATTTATTTTCATGTGATCCCATCATGCGGGCATTCCATAGTACAAATAAGGTCTTGGAATGTACAGAATCCAATGGGAAAATCCTCTCCCATATAACATATACATCAATAACTCTTTTCCACTTGTATAGAATCAGTGTACAACCTCATTACATGACTACGAATCCCCTTTCATGACCACTTTATGGTCATTAAAATCACATGAACATGGGATATTCATGTAACTCCATTATACGGGGTTCCACTCAACATGTATATGGACATTACATACATGTGAACTCATGTTAAGTACATCCCTTTATCATGAATTCCATTATACGTGTTGTCTTTTTTGCATAACCATTGGCTTTGTAATCCTCGCACATCCAAAAATATTCTTTATGAGGCCTTAAGGAATGATCTATTGGGACCTAAAATATCAATACATGAATGAGTACATGATCCCAGATATGTTCCCAAGACCCTGTCATGTAACTCTCTTATGATCATGAAATTTCAAGACTCCTCACTAGTTTCATGATCCCCTTATATGGAATTGTAAAAATCAAGTTGATCGCAATATAGTCTATGGAAAAGCCAAGGTGATCATATGATAGCTTATGGATAATTTATTTTGATCACGTGATGACCCTTAGATAATTCAGTTTGACCAGGAGTTATCTTATCAACACGAAAACGCTGTCGTGATATAGCTTATTGACATGAAAACATTGTCATGTGAAGGCCCCATAACATGTAATAATTTTCATTTGATTTCATATGGATAAGACATTTTTATCATGTGATATCTTATTGACATGTCAGCATTTTCATGTGATTTCCTATAGACCTGTCTGCATTGATTATGTGAAGAATATTGGATATGTTAGTTTTGATCATGTAAAGGAATCCAAAACTAGTCAGTTGATCATGAAAATCATATTGGACATGTCATATTTTTTCATTAGAATACATCTATAACAAGTTGGATGATTAGGTTAAATACCATGGACCCATATTCTTTGATCGGGTGAATATTAATAAGAATGTCAACTTCAGTCAGTGGAAGCATCTTGGACATACCAGAAAGAAACTCTTCATAATATCTTCCTTCTCATAATGAAACCTCGATCATGTCCAACATAAAATCAAGATATGCCCGATAGACAATCAGGAAATGTTTGGAAAACATCCAAGACCTGTCTGGAAGACCCCCTAGGAAATGTTAACTTCACCTCGTAAACACACTCAGACTTTCACTATATGGATCCCCCGTCTAGGAGCCTTTGGCCATATACCCCCTTTATAAGGGATGATTCCTAAATGAGTTATAGATGTTCTCTCATGAAACCATATCCATGTCCTACTCTCGGATGGTTCCTTCATGTCATGTCAAGAATATACAACAAACCTTTTATGGTAATCATCTCTCTTTATTATTTTCTATGATAAAGAAGGAGTTTCTAATATGGAGACCTTACTGTGTAAGGACCATCAACTGAACTATGATGACTCATATTCCAATTTTTAATAGGATTCATAGGACACCTCCTTTAGGCTCGAGATCTAGTAGACATCCACCTCAATTTAAGTCCCACTATATTCATTAAACAATGATAACTCATTTTCTAAATTAACCAGGATTTGTAGGATGCCTTTCTGTGGCCCAAGATCAAATAGGCACCCACGATGTGGTAATTCACTTCCCACCCATAATATTCCTTAGATATGATACTGAATTCTGCCATAATTATAATATCCTTCATCATCCATTAATGGATGAGGAGTGGTCTCCTAAATGGTTATAATCTTAAGTGTAAACCCCAACCATTTCCTCATATACCCTAAACCCAACAGTGGATTTGGGACAATTGAACTACGATGAATCTGATTCCTATGAGGAATAGGATACATATGTTTCCCTCCTAACATCTGATCACTATATTGTTTCCTCCATGAGAATTTTTATCATACCTCTCAGATTAAAAAATTGATGTGAGATCCCAATACAAATATGCTATCATGTGATGTGTCTAATTTCCATCTATCTCTTATTTCTCACACCAGCCATGGCCCACGTGGGATTAGATACATGTGATTATTATACCAATATAATGATGATAATTCCCCCAATTTAGTCTGTTCATTATAATGTAAGTCTGATTATGTCTCATTTTCACTCAAAAGGCCATACTCTTGATGAAGCAATCCATGGAAGCCTTTTATGGATAAGTCATATCCAAGGCCTTTGTTTCTATATCTATCATGAAACAAACAACCATACACAAACTACATAGACCCTAATTATTGTCTTAATAGGATACATAGGACACCAGTTTAAGGATTAAACCCTATATTTACATCCAAATGATACTGAAATAAATCATATTTTCTTGATTTTATTTTAAGAAATTATTTGGGAAAATTACAAGACCAGTTATTAAGAAGGTTTTTTGTTCTATGTCCCTGTACATCCTGAGAGATTCACTAAAAAATTATCAGTTTTTAATTAATTAAATTAGTGGGTTTCCTAAAAAATTGTAATAACTCTTAAATATGTTCCAATATTAGAAATCGGAAGACACCATTGTGATTAGGGAAGTGGATTAACCGTTGGCAAGGCCTTACATCGGACAACGTGGGTCGGTTGTGAAAGTTAGTTTTTGAAAAAACCCATAAATAAAATAATAAAATAAACATTATTTCATTATAAATTTCTAATAACTCATGAACAGTAACTCAGATTAGAAATTTGATTCCACATTTGAGTTTGTAATGTGGTGTTTTCCCTAGGCGTGACTTATCTTTAGTCGACACGAGTCTTCTATGGAAAAACCTAAAAATGATGTAATATTCATTAATTAATTTAAAGATAACTTATTTTATTAACGTAGTGCTGAGTTACATTAATTGAATCCTAATGAATAAATCCTAGGGTTATTCACATAATATTGGGAACATCATAGAATTTATAAGGAGATCTTTGGAGAAACCTCTAATGGAAACAAAAACGGAGTCACAGATCGATGATCGATGAATTCCATTCTCAAAAGATCGTTCCAATGAAGACGATGTATAAAAATATCTTTATCATTGAGAAATCCAAATAAAATTTAGGATGTGTTATTTTGGATTTAATTACCCATTTTTAAATTCTATGACAAACATATACCAACCAATGAACATGTTGATCTGTGGTTTGATCGTAACCTTGTGGGGTAGGTTTTATTTCTACGGTGTTTTATTAGGAGTTGATCTTGTAATTATTTTTTGATGAATTTTTTTATCATTTTAATGGAAAAAAAACTATGATTGACATGAAAATCTATTGAGGTCCCTTCCTATTATTTTATTTTTTCTTTTCTCTCAACCTTCATCATTCATCGCGGTTGATCATCGCTTGGCCCACAACTCGATATATCATGATCAATCGATCATTGTGCACTCGATTCGTAGAAAAACAATCTGATATCATAGATCTAGGATTGTTGTGACATGACAGTGGTGTGAAGATAGACATAAGGAAATTCAGATGTTAGTGGATCCTTGAATCCACGTTCTTCAACTTTACACGGTGAAAGGAAGAACGAACTAGTTTTAATCCGTTGAGCGACCAGATTGAATGAAAAACAATTAGGTGATAGTGTGACTAAACAAGGATAGGTATAGAATTTCATGTTAAGGAATGGTTAAAATGGTGGTCTTCATAGTAGATGAGATAACCAGAGCGAAAAAAAGATATTCTAGATAATCCCATGCTACACGGTGTATAGTCCGGGATTACACAGCGTGTGGTGCACCATTAATAGTGGAAAGGGTTTTTGGAGGCATAAAAGTGTCACACAACATGTGAGCCATGTAAAAAACTTTGTGGGTCCTTCCTTGAGGATCATATTTTTTCTCAAGAGTTACATTGACGTAGGTTAGAGTACATAGATTGTCTACATAATGTGTACCCCACCACACGACCAGACCTTGATCGGATAAATGGGTTACCCTGTGTATAGATACACGGCCAGGGAAACACGGGTAGACAACATGTATTGTAACATGAAAAATGTATAGGGGTGGAAACATGGATAATAGATCATGGTTTGTGAGATTTTTCACATGTCATGTATACTAATTCTCCACGGCATGTTCCGATGACACAAGTCGTTGAACACAGGTTGTACCCAAGGTCAAGAGACACAATGTGTGACCCTTCTACATGAATTGTACTCTTTTATACATGGATTAATATCCTTGTCCACTGTATTTATGACATTTTTTGGGTTGGGTCCCCTTGATCATTCTCATTAAGGTCAATTGGTATCTTATCCTATCCAAAAAACTTGTATTCCCTTCAACAAGACTTTCTGGATAGATTCAGGAGTCCCCTTTGAGAGTCCCGGATCCAGATCCTCTATCCATTCATGTGCCCAAAAAAGAGTCGGGTTATCGACATGAAAAACCATATCAGACGTCAATCCTCTACTTAGCAGGAAAATCCAGATGAGTCGAGGTATATTCTACAGCCTTAGTAGTGATCCTCATTTTTGTGTCATGATATTCCCCACTCATGGAGTTGGTTCTCCTAGAGCAATTGTATCATATGTCTCTTAAGATATATCATTATATATCTCTCTCATGATGATTATCAATGAACATTACTTCATGGGATGACTTTATCAATGATATCTGACATAGGAGTGTGTGCTAACATATGAGTTTCTTTATGGAATCTTCAGACTGAATCACTAGTGACGGTATATGGTAGTTGTGATTTACCTATAAACTACCAGACTTGGTTCATGTATATCTGGAAATCTCTGTCATATGTTATATGGTCACATACTTGTGTAGAGATAATTGTACCTTTACCTTCTGTTTTTCTTTGTGGTTTTTGGGTGTCCTACTAAGTACTGTTATACTCACACCTCCTTGGGATTTTCCCGCATGTGTCGTGTCTTGTAAAGATAAGTGAGCTTTTTGACAGGGTCCTAGGCATACCAGGACCATGACCAAGACCAAGACCAAACTTTTCATCATGATTGCATACATTCCAAGGAGTTCCTAAGGCTATAGATTGTTGTCCAAGTACCTTTTTTTGTTTACTGGATGGACTTTATAGTTTACAGACTCACACTCTTTTGTGGGATTGTATTCTAGCCCAGTTTATTTTACTGCACATTAAATTCCATGTTGTACTATGTTGGCTGGGTTTAGTGGTATGTGTGCATTTCATTCATATTAAGTTTTTACATTTCATCATTTGTTGTCATAGAGATGTGTTCGTGTGTACGGGTACTTAGGAAATGCATCCAATATTATTGATATGACTACTCGGTAATAGTCACCAGCCCCAGGCCTGTTATAGGTGGGTATGGGGAATCATTTCATGGGCCCATAGGGATAGGTCATGAAATTGTGGTATCATAGGCTGGTCAGTTCTATGTTTGGACCAGGGGCCTGTGATATTGGTTTGGGTGAACATAGTTATGTTTTTTGAGTTCTGATGTTAGGCCAGGGACTCCAATTTTGGTATGTCGGCCAACATATCCTTATAGAAGAACTCGGATAACATACTTTTTTACTTGGTACATGGGAACCCAAGTTGTAGGTAAACAATAATGGCACATGGATCATTTAAGAATGGGTTTTGGTTTTCAATTTCTTGTTCAATCAGATCTCCAGATATACTCATTGACTCTGGTTTATCTTGTTCTCTTACAAGACATCTCCTCAACATATTTCATCTCCGATGTAGCACCTTTATTAGGAGGATGAACCCACCCACACTAGGGAAAAGGCTTAGACATAGGGATTTTTCCCCAGATGTGGTCTTCATGTGGTGCACTAGACATACCTCCCAACTGTAGAGCAGCACATGGTTCTCACAGTACCAGCATATGAAGAGAGAAGGGTGAGCATGCTTCATGAGTTTTAGTAGAAGAGACTCCACAAGATCCAAGTCAATACTTACACACAGATGTATGAGAACTGAATTGAGTTGATGAACCAAGTTTATTTCCTATTCAAGACACTAGAAGATCAAATGGTGGTTTTGACGGCGATCCTTTTCTTTGTATTAGCAGGGTGATGGCAGGGTTTAATTACCCAATATTTGGGCGATGCAACCCTTCCATGGACCAAGTTTGATGGCCTTTTCAAATATGAGTTCTCACCTTATAAGTTTTCAATTATGAATATCCAGGAGTTCTACAGCTCTAGCAGGATGACATGTCAGTGTCTGAGTATTCATCGAGGTGCCCCTACCTCTCCAGTTACTTGATGGATATGACACATGATTAGATTTATAGGGCTCATACCTTAATGTGAGGTCTACAAAGAGACATTTGACCCATTTTATCTCCTATGTGAATTTTTTCCTATAATGTGGTGCTATACCAGGATTTGGAAGTTGAGAGTTCATTGGTTGGTCAGATACAACCGGTGGTAGTCAGCAGTGGTCAATTAGGAGTAGAGACCATGACAGTGGGAAGCTGATGTAATCCTCCAAAACATATATCTGGGATATCTGACAAGAGGAAGCCCTAAAAAATGGAGTTTTCTATTCATGACCCAAAGGGTAGGTCCAGTCAACTGAGATCATGGAGATGCTATTCTTATGGTGGCAGGGGACATCTCACTAGCGATTTTTCAACCCGTCGAGCTGTTGATAGAGAGACAGTGGATGGGATGACATGGTAGAGGAAGAAACATGAGAATGAAGATCTGTAGGGTGGAGGGCATGTAAGTGGAGATGAGAGAGCACTAGGAGTTGGTATACATTTCGACATGTTACCACCACCACCCACAAGTAGTCTATATCGGGCTCAGGGAGGTAGAGGAAAGGGGCGGAGAAAGGTGTGTGTGGTCGAGGCATACAATGCAAAGGCTCCAAAAATGATTCAAGGTATGATCTATGTCATTTATAATTTAGATACTTTGTTGATAGAAACATATAGTAGTAATTATTATCATATAAAATTCATGTACAAGACCTTGAGATTATAGTAAGACCATTGACTTGACACTTATTCATAGAGACAGCTACAGGAGGAGACTCGATGATAAAACTTATACCGACAGTGTGACATAAACCTTGGAGGGTAGAGTTTTTATTGTAACATCTTGGTGGAAGCATTGAGGCCACATGAAGTCGCTCTGGGTATGCATTTTTTATCATTTTTCCACGCCCATATTGACTATTTTAGGTGAACGGTGTGGTATGTCCACAATGATGAAATGAGTTTTTTCCTTTGTTAGAGAAAATGAAACCAATGCGGAATAGGATGGACTCATGCATAAGAGTGTGCATCTGTTTACTCTTTAGTTGGATATCCTAACCATTATAGCAATATATGTTATGATTTTTAAATCCGTAGTTTTAGTTGTGGAATAGAAGGACGTCTTTCTTGAAAATGATCATGGATAACCTCCCCATTAGGAGATAAACTTCTTTACTTACACCTCGGGACATCACTGATATCAGTACTAGTGTATTGGATGGATCCCACTTAGCTTCACAATATAAGGGAGTAGTTGGAGTAATTTTAGATGAAGGGCTTTGTAATACCCATTGTTTAACCATAGGTGTCACCTGTTTTTTTCAAGAATGTGGATGGTAGCTTGAGGTTGTGTATGGATGGAAGCAACTAAAACAATGTGATCATAGATAACAAGTTTCAACTGCCATGGATTGATGACCTTCCATTGTAGTTGGTAGGGTCATGATGGTTTTAAAAGTTTGTCCCCAGTTCAATTCTTTTATAAATTGAGGTATAGATTGATGAGCGTCCTGATGATGAGATTTCGGAAAAAGGTTGTCGAGTACATAGTGTTTTGCGATGCATCAGGGATTGGACATGGTTGTGTCCTGATATAGAAGAAAGTGGAGATTGCCTATGGTTATCACGAGTTGAGGTCAAATGAGAATAATTATGTTACCCATGATCTGGAGTTGGTAGTTTTAGCCTTCACCTTGAAGATGTGGCGACACGACCTAACGTGAGAGCGATTTATCGTCTTCTCTAACCACAAGAGTCTCAAGTATATCCTCTCTCAAAAGGATCTGAACATGAGATAGAGGATATGAGTAGAGTTACTATAAGATAATGACTTTGAGAATGTATATATAATTTTGTAGTCAAACGTGGTGGAATATGTTATCAACAGGAGATCTAGTTCGCAGTTTCTGAATTAGGTGTCCATGTATTTGACCTCAATATAGTTATCCATAGTGTATTGAGATGGATCTGCATACCTCTAGTCGATGTTTGCTACCCCTCCACTCCAACAGTGAGTTAGGGAGGCATAGATTGGGGATACATACTAAAATACCCAATGTGCTCATATGTCCACAGAAAATCCACCTGATGGATATTTATAAGGTGGGGTACACATCGTTATTTTCAGAGGACACTTGGTTGTATTAGTGACTTTGCAGGAGGAGGTTCTATGAAATATTCCTGAATCGTTTTTGGAGGTACACACTAAAGTGGAGAAGATATACCAGGACCTCCAACATCATTTTGTATAGATAGGGATGAAGTAGGTAGTGGCATAGTTAATTTCTCGATGTCTTACGTGCTAGGAGGTGAAATTTGAGAACAATGTTCTAGAGGGTTTCTCTCTACCACATGAGGTTCTATAATAGAAATTGGATTAAATATCGATGGATTTCAAGATGGTTATACCATGTATTCCTAGGAGACATGATTCCATCTGTGTGATCATTGAACGAATAACCAAGCCAGCCCACTTCTTAGCTATCCCATAGTAGAGTTCAATAGAGAGCATGGGATTTATATACATGCAAGATATAGTTTTACTCCATGGAGTTCCATCGATGATTGTTTTAGATCGTGATACTCATTTCATATACTGGTTATTGAATAGATTTCATGAGGAGTTTGAGACCCATTTATGCTTGTGCATAGTGTCGCACCCCCCCAGCCAAACAGCCATATGTAGTGGACCATTCAGGTCTTAGAGAGCATGCTTCGGGTTTTCAGGTTAGTTTTCAGCCATAGTTGAGAGGATTTTCACCCTCTGGTGAAGTTCATGTACAAAAAAACTATTATTCCACCATCGGTATGGCACCATTCTCGGCTTTGTGAATGATACCATATAGGTCACCACTTTTCTGGGTTGACCCACGAGTGTCCCCACTCATGGGTCTAGAGTCTGTGTGAGATACTACAGAAAAGGTGCAGATCATCCAGGAGTAGATGAATACTACTCAAAGATATTAGAAATAATTTGATGAGAAATGGAAGAGACCTTTGGATTTCATGGAAGGAGACCATGTCATCCTTTGGGTCTCACCTCGACAATGGTTACAGAGATTTTGTTGGGGTGAAAAGTTATTTCATAGGTTTATCGGCCCTTTTCAGATAATGTATAGAGTTTGTATAGTGGTGTACCACTTGTCTCTACCCCAGAAGTTGCACTGGGTACACGATGTATTCCACATCTCACAATTGAGGAGGTGCGTGCATGACACATCGCATGTCATAGACTGGGGGGAGTTGGAAATCAAAGATAGAGTGACATTTACTGATTACCCAATAAGGATCGAGGATCAATAGGAGAGGCTCCGTCATGGGTGGTTTATTCCTTTGTTGCATGCATAGTGGAATCATGGGAATATCTAGGAGAGAACATGGGTGCGGGAGGCTTAGATTCATTCACACTACCCACATATTTTTTAGTAGTCTTGTTTTTTTCTTTTTCAGGACATAAATCCCTAAGGTGGGGAGAATGTAATGACTCATATTTTTCTTAATTTTTTTTAAAAAATTAATTGGGAAAATTCTGAGACCATACACTGAGAAGGATTATGATTCTAAGGCTTGGTGTTCCCAAAAAAATTCATGGGAAAATGATCATTTTTTAATAATGAACTCGAAAATATTTCTTGATAAAGTGTAATAACTCATAAAAGGGTTCCGGATTCAAAAATCCAACGGAACTATTGTGTTCACTACAGTATATTTCCATTAGCCGAGGCCTAACATCGGTCAGAGTAGGTTGGATATGAAGGTTATTTTTTCGACGTAACCAAATATTAAATAATTAAATAAATATTATTTTATTTTCAAATCCTAATAACATATAAATAGTAACATAGATTGGGAATCCGAGACCAATATTGCGTTCATAATGTTGTATTTTACCTATGTATGAATTAACTTTAATCGGTGAGGGTCTTCTGTGGAAAACCCTGAAAACGACTTAATCGCCATTAAATAATTTAAAGATAAATTATTTTATTGATGAAGCAATGATTTACTTTAAAATAATACTTATGTATACACATCAGGGTTATTTTCATAAACCATGGAATTTCAAAGAATCTCTAAGGTGATATTTTGAGAAACCTCTCAAGGAATCAACAAGGGAGTCACAGATAGACAATCAATGAATGTCGTTTTTGTTGGATCTTGCCAACAATGATGACGCAACGATATAAATTAAATAGTGAGTGATACAAATCAAAGGTAGGATGTGTTATTTTTTATTTCCATTATTGTTCTTAAATTAGATGATGATTTTGGACCAGCCAATGAACATGTAGATCCATAGGTCAATCATAACCTAGTGGGAGGGGTTCTATTTCTGCATGGTTTTATTGGGATTTGATGTTGTGATTATTTTTGGATTAATACAATTATTATTATAACAGAATTGAACAATGAACATCAATCAAGGTCTATTCCTATTATTTTATTCATTATTTTCTCCACTCATTAGTCATTGGTTGCAGGCATTCATTGCCAGGCCCAGGACTTGACATATCCTGATCAATTGATCGTTGTATACCCGATTCATATCACAACGATCCAATATCAAAAATCTAGGATCGGCGGGACACGAAGGAGGTGTTATGGAAGATGCAGAGTGATTCAAATGATAGTGCATCCCTGAAGCTTCATTCTTTGATGTTCCTCAGTGGAATGAATAACTACCCCCTTTAATTCATTGTGCGATCAGATTGGATGATGAAACACATTGTTTGGGTGATGGAATGGTCGAACCATGCTATATATTGAGTTTCCTATCATGTCGATACCTTAATTATGGTTGGAGTAGTATAGGGGATCAAAAGAGTGTGAACTAGGCATTCTGGAAAATTCCACACTACACGGCACGTAATCCGAGATTACAGGGTTTGTGGGGACCACTTAGCCATAGTTAGGTTTTTGAGGGTAGTAATGTGTCACACAGTATGTGAACCCTCTCACACAGTGTGTGGGCCCTTCCATGAGGCTCAATGTGTATCTCGAGAGTTAAACAGACAAAGGGTGGAGTATATGGTTTTTTTACACAGCTTGTACCACACCACACGACAAGTCCCAAATCGGATTCATGGGTCACCCCATGTACTGGTACATGGGAAGGCAACCATGGGTTGACACCATGTACCGGGATAAGACCAAAGTACACTGGTAGACCATGGATTATAGTATACTATTTCTGATCCTTTCTACACACCGTGTATACCTATTCTAAATGACATGTTTTGATGACATCAGTCGTTGAACACATGTAGTACCCAGGGTCAAGGGACACGACATGTGACCCTTCTACATGCTGTGTAATATTTTCTAGATGTATTTATATCTGTTTCCACCATATATGGGACATGTTCTGTTTGAGAGGTTCTGCTTTCTCATTCTCTTGAAGTTCTTTGGTTATCATTTCCTATTCATAGGAGTATGACCCCCATTAGCAGATCTTTCTGGATAGAGTCGGGAGTCCCATACAAGAGGCCCAATGCAGGATCAACTATCCATTATTTTTCCATTTGTAGAGTTATGTTATAGATGGAACCAATACTACTGGAAATCTGTCCTCAACTTATTACTAGAATCAGGATGATTCATGATATATGGAACAGCCCTTGTAGTGATCACCATCTGTGTATTGTGGTCTTCCCTACTAATGGAGTTGGTTCTCCCAAAGCGAGTGTATCATGTATCTCTTAAGATATATCACAATATCTCTCTCTCTCATGATGATTCTTGGTAAATATTAATTCTTGGATGTATGTCATCAGTTCTATCAGACTCAAAAGTGTGTTCTCCTAAATGAGTTTCTTTGTGGAATATTCAGACTGAATATCTAGTGTTGGTATGTGGTAGTTATGACTTAGCTCTATAATATGAGTTTGGGTTCGACTATATATGAGTATCTTTGTTATATGTGTTCTGGTCACAAATAGGTATAGAGAATATTGTAACTTTAACTTCTGTATTTCTTTTGGGTTTTGGGGTTTCCAACCAAGTATTGTTATACTCATCCCTACATGGGCTTTTACCACAAATGTCATGTCTTGTGCAGAAAAGCGACCCTTTTGATAGAGTCTTAGGAGGACTAGGACCTGAACCAGGACCAGGTAGATCTTTGTGAGATCAGACAGGCCGAGGTGTTCCTATGGCTACAATCCATAGTCCTAGTAACATTTTTTTGTTTAAAATTTTGACTTTGTAGTGTAAAAACTCTCTCTCTTTTAGTGGACTTTTATTCTAGCCTAGTTTACTTTAATGAAATTTACTTACCCTATTGTACCTTATTGGTTGGATTTAGTGGTATGCATGCCTTTTGTTCCTTAGTATATTTTTCATTTCAACATTTGTGTGCTTGCAGATGTGTGTGTGTTTGTGTGTATTGGTACTTTGGAAAAGACTCTCATGTTAGTGATATGCCTACATGGTTCTAGTCACCAGCCCCTGGCCTATTGGAGGTGGTTTTGGGGAGTCCCAGCAAGGGCCCCATTAGGACGGTTCATGACAGGAATATCATAAAAATACATATATTGGTCTAGATACATGAACTTAAACTATATCAAATGAACTATTTTTTTTTTGAATCATGTTAACACAAGATACGTATGATGCATAAGAGAGGTTCAATCCTATATACAAGACACTAACAAAATTTATAAAGGATAATAATCTTTAGGGTTCCCAAACATGATTATAAACAAAAGCATCATAAATAAATAACACAATTATGGAGATGTCATGATATAAACATAAGTTTTCTTACCAATACATGGTCTTAATTAAGTTATTGAAACAGTGGTAACCAGTCTCATGCTAGGGCCTGTTAAGGATTTCATTAACATATAAAAAAAACTATAAGAGATTATAGAAGTAGGAAACAATTCCCCAAAAAAATGGTAGGATGATTCTGAACTCCCATCCTTTTGACCAATTTGAGTTCATAAGATTGGCTGGCTCTGAAACCCCAAAGCATTATCTTCTATTTAAAAATAGATTCATACTCTATAATAGATGTGGGAACCATTCGGATTTTCCATTAAAGAAAATCATGGTAAGCCTCACAGAAAATAATTTCGCAGTACATTAAACCCCCTCACAAACAATCATTGGGGAAATTACTGTTCCAAATATTCTAGGAAACAAAATGGTGTACCTGACATGAAATATTTTAACTATCTCATCCCTTTCATGGGTCATGAAGGATAGACAATCCAGTTACCATTATCACATTTTTTTCACATTTATTGAAAAACAAAATGGTGAACCAAACACATTTATTTTAAGAGTGTTGAACCTTTCATAAAAATAAGGGACCCTATAGCGACCCTATCCTTTTACATATAACATTACATGATTTTGAGCATAATTATACATCAGAGTACAAGACAAGGATCATAAATTCTAGTGTCAGGGAAGACTAGGTATATGAAACTAAAAACATGGAACTAAATAAATCATTTCATTATTTAGTCATCATAATGAACCCCTAACTTCCATTGTGTTCATACATCTTTGTAGGATTATATTGGGATAACATGAAAAAAGGGATGACCTAAAACACCAACAAGGGTATAATATTAAGAATAAATCCGTGGAACATGGCTTAGAAAACATGTCATAAAGGAATAAAAAGTCATGTAACATAAGGGATAAAAACATATAAACATAGACTCATATAAACATGGAATCATAGAAATGTAGAAGAAACTTAAAACATGACTTTAGTAAGATTCAATTATAATCACCAAGATCGTTTCCCATAGTAGCACAAGCCAAGGCTAACCGCCAAGACCATCACACATAACATCTCAGAAGACTTAACTTTACACAATGAATTGGAGTGTTATCTGAACACACCCATCATAAAATGTTCATGAATATTATTTCCACATAAATAATCATACACAATCAATCATACATAAATGTAAGGTAACTCATGGAGAGAAATGGGTATCACATTCGTGACATAAAGCATAATGAATGGTGGTATTATAAAAGTCTCCATGAGAGAAATGAATTAAAACATTCATTGAAATTAATATATTAAAATAGAAATATATCATGTAAAGTTATGTAAAACAGAAGTGACTACATGTAAGTAATTTATTTAAGAATCTCTTAACATTTAAACATTTTAGTGTGGATTTAAGGAAAACCCTACTGATATTTTAAAATTGAAAATGAAACAATCATTTATATAAAACCAGAAGTGAACCAAGATTTTTTTTCATAGTAAAAAAGAATTATTTTATGAATAAAATTGTGACTTAAAACCATATATAGAGTGCACTTTAAATTGGTTAAATATTTGGGACGTTCCCTAAAAATGTGTTTGTTTATTGGGAAGTATCGAGGAGGGATTCACATAAGCATGTATATCCTAAAAAATAGAATGAGGTATGGATATTGAAACAGGTGTTTGATGATTATGAACATCATTTATATTTTTACATAAAAATTAAAGACAACTTCATTTGGGTAGAAGAAAAGATAGAGAAACCTGAAGGAATAACGACAGTTCGGGTAGAATTCCTTACGAACTAACGTCGTGGTATCGGGTGCACATAAGAGGGATTAATGAAAGAGAAATGTGTTTATAATCTCTTATAAATAATGTAGGAAATATTAGGGAGTTGTGAAATCATACCCCATAATTTGGTATTACACATAAAATGGAATATCATAGAGGACATTCATGAATAAAAGTGAAATAAAGAGAATCCCTCACCTTAAATCTTGCATTGTTATCCAATTGTTATTAATGACCTGAATAAACAAATTAGGTTTAATAATTAATAATTAAATAACCTATTGTATATTTATTTTATATAGTGTAACCTTTTTTACTTCATTCAGGACTATTTTGATTGGTTATAAGGTTCAATTTCATTATTTGGGTCATCTGCTTCCTTGGTTTTAAATGGTCGGTTCATGTTCGGATAAACATGTATGATGAAAGTGGTTTTCCAGAATTGAAGTAGTTTGTAATTAGTGAACATAAAAGAAATTAAATTTTTTAAAAAAAATATTTTTTTATTGGGAGTGAAGATGAGTTATTATATAAAACCATAATGATAACTATTTTTGTTAATCGGTGGGTTTTGATTACAATGAACATGTTTTTTTTATAACTTAATACCATTTTTAAAAAAAGGATTATAGAACCATAAATAGGATATATTACATATATAATAATCTGGTTCAACCATAACACAATTTTTTTCATGACCAAAATTAAGGATGATAGTATAAATTGATAAACTGTTGTCGTTGAATGTGATAGATTAACATATCTCAAACAGTGTTTTCATTTCTTTCAAATAAAAGGTGGGGAAATGAGAGATGATGATGAAATATACCATTATAATAAAAAAAAATCCAGTAAATGTATGGTACTGTATTTTTTATTCCATTTGTATGAGTAGAGGTTAGGAAAGAAAAGAGAACAAAAGAACTTAATAATGAATGGAAAATAAAGAAGAATTTTACCTCTTGAATCAACCTTCCTTGAGAGCTTCTTAAGGGGAGAGGATTTGGTATTTTGATGAGACTAGAGGCTTTTGGACGTAGAGAAGGATCTTGGGATGATATTTGTTCACAATATTTTCTAGTAACAATGATTGAGAGGAGTAAAGATAAGAGGTAAGAATGTGTGGTATTTATAGTGGAGGGGAGTAGAGTTTCCATAATATTATAATCATTAATTTATTATTTCTTCACAAGACAAGAAATAGTGAGTATTACCTATCATATAATAGTAATAAATTCATGTGTGTTCTATATTTGGGTGGTTACATAACTTTTGATGTCAATAATAGTTGATTGTAATTATAATGTATTTATACGGCAAATTAATGTATTTTACTATTAACAAAAAAAATCAGGTATTTTATAAAAATCCCAAAAATTCACTCCAACCATTTATCAACGTGTAGAATCCAAAAATGGAATCTAATTTTCAAAAATATTTGTATATATATTATTAATTTAATATTTAATTAAAATCATAATTTATTCTAAAATACAGCATTAAAACATTTATTTACTTCTTCCAAAATATAGGTATATCATACTTTCACATAAATCTTATTTATATACTATCATAAGTATGGTTTTTATTCATTATGTTATGTCAATATTCATAAGGGTAACATTACTATCCATATGGGTATGTTAATATTAACAAAAAATTAAGTTGGTCATATTAGACTCCAAATAACTTACTGATCGCAACCGTGTATGTCAGATTTTTAAAATTCAAATCACAGAAGTGTAAACATATGTTTAGAGGTTACATAGAACTTAGTTGTTCATTATTTTTTTATTATAGGTGGTTATGACATATTTAAAAGAAAATAATTTCCATTTATAAACATTGGATCGTAACATTCTTCCCCCCTTATGAAATTTCTCCCTCAAAATTTCGTTTTACATTCAAAGCCATAAACAGTTTTGGGTACTTTTCCTTCATTACATCCTCTAGTTACCATGTTTCCTCTTCGTACTTGTAGTTTCACCAATGTTCCTTGACCAGGTGAGTAGTATTTTTACATATAACTTTATCAGTAGGATCCAATATCATCATTGGTTTCTCCACGTAAGTGTGATCATCCTCCAACTATACCACCTCTAAAGAGAGTACATGTGAAGGGTCTGGTATGAACATCCTTAATAAGGATGCATGAAAGACATCATGTAATTTGGACATGGTATGTGGAAGTGGTAGTCGATAGTCCATCGCTCTAATAAAATCAAGGATCTCAGAGGGGTCGATGTACCTAGGACTTAACTTTCATTTCCTTCCAAAACTCAAGACTTATTCCTTGAAGATATGCGTAGAAAAACCATGTCTCCAATTTTTAATTCAAGGTCTCATTGATGATTTTTTTCATAAATCTTCTATCAGCTTTGGGATGCCTTGATCTATTGTTGAATGGTTATCACCTTATCTACCATTTATTTGACCATTTCAGGTCCTCGAATATTACACTAACTGACTCCATCTGAACACGTCATTTTTCTCCACCTTTTCCCATAAAGGGCATCATATGGTGCCACTCATGTGGTCAAGTTGAAACTGTTGTTGTAGGAGAGTTCATTGAGTGGAAGATGTTTGTCCCATACTCCATTTCATTACATAGAAAATGCTCTCAAAATTTCTTCCAGTTTCTGAATGGTTCACTCATATTGGCCATCGGTTTGAGGATGATAGGCCATATAAAATTTCAGTTCAGTGGTTAGATCATGTTGGAGACATTTCAATAAATTCTAGGTGAATTTAGGACATCGATCTAATGAAATAGATAGTGGAACTCTATGAATCCTTAACACCTATTGGATATACATCCATGCAATTTGATCGATGAGATTTCCTCTTGAATTGTGATAAAGTGAGATGTCTTCGTAAGATGATCCACAATAACCAATATATCATTATATCCACTTGATTTCCTTGGAAATTGTGTTAAAATGTCCATGGAAATGTTTTCCCACTTCCATGTCAGTATGGGTAGTGGTTGCATCATCCCTTAATACTTTTTCCTCTCAAACTTCACTTGTTCACATACCGTGCACATTTATGTAAATTCATCAATCTCCCTTTTCATATTGTCCAACCAAAATTTTTCTCAGAGATCTTGATACATATGTGTGCTCCCTGAGTGGATAGAAAAGGTTGAGCAATGTGAGTCATTAATAATATCCTTATTAATATCTGGATCACATGGTACAAATAATCTTCCCCAAATATTACAACTCCTTCCTCATCAATTATGAACTCTGAGGATTTCCGATTTTTAACATTTTCCTCCATTTATGGAAGTTCCTCATCTTTTACTTGATTACCCATTGTTTTCTCCGTGAGGGATGGTTGAGAAATCATTTGATAAAGGATTTATGATGTTCCTATATTAATGATTCCCATTTCTATCCTCTACAAATCTAAGAATATCATATCCTCTTCAATTCTCATCATTGATAAAGATGTGGTATCATATCTTCTTAGAGCATCTGCCACCTTTTTTTCCTTACCGAGATGGTAGTGGATTGAACAGTTATACTACTTGATGATCTCTCTCCATCATTAATGGAGCATATTAAGCTCTTTTTGTGTTAATATATATTTTAGAATCTTGTGGTCATTATATATCTTACACTTATTCCCATAGAGATAATGTTTCCTGATTTTGAACACAATGGTCACTGCAACCAACTCCATATCATGCATTGGATAGTATTGCTCATGGATTTTCAGTTTCCTTAAAGAATTGTCTATAACTTTATCATTTTTTATTAGAACATAGCCAAATACATTCTTTAAATAATAAATATACACTTCAAAGTGTTCTCCACTTGTTGGGAATGTGCTTATTGGCATAGTGATAATCCTCCTTTTCAACTCCTTGAAGCAGTCTTCTCATTCCTGAGTCAAGACAAACATTACTCCCTTTCACGTCAGCTTGGTCACTGGGTTTGACAATCGTGAATAGATATTCAAAAAAATTTTATAATACCCAGATAGGCCCATAATGTTTTGGATCTCCGTTACAAATGTTGGCTTGGTCCACTCTTAAAATGCATTTGTTACAGAAGGGTTCACATATATCCCTTTTTGGTGATATCATACCCTAGTATTGATACTTCCTCCTTCCAGAACACACATTTACAGTACTAATCATGCATATTATCTCTTCACAAAGTCTTTAACATAGCATTCAAATTCTCATCATGTTCCTCCTTGCTCATGGAGTATATTAGAATATCATCAATAAATACTACCACTAATTTGTTGAGGAAATCTCTAAATAGGTTATTCATTAAATACATGAAATTTCCAAGAGTGTTAATGAGTCCTAAGGTAATCCTTATGTACTAATGGTTTCCATACCCCATTCCAAAGGTAGTCTTGGGAATATCATCCTTCCTCACCTTTAATTGGTGATATCCCAACCGAAGGTCCACCTTAGGGAAATAACTGGCCCCTGGAAGTTGATCGAAAAAGTCATCATTCCATGGAAGGGGATACATGTTCTATATCATTAAATTATTGATCTCATAATACTCAATGTAGTGGTACATTGATCCATACTTCTTCTTGACATATACGACTAGAGCACCCCACAGTGAAGCAATCGAGCATATAAAACCCTTCTCTAGATTCTCCTGTAACTGCTTCTTCAGCTCTTCCAGATCTACAGTGGTCATTATATACAGTGTATTTTATATATGCAGATATACAATAAAAAATTTCTAATGAGAACCCAACCTCTTGTTCAAGAGGAAGACTAAAAAACTATTCAATGAATAAATGAGTGTAATCCTTTATGATGAGAATGTTTTCAAACATGATTTTCTTCTTTGTCTCAATCATTTGGTCTAGATATGCTTTCTCATAAATAAAAAATATCCACACATGAGATGATGATTATAATTTATATTCATCTTCCTCCTTACACTTGTAAATAATCGGAAGATGATTCGAGATGTGAAGAAGGATTTCCCTTTTCCCGAAAATTGATGTTGGATTTTCATAAAGATAGTCAATCCATGCACAAGACAGCATAGAACTCCACTAAAGGAAGTCTAATGAGCTTTTTGGGTGGTTCATTTCACAAATGTTAATTGGGTAGGAGTTATAATCTATGGACACAATGATTTCCGCATTTTTGGTTCTCACAGATAACTTTTCCTCCAAATTGTGAGGTGGTTATTCAATAGTTTTTCTAACTTGGAAGATATGAATGATTGCATAGAACCAGAATAAAATAGAACGTTCTCTATTCTTGAATGAATATCTACTATACCTATCACCACATAGTTATCTGGCTCAACCTTAGAAGTAGTGAAAGAATAATCCCTTCCTTTTATCCTTGGAGGTTGTTGTTGATTTCCACATACAACCCTTGGATTGGGGAAATTGTTTTCATAATGCCCATATTCCATGCAGTTTTAACACTACAACACCGGTTGAGCTTTGATCTGATCCTTTCTTTAGTCTTCTAAATTAGCAGTATTTTTCATATCCCTTCAGCAGTTATTGCTTATATGTCACAACTGTCCACAATTGAAGAAATTATTGGTTCCATTTAGATAGTCCCCAGGATGCCTCTTGCCACAAATTTTACAACTGGGACATTCGGGCTTCATTCCATCTTGGTATTTGATTGTTTAATCACCCATGTTTTCAACCATTTTCCTCTTCTTGTCATAGGGCGCAAGATACCACTGCTATTCTCCAATATTCATTTAAACCTTGAGGGGCACAACTGGCAATCTCCTCGTAACTATCAAAGTCTTAAATCTCCCACACCATCCGTAGACCCAGCTTTATCCACTAAAGAAGTGACCCACCTAGATTTTGGTGTTCATGACCTAGCCATAGGCATACCTTGAATGTCTTGTAAATGTTTCTTCATATGCCCTGATGGAATCGTCATCCTTATACTTGAGGTCGATGAACTCTCATTCCATATTGAGATTTAGGATTTGAGGAAAATATTTACGGAAAAAACATACTCTTGAATTCCTCAAAATCCAGGGAATCATTTTCCTCTTGGGGTTCATATTCTTGATTATTTTTCACCAATGATTTTCTTCCCCCATCAAATGATAGACCACTAGTACAAATTTCACTTCTTCTGAGCAACAGATGATGGAGAATATATTTTCAATGGAGTTAATTCACTATTCTGTGAGGAGGGGATAAGAAGATCTTATAAACATGGTATTCCTTTTCTACATGAAGGATTCTACAACACGTGCTCTTTCCTTGGAGGGGGTGGGACTTCCACATGACTCAAGTAATTATTCATAACTTGAGCCAACTGAGCAACTACTATCATGAACCTTTAGTTAACCATTCCAATCATATCAGGTATTTCATTAGGGAAATCATCACAGTGCATATAACTATTATTGTTGGAACGTGTTCTTCTATTTCCCACCATTTACTAAGAAAAATAATGTAAAATTAGAGGCCTTTAATACAATGTTATTGAACATAAAAAAGGAAAATTTTGAACATAAAATGATAAACTTCTGAGGGAGAAGTAAATCCTAACTTGTGATTCCTTATGTTTAAATCTATGTTATCCTTGATCTATTTCTTAACTTATATTTTTAAGTTATTTTCCATTAATAATAGTTTGTACTAAGCTTATAAATTTACCAATGCATATCCCCAAAGAGTTTTAATAACGTGAGTCTAGAAATTCTCATTTTCATGTACCATGATACCCTAGGTCATGCTTGAAACTTATTAGCAATGTTTTTACTCTAATGTAAATCTGTTCTAGAGCTGCCTCTACCTATTTCTATCTAGATAGGGATGTATTTTCTTGATAAACCACTTACTCTATAATTACCAAGATTTATGGATGTTTTCTTATACATAGTCTCTTCCATAAGGATCTTACTAAAGTGCTCAATTGCAAATCTCCAAAAATAAATAGACCATCCTCTGATACCAATAATAAAGAACCTATAATTTTACATATAACATTACAAGATTATAATCCTAATTATAAATCAGGGAACAAACCCAGGATTTTAAATTCTATTGTCTTGGAATACTGGGTACATAAAACTAAAAACATGGAACTAAATAAAAAATTTCATTACATAGTATTCATAAAGATCCCCTAACTTCTATTGTTCTCATACATATTCATAGGATAATTTGGGGATAACATGAACAAAGGGGTGATCTAAAATCCCAATAACGGAATAAGAATAGGAATAAATCCTTAGCACATGGGTTAGAAAACATGACATAAAGAAATAAAAAGGCATGAAACATAAGGCATAAAAGCATATAAACATAGAATCATATAAACACGGAATCATAAAAATGTGTCAACAACATAAAACATGACTTTAGTATGATTCAAGGCAAACCTCCAAGATCGTTTCCCATATTATCACATTCCAAGGGTAACAACTAAGACCGTCATACATAACATCTCATGAGACTTAAATTTATCCAATGAATTGGAGTGCTATCAGGACACACCCATATTAACATTTTCAGGAATTTGATTTACACATAAATAATAATACAAAATCAATCATACATAAATTTAGGGTAACCCGTGGATAGAAATGGGTTTCACATTCATGACATAAAGCATAATGAATGAGTGTATCATAAAACTGTCCATGGGAGAAATGAATTAAAACATGAATAGAAATTAATAAGGTAATTAATTCATATAGAATGATAAGTAATTTAAAATATATGTGACAATGTGTAAAAATATTATTTAGTAAATTCTTATCCTTAAAACACTTTATTACGATATTAAGGAAAACACTAAAGGGATTTTAAAATAAAAAATGGAACAATATTTTATATAAAACAAGAAGTGAACCAAGAAGTTTTTCATATTAAAAATAATGATTTCATAAAGGCAATGGTAGCTTAAAACAAAAGATATATCTCACTAAGAATTGGGTAAAAAATTGGGAAATTCCCCAAAAATGAGTTTGTTTATTGGGAAGTATCGAGGAGGGATTCACTTAAATAGATGTATTTCCCAAAAAGATAGTGAGGTATGGATTTTGAAACATGATGTTGGAGCTTATGAATAGCATGTATAAGTTTTAAATAAATGGAAAAGACAAATTCATTAGGGTAAAAAGATAGATAGATCAATGCGAAGGAATAAAGCAGGTTTGTGTTGAATTCCTTACAGAGTATCGTCATGGTATCAGGTGTACTAAAGAGGAATTCATGAAAGCGAAAGGGGTTATAATCATATATACATCATTAGGGAAGTATGGGGGAGGTGAGAAATCATACCCCATCATTAGGGATTACACCTAAAATGGTATAGCATAGGAGACATTCTGGAATAAAAGTGAAATAATGAGGATCCCTAACCTTATATCCAGTGGTGTTATCCACTTGTTATTAATGACCTGAAAAAAACTAGGTTTATTAATTAATAATTCTAGAAACTCTTATATATTTAATTGATTTATTATAACATTTTTTTGTTATTTCAATACTTTTTTTATTGATTATATTGTTAAATTTTATTTTTTAGGTCTCTTTTATTTCTTCAATTTCAATGATCGATTCATGTTCGTCTAAACATGTATGATGAAAGTGGTTGTCTAGAATTGATGTTTTATGTTATTAGTGAACATTAAGGAGACTACATGTTTATAAAAATTCATTTTTTTATTGGTATTGAAGATGAATTATTATATAAAACCATAGTGACTATTATTTTTGTTAATCGGTGGGTTTTTATTACAATGAACATGTTTTGATTTATAACATAATACCATTTGTACAAAAGAATTAAAGAACCTTAAATATGATATATTACATATATATTAATATGGTTCAACCATAACACAAATGGATTCATGACCATAATTAAATATGATAATATAAATTGATAAATCATTGTCCTTGAATGTGCTAGATTAAAATATCTCAAAAAGTGTTTTCATTTCTTTCAAATAAATTGTGGGGAAAAAGAGATGATAATGAAATATCCCAATAGAATAACAACATTGATGTACATTTATGGTAATGGATTTTTCATACCATTTGGATGAGTAGAGGTTAGGAAATAAAAGATAACATATGAAATTAAAAATGAAATAAAAGAGAAAAAAAGAACTTAAAAATGAAAGAAAATGAAAGAGGAGTTTCACCTTTTGAATAATGTTTCCTTGAGATCTTCTTAAGGGGATAGGATTTGGTATTTTAAATGGAATAGGGGTTGTAGGGTGTGGGTAAGGATCTTGGGAAGATATTTGGGTAGAATATTGTCAAGGTACAAGGCTAGAGAGGAGTGAAGAGAAGAGGTAAGAATTTGTGGTATTTATAGTGGAGGGGAAGAGGGTTTTAAAAATATTATAATCATTAATTTATTATTTATTCACAAGACAAGAAAGAGTGAGTATTACATGACCTATATTAGTAATAAATTCATTTGATTTTGATATTTTTCTTCTTATAACACTTTTGATTTCATGAATAGTGGATTTGAATTATAATTTATTTATATGGTAAATTAATGTATTTTACTAGTAACTATAAATTCAAGTATTTCAGAAAAATCTCAAAAATTAAACCTGGCCATTTTTTGACATGTAGAATCCAAAAATGAAATCCAGATTTCCGAAATAATTTTCCAAATTTTATTAATTTAATATTTAATTAAAATCATAATTTATTCTAAAAAACAGTTTTAAAACATTTAATTACTTATTCCAAAATATAGGTACATAATACTTTAGATTAAATCTAATTTATACACAATCGTAGATAAGGTTACTATTCATTAGGGTATGTCACTATTTATAGGGGTAACATTACTATTTATAAGGGTATGTTACTATTCATGAAAATTTAAATTCAACATATTAGACTCCAAATAACTTACTGATCGCAATCGTGTTTGTCAGGTTTTCGAAATTCAAATCACAAAAGTGACAAACTTATGTTTAGAAATCACATAGAAATTAATATTTCATTAAGTAGTGATTTCAGGTGATTTTGACATATTTATAAGAAATTAATTTCCATTGACAAACATATGGTCATTACAGACCCCCGCTTTTTCATTTAATAGTGAATGTTGTTGATCAAACATGTACTCTTATATATGATGTTTCACTAATAATGTATGTTGTTTAATTTTCTTTAATTCCTATAATCATTACCATAAAAATTACATAATCAACTGTTTCAATGGATTATGAGACTGTTGGACATGATTCTTTGGCCCCAAGGCCTAAATGTATGTTGTTTCTAATAAAACACATTCTATTCTAATTGGTGACCATACTGGTCTAGGTGTACCACATAAATGGATCCATCCAAAAATTATAATCAAATAATGAAATCCTTCATTGGATGAATCCTCACTGGTTTTATTTCTCTTGATAGGTTTTATAAGAGTAATTTTTCCATATTTCCACATTTAACAAATTTGGGAGATTATCCCTAGAGAACAGCATTGAATACCATCCCTACCTAAGGGGGTGGATGAGGGCAATCACCATGTCAAATAAATCACTTTGGATATACCTAGGAGGGATCCCATCAGTTCTGATCATCATTATTGACATGTGAATATGATTCCACAAGGATATGTCGAGGAAGTTATGCCTACCCTAACAATTTGAATTTGGCCATTCAGTAGGAGAAACCACCAGGTGTATCCAAATCGTGAAGCTTCTGAGTAGTTTTATACCCCTATTTTTGCTGATTATTCTATGTAACACCAATGTATCTTGAAAATGGACTGAGATCAATAACAGATAATCATTATCTAGGAACCGCTATCTTCATCAGGGATAGACATAGTGACTTTGGGATCCTAGGGTACACACTAGACCATAGGTTTTCGGTAATATTTATCATGTTTTACCCTGGGATCATCTTCACTAAGGGAATCGTCCCACCAAATGGTACTACGGGAACTAACCCAAAAAATGGTGTTATGGGCCCCTACCCCCAAATGGGATATCGAGGACCAACCCATAAAATGATATACTCTTTTGAGGAGGACCACCAGCCCACTTATGTATCCATTAGTATAATATCAATAGAATCTAAAGACTTTCTATCAGATATGAAATTACACACTCTTATAAAGTATTATTATACCCTAATACATTTATCTAACTCATATCAGGTTGGCCGGCCTTCAAGCTCTGGTATAGGAAGATAAAGGGGTCGATGGTATCATTAAATATTTTATAGTGGGTACCGACTATGTTGTAATTTTAGAAGGTATTGACAATTGATAATATGTCCATTTCTAGTAGTTGATCTAGTATCTTGGGTCCACATCAAGACTCCCACCATCATCTTCTCACCATACAATATATAGAGGAAATGGTGTTTCCATATCTTCTACTAGTCAACCCCTTGAGGATGATAAGGAAATTTCTGTGGGGAACAAATTAGTCAACCCCAATGATGGAATAATGATATTCTGGAAATAATTTTTGAAGTGGACCTAGGATCGATGTACATGCACATTCGTATGGGAGACCACCTTATAGTTAAGTGCCCCAGCCAATACGGCTGGGAAAATTTTCATATTTATCATCCCCTCATAAGCTGAAATCAAGACACTATTTGACCTAACCCCATCCCATAATGGTGGGGTAATTTTTACATTTCAATACCCTCAACCATCATGGATGGTTTAATTGATATATTTTCCTCTTCTTCATCAAGGGTATTTTGGAAACCATCAAAACATAATCATTTCCACGAACATCCATTAGTGTTGGAATATGTTAATAATTGGAAAGAGTTTGAGACATATGAGGCCAACAATGCCTCAACATCTAACCCTAAACCAATGAATATTGGGGAACCACAAATCATAATCCAAATTTAGCGTATTCCATTCCAACAGACGTATCCATAACACATAGGATAATAGTCATGGTTTCTCAACTCTTAATGAAAAAAAATAAAATGGAATATTACATCCAATCCAAGCATGTACCCATGTACTTTAATTATACCATGGTGAATGATTGGTTAAAAATCCCACAAATGAGAATGTCGGGTGTGGCATGGTTGATAAGACATAGTGATTACTACCTCGAACACCAACATCTCGGGAAGACAATAAATAATTTATTTAGCTTTATGTACTTGCTAGAGTATCTTTTAAATGAAGGATTGATAGAGTTGGAGGATCCTAAAACTCATGAAATGTGAATATGAGTCATCTGATCTTCATAAAAAAGATGAAATTCACTCGCCTGATATGATTTATCACGACACATCCTAGTCAGATGACATTAAACTACATGATATTTCTTAGTAACATGACATTATAATACATGATATATCCTAGTCATGGGACATTACACTTCACTATAAATCCTAGTCACATGACATTGAACTTCATGGACCATTTCTTAGTCAAATGACATTAAACTACACAACCACATTCTAGTCACAGAATGTTAAACTGCACAACATATCCTAGTTTCATGACATTAAAATGAATTAATACATCCTAGTTGTATGATGATAAACTGCATAGAACGCATCCCGGTAATAGGATGGTAGAATGTGTGACATATTAATTTCTGAAAGGTTTTGTGAGCATCCAAATGAAGTTATACAATCATGAATGTTCTCCACCATTAAAGATAACTAAGAGAAATTATCATCATGGTCCTTCATATCTCATGAGAGATTGAGATATAATTAGTAGAAAACATGGTTTATTAGGTGGATAGTATTCCATCAGAATGTCATCTTTATATCTCATTCAAATCGTAGTATCTAGAAGAGTTTATCCAATGACATATTTTACCCTTATATATTCCAGAATGACTTTATAATGTCTAAATCTGAAGGTCTTAAATTGATAATGGTTTTGGGATCATCCTCATATAGATTTAGACCCTTTGACAATGGGTATATAACAAGTTGTATTTATATCCTACAAGGATAACAATTCAAGGGTCTAATGAGAGAAATAAAAGACCTATCATGCAGAACACGATCAAAATTTAGTTTTAGGTTCTCTCACCTAATTTTGAGTCCATGATTACCCAACAAGACAAAACATATAATTTCTGGATTGTATGTCCTTGGCTTTAAAACCATGTCACTATACCTTAAACATTTCATTAGTGTTTGAAATACCCCACTGATGGAAAGTTAATTAAACTACATGCGGGCAGTGCTCCCTCCAAATATGATAAATCCACATATACTAAGAGAGGATTATACCAAATGGAAGGTAGACAACCGATGGTGGATGAAAATTTATAGGTTGTAGCACCCAATGGTTTGGGGACCACCCACATAAATCCCTAGAGTATTATCAATAGTAGTTATGTGTTAGCCATAAACCAGATCGAGGTAGTAGACTTAATCCTATATGTTCAAGTCATTTTTTCGCCAGAGATAGCATTAATGATAATCATATCTATAATATCTCTGTAATGACTCTAGTTTTAGGGGATGACAATGTATCTCCCCATAGACTCTCTTACCTTGAAAATGATATAGGTTCCCTCATATTTCAAACATGATATGAAGATGCCTCCTCAAACTCATAGATGGAAGATGTAGAGGATAATCTTAGGAAATACCCTCCCGTATTTATGGAATGTGTTTCCCCCACCATTAATGAGATCATAAAAGTAAATATGGGAAAACAATAATCCCATTGACATACATTGAATAATGTTTATATTCATCTTTAGGAGTAATATATTTACATTTCATTTCTATAAAACATCGAAATGTGTTTACTTGGAAGTATATGGATTTTCATAGAATGAACCCTAATGTAGATATACACAGTCTATGATTACCAAATAACCATTGTAGTTTCAAACAAATAGATGTATTAATACAACCCTCTCATGGTATCACCTGATTCACATAACATTAAATAGAACGAATATGTCCTAACCAAATGACGTTAAACTATATGGAACATTTGCCGCCCGAATGACGTTAAATTATATGGAACATGTCCTAATAACATGACGTTAAAATATTTAGAATAAGTCCTAGTAGAATGTATTTAAAAAGAAAAACATCATTTGTTCTAGTAAAAACATGTAAAACTACAACATATGTCCTTACCACATGATGATAAACATGACAAAACAATTCCTTACAGAATAATGTAAAACTACATGGGAAGAATGGTTTTTCTGATGATTAATCACCCACAAGATTGATCTATACAATATAGAAATTACGTACCCACATACCTATGTGTTAGCCAAGTCCAAATAATGGATTCCTCATCCATGAAGTACACATGGCTTGATTCCTACTATCACGGGATATTTAGTGGCACCTAGATCCCAAATCCTAGGTCCTGCTATAATATATTTGTCCCAGTCACAAAACATATGACTGAACAACAATGTTAAATTCATGTCATTCATCTCAGTTAACATTATTACTTACCAAATTATGTTAAAATACATTTCTCTACCACATTACTCTTCATTCACATTGATTAAACTGTATTATTACCAAATGATATTGAACTTCAAGACTGATGTTCTTGCCGCCTGAAACTATTCACTACAGTTTTCTAGAACTGCCTAAGTCTCGATTCTCATTTAAATGAGATACATAGGGATACCTATATACTCTATATTTTCCTAGACACCACACGATATAATACTATCCTATCCCTTCTCTAATTGCCCCCATATTGTAAAACGAACCTTTACCATTACCTTTTTCTCACACAGAGCATGGCACACGTGGGCTTAGGAATTTTGGTATGGACATCCTTACATTATCAAGGAATATCAGTACACAAAAAGTTTAATATTGTTCTGGATGAAATACAGTAAAATTTACACCATGAGTCTTTACCACATGAAATTAAACTACATAGATAATGTCTTATTCATGCCATAAAATTATGCATTACTATGGACCTCACCCAAGAGGACCATTATCTTTGGTGTTTGTCTCCCACCACACCTCCATTCCCGAATTACATATAGCTTTATTCTCATTTCAAATAGGTGCATAGGAACACATATATCCTATATCATCGCATAGCCATCATATCATAAAAAAATCCCCATTTCCCTTCTCTAGTTACCTCCATGTCTTGAAAGGAACCTTTATCGTTTCTTGTTTCCCACACCGATCATGGATTACGTGGGATTGGGAATTTTGGTAAGGGAGTCCCCACATGGTTAAGGCATATTAGTACATGAATGGATTAATATTTTATTAGATGTAAGACCTTAAATGTCACACCATGATTCCTCATAATATGATGTTAACTGAATGGTTAATGTCTCTTGCTTGACATAAAACTACGCATTACCATGGACCTCGCCTGATAGGACAAGTATACTTTGTCTTGGTCTCCGACCACACCTCCAGTAAAGAACTATATGTGGATTAATTCCAGCCATAATAGGGTACATTTTGAAGCCCATAAATCTATTCTTAGTTCATGCCACAAAATTCCCTTTTCATGTTAGGGAGACTACATCCTCATCGCATGATGTTAAATTAATTGGTTTCTAAGAACTATGTGTGTCTTGATTCATGTCATCATAGTATACATAGTAATTCCTAGATCTCCAACATCAGGTTTAGTTACAAAAATAAATGGTAATAATTCCCCCCACTATATATGGTTCATACCTACATAGAGATTTTCCAACTCTAAAACTATGTGTTGCTTGATTCCTACTGTCCCATGATTCGTAGTGTTGTCCAGATCATCATTTTTGGGCCCATCTGCAAAATTCCCTTTTCACATAGGGGAGCCTATGCCCTTATTTTATGATTTCAAACTGCATGGTTTCCCAAGAACTATGTGTATCTTTATTCCTATCATCACAAGGTACTTAGTGACACTCGTATCTCCAATATCAGGTCTATCTACAACAATCCATGTAATCAATTCCCCCATTTACATATATTTTAGGCCTACACAAAGAGTTTCCCATTACATAAATATGTGTGGCATGATTCCTTTCATCAAATAATATGTAGTGAATCTTGGCTCTCCATTTCTGGGTGCATCTTCAATAATAAACATGAAAATACCCCTTCCTTGCATACGAGTCAGGCCTACATAGGGAGATTTTATACAAGAATTATGTATAGATTGATTCCGTTAATCACATGAGACATAGGGACAACCAAATAGTTAATACATAGTTTATCCAAAACATATAAAATGATAAAAAAGAACCCCTAAATGAGTATGGGTTAACTTATGTAGCGAGCTAACTAAGACCAAATCTTCTTGCAGATAAGTCGATTACCCAATTTTTCTTTGTTTCTCACATCATGCATGGATCAAGTAATTTTAGGGAATCTAAAAAGCTATTCTAGAATGAAAAGTAAAATATCTCATATCTAGGACCATGTGCTAGATGTATGTATTTAAACTTCATATCACATCTATTTCATCATTATATGATTTTAAACTGTATGGAAATGTCGAGGTCGCATGAAATTATGATACATAACAAAAGGTATTCACATTGAATGGATCATTCCAACTGATATTTTTGTATCAAAGAATCATGTGTTTTCTTCCTTCACATTGAAATGTGTAAAAAAATGTTGGTGTAGCCTTTGGAGTACTCAATCCCATCTTCAATCTTATATATTCCAGGAACCAACATCATATCTTTAAAGTCAGAGTTAATGCCACTGATTCCTAGAGTTGATATCCTCCTGTTATAACAACATGGTAATTGGGATTTCTTTACCTTATATCTCCCACATAAAAAACTGGTAATATAGACTAGATCCTCTAAATTGACCATCAGATCCCATGATGTACCCCCATAAACCCAGGAGTTATTGTTCCAACCATGTGGAACATTATAGGCTCCACCATTACCATTGGTTTATATGTACTCTCTGGTTCCCACATTTATTTAACTCAAATACCCATGTTTAATTATCTACACATTCTATAGCCCAACTGTTAAAGTTGATTCAAATTCCCTCAATATTACGCATCCATGTTTCTTACTAATTTCCAAATAAGGATTATGGAATTCTATTCTTGCACCCTTTCATTTTTGGGTATGCATCTTCTCTGAAGACCCAATCACTGTGATATAGTCACCCCTCTCATCTTCATACAAATCATGCCTATGTAAAGGGATCTCAATAGAGGAATCTAATTATGGATTGATTAGTTCCCTTAAAATATGCATAGGTAATACTAGGGAACCCCAACCACAAAAGAAGAACATACAACTTTTTAAAAATGGTCAGTTCATACAAGCCTCACTCTACCTATGAATGAGCTAGATCTATGTGTGGATTACTTTCACATGAGATAAAATATATGCAATAAGTTCTATGACATATCTCTACACATAAATATTTCCATCTATGGATAAAAGGTGTTCCATATATCTAAATTCCTCTGATTAGTGCAAAGAATCTTTATAGATATCCTTCAAAATTTTACGTTGTATCACATATCCTTATTGAATGATGTTAAACTATAAGGAAGTGTTCAATGGTAATGATAACCTTAAACTACATACACCTTGGACAAATATGTGCATCTTTAAACTTTATCCTTTTATTGTCCAAATTTAAATAACCTAAAAATACTAATAAAAGATACATAAAACATGTCATGTTGAAAACATATAAAGAGTGACCTAAGAAAATGGGAATCCACTACTCACTCAAATCGTCATCTCAAGAGTTTAGAGAAAATTAGAGAATAAATGAATGAGGAATAAATCTCACAGGGCCCACATAGTAGCCTTGGTAAAATATAATCTATGCTCACTGGATCCCATGGTATATGGAAAACATAGAGTAATGATTTGACACATCTCATCATTACGACAACATGTTCACTAGGTAGCGACATGAATTTTAGTGAGATTGAGCCCTTCTTGAATTTTACAATTTTCATAAACCACCTTCGTGACTTTGAAGTATGATATGACACAACTAGTTATCTGATTTGATATCCTTCTATATAAATCCCATAAACCTTGGGATTATTTTCTCTTGGAACTTCCCCATAGAAGACCAGTAACAAGTATTGGCTCCTCTAAATAGACCCTCTGATCCCAGGATGACCCCCCTTAAACCTAGGAGTTTTTATCCTGACCACGTAGAACATTATAGATTCACACCCTTACCAATGATGGACCTTTAACCACTGGTTCCCACCTCTTGTTAACTCAAATATTCCTAGACCATGATTTATAATCTCCATGTCTATTCTGTTCAAGAATATTCTACATCCGCAATTTTATGACATCATGTATTATACGCCTTCCCAAAGTAGGAATGTGACACTCCATTCACAAATCTTTTGATGTCCCACACCACATGACTTGAACCCACTTGGATTATGGACAGAACCTCCCAAACCAAAATATAAGATTCCCCAGGGTTCCAAAACCCTTTCGAGACAGTTCTTTTCTTCATTACCTATTTCACAACCCATATGTTTGAGAATTCAAAAATACTTCATGTCCCCAAGAAAAGAGGTGGGATCCCCTCTAATTGACCGTTCATGTAATCCATATTGGATCATGCATAATGTCTTCTGAACCTCCAACTAGAGGCATCTTCTCCTTATTAGAAAGGAAATTAAATCCCCATGGGACATGGTGACATCATGGTGTAACCCCATAATTTATGGTGTTTTGGGTCATCTATGGTATTTTTTCCCCATTTCATGATTCTTTGATTCAATTACATGGACACATTATTTACACAACCGATATCCGAACAATCCGAGTGGACTAAATATCACAAATATTTCACCATCCACCACTATACATTAAGGTAATGATGTAGAGTGTCACAAACCATCACTGATATTCATCCATTTTTATTTATACAGGAATGTGGGGTTTCATAACCCTTCATGAACATTCATTCTTCAAAATATCAATTAAGAATGAACGATGTCAGGACCCATCATGGAAACTAGTTCTTCTGAATCCTATCATGGGTGCATGGTTCTAAAACCCTTCATGAATACTCACCCTTCACAGAATTAGAAGGTCTGATCAAGAAGACCATAAACTATAAAAATAAAAGGACTGAGATAAAAGACCCTAAACCACAACAATAGAAGTATCGATCTAAATGACCCTAAACTACAACAACAAAATTTTTGAGGTAAAAGTCCCTAAATTTTAGAAAAGTAATGTAAGAGGTAAAAGACCTAAACTACCGAAATAAAAGTTCCAAGATAAAATACCCTAAACTATTGTAATAATAATTCTGAGCTAAAAGACCTTAAACTACATCAATAGAAGGTTTGACCTAAAAGACCCTAAACCACAACACTAAATGGTTTGAGCTAAAAGAACATATACTATAGAAATATAAGTTATGATATAAAAGAACCTAAAATACATAAATAAAATTTCTAATATAAAATACCCTAAACTACATAAATATAAGGACTTTGTTAAAAGACCCCAAACAATAGTAATATAATGTCTGAGCTAGAAGGCCCTAAAAATAAAGAACAACAATAGTCTAGTTTTTAAGACTTAATGTGAAATAATTCTTTAATGTTTGGAAGCCAAATAAATAAATACTAGGAAAAATTCAAGTCTCTACTTACTAGACACACACTTTGTGTGATCCTACCAATATCGAGAAATTATAATGTAAAACATTCACAAAACATGTCAGTTCAAAAACCTGAAATGGGGTGTCTTGAGAAAAATCCGAGTCCACCACAACTAAGACTTCCGCTATATGAATATTTGAAAAAATAGTTCTATATAAGTAAAGAGATAAAAATAATGTGGGGAACACCATATAGCCTTGTAAAAAATTAGGTTGTTCTCACAAAGGCCCTTAACATAGGAAGAAATTATAGCATTATTCCCCTAGTATGGATGTCATACACAAATTATTTTTATTAATTCATTGATCTCGTGAAATTTGTATTAGCTACATTAATGAGGAATTAAATTTCATTGAACATTCATGAACATTTCTCAGGAGAAATATGTTATAAATTACGCACTCAAATATGGGCATTTGGGTCTATTTGGTGTTACAAAAAGGATGGGTATCATGGATAATACATGAAACATATCCACCAAAACATGGGTCTCAACCTTGGGATTCATCAAAAGACGATGACATTCCGTTTAAAACATATGAGGTAGTTCTATGTAAAGGAATTCATCATATAGTTAGTCATCTATAAACCTATGATCTATGTGCATGAGTTTGATTTGCACAGTGGTATACTTCAGAACAACATACGGCATGATCCCATTCTCATGGGAAATGTAACACCCCGAGATTTTATGAAAAAATATTCTTTTAATTTCATTAATGTCTTGTGTTGTATGCTAAACCAAGTTTACCTTGCTCTATACGCAACACCGTATTAGCTTTCAGTATATGCAACACTATTCTTGGATCGTGCTACACACAATTTTGATAATAGTTATTCTACGAAACATTGAGTATATATATATATATATATTCAATGTATAAATGAAAGAAGGTTGGATTATGTTATACGAAACAACAAAGTATTCTTGCACAACATGCAACCCTGACTTGGCTTGCATTACACGCAATCGCGACCTTCCTCGATAGCGTGTGTTGTACGCAATACCGGGTTTTACTAAACAACAATATATTATTATAATATTATTATGAACTAGCCGTTATGAATAGTTTTAACTAAATTTTGAATCTTATAACATTATTATTCGCCTTGCACATTTTCTAAAACATGGTATAAGAACAAAATAAATTTTTCAAGTTAAATAAGTATTTTTCAAAAAATGCAGTTTTGCCGCCTTTTGATGGTGCACCCACTTTAAATCTAGTTTTTGACATTTTTATAAGTTCAATTTGAAAAAATAAAATTATTATTTGGAATCATGAAATAAAAATTTACTTTGGATAAATTTTCATATCATTCTGGTAACTTTCGTGAATAGTAAAAACACGCTATATTTTAATTAAAAACAACTTTTTTCCATCGCAATAATTTATATGGTTACATTATAATATTTAATGGTTTTAAAGTAAAAATAGAATATATTTTTACCATTTAATATAATGTATGTCATTAGCATTGATTGTACATTGAATTCGTAGGATAAATCAATTCAATCTTTTGCAATGTTTTAAAGAAATACCTGTTTTCTTTCGACAACGAGATTAATTTTAATATAATTTCTTCAACTTTTGTGTATTGAATTTGGAAAACTGGATTCTATATTTGGAATCAGTGGATCCAAATTATGTTAATAAGCTACTTTTTATTTTTGCGAATTATGAATAGTAACTACGGTAAATTTTATTTACCATAGTTAAACGTAAATCAGGTAATTAAGGGTAAATATAATATTATAAAATTACCCTAACACATGTCAAAATCCTATTGGATGACTAAAAGTCGACCCATATAACCTAAGGGTCGGATTAGATTCATTTAATGGACTTTTGTCCATGAAAATAATTTAATTATTATTAAAACCAAAGAATGTGACAATATGTCACTTTCTTAAATCTTATAAGTATAATAATTTTAATTTAATTATACACTTCATGAAACATTGAACATGAATAGTCTCCTGAAATCTAATACAATTATCTACATCATAGGAATTTATTTAGAATTTTTAGGGATTAAATAATTATCATTTATTATGACACAAATATGATGGAGTAATTGTCTTATTAATGAAATATTGACATAATTGATGTTATAAATACCCAAATAAATGTAATTTAAGACTTTTAATGAATTAAACTAATTTTATAGGTTAATATTACATTTTTTTATTTATTTAATTAACTTTTTTCGAACTAATCATTCTGTTATGATTTTCAAAAAAATGAATTACTAAATAGTGTCAAAATTGACATAAAATAGTTTTAAAAACAAATATTATATTATTAATTGTTATTTTATTCCTAAAAATCTATAGTTCGGCCAAATGACTTAGATAAGGTCATATATATTAATAATAAACAACTTGGGGTTCTTTTGTCTTGATATAGTAAGTTTATTAACCTTATAGTGTAATAAAACAAGAAGACACGGTAAAAGTAAAATTATCTAACTTAAATTTAAATCTAAATGATAAGATTAAAAATGATACCTAAACTTGTCTAAATTATATTGGATGAGAGGATTTCGACCCATCATTACCTTAGCTTCTAAATAAATCAATTTTGAGCTATTTAAAACCGAATTTGACTTTATAATAAAATACTATTTTTAGTTATTCCAAAGGTACCCCTCTCCTCCCTTATAAAAGGGCACCTCCTCCCCCTCTTCCTCACACCACTTTGAGCTTTCAAGATCGGCCAAACCCTGTCAATTTATCCTCTCCACTTCCCTAGAAGAATCCTAGAGGTTCTTGTCTTCTTCAAATACCTATTTTAGTTCCTTAAAAGGAGGTCTCAAAGAAGCACTTCAAAGAAGAGGTAATGTTCGTTACCGATTCTTTTCATCTTTATTTCTTCTTCCTCTTCTTCTTCTTTAGTTGTTTCATTATGAAGTAATAACATCAGTATCACTAATATACTGATATGTTATTATAAGTATGAAACAACCCTATTTCACCATCTATCCATCCTACGGAAAAAGAAATCACCGCGCGTGCGTACGTACGGAATATCGTCTCCACGCCGTGGTGTAATCTATTTTCCCACCACCACCTAACTTGGATGGGTATAATGGTGTAAATAATGTCTATATATGACTATTATAAAGTTATATTGGTTCTGAAATAGTATACATACACTCCAATAAAATTCCACGATCATAGGAACGATATCATCACTCGTGCGTACGTACGGAATACCGTCTCCAAGATGTGATGTGACTCGTTCTACATGATCTTCATTTCATAATGATTATATAAATGAATTTAATAAATTAATATGATATATATTACACTAATACCATTCTAGAAATTAAGTATCTATAACCTAAAGAGAAGAATAAGAATTTATTCGACAAAACACACATAAGAACAAAAAGTAATAAACACCCAAATAACAAGTAGTAATGAAATATTACTAATAAGAAGCTAAGAATATGACCATATATGATATCATAACAATATGTATGATTCTAGAATAAGTCAATAACATTATTTAAATCATTATACAAGATGTTCGGACACTTACAAAGAAAAATGGACCTATGGTAAGGGAAAATATCACAATCTCATTTTATCCGAGATTGTTTATACTTTGGTATTTACTGGGGTGTATTTTATCATCCACATCCATGTTTCCTCAATATTTAATATTATTTCCATCCACCTACAATTTTTTAGAACCTATTTTACCCTTTGTTTAGTTTTTAGTAAAAGATATGAAAGGAATATTTTGTTGTTTTTCGTACGAGGTACTTTTTGACTTTTCTGACAAAAGTACGAGAAGAATGTTTTTTAACATATACGGCATGAATGGATTTTTAAAACATTATTTCCAAGAATCTTACTTTACATGTTTTCAAGTCAACTTCTTTTAGCTTAGAATTGTGTGACATGTTAAGAAAGGAAAATGTTTTTGAAGTAGAAACGATATTTTCCTCAAGAATGGATTTCAAGTGTTTTATCCAAATTATTTTCCATCTAAGATAATATAGGGTTCTGTTTCTATCCCAATTATTACTTTGATTTGATTGTGTTGTGATGAAATTATTTTCCTTTAGCTTATATGAATTGTTTTATGATTTCATGTTGTTTAAGAATCCCATTTTTATTACATGGGTTATGCAATGATGTATGATTTATGATTTTGTGGAAAACATAAGAATGGTATCATTATGAGATGGGTGTGACCTATATCTCCCTCCAATGAATTGGGTAAAGATTTTATATCTCATGAGATAGACATGGCTGGAACAGTAGGTTAGACCGGTTCAGTGTAACATGACTGAAACGAGGAGTGAACTCGGCTCAGAAAGGGACTCTGTCCACTAAGATAGTCTTGGAAATGAGTCTTGACTAATAAGAAATGATTCTCTATGATTATGTGTGTATTCCACAAAGTTTCATGTTTTAAGTTATGATTATTTGGATTACATTTCACTACTATTATTTATCCCATGTTATGAAATTATGATCTCTTTTGCAGGTTAATATTTCCAAAAGATATGTTCGTATGAATATGACGTGATTGATATTTCTTTTTTTACCCTTACCGAGCATTTGAGATCACCCTTTTATGTTTTCTTTTCCCCAGGACAAAAAGAATGGATTTAGGTTTAAAAAAATAAGATCTTTATGGGAGATGTTGAAGATCTTTCACCACGAGTAGAAGATTATATTCCGAGCTTCCAAAGACACTAAACTATTACGGTCCTTGTGTGTGTGTTTTTGTTATGTACAAAGTATTCCGCAAAAGTAATGTAATGTCTATGTACGTTAAGCTTCGGGTCTCTACAGTTGGTATCAGAGGAAAGGTTTAGTCAACCTATGGAAAATAGGATGTAAAAACATTAGTGAGATCCCTAGAGATATTTCTAAGGTATATCTAGGGATGTCCCTAAGGATAAGTATACGTATAGGATACAGTCCTAGAAATACGGTAACGATCATAGAATTTAACCTAAGATGTTAGATACTGAGGATACTCCCCCTTTATTATGTTGTTTTCCCTAGCATGATTTTTGCCTCTCACACTATTCTTTTTGGGTTTTAGACGATGGCTGGAACCCAAAGGAACCGTGTTGATCAATGTGATGGAAAATGCAATGATTGTCCTCCTGAACAAACAAATGTTATGGGAGATGGAGTGAAAAATCTTATTGATATACTTACACATGCTATGAATCATTCAGGACTTCCAAATGAGCAGAGAAGGGAACAACATTCTATTGAGTCCTTCATGAGGCAACTTCCACCTTCTTTTAGTGGGTCTTCTGATCCACTTGTAGCTAAAAAATGGATCAGTACCACTGAAAGGATATTTTCATTTCTTCAATGTTCTGAACATGATAAAGTAATCTTAGCAGTATATCATTTGGAAGGTGAAGCTGATCAATGGTGGAATCTTATCAAGAATATAAGGCAAAGAGATGAAATTGAGTCCATGGAATGAGACGAGTTCAAGAACTTATTTTTCAATAAGTACATCCCTCGTATTCTTTGAACAAAAATGGAGAAGGAGTTTCTTGAACTAAAGCAAAAGGATGATGAATCTGTTGGTATATACGAAGCGAATTTTACAAGGCTTGCAAGGTATGCATCTGGATTTATCATCAAACCTGAATGTAAAGTTGATCAATTTTTCAGTGGCTTAAAACCAAATCATCGAAGGGAATTAGCTATAATAGACTTCAGTAGATATGAAGAAATTGTGCATTGTGCTATCAAGGTAGAAATGAAAGTTGGGGTTACTTATCCATCTCATAGTTTTGACAAGAAATGAATGATGGAGTTCAAGGAGAAATCTCAGAATAATGGTGAAAAGAATATGAATGTTTCCTTATGCTCAAAGTGTGGAAAGAAGCATGGTGGAGATTGTATTAAAGGGACAATTAAATGTTTCAAATGTGGAAAGGAAGGTCATCGGGAATTTGAATACCGCAATGATGGGAAGAAGATGCCTAATGATGAAAACAAAGGAAGGGATACACAGAATGAACCTACTACACTTCAATGCTTCAAGTGCAAGGAAATGGGGCATTATGCTAATAAATGCCCTAATCCAATGGTTAGTGATTATTGACATGAGCAACCACTTAAGGCAAAGGACAAAGGGAAGTCACATGCGATCACCATTGCCGATGTTGAATATGACAACGATGTGGTGGAATGATTAAGTGTTTATGTAATGGGATTCTAGAATAATGTAGTATATAGTATCGTGGAATATTGGAACATTTATGTTTTGGTCTATTGTGGTTTTCAATAATTTTATGTCATCGGTAACCATGAAAAGTGATTGAAATATTTTTGGAAAGCAGATGATATGCACATAATGAAGCGATAAACAGAATCTAATATGTTTGATAGTATTCATGAGCTCATGATTGATATAAGGACTAAGTGATATCATGGTTTGAGTATATAGAATTTTGAGGATTTTGGTATGTGGAAAGTGTTAACTTTTAAGTGCATTCATGTTTTCACTAAGGTTTAGTAGATATTCATTTTTCAAGAGAATACATGATTAAGGTATTCACATGATTGGAAGGTGACCAACAAGATAATGGGTGATAAATGATGGTTGGTTGATGACATTTCAAGTAATCGTTTTCTTTATATTATGAGCTTGGACCGAAGTATTTTAGATAACAATTGGAATGGATTATATTGGACATAAGATAGTATTGTTTAAGGATAGATGTTTTTTTTGATATTATTGATGAGATGTTATAGTAATATATGTTTTAGAAAAAGGGAAACCTGCAGGACGGGCGACAACCCATCGCGTCGGACAAGGCTGTGGGAATTGAACCCACAACCGAAGTGCGACTGGCCTTTATCGCCTACCACTGGCCTACATGATGTCCCTGTTTAGTAGAAACTAGTTCTATTATATTAAGCAGTATGATATATTAAGTATAAGCCCATTTTGGGAACCACATATGATTAATCTCACTATAGATGGACTTATGTATTTTTTGATAACTTTTCTAGCCTTTTGTTTGAGACAGATGGAATGACCCATCATTCTATAACATGATCTGCTAACACATCATGAATGACAAATTCAACATAATTTCTTTAAGAGATGAAGTTAAAATTTCTTCAAAGAACGACAAAGGATGAGACTATACCAAAATCACGAAAGTATTTATTCTAATTCCAATTTCATCAACTATAGGGAAATGATCTTGAAAACCAAAATTGTTGTCCTAGTGCTCTTATATCTGATGAATCAGAAGGTACCTTAGATCGTCACAAATTTATGGCTTTGTGATTGCTGGCTTTTCCATAGTCATGTTCTCTACCACTCTCCATCAGAAAATGATGGTTAGATTTCTCTTCCATATCCATATTTTCACCTATGTGGAAACCCAGTGATTAGTTTATTTGGGTATCCATTACGTTTCATACATTTGTTTTTAAAGATTGGTTTTGGTATTCCTTTTTACGATGTGGGTTTCTATTAAAGAAACTTTCGAATAGTAAACCATTTATAACCCTAATGAATTTCGAGGGAGAAATTCATTTTAAGGGGGGTAGAATGTAACACCCCAAGATTTTATGAAAAATATTCTTTTAATTTCATTAATGTCTTGTGTTGTATGCTACACCAAGATTACCTTGCGCTATACGCGGAACCGTATTAGCTTTCAGTATACGCAACACTATTCTTGGATCGTGTTACACACAATTTTGATAATAGTTATTCTACACAACATTGAGTATATATATATATATATATATATATATATTTCATGTATAAATGAAATATGGTTGGATTATGTTATACGAAACAACTAAGGATTCTTGCACATCACGCAACCCTGACTTGGCTTGCATTCCACGCAATCGTGACCTTCCTCGATAGCGTGTGTTGTACGCAATACCGGGTTTAACTAAACAACGATATATTATTATAATATTATTATGAACTAGCCGTTATGAATATTATTAACTAAATTTTTAGTCTTATAACATTATTCTTCATCTTGCACATTTTCTAAAACATGGTATAAGAACAAAATAAATTTTTCGGGTAAAAAAAGTATTTTTCAAAAAATGCAGTTTTGCAGCCTTTTGATGGCGCACCCACATTAAATCTAGTTTTTGAAATGTTTATAAGTTCAATTTGACAAAATAAAATTATTCTTTGGAATCATGAAATAATAATTTACTTTGGATAAATTTTCATATCATTCAGGTAACTTTCATGAATAGTAAAAACACGCTATATTTTAATTAAAAACAACGTTTTTCATCGCAATAATTTATATGGTTAAATTATAATATTAATTGGTTTTAAAGTATAAATAGAATATATTTTTACCATTTAATATAATTTATTTTATTAGCATTGATTCTACCTTGAATTCGTAGGATAAATCAATTCAATCTTTTGCAATGTTTTAAAGAAAAACCCGTTTTCTTTCGACAACGGGATAAATTTTAATTTAATTTCTGAAAATTTTGTGTATTGAATTTGGAAAAATGGATTCCATATTTGGAATCAGTGGATCCAAATTATATTAATAAGCTATTTTTTATTTTTGGGAATTATGAATAGTAACTATGGTAAATTTTATTTACCATAGTTAAAGGTAAATCAGGTAATTAAGGGTAATATAATTTTATAAAATTACCCTAAAACATGTCAAAATCCTATTTTATGACTAAAAGTCGACCCATATCACCTAAGGGTCGGATTATATTCATTTAATGGACTTTGTTCTATGAAAATAATTTAATTATTATTAAAACCAAAGAATGTGACAACATGTCACTTTCTTAAATCATATAAGTATAATAATTTTAATTTAGTGATACACTTCATGAAACTTCAAACATGAATAGTCTCCAGAAGTATAATACAATTATATACATCATAGGATTTTATTTGGAATTTTTAGGGATTAAATAATTATCATTTATTATGACACAATGATGATGCATTAATTGTCTTATTAATGATATATTGACATAATTGATGTTATAAATACCCAAATAAATGTAATTTAATACTTTTTATGAATTAAACTAATTTTATAGGTTAATATTACATGTCTGTATTGATTTAATTAACTTTTTTATAACTAATCATTCTGTTATGATTTTCACAAAAATCAATTACTAAATACTGTCAAAATTGACATAAAATAGTTTTTAAAACAAATATTATATTATTAATTGTTATTTTATTCCTAAAAATCTATGGTTCGGAAAAATGACTTATATAAGGTTATATATATTAATAATAAATAAATTGGGGTTAGTTTGGCTTGATATAGTAAGTTTATTAACCTTATAGTGTAAGAAAACAAGAAGACACGGTAAAAGTTAAATTATCTAACTTAAAGTTAAATCTAAATGATAAGGTTAAAATTGATACCTAAACATGTCTAAATTCTACTGGAAGAGAGTATTTAGACCCATCCCCACCTTATCTTCTAAATAAATCAATTTGGAGCTATTTAAAACCTAATTTGACTTTATAATAAAATAGTATTTTTTTGATTTTCCAAAGGTGCCCCTCTCCTCCCTTATAAAAGGGCACCTCATCCATATCTTCCTCACACCACTTTGAGCCTTAATTCTCATCCAAACCCTGACAATTTCTCCTATCCACATCCCTAGAAACATCCAAGACCTTATGGTCTTCTTCAAAGACCTATTTTAGTGCCCTAAAAGGAGGTCTCAAAGAAGCACTTCAAAGAAGAGGTAATGTCCGTTACCGATTCTTTCATCTTTATTTCTTCTTCCACTTATTCTTATTTAGTTGTTTCATTATGAAGTAATAACATCAGTATCACTCATATATTGATATGTTATTATATGTATTAAACAACCTTATTTCACCATCTATCCATCCTATGGAAAAAGAAATCATCGCGCGTGCGTACGTACGGAATACCGTCTCCACGCCGTGGTGTAATTTATTTTCCCACCACCACCTTACTTGGATGGGTATAATGGTGTAAATATTGACTATATATGACTATTATAATGTGATATTGATTCTGAAATAGTATAAATAAACTCCAATACTATTCCACGATCATAGGAATGATATCATCACTCGTGCGTATGTACGGAATACCGTCTCCACGATGTGATGTGACTCGTTCTACATGATCTTCATTTCATAATGATTATATAAATGAATTGAATTAATGAATATGATATATATTACACTAATACCATTCTGGAAATTAATTATCTATAACCTAAAGAGAAGAATAAAAATTTATTCGACAAAACACACATAAGAACAAAAATTAATAAACACCCGAATAACAAGTAGTAATGAAATATTACTAATAAGAAGCTAAGAATATGACCATATATGATATCATAACAATATTTATGATTATGTAATAATTAAATAACATTATTTAAATCATTATACAGGAGGTTCGGACACTTACGAAGCAAAACGGACCTAAGGTAAGGGAAAATATCACAATCTAATTTTATCTGAGATTGTTTATACTTTGGTATTTACTGGGGTGCGATTTATCATCCACATCCATGTTTCTTCAATATGTAATATTATTTCCATCCACCTAAAATTTTTTGAAACCTATTTTACCCTTTGTTGAGTTTTTAGTAAAAGATATGAAAGGAATATTTTTTTGTTTTTCGAATGAGGTTCTTTTTGACTTTATCGACAAAAGTACGAGAAGAATGTTTTTTTAACTTATACGGCATGAGTGGATTTTTAAAACATTGTTTCCAAGAAGCTTCCTTTACATGTTTTCAAGTCAACTTCTTTTAGTTTAGAAATGTATGACATGTTAAGAAAGGAAAATGTTTTTGATGACGAAAGGATATTTTTCTCAAGAATGGATTTCAAGTGTTTTATCAAAATTATTTTCCATATAAGATAATATAGGGTTCTGTTTCTATCACTATTATTACTTTTATTTGATTATGTTGTGATGGAATTATTTTCCTTTATCTTATATGAATTGTTTTATGATGTCATGTTGTTTAAGAATCCCATTTTATTACATGGGTTATGCAATGATGTATGATTTATGATTTTGTGGCACACATAATAATGGTATCATTATGAGATGGGTGGGACCTATATCTCCCTCCAATGCATTGGGTAAAGATTTTATATCTCATGAGATAGACATGGCTAGAATGGTAGGTTATACCGGTTCAGTGAAACAGGACTGAAACGAGGTGTGAACTCGTCTCAGAAAGGGACTTTTCCACTAAGATTGTCTTGGAAATGAGTCTTGACTAATAAGAAATGATTCTCTATGATTATGTGTGTATTCCACAAAGTTTCATGTTTTAAGTTATGATTATTGGGATTACATTTCACTACTATGATTTATCCCATGTTATGAAATTATGATCTCTTTTGCAAATTAATATTTCCAAAAGATATGTTCTTATGAATATGATGTGATTGATATTTCTTTTGTTTACCCTTACTGAGCATTTGAGCTCACCCATTTATGTTTTCTTTTCCATAGGACATAAATAAAGGATTTAGGTTAAAAAAAGAAGATCTTTATGGGAGATGTTGAAGATCTTTCACCATGATTAGAAGATTATATTCCGAGTTTCCAAAGACACTAAACTATTACGGTCCTTGTGTGTGTGTTTTTGTTATGTACTAAGTATTCCGCAAAAGTAATGTAATTCCTATGCACGTTAATCTCCGAGTCTCTACAAGAAACATATCAACATCCAATTGCTTTAATTCAGATCCAACTGCAATGTTCTTTTCACCCAATCCCTATTCCATCCTATAATTTATACACATTATGATTTTAGGTTACCCTTGAACTAATCCAAAATAACATCCTATCTTAAATTCATCTATGAACTCATAATCTACAGTCTCCTCTTGAAAGCACCTAATGGTTTCTCATTCAATACACTCACTACCACAAATGCAGGAAAAGGAAGTGCTCGGGTTTTATAATTTCTAATCAGAATGTACTAATAAAAGTATACTTTTATCAGTGCTGAAAAAAAGTGCGGATTAATCTACCCTTTATCAGCACTAATATTAGCGTTGATAACGTCCCCCCTTTATCACCGCTAAAAAAACACTGATAAAAATGAGACATTATTAGTGCTAATAGTTGCACTGATAAATGTTTTTAATGTAAAATACTATTAATTTATATAAAAATATATTAATTATATTCAAAAATAATGTTTATATGTATATATTAAATTAAAAACATATGTCTATTATGTTTATTATGTTTATGTTTTATTTATTTTTATTATTATTATTAGTTTTAGATATATCTATATTATATATTTATTATAATATATGTTTATAATATTATATATAAATACTTCTTAATATATATATATATATAAATACTTATTATATATATATATATATTTAAGTTTCCAAATGAATGTTTCAATTGATGGGTATGTTCATATTCTCATGAATATATGTTCACTGATTACACTATTGTTGGATATATATAATGTAGTTCTACAGATACTTGGTGTATTCAATCATTTCTTATATATATGAAGCTTGATCTTCTCATAAATACATAAAATAATGATAAATATATTTAAATAAACAATTAATGTATTTATTATATTTATAAATATAAATATTTAATTATATATAATTATATAATTTTTAAATAAATTATTTATAATTATAATTATATATAACTAATTTAATATAAATATGTTTAAATAATTATAAAATTACAAAATATTTTTTAAAATGATAAATCTAAATTTATGAAGACCTTTTGAATATATTTATTTATAAATATTTGTATTCAATGAATATGTTCACAAACATAAACATATATATATACTTATGAAATTAAAATTAAAATTAATATATCAAATTATAATTATATATATTTAATTATAATATAAATTATAATATTATATGTATATTTAATTTTAATTTGTACATAAACAAAAACATATATATATATATATATATTTAATTAATTATAATTTCTAAAGTAAATTTTTAATTTTGAAAAACACTTTTAAGGTAAAAGTGAGAAACCACCCAGTTCACACATCAAGAGAAGTTACAGAACCATTGAAAATAAAGTTGATCCGGCTAGAAGCATTATCCCTAAAAAGCTTCTAAGAGATATAGGATACTCGTGTGTCTGGGACACCCTCTAATAAGTCTTCAAAGTGGGACGCCATCGTGTCCCATGTTTTCATGTACTCCTCTTCATTAATCTTTCCTTCGTTGTATCCCCTTATCAATATAAGGTTTTTCTTGTCAATCCATGCATTCTACTCTTCATTGGTTTCTACATTAAGCAACATTCCCATCAATGTGTTAGCTTCTTCATCAGAGGAATTAATCACCCAAAAACATTCCACTATCCCTTCATCCGAATGTAAAAGCATCTCTAAGTATTTCTCATGGGCCTCACCTGACTCCCGCAGCTGAAGGGGTACAACACCATGATCCGCGAGCTCAGCATGGACACCAGAGGTCTTGGAGTCACCTGCAATCATCATGTCCTTCAACTTTTTGACAGACCTTATTTTCATTGGGAGAGGTAAGTATGGATAGTCATTTCACCCTTTCCCCTACATACAATTTCTCCTCCTTGGGTTGGGAGGTCCTCTATCAGGAAGTTCTTCTGCAGTATCATCTAGTGAGAACTTAGAAGACTCATCGTTGGATGCCCCCTGCTCATCAGCCCGAGCTACATCTAAGTGTTGAACTGGATCTTCAGTCACCATCCCATCAAAGTGGTTTCCTAGCTTAATATCTGGAACCTCCCTTCTTGGGCTAGAATGAATCGTTAAACCACCCCATGTGTCATGCTCTTGTCTCTTGCCACCTAATAACTCTCCCTCTCTTCCAATCATCTGAAATTGACCTCTTTCACTAGAACCACTTCATGGAAGCATTGCGTCTGCATAAGAAGAAGTCAAAGGAGTACTAGATCCTACATCTGTTGCCATCACTGTCTCAGCATATAGACAATTTCCATTGTCACATAGCACAACCCCTCCTACACACCCTACGAGCATCACATCAGAACCCTCCTGCATTGATGTATCATTCACATGAACCTTTAGGTCCTTTTGCAAGAGTTATAGTACCTTGTACACCAATGGGTTGCCCCCCTGTGCCCCACTTTGCACCTCCTTAACACTAATTGGGGCCGCTAATTGACTCTGGCCAGACACACCCTCCCCACAACCCAACCCCTTAATGTTGTCAACTGAACTCACATCCTTTTGAGGATGGAATTCCTTCCTCCCCCATCTTCAGACTTCCAAAGGGTGACCCAGTTTTTTATAGAAGGACTAGATTTAGAACCATGACTCATAGTCCACCGGTTGCATGTGATGGAACTCTTCCTCCACTGTAATCCACACGAACTCGAGAGGAATTTTGGAGACATCTATTTCCACACATTTCTGAGGATAAACCGGGTGACAGAGAGGTTTGGTTCTAGAATCATCACATAGAAATCTACCGACAAGGTTTCCTACCATTCTCAAAATCGTGGGATTTTGAAACGGTATGAGGAGTTCTAAGAAACTAACCCAAATTGCAGCTGTAGAGGAGTCACGATTCATGTGAAAATCGTACGACCATCAGAAGAGGTTGAACCGAAAGCCATTGCAGCAGCGTGGAGCACTAGACCAAGCCTTCACTAGATACTCCTCCGATGAAAACCGAATCAGAATGTCTCTGGAGTCAAGCCATCCCACCGTAGCTCTATCCTATAATCCCCGGGACCCAAATATACATCTATGGAACGAATCCAAGGAAGGACGCCTCTGCTTGAAACGCCTAATCAGGGAAATATTTAGAAGGCCCGAAGCATCCTTGAACTCAGAGGTCAAGAGCGAATCGTTTGGAAATCCTGTACATTAGGGAAAAGGGAAACCTGGGGAAAATGGGGAAGAGGGTCAGGGTTCGTGAAAGGCGAGAAAGATGAAGGAATTCCCGCGAAGGATGTTGTAAGTCCCTCCCCCTACGGGGGAGGATGGACTAGCTCGAAAGCCACCACCATCACCTAAGGGGAGAACCCTCGCAACCCAGGTGACCCCTAATTATAAATGTAACAAATATATTGGCAATTGTTTTATAATTATTAATAAATGGTATGTTTTATCAGTGATAATCAAGAAGTGCTGATGAAAAATTCATTTATAATCCTTTTTAGTGTTGATAAAGATAGTCCTTTATCAATGCTAAAAAAGTGCTGATAATGTCATGTTTTATCAGTGCTTTAAATTGTAGTGTTCATAAAACATACTTTTATTAGCGCTTATTTAGACATGATAAAGATGAAACATTATCAGTTCTAAAAAAGCACTGATAAAGGCATGTTTTATCAACACTTTCAATTGTAGCGCTGATAAAACATACTTTTATCAGAACTTTTTTCCTAGCGCTGATAAAAGTGTCACCATGTTTTATAAATAAACCCTAAGTTTCACCTCCTTTATCACACCCCTCAAGCTCTCACGGAGGACGATCCCTACCACTGTCGCTGCTGCTTCCTCTCCTCACACCTCTCCTATCTCCTCATCATCCTCAGCCGCTGACTCCTCCGCCACTGAAAACTGAGCTTCACCACGTGGATCTCCTCCATTACACCTCTCCTCCACCAGTGGCTCTCCTCCACCATGCCTCTCCATAGTTGTGGCTCTCCTCTATCATTTCCTCTCCTCTGTCGCATGTCTCCTTTGCCACACCTCTCCTGCACCACGAACACACCTATTCCACGTGCTGAACCACACCTCTACAATTATTTTTCTCATCTTTCTCATTTGGTTCACTTTTTACAGTTTGATATTGATAGTGGCATTGTGAATTGTACGGGATAAACACACCATTGAAAATCGTGGTTATTGGTGGTACATGTTTTCCCACCAGTTATATTTGGTAAAAGTCAATTTCCTTATAGAACATTTTGAATTGTTTGATTTAATATTTTTTAATACAATGTGGTTTTTCAACATTCTTATTTCAAAAAATTCAAAATTTTTTTCCATAAATTCAAAAATAAAATTTGTATAATCCACTCCTATTTTTTTATTACTCTTATGTATTTTTCATGATTAAATATTCATTTGAAAATTAAATTTTTTAAAAATTTTTCCACTTATATTATGGAAAACATTATGTATTTTTTATATTTATATTATAAGTTTTTTTAATTTAAAAGTCTTGAACGTATTTCATCTTCATTTACAAAAAAAAAGTTATAAATTTCTCATGTTTCCATAATTGATTACTATTTTTAGCAATTGACCTCCATGATCATGCTCCAAATCTCATTTGATAACCTAAACCACCAACTAGGTCTCATTCCTCATCTAAAAACATCTACTTGATATGTCGCAACTATAACACCCCAATCTAAATCACCAGGACTGGGCCAAAGTGTCACATGACCCCATGTATGCTTCCTTGTACAAAATATGTTTACAAAGAGTGGTGAGTGAATAAGTGGAATTGTGGGTATACTATCCCCTTAGTAAATAATAATAATTAGAGTACAAAATAGAAGCTATAAAAATCAATTTAAAAAATTAGAACCTAAAAGGATAAAGAAGTTCATATAACAAAAACATCAACCCATTCTATGAAAATATGACATAAAACATCCAACTCAACAAATCAAGAGGTCACAATATGTGGTAGAACCATAAAAAATAAACAAATATAAAATAAAAAAATAAAGATGTATATCTAAGAGGATAATGGAGTATATCATGATATCACCACAATTTTCCTACTCCTCTAGTCTGATTTCCCTAAGTAATGCCACCACCCTCACCTGAAATCTAGGTTAATGAAGTCTGCACATGCACTAAGATTCCCATGTAGGGTGTGAGTATAAAACATTGTAGGATACCGTTTATATGTTCTAAATATAAGTTAAATAGTTATATATAAGTTTATATGATGTTAATAATGTAAATTCACAACTAAAAAGCAATCTCATGTTGGGTCATGATAGGCGAATCGGGCTTCCACGAACCCCAACCCTACTAGATTTGACTCTATATCAGAAGAAAATCTATATCTGGTTTCCATGAATAATATAATAGTCCATGTGTATGATTTTAGTCTCATAATAGGTCATAATTCTATAATGACTTAGGTTAACCCATAAGTCCATCATGGATCACCAATTATCGCATGTTAAGCCATAAAACCATAATTCCCCCACTAACTATCTCAGGACAAGCCACAAGTCCATCATACCATGCTTCTAGTATTAGGTCAGGCCACAAGGAAATCATGTCCCACAATATTTCATTCAATACCCCACCATAATCATCATGCATCATGTTCCCCATTCTTCTTGAATACACCCTTGATTCAAAAAAAACTCAAATGTTAGGGATCATCTTCCTTCTCAATACCTCTTCAATCTAATCAGTAATTCGTAGTATATGTTTCTCAACCAATTCATTTACCTCCAAATAAAATTATTCATTATCAATCACATATGAAGTATATTACTCATAAATTCTATGTTTAGATACAAGTAATACATCATGCACACCTCGATGTCATGGAGGAGGATCCAATTAGAAATACACCATCCTGATCTATTCTACTATCTTGAATGGTCCCACTCCCACTATGAGGCTTCCTATACTAAACTCAACCTGATAACGGTTAACTCAATGGATTTTCTATTATACATTATCTGGTAGTTTTTTGTTTGATAGTATGTGTATTCATAACTTTGATTGACAATGTTTATTTATGAAACACCAACTGAGTTCTGAAAATAAACAACAGGCATCAAAACTGGTGTACCCCTACCGTAACGCAAGGATGGGGTATTCATCACTTGAAAAAAAATTGTACTTATTTTAAATATACCATAATAATTTAAGGTGACATAAAACAACACAATAACTATGTTATTTTGTTTATATGCAGCTTGAAGAGTCCACATCTTCATCCAATTCCATCCCATGCCATGTGCAATGGAAGGAGTCATGTGTAACTAATGATTGAAAATTAATAGATGAAAACACCCAAAAAGTGTGGGAAACATGTTTAAGTGTGACATAATAAAATTTTGTTTTTCATTAAATATCTATTACATAAGAATGATTACTTATTTTTATATATTTTCTATCTGACATTGTCACAAGAATAAAAAACAGCCACACTGGATGCAGACATACTTTCAATGGCCTTGAAGCAGCCAGAAAATTATGGTCGTGTTAGAGGTGTGGGTTTTGGGGTGACACCAAAAACATATTTTGAGAAAAAAACAAGTGGATGATCATAATGAAGAAATAAAAAGGATGATATAAATATTATCTATGTTTCAAGAAGAATTATAATACTATAGATATATGATATTAAGTTTGATGGGGGAGGAAAACAGAAGAAACAACTCAAGAACAACCCACGCGTGAAGATCCTTCCCCACCCCCACCTATTTTGAGGCGAGAAATTCCCCTAAAAAAATTCTTAACTGAGGTAGTCAATTTTCTAATAATTGTATATATGAAATTTGAATCAAATAGACAGAAGACACTGATACCTTTCCTGTATTGATATTCTACAGGTTGAAAATGAGTGTGATTTATATCTATCAACACCCACCCATCGCCTTATAGCAAGGGATACAGTGTTAAATATCTAGAATGACATGCTAAAAATAGAAAAATTCTGATAGATCATGGAAGATTGTAAATTATTTTAGAAATAGATCTGAGCAACGAGCTATCCATTCCAATTGAAGATGAAAATAATCATACATGCAAACAAGCTTTGGGAACATTCCTCCCAAGACCGTCACTTCTAGTAAAGAATCATGTTGACAATAAGGTATTCATTTCCAATTTAATTTTCATGATAAACCTTAAAAATTTAATGAAAAAAGTTCTTAAATGATTCATATTATTTTAGACAAACAAAGGGAAGTGCATGAAACAAAAGATGGGTTCAAAACCATCTTAAGGATCAACCAACTGATCTAAACGATCTACCCAAAGCATTTTAACCCCCCCCCCCAGTTCTATATCCACATTTTTATCCTTGAAGTCTCATGAGGATACAAATGTGAGATATGGTGGTAATCAAATAATTTATTTTCACGAAACTATGGATGGAGGGGATGATCCAAAATTCATTGGTGTTGAGAGTGAAACTGAAATCCTCGACTATGATTGGTTGGGAAGCTCAATTGTAAATGTTTACATGAAGTATTACATCGTTATTTTATTATCCAAAATAAGATATACTATTATAATGATTATTAAATAAATTATATATTTTTTGCAGATGTATATATGAAAAACAATTTAAGGGATTTCCACATAAAAAAAATTGGACTCGTTAGTCCTCACGTCACCCCGACAGAACAAGAGAACATAACTTCAAATAAAGAGGGTGAAATAGAAGCAGGACTACTCAAATCATTTAACATCAAAATTATGTAAGACAGACTCATCTTAATACCAAAATTTCATGGGTAAATCTCTAAATTTTAATCATATCAAATACATTTTAATTTATTTCATTGAACATTATTTTTTGTGTTCTAATGTTTCATTGGATGCTGATTTAGCTAAATTTGGATACTTGAAATATTTATTTTATGGACTCAATGATTGGATACCCTTCAAAAAAACAACACATTATGGAGTTTTTTAATTTTTTATACACTACATCCATCATTTTCAAACTAAACATCTAGTTATATAATTTATATTATCCTTTCATGAGGATTCTATTATGATTGGGTCGTGCATGAATATCATCTACATTATGGAATGAGGCCATGGGAAAAGGACAAGAAACCTGACATGTATTACAACAGAATATGTATCAGGGTATATATAATAATATTACAATATCAAAACACATATTAAAAATGATTTATATTTCTCAATGTTTCAACAGTTCTCGAAACAAACAAACAGTAAATACTATGGTTATTATGTTTGATAATTTATAAAAGAGATCATATTCCATGAGCAAACTAGCTTCCCTGAAGAGGTATTTTCTAAGATAATATCTATTTCATTTAAAATAATTATTCATACATTGTCTATTTATATTTTTATAGTAAAACCATGACTACGGAAATAGTCATATTCAAAAGACGATATAGATATTCTTAGAAAGGAATTGGCAGTATATCTGATGGAAGAAAGTAAAAATATAGAATGAAGATGGTAAAATTATCAAATAATTTCAAATTTAATAATATTTTCTACCATATATTTATTTTTGTTTGATGGTAATGTTGTGATTTTTATGGGCTAAACGGCCCACTGAAAATCATGGTCATTGGTGGTCCATGTTTTCACACTAAATGAATTACATGTTGATTGGTTTTTAAATGAAATTTGTGGTCCTAATTTATAAGGTATGAGTGTTGTTGATAGACCACAAAATATAGAAAGTATCCAGAAGGAGTTTCCCCATCCCTTGAGTTTTTTGTGAAGTCTTCAAATATAATGGTCAGAGGTCCTTACTCCATTATTCTAGTTTTCAACAACGTGAAATGTTTTTATCCAAAAAACATCGATTCAATCTGCAACATTGGTAGCTCCCCTCTTTAGTCAACGTAGTGAAGAACCAACTATCATATATTCATTCAGAGGTCTTGAATTTATGATAGTAGGTTCTTCATTGGGCTGACTAAATCGGTGTTTTATAAGGAGGATGTTATTCCATGTCATCTATACATGGATCAATGGATTTTCCATAGTCCTTATAAACTAGGTATATTGAGAATATTGAGCAGGTCACGTCTCTTTTTTAGGTTTCAGAGGCAAGGGTGCATTGATTTCCAGGTAGACAAAATGTACATAAAATTTGTTTGGGTACTTTAAAATAATGATCCATGAGTCATTTGTGACGTATAGAAATCAAACAGACCTCAATCTAACACACAATGTCATCGGTATGACTCCAAATGTGTGTTTATTTAAAATTGACATTAATTCAAGTAGAAAAACACAACGAACATACTAAAAACTAAGGAAATGCATTCCGATTGTTTTGACACTTTAAGAAACTGATCTCTTAGTATTTTGTGACATGTATTAATCAACCACACCTCAATATGATGCACAGTGTCATCAGTATGACTCTAAAGGTGTCTGGTTAATTAAAATAGACATTAATTCAAGTAAAAAAACACAACTAACATACTAAAAACAAAGAAAACGCATTTAGATTGTTTTTTTTACTTTATGAAAATGATCCATGAGTTGGTTGTGATGTGTATGAATCAACCTTACCTCAATCAGATGAACGGTGTGACTGGTATGACTAAAAGTGTCCGCTATCAGTATAAAATTGATATTTTAGTTCAAAACATGCCACTCACTAAAAACAAAGAAAACATGATACAATTGTCTTCCAAATTAATGAGAGTAATTCATAATTCTTTTGTGACTTGTATGATGTAGTCTCACATCAATCTGAATCACGATGCGACCGGTATGACTCAAATTGAATGTTTTCAGTTTTAAATGACATGTTAAAAAAACACAACCGACATGCTGAAAACTATGAAAATTAATTTTGATTGTTTTTATGCTTTAGTAAAATGATATATCATTCATTTTTTACATTTAATAATTAACCAAACCTCAATAAGATGCACAGTGTGTCCAATATACCTCCAAAAGTGTAGTGTTATTTAAAAATGACATTAATTCAAGTAAAAACACACAACTAACATAATGAAAACTGAACAAAAACATTCAGATTATTTTGATATATTTGGAAAACAATCCGTGAGAATGTTTCTATGTGTAGGAATCCACCCCACTACAATCCGATGCACCGTGTGATCAGTATGACTAAAAGTGACCGTTACAGGTTTGAAATTGACATTTTAGTTCAAAATATATCACTTAAAAAAAACAAAGAAAACATGCTCTGATTATCTTCCAAATTATGGAAATTGATTCATAACTCCATCTTGATGTGTATCAAGAATTATCACATCAAATTGATGCATGATGTGACCGATATAACTCAAATTGCATGTTTTCAGTTTGAAATTACATTTTAGTAAAAACACAACTGACATACTAAAAACAAAGGAAATACATTCCAATTGTTGTGATACTTTATTAAAATAACCTACCAGTCATTTTTTATGTGTAGGAATCAATCTAACCTCAATATGATGCAATGTGTTACTAGTATGACTCCAAATGTGTCTTCTTATTTAAAATTAACATCAATTCAAGTAAAAAAACACAATTGACATGCTTAAAACTGAGAAAACGCTTTCAGATTGTTTTTATATTTCACGAAAAAAAACCATGATTCATTTTTGACATGTAGGAATTAATCTCATATCAATCCGACGAATGGTGTGACTGGTATGACTAAATGTGGCTACAATCAGTTTAAAATTGACATTTTAACTCAAAACATGTCACACACTGAAAACCAAGAAAACACACTCTAATTTACTTCCAAATTTAGTTCAGTAATTCCTAAGACCTTTTTGTTGTGTATGAGGCAGTCTCACATCAAACAGATGCATGATGCGACCGGTATGACTCAAATTTCATGTTATCAGTTGGAAATGACAATTTAGTAAAAAACAGAACTGGCATATTGAAAACTGAAGAAATATATTTCGATTGTTTTGATAATTTATGAAAATGATATAGCAGTAATTTTTGAAGTTTGGGAATCAACCACACATCAGTATATTTCACGGTGTCATCGTTATTACTCCAAATGTGTCTTGTAATTTAAAATAGTCATTAATTCAAGTTAAAAAACCCAACTGAAAAAACTGAAAACCAAGAAAACGCATTCATATTTTATTGATATTTTTGGAAAATGATCCATGAGTCAGTAGTGACGTGTAGTAATAATCACCACTTCAATCCGAATAATGGTGTGACTTGTATGACTAAAAGTGTCTCTTATCAGTTTAAAATTGACATTTTAACAAAAAAACGTGTCACTCACTGAAAACCAATAAAACACACTCTGATTATCTTCCAAATTATGGAAAAAAAACTAAGTCATTTATGACATGTATGAAGTAGTCTTATGTCATATCGACGCAAGATGTGGCCAATACGACTCAAATTTCATGTTTTTGGTTGGAAATGTCATTTTAGTAAAAAAACACGACTGATATATTGAAAACCAAGGAAAAATATTCTAATTGTTTTGAATCGTTAGGAAAACGACCCCTTAGTCATTTGTGATGTGTGGGAGTCAATCCACCTTAATACGATGCACATTGTGACCGGTATAACTCCAAATGTGTCATTTTTTTAAAAAAATCACATTTTTTAATGTAATATTCATATTAATGTTTTATTTATTTCATTATAGTATTACTAATGTAATATTTGTTTTCATATATAGGAGGAACGTTTTTCAAGAGTTGGGGTTATTTTTTCAACAACTATTACCATTGGTGTACAATTTTTAGAGGGAACCACAAACATCAAAAGAGAAAACATTAATGTTTTTAACAGTTTGTTGGATAATTGTAAATGTAATTTTATAATACACTGTTCAAAATATATATAGAAGTTTTTTTTGGTATATAACATGATTGAATATTTTTTATTTATGATTTCAATTAAATGTATATTTCATTTTTTGTCAAACCTTTCTGTGCACTGCCTGTTGTTTCATCATTTTCATCAGGTATGTGGTGCTTTTGTATATAATATTAGTTGTTATTTTATAGCAGGTTTTTCTAGTTTGTGCAGGTTATTATTGATGGTTTGGTGTTATTTATTGTTTGTTGGTTGGTTGGGTGTGCTGTTATAGAAACATCACACCCAAGCAGGAAAGGCTTTATCCGCATTTCAAATTGTATTGATAAAGGAACACTATCAGCATTAATTGATGTTCTAATAAATGGGGACTTTATGAGTGCTATATGATGCATTGATAAATGTGGAATTTATCAGCGCTATTTGATGTTCTAATAAATAGTTTCTTTATCAGCGCTTCGAAAAACACTAATAAAGGGGAACCTTTATCATCACTTTTCAGAGCGTGGATAATGCCCCCCCCCCCTTTAATAGCAGCTCTATTATCAGTTCTTTTTTAGCCCTGATAAATGCCTTTTTTAGTGTTGAAAAATTCTTGTTTTGTGGTAGTTACTTTATACAAATCCTCTTGTGGTTCTCAACATCAAATCTTTTCATATGTACGGATATACAATAAAGTGTTCTACTTTTATCTTAGAATTAAATTCCTTTAATTATAAATGAATCTAATTCTAAGGGGTCTTTTTTTGTCACCTATAATTAAATGATTTTTACTTTTCCGAGGAAGATTATGGAAATGTGAAGACTAAGAATCAATACCAAGGAATCGATGTAGTATTCCAAGAATGTGATTGGTCATTTCTTAATGAGGGAATACACATTTTTCTTTTATTATAATCCTTTTACATAGATGATTATTCTAATTATTTGAAATATTCCTTTTCCAAAAACTATTTTCCATCCAAGGCTAAAAAAGCCAAGCCTGCTAAACCATGGCTCATGTAGGAGTCGCATCAACCACACATAAAGAGAATTAATCACCACCTATCATAGGTGGAAGATGATGCGTAAGAAAGCATCCATGTAAGAGAGGTAGAGAGACGTCGCAGGGTGGTAGTACATCGGGATAGTGGGCTGAGATTGGGTGGTACTAGCAATAATAAGGATCGGGCCCCGGTACTCACTTCTGGGAACTGGTGGATCTGTGATTATTTTTTATGTGATGCCAAACTAGGAGAGGAATCAATGTGTGACAATACCCATGTAACGCACATTGTTCATCACATAAAATATGGATAGAATCCCTAAAACACAGTCATATTAGTCTAATCCATCTGATCTCAATCTCCTATCGTCTTCAACCTTCTGCTCATCATCTTCACTCACATGCCACCAGATTGACACCACAGAGACACAGAAATTCTCTTAATCCTCCAATAAATCCCTCTCTAACAATTAAACCAAGGCATCGAAGATATATTCGATATCCCTAAGGCATTGATGAAAATTCATTTTCATGCATGTGGTGATTCAAAAAACTGACCTGTGAGATCATTTAGAGACCATCTAAAATGGGGTTCCATGATCAAATTATGAAAATCAATTGAAGAAATTCTAAAAACAATAAAGCCTAAAATGAGAAACATCTACATAAAATGCAACCACCATTGTTATTTATTATTTATTTTTCAAGCGGTTGTCCACTGGTACACAAAAATGATGGGCACCTTCTATGTTGGTGCACCACGTAATGCCTCTTCAATTGGAGCATCACATGGTATTTCTTTTAATGAGGTGTTTTTAATGTGGACTAAGACCACGTGAATTAATTCACATGGTGACACACTTTTGATTCAATGATGTTAATTGACACAGATTGGCTTTACCTTATAAAGAGGCACGTGCAAGGCATTTCAACACACCAGCATCAATAATACTGAGATAAAATCTCATTTGGTGATCACCTTTCTTCGAAAATTATCTTTCTTGATCTTTTCCTTTTGATCCATACTTTTATTCCATAGTATTACTTTTTAGATTCCTTCCATTTTGAGGAGTCTCTACTATGTACCTATTGATTTTAGTGGATCCATCTTTCTGTACTAGGTCATGTGGTTTTTCCATTTATGGTTTTCCACGTAAAAATTTTCGGTGTCATCTTTTTTTTCTGAAAATAATTTTGTTACTATGAATCAGCTATTTGAAAGGAATGATTTTATTTCCGCTGCGAATTTTCCTTTTATATTTTTTGCATGTCTGTCACGTTCCCATATTTCCTAACATTTGGTATCAGTAGGTTTGGTTTTTTATTTCATATTTATTATAGAGGCCAATTACAATCAGATGATTTTTATGAATGGTACTAACTACCATATGTAGTGAATTAAAATAAAAGATCTTCTTTTTTCAAGAGAAATCATTTTCCAGTGATTAGTAACCAGAAGCCAGAGGTCATGTTAGATGAATAATGGGCATTAGAGCATGAGATGTTTTGTGGATTAATTCTCCAATGGGTCAAATACATCCTGATGAACCACATTATTCACATCTCTCATACTTAAACATTGTTGGAGAAGATTGATTTGACCTACACTTCCAAGATGGGAAACAATAAACTATTTCTTCTAAAAAATGATTTACTTGAGATACATAGAAGATATTTTAGTCACAAATAACTAGGGGAGAAGCCCGGATCGGGGGCAGATCAGTCAAGGAAAGAGAAGAAGCATAAGAAAATTCATACGGATGCACATAGATATTGAATTTCATCATTGTGGTAATATGGGGAATGTTAAGAACTTTTGTTATGAGCTGAATAGAGAGAGAAAATTTATTGAAAAATCACAAAAGAAAAATGGTGATGGAGATTATCATGTCGCCGCTGCTACATTGGGTGATCATGTTATAGTTTGTGACTCCATTAACATTTCTTCTAATGATTCTTGTTGCGTTGTAGATAGTGGTTCATGTGTTCACGTGACATAGAATAAGGAGTTCTTTACATCTTACAGCCCATGTAATTTTGGAATTTTGAATATGGTAAATGATGTTCCTTCTGACATTGTAGGAATCGAGACAGTTTTTTTAGAGACATGTACATGAAGTATGCTGATTTTGAATATTGTTCGCCATGCACCCGAGGATCCATTGAATCTTATTTCTACTAGAGTACTTGATGATGAAGGGTTTATCCTCACTTTTGGTGATTCCCAATAGAATTATTCCAAGGTATATTTGAATGTGGCTTCAGTGAAGAAGCAATCAGGTTTGTACTGGACTACAACTTTATATCTTGTGATATTGCTTGCATTGTTGAGTGCAGTGTTTCATCCAAGTAGTGGAATACGAGGCTCAGTCACATCAGGTAAAAAGGTCTTGTTTTTTTTAAAAGAAAAATATTCTTAAAGATATGAAGTGTGTCAAATTGGACACATGTGATCATTACAGGGATGAGGAACAGAGCATAGTGAGTTTCAGCAGTCATCCTTCACACAGTAAGTAACAAGTACTTGAATTTGTACATTCTGAAGTTTTTGGTTCTTTGAAATCTATGACCTTTAGTGGTAGTCTTTATTTTGTTACATTTATTGATGAATACTCATGAAATCTCGGGGTTTATGTTTTGAATTCCAAAAGATAGGTGCTCATTGTTTTTAAGAAAATTCTTGTTTCTTCTGAGAGGGAATCAGGAAAGAAAATGAAATATATTCACACTAAAAATGGATGAGAAAATTGTGGTCCATTTGATCAGTATTGTATACATGAATGAATTTAGCATCAGAAGACTCCACCCAGGACACCTTATCTGACTGGTGTGGCTAAACTAATGAACAAGACATTGTTGGAAAGAGTTTGTTGTTTTCTTTTTGAAGAATATTTACCTGGAAATTTTTGGGGTGAGTCTTTACTTTCTACTGCTTATATTATTAATTTATCACCTTTGGTTGATTTTTAGACAGACACACCTAAAATATTTTTCTATGGGAAAGAGATCAGGTATGATCACTTGCTTGTTTTTGGTTGCAAGGATTTTGTTCATGTGCCTAGAGATAAGAAATCGAAGTTGGATGGTTAGACACTCCAGTGTATTTTTATTGGATATGGTCAAGATGATATTGGTTATAGATTCTATGATCATGTTTTGAAGAAACCTGTCAGAAGCTCTAATGTAGTGTTTAAGGAGGATCAGACCATTGCAGACATTGATAAGCGAGTAAAACCTACTTCTCAAACATCTGATGGTTTTTTCAGCTTGATTCAGGTTCTAATTCACATTTACCTCATATTTTTGTTTTTGATTATCATGTTGATGTATCGAATGATGCTCAAGGTGAATAGGTTAGAGTTGATGTTTACGATGCACCTTTTGTTTCTAATGATCTGGTTCCTGCAGTTACTAATGAACTCGTAGTTCCACTCTGGAGGTCATCTTAGCATCGCACCGTTTCTACTCGATATTCACTTGATGAGTATGTGCTCCTCGTGGAAGGGGGAGAACTGGAATCTTTTTAAGAGGCAATGTAATGTGACCTGAAGGTCAGATGTGTTGTGTAAATGAATGAAGAGATGCCATCATTATACGATAACTACACTTTTGAGATGGTGAAGTTACCGATAGGGAAGAGATCATTGAAAAATCGGTGAATTTATCGAATAAAAAATAAAGAATCTAGTTATGGTCCATGATACAAGGCTTGTATAGTTGTCAATGAATTTTTTCGGAAGAAATATATTGATTTTGATGATATTTTCTCACTTGTTGTCAAAATTTATTCTATTCGAGTTGTTCATGGGTTGGCTTCATGTTTGGATCTACAGATTGAGAAGATGGATGTGACGACAGCTTTCCTCCATGGAGAATTAGAGAAGAACATTTATATAGTGTATCCAGAAGGTTGTTTTTGAAACAGGTATAGAAAATCATGTCTGTAGATTGAACAAGAGTTTTTCTGGTTTGAAGCAAGCTCTGAGGTAGTGCTATAAAAAGTTTGAATCTATCATTTCTCATTAGGGTTTTAGGAAGACATCTTCTGGTCATTGTGTTTTTTGTTCATAGATTTACTAATGATGATTGTATTATAATATTAATTTATGTTCATGATATTCTCATTGTTGTCCATGATACTTCTAGAATTGACAGATTGAAGAAGGATCTTTTTCAGTCTTTTGTAAGGAATGACTTAGGGCCGGCATGACAGATTTTTGGCATAAAAATCTCTTGTGATTGGAAGGCCAAAAAATTGTGGCTATCTCAAGAGTGATACATTGATATTATTCTTAAAATATTTTATATGGATAGAGTGAAAGTGGTTAGTACTCCTCTTACTTTACATTTTATGGTTAGTACCAGTCAGTCACCTTCGGCTGATGAAGATAGAGAGGGGTCGCAACACATCCCTTATTAATCTATCATTAGCTATTTGATGTATGAAATGGTATGTACTAGAATTGATATAGCTCATGCAGTTGGTGTGGTCGGTCGTATACTGTCAAATCCAGGTAGAGATCATTGGAGGGAAGTGAAGTACATTTTTCCATACCTTAGTGGTACTTCGAATCAGATATTTTGTTTTGGAAAAGGGGAACCTATGCTTTGTATCTTTAAAAATTTAGATATGGGCGATGATATAGATTCGAGGATGTCTACATCCGGCTATTTGATCAGTATTGTAGGGGGAGTTGTATCTTGGAAGTGTAGATTGTAGATATGTGTTTCTTTATCTACAATAGAGTTAGAGTTAATTGCCGTTACTAAGACATGAAAAGAATTATTATGGATGAAAAAATTTATTCGAGAGCTCAATTTAAATTAAGAAAGGTTTGTTTTATTTTGTGATAGTCAGAGTGCTATTTCTTTGCGAATGAATTCCACTTTTTAGGGAAGGTCGAAACATATCGATGTTCGATATCCTTGGTCCTGCAATGTTCCTTATTCAAGATAGTTAAAGATTGAGAAGATCGTTAGTGGTCACAAAGGATCAAACATGTTGACCATTCATTTACCCTAAAATTGATTTGAGACTTGTTGTCTTATTGGAGGGTTGGCGATGATCTCCTCTTGAGTCAGAGGGGATTTTTATGGGCACCTTTCTAGTTGGCATCCCATGTAACACCTCCTCAATTGGTGAATCACATGGTTTTTCTTTTAATGAGGTGTTTTTAATGTGGCCCAAGACCACATGAATTAATTCACATGGTGACACAAATTTTATGTGAAGAAATTAATTAACATGGATTGGTATTTTTCTTATATAAGGAGTCAGCGACAAGCCATTTCAACACACGAAAATCAAAAACACCAAGAGAAAATCCCATTTGGTGATCGCCTTTCTTCGATGATCATCATTCTTTCTCTTCACCTTTTGATCCACATTTGTATTCATGAGAGTTACTTTTGAGATCCCTTCAATTTTGGGGAGTCTCTACCGTATACCTCTTGATTTTAGTGGATCTCTCATTCTGGAATAGGTCCCATGGTTTTTCCCTTTTGGGTTTTCCATGTAAAAATTTTTAGTGTCAACTTTATTTTTCTGCACCTAATTTTGTCGATGCGCATCCACTATTTGGAGGGAACGATTTTATTTATGTTGTGTGTTCTCATTTTATATTGTTTGAGCATTTGTCACTTTCCCATATTTCCCAACACAAAAAACCATGAGGAACCCATAAGGTAAAAATATGAGGCTATCATTGGCTCTCTTCTACCCCAACACATGAATGATAATCTAGTCTGATCCATGCTTTCCTTATCATCTAGTTATGTTTATAAAATAGAAACATCGTGTGTAGATGGTCATGTGATCGCATAAATCCATCACAAGAGGCCTCATGAACCAATCTGTTAGATTATGATGATTAGGTGAGGATGGTATGATGTCATCGAATTTTCTCATGAATAGTAATGTATCCTTTTATCCTGAGATTATCCTATATTTGGATAATTTGAATCATCCATCACATTCTCCCAACACAGGTGGCAGTCCCACCATGAAATGTGGTGACACAATCAGGATTCCTCGGCCTATAAAAATGATACCTCCCCCTATAAAAAAGATCATATGAGAAGGGAGAAAATGGAGTGTGATATGGAGATGGAAAATATTGGAGTTGATCGCTGCCTTTGGAGATCATCTCCTAGTAATCAGGAGGCTCCTATCCTGAGAACCTACTATAGGATTCCATTGCAAGAACTCATCGTGTTATAATCATGTGATCACCTGATATCATGACAGAATATTATCAAGTTGGCCCCTATAAAAAAGCTTCTCCATGTGGCAGTAAACCCATATGGATACACATCCATGTGATGTGAACCTCTATCCTTGACAAGTGACTTTGATGTGCATAAGAACTAATGGTCATACCATTTGGGCATGTACCCTATATAACGTTTAATCCACTTTCTATATTGACAACCTTGGTGTTCACCCTTGTGCATGTTTAAAATCCCACTGAAAATACCTCCCTTCAGTTCTCGCTATCATATGAATAACTAAACCTCATCTTATGTGATAGTGAATGCCCTTAGATATACAGGATACCCACACTGGTGTCCACTGACATACACAAGTGGAGAAGTAATTGCAGTAGACACTCTTAAAGAAGGTACCATGCCATCCTTCAGTCTTGCAATGCTCTAAATTTATAGGTCTCATGATACTATGACCATTCATATCTCAAGAAACTTTCATGTGGACCTATAATTGTCTACCTCAACATGCAACACCCCATGGTTACATAGCCATGCGAACCCCATACATGAAGATGGGTCAGAAACCATTGACCAAGCGTCTATTTTCTGTTTCATGGAACCAATATAAAACCTCTTCACACATCAAAAAAACCCACCCCAAGGTTCCATAAAAGTCATAGAATGTGAATTTACTTTTCTATTATCAAAACACTTTTGGGAAAAAACTAAAAAAACACGACATCAATCATTACAAATATTAAATTAAAAAGGATAATTCAGACCAAGGCTATAGAATCTACCCATCCCCGATGATTACACCTTGGTGACAAGCCTTCACCATCACATGAACATTTGGCTAGCAGTCCCGTGCAGAGTTGCACGGTCATGGTACTGATGGCCGAACCATACCCTCCCGAACTTCCAAATCCAAATGGCATGTGAAGGTGAAAAATTATAGTTTTGAACCTCATCTGGTGAAGATACACATAGAATTTTGATTGCAAGAGAATAAACACATCACAAAATATTCAAATAGAATTCGTCCACAAACTGATCTCAAACAACAAAGACAAAAGCCCACAATAACCATACACACCGATTCGTAACAAATTCACTACCTCCACGAGATTTATACAAATTAAAAAGCAATTCAATCCCAAAATCTAGTTCATCACGAGTAGAAAATCTAAACCAAATACTGCTCAAAACTTTACTGCCTCCATAGTCTTCAATACATTCAAAAAAAGTGAATGCATGTTCCAGAAACAACTACGACAGTAAAACCACAACAACTTCATATAAAAAACCACAGAACACCCCAAAAACAAATGTTGAACATCCAAATCCATGCCCCTCAACTAGAAATTACCAAAGAAGAAAAATAGAAACAATAACAAACACATCCTAAAAATAAATTAAAGAAAAATTTATCATCCCAAGCTCCAAAGATTGATAGAAAAGGTCCCCGCCTCAAACCAGATCCCATGTCCTATCACCGCCATTGAAAATGACTACAGAGACCACAACAAAACACCCAAAAAACCCATAGAAGATGAAGTTGCAAACCTCAGTCTCAGATCCTAGATCTCGGTCACAGAACCATCTTAGTGTTTCTAGAAGAATCCATATTCAGTTGATATAGAGTTAAGTGAGAACAGCGCTAGAAATGCATTTTTAATCTCAACAAAGATAAGGGGTCCCCTTTAACAGCTCTAAAAAAGCATTGATAAAGTGTATCCTTTATCCACACTAAAAAAATCACTGATAAAGGCCCCCTTTATCGCTCTATTTTAGCACTCATAAGGGTGAATTTTTCAGTGCTCGATGTGGTGCTGATAAAGAAATATTTTATCATCCCTCGTAATAGAACTGATAAAGGCCAAGCTTCCTATGATGTGTTTTTTATAACAACACACCCACCTGCAGCACCTGCACCAGCACAACACACACACCACCACCTACAAAAAAAACAACACCTGCACAGGGAACACAAGAACATAACAGTGCACACAAAAACAAAGCAGTGCACAAAAGGGTTTGAGAAACAGTACTATATATATTTCAAACAATGTTTTATATAATTAAATTTACAATTATCCAAAAAATATTTAAAAACATTAATTTTTCAACCTTTGACATCCGTGATTCCCTCCAAAAAATGTCTTCTCATGGTATTAGTTTCCAGAAAATCATCCCAACATAAGAAAAAAAATTCCACCTATATAAGAAAATAAATATTATGTCAGTAATACTATAAATAAATAAATTAAACATTAACATTAAATAATACATCAATAAAATGTAAATTTTTATTAAATAAGACACATTTGGAGTTATATAGGTCACACCATGTGTCATATTGAGATAGAGTTGATTCCTACAAGTCACAAATGAGTTATGGATCAATTTCGTAAAATATCAAAACAATACAAATGGATTTTTTTTGGTTTTGAGTATGTCCCTTTTTTTACTAAAATTAATATCAAATTTAAATGACATATTTGGATATGTACTGTTCATATAATTCATTGGATTGAGATTTTGTTGATTCTTACATGTCATGAATGACTCATTTAATTTTTTCCGAAGTATAAGAATAATATGAATTAGTTTTCTCTGTTTTCAGTATGACAATTGTGTTTCTTTACTAAAATATTATTTCAAACTGAAAACACCCATTTTGAGTCATATCGATCGCATCATGCTTCAGTTTTAGTTGAGACTGCTTCATCCACATCACAAAGGACATAATAATCACTCTCCTAAATTATACTGACAATCAGAGGAAATTTTACTGGTTTTTAGTGAGTGATACATTTTGAACTATAATGTCAATTTAAAACTATTAATGTAAACTTTTAGTTACACTGGTCACATCATACGTTGGATTGAGGTGTGTATGATTCTTACACATTACAAATGAATCATGGATCAGGGTATTAAGGTATCAAAATAATACAGAAACATTTTCTCTATTTTCAGTATGTCACTTGTTCATTTATCTTAAATTAATGTCAATTTTAAATAAAAACGCATTTGGATTTATATCGGTCACATAATTCATTGGATTGATCTATGGTTAATTCCTACACGTCAAAAATCACTCATGGATCATTGTTCTAAGGTATTTAAAAAATAAAAATGTGTTTTCTCAGTTTTCAGTTTTTCAGTTGTGTTTTTTTACGAAAATATTATTTCAAACTAGAGACACACTTTTTGAGTCATAGTGGTAACATCGTGCTTATATTAGAAGAGGGACTACTTCATACAAGTCATAACGGACATAAGAATCACTGTCCAAAATTATGAAGTCAATCTTAATGTGTTTTCTTGGTTTTTAGTGAGTGACATTGTTTGATCCAAAATGTAAAATTTAAAATGATAATAGACACTTTTAGTCATATAGGTCACACCGTGCATTTGATTGAGGTGAGGTTGATTCCAACATGTAAAAAATGACTCTTGTATTATTGTACTCAAGTATCAAAACAATGTAAATGTGTTTTCTTGGTATTTAGTATGTCAATTATTCTTTATACTTATATTAATTTTAATTTTAAATAAAGAGATACATTTGGATTTTTACCGATCACATCGTGCATTGTATTGAGTTGGGGTTGATTCTTACACGTATAAAATAACTCTTAGATCATTTTCATAAATTATGAAAACTATCCAAATTCATTTACTCAATTTTTAGTGTGCTAGTTGTGTCCATTTACTAAAATTAATGTCAACTATATATAAAAATAGGATCTTTGGTCCATAATGGTCACACCATGAATCATATTGAGGTATGTTTGTTTATTTCACATAAAAAATAACTTATACAACATTTTCCTAAAGTATCAACTCAATCAGAATGCATTTTCTTCATTTATAGTATGTCAGTTGGGTTTATTTACTAAAATATCATTTCAAAATGGAAACACGCATTTTAAGTCATACCGATTGCATTGTACATTGGTTTGACTTGAGACAGCTTCATACAAATCACAAAGAAGTTATGAATCATTTTCCGAAATTACGAAGAAAATCGGAGTGGGGTTTCTTTGTTTCCAGTGAGTGATGCATGTTGAGCTACAATGTCACTTATTATACGATAATGGACACATTTAGTCATATCAATCACACCATTTTTCGGATTGAGGTGTGGTTGATTCCTATATGAAAAAATTCATTGATGGATCATTTTTCTAATATATCAAAACAATTCAAATGATTTTTCTTAGTTTTCAGTATGCCACTTATTCTTTTTTCTAAATTAATTGTTAATTTATTAAAAAACACACACTTAAAGTCATAACATTAACACCAGATGATAGATTTCTATGAGGTTTATTCCTACATGCCACAAATGACATATGGATCATTTACCTAAATTATCTAAAAAATTATAATGTGTTTGCTCAGTTTCCAATAAGTAACTTGTTCTTTTTACTAAAAATAATTACAATTTTACATAAAAATAGACACTTTGAGTCATACATGTCACATATTCATGCTATTTATGCACATTATTCCATCAGGTATTCAACCCATTAATTTCTAAACAAATCTATCTCATCTTTTGAATATGATTCTTTTCGATAATAAGGATATTAATAAAAAAATATAAATACACAAAGGATTAATAAATATTTTAAATGAAATAGTAATTATCTCCTAAAATAACTCCTTAGGGTTGTTGTTTTGTTCATAGAATACGATCTTTTTCAAAAAAAAATCAAATATAATAACCACAGTCTTTATTGTTTTTTTGTTTTGGACACAATGGAAACATTAAGAAAAATAAGTATTTTTATATATGTGTTTGGATAGTGAAATATTATTATATATACCCTGATTTGTATCCATTCGCAGTACTTGCAATGTTTCTTGTCCTTTTCCCCTATCCTCATTCCATGATGTAGAAGGTATTCATGCACTGACCAATCATAACATAATACTCTTTAAAATATAATATAAATTATTTAACTAGATGATTAGTTCTAAAATGATGGATGTAGTGTATTAAAAATTGAAAAATGCCATAATTTGTGGTCTGTTTTTTGGATATCCATGCATTGAATCCAAGAAATAAACATTTTGAGTCATATAATTGACTATAATGATCATCCAATGATACCTAAAAACAAAAATATGAATAAGTATTGAATGAAATTAAAATATATTTTATATTATTAAATTGCACACTTCTACCCCTACATCGTTGGTATTAATAAAAGTCTATCATCTATATTTTTTCTATTAAACAATTTGTAGAGACCTACTACAATTTCACCCTCTTTCTTGGATTCTATATCTTTTTGTTCCGTAGAGGTGACATGTGGACTAACGAGTCCAAATATTTTTTCACAGGAAAATCCCTTCAATTATTTTACATATATACACCTATGAAAAATATGAAATGTATTTAGTCATAATTATCATAGTATATCAGCTTTTTAGAAAATCAAATCATGAAAAAATACGTCATGTATAAATTTACAAATGATTCACCAAGCAAATTATATTCCAGGACAATTGACCAGTTTCGGTTAGCGGGATCTGGAATGTAAAATACTTGTACTTCCTATGATACCATTATAAATAGTTCGTCATTTACCCTTATTGAAATCAACATTCACGAATCTGATCTCACCTATTTTAATAGCACTCATTTTATCAACCCACTTGTATTGAAAATCAGTACATGTATGTTCATATAATCCAACTCCTATGTTTTTTTGATGATTCCAAAGTATGACATACTCGCATAAATTGGATTTCTTTCCTTAGCACCGAAAATATGCATCTCTTAAACCACAAGTATAACTTTACTATTCTTCATGGTACAATATTCATCATGTTCATTAGTATAAAATAAATAACTATTAATTACATAATCATTATAAGATAATACACATGAGTTTGGTAATCCGGCTATCCATCGAAGTCGTTTGGAAATTGATTCGGGATTTTTATCTGGCTCCTAAAATATATTGTCCCAAAACTGTCATAGAAATGTCAATTATGTGTATTTGATGTCCATTTTTCTTTCCTTGATGGATTAAAATGCCTAATAATTTATTTTTGGGTTTCAACATGTGGATCAACCTCCAAAATATTATGCCAAACATAATGGTGGGCCTCCTCATAATCGGTAATATTGACTGTTACAACCTCTCTTCTAGAAATTTCTTCACCTGCAAGCCACATAGTGTGACAAGATGTTGGCATACCAATGATTTCTGCACTGGACAGGTATTCAACGTAAAATTCAATAGCTTCCTCAACAATATATCACTCTCTAATACAACCCTCTTGCCACAATTGATTTTTGACATACCCTTTCAAAATATTCATATATCGGTCAGTGGGGTACATCCATTTATAGTGTACAGGACCACATTGTCGAATATCTCTCACCAATTGAACTATTGTATCAAAGAATATTAGCAGGAATAACATTTCCAATTCACATAATATGACGACAATTTCTCTTTCCATACTCAGAAATTTCGTTGGGTCTATAACTTTGGTGCATATAGTTTTGAAGAAGAAACATATATTTTTTAACATATAATGGATATTCTTAGAAAAACATCAATGTATAGTTATAGGAATTAGATCTTGCATCAAAATGTGGTAGTCATGTGATTTCATACCCTTTATCATTAAATCGTTCATTGAAATGATGTTCTTGATATTCAATGAATACCCCTATAGAACCTTTATATCATTCATGAAGTTAAAAAATTGATGTCTCTCCTTCTTGGAAAGAGTGTAAGAATTTACAAGAAGAAAAGTTTGTTTTCACCCTTCATTGGTGCCAAATTTTCTCATATTCTAATGTCAATCATGTCTAACCTATCCTTAATTCCATCCTTTATTTTGCATAGGGTATTTAGAAATGTGTCGATGAAAATGTCACATAAATTTGTTTCAACAAGCATAACATCAAGAAAGTGTCTGATGTACAAACAATTCTAGTATAGTAATTCAAAAAAACCTGATATCTTCTTCCAACAAGTTTTCATAGGGTTTTTCGAAAATGTTTTACCAAAAATAGTGTCCATATATTTTACTTTCTCAAACAGTTGATAACCAGTTAGTGGAGACGGTGTTATATATTCATCTAAACATCCATAGAATTATTTCATCCAATATCGGTACTTATGTCATCATGGTAATAATATATGATGTCCTAGAAACAAGGTTTTCGATTAATGTTGCAACCTAATTGATTATATACCTTGTTCGCAGATGGGACAGTCATGACGTTATTTAATATTATATCCTAAAAAATCCCATAAGTAGAAAATTCATTTATCTTATCATAAAACATGGATCCCAATGTGAAATCTCCGTTTCTATAAGCATCATACATTATAACACCAGATTCCCACAATAATTTGAAATTCTCAATCAATATATCCAAATAAACATCAATATCATTACCCAGTTGTTTCGGTCTTGATATAAGTATAGATAGCATGATGTGCTTTTGTTTCATGAATAACCACAGAAACAAGTTATAGTTTACCAACATAACCAACCTTGTAAAGTGAGTATTTCTTTGAAAACCAAAATGATTCACTCTATCTTTTGATAATGCAAGACGATGGTTTCTCGGCTAGTTTCCAAAATCAATATACTCATAATCGATTCTCTGCCACTGAGGAGAGTATTTCAAGTGACAAAGTATTCCATCATTATTTCATATGTCTTCATGCCACGTCAATTTCCCTATGGTGTCCTCACTTCTATAGAGGCGCTTAAACCTTGGAATGATTGGAAAGTACCATACTAATTTTGTACGACTAGATGCATCTTTATTACATCGAGAAGCACCATAATTTGGGCATTATCTAAGAGATTTTTGGTCATTTCAGAATATTATACAGTCATTTGGGATGGATTTTATTTGTTTATAGGTTATACCCATCAAACATAGAATTTTTTTAGCACTATATGATCATCTTGGGAGCTCAATATCTTCGGGGAGAATGACATTCAAGATATCAAGTAATTCTGTAAAACTTCTTTCACTCCATCTATTTCCTGATTTCAAATTATATATCTTTAGTACATATAATAATGTTGTTTATTTAGTGAAACCACCATACAAAGGTGTCTTTTCCCAACTCTTTAACTACTCCTAACAATTTGGGACGTCGTGAAGGTCATATTCAAATTTCCTTTCCCTTTTCCCAATACGGTCTTCATCATCATTCACATCTGTAATCATGTCCTCAATATGGTCATCTATATTGTCCAAACTTGTAATCATATCAGTTGATCTATAAAACACATTTTTTTCCAACCACTAGATATATTCAATTTTTACCCATGTTTATTCCAACATTTATAAATTTGATCTATTCCGTGACAGATCAAGTGTTGTTCCTAGTCCTCTTGACTAACTTGTCTTGAATAAAAATTGCATAAACCTGGAGAAAGGATTTGAGAAGGGTCATATGCAAGATCTTATGCAAAATTTATGAACTGTTTCACTCCATCTTTATACTCTCTTATCAAACTATTGGCATATATCCAGTGTTTATTCATATCAATCCTATTTGATTCGGTGAAATTAATATTTAACAAAATAAATATCAAATCATTGTTATCAAAATTTTCAAAGGATACAAACATTTATAGACTTTAAGTATCCTTTGAAAACTACTCATAATATCACAATTGGAATCACACTAAAATAACAACCATTTACATAAATTCCTCTATAAAATAACCTTACCTTTATAAAATAAACCTTTCAGTTTAAAATACTCTATCTCAAAACCCCAATTACATTTTTATAAATAATTCAAGGAATCTTTATGACAAAATAATTTAAATCATTTAAAATGAGTGGAAACCCTATATGTTTTTACAAATTTTCATTTAAAACATCACACACCCCTTGTTAAAATGAAACAATAATTACATACTCATTCAAAACATTCATATCCTGTTATTAAATTCAATCAGGTGACTTAAGAAACACTTCGCATGGAACATAAGTCCATTCAATGTTTTCAAATCATTTAAATGTTATTTAATGTAAAAAAATTTCTGGTGAATGCATTTTTCGAACACTTTTTTTAGTTTATTCCAAAAACACATCATATAAAGAACTACTTTTTTCAAATATAAAAAATGATTTGGGAATTTTCTCTTATGTGTTGTTAACTGTCAGGACCCATAAAAAACCACCACACCATCAGGGACTGAATCAATTCAAATCCTAACTCTTGATACATCACAATATAATCCATACTCATTACCAAGATCATTTATGGTTAATATTGGTGTTTACATCAATCTCCCATTAAGATCATAGAAGGATCACTAATGAACTTTTAAATACTCTTATTGATCTGCACAACTTAGTTTAGGTCACATATAATGCCATTCCAATTTCAATGGTATTATCATATATTGAAATTTGATGTTATTAGTTCATCCCTATCTCATATAATTCAAATCACATATTAGAATCCTCCACCATAACACATAGAGTCTTATTTACTACCATTACTTATCAAAACCATCAATGTAGAGAGTATATCTATCCTATAGAAACTTAAGTGTCATTACAAAGGGTAATGTTTAAGAACCCACTCTGGAACAATCACCTGATTCCTAAAAAAATCACAACTCATTCTTACTAAATCATCCTAAAAGAAATGTTAAAAGTGAATCAAAACCCATATTACACCATCATAAACACTATTGACCCCTAGTAACTCGCCACATCCCATCATCCAAACAAAGACTAATCTGAGCATCAAGAACAAAACAAAATAATTCATTGAAAAAGAATATATAAGATCGTCATAAACCCCCATCCACCAGGAAATATGTAGAGTGGGAGATAAAAATTCTTTGTATGATCTCATAAATAATTCTCTATAAATTCCTTAATAATATACTTCATAAAGTTCTAGTTTGAACGTAATGTATAATATATATTTTCTAATGAATTATGAAACAAGTATAAAATCTATAAACTTACATATTTCCAAAAAAACCTCCCTTTTTATAATATAAAAACAAAGATGACTAAAATTTTGAAATAAAAATATCAAAAAAGGAAAGAGGGACTTTGAAACCATATAAGACATGTCAAATCACAGTTTATCCATCTTTTAGAACATTCTTTGAAAAACTTTTTTTCATAAATAACCACAATTGAAATCCATTTTCTTAAACTCATTTAACAAATAACCAATTTTTTCCTTTTTAAATAAATCATTTTAAACATTTAAATCAACCCATTATAATGTAAGAAAATAAAAACTTGAAGTGAAACAATGATTATACAATGGTACCAAGAAACATGGAAACATAATCCAAAAAAACAACCAAATGATGGTGACATATAGTCAAAAAATGTAGGGGATTACAATCTGTCTAAGAAAATAAATTCTTTAAAGTGTCCCAAGAATGGTTAAACCCTCATGTGAAACTTCCTAAGACTCATGTATTTAGATCCTAAACTGGAGAAGAAGAATCGAGGTTGATACTATTTAACTTTTCATAGCCATGAATTCCTATAGAACTCACTATGCTCTATCATGATCAGGGGATCAAAAGAAAACCTGGTCCCTTCCAATGAATTCTATGTACAATGAATCATCTCGAAAACTCACTCAATCTAAATGGGTCCTTACACTAGTAAGCGCACTCCAGACTAGGGATTTTACTTATCTGGATCCCAACCTGTCTCCTAGGAAACCCATGAAATTTTAATATTGGAAGTGAGAAAACAATGAAATAATAGATCATCACATAAATATAATTTCAATAATTTCACATTTATCCTCACCCCACCTCTTACACCCTCATAAGAAACAACCCCTCTCATATCCTTTTATAAGCTTTACAATAAGTATAAAAATATAAAGAATCCCCAATGAGGTCACGAGCCACAACAAGAATAATAAATGCATGTAGATCAATTGAGGGTATCCCATATTAATAAAATAACTTCCTTTAAATTACTAACTAGGATTGTACAAATGTGCTTGAGAATCCAATCCATTTTCACCCCATTTGAGAACAAAATTTCAAATTTCATTTAAAAAACATTTACCAAAATGCACTAGAAATACCATTTAGAAACCCAACCATTTTTGATAAATAAGAGATTAAAATTATAAACCATTTTATTTTTTAAGGTAATATGTGCTAAGAACCCTTTTATTAAGCTTCAATATCCTTTTGAATACATCTTAATCCACCATGATAGTTAAGGGTCTCAAAACCATTTAAATGGTTTAAGGCCAATTCCATTTGTTTTTAAAAAACATGACATTAAAATATCACATTTTCACTTTAAAGGAAATAAAATCTATGACCAAACCATCAAAATATATAAATTACTATCGAAAACCACTTAGGACTTTTACAAAACACATAGAATATAACATAAACCTATGCCATGTCATTAAACCATTTTCAAGCCAATTAAAACCCGAAAAATTCATAACATAGGTTTATAATTTCATAAAAAAATCATTTAAAAACATCCCTGAAATTTATAACATGTATTACATGTGAGTTACCAAGAAGCACGAACCTTACTTAAGAAAAATCAAAGCTAAAACTTGTCGACATTAATGGAGAACATGTAAAAATATATAGTAACATACTACTTAACCCCTAATGAAAAAACCCATCATTATTAAAAATAAATTACACTCTTCTCTATTGGTATCACACTTCAAATCCATAACTGAGTCACACAAAATCAACGAAAAAAGATATGAAGGGGAACACCAACTAACATGAAATTCATTTAGTGTGATAACAAGGACCGCCAAGGACCATGATTTTCAGCGCGACATTTATCCCATACAATTCACAACATACCATCATTATAAAACTATAATTGCATGTGAAAAAGTTTAAAATGATGAAAAATAGTAGAATACTCACCATATAGGTGTGGTTTAGTGTGCGGCGGAAGAGAAGCGTGTCGTGGAAGAGAGGTGCGCAATAAAGGAGAGGCGCACAGTGGAGGTGTGGCACACGAAGGAGGTGTGGACCATAGAATAAGAGAGGTGCATGATAGTCTGGATCATGGTTGAAGAGTTGCGTAGGTAGTGGAGTGGTTCGTGGTTGAGGAGAGGTGGTGGGAGTGGAGGAGGAGAAGGAGGAGGTGTGTCGGTGATTAGTGATCAACATCCGTGAGAGCTTGAGGGGTGCATGGAAGGAAAATAAAGTTAGGGTTTTTTTATAAAACTCAGTGAAACATTATCATCGCTAGGTAAAAATCACTAATAAAGGTATTTTTTATCAGTGCTAAAATAGAAATTGCTAATAAAACATGTAAGACCCCAAGCTTCCACGGTACGTTCCCTTTGAAAAATACAATAGCTTGTGTGGTATGCAACTTCGAGTTCAAACACACCACAACCAATAAAACTAACCGTTATGAATAGTAATACCCACTTTTTTGAAATTTTATAAATTTTATGTTTCCAAATGGACTTCATTTTTGGATTCGAAATATCGAAATTAGATTATGGTGATTTTTTGGTATTTTTCGGAAAACATTCAATTTTTGATGAATGGTGAAAAACACTGTGTTATTAGTTAAAACTGACTTTTTATTTAAATAAATAGTTTTTTTATTTTATTTGATATAGGAAAAATTAGATACATAATACCTATATATGTTCAACTAAATTCATTTGATTCATTTTATAATATGTTTAGTTATAAAAAAATTTATCATACTTGTTACCATCTTTTACCCAACTCCTAGGAAAATTTCAAAATTTGAATAAAACTTAATTTTACCGCTTTTGTGAGTTGAATTCCAAAAATCCAAGAGACACGGTTAAAATCAGAAAGTAAAATTTGGTTCCATAAGATGAAATTAATTAGGGTGAATAGTAACTTTTGACTTTTATTTACCACGGTTAAAAGTAAATAGGGTAATTCAAGGTAAAAATGATATCTTAATTACCCTAACACATGTCCTAATTCTATTGGATTATTATAATTACACCCAAAAAACCTTAGGAATAAAATATAATCCTCTTTGGTTCACTTGTATTAGATTAGGACATTTATTATTATTCAATTTAAAGAAGAGTTAAAAGAGTTAAAATCAATGTTTACTAACTAAAACATTTTTAATATAGGGTTATACATAAAATAAATTCGACTATAAATATTCTATGTAATGCTAAAACTATTACCTACATAATGGTATTTTATTTTAAATTTTTAGACATTAAATAATTAAATTTATTTATGACACAATTATGATGTAGTAATTACCTTATAAATGAAAGATTAAAATAATAGATATTATAAATATCCAAATAAATTTAATTTGAGACTTTAAATGAATTATAATAATTTTTTAGTATAATATGACATTTTAGGGTTGTTTAATTATTTTTATAAGTAATAATGCTGTTATGAATTTAACAAAAAAATACCAAATACTGTCAAAATTTTCCTAAAAGAGTGTTTAAAACAAATATTATATAATTAATTGATATTCTATTTCTAAAAATATAAATATTTTCCATATGGAATAAATAATATTATATAATTCATTAATGAAACACTTGAGGTTCTCTTTGATGTTTATAGTATGTTTACTAACCATATTAAATAAAAAAACAAAGAGACATGGTAAATGTCAAACTATTTAATTAAGAGTTAAATCTAAAAAATAAGGTTAATATAGTAACCCAAACCTGTCTAAAACCTATTGGTTGAGTGTTTTTATACCCATACCCACCGTATACTCAACGTAAAACTTTTTACAGCCATTAGAAAACGAATATAATTTTATCATAAAATAATATTTCATTCTTTTCCTAAGGTGCCCCTCACCCCTCTTATAAAAGGGAACTTCCCGTTATCTCAAATTTACTCCTTCAAAGCCATTTTTCTCTGCCAAAACCCACCCAAATATCATTTAAACTTTCTGAACTTCATCTTAGAGGCCTTACATTAGTTAGAAATCCATCCCAATGAGCCCTTTTGATCAAATCAAAAGGAAGAAGCCGAAGAAGAGGTAAATATTTCATCACCTCTATCAAGTTAGTTTCTTCTTCCACTTTCCCTTTCTATGTTTTTCCATTATAAAATAATATCTCTAGTATCTTCTATATACTGTGATGTTATTATAAAAATGATACAACTGTATTCATTATTCTATCCATCCTATAAATGACAAAGTCACCATACGTGTGTATGTACGGATTACCGTCTCCAGGTCGTGGTGTAGTTTGTTATGCAAACACTTCATCATTTTTATGGGTATAATAATGAGTATAAATGATATAAATAATAAATATAAAATGATAATGATTCTTTATATGTTATATACCATCAAATTATATACGATTTTAATATCAAAAAAATGATATTGTCGCTCGTGAGTACGTATGGATTGCCGTCTCCACGAACGCGATGAGATTCATTCCCCCTCGTATCCATTCAAGACTATTTTCACTTTGTGATTAAAAATAATGTTTAATGACTTAATATAATTCTGAATATGAATAGTATACTTTCTAACCACAACAAACATTACCTATATAACAAAGAATATAAAGTAAAATGAATCAGTTAACACCCAAAACGATGATACTTATGAAATATCATTAAAAACAATATTAGAATATCATATATGATATCATATTAATTTTTATGGTTATTGAATAATTTAATAACAATTCTTTAACCATTATACAGGAGGTTAACCTACCCTCGAACAAGGAAAAGTACAAGGTAAGGGTTAATTTCACAATCTCTTTATTGTCTAAGGTTGTTTTTTACATAAGTATCTAATGGGACCTCTTCATCATCCACATCTGTTTTTTCTTAAAAAATTCTTTCAAAACATTTTTACTATTCACAATAAAATAAGTTAAAGCCATTTATACCCTTATTTGACATTAAATTTTTTGATATGAATCTTTCTATTGTTTTCCAAAAATGGTACATTATAACCTTTTCTAAAAAATTAAGCTAAGAATGTTTTTTAGCTTATATGGTGGGTGCGGCTATTTTCTGCCATTATAACATCATCGAATCTTCCCTTAAATTCTTATAATAATATTTTCAAAAATAAATGTTTTTTTATAATTACCTAACTTTAAAATGATTTCAAAATAGAAAGATATATTTCTCTAAATAAAGTTGATGTCATCTATTTCAACATCATTTTATGGATTTTATGCTTGTTGGAAGTTGATTTTTTATAATACAAAACATCCATATTGTATTAAAGGTTTTGTGATATGTTTGACTGAAGATGTGTTATTTTTACACCATTCATGGTTTATGGATAATGTATTGACATTTCATATGCTAGTTTTTATATGAATGTTTATGTTATGTTTAAAACATTTCATATGAGGAATGCATTGGACTTAGTAAGTGATGGGTGGAGCCTGCTATAGGTTCTTGATACATCGGTAGGTCTCATGACACAAACTAGTGTCTTGGCACAAGTCCTTGACAAAATCTTATTTTTATTCTTGTCACAAGGCCTTGACTATGTGGTTATGAAGTCTGGTATTATGAATTCCATCATTATGAATGTGTCTATTGATATTGCATGTGATTATTCGACTAGTAGAATATCCATGAGAATAAGTAAATGGAATTATTTGATTTTATCATTTCAATATTATGCTGAAGTTCATGTTTAAAAGGATTTTGTTTTAGTCTTATACATTTGCTTGAATGTTTATTCTTATTTATGACTGTTTCTGTTATATTTTTATTCTTACTGGGCATCTAAGCTCACCCCTTTCAATGTTTTATTTTTCATAGGATGCGAAGAAAAATATTATGACTGAACTATAGTGATTTTATAAGGGATATGAGTGTGGCCAATGGAGACTATGTTGTCGTAGTTTTTCATTTTATAATGTAATGTAAAACATATGAATGTATCTATTATTTCCAAGCCTACTAAAAAGATCAGTCATTCGGGACACGATTCCTTTTATCATGCCAATGTTATGTAATAATGCACCGACTATGGGTAACTGGGGTTGGCGCATTACAAAACATGACATTATCACCATTTTTTAGTGCTGATAAAGGCTTATGTTTATCAACAGTAATAAAGCATTGATAAGAAATGTCTTTTTCAGCTATAAAAATATAGAAGTAACAAAGACTCCATTTATATGATCTTTTTTAGCATTGATAAACATAGGCCTTTATCAGTGCTAAAAATGTGCCGATAAAAATACAATGTTACAAATTTATATTTATTATATATATATATTTATAATATTATATATATGATATATATATATATATATATTTATAATTGTAACTATATATATATAATTATAATTTTAATAATTATAAATTTATAAGAAATATACTAATTATATTTATAATCTTAGAAAAATATAAAATAAATATATTAATTATAAATATTTATTTATAAGATTATACATATATATATAATTATTTTTTATTTTATTTTATAATTTTTTGTAGGAATATATATTTATTTTAATTTATAAATATAAATTATTATTTATTTATTTATTTAAATAATTATAAAATTATAAAAAAATTATATATAATATTTGTTATTGTGTTATTATAATTATTATAATTTTATAATTATTTAAATAAATAAATATTTATTTATAATTTCAACTACAAAATAAATTTTTATTTATTTGTAATTTATATTTATAATTAATAAGTATTTATTTAATGTTGTAAGTATAAATATGTATATATATAAATAATTATAAAATCACAAAAAATATTTTTATAATTTTATAAATATATATATTTAATATATTTATCATTATTTTTAATTATTTTTATATATATACATTTATATAGAATTATATTTATAAATATTTGAATTTATTTATAAATATTTGAATTTATTTATAAATATATCACCAAGGGCTGCATCTACCAACCAATGCATCCTAACATGCAATATTCTCCCAAGATTCACCAAGCATGTCACCATGCCTACCCTAATTCATTTGGACCATCACCAGCAGGTCTCTACTCTAGAAGATTCATCGTAACATCATCCAGGAACTTCGCTAGTAGTGGTCACTGGTAGTCGGCCTCCCTATTCCCATTGAATATACTACTTGACACACCTACATTCTCCAATAGAACCATCCTCATTGCCTTGGTGTAGACCCAGGTCACTCCCAACAGCTCCTATCCATATTGAGTGTGAAAGAATGATGAAACATAGTTGTAAACTTGTTGCAAAAGATTCTTAATGTTTGGTGATAGTTTGAAGGTGTGGTGTGATTTATTTGTGTCCGTTGGTATTGATTTATTATCTAGTGGTGGTTTTTTGTGATGTCATCACATGTGGTGGCTTTCATTGTCACTTCATTTGTCAGTAGGGTGATGATTTTCATTCAGCAATCGTCTATGGAAGCTTGCATTGAAATTTTCATCGCTATAAACATAAAGAATTATATGTATTATTAATCATATCCTATTGCATAATGGGTGGATAATTTTTATGGTGTTAGAGTGTTGATGAACATGATGATAATTGAATGCCTTATTTTGTTTTTATATTTTGATTTTAATTTAATTCTTTTTGAAAAGATTTTTTTATTAAATTATATTTTTGTCTTAAATAATTTTCATATGGAATCACCACCCATTATTTGGTTCCCATTCTAGTGATACTTAAGTAGTAATCACGGGTAAGGGGGATCATCAGATAATTTATTATTTTGAAATTCAGAAAAACACATGTCGGAATTTTAAATCAAACGTGGGTGAATTCAAAATAAATAATTATATTAATTAAAAAATTATTATTTTGATATTTCATCCCCTTAAAACATTCATGAGGGATATGTAATATGTGATATCATGTGAGTGAACCTAACATAGAAAAATAATTATTATTTGTCAGGAACATGTCATTTCATTTCACCAATTAATTCTATGCTACAATGACATATAAATTATTCATTAAATCATAGAGTTGAATGATAGATGATTTGTGTGAAAAAATTAGAATATAGTCTAATATCAGAGAATGAGACATGATTGTAATTTGATTAAATTCTAAATCAGTGATAATTGAATGAATAAATATTTAGATATCATTATTAAATAATTAGCATTATATTCCCCTGAATAGAAATCATAACTCTAAAATTTCTATCTATGTATATTTCCTCGATTGATTAATTTAGTTCATTTAGATAGTTTTAGTTAATTTAAATAATAATTTTAAATAGTTTTTTCGTTTTTATAGAATTTTTAGTTTATTAATTTTAAAACTCATCATCCTGAACATTATTTTAAAAGGATATTCATTGTGTCTACACACATTACCCTTATAGTCCATCCAAACTAGTCTCTTCTTCAGTAGTTGGTATATTAATAAATTTTCAAATGGGGCATGTCATGACAAATAACACCAAATGTATGGTACCATTTCTGGGGATAATAGTACCATTAGGATATTCGTAAAATAGTTATTTAGGTCTAAAATAAAAAAATAAAATAATGTTAGTTCTAGTCTAAATATCTAATTATCATTGCAGGAAATATTAACACAAATAGAAGTTTGAAATGTCATGGGACGCAGTACAGAGTTTAAACTACTACCCACCCTACTCACCCATGTTTCACGGTATGGAAAATGACTTTACACCACACATGAGCTATCTAGGAAATTCTGTTTATTTTAATGATTATTATTCTAGTTAGTGTCATGATCAATGTGAGAATTCATCACCATATTCTACTGTTAGTTTCTACCCACCATTATTGTATTCCCATAGTTAATATATTTTATAAAATGAACCAATTAGTTCTTGAAATCTATCTATCTTGTAAGAAATCATATAAAATTTTTATCTATCAAATACACTATTTAAAAGCTTTATGGTTTATAAATAATTTTTCACATTAATGGAAGAAATGCGGATTGAACAACTACTATGTGAACCAAACAACTCCATAATTTATATTTTTAAGAAAATGAACTAATTAATTCCTGAAGGCTATCTATCTTAGAAGAAATCATATATAATTTTAAACTATCAAATACACAATCTAAAGGATTTATGGCTTATAAATCATTTTTTACACTATAGAAAGACATGCAGATTGACCAACTACTATGTGAAGTAAAAAACTCCATAATTTATTACACATTTTTTTTCTTCTATAAATGAGACAAATAAGATGTTTTGACTTAAAGATGTATACAACTCAAATATACTTTCCTCAATGAATTTTCTAGAATATTAAATGAAGAAAATATAAAATAAAATAAGTCATCTTTTCCAACTAGCTACCTTACTACCACTTGATGATCCAATTTAAAAAAACTATTTTGAAGAATGTATAGTAGAGGTTCCATTTAAACAGAATTAAGTTCCTAATTCTTATAATGAGAAAATTTTGATTGCTCCATATTTTTATCATACCATTGATGACTCCTATCCATCAGAATTTTATTCTTATAAATTTGTAACATTTAAAGAATATGAGAGATTGGCCTCCTTCTCTACTGAATATAATGGTCCACAAAATATTGGAATATTATGTTTCTATTCTTTGAGTTCACATCCCATCAGTCCAAAATTGAGAAAATATTCTATTTATTTTTATAACATTCTAACTTTGAAGGATGAAAATTTCTTTAAAGATGAATAAATCATTGAACCGGGACCCTTATTTAGTACGATAGAGTTATAATTGAGAAAAGACAACATGACTTCCCACATAAAAGAAGACTTAACTTTAAATGACATTGACTCGAATATTTCAAAAAAATATATGTGATTTTGAAACATTTTAAAATATGGAGACATATAAATCATTTCAAGAGTTAGAAGATTAGTCATAAATGGTTGTGTAGAACACTCATAATTTTCTATAAATAATTGAATAATGATATTTTGTAGGGGATCCTAATTTTTGGCAACACATGGGATAATAGAGATATATGATGAGAGTGGTATAGAAATGAATTTTGAAAAATATTTCATTCTTGACACAATGTATTCACCAACTCTAAATGAGCATGCCCCAAATGCTACCTAAATCGAGGTTAAAAAAATTCACATGAAATATCCAATGATACTAGAAATACTCTTTACATTGGAATAATAAATGAAAGTGTTGGGAATAAATTGAGTTAGAAACTGGTGGATTTCCCCATGATAATTGTGGGTGGTGAAAATTAATGGGGTTATATCATTAACCCATATATTATATTAAATAATGTTATGGATATAAATTGGATATTTAAAGAGTCTAGTAAGGGCATTTCTTCTCTTGTTCAAATTAAAAAAGGTGATATTCATTATATTTATGATGATTACCTTTTCAAAAACATAAATTATTGGTTGATTTCTTCTTTAAATAAGTTTTATTAATTTTTTTTTGAGTTGTTCTATTTCATTTTATTATAGACATCCATTTGACAAACAAGTTTCTGTTAAGATATCATGCATCTTGCAGGATAATTTAATTTTTAGTGAATTAATTCTACACTTCTACTAATAAAGAAGCATATGCATGGTGAACATTACCTTTTGATCTCAATGGATTGTTATAAAGGTATCAGTGAAGATTAAGTAAAATTAGTACTCAATGGGTGCTAACCCATCATTATTTTTTTTTCTTTTCACAGTATATTGTTTCATTTCATTTAGTATATAGGTAATAAAATGGAATTCATGTATCATAATCTTTTCTCTTCAAGAAATATAATGGATCTGAATTAATCATTAATATTTTTACCATCGATATATTAATTTTATTTTGGTGTTATCACTTTGATATGATGTGGGTATTTTTTATCTATGTGTAGATTTTATGGGAATATCATTTTTGGAACTTCATTGAATAGAATGAACCACTCCGATTATATTTTTATTTAATCAGGGAAGTGTTTTATTTTTAATCATATTTTATTCTTCTAAAAAACGTGTAAAATAATAAACCAAAAATTTATTGAAAAATACCAATATTCATATACCCATTGACCCCACATGAAAACATTTTCATTTTTGTTGTAACACAGTCAGAGGAATAGAACTTGTATCCTTGAGAATTTTTGTGCACATGATTCTTATTTTACATGATTTTATTCCTGATACCATAATTTAGATGATTTATGGTATCATTTCAATATTTGGAAATGCTTTCTGGATACTTTTTTATTTTTGAGACACTTATTTTCACTCAATCCAGTATTTTATGTACTAAATTATATTTCAATACCTATGAGGATTCTGGGGATTTCATAAACTATCTCCTATTTCACTATTTCTTGAGGTAATATTTATTATTCTTTGTCTTCTAGAAATTTCCATGTTTGTATATCAAAGTTATAGGAATTCTAGAAGTTTCATTGAAATGTCGGAGGCATATGTTTGATTTATTTATCACATTTGATCCACCTTGTCGCCCTTAACTTTTCTCCATTTTCATCCCTTATAATCCATTAATAATAAGTTTTAGGATGATCTCATTGTTGATACCCTTCCCTACCCATATCGTGAGTATTTTCATGATGAATGTCAATTTAAGTGTGGGGGATATTTATTCATAGAGAGTTATGTTTTGGGGAAGAGGGTCATTTGATGCATATGGATTGGTATTTATCTCCTCGTGATTATATATGTTATATTTCACAATATCCAAATACATTTCATTAAATTTCATATGGGAATATAATTTCACATTTTTTACAATAATGAATACATCTATAGTTATTATGTGGTGACCCTCACCTATAGGGATACCAATAAAAGTGATGATCAATTACTCCATGATCTATATAATTTTCAGTATGAATCAAAATCCATATTACTCTATAGAGTATGAGCTACATGTGTACCTTTCATTGTTATTTTTTATAAAAATTATTTTTTATGGGGTTTTGGAGCTGATACTCACAAGTTTTTTGCACATTTTATTTGAGTGAATTGTGTCCCTAAAAACTAGAGGCAATAAAAAATTAAATAAAAAACATTGAATTTTTTATAGATTCATTGGATTATCATAATATAGAGGAAAATCAACATTTTAAGTGTCAGGGTGGGAGATTTTTAGGGTCTCATTTTGATTGAAATTTATCAGGCATATAGATCAATATTCAACCTTCTTTTTTTCCAAAACCTCTGGTATTCCTTTATGACCCACCATCCCTTAGCCTCAGTTACATTTGATCCTAATTTTATGTCTTTTATATTGGTGTGTTATTTAATTTCTCGTAGTGAAGATGTGAAATTTATGTAAAGCCTATGGTAAGCATGAATGTATATAAGATTTGATCATAGATTTATCAATGATTTTTTAAAGTAATGAGTGTGATGGCGAGGTAGGTCAATTTGACGCATGATTACACGTACTTATTTTTGAAATAATATGAGTGAAAGGGAAACTTATTTGAAAATTATATTATTAAAAGAATCATGATATTTTATCAATGAAATGGATTAAAAACTTTTAAACATTTATTTTTGTTGGTTTTATTTTTCATGGTTCCAGTTGTGTATTATTTTTAATTTTTTTCAAATGATTTAAAATGTTTAAGTGTGTTTGATTTGATGCACATTGATTTTAAAAAACATTTAATTTTATAACTATGTTTTAATTACATATTTTAACCTTATTTATACTTATCATAATTTCATAGTTTTGTATCATTTTTATATTTTTTAGACTGTGTTATTAATTATATTAATTTTTTAACTTCTAATAGTTTTTTTAATTGAATATAGTTTTATCATTTATGTCTTTTAACACTATAATAATAATATTATTATTATTTGTTTATCATTTTTTTATTTTTAGTAGTATTATATTTAGAATCATTACTATTATTGTCATCGTCATTATTATTTCTACAAAATTCTATTAGAATAATATTAACATGTTGTAATTATTATTATTATTATTATTATTATTATTTAACCTAATTCAAATAGAAATTTAATATTATAAGTTTTTTTCCTTTTTTTTAAATTGTTTGAAATCCTAAATTTATGGGGGTACATTGCACTTCCATCCTCCTCCCAGGGTGGGTGTTTGTGAAAAACAAAACTAACAGAGTCACACAAGCCGACCGCCAAAGTCATCTCCACCTGTTATGCATAGACCCTACCTGCCTGATGTCAGCCATATCCTTTATTCTCATTATACACATCACCAAGCACTATATATCCCAACATGTGCATCATCACCTCAGATCTTCACCCATGATACCCCAATCCAGTTGTTCCACCTTGATTTTTTGTACTATCACCAGCCAGTTTCTACTCTAGATGATCCATCGCAGCATCATCCATGTGAAACCCTTACTATGATCACATAATGTCCCCCCCCCCTTTTCCTTAATACATCATACTTTAAACCCCTACATTGTACAATAGTACTACCCATATTTCCTTATTGTGGACCCAAGATACCCCTATGCACCTCCTCTCACTATTGAGCATGACAGTAGGCCAAAACGCAGTGACACACCTACTATATTCGTTAAATTTCAGTGAAAATTTAAAGGTGTGGTTTTCTATATTTGTGTTCATTGGTATTGAGTTTATATTTATAGGTACTTCATGTATAAAGCCATCATGCATGTTGTTTCTTATTGTAACTTTATTTATTGGTAGAGCAGTGGTTTTCAGTCAGTGATTATCAGCGGAAAATAACAGTGATATTTTCATCGGCACAAACTTGAAAACATCAATTAATTAAGTTTCAGGTCTTTTATTCATGATGGGTGGAATATTTCCAGGGTGTTAGATTATTTATTAACGTGATGGTAATTTTATAACTTATTTTGTTTTCTTATTTTAATTTCTATTTAATTCCATTCAATTTTAATTTTATATATTAAATTATATTTTTCTCTGACCTAATTTTCATATGTAATTTACACACATGCTTTAGTTCCAAATTGTGTGATACTTAACTTGTAATAATAAGAAGGGGGTCATCAGATAATTTTTTTTGAAACTAGGTTTCACATGTGATAGAATCGTAAATTTTATGCGGTTGGATTCCAAAAAAATAATGATATTAAATTAAAAATAAATATTTTTGTGTGTGTTCTTATTCAAACATTCATGAGATATTCCTAATAAGTGATCTCATTTGAGAAAACCCTACACAAATAGATACCTAATATTTGATAGAAATAGAGAATTTTATTTAACCTGGTGATTTAATTATAAAATGACGCATAAATTATTCATCAAATAGAAGGATTAAATGATTTTTGATTTGTGTGAAAAGTAGAATGATATGTCACATCAAATAATAAGAGATGATAATATTTTAATTAAATTTAGAATCAGTGATAATTGAAAAAATAAATATACTATTATGAGAATTAAATAATTGTCATTACATGCACCTAAATTGATGTCATAACATTGAAAATTCTATCACCATCTATTTTTTATATTGATTAATTTGGTTCATTTAGACATTTTTACTTAATTTATATAGTCATTTTAAATAGAAGGTTTGTTGATTTTATAATTTATAGTTAATCACATTTAAATCTCATCATCCCAAACATTCTTCCAAAAGGATGTTCCTAGTGTCTATAAATATTCTCCCAGTGGTTAGACCCTGATCGATGCTTCTATAGTAGTTTTTAGGTTAATGAATTTATAAATTTGACATTTTAGGACAGAATCCACCATATATATTGACAATAATGTTTTGAGAGTATTCTCTATCATCATAATGAACCAACTAGTGAGACTATGTTAGTTTCAACTGAGTATTTACCAGATTACGTGTTTTTAATCTTAAGTTCTATTTAACTAGAAATAAAAATGGTTTGAACTCAAAAATAGGTAAAATATTTGATAAACCTGATAAATCGACTCTAATTAAAAATGTAGAAGTAAAATTATTTAAAAATATAGGTAGATTAAATTATAGATAATTATATTATTGTAAACGTGATCATGTTAAAATTGATGAATTTAATATAGGATACATATGATGTATTCCATTTTACCTCAAAAAAACTTATTTATTTGTTCAATATATCACTGAAATGTTTTACCAATTATTTTTGAAAGATTTATTTAATTTCCATGCCATTATTTCTAATCTAAAATTCATTGGAATGAATTTTTACATTATTTTACATTTCGAAGAGTTATATATGGAATTTTTTACGATAATTATTTAAATATATGATCTTGGTATTCTATGATTGTGGATAAAAACTTCTATTGTAAAACACAAAAATTTTAAATAGTTATAGAATGTTTTAATATATATTTTAATACATTTTCATGTTCATCAAAATTAATATACATGGAATTTCTATGATGGAAGATATTTCATTTTTTAATTATATAAAACAATTGTTTTAAAAATAAATCCTAATCCTTATAGAGACATAGATCTCGATTTCATCCAACATTTCATGACTACAAGAACTACTCTAAACACAATTCCATGTTATCAATTAAAACAGGATCATACTAAATGGAAAGAAAATGAAAATTTCCTATAAACATATTTTAACCATCATAGAGAAGATCTTGATACATTCTTTGATTAGAACTTGAGTAATCTTTATCATAATGATCACTAAATTCAAAATCTTAATCCCTTCTATTTAACATATAACTATACATACAACTATCATGTATTTAAATGTTGTTTTTATTAGGGGATAAAAAGCTAGGCATTTTTAATCAGGTGGTGGAACACATTTATTTTCAACACCTTTTTGGTCATTAGAAGTATTTTTAAGGAATATTTCATGTAAATATTATAAGTGTTTTGTTTTACCAAAGGAAAAAAGTGAGGTATCATCATTGAATTTAGAAGGACTTGGAATGGAATTTTTTTCAGTATAAGATTATGTTGGTTGTTGATATTAAATATGGCATTACTATAGTATTCTGTCAGTATCTAGATACAAACCACATAGGATTATTCATTATATAATCATATCATTATGGTTTTCTATTTACAAATTTATTTAGTAAATCTATTTTTTTATTATAATGATAGGATTAATTTTTATTAATATTTATTAAAGTATATTTCATAAGTATGAATTTCTAAATTTGTATAATATAGGGGTTACCTTATTTATAATGGTGCTGTATAAATGATAAGCTAAGGGACATGTGGGACTATGCCATTGATCATATAATATTACAATATACCATATTGTTATCCCTATATGGATATAAATAATAAATATGTTGTAAATAATAGAATTAAACCATTATCAAAGGATTCATTATCACCTATTGTTATATTAAAATAGAGTGTTCTATTTTTTTATCATCTATATGTTTCTCATCAATTTGTTTTTAATATCCCATCCATTTATAAAAAAATATCCTTTTCCATATTCATCTTAAATTGTTGATATACATAATATTATATATCTATTCTACAATTCCACATGTTGTTAAAAGTTACGAAAATATGGTGAAATTTGAATATTTGGTTCCATTGATCGGGATGTTTTTAAAATTTTTGTTTAGATCAAGAATCAATGAGTAAGAAAATAATTTAGAGTTTCTTTTTGGATATGGATGGAGTAAGATATGGTTCCTTGATTTTTAAAAAATTGAGATAAGCTTCACCGTAATGGCCTCAATATATGGAAATGTGTATTCAGTTTTACATTGGGTCAACCATGATTATTGAGACCTTGTATAAGTGTGGAGGTATTAGAATTATATTGGATTTGATTCATTATATTTGGATTTTGTTTGGGTCTATATTATTTAAATTTTTTAGCTAGTGTGATTTATGATGTTTTTTAGGTTTCGGGAGATTTTGGAGGGAATTTGGGAGTAAATTTTTATCCTTTCATAAGTTGTAGATGTTTAGATTTTTGGGTAAGTCTAAAATAATTTTTTATGGTCCATTTTCTTAAATAATGATTTAAATTATATAAAATTCAAAATACATGGTTGTATTGGACCGTAATTCAATGGGGTGTGGAAACCAATAATTTGTGGGAGTTTAGAAGTTTTCATCTAATTAAATATGATCTTATTGGAGTGGAATAATGATGTTATAGATGTTTGTAGGATGACATTTAGGTGAGAGATCTACCCAAACCAGATCTAACGGATGTATGGTTAGAATAATGATTATAAAATAGTGAAGTATAGGAATATATGTATAAAAAAGAGGTAAGAAATTTCCATTCATGTTTGAAAATTTATTATTCATGGGAACTAAAACACTAAATTAAGTGTATTATGACCCCATAGAGGAATGGTAAATAGGACTTATGATAATTTCAAAATAAATGGTTTATATGTTTTCTAATGAAGATAGGCTTAGTATGTTCTCACTACGAATAGGAGGTTGTTTGATGAAGTTAAACATGAAAAGATGATCCATGGATTTTATGTGGGTGAATGATTAGATATTGAGGAAGATGGAATCTATATAAAAAATTTGCGATATTAAATTAGTCGCGAGACAATATTTATTACCCATAATATATCTTATGAGTTTTTCATGATAGATCTTACATATTTATTTTTCTCAGATTTAGAGAAGTTCGAACCATCTCATGTTGAGTCTGATGATAATAAATGACTTCCAAAGGTTGAGAGTCCATATGTATGATGTTATGTAATTATTTCATCAAATGTAGGTCCATTAGAATTATAGAATTCTTTTTATTTCTTTTCGACATCTGGTATTATATATATAGAAATTTTCACAAATGTAAAAATATTATATATTCATATAATGATGGAGTTTTCTTATATATGTTCCAATTATATGTATAAATAAATTAAATAATGATGAGAATTAGAGTCCCATATAGAATTACTAACATATAGTCACATATTATTACCTGAAAGAGTAGATTTAATGAATGATTAATGACCATGTGGTGGGATTTTCTAGATTTTGGAACCCCGTAAGTAATTTTTTTTCAAGGCTGAAATCCCAAATGATTGCAGGGATGTTACATATGATTTTAAAGTAGTTTAGTATAAGGAGGAAGATTCAAGAGAATGGTTTTTTTAATTGAGGGTCACTTTGATGAAGGGGAATCCCTAAGGAGGAGAAAAATTTCCAAAAGATGAGACAAGAATTCCAAAGTATTAATAACATAGTTAAATAAAAAAAATCAACAGGATATTTTAATATAGGTAAAATTCCCTGAATAGTGATCCGTTCCCCTCTTTAACAATATAAATAATCTTCACCAATTCTTATAGTCTTCCCATGTCATTAAATATAGAAGAACACCAAAGATATAACTACTGCTCTGTATAGATTAATTCTCAATCTCTTCTTCTGTTTATCTCTACTGAATTTTTTCAACCTGGTCGAGAGTTTGAGAGTTGATTCCCCCAATCCATGGTGGAATATTCCCAATATGAAAGGTATTTTATTGGGCTAGGATATAGGTGGTCATAGAAGGATGACCACATTCCATTTTTATAGATTTGTTAAGATATTATGCCTAAATGAATTTATTTGGTAATTTTCATTTTATGAGTAAATTTTATGGATTTATTTAAATGGGAATTAAATAAGTTCTTTATTAGTAATATAGATGTATTCACGGGGTGGTAAAAACACTTTTTCATGTAAATTTAGATGTTAGAGGTTACTTATTTTCTGATTATTAATCATACAAGTTTACAATATCCCATATAGTTATCCATATATGGATATAAATAATGTATGTTGTAAAAAATATAATTAAACACATTGTAAAAGATTCATTTTACCCTTTTTTATATTAATATAGAGTTTTATATTGGTTGAGCATGTCTCTGTTCCTCATCCATTTGTTTCCAATATCCTATCTATTTATTCCAAACATCCATTTTCCATATTCATCTTAAATGGTTGTGATACTTAATATTGTATATCTATTATACAGTTCCCCATGTCATTAGAAGTTACAAAAATAATGTGAAATTTGAATATTTGGTTTTAAAGATGGGGATGTTTTGAGAATTGTCTTTTAGATCATGAATCAATGAGTAATAACATCATTTATAGTTTTTTGGATTTGGATAGAGGAATAGAGGGTTCCATTAGTGATCAAAAAAATGTTATAGAAGGGTCATTTTAATGGCCTCAATATATGGAAATGGTGTTTTAGGTTATACCTTGGGTCGAACATAAGTATTGGGACCCTATTGAGGTGTCGGGGTTTTAGAATTATATTAGAGTTGATTGATTGTATTTGGCCTATGATTGGGTCTATATTATTGAAAACTTTTAGTATCATATGACATTTATCATGTTTTTTAGGTTTTGGGAGGTTTTGGGGAGAATTTTGGAGTGAATTTTTATCCTTTTTGAATTTGTAAATTTTTAAAAAACACGGTATGTTTGAAATAATTTTGTATGGTACATTAACTTAACTAAAAATTTAAAATTTATAAAATTTAAATTTGTAAGTTATATAACAACATATCTCAAAGGGGGTGTGGAAACCAATTAAAGGGGGGAGTTTAGAGGTTTTTATCTAATTACATATGATCTTGTTGGGGAGGAATAATGATGTTTCATAAGTCTGAAGGATGATAATTAGGTGGAATACTACAACAACCAGATCTAAGGGATGTATGGTTAGAATTATGTTTATAAAATAGTGAATTATAGGACATTATATATAAAAGGTAGGTAATAAATTACCTTACATGTTACAAAATTTATTATTCCTGGGATGTATGACCTTACATTCATTGGATGACTACCTCAGAGGGGTATGGTAATTAGGTCCTCTATTTATTTCAAAATATACTGTTAATAAAAATTCAAATGAAGATAGGTTAGGCTAGCATGCACTATATATGGATTATTTTTTTGAATTGGTTAAACACCAAATAATGATCAATGGATGTTTTGTGGGTGACTGACTAGATGTTCTAGAAGTTGGAATCCAGATGAAGAAATCAAGACGTTGGATGAGTTGTGAGATCATATTTATCACTCATAATATATGTTATGTATGTTCCTTGAGAGATATTACATATTTCATTTACCGAGATTTAGAGAAGTTTTAAACCCTCTCATGAAGATTCTGATGGTATTACATGACTTCCATATGTTGAGAGTCCAAGAGTATGAGGTAATGTAATTATTTCATCAAAGGTAGGTCCATTAGAAGCATAGGATGCCTATGAGTTTTTCCTACATCTAGCATTATATGTATTGAATTTTTCATCAATGGAATCATATTTTATACTCATATAATGATGCAATTTTCTTATAAATGATCCAAATATATTTATAAATAAATTAAATAATAATGAGAAGGAGAGTCCCATAGGGAATTACCATCAGATATCTGCATGTTATGATCCCAAAAGGTGGATTTTATGAATTCATAATGTTCATTTTGTGGGATTTCATATTAATTGAAATCCCATAAGTATTGATTTTGTGTTTAAAATCCACATTGATATAAGTAATGTTCCATATGATTTGAAAGTAGTTCAGTATAAGGAGGAAGATTCAAGAGAATGTTTTTCTAGAATGAGGATCACTTTGATAAAGTGGAATCCAGAAGGAGGAGAAAAAGTTCCATAATATGTTCCAAGATTTTAAAATTATGTAAAAATAGTTAAATTAATATAAAAAAATTCTATAGGTTATTTAAATTTGTGGATAATGCCATGAATGGTGATTCATTATCCTCTCTAAAAAAGGGAATCTTCACCAACTCTTAAAGGTTTTCCTATTTATTAAATCATGAAGAACGCCTAATACATATCTAATGCTCTGTATAGATTAATTCTAAATCTCTACCCCTATTTATCTCTTTTTAATTTTTTCATCCTCAGATAGGGTTTGAGAGTTGATTCCCTCAATTCATGGTGGATTAATATCTATATGGAAGTGACTATATCTAGCTTTGCTATATGGGGTCATATAAGGATGATCACATTCAATTTTCTATAGATTTTTTCTGCTATTATGCTTCAATAAATGTATTTATAAGTTTCAATTTTATCAGTAAAATTGATGGATTTATTTAAATGAGTATTAATATATTTATCTTTTAGTAATGTAGATTTATTCATGGGGTTGTGGAAACACTTTTCATGTGGAATTATTTGTAAGAGGTTACCCAATTTTTAATTCTTGAACATACCACGGGTATTAATTTTGGAATTTATATGATAATAATTTATAAATTTATAATAATTATTCCAAAGCTCTGATATATAATGGATTTATGTAGTTGGTGCATCATATTTATGGATAATGGCCTATTAGTGATGGATGTGACTTGGATGAGCATCAGTGAGGATGGAAATCATATTTCATAAAAGGAAATTAATAAGAACATCTGGTAGGTGGTTCTTCAAATATCTCCTAATGTTTATGTATTTTGATATATATATCTAATATTTTGTCACATCTCCAGATGCATGATTGAACAAAAAATAAAATAATTTTTTTAGTAATCCCTTATGATATGAACAAAGTTACAAGGTCCATGATGTTCCCTTAAGCCCTTGTTTGAAGCCTCAAACACCAATGCATGATGAATTGACAAATAAAATTTTATATGATTTACATGTATCCCATGAGGTAAAAAATTGAATAAAATCAGTGGTTGTAGTAAAAAATGAGATAGTTTGCCCTTAATCCTAATAGGATCTATGTGGGTACTCCGGTGATAGAGGTGGGAAATAGAGTAACCAAGTGACTAGGTCACTATAGTGGTGATGGGTCTAAATGATGCACTAAGAGAATAGGATGTATCTTTAGGATTTAGATGAGATGAATATAGCCTAGTTTAGTTTCATGAGGAATGTTGGGAATGTTCTAAAGTATTAGGCCATGTGGTCTCAAGTGTGATGGTTCTATGTCTCTCACATGATGGGGGGAACCCTCATAAAAGAGTATTGGACACAGTGTGTGTACTGTGAGGTGATATATACTCTAAGAGTATATTAGTCATGAAAATAGTGACTCATATATAGTATGTATTGTGATCTATCCTATAGGGGTTCATGTTGACACCCAAGTGTGGGTCATGGGTATCACTATAATGAACCACTAATTCTCATTGGATTGAGAATACAATGAGTTATTACTATCTCTTAAGAGATATTCCCAAGAATCCAAATGCTAGAAATAATTTCCAAAGGGTTTAAAACACAAGTGGGAGATGATATAACCATCATGAAATAAACCATTAACCAAAAAAACCAAAACCAAAAATCTCACTATAGGATACATGAATAATGTCAAGACATATCAACTACTTTATTCATATCAAAACAAATACAAATTCTGCACTATGGGAAAACTCAAAAAATATCAAATTAAAAAATGGAAACAATCTAAAGACTCCATGAAGACAAAAAAACCTCAAGATTCACATGCCTCATACTCCAAGATCACCAAACAACCTGAACATCATGATGTGGTGCTAAAACATGTGAAACGTTACATTTTATCCTTTACAATAAGATAACATCTGAAAAAGATCCAAAGTTCCAAATCATGGGTTAGTATAAAACATGGTAGTTTTTTCCCCAATGACTTACCTAATCACGCCACTAGGATAGAAGAGTTAGATAAATTTACATAAAATAGTTTATATAAAAAAATACTCAAAATAGTTTATAACTAAATATAAACAAGTTTTCCAAAACCATTTATAACCAAAAGTGTACAAGTAAAATTGAAACCTTTTTTCCACAAAGTTATTTTTTCATAAAAATAACTAAACAAAGATTTAAAACCATTTCTCAAAATTTCTTTGTCATTACCAATCCATTCCACACATCCACACAATCAACCATGCGTGTTACTCGATGACAGTTTCATATTCATGAGTGCTTTTTCAACGATCTACCAAATCGTCACAAGGTAATTATATCTTGTGTGCCATTTGACCTTTGGAACTGATCACAAGGTCATATTTTCACCAAAACCTACAAATTAAATATGAACTCACACACTAATATGTCCAAGGATCATGCCAAAAAGGATTTTCAATAAAAACACATTTTTATTGAACACCAATTCCAAAAAAAATCATTTCAATTCTAAACCATTTAAATAAAAAATATTCTTATTGAAAACCCTTTTTAATAAAACCATTTATCAATTATTGAAAATCCATAATTTAAAATCATCATTTTAAATTCAAGAACTAAAACATTTTTCACAACAATTTCCCGATATTTTACAATTCCACAAAAATGATAAATTATCACTAAAGAAGATTTATTCCTTGCATTGAACTAAGATTTTACAATAAATATAAATAAATTTTATCAATTTTAAACTAATTTAATCATTTCTATCAATTTTAGTTGAGAGAGAATCTACATATATTAAAGTTTTTGATGAAAACTGAAAACAGACGAAGAATGATCATGTAACAGGGTTGTAACTCCCTCAAAACGGCCTTAGATATATTCTATTTCCATCAAGGAACCCAAAAATCATCATATTTGGAATCTGCCAAAATATATCTACCCATTAAAGGCATATATATGAAAAATAAAGAAGAGTGGATAAGTATATCTAAGAAACGAGATAAGAACCATGAAGAACATCACTTACCGCTAGAATCAGCCTTGAAAATGCCAATAGAGGGCTCCAGATCGGTTCCAAAATACTTGGGAGTGGTTCCCCAATATTAAATGTTGAGAAATATAGAATTAGGTCCATTTTGGAGAACAATGATCAAGTTAGAGGAAAAAATGTTTGAGATCCACTTTTTTAGGGTCTCACTTAAACCTTGTGCCCTGTTAGTTCGCATTGTTAGACAAACTCTGTGCTAATCGTGCATTGGATACTATCTAGATAGACCCTCGCATGTCCTATTCACACGATATCCTTTATCATATGCACAAAATGCAAAATATCTCTAACTAAAACCTACTAACGTGCACGGTTTCTCCTAATATTTCCGCCCGATATTGATAAATTGTGTGCAACCTGTGTGCCTCTCCTTTAGGCCAAAAAACATATTAGAATATCACCAAACTCTCCCAACCTTCCCTCTTATACTTTAGAACCATAAAAACACAAATAAAGTGTTACAAACCATAATCCTAGGGTACAACATTCTCGCCACCATCTATCTTTCCCTCCCTAGAAATTAGAAAACCCCAACATCCCTAAAAGAGTTCCAACCAATGGTCATTCATTTCATTCTCATGCTCCCAAGTCTATTTCGGAATATATTCATGTTTCCATAAAACCCACTATAGTATGATTCTTTTTCCACAAAAGAATTTCTCTTTTTTATCCACAATCTTCACCGAGATATGTACCACCAAAGCATCCGGCTCTTGGTCAACAAGATCACATCTTATCATATAGTCAGGATCAAGTTGATACCTTTATTAACTAAGATTTTTGGAAAACTTTCTGCACTGAAGTGAACCATGGTGGAAATTCCATCCTATATTCCACCTCTCCAACCCATTCTAATATCTCTAACGGGAAATTGTATCTTGGAGATAACTTTCCCTATTTCCCGAAACTACGATGTCCTAGTCTTGTATAGATCCTTAAGAACCCATGATGACTCATGGAAAATGACAATGTACTTCAATGATGGTCTTCATTATATTTCTATCGACTCTAATCCATCTCCATCCTTTTTCTAACTAACTAAATATTCTCTATTGTTTCATAGACATGGATCGTCCCAACTAGAAAAGTTTCACCTATTTCCACCAAACATAGTGTAGGACGACAAGGACGCCCATAAAATGCTTCAAACAGAGCCATAAGTATTGAGGCCTGATAACGGTTATTATATGAGAACTCTATTAAGAATAAATTATCCTCCCCTGATCCACCAAAATCCATTTCACAATCCCATCATATGTATTCCAATTTTATTATTGTTCATTCGGATTGCCTATCTATCTGAGGATGATATGCCATTCTCATATTCAACTGAGTACCAAGGGATTTCTATAATGATTTCCAGAATTGAGACATGAACCAATAATCTATGTCTAATACTATTGACACTGGTACTCCATGTCTATTTACCACTTCTTGGATATATATTTTGGAGAGATCCTCCGCCGTATGAGTTTCACAAATTGGAATGAAATGATTTAAAAGGGTAAGACAATACACAATAAGCCAAATAGAATCGTATTTCCAAACCATTCCTGGGAAACCTATAACAAAATCCATTGTTTTTAGCTCCCATTTCCACACTTTGATAGGTAAATACTGCAACATACCCACCAGTCATCTATGCCCTCCTTTAAACTGCCGATAAGTTAAGCACCACGAGACGAACTTGGAAGCCTTCCTTCTCATGCCTATCCACCAAAACTATGCCTTAAACACATTATACATATACTTTGTGCCAGCATGTACATCCCATCATGAATGGTGGTATGCAATAAAGAGTTCATAAAAAGACAAATGTACAACCATTCAATCTCTAAAACAAAAAATTGTACTCCAATTAAGTTTCCAACCCTCAATGGTCTCCCCCCAATTATATTTGTCCTCGTAACCAGACATTTTGCATCTTTTTTTTGTGCCTCTTTAACCATATTTACCAATTCAAAAATAAGCACAGCTGAAAAGAAAACTGCAACATTGTCTTGTTCTTCACATTCCACATGCATGTTGGATAAGACTTACATTAACTGTCATTCATCTAAAGCTTATTTCACTAACTGAGTATATTAATTTATACTCAATGCATCTTCCATTGAATTCCCTTTTCCTAGTGTATACATCAAGTCAATGTAAAAACATTGTAGATACTTCATCCATCTCGTTTTTCCTGAGATTCAAATCTCGTTGTGAGGAAAATTGTTTCACGATTTTGTGGTCCACGAACACAATAAATTTATCAAAAAGGATATAATGACACCATGTATTCAAAGGATTAATGACATCTACTAATTCCAAGTCATGTTTTGGGTATTTCTTCTCATGTACTCGCAAATTCCTTGAACCATAAACCACATCCTGGTCTCATTTCATAAGAACACAACCCAAAACAGATCCCAAAGCATCACAGTACACCACATATCCCCTCCATGATTCTAGAAAAATCAAGATAGTTTCTACATTAAGATGAAATTTCAGTTGATGGAATGAATTATGGAATTTCTCTATCCATTGGAATGGATCATTCATTTTTTTCAATGTTTTCATTGGTGAGGATAGCATTGAGAATTCACACACAAAGTGTCTTTAATAACATGATAGACCAAGAAAATGTCACATATCAAAGACATTTTTTGGAAGATTATATGATATCATAACTTCTATATTTTTAGGATCTATAGAAATACCTTTTTTGAAAATCACATGGACAAGAAAGCATAACTCATGTATCCGAAAATCACACTTAGATAGTCTCACATTGAAATAGTGATGTCTAAATATTTTTAACATTGTCTCTAGGTATTCCTCATGGTCATACTTTATATATGAATACACCAATATTTCTTCTACAAAAACAACATCAAAAGATTCTAGATATTACGGAAAAATTTGATTCATCAAATCCATGAAGACTGTTGGTGGATTCGTGAGACCTAAATGCATGACTACATATTCGTAGTATCCATATCTACTTTTGAAATTTTTCTTCAGTATAACATCCTTCTGAACTCACAATTAATTATATCATGATCGATAGTCAATTTTAGAGAACCAATGATATCCCCTTAATTGATCAAATAGATCATCAATGTTTGAAGTGGATACTGATTCTTTATCATAGTTGGGTTAAGCTTGTGATAATCAATGTACAACTGAAGAGTTCCATCATCATTCTTTGTGAAAAAAATTGGGGCTGCCCATGGGGATATACTTGGCCGAATAAAAAAATTTATTTCTAGTTCCTCCAACTTCACTTTCAATTCCCTAAACTCTTTTTGTGCCATCCTATAATATGTAATGTAAATAGGACTAGTCCTCGAAATGAGATCAACTGTAAACTCCACATCCCATATTGGTTGTAACCCTTAGAAGTTGTCAGGAAAGGCATCTAAAAATTGATCTGCCACTATTGGAAAACTGACATCCTCGATCACTTCTATCGATTCCAATGTCAACACCGCAAACTTGTAAAAGATCATTCCCACCGCTGGTGCCAACAATCCAGTTACACCCTTCTTCACAACCTTCTCAACTTTGAAAAGTTTCTCAATTCCATCCTCAGTCATTAAGCTAACTATCCTCCAATAATAGTCGATGTGATCCTTGAACATTTTCATCCAATCCATACCCAGTATTACATCATAGAAATCCATCTCTAACATCATGAAGCCCCATTTCAGCTAAACTCCATCAACTGTTATAGCACATGCTCTACCCACAACGGGTTCAAATTCACTTCCATCATGAAGAGTTTTCATTTTTATCACCAAGGGCATAATTTCACATTTTAAACATAGAAGTACAACAATATGGGAAGCAATGAAGGAATGTGATGCATGAGTATCAAACAGTACATTCATAAAGGTAGAATTCAAAATAATCTTACCTCTCACAATAGATAGTCCAACCTGATCATCCATAATCATATGCTCAACTCCATAGAGTTGGTTCGCCACTCCACTCTACTCATTGTTTCCTTGCTATGATTTCCCTGGTTGTAGAGTCATGGTATTCCATGAATCACCATGGATAGCATTTTTCTACTGATTAGACTGATTCTGCTTTCCTCATCCTATCAAAGGATATGATGCTTGCGACGCTTGATATGTTTCTTGAGCACCCAACCTCAGAGCACTATGGAATAATAAATTAAGGTGTCCTATATTGTTGCAATTATGGAATACTCTTGGTGGTTCTATACACTCCCACTTTATGTTGTCAATGGAAACACATTGGTACAATCCTACATGTCTCTTTTGTATTGGAAGAAGATTTACTGATCCATAAATCAAATTATGATTCCCACTCCTACCTTAGAAATAGGTATCTATCTTTCTCTTGCTCCCAATATTGTAGTTTATACTATTTCTAATAGGGATCATCATACTTCCTCCTCCCATAGCTCATGATATTTCTCTCTCTACCACCACTACTCAATTCACCATCTCTGTATGTTCATTAATGAAGATAACTAATATCTTCAATCAAATTTCCCATCTTAGCCCGGATTCGAAGATGTGTGCCTTTAGGGAAGCACTCACCGCAACTTCTGGTGAAAATCGTACTAAATTCATGAATATTGATACATAATCTATGACGCATATATTCTCCTAATTCTGGATAAGGAAGTTTCTAGTCTTCTATATCTTGGACACATGAGGATGGAATTGTTTATTAAAAAATTACTCAAAACCGTCCCACGTAAGGCCTTGATTTGTTTTATCATTCAAAACTAGTTCCCACCACTGGCGTGAATGATCCTGAAGGATATATGTCTCCAACTTGACTTTTATCTCCACCAGTGTGTTGATGAACTCAAAGATATGATTCATCCTACATATCCACACCACTACCTTATGGGTTAAGAATCACCTCAGAATATGGGTGGATTTTTCTTCATGAACTGTATTGAATGGTCCACATGCCTTGGATCGTCCCTCTAGTTCCCTTTTTCTATAACCTGAAACATCTAAAAAATGCTTTGAACTAGATCTCAGTTCACTTTTGGCTCTGGTGAAACCATGCTCTCTATATCATCTTTCGGTTGGTTTCTATGATGCCTACTAGGTTCCATTATTTAAACAAACAAAAACTCTGTAAGTCTCACTCTCTAGAATTTGAGGGCAAAATATTTCAAATTCTATTACATCAACTATCACAACACAATTTTCCAAAAGAAACCATTTTCATGATCAAAAATTTTTCTAAAAATTCATTCTTGCTTTTGAAAATTAAACCATTTTCAAAATAAACCATGTATCCACTTTTCAAGATCATTCATTTGAAAAAAATCTGATTTTTTTTAAAAAAATTAGCTTTTCACAAAAATCATAAATCATTAATTCACATGAAATATTCCATCCAAGGGGGAATTAATTTTTCTTATACATGACATGATCACCTCATTAGCTAAACCCACAACATTCAACATAAACGGGGTTGCTACATCCTCTTATACTATACATTTGAAGTCCTGACAAGCCTACTCCATTCTCAGATCACAACCCAAGGAATATACAAGGATGAATCAGCTCACATACAAATAAAGTGAAAACTTCTTGTTAGGTAAGGACCGAAAAATGATGATACCATTTGTAATGAGCCATTAATTCTCATTGTCTAAAGAGTATAACAAGTCATTACATGGAATTAAGAGACATATCCAAGACACCAAAGGCTGGGGATAAATTCCATAGGGTTTCAAACACTAGTGGGGGAAAATTTCCCTTCCAGAAAAAAAACCACTAATCTAACAAACAATAATCAAACTGCTCACTATATGATGCACGAATAAAATCAAGACCTCTCAAGTACTTTATTCATATCAAAATCACTCCAGAGCCTCAAACAGTAGAAGACTCAACAAATATCAATGTAAATAGAATAAAACAACTAAAGACTCCACGAATACCACAAAACTCAAAGCTCCACATTCCCTATGTTCCAAGATCACCAAATAGCCCATGCATCATGAAGTGGTGATAAAATGTGTGAAACATTACCTTTTACACTATCCCAGAAGATAGGGTATATAAAAGAACCCAAATTCCAATGTACGGGTGAGTATAAAACTCGGTAGGTTTTCCCTAACGACTTCCATACTCATAGAACTAGGATAGAAGAGTTGGAAAATTTTACATAAAATATTTTATATAAAATAATTCCTCAAAATGGTTTATAACTAAATATAAACAAGTTTTCCAAAACCATTTATAACCAAAGCCGTAAAACTGATATTGAAACCAATTTTCAAGAAATTTATTTTTTCGAAAAAAAACTAACAATTTCTATAAAACCATTTCTCGATATTCTGTTCGCATACCCAATCCATTCCACACATCCACAAAATCAACCATGCATGCTATGCAATGACAGTTCCATACTTATGAGCAGTTTCTTATTGATATTCCAACTAGTAATAGGGTAATTATATTCCATGTGAAATTTAATCTTTTGTACTGAGCACATGTTCATATTTCAACCAATCCCCAAAAATAAAATTTTAACTCACACACCAATTCCCAAGGATTAATCCAAAACAAATTTTTAATAAAAAACACTTTTTTATTGAAAACCAATTCCATCAAAATAATTTCAATACCAAACCATCTCAATAAAACACCATTTTTATTGAAACCCCTTTTCATCAAACCATTTATCAATTCCATAATATCCATAATTTAAAATCCCCATTTTTAATTTATGAACTAAAACAATTTTCACAGCAATTCCCTAAGATTTCATAATTCATCTAAAATGATAAAATATCAGTAAAGAGGTTTTGTTCCATGAATTGAACCAATATTTTACAATACATTTCATTCAATTTACTCAATTTTAAACTAATTAAATCAATTTTGGCCATAGGAGTGAAGTGATAAGCCCCCAACATCGAAGGTTTTGACGAAAAGTAACAAGAAATGAAGATCACTCACACAACTGGGTTGAAACTCCCCCAAAACTGCCTTAGATCTCTTCTCCTACCATCAAAGAACAAAAATATATTCATTTTTGGTATCCCAAAACATAGATATAACCATAAAATTTGTAGATATGAAAAATAAATAGGAGAGGAGAAGTAAATCTATGAAACAATACATTAATGGTGAAGAACATCACTTACCTTGAGAATCGGGCTTGAAACACAAAGGGATGGATCCATGTCGATTCCAAAACTCTTGGTAGAGGTTACCCAACCATAAATTGAGAGAACTATAAGATTAGGGCCGTTTTGGGGAAAACAATGAGCAAGTTAAAGTAAAAATCACGTAAGATCCACTTTTTTAGGATCTTACTTAAATCATGCACACGGTTAGATTGCATAGTTAGACAAACCATGTGTTAACAATGTGTTAGATACTGTTTAGACAGACCCTTGCACAACCTCCTCAGACGGTATCCTTAACCATGTTCCCACCATTTCAAAGCTCTCCACCTCAGACTTTCTAATGTGCAATGTTTCTATTAATATTTCAGTATGGTTTTGATAAACCGTGCATAGCCCGTGCGCCTCTCCTTTAGCCCCCCAAACTTTTTAGAGGATCACAAAACACTCCCGACCTTCCCCCTTATAATTTTTAACCATAAAAAAACAAAGAATGGGTTATATACTAGAAACCAGGTGTACTAAAATCACCTAGATGATATGGTATAGGGAGGCCAAGAGGCTTAATTTGAGATTGGTCAAGATGATCCCTTGTTAAAGGACTATGTTATTACATATAATTTTGATGTAGTTTTGTATTACACTCTTAAAGATTGGGTCTTATGGAGCCTATGGGCTAGGAATACATAATGTGAATTTTGGATATGGCTCGATGTAGATGAATAGATATTAATAATGGTTTAAAGATCCCTAGTGTTGGGAATATGAATGTTGATCCAACAAATTCAAAGATTCATCATTGATTTTTATGCTCAAAACACACTCATTTTTTTGGTAATGATGTTACATTACGTAAATTTCAGTATTATATTCATTGGAAAATTTATTTTATTTTCTCTATAATTCTATAAGTAATTTAGTTGTTTTTTTATTTTCTAAGTATTCTAGAAATTTTAAGGAATCCTAGAATCATTGTTCATTTCCCTATGTTTAAGGATAATTATAGGTTTAGGGACCTAACAATAAAAACACAAAATTTTATCATTGGAAATTACCATTATATAAATATTTCATATAGTATAAATCACATAAAATAACAAATATTACACAATATAAAATTTATAAATGAATAATTAATTAAATAAGCATTGTTTCATGAAATTAAAGAACCTATACTGATTGGATAGTTACATGAATAGTGGAATAGTAATGTGATCATTAGTAATAGTAATCTTACCAATATAATAGCAACCAAACAAATAAAATCATAAAAAAATTTATGTTATAACTAAAATTATGACATATTTATTTCATGGTATATGTAAATAAATGTTTTTAAAATGATAAATTAAGTTTGGTATTTTGATCAAATGTAAATTATTATTTAAAATTACATAATTAATATAATGATATAAAAGAAAATAAATTTTCATAAAATTTATTAATAAATTAATATTTTGTTGTCTTATTGTTATAATATAATTTTATGATACATTAATTAATTTCTCAAAGTGTCATAAAATTAGTTATTATATTAAAATATGTATTTTTCGAATAAATGATCATTTTAATTGAAAATTAAATTTCTCATATTTAGAAAACTATTTTCTAAAAATAGATTAAAATTTTGAAATATAAATGTCAAAAAATGGTTGGGGTGAATTTTTTGGTTTCTTTCTAAAAAAGATGAATTTTTGTTGAATAATGAAATATGATAATTTGTGATTTTTGACATTAATGTTAAATAAATGATTTCTTGATTCATCATTGAATAATGGATTATATGATTAGAAATTTTCTCAAACTCACATACTCTAGTTACTATAATTAGTCAATATAATCAACACCATTGATAGTCTAGAGCAGAAATAATAAACTGATGAATAATATAATCAAAAACACCCCTCTCATCCAACTATAAATGCCACACCTCACCACCTATTCTCATTACACCATATAATCTATGTAAATTTCTTATATTCTACCCAATTATTCTCCCAATCCTTTTCCCCATGTTATTGTCTATCAGGTCTCTCCAAATGACTATTTTTATGTGCCTTAAGGAGGTTCTCAATGAGAGGACACTAAAGAGGTAAAACCATCCTTTCTCATTTTATTTCATTTGTTTTATTATCTTTACCTCACCTAACCTATTAAAAGTTACATGAAAACACCAATATCATATATTTACTATAATTTTCCATCATCCAATCTCGTCTCCAATCTTTTTATCATAAAAACAATACATTGTCCATGATGTGTTGATTCCCCACCATTGTGAATGATCATTTTTCATTTTCTATTACTGCTTTAGTAGATGGTCAAAAAACCATTATAATGGTTATAATATATTATAAAATTTATATTACGACAATAATTATTTTATTTAACTTATATATAAAAATAATACAACAAAAATACTTCGTGGTGATTGAAAACTCACAAAAATAAACTAACATTCACCATTGACATTTTATCTAAGGAATTGTTGTCATACCAAATAAAAATTATATTTGGGGACATTTAAAATTATATAGGTCCATGAATATCATATAATAAAATTTAGAGATTTTTTACTTCATTAGAAAATAACTCTCATAATTAAACTCATGGGAATCTATCATAAAAACATGAAAAAAACTGACACAAAACAGCAAAATTAAAATTTGTAACTCATAAAAATGATCATATATAAACTTAATATAATTATAATAAATCAAATAAATGTTTAATATGTTATTAAATAATTAATAAATGGATTTAAGTTGATTATCAAAGACATTATGTTCATGTGCAAAACACTTTTAGACATATGGTAAGAGATTCCCTCAGATCCTCCCAATTAAATTTGAGTTATGGTTTCTCTCACATTACCCAAATGTAATTATTAATTATTCTTATGTGATCATCATAAATTATGTGTGTATGTTCCAAATTTATGTAACTTGCTCAATTATTCATTATTTTATTTGGAACCTCATTTTATCACGTTCCCTTTTTTAATTCCTCCCGATAAGAAACCCCGATTAGAGGTAACTTCCCAATATATTAACCATTTTCAAGTAACCTCCATAAAATTTATTTTATACACCAATTTTTTTTTATAAAATTTCATATTTTATCATTGAAAACTATCTTTTTACATTTATGGATTTATGAAAATAATTATTTTGTTTTCATTTTAGAGATTCTATTATATCTTCCCTTAAACCACACCGAAGTGGATAATTTCTAAAGTTTCTTAAAGAATATTTTTACACGTTTTAATTTCATATGGACCTAATTTATCATTATCTATTCCTATTTTATATTATTAATGTCCATGAATTATTTAAATACATTCTTTCATGGACTTAGTTTTGATATTCCCTTAGTTATGCTTTATGGCATGACTACGATACCCATTTCCTTCCATGGGTAAAACTTTTGATTATCCCTTTTGTTTGATTATGAAAGTGTCACACATATGAATGAACATGTTTTTATGGTTTATCCCAAATAGAGCCCCTTCATTAGGTTCTTTTTTAGTCTTCTGACACGTCATGTTGGGATAGGGATTAAACTTGATTCTTTTATGGGACTTTTTCCACCATGTCATATAGTCATGTATGTTATCCTTCACTCATCTTAGTGCAATGTTCTATGTTGCTGCCACATTCCTATGATGCCAAGATTACATGATCCCTTTTTACATGTTATGGTTCCATAAGTTAATTCATGTTCCATGGATTTTTAATTCATCATGTTTTGCCTTCTAACTCATGTGTTATGCATTATTCCTATGTTTCTTCCATTACTAGTATTTTTAGCTCATTCCATTTTTCATTTATTCCCTAGGTTATCCCATGTAGATGTAAGATCTAAAATAATGTTAGAAACACATTATGGATATTAAATAAAATGTATTTTTATTTTGGTTCCATGCTTTCTAATTATGAACCTATTCTTCAAAAGACACTAGAATTTATAGTTCTTGGTTTGTATTTGTAGCAACTCGTTTTTTTACATGTAAGAAAATGAAATATGTCTATATATATTTCCAATGATATGCAATGAGAAGTTGTGTTATTCTGAAACCCGGTGTGCTTGGTATTAGTTTTATAAAAATATTAAATATATTTTTTATTGGGCATGAATTTTCTTTAAATATAATGGGATACCACATAAGAGGAATCTTTTATCATAAATAGGAGGCCATGGATGAGGTTAGAATTCATTGTTTATCCAAGGTGAGACCTAAAATAGTTTAGCACGAGGTATTCAGACATCTCTTCGATTGGAGGTACATTCAGTGGATGGATTAATTGTTAAATTAATTCATTAATTCATTTTTACCAAAATGAAATTTTATAAGAATATTACGATGGAGAATTCTCTAGAGTTATCTATATAAACCATGGGAGAATTCTAGGGAATCCCTTCCTCTTTCCATGGGATAATCAAATCAGAAAACAATGAATCACTGAATTATAGTATATCGAAGCGTAGAAAACACAATGACACCATCAAATCATTTGAGATCATGTTATTCGATAAAGAATAATCCATATTTCGTGTGGTACTCATCAATTTTTGGTTGAATCCCTTTTTAATTAAATTTATTGTTTAGATCAATCTCTTCTATTTATCTAAGCCAATTTTGGCCTAATCATGCACCTACATACTAGATTAATTTGATTATTTTATTGGTTTCTAACCCTATATTCTTGTTCTTGATCATTGAGGAAGAAGTTTAAGAAAAAAATATTTTAACAATCTCTCTTGGGATTTTCCCCTTGGTTTCTTTTCATTCATCAATAGTTGGACCCTATAGTCCCGGTTTGACATTCTTGAGCGATAATGAGCCCAATCAAACCTTCAGAATCACAATAGTTTTGTGAACACAGGGATGATTGATGATGTGAACATAGATCTAGTATAATTATCCGATAGAAAAGATCATTTTGACAATCAAAGATCGATTAATCGATGGTTGAAGGATTGGGGGGCATGAAGAACTCACAATAGAAACCTTGTGGGTCGATGGGATCTGATTTCGAATGAATAGTATCTTAAAACCTTGAACCCTGGCAAGATCCATTATTTTTTTGCACAGATAGTGCTGGAATTGATGCAGTGAGAACATATTTGAGGTAGATCATGGATCTGAGTTTATAAGAAAAACTCATCTACACACCATATACAATTATAAACACATGATATATATCCCCTTAATCATGGCGGCTAGGGTTTCAGAAATTTATAATGATGGAATGATGTGTAGTCCTCTTACACGTCGTGTAACTCATCCCTATGTGAACAGGCCATGTGATGGCATAAACAACCAAGACTCTACATGGGAGTACTTGCCCAAACACATGGCCATGAACCCAACTACATGGACCGAAGCTCATGTACATGGAGAAGGGTTCATGTACACGGAAAAATAATCATGTAAACATACATGGACAAAAGGACACGACCCGGTCCCGGGAATCTTGGAAACACCGTATACTCCACTTGCATGGCATGTACTCCTACATGGATAGGGATCCATGTGTTGTCCAAGGACACGACCAGGCGGTGGAGTGGGACCACATTCCATGTGGGTCCCCTCACATATTGGTTACCCAATGGTTAGATTTTATGAAGATTTGAGGTTCTGAATGTCCTTTATTTGAACTCATATTTTGGCTTAAGAGTATCATATCCAATGTTTTTTTTAAATATAATGTGTCGGTGCCCTACACTATGGATTTCATGATATAATGAGAAATTTTCTGGGCACGGTTTTTACTAAGGCACTTCCCAATGATAGCAGTTATCATTCATGATCACTAGAGGATTTGTAAAGAGTGGAACCCCCCATTGACATTGGTGTGGGTCATTTACAGATGCCTTCCGAGTGGAACACCCATCAACGTGGTCATGGGTCCTAGCTAACTAGAGTTGAACCCCTATGTCACACTAGATTGTGGATCCACGATCACCGGAGTGGACCCCCCCCCATCACTATATGAATAGGTCCTCTACAAATAACTTCTTATTAGAACACCTCTAACGAATAGTGGGCGGGTCCTTGGTGACTAGAGTAGAACCCCCCATCAGTATGTGAGTGTGTCCTCTATAACTACCTTTTGAGTGGAACACCCTATTGGATAGGGAATGGGGCCTCGATGATTATAGTGTAACCCCATGTCATACCAAGGCATGGGTTATTGACCTATAGAGTGGAATCTGCCATCACCATGGGCACAGGTCCTCTACCCACTGAGTGGAACCCCCACTCAACATAGGGTGTGGGTCCTCATGACACCATAGTGGAACCCATCTGATTCACTAAGGAACAGGTACTCTATAGAAACAAACAGAGTGGAACCCCCCCTCCCAAACACTCTAGGGAAAGGTTCCTCTAGTAAGATATTGTGGCCCCTTGACTATGTGGCACAATGATGAGCCATGGCCGGACTTGAACAGTTACTTATGGGAAGACATGTTAGATGTTGGGTATTGTTAATTGGATTTTGGAAGTTTTGGTGACTTTTCTTCCCAGATTGAGATATGATATGGAGATCCCCTTACTCTTTCATTGGATATTATTTTTTCTAAGCATATATATATATATATATATATTCTTCTATAACAAAACCTTGTTTTTAGTAACTCAGTTTCCATGGGAGGTGAAAACGTGCTGGGTATGCCACGTGTTTTCTATATTTATATTATCATGGTTGGATGAGCCCATTGTGTTTGGATGAGGTTACATTCTCTTAGTTTGTGTTGTCATGTTCTCTTTCACTGCATCTTGATTCTTGTGTAATGTCTACTATCTTTAAATTCCTTTTGTATAAATTGATTCTCCCCCTTGATATGTAGTGTAATCTTAATAGGTATGTATATACTCACCCCAACATGGGAATTACATGAATGTGTCTTTTCTTATGTATTAAAAATATTGGTTGGTGATGAATTCAAAGGATCTTAGGGATACCTGGTACTTTGGAATGCTTATGGTGGTCACAACTCACTGATCAAGAGTTGGGTTGTCTCGGTGGTTTTTTTTTAATTTCTTCAGGTTGGTATATATTTTTGGTTGGGCATGTATTTTTACCCTTTACTTTTCATTTTACAGTACTGTACTCTTGTACTTTCTAGAGGTTTTGTATACATGTTTTTCCCTTATTATTTTATATATATTAATTTTACTCCCTCTACACTTCTACATTGTGATGGATCTGTGTTCATATAGGTATATTGTCAAAGGAATCCCTGTGTCAGTTATTCCATCAATTCTTTTTTCCACCCCCTTACCTATGGAGGTGGGATTGGGGTAGTTGTAGCTCTTGCCCTGTCTTGCATCAGTTCATGAAAAATTGGTATCATAGTGGTTCATTACTTAGGAAATAATTTATACAAGTCCCCTTATGAGGTTTTCGTTGGGATTAGAGAAAATGTTTCCGAGTGTCTCAAATGCAGCTCTTAGGATAGGGAGTCCAGCTATGGGGCGGTCAGAAAACGTATATATTTACATCGACCTTTACTACATGCTTGTCGATTCAAAAAAACTAGACATTGGTTATAGGGAACAATGGTACCTGCATCAGATATGATCACGTATTTGACTATCCTTCTTGATTAAGAAACCCATTATATATATATATATATATCTTTATGTATGTATGTATATACTCATATCAGCATGGTATGTCTTTATAAATCTTATGATATATCTTCGATGAAATCCAAGCATGATAATAGTTTTGTATCATGATGACGATCCAGTGAGTGATGATGCCTTATTTCAAGATCTATCCCATGAGATTACCCCTCTAGGTGGGAAGTCAAAAAAACATTCACCTATTGAGTAGAAAATCATACTAGCAGTGCAGGTTGAGGATGTGCACTGGCATAGTGCACTCTGAGAGTTCCTTCACAAGAGGCTTCTATGGTTCCGCAATGATCTAGATCCTTAGGTAGTACTGTGTTGGTTAGATTTGGTGGTCTATTATTCGGTATCATACATAAATCAATGGATTAGGTGGTTGTACTAGTAGATAGCCTTTTCCATGGATCAATTGGGCATTGATTGAGCCCTGTTACACAAAATCATGTTGATTTGATGCTCTCATGTACTAACTTCCAGCAGTTTTTTTGTGAGGAGTACTACCTCTCATGGTTGTGATTAGTTTCGATCAAGGATATTTTGGAGATACAATTGTGGGGGATGATGATGTTTGAGTATTCATCAAGGTTCACAAACCTTACCTGGTACTCTCTATACATGATCTGTGATGGCTACTTTCGAGAAAGGATGTTTGAGCAGGGACTTCATAGAGTGATCTGTTAAAATAGGGTACCCTTGGCATAACCACATATAGTGGGGTGCTACAATGAGAAATAGTGACAAAGATCATTTTTTCAAAGGGACACAAGGATGTTGGAACGGGAAGGGGGTTCCATATAGATGAGTAATCTATAGAAACTAGAAGACGCGAGGCGCTAGGATCTCAATGTAGGATACCTCCATAGGATCTTTCTCAAGCATCTGGTCAGGGGTAGTGAAAACCACCAAGGTGTCCGATAGATGGTCAGAATGATCCGTGTGATGGGAAATGGCACATAGTACAAGACTAACCAACCAGATAATCCGTAGAGCCTATATATATAGCTAATGAAATGCTATAGTAGAGGTATCATTGTGATCAAGGATCTCCAATGAGAGGGAAGGGTGGTCCCCTGGGAGGTGGAGATAGAAGAGGAGAAATAGGATATAAAGGTGGTGGATAAATCTAGGTGATCCATCCACTTCCACTACAAGGCTTAAAACATTAGACTCTGGGAGTTGGCGATCAGGGTTACGGATAGATGCAGGTTTTTGAGGCTTATGACCCCAAAATGCATGAGATGATCAATGGTACAATCTTTGTTTATTCTAATCATTCTTTAGTATTTGTAGACATATGGCCTAGTCTCTCCTTAATCTCCCCACTCCTAGTGAGAGAGCTGTAGATACCATTTGAGGCACTATCCAAGAAACTTCATCTTGAGGTTCCTACATGGAATGCTTCTTCTGTATCTTTTATCTACTGAGATTGTGAGATATATATTGGTAAAGATAATTTCATGTTGAACATTTTTTTCATCGTGATGGATCCATATGAAGTCATCTTGTGTATTAATTTATTTTACATGGTTCGATATTAGATTTAATGTCCCCATGTATGATTCATATGTCTACGCACTGATGGGATGAGATTATCCTTTGTGGGAAAGAGAGATCACATGGTAGGACGAGTGAGTTTTGTGAGAAGGAGGTTGTAGCTGATCACCCATTAGTTGGTGAGTATAGACATTAGTGAAACAGGATCCTCATGCATATGTATTCCTTCAGTTGTAGAGGATTATATATGTGTATTCCTAGAAGACATTACATGTATACCTCTGAGGTTAGTGATTATATTTTTCATCAACTTTCATCCCAACACCACTCTAATATCTTCTATGGCATATCATATGGTCCCTACTGAGCTCTGGGAGCTACAATTTCAGTTAGAGGACCTTCAAGATAAGTGTTTCATCAGGCCCAGTGTGTCCCCCGTTGAATCCCCAATGTTTTTTTGTAAAAAAGGTGGATGAGAGATTGAGTCTTTGCATGGATTATCATCACTTGAACTAGGATGCAATATATGACAGGTTCCCCTTATCAAGTTTTGATGACTGCTTTGACTAGTTTTTATGAGTGAGGTGGTTCTCGAAGATCAATCTCATGTCTGACTACTACTAGTTTAGGGTTGACGATAATGATATTCCAAATACTCCATTCTGATTTCATAATGGACACTATTATTTCCTACTGATTCCATTTGGTGTGAATAATTCCTCCAAGGAGTTTATGGTATTGATTAACAAGTTATTTCAAATGTTCTTGGAACATTTTTATGTTATATTCATTAATAAAATACTTATATACTCTTCATCGGAGGAGAAACATTCAGAGAACTTGAGAATGGTTCTAGATTTTCTTCCAGCGCATCAGCTTTATGGGAAACTCTAAAAGTGCCAGTTATGGATTCATGAATTTCACTTTTGGGGCATGATATTGTTGTCATTATTTATCCCTGGACCCCAAAAAAATTGGTGAAGTAATTTCTTGGGATCCACCCATGAATGGTGCATAGGTGAGGATATTTCTTGGTATGGCAGTGTACTACAGGAGGTTTTTTGTAGACTCCTCTAGAATTGCAGCCCCTTTGACCATCATAATGGAGAAAGGGTATCAATTTACCATGTCTTAGTAGTTTTATGGGTCCTTTGAGAATTTTATTATGAATATAATGAGTGATTCTTTGTTGAGACTACCAAAGGAGGGAATGAAGTGTGAATTATATTTTTATTCCTCAGGAATTGGGCTTGGACATGTGTTGAAGTGATAGGAAGTGATCACATACTGACCGAGGTAGGTGAAACCCCATGAGTAAAACTATGAAAATCATTCTCTATAGCTGGATGTGATAGTATTATCCCAATGTATTTGGATGAACTACCTTTTGGGGGATCACTTTGTGGTTTACTTATACCATAAGAGTCTCAGAAATGTCTTCACACAGAGATTTTTGAACCGAAGACAATGACACTGGTTGGAGTTCCTATAGGACTAGGACTATGAGATATTATATACTCATGGGAAGTGAAATGTAATAGAGTATTAACATAGAAGGAAATCCTAGTACCACTTGGTCTAAGAGGATTCAGAGCAGTTGACCTCCCTGTAGCTGACCCTGGTGGAGTAAGAGGTTGTATCTTTTCTAAAGATGATGGAATTGAATCATCAACTTCATGAGCATATGAGAGAGTCATAGCTAGGAGTCATAAATTGTGAGGTCTTATATGAACATATATCCAAAAAATTACTCACCATATGAATATTATGAAGGAGGTAATCCCATCATATTTTTTAGGGACAAATTGTGGTTCTAGTCATGATGTTGGAGAACGTGATGTGAGAGTTCTATTCTTCTCCCCTAGCTATACAACCTAGCGTGGGGAAGATTTGTAGAGACCTTAAATGATGGTTTTAGGTGTCCAAAATGAGATGGATTATATCTTTGTTCATCTTTGGTGTATCCATTGTCACATGTGAAGGATGATCACCATGTTCCTGTAGGATTTTTTTCAGTCCTTTAGGATATCGATGTGAAAGTGGGATGGCATATACTTAGACTTTGTGACAGGGATTTTGCACACAGTAAAGAGAAATGACACCATATCAGTGATAGTTGACTAACTCACAAAGTCGAAACCCTTCCTTTATATTGTGGATCACTGTTCATTGGAGTGTTTAGGGATGTTGTATGTATAAGTGATCATTCACCATTATGGGGTTCCCTTGAAAATATTCTTTAATTGTGATGTGTGTTTTATGTCAGGATTTGGGAGAGTCATCCATGAGGAATTTAGGACCCAAATGAGGACGAGTTCATCCATTCACCCTGAGACTAATTTGTATACCAAGAACACTATCTAGGTGTTGGATAATATGATGAGATTTTGTGTGTTAGACTTCGTCTAGAGATGGGAGGATCACATTCCCTTAGTAGAGTCTGCGTCTAATAACATCTACCACTCTACCATCATCATGGAACCTTTTTAGGACCAATTATAGAGACCCTTAAAGTCACCCTCGAGCTAGATAGGGATTGGTGTGACATATCTTTTTGTCCTATAGATAGTTCAATTAACAAAAAAGACGGTATATGTCATCCATGAGAGGATGAGGAAAACCAAGAGAAGACAAAAATATTACACATATTGTAATCATATGCATGCCCGTGTATTTTGAGTAGGGAGACCAATTTTTTCTAAGAGTCTCTCCCTGATAAGGATTACCAAGGTTTTACTGGGGATTCAAGCTATACCTAAGGTTCATTGGGTCATTCTTGATCATACAGAGGGTTGGTGAGGTTTCATACCTCCTCACCCTACTCCTACAGCTGGTATGGGTGCATGACGTCTTCCATGTGTCGCAATTGATGAGATACATGCATGACCTCACACATATAGTTGACTTGGGTGAGTTGGACATCGAGGATGGATCCAAATTTTTGGATAACCCAGTGGATATCAAGGATCTACATGAGAGGACCCTACGTAGATAGACCATCCCCTTGGTTTTTGTGTTGTGGCAGCATTGAAGCATGCAAGAGAGTTCCTGGGAGTGGGAGAGCCAGATGCAGTCATAGTATCCCAAGTTGTTAGTTTAGTTATTCTATTTATGGATTAAAATATTCATTGATGTAATTATATGGAGACTTGGGGTTTTCCTTTTTATGTATTTGAAATATTTCTATGTATATTTCGAATTCTTGGATCTGAAACGACATGTGATTCTAAGAACCAGTGTGCTAGGAATTAATTTTATAAAAATATTAAAAATATATTTAATATTTTTCAATAAAATTTTATTAAAGAAATTCGAATAACTTTTAAACGGAATCTCATGTTAGAAATATGATGCCATGGTTGAGTCTGGAATGTGTTTTTTCCCTAGGCATGACCTAAAATAGGTAATCACAGGGCGCTCAGGCACATCTCCTATACCCCATACATTTAGTGGATTAATTAATTATTAAATTCATTAATTCATTCATTCTATCATAAATGAAATTCTAGAAGAATAATTCCATGGTAAATTACGTAGGGTTATCCATATAAACCATTGGAGAATTCCAGGGTGTCCCTCCCTCATTCCATTTGTGAATCAAATCGAAGGATAATGAAAACCTAAATTGGATAAAATTGAAGCATAACAAATTAAATGACATCCTTTAATCACTGTAGAGTGAATGCTTCGACAAAGAATGATCCATACATTAGGTTGTACTCATAATTTTTTTCCATTGTTGATTAAATTAATTAAGAAGATCAATCTCTTCTATTGATCTGCACCATTTCTATCCTAATAATTCACCAACATTCTAGACTAATTTGATTATTTCATTCAGTTTCACCCCTGGATGCATTTTCTTTATCATTGGCAAAAAAATTCATGGAAATGATCATTTAAAAAATTTATCAATTATTTTCACATCTCGATAACTTCGAATTTATCACCGGTTGGACCCTATGGTCCTAGTTTGACATTGTCGAGTGGTATCGAGATCGATAGGATCCTTGTAATTGTAATGGTTATATAAAAAATGGACAGATTGATGAAACAATAAAAGATCTAGGATTTTTGTGGGACAAGGATGATCATTTGGATGATAAGATATCAATTAATTGACAGTGAAAGGATTGGGGGCGTGTGGAACTCAAAACATAACCCTCATTTGTTGACTGGATCCTATTTCTGGTGAATGATGGCCAGAAAGAACATGCCACAACTAGATCCACTATTTTTGGGAAGAGATAGGGCTGAGATAAAAGTGAAAAGATTAGATTCGATGAATAGATCATGGATATGAGTTTCTATAAAACCCCCAACTACACATCGTGTGCACATATGAACACATGGTGTGTGTCCATTTGAGTGTGGTAGATAGAGTATTTAAAATTTATGAGTATGTTATGGTGTGTATCCCTCCTACATTCCATGTACCTCATCCTTAGGTAGATTATCCATGTGATGAATCACATGAGTAGGACTCTTTGTGGGAATACACAGTGAGAGACACAACCATGTACCAAAGTACATGGACATGGGTCCATGTATATGAACATAGTTTCATGTACACATACATTAGTTCATGTACATGGACATGGCCATAAGGACATGGCCCAGTCCCAGACATCTTGGACACACCATGTAGTCCACCTAGATGGTGTGTACTACTACATAGATAGAGATCCATGTGATGGACAATGACATGATCAGGCAGTGGACCAGGATCACAAGTTATTTGGGTCCCATCACAGTCTGTATACCTCGTGGTTTCTTTTTCGGAATCTATGAGGTTTTATATCTCCATTATTTGAAATCATATTTTGGCTCACATGTAGTCTATCCTGAGTGTTTTTTCTACATAAAACGTGATGTTTCTCTCCATTTTGGATTTTTAGATATGATAAAAAAGGTTATTGTCATGGAGCATACTGAGGTGACGCCCAATGATGGTAGTGATCAAGAAGGATTACCAAATGCTTCTTATATAGTGGAACCCCCCCCCCATCAGATTGGGAATAGGTCTTCAATGACTAAAGTGAAACCCCCTAGCATAGCATAGCGTGGGTACTCTACCACTGGAGAGGAACCCCATAAGCATGGGTGTGGGTCCACAACAACAATCTATAAGTGTAACCCCTATCATATAGGGTGTGGGTCCATCATGACTTGAGTGGACACCCTCCCCCCCCCCATCAACATGGGGTCGGTTCCTTTATAGTAACCTGAAAATTGGAACCCCCTATCAGATAGGGTGAGGGTCCATGATGAATATATTGAAACCTTCCATGTTGTGCTAGGGAACGGGTCCTCAACCTATAGAGTGGAACCCCCCCCCCCCAATCATCTTGGGCATGGGTCATATACCCACCGAGTGGAATCCCCCTATCGGCATGGGGTGTAGGTCCTCATGACATAAGAGTAGTACCCCCTAGCGCACAAGGGTGTGATTCCTATATGGATACTTATATAGTGTAACCCTCCTAATTCATTAGGGTAAACCTCCTATACATATAGATTGTGGCCCCTCGACTGTGTGGCACAATGATGAGGTGTGGTATGACATGTACAGTTACGTCTAGGACAATGCATGAGATACCAGGCATTATTGATAAAAATTTAGAACTATTAGAGACAATTCTTCCTGAAAAAAGTTGTGATATAGAGATCCCATCTCTAATATTGGTTTATTTTGACTAAGAATATATATATTCCCCTATAACAACAAATTGGTTTTGGTTATGTTCTTTCCATGGGCGGAGAAGATTTGTGGGGTATGCCATGTGATTTTGGTGCTTAGATTCTCATGATTGAATGAGTCTACTATACTACTATAGGAGGAACAGACTCAAAGTTTAGCTTATAAACACATAGTTTTGAGCCACTTATGTTTTAATCAGGTTAATATATCTTGGTTGGTTTGAGATGTTCTTATTCACTATATATTACATCCTATGTACTATCTACTATATTTCTATTCATGTTGTATCTCTTACTTCTCCCCCTTAATCACTCATGGTGTCCTATTTGGTATGTATATACTAACCCCTACATGGACCTTTCCCCCATGTGTCATATATTATGTAGATGATAGAAAAGTAGATGGTGACTTCAAAAGAGCTTTGGGATACCTTGTACATTAGACCATGTACGATGGTCGAAGCTTGGATATCTGTAGCTGGGTCCTCTCAACATTTTACTCTTCCAGTTTTGTTAGGTTGAGACATATTTTTGGTTGGGAATGTATTTTTTCCCATTATTTATACTATTTACACCATCATACTCTAGTACTATATAGAAGTTTTTCATGCATGGTTGTCCACTTATCATTTTACTTATTTTCCATTTACACCCTTTGTAGTTATTTATTGAGATAGTTGTGTGTGTGTTTACAGGTATGTTGGAAAAGTCCCCCCATGTTAGTTATGCCTTCGATGGTTGTCTCAAACCCCAAGCCTATGGAGGTGGTATTGGGGTAGTTGAGGATCGAGCCCTATATTGGGCCAGGTCTTGAAAGTATTTGATGGATAATTTTACTAGAAATCATGTATTGATATGTGTAAAAGGGTAGGGCCTATATACTAACTTTTGATACAGATCCCTACATTTGGAGACTAATGTCTAATGTGATAGTTATGATTTTGAAACTAAATTTTGTGAAGCACCCTACACATAATGATATAACATATGGTTATTTGACCAATCATTTGAAATTAATGGTACATTATAAACCTTGATTGTTGAATATTCCATATGCAGAGCAATACCTATATTGAAGTATTCATTTGTGGTTTTTTAATTCTATATATTATCTTAGCTTTCAATATTTATTTCTCTAGAGTAAATATCTCATTAAAATTTGTTCAAATATGGCTTCAATGTCTTTTCATTAATAGATTAAATTTTTCTAATTTCTAAGTGAAGTTACAATTTTTAATATTTATTTAAATTTAAATTTTAGACACACTGACTATTTTGAATATCATGCTTTATCATGGGATATATAGGGATCTTTTTTAATGGGATCAAATTTTATTTCTTATTTATTATCAATGGATTTTATCTTTGATTATGATGGTGTATATAGAAGTTTCATAAATAGAGAACATGAATTGATATCTAATCTGAGAAAAAAAAATCTATTTAAACAAATATCCATTTCATTAAATTTATGAAAGTTTAATCTCTATTTATTATTTCATTTGGAAAATATGAGATTATTATTTATTTTTTTTATCAATATGTTGTTAATATTCTATTGTTTGTTGAAGCTTATATTCAGTCTACACATTGGAGACATACATGTTTCAATCTACTGCTACGTATTTATTATAATTTTGGTAAGTAAATCCTTTACTCTTGTGATTTCCTATTATTTTCTATAAAATTTTAAGATTCATCAAGATCAATGTGCAGTAAATTCTATCTCAAAATTTCATTGAATATGTCTCCATATATTAGTTATAGAAGTAAATGTGAGTTGAACCTATAATTTTACAATCAACCTATTTTTTTTGGAGTGTTAACTTCTTACACTAAGCTGTGGTAGTCACGGTTCCTGGTGAAATAAAGAGAATTCCCTATAAAGTCATTATGTAATTTTTCAACTTCCTATGGTAAGTTTTAACAGACCTAGGTAAAAGGACTTGTCTAGTGAAAACCACCAAAATCATGGAAAGAGTGGTGGTGGAGTGGACTATGGGTTCTTTGTTCTCTGAACCACTATATAATTTTTTATCTTATCTTCTTCTTTATTTGACACCTGCTCAATATTTTTGAATTAAAGTATATTTAATCTATTTCAAAATCTCAAAGGTAGCTTATTTTTAAATTATACAAGTTTTTTAAAAAAAGACATCATTCTCCCCTCTATTCTTTCTTCATGTTTATTCTGACCAACAATTGGCATCAAAACAGTGCTCATTGATGAATTATGTTAAATCTATAAAAATATTGAGTTTATGATCTATATGAATAATAGATGTTTATGGGTAAACTCAATTAAGGAATGGAAATAATCAGAGTGTCATATTTTAGTGGGAAAAACTATGGATGTTGGAAAGTCTATATAAATATCTATTTTAAGAACATAGGATTCAAATTTTATATGAATGTTGTTAATTTAAATGAAATCCCAAAATAAAAATAAGAAAGTATGATTATATGAAGGAATATTAAATTGAAGTAAATTAAAATACTATTTATGATTTCTTATACAGACATGGTCCTGATGATTTTAACCGTGTTTCTCAATGTGATATTTCCTATGAAATGTGGTGTATAGAAGTTTTTTCTTATGAAGGTACTGATAATGTTAGATAAATAGAGTAAAACAGTTCAAAACTAAAATATGATAATTTTTGGATGTATACAGGAGAATGTATTACATAAATGAATAAAATATTGACTAAATTAGTTAATGGTGTTTCTAAATTGGGAGCCCCAATTCCAAAACTAGATCTGACAATAAATGATTATATAGTGTTACTCTCTAAGTGGAATGTAATCTCTACTGTTATCAGACAATCCACACCTATTAAAATTTTAACAATAAAGGAATTGATTAGTACATTAATTATGTATGATCTAGAAGTCCATGATGAATCAAAATATCACATAATAATCCAGAGGTAGAATGAATCACTCAAATTTACTCCTCCAAAATGGGAATAAAAAATTTTAGAGGATTGTGTGCCTCAAATGGTTATATATGTTTAAACTCAGGATAGGAACTAGCTCCTCTCTCCTGAATATTTTATATGTTTTATAAGAATAAAAATTGTTTATAATTCTTATTTTTACAACAAAATATAATGATTATGGACTGAAATGGGTATGGTTCTTTGAATTCAAACAAATAGGGCGTATCCAACTTGACTACCTATAGCTAAAATAGGAGAAACAAATAACAAAATACTATTAAAAGTAGAATCAAATGAATGTTGATTATGATCCCAAAGGTAATAAGGATATGAATGCGATGTGGAGTGTTTCAAAAGTCTCCATCAACACTTCAAGTTCATATTAAAAAATGATGAATTGAATATACAATCAAACATGTTTTTTTATGGAAATAGATGATGAGTTACGATCCTAATACTCTTCTTATTTTGATTCTGAAGGATTATCAAGTTAAAAATTAGTTGAATATTATTCAATGACTGAAGAAAAATATTAATCCCTATTAAAAATCATAAATCATCAAATAATATTCATAATATTGTATTGTGTTAAAAAAATCATTCGAAAATAAAACATTGAACTAAAAAAATATGCAAATCTGCTTGAAGTTGTAGTATATATGAAATAATAATTATTTAATTAAAAGATAAAATATAATCCTTTAAAAGTGTTATAGAATATTTATTTAGGGATAAGAATCTTAAAATCAGATAACTAGAAAAAAATATTCAAAAAATTAAAAAAACTCATCGGTAGTAATGGTAAAAAACATAAGTTATACAGATAATATTTTTTACCTAGCATAAAGAACCATGGATTGTCTATGGTTACTTGTTTTTTCTGTCATTAAAATTCATTTTGATAAAAACATTTGTTTGGGTAATCCACATATTATTGGTGTAAAAAATATCTTATTTTTAGAAATTTCACGTAAGTTAATTCTATAAAATCTAGAAATATTAGATAGATTTTGTTGCTCAAATATTTACTTGTTGACACTACACGAGCCAAGAGAATTTGGGTACCAAAAAAAATTTATATTTTATATTCTATAATTAGAAATCCTAAAAAACTTAATATGGTATATGGATATTGTCTTCTCAAGATACATGAGTGGAGAATTTTTATATTTCTATACACTATCAAAAGTAGATGGATACTTGATTACCTTTGGAGATAATTCTAATACAAACATTATTAGAGTTTTATTGGTGGGATTTCAAAAACCATTCCTAATCAATAACGTTATATATGTATAAGGGTTGAAGCCCAATATGATAATCATTTCTCAACTCTTTGATTGTTGGTTTTCTATTTATTTTTCTAACAATTCATGTTTTATTTTTACTGATAAACTGTTTGATTTTGCAGCACCTAGAACTAAAATAATGTATACTTTGGACCTTAGTTCCTTGTGTAAATAGAAATAGAATAGATTAACTGCTAAAATAAAATAATCATGGAGATGGTATAGGAGGCTTGTACATTGTAATATATTTTAGCTTTCTATATTATCTAAGAAAAATTTATTTTCAAATTTCCCCAGTCTTAATTTTTATCAGAATAGACTTTTTTATGCATGCCAAATAGTCACACAATTTATGATATATTTTAAATCAAAAATTAATAAACAAGGTTACTACTTATAAACCATTAGAAATTATCTATAAGGATATTTTTTTATTATCTATTGTACCACACTTGGCTATCATATTGTTTTTTGTTTTTTTATGATTTTTATAAATTTACATGAGTTTGTTTTGTAAAATTTCAAATTAATGTTTTCTATGTTTTTGTTAGTTTTTTCAATGTAATTTAAGATGATAAACACTCAAAATAATTTCATTATAAATTTATCATGGATGAGAGTTTTTTAATCCTGAATTCAATTTTTTTGCTCAAACATTATTATTAAACATACTTTTTATGCTCCAAGAACACCTAAATGGAATGGAATTGTAAAAAGAAGAAATAAGACTATTCATGAAATGAAAAGTAATATGTTGAATGTATATAATCTTACTACATATTTTTGTGTAGAATTTATAAAAAAAATCTTGTTTTATCATTTTATTGCAAACATTTTGGTTTTGTTTAATTATATGTTGTTTGTTTGTTTTCTATTATAATCCCTCTTATTATTATAGGTTAATCATAATTTTAGGGAAATCAGTTTTATTTATTCACTATATTTTTGTAATATCTTGAGTTTTAGTGATTGGAATTTAATAATTAATAATTAATATAAATTATAAAAAGTATATATTTATTTTATTCAAATAAAACTAAATATAATTAAAAATCTACAAGGTTCACATTTTTTCTGAATAGAATGTTTGTTTTTAGATTGAAAATATTTTTCAATTTAGTGTTTTAAAGTATTTTTATTTATTCTATTATAACCTAAGTTATATAGAAATGATTCACACAAAACTTGTTCTATTGTATATATCATAGATTTATTTATAATTCATTAAACTAAATGAATGTATGAAATCATTATTTTAATGTTCTAAAAAAATATGAATTCTTTTCAATAGTTATGGAATTTGGAAATTTAGAAAACTAAAAATCATTTTTATTTCAATGATAAATCAGAAGATATACATCAGAATAATATGTTGTTTGTAGTGTTGAAAAGATAATGTGTTTTTATAAACTACATTAAAATTAACTAAAGTCTTAAAATGTTGTTTAGATTCATTAAAATGGTTGATGTTATAAAATATTTTATCCATTTTTTATATGACTTTTATATGTTTTTCAAAAAAATTCAATGATATGTCATATTACAAACATCATATCAAAGTGTTATTTGGTCCTTTAGAAATATATTGACTTTATATAGGTCTAAGATAACTAGAAAACATCTGAATATGATGTTTAAGAGATATAAAAATTCACCAAACTTTATGTTGTCAAATTTTTTATAAAATGATATACATTTCATATTCTCCTACCTATGGATGTTTCCTCCAATATTCAATGCACCTTATACTGTGTTGCAGCCTCTGGTACACTATGACTACTACACTATTCTCTTCCACATGTCTTCATAGCACACTAGTGGAATCTCCTCTATCTTTCTTCATGGCTTCACAGTTTCTATTTTATTTTCTTCAGTGTTCCTGGGAATCCATTGGTATTCAAATTATAGCAAATCGAACCATGGAAGCACCTTCTAAATAGTGGTACTTTAGCACTCCGGCATCAGAAAATAGTAGTTAAATCCTCCTTTAATGGTAGAAAGTAGTGGAAAATCCTCCTTCTAGCATCATGATAGCTCATCCCACATCTAATGATCCATGGTATCATGATCACCCTTGATCAGTTATATATCATCCACTACTCAACTCCCTCGAATAGAAGATCTGTAGTAGTAAAACCATGACTCTATTCCAATGTATAAAATATACCGATCCATTGTAGTATCTTCCTTTTATCCAGTATGAAATTAGTTCAACACCTACAGTTTATCCTTTCCTATTTTGTAATGGTAAAATCGTTTTCAACAATCAATAGTAGCACTATTGGTAGTAGAGGTACTGGTGATGGTAGAACCACCATCCTCTATAGTGAAACGGTTCCATTCCTTTGATGGTAGAACCGCATCACTTTGATAATAGAACTTTTACCCACCATTATGGTAGTATCTGTTTTCAATGAAACCATAGAAATATATTTCTACTTCCAGGTAAAAATCTATACTACTTCCATTTAATTTTATTCCTCTTGATGCTAGTTTTTTTTTCTGTTCCTAAAAACATAATTATATTCTTGAAAATTTTCATGATACTTTATTTTTCATTTTTTTAATAATATTTTATATGTTACACCAGTATCATAATTATTTTATTAATTTTATTTATTTCATTTGTCTGATATTTACTCTTGAATCATATTTAGACTATATAAATTTTCTTTGAATGGTTTTAATATGTTTTGATCCTATTCTGAATATTATTTTCATGTTTGGTCAAAACAGAAAACATCTTTATTCTACTAAATTTAAATATATTTATTATTTCCTAACATTATTGTTTTAATTTTTTATAAAATATTTATTAATATTTTTAAATATTTTCAATGTTGTTTTATTGTATTAAATGTGTGAAAAATATGATTTTTTATTTTATTCAATTATACAGAAAATTTTTCAAATCTTTATTTACAGTATATTTTCATGCAATATTTATGGAATTTTTTAAATGGGATTTATGTAGATAATTTGAACTATTTAAATTATTTAACTCACTTAAAATTATATAGAATATTTTATTTGAATTATTCTGAATTCTATGATATTTATGAAAACTATTTTTTCTGTTCAAGATTAATGGTTGACTTTTTATTATTATGATAAATGATTCTAAAAATTTACATGATATATACTTATCTAATGTAATTTTTGATTAATTTATATAATGTAAAGAGAGTATGTGTGGAACAAGTAGTGATAACTTCTTCTACACAGTATTTTTTCTTGTGAATAAATCAATGAAATTTACAAGTGTTATAAAATCTATAAAGTCCAGTAAAATCTCTTTTTTATCATTTAGATAATATCTCAAGTGTTGAATTACATCTTCTCCAACTTCTATTTCCTTGACGAGATGATTCAATCCAATTATCAAGAATTAATACATGTGTTCTATTTTTATTTTATCTATTTCATTCTCATTGATTGAGATTGTAACACTATTTCTTATCTCCCACAAATACTATCACTTTATGTTTATAATTTTACATGTAATGTCATTTTATTTCATTGGGTTGTGACTCCCAGATTCAAAAGTCAGAACTGTTCAGGTTATAATTATCATTTTCATGATTTATTTTTGAAACTTCTTTTTGACTCCCCAAAAAAAGTCAGGTGTAAAAGTTATTATTTTAGTAGAAAAATTAGTTTATAATGAAGATATGATTCTCTTTAAAAATTTACATAAATTCAGAATGTCTCTCTCACTGAGTAGATAGGTATAACTATAGACTGTGTACAATACGGACGAAACTACAATAAAATAAATCCTTGTGTTCTTTATTTTATTCCACTGCTAAATAGATATACTAATTATGTTTCTTAATTATTTTGGATAATTAATCTGTTTTATTAAAAATTTTAATATAGTCTATTCACCCCCTCAAGACCATCTTCCAATACCCTTCCAGACCTAACAATTTTTAACAAAAGGTATTCCTTTTGGAATTTTACCAATCCTTCTATAGATTATGTTATTTATATCCTATGGTTCAAACATATTCTTAGACATTAAATTCAAAGTAAAAGATCTTTAATATGGTAGGAATAAATGAAAATTTTGTTTAGATTCCTCAAAATCCACCTCACTTGGATGGAAAAAATTGTCGATATTGGTGATCTAGAATGATGGCATACCTGAAATAGTTAAACATAGGTCATTGGTCAATCATGGAAAAATTGTATACACTACCAAAAGCTAGCCTGGATACTCTTCCAAAAAAATGATGTTAAATATGTTTCAAATTATAGTGTTTTTAATATTTTATATTGTGATATTATAATAAGTGTGTTTAGTTATATGTTTTCATGTAATATAGCTCATGATATTTATAATATTCTACAACTTACATAACATGGCTCAGAAAAATTGATACAAACCATGCATGAAATTCATCGAGTTGAGTACCCAGAATTCAAGATGGGTGAAGATGTAATAATAAAGAAAATGTTCCACTGATTCATATGAATTATGAATGGTGTGAATTTACTTAGAGACTATTTAGAAAAACTCATAATTATTGAATGATTTCTAAGATAACTATTAAATAAAATATATGCAAAGAAGGTCACCATTGAAGAATGAATGAACATCAAAGATTACACTCTTGATGAGTTTATTGGATCATCGCTTCAGTATGAAGTAGAATTTAATAACATCACTAAATAAGACACAATAAAAATAAAATGCATAGATTTTAATTATGTAAATTTTTTTTCTAATGAATATTCTGATTTTATCCTATATGATAGTGAAAAGAAAATATGGCTCATATTGTGACCAGAGTATAAAAACGAAATAACAAGAAGGATTCAAGAACTAATTTAGAAAAAAACCTCAAAAGGATAAATGAAAGGGAGATAAAAAATAAGTACTATTCATAATACATTATATGTTACTTGTTTTTAGGGTATAAATAAATGGAATGTCAAGATTGACATTTTAAAACAACAGAATAAATAAAACTACAAAAATAATGGGGAAAGGCTTTAATAACTAGTTGGAGTTCTACCAAAGAATCTAATTCTAGAATATAATATATAAATAAGCATGAATCTACTAACTTTTGATTCATGGATTGTCTAACTGAGTTTTGATATTTTAGATTTTATTTTGTAGGGTTTTATTCTGATTATGATTCTAAAAATTAGAATATTTATGATTTGAATGAATAAATTGAAAGAATAAAAGATGTTTTCAAAGATTATAATTTATATAAAACGTATATTTAAAATAATGAGAAACTTATTTTTGAAAAAAAAATATTTTACAAAGAAAAGAAAATTAATTAATACTATTTCAAATTATCATTTTAATGATTTTGATGATTTGAAATCTACTCAGGATTTGAATGAAAATTTGAAAAATGAAGTTAAGAGTCCTAAGAAAAGTGTGTCTAATTTTATTCAAGGACATAAAAAACATCATAAGTTATGGATTTGAATAAATGTTAATAAAAATAAATAAGTTATCAGATAGGATAGGATATTACCTCAAATGTATTGAAATCATTTTGTTAAAAGTAAAAAATGTTTATACTTCCATAATTACTTGTTTTAAATATTACATGAAAGGACACTATGAAAATGATTGTTCTATTATATTCAAATAGGTTTTTGTATTAAAAAAAACTCATATTTTTTAATTTTTATTATCTATAGTATAATGAAATAATTTTTAAAATTCTATGTGTATACCTAAAAATGGTATTACAAATCCGATTAGACAAAAAGTAACTAGGTACCAGCATTTCCAAGGAATTTATTTTTGTAAAAAAATGTATTGGATGTCTCAATAATGAAATATGGGACATAAGTAATGGTTTATCTAGGTATATTAACAAATACATATCAAATTATGTCACTTATAACACATGTGATGGATGGATATTACATTTGGATATAATTCCAAAGGCAAAGTTAAATGTTTTGGTAAAGTTGGTATTTTAAATTATACTTTTATTTATAATGATTTATATGTTGAAGAGTTAAAAAATTATTTATTTATTATATAAAAATTATGTGATGATCTAATGGAATTTGAATTTAAAAATAATATGATTTTCTTTTTAATGATGACTTTTTTATTATTTTATGCTAATTGAAAGAAGAAAATATATAATACTGATGTGGATGAATTAACATTTCAACATGATCAATGTTTTATTTTTTTGTAGAATGATGGAATTATTTAGAAATGAATATTATGTCATGAAAATTTTATAATGTTATATATTATATCTAAATATAAGAATATGTTACCATTTTCTACCTCGAAGAATGAACAACATCATGTTTATAATGCTTACATGAAATGGAAACAATATAAAGCTTATTTCAGACCTATCAATAAGATAAGTACTAGTATACCTCTATAGTTAATACATATTGATTTATTTAGTCCTAATCAAAATTCTAGAATTATAGGAAAAAATATAATTCAATTATTTTTTATGATTATAAATGATTTACATGCTTTACTACCTTGGAAATAAAAAACATATTTTATCAAAATTTATTGAATTTGGTAATATAGTTCAAAATGAAAAATGTTTTATGACAGGTTCTATTCATAGTGATATTAGAGGGGAATTTCTTAATTTATTTTTTGAAAAAAAATTAGAAAATAATGGTTATTATCATAATAGTTTTGTTCTATAACACGACAGATAATGGAATTGTATAATGTAAAAATGAATTTATTGAAATGAGTTGAACGATGTTTAGTTAATATAATTTTCCTAGATATTTTTCAGATGAATATTTTTTTCTACTTGTAATATTTTAAATAGGTTTTTTTATACCTTTTGTTAAAACAAATTATTATGAATTTTTTAAAGGTAACAAGTCAAAAGTTGGTTAGTTTATATTGATTGGCTGTAATGTTTTTATTTTTAATTTGATGGATAATTTGGATAAGTTTGATTTTGAAAGTTATAACGGTTTTTTTTCATGGTTATTCTAATAATAGTATAGATTATAGAGTTTATAATAAAAGAAAAATGGTTATTGAAAAATATGTTTATGTTATGTTTGATGGAAATAATGTGAAATAAAATTATAGTTCTGATATTTTTTATATTAAGTTTATAGATTTTAATTTTGGTTAATAAAAAACTCAAGATAAGGTTCAGTCAATTGAGGGGGTATACTCATTCCCAAACTAACCATGGATCATGGAAGATTCATAATGGATATCCTATTGATAAATTTTATTTTTAATATTGATTATTATTTTAAAACTATAAATTCTATTTAAAATTTTTATTCATAATCTTGTTTTATTTATTATCATATTCCTATTAATTTTTCTAGTGATTAAAATAATGTTAACTATATTGTTTCAATGAAATATCAATTTAATTAGTTTATTATAATTAATGCTTGGTATATAGCATAATTTCTTGAGGGTAAGTAGAAAAATTTAAATAAATGAATCTTTAGAAAAAATCTAGATGAATTTGGAAAGATTATCAAAAATAAAAACAAAAATTGTTTCCCTGGGATACAATCATGAAAAAAGAATGGACATTGAAGACTAATTTTCACATATTTCCCGGTTAGAGGATATTATAATCTTGTTAGATTTTTCTTGTTTTCAAGGTTTTAAATTGTAACAAATGGATGTAAAAAGTTCTTTCTTATATGGTTTTATAACAGAAGAAGTATATTTTTGTCAACCCCTAGTTTTGAAGATGAAAAATTTCACAATCATGTTTTTAAATTGTTTGAAGTTGTGTATGCTCTAAAAAAAGAACCACATGCTTGATATGAAATTATTTCTTTATTTCTAGTAAATTTTGTATTAATGAATTGTATTGTTGACCCTAGACTTTTTATTAAAGAATTTATAATTATTTTTTACGTGTGAAAATTTCCACAGATGATATATTTTTTGGTCATTATATCTAATTTCTATGTAATGAATTTTTATCCAAGATTTTATCTGAGTTTTACATGATCTTAATAGTGGAATTAAAGTTTTTCATTGACTACATATTTCTAAAAGTAACGATGGTATATTTATTAATCAATATAAGTATGTTAAAGAGTTTTTTAAAAGGTTTGGTTTTGATTCTTTTAAGTCTATGAAAACTCTTATGAGTTCTTGTTATAAATTTGATGTTCATGAATTTGGTAAATATGTTGATATTAATTCTTATAGAGGCATGGTAAGTGGCATGAATTATTTAATGGCATCTGTACGAAATATATTTTTTTAGTGTTTCTTTATGTGAAATATTTCATATTGATCCAAAATATAGTCATATTAAAACTATGTAAATAATAAGTAGATATGTTAAACAACCTATTAACTATTGTTTCTTTTATCTGAAATATAATTATTTTTGTTTGATATCATATTTGGAATCTAATTTTTATATTTTATAATTGAAAAAAATTACTACAGGTATGTGTCATTTTCATGGGAAAAAGATTAATTTATTGGTCCTCTAAAAAGAAATTATTTGTTTCTCTATTTACAACAGAAGTTGAGTATATATTTGTTACTAGTTGTTGTACTTAAGGATTATGGATTAAGAAAAATTTATTATATTTCGGTATTTATCTTGAAAAATTTCATACTTATTGTGTCATAACATCTATAACTTCTATTACCAAAAAAACCCTTACAATAATCTAGAACAGATCATATCGATCTTAGATTTATTTTTATTAGAGATTATGTGAATAAGGATGATATTGTTTTAGAATTTATCCCTACTAGAAATCATCTTGTAGAAATCATTACTAGTCCATTAAACTCTTCATAGTTTGAAAAAAATGAGTTTGGGATGATTGATGAATAATTATTTTATCTTTTCATATATATAGGGGGTCTATTTTATCTTTTTTTAAATTAAAAGATGGGAAAAAATGTTTTTGGTTTTAAATGATCAATATTGTAATCAAAGAAAAACGGGGAGATTTTTTTCCATGTACTTTAATGTATTATTATAATTTTTTATTATATGTTTTTTTATTTTCAGTTACAGACTCAATTATTATTTTATGTTATTCATAATTTCATCTAAATTTGTATTACTTTCTAAAAGTTCATTTATTTTATCTTATGTTGTAGTGACTGGAATTTTATAATTCATATTTTCTATTAAATATAAGTAGTATATATTCATTTTATTTGACTACAAAAAGTATAAATAAACTTCTATAATTCTTTCATTTTTTTCGAACATAATGCACGTTTTTAACAATATTTTTCAGTTTATATTGTTCTGAAGTTTTCGTTAGTTATTATATTATAACATGATTTATATTAATATTATTCCCACAAAAAATCTTCCCTTGGATATAAAATAAATTTTTTTAAATTTAATTAAACTATATTGAAGTTTAAATTTTTTTTAATGCCCTAAACTTTTCCTAATGTCTTTACAATATTTTCATAATTCTAAAATTTAAATTATTAAAAATATATTTATTTTAAATGATAACTATATTGATATACATCATAACTATTCTCAATTTATTAAATTAAAAATATAATAAAATTTTAAACATTTCATTTAACTGAATTAATGTTTTAAAATGTTATTTAAATGCCTTAAAGTAAACAAGTTTTTTCAGCATTTTTATGGAGAATTCATTCTATATTTTTCATAGTTCATAGATATCTCAAGTTACAGATGTAGCATTAGATTTTAATTTCACATGATTTAAATATACTGATTTTATATACATTTATTTTAATGGGAGAAACTTTGGAATCTCAAGTTTAGAAGGTAAATAAATCACAGAAATTTATATTTTCAATATTTGCATAAAATGGTATAATATTCATCTTCTCCTACCTCCAACTATTTAATCAATGCTTCTGTAACCCTTCTCCCTAGTTATAGCCTTCATTAAAGTGTGAAAACTTCTCCACCATGCACTTCTATGGGTCTTCATAGCACACCAGTGGTAACTCCTATGTCTTTATTAATGACATCACAGTGGATACTAGGTGAAGGATACAAGGTGGACCAATTCTCTTACTTTGGACCACTCTCCATAACCTATGTGGTGATGCTGGTTGGGTCAGTCCCTCACCCAAGGGAGGTGGAGGTACCTCTATCAACATCTATGGGGGTCTATCCCTACACATTATATCCCTTTTGAACCCTTAATTTCTTCCAACCTTCCCTCAAATTTCTCTTTTCCCTAAAGTTCTCGATCGATTCAATGAATTCCGCAACATTCCCTCTCAGCATCTGAGTTCACAAATGCCTCATATGTACAAAGCTTGATGTTGGTTACTCAATCTAAACAATTCCTTCTATTGGAAGACTTTTTGTACATATTTTTCAATGAATCATGGGGTTTACAAGAATGAGTAATAGTTAGTCATCTTGATAATAGAAAAATAATGATTGAGTTTACTTTATATGGGGATTTGATTTTCTCTTGTTCCAATGCTCCCCATTTCTGCAAAATATTCTAATTCTTCTTGTTCAGGTAGTCCTATGGTTTTCTTATCAGCAAAAATTTATCTATGATGGTTATTTGGGTGATTTTTCCCAAACTCAACATCCCATTTCAAAATACATCCATCATTGGAATGATTAGAAATTTAGTGGGTCATTGTTTATGTTTTGATAGAAGAACTTGTGTAGTTTTAACCCAAATTATACCAGAATATATGTCGGTGTAGATTAATCATATATTCCTATTGAATATGTGTGGATATCGGATGGATATAAATTCTGATACAAGATACCAGTCTGTTTTCAGAAGTCGGTCGATTATTTCTCTTCGTGAAAGTTTCTTGGTCATATAGTGGCAGTGTGTAGGAAAGGGACCTTTAACTGAATATATAAGTTAATTGATGAGGGGTTATTTCATAGTTGTAGTGATCATGTTTGCATACCTTATGCAGGTTAGAAGCAATTGCAAGTTGATGTCTACCTGGAGCCATAGTCTTCTTCCTCCATAGAGGCTACTGGCCAGCTGGATTTGGGTGAATCATCAAATGAAGTTCCACCTAGAAATAGGTTCTATAATGGTCCATTCCTTTTACATATATTAGTACATGATTTTAAAAATAATTAGCCATTAAATATAAACCAAGGATCGTAAAGTATTGTGTCTTTAAAGTATTAGGAACATAAAACTGAAAACATGAAATCAAAATGAAAAAATATTTTATTTAAACTATGTAATGAGATCCTAAAATCCATTGATCCCTTACATCTTCATAGGATAACCAAGGGAATACATGAACAAATGGATGAGCTAAAAATCCCAGTAAGGGTATAAACATAGGAATAAAGAAAAGAACATGGGTTAGAAGAAATAAAATGATGATATAAAAAGGCAAGGAATGTAACACCCTGAGATTTTATGAGAAATATTTTTTTATGTCTTATGTTATACGAAACACCAAAGGAATCCTTCACAACACACAATATAGACATGGATTGTATTACATGCAATCGCAACCTTCCTCGATAGCGTGTGTAGTACGCAATATTGGGTTTCACTAAACAACGATATATTATTATGGACTAGCCATTATGAATAGTATTAAATAAATTCTGATTTTTATAACATTATTATTCATCTTACACATTTTCGAGAACATGGTAAGAGAACAAAATAAATTTTTCGGGTAAAATAAGTATTTTTCAAAAAATTGAGTTTTGTTGCCTTTTGATGGCACACCCACATTAAATATAGTTTTTTACATGTTTATAAGTTTAATTTGACAAAATAAAATTCTCCTTTTGAATCAGGATATAAAAATTTATTTTGGAAATTTTTTTGATATTTTTCTGATAACTTTCGTATTTTCATGAATAGTAAAAATACGCTAATTTTTAATTAAAAACAACTTTTTTCATTGAGATAATTTATATGGTTAAATTATAATATTTAATGGTTTTAAATTATAAATATAATATATTTTTACCATTTAATATAATGTATGTCATTAGCATTAATTTCACATTGAATTCATAGGTAAAAGCATTTGAATCATTGGAAATGTTTTAACTTCTAAAACATGTTTTCTTAACAACGTGATTTATTTTAAATTAATCACTGCAACTTATGTGTTTTGAATTTTGAAAAATTTATTCCATATTTGGAATTAGTGGGTCCAAATTATGTTAATAGGCTACTTTTTATTTTTGGGCATTATGAATAGTAACTATGGTAAATTTTATTTGCCATAGTTAAAGGTAAATTGGGAAATTAAAGGTAAATATAAGATTATAAAATTACCCTAACACCTATAAAAATACTATTGGATGACTAAAAGTCGACCCATATCACCTAAGGGTCGTATTAGATACGTTTAATGGACTTTTTTCATGAAAATAATTTAATTATTTTTAAAACCAAAGAATGTGGCAACATGTCACTTTCTTAAATCTTATAAGTATAATAATTTTAATTTAGTGATAAACAGAATGAAACTTCAATCCTGAATAGTCTCCAGAAATCTAATACAATTATCTACATCATAGGAATTTATTTCTAATTTTTAGGAATTAAATAATTATCATTTATTATGAGACAATAGTTATGTTGAAATTATTTTATTAATTAAAATATCGAATAAATGGTTTTAAAAATATTAAAATAAATATTTTATGAACTATTTAACATACTCCACTACTTTTATAGACACATATGACATTTTATGAATATATTAAAGATTTTATGTCGAACATAACTTCTGTATATTCTTTATTTAAATTCAAATAAATGAATAGTTCCAAAATTGACACTTTTGTTATTTTATAAAAATAACATATTATAAAATTGTTAAAAAATCACAAAAATATTTAAAATTTATAAATTAAAATTTATATGGTCTAAAATGTCATAAAATGTCAAATTATGGAAATTTAACAACACATATGTAATTATTTATAAAAATTTAACATTAAGAATATTATTAACACAAATAAAATTAAATTGATAAATAATGATAAATCAAGTTGATAATGTTTAAAATAAATTCCTAACATGTCTAAATTTTATTGGTTGATGTTATTACATCCATATCTCATCTAATATTCGTATATGAGTTATTTAGGATGTTTTTAGGTGGGGTTGGAATTTAATATAAACTAATATTTAATATATTTCCAATGGTGCCCCTCTCGTCCCTTATAAAAGGGAACCTCCTCCCTCTCCTCCTCACACCAATTTGAGCCTTCACGATCATCCAATACCTGCCCATTTCACTTCCCCACTTCCCTAGAAACATTCTAGAGGTCCTTGTCTTTTTCATAGACAAATTTTAGTGCCCTAAAAGGAGGTCACAAAGAGGCGCTTCAAAGAAGAGGTAATGTCCGTTACCGATTCTTTCAACTTTATTTCTTCTTCAACTTCTTATTATTTAGTTGTTTAGTTATTAATTAATATCATCATTATCACTCATATACTTATATTTTATTATAAGTATCAAAACAACCCTATTTCACCATATATCCATCCTACAGAAAACGAAATCAACGCGCGTGCATACGTACGGAATACCGTCTCCACGTCGTGGTGTAATCTATTTTCCATCACCACCTTACATGGATGGGTATAATGGTGAAAATAAATAACTATATATGATTATTTTAAAGTGGTATTGATTCTTAAATAGTATACATACACATCAATACAATTTCACAATAATGGGAATGATATCATCGCTCGTGCGTACGTACGGAATATCGTCTCCACGATGTGATGCAACTCGTTCTACATGATCTTCATTGAATAATGATTATATTAATGAATTGAATGAATAAATATGATATATAGTACACTAATAACATTCTGGAAATGAGTTATCTACAACTAAAGGAGAAGGATAAGAATTTATTCGACACAATGCGCATATGAACAAAAAGTAATAAACACTCGAATAACAAGTAGTAATGAAATATTACTAATAAGAAGCTCAGAATATGACCATTTATGATATCATAACAATATGTATGATTCTGTAATAAGTCAATAACATTATTTAAATCATTATACAGGAGTTTCAGACACTTATGAAGCAAATCGGACTTAATGTAAGGGAAAATCTCGCAATCTCAATCTTTATCTGAGATTGTTTATACTTCGGAATTTACTGAGGGAATATTTTATTATCCACATCCATGTTTCCTCAATATGTAATACTATTTCCATCCACATAAAATTTTTTAAATAAACTTTTACCCTTCTGTGAGTTTTTCGTAAAAGATATGAAAGGAATCTTTTGTCATTTTTCATACGAGGTACTTTTTGACTTTTCTGACAAAAGTTTGAGAAAGTTGTTTTTTTTAACTTATACCGCATGAATGGTTTTTAAAACATTATTTCCAAGAATCTCCCTTTACAAATTTTCAAGTATATTTTTAATAAACTTAGTTTACTTTAAAATTGTATGACATGTTAAGAAAAGAAAAGTGTTTTTGAAGTAGAAAGGATATTTTCCTCAAGAATGGAGTTCAAGTGTTTTATAAAAATTATTTTCCATATAAGATAATATAGGGTTCAGTTTTTATCCCTATTATTACATTGATTTGATTATGTTGTGATGGAATTATTTTTATGAATTCATTTTTCTTATATGAATTTTTTTATGATGTCACGATGTTTAAGAATTTCATTTTTATTACATGGGTTATGCTATGATGTATGGTTTATGATTTTGTGGCACACATAATAATGTTATAATTATGAGATGGGTGGGACCTATATCTCCCTCCAATGCATTGGGTAAATATATTATATCTCATGAGATAGACATGGCTGGAACGGCAGGTTAAACTGGTTCAGTGAAACAGGACTAAAACTAGGAATGAACTCGGTTCAGAAATGGACTTTGTCCACTAAGATAGTCTTGGGAATGGGTCTTGACTAATAAGAAATAATTCTCTATGATTATGTGTGTATGCCACAAAGCTTCATGTTTTATGTTATGATTATTGTGATTACATTTCACTACCATGATTTATCCCATGTTATGAAATTTTGATCTCTTTTGCAGGGTAAGATTTCCAAAATGTTATGTTCTTATGAATATGATGTGATTGATATTTCTTTTGTTTACCCTTACTTAGCATTTTAGATCACCCTTTTGTATGTTTTCTTTCCCCAGGTCCGGAAGAATGTTCTTAAGTAGGATATTCCAAAAGGGACTCCAGATGTGATGAAATAAATGGGAGGTAATGTAGATGCTTTATGAACCAATTTTTTATGTTTCCCAGTTTCTAAAGACACTATAATGATACGGTCCTTTCATGGTTTTTTTATATGTTTTAATAAGGGTACTTAAATTTTGAAGTAATAACCATGTATATAATGTATGGGTCGTTATAGTTGGTATCAGAGGAACGGTTTAGTCAACCTTTGGAAACTAGGATGTGAAAGACTTAGTAAGAAACCTAAGGATATGTCTAAGAATAGAACACAATCTTAGTGTTTTAGAAATGTCCATGAACAACCTATGATAAGGCCTTAAGTGTGAAATTTTATTCTTTATTATGTGGTTTTCCTATTATAATTAGTGTTGCTCACACTATTCTTCTTGGTTTTAGTCAATGGATGGAACCCGAAGGAACCATGTTAATGCAGAATGCGACGGGCAATGTAATGATTTTCCCCCTGAGCAACCAAATGATATGGGATCTGGAATGAAAAATCTTGTAGCCATGGTCACACAACATTCTCAACCTATGAATCATGCAGGACTTCCAAATTAGCAAAGGAATGAGAAAAATTCTGTTGAATCCTTCATGAGGCAGCGTCCACCTTCATTCAGCGGGTCTTCTGATCCATTAGTGGCTGGACAATGGATTAGTACCACTAAAAAGATATGTTCAGTTCTTCAATGTTCTAAACATGATAATGTCATCTTAGTAGTGTATCGTTTGTAAGGTGATTCTGATTAGTGGTGGAATCTTATTAAGAATACGAGGCAAAGGTATGAAATTGAGTCCATGGAATGAGACAAGTTTAAGAACTTATTTTTCAATAAGTACTTCCATCGTATTATCTGAAAAAAGATGGGGAAGGAGTTTCTTGAACTAAAGTAAATGGATGATGAATCTGTTGGTACCTATGAAGAAAATTTTACAAGACTCGCAAGGTACGCTTCTGGTATTATTATTCAACCTGGGAGTAAGATCGATCGATTCTATAGTGGCTTAAAACCAAGTCTTCGAAGGTCATTATCTATAAGGGATGTCAATAGCTATGAGTAAATTTTTCGATGTGCTCTCAAGGTTGAGATGGAGATTGGTGTAACCCATCAATCACATGGGTTTGATAAAAAGAGTAAAATGGAATTCAAAGGAAAATCTAAAGACCACACTGAAAAGAAGATGAGGTTTCCCTTATGCTCAATGTGTGGAAAGAAACATGGAGGAAATTGTCTTAAGGGGACAAGAAAATGTTATAAGTGTGGAAAAGAAGGTTATCAAGCAATTGAATGTCAAAATAACGGGAAGAAGATGTCTAATGATGTAAAAAATGGAAGGGATACACAGAATGAACCTACTACACTTAAATGTTTCAAGTGCAAGGAGATGGGGAATTATGCCAATCAATTCCCAAATCCCAGGTTTGATGATGATGATTGACGTCAACAAACTCTTAAGGCCAAAGGAAAAGGAAAGTTACATGCAATTACTATCGGCGATGTGGAGTACGACAACGAAGTGGTGAGAGGTACACTTACCATCCACTCTAAAGTAGAAAAAGTTTTATTTGATTCTGGATCCACGCACTCTTTTATTTATGAGGAATTTCTAAGGGTATCTCTGTATTACCTAAACAATTAGATGTTGAGTTGGTTGTGACAACTCCTAATGGCACAATAGTCGCATCAAAAGTTTACAATTCTTCTCCAATTGATGTTTGTGGGAAAGTTCTTCCTGCAAATCTTGTGATCCTTCCTATAGTGGAATTTGATGTGATTCATTGCATGGATTGGATTTCTTTATATAGAGCTCATATCAATTTCCAAATAAGGGAAGCCAAATTTCATATTCCAGATCAATCTATGATCGTCTATCGATGAAAGGATGAACATAACCTTCCAGTGGAAATTTATTCTATCTTATGGGTCTTGATTCCACTAAATGAAGGTTATTTATCTCAAATGGTTGGAGAGAAACTCACGATTAATAATATTCCCATTGTACAAGAATTTGATGATGTCTTTCTAGAGGAATTGCCAGGTCTTCCACAAAATTGTGTAGTTGAGTTTTCAATAGAACTCGTACCAGGTGATTTTCCTTTTTCAAAGACACCTTATAGAATGGCCCCAATTTAGTTGTAGGAATTGAAGAAGAAACTCCAAGAGAATATTGATAAATGATTCATACGCCCTAGTGTGTCACCTTGGGGAGCACATGTTCTGTTTGTTAAGAAGAAAGATGGATCAATGATACTATGCATTGATTATCGAGAACTTAACAAGATCACTATCAAGAAAAAATATCCTCTCCCAGGCATTGATGACCTATTTGACCAACTACGCGGAGCTCAATACTTTTCCAAGATTGATCTTCGTTCAGGGTATCATCAATTAATTTTCAAAAGGGAGGATATACCAAAGATGGATTTCCGTACAATGTATGGACACTATGAATTTTTAGTGATGCCATTTGGTCCTACTAATTCCCCTCTTATCTTCGTGGATCTGATGAATAGAGTCTTTAGAGACTATCTTGATCAGTTTGTGGTAGTCATTATAGATGATATTCTTGTATATTCAAAGAGAAAGGAAGAACATGAAGATCACCTGAGAATTGTATTAAAGAACCAAAGAAAGGAGAATCTTTATTCCAAATTTACCAAGTGTGAATTTTTTATTCTAAAAGATGCATTTTTGGGTCACATAATCTCAAAAGAGGGGATATCTCTGGATCCAGCACAAACAGAGGTTATCGAAAGATGGTCGAGACCAAAAACAGTAACCGAGATCCGAATATTTCTTGGTTTGGCTGGATACTATCGACATTTTGTGAAAGATTTTTCATGATTATCTAATCCACTCACCAAGTTGACTCGGAAAGGAGTTAAGTTTGTTTGGACGGAGGAATGTGAAGAGAATTTCATGAAGTTGAAAAGAAGGTTATCCAGTCCACCTATGCTCACACTGCCCTGTAGTGGAGAATGGTTTGTGATCTACAGTGATGCATCCAATAAAAGATTGGGGTGTGTTCTTATACAAAATGGTATGGTGATATCTTATTCCTCACGATAGTTGAAAATCCATGAGCAAAATTACCCACCACATGATTTGGAGTTAGCTGCGGTAATCATTGAATTAAAGATGTGGAGGCATTATATTTATGGAGAAAGGTGTGACATTTATATTGATCATAAAAGTGTAAAGTATATTTTCACACAAAAGGAGCTGAATATGCATCAAAGAATATTGTTGGAGATGATTAAGGATTATGACTGATCAATTCATTACCACCCTGGGAAAGCCAACAAGGTAGCAGACACATTATGTCGACAAGACCATTCTAGCTTATCCATGATGAGGATCACAAAAGATCCAATATTTATGTATTTACAAAGGATGGATCTTGGAATTTTAATGGAAGGAGAGAAATATTATCTTTCTCAAATGAATGTTCAACCATCTATGCATGTGAAGATTAAAGAGGCACAGAAAGAAGATGTCAAGTTTCAAAAGAAGATGAGAAATGTTCCTGAATTAAACCTTGATTGTGATGGGATAATAAAGTTCAGGAATCGGGTTTGTGTTCCTCCCATCCTCGAATTGAAGAAGGTGCTGCTGGATGAGGCTCATAGTTCTTCATTCTCTATTCATCTTGGAAGCATGAAGATGTATTGGGACCTGGAAGAGTACTTCTAGTGGGATGGCATGAAAAGAGGTGTTGCTGAATATGTCTCTCGATGCTTGGTTTTTCATAAAGTTAAAGCTGAGAGATAGAAGTCTAAGGGGATGTTACAACCATTACCCATAATATAATGGAAATGGGAAAACAACACTATAGACTTTGTCACTGGACTTCCTAAAACATCCAAAGTAAATAATGCTATCTGGGTCATAGTTGATCGTCTTACAAAGTCTGCACACTTCATTGATATTAGAGAGGATTTCTCTCTAGATCATCTTGAAAGGATATATGTAAAGAAAGTGGTAAGATTGCATGGAGTACAAATTTCTATTATATCTGATTGGGATATGAGGATTACCTCAAAGTTCTGGAGAAGTCTTCAGTATACTCTAGATACAGAGTTGAGTTTCATCACTGCTAATCATCCTCAGATAGATGGTCAGTCTGAGAGGACAATTCAAACTCTAGAAGATTTGTTGAGAGCTTGCTCTATGGATTTCAAAGGTGGTTGGGATCAACACCTACCTTTGGTGCAATTTTCTTATAATAATATCTTTCACTCCAGTATTCAGATGGCTCCTTATGAAGCTCTCTATGGAATGAAATGCAGGACTCCAACTTGCTGGGATGAAGTTGGGGAAAAAAGCTATTAGGACCTGATCTTGTTGATGAGATGGAAGAAAAGGTCAGATATATTCAACAACACATTAGAGTAGCTCAGAGTCGACAAAAAAGTTATGCCGACAATAGAATAAAGGACCTAGAGTTTGAAGTGTGTGATAAAGTGTTCTTACGATTATCTCCCTGGAAGAGGGTCATGAGATTTGGAAAGAAGGGAAAGTTGAGCCCTAGATATATCGGTCCTTTTGAAATTATGGATCATGTTGGGAAGCTAGATTACCGATTGGCGCTTCCACATAATCTCTCTCAAGTTCACGATGTGTTCCATGTATCTCTCCTGAGAAAGTACATACCTGATCCTTCACGTCTACTCAGCTCAGAAGTTGTACCGCTGGAGCTAGATCATTCTTATGAAGAACAACCGATATAGATTCTGGATCGTAGCAAAAAAATCATACTGAACAAGACCACTCATTTGGTGAATGTTTTATGGAGGAACCACCAATTAGAAGAAGCTACATGGGAACTTGAGGATATGATGAGGGAGAGGTATCCTCATCTGTTTGTAATGAAGTGACGAATTTTGAGGGAGAAATTCATTTTAAGGGGGGTAGAATGTAACACCCTGAGATTTTATGAGAAATATTTTTTTATGTCTTATTTTATACGCAACACCAAAGGAATCTTTCACAGCAAACAATACGGACTTGGCTTGTATTACACGCAATCACGACCTTCCTCGATAGCATGTGTAGTACGCAATACCGGGTTTCACTCAAAAACGATATATTATTATGGACTAGAAATTATTCATATTATTAACTAAATTTTGAATTTTGTAACATTATTATTCATCTTACACATTTTCTAGAACATGGTAAGAGAACAAAATAAAGTTTTCGGGTAAAATAAGTATTTTTCAAAAAATGCAGTTTTGCCGCCTTTTGATGGTGCACCCACAGTAAATCTAGTTTTTGAAATGTTTATAAGATAAATTTGACAAAATAAAATTCTCCTTTAGAATCAATATATAAAAATTTACTTTGGATAATTTTTTGATATTTTTCTGATAACTTTCGTATTTTGATGAATAGTAAAAATACGATAATTTTTAATTAAAAACAACTTTTTTTCATTGAGATAATTTATATGGTTAAATTATAATATAGAATGGTTTTAAAGTATAAAAAGAATATATTTTTACCATTTAATATAATGTATGTCATTAGCATTAATTTCACATTTAATTCATATGTAAAAACATTTCAATCTTTGGCAATGTTTTAACTTCTAAAACATGTTTTCTTAACAACGAGAATTATTTTAAATTAATTACTGCAACATATATTTTTTTAATTTTGAAAAATGGATTCCATATTTGGATCAATGGGTCCAAATTATGTTAATAGGCTACTTTTTATTTTTGGACATTCTGAATAGTAACTACGGTAAATTTTATTTACCATAGTTAATGGTAAATCGGGTAATTAAGGGTAAATATAAGATTATAAAATTACCCTAACACCTTTCAAAATCCTATTGGATGACTAAATGATGACCCATATCAACTAAGGGTCGGATTAGATTCATTTAATGGACTTTTTTCTATGAAATTAATTTAATTATTATTACAACCAAAGAATGTGACAACATGTCACTTTCTTAAATATTATAAGTATAATAATTTTAATTTAGTGATAAACTTAATGGAACTTAGAAAATTAATAGTCTACAGAAATATAATACAATTATCTACATCATAAGAATTTATTTAGAATTTTTAGGGATTAAATAATAATCATTTATTATGAAACAATAGTGATGTTGACATTATTTTATTAATCAAAATATCAAATAAATGGTTTTTAAAATATTAAAATAAATATTATATGAACTGTTTCATGTGATCAAATTATTTTCTAGATACATATGACATTTTATGAATCTATTAATGCTTTTATTTCGAACATATCTTCTGTATATATTTTATTTAAATTCAAATAAATGAATAGTGTCAAAATTGACACTATTCTTATTTTATAAAAATAACATATTATAAAATTGTTTAAAAATCTCAAAAATATTTAAAAATTATAAATTAAAATTTATATGTTCTAAAAGTTCATAAATTGTAAAATTATGGAAATTTCACAACACATATGTAATTATATATAATAATTTAAAATATAGAATATTATTACCACAAATAAAATTAAATTGATAAATAAGGATAAATCATGTTGATAATGTTTAACATAAATTCCTACCATGTATAAATTTTATTGGTTGATTATATTAAAACCATATATCATCTAATCTTAGGATATGAGTAATTTGGGATGTTTTTATGTGGGTTTGGGATTTAATATAAACTAATATTTCTTATATTTCCAAAGGTGCCCCTCTCCTCCCTTATAAAAGAGAACCTCCTCCCTCTCCTCCTCACACCAATTTGATCCTTCACAATCATCCAATACCTGCCCATTTCACTTCCCCACTTCCCTAGAAACATCCTAGAGGTCCTGGTCTTCTTCAAAGACCAATTTTAGTGCTTTAAAAAGAGGTCTCAAAGAGGCGCTTCGATGAAGAGGTAATGTCCATTACCGATTCTTTCAACTTTATTTCTTCTTCCACTTATTCTTAATTAGTTGTTTCATTATGAATTAATAACATAAGTATCAATAATATACTGATATGTTATTATAAGTATGAAACAACCCCATTTCACCGTCTATCCATCCTACGGAAAATGAAATCACTGCGCGTGCGTACGTACGGAATACCGTCTCCACGCCGTGGTGTAATCTATTTTCCATCACCACCTTACTTGGATGGGTATAATGGTGAAAATAAATAACTATATATGATTATTGTAAAGTGGTATTTATTCTGAAATAGTATACATACACTCCAATACAATTCCACGATCATGGGAATGATATCGTCGCTCGTGCGTACGTACGGAATACCGTCTCCACGATGTGATGTGATTCGTTATACATGATCTTCATTTCATAATGATTATATAAATGAATTTAATGAATAAATATTATATATAGTACACTAATACCATTATGGAGATGAGTTATATATAACCTAAAGATAAGAATAAGAATTTATTCGACAAAACACGCATAAGAACAAAAACTAATAAACACCCGAATAACAGGTAGTAATGAAATATTACTAATAAGAAGCTAAGAATATGACCATATATGATATCATAACAGTAAGTATGATTCTGTAATAATTAAATAACATTATTTAAATCATTATAAGTGACTTTATGACACTTACGAAGCAAATCGGACCTAAGGTAAGGGAAAATCTCACAATCTCAATCTTTATCCGAGATTGTTTATACTTCGGAATTTACTGGGGAATATTTTATCATCCACATCCATGTTTCCTCAATATGTAATATTATTTCCATCCACATACTATTATTTAAATCCAATTTTACCCTTCGGTGAGTTTTTAGTAAAAGATATGAAATGAATCTTTTTTCGTTATTCGTACGATGTACTTTTTGACTTTTCCGACAAAAGTACAAGAAGAATGTTTTTTTAACTTATACGGCACAAATGGATTTTTAAAACATTATTTCCAAGAAGCTTCATTTACATTTTTTCAAGTTTATTTTTAATCAACTTCTTTTAGTATAAAATTGGATGACATGTTAAGAAAGGAAAAGTGTTTTTGAATTAGAATGGATATTTTCTTCAAGAATGGAGTTCAAGTGTTTTATCAAAATTATTTTCCATATAAGATAATATAGTTTTCTATTTCTATCCTTATTATTACATTGATTTGATTATGTTGTGATGGAATTATTTTTATGAATTCCGTTATCTTATATGAATTGTTTTATGATGTCACGATGTTTAAGATTCCCATTTTTATTACATGGGTTATGCTATGATGTATGGTTTTTGATTTTGTGGCACACATAATAATGGTATAATTTTGAGATGGGTGGGACCTATATCTCCCTCTAATTCATTGGGTAAATATTTTATATCTCATGAGATAGACATGGCTGGAACAGCAGGTTAAACCGGTTCCATGAAATAGGACTAAAACGAGGAATGAACTCGGTTCGGAAATGGAAATTGTCCACTATGATAGTCTTGGCAATGAGTGTTGACTAATAAGAAATTATTCTCTATGATTATGTGTGTATGCCACAAAGAATCATGTTTTGAGTTATAATTATTTTTATTACATTTCACTACCATGATATGTCCCATGTTATGAAATTATGATCTCTTTTGAAGGGTAAGATTTCAAAAATGTTATGTTCTTATGAATATGATGTGATTGATATTTCTTTTTTTCCCTTAATGAGAATTTGAGCTCACCCTTTTGTATGTTTTCATTCCCCAGGTCAGGAAGAATGTTATTAAGTAGGATATTCCAAAAGGTACTCTAGATATGATGAAATAAATGGGAGGCAATGTAGATGCTTTATGAACCAGTTGTTTATGTTTCCCAGTTTCTAAAGACACTATACCGATACGGTCCTTTCATGGTTTTGTTATATGTTGTAATAAGGGTACTTCAATTTTGAAGTAATAACCATGTATGTAAAGTATGGGTCTCTATAAGGAACATGAATAATAAGAAGGAAGAATAACTTGTATATAATGGGGATATATAATCATTGACTCATAGGAATGTGGAAACAATAGAAAAAATGTCATAAGTATGAGTCAACTCTGACTTCCAAGACCCTTTCACATGGAGAAACAAGTTCCATAAAAGAATTTGTTTCACTTTCTATCCCAACATAACGTCTCAGGAGACTAAAAATTACCCAATGAATTAATTAACTATCTAGGAAAACTCATCATATAATTTTCATGCATATTTGTTCCGCATGAATAATCAATCATAAGGGTTAACCATAGAAATATTTGGGTATCATAATCATGTCATAAAGCATAAAAAATGGGAATATCAGAATGGTGTGTATGAAAGAATAGATTTAAATCAAACATGGATATTAATAAGGGGAAAATATTCATAGATTAATTTAATGGATATAAAACTAAAATTAAAACACATAAAAATAGTGTTTAAGAAACTTTAGAGATAAAACATTTTAGTGAGGTTTAAGGAAAATATTAAAGAGAATTTTAACCAGAAAATGAAAAATATTTCATATAAAACCATAAATGAAACAGGATTTTATTTTATGATAAAATGAGTGATTTTATAAAAATAATGGTGACTTAAAACAGATTATAGAGTGCACATGAAAATTTTTATGAAATTGGGAAGTTCTATTTAATTAGGTCTTCTTATTGGGAAGAAGTGATAAGGTGACCTTTTTAAAACATGTATTTTCCCATAAAAAGGAAGTAATGCTATGGATAAATGATTATAGATAATATAAAAAGAATTTACAAGAATTATATTAAAATAATTAATAATTACATTCAGTTAAAGACAGAGTAAGTCTAACCCGAAAGAGGAATGGAGGTTCGGTGGGAATCCCTTATAATATGTCCAAATTGTTTTTCACATGAACTTAATGTTCTAGATAATAAAATTAAATTGATTAATAAATTAATTAAGAAACTTTTATACATTTAATTGATTTGGTTTTATTTTTTTAAGTTCATTTATTTTCATTTTGATGGGTTATGAGATTCAATTTTATCCTTTATGAGCGTTGGTTTCCTTGGTTTTCATGGTCAGCTTACTTGTATACAGGTATGGAAAATTATGTAAAATGAGAATGTTTTTCTAGAACAGAATTTATATTTTATTAATAAAAATCCAGAATATTAAATGTTTATATATGTTATTTTGTTATTTTGGTTGAATATGAATCATTAGATAAGATGTTAGTGATAATTGTTTAGATTATTTTGGTGGTTTTTTTTTCATCACAAACTATTTTTGTTTTATTAATTAATATTATATATATATATATATTAGTTCTAGAAAATTATAGAGGCTATAATACATATATATTATTTTTTTTACCATGAAAATGTTTTTATGAATTTACTTTAAGGTGGTAAAGGAAAATGAATTTTTTATCTTTAAATGCAATAAATTAACCCCTCACTAAAGAGGATTTATTTTTTAGAAGAAAATGGAGAGTTAAAGTAATTTGATAAAGGATAATCCATTAAGATAATAATATTATATTTTATATAATATAATGGATTTATCATGAAACTTTTATGATGGGAGGTGGGGAGAGAGATAGAAATAAAAAAAATATGAAAATAATTTTAAAAAACAAATAGGGTTTTACCTCTTGAATTTCTGCTTCTAGAGAACCACCTTAAGGAAATGGTTTGATATTTTGTTGAGACCAATTAATCATGGAAATTGTAGAGATTAATGGAAATAGTATAGTGTAGAATTTGGGAAAGGCAAAAAGTATGAAAGGTGTGAGGAAAAGAGTTAGTGAGGGGTGGTATTTATAGTGAAGGATAGGGGTGATTTTTGATTATTTAATTAATTAATTTTTTATTTTGGCTCAAGAGTATGAATCTTTTAAGAATTATCACTAAATATATTAAAATAATTATGGAGGGTTATATAGTTTGGGTTTAAATCATCCATGTGTCATCTATGACTCAATAATTCACATATTTAGCTTTTATCATAAATTATCATATTTCACATTTCAAAATAACATCAAGTATTTTAGAAAAATCCCAAAAATTAAAACTATCAATTTTTTGATTAGTGGAATTAAAAAATGCTAACCGTTTTATGAAAATAATTTTTTTAAATAAGATAAAAATAATTTTTAATTTAAATTATGATTTACTTGGAAAATAAGGATTTTAAAATTATAATTTATTTTATAACACATTGAAAAATTAATTAAGGTCTCATAAAATTATCTTATAATCACTAAGAAACAAACTATTAATTTAGGAATCCATTTTATGAAAATAAATTTTATTTTAAATCATTAAATTAATTATAAAATTTTAAATAAATATTTGTGTTTTACAAAAATACTAACACATAATTAATCATTTTCAAAATAATTATTTACATATACTATGATATAATCATATCATATTGTCATTTATATGATGGACATATTTTATTTATACATTCATAGGTGAATTTATTATTTTATTGGATGATTTACTATTCTTATGGGTCACATTATTATTCCAAAGTTCAAGTTACAATTCTATTGGTATAGGTTCATTAAATTCATTGAATACCTCTTATTTCATTAATATTTCATTTATAAAGTTTTTATTGGGTTCTTAATGTGATTTTATGAGATTATACTATATAACAGAATTGTAAGAAGGGAATTTCCATTAAAAATTTATGGTAGATACATTCTCCCCCCCCCATATGAAATTTCTTCCTTGAAATTTTGTTTTACGTTATATGTTGAAAATATGTGAGGGAACTTCTCTTTCATTGCATCCTCAATTTCTCATGATTCATCTTCATACTTATGGTTCTATTAAATTAAATTGACTAGGTGAGTAGTGTTGTTATCAGTAAATTTGTCTCTACGATCCAAGATCTTCACTGGCTGCTCCTCATAAGAGAGATAATATTCCAATTATATCCCCTCTGAATTCTATACATGTGAAGAATCTAGTATATACTTCCTCAAGAAGGATACATGGAATAAATCATGTGATTGAGACATGGTAGGTGGAAATGCTAGTCGATAGGCTACAGCTCTGACATGGTTAATGAACTTGATGGGGTCGATGTAATTGGGACTTAGCTTTCCTTTCTTCCCAAATCTCATGATCCTCTTCAATGGAGATATGCAAAGGAATACCATGTCACCAACCTTAAACTCCAGGTCCTATCAACATTTGTCTTCATAAATTTTTTATCGACACTGGGATACCTTGATACGTTGCTGAATGGTTTTCACCATTTCTCTGACCATTTTATGTCCTAATATATTACATTCACCAACTTCATCTCATCATGTCGTTTTTCTACATATTTTCCCATAAAGGGATTAATATGGATCCATTAGATGCTTGAGTAGAAACTATTGTTATAGGGGAACTCAACCAGAGGTAGATGTTGGTCACATCCTCTTATCAAGTCAATAGAACCCACTCTTAATCAGTCTTCTAGTTTCTGAATAGTCTATTTAGATTATCTATCAGTTTGAAGATGATAAGACATACTTAAGATCATCTATAATTTTAGAGAATTTTGGGGAATTTTAAAAAACTAGGACATGAATCTTGGATCTCAAATGGATATAATTTACAGTGGTAATCCATGAAATATTTAAACTTCATTGATGTACATCCTTGCATGTTTATCCAATGATAATTCCTCTCTAATTGTGATAAATTGAGTTATCTTTGTTTTATGATCCATGAAAACCTAAATATAATTATTTCATGAGAATAACTTTATAAGTCCTATGAAAAAGTCCATCGGGATGTTTTCCCATTTACATTTTGGTATGGGAAAATTATTCATCATACCCTTATCTTTTTCCTTTCATACATTACTTTTTAAAATACCGATCAATTTGATTTATATTTATTGATCTCCTTCTTTATATTGTCCCACCAATTTTTTCTCAAATATCTCGATACATCTTTGTTCTCCATTGTTGAGTAAATATGGTTTAGTTATGTGAATGATTTAGAAGTTATTTCTTTACCTATGGAGTGGATGGTACATATATTCATGACCTAATTCTCATGAATCATTCCTCGTCCATTTTGAACTCTATGGATTTCCCATTTCTCTTGGCCTCTACCTTCTTCTAAATTTCATCGTCATTTATTTGAGAATAATTCATTTTCTCCATGAGAGATGGATGAGAAATAATTTGATAAAAGATTTATTATGTACATTTCTTAGTTATTCCCTTGTCCATACTTTGAAATATAATAATATTATATCCTTATCAATTCTCTTCATTGATAAAGATGTAGAATCATTTCTACTTAGAGCATCTACCACCTTATTTTCCCTGCCAGGATGCTAGTGGATTGAGAAGTCATAATCTTTTATTAGTTATAACCATCTTCACCAGTGGATATTAATCTATTTCTATGTGAATATATATTATAGGATCTTATGATCAGTATATATCTCACACTTTCAGCCATGGAGATAAATCTTCCAAATTTTTCATGGCAAAGATCACAACTGCTAAATCCAGATAATGTGTGGGATAGTTTTTCTCATTAATTTTCAACTCCCATAAGAAGTACTCTATCACTATATCATTTTACATTAGTACACAACCTAATCCATTCTTTGATGCATCATTTTAAACCACAAAAAAGTTACATACTTGTTGGTAGTGTGAGTAAAGGTGTAGTTATAAGACACTTTTTCAAATCTTTAAAGTAGTCTTCGCATTCACTAGTCCATGAAGCCTTTTCTCTGTTCAGAGTCATCATGGTTAGTGGATTTGACACTCGTTAGATTTTTTACACAAATTGTTAGAAATACCCAGCTAAAACAAGGAAACTATGGATCTCTATTACTAATATTGGCTTGGTCCATTTTTAGATTGACTTTTTCTTAGAATAGTCTGTAGATATTACATTATTAGTGATAAAATTCCCCAAGAATGATGCTTATTCCATCTAGAACTCACATTTTCTGTACTTTTCACAAATTTTATCCCTTCACAAATTCATTAAAATTATATTCAAATTCTCCTCAAGTTCCTCCATTCTATTAGATTATATCCGAATATCATTGATAAATACTGACATAAATTTGCTGAGGTAATCTATAAAGTCACTATTCATTAAGTCTATGAATGTTGTTGGAGAATTTTTGAATCTGAAAGACATCACTATGAACTAATAGTTATTCACCTTGTTTTAAAGGAAATCTTGGGAATATATTCCTTCCTCTCCATTAATTGGTGATATCCCAACCAAAGTTCCACCTTAAATAAATACTTGGTCACATGTAGTTGATCAAAAAATTCATCTATCCAAGGCAGTGGATAGTTGTTCCTTATCTTGATTTTATTGAGATCATGATAATAAATAAAAAACTGCATTGATACATCCTTCTTTTTGACGATGAGGACCGGTGTGCCACTTGGTGAAGCACTAGGGAGTATAAAACCCTTGTTTAAATTCTTCGGTAATTACTTCTTTTGTTCTTCCAACTCAACGGAGGAAATTATATAATTCTTCATTGATATAGTTAGAGATCTAGGAATAAATTCAATTGATAACTCAACCTCTCAGTCAGAAGGAAGACCATAAAATTATTTAGGAGTCATATCAGTATATTCTCTCACAATGGGCATGACTTCAAGCATGATTATATCATTTATCTCAATCATTTGAGCTCGAAATACTTTCTCATAAGGCAGTAATATCTACAATTGAAATGATGATTATAAAGAAGATTCATCTTCCTCCTTACACTAGTATTGAATTGGTGGATGCTTGGGTATGTGAAGAGAGATCCCCCTTTCCCGAAAATCAATGTTGTCTTAATATAATCATATTCAATTCATGCCCAAGATAGAATCAAACTTTTCCAATGGAAGTAAGACGAGATTTTATGGGAGGTTCAGTCCACAAAAAATTAACTGGGGGTAGTTATATACTTTGGATGCAATAATTTCCCCACTTTTTGTTCTCACAAATAACACAACCTCTATAATTTGAGGTGTTTTTTGAATAGTTTTACTAAAATTTCATGATTTGAATGAATATATAGAACCAGAATCAAATAGTAAGATTGTTATTCATGAATGAATAAGAGGTGTAGATTGCTCCACATCATTATTGGGATCCACCTCAGCAGTAGGGATAGCATATTCCATGAATTTCTTCCTTGGAGTTTTCTAGTGTTTTTTCCTCCAACAACCCTTGGAATAGGGAAATGGCACACATAATGACCATGTTCCTTGAAGTTGAAATAGTTCACTACAAGTTGAGTGTTTATCTAAATCTTCATTTCTTCTTCTTAATTAGTGGGATTCTCCATATCCCTTCAATAGTTATTAACTATATTCTCTTCTCTTCCACATTTTAAGTATCTCTTGGTTCCCTTTATGATATTTTCGGGATGATTCTTCCAAAACTTTTGACACGAGGGATGTTGGTTCTTCTTCACATCATGTGTTTTATCTATTGATCCTCCAATATTAAACTCCATTTTCCTTTTTTTCCCAAGCCAGGGATACCACTTAGAGTGTCTGATATTCATTTCAACCTTAAGGGAACAATGGAAAATCTCATCATAGCTAGAGAATTATTAAATCACCAACACTTTTTATAGACTCATCATTAGTCTACTAAAGAATTGGTCACTATTTATTTCGATGTTAATGCCAACACTAGAGGTGTTTCATGCATTTCATGTGAATTTATACTCGTACACTTCAATAGAATTATCATCGTTTTTCTAGAGTCCATGTAAATCCCTTTAATTCTTAAGATGGTGGGTTCAAAGAAAAAATTTTATTGAAAAATAATTTATTGAATTCATTCCATTTTGTTGAATCAATTTCCACCATGGTATTTTTTTTCTTGATTAGTTTCACCCACTGATCAGATTCCTCATCAAAACGATATAATTCCATCCCAACATTCTCGTATTTTGAGCACTATATGATAGATAATACCTTCTCAATAGAGTTGATGCACTATTTTGTGAGGAGGGGATTAGATGATCCATTAAACATGGGAGGCCTCTATCATATAAATGATTCAACCACAACTTTAACTTTCCAAGGAGTAGGAGGGTGTTCCATGGAATTCAAGTTATTATTAATAACTCGAGCCAGTTGATAAACTACTAACATGAAGTTTTTTGCACCTGTTCCCACCATATTTGGCAGATCATAACGGAAATTGTCATATTTTCTAATCACATTAATTGTTGGAACATGTTCTTATATTTCCATCGATTAACTATGAAAAATAAAGTACAATTATGAGGCTCTAATACTTAGATAATAAGCATATAAAAACCAAACATTTAACAAAGAAATATAAACATATAAATGAAAAGTATATCCTAACTTGTGATACCCTGAGTTTCTCTCTAGGTTATCCATGGTGATAGAATTATTCCTAGGGTTATTACAAAAGTGATCTATTCCTAAAATTAAAAAACAACTAGAACTTTTTATGATACCAACTATAGAAACCACATACATTTACACATATTATTACATGATATTAAGTATAATTAACCATTAAATACAAACCAAGGATACTAAATTCTAGTTTCTTTGGTGGATTATGTACATAAAAATGGAAACATGAAAACAAAATGAAAATATATTTTATTTAAACTCTATAATAATCCCTTAAAATCCTTTGATCCCTTGTATCTATATAAGATAATCTAGGGAATACATGATCAATGGGATAAGCTAAAAATCTTTGTAGGGGTATAAACATAAGAATAAAGCGAAGAACATGGGTTATAAGGCTTAACATGATGCCATAAAAAGGCATATTACACAAATAAACATAAGTAATAATAACATATAGAGAATGGACACATATAATCATACAATCATAGGATTATATAAACAACATACAACATGACATAAGAATGAGTCAACGATAACTACCGAGACCATTGGACATGGAAAACAGAGTCCCATAAGCGAATCAGGTTTACTCTCTATCCCAACATGACATCTCTTGAGACTAAACATTACCCAATTAATTATAGTGATATTTGGGCACACCCATAATAACATGTTCATGAATATGTGTTCCTCGTGAATAATCAAGAATAAGGGTTACCTGTGGAATGATTTGTATGTCATAATCATGTCATAAAGTGTAAAAAAGTGATTATCAAAATGGTGTCCATGAATGAATGGATTTAAATCATACATGGAAATTAATTAGTGAAAAATAGGTATATATTAATATAATAAATTTCAAATTGAAATGAAAACATGTTAAAAGTGTGTTTAATAAACCTTAGAAGTAAAATATTTTAGTGAATAATAAGGAATATTTTAATGACCATTTAAACCAAAAAAGGAAAAATCATTTATATAAAACCATAAATGAACCAAGATATTACTTCATGATAAAATGAGTTATTTTATAAAAAAATGGTGTCTTAAAATAGATTATGTAGTACACCTGAAAATGGGTAATAAATCGAGAAGTTCCCTTTTATCGGGCATGCTTATTGGGAAGAATTAACAAAACAAGTCAATCTAATTATCGAGAACTAATACCTATGTTTTATTCTCTGTATATGTATTTCATTCTGATTACTTGAGTACGTAACACAACTTTATATCTCTCAACTGTTCTATCACTTTCTATTTATTCTTTTACATACAAAATCATTTTCTTTCATTGGGTTGTGACTATCATATTCTAAAGTTAGGATTTTTCGGGTTGTAAATCTGATTATCTAAAGTTAGTGTTCTAATTGGGGTGGAATCATCATACAAAATCTACCTTTGTTGGTTATTCTTATAATAGAAAATTTATTTTGTAATCAGGTTATGATTCCCCATCAAAAATCTGATTATTGAACAATGTATCTCTCTCTGAATAGTGATGTATAAGAGTGGACTAGGTCTTCTTTAGACCAAACTACATAAAAAAAACTTCCTCTTATTCTCTCTTTTATATTGATATTAATTAAGTTTGATAATTAAATTTTAAAATTATTTTGGATAATTAATCTATTGAATTAATGTTTGAATTTAGTTTATTTAGTCCCCCACTATACCATATTGCATTTCCCTTATGGACCTAACACTTTTCAAATCAGGAATAAATTTTTAATTAGGAATTTTCTCAAAAAGACTCCCTATGAGTGTTGGAATAACAAAAGACCTAAATTTGGTTATATAAATGTTTTTTGGATGCACGTTATATATCATGATCACTTTGGAAAATTTTGATATGTTTTATCCAAAGGCGGATGAAAGAATCTTTATTGTATATGCGGCTATATCTAATGAATTTAGAGAGTTTAATAAAAATTAAAGGATAGTTGAAGAATATATTTATATGAAATTTAATGAAAGTATTCCATTTGACTATAAAAAAAACCAAACAGATGAAGTCACTAATTCTTTGAAAAACATGATACTTTAATCTTCTAAATAGTTTTTTGATAATAAATTAGAATATGATCAGAATCAATCTAGTTATGAAGAACATGAAATTTTATTATAAATATAGAATATATCCTTAATGCACAATCCTTTATATAACATTAAAAAATTCCTAGATAAAGGAGTTTGGATAAGAAGGAGTATAGGATACCTGGTTGATTTCTTTGCATTTCTATCATTATTTTAACATAAGACTGTAAATTAATCCTTAAAATATGAAAGTTATTTTATAGTTTTATAGGAAAAATAAACTATTTTAATTGAAATGATGATTTAGAATTATTATATATTCCCTCAAAAAATCTAGTGATAGGAACCAAATTGATATTTAGAAATTATAAAGATGATCAAATGATAATCATTTTGAAAAAGTTCATGCTAGTTGCAGAAGGTTAAAACAAGGAGGAAAGAATATAAGGAACCCATTTCCTGGGTTTCTAGTCTAGAATCCATTAGAGTCATGTATGTCTTATGTATCTCATGTGAATTTTAAATTATACCATATTGATGTGAAATATACATTTTTAAATGGTTTTTATTGAATGAATTTTATGTTGAGGAACCTATGTGTTTTGAAAACCCACATCTACGAAATTTTATTTTTAATGTTACTAAATATCTTTATGACATTAAAATTTTACTAAGATCTCGGTATAAAATATTAACTTCTTATCTTCATAAGACTAGTTTATAAGTTGTGTTAGAAGATCCTATTCTTTTTAAGAAACCTCTTCTACATTTTATTAGTTCAAATCTATGGAAATAATGTTATTTGTGGGTGAAAAAATAAAAATATTTGTAATTATTTTTCAAAACATATGATAATTGAATTTTAAATTTGTATGATGGGAGATTCGAATTTCATTACTGGTTTTCAAATTTATCAAAAATATTTTTGAAATATTTTTGAATCAAAGTAAATATCGTATTGTTTTATTGAAAATTTTATACATGAAAATAGTATGTTATATAAAACTCCCATATGTAAAAATGAAAAACTAAACTTGGATGAAGCTTTAAAACTAATAGAATACAAGTTGTATTATGGTATTCCTTCGTATTTGAATGAAATATTTCATGAATAAAAACAACAGACATAATGTATAGTCTACTAGCTGTATGATAAAGTACTATTTTTGTATATTTATTTTATCTAAACACTTTTCGTTTGATTTAATTCTATATTCCGATTTTGACTTTGGTGGATTGAGACTAGATAGAAAAAACACCTCAGGTAGTTGCTACTTTTTCGCAAAGTACCTTATTTCAAGGTCCATTAAAAGTAATATTATTCTTCATTATTAATATTTGAAGTAAAAAATATATCTATTGGTAGTTGTTTTTCACAAGTCATATAGATAAAACACTCTCCTTTATACATTGGATGAAATTTAATAGAATTCATACTTTATGTGATAATAGTAATGTTATTACTATTTTGTAAAATCCTATGAGTCACTCTAGGACTAAGCATATTCATCTTGTACATTATTTTCTAAGAGATAATGTCTATAAAGGGGATATATCTTTATAATTTATGAATACTGAGTATCAACTTGTAGTTATTTCACTAAACTACATCCCACTATAAGTTTTGATTTTATTCAGGGATTATGTTTATTTAATTTCTAGTAAATAATTTAATTTTATTTTTAATATATATTATGTTTATTAATTTTTTCTTTTATGTTTTGGTTTTAATGTTTTACTTATAAAGGTTAATTAGTGCTACTATAAATTGAAGCTATACTAATTAACCTATATCAATGGTTTTGAAAACAATTGGTATAGGTAAACTATACCAACTACTTTGAGAACACTCTTGGTATATATACCCCTATAATAACAGTTAGGGAAAACCATTGGTATAAGAAACATAATGAGACCCTATACCAATAGTTTTTTCATAACTATTGGCATATTTAACACCTATACAAACGATTTTCACAAATTAGTTTTTATAAGTACCATGGAGGTACACTATACCAATTATTTTGGGAAAACCATACCACAGACGCAAATTGTTCTCAAAACAATTGGTATGGGTTTATATTGATGGTTTTAAGAACTGTTGGTATAGGTACTCAATTGTTTTTAAAAAATTATTTTTCAAATAACATTAAATTCAAATAAATTTAAATTAATTTTATTATACATATATATATTTATCAAATTATATTCAAAAAAATTCATTGGTAATCCTTTTCTTAAATTACCTATACCAATAGTTTTTTGGAATAATTTGTATAGGTATTTCATATAACATGTAGCAATATTTTGGAAAAACTATTTGTATAGGTCAATACCAATGGATAAAAACCCAATATCCATAAAACCATTGGTATAGGCCATAACAATGGTTTGGACGCCTGTACCAACATTTCCAAAGTGTTGGCATGAGCTTTATTTCTAGTAGTGTAGTTGGTTTCTAAATATGATAGTTCAAAATTTATATTTTCATATTTTATTTTGAGAAATTGTTTTTCTAATTTTATAAATCGTAAATTATTACTCTAAAAACATAGATACTGAAACCAAAACATCGCTTAAAACCACCATATCAAAACCCCTCTCTATTCTACCTTCGATCTAGATACCTTTTGATCATTTGATCTCCCAATAAATTTTGAACCCTTTTTTCTATATATAAAACCTTCATATATTTTGGGTGGAAAAGAATAAGGGAACCAATGAAGCCATTCTAAGAAGATATAAGATGTATAGGTCTTCATGTTTAGGAAGAAAAATTATAAAAGGGAATGTAGTAGACATTGAGTACCTCTTCCTGATGAATCTTTGTAGGGTCATAAAAAATCCAGAATGGAGAATGATAATACACTTTAATCCAAAGGAGATTCTACCCAATTCCCCCCCCCCCAATGAATTGGGTAAAAGTGTGGAGAATACTCAAAGGATGGCACAAGATGAACTAGTCTGCAGATCGGTCCAATGATAACGGTACGCGTCCGGTTCTGCGAAGCGCCCCCTCCGTGGACTGTTGTCGTTCGCGGAAGAGAGGCGGGGATCCTCCGCAGGGGAGAGGCTGGATGGGCGCCAACCTAGTCCACTATCACGAACCACCCCGTCTATGAACCGCGTCAACCAGCCCAGGCCGTATCCACTGTCATTCACGGAATGGAGGTGGAACCCTGCGCGGCCGCGAATCACTCCCCGAGGTAGTTTGGTTCGCGGGGGAGGTGCGTTCAATGCCCCCCACGAGTTGCGGATTGACCAAGTCATCCATAAACCGGGTTTCCGGTCATGGGCCTCCACAAAAGGTCTTGAATTACCATAGATACATCTATTTCACCACTCTATAAAATGATATGGAGGAGGAAGAGGAAAAGGGGAGATCGATCAGATTCTGGTGGAAGGATTTCGAAGGAAGGAGAATAGGACTTCGCAAATAGCAATGTTCCAGTTTGCGAACAAGAACAATTATGAATTTGGAAAAGAATTAATAAGGAACAAAAAATGCATAAAAACATGGTGAACCATGAACTTAAAATAACAATGAAAAGATAACCGCGAACCATGGACTCTCCTCGGATGCACTCCCCGCGGACCTGGTAGTTTATGCTCATTTTCTTATTCGTCGCACCGTGTAGCACCCTCCTACGTGGGCGAAGCCCCGACTGAAAATCCTCTGACTGGCGTCGCCCTTGGATGTCACTGATCGCATGGACCCCTCCGCGCACCAACCTGGTACATGGGCTGCACCCAAAGCTGCAAACTGCCCTGGTTCGTAGGATTCCCATCAATCAGCGGACCACCCTGGTTCGCAGACGGCCTCTCCAGCCACATAACACCTCCCTAGGTGAAGGGTGCCACCCCAAATTTTTCACCCGTGTGGCCCGCCAAATACTTCGGAGTTATTATTACCCGATCCAGAAAAAAATACTTCTTAGTAGGCCTGATCCTTCGCAACCCCCTCATTGGCCTATTCATCATCCCCAAGATGAGGCCTCCACTAGAGCCACCGGACCCATGTGATGTAACATTTAGGCACATCAGCATGCCATTTTGAGTTCACATACCCATACTAAGTGAGGGTGAAGGGGTTTCTCCGTCCCTTGAGAAGATTCCCAAAGCATTATTGGGTTCACATTCCCATGGTAAGGTGGAGTCCGAGCCCGGGAGCCCCCTTTCTTCCTCTCAACTCACCGGGAGGGGGGACCGCACGTCCATTTCCATTCAACTCTGGCAGTGACCACTTCTTCCCCCTTCTGGCAATTAATGGGAAACCATCCTGGTGTAAGCCCCTATCTTTTATTGTCAGAGGTAGCACTCATGCACCTTCATACTTCTTAGGGCTAAATGCCAAGGGAAGGCATGATGGGAATCGACGCCCCTCCTTTCTTTGGTCTCAAATCCCTCTCCCATTGGGGTTTGTCACCACTGGTCATCCCTCCTGGAGTAAACCCACACCATCCTCACTGGAAGCCAATGAACCTTATCCTTTAAACAAGGAGGGTTCATTGCTCCGATGCGCGACTTATACCTTCTGAGAACATCAAGAAGGAGAGTCTAGAGGTATTGTTCTTCTTCTCTGCTCGTCACCCGTCTCCCCTTTCCTCAGCAGGGAGAAAGTGTGAGGTTATCCAAGTCTGTTGCACTCTCATGTTTCTCACAAAGAGCATGACAAACGTGGGCTTAGAGATTTGTAATGGTCACGGTGCCCACACAACGACGGTGGATTAACCCGAACTATATGGAATTTGATACCTATCTCCTAGGCAGGGTACGTAGGAAGCCTCCACGAGGTTCAAGCCCAACAATTTGTCATTCCGACCACCTTTATGTTGGTTTACCCTCACCCGAACTACATGGACTTTGATCCCTGTCTCCTAGGCAGGGTATGTAGGAAGCCTCCCTGAGGTTCAAGCCCAACAGTCGGTCATTATAACTCCCTTTACGTTGGTTTACCCACACCTTGGGCTGCCTCTGAGTGTAAGCCCCATCCTAATCCCAACTACATAGACTTTTATCCATGTCTCCTAGGCAGGGTACGTAGGAAGCCTCCCCAAGGATCAAGCCCAACAATCTATCATTCCGACCCCCTTTACATCGGTTTACCCACACCTTGGGCCGCCTCAGTGTGAAATCTCAATCCCAATATGAACTACATGGACTTTGATCTCTATCTCATAGGAAGGGTACATAGGAAGCCTCCCCGAGGTTCAAGCCCAACACCCGATCGATCCGACCATCTTCACATCGGTTCACAACACCAACCCTGGGCAGCCTAGAGTGTAAGACCCATACCAAACCGAACTATGTGAATTCTGATTCCTCTCACATGGATACGTAGGAGGCCTGTACCACGGGTTCGATCAAACGCTCAGGTCAATATCTGTCCCCCATGGATGAAAATAAACTCCTGAGTGCCTGGTTACATGGCTTTAAACCAGTTCCATCTCAATGAGTCCAGAATCCTCGGGGTCATTAATCCAACGAGGGACGGTAAACCTCGGGCATAAATGAATCTGAACCCCTGCATCCAGCTGGCCATTTCTAACCAGAAGTAATCCATGGATACTTTTATTGGGTATAATCCAAAAATTTGCAAACATATGAATACATGTCAAATCTCTAAGAGAACCCCAGAATAGGCAATAATTCCCTTCAAAAGGGTGAGATGAGCCCTACTTCCCATCCTCTCGACCAATGTGAGTTATTATGAATCACTGATCAATCCACCCAGTAAATGCCTACCTTTGGAATGCAGGTCCACGTATTGATAGATATGGAACCGTTGGGAGTTTCGAGGAAAAAACGGTGCACCTAATATGAGTGATTAAGCATAACCCAATCGTCTCTAATTAATTTCCGGGAAACACATGCTTCTCCCCCACAATCCCATCATACGACGTGAGACAAAAAATAGTGAACACAATGTGAATCTTTAACCAAGCATGTCATATTTAACATAATCCCACATTGTTCCTCCTTTAGACTCACAAGGAGTGCCAACCATGGTCATTAATTACGCATGAGGTCATGAGAGAATGATTTTTCGGGTTTGATGTTTGTATTTGTTAAAATATTTTATAGGTACCACTCAGAACTCCCTTCGATCCAACGGCGTCACGAAGGAACTCACAGGTGCATGCTTCCAACAATACAATGACCGGACTTCCTCACCAAAGGAGGACCCCATCACCTACCCAGGGTCTTCAATGCTGGGTCTCAGATGCATTGATCCGAGAGTACAACTTGAATGGAACTCTCCCAACGGTGGAGGCCGCCATGCACACCCTTCAATCCACAAGGACTCGCCGATAGCCTGCCTAGCTGTGGCCACAAAAGCAGATCCAGACGACCCATGTTTCCATCTAAAACCATTTAGGGTGTCTATCCCCGGAATGAGACAAAACATACCTCCCTTATCTTAGGGAGGCATATGAGGTCGATGCTGAGGACTTTATGCACACTGAACGGGGGTTCCGCTCCAAGGCCCCCAGCGGAAGACGTCATTGCGGTCATTCCATGACTCAACATCCTCACGATAAAGAGGATGTTTCCCCGAGGATCTAGGCCCATGCTCCCCAAGCTCCGGCCCCTCAGACTACCCGACGAGGGCAGAAAACGTACAACCGGGGACCAGTCATCACCCTTGTCACTGAAGAGGAGATCTGCTTCCCAGTCACAGAGATGTATCACGAACAAGCATATACACTTGTTCTCTCCTCCAAAGACCATCATCCAGACATGGAGGCATCATACGAGCAAGCGCGCATCCCCGCCGGGCTCCATCAAGCCAGTCGCTCACACAGGAAAACACCTTCTCGGTAGGCACCTCTCCCTACCTGGGGTTGTGAAACCCACCAACCTGACGTGATGGCGACCCAGTGCTTATAGGACAAGCTCATATAAGATTCTCTTGACGCATACCATCTCGGCATGGTGGAGATCGACAAAGCCCTCCATCCAGATGTGGCGGCAGTTAATAGGCGGGCACGTCACCCAGACAACAAAGGCCAATGACTCGATACGGTGGGAAACCAACATATGCAGGGCTGGAACCCAGTGGATGCTAGTAAATTCCCCCATCCCGATGTGGCGGAAAACAGAGAGATAAACCACCATATCCAGACCCAGGGGCAGATTCGTTCACCTGCCCCGACACAACATAATTGTCAATAGCCACTGACCACTGGATTACCGGAGCAGGATATTACTACTCTGATAAAGGAATGGACCTTCATACCCATTCCAGCAAAAGATGACTCTCTTCATATCTTGGCAATGATGGAGGAGAAGGTATCGATCTCAGATCATATCTTGCAGAATTTCCAGAATGTAATTGCATCAGTAGCAATAGAAAGGACTCGGGCCCGTGGGCCCGTGTCCCCAATTGAGGCGACTCATCAAAGAGACGAGATAGCCACCCGGAGTATATCTGCATCCCTACTTCCACCCAGGAATGTTTCCGGCTATATTCTGTGATACAAGGCCAATCGGATCGAGCAGATTCACTCATTCCAATAGGGGGACACCCTTCCATCCCAGTGGATGCTCTAGATCAGTCATATATTCCTTCTAAAAGTCAAGATGTTCATCAACGTATCACGACTACATCACGGGACCCAATTAGACAGGGACCCAAAGCTGAAGGTCATTTTCAACAGCAGACGGTCCCCGCTGCCCATAAGAAAGCCCCCCGAACAAGCCAAATGCAGCTGGAAAATAATGAGTGTGTTCATGACTCAGCTCTACTGGAAGCTGGGGTTCCCAATGCCTCTAAGCACATATCGAAGGCTCAGAAACCTGCCCACCCATTACCATATTATGGGAGTGGTAGTAGCAGTTGTGAAGGTCCTCCCCACAATGTCTCTACCAGAAGCTCTGAAGGTCTTCCCCCAAGCACCTGCAGGGGCCTCCCCCACAGGCATATAATGATCGATCACAAGAGCTTCTCTTTTTATGTGATTCACGGCAGCCCTCTACATGACAAGAAGATCGAGCAACAAGAAGGCCCTCCACTTGCTGCGGTCTAACCTAAAGGTCCTCCCCGGGGTATACACTATAAGCACTCTCCATGCAGTGGGACCACAGATTATGATAGTAGTCCTCTCTGTCATAGTTGCAACTGCATAGGCCCTCCCCGTATTGATGTCTCATCACGATAAGAAGGCCCTCCCCTTGTTATGGATTTCCCTGAAGGTCCTCCCAGGGGTTACGTTGCAATGACACTTCGGGCAGTCGATCATCAGATCACGGTGGTAGCCCTCACCACCCTGATAATGGAGGTCCTCCCTGTAGAGACATCAAGCAACGCGAAGGACCTCCCCTCATTGCGGTACATTCTGAAGGCCCTCCCCAGGGTGTACCATGCAGATATTCTCCATGCGGCAGTTGTAATGGTAATCCTCTCCATTACAGCAGATGTGATGGTATTCCTCTCCACCACGACGGCCATTGCGAAGGTCCTCCCGACAGTGGCCCCAAGAAACAAGAAGGTCCTCCCCTTGTTGTAGTTTTCCTTGAAGGTCCTCCCCTAGATGCACATTGAACGTCAAACCATGATGGTTATCCTCACCATGATGGAAGTGGTTGCGAAGGACCTCCCTGTAACAATGCTACATAGCCAGAAGGTCCCCCCCCCCACCCTTGCTGGAACACGCCTTAGAGGTCCTCCCCAGGGTATGCACTGAAAAAGTTCTCTATGCAGTGAGGCATCAAGAGGTAATGGTATCACTCTGCATTGCGGCCTCCATTGTGAAGGTCCTCCCTTCAATGACATATCATATTGGCAGGAAGGTCCTCCCCCTGCCGAATCAAGCACATAAAAGGCCTCGTATGCCGAAGCACTAAGAACGATGGGATCAAGCATGTCATATTCCCACCTAGTCTCCAACGAAACCCTTCTTCAAATGGGAGACGTTTTGGGGCCACGTTCATGTTCTAAACCACCTCGGAATCACCCACATGATAATTCGATACCTACTGGTCCCACTGCCTCCGACCACACTATCAGTGAGCATCTCAGTTGGGCTGACCAGGTATAGGAATCACTAGCGAAGCAGTATGACGACATGTTGCACCTGTGGAAATGACTGGCCATGAATGATATACCGGTTATGTTTTGGCCCATGACCACCTCTCAATTGGACATACCAAGAAAGGTTTCGGAAGAATGCATGCATGAAATCCGTTACAATATAAGGACAACCCTACATCGGCTGAAATCAAACCTCCTGACCTACGACGGTTATGTACACCATTTCAAGACAATAGGAGACCTCCTACATCACATCGACCTGGAATCTCTTCCTTCGGCATGGAAACAGCGACCCGAGAGGCGTATAGGAAACATGGAGATAGCCTGACTCAGTGCGCTGCACTAGCTGCACCGCCTCATCAGTGACGCTCTGACGGGAGTCCATATCAGGGGATGGGGGGAACATGGATCTCGGCATTCAACTCCACTCACCGCCCAGAAGAACCCTTTCTGCAAGGTGTCTTTCAACGTCATCACATCAAGACATCAATCGAGTGGGGTCCCTCCTCAGGAAATACAACACACCCAATAGAAATTGGCCTTGAGTAAGTCCCATAAGTGTCAAGCCCGATGGGAACAAGCATCCAATAACTCTTGAATCATGCCACCGAGAGCATACAATAGGCATCTCTCCTAAGAGATGCCAATCAGTCGTCATTTCCTGCCTCCCCCAGAAGGGATTGATTCACAGAATTACTCAGCACCAAAACCCATTCACCCACGAATGGGGGCATGCAAGATCAGGCAGGTAGCAATATCAGTAGCCACTCCCGCAATCCATGGTCAAACCTAGCCCATAGGACTGGGGGGTATTTTTAACAACAAATTCTCCCATAAGACCAATAAAAATGGGAGGAGACTCAGCATCTAGGGAACAGAGCCAACCCTAGACCTCAGGGATGGGTGAATTTTTACCACCTCAACAACAACCTCCCCCACAAGGATCAGTATTCTCTCATCTATGGAGGAGAGTCATAAGAGGAGGTTCCTACCCAATCCTGTCATTTGAATCATCATCCCCTACGAAATGGAGGCATATCGTAAGGTCGCATCAAAGAACTCTCTGCGTCACCCATCGTCAAAGACTTCAAAAGTGATCCCGGGACATGAAAGGGAAGACCTGTAAAAGATGCGGGAGATCCTCCTCCTATTTGGTAGATGACATCTTCTCTGCCCTGTGATATGCATCCATCATCACCATAGAGGTTAACCACACTGGTAACACCGAAGAGGGTGAAAATTTGGATGGATCGGGAGATGATGGTTCCAATCAGGCTGTGACTCATAACGAACCACCAGGTGTGCACACTCGGAGCCAAAGGGCCACCCTAAATATGGCTGACCTTCCAGCTAACCCTCCTCTGCCTACCCTGCGATCTTCCGAAACAGATTAGAATAAAGGACTGGTTACCCTCAACTTGCCTCGCTCCCTCGATAAAAACGAGTTGATCACGCTCGAAGATAGATACGCTCGACAGGAAGAGGAAATGAAAGAATTGAGGCGGCTTAATGTCGAGCCGCTCCAGAGGAATTGTCTTATTAAAAGAGCATCCCAAGAAGAGCTACACCTCACACTCCCAGTGAGTGCACCTCAAAGATCGAGGTTTTCCCCGACAAAAGAAGTACGGTCAGGGCTCCCGCCCAATGAGGCGCCCGGCCTGTCCGACTACCAAAATGTTGATCCCGATGAATACCGAGACTTACCTCCACTTAGGAAGCAACTGGAGCGAGTACGTCTGAACCCTACGAAGGTATCACAAATGCCACATGCTCCCCTGGTTCCAACCGAGCTAGATCCTCAAGCAATGCCTAGGGCTACACCAACCAAGGACTGGGCCCAAAAGGATGTAATCCAGGGTCTCACCAACAACATCGAGGAACAAACAGCTCAATTGGAAGCAATGGATGGTCGACACGCTCTGATACAGCCACAACGGAAGCCCTATCCGGATTGGGTGAGCAATAAACCACCTCCACCCAATTTTGAAAGCCCTGTATTCCCTATTTTCAATGGATAAGGCGATTCTAAATAGCATTTTATGCACTATGAGTCTTCTTGAGACCCTATGAACGGAACTCCGAAACAACAAGAAGCAGTGAAAAACAAATGCTTCGTATGAACCTTGCAAGGATCTGCCTTCATCTAGTATACGAGTCTGCCTACCCAATCAACAAAAATGTGGGAAGACCTTCGATAGAAGTTACTATTTCACTTCAGCTCAAATTTCCTGAAACAATGTTCAATGACCTCATGAACTACATGTATAGGTAGAATGAGAGGGTCTCAGATTTCATCTCTAGATGAAATGGTCTAACCTACTCTCAGAACAGTACAATACATCAAGATGAGATGATTTCCATATGCATCGATAATCTTAGAGATGAGTTGTGAACACGGCTCATACCAGTGGAGTGCACCACTTGCCTCTGTCATATCTTGGACATTGCACATAGAATTGAGGACTCCCAACAGGGAACCAATTTGACGTCCCGAATAGCATCGCAGGCTCCCACAAAGAGAGATGTTAGAGCAGAAGCATCCTCTTTCATGCTCAACCCAGCTCTTGTGCCTACTCCACTGCTCTATCCTCCACAAAATCATCGAGGGCCCCCTATATATCAGTGGCCACCTCGGCATAAGTGGGAAAATCTGAGAGGATCGAAGCGAAACCAGTTTGAGGAATGAATACACAAAGTATACTCATTATGAGAGGACCAAGTACGTGGCGACTTCATCGCCGCCATGAATTGCAACTTGCTACTCCTCCTAGAGCCAAGGAAACTCGAAGAAGTCAGCCGCGATAACAAGCCATATTATTGTACCTACCATCAAATGTTAGGGCACAATATTTGTGAATGATTCATCTTCAAAGACCTCCTACAAAGGATGTAGACTCCGGGAAGGTCGACCTGGGACCACCCCCAACACATGTGACATATATTTCTATCACCAACTCTGACAAAAGGGAGGGGTGGAAGGAAGTCACCAGTAAGAAGGGGAATAAGATTGATGATTGGATGACTCGGAAGACTATCAATAGATCCCAAGGCTTACTCTGAGCTCAACTACAGTAGCCAATGTTTCCTCTAATAGCCCCTGATGCTGCACAGCTGACAATATCAGCCTCACCACCCTCCATGAGTCGATCATCCAGGTGTAATAAAAAAGGGAGGAAACAAGGGCTAGAGGAGCAGTCCGAAATGAGGCTGAAGTTAGCCCCGACACTGGCAGATTTTATACCCTCAAACTTAGCACCACGGGCACCGACCCACCAAACGGTACAATCAAGGCCGACCAGGTTGACTTATCAGAGGATGATGAGCCAATCTTTGGTTCCATAAATGTCATCCATCTTATGGAATCATTCCCTGACGAAGGGTATGGTTATGAACCCGAGTTCCTAACACAAGGAGCTGGTACGAGGAATCGTAGAGGCATGGGATACCAGGGGAGGCGTAGTCGTGGCCGAAACCAACCCTATGGTTGGACCTCATCCCAAACCGTCAATATCACGGAAGCCCATGGGAGAGCCCTTCAACAGACATAGAAGGGGAAAGAATGTACCTCTACCTCTACAAGCAACCACTCTAGCCTCGTTATTATGCGGTACCCATCAGAGGAGGAACAAGAATCAAGCCGCCTAGTGCGCAGAAACAGACCGGTCAGGCCGAGTCCCCAAAATGTGGGAACACCATTGACATCCGACCCCGCAGCCGGTCCCTCCTCGTCACATACTCCAACTCCAAAATTTCCTACTAAGAATCTCCCACCAATGGAGAAGTGTCGGCTTCTGGAGCAGAAATACGATATCCTTAAGCAGCTGGCATCGGTACCAGCAAAACTATCAATCCTGGATGCCCTGAGTTTGTCAACCGACCTCAGGGAGGTGCTTATAGAAGCCTTGCTCAGCCCTCATGAGTTTCAAGCCGAGGTAGCTGCCGCTGAGATTTACCGGATGGAGACTAGCTTAGCTAAATGAAATACAGTGATTTCTTTCACCAACCTGGATGAATATTCCATTATTCAAGGACACATCAATCCACTATATGTGTCCGGAACACTAGATGATGTTGATATCCGTAAAGTTTTTATTGAAAACGGCTCTGGGGTTAACCTCCTTCTCCTACGGACACTCTATATGTTGGGATACAGTGAGGGTGATTTAATACCCTCGGCCATAACTCTGGTAGGTTTTGACAAGAGTTAACAAAATCCAATGGGATAAATTAAGCTAAAGACCCATTTTGGCGACCTTGTGGCATACTCGGAATTCCTGGTGTTCCGGAAGAACATTGTATTCAATGATCTGTAGGGAAGGTTGTGGCTCCATAATCACATGGTCATTCCTTTATCCTACCACCAGTGGATTAAGTACTAAGTCAATGGGAAATGTGGGACATTGCACACCTACAGGGCCCCTTTCAAGTTCTCCGAGTCACACTACATTGACGCTGAGTTTTGTGAGCAATAGAAGAAGAAGCCTTCGGTCGATGGTGTCAACTAGATCCCCATTCCAAATGGTCTGGAAATGGTTCCTAATGACCCCCTCAGACAGCTTGGCAGAGACTACATACTACCCATCAATCATGTTGAGAGAAGGGGTTCAAGTTCAGAAATGCACACATCTTTCCTCATGACATCAACCATTACGACCGAGCTTGACAATGTAGGAGCGTCCGCCAACCCTCAATTTGGGAGTGAATACTTGAGCGAGGATGCCCACAATTCCTCGCCTCATGAATCCCAGGAGCCCGAGTCAAGAGCTCTCCCCTCTCTAGATCATGAAGATAAGGATTTCGGAGAAGAAGAGGAGGAAGATCTCAGGGATGCACCTCCCGCATTTGAGGAACGTATCTCCACTATGGTGGACGAGCTCAGGGAAACAAACCTGGGTATCGAGGAAGACCCTAGGCCCACTCTTGTTAGTGCAGCCATGTCCCCTGAGGAGCACAAGGTATATACCACTTTCTAAAGGAAACATCGAGATGTTTTTTCCTGGAATTACACAGAAATTCTGGGACTCGATCCCAAAGTGGCGATGCATCTCCTAGGTCTACCCGAACACAACCAGGGCTATAAACAGGCCGCCAGAAGGACCCACCCCTCACATTCTGCCAAAATAGAGGCCGAAGTTGATAAGATCATTAAAGAAGGCTTCATTTGGTAGGTCCAGTACCCCATCTGGTTGGACAACATCGTCCCTGTCAGGAAAAAGAATGGACAAATCTGCGATTTCATTGATTTTAGTGATCTCAATTGGCATTGTCCGAAAGTTGATTTCCCGATCCCGATCACCGAGTTATTAATCGATGCAACGGCCGAGTATGACACTCTATCCTTCATGGACGGCTATTCTGGGTACAATCAAATCCGGATGGAATGAGTAGATGAATAATCCTATGACTTTAGGGCCCCTCAAGGATTATTTTGTTAGAGGGTTATTCCCTTTGGTCTCAAGAATATTGTTGCCGCATATCAGGGTGTCATGCATCGTATCTTTAAACCATTCCTTGGGAGATTCGTTGAATGATACGCAGATGACTTGGTGGTTATGTCCAGACAGTGCTCATATCACCTGTCAAACCTTGATACCATCTTCAATAGACTTCAAAAGTATAGCCTAAAGAAGTACCCCTTGAAATGTTCCTTCGAGGTTACCTCAGGGGAATTCCTTGGCTTCGTCGTATTCCATCGTGGCATCGAAGTTGACCACGAAAAGACAAAGGATGTCCTTGGATTACCACCTCCCCACAATCTCACTGAGATGAAGGGATTCCAAGGACACCTAGCCTATATAAGATGGTTCATAGCCAACCTGGCAGGCAACTGTTTTCCCTTAACCAGGTTAATAAAGAAGGGAGTCACGTACCAACAGACAGATGACTTCCAAGAGGCGTTCGACAGCCTAAAGAAGTACCTCTAAATCCCACCATTTCTCATGCACCTGGTTGAAGGAAGACCTTTCATCCTATACGTGACTTCCCTAGAGTGGTCCCTGGGAGCCTTCCTTGCACAATAGAATGATGACGGAAGTGAAAACAATCTCTATTACCTCGGCTGAACCATGATTGATGCCAAGACTCGATACTCAAACATCAAGAAGAGTTGTTTGGCTGTGGTCTTCATAGTTCAATAGTTGTGACATTATCTGCAGCATCATGAAGTCCATTTGGTCTCGCATAGTAACCTGCTCAAGCACATCCTTAGCCGCCCAATGATGACCGGGTGCCTATCCCGATGGGTAGTCATCCTATAATAGTTCGACATCCGGTTTGGGCCTCAGAAAGCTATCAAGGGCCAGGCATTAGCAGATTTTCGGGCAGATCACACTTCAATGGGGACCACTGCACCGGACGCCAAGCTACTTGATGAAGACTTCTTCTCGGTTCAAGAGGAGTTCCTAGCATGGGAAATGTACTTCGACGACACATCCCAAAGCCCAACCGGGAAGAGCATGGAAGATCCCAAATTTAACAAGGTGGGATTGGGGATAATACTCATGTCCCCAGAGAAGGAAATCATTCCATATTCCTTCCCACTATCAGAAGGATGTGCGAACAATGAGGTGGAGTATCAATCCCTCATTGTAGGATTGGAGATCACACTCCAGGCACACGTACAACACCTTCAGGTAAAAGGTGACTTGGAACTAGTCATCAAGCAATTCAAGGGTGACTGCGCTATTAAAAAGGAGGAGCTGATTCCCCTGTTTGACCATGTCTGAGGGTTAATGGTGGAATTCTCCACAGAACAAACATTGACCTATATTCCCCAATCTCAGAATGCCCAGGCTGACGCATTATCTAATGAGGCCACAGCCCAAGCCAACCCAGACCGGGATGAAACAGTTATCAGTATTGCTCACTGTCGAATGGTCTTACCGTTTGTTAAAACTAAGACCGAAGAAATCCACGAATTCAGTCTTGTCCCTGAACCATATGCTCCAGCCACCGACTAGATGACACCCATTGCTAACTACCTTGAACGGGGAGAACTTCCATCAGACAGGGCTGAACAAGAGAAAATACAGAGAAGGGCAATCAACTTTGTCTTATATGGCGGAGCGAGTCAGCAAGAGGTCCTCTACAAATGAGGCCTCGACGGAATCCTCCATAGATGCATTGATGGAGAAGAAACTGCTACCTTCATGACTGAAGTACATGCCGGAGTATGTGGGGAACATCAACCGGGGTCCATGCTTTCCCATCAAGTTCGAAGACTTGGGTACTATTGGCCCACAGTACAACGAGATTGCGAGCGCTTTACCACAAAATGCCACTCATGCCAAATTCATCCCAACTTCATACACCAGCCCCCAGATTTAATTCATCAGGACAAGTACTCCTGGCCATTTTTCATCTGGGGAATGGACGTTGTGGGACCATATCCTCTCGCCACATCCAAATAGCTGAATTATATCCTCATGGCAACCGACATCTTTTCCAAATGGTCATAAGTTGTACCCCTTAAGGAAGTCGGGTCAAGAAACATTTTCAGCTTTGTGAAATCCAATATCATCCCTAGATTTGGTGTCTATCATACCATAATTATGGGTAACCGCACCGACTTCTACTCTGCTGAATTTGAGAAACTATACCAAGAATATGGTATCAAGGCTAACCATTCATCCCGCAACCACGTAGAAGCCATCAGAAAGATAGAGGATTTCAACAAGACCATGTCCAAAATTCTCTAGAAAACGGTGGAAAAAGACAAGCAATTGTGGCTAGATAAACTCTTCCATGCATTGTGTTCTTATTTAACCACAATCTGCACTGCTACTCGGGATACTCCGTACTCATTAGTATACGAAATAAAATTAGTCCTGCCCATTGAGATCCAATTACCCTCGCCTCTCGTTGTAGCTTTTGATGAATTATCCATCTATGAGAAATCATAAAAGTGGATACATGAATTAGAGCAGGTAGACGAGAAGTGGTTACACACTTTACGTAATTTGGAAGTATATCAGAACTGGATTGCAAGAGCCTGCAATAAAAAATTCTGTATTCGGTGTTTCTTTTAGGAGAATTGGTGTTGGTCCTCCAGACCCCAATGATACCGGGATTGAAACCTCCAAAGATGGAGCCCAAGTGGGAGGGACCATATGTTATACACAAGGTCTAATCTAAAGGAAGATATGCCCTGATCTCCAGGGACAGGCAGTTCACTACTGAACCTACAAATGTGAGATTCTGGAAGAAGTGTTTCGCATAGAAATCAAAATAAGATTATCGTCCAAGATGCAGGATGTTAAACTTCCATGCACCCAATGGTCCAAACTCTATGACCCTAAACTACGAGTATTTTGTCCTCACCATCATAACAAAAATAATTTATCGTCCGAGCTGCAGGACGTTAAACTACCAAGCATCGAATGGTCCAAACTCTATGACCCTAAACTAAGAGTATTTCTTCCTCACCAGCATAACTAAAAGTAGTTATCGTCTGAGCTGCCGGATGTTAAACTGCCAAGCACCCAACGGTCCAAAATCTATGGCCCTAAACTATGATAATTTCATCCTCACTGCATGATGTTAAACTGCACGGATTTCAAATAACTATGTACGGCTTGATTCATTCCCTCGTAGGATACGTAGAGAGGCCGAGATCCCTTATCCTGGCCCAGCCACTCCCAAATAGAATAAATTTAAAAAAATTCCCCCTTCCCCTGTGTATGGACCAGCCCTGCATGGGGTATACTTCTTTCAGAGAACTACGTAAGGCTTTGTTCCTGACATCGCAGGATACGTAGCAACGCCATGCTTCACCATCCTGGCCCATCCACCCATGAATATATGTTAAAAATCCCCCCCCCCCCCGTGTACGGACCAGCCCTGGACGGGGTGTATTCCACGTCCTTGCCACACGATGTTAATCTGTACGGATAAGGATAAAAAATGCCCCTTATACACTATTCATGGACTAGACCATCACGAGGTGTATTGTCTTTAATAGAACTACGTGTGGCTTGATTCCTGCCCTCCCGGGATATGTTGTGATGCCTAGATTTTGTTTCCAGGCCCAGCCACACCAAAATGATGTTTAAAAGAAAAAAAAACTGCCCTTTTTCCATGTGTATCGACCAGTCCTGCACGGGGAGTATTGTATATCAGAGAACTATATGAGGCTTGATTCCTGCACTCGTAGGATACGTAGTGACCCCATAATTCCACACCCTGGCCCAACCACCTCAAATGAAGCCAAAAATACCACCTTCCCCGGTATGGACCAGACCCGAAAGGGGTGTATTCCCCAACAGAACTACGTGAGGCTTGATTCCTGCCCTCACGGGATACGTAATGACACCAAGGTTCCCCATCCTGGCCCATCCATTCAAAAAAATTATCTCTCCCCCATGTACGGACCATACCAGCACGAGGTGTATTCTTCGTCCTCACCGCACGACATTAAACTGCACGAATTTCAAAGAACTACATAAGGCTTGATTCCTTCCCTCGCGGGATATGTTGTGATGCCAGGTTCCATCACCTTGGCCAAGACGTCCCCAAATATAAGTCAAAAACTCCCTTTTCCCCCGTGTACGGACTAACCCTGCTCGGGGTGTACCTCCTTCAGGGAACTAGGCGTGGCTTGATTTCTGCCCTCGCAAGATGTGTAGTGACATCAGGGTTTCCCATCCTGGCTCATCCATTCCCAAGTGATGATTTTTTTTTAAAAAAATTTCTCTTCCATGATGTACAGACCTGATCTGGACGGGGTGTATTCTTTGTCATCACCGCACGACGTTAAAACTACACGGACTTCGTCCTCGCTGCACGACGTTAAAAATGAATAGACTACATCCTCACCGAAAGACTTTAAAACTGGATGGACTTTGTCACAAACCACCCAATATATATGGAGAAATGAGATGGAAATACTACTTGCGCATTTGAATGCATCCTCTCTATACATCAGACTCGACAACCCGGATAATTATGGATCTTCATAACCATTCACAGTCGTCGGAAGTTGAAATTTATCAACCCGGGGACACCATTGCAAGACTATGCATACCATTCCCTCAGTGGATCTACATATTGATAGCCCTGGTCTGTCTTCCAAAGGAAATATTTCCTCAGGCGATACATTTCCTAGCTCTATATTTTTACCAGCTTCAGAGCCTTCATATAATATCTCCCTATCTAGAAATTTATAGAGCAGTGGTTTACAAGTCCATCCCCCTTTTTTCACATCCAAATGTTACCAGGTTATCCCTACTCAGTTAGCCTATGTATCCGCTCGTGGTTCACATGACGACCTGCATCTATAAACATCAAGCCAGGGCTTGGCTACTTTGACTCAATGGACAATTGCAGTGAAGATGATTCTTGTATGCTCAGACACCATTATCCCTGCTTACTGAACTCTGTAATGTGAGCATTCTCGTATTTTTATAGTCATTCATGGCCATCATAAGTGGAAAGTCATTGGCCCGGGGACACATTTGCATGACTATGCATACCATGCCCACAGTGGCTCTGCATATTGATAGCCCTTGGCCCGTCTACCAAAGGCATGATTTCCTCAGGCGATACTCTTCCTAGCTCTGTATGCTTACCGGCCTCAATGACCCCACACCACATCTCCTAATCTGGGAAACCTCAATGTTACAGTTTACAACCTCCATCCCCCACCCTGTTAAGAGTATATCAGAGCATGGTAACTCAGTTATCCTTTGGGTGACTGCAGTAATAGTCACCCAATAGTCCGAGCACTATGACCGCTAAACTAAGAGTACTTCATCCTTACTGCACGACGTTAAACTGCACGAAGTGAAGGTACACCCCCTCTCACAAGATAAATCATCATAGGGAGAATTCTAATCTTTAAAAGCAACAAGGGATGAATATGCCCGACATGTCCAGATATTTTCTTACAAAATGACAGGCTTCATGTCCTGGACAATCGCAGATCCTCATAACCATTCACAGCCATCAGAAGTGGAATGTTATAGACACGTGGACACCTTTTCATGACTATACATACCACTCCCATAGCGGATCTTCATATTGATAGCCCATGACCCATCTACCAAAGGGAAGATTTCCTCAGGCGATACGCTTCCTAGCTCTGTACACTTACCGGCCTCAAAGCCCCCATATCAATTATCCTGATCAAAGAAGCCCCAGAACCACGATTTACACCAGTCAACCCCTCTCCACATCTTGGGAATGCCGAGATGTTCATGCCTAGTTACATTCTGATAAAGTGTAACCTTTTCAACTATGTCCTTACAGTATGACGTTAAACTGCACGGAACATCTGGGCAACTTGGCATAAAGCTGCAAAGACCAAGCATTAAACATCCAGGGAAATGCCTCCAACTACAATCATTTTCACTATTTTAAAAATGCCTAATGTCCTCGCTGCACGACATTAAAACTACACATCGTCGAAAAAAATGCCCCCCTTCATTGCTGCACGATGTTAAACTACACAAAATCCTTTAATAATGATCCTCGTCCTTACCGCATGACGTTAAACTGCACGGAATCTGTCCTTTCCGCGTGGCGTTAAACTGCATGGTCAAACCTGTCATTGGTTCAGTAAGGAACATAGGCTTTTCTCTATCCCTCAGTGCATGGGTCAGACCTTCACAAACCAATATCTCACACCAGCATGACAAGGAAAGACATCACCCATTATTGGGAAATTTAGTTGAGATGTTTCTCCTATATCCAGGCACCCTCTCCTCATAAACCATACTCTGTAATCAGAAAAAACCGAACTCTCATAAGCCACTCCTGGTGGTCCCGAATCTCAACTTCCCTGAAGTTGCTCGGCTATCAGTAGAATGAAATCATTGACCCAAGGGCACCTTTTCCTGACTATGCATATCATTCCCTCAATGGCTCTACATATTGATCACCTCTGGCCCGTCTTCCAAAGGAAATATTTCCTTAGGCAATGCTTCTATCCGTACGCCTCTTGGACCATGAGCCCCCATGTCCATCCCGAGATTCGGAAACCCTCTGAGATATGGTTTACTAGACACTTTCATGACCCTTCCTGAATATGGTGGAACGTCTCTGGAATGATTACCGAGAATCAGGAGAAGTCGTTCCATTTTAAATGATGTTCTAGATGCATGACATTAAACTACGCCAAAATCCAACCATACTTTATACTAGATAAATGTGTAGGACATGGACCTTGATTCCACACTCTTGATTAATACAGATGTTCTCAAACACTTTCAGACGTCACACGCCCTTTCCGAGCCACCCCTGGTGGTTTTCATAATCCTCTATGCCACCCATGGAGGTGTCCATAAGCCGGACTTCCATAGAGTCCTCAGGCCATCAGAAATGGAAAGTCATTGACTTAAGAACACATTTTCCCGACTATGCATACCATGCCCTCATCAGATCTACATATTGATCACCCCTGACCCGTCTACCAAAGGAAATATTTCCTTAGGAGATTCTCTTCCTACCTCTGTACACCCATACGACTCCCATGCCTTGAGACATGCCGTGCATGTCGGTCGAATCTAAACATGTTCCTCCCACATGCGTCTGAAGGATATCGAGACTTCTATTAATGAACCAAAACTCATTGGGGCCCTCACCCCACCTTATCTGGTCAAAGATTTTCGACCTAAAACATTAGTAATGATAGTCTTGTCGGAGGGACATTAAACCGCTCACAAAAAGAGGTGCAAAGCCTGTTAGGACGAAAACACCAAAAGGGATACCTATGAAAAAGTCTGGCCATACCCGCTGGATCCACACCAAATGGGCCCAGGAAAAATTAGGGTATTAACAGAAAAGACAAAAAAGTTTGCGGGGTCTTTCTACAAAACCCAAGAAATAGTCAAACTATGCTCGCTGGATCCCATGATCCAGGATAAAGTTAGAGCTCGTTTATATTTTTATCAATTGCCCTGATCTCTAATTATTCTATGTTCGGTGAATTAACATATACAACAATCACGAGAAATAATTTCAATCACAGGAGAAGAAAACAAGAGCGCTAAGGAGAAGCATTTCTTTGTTCCCTGACATAGTTGGTGAGAAGGGAATCCACAATCCAGAGCCTCCTTTGGCATGAAAGGTAATTAGAGGAGGTTTTTAGTGAATTCACAATGTTGTATCAGGCACTAATGAGAATCCTTGATTTCGTGATAAATATTCTGCAGTCTGGTTGTCTCAGCTTCTGCACCATCCCGCAACGCTTCCACCTCTTGGGCCGCCTTTGAGATCACCCTCATACTTTCGTCTATCTGCCTCTCCCCTTCTTCAATTATGGTGGTGACATTAGTCTCTTCCTGTCATAGCCACTGTATGTCATTCCTCAGAACCACTAATCGAGAACGCTTCTTAATGACTTCTCCCTGGAGTCTCACAACTACCTGGAATTATCATGAGCATATGTTAGGAATAGTTGTCATGTCGGGGAAAGGTAGGCTTAAGATTGAGCAGCAGAAAGTTGAGATTCTAAACCACCCAGTCTCTCCCAGTCAGCGAACACCTGCTTGACAATATCATTAATACCATGGTAGTCAAAGCCCCCAAATCCCATCAGCATAAACAGATTGCGTAGCTTCGGTAATTTAGTTGGCATCTCGGCCAAGGGCGTCTGAGAAATCAGCTTCCAAATTTTCTCCCAAGCCCCTTGGTGAGCAGGTCGAATACTTTATGTAACGCCCCGACCCCAGCTACCCAGAGTCGGTGCATTACTTCGTAACATTGGAATGATCACAAAATATCAAGTCTCAAAAGTCCGATTAGTTTAGTAGCCTTGGAAACACTAGATACATTCATAAATGTTACATTACATCATAAAGTGAAAAACTAATAACAAAGTCTTCATAGTCCACACTCATATCCTCTTCTGACTATCCCTGCAGGTCATTCATAAAATACTTCTTCACATCTTGGAAAATATTAAAACATTGAAAGGGGTGAGCTCAGATCCTCAGTAAGGATAACAATATTGCGGAAGCTTTAATAAATAAACATAAACATTTAAGGGAATGTATAACTAAAACAAAAGCCTTTTAAACTTGAACATCAACATAATATGGAAAAAGTAAAATGAGATAATGCCATTTACTTCTTCACATGGATATTCTACTAGTCGAATAATCACATGCAATATCAATAACCACTTTCATAATGATGGAATGCATAATGCCAGACATTCTCAAACATTTTGTCAAGGCCTCGGCCAAGACGTCTAAAATGATTAAGGCCTCGGTCAAAACCATAAATCAAATTGGGAAAGGGCCTCAGCCAATTCCACGTCTAGTTATCTCATGAGACCTACCGATGCATCGAGGAGCTATAGCGGGCTCCACCCGCCACTTACTAAGTCCAATGCATTCTTTATATGAAAAATGTTATATAAACATTTAGGAATACCATTTTTTTTAAAATACCATTTGAAATTAATTGCGGCATCAAAATACCAGTTTAATTTTTAGAAGTTACTTACATTTAAAATTGCTCAAATATACTCCAGTGTTTTTCTGAAAACATTATGCAAGCTTCTGAAAACAAAATAACTAATTCTAAGACTGCTCGACTAATTGCAGGCCATGATGGGTCCACGCCCAATCCCTTCCTGTCTACCACACTCGAGAGTCAGGTTTTCTAACAACATTTTTAAGCTTGCGATAAATACGTATACATTTTCACTGGATTTTCATACATTTGAGAGAAATATCTCTCTCTTTTTAAATCATTTAAAAACAGTTATGGCTTGTAGAGGAAGCCGAAACTAAAATAATGGTCACTGCGGCGGGGAAGTCGTTGTCGCCGCATAAGTACGGCAAGAAAAACAGTCCTTTTTTTCATTTAGCAAAACGCTTCGTATAAAAAGATTCTTTTTGAATAAACATAAAAGTAAAAGGGTTTTATAGACCATATAAAAGAAAGTTGTGTACAAAACGAAATATGCCTCAATGAAAGGGGATTGAGACAAAGTCCTTATAAAGATCATTTTTTAAATAAAGTACATATATAATGTGTATTCACTATAAGTACACATAAATAATGTAAAAATACAAGATAGTACATAATAATATCATGACATAATTTGAAAGTAGGAGATTAACCCAAAGAATTGAAATTGGGTTAAGAAGTTCCCTTACCTTGCGTCCTGTCCTAACTCAACCGTTCTTTAACCTCCGGAATAATAAACTAGAGTTAATTCCTATTTAATTAAGAAACTTTTTCTTGTTCATTATTCCTTTTATATCCCTTATTACCATGTTATTAACATTATGTAATTATTTAAGTTTATAACTGTCATTTTTTCGATCTTAGGTACTTGAGTCAAAAATAAAATTCTTATAATTACAAGTTGTTCATGTGGTGATATATCCATTATATCCAGAATTATTTTCATGATGTAGATATCATATATATCATATATATTCATTATATACATGCATTTATAATATTACATATCATTTATAGGTAAGAAATGAAATTCACCGTTCATGGAGATGGTAAGTCGTACGTACGCATGAACACTACTTTCATTTCTATTTCGTATTTAATGGAATGAAATCATAATTATATAAAGGTATAATATAGTTCTAGTATAATATCATATATAATATCATTTAATCCATTTTTTATACATCCCACATATGGCATTAACGATTCACATCACTTTGAGGGGGCGGTAGTCCGCACTTCCTAAAATGAAATTAACGCGTTTACCCATAATGGAAATCATAAAGTATGCCATAAATGAGAAATACAGAAGCATAAGTAAAACATAAACATATTATATATCATATATAAATATAGTTACATTTTAATGGCCACCTTTTATGGTGTTATATAAGTGTTGAACAATCATCGTTTCGTTAGGGAGAAATTCGCCATCCATAGAAACAGTATGTTATTTAACCATTATATGTAGGTGTGTGTAAGTGTAGCTCGAATCCTTCTTATAACAACATCCTAGTATATTGAGGATACTGGTGTTGTTACAAAATAAATGAATAAAAAGAGTTTAATGGGTTGGAGAAGCTAAATAAAACAAAACAACATTAGAGAAGACATTAACTAAAAATCGGGTAACTCTTTTTGATTTGAGCCAAAGGCTTCCTTGGGAAGAATTCTGCCCAAAGTGAGGCTTCTAGGAGTAAGGGAGAGAAGTTGGGAGGGTATTTGGGCAGAGGTTGGACGAACCAAATGGCTTGAATGTGTGAATGAGGTGGTAGAGGTGGGGTCCTTTTATAAGTGGAGAGGAGGGGCACTCTTGGAAAGTAAAGAACATTCACTTTATTATAAAATGAGTTTCGGATTTTAGAGGTCCCACACTTATATTAATCGAGGATAAGGTGATAAGGGTTAAAAATCGACTCATCCAATAGGTTATTGACAAGTGTATGCCTTGTATTTTACATTATCTCTTTATTTTATTTAAATCGTTAAATAATGAGGTCATCGCTGCATCATCATGATGTCATAAATAATTTAATTTATTTAATTTCTAAAAATTATAAAAAAATACTATGATGTAGGAAATATTTGTATCTTTCAAATGACTATTTATAGTCAAAAATATGACTTGTATAACCCCATGTAAAATGTTTTTTAGTAAAACATTTCATGTTTGTGTCATTTTTTACTTTAACATTAAATAAAAGGTATTTATGTCATTTTCCAACTAAAGTGGCTCCATGGGGTCCCCAAGTTGTCTCATGGATTGTCTTGGTCGGCCATGGCACATCCAATGAGGTTAGGACATGTTTCATGCTCATCTCTTATTATTAAAACATTATTTTTACCTTAAACTACACTAATTACCTCTAATCGCGATTAAGAACTTAAAAGCTACTATTCACCAAAAATTATTTTAATCTCATTGAACCACATTTTACTTCTTAATGACAACCATGTATGTAGGATTTTTGAAAATAAAAACACAGAAGTGGTAATATTTCATTTAAACGAAAAATCAGTTATTTAACTACCACTTAGTGGTTTCACTATTCATCAAAAATTGAAGTTTTTCAGAACAATGCCAAAATTTCACCCTAAGATATAATTGATATTCCAAATTCAAAAATGATTTCTATTTTAAAAAATTCCAAACATATAATTTTCATTAATTAATTTTATAATTAATTCCCGCTGTCACAACAAATAGCGTGTTTTTAAGAAACAATTTATATCAAAAGATTGGCAATTGTTTATGTCCAATTTCAATGTTAAATTAATTCGAATGACCACCATTGGATAAAATGGTAAAAATATATTATAATTATACTTTAAAACAACTAAATATTATAATATATCACTATAAATTATTTTGATTAAAAAAGTTCTTTTAAAGTATTTTTCACTATTCATAAAAAATTAGAAGTTCTCAGAAAAATACCAAAAATTCAACACAGGCTAATTTCGATATTCTGAATCCAAAAATGAAGTCCATTTTGAAATATAAAATTTCTATAATTTTAAAAAGTGGTTATTACTATTCATAACGGCCACTTCGATTAGTCGTGGTGTTTTAGAACTCGAAGTTGCGTACAATGCAAGCTATTGCATTATTGAATGAGAAGCGTATTGTGGAAGCTCGGGGTGTTACATTCTCCCCTCATTCAATAAATTGTGTCCTCGCAATTTGAAATTTTTCTTGGAAAATAAAAGGTTGAAAATAGAAAATACCTTTGTAGAAAACCCACATCGGAAATAAGGTTAATAAAAATATAACATTAAACGAAAGAAAGATAAGTACAAAGGTCACCCAAGATAGCCCATACTAGGATTCTATGAAAATATGGATATGGAAGAAAAAGAAACCATCAAGGTCTGATGGAGAGTTGTAGAAAACTATATTAGAAGAAAGTTAACACTAAGAAAATCACAAACTTGTGATTGGTTAAATGGTCATTGAATCCCCAGTTGGAAAAGTTAACCGGCAACGTTTTTGTTTTAAGTTACCTTTTATAAAGTTGAAGAATTTATTTAGGAGATTTACTAAGAACGTAAGGGAATATACATACTTGTCATGTAGACTTTCATTCTTTAATAAATATTTACCAAAAACCCATCATTCACTCTAGAAGGTAATAGAACTCAAAAATATTCTATTTATCCTAATTGTATAAGGTTCCAAATGTTAACACATTCCATTTAGATTAGTAAAATTATTTTGTAATAACCAGGGACATCATGTAGGCTAGTGGTAGGAAACAAAGGCTTGTCGCACTATGGTTGTGGGTTCGATTCCTACAGCTTTGTCTGACGTGATGGGTTATTCCCCACCCTGCAGGTTGTCCTTTTCCTAAGACTATAGTATTATAATATTCAAAAATAATCTTCATAAATTTTTTAACCTTAAACAATACTATCCAAAGATCATCTTAATCCACTCCAACCTTTATAGTTATCCAAAATACCTATGTCCAGACTTTCTCTAAAAGGTCCTTAATTCCAAAATCAATTTATCAGATTCCCCAAACAAAGTAAAGTTTCTCTTATTGTCACATACTAAAAATATGATTACCTTCATCATATTAAAACCTTACTGAAACAACAAGTACTGTAGTACAATCCTTATATATATATATCACATTATTCAAATAACCAGAATATAATCCATGAGTCCAAAAGCACCAATACATTAATTATTCCGCTTCAAATGTAGTAACAACATAAGATTGTCCTTGATCTCTTGGCCTTTTCGGAGGTAAGTTTCCCTGATGCTTAGGACATTCATTTGCATAATGCCCCATTTTCCTACAATTGTAGCATTCAACATTGATAGCCTCTTTCTTTCCCTTGCAATCACACGCCTGGTGACCTTTTTCTCCACATTTATAACAAACTCCCATTCCTTTTAGGCAAGTACCAGGGTGATTCTTCCCACAATTATCACATAATGGAAAATCCTTCTTTCCCTTTTTCCCTTTATCTGTCTCTTGTTCTACCGTTCTCTTCTTCTCTTGCTTTACTTTGTTGTCATAAGACTTAGAGAATTCCTTTTCTTTCTTGATAGCACATGAGACAATATCTTCGTATCTTGAGAAAGATTGTGATACTAAAGCTCTACGGAGAAATGGTTTTAACCCATCAACGAAACGATCAATCTTACCTATTGGGTTACATATATAATCTGCAGCATACCTCGCCAACCTTGTAATGTTGGCCTCATACTTTGCGACATTCGCATCCTCCTTTTGTCTCAGACTCAGAAAATTGTCTTTCCATCTCTACTCGATGCTCATGAGGAAAGTATTTTTCTAAGAAAATCTCTTTGAACTCCCTCCATTCCATATTCGATACGTCATCATCATCCTTTGTATTTTCAATTAATGACCACCATTGATCGGCATCTCTAGTGAGGCCGTAAACTTCCATGATAACCTTCTCCCTTTCGCTACTCCCCAAGGCGTGGAATATTTTCTCTAAGGAGTTTATCCATTTCTCAGTTACTAATGGATTTGTACCCCCATTAAATGTTTGTGGTTGTTGCCTCAGGAAGAGGTCTAACATTGATCCTCAACGTTGCGGATCAGGGTGCTCCATACGAGTAAGGTTATTATTCATAACCTAAGTGAGTTGTCCCAGTATGGTAATAAGTTGATCAGCACCAGTTGTATCTCCAGATCCACAATAATTATCTTGAGCAGGAGGGAAATCCCTACACGGAGTGCGTGCATTGATATTCTTTCCATTCCTTCCACTAGGCACCATTTCTAAACAATGGCATAAACTATATAAGTTTATGAATCAAAATAAATAATTCCATACTTGTAAGATACTTAACATAAATTGAACTATTTATGGATATAATCCATAAAAATGTTTTCTTTGAGGAAGTATATACTCATAACCCTTCATAGTGGTTTATAAAGAAAATGAGAATTATCCTAAGCATATCCTCCGGGAGTGTCGTAACCAAGAGTGCAGCAAGGCCCGTTGTCGTGCACCAGTTCCCGTTCGAGTCTAGCTCAAAGTGTTGTTTTCGGGTTTTACCCCTAGGTACATCTGTGCAAGATCCGCCTCTACCTGCTCGTATCCAGACATGGATGTATTGCTCGGAAAACTCACAAAATCTCTATAATACCAAAATTCTAGGAAGTTCTTCTATACTAATCCTTAAAGTCTATCTTCGGGCTATGTGCTCTAATCAAAGTTTATCTAAATCTAGCTTCCAAGGTTAGTACTAAACTGCCTCTGATACCAACTATAACGCCCCACCCCAGCTACCCAGAGTCGGTGCATTACTTCGTAACATTGGCATGATCACAAAAGATCATGTCTCGAAAGACCGATTAGTTTAGTAGCCTTGGAAACACTAGATACATTCATAAATGTTACATTACATGACAAAGTGAAAAACTAATAACAAAGTCTTCATAGTCCACACTCATATCCTCTTCTGACTATCCCTGTAGGTCATTCATAAAATACTTCTTCACATCCTAGAAAATATTAAAACATTGAAAGGGGTGAGCTCAGATGCTCAGTAAGGATAACAATATTGCGGAATCTTTCATAAATAAACATAAACATTTAAGGCAATGTATAACTAATACAAAAGACTTTTAAACTTTAACATCAACATAATATGGAAAAAGTAAAATGAGATAATGCCATTTACTTCTTCACATGGATATTCTACTGGTCGAATAATCACATGCAATATCAATAACCACTTTCATGATGATGGAATGCATAATGCCAGACATTCTGAAACATTTTGTCAAGGCCTCGGCCAAGATGTCTAAAATGATTAAGGCATCGACCAAAACCATAAATCAAATTGGGAAAGGGCCTCGGCCAATTCCATGTCTAGTTGTCTCATGAGACCTATCGAGGCATCGATGAGCTATAGCGGGCTCCACCCGTCACTTACTAAGTCCAATGGATTCCTTATATGAAAAATGGTATATAAACATTTAGGAATACCATTTTTTTTAAAATACCATTTGAAATTAATTGCGGCATCAAAATACCAGTTTAATTTTTAGAAGTTACTTACATTTAAAATTGCTCAAATATACTCCAGTGTTTTTCTGAAAACATTATGCAAGCTTCTGAAAACAAAATAACTAATTCTGAGACTGCTAGACTAATTACAGGCCATGATGGGTCCACGCCCAATCCCTTCCCATCTACCACACTCGAGAGTCAGGTTTTCTAACAACATTTTTAAGCTTGCGTTAAATACGTATACATTTTCACTGGATTTTCATACATTTGAGAGAAATATATCTCTTTTTTTTAAATCATTTAAAAACAGTTATGGCTTGTAGAGGAAGCCGAAACTCAAATAATGGTCACGGCGGCGGAGATGTCGTTGTCTCCACATAAGTACGGCAAGAAAAACAGTCCTTTTTGTCATTTAGCAAAACGCTTCGTATAAAATTATTCCTTTTGAATAAACGTAAAAGTCAGAGGGGTTTATACACCGTATAAAAGAAAGTTGTGTATAAAACCAAATATGCCTCAATGAAAGGGGATTTAGACGAAGTCCTTAAAAGATCATTTTTTTAAATAAAGTACATCTATAATGTGTATTCACTATAATTACACATAAATAATGTAAAAATACAAGATAGGAAATAATAATATCATGACATAATTTGAAAGTAGGAGATTAACCCAAAGAATAGAAATTGGGTTAAGAAGTTCCCTTACCTTGCGTCATGTCCTGACTCGACCGTTCTTTAACGTCCTGTATAATAAACTAGAGTTAATTCCTATTTACTTAAGAACCTTTTTCATTTTCATTATTCCTTTTATATACCTTATTACCATGTTATGAACATTATGTAATTATTTAAGTTTATAACGGTCATTTTATCGATCTTAGGTACTTGATTCAAAAATAAAATTCTTATAATTACAAGTTGTTCATGTGGTGATATATCCATTATATCCAGAATTATGTTCATGATGTAGATATCATATATATCATATATATTCATTATATACATGTAACGCCCCGACCCCAGCTACCCAGAGTCGGTGCATTAATTCGTAACATTGGCATGATCACAAAAGATCAAATCTGGAAAGACCGATTAGTTTAGTAGCCTTGGAAACACTAGATACATTCGTAAACGTTACATTACATCATAAAGTGAAAAACTACAATAACAAAGTCTCCATAGTCCACACTCATATCCTCTTCTCACAATCCCTGCAGGTCATTCATAAAATACTTCTTCACATCCTAGAAAATACACTATTGGAAAATGGACCTATCCCCACGGTTTTCCTCAAAACCGTGGGGATAGGTACCCCCTATACCCACGGTTTTGGAAAACCGTGGGTATAGGTCAATTTTCAAGACCTATACCCACGGTTTTCAAAAACCGTGGGCATAGGGGGGTCTATCCCCACGGTTTTCCAAAACCGTGGGGATTGGTCTTGAAAATTGACCTATACCCACGGTTTTCAAGAACCGTGGGTATAGAGGTACCTATCCCCACGGTTTTGAGGAGAACCGTGGGGATAGGTATAGGATAAAAAACCTATACCCACTGTTTTTCAAAACCGTGGGTATAGGTTTCCCATGTGTGCGCGGGAAATTTTTTTTTTCCGCGGGGAAAGATTTTTTTTTGGTGGGAGTCCTATACAAATGGTTCTTCCCTCTATACCCACGGTTTATATAACTATATTTAACTAAATATAAATATATATACACATAATTGATAGTAGGTTAGTGGTTAGACGCGGTACTTTGCATCGAAGAGGTCGTGGGATCGAAACCCGCCTGCAGCATAATTTTAGGATCTATACCCACGGTTTTGAAACCGTGGGTAAAAGCCATTGACACCGTGGAAATTGGCAATGTTTTGTTGACACGGTGGCAGAACACCTATACCCACGGTTTTGGAAAACCGTGGGTATAGGCTGGGGACCTATACCGACGGCGTTCCAGCCCACGGTTCCCAAAACCGTGGGTATAGCCTATACCCACGGTTTTGAACCGTGGGTATAGGCCTTTTTTCCAGTAGTGATATTAAAACATTGAAAGGGGTGAGCTCAGATGCTCAGTAAGGATAACAATATTGCGGAAGCTTTCATAAATAAACATAAAAATTTAAGGCAATGTATAACTAAAACAAAATCCTTTTAAACTTGAACATAAACATAATATGGCAAAAGTAAAATGAGATAATGCCATTCAATTCTTCACATGGATATGCTACTGGTCGAATAATCACATGAAATATCAATAACCACTTTCATAACGAGGGAATGTATAATGCCGGACATTCTGAAACATTTTGTCAAGGCCTCATCCAAGACGTCTAAAATGATTAAGGCCTCGGCCAAAACCATAAATCAAATTGGGAAAGGGCCTCGGCCAATTCCGCGTCTAGTTGTCTCATGAGACCTACCGATGCATCGAGGAGCTATAGCGGGCTCCACCCGTCACTTATTAAGTCCAATACATTCCTCATATGAACAGTTTTAAACATCTCATAAACCATTACATAATCGTATCACATAAAACATGTATAAAGGAAACATAACATTTCCACATTTCAATCACAAGATATCAATACAACACATTGATATAATAAAAACGCTTTCAAAACCATTTCTAATACCAAAATAAAAGAAAAGTATAACATGGTATTTATTCTTCAAAAAAAGGGTATGGCTTGTAGAGGAAGCTGAAACTCAAATAGCGGTCACGGCGGCGGAGAAGTCATTGTCGCCGCATACGTACAACAAAAACATTCCCTTTTGTCGTTTAGTAAACGCTTCGTATAAAAAAGATTCCTTTTGAATAAACATAAAAGTCAAAGTGGTTTATACACCGTATAAACGAAATTTGTGTATAAAACCAAATATGCCTCAATGAAAGGAGATTGAGACGAAGTCCTTACAAAGATAATTTTTAAAATAAAATAGATATATTATGTGTATTCAATATAGGTACACATAAATAAAGTAAAAATACAAAATAAGACATAATAATATCATGACATAATTTGAAAGTAGGATATTAACCCAAAGAATAGGATGTGGGTTAAGAAGTTCTCTTACCTCATGTCTGACTTGACTCAACCGTTCTTTAACCTCCTGAATAATAAACTAGAGTTAATATTTACCTTATTAAGAACCATTTTCAATTTCATTATCCTTATTATATCACTTATTACAATGATATGAACATTATGTAATTATTTAAGTTAATAACGGTCGTTTTGTCGATCTTTGGTACTTGAGTCAACAATAAACTTCTTATAATTACAAGTTGTTTATGTGGTAAAATATCCATTATCTCCAGAATTATATTCATGATTTAGATGTCATATATATCTTATATATCCAGTATATACATTCATTTATAATATTACGTAACATTTAGATGTAAGAAATGAAATGCACCGTTCATGGAGACGGTAAGCCGTACGTACGCATGAACGCTACTTTCATTTCAATTTCATATTTAATGGAACGAAATAATAATGATATAAATGTATAATATAATTCCAGTTTAATATATTGTATAATACCATTTACTCCATCCTTTATACATCCCACATATGGCATTAACGATTCAAATCACTTTGAGGGGGCGGTAGTCTGCACTTCCTAAAATGAAATTATCGCGTTTTACCCATAATGGAAATCATAAAGTATGAAATAAATGAGAAATACATAAGCATAAGTAAAACATAAACATATTATATATCATATATAAAAATAGTGACATCTTAATGGCCACCGTTGAAGGTGTTATATGAGTGCTGAACAATCATCGTTTCGTGAGGCAGAAATTCACCATCCATAGAAACCGTATGTTCTTTAACCATTAGATGTAGGTGTGTGTAATTGTAGCTAGAATCCTTCTTATAACAACTTCCTAGTATATTGAGGATACTGGTGTTGTTACAAAAGAAATGAATAAAAAGAGTTTAGGGGGTTGGAGAAGAAAAATAAAACAAAACAACATTAGAGAAGACATTACCTCAAAATTGGGTAACTCTTTTTGATTTGAGCCAAAGGCTTCCTTGGGAAGAGTTCTGCCCAAATTGAGGCTTCTAGGAGTAAGAGGGGGAAGTTGGGAGAGTATTTGGGCATAGGTTGGCCGAGCCAAATGGCTTGAAGGTGTGAATAAGGTGGGAGAGGTGGGGGCCTTTTATAAGAGGAGAGGAGGGGCTCTTTTGGAAAGATTGAAATGTTACATTATTATACAATGATTTTCGGATTATAAAGGTCCCACACTTATATAATTCGTGTATAAGGTGATAATGGTTCGAAATATCTTCATCCAATAGGCTTTGGACAAGTTTATGCCTTGGATTTTTCATTATCTTCTCATTTTATTTAAATCGTTAAATAATGAGGCCATCGCTGCATCATATTTATGTCCTAAATAATTTAATTTATATATTGTCTAAAAATTATAAAAAAAAATACTATGATGTAGGAAATCGTTTTAGCTTTCTCATGAATATTTATAGTCAAAATTTGGACTTGTTTAACCCCACTTAATAACTGTTTTAGTAAAACAACTCATGTTTGTGTCAATTTAATTTTAACATTAAATAAATATATATTAATGTCATTTTCCAACCAAAGTGGCTCAATGGGGTCCCCAAGATGACCCATGGGTTGTCTTGGTCGTCCATGACTCATCCAATAGGATTAGGACAAGTGTCATGCTCATATTATATTATTAAAACATTGTTTTTACCTTAAACTACACTAATTACCTCTAATCGTGATTAAGAACTTCAAAGTTACTATTCACCAAAAAATTATTTTAATCTCATTGAACCACATTTTACTTCTTAATGACAACCATGTATGTTGGATTTTTGAAAATCAAATCACAGAAGTGGTAATATTTCATTTAAACGAAAAATCAGTTATTTAACTACCACTTAGTGGTTTCACTATTCATCAAAAATTGATGTTTTTCAGAACAACGCCAAAATTTCACCCTAAGCTATAATTTATATTCCAAATTCAAAAATGATGCCTATTTTACAAAATTCCAAACATATAATTTTCATTAGTTAATTTTATAATTAATTCCCGCTGTCACAACAAATAGCGTGTTTTTAAGAAAAAATTTATATCAAAAGATTGGCAATTGTTTATGTCCAATTTCAATGTTAAATTAATTCTAATGACCACCATTGGATAAAATGGTAAAAATATATTCTAATTATACTTTAAAACCACTAAATAGTATAATTTATCATAATAAATTATTTTGATTAAAAAAGTTGTTTTAAGTATTTTTCACTATTCATAAAAAAATTGGAAGTTCTCAGAAGGTTAAAAAAAATTCAACTTAGGATAATTTCGATATTACGAATAAAAAAATGATGTCCATTTTGAAATATAAAATTTCTATAATTTTAAAAAGTGATTATTACTATTCATAACGGCTACTTTGATTAGTCGTGGTGTTTTAGAACTCGAAGTTGCGTACAATTCAATCTATTGCATTAATGAATGAGAAGCGTATCGTGGAAGTTCGGGGTGTTACATTCTCCCCTCATTCAATAAATTGCGTCCTCGCAATTTGAAATTTTTCTTTGAAAACAAAAGGTTGAAAAGAGAAAATACCTTTGTGGAAAACCCACATCGGAAATGAGGTTAATAAATATATAACTTTAAAATAAAGCAAGATAAGTACAAAGGTCACCCGAGATAGCCCATTCTAGGATTCTATGAAATTATGGATATGGAGGAGAAACAAACCATCCAAGTCTGATGGAGAGTTATAGAAAACAGGATTAGGAGAAAGTTTAACTACACGAAAATCACAAACTTGTGATTGGTTAAACGATCATTGATTCCCCAGTAAGAAAAGTTAACCGACAACATTTTTGTTTTGAGTTAACTTTTATAATGTTGAGGAATTTATTTAGGAGATTTACTAAGAACGTAAGGGAATATACATACTTGTTATGTATACTTTCATTCATTAATAAATTTTTACCACAAACCCAACTTTTACTCCAAATGGTAACGGAACTCAAAAATATTCTATTTATCCTAATTGTATAAGGTTCCAAATGTTAACACATACCATTTAGATTAGTAAAATTATTTTGTAATAACCAGGGACTTCCTGTAGGCTAGTGGTAGGAAATAAAGGCATGTCGCACAATGATTGTGGGTTCGATTCCTGCAGCTTTGTCCGACGTGACGGGTTATGCCCCACCCTGCAGGTTGTCCTTTTCCTAAAACTATAGTATCATAATATTCCAAAAATAATCTTCATAAATTTTTTAACCTTAAACAATACTATCCAAAGATCAACTTAATCCACTCCAACCTTTATAGTTATCCAAAATACCTTTGTCCAGACTTTCTCTAAAAGGTCTCTTAATTCCAAAATCAATTTATCAGATTCCCCAAACAAAGAAAAGTTTCTCTTATTGTCACATACTAAAAATATATAATTACCTTCATCATATTAAAACATTACTGAAATCAACAAGTACTGCAGTACAATCCTTATATATATCACATTATTCTTATAACCAGAATATAATCCTTGAATCCAAAAGCACCAATACATTAATTATTCTTCTTCAACTGTAGTCACAGCATAAGATTGGCCTTGATCCCTTGGCCTTTTCTGAGGTAATTTTCCTTGACGCTTAGGACATTCATTTGAATAATGCCCCATTTCCCTACAATTGTAGCATTCAACATTGACAGCCTCTTTCTTTCCCTTGCAATCACGAGCCTGGTGACCCTTTTCTCCACATTTATAACAAACTGACATTCCTTTTAGGCACGTACCAGGGTGATTCTTCCCACAATTATCACATAATGGAAAATCCTTCTTTCCCTTTTTCCCTTTATCTGTCTCTTGTTCCACCGTTCTCTTCTTCTCTTTCTTTACTTTGTTGTCATAAGACTTAGAGAATTCCTTTTCTGTCTTGATAGCACACGAGACAATATCTTCGTATGTTGAGAATGATTGTGATACTAAAGCTCGACGGAGAAATGGTTTTAACCCATCAAAGAAACGATCAGTCTTACTTCTTGGGTTACGTATGTAATCTGCAGCATACCTCGCTAACCTTGTAATGTTAGCCTCATACTTTGCGACATTCTCAACCTCCTTCTGCCACAGACTCAGAAATTTCCTTTCCATATCTGCTTGATGGTCGCGAGGAAAGTATTTTTCTAAGAACAGCTCTTTGAACTCCTGCCATTCCATGTTTGTTAATTCATCATCTTCCTTTGTGTTTTGAATTAGTGACCACCATTGATCGGCATCTCCTGTGAGGCGGTAAACTGCCATGACAACTTTCGCCCTTTCACTACCCCCCAAGGCATGGAATATTTTCTCTAAGGAATTTATCCATTGCTCAGCTACTATAAGATTTGTACTCCCATTGAAGGTTGTTGGTTGTTGCCTCATGAAACGGTCTAGCATTGATCCTCCACATTGCGGATCAGGGTGCTCTATACGAGTAAGGTTATTATTCATAACTTGTGTGAGTTGTCCCAGTACGGTGAGAAGTTGATCAGCACCAGTTGTATCACTAGCTCCACCATAATTATCTTGAGCAGGAGGGCAATCCCTACACGGAGTGCGTGCATTGATACGGTTTCCATTCCATCCACTAGGCGCCATTTCTGAACAATGGCATAAACTAGATTAGTTTATGAAATAAAATACATAATTCCATATTTGGAAAATACTTTACATAAATTGAACTATTTATGGATATAATCCATAATCATAAAAAGAAATGTTTCCTTTGAAGAAGTATAAACTCATAACCCTTCATAGTGGTTTGTAAAGAAAATGAGAATTATCCTAAGCATATCCTCCGGGAGTGTCGTAACCAAGAGTGCAGCAAGGCCCGTTGTCGTGCACCAGTTCCCGTTCGAGTCTAGCTCAAAGCGGTGTTTTCGAATTTTACCCCTAGGTACATCTGTGCCAGAGCCGCCTCTACCTGCTCGTATCCAGACAGGGACGTATTGCTCGGAAAACTCATAACATCTCTATAATACCAAAATTCTAGGAAGTTCTTCTATACTAATCCTCAAAGTCTATCATTGGGCTATGTACTCTAATCAGAGTTTATCTACATCTAGATTCCAAGGTTAGTATTAAACTGCCTCTGATACCAACTGTAACGCCCCAACCCCAGCTACCCAGAGTCAGTGCATTAATTCGTAACATTGGCATGATCACAAAAGATCAAGTCTCGAAATACCGATTAGTTTAGTAGCCTTGGAAACACTAGATACATTCGTAAACGTTACATTACACAATAAAGTGAAAAACTACAATAACAAAGTCTCCATAGTCCACACTCATATCCTCTTCTCAAAATCCCTGCAGTTCATTCATAAAATACTTCATCAAATCCTGGAAAATATTAAAACATTGAAAGGGGTGAGCTCAGATTCTCAGTAAGGATAACAATATTGCGGAAGATTTCATAAATAAACATAAAAATTTAAGGCAATGTATAACTAAAACAAAAGCCTTTTAAACTTGAACATCAACATAATATGGCAAAAGTAAAATGAGATAAAGACATTCACTTCTTCACATGGATATTCTACTGGTCGAATAGTCACACGAAATATCAATAACCACTTTCATAACGAGGGAATGTATAATGCTGAACATTCTGAAACATTTTGTCAAGGCCTCGTCCAAGACGTCTAAAATGATTAAGGCCTCCGCCAAAACCATAAATCAAATTGGGAAAGGGCCTCGGCCAATTCCACGTCTAGTTTTCTCATGAGACCTACCGATGCATCAAGGAGCTATAGCGGGCTCCACCCGTCACTTATTATGTCCAATACATTCCTCATATGAACAGGTTTAAACATCTCATAAACCATTACATTATCGTATCACATAAAACATGCATAAAGGAAACATAACATTTCCACATTTCAATCACAAGATATCAATACAACACATTGATATAATAAAAATGCTTTCAAAACCATTTCTAATACCAAAATAAAAGAAAATTATAACATGGTATTTATTCTTAAAAAAAAGTGTATGGCTTGTAGAGGAAGCCGAAACTCAAATAGTGGTCACGGCGGCGGAGAAGTCATTGTCGCCACATACGTACGACAAAAAAATTCCCTTTTTTCATTTAGTAAACGCTTCGTATAAAAAAGATTCCTTTTGAATAAACGTAAAAGTCAAAGTGGTTTATACACCGTATAAAAGAAATTTGTGTATAAAACCAAATATGCCTCAATGAAAGGAGATTGAGACGAAGTCCATACAAAGATCATTTTGAAAATAAAATAGATATATTATGTGTATTAACTATAGGTACACATAAATAAAGTAAAAATAAAAAATAAGACATAATAATATCATGACATAATTTGAAAGTAGGATATTAACCCAAAGAATAGGAAGTGGGTTAAGAAGTTCCCTTACCTCGTGTCTGACTTGACTCAACCATTCTTTAACCTCATGAATAATAAACTAGAGTTAATATATACCTTATTAAGAACCATTTTCAATTTCATTATCCTTATTATATCACTTATTACAATAATATGAACATTATGTAATTATTTAAGTTAATAACGGTCGTTTTGTCGATCTTTGGTACTTGAGTCAACAATAAACTTCTTATAATTACAAGTTGTTTATGTGGTAGAATATCCATTATCTCCAGAATTATATTCATGATTTATATGTCATATATATATTATATATCCAGTATATACATTCATTTATAATATTACATAACATTTAGATGTAAGAAATGAAATGCACCATTCATGGAGACGGTAAGCCGTACGTATGCATGAACGCTTCTTTCATTTCAATTTCATATTTAATGGAACGAAATAATAATGATATAAATGTATAATATAATTCTAGTATAATATAGTGTATAATACCATTTACTCCATCCTTTATACATCCCACATATGGCATTAACGATTCAAATCACTTTGAGGGGGCGGTAGTCCGCACTTCCTAAAATGAAATTATCGCGTTTTACCCATAATGGAAATCATAAAGTATGCCATAAATGAGAAATACAGAATCATAAGTAAATCATAAACATATTATATATCATATATAAAAATAGTGACATCTTAATGGCCACCTTTGAAGGTGTTATATGAGTGTTGAACAATCATCGTTTCGTGAGGCAGAAATTCGCCATCCACAGAAACCGTATGTTCTTTAACCATTAGATGTAGGTGTGTGTAAGTGTATCTCGAACCCTTATTATAAAAACATCCTATTATATTTAGGATACTGGTGTTGTTACAAAATAAATGAATAAAAAGAGTTTAGGGGGTTGGAGAAGAAAAATAAAACAAAACAACATTAGAGAAGACATTACCTCAAAATCGGGTAACTCTTTTTGATTTGAGCCAAAGGCTTCCTTGGGAAGAGTTCTGCCCAAATTGAGGCTTCTAGGAGTAAGAGGGGTAAGTTGGGAGAGTATTTGGGAAGAGGTTGGCCGAGCCAAATGGCTTGAAGTTGTGAATAAGGTGGGAGAGGTGGGGGCCTTTTATAAGAGGAGAGGAGGGGCTCTTTTGGAAAGATTGAAATGTTACATTATTATAAAATGAATTTCGGATTATAAAGGTCCCAAACATATAAAATTCGTGGATAAGGTGATAAGGGTTCTAAATCTCCTCATCCAATAGGCTTTGGACATGTGTAAGCTAGGGATTTTGCATAATCTTCTCATTTTATTTAAATCGTTAAATAATGACGTCATCGCTGCATCATAATTATGTCCTAAATAATTTAATTTATATAATGTCTAAAAATTATAAAAAAAATACTATGATGTAGGAAATATTTTTAGATTTCTAATGAATACTTATAGTCAAAATTTGGACTTGTTTAACCCCACTTAAAAACTGTTTTAGTAAAACAACTCATGTTTGTGTCAATTTAATTTTAACATTAAATAAATATATATTAATGTCATTTTCCAACCAAAGTGGCTCCATGGGGTCCCCAAGTTTACCCATGGGTTTTCTTGGTCGGCCATGACTCATCCAATAGGAGTAGGACAAGTTTCAAGCTCATATCATATTATTAAAACATTGTTTTTACCTTAAACTACACTAATTACCTCTAATCGCGATTAAGAACTTAAAAGTTACTATTCACCAAAAAAATATTTTAATCTCATTGAACCACATTTTACTTCTTAATGACAACCATGTATGTCGGATTTTTGAAAATCAAATCACAGAAGTGGTAATATTTCATTTAAACGAAAAATCAGTTATTTAACTACCACATAGTGGTTTCACTATTCATCAAAAATTGATGTTTTTCAGAACAATGCCAAAATTTCACCCTAAGATATAATTTATATTCAAAATTAAAAAATTATGTCTATTTTACAAAATTCCAAACATATAAGTAGCATTAGTTAATTTTATAATTAATTCCCGCTGTCACAACAAATAGCCTGTTTTTTAGAAACAATTTATATCAAAAGATTGGCAATTGTTTATGTCCAATTTCAATGTTAAATTAATTCTAATGACCACCATTGGATAAAATGGTAAAAATATATTCTAATTATACTTTAAAACCAATAAATAGTATAATTTATCACAATGAATTATTTTGATTAAAAAAGTTGTTTTAAGTATTTTTCACTATTCATAAAAAAATTGAAAGTTCTCAGAAGGTTACAAAAAATTCAACTTAGGATAATTTCGATATTACGAATACAAAAATGAAGTCCATTTTGAAATATAAACTTTCTATAATTTTAAAAAGTGGTTATTACTATTCATAACGGCTATATTGATTAGTCGCGGTGTTTTAGAACTCGAAGTTGCGTACAATGCAAGCTATTTCATTATTGAATGAGAAGTGTATCGTGGAAGCTCGGGGTGTTACAATACATGCATTTATAATATTACATATCATTTAGAGGTAAGAAATGAAATTCACCGTTCATGGGGACGGTAAGCCGTACGTACGCATGAATGCTACTTTCATTTCTATTTCGTATTTAATGAAATAAAATCATAATTATATAAAGGTATACTATAGTTCCAGTATAATATCATATATAATATCATTTACTCTATCCTTTATACATCCCACATATGGCATTAACGATTCACATCACTTTGAGGGGGCGGTAGTCCGCACTTCCTAAAATGAAATTATCGCGTTTACCCATAATGGAAATCATAAAGTATGACATAAATGAGAAATACAGAAGCATAAGTAAAACATAAACATATTGTATATCATATATAAATATAGTGACATTTTAATGTCCACCTTTTAAGGTGTTATATGAGTGTTGAACAATAATCATTTCGTGAGGCAGAAATTCGCCATCCACAGAAACAGTATGTTCTTTAACCATTAGATGTAGGTGTGTGTAAGTGTAGCTAGAATCCTTCTTATAACAAAATCCAAGTATATTGAGGATAATGGTGTTGTTACAAAAGAAATGAATAAAAAGAGTTTAAGGGGTTGGAGAAGCTAAATAAAACAAAACAACATTAGAGAAGACATTACCTAAAAATCGGGTAACTCTTTTTGATTTGATCCAAAGGCTTCCTTGGGAAGAATTCTGCCCAAAGTGAGGCTTCTAGGAGTAAGGGAGGGATGTTGGGAGGGTATTTGGGCATAGTTTGGCCGAGCCAAATGTCTTGAAAGTGTGAATGAGGTGGTAGAGGTGGGGGCCTTTTATAAGTGGAGAGGAGGGGCACTCTTGGAAAGTAAAGAAAAGTCACTTTATTATAAAATGAGTTTCGGATTTTAGAGGTCCCACACTTATATAAATCGAGGCTAAGGTGATAAGGGTTCGAAATATACTCATCCAATAAGTGTTTGACAAGTGTAAGCCTTGGATTTTACATTATCTCTTTATTTTATTTAAATCGTTAAATAATGAGGTCATCGCTGCATCATCATGATGTCATAAATAATTTAATTTCATTAATTTCTAAAAATTATTAAAAAATACTAGGAAGTAGGAAATATTTTTAGCTTTCAAATGACTATTTATAGTAAAAAATATGACTTGTATAACCCCATGTAAAAATTGTTTTAGTAAAACATTTCATGCTTGTGTCATTTTTTACTTTAACATTAAATAAAAGGTATTTTTGTCATTTTCCAATGAAAGTGACTACATGGTGTCCCCAAGTTGACTCATGGATTGTCTTGGTCGTCCATGGCACATCCAATAAGGTTAGGACATGTTTCGAGCTCATCTCATATTATTAAAACATTATTTTTACCTTAAACTACACTAATTACCTCTAATCGCGATTAAGAACTTAAAAGTTACTATTCACAAAAAATTATTTTAATCTCATTGAACCACATTTTACTTCTTAATGACAACCATGTATGTCGGATTTTTGAAAATCAAAACACAAGAAGTGGTAATATTTCATTTAAACGAAAAATCAGTTATTTAACTACCACTTAGTGGTTTCACTATTCATCAAAAATTGAAGTTCTTCAGAACAATGCCAAAATTTCTCCCTAAGCTATAATTGATATTCCGAATTCAAAAATGATGTCTATTTTAAAAAATTCCAAACATATAAGTTGCATTAATTAATTTTATAATTAATTCCCACTGTCACAACAAATAGCGTGTCTTTAAGAAACAATTTATATCAAAAGATTGGCAATTGTTTATGTGCAATTTCAATGTTAAATTAATTCTAATGACCACCATTGGATAAAATGGTAAAAATATATTATAATTATACTTTAAAACCACTAAATATTATAATTCATCACTATAAATTATTTTGATTTAAAAATTTGTTTTTAAGTATTTTTCATTATTCATAAAAAGTTAGAAGTTCTCAGAAAAATACCAAAAATTCAACATAGGCTAATTTCGATATACCGAATCCAAAAATGAAGTCCATTTTGAAATATAAAATTTCTATAATTTTAAAAAGAGGTTATTACTATTCATAACGGCTACTTTGATTAGTTGTGGTGTTTTAGAACTCAAAGTTGCGTACAATGCAAGCTATTGCATTATTGAATGAGAAGTGTATTGTGGAAGCTCAGGGTGTTACACTTTAAAAGACTTGTTGATCTGGTTCAAAGTCACTCCTGGATGAAGTTACGTACTCAGGGATGAACTTCACCAAGGAGGGACCCGATGCGGTTTCACCTGAAAACTCTGGCGTTGCAGCAACTTCGGCCCCAGCGGTTATGGTCACAGGAACGATCGGATCCGATGGCACAATCGCCAACACCAAAGGTCCTGGTACTAAAGTACTAACGTCGATAAGACATATTATTATCCTTAATCGGAAAAGGGAATAGAAAGGAGTCATTGGCAAGATATTGAGGAACTTACCCCTTGTCATCAAGGCATCGGTATCATCAAGCTCTGCGCCACCGTGGCCACTCGAGGTAGAATCTACATATTCGAAAGGCAAGGGAGTCCTGGGAACCCCTAGAGGTGTCCAAAACCTAAGGAAATACCCAAGTCTAGCAACTCCAAAAGGTGTCCCCAAGCGGTCGGCTACGGAGATCAAGCCCGGGGAAATCACTCCCCCGGTAAACAAAATAATGGGCCGCTCTGGGTTTCATACAACTGGCCAGATGGAAGGCTCTTCCCCAATTGCCACGGGATCCATTGGGTCTGAGGTGGCTACCCCGTCAGATCTGGGGCCTCTTCGATAATCACGGGCACACCATCCTCACCCGTAATTATTAAGGACGTGTGATCAGCGAGAGTCTCGACTTACAGCTGTTCCTCCTTTGACATATCTCTGATTAATGAGGGCAGAAGTAAAGCATCCAATCACTAGCCCCTTCAGTAGGGCCCTCCATCTCGTCATGCTTAGGTGTGGCTTTAGATGATCCCTTAGATGATAAGAGGGAAAAATGTATGACCGCTTGGGTAGCCATGACCTGGTCTCCGAGTGGCCCAACACCATGCGTCAAAACAGTTAATAATTGGAAGAATCAGAATATACAAGTTGCCAATCGTGGAAAGGTGAATTCATGATTACATGAAATCCCCTATCTGAGATGTTCCGATAAACATGACGCCTGCTGACATATCTAGATCTGCCCTGGGGATAGTTCCTTTCTCAGAATTTTTAGAGGAGCTGGAGGAGGAAAGGCCCTAGCTGGGTCCGCAATGGTAACATCCATGTGCTCAGATACGCCAGGAGACCCCCCTGATGATCACCATAGCCGAAAGCGCGTGTTCACCTACAGCGGTAGCACAAGGAGTATACTCCGGGGAAGGAATTTCCCCTGGGATTCCTCGGCACCCTCTATAAAGGGATGAAACTTTAGAACCTTCACAGTAATGGAGGACTAAAGTCGGAATGGACGAGCAGGGAAACCTTTTCTTTGGGATCAGACAATTCGGGATGTCTTATCATCATGGACACATGGGTAGACTCATAAATCTGGTTCTGGAGTGAATGAACATATGTGTCCATATCCTTCAATGAGGCGACTATTTCATCTAGATCCTCTTCTAGAAGAAATTGGGGCGGAGTGAAGATTGTCCCAATAGCTGGAAGCTCGAGAGGGCTTGTTTGGAGTAATGCCCAAACATCTTCATCTCAGCCACTGGCCCTCAGGTCATCCCAATTTCTCTAAGCGCCCAGAAATGCTGTCGTAATAGGAACATCTAGCTGGGGGTGATCAACCTGAGAGGGTCAGGTAGTGGAAGGGGATGGTGGGTGCGCCAATGGTGGTGTTTGTTTTCCAGATCTCGCCACCGCCCTAGAACTCTCTGGAGCTACCTGTGGGCGGGACCTCACGGGCAGGGGGGAATTCCCTTACTTCAGCCGCGTCAGGGGGGATCACCGAAAACATCACCCCCTGAAGAGTGATCTCTCTCTTCCCCCCTCATCAGTCACTAATCGCAGCATGTCCTAGACACGATGGGTTAATACCTCATAACCTTGGCGTGCATAAATGTAGGCCTCGAGGTCCAGGAGATACCGATCGTCTCTCTCTGGGTCCACATTATAGAGAATGTCAACATGGGTAGATATGAAGGCCATACCGTCAAATATCACTTATGATTCCTGGATATACTTCCATACAGAATGGGGGTACTGTCTGCGAAAGGATGATTGGATTTTGAATTCGTTCAATTCACCCCAGGTCGTCGGGAAGGCAGTATCCGCGTGAATAACCAACTCTCACCGGGCAGCATCGAGGGCATGAGAGGATACACCTCTGCCCATTAAAATCTTCCTCGGAAGCACGGAACCAGAAGGGTTGCGAAGAACCTTTCCCGGACTGGTTGAATCACTATCCCCCTTTCGCTTACTCTTTCCCTTCGATGGCTTAGTACTTGAGATAGTGGGCACCCACAGCCCTAGCTGGCAATTCGGGTACGATTTCACCAAGGAGTCGGTATAGCTATTGGTCAAGAAAGGCATGGAGTCTACAAGTGTGGGAGTCATAACCTCATAGCCAGTATCTTCCCGGGTGAACATTAAGCATAGTTGGATGGCCACCAATATATGGCGGTTCTCGCGGGCGCCATTGAGTGATGGAGGACACAGTGCCTGGAAGAAGCCAAATTGACGTCCGAATCGGCAAGGCGCGTACCCATCACAGATTAGTTCCCCACCAATGCGAGCCACAAGAATGCACTCTCGGAGGGAAAAGAGGTAGACCCAATTGCTAAACTCCTCTAATATGGTATTCATAATTGCACCAGTCGGGGAGGGATATGGTCGGAAATTGAATTGATCATAAATCAAGATCTGACTCGACAACAGCCACATATTCTGAACTGTCTGTTGTCCGTCCTTCTCTTGGGTCACCCACTCGTCAGGCATAACCCCTATGGTCATTTACAAGTATGGACGGAATGCGGTGCCCTGAATTTGAAGAGGGTTGATGAATGTATAACAGTGTTTAATATGTGCTCCCAGCCCTCCCCAAACGATTTGAAAAGGGCTAGCTACTCGGTTTGGCCAATTCCCCGGGTAATATTGCTAAGAAACCAATATATTTTGGCCAATACTGGGATGACCAAGTTGATGATGTTTCTGGTATCCATCTCTGCTTCCATGATAAAAGTAGAGACCCACACACCACCAGTCTCGCGTAAGGGCAATAGCCAGCCACTCAAGAACATGGCCAGAAATGTCACCAGACGAAGAAACCGATCAATGTCCAGAACAAGTTCCTAGCCCCAGTCGTTGATCTTTCCTTCCTCCAAGGTCACCTAGTAGCTGCCCCTATGCCTTCGGGACTCCATCATAGGGCAGGTTGGGGGCCTTCGTAGAAGAGCCACTGACTATCTCTCTATGTAAAAATCCTTAATCCAGTCATGATTCGAGACAAGATGTTTCAAAGATGTACCCTTCTAATACTACAGTGCCAGATCAATAAGATCATTTGTCGGGGGGGGGGGGGTCCTCTCTTCGTTGTCCCACACAGAAAAGGGAGGCAAGAATTCGTCATACATACCCCCAACGATGGGGACCCCTGAAATTTGGAAGATGTCCCAAAGAATAATACCCACCACCCCATGGACCAGATGGAATGTGTTGTTGTCTGTAATCCAACGATTCATAAGATGCCTGGTGAGGGATTGAGGGTGATGGGTATAGGTTTGGGACACCCAGGCATCTTCATATAAGCCTACGTCTTGCAATTCTGCTACAAACTCTGCACAACTCTGGCGAACCCAGAAGGGACACCCCAATCCAATGACATAAATGCTCCTCTGGGATGAAGGTCCTGGTCCTCTCACCAGCCATGCTGGTCATTTACCATAGCATTGCGGGAAATCCTCCAGTAAAAATGAAATTCCTTGTCCTTCTGACGTTGTTATCCTGTCGGTGAAACATGAAGGTAATTCAACATAGATCCTGCTGCTGTATCCCTTAGTGCAGGCCACCCTCTGGCAGATATCACAGATCTAGGGATAGTGCTATTAAATATTCATGCTACATGATTGTTGTCACGAGATGGTACCAAAATCGGCATATCGGACAGTAAACTGAACACGTAGGTTGGAAGGCTATTGGAAAATGTGTACTCCTGCTATGAATCGGAGAGCAGATCGGCAAGGAAGGTGTACAGTGGGGAGTGGTGGATTCCATCCTGAACAGAGTTGGCCACATCCTTCAGGCATTGATCGCTAATTTAGAAAGGCTCGACATCAATTCTAGGTGCAGGGCGAGGGGGAACCATGTTTTCTTTTTGAATTATAAAAACCAAGCAGATGGTTAGTCCGGAATAATAAAATCTGGACAAAATACAAAGCATATGGAAAAGGGGTTAAGAAGCCTTCATGACGAGGTCCGCTAGTAGGCCTCAAAATGTGGTTCGTGATGACTGCATCTCGTGAACCAACCCTACGCGGAAGAGGTCCGTGGTAGTCTGGCCCGTGGTGCGTTGGCCAGAAAACTACAAACCAGGTTGTTCCGTAGAATCTTAATCCCAGATTTATATAGCTAGGTTCGGAAGAGTTAATAAATTTTCAAGGACTGGATGATTTAACTCCACGGACCATCAAAACAACGGATCAAGTTCCTAGGTGGCCCGTCCTAACTTACTTTTTAGTTATTTAAAAGTGTTAGTTCATGGCTGGGAGATTGGTCTGTAGGTGAAGTACAGTGTGAATGAGGAATGGTTCGCAGAAGTAGCAGCTGGTTCACAGACGAGGCATTTCATGAAGGAATGAGCACGCAGAGAAAAAAAGAAAGAGAGCACTGGTTTCACGAATAATCTGGTAAAAGAAAAAGGAAAGGCCCCTGTATTTATAGGCGTGGTCCACTCCCCTACCGCAAACCATCCATGTTTCAGCACCACTCTGCACCGGAATGGACTCCTCTTTAATCCGATCGGACCCCATTCTGATGGGGGGAAGTTGTAGGGTCCGGAAAAATCCGAAAAGGAGAATAAGAATCCCCTTCAATCCAAGGGATATTCTTCCCAATTTCCCCCCAAATAATTGGGGAAAAGTTTGGAGAATACTCAAATGATGACACAAGATGAACCGATCCGCAGACCGGTCAAATGGTAACGGTACACGGCCGGTTCCGCAAAGCGCCCCCTCCACGGACAACTGTCATTCATGGAACAAAGGCAGGGATCCTCCGCAGGCACGAAGCAGGACACGTGCCAACCTGGTCCACTATCACGAACTGACCCAGCTGTCAACAACGTGAACTGGACTGGGCAGCATCCGCTGTCATTCATGTAATGGAGGCGAAACCATGCGTGGTTGTGAAGTACACCCCGAGCTATTTTGGTTCACGGGGGAGGTGCGTTCAATGCCCCCCGCGAGTTACGGATTGACCAAGTCATACTTAAATCGGGTTTCCGGTCATGGGACTCCACAAAAGGTGTCGCATGACTACATATACATCTCTCTCCCCACTCTATAAAAGGATATGGAGGGGGAAGAGGAAAATGGGGGATCGATCAGGCACTCCCCAAAGACCAGAGAGTTTATGCCACTTTTTCGATCTGTCGCACTGCGTAGCACCCTCTTATGAGGGTGAATCCCCGACCGACGAACCTTCGACCAACGGCGCCCTCGGCCACCACTGCTCGCGTGGACCCCTCCGCATACCAACCTGGTACACGGGCTGAACCCGAAGCCGCGAACCACTATGGTTCACAGGATGCCCATCTGTCCGCGGACCACCCTGGTTCGCGAACGACCTCTCCAGCCGTGTAACACCTCCCTACGCGAAGGGAAACACCCATAATTTTCACCCTTATGGCCCACCAAATCCTTCAGAGTTCCTATTCCCAAATCCAGATAAAATCCTTCCAATCTGGCCTGATCATTCACAACCCCCTCATTGGCCCATTCATCGTCCCCAAGCCGAGGCCTCCACCCAAGCCACCAGACCCGTGTGATGTAACCTTCAGGCACAGCAGTGCACCATTTTGAGTTCACATACCCATGGTAAAAGAGGGAGAAGGGGATTCTTCGGCCCTTGAGCATATTCCTAAATCATTCCTGGGTTCACATTCCCACGGTAATGCGGAGTCCAAGCCCAGGAGCCCCCTTTCTGCCTCTCTACTAACCGGGAGGGGGGACCGCATGTCCATTTCCCTTCATCTCCGGCAGCGACCACTTCTCCCCCCTTCTAGGAGCTAATGGGAAACCATCCTATTGTAAGTCCCTAGATTTTATTGCCGGAGGTAGCACCCATTCACCTCCGTACTTCCTCAGGGCTAAATGCCAAGGGATGGCGGGATGGGCTGCAACACCCCTCCTTTATTCAGTCTCAAATCCCTCTCCCATTAGGGTTTTTCACCACTGGGCATCCCTTCTGGAGTAATCCCCACACCATCCTCACCGGAATCCAATGACCCTGATCCTTCCAACACGGAGGATTCATTGCTCCATTGTGCGACTTCTACCTTCCGCAAACATCCGGAAGAAGATTCCAGTGGTATCCACCTTCTTCTTTGCTCGTCATCTGTCTCCCCTTTCCTCAGCAGGGAGAATGTGTGAGTTTATCCAATTCTGTTGCATTCTCTTGTTTCTCACACCGAGCATGACTCACGTGGGCTTAGAGATTTTTGATGGTCGTGGCGCCCACACAACAACTGTGGATTAACCCAAACTACATGGACATTGATCCCTATCTCCTAGGCAGGGTACGTAGGAAACCCCCTCGAGGTTCAATCCTAACAATCACTCATTCTGACCCCCTTTACGTCGGTTTACCCACACCCGAACTATGTGTACATTGATCCATGTCTCCTAAGAAGGGTACGTAGGAAGCCTCCCTGAGGTTCAAGCCCAACAATTGGTCATTCCGACTCCCTTTACGTCAGTTTACCCAACACCATGGGCCTCCTCAGAGTGTAAGCCCCATACCTATCCAAACTACGTGGACTTTGATCCCTGTCTCCTATTCAGGGTACGTAGGAAGCCTCCCTGAGGTTCAAGGCCAACAATCGGTCATTGCGACCCCCTTTAAGTCGGGTTACCCACACCTTGGGTCGCCACAGAGTGTAAGCCCGATCCCAATACGAACTATGTGGACATTGATCCCGGTCACCTAGGCAGGGTACGTAGGAAGCCTCCCCGAGTTTCAAGCCCAACACCCATTCGATCAGACCATCTTCACGTTGGTTCCCTACACCATCCCTGGGTGGCCTAGAGCGTAACCCCCATAAAAATATGAACTCCGTGAATTCTGATTCCTCTCGCATGGATATGTTGGAGGCCCATGACACGGGTTCGATCAAACGCTGTAGTCGTTATCTGTACCCCCTATATGACAATAAACTCCAGAGTGCCTGGTTACGAGGCTTTAAACCAGTGTTGTCTCAATGATTCCAGACTCCTCGGGGTCATTAATCCAATGAGGGATGGTAAACCTAGGGCATAAATGATTCTAAACTCCTGCGTCCAGCTGACCATTACCAACCAGAAGTAATCCATGGATACTATGATGGGGTATAAACCAATGATTCGTGAACATATGAATATTTCTTAAATCTATAATAGATTCTCAGAACATGTAATAATTCCCCCTAAAAGGGTGAGAAATTCCGACTTCCCATCCTATTGACAAATGTGAGTTCTTAAGCATCGCTGGTCAAACCACCCAGAAAACACGTGTCTTTGGAATGAAGGTCCACATATTGCTGGATATGGAACCGTTGGGCGTTTTGAGGTGAAAATGGTGCACTTGATATGAGTGATTAAGCATAACCCAATCTTCTCTAATCAATCATCGGGTAGCACACGTTTCTCCCCCACGATCCTGTAGTGCGCCGCAAGACAATCTTCTATTAAAAAATGTGTTTAGTTTTCCAGGAATATAATATATGGTCAGTGGTGGAAACAGAAAATATGTTTTTAAAATATTGTAAAATAATTTTACATGCATGCATAGTTTAATTTCAGATATATAGAAGATGTAATATCATCCAAGGTAAACAAAAATTTATTTTTTTATGGTTGATATAGATCATATTTTAAAATGTCCCTGTGAAAGGGTGTTTCAAATCTATTTAATATATATTTGGTATAATGTTCATAAGTTAGAATACATTATGGATTTTATATTTTGAACATCACAAATCATAAATTTATTTTTGTAGGATTTAATGGTAGACCAAAATGTTTTATTCAATTTTATTAAATATTTTTAAGTGTTGAGGATGTAAGAATTAAGGAAATTTTTCTTACGGATATGTATTTAATGTCTTTTATGGTGATTGACATAAAAATATGCTTCAGTTGGTACATGTTGAGGTATTTTGATCACTATTTCTAGAATGGTGCTCTAATATCTATCTTTCCCTATGTATGATTGGTAGATCTTGTTCTCTACAAGAGAGTTATTGTATGTGAAATTTAAACAAGAATGATATTTAATCACAACAACATTATTATTATAATAACACACAAAAAAATTGGTTATTTTATCACCAACCAAGGTACATTGGTGAATGTTGATGTTGAGGAGAAAGAACATTCTGAATCTCATGCTTAGGAGGAGAACAATAGCTTTAATTCAGCTGGTTTTATGAGGATTGGTGTATTATAAGTTAGTAAGTCTCATTTTGATGGAGCTGGAGTGAATCAATTAGTTGGAGTTCTAGAAGTATATTTTATTGGAATTATATGAATTCCAATCAAAACTCATAGATGTAATGTTTTGGAAAATAATATCCCTACCATGATATGTTGATTTATTCAATTCCCCATAACCATTTAGGAGCTTTCTGCTGAAACTGACAATGATGTTTTCTAGTTTATAGGCCTAGAAAAAGTGTTCCAATTGATTAGGTTGTATCTAATTTAGTTGAAGAGTTTGATAAACCTATTTATTGTTACTAAAGGGTTGAATAAGTTTTTTTGTTCTATTATATGACGTTATATATGAACAAGCTATTCAATATTAAGAACACCTTGTGGAGGGTGCTTATCCGAGTGAGCAAGTAAGTACTCTTGAAGTTGCTACCACAATTTGGATGATTAAGGATCAATCTATTTCTTTTTTAGATTTTTATATGGATATTATTTATGAAGATTCATGTGAGGAAATATATGTTCTTGGATAACTTTATTTTTATTCAAATTAATACATAGTTATTCAATTTATTCAAATGGTTAAAGTTTCAAAGCATTGTTTCTCACAAACCAACTCAAGTCGACCCTGAACTGATCACCTGATACAATATGTGATATCCTTTATGAGTGTTCCCAATTGACCAGGTGTGGTGAAAAGCACCATAGAATCATAGATTTATGCTGGGAAATATTTCAACCAAAATAAATAAACAAGACATAGTGAAAATATAAACAAGTTGACCATCCTAAATAAAATAACTAAAAAAAGAAACTAAAAAAACTAAACATAAAACCAAACAAAACCTAACAACTAATATAGCTCCATGTGACCACTTGGGTCACTCTATAATCCAAAAACCCAATATCACTCCATGGTGATCAATCCCAAGCTAGAACCTACACCTGGGGCTTAAAGCATAGATAAAATTATAGGGATGAGTATTAAAATTTAGTAGGAATTCCTAAGTAAACTATTCCCAATGCATTTCCATTATATTAATGATTATTTTATCACAAGTTTGAAATAAAATATATAATAATAGGTTTTTAATACATTTATTTTTAAAACAAATCATGGTCTATTTCCCTCTTCATTTAAAAGTGGCTTCTTTACTAAAAATGATGTTTTAAGAAATTTATAGAGAAGACAGATGAAGGATATAATGAAACAATGTGGTTATAAAATTATTCTTTAAGAAACCCATAAGTAAAACCAAACATTTAATTTTACCAAAAAGGCACACTAAAAAAGAATGAAATAGATAAAACCACATAATGAGGGAAATGGAAAATAGAAAAAATGAAATCAAATTATCTACGATGTCTAAATTATCCGTCATAGATAAATAAGTGCCAAGGAAATATGGGAAAACCTAGGAACTTACTGGATATTCAAAAACATACAATCTATGATCCATCATGTTGGCGCACATGATGCAATCAACATCACCACGCTCGGTCGTCCCATACCTATCCTAACTGAGGGGCATAATACCAAAGCAGAGAAAATCCATAATAAGGGATACTAGCAAGAGTGTAACCCTAATGTAGTGTAGAAAACATTATTGGATTATCCAGTATATTTTATAGGTTACCACTTCAATTATAAAGTGGGGGTGACCCAATCAAATCCAAAAAAATCAAAAATCACCACATGAGCCACACAGCCAGGAATCGCCCCTAAATCACCACAATGAATATCACATTTCCTTAAAAAAATCAATACATGAGGGGATTCCCATAACAAGGACCTTACATTCCCATTAGAATCGAACAAGGTAAGAGGTATATCCCAATGAGGAGTTTTCCAAGAAAACCGATTTTTTAAAATGATTCATCCAAGCCTCATCCATTCCCTCAGTAAAACAACATCTCAAAATAACCCAACACCCAACTTATAAAACCTAAGTACCATTTTGAAATCCATTTGGGAAACTTGAATCACCTTCTAGAAATCAAAACACATTTTCAAATCCAAAATAATAATTTTGGATCCACAAATCACTTATAAAGGCCATTCATGCCTTTTTTTTCAATACATAGTGTGTAATATTCAATAAAAAAAATTCATAGAGTTTAATTCCAAAATAAATCCTCATTATTTCATATCAAATTATTATAATAAAAATTAAAAATCACTATTTAGAATCAAAACAAGGTGAAAACATCAATAAGTTCATTTTTCTTAAATTTAAAGGCCAAATGAAAAGGTAATAAACCTCAAACTGAAAGATCTTGGACAAAGTAACCCTGAAACCACAAAAAGAGGGTCCAAAGAGGCAAGAAAATCTAAGAGAAAACTTTTGAAGACAAAACCCTTAATTTAAAATCAAATAGACATGAACTATAGACCAAAGAGACCAATTCTGAAGAAGACCCAAGAAGAAAATAAAAGAAAAAATAAGAGAAAGAAGCGGATGTGTGATTACCCTAGCAAATCACTACAACACTTGATGAAATCCCATAAAATCAGCACTAAATGGAGGAAGTAAGTCATGAGGAATTGATGGAGAGGCCTCCCCAGGTTTTATGATCCAAGATGGAAAGAAAGAGGGGATTGAGGGTCAAAAATGAGGATGTAAAATTGTGTGTCAATCATGTTCCCCTTACTGGACATGCAAGGAACCTGAATTTTTTGGCTGCACGGTTTGGGAAACTGTGTGGAAAATTATGCAGTTTGGTACTATCAAAAATTTAAAAACCATGCACATGTGGGATTACCCAAAAAGACCAATAATGAAGAGGACCCAAGAAGAAAATAAAAGAAAAGGTAAGAGAAAAAAGAGGATGTGGGATTACCCTGACAAATCCCTAAAACACTTGATTAAATCCCTTAGAATCGCCATGAAATGGAGGAGGTAAGTCATGAGGAATAGAGGGAGAGGCCTCCCTAGGTTTCACGATCCAAGATAGAAAGAAATAGGGGATTGGGGGACAAAAAATGATGAGGGAAAAAAGGTAATTTAAAAATTTTAAATAATTTGGCCACTGCACATGATTTGGTCTTACAGTTTGTAAAATTGTGTGTCAATCGTGTGCCCCTTACTGGACATGCAAGGAACACGATTTCTTTGGCTGCACGATTTGGGAAACTATGTGGAAAACCATGCGGTTTGGTACTGTCAGAAATTTAAAAACCATGCACATGTTTGCCATATGGTTTGGACTAACTTTGATCAAGTTGTGTTCCCTCATCCAGAGACCCCCAAAGTCTCACACAGTTACTCCTAAGGGCCACACAGTTTGAATCTAACCATGCACTACCAGTGAAACCCAAACCATGTAAGAGGAAAATGAACGGAAAAGAGACATACCTGCAACGACTCAAACTATTTCCCCATTAAATATGCTCAAAACAGTGAAATGAAGGAAACATATCCTAAAACATAAAACATCGATATGAAACCCCCAAAACTCAACAGAAAATATAATGGCAAAAATACAATCCAAGAGAAAAGAGAAAAATTAAAAACAAGATGTGAATTTCTGTAAGGCTAGTGGAAAGTTCATCAGATGTTGATGATGACTTAAATTATGAGTAACATACTCACTCATTTTCTTTAGGTATAGTTTTAATGTTTAATCGGTTGAAGGATGTTGCAGTTATGTTACAATAATAACATGAGATTTTTAGAAAATATCTTGATGAATTAAGGAATATTTCTATTTTCAGAATACATTTGGAGTTTCATCTGAATTAGTATCAATGTTTTAAAGAAAGATATATATAAAAAATAAAATTTAATACTTTTAAAAAAGATATGCCTGATCAGATTAGATAGATTAGAAGTGTAAGTTTTTACAAATCAGATTTTGGAGACTTGAAAACGTTTTTATATACTCATGTTTAATCACAAAAAACTAATTCCAATCAAAATAGTCAATTTACTACTATATATCAAATACTTATAGATTTGTTAAGAAGGTTGTACCTAATTTATTTTGATATATATACTATAGATGAAAGGATTCAATGTTTCAGTGTGATAGTGTTTCCCCACACTCTTTTGTTAAAAATAAAAAATAGCTTATCAAAAAGTTAACATTAGCAGACCTTGATGTTCGGTTTTTGGTTTATCTGTCGGGAGGAATTATGGGTAAATATGTTCAATATTTTTGTAATGTTCAAATTTTATTGAATGTAATCCTTTTAGAAGTACATAAAATGTTCCAGGAGTTGTGGTTTTTGATGACAAAATGGGAAAGACCAATGAATCGAAATTTCCATGTGTTGAAGGAAGAATTGAAGATTGTTCATTATACTATCTATGATTATATATCTATAGAATATTTTTCATATAAAACTAAACCCTATAATAATCCTTACCCTTATCCCATTTACACCATTGATCCAACATATTTGAAATATACAATGAATAATACAACGAAATTATTGTTTTAACTTCTGTTATATTTATTTTCTTTTTATTGTTTACTGTAGTTTTTTTATGATCAAATTCATTTTAAAGATATATTTTTCCTTGAAATAACATTAAATTAATATTTTGTGAAACATTTAATGTGTTTTAATCTATTTTTAAACATTCTTTTTAAATTCACCAAAATGTGGAGAAATTTTTGTAAACACACTATTATAATATTGTCTATAATTAATTTCTATTTATTTGATTAATATTTAAAACCTAAATATTTTTTAAAATTTCTATGTGTTTTATGATAATCTAAAAGTGGGTGATTTATGGGAATGAGAATGTTTTTTCAATGTTTTCATTGATTTTCAATTATTTTGATGCTCACAAACACCCTACTTTTTTTTACTAATGAAAGCTATTTTAAGTGAATTTCATGATTATATTTATTGGAATATATATTTTATTGTCTCTAGATTTTTTATGTAATTTTGATGATTTTATTACTTTCAAAGTATTATAGATGTTTTAAGAAAGTATGGAAAAAAATTTCAAATTCTTGCATTTTAAAGGAACGTTAGCTTTGGGAACCCAACATTCAATATAGATCACTACTTTTCGAACCTTACATTTAATGTGAACATTGGGATTAATAGCCTAATTTTTTGTTAATAACCCTATTATTGATGATATAATGAATGGATAGTTAAACCAATGTTTAGAATCAATAGTGAATTTTAAACCGAACTTTTGAATATTCAATACGTAGAGTAATTCATATATTGAACAGTAATATGCAGTTTTTAAATTATAGATATTTTATGAGATTTTAGCCATTATTTATCTAAATTATAAATCTCATTAAATGTTATTTTAATACTGATTCAAATATTGTTCATTAATAGATTAAATAATTTATAATTTAAATTTATGTTATGATTCTCAGTGCATGATTAAATTATAATTCTAGACACATTGAGGTATTTCAATATCATGATTTATCTGTTGATATTTATGGATCTTCTTGACTGGAATCAATTAATATTTCTTATTTATTATTTATGGATATAATCTTTGACTATGATTGTGTACATAGAATCTGTGTATACAGAAATTTTTAATTGATAGTTATTTTGAGAATCAAATTTGTTTGAACAACTCTCTGTTTATATAATGTTCTTAAAGTTCAATCACACATTATTATTTCATCAAGACATTATGAAATTATTATTTTATATTGTTACTACTATTGTATCTATCTATTTTTATTATTTTTGAGTTTGTTGGATCTTTTCACCAGACAACCCTTTGGAGATATACATGTTTGAATATGTTGTTGTGTTTTTGTCATGTTATTGAGAAGTTAATATGTTGTTGTTGTTCTTTCCTATTATTTTCTACAAAAACTCAATGTTTTCTCAAGACAACTATAGATTGAAGTTTATCAAATATTTATTTTAATATACCTTCATCTACTTGTAGTAGAAGTAACTATGAGCTGAACCTGTTATTGAGAAATCTAAATATAATTTTTATTGGAGTGTTAGCTTATGATAGTAAGTTTTGGTTGTAGTGGTTCTTTGTAAAATAAATATAAGGAATTATAAAAGTCCTTTTATAAGATTTCAATTTTCTTCACTCAATCTTAGAGGTCCCTGGTAAACGGATATATTTAAGGAAAATCACCAAGCTCTTAGAGAGAGAGTTGGTGTAGTGGAAAATGTGATTTTTGTTTTAATAGTGGGTGCTCTTTACCCAACTTAAATATTACTTTTCAATTTCCATATCATGTATATATTTATTTTTTCATGGGGTAAACTATCCATTATAGTTTTGATATTTCTACATCCACTATTTAAATGGAAATGTCCATAGATTATTTTTTATATCAAAATGATATAAAAGTTCTTAGGATATAATGATAACCTCGAGATAGTGTGTCATTAATCTTAATATAATGAACTATAGGCTATATACATGATTTGTACTAAACACGTATGATGTCTGACTATCAGGTTTTGGGGGATTATAAGAATTGATATTTCTTCTCATGATTTTCACACATGGCGATCTCGACTGGATGATATCATGAGGTCTGACCCTCCAATAATAACACCACATGTTTCAGGTGACTAAATGATTCCTATCTATAAACATTAGTGACGGTATCTCGTCTTAAGATTATTAGTAGTGTATATTATTTGATCATGTACTTTTATGAAAGGTAAAAAAATATTTATTTGAATTCATAGCAAATTATATTGTATTTGGTGTCCCATTATTGGTATGAAATTGATTGAATATTCAAGAAAGAATTTTTCACATCCGATAGAAAGAGATATCTTTTGTTTGTTTGATTAGGGTGTTTGTACCTTTACTAAATCCTTGGTCATGGAAGAAGAAGGTTGGTCCATCTAATTAGTTCAATTAATAATATTGTTATAAAGTATGAGTACAAAAGAGTGAAACCATCTTTAGGACAAAGAGATTATATTACATGATGTTTGTTCATAGGAAGGATGCCATTATTATGACTACTCTGTATCTCTTTTGGGTCCTTAATGAGTTTCTAGACTCTACTTCTAATATGTGGATATTATTCACTACTATCAAGATAATGGCTTAGAGGGTCACACACTAAGTGTGTTCAAAAGTCTAGCCTATTATGATGAATATGAATTTAGGACATGGTGGGGCCCACTATGGGGACTGATCGATGTTCGAGGGTATACAATCATCAAGGAATAAATAAATTGATATTATTAAAGTTTAGAATAATTAGTATTAAATTTATTTATTAATTTTATTTACTAGTATTAATGTAAATAAATGGAAAAAATTATATGAATGAATATTATTTTAGTTTTCAAGGGTTATTTAATATTTTCTTGAATGATAAGCTGAGTAAGAGAATCACTTTTATCACATAATATATTTATCATATTACAAGTAAGTGGTAATAATATAAATGATATATATGAATCAGTATATCAGTTTTAAGATGTCATTTATGGATTATGTAGTGATTGATAAGTGTAGGGGGTCAGAGAGCCTTTTTTGGGTAATATTATATTTCTGTATTTAAGGGGGAGGCATGCCTGGATGGGACTATCCATTGATCATTCATTGAGAGAATCTCTCTCATCTCCTACATTCTGGAGACTGAAACTCTTGATCTAAACAATTAGATCAATTTATCCTTCAAACATCATAGGAACATCGATATAGTGATTGTCGGAATGTCGAATGTGTCATCGAATCTCCACAATAGCACCTAAAATGCGATGATGAATGACATTGTAAACTATAAAAGCTCGTGTGGATGATCTAGGTGGGTTCAAAATTAGTTCATTTAATCGAATACTACCAACAATGAGAAATTGTTCAGAACAGATTCCAAACAAAATAATTCATTTTTAAAAAAATTTTGTGCTTAAAATTCATAATGTGAAGATCCTCTGGTCTCTACTAGGGTTGTCCTTCACCACCACTATCGTAGGTACGGCGATCACCGATGAACTGTTTTTAAATATTTGGTCCATCATCATCAGTTGTGCACCCCAATACCTTCAATTGGTTTCATAGGGAAGTGGAAATTTTAAATCTAAGAAAAATAAAATTTTCAATAGATTTTGTATAGGGTGTGGTTCTTGTCCCAATGCCAAAAATGGTGATTTAATCCGATCTTGGTTGACCATGTTTTGATCATCCAAGTTTCTTAATATAAATTGGAATCAACTTTGTAGGAATAATTCTGTTTGATCATATATACGTCAATATACTCGAAGGTAGTCAACACAACAAATTATAGCGAACTCATTCACTGATCTGAAATTTAGTGCTCTGTGGAACAACAATTTTTAGCTAAATTAATTTCCATACATTTGTGTAAATAAGGATATTATAAAATAAATAATAATAATATTTATATTTTTGGACAAAATACTATGTAATATGAATTTGAAAAAAAAATATAAAAAATATATTTTATGGTGTGAGGCGGCTAGAGGGGATGACCTCTATAAAAAAACAAACTTTGATTCGATATTTCACTTAAGGAAAAGACCATAAAAAGTAGGGTGGGTTTTTTCGGCTGGAAAAGACAAAGAATTAGTTTTTGAAAATAATTTTTTAAAAATGGATCAATGTATTTGGGATGAATACTTCTACCACTAGCCATAAAATACAAAAAAATTAAAATATTAAAAATAACGGGTTGACTACCCCACACTGGCCTCTTATAATAATAATAATGATTCTGAAATATATTTTTTCATAAAATTTATGGGATAACAGGGGTCCAATGTGTGTTTGGGCTCACAATAGTAAGACATGATTTTGAAGTAAAAAAAATTAATTTTAACAAACAATATAATTTTTTATTTCAAAATAAGACTGAATTTTTAATTCATTAAAATCTCTCTGAAATAGAATTTATTACAAGAATACTTTTTTGTGAATTTGATTTCTTTACAAAAATTAATGAATACCAACTAATAATGGGTCGTAGATTGACAAATGTGTTTAGGTATTTGTTTATTTATTTAATTAATTATTACAATGAATGATTTTAAATAATTATTTTATAATTGATGATTTTTGTATCATCTTTTTCATCATTACATCTGTAAGGGTATGCACGTCCAGGTAAAAAAAATATTTCTCTATATTTTTTTTCTAAATATTTTCTCACCTACATGAGAGTATTACTATATAATTATGATGATGATAAGTGAAATAGTTCTTGTTGACATTTGGTGATGTAGTGTAAAGGAGGCCGACACATTGGATGAGTGAATTCCACAACTCAATTAACATACGTAGAAACTCAAAGAGTTACCTATATTGTCTAGGATGATCCATTATTCACTAAATGTATCAATAATTAGTATTAAATCATGATCATGTTTAATTTTATTTAGTAATGGTTTATTATTTTATGTGTATAGAGTTTTTACACATGATCGCCTAAAATAATAAGAAAGAATGCACAAATAAATTAAGCGTGTGATGTGATTAGTGTTTTTATAATTTGTTCATTGTTAGATGTGAGTGAGATCACAAAATACAGACATATCAGATAAAAAAAATATTTCATTCACGATGAACTAATACAAACCTCTACATGGAATATTAAGTCATAAATTTCTTCAATCATTTGAATTTGAACAAAACCGGGAGTACAGGGTGCTCAACAGCACTAGTTGAGGGCACCTCCTACCACTGAAGAGTTCCATTGAGATAAATCAGTTGAATTAACTAACGATGATATAAAATAATTAGGAAAATATATCTTGTTGTGGATTTAAAGGAAACTGTTGAGTAAATCAAATTTATGGTTTTAGAAGCTGAGACATCACTCAAAAAATCAAGGGGTCACAAATTAATGAATTTGGCTGGTCAACCACCTACCTTGAAACTCGATGAGTAGTGTAATAGATAAATCATGGAATGTGATGATTATTTTCATTGATCATTGCCACTAGGATACTGTAGTGATTGATATTCTGAGTCTAGTAGTGAGATATAATAGGTTTCAATAAAATATTGGGAGAAATATAATGGTTTAATTAATTAATTATGTCTAATCTGTAATCAAGATAAAAGTACTTTTCAGCATGAGTTTTCTAGATTAGTACAACCACATTCACATTGTACTATGATATTGGAAATGCATGGTGTTAAATTCCCCAAAACATGTTAAGCTTCCACAAAAAGGGAGTGTGAGATAAATGCTTACAGGAGAATCATATTTAATGCATTTGATATTTATATCATAATTTTATCAACAATTTATGATGTGAGTTATGGATACAACAAATTCAAATGAATTATTTCACATGTTTTCTCTTCTCCAAGAAGCATGTGAGGAGAAATGGAAGAAAGACATAAATAGAGTGATGATTACCTTGAATAGGTGTAAATTGAAAGATGCATCATGATCTTTCAATACACCTATTTTATATATCATGTTGACCCTATTACTCTTGTTTTTCTGAAGATTACAAAATTAATATAATGGAGAAAAATGATTCATTATCTTTTGGATAAGTTTCTTAAAGCTAATAAAGAAAAAAGAAATAATAATATTTAGTTTTGATGGTGAAAATATTGAAAGATAAGGTGAAAAAGAACAATTCCAAGTTTGTTTCCAAAGAAACCTTCAAAACATCTTTAAAATAACATAATTTTATCATCAAACAAGTGGTTATTTACATCATGTGTCCTGAAACATGTATATGAAATTTTAAATTAAATAAATTGAATCAAATGATAAAGTGGTTGCTTTTTCTTCAAGGTATATTCATCATTGTTATTAATGTTTATTTTTTACTAATTAGGTATTAAATACAATATTCTTATCATATATGTGTATTTAAATACAGTAAGTACTTATATAAATGTTATGGGAAGTAAGGTGAATTCTTAAAGTGGTTGAGAAATGGTGATTCCTATGTCAGTAGAAAGATTTAAATTACTCTTAATTGCCAATATTCATGATTATAGTTGAACTATTATAGATTATAACAAAAAAATGTATCTCATGTATCCATTAAAAATAATGATACATTATTCTATTTTTGTAATGAATAATTTTTATAGTGTATTTTACTCAACTAAAAGATCAGTAATGCTTGAATCATTATAAATAGCTGATGGTTATAAAAAGTAAGACTCAATTATACCCACTTGTGGTAATATAATTCATTTTCAGATAAAACTATGAATTTTTCAAGGACATATCCTTTACGATTTTAGACTTTTTAGAGTTAAAGAACATAGGTATTATATGAATATTTTATGATTTAGTTTTGGAAAAAGAAATATTTAGATATAAAGGTTGGTCACAAAATTTTTGTAATTAGTTCGACTAGAGAGTGTAAACAATTCCAAGGTACATCTAGTGGCATATATAATTTATAAAATTTCTTTAAGAGTTTTAATGAATGTAAATGTGAAGTATGAAATATGAATTGTTATTATATATGAGTTCTTTTGGGCCCATGTGTCTCAAAATATATTGATCAAACATTCCCCGATCATTAAAATGCAGCATGGAGAAATTCTTAAATTCGCATTACCTTATACACATCAAAGATTGGATGTTATTTATGAGGATCAATGGAGATTCGTACATGAAAAAATTTAACATTAAAATGTAGCATGGGGTAATTTCTAAACACACATTTCTGTATACACATTAGAGTCATGATGTATGTAAAAGGAGCATCAATGTTGAGATTCATTTCCATTGCAGAAACTTTAATTATTTTCAGGACATGCTTTGAAAATAGTGATGTTATCCCATAACCATTGTCACGACCCGTCCTCGGGGCCCGTTCCGTGACTACCCCAAGCCCGCCTTCCATAGGCCAGGGGCTGGCGACTAGCACCAAAGGCGTAAAATCCCGATAACTGGGAAGGCATTGCTTTTATAAAAGAAAACAAGCACCACAGAGTAAGCAAGCGGAAAGTAAACACTAAACAAAAGCAGAGTACAACTGAAAGTGCGGAAAAGTAAATGGGCCAGAATACAAACCCAAACTGAAGTAAAGTACAACTCGAAAGGGAAAACAGCAACTGAAAAGTAAAAGTCGCTACTCCGAGCTGTCCACTGGAAATCCCACCTGAAGGGTGGGTACAGATAGCTCGTCTGCTCCACGGGTCTCGCCGTCCGCTCTGAGCACGTCCCGCCCAGTGGTCCACCTCCGGGTACCGTCCCGCTCTGCAAGCCTCAGCTAAGGTCAACGCTGTCCGTCGTCTGCAACCAACACAACGTAGTGCGGGCATAGCCCGTGCAGGGGTGAGTATAACGATACTCAGTAGGGACCCCGAGACCCTCAATGTCTCACTAAACCAACAAGGATAACCACAAAGAAGATCTGAACAGATAACCTCTACTTAGGTATATGCCCATACATATACCTAAGTTATCAAGTAACCCATCTCAATCATGAGGAAACACAAGGATTGTGAAATCAACGGATAACCACTACCCGGGTATATGCCCATACATATACCTAAGTTAGCAAGTGACCCATCTCAATCATGAGGTAAACACAAGGTCAAAAGTCTCAGCTCAAACAAGGATTTTCATTATCGAAACCGTAACTGCTGAAGAGCTCCGTCTCTAGAGTGTACAGTGGTCCTGTCACGACTCTGAGGTACTGCTCACTAACCTAAGACTGCTGAGGTACTCCTCCTGTCGAGTACTGCGGGTTTGCGGCCAACTACCTGGCGCTCCGTCTGCTGAGGGTTTGTCGCCAAATATCGGGCGCTCGCCCAAATAGCCAACTGAGGTACTCCTCCTGTCGAGTACCGCGGGTTTGCTGCCAACTACCAGGCGCTCCGTCCACCGTGGGTCTGCCGCCAAATACCGGGTGCTCCGTCCACTGGGCTAGTCGACTCACTCCAAGTCGAGTCGGTCAAGCAGTCGTCAGGTCTCAGCCGGCTACACGGTCTCCGTACTCTGCACGCTCGTCTCCGGGAGGGTCCGCTCCACGAGCTACTGGTCGATACTCCAAAAATCGCAAAGTCCCGCAAAGAAGTATCTCAAAAGACCGTCTCGTCACCGGGGTCTCAACGCAACAGACGGCGCGTCGATCGGACGCCCGGTCTGTGAGTTATTAGCTTTTTCGTCCCAGGGGCCCGGTTGGTTTCGTGAGCGAAACCAATCCCGGCCGTATCTCAACTGTACCCCGAACTCCCATAGGGTATACTCATAGGGACCGTTACTAAACGTAAACACCAACGCCGCTGACGGTTCGTCAAACGGACGTCATGTCTGAAAGATATCATCTTTTCCGTTCCAGGGGCCCGGTTGGATTTCGGGTGCGATCCAACCCGGCCACTACTATCTGTATCCAAAACTCGGGCGAAGGATGTCAAAAGTTCCGTATCGTAAACAGGAACTCAACGCAACAGACGGTGCGTCGATCGGACGCCCGGTCTGAGAGTTATTGGCATTCTCGTCCCCGGGGCCCGGTTGGTATTTAAGGCAAAACCAACCCGACCGTACTCCACTTGCGTTCAAACCTCGGGCGGAGTATGCCAAAAGATCCGTCTCACTAAGAGGAACACAACGCGGCTGACATCACGTCAATCGGACGTCCGTAGCTTAAGATATGAGCGTTTCCGCTCCGAAGGCCCGGTTGGTTCCGTGAACGAACCAACCCGGCCGAACTCAAAGTAATCCGAAACCTTGAGTGCAATATACCGAAACGACCGTCTCGATCCAAGGATCGCGTTTCCGCAGATGGTTCGTCATTCGGAGGTCCGAGGCTCAAGATATGGGCAAAAGACCGAGACTGGTTCGAAACGGGGGGGTCCGGGTCCGTGCCGACCCGGCCCGACCCCCCCTGGGGCGGCCCGGCGCGGCGGCGGCGGCGGCGCGGCGGTGGCGCGGCGGCCCAGCGGGGGCGCGGACGCCCGACGGTGGCGCGGCGGCCTGGCGCCGCACGAAGGCAGCGCGGGGGAAACATTTCCCCCGCTTCCTTGGAATGACGGCGCGGCTAATTGCCGCGCCCCTTTAAATAAAACGGCCCCCACGTGGGGGTCGGCTTAAAGGAAAAACCGGGGGATGCTGCCCCCGGTTTCTTGGAGTGGCGGCGCGGCTTAATGCCGCGCCCTTTTGTGGAAAACGGCCCCCCTTGCGGGGGCCAGCTTGATTGAACCGGGGGGCCGGCTGCCCCCCTCCCTTCAATGAACCGCCCCCCTCATAAAGAGGGGGTTTTTGATCGTTGGCCGGGGAATTAATTTTCCCCGGTTTAACGCCTTCCGGCCGGCCAGCTGGCCGGCCGGTTTTCTCCAACGGGACCGGAAAAATCCGGTCCCCTCTTCGGCTTCCGACGCCGGCGGCCCGGCCGCCGGTCTTCCCAATTCGCCGCGGCCCGGAACCGGCCGCGGTGTTCATCATCCGGCGCGGTGCGACGGCACCGCGCCCCTCCGCCGCACCTCGATTTCTTCAACGCGGCGCGACGGCGTCGCGTTCTTGATGTTTCTTACATGGCGCGGCGCGACGGCGTCGCGTAATGAGGATTGGGCGAATATCCGCGTGGTGCGACGGCACCACGCCACCTTGATTCATCCACCCACAAACAACACAACAAGAACGATGGAGGGGGGTTCGGCCATGTTCATGCGGTCCGGCCCCCTCACGTTAAGCAATAACGCAACTTAAAATATTTCAAAGCCTCACGTTAGACTTGCTAAAATCATAATCAAGAATAGAATATTTAAACAATAATCAACAACCCCTACCTTGGTATAAGGTTCGAAGATTGTCAACGTTCCGCGGAAGACGACGTCGCGGAGGTCGGGCGTCGCGGTAGCCGTTCGTCAAATCCGATGACGAAGGGATGCGTCCGAAGAGACACGTCGTTGGCGAATACTTGTACGCCGACGAAGGTTGTTCGAGGAAGAAGTGGCGTCCCCTTTCGTTGACACGGTAAACGAAGAAGGGAGGTGCGGCGTTCTTCATCGGAGCTTGAGCGTTCTTCGTCAAGACGAGCGTTCTTCGTCAAGATGAAGAAGATGGAGGAGGAGCTCTCAAAAAGAAATCCACACAAGTTGGCTAACAAAATAAAATAAGGTCCCTCCTTATTTTATTTACCAAGCCAAGGAATTCAAAAATTAAAATTCAAAAACATAACACTTAATTAATTAACATGTCAAGTGTAATTAATTAAATGTTAAGTTTACAAACATTTAACAGGGGAGTTTAAGTAAGTTGGGAGAAGATGAAAGGTTTAGGAGTTCGTGTGGGTCCCACCACACTTAATCCTCCCAAGGGAGGTTAAGTGGGTGTGGGTCCCACTTCCAACCCCCTTTGGTAGGTTTTATCAAGTTATAATAAAATTTGTTCCTCACAAATTTTATTTTAACTCAAACCTAAAACCCCAAAACTAACTTTCAACCCGCAACAAACGCAACTTCCGAAAAGGTCTCTTTAAGCGAATATCGGCGTTGCGAGTTCATCGGTGCCCTCGGATTTCAATTCCGAGCACCGGATCAAAAGTTAGGAATTCCCGCTCGTTCGTTCACTGAACGTACCCGAGCCAAACTTCGGAAATTGATTCCGGGCACTCCGGGCCTCGAAATCAGGTGCCATCTGAAACCGCGCTCTTGCAAAATTCTAAAGAAAATTAAGAAAAAATTTCCCTTGAATTTTACGGGTCTTTAAATTACTCCCACCTCAGGGCTTTACGTCCCCGTAAAGATACATCAAAAACTAGGGAAAAAAAAGAGGGTACTGAGCACGCATCTGAGCCTCCCGCTCCCATGTGCTCTCCTGGAGATTCCCGTGCTGCCATCTGATGCATACAAGAGGAATCGATCGCCCACGCAGGACCCGCTCCTGTCTATCCTCTATCTCTACCGGGACCTCCGTAAAAGTCTCCCCATCGTCAACGTCAAGCTCCCCATGATCAATGATGTGCGTCGGGTCGTGCACGTATCTCCTCAGCTGGGATACGTGGAAGACGTCGTGCACCCGGTGCAACTGAGGTGGTAGAGCCAGGAGATAATCCACCTCACCAATCCTGCTGAGAATCTGGAAGGGTCCGATGAAGCGCGGAGATAACTTGCCGCCTCGGCCAAATCTCCGAATACCACGTCGAGGTGAGACCCGCAAGAAGACGTGGTCGCCATCCTCGAACTCCAGTGGCCTCCGCCTCCTGTCAGCATATGACTTCTGCCGGCTCTGAGCTGTACTCATCCGCTCCTGGATGACCTGGACCTTCTCTGACGTGGCCTGGACCATCTCCGGTCCCACCAGAGCTGCAAGATTTCTTCTTTGCCGATAAGAGAAATCTGGTCCCATCCCCTGGATGAACCACATTCTTTGCCTAAAACAGTCAATCCTTACATGGATGATACTAATCCATACCAAGGATGACGTCGTAAGGCCTCGACGCTACTACTAAGAGATTCAACCGTTACTCTCGCCTCCAAGGGTTGAGTCACACTGTCGGCATCAGTGTGTGGTAACTGGGTCTCCTCCAGTAGATGTCTCACAAGTGAGGGTCAAGTCAATAGCCAAAACTGGAACCTCTTAGTAACATCACGAAAGAGGACAGGAACGAAAATATCACAAAGGTATGCATCTTTTATTATTGTAGTTCATAATACAAGACGCTACACAAAAGCAACAAGGATCCAGAAGTACAAAAGATGTATCCACTAGTTCTGCTCCTGTCCATCGGCTCCCAGAGCTCCATGATCGAAGGCCTCGGCTGCCTGAAGTTGAGCTCTGGCATGATCACCTACTCCCTGTGGTCGGGGTGGACCTCCTGATGGTGGTGGTGGAAGAGCCTCAAAGCGTCGCCCACCTCCTGCTGCTCGGCCAGCTCCTCTTCCTCGTCCGCCTCCTCCCTGCGGACCGCCACGGTCGATCCTCTGCCTCCGCCTGGGAGGTTCTTCACTTAACTGCTGATCATCAGCATGGCGGGTCGGACAGTCACGAGCCATGTGACCAATCCCGCCACAGGAGTAACACTGCCCACTCTCGGCACGCCTGGCTCTGACTCCACTCCGGCTTCCCCGCACAACTGAGCCTGAGTCGTGCAGTCGGCCACTGGTAGGTCTGGTCTTCCTGGAACCCTGAGTCATCCGTCGGCTATCTGCTGCAGATGACTCTGCCACGTGCCGCCCTGCGGTGGGTCGCTGTGCTGGTGTAGATTCAGCAAGGAAGCTCTCGATCAGAAGGGCCCGCTCCAGTACTCCTGTCTGAGTCGGTATGCTGAGGGAGATCAGTGATGCCCTGATCTCGTGTCTCAAACCCTGCTCGAAGGTCCGGGCCCGGAAGAATGGGTCCCGTACCATGTCGGTCGAGTAGCGTGAGAGATCGGTAAATCTCGCCGAGTACTGAGCGACCGTCATGCTGCCCTGCCGCAGCTGTAGAAGCTCCTGGATACGCACCGCACGAAGGGTGGCTGGGACGAACTCCGAGCGGAAGAGGCTCTCAAAGTCCGTCCAAAGTAGAGATGCCTCATCGTGCACCTGGAGCATCAAGCTCCACCATCGTCCTGCTGCTGCGTGTAGTAGGCTCGCAGCGAGGATCACCATGAGGTCTGTTGGTGTCCTCACTAGCCTAAACACTCGAACCACTGCCTCCAGCCAGTCCTCTGCTGCCTGGGGATCCGTCTCCCCGCGAAACCTGGGTGGTCACTGGCGCTGAAACTCATGCAGTGCGCTGAGGCGACGTGCATCGTCAGCGGCTGCTGTTGGAAGCAACGGGGGCTCGGCGGGTAAAGCTACCGCCGGTGCCACTACTGGCAAAGGGCCCTGTACCGAGGCCTCGTCGCTCGGTGGGCTGTCGTCTCGCTTGACTCTCGGAACCCTAGCTGGCTGCCGTCGTGGGGCCATCCTGAAAGGAAACAGGTGCGCCACGGTCAAACACTATACCTGGTGAGCTGATATAAGTAATCACAAAGAAAACTTTGAAACACACACTCAATCAATGTTTTCGTGCATTAAGTCGGAAATCAGAAGTCAGGGTCCTGGTGTACGGATACGTCGGCCGCCGCACCAACAATGGACTCCATGGACTGATAACCACACTCAATACGCTAAACATTATTGTTTCACATAGAAAAGATCAGAGTTCGCGGTAGAACCGAACTCCTCTGATACCAATTTATCACGACCCGTCCTCGGGGCCCGTGCCGTGACTACCCCAAGCCCGCCTTCCATAGGCCAGGGGCTGGCGACTAGCACCAAAGGCGTAAAATCCCGATAACTGGGAAGGCATTGCCATTATAAAAGAAAACAAGCACCACAGAGTAAGCAAGCGGAAAGTAAACACTAAACAAAAGCAGAGTACAACTGAAAGTGCGGAAAAGTAAATGGGCCAAAATACAAACCCAAACTGAAGTAAAGTACAACTCGAAAGGGAAAACAACAACTGAAAAGTAAAAGCCGCTACTCCGAGCTGTCCACTGGAAATCCCACCCGAAGGGTGGGTAGAGATAGCTCCTCTGCTCCACGGGTCTCGTCGTCCGCTCCGAGCACGTCCCGCCCAGTGGTCCACCTCCGGGTACCGTCCCGCTCTGCAAGCCTCAGCTAAGGTCAACGCTGTCCGTCGTCTGCAACCAACACAACGTAGTGCGGGCATAGCCCGTGCAGGGGTGAGTATAACGATACTCAGTAGGGACCCAGAGACCCTCAAGGTCTCACTAAACCAACAAGGATAACCACAAAGAAGATCTCAACAGATAACCTCTACTTAGGTATATGCCCATACATATAACTAAGTTATCAAGTAACCCATCTCAATCATGAGGAAACACAAGGATTGTGAAATCAACGAATAACCACTACCCGGGTATATGCCCATACATATACCTAAGTTAGCAAGTGACCCATCTCAATCATGAGGTAAACACAAGGTCAAAAGTCTCAGCTCAAACCAGGATTTTCATTATCGAAACCGTAACTGCTGAAGAGCTCCGTCTCTAGAGTGTACAATGGTCCTGTCACGACTCCGAGGAACTGCTCACTAACCTAAGACTGCTGAGGTACTCCTCCTGTCGAGTACTGTGGGTTTGCGGCCAACTACCTGGCGCTCCGTCCGCTGAGGGTCTGTCGCCAAATACCGGGCGCTCGCCCAAATAGCCAACTGAGGTACTCCTCCTGTCGAGTACCGCGGGTTTGCTGCCAACTACCAGGCGCTCCGTCCGCCGTGGGTCTTCCGCCAAATACCGGGCGCTCCGTCCACTGGGCTAGTCGACTCACTCCAAGTCGAGTCGGTCAAGCAGTCGTCAGGTCTCAGCCGGCTACACGGTCTCCGTACTCTGCACGCTCGTCTCCGGAAGGGTCCGCTCCACGAGCTACTGGTTGATACTCCAAGTATCACAAAGTCCCGCAAAGAAGTATCTCAAAAGACCGTCTCGTCACAGGGGTCTCAACGCAACAGACGGCGCGTCGATCGGACACCCGGTCTGTGAGTTATTAGCTTTTTCGTCCCAGGGGCCCGGTTGGTTTCGTGAGCGAAACCAATCCCGGTCGTATCTCAACTGTACCCCGAACTCCCATATGGTATACTCATAGGGACCGTTACTAAACGTAAACACCAACGCCGCTGACGGTTCGTCAAACGGACGTCCTGTCTGAAAGATATCACCTTTTCCGTTCCAGGGGCCCGGTTGGATTTCGGGTGCGATCCAACCCGGCCACTACTATCTGTATCCAAAACTCGGGCGAAGGATGTCAAAAGTTCCGTATCGTAAACAGGAACTCAACGCAACAGACGGTGCGTCGATCGGACGCCCGGTCTGAGAGTTATTGGCATTCTCGTCCCCGGGGCCCGGTTGGTTTTTAAGGCAAAACCAACCCGACCGTACTCCACTTGCGTCCAAACCTCGGGCGGAGTATGCCAAAAGATCCGTCTCACTAAGAGGAACACAACGCGGCTGACAGCACGTCAATCGGACGTCCGTAGCTCAAGATATGAGCGTTTCTGCTCCGAAGGCCCGGTTGGTTCCGTGAACGAACCAACCCGGCCGAACTCAAAGTAATCCGAAACCTTGAGTGCGATATACCGAAACGACCGTCTCGATCCAAGGATCGCGTTGCCACAGACGGTTCGTCATTCGGAGGTCGGAGGCTCGAGATATGGCCAAAAGACCGAGACTGGTAAGAAACGGGGGGGTCCGGGTCCGGGCCGACCCGGCCCGACCCCCCCTGGGGCGGCCTGGCGCGGCGGCGCGGCGGCGGCACGGCGGCCGGCGGCGGCGGCGGCGCGGCGGTGGCGCGGTGGTGGCCCGGCGGTGGCGCGGCGGCCCGGCGGTGGCGCGGCGGCCCGGCGGAGGCACGGCGGCCTGGCGCCGCACGAAGGCAGCGCGGGGGAAACATTTCCCCCGCTTCCTTGGAATGACGGCGCGGCTAATTGCCGCGCCCCTTTAAATAAAACGGCCCCCACGTGGGGGCCGGCTTGAAGGAAAAACTGGGGGATGCTGCCCCCGGTTTCTTGGAGTGGCGGCGCGGCTTAATGCCGCGCCCTTTTGTGGAAAACGGCCCCCCTTGCGGGGGCCAGCTTGATTGAACCGGGGGGCCGGCTGCCCCCCTCCCTTCAATGAACCGCCCCCCTCATAAAGAGGGGGTTTTTGAGCGTTGGCCGGGGAATTAATTTTCCCCGGTTTAACGCCTTCCGGCCGGCCAGCTGGCCGGCCGGTTTTCTCCAACGGGACCGGAAAAATCCGGTCCCCTCTTCGGCTTCGGACGCCGGCGGCCCGGCCGCCGGTCTTCCCAATTCGCCGCGGCCCGGAACCGGCCGCGGTGTTCATCATCCGACGCGGTGCGACGGCACCGCGCCCCTCCGCCGCACCTCGATTTCTTCAACGCGGCGCGACGGCGTCGCGTTCTTGATGTTTCTTACATGGCGCGGCGCGACGGCGTCGCGTAATGAGGATTGGGCGAATATCCGCGTGGTGCGACGGCACCACGCCACCTTGATTCATCCACCCGCAAACAACACAACAAGAACGATGGAGGGGGGTTCGGCCGTGTTCATGCGGTCCGGCCCCCTCACGTTAAGCAATAACGCCACTTAAAATATTTCAAAGCCTCACGTTAGACTTGCTAAAATCATAATCAAGAATAGAATAATTAAACAATAATCAACAAACCCTACCTTGGTATAAGGTTCGAAGATTGTCAACGTTCCGTGGAAGACGACGTCGCGGAGGTCGGGCGTCACGGTAGCCGTTCGTCAAATCCGATGACGAAGGGATGCGTCCGAAGAGACACGTCATTGGTGAATACTTCTACGCCGACGAAGGTTGTTCGAGGAAGAAGTGGCGTCCCCTTTCGTTGACACGGTAAACGAAGAAGGGAGGTGCGGCGTTCTTCGTCGGAGCTTGAGCGTTCTTCGTCAAGATGAGCGTTCTTCATCAAGATGAAGAAGATGGAGGAGGAGCTCTCAAAAAGAAATCCACACAAGTTGGCTAACAAAATAAAATAAGGTCCCTCCTTATTTTATTTACCAAGCCAAGGAATTCAAAACTTAAAATTCAGAAACATAACACTTAATTAATTAACATGTCAAGTGTAATTAATTAAATGTTAAGTTTACAAACATTTAAGAGGGGAGTTTAAGTAAGTTGGGAGAGGATGAAAGGTTTAGGAGTTCGTGTGGGTCCCACCACACTTAATCCTCCCAAGGGAGGTTAAGTGGGTGTGGATCCCACTTCCAACCCCCTTTGGTAGGTTTTATCAAGTTATAATAAAATTTGTTCCTCACAAATTTTATTTTAACTCAAACCTAAAACCCCAAAACTAACTTTCAACCCGCAACAAACGCAACTTCTGAAAAGGTCTCTTTAAGCGAATATCGGCGTTGCGAGTTCATCGGTGCCCTCAGATTTCAATTCCGAGCACCGGATCAAAAGTTTGGAATTCCCGCTCGTTCGTTCACTGAACGTACCCGAGCCAAACTTCGGAAATTGATTCCGGGCACTCCGGGCCTCGGAATCAGGTGCCGTCTGAAACCGCGCTCTTGTAAAATTCTAAAGAAAATTAAGAAAAAATTTCTCTTGAATTTTACGGGTCTTTACAACCATGTTCTTGTTTTAATGATAAATGGATTTCATATGATTTTTAGTATGATATAAATACATTATTTCATAAGAACATGTGTTTGGATGAAATGTATTTGTTAAGGATATAAACAAACATGATTCAAGCGAAATAGAATGTGCATTTATATTATTATCCTAAAGGTTACTTAAGGATATTATATAAATACCTAAGATAGATATGTGGAATTCAATTAGTTGACAATATTTCAATAAACAGATGCACATTTTTTTTTGAGATAGTGGGGAAATATTGTCTTGGGTTTATTCAATTCAAGATATGTATAAGTGGTTGACATATGAAAAGGTTACAGAAGATCTTGTGGAGAGGTAATGTCCTAGAGACACATACTGATATTGTGTATGAAGGATAAAACCATGGTTGTGGGTTTTATATTCACGACGACTGATGATATATTATTCTTTGATAATAATAAATCTTATTAGTAATTAATAAATCGAAACAAGCTCGGATTGGAAATAGAAATTAAAATTCAATAATATATTTTATGTAGCAAAGTACAACTGATTATTATTTTGAATATTGTGATGGGTATTAAAGTGAGTCAATACCTGGGTGGTACAAACACGGTTCTAACAAGGCTCGATTGGTATACCATGTAATTCCTAAATACATTAAAAAATTTTACTTATCATAGAAACATACTATGATCATTATATTGGGAATTGGGTTTAAAAACAATCAATCTTGGAAGGTGTCTATACAATTCAACCAGAAAGGGTCGGTGAAACCATATAAATCTAAGTGGTTAGTGGAAATTTCATATTTTTCCAAGGATAATATATTTCATAACATATTGAAAATAGTTATTGGTATTTCAGTTATTTATGATGAGAATGAAAGTAAATCTATATAGATTGAATTATAGTAACAAACTAAGTTGTATGGAATGAGATATATAGAGGTAGATCTAATGGGTTTATTACACCAGGAAAATATTACATATAATGACAATGTATTGAGAAATATACGATAGAATAATTCAATAGAGAATTGTTACCACTGTCACATGGAATATATCCCACTATGATAACAGGCACTAGGAATAAGCGAAGATTAATGATGTGAATTTAATTCCATAAACATTAGAAATGGATCAATCACATATTTCATTGTACATAATATATATGATATTGATAACATATGATTTATGATAGAAAAAGTAGAAGTTTTATCCATGATAAATGCACAGGAAAAAGTCAAAAATATCTGATTATACTCGATAGAGAATAAGAGGTATGTACCTGGTACATGGAGAGGAAGGGGAACTAGTTTTTGGTGGACACAAAAAAGTATTACTTGGATCAATATGATCTAATATCACAGATCAGATAATTTAATGAGAATTTGATGTTTATTCAAGTCAGTGGAAGCCATATCTACAAATAATGAGTGTATTGTGGCTTCCAATGTATCTAAAGAAGGAATGTAAAATACATAATAATTATCTATTATTCTTGGAATCATACCTAGTAAGTAATGTTTTATCAGAATATAAATTATGATAAACTTTTTACTAGGACTAGCCAATATTTAAAGTTTTAATAGGGGACAAAAGGAATATACTTGGGAGTATCATCTCTTGAGGTGTCTTTCTCGAGGAGGTGAAGTCACAGATAACATAATAGCCACATAGTGGAGATGTGGTAGGCCCAACAAGTAAACCCCTAACTCAGTAGAAACATGACCTTATCATGTGAGACATAACAAGGATATTTAACAAGTTGTTTCTAGTGTAATTGGGAGTGTTTTAATAATGGGTTCCCTAGAACCAACTTAAATAGTACTTTTTGATTATTATATCATGTATATATTGAGTTATTCATGGTGTAAACATAAAATTATAGTTTTGATATTCTTGTCCTGAAACCGCCTTCTCAAACACACATCTCAAAGAGCCTTGAACTCCTCTTCATAGCAGCTCCACCTCGGAGAGAGCAGGGGATGTCTCATGGTCCGAGTATGGTGGTGTTTGATCGTTTTTAATTTTGAATTTTAAAATTTTTCTGGATGTCTTTTGAAATTTGAATTTGAATTGGCTTCTCTTTACAGTGGTTGAATTTTTAACGTTTGGAGTTATTTCAGTTCACACATACCCATTAAAAGTGTCTCTTGAAAATAAAAATATGGATTGTGGTGGATATAAGTTCACATGCTATAATCAGAATCTCAATATAATATGATAGTAGTCATAAAGTATTCTCATATGGTCTAGAATCATCATTCAGACTGGACGTAGATGATTTCTAACTATCAAGTGTTGGTGGCTTATAAGCATTGAGAATTATTTTCATGAATTTCACAGTTAGTGATCAGGATTCGATGAGATCCCGAGGAATAACCTTCTAATTGGAACTCCGCATGTTTTAGGTTTCATTGGTAGTTCTTGTTTATGAACATATGTAATGGTATCGTGACATGATAATATTATCAGTGTATACAATTTGATCACGTAATTTTATGTAAGTCATAAACTACTATATTGAATTCATAGTGAGTTAGATTTTGTTGGGTTCATCATTAGCGGTATTAAATTGATTGAATAATCAAGAAACAATTTCTTTCTTCCAATAGGAAGATATATCTTGGGAAGTGTTGATCAGGGTGACAATACCTTCACTAAATCCATTTTCATGGTAGAAGAAGTTAAGTCCATCATGTTTGTTCAATGAATAAATAACTAAGAAATGATAATGTCACAAGTGTGAATCCTTCATTATGAGATACCACAATACAAAGAGATTATATTACAAAACTTGTGTTCATAGGAAGGTTGTGGTTTATATGACAACCCTTTATCTCTTTAGGGGTCTTCATGGGTTGTTAGACTCCTCTCTTGATATTTTTATAATATTCACATTTATCATGAAAAAGGGAATAGAGGGTCACACAAGAAGAAAATTCAAGAGTTTGTCCCATGCTGATGAATAGTAGTTTAAGACATGGTGGGCCCCACCACGGGGTGTGAGTGATGTTTAGTGATATATGATCACTAAGGAATAAATAAATTAAAATTATTCGATCTTAGAATAGTTTTTATTGAATTTATTTTTTAAATATATTTACATGTATTTATGTAAACACAAAGAAAATATTATATGAAGGAATGTTATTTTAATATTCATGGTTAATTAAATATTTGAGGGAACAACGAGTCCAGTTAATGACTCGCCTTTATCACTTAATATATTTATTATATTAAAATTAGTTGGTAAAAATATAAATGATATTTAGGACTCAGTGATTTAGTCATAAGATGTCATTTATGGCATATGTTGTGAGTAATAAATGTTCAGGGTCTGAAGGTTACTTTTTCAGGTTATATAATAATTTACTATTTAAGGAAGAGGAGTCATGCATGTATGGGAATATTCATTACCCATTCATTGAGAGTATATATATCCTATCTTGTATTATTAATAGATAAACTCTCAATCAAATAAACTGGATCGAGTTCTCATTCATGCATCGTAGGAATGTCAATGCGGTGATCATCGGGACATCAAAAGTGTCCTCAGATATCCTCTCTAGCACTAAAAATTCAATGATAGATGCTACCATAGACTTTAAAAATGTGAATGGATGATATAGAGGGGATAAAATTCAGTTCCTTTGAGATACGATCACCGATGAAGAGTATATGTTGTGCACAACTTCGAATTGAAAGAGTTATTTTTTTATTTTGTTCTTAAAATTCAACATGTGATGTTCACCGGGCCTATAATAGGGTTATGATTCACTGGGAAAGATGAAGGTACACCATCCAGAGGTGAAAAAGTTTTAAATTTCTAGCCCATCAGCTTCCATTGTATGCCCCAATACCTTCATATTTTCACCTTGAACCACTATAAAATATTTTATGTTATCATATTATTTATTTATCAAAATCTAATTTTTTTTTAATAAAATAATACCTCAACACTATCCAAATCAAAAAGTGGACTTATTTTTAAATTTTCCATGTTTTTTGAAAAGACACAATTCACTCCACTCTTATTGTGTCTTCATGTTTATTCTAACCAAAACCTAGGGGATATCCATAACAACAAGATGAAGGTATTAATGGGATCAACAAAATGTGATTGTAAGATTGATATGATATTGATTTGATTAGACTGAGTAGCTAGATGGATGCTCTAGTGTGCCTCGATATGTGAGGCTTCCTTTGGGGAAATAGCACTCTAGTGATGAAATGATGAACTTGTTGGGTGGTCTTATGGGACCTATTATGTACATGTTATTAGACGGTATATGGAGGAGAAAATTTTATTAACTATTTGATATGATATATGATTTTAGCCAATGCTTTTGTATGCACCAAGGTTCTTTATGAAAAGATATATGATTCCATATGAGGAACGTGTGGTCTTTCCGGTTTCTATGGATGCAAAATATGATTATATCATGTTCATAATTATTTCATGATGTTAAGGTATGTTTTTTTTGAGTTTTTTATATTTTGAATCTTCGCTGTTATTGCATTGAGATTGTAAAGCCCCGACCTCAGTTACTGAGAGTTGGTGCATTAATACATAACATTTTCATGATCACAAAAGGACATGTCTCGAAAGAACGATTAGTTTAGTAGCCTTAGAAACACTAGATACATTCATAAGTCTTACATTACATGCTAAAATGGAAAACAACAACATCATAGTCTCCATAGACCACACTAACATCCCATGAGACTATCCCTGCTGGTCAGTCATAAAATACTTCTTCACATCCTGGGAAAAAAATAAAACATAGAAAGGGGTGAGCTCAAATGCTCAGTAATGATAACAATATAGAAGAAACTTTCAAAAATAAGCATAAACATTTAAACAAATGTATAACTAAAACAAAAGCCACTTAAACATGATCTTCATCATAACATGGAAAAAAATAAAATGAAATAATGCAATTTATTTATTTACAGGGATATTCTACTAGTTGAATAATCACATTCAATATCAATAACCACTTTCATAATGATGGAATGCATAATGCCAGACTATCCTAACCACAAATTCAAGGCCCTATGCCAAGACACTAGTTTGTCTCATGAGACCTACTGATGCATCGAGGAGCTATAGAAGGATCCACCCATCACTTACTAAGTCCAATGCATTCCTCGTATGAACAGGTTTAAAAATAACATAAACATTCATATTAAAACTAACATATGAAATGTCAATAATTTATACATAAACCATGAATTGTATAAAAATAACACATCCACAGTCAAACATATCACAAAACCATCAATACAATATAAAAGTTTTATATCTTAATAAATCAACTTCAAATAAGATTAAAATCCATCAAAGGATGTTGACATAGATTAAATCAAAACTATTTGAAAGAAATATCTCTTTTTTGAAATCATTTAATAGAAACATAATTATAAAATAAAACTTTTAGTTTTAAAATATGATTAAAATCTTGTATGGGAATCTTTGATGATTATATAATGGTGGGAAATAGTCGCACCTGCTGTATATGTTAAAAAAGACATTCTTACCTTAATTTTGTCGAAAAGGATAAAAAAGACCTTGTTTGGAAAACAATGGAAAGATTTCATTATAAACATCTTATAAAAAATAAAACAAGGTTATTAAAGACATTAACCCATATTCTATAAAATAGTAAGAATGTTTTGAAATACATTTTTAAGAAACATGGATGTGGATGATAAAGAGGTCCTAGTAGATAATTATGTATAAACAACCTCGAATATTGAAGAGATTGTGAAATAAACCCTTACCTTTTACTTTTCCTTGGATGAGGGTAGGTTAACCACCTATATAATGGTGAAGTAATTGTTATTAAATTATACAATAATCATATACATTAATATGATATCATATATTATCTTTTAACATTTCACTGTTAATAATATCTTAGTTTTATCGTTGTTTCGGGTGTTAACAGATTCATTTTCCATTAAATTATTTATTATGTGAGTCATATTTGTTATGGATGGGATGTATCATACTCATATCCAGAATGATATCGAGTATTTATACATTATTTTTAATCATCTAATGAAAATTAGTCTTAAATGGATATGATGAGGAATGAATCTCATCGCATTCGTGGAGATGGTAATCCATACGTACGCACGAGCGATAATATCATTTTTTTTATTATTAAAGTAATATATAATAGGATGGTATATCATATATAAAAAATAATTATCATGTTATATTTATTATTTACATCAATTACACCTCATTATTATATCTTACCAAATAATAATGTATTGAATAACATTTACCCCACGATGTGGAGACGGTAATCCGTACATGCGCACGTACGGTGACATGTCATTCAAAGGATAGATAGAATAAAGAATTTGGTTATACCATATTTATAATAACATCACACTATATATAAGATACATGATTTATTATTTTATAATGTAAACATCAAAGAGAAAGGTAGTGGAAGAATAAAGGAACTTGAAAGAGGTGGTGAGAAATTTTCCCCTTCTTCGGGTTCTTCCTTTTGATTTGATCAAAAGGGCTCCTTAGGATGGATTTCTGATTAAAGGAAGGCCTCTAGGAATAATGTAATACATTTTAGAGGGTATTTGGGCAGAGTTTGGCTGATCCAAATGGAATTGACGGTATGAATTAAATATAAGATGGATTGCCCTTTTATAATAGGGATGAGGGGCACCTTATGAAAATCTAGAAATATTATTTTATAATAAAATCATTTTCGATTTCTAATGGCACAAAAAAAATATTATTTAAATTTTATGGTGGGGATGGGTCTAAAACCACTCAAACAATAGATTTTAGATATGTTTGGGTCACTATATTACCTTTATATTTTAGATTTAACTCTTAGTTAAATAGTCTGACATTTACCATGTCTCTTTGTATATATATATTATATGGTTAATAAACTTACTTTATATTCCCAAGAAAACCCAAATTGGTTCATTAATGATACACCTATAATTATATAAGTCTTTTGGAATATACTAATATTTTTAGGAATATAATAAAAATTAATAATATAATATGTGTTTTAAAAACTCTTTTATGTCAATTTTGACACTTTATGGTATTTTTTTCTATATTCATAACAGCATTATTGCTTCGAAACAGATTCATATAACCAACCCTAATATGTCATATTAATCTATAAAATTAATGGAATTCATAAAAATTATCAAATTAAATTTATTTTGTTTTTTATAATATCAATTATTTTAGTATTTCATTAATTATGTAATTACTGCATCATATTGTGTCATAAATAAATTAAATTATTTAATGTCTAAAAAATATAAATAAAATAACATTATATAGGAAATCATTTTATCTTTCTAATAAATATTTACATCCAAATTTATCTTATGTGTAACCCTATATTAATAATGTTTTAGTTAGTAAACTTTGATTTTAACTCTTTTAACTCTTCTTTGAATTAAATAATAATAAATGTCCTAATATAACCCAAGGAGAACAAAAAGATTCATATTTTATTCTGAAGGTTGTTTTTGGTCAAACTATACTTATCCAACAGAATTAGGACATGTTTTAGGGTAATAATAATATCATTTTTACCCTTAATTACCCTATTTACTTTTAACCGTGGTAAATAAAAGTAAAAAGTTACTATTCACCAAAATTTATTCTCATCTAATTAAACCAAATTTTACTTACTGATATCAATTGGGTCTCTTTGAATTTTTAAATTCCACTTACAGAAGCGGTAAAGTAATATTTTATTTGAATTTTCAAATTCACCTAGGAGATGGGTAAAAGACGGTGAAATGTTCTCTAAAATTTTTATATATCTAATTTTTATATAAATTGACTACAATGAATTACATTGAACATATATATTTATTATATGTATATTTTGACCTAAAATAAATTTAAATAAACTAAATAATTATTTAAATAAAAATTCGGTTTTAAACTATAACTCAGTGTTTTTCACTATTCATCTAAAATTGATTGTTTTCTGAAAAATACCAAAAATTCAGCCTAATATAATTCGATATTGCAAATCCTAAAATGATGTCCATTTTGAATGATAAAATTTATAAAATTTAAAAAAGTGGGTATTACTATTCATAATGACTAGTTTGATTGGTTGTGGTGTGTTAGACCTCGAAGTTGCGTACAATACACTCTACTGTGTTATCAAAAAGAAGAATACCTTGGAAGCTTGGGGTGTAACATTCTCCACTCGTTCAAATAATTTCATCCTTGAAAATTCTAGAATACTACCGCATGAAAAGACTCGGGTTGTTCTTCATCAAATTTTCCCCGGGTTCCCATGTTTCTTCTTCCATCTTATGGTTTCTCCATAGAACTTTTACCAGACGAGTCGTCCGGTTTCTCAACACTTTTTCTCTTATATCAAGATTCATGACAGTATCTTCACAATAAGACAGATCGGGTTCTTGTTCTAATTCCGCATAGGTGATTACATGTTTTGGGTGAGGCATGTATTTTCTAAAGAGGTATACGTGGAACACATCGTGAACTTTGGAGAGACTTGTTGGCATTTCCAAACGGTAAGCTACAACCCCAATTATTTTTTGAATTTCAAAAGGTCCGATGTACCTGGGACTCATTTTACCTTTCTTACCAAAAAGTATTACTCCCTTCCATTGAGATACCTTCAAGAAAACATGATCTCCTACCTGAAATTCCAAATCATTCTTTCAGTTATCGGCATAGCTCTTCTGCCTACTTTGAGCTTCTTTGATGTGGTTTTGGATTACCTTCACCTTTTCCATTGTTTCCTCCTTCAGTTTTGGGCCTGTGAGTTTTCTTTCACCAACATCATCTCAACAGGTTGGTGTGGGACATCTCTTTCTATATAACGCTTTATATGGTTCCATCTGAATACTTCAATGGACCCTATTATAATAGGAAAATTCTACCAGAGGTAAATATTGATCCCACATACCTTGAAAGTCAAGTGAGCATGATCTCAACATGTCTTCTAAGGTTTAAATAGTCCTTTCTGATTTTCCATCAGTTTGGGAGTGGTAGGCAGTGCTCAAACAAAGTTCAGTATCCAGGTCTTTCTGAAGACTTTTCCAAAATCTTGATGTAAAACATGGATCACGATCAGAAACAATTGATAGGAGTACTCTATGATGTCTTACAACTTCATTAATATACAGTCTTGTTAGATGTTCAAGTGTTAAATATTCTCTTATAGAATGAAAATGTTCTAACTTGGTAAAACAATCAACAATGAACCATATTTCATCGTTCCTTCTAGGAGTATTAGGTAGTCACATGACATAGTTCATCGTAATATTATCCTATTTCCACTCAGGTATGGGAAGAGGTTTCATGACTCAACCAGTATCTTGCCTTCCAGCTTTCACTTTTTGAAAAACCATACATCGTGACACAAAATCCGCAATCTCCCTCTTCATGTTGTCCCACAAAAATTTTTCCTTCAAATCTCTATATATTTTGGTGCTCCCAGGGTTTATAGAGAAATTGGAACTATAAGCATCGTCCATCAATTCCATTTTTAGATCAGGTATATCGGGAACACAATGTATCTTCCCAAATTTCAAAATTCCATCTTCATACACAAATTCACTCAATCTCCCATCATTCACAGCTTTAATCTTCTTTTGAAACTCTTCATCATTGGTCTGAAAACTCTTTATCCTTCTAGTAAAGATGTTTTGGAAACCATTTGAAAAAGTATTGATGTTTCACCTTCCGTGGTGAATCCCATATCCATATCTATATTTACTTGATCAACTAAAATAAGATCCCTTTCAACTATCATCTTGTCCAAAACCCCATGATCCTTTCTACTCAAAGAATCTACCACCTTATTTTCCTTCCTTGGGTGGTATTGTATTGTGCAATCATAATCCTTGAGTAGTTCAAGCCATCTCCTTTGCCTCATGATGAGTTCTTTCTGGGAGAAAATATACTTCAAACTCTTATTATCAGTATAAATCTCACAATTTTCACCATAGAGATAGTATCTCCAAATCCTCAAAAAAACGATTATAGCTGCTAAATCAAGATCATGAGTAGGATAGTTTTGCTCATAAATTTTTATCTATCATGATTCATAGTCAATAACCCTATCATTCTTCATAAGGATAAAACCAAGTCCTTTCTTCGATGCATCACTATAAATAACGAACCCATCATTCCCCGATGGTAGAGTCAATATACGAGCATTGACTAATCATCTCTTCAGTTCATCAAAACATTTTTCACACTCTTTTTTCCAAAAAAATAACCCCTTTTTATGTGAGCTTTGTTAATGGGTTATTCAATCGAGCAAAATTCTGGACGAAACGACGATAAAAACATGCTAAGAAAATAAAACTGTGTACCTCAATTATACTCGTCCGTGCAGGCCGTTCATGGATTTCCTTGCTCTTTGAAAGATCAATAGAGATTCCATCCTTAGAGAAAATATGGCCAAGAAACGAAATCTCCTGAAGCCAGAATTCACACTTGCTAAACATCCCATATAATTCATGTCTTCTAAGAGTCTTCAGGATAATGAAAAAGTGATTTTAATGATCTTTATAGATTTTGGAGTATACCAAGATATCATCAATAAATACAAATAAAAAATCATCGAGATATTCCATGAAAACTCTATTCATTAGATCCATGAAGACAGAGGGTTCCTTAGTCAATCCAAAAGGCATTATTGTAAACTCGTAATGCCCGTACCTGGTTCGAAATGTTGTCTTCGGAATGTATTCCTTCTTACACAAATCTGATAATATTTAGATCGAAGGTCAATCTTTGAAATGTATTGAGCTCCATGAAGTTGGTCGAATAAATCAACAATACGAGGTACGTGGTACTTTTTCATTATTTTTATAGCATTTATCTCCATGTGGTCAATGAACAACCTCATAGACCCATCTTTCTTCTTAAAAAAAAGGACAGGGGCTCCCCCTGGTGAAAAACTAGGGTGAATAAATCCCTTATTAATCAATTCCTCTAGTTGTTTCTTTAGTTCTACTAATTCCATAGTGGCCATTCTATAAGGGGTCTTTGATATAGGCCTTGATCCAGGAATTAAATCCATGGAAACCTCAATTTATCATTCTGGAGGATGTGCAGGTAAATCATACGGAAACACATCAACATATTCTTTCACAATAGGTACATCCTCTATTTGATCATTCCTTTACTCACCCATAGTTATTTCATTATATTCCTCCCCAATAATTGAATTTAGTTGAGCTACTTGGGGTGGATCAAGATGAGAATCAGGTGGTGACGATTCTGCTGTAAAGATAAGGTGTTCTTTATCATCATCATCAAAAATCATAACCTCCTTCTTTTTACACTGAATCTTCGCATCATGGTCCAAAATTCAATCCATACCGAGTATTATATCAAATTTAATCATAGGTATAATGATGATATTAGTAGATAAAGAGAAATTATATTTTCTAACGGGAAAGGATTCACAAAACATTGTTGCGATGATACTTCCCTTAGGATTTTTAACTGAAAACTCCCATGTTAAATCAAATTGAAAATATCTAATTTTCCTAGTAAACTGGGATGATATGAAACAATGCGATGTTCCAGAATCAAATAAATCATTTTCTAAACTTGAGGAAACCATTAAATTACCTTCCACCACGTCTTTCGGAGCATCTACCTCAGCAGTAGTGACAGGATATTTTTAACCTTGATCCCTTGGAATTTTTTAGGTATGTTCCCCTGACACTTAGTACATTCATTTTCATAATGTCTCATCTCCCTGAAATTATAGCATTGAACATCCGTAGCTTCTTTTTCCCCTTGAAATCACGAGCTTGGTGGCCTTTTTCACCACACTTGTAATAGACTCCCATTCCCTTCAAGAAAGTACCAGGGTGTTTCTTCCCACATTTACTACATGATAGACATTAAACTTATCCCTTCTTCCCCTTATTTCCATTTCCATAGTGATCATTAGATCTCTTCTTATCTTGCTTTTCTTTATTTAAGTAAGACTTAGAGAGTTATTTTTCTGTCCTGATAGCGCATGAGACAATATCTTCATATGACAAGAAGGATTGTGAGAATAATTCTTGATGGATAAACTATTTTAACCCATCAAAGAAACGATATATCTTACTTCTTAGGATACATATATAATATGCAGAATGCCTCACTAACCTTGTAAAGTTAGCCTCATACATTGCGACATTCTCATCCTTCTTTTTCCTCAGACTCAGAAATTGCATTTCCATATGTGCTCGATGGTCACGAGGAAAGTATTTTTCTAATAAAATATCTCTAAACTCACTCCATTCCTTATTTGATACTTCATCAACCTCCTTTGATGTTTGAATCAATTGCAACCATTTATCAGCATCTCTAGTGAGGTGGTAAACTACCATGATTACCTTTTCCCTTTAACTACTCCACATGGCATGGAATGTTTTCTCTAAGGAATTTATCCATTTCTTATCTACTAATGTATTTATACACCCATTGAACGTTGGTTTTTGTTTCCTCATGAAGCGATCTAACATTAATCCTCCATGCTATGGATCAGGGTGCTTCATAAGGATAAGGTTATTATTCAAAACCTGAGTGAGTTGTCCCAATATAGTGATAAGTTGGTCACCACTAGTTGTATCACAAGCTCCGCTATAATTATCTTGAGCAGGAGAGAAATTCCTACATGGAGTGCATGTGTTGATATGGTTTCCATTCCTTCCACTAGGCGCCATTTCTAAACAATGGCATAAACTTTATTAGTTTATGAATCGAAATACATAATTCCAAACTCGTAAAACACTTAACATAAATTGAACATATTTTATATATAATCCATATTCATAAAAAAATTTCTTTGATGAAGTATATAATCATAAAAACATGATAATTGTTTGTAAAAAAATGATAATTATCCGAAGCATATCCCCCGGGAGTGTTGTATCCAAGAGTGTAGCAAGGCTAGTTATTATGCACCAGTTCTCGTTCGAGTCTAGCTCAAAGAGGTGTTTTTGGGTTTTACCCCTAGGTACATCTGTGTCAGAGCTGCCTCTACCTGGTCGTATCCAGACAAGGATTTATTTCTTGGAAAACTCAAAAAATCTCTACAATACCAAAATTCCAGGAAATTTTTCTATGCTAATCCTCAAAGTCTATCTTAGGGATATGTGCTCAAATCAGAGTTTTTCTAAATCTAGCTTCCAAGGTTTGTAGTAAACTTACTCTGATATCAACTGTAATGCTCCAACCCCAGTTACCCAGAGTTGTTGAATTATTATATAACATTGGCATGACAAAAAAAGATCAAGTCTCCAAAGACTGATTTGATCAGTAACCCTAGAAACACTAGATACATTCATAAGACTTACATTATATGATAAAATGGAAAAATAAAAGAACATAGTCTCCATAGTATACACTTATATCCCCTTATACTATCCTTATAGGACATTAATAAAATACTTTTCCACATCCTAGAAAAAATAAAACACAGAAAGGGGTGAGCTCAGATGCTTTGTAAGGATAACAATATGGTGGAAACTTTCATAAATATGCATAAACATTTAAGGAAATGTATAACTAAAACAAAAGACTTTTAAACTTGAAATTCAGCGTAACATGGAAAAAAATGAAATAATTCCATTTACATATTCACATAGATATTCTACTAGTCTAATAATCACATGCAATATCAATAACCACCTTCATAATGATGGAATGCATAATGTCAGACTATAATAACCACATAGTCAAGACCTTGTGCCAAGACTACAAATAATATTTTGTTAATGCCTTATGCCAAGACACTAGTTTGTCTAATGAGACATACTGATGCATCGAGCTGCTATAGAGGTCTCCACCCGTCACTTACTAAGTCCAATGCATTCTTCATATGAATAGGTTTAAACATAACATAAACTTTCATATTAAAACTATAATACGAAATGTTAATACTTTATCTAAAAAACATGAATGGTACAATAATAAAACATCCACACTCAAACATATCACAAAACCTTCAATACAATATGGATGTTTTGTATCATAATAAATCATCTTCAAATAATCTTAAAATCCATCAAAAGATTTTGACATAGATGAAATAAATACTATTTGATAGAAATATCTCTTTATTAAAATCATTTAAAAGTTAAATAATTATAAAATAAAACATTTACATTGAAATTATTATTATAATATTTTAAGGTATGATTTGATGATTTTAAAGTTGCATAAAATAGCTTCACCCATTGTATAAGTTAAATAATACTTTCTTACCTTAATTTTGTCGAAAAGGATAAAAAGGAACTTGTTTGGAAAACGATGGAAAGATTCCTTTATAAACATCTTATAAAAAGTCAAAGTATAAATGAATTTAACCCATATTCTATAAAATTGTAAAAATGTTTCGAAATACATTTTTAAGCAACATGTATGTGGATGATAAAGAGGTCCTAGTAGATAAATACGTATAAAAACCTAGGATATTGAAGATATTTTGAAATAAACTCTTACCTTGTACTTTTCCATGGTCGAGGGTAGTTAAACTTCCTTTATAATGGTGAAATAATTATTATTAAATTATACAATAATCATATACATTAATATGATATCATATATGATCTTTTAACATTTCATTGTTAATAATATTATAGTATTATCGTTGTTTCGGGTGTTAACGGATTCGTTTTCCATTATATTCTTTGTTATGTGAGTCATATTTGTTATAGATGGGATGTATATTATTCATATCCATAATGATATAAAGTCTTTAAAAATTATTTTTAATCATCTAATTAAAATTATCCTTAAATGGATACAATGGGGAATGAATCTCATCACATTCGTGGAGACGGTAATCTGTACGTATGCATGAACAAAAATATCATTCTTTTGTTATTAAAATAATATATAATTGGATGGTATATCATATATAAAGAATCATTATCATGTTACATATATTATTTAAATCAATTACACATCATTATTATACCCATCCAAATAATAATGTATTGAATAACAATTACACCATGACGTCGAGACGGTCAGCCGTACGTACGCACGTATGGTGACATGTCAATCAAAGGATGGGTAGAATAATGAATTTGGTTATTCCATATTTATAATAACATTTCAGCATATATAATTTACCAGATTTATTATTTTATAATGTAAACAACAAATAGAACGGAATTGGAAGAATAAAGGAACTTGAAAGAGGTGGTGAGATATTTACTACTTCTTCGGGTTCTTCCTTATGATTTGATCTAATGGGCTCCGTAGGTTGGCTTTATGACTAAACAAATACCTCTATGATGAAGGGGGGACAGTTGAGAGGGTATTTGGGCAGATTTTGGATGATCCAAATGGCTTTGAAGGTGTGAATGAGAGATAAGTGGGAGTGCCTTTTTATAAGAGGGGTGAAGGGCACCTTAGGAAAAGATAGAAATATTATTTTATAATAAAATAATTTTCGGTTTCTAATGGATCAAAAATGTATTATTTATAGTCTAAGGTGGGGATGGGTCGAAAACCACTCAACCAATATGTTTTATACAGGTTTGGGTCACTATATTAACTTTATCTTTTATATTTAACTCTTAGTTAAATAGTTTTACATTTACCATGTCTCTGTGCTTTTTTATATTATTTGGTTAATAAACATACAATATACTTTTCAAAAAACCCCAAGTGGTTCATTAATGATACACCCATAATTATATAAGTCTTTTGGCCTAAACTTATATTTTTAGGAATATAATATCAGTTAATAAAATAATATTGTTTTTAAATACTCTATTATGTCAATATTGACACTATTTGGTATTTTGTTTTTTCTAAATTTATAAGAGCATTATTTCTTCGAAACAAAATTCATATAACAAACCATAATATGTCATACTAATCTACAAAATTAGTGGAATTAATAAAATGTCTCAAATTACATTTATTTGGATATTTATATTATCAATTATTTTAATATTTCATTAATTAGGTAATTACTACATCATATTGTGTCATATTTAAATTAAATTATTTAATGTCTAAAATCTATAAATAAAATACCAATATGTAGGAAATATTTATATCTTTATAATTTATATTTATAGTCTAATTTATCTTCTGTGTAACCCTAAATTAATAATGTATAAGTTATTAAACTTTGATTATAACTCTTTTAACTCTTCTTTGAAGAAAATAATAATAAATGCCCGAATCTATTCGATGTGGACCAAAGAGATTCATATTTTTTTTCATAATGTTTTTTTTGGCCAAACTATAAATATCCAATAGAACTAAGACATATGTTAGGGTAATAATAATTATATCATTTTACACTTAGTTACCATATTTACTTTTAACCGTGGTAAATAAAAGTAAAAAAGTTACTATTCACAAAAAATTATTTTCATCTTATTGAACCAAATTTTAATTATTGATATCAACTATGTCTCACGGATTTTTTAAATTTTGCTCACAAATGCAGTAAAATTATATTTTATGTGAATTTGCAAATTTTCCTTGGAGGTGAGTAAAAGACGGTGAAATGTTCTATAAAATTTTTTTATATATAAAATTATTGAAAATTGACACCAATGAATTATATTGAAATTATATAATTATTATGTGTTTATTTAGACCAAAAATAATTTTTAATAATATAAACAATTATTTAAATAAAAATTTGGTGTTAAACTATAACTCAGTGTTTTCACTATTCATCAAAAATTGAATGTTTTCAGAAAATTACCAAAAAATCACTCTAAGATAATTTCAATATTCCAAATCCAAAAATAAAGTCCATTTTGAATGATAAAATTTATAAAATTTTAAAAACTGGGTATTACTATTCATAGAGGTTAGTTTGATTAGTTGTGGTGTGTTTGAACTCGATGTTGCGTACCACACATGCTACTGTATTATCAAAGAGAAGCGTACCATGGAAGCATGGGGTGTTACATAGATATTTATTTTATATTAAGTGTCCTAAATTTTATCTCTTTGTTTTATTCTTGATATCCTATATGAAAATACATATATCTATATATATGCATTTTGAAATATATTTATATATATTTGAACAGATAATTTCATGTAGATATGTAAGTATGCAGTCATATAAAAAATAGATAGGATTCATTCAATAAATTAAGATGATAATTTCTTTTTCTTGGTCCCAAAAATGCATTCCAAAATAAGTGTGTTTTTTAAAATTATGACATTGAGTCATGTTTGGAACATTTTAAAATTAATATGATTTTTCCTTTATTATTTTGAATATTATTGAATGAAATAAATTTTTTGTTGAAAATTAGTAGTAGTATCAAGTTTAATGGGCTTGTTAGTACCACGAAATGTTTTTTATTAAAATTTATCAAAATCTATAGAAATATTCTATATTAGTTTTTATGAGGTGTTATTGGTTTCTTTTAAATGTAGAGATCGTATGATGGGTGTCGGAAGGATGTTGAAATATACATGTTTGGGTTTTTTTGATTATTTATTGATATGTTTTCTGAAAATGATACCTTACCTCCCATTACTATAATAAAAGGGATAATAAGACTATTTGCGAGGGATGATAGATAGATACAATGTAGTCCTAATTAGATTGTATGGGTCAACAATGCTAGTTAGTTGTGGGTCTCTAGTATGTTATAAGCATAAGAATTCATCATCATACTTATAGGTGGTTCCAAAACAAGTATGTTCATAGTAACCTCACATGATGTTTTGGAATTTCCCTAGATCACATAGGCTTTATTTTATACTTTTTACATGTATATTAATTTTTCAATTACTTCATATTTAATATTGATCCGTTATAATGTAAACAATTTTTTATATTTTTTATTTGGTTGTATTGATTGATTTATTTTTTTGACTAATTTTTTATTTTCTTATTATATATTTTTCATCATGAGTATGGTTATAATGATTAATATTCAAGAACCCTAGAAACTTTACAGAGTTTATAAGTATCCTCATTCAATAAAATATCAGTTATTAAGGTGAAAATACTTATTAAGAGAAGTTATTAAGATAAATGATATTTTATATATGATTAATATTAAATGTAATAATTCTTTATTTTGTTACATCACATGTTCTATAAAATAGAATGGAGGTTATCAAATTTTTTATATGTTGGAATAATTATTAAAAGTATTTTATTGTATTACTCATTTTAGGTCTACATGTATTTGTTCCACCCTTAGGAATCTCTGATTACCATTATTATATATGGAATAACTATTAATTTTATAAAATGTATTGTCAATATATTTTTATATAATCAATTTTATGGAATGAGAGTATATTATTTTTGTTTATCGTATTTGGGTTTATTATTACTCTTTAATTCCCTATATTATATTCTATTTTGATTAGGTTATTTAAGAAATAATTGATGGCTTATTTTAATAGAGGCGGGACTTTTTTGATTTAGAGTATTTAATGTATTAAAAGATGGATTTCCCCTATAAATATAGAAATTATAGAGGGCCCAAGGATTCATATACCATAACATGTGCCCACCAAGACCCCTTGAATCACAGAAAAGAATGTGCAAGCTACCCAAATCTCACATTCAATAGGTGAAAAGTTAATAACTATTGCCAATGGTGTAATTCTCCCAAATGTGAGGAATTGACCCTTTTAAAGAACACAATAAAGTAAAATTGTCATCCTCATCAGCTTCATCCCCCGAATAGTTATTATTTCAATTAATTGCTTTAGAATCACCATCATCTCTATTATGTTGATTTAACTACTCTTATAATTATTCATCCCATAAATGGATACTAATTAGAGTACGTCAAGCAATATATGTGCATGCCCACAAGAGATGTAGGATGAGTCTCTAACAACAAAATGCAATAATAACTATTCCTGAGATAAAGCTGACGAGGACTCTTGTCTATAACTTTAAGAATTATATGAATTCATAGGATAACACCTACAATAATGGATTAATTCCTTTCTTAAATTAAACTACCCATTTCCTTCAAATTATACTGAAATTATTTAAAACAATCAATTTTTTTGTTTTCCAAATTTAAATTATCTATATCTTTCAACTTTTATAATGAATATCTTATGTTTATTTATTTCTTTATTTATTTATTATACAAAGTGAATATTTAATGAACCTAATAGGATGGATATGAATTGAAAATTTATGCACACTAATTGTTTGACAAACTACTATGAATATAGATTTAAATAGTTCATAAATTTTTCAATAGATCATGCATACAACCAATGTCAAATATATTTTCCATGTTTACAATGTTATTATTAAAGAAAAATTAGTATGTAAGATCATGAAGGATATTTTTTGTCACGAAATATATCATAGCTATAAATATTACACTACACATGTGGGAAAAATGAATGTGCACACAGATTGAGATGATATTTCTGTTTATGGATCATTATATATGAATAAAATTGTAAATAATGACGGAGATCACATGGAAGAAATGAAAATGGAAAGCGAAGATGAACTTTATGATTATCCAATGTTATTTGAGAAGTTAAATAATTGTTCTAAGAGACCATTGTATACATATTGTACTAAATACACACCATTTTCAGCAATATTATAGTTATATAATTTAAAATCTAACAACATATGGAGTTACACGAACATTATAGAACTACTTGGTCTCCAGAATGATATTATACCTGAATAAAATGAGCTACCATATCAAATATATGATGCTAAATAAATTTTTTCTTCAATGGGCCTGATCTCTAAGAAAATACATGTTTGTCCAAATGATTTCATATTGTTTCTCAAGGACCATTAATAACTCATAATATTCCCTAAGTGTGAAAAAGATTGATATAATAAAAATGAATCAAGAACATTAAAATTTTTATGGTGTTTTTCTTTCATTCCATGGTTTAGAATACTATATCGATGATACAAAATGATGAGACAATTGACATGGAAAGAAGATGCAAGATTTAAATATGGGAACTTATTTCATCAATAATATTCTCCTCATTGGAACAGAATTGATTATTGGTATCCAAAATTTTGAAATGAGATGACAAAATTTCACCTTACATTATCTATATATGGAATAAATCCTTTTGGTTTATTGAGTAGTACTCAATGTTCATGGAATGTCATGTTATTAAATTATAACATTCCGCCATTGTTATGCATGAAGTGCAAATAAATTATGTTGAATCTTCTTATATATGGACCAAAGGAACTCAGTAATGATATTGATGTCTATTTAGATCCATTGGAAATAGATTTGAAATGTATGTGAGATACAGGGGTTATAAGGTATGAAGGTCATAGAAGTGGAAAATTCTCTTTTATGGCCAATTTGTATGGGATAGTAAATAAATTTTTTATTTATGGAAATTTATCAGGCTATAGCATTAAATTAATGTTGTGGTGTCCTATTTGTGAAGAATTCAGACATCTAGTGTGGTTGAAACATTCGTATAAGACTGTTTTTTTAAGAGATCATAAATTTTTTCCTCGATGAAATAAATACCAATCCTGAACAACAACATTAAATGGAAATATCGAACTGTGGGAGTTTGTGTCCTTGGACAAACTATTTGTACTCTGATTACATTTATATTAAAGTATTGAATATTAATAAAACTTCTTATTACATATTTTTTGTTGTTTTACATGACTCTAATGTTATAATTTACTAGAGTATACGTCGCATTATTAAGATCATAGGATTTTCTCTCTATGAGGAGATCCTTGATGTGCTGTGATAATATTCTGAAATAATGTTTTACAGTTGGATAACATACTATGATGCGACACAAAGTACATTTAATATCAGGTTCAAGTACTTGTAAGTAGATGAGGCTTATTCTCAGAAAGTTTACACTTGGTAATCTTTAAGATGAGAGATATTGAGAAAATACCCTCTTGTTGGAATTCCGCATGTTTTGGTGTCATAGGATATTCCAATATATGAGCGTGTGTGATAGTCATTAGACTTTAAGATTGTTATTAATGCATGTTAAAACTCATGTACTTATATGTATTTTGTAAACAATGATGATAACAGTTTATTGTGATGTTGGATTTGTTCGGTGTGTCATGAGTAACATGCCATTAATAAATATTTTTGTGAAGGATTTATTCCTTCCCTATATATGTAAGCAGATGTCTCGGCCCTTTGATTGGAATAGAACCATTACCTTAAATTCCATGGAAATGGTGTAATGATGTTTTTATTTTAGATATTAAAAGAAGGACATAGTGAACATATTGTTTGGTGACACAGATGTGAAACGCCCATGATGACATATTGTGAAAAAGGGATTATATTACATATTGAGCATTCATGTGTTGTTGTCAATGTTGCGAAATTAAGTTCTTTCTCCTGGGAGTCATGACCCATTGCTATACTGTAATATTCGACTATAGGAAAGCCTGCCTAATTCCAACAAGAATGAATCCTAAAGGGTCACACAGTACATGATTTCGTTGATCTTGATTAAATTATTTGTGAGTATAATTTATGGAATAAAAATTACTCAAAAGTCTAAGGAATAATTTTATTCAAGTTATATTGATCACAAAAATCAAATAAAAATTTATTCATCGAATTGTGAATAAAATATTTATTTTATTTCATGAATATTTTAATAAATATTTATTCTCTATATTATGAAAAGAATATTTATTTATGAATAAAATATTAATTTGGTTGTTCAAAAAATTCTAGAGGTGTTCAAAAAGACCAAGACCATATCCAGTAAAAAATGTTATTTAACAAGACTGTTACATAATATTTTTTATTATGCAAGTTTTCACACACCACACAATAATATTAATATAATTATTACTATCTAGCATGGGGTTTATTAAATGTAATAAATGTTATTTAATGGAAGTTATGAAATTAAATAATATTTTGACTTAAATCTTAACTCTATTAATAGATGAATATTTCTATTGTGTGGAGAATAAAAAGGTTTAGTATAGATAATTGTTCCGCAAAATAAATTCAATATTAACTCCCAATTTTCTCTCCCCATCAAGAATGAGGATCATAAGAGATATTTCTTCAAGAACCAAGAATGAGCGATCAAAAATGAAAAACATTATACATTCAACTCACCATGCTAGCACTAAAATATTGAGTGGTGTTACTCAGAGATCATAAGGTCATGTGTGTATCACTACTAGAGGGATTATATACTTGGATTATCATGGTGCAATTAAGGTATTCTGAAAGAGTCTTTTCGGATAATCAATATTCACCAATGAATAAGTTTCCTAAGTCCAAGTATTTTTTTCATCAAATATTAAATAAATTAATTATAAATTTAACATGAAATATCCTATCTCTTGATTTTAAGAACGGATTATTAAAAGAATTATTTATATAAAACCCAACGTTACGTGCTTATGTTGTGCCTATAAAAGTAAAGTGGTATCAGATCCATTACATTTAAATTTATAATTATTTATTTTATTGTTGATGTATGAAAAATTGTGGATAGATTTTCATTTCATGTTATTTTTTATTTAATCTGATTTTAATTAACATGTTATCAACATATTAATCATTTTCATTCTATGTTTCATTTTATTAATGGATTAAGAACCAATTAATAATGAATGAAGATGCTATTAGGATGTGCCAAATCATTGGTCAGTAAAACTGGGTTCCATGGCATGTATCCGGAGCACATGTCGTATAACCATACCCATTGTATCTTGATGTGTTGAGTAATTAATTATATGTGGTTCTTTTATGTCACACTGCATGTTGACCAGGCCATCCTAGCACATGGAAAGTGGTTATAGGGTGTGTACCTAGCATGTACACACTATATAGTATGACCGAGTCAACATACCAATGCCACATGCATGTGACTTGGATATATGGAAATTGAGGTACATGACATGTAGCTAAGTGTACATACTTTGTATTATGACATTAATGGAAAAAATTAAAATTACATTAAATTGGAAAATTGTTGAATTAAAACCTTATTTTATTGATTGGAGCACCGTTGTGTGATTGATTATTTAAAAATAATTTTAAATAATTTTAAAACCTCAATTAATTAATTGAAATTATTATTTCATTATTTGTTCTACTATTTATTTTCCATAAATTACATTAATGATGGGTATCTCCAAATAAGATCAAATAATCATTAAGATTAAATTGATTTAATTAATTAATTAATGCACGTTTATCAAAAATAATAAAATAACATATAATGAAATGAATGCCATCCATTTAATTTTACGTATTTGTTGCATGTTTGATAATTCATGAGCTTGACAAAGACCTATTGATGTATTGGATGTTTTAATATAATTTAATTCATGGGTTTAAAATTATTTAATATTAAACTAAATGATGGTCTTTGAGTCATCCCCCCCTCTAGTATTATGTAGGACATGTGTGTCCAAGGATATTTATGTAATCCCCTTTAAATAATCTCTTGGTTACCCTCACCGGTGTGTGTGTAAAAAATATGTGTAATTAATAGAGCATCCCAAGGTGCATGGTGTAAGTTCAAGACAGATCCATACTGATGTCAACCCAGGTGATACAAAAGTGGATAGGTGGAATGATGTAACTCATGCCAAGATTAAAAATAGTATTAATTTCCCTGTGGTCAAAGATTGATTTCATGTACGCTCATTAAATCAATGGTAAGATAAATCTCATGAATGGGTCATTTAATTAATTCATTAATTAGGTCTATGAAATCATTTATTTTATGGATGCAAGACTACAATCACATAAATAAAAAAGTTAATCTTCAAAGATGAAAATTTAATAAATGAATCATGGTTAAATTTTTAACCAACATGATTAATTAATTAAGTAACATCCACTTAATATTGAAAATATGTGTAAAGGATTAAACAAGATAAAAGGTATACATAATAAATTAAAATCCATCAATTAAATATTAAATCTGACTAAGCCTTCAATTACATGATTGGGAATGAAACCATAGAACTAGGTGCAGTACATGGCCAAAGTCTAGACACTTACTTTTATCAGGGGGCTATCCTAAGAGTTTTAGGTTGACTTAACTGGAATTATAGAGAGTTTAATGAAAAAATTATTTTTAATAAAAATTCATAGGCAAGTATTGAGGAAATCCAAATCATGATTTCAGGATTGGAGAATCCACTCAAAGGATCAAGGAGCTTCAGGTCCACAGCTGGAAAGACCATCTACCTAATTAGTTTATTGTGGTTTTTATGGGAAAATTCTGCATCATTACGAAAAGTAATGGGGATTCTCGCTACTATAATGTTAAAGCGACTAGACATTTCAAGTTCAATGGCATGGGATATTGAAGCTTGATAAATTAGTAAAAGATTTAATAATTAAAAAAATAAAAACACTTAATTTATTATATCTCACATATCTTTATAGTCAAGAAACTACCAATAATATTAATTTTTTTATTTTAGAATAAAATGAAAAGTTCATCATCTGAATTATCCATACAATCAATATTAGAAAAAGAAAACCTCCAAACTAGAAGTAACTTCTAGGAGTGATTTAGATGCCTTCAGTTTGTTTTAAACCATGAAAATAAATCTGACATGCTAGAATCATTAATTCCCAATATTTTTACTAAAGAGTCAAGTGATGAATAGTTACTTATCTATGAAAAACATTTGATTGATGTGCTAAATGTTTAATTTTTTGTGCTTTCATCAATGTATTGTGAACTATTGAAGTCTGAAAAAAACATGGGTTCATATAGAATGATTGAGTACCTCCTTGGTCTTTTCCAAGAGATATATATAGTAATAGTTTGAGATTTAAAAGGTGATATATTAGAGAAATCATAGAGAGGGTGCTCTAGTTTGACCTCATGTAGTCAACATCATTGTCTATATTGAGTGCTTAGAGGTTCTACGGTATAATCTCCTTGAAGAACTGGGTTCTGACCTCATTCTTGAATCACGACCTCAAAGCTTCTCCATTTTTTATGAATTTTAAACTGAAAAACATTGAGATGTCCCTATCAGGTACTTTTACTCTTCTTCTCTAAGTAGATAATGATAAAAAGCATGAAAAACCTTCCTTTCCTTATGGTGAACAAATAGAAAGGGAAAGCGAAGATCATTAAGGACAAATATCCTTCACGTCCTTTGAAGAAAGAGATGATCAAGTGGAAATAAAGGGAACATGATGTTGTCTATTTGTCAAGTGAAATGAATGACCATTAGAAGTAAAACTACACTCAGCCATAGAATCAAGGAGAAGATTTATGGGAGTTTGTTAACAAGTGTAATTTATATTATTCTATAGATTGAGTATTTGACATAGCTTGTGGTGCTCACATGTTCAATAAAATACATGAACAATGTTGATTCATAAATATTGACTGAGTAGAGGAAAATCTTCGAGCAACAAATGGAGATAAACTTTTTGTTGAAACTATTAGGGAATACCACATCACATTGTTGATCATCCTGATCATCGCTTTTAAGGGTTTTTATTATGTTCCTTCAGTTAGAAAAACATTATTTCTGTATCCAGAATTGATACAGATGGACTTATTTTCAAATTTTGGAATAAATGTTACTTATTTTATAAAGGAATCATATTTTATGATAATAAACATTTAAATAATGGTTTTGTTGTGTTGTATTACACAAACCAAATAATTGAAATTGATAATGAGGTTACTTCACATGAATAATACCACAACAAAATTTGGAATCATCAGCTAGGTAATGTAAATGAAAAACACTTGACTTAATTACATCAAGAGGGATATTATGATTCTTTTGAACTAAAACCACATGGTGTATGTCACACATGTTTATAGGGAAAATGACCAAATCTCTATTTAGGAGGAAAAGTGAAAGGGATCAAGATATTCTTTAATTAGTTCATACCAATACGTGTGGACCATTTCCTGTTGAAGTAAGGGGTGGGTAATCATACTTCATAAATTTTACTGATTATTTTAGTACATATAGATATGTATACTAAATGAAGTTTAATTCAGATTCTTTAGATAAATTCACAAAATACAAGAATGATGTGGTGAACTAGATTGGTATGAAGATTTAGAAATATCACTCATACTATGGTGGATAACATCTTAATCAAGACTTCATGGATTACTTATGGGAGTATTTGATTTTATCGAAACTCACTCATCCTTATACTCCTTAGTGGTATGGTATAAGAAAAAAAGAGGAACCACACTATATTGGACATGGTGAGATCAATGATGAGTGATGAAATTCTGTTATTATCCTTTTGGGGGTATTCAATAAAAACAACAACATATGTACTAAACATAGTTCCATCTAAAGAAACATACAGTATACCATACCAATAATGGGATGGAAATAAATTGGTGTTTTATTAATTACTTGTCTGGGGTTTTGAATCATTTGATAAGGCTTATTAAATTAACCAAATTTCACCATGAAGAAAAATGTATATCTTTATAGAATATCCCAAATAAAAAAAGTGATAAAACTTATACAATCCTTAATAGAAAATGTTGTGGTTGAAAATAATCCAACATTTCTTGAGGAGGGTCTTGTCTCTAAATTATATAGTGGGAGTTAGATAGTATTCAATGAAGTCCAAGATCAAAATATATAAGATGTAAGAACCCAGACCTTATTTTCAGGAATGTTTTTCCTTTTTATGGAGGTTTTGGGATATATAATAAGATTTAAAAAAATTTTAAGAACATGTCGTGTATTTTGATGCCGCTTGAGGCCATGTATTGGCCATGTCATGGACACACACATGCCCATATAGGGGTGATGTTGAGGCCACATAAATCGGAGTACAGAAAATCCTAGTACACGCCGTGTACTCCAAAAGTACGCATCGTGTACTTTGTTTTTTTCATCAAATGATTCGGGGTCGTGTCTGACGGATAGAACCATATTCTTCTTGGTGTTCTTCATCCGAGAGCATCGAGTAGCCATATATCATTAACTATCCCCCTAGACTCCATCCATTCTCCGAATCAAACTCCATAGATTGCATTGGAACCACATCGGTGAGTTCTCTCTTCTACTGTAACCTTGTTTTCCAATTCCTTCTCTTTTATGGGTTATCTTGGGTTGAATGCCTTGTGTGGTTTGGTAGATCTATGACGTTTTAAGGAGAATCAATCACTGTGGATCAAGTATATCGAACTCCTAACTTCGAGGTAGGTGGTTTGTGCCTTTCTATAGAATGTTTGAGTATTTTGTGCAATTTCCACCAATACCCTTGAACAAGGTATTGTGTGTTTCCTGTTTTTCCCTTGATGTTTGTCTTCTTTTTTTATATGTCTGAGTAGAGGATATTGCTTGTGAATAGTGTAATTTACTGTGCTTTGGATGTTTTTCCCTTGCATGATTGCCTTTTTATGACTGTTTGGTCTAGTTTTGCCTGTTAGGATTTTTCCAGTTCCATGCCTAGTTTATAGGATGGTGTGACTGTTCTTCCATTGTTGAGATGTTGTAGAATTCTAGCCAAGTAGTTCTTTAGGATCACTTTGGCCATTATGTGATGTGATACTTGCTGACTTTAAACAGGGCTATTAGAACCTAGTGTAGTAGACCATAGGGGGAAAGGACGTAAGGGTTCTCTAGAGTGTCTTTAAATTACGATGCGAGACCACAAGGGGAATTGAGGTTGAGTTCTTCCTCAGAGTGTTTGTAGTTCCTCGACGCGGGCCACATGGGGAATGAGATGTTGAGTGCATCCTTAGAGTACCTTTAGTACGATATGAGACTATAGGGGGAATTGACGACGAGTGCTTCCGTAGAGAGTCAATTATTTCTTCAGTTGAACCAGAGGGGTGAGATTGTGTGTGCCTCCCAGAGGGTTTCTAGTACTTGTAGGTTGAACCTTAGGGGTAAGGCTGTGAGAACTACTCAGAGGTTACCATTTTGTTCTACTTGCTTGAGTGGTTGTTTCTTGTTTTTATAATATATGCTAGAACTTTGGATTGTTTACTGCTGTGTGGTATCCTATTTACTGCTTACTGTACCTTTACCTGCCATATACTCACTGGATGTTAGGCGCAGATCATCAAGTTGTTTCCTACTAGGATTTTTATCTCACACCCTGTTTGGGATAGGAATTTTGGGCCCAAACTGATTATGTTGTTGAAGGTATATATAAGGGAAATAGCCTTTCTACTTCATGTTCTTGATTGAGTTGGAGCAGGAGAGCATGGTACCAAGCCGAGGCTTGCGATGATGAAGAGTTGTTTATCTGATTTTATTTTGTACTTTGGTTTAGTACTTTATTCATCATTGTGACTTGTTTGGCCTCTTTCCTAGACTTATGTTCCATGAATCATTTCATATTTATATATATTTTCTCTTGTTCTTTATTTATCAGTCTTCTATTCTGTACTGTTGTTGGATATTTACTGCTTCGGCTGTTGTATGTACTTGTGTACATCCTATGTGTACTCTGACAATGAAGGCATAGTTTCCCCCATTATCACACCCAAGGACCTCACTTCTAGTCAGCATCCTCTGGCGGTCGGGGAAATGTGCTTGAGGCCTTGTGACCAACCGGGTACGGTGTGCCCCTGGGTGGCTTCTGGAATCGGGACGTTAGAAAGTGGTATCCGAGATTTCTTTTCTCTTGATTTACTGTTTGGAGCCTATAGCCAGGGATAGGACAAAATAGGTACTTAGTAATAAGTTGTGCCCGGGAGTAGCTAACCCGTGTACTGGGAAAAGTCATACTACCTCATTTGTTGCAATTTTATTGTTTTTCATGTTTACAGTTGATTTGATTTCACCCTGAGTGACTCACGTGATGTGTGTTGTTACTATTGATATTATTGAGGTTCTATTTCTGTTTCAACCCAATGAGATGAGGGTATGCCATCTCATTCATCATATAGGCACTCTCTAGAAATCATATGTCATGTATTTTTTCCATGCAATCTATGATTCATGAGTGATTTCATGTTGTTGTGATAGATGGTGTGTAAAATATGCATGTTGTTGTGATAGTTTCCTTGATAGAAATACCTGTTGTTTTATAGGAATTTTTTTCTGTAGAGATTTATTGGAATAAACACCAAATTTTGATTCATGAGGGGTTATGGGCCCTCATGAATCGGAACTTGGTGGATCATTTAATTGTTCCTTGTATATGATATGTATGAGATACCAAACATTGATTCGTGGGGAGTATGGGCCCTCACGAAGCGGAATTTGGCACCTTAACTTGTGTTTTCTATGTTTTCTGGGCTTCGGTGTAGTTTCTGAGCTACTGCCCAGAAAAACCCAGAATACACGGTGCATGATTTATTAATACACACCGTGAAGATTTAAAACTGTGTTCCTGACTGTGTGGGTGGAAAAATGGTGTTGTGGAAAAATCATCAAGAACACGTCGTGTACGGTAAGTACACGCCATGTTGTAGTGACAGGGTGTCTACCCATGTGACTAATGACACAGTTGGATAAACATTGAACTTACACGCGTTATCTTGTTTGTACATGTCATGCCTTGTAATCTATGTACCTGACCGTGTCACTAACAACACGGGTCGGGGAAAGTCCTTCATGTACACGATGTGTTTCCATGAATCACGCCATGTAGAGTGATCCATGTAGTCGGTCGTGTAACTAGAAACTCAAGAGGGTGTAATCCTTTCTTTTACATGGTGTGTCTTCCTAGAACACATTGTGTAGTGTCAGAAGTGTCTTAGGTCGTGCTGCTAACAACACAGACCAGGTAAGGCATGTCTAACACATGCAGTGTCCTTCTCAAACACGCCGTGTAGTCTCGGATTAAGAGGACCGTGTGGGTTAGCCGTGTAAGGAGACTCAGATAGGGGAATAGAGTTCAAGTTCACACCGTGTGTGGGGACAACATGCCGTGTGGTTTGCGCATGGAAAGACTAGTTGTGGAAGAAGTACACGCCCATGTGAATTACTTAAGAGAAAACACTGTGTAGATTTTGTACACGTCGTGTAGTCATGTTTTGTAAAACTTGAATGTTTCCTTCTCCTATTCCCATCATGTACTCTTATGTTTAGTCTTTTTTAATCTGATCTAAAGTGTGTGTTTGACATTTCATAGCCATGCCACCGAGACGTCCTCCAGTTGCACGCCAGTGGCCCGACGGTGATCAGATGCTGGATATGGCTGATCAGGGACTTCCAACAGATCCTCCTGTTCTGCCATCCTTGGAACTAGTAGTGATATCAGTAGCAGGCTCCGAGGTGCAGTTTAGGGAAGGATTTCTGAGGATGATGAATACCTTTTAGAGAGCACCACCACATACCTCGACTATGGAAGATTTGGCGCATATTTTCCAGCAGCAGCATCCTCCCACCTTCTCAGGGGAAGGAGGACCTCTGGTTGCAGAGTCCTGGATTGAATCTATAAAGATGATCTTTGTGCCTCTGGAGACGCCTCCAGAAAGGTGGGTCAAGATCGCTACCTGCATGCTATGAGACTCTTCCAAGAGGTGGTGGGACATGATCTCACAGGCGAGTCATTAGCAGGTTATGGAATGGGAGGAGTTTCTGAGCGTCTTTTACGACTACATCTATCCGGAGACCTTGAGGGACGATCAAGCCCGGGAGTTCATGATCCTAGAGCATGGTAGTCTTTCTTTCATGGATTATTCCTCTCATTTCACCATACATCATCGTTTCACACCCCTCCAGGGCAGAGATGGGTTATTCTTGGCAAGGATGATTGAGCATGGTCTTAGACGGGAGATATGATCATAGGTTAATATCTTTAGGCTGACTTCAATTGCTTCCATCATCAACCAAGAACTGATTGCAGAGCACAACCTGAGAGATTCTGGAGCTGAGATCTTGGGCGGTTCCGCTTCTAGAGTTAGTGCTTCACCCGCTGACAGTAAGAAGTGTCGTAGGGAGTCTACATGCGGTGATCTGGGGCGGTGAGACACATCTTCAGGTGGAAAGGTGGTATACTACCACTATGGAAGGGCTGGGAATACGAGGTCGTAGTGCCAGAGATACCCAGTGGAGTTCTTTTCATGCGGAAAGATGGGTCACCAGCAGCGTTTCAGTTAGGTTTTCTCACTCGAAGCTGGTGACAGTGGTTCTTCCATGACTCCTCGTTCAGGAGCAGCGCCACCAGTTTCTCACCAATCTGAAAAATGGAGTTCTTTTAGCCATCTAGGATGAGGTCGAGGTTGAGGTCATGGTGGTCACTCACCATGATTTTAGCGACAACAGGGGGATCAGCTCAGAACGATCAGGCAGGGTCACAGGGATGTGGTATAGGTCAGACTTTTACAGTGGAGCCGACCCAACAGGAGCAGGATCCCAGACCCTCTATAGCTCGATGTATGATCTTAGTAGCCTCAATTTTATATTCTGTTCTTTTTGATATAGGGGATTCCCATAGCATTATCTTTGTTGCTGTTGTGGAGATACTTGGGCTCTGTATCTTTTCCTTCACTGATTCCTTGACTGTAAACACACCGTTGGGGACTAAGACGGCTAGTGTATGACAGTACAAGGAATTCCCTCTAGTGGTGGATATGTATATCTTCCTATGGGATCTCTACGTCCTAGAGATGACAGGGTATGATGTCATTTTTGAAATGGACTGGCTCATCCCCTTCCAAGAGTTTGTCGACTGTTATCACCGCAGAGTGAGTTTCATATCACCAGATGGTTGATCCTTTCTTCACAAAGGTGAGTGAGATGTCCAGGCAAGCAGAGCGAGTCCAGATCATTATGGGTTGGGAGCAGTTACATCCCATATTTCTAGTCTTTATCTAGATGACCAAGGGACTTCATAGTTAGACATTCCTCCAGTGGTGGATCATTTCAGTGATATCTTTCAAGATGAATTTTCGGGGTTACCTCCAGAGCGTAAGGTAGAATTCTCGATTGATCTTGTGCCAGGAGTAGCACTGGTGTCCATTCTACCTTATAGGATGGCTACACCTGAGTTGTAGGATCTCAAGAAGCAGTTGGAGGAGTTACAGGTGAAGGGTTTCATCTGAACTAGTACTTCTCCTTGTGGTTCTCTTGTCATGTTTTCAAAGAAGGCAGACGACACCCTTAGGCTCTGTGCTGAATATCGGAAGCTGAACCCATTGATGGTCAAGAACCGATATCCCTTTCCTAAGATTGAAGACCTCTTTCATCAGCTTCGAGGAGCCCAGGTGTTCTAAAAGATCTATTTGAGGTTTGGTTATCATCAGTTGCGCATTAGACAATCTGATATACCTCTTATAGCCTTCAAGAGCATGTGCTGTCTATATTAGTATATGGTTATGTCGTTCAGTCTCACGAAGGTACATGTAGTTTTCATGGAACTGATGAATCGAGTGTTCCATCCATACATATACTCTTTCGTGGTGGTTTTCAGGGACGACATCTTAGTGTACTCTCACACTCAACACGACCATGTTACCCATCTTGAGATCATTCTGAGTATGCTGAGAGATAATCTGTTATATGATAAGCTCTCGAAGTGCCACTTTTGGATGGATCTGATTCACTTCTTGGGTCACGTTATCTCAGAGACAGGAGTATCAGTATGCCCGGAGAAAGTGAGAGATGTAGTTTCTTTGGGAGAAGATGAGTAACATCTTTGAGGTGTGGAGTTTTCTAGGGTTGGATGGATACTAAAAACGATTCATATAGAACTTTTCACGTCTACCAGCACCGCTAACGAGTCTGACCAAGAGGGGTGCGAAGTTCTTATGGTCATATTCCAGTTAGTCAACCTTTTAGAAGCTGAAATGGAGGCTGACTTCAGCACTAATACTAGTCTTTCCAGAGCCAGGAAAGAGCTACATTGTTTACTGTGATGCTTCAAGTATCAGGCTAGGAGCTGTGCTTATACAGGGAGATTGAGTTGTTGTGTACGGGTCTCGGCAGTTGAGGCCACATGAGAGAAATTACTCGATGCATGATCTGGAGTTGGCAGATGTTGTCCATGCATTGCGCTATTGGATACCTTATCTTTTGGGAGAGAATTTTGTGGTCTTCACTGACCAAAAAAGTCTCAAATACATCTTCACTCAGTGTGATTGGAATCTGAGACAGCGCAGGTGGGTCATGTATCTTCAGTCTTTTGACTTTGAACTTACCTATATACCTGGGAAAGGTAATGTTGTGGCTGATGCACTAAGCAGGAGGACTAAGATATAAGACGTTTAGGAGGCCATCGGTGAGTGGAAGCTTATAGATTTTTTCTCTGAGATACATTTGGAGGTGCATGACAGTCAGGGCGGAGGTTTCTTTCTTTTGTGGCTGTTACCTCTACTTTTCTTGATCTGGTACGAATGAGGAAGGTATCCGATTCTGTAGGCCTAGTCCTAAGGGAAAGAGTGTTAGGAGAGGACCTTATTACTGGGTGGACCATAGGCGAGGATGAGATCATTTGTTTCTAGGGATACGTATGGGTGCCAATAGACATACATGAGGATCTGATGTGGGACTTTCATTCCCCAGTTTTGGCAGTTAATCCTGGTGTCACCAAGATGTATCACGATATTCACTATCAGTATTGGTGGCCAGGTATGAAGAGGGATGTTTCTGGTTTTGTCATGAGGTGTTCCACTTGTTAGAAAGTTAATGCGGAGCACCAGTGACTAGCGGGGCTTTTACATTGGTTACCCATTCCCAAGTGGATGCCGAACGACGTCTCGATGGACATCGTGACTGGTTTTCTGAGGTCACTTTGAGGCAATGACACAATATGGGTTGTCATAGACAGAATCACGAAGGTTTCTCAAATCTTGCCGATATAGGAGACCTTCAGTGTCGATGAGCTGGGGTGGTTGTACAACCAAGAGATTGTATGTATGCATGGAGTTCCGTACTCAATAGTATTATATAGGGACGCACATTTTTCTTCTCGGTTCTGGAAGGGACTTGAGAAGGCTTTGGGTACACAGGTACTTTTGAGTACAACATATCATCCCCAGACAGATGGTCAGTCCAAGCATACGATTCACGTGCTTGAGGACATGCCTTCAGAATGAATTATGGATTTTGGAGGTTCTTGGGAGAAGCATATACCTCTTGTGGAGTTTTCCTAAAATAATATTTTTCAAGAAACTATTCAGATGGAACCTTATGAGGCTTTGTACAGTAGGTCATTCCAATCATCCTTATGTTGGTTGGAGGTAGGAGAGGTAGCTTTGTTGGGACCTCTTCTTTTTCAGGAGACCTCCGAAGAGATAGAGTTGATTTGAAAGAGGATGGCTACAGTACAGTCTTGACAGAAGTCTTATGTTGATCAGTAGAGATTACCTCTCGAGTTCGAGGTTTTCGATCAGGTTTTCCGACATGTCACACCGAAGTTGGGACACAAGAGGATTTGGAGACAGGGTAAGCTTTCACCGAGGTAAGTCCGGCCATTTGAGGTGTTGGAGAGAGTTGGGATGGTTGCCTATAGGTTGTATTTACCTCGATGGTACTGGGCTTTGCATGACGCCTTCCAAGTTTCTCACCTCCGATGATACTTTTCCGACCCGTATCATTCTTTCAACCTGAGGAGGTTGATATTGAAGTGGATGCATCATTTGAGGAGCATCCTATCCGGATTGTTGATTTCATTACGAAATATCTCTATGGCTAGTATGTTACTCTGGTACGGCTGCTATGGCAGCATGAGAAAGTACAGGACGAGACTTGGGAGAGGGAAGCCAATGTACGATCACAGTGGCCAGAGCTATTCGGGGTTTCTTTCTCTATGCCTCGCTAGGGATATTCGGGGACAAATTTCTTTAAGGGGGGATGTTTGTAAGAACCCGGACCTTATTTTCAGGTATTTTTTTCCCTTTTTCTTGAGGTTTCTAGAAAAGGAGGACAATCTGGAAATTCTTTAAGTACACACCGTGTATTTTGATGCCACTCAAGGCTGTGTGCTGGCTGTGTAATGGCCACACACACGGCTATGTAGGGGTGATGTGGAGGCCGCTTAAAGGGGAGTATAGAAATGTCTAGTACAATCCATGTACTCCAAAAGTACTCGCCTTGTACTTTTTTTCATTAAATACTATGGGGTCACGTCTAATGGACAGAACCATCTTCTTCTAGGTGTTCTTGGTCCGAGAGCGCCGAGTAGCCGCAGATCTTTGACTAGCCCCCGATCCTCCATCCGTTCTCCGAATCAAACTCTGTCGATTGTGTTGGAACCACATTAGTGAGTTCTCTCTTCTACTGGAACCTTGTTTTCCAATTCTTTCTCTTTTCTAGGTTATCATGGGTTGATCATTTTGTGTGTTTTTGTCGATATACGACATTCTAAGGAGATTCAAGCCATGTGGCTCAAGTATATTGATCTCTTAACGATGAGGTAGGTGTTTTGATCCTTTTTTTAGAAAGTCCTTTAGTATTTTGTGAAATTACCAGAAATACCCTTGAATGGGGTATTGTGTGTTTAATGTTTTCCCTTTTTGATTGTCTGTTTTTATTATATGACTGATTAGAGGATATTTCTTGGGAATAGGGTAATTTACTGTGCTTTGGATGTTTCTCCCTTGCATGTTTGTCTATTTATGACCGTTTGGTCTAGTTTTTCTTGTTAGGATTTTTCCAATTCCATGCCTAGTTTATAGCATGGTGTGAATGTTTTTCTATTGCTGAGATGTTGTAGAATGATAGCCAAGTAGTTTTTTAGGATCACATTGTCCATTACACACTGTGATTCTTGCTGATTACATAAGGCTGTGAGAACATAGTGTAGTAGAACATCTGGAGAATAGACATAAGGGCTTCTCCAGAGTGTCCTTAATTTACGATGCGAGACCACATGGGGAATTGATGTTGAGTGCTTCCTCAGAGTGCCTGTAGTTCCTCGAAATGGGCCATAGGGGGAATGAGTCATTAAGTGCTTCCCTAGATCACCTTTAGTATGATATGAGACGATAGGGGGAATTGATGGTGAGTGCTTCCCCCGAGAGTCTATTATTTCTTTAGCTGAACAAGAGGGGTGAGACTGTGTGTGCCTCCCAGTGGGTTGCTAGTACTTGTAGGTCGAACCTTAGGGGTAAGGCTGTGAGAACTACCCAAAGGTAACCTTTTTGTTCTACTTTCTTGAGTGGTTTTTTCTTGTTTGTAGATTATATGATAGAACTGTGGATTGTTTACTGTTGTGTGTTATCCTATTTACTGCTTAATGTACCTTTACCTTCCATATACTCACTGACTATTAGGCACATATCTTTGGGTGGTTTCCTACTAGGATTTTTATCTCACATCCTATTTGGGTCATGCATTTGGGCCCAAACAGATTGTTGTGTTGCAGGTATATATAAGGTCAAGCGCCCTTCTACTTCAGGATCTTGATTTCATTGGAGCAGGAGAGCATGGGACCAAGCTGAGGCTTGCGATGCTTATAAGTTGTTTATCTGTTTTTCTTTTGTACTTTGTTTTAGTAATGAATTCAAAATTGTGACTTGTTTGGATGCTTTCCTAGACTTATGTACCACGCATCATTTCATATTTATATATATTTTCTCCAGTTTTTTATTTATTAGTCTTCTACTGTGTACTGTTGTTGGATATTTACTGCTTCCACTATTGTATGTACTTGTGTACTTCCGTAGTGTACTCTTCCAATGAGGGCATAGTTTCCTCATTATCACACCAAAGGCCCTCGCTTCTAGTCGGTATCCTCTGGCGTTCGGGGAAATGCGCTTGAGGCTATGTGCCCAACCGGGTACAGGGCGCCCCTGGGTGGCTTCCAGAACCGGGACGTTACATAAGAGTTTCTACAGAAATAAATTCCAAAAATCCACATGGAAGAAGAAATTTTTTCAAAGACACAATTAATTGATATGAGTACTAGAGCTTATAGAAAACTAGAACTATATGGTTTTATATTCACTGAGGATGGTGACTCGTTATTAGTTGATAATAATGATCCTATCACCTAAAAGAAAGTAGTAAGTGGCATAGATGCTAAAAAGTGACCAGAATACATGAATTCTATAATGGCTTCCATGTACTAAAACCAAGTCTATATTTTGGTATACCCTCCCATAGATGTTAATCCCATTGGTTTAAAATGGGTATTGAAGAATAAAGAGGACATGGAAGGACAATTTTGTACCTATAAGGTGTGACTGATTGAAAAGGGTTTAAATCGTGTCAATTCATTGACTATGACAAAACCATTTCACCATATTCAATGTCGAAGTCCATCATAATTATAATTGACATTGTGACTTTCCATGATTATGAGACTTTGAAATTGGATTTCAAAACATCCTTTATTAATATGCAGCATAATGAATTTATATATATGATACAACCTAAAGTATATGTGACTCCAAAGTATGACATCAAGGCATTCAAGTTTCAAAGATTCATTTATTGATTAAAGAAAGAATCCAGGTCATGAAACATTCATTTTTATGTGGCCATAAAAAATTTGGTTTCATAACGAACGACTACAAGACATGTGTCTATAAATGGTTTCTTGGGAGTGTATTCATTTTCTTAATAGTATTTTTTTATGAAATATTACTCATTAGAAATGAAATAATAGACTTATAGTATATCAAGGCGTGGTTAAATAATCAATTCTCTATAAAGAACATGGGTGAGGCGGTATATAATATTCAGATCAAGATCCATTGTGATAGATCCAAGAGGTTTATCCACCTAATTCAAAGTACATACGTTGATAAGATGCTGAAGATATTCAGTATGGAAAAATCCAAGAGGGTATTGTTTCCATTGTCACATGGTGTTCATATTTCTTGGAAAATGTGTTCTCAAACACTTTAGGAAAGAAACATAATAAAACAACTTCCATACACATTAGCGATTGGTTTATTAATGTATGATATATTTTAAACTATGTTATATGTTTTTTACACATCAATTGTGGTAAAATGATATCAAGCTGATCCTACTGACCACCATTGAATGGAATTCAAGACTATCCTTAAGTATCTAAGACATACTAAGGATATATTTCTAGTCTATGGAACATATGAGGATATAGTTATCAGAAGATATGTAGATGTTATTTTTCAAATTGATCAAGATAACATGAAGTATCAAACCAAATACATCTTTATTTTTAATGGATGCTATGTGAGTTGGAAAAGATAAAAGTAGGTTGTGGTGGAAAATTCTATAGTAGAGTCTGAGTATATTGCAGTTTAAGTGGAAGCTAAAGAAGTATTATATTTGTGTAACTTCATACAAGAGGTTAATATGGTATCTAGAATTAAAGATACTCTCACAATATATTGTGATAATACTGTACTAGTGGATCATGAAAAATATCCAAGGTCACTTCACCGGATTAAGAACATGCTTTTTATGTATCATCTGCTGATGTATTTTTCTCAGAGAGGTGATGTTTTAATGAGAAGTATATATATGGAAGAAAATATGGTATACCAATTGAATAAAGCCGTAAATTAGTAGAAACATGAAATTCATGTGAGGTCTAGCAGACTGATGGTCTTAGGTAGTTGGCTCTAGTCTAAGTGGTAGTTTTTTAGATTTAGTGTCCTATGACCAACTGTTTATACATTGATTACATGTATATTCAATGTATTGAATATTAATAGAACTTCTTATTACATATTTTTTTTCTACACGAATCTAATGTAATAATTTATTAGATTATACAACACATTGATAAGGTCATAGAAGTTCCCTACTATGATGAGAACCTTGATGTGCTATGATGGTATTCTCAAATAATGTTCTATGATTGGATAATATATTATGATGGGAAACGTAATACATAAATAGTTATCTGTGAGTAATCATAAGCAGACGAGACTTCTTCTCATGAAGTTCGAACTTGTTAGTCTCGAAGACAAGATATTATGGGAATAGACCCACCATTATGAATTCCTCATGTATTTGTGTCATTTATTATTCCTATATATGAGCATCTGTGATGGTAATTTGATGTTAATGTTATTATTAATGCATTTTAAAACTAAAATTCTTAGATTTAGATCATAAACCAATAAGATAACAATTCATAGAGAAGTTGGATACATTGGGTGCATCATGAGTGCCATGTCATTAATGAAAAAGTGAAGGATTTGTCCCTTCTATCTTTATAGAATATAATATTTCAACCCTTTGATTGGAATGGATACTCACATTAAATTACATGTCCATTGTGTAATGAAGTTTTTATTTCCGATAGTCAAAGAAATACATCTCAAGCATATAGGTTGGTGACATGGATGTATAACTTGATTGATGAGTTATTGTGAAAAAGGGATTATATTACACAGTTAGAATTTATATGTGATTGTCGATATTGAGACATTAAGTTATTTCTCTTAGGTTCCTTGACATATTTCGGGATAGTAATAATGGATTTTATGAAATCCTAAATAATTCCAACGAGAAAGAATCCTAGATGGTCGCACACTAAATGTTTGAGTTCATCTAAATTAAATTATATATGAGTTTAATTAATGCAATAAATATTATTCGCATGTCTTAGGAATAACTTTATTCCAGAAATATTGATCACAAAAATTAAATAAGTATTTATTCACCGACATGTTAATAAAATATTTATTTTATTTATTAAATACATTTATACATATTTATTCATGAGATTGTCAATGAAATATTTATTTATGAATAAAATATTTATTAAGTTGTTAAATAAAGTCTAGAAGAGTATGAATAGACCAAGACAGAGTCTGGTGAAAAATATTAATTAACAAGACCATTAAATAATATTTTTTATTTCAAAAGTTGTCATGCACCACAAAATAATAATAATATAATTATTATTATGTGTTTTGGGTTTTATTAAAAGTAATAAATGTTATTTAATTCCCATTATGAAATTAAATAATATTTTTACTTATATCCTAACTCAATAAATACATGACTACGTCTATTGTGAAGAGAATCCAAGAAATTGAGAATAGATAATTGTTGCATAGAATGATTTCTCTCCCAACTCCTTCTATCTCCCTCTCAGGAATGAGAAGTTTAAGATATATTTCTTTAATACCAACAAACGATAAGTCAAGAATGAATAATTCATGATATTCAACTCATCGCGCTAGCACCCAGAGATCAAGTGGTGTTTCCCATATATCATAGGATCATGTGTGGATCACCTCGAGAGGGATTCTATCCTTGGATCCTCACAGTGCAACGAATGTAATCTGAAAAGTTCTTTTCGAATGATAAACATTCACTAATGAAGAAAGTTCGTAATCCAAGGTATTTATTTATTAAAATATTAAATAAATTATTTATAAATTTTATGTGAAAGATATTCATTCTTGGTTTTGAGAAACAATTATTAAATGAAATTTTAAAATATTACTCACCTTCTAAAATTTATGTTGCTCCCAGAACAATCATGAACAAGGTACAACACCATTTCCATCAAATAGTTACCAACTATTAAATAAATTAAAATATAGTGGCACTATTTTTAGTCAACTATTTTTGAAAACCCATATGAAACCAGGATTAAAGAAAAGATCATTTTTCATTGATTTACCGTATTGAAATTGTTTGTATGTCAAACATTTTATTGATGTCATGCATGTAGAAAAAATCTATTTGATAGTGTTATATAAACATTAATAAATGTTCCAAAAAAATGAATATGGATTCAAGGATAGGTTGGGCTTGATATATATGGGGATAAGGGAAAATTGGAACCGCTGAAGGGTAAAGGGAGAACTTTTTTCCTCTAATAGCTTACACTCTATCTAGACATGAAAATTTTAAATTTTTCTTTTTTGCATTAATAGTATAAAAGTTACAAAGGGGTATTCAGAAAATATTAATAAAGTTCTTTTAGTGAGTAATTTTTAGTTACAGGGACTAAAATCATATGCCTATCATTTTTGATGAAATATTTGATGTATACTACTTTCCATGGAATTATGCCTAAAAAGTATGGATTACATTAACCAAACTCTACTACTTTTTCAAATCAATATGCAGTAAATTTAAAAACCCAATGAAGTTTCCAATAAAGAATAAAGATTTTGTAGTTATATTATTTGAATTAGAGATGTTCTTCCCACCATCATCTTTTGATATAATGGTTCACCTGATTTTTAACTTGGTTAGATAGGTTCAACTATGTGATCCTGTCCATTATAGATTGATGTACCCCATTGAACCATATATGAATATTTTATAGGGTATGTAATGAATTGATGTCGACCATAAGTTTGTATTGTAGAAAAATATATTTTTGAAGAATATATTTAATTTTTTACCGATTACCTATCATATGTTGACAACATCAGTCTCTCAATGTCTCTTCACAGTGGATGCCTTATGGGTCAAGGGATTTATAGAAGAGATATTGTTACAATTACCTTCACAGAGAGGTAGAAAGGATACATTTTAAATAATATTGAAGATGTTGATCCATACATTAAATCCCACAAAGAAATTCTTATATATTTGAATCCACCAAGGGTTGGAAGATGGATATCAAATACACATAATCAATAGTTTATAGGATGATTTAGAGATCAAATTTATAAGGAGATATCTAAAAATATAAATTCAATTTTTGAACGAAATTTATGGATATTCAGGGGAATTAATGAAAATTTTATATCTTACATATATTTTTTAATAAATGGTTATAAATTATATACCAATGAACACAATGAATGTAGTATGATGTAAAATAGCGGAGTTATGCTTGTGGTGGGAGAAATACACAGATCTGGTTCCATGAATATAAATAAAATATATGGAAATATGTTATATTTTTTCATTATCGAACCGATATATGAGATCGATTATACAATATTTCAATTGCCTATTTTCCATTGAAAATTTGTTCATAATAGGAGTGCACTGAAATATGATGAAATGGGATTTTAGAAAATGAATTTAATTGTGGAAGGGTAAAAAGGTTAGTTTTTCATAATGGAATCATAATCAGGGAAATTATTTTATGTCTCAGATCCAAATAACATGAATTGGTTGATTTTATTATTGGTTAATAAAAAAATGACCAGGTCATATGAAAATTCAATCGAGGATGACCCTTTTACTGGGATATCATAATATGTTCATGTCGGTCGCAACGTGGACAATGTTTTGTATGTTAGAGGGGAACATAAAGACGGAACTTGGAATCTATAAAAATGATCCAAATCCCTACGACCTTTAAAAAAATAAAGAGATCTCAATGAGATGGTAAAAGTATTTTTAATATACATTATATTTCCTCATAATATTATCTATTCTATAACTCATTATCCTAATATAAATTAAATTTTTGACTACATATGTAGATAATGTTTTCTTTACATGATGATGTTACCAATCTCATGGAATAATAGACTATATTGAAGGAAACCCTTAAGGACCATGTAAAGGTAGTGTTGCGATACACTTTATTTATTTTACCGAAAAATTATATAGTGAAATGTTGATTTAATTTTCATAAATCTTAGAAGGGTTTGTTTATATTATACTATTTATGATCATATTTCATTCCTTTATACACTAAAACATCCACAAATATCTTCTCCCACATAACCTTTTCACCCCTATAATGTTGGCATTTATCACATTCCTTCAAGTTTGATCCATTGCCTTTGCAAGAAGAGCAATGATGATGCCTCCACTCAATCATAAAGGAAATATCATTGTTTTCTGAGTAAAATAACTTTCCATAAAATAAATTTATTTTTTTCATGTTTATTTTTAATTCATTTCTTTTTAGTATTACTCACAAAATAATTTTTTCCTTATATAGGTGGATTCTTTTTTTGGACTTGTTGTGGTTTTTTCAAATATTCTCATGATCATGAGAGATTGGACTTTGAGGATGAAACTAAGACAATGAAAAAAATGAAAATTGGTCAATAATGTACACAACCATGATGAAACTTTTAACTCATACAACTTATTTAATTATTATTTTCATCATTTTATCTAATTTTAGAAAGTTGATTTCCTTATCATTTTTATATAATACATATTTAGTTTTTTTATAGATATTTTGGGAAGTTATATTTTGATTCAATTTATCTTAATAAGGACACAATAGAGATAACATCTTCCATTCTGTCAATGTTACCATGAATTTTCATTTCCTTTCTTTTTCGAATTTCCAACAGTTCATATTAAGTCGATGTTCTTAGATGAAAACAGTTTTTCAGCTTAGAACATGGAATCAATATGTAGTTTTGGAAGTTACTTAAATAAAGTCAATAAAACTATTGGTATCAATGGATGTTTGGAATTTTTTTGAGACTTTGGGATGTTTAAGAATCCACCACACCTCAATCCGATGCACTGCCTGGCCTGTATGACTCTAATTGTGTCTTTTTATTTAAAATTGACATCAATTTTAATAAAAAAATCAACATACTCAAAATAGAGAAAATACATTTGGATTGTTTTGATACATTTTTAAAATGATCCATACGTCATTTTTGACATCTATTAATTAGTCTCATGTCAAACTGACACATGATGTGATTGATATAACTCAAAGTGCATGTTTCGAGTTTAAAAAGAAATTTTAGGAAAAAAGACCAGTAACATACTGAATATCATGAAAACATATTCATAATGTTTTAAAACATCAGTAAAATTATCCTACTTTCATTTGGGTCATGTAGGAATTAACATCACCCCAATCTGATGCAGGATGTGACATGTATGACTCTATTTGTTTATTTTTATTTAAAATTGACATTAATTTTAGTAGGAAAGACAAATGAAATACTCAAAACCAATAAAACATGTTCAGATTATTTTGATTATTTGTAAAAATGATCCAAAAGTAAATTTTTATGTATAACAGTCAGTCACATATAAAAATGACACATGATGTGACCAGTATGACTCAAAGTATGTGTTTCCAGTTTAAATGATAAGTGAAATATTCAGAAATGAATTAAATGCATTCATATTATTTTTATAATTTAGTAAAATGGTCCATAATATATTTTGGACATGTAAGAATTATCCACACCTCAATCATACACACATTGTGATCGGTATGACTACAAGTGCATCTTTTCATTTAAAGTTGACATTAATTTTAGTAAAAAATACAACTAACATAATCAAAACTGAGAAAAAACATTCATATTGTTTAGCTACATTTTGAAAATGATCCATAAGTCAGTTTTTACATGTTGGAATTAGTATCACATCAAACAGACACATTATGTGACTGTTATTACCCAAAGTGTGTGTTTCCATTTTAAAATGTCATATTAGTAAAAAAGATAAGGGAAGTACTAAAAACCAAGAAATACAATTCATAATAATTTGATACTTTATTAAAAAAATCCATAAGACATTTGGTATGTGTAGGAATAATCCTCACCAAAATTTTATGCACAATGTGCCCAGTATGACTCCAAGGGTGTCTTTTAATTTAAAATTGACATTAATGTTGGTAAAAAAGAGAACTAACATACTCAAAATCAAGCAATCACATTTGGATAATTTTAATACATTAGGAAAGTTATTACTAAGTCATTTTTGACATGTAGGAATTAGACTCACGTAATACTGATACATGATGTGACTGGTATGACTCAAAGTTCATTTTTCTAGTTTAAAATGACATTTTAGTAAAAAAGACAATTGACATACTCAAACCTAACAAAACACATTTTTATTATTTTTATACATTATTAAAATTATAAATAAGTAATTTTGGATGTTTAGTAATTATCCTCACCTCAATATGACATTCGATGCGACCAGTATAACTCTAAATGAGCCTTTTTATTTAAAATTAACATTAATTATTGTAAAAAAGACAACATACTCAAAACTGATCCAACACATTCAAAATGATTTGATATTTAGGTAACTGCTTCATAAGTAATTTTTTATGTGTGTTAATTATTCATATGTCATAGAGATACATGATGTGACTGTTATGAATCAAAGTCCATGTTTCCAGTTTAAAATGAAATTTTAGTAAAAAATACATATAATGTACTAAAAATCAAGAAAATGAATTGGGGTTGTTTTGATACTTTAGGAAAACTATACATACATAATTTTTAATGTTTAAGAATCAGTATCAACTTAATTTGATGCATGATCTAATTGGTATGACTCCAAGTGCGATTTTTTTTAAAATCGACTTTAATTTTAGTAAAAAAGACAACTATCATACTGAAAAAAAGGTAAATGCATTCATTTTGTTTTGATACATTTTGAAAATGAATCATAAGTCATTTATGACGTTTTGGAATTAGTATCGCATAAAACTAACACATGATGACACTAGTAGGACTCAAAGTGCATGTTTCTAGTTTAAAATGACATTTTAGTTAAAAATACAAGTGACATACTCAAAATAGATAACACACGTTTGGATTATTCTGATACTTTATTAAAATGATTCATAAGTAATTTGTGATATTTCAGATTCATTCGCACCTCAATCTGGCTCACAGTGTTACTGATATGACTCTAAGTGCATCTCTTTATTTTAAATTGACATTATTTTAGTATAAAAGACAACAGACATACTCGAAACTGAGAAAAAAATATTCAGATTGTTTTTATACATTAGGAAAACAATACATAATTCATTTATGACATTTTGGAATTATCTGTACCTAAATATGATTCATGATGTGTCTATTATGACTTAAAGTGTCTGTGATCAATTTTAAATTAACATTTTAGTTCAAAGTGTCACTTACTAAAAACTATGAAAACATTATCGGATTGTCTTAATAATTTATAAAAATGATCCACATGTAATTTTAGATGTGTAGGAATTATCCTCATGTCAATCCAACACAGGATGTGACTGATATGACTCAAAATGTGTGTTTCTTCTTCAAAATGAGATTTTAGTAAAAAAAATAGTGATATACTCAAAACCAAGAAAACACATTCAAATTGTTTTGATTCATTAGGAAAATGAAACATAATTAATTTACTACATGTAGGAATTAACCGCTCCTCAATATAATTCACACTATGACTAGTATTACTCCAAGCGTATCCTTTCAATATATAATTGTCATTTTATATTAAAACTCACATCAAATCACCAAAACTAAGAAAACGAACCTAGATTTTTTTCTCATAATTATATATTCTATTAATTAATTAATTTAGATATAATTTTTATCTTATATTTATTTAGATAATTTTCATGTATATAACATTTGAAGATGAACAATAAATGGCATGATGTGCAAGAATCAACCCCAACTCAATCTGATACACAGTGTTCCTGGTATGACTCATAGTTTAGTTTAAATTTAACACATTATTTTTCATTTATTTATTTATATTATTACTAATATAATAATTATTTTCTTATACTGTTGAATTATTTTTCTCAAGAAGGGGTGGTTTGTGCGGTAATAGCATGTCTCAAGGTCAGGGCTAAAAGACAAAGGAACATTGATGTTTTTGAATTTATGTAATAATTTCAATTTACCTTGTAATTGTATAAACCAATGTTTAAAATGTATATAATATGTCGGTTTTTCTTGCATTTTTGTTATAAATTATATTTCATTTAAATTTTGTGTAGGTACTTGATTTATCTGATTTCTGGTGGTGATTTTGGTACTACAATGTAATGCTACATCACACTATATTGTTCCCCTTTATCAAGACTTTTTTTAGAATTGATAAAATCTTATGAATTTTAATACCACTCCAATAATTAGCACTTATAATGGACATTTTTAGTGATGTTATATATCTTCTTTTTAATGCCCTATGTTGTATAGTCAACTAAATAGCTTGGATGGATGTTGGAGATAAGTCTCAAAAATGATGTTAAAGCCTGATTTTATTATATTAATTTATGGTTATTTTATATATGTGATTAGATTTTTGGGTGATCTGTGAAATGTATGCTTTCATAACAATATTTCATTTTTTATCAAATTTTATTCTATTTATTGGGGTTTTCATACTTTTCATTTTGTTATTGATGTTGTTTGGTTATTTGTGCTAGGTTTTTCATGTAAATACGGGAGTATAGTCTTACCATATTAACATATTAGATATTCCTTTCCACTTAATAGACTTTTGATTGTAAAAGGGTGAGTATAATGTTACAGGACCTTTATATTACATCATGGCCTGAATTTTCATATTTATTTATTTATTTATTTTAGATATTTTCCTGGATAATTCATTTTTTTATTTTGGGAAATTTTGAAATTTTTGAGAGTTTATATATGTCATACCAATTTCCAGCACATTTGGATAAACTGTGTGAAAAATGTATAGTGGGGGTATAAAATTTAGTTGATCTTTTTCACATCATTGTCATATGATCTATCCAATTATGAACCCAGACTGTGTAGGATCATTAATGTGCCAAGTGAAGGTCACATCATTAGTGTATAGTTTGATAAACCATGCCATTCATTATATTGATTGTTTTTTTAATTTTTTTTATGATACCAAAAATATCCCTCAACATTTAAATGCCCATATTGTTCCCATAATTCTCCTCTCACCCTCTCACTCTTAGTGCCCAACCTAGGTATTCCCCTCGCATAACTCTCCTATACCCCTCTTCTGATTATTGGCCGATTTTATTGAAATTTCAATGTGAATCATTCCAGGTTTTTCTTTATTCTCCACCACATTCTTCTCCTCCTTCTATATTCTTCTTCTCCCTTTCTCCTTTCACTATATTTGTAGTTGGATGAACCCTATTGTGTTTTCCTAACATTATTTTTGTTATTTCCCCAACATCTAGGGTTAGAAAATCATTCATAGGATCTTCTTTATCCATATTCATGTGATCATTGCATTTGACGCATCCGTTTGAGGTAGGTTTTCCCCGTTTTCTAACACTTAATGTCAGAACCATTGATTTCATTCCATAGAATTTAATGATTAAATTTAAAATCAATAATATTATGAATATTAATTTAATTTATAATGATTACATTGGATTTCAATTTTGTTTCCATTGAAAGTGAAGAGATTCTTCTATTGTAAACTGCTTGTATCTTTTTTTTTGAATGATTCTTCCTGTTTTGGGTGGGTTCTTACATATAAATGGGTTTATATATATTAATATATGCACATATTTACATTAGAATATGTGAATATGTGCATTGAGATTCATATATGTATTTATATATATATATATATCTGTGTGTGTGTAAATGTATATGTATTTAATAATAAAGAAAAATTAAAATAATTTAAATGTGTTGTTTGAGATTGGTTTCCAAATCAGTTTTCAAAGGTTATTTTTAACTGATTTATAAAGGCATAATTTTTATTTTAAAATGGGACATATAAATTAATATGATTTACTGTAAAACAATTTACTAGAGTTTAATAGAAGTATTAATATTCTAGTTTCTGATTTTTATTTAAATAAAAATTGTTCCACTTGATGACTAATTTAAGAAAGATGATTGTAATGGATTGAAAAAATGTTTACATATAGAATGAGAAATTTTTAGTAAATTTTTTTGATTAATTCACTTATACTAATTTTTTAAATGTTACATTAACAACATAGTAAAACCCATGGGTTCTTGGGTATGCTAACCTAGTTTGGATAGGATATCTTCCAATAGTTTTGTTTTGTACCTGACTAGCCACACCTCACATTCCCTATGATGTAGAAATTCCACAGGCTCAATGAAATAGATAAAGTTCCATTCTAATAGTTGAGGGTTTCCCTATTATTGATGTAAAAGTTACAGGTTCCCAAGAAATAGTGCTCACAGGGTGTTACTCTAATGATGCGTATTTTTTAATTAATAATTAACTTGTTTTTTTATATCATGATTGTGAATATATAAATATATATAAATTATATTTATTTATAACTTATTATTTTTGTTAATATGTATTCTTCAGTGGAATTTTTTTTCTATGTTTTCTTATCGTGGTTTATTCTTGATGTTTCATTATGAATTTTATATTTTAGTTTCTCTGTATAGTTTGTGTTTATCAGTTTACTGTTTGAGTTCCTTTTTGATAATTTCTAATGATTTTTTCTAAAAAACATCATTTAAAAATAAGTTTTTTAGGTTAATATTTAAATAAATATTCTATTTTTATTTATTTATTTTTTGTTTTTAAAATGGATCTGGATGATGACTATATGTTTTTACACAGATAAATAAAATATTATTTTAAACTATCATATTTCAAACAATATTGAAAACTGATCTCACATTAGTGGATAATCATGTGACAAGGTGGGAAATGACCTCCTTAGAATTTTATATTGACACCTATTTTATATCTCTATTCAAGGTTATGATTTAGATATTGACCAATCATGGATCATTTTTTATTTTCGAAATGGATGGTCACTCATGGTGTAACAAGATGTTAGGTCCACAAGGTCGAATACCCTGAGGGAGGGGGTGAATCATGTTATGAAATTTTAAAACTTCTTTACCTATGGAACTTGTTTCATTTAAAAAAAGCTCAATTATCTCTTTCTATCATAAGAATATATGAACAGATATGAAATCACGAACAAGACACAATGATTTTAAATTGGTTCGCCCTCACTGGGATTTGTTCAAAGAGAAAACAATAGTGATGTTTCGATGTACAAAATTCACTAAGGATCACTTACAATGATGAGTAAAAAGTTCATGATAGATCGTCTATGCCCAGGATCACATTCTTTACCATGATTAGGATCTACTCACTGCATTCCCAATGGTCACTCACTATGTCTTTTTCTCTTGCTCAATACTGTGGGAAAGGGTTACCATCTTCTTCTCCAAGCGCTCACTTCTCTTGGAACGGAATCCACATAAATTTTATAGAATTTTTGGTAAAAAATTGTTTATAGACATGTAGGTCCCTTCATTTTCATGAATTCATGAATCCTCATCATTAGGTAGATTCTCTGTTGAAGTTTCTTTTTCAAGCGCAGATGAATTCCACATTCCCAAGTATTGTTAGGTATCGTAAAATACTTTCGCAAATTGATTTGAAGATTTTGAAAGCTTCATTATGCAAATCATGAACCAACTTGTTCCACCTAAAATTGTGTACTAGGTATGGTATGAAGATCACCTCATTCGTGTACCACTTCTAATTCTGCGAACCTCCCTTCATCTGTGGACTGCCTCTGCCTTTGCTATCCCATACCAGCTCGGCGTACCGACTCCATGAACCTCCTCTGTGAAACCCTCTCTATTCATGGACTATTCTCTACTCATAGACTACATTATCTAACCACATAAGTACCACACCTTCTTCCTACACGTACTATGTCCTATACAGGAAATAGTTCTCCATAAAAACATTCAACAGAATTTCTTCCACATGAACCACTTCTGCTTTCGCAGAATTATCCCTCACAAACTTCCATCAGACATTATTGAATTCTTAGAGAGAAAATATGTTCTATAATGATATTCAATATCTCTTCTAATAATTGGGATCAACCCTCCTTATACTGGCAATGCCATCAAAAAAACTGCTAATCTATGATTTACCAAATCCTTGATTTGGTACAGCCTCCACCACATACTGATCCTCTTGCTGCGAACCACACCCATTCCGTGAACGATTTTTCCAGAGCGGTTTATATAATTAATTTTATTCTACATGTCAAATATCCCCTTCCAATGATAGGGAATCCATGTACCGAACAACCTTCCACTTCAAAGTATTTTTGATTTCACAAAATGCTCCTGTGTACCGTTCCCACTGCCTGTTATGTGGATTTGTACATTTCTCAAACATGATATGTGATCCATGTCAAGGGATCCACATTTCTATTTCTTTTATTATTTCATTCACCATTATTCACACCATACAACCCTATGAAGAAAATCATACAATGAAAGACATAAATTACTGATTTTGAGGACCAGTAAGCTCCCCCTTTGGGTTTGTTGATAACTCTTCTCATAACAATTCGTCTCATTATGATACTTCGTTAATGATACATATTTCTTTAATCAACATTTTATTCATGAAATTAAGATAGTGATCACGAATTTACTCAATATATACTCTAATCCCACATGATCTAATCCCTATGTTAGAAAGATGAGTATAATGAAAAGCTCATCAATGAATCGCGTCATTCTTGACACTTTCCCTCGAAACCATAACTACGTTCATCACGAACTTCAATTGTCGTGATATGTAAACTTTGATCAATCACTTATAGAATCTTTATATTTATCCCACCTTATGTTGTAGCTCCTCCAACCAGCTTCATCTCAACATCCACCCCTATCTTGATACTCCACTTAATAGCTTTTCACTATGTCTTTTCTCCCCCTGGAATTGTCACAATTTCTCCCCCTTTGTCAATAAACCTGAAGGGAACATCAAGGTTGTCTACAAGAGGGTAAAGAACACATATCAATACATTAGAAAAAAATACATCATACCTCTGGGAAAGGAGGACCCACATCCACACTTTTTCAAGTGCGGGAAGTCAATTAGACTCCTAGAGTCAGTCGATGCCTTTCAAATTCTCCATTGGGTAAGACCTTGGTAAGAATGTCTGCAACCTATTGTTCTGTAGGCACATACTCCAACTTCACAAGACCTTGATCCACCTTCTCCATGGTAAATTGATACATTATTTCAATGTTATTTTTACTTGATTTATGTACTGGATTTTTTATAAGATTGATAGCACTCGAATTATCAGAATGGATTCCAATCGGAGATTAAACTTCAATTACCATATCTGTAATTTGATGCTTCATAAAAAATAGATGTGTGCAAGATTGAGTAGCTGGAATAAATTAATATTTTTTCATGCTCAATGAAATGAAATATTTTTCTTTCTCATCCATGAAATACAAATTCCACCAAGATAGAAAGCACCTCCCGACGTAGATTTCCTATCAACTGCTGATCCGGCCCAATCTTCATCTTTATATCCAAATAACTATGGTTGACTATTTCCATTATACATTAAACCAAAATCAATTGTTCCCTTTATATACTGAAGTATTTTTTTCACTGCAATCATGTGGTTCTACATGGGATTTCTTTCATATCTCGTTGCATGCCATGTGGAAAAACAATATCTGGCTTTGTCGCTGTCAGGTAAAAAAGACATCCAATGATTTTCCAATACTATTGATATTAACTACCATGCCTTTATTATCCCAGAATAGTTTTAATCAAGTATCAACTAGAGTCTTCATATCCATTGAACTCTCCAATACAAATATTCTCAAAACCATCTTTAGCATATTCATATTGAGAAATAAAAGTGTCATTCATTCCTTGCATCACCTGTAAGCTAAGTAAAAATGTCATCTCATCAATCAAGGACATTTTAAACTCGATTTTCATGAATTAATAAAATTGTATGCATTATGCTTTATCAGATCCACAAAATTTTATTTCATCGACATAAAATATCACCATATTCCTTTAACTACTATCATTGTTGATATATAGATTGTAATGAACTCTGCCACGTTGCAAACAAAGATTTTTTAGAAACCGATCTAGCCTTGAATACCATGATCTTGGTGATTGCTTCAATCCATATAAATCCTTCTCATCCAAAAAGATTTGTTCTCATATTTATTAATGAGAAAACCATCTAGTTTCTCAATGTAAACTTCTTATTTGAGAACACCATTTAGAAATGTTGACTTGACATCCATCTATAAAACTTTAAACTTTTATTGCATTGTTATGGATAAGAATTATCTGATTGTCTCCATCCTTGCGATAGGTGAAAATGTCACATCAACATCAATACCCTCAATCTGAGATTACCCTTTGCATACCGGTCATGTTTTTTTTAATCACAATTCTATCTTCAATAATTTTTTTGTGAAAGACCTATTTTATCACAAAGAAATTATTATATGCTAGTCTCGAAACAATTTCTCACATCTGATTATTCTCAATTTTATCAATCTCTTCATTCATTTCCTAAACCCAATTCTAATATCTAGCAACTTCACCAGAACATTTAAGCTTCACTTGCGACAATTATGATGCTTTCTGTAGATACTTCATCCTCCTTGTCTGCACTGGTACTGTTTGATCACCAATTATGTTTTGGCTTTGAATTTCATCTCTTCTCACTAGTCTCTGGGTAGACACTAATTTATTCTCATCATCTAAGTCTCCTTCTAAATCAACCTCTAGAGCTGGAGCATTTGTTTACCTACTCATCCCTTCATCACTGTCCTCCTGAGTCTGATAATACTTTTTTCTTATGTTTTTGTTCATTATCCACTATAGTCACATCATGAATTTCAATTATCTTTCCTAGCCATTTATTGAATCCTTTGTACGCTTTTCTTTTCATTGATTAAGAAAAAAATATCACTTTATCCCCACGAGATTCAAACTTCATGTGTTTCTCCTTATTGAGATTGAAACATTTACTTTATAAGACTTGAAGGTACTTTAATGACAACTTATTTCAATATCATAACTCTTATGGAGTCTTCTCCTCTATCAAACAATGTAAAGCTCTATTTGAATTGTATACTGTTGTCACCACTGCTTCTTTCCAAAATTTATCCAGAAGGTCTTTCTCAATGAGCATTGTTCAAGCCATGTTTTTAAAAATACGATTTATTCTCTCAACTACTCTATTCTACTGTGGAGTTCATACTTCTGAAACATGATGTGTTATCCCATTTTTCTTAAGATAATCCTCCACTTGGCTATTTGTGAACTTTGTTCCATTATCTGTTCAAATTGTCTAGATTTTCTATCCAAGCATCATTTCACATTCTCATAGATATATTATAATGCAACTGAACACTTTATATTTGTGGTTGATTATTGAAACCCATTCCATTTCGGTATAATCATTAATAAAAAGAACACAATATCTCCTCCCATCAATAACCCTTGGTGAAATTGGCACACACACATCAATATGCACCAACTCAAGTAATCATGTTGGCTTTTTCCCCTTTTGATTATATGTTTTCAAATTAACTTCCCTTGTTTCCAGGCATCAAATGTATGAGTATGATCACCTGATAATCTAATAATATATTGAGCATCATCATATTTCACCAAATATTCCAAGGAAGCTTGGCTTATGTGACGGAGACACTTATTCCATTCCTTTTTTTCTTCATCCTTGGATAGAAATCAAATATCTTATTAACCACTCTTGAGGTATAGATTCCCTTTAGTATGCTTTATTTGTAACACAACAACACCATACATTTCCTTGATAATACATAATTTTTCGAAATCTTATGGCATGACCTGAGACACACGATTTACTGACACTAAGCAAGTTTAAACTAAGCCCCTCAACAACCAATACATCTAATCATCTCATATCTATTCCTCCGAACATGTATTTTCATAAACCAATAATTTTAAATCCCATATAATTACTAAATCTTAAGATACCTTCGTTATCATACCTAATTCTGGTTATTATATCCTTATTTTCTATCATATGGGAAGTGCATCCACTCTCAATGATCCATATCCCAGTGAGATCTGATGCCTTGAATGTAATTTATGTAACCACTTCTTTCTCAAACCTTTTATTTTTTACCCAATTCTTTGACTTCATAACCTACATTTAATGATAATCTTGATCTTCCTCAGTATATGATGATCTAACATTCAATGTTTCAAATCAATTTTGAATTTCCAGCTCTCTCTGTGAAAATTTTTAAATCTTATTATGAAAAAATTTAGTCCACCTCAACACATTCCTCTCCATTTTTGATGTGTAATATATTGCCATATGTCTAAATCATTTACACCTAAAAAAAATACCATTAGATTATGACATGGAATTTAGAGATCAGTATGACCACCTTTGATGGTCTTGTTCCCTTTGTTACATCTTTGCTATGGAACATACATTTTGAGAGTGTCCCATCATACCACATCAACAGAATCTTATGTGAGTTACATTCTTGTGTGGAAATGATGCACCACTAATTGTGCCCTGGGTTCTATGAATCTTCGGATTATGCTTTGTACCCAAATAGATCCTCAATCATAGAGTGGGTTCTTATGGTATGACTTTAACAATGACTGTTTTTTATTTTAGATCAATCCCCAAAAAAGAATTATCAGTCAGATTTGATTTGAGCTTCTATTCTGTTAGAAGACTCAACTTAAATTTTATCTTCTCTATTTCCAATAGAATCTTCTTTACAAATGTCAAACTTATTGATAACAGTTTCTCCTAATATATAACTATTCATCATAGATCGATGACTTCTTCTTCTAGTTATTCAATACGCTTGATTTGATCTTTTACAGTTTCAGTCAAACTATCTATTTCAATTTTTATTCTTCAATTTTGAGTTTGTACTCGACTACCTTTTCTAATCTTTATATCATTGATGACCTCAAATTTTAAATTTCGAAATTCAGCTCAAAATTCTCTTCATCCTACTACCGTTTATGGATTTTGGCATCATGAACAACTTTGTTATCTTTCTTCATTTTGGATCTCAAAATATCTACCTCTTCATGTTTATCTTTTAATTAATTATAAAGATCAACTCTTCCTTAAACTTATATTTCATCATTTTCACATTATTCTCTTATTAAAGAATTTCCAAAAACTATCACCAAAGCATCTATTTTTTGATCCTGCTAGTCCTTCAACTCTCCTGCCTCAGATTCTTCTGAACTTCCATCCTCTTTTGAAATCAGATTCTTCTTTTTGAAGAACTTTATCTGAGTAATTTTCCTGCATTTATGATTTGATGAATACTTCTTTTGTGAAATTTCATCATTTTCCTCATTTTCATCATCAAAATTATTATGAAACATTACAACAAAATTCCCAATCATTTCGCATCGAAAGCATGCAAATGTAATTTTAACTTTGAACTTCCCTTTCCTCCTTTGCAGATTTGAGGAGAGAAATGACGTTCTATCATCCATATTGTCCTCCTCATGACTATCTTCTATAGAGAGACTCTTTATGGACACGAATTTCACTTCATTGTACTTTCCCTTTTCCACCGCATCATTATCACTATTTCTCATTTCATATTCTAGAATGGTACTCTGTAGGTTATCCAGTGTCATATCTTTCGGGTCTTTGTCTTATAACACTGAAACTTTAGGATTGACCCGTGATGGAAGTTTCCTCAAGATACATTTCACAACCATTATATCATCGATGAATTCTCTAAGAACCTGTATGTATTCCATAGTAGTATTTATCCTATTGAATAATGCATCAACAGTCTCATTGGAGATCATTCTAAGATCCTCATACTTGTTCCATAGAACCTGCAACTTTTCTACTCAGACTTTTGTGTTTCCCTTATAAATGAACAATATTTGTTACCACATTTCATGTGATATTTTATAAGAAATAACCTTAGAATAAATTTCATTTGATTGGGCTCCACCTATAGAATTGATCCCTATAGAATTATCATCAAATTCCCTTCTTTTATCTTCTGATAAACCACCACTATTAATGTCCGCTGATATTCCATGCACAGCTACTGTAAAGACATCCATCCCTACTAATCAGAAGAAGTGCTGCATCTGATTCTTCCATAGTTGAAAATTATTTCCACTAAAGATCATAATTCCTTTATTATTGACCACCTATATTTATTCTTCTAAGAGAGATTAAATATCTTTCATCCTTTCCCTCTGATACCAATTGTTAGAACCATAAGGTCGAATACCCTGTGGGGGTGATCATGGAATGATAGATTAAAACTTATGCTCATTTGGATCTTGTTCCATTGTTAAAAAAACTCAATTCTCTCTTCTTCATGTGGAAATATATGAATAGATATGAAATCATGCATAGGGCACAACGATTTTTACTTGGTTCTCCCTCACTGGGCTATATCTAAGGAGTATAAAATGGCGATGTTCCAATGTACCAAATTCACTAATGCTTGCTTCCAATAATGAGTACAAAGTCCAGGATAGAACTTATATGCCAATGCTTACTGCCTTTACATGGTTCAGGGTCTACTCACTGCATTCCCAATGGTTACTCCATATGCCTCTTTCTCTGGATCACTACCGGTGGAAAGGGTCATCGTCTTCCACTTCCCACCCTCAATTCTCTTGGAAACAAACCCAAACAAATTTTATAGACTTATAGTTCAAACATAGTTTTATGTACATGTAGGTATATTTATTTTCATGAATTATTGCACTCTCAGCTTTACGTAGATACTCTGTTGGAGTTTCTATTTTCACCCGCAGATGAAATCCACCTTCCCGAGTAGTGTTAGGTATCATAAAATAATTTTTCAATCTGATTATATGCCATTTAAATATTTCTTGTGAAAATATTGACCCACATTGTTATTCCACATTCTGTGTACTAGGTATGGTTTGCGTATCACCACCCCCATGTACCACTTCCACTTCTGTGAACCTCTATTCATCCGTGGACTACCTCTTCCTTCTATATCGCTTGTCGACTCGGAAAACCTCCTATGAGAAACTCTATATGTCTGCGAACTATTTACTTTTTGTGGAATGCCTTTTCAAACCACCTGTGTACCACACCTTCTTCCTCTGCATATTGTGTCCTATGCGGGATATAGTTCTCTACAAAACAAATTTTACCAAATTTATTCTGAGCGAACCACTCCAGTTTTCATGGAATTCTCCCTTGCAAACATCATTCAAAATTTGCCGAATTCCTGGAGAAAAAATAATATCTCTATTGATATTTGTTATCTTTTATAATCGGTGGCATTAACTATCCTTATATATGTAAATATATCCACAAAAATCGCTAATCCAAGATTTAACAAATCATTGATTCAGTGCAGCCTTCACCACATATCGATCCTCTTACCGCGAAACACCCCCATTTTACGAACCATTTTTCCACAGTGATCTGCATACTGCCTCTGCTCCTATGTAGTTGATATCCTCTACCATCGACAAACCATCTGCATACCGCACCACCTTCCATCGTGAACCATTTTCAATTTCATAAACAGCTCCAGCATACCATTACCGCTGCCTGGTACGTGGCCGCATACCCATCCCATACATGGTACATGATCTATGTTCGGGGATCTGTGTTACTCTTCCATTACCAATTTCATACACCATTCTTCACACCATCCAGCCCTATGAAGAAAACCATACATTGAAAAACATAAATTCCTGATTTTGAGGCCCAAAAATTTGGCAAACACTAGGAAACTGCACCACATTAAAATCATGTATTTGGAAAACGCCAACTATACTCTTATATAGTAATCTAGCCTTGTCAAAAAACACATACACACCCAAAACATACCAAGAGGTATCATTGAGATATTTTTTCCCAACAATCTCCCCTTTTGGTTTTGCTGACAACTTTTCTCATAATAGTTCATCTCATTGGGATACTTCGTTAATGCTCTATCATTCATCATTCAGCATTCACTTCATGCAATTAAGAGAGCGATCAAAGATTTACTAAAAAAATACTCTAAGACCACATGATCTATTCTCAACATGAGAAAAATGTGTATAATGAAAAGTTCATCAATGAAACACTTCATTTCTGACACCATCACTTGAAACCACAATTGCTTTCATCACGAACCTCAATTGTTGTAATATGTAAACATTTATTGAACACTTCTAGCATCGTCATATTTAATGTTCCCCCTATTTTATAGCTCTTCCAACTAGATTCTGCTCAGTTTCCACTCCCCCTATCTTGCCGCTCCACTTAACAGCTTCTCCCCATGTGTTTTCTCCCCCAAAATCGTCACAATTTCTCCCCCTTTGTTAAGGAACTCGAAGGGCACTTCATGGTTGTCTGTAATAGGGAAAAGAAAACACATAAATACATTAGGAAAAAACAAATCATACCACAATGATAGGGGGGACCACATCCACACTTTTTCAAGTGTGGGAAGTCGACTGGACTCCTAGAGACAGCCGATGTCTGTAAAATGCTTCGTTGGGTAAAACATTTGTCAGAATGTTTGCGACCTGTTGTTCTCTAGGAACATACTCCAACTTCAGAACCCTTTCCCCGCCTTATCCATTATAAAATAATATTTGATTTCAACGTTCTTTTTTACTTTATTGATGGAATGGATTTTTTCTAATATTGATAGCACTTGCATTATCACAATTGATTTTGATCAAAGATTTCACTTCAATTCCCATATCTTTAAAATGCTACTTTATCCACAATAGTTGTGTGAAAGCTTGAGTAGCCACAATATATTAATCTTCTTTGGTTCCCAATGAAACAAAATCTTGTTTCTTTCTCAACCAAGAAATACATAATCCACCAATATAGAAGGAACCTCCCGATGTTGATTTCCTCTCATCTGTTGATCCGGCCTAATATACATCTATATATCCCAATAACTATTGATGAGTTTTTCCATTATACATTAAACAAAAATCCACTTTTCCCTTTATATACTGAAGTATTCATTTCACTTCAATCATGTGTATCTCCTTGGGAATTCCTTTATGTCTCGCTACTTGGAATGTGGAAAATAAAATATTAGTCCTTATCGCTATATGGTACAACATACTTCCAATGATTTGACTATATTCTATGATATTAACTGTATTGCCTTTATCACCCGGTGATATTTTCAATTGATTAGCAACTAGAGTATTCATCTCCATGAAATTTTCCAATCCAAATCTTCTCAAAATCTCCTTGGAATATTTGGATTGAGAAATAAATGTCTCATTACTTCCTTTCATCACCTGTAAGACATGGAAAAATGTCATCTCACCAATCATCGACATTTCAAAATTTATTTTCATGAATTCAGAGAACTATCTACACTGTTCTCCATCTGATCCACCAAAGATTATGTCATCTAAATAAACCAGCAACATTTTCCTTTGACTACTATCATTATTGAAATAAAAATTATAATCAACTCCACCATGTTGGAAATCGAGCTTCTTTATAAACAAATAAATCCTTTAATACCATGCTCTTAGTGAGTTCTTGAATCAATATAATGCCTTATTAAGCCGAAAAACTATGTTTTCATCTTCATGAATGAGAAAACCAACTGGTTTCTCAACATTAACATCTTCTTCCATAACTCCATTAAAAATGGTGATTTGAAATCCATCTGGAAAACATTAAATTTTCATTGTACTGATACAGCTAACAATATTATGATTGTCTCGAACCTTGGAATAGGTGAAAATGTCTCATCAACATCAATATCCCATATCTGAGACTACCCTTTTCATACTAGTCTTTATTTGTTTTGAATCGCAACACTATCTTTATTCATTTTTTATGAAATAACCATTTTTCCCGATGACATTCTTATCTGATGGTATCGAAACAATTTACCACATCCGACTCTTCTTAATTTGATCAAGAACTTCATTCATTGCCGCAACCCAATAATCATTTATAACTACTTCATCAAAGCATTTAGGCTCTACTTGTGATATGTATGATGCTTGTCGTAGATATATAATCCTCCTTATATGCACTATTGCTGTTTGATCACCAATTATGTTTTTCTTTCGAATTTCAACACTTATCATTGGTCTCTGTGGAGACACTGATTTATTCCCACAATATATGTCTTCTTCTGAATCAACTTCTGGAGCTCCAACGTCTCTTGACCTACTCATCTCTTCATCACTATCTTCCTGAGTCTGATCATGTATTTGTTGATGTTTTTATTCATTCTCCATTATGGTCACATCATGAATTTCAACTATCTTTCCTAGCCACTTATAGAAGAATTTTTATTCTTTTCTTTTCTTTGAGTAACCAAGAAATATCTCTTAATCCCCATAGGATTCAAACTTCATGTGTTACTCCTTATTGAGAATGAAAAATTTACTTCTGATGAATCAAAAGTAATTTAATGATGGATTATTTCTATACCATTACTCGTATGGAGTCTTATATTATTTAGAAAAAAGTAAATCTCTATTTGATGTGTATACTATTGTTATCATGGATTCTTTCCAAAATTTATCCCGGAGGACTTTCTCAATGAGCATTGTTCTGTCCATATTGATGACAATCTAATTTCTTCTCACAACTACTCTATACTGCTGTGGATTTATTACTAGAGAAACATGATTCCTTATAACCTGTTTCTTGAGATAATCCTTCATTTGGCTCTTTGTGAACTCTCTTCCATTATCTATTCGAATCATACAGATTTTCTGACCAAGCATCTCTTCACATTCTCGTCGATATCTTGTAATGCAACTGAATACTTCATATTTGTGGGTGATTATTGAAACCCATTTTGTTCGGGTATAATCATCAATGAAGAGTACATAATATCTCCTACCATTAATACCCCTTGGAAAAATTGGCCCACACAAATCAATTTTCACCATCTCAAGCAATCATGTTGAATTTTTCCTCTGTTACTTATATATATTTCGAATGATCTTCCCCTGTTGGCAGAAATCACATGTATGAGTACGATCACGTGATAATCAAGGAAGATTTCGAGCAGCATCATATTTCACAAAATCTTCCAACGATAATTGGCTTATGTGGCCAAGACTCTTATTCCATAACATGATTTTTTCATCCTTATAAATAAATAACATATCTTCTTCTCCACTCATAAGGTAGAGATTCCCTTTTGTACGCTTTACATGCAACATAACAACACCATCTTTTTTATAGATGATGCATAATTTCTTGGAAAAACTTATGGGATGACATGAGTCACACAATTGATTGAAACTAATTAAGTTGTGACTAAGCTCCCCCCCCCAACAAAAAATACATCAGCTCATCTCATGGATTTTTCTCCAAACATGGCTTTTCTTGAACTAATAATTTTCAAGCCCTCATCATTATCGCATCTTATGATACCTTCTTTATCATACCTGATTCCAGAAACTGTATTGTTATTTCTCGTCATATGGGAAGTACATCCATTGTTAATGATCTATATCCCGCTATGATCTGATGCATTGAATACAATTTTTGTAACCAATTCTTGCTCGAAACATTTCTTTTTGACCCAATTCTTTGACTTCATACCTAACATGGAATGATAATCATGATCTTCCTCAGCACATGATGGACTAACATTGAAATGCATATCTGCAAATCAATTTTGAATTTCCATCTCTCTTGATGATACATTTGGTTTCTTCTTATGATAAAATTTAGCCTTCCATAGAACATTCCACTCCATTTTTAATGTGAAATATCTCTCCATATGTCAAAATCCTATACTCTTGAAAGAAAAACCATCAGATGATGAAGTGTAATTTTGTCCCTGTATGACCACCTTTATTGGTCTTGTTACTTTTGGTACCATGTTTCTATGGAACATAAATTTTGAGAGTGTACCATATTACCACAACAATAGAATCATATGTGAAGTCCATTCATGTGTGGAAATGATCCATCGCTAGTTGTGACTTGGGTTTTTTGAATCATCTAATTCTAATTCATACCAAAATTGATCTTTAATCTTGGATTTGGTGCTTGTGGTCTGACTTGAACCATGATTGATTTATATTTTCGATCAAGAACCATACCAGCATTATCATTCAGAGTTGATTTGTGCTTCTGTTATGCTAGGTCACTCTGTTTAAATTTCATCTTCTCGGTTGCTTGTATACTCTTCATTTTTGATATCTAACTAGGAGCTAACAATTTCTCCTGATCTTTAACTATTTTTTTCTTACTGATAAATTCCTCTTCTATTTCATGGATATGCTTCAATTTATGTTTTTTAGTTTCAATTAAACTATCAAATTTTATTTTTTGTTCTTCAATTTTGTGTTTTTACTCAATCACCTTTTCTAAGATTTTTGGCCTTGAAGACCTCATCTTTTCAATTTTAAAAAACATCTCAGAATTCTATTCCTCTTTCTTATACAAATAGAATTTTTCGTCATGAATAATTTTTTTATTATTATTCATTAAGGCTCTCAAAATATCTACCTCTTTAAGGGAATATTCTAATTCTTCATGAAGATCAACTCTTTCTTCAACTTCTCCTTCTTCATTTTCACTTTCTTCTCTTGTTAAATAATTTCTGAAAACAGCCACCAAAGCATCTATTTTATGATCCTTACAGTCCTCCAACTCTTCTTCCAATGATTCTTCTAAATATTAATCCTGTTTTGAATGCAGATTTTTTTTTATGAAATTTACATTAGTACTTCTCCTACATTTCTCATTTTATGAATACTACTTTTGGATAACATCATCATTTTCATCATTTTCATCATCAAAATTATTAGGACACTTTGTAGAAAAATTTCAAATCCTTCTGCATCAAAAGCATGTGAATGGAAGTTTACCTTTGAACTTCCAATTTTCCCCTTTCAGATTTCAGGAGAGAAATGACATGGCATCATCCATATTGTTCTCTTAAGGACTATCTTCAATAAAGAGAGACTTCATGGCCTTGAATGCCAATTATTACACTTCCACTTTTCCACTGCATATTTATCATCGTTTCTCATTTCATATACTACAAGGGTACTATGTAGGTTATCTCGTGATATCTCTTTCGGGTCTTTTCCTTCTAACACTGCAACTTTCAGATTGTACTACGGTGGATGTTTCCTCAGGATACGTTTCAAAATCATTATATCTTCAATAAATTCACCAAGAAACCACATGTATTCCATAATAATATTTATCCTATCGAAGAATGCATCAACAGTCTCATTGGAGTTCATTTTGATATCCTCATACTTGTTCCATAAAACCATCATATTTTCTTCTCAAAAAAAATTCTCCCATATAAATCTTCAACAATTTTTCCCACATTTCATGTGATTTTTTTACAAGACATAAACTTTTTATAAATTTCATGATAGGGATCCCCCTAGATCAATGATCCCTTCAGAATCAGAATCCAATTCCCTTATTTCACCTTCTGATAACTTACCAATATTAATGTCAGCTAATATTCCATGAATAGCTATTGTTAAGACATCCATCCATACTGGTTGGAAGTAGTGTTGCATCTGATTATTCCTTAGTTGAAAATTATTTCCATCAATGATCGGAATTCCATTATGATTGAAAACCTCCATTTCTTCTTCTAATAGATAATCATTAACTTTCAACCATTTCAACTGATACCAATTTTTAGGTCCGCAAGGTCAATTACCCTAAGTGGGGGGGGGGGGTGAATTAGGGTATGATAGATTAAAACTTATGCCCCTATGGATATTGTTTTTGTGTAAAAAACTCAATTATATATTCCTACCATAGTAATATATGAATATATATGAAATCATGCACAGGAAACATTGATTTTTACTTGGTTCACCCTCACTGGGCTACTTCCATGGATTATACAATGACGATGTGATGATATAACAAATTCACTATGGATCATAGCCAGTAATGTTTACAATGTTTGAGATTGAAATTATATGCCCAAGATAAATTTCATTAAAAGTTTTAGGGTCTCCTCACTTCATTCCCAAAGGATACTCCCAGTGCCTCTTTCTCTGGCTCACTACTGGTGGAAATGGTCACTGACTTCCTCTTCCTGTGCTCACTGCTCTGGGAAAGGAATCCACACACAATTTATAGAATTTTAAGTCAAACACAGTTTTTGTACGTGTAGGTCCTTTCAGATTCATGAATTCTTGCATCCTAATCTTTAGGTAGATGAAATGTTGAAGTTAATGTTTCACCCCTAGATGAATTCCACCTTCTTGAGTACTGTTAGGTATCGTAAAATAATTTCACAAACTAATTCAAAGCATTTTCAAGATTTCTTGTTCAAATTGTGAACCACCCTTTTCCACCACGTACTATATACCGGGAATGTTACAAGAATCACCTCCTCTACATACCACTCCCACTTCCATGAACCCCCCTTAGCTTGTGCACTCTCTACCTTCGCTATCACGTACCACCTCTGCGTACCAACTCTGCAAACCTCATCTACAAAACCTCCTATGTATTCAAACTATTCTTTGTTCACAGAATTCCTTCACTAACCACCTGTGTACCATACCTTCTTCCTCCACAAACTGTGTCCTATGCGGGATACAACTCTCCACAAAAACATTCAGCAGAATTTCTTCCCTGCGAACCACTTCATCGTTTCCAGAATTTTACCTCGCAAAATTCCATCAGACTTTGCTGAATTCCTAGAGAAAGAAAAATTCTATAATGATATTTATTCTCTCTTCTAATCGTTGGGATTAATTCTCCTTATATAGGTAAATATATATGAAAAAATTGGTAATCTATGATTTTCCAAATCATTGATTCAGTAAAGCCTATGCCGCATACCAACCCTCCTACCACGAACTGCACCCATTTCGCGAACCATTTTTCCACAGCATTCCACGTACTTCATTTTTTCCTTCATGGTTGATCTCCTCTGCAATTACAAGCCATCCACAACCTGCACTGCCTACCGTTGCGAACAATTTTCTTTTTTTCAAACTACTCCTGCCTACCATTCTGGCTGCCTGGTACGCAGACGCATACCCTTCCCAAAAATGGCACATGATCCATGTCCCGGGATCCACATTTCTATTCCTTTTTCAATTTCATTCACCATTCTTCCCAAAATCCCTAACATTGTAGAAATCCATACATTTCGAAACATAAATTCCCAATTTCAGGGCCCAAAAATTTGGCAAACACTGAGAAACTCTCCCACCTAAAAAACCTGTCTTCGGTAAACATTAACTATACTCATCCACAGTCATATAAACTTTTCAAAAAACAAAAAAACAACCAAAACCTACTGATTAGACTTATTGATTATTTTTTCCCCAGAACATGTTGTTTATTTGGTTATTTTAATTTATTTATGTTTCCCTAATTCTCGATCAAATTGGGAATCCTTGTTTTTACTTCTTCCGTTTATAGATGGGGTTTTATACATGCGGCGTTTTTATGTTGAAACTGGGGTTGTTACTTGTGAGGGATTTTAAAGTGATGGGAATTTCTTTATTATGATTTACTTTTCATTTCCTTATCTATTTTCTTATACATAGGATCCCAACATATGGGAACTACATGTCATATTTTCCTTTTAATTTTCTAATGCTATTTTTTTTATATTATAAGAGAAATCATTCCCATTGTGTTTCATTTTATTCCTTGGAATATGTATCTAGCCCATGGGGATCAAGAACAAGATTTAAATTTCTTGGGCTATCTTGGGCATCTGATGGTTGGACTGAACGGGTTGGTTAGTAACAATAATATATCGAATCCTAGGTTCTATGTTCTTAAATTAAACTTTCTATTTGGGAAGTATCAATGATGGTAGATATGATCCTTGGGGCTCTAGAGGTTGTTGTAATAGTGGTTTCCCTTGACCTATCTTGAACAATACTTTTGATTACCATATCATATGTACAGTTAGATATACATGATGTATACTTGCCTTTATAGTGTAGATATTTATGAATCCACTATTTAATGGTAATTTCTTTAGGTTAATTGTTTTATCAAAAGGTTATAACTGAACCCATGATATAATGATATCCTCAAGATACAATGAAATTAATCCTTAACATATGTTCTATAGTATATACATGTCGTATTGACTGGACATAGTATATTTTTGACTATCTGGTGTTAGGGGATCATAAACATTGATACTTCTTCCCATGAAGTTTTCACCTGTTGATCTCATATAGTGATACCATGAGGATAGACCTTCCAATAAGAACATCACATTTTTTGGGTTTCATTGGATGGTATTATCTATCGACATTTTTAATGGTCTCCTGAATTTTAATGATTTCAAATGTGTTCACATTGATAGAGTAATTTAATGAAAGATAAAAAACAATGATAATGAAATCAGGGTGAGGTATATTTTCTTGGTTGCATCATTGGTGGAATGGGATTGGTGGATTGGTCATGAAATTATGTGTCACATAGACTTTAAGAAAGTAATATATCTCTATACCGGTTGATCATGATGGAAGTACCATCATAAGACCATGGCCATAATAGTTAATGTTAAATATATACAATTAAATTAGAAAATATTAATGCAAGAAAATGATGATGGAATAAGTGTTCATCTTTCTTTATGAGTTATTAAATATAGGGATTATATTACATAGTGTAAGTTCGTTGATTGTTTTTCATTGCTATGACATTTATTATCTACTTAGGGACCATCATTGGTTTCTATATTCTGCTCTTGGTTTGTGAATAGTATTCACTACTATCGAGATAAGGCCCTATATGGTCACACACAAAAGTGTATTCAAGAATATACTGCATTCAGTTCAATACGAATATTGGATATGATGGGCTCCACCACTAGGTTTGGGGGTTTTTCCTAGGATATACGATCACCAAAGAAATAAATATTTTCATATTATTCAAGTTATTGAATAATTGGCACTGCATTTATTTATTACATGTATTTACATGTTTAATGTAAATACATGAAAATATTATTTGAATGAATATTATTTTAAAATATTCATGGTTCATTTAATAAATTCAGAAATGATGAGTCAAGTTATTGACTCAATTTTTATCATGTAATATATTTATTATATTACTAGAATGTGATAATTATATTTATGAATAAAAACAGTAGTCATAATATCATTTATATAGTGTGTTAATTATTTGGGAGGCAGAGAGTATTTCCAGATAATTCCTTAACATACAATATATATAGGAGGAGAGAAATTCCCCATTATCTATTCATTACTCTATGGTGAGAGCTTATCTATCTTCTTATTTATCACACATTATAGAGATAGAATCTCTTAATCCAAGTTATCAAATCATGAAATCTCTTGTGCATCATAAGAATGGAAATGCATTAATAGTCGATGCATTGAAGGCATCATCTTATCTCCGCACTAGATCCTAGATTTTGACGATCGGTGCTCCCACAGTTTCATGAAGCACGTGTGGATGATCTAGAGGAATTCAGCATCAGATTATTTGAGTAGTAATCACTAAAAATGATAAAATATTGAGTGCAAACTCATATCTAACCAGGTATTTTATGATTTGAGTTTTTTCTTAAAAATCCTCATGTGAGGTCATTTGGTGGTAATCGGAAAATGTTTCACCGATGATATAAAGCTCATGTCTATCGCCGGTGTAATAATTTTAAAATTAAGTGTTTTGGGGTTTTTGTTGCATGCCTAATACCATCAATTTCTATCATAATGATGCGTGATAATTTTAAGGAAGGAAAAAATAATTTTCCATTAAATTGGATAAAGTGCATCTTTCTGGTCCCAATGAAACAAACGGTGATTAAATATGACATCATATGGAAATGTTATAGACATCTAATGTTTTAAATACGAATGAAAAAAATGAAAATTTTTGGGTATTAGAATTCAAATCACATATATGATTTATATATTTTTATTTTATACTTGAAATTGACCACATCTTTTTCACCACTGAATTTGATCACTAGTGGTATTTTAGTCACCGAAATAGTGATTTTCAACCATCGGATAATTTTACACCAGTGTGATTTATAATAATATTATATTTTTTCCTAATAAGTAGGTTGTTGATATTTTTATATCCAAAAATAATAATAATAATAATACAGGGTGACCTCATTTTGTGGGTAAAATAAAGGGGAAAACATTCCTCACATAGGTCATTTTACATTGAGGTGGACCCCTCCCTTGTCTCCCTTGGTGGCCCACACCCTCCCCCCTTTTTTACCAACTAGACAGATTTCTACCTCCCTCTCCATGAACCATAGAAATCAATGGAATCGTCCGTGTCTAGAGGGACATGGCCACTGATACCGCCATGCTGGTAGACTGTGGACTCCGTCACCTTGACTTCCCTACACTATGCCCTTATTTCCCACTGTGCACTTCCACAATGTACCCCACCACCACATGCGCTGAATCGAGCTACACAGACAGAACTAGGGCCTCACGGTTCATAGCTAATGTAGCACATCCCTCTATTATTACCATGACTGACATGTGAGTTCCCCTCCACCGTTCCAAGACACTGCTGCCCTGTCTTCCTCTGCCTTATCTCGACTGTGGTGTCATCGTCTAGCCTCTACCACCAACTACTTATCAAAACCCCAACCAAATATGACCTCTTATTGTACATATAGGAAGTCAAATCCTGATGACCACACTATTTGGTCAAGGTGAAAAGCTTCTGCCATCATTAGGTCATTTCGGACTGACCTCCATCATGTCAAGGGTCGTTCTTCGTCATCTGACCCCTTTCTGAAACCACCCACGACTACCGCATGCTCTTTCATTCCAGGAACTACCTCTCTTTTTAGAAAATTCCGAGATATAGTAGATCTATCATCCATGACTATACTTTTCCCCCTCTTTATTTTTCATCGTTGCAGCCCCTTATCTTACAACACCGTTGGAGGGTTCATGCGGCACGTACTTAAGAAGTTGGATGATGCCTGACTAAGATTTATGATCACACCAATGGTCTACATTGCTTCCCAATTCTGGAGAAAATATGTATTTGGTCATCGAATCCTCTGCTTGATTCATTCAAGATACCCCTGTGTGAGGTATCCTACGTAGCACTCTCCCGATCCTTCTTTTTCCCTAAAATGGACTCGAGAATGTCTTCCTAGTTTTATATGGGCTTGGGTAGTCTTGCTAGGTCTAGAATACCCTTGTTCGGGGTCTATAAGGCCTGAAATGTGGTTGTGTGGGTTATGGCCGACCCACACAGGCCTTGCTCATGCATTTTGTGGTCATACTAATGTTTATAATCTAAAAATTAATTCAGTAATTAATGTAATTTTCATTTTAAATTAAACTAATGATATATAATTTTTTGGATTAAAATTAGTACTGCGAGTTAAATTCATTTAATTTTATCTGTTAAAATGAAATTAATTAAATTTAATATATTTTTTAAAATTAAATTAATTAATTGGATTGAAAAATATAAATATTGAATAAAAATTATAGTGATTTTTAATTCAATAAATTTCCCTCGAGTATGATTTTAATGCATGTATAATTTATTTATGAATTTAATTTTAATATGTGAGTTAATGAATACTGACTGATCAAGATACTATGATTGTCCAATTCATGTCTGATGATTTTTTGATTTATTTAATTTATGGTTCCAATGTTTGTTTATAATAATTACTTTAATTAAAAGGCGACTAGTGTGTTGTCTAAGTGTCGTTTTATATATAAGGGCTAGTGTGACCATTTTTCTCAATTGTATTTTGAATCCTGAGATACCCTCGCCTGCATGTGTGTACTATTTTATAATGATGTGACAATCAGTGATGCACTTCACACCAAGTTATAGTGTCACACAAAATAAGAGTTTGATGCATTGGATTGGTTGGTGCTGCAACTCGACACGCAAGTGACATGCCTCAAGTTATTACCTCTAGGGTATGGGGTGATCAATTATTCACTTAATTTATCAACCTCTAATATCATATCATGATCATGTCATCATTTTATATTTCCAGGGATTAATATTCTATGAATTTTTTGTTTACGAATAGTTACACAGAATAATAAACAAGAATGCACATATAAAATGAACATATTAAGCGATATATTTTTCTATTGGGTGTATAGTCATTTGTGAGTGAAATCACACAAAACATACTTATTAAATAGAAACTTATTTATTTCTTCACAAAAAAATAAATAATTCTCAGTGAGATATTTATTTGTAACTACCTTCCATCATTTTAATTTTAAAAAAAATCAAGTGTTTGGGGTGCTCGTTAGCCAAAGTTGAGGGTGATTCTTACAACTAGGGAGTTCTTATGAGAGTTTTTGGGTTGGATTAAATAAATTGATGGTAATGATTATCTAAATCTAAGTTTCTATAATTTTATAGGCAATCATTGTGAGAATCAATTTATGATTTTAGAAGCTGATACTTCACTCAATAGATCAAGGATCCATGAGTTAATGAGGTTGGCCAATCAAACTCCAACCTAGAACCCTCCGAGTAGTGGTGTATCCAAACTGTATAGACTATTAGGGTATGTTCATGGATCCTCTCCACCAGAATACTCAAGAGATAGAGTATTATAATTATAGTACATATGGTTTCTAAAATTAAATAAAATAGTAGGTGATATTTAATGATTTAATTTATTAATAAAATTGTCTAAATTAGTAATCAAGATATAATTTCTTATCTACTAAAATTTGATTTTTTTTCTAGAAAATGACAAGTTATACCATATGATATTATGCAATAAACAATGTTCAAAGTAAATGTATACACATGCATGAGTTTTAAGGTGTATTACAAGTGATTATAAACATTACTAAAATATAGGAAATTCCAGGTGATAATGTCCCCAATACCAGTTAAGCTACCTTGGTAAGTGAGAGTGTAAAATTTCTTATAGTAGACCAATGTATAGAGCATATGATGGTTATTTAATTATTATATCATCAACATTTGATAATAGATATAGTCGCTTCCTCAATAAATTGATTATATAACATGTCGCCTCATCTTTGAGTAGTTTGTAAGGAGAAAGTTAAGTAAGATATGAATAAGGTGATGATGACACTGAACATGTGTGAATTGAAAGATAGATCATGATCATTCAATGGATCCCTTTCACAAATAATTTTCACCCATGTAATCAAGTATCATTTTAGGTTACAAAACAAACAGTATTGTGTAAATTCTTCATTTTCTATTTATGTAAGGTTATCCATGTAAACAATAATATAAAAGACATATTATTCTTTACTTCTTAGGGAGAAAAAAATTAAAGATAAGGAAAAAATATTTTTATTTAATATAATATGATATAACAAAGACGCTATGTTTTATTTTTTGAATATTATTAACTAACTTATAAAAATTTATGGTTTATATAAATATAAAATATATTCATTGGTTACTAATTAATGAAAAATGAAAATAAGAATAAATTGGATATAAAAATAAATAGTATTTTTTAATACTTATGAAGGAGTTTTGTCTTAATAAACATAATAAATTACAATTAGTTATTTATATTAATGAAATATTTATTTTATATATTCAATAAAATATTATTTATATTCATCCATTCAGTTTGATATTCATAATAAAATAATAACCCAAATTTCACTTATAAAAACATATATTTTTATAAAGGCAATTATACCACCTTTTAATGGAGAATCCATTTTAAATATAAATTTTGACACCTTAATTAATTTAATATGTCAATATGAACTTTCCATTTGAAATAAAAAAAATTTGGTTAGGGTGAATTTTTTATATTTTTTAGAAACATATCATATTTAATGAATAGATAAAAATACGGAATTTTCGTTCAAAACATCTTTTTTATATAATATATTTATAAGGTTAAATAATATTTAAATTGGTTTTACAGTTTAATTATATAACATTTATTATCAATTAATCTATTTTATTTCATCATAATCAATTTCAATAGGAAATTGATTATAAAAACATAGCAATCTTTAAGAATTTTTTACATTAAAAAACTGCATTATCATCCCTCAAGAGGGATTAAATTTAAATAAATTTATACCACTTATATGATTGGAATTTGAAAAAAAAGGATTAAATATTTGTAATAATCATAATTTTTAATTTTCAATAATACTAACATTGTTTTTGAAGAAAAATATTAGTGAAAGTGATTAAAATTAATTACAAAAAATAAAGTTAAATTAAGATTAATAAGGGACTAAACCTTAACATTATAGACCAAAAAACCTATAATATTTTACAAGAGATATTTTATGGCCATATTTAGACACTATGATCCATTTTATAGTAATTGGACTATTATTGGATCCACATTCAACAAGAAAAACGTAATAGGAATTCCTTTTTAAAAATATTATAAGAGTGCCACTCCTCCACTATAAATGACCACACTTCTCCCCATTAATCACACCTCTCATACCACCTATGATTGGAAAATATTTGCTGAAGTAGATTCCCAACGTACCTCCCATAATCCTAGAATCCTCTCTTCAGACATAAATCCATGAAAGGAATCCTTTTGGTACAAACCAAAAGAAGTTACTCTATTAGGAGATAACATATTTTCTTAAGCTATTTAGTTATATTTACATTCTAAACCCCATAAAATACTCTTATTATATGATTTTATAACAAAACCATTATCCTAAGCAATCTAGGATGTTTTAATGATATGTAATCTACCTAAAATTAATACACTTCCATGTAATGGGTAACGATCATACTGTTTATAAGTATGGAGAACTACTTCCTCATGAAACGATGATTGTCCATTTCCCCTCACCACCTCTCATAGAGGCTATTATGATGGAAACTCTATTTATATATGTTATATATGATATTTATTATGACATTATAATTCTGTAATTATTTTTTTACACATACCATTATAATTTCCATTTTGTATAAATACGATAACATCATTTGTGGATGTGTGGACTACCGCCTCCTCAAAGCGATGTGATTCGTTCACACTATACAGGGAACATATAAAGGATAGTTTTAATTAAAAAAATGTTGCATAAAAACGTCAATACGATATTCAAGACATAATTACCTTTCAATAATTGTAATATATATATATATATATATATATATATATTACTTTCTTTATTATTTTTTCAAACACACTTAAAGAGTGATAATGTCATCCATGGATGCGTGGACTACTGCCTACTCGACATGATATGATTAATTTTAAATCTCAAGAAATATATACATATAAGTATATATTATTAAATAATATGGTATTTATTATATAATGATCTATCTGAAAAGTTATTATTCCACTTACCTTATGTCCAGAACAATCATTGAAAAATGATAAAAATAATCTATCTTACGTATGACCCACAGTATCCATGATTGTAACATTGATTCATTTTTCGTAGCCATATTTAATTATTGATTTTTAAAAAATAATTAATGCATTAATATAATATTTATTTCTGTATTATTATTTTGGATATGTTACATAATTACCCCCTTTAACCATAGTTAGCCTACGAATGTTGTTTTTGACACATAACCGAATTTGGTCAAAACATTCGATGTAAACATAATTGTTTATGTAGTTGTAAAAAACATGGTAATAATTAAAATAAAATCAATGATAAACATGAAAAATGTTCTCAATAAATTAAATAATTATCATAAGTGTTTTATTTATTAATATAGAGATTCACGAGACAAGTTAGATGCAAGGTATAAGATTCTTCATCACACTTTTTACTTATGTGAGATAAATGTCTTGTTCACCACATACTTATTTTCTGTGGTGTATCTACCGAGAATTTTTATATATTATATCCGGAATTCCATTATCTTGATGGTATTTGAAACTTTCATTTAATATTAATATTTATTAGTTTTATGATTTATAAAGTTTCAAAGTCGTATGGGACACTTTGGAATGTTTAAGGATTGTTTTCCTCAACAATAACTTTAATGATCTTTAAAATTTATTTCCATTCAAAGAAATTATATGACCATTGATCAATAAACCCTTTAATATTTATATCCTCTAGTAATTCCTGAATTTTTTCAATTATTAGTTCCATTTTTCTACTCTTTGGTAGTCATGGTTTTTTAGAAAATGTTATTAATAAAACCCAAATTCATTTAACCCTTTAATCGGACAACATGGTTTCTTCTTAAAACCATGTTTTATTAAAATGTTTTAAATGTTTTTAAAAATGAATTGGTGAATAATTTATTTAATTTTCTGTCTTTTACAAATGTTTTCAATGGAATCTTCTTGTCTCTTTCTGAAAAAGGCATTTTTCTAACCTTATTACTATACAAAACGAATGTAATTTTTACCTTGTAGGGAATATGCAGACTTACCCATCGTAAATCCTTCAAAGAATAATTTACATGTTTAAAAGGTTAGTTTTTATTTAAAATTTTTTTAAAATATATTTTCAAATTAATGTTTTTTCAAATGGTTTTTCAAAACAAAAGGATATTTTACTTAAGAATATTTTTAACATATATTATTTTTGTAATATTTACATTCATCAAGATAACCCTTTATTTTACACCATGAGGGGTATGTTGTATTGATTCCATCCTTGATATTCCTCTGAATGGTTTAGGATTTATTTGGCCAAGGATTGTACTCACATTCACATCCTGGATTCCATTTGTCCCCTTGATATATTCAATTTCCTATTATCATTGAACATTTAACTTCCCCTAATTTAAAATATCATTTTTCATGGATTTTTTAATTAACTAAAACATATATCAATGTTTTATACAGTGTTCATTTTGAATGTTATTTGATTATTTGGATAAATATTGGTAAATATGTATCTCTTTCTGCAAATAAATATTTGATAAGGCACATTGTTAAATTGATTATTTGATATATGAGGATTTTTTGGACTGGTACGACAGAATTTGGTCCCAGTTATAGATATCCCCTCAATGCCTCAGTAGTATCATGGGATTAGTAATTTGGAAAATCGCCTTAGATGGGTTTGTAATAGATATTATGTAAACCGTCTTCTGAAATGTCTTGACAGTAAAGGTACCACATATATAGAAAACATGGAGTCAAATAATAACGAATTTCCCTCATTTAGATTCAGTTATTATTCATCCATGATATTTTTTGTCAACAATTCTATAGATACATTTAATTTTCAATTCATTGATTAAATGACATTTTTTTGTTTGAGACATTTTCATATTGATTTCTCGTTATCTAGTTATTTGAGTGTCAAGTGTTTTTTGTTACTAACATTTAATATTTTTTACACACTTCCATTCAGTTTATTGATTACGTGGAATGTTTAGTTAGTTATTTACATTTCCATATTGACTATTCTCATTGATTCATTATTTATTCTGCTATATTTTTACTTATTGAGCATTTGAGCTCACCCTTATTATATTTTTTTCTTATGAATATACGAAGCGTACTATGAAATATATGCAGGGAGTTACTAGATGGATTATAGTTATCCTTGATGGTTTTTATTTATTTAGAAAACATTATGTTGTAATTAGTGTAATCATTTGTAATAAAAGACCCATTTATGTATCTGTTTTGCCAAGACTACTAAATACTTCGGTCCTTCATTATTTGATTAATTTTAATAAATACAATTTAATAGTGGAAGACACCGGCTCCGGGCTATCTGGGGTTGGGTCACTACAACTAGTATCAGAGGAACTTTAGTAGAAACCTTGGGAACTAGATTTAAAAAACCATATGTTAGAGAACATAACCCTATCGTTGAATTTGAGGATAAGTATATAAGAACATATTATAATTTTGGTAAGGTAGAGATTATGTGGGTCTTCCAAGAAATATATCCCTATTTGGATACCATAAGTGGACATGGATTTGGCATGGATATACCTCAGAGTAAAAAATTTGAAAAAAGTGTTCTAACTGTGACTTAGGGAAACCAAGTATGAGACAATAGGACTTACTACGCACCTAGTTTTACACTTATGGGGAATATTCTTTGGATAATCCATATTTAATATACAAACCATTATAAATAATTTGAAAGGACATTGGAAATGAATGGATATGGTTAAACCTAATGTGTTTTATATTGAAAATAACATGTCATGATTTATAAATCCTACAAATTAAATTATGGATAAACTCTAGACCAAGGAAGAAAATTTTTATAAATAAATGTATGAAGTTCATTGGTATTAGGATTGTATAGAAACTTTAGTTAAATGGATATGTAGTAATTAACCTTATTTAAAGTATGTACATTAGATTATTTTGAAAATTATATTAATATGTTTTTAGAATAGGAAAACCTATAAACTGGGTGAAACCAATCAAATCTGGGAAGGTCGTCGGTCTATTACCCATGATTGAAGGAAAATCTTATTTTAATGAAAACCATTAAGATACATAATTTCCTGGTTAATTTTTTTTACTATTTTTTGTTAAAAAATTTGAGGAATAAATTTTAATGACGAACTAGTAATTTCACTTTTGGGGATAATATATTAATATATTAACGATATTGGGTTTTGAAGATAGTTATAGACAAATAGTTATACTTTTCACTCTTTTATAGGCTTTATGATCCTATAAATGTTTCTTTCTGTACTTAAGGAAAACAAAAATTCATTATTGGTAATTCATTTCTAGGAGTAAAGGAATGAATTAGAATTTAGTTGAAGAAAAACCAATGTTTAGGATTGTTCATATTAAAATTAAAACATATCATGTAAGTAAATTTCCTTATATTCATTGGTAATAAGATAATTACTCAACATTAGAAAAATGGCTTAGAATTTTTCTTGTCCAAATACATTAATTTTTTTGAACTGATGGTTTCTAAGTCATCAAGGATTTGTGGATTTTAGACCCTCAACATTCTATTGATCATTCACATTTTTTTGATTGATGACCCTAATCACACCAGATAAATATTTATTATTTTTCTCCATGTATGTATCTCTACTTGACACTAATGTTCTCCTACTTAGAGACCTAGTTATATGTTAGTCCAGGTGACCTTTTATCTTATCATTATCTCTTATATAGAGGTTGTTTTACAAACACTTATCATGATGTGGGATTTTAATGTAGTTAACATCAAACAATATATTACCAAGTTCAAGTTTAAATTGCGAAGATGTAATTTAATTAAGGTGGGGAGAATGGAACACCCCAATATTCTAAATTACAACTTTGTCTTCAATAGTGTTTATAATACGCAACACCAAGTGTAAAAAGGGAATATATTAACCTGATATGATAAAATATTAAATAAATATAATATACTCTATAGATTTTAATGAATGAAACACTGATTTAGCTTGTATTACTTGCCAGAGATAACTTCCTTGACAACTTGCATTACATGCAAGATTGAGTTTCACCAAATAAAAATGTATTATTGAAATTTTATTATTTAATATAATATGATTTATCCTAGCCGTTATGTTAGAGGTTACAAATATTATTATCTATGTTATGAAAATTTATTATTTATATAAATATAAAATTAATTCATTAGTAACTGATCAATGATAGACTAAAATAATCCATAATTGGATATAAAAAGAAATATTATTATTTTTTTGCATCTAATTGAGTTTTGTAATAATAAAAAAATTAATTACAATTAATTAATGATTTTAATGAAATATATATGTTACATATCAAATAAAATAATTTTTATATTGACCCATTAGGTTATATATGCATAAGACAAGAACAATCCCAATTTCACAAATAAAAAACTATATTTTAATGAAGGCAGTTTTAACATCATTTAATTGAAATGGTATTTTAAATATGAATTTTGACACTATAATTTATGTAATATGTCAAAATAAACTTATAATTTTAAATTGAAACATTAAAATTAGGTTTGGGTGAATTTTGGATGTTTTTCAAAAACATATCATTTTTAACGAATAGTTAAAAATATTGAATATTAGTTCAAAACTGCTTTATCATATAATTTATTTATAAGGATAAATAATATTTTAAATTGGTTTTAATGTTTAATTAGATAATATTTTTATTATTTATTATATTTTAGATAATTTTAATCAATTTCACATTGTAATTTATTATAAAAACCTACCAAACTTTCAGATGCTTTTACTTTAAAAATCTGCATTGTCATTCCGCCTGTGGGATTAAATCTAAATAAATTTATACCACTATTATGATTTTAATATGGAAAAATTGATTCCATATTTATAATAATCATAATTTATAACGTATAATAAGACCAATTTTTTTTTATCCAAAAAAATTAATGAATGTGATTAAAAGTAATTACAACGATTGAGGCTAAATTAAGATTAATAAAGGACTAAACCTAAAGCATAAGGACCAAACTGACCTATAAACTTGTAAAAGATATATTGTATGGCTATATTTCAACTCTGTAATATGTTTTCTTAAAATTTAACCATTATTGGATCAACATGAAACACGAAAAACGTGATAGGAATTCCTTTATCAGAATATTACAAGAGTTCCACTCCTCATCAACTATAAATGACAACAAATTATCCCGACTACTCACACCTCTAAAAAAAATTATGTTTGGATAAGATGTTCCCAAATAGCTTTCAAAAAACCCTAAACTAATCTTATAGGACTCCACTTTTGAATAAATCCAACCATGTAATTCTTTTGGTTTGAATAAAAAGAAGTTATCGGATTAAGAGGTAACATCTTTCCTTAAACTATTCAGTCTTATTTCCATTATAAAAAACATTAAATATTCTTAATATATTATTTTATAAAAAAATAGAAATCTTAAATATAATATAATTTTTTTATTCTAATATTTTGACAAATATTTACATACACTTCTATCTAATGTGTAATGAACATACTATTTCTGTGTATGGCGAACTACCGCCTCACGAAATGATGATTGTTCATTTTTCCTTTACCAACTATCATGGTTGATATTATGATGTAAACTATATTTATATATGTAATTTAGGATATTTGTTATGTATTTATGGTTATTTAATTATTTTATAACATAGACCCTTATACTTTCTATTTTTTATAAATACGATAACATCCTTTGTGGAAAAGTGGACTACCACCTCTTCAAAGAGACGTGATTCATTCACATTATATATAGAATATATAAAGGATGATTTTAAATAAAAATATCTGACCTAAAAAATTTATATATGATATTAATGAAATAATTAACTTTTCTGAATTATAATATATATATATATATATATAATTTTCTTTATTACTTTTTTCACACACATTTAAATAGTGATAACTTCATTTGTGGATGTGTGGGATACCGCCTCCTAAATGAGAAATTTACTCATGCGTACATATGAGTGATCATCTCCATGATTGTAATTTTTATTACTTTTTCATAACTATATATAATTATTAGTTTAAAATGTATAATTCATGTATAAATTTAATAATTATTTCATGATTATTATTCTTCATATGTTATATAATGACCCCCTCTGACCATAGTTGACATATCAATGTTGTTTTTGACACCTAAACAGAATTTGGTCAAAATACCCGCTGTAAAATTAATTGTTTATGTGGATTTATAAAACACAGTAATAAGTAAAATAAAATCAATGATAAACATGAAAATGATATAAATAAATTATATAATTAACATAAGTTTTTTATTCAGGATTATAATGATACCCGAGACAAGTTGGATGCAAGGAAAGGGATTCTTCATCTAATTTTTTACTTATGTGAGATAAATTTCATTTTCACCACTTACTTATTTTTTTCTGTGTATCTACTGAAAATTTATATATATTATATACTGAATTCGATTATCTTTTGGGTATTTAAAACATTCATTCAATATTACTCCTTTATTATTTATATTATTTTTAATGATTCAAAGTGGTATGGGACACTTTGGAATGTTTAAATATTATTTCACTTGACAATAACATTAATAATCTTTCAATGGTATTTAAATTTGAGGAAATTATATAAACATTGTTCAGTAAACTCTTAAATTTTTCTATCCTCTATTAATTCATGTTATTTTTCAAGTATTAGTACCATTATTTTACTCTTTGGTATTGAAGGTGTTTTACAAAATATTTTTAGGAAAATCCAACTTCATTTCTCTCATTAGTCGGAGAACTTGTTTTCATCTAAAAACCATGTTTCATTAAATTGTGTTCATTTTTTTAAAAATTATTTAGAAAATACAGTTATACCCTTTTTACCTTTTTCCAATGATTTCAATGGAATATTCTTACCACTTTCAGAATAAGGCATTTTTCTAATATTTTCATTATGTAAAAGGAATGTTATTTTTACCTTGTACGACATGTACTGATTTACCCATCATCATTCCTTTGAATATTCTTTTTCATGTTTAAAAGAAATTTTAAAAAAAAATCAAGGAAAAGGTATTTTAAAACAAAAGGATACTTTCCTGAAGATTATTTTTAAAATAAATTTTTATAATATTTACATTCATTAATAAAATAACCCTTTATTGTACATCACTTATGGTATGTTTTATTGGCACCATCCTTAATATTCCTATTGATGGTTTATGATTGATTTGTTTAGGATAGTACTCACATTCACTGCTTTTATTCTATATTTCGTCTTGAAACATTCAATTTTCTATGATCATTGAACATTGAATTTGCACTATTTACCATATCATTTATCATGGATTTTTTCATTGCCTAAACCATTTATCATTTTTTATATAGTTTTCAATTTTAATTTTATTTGATTATTTGGGTGAATATTGATAAACCTGTATCTCTTACTCCATAGAGATATTTGATAAGGAACATTATTAAATATGTTATTTGATATATGAGGAATGTTTTGGACAAGTACGACATGGGTGGGGACCATTTATAGATAGCCCCTATATGCATCAATAGTCTCATGGGGTGAGTCATTTGGATAAATTCCTTATATAGGTTTTTACATGATATTTTGTAAACTGTCTTTTGAATGGTCTTGATGGTAAAGGTGCCATGTACCTATGAAACATGATATAAAATAAAAAATCATTTCCCTCATTTAATTTTACTTATTATTCATCCATGAGATTTTTCATCTAGATGTCTATGAATATATTTATTTTATAGATCACAGGTAAAATAGCATATGTTTTAGTTTCATAACATTACTTATTGAATTTTATTTATCTAGTTATATGAATGGAATGTGTTCCCAGTTTTTGACTTTCCATATTTTTTATGCACTTGAATATGGTTTATTGATTACCTGGAATATGTTTTTAGTTATTAACCATTTCATATTTACTATTACAATTTATTCAATATTTCGTCTTTTATATTGTCCCCTTAATAAACATATGAGATCACCCTTTTTATGTTTCTTTCCCTAGGGATCCGAGAAGCATACAATCAATGACATGTAGAGATTTACTAGATGTTTTAGAGTTATCATTGAAGTTGTTTATTTATTTAATGTTTTTTTTAATTAGTGTATTCATTTTTAATATAAGACTAATTTACGTATCCAGCTTACCAAGAATACTAAACTCTTTTGTACTTTAGGATTTTATCCCTTATAATCATGTTGATGTAATAGTATCATATAGTGGCTCCAAACTATCTTGGGTATGGTTTCTATATTACTTCTTGGTTATTACATTCAATATTATTTTCATATATGTTTATTGAAATATAATAACTAAGTAAGTATTGAAATATTATAAGAAGTAAGGTTTATTCTCTAAGAAATTGAGAAATGGTGATTTGTAAGTCAGTGGTGAGAAGTAAACAACTTATATATTTCCAAGTGAGTGATTCTTGTAAAACTATTGTTGAGTATAACCAAAAGATTATTCTCGTGCGTCCTTTTACACAATGAGAAATTATTATAGGTTTAGTAAATGAATTTTTTTTGGTATATCATAATTAACAAATATTTTAGTGGTACTTGAATCATATTCAATACATGACGAATATAAAATTTAATACTTATTTACCCAGTTTTGGAAACATAATATTTTTCAAGAAAAACTAAAAGTAAGCATCCAGGATATAATAAATATGGTATTTATATTCAAACGAGTTAAACACATTAGGTATAATCTATGTATATACTTATTTTTGGACAAAGTAACCTTAATAAATAATAGAAAGCCACAAAGCTTTCTAAATTACATAAACAAGTGAGTGTGAACTATTGAATAGTTAGTCTAGTGGTAAACAAACTTTATTAAATTCCTTTAAGGAATGATAATGTGAAGGCTGATATTTTCATAGTGAGAATATATGAGTTGCTTCAGGTCAACATGTTGAATAATATCTTGACTAAGAAATCCTCGATCAATATAATTTAGAATGGAGTAATTCCTAAACTCACAGTACCTTGTCTACATGAAGACATTGATATTAATGGGGAAGATCTATGATGAAGCCTTAAATTTTAACATTGATAAAAAATTTAACATGGATCAATTCCTAAACTCACATTTTATATATCAGAGTCATGATGTAAGTATAATCAATGATGCATCATATAGAAACATACAGTATATTTCACGATGTTCCTTAAAAATAATGGCGATATTCCATAACCATGTGCCAACTATAATGAAAAATTGATATCATATGAGATATTGTTTGATATGAATCAATTATAACATAAGACATGTGTTTTAATGTAATGAGTTTGTTAGGTTATAAAAAAACTTGCATTAAGTAGAAGACATTGTGCATATAAAGTAATTATCCTAATGATTGATTAGGATATTGAATAAATCTCTATGATATAAAAGTGGTTGTCAAGTGATGGACAACATTTCTATAAATGGTTCACATCTCAATTTGAGATAGTGGGAGGAATATTTACATGGATTTAGGAAATTCCAGATATGTACATGTTTTTAGAATAGGAACTAGTTCCACGAGTACATGTGAAACAAGAATTTTTCAGAGACACATACTATATATGAATGATAAAACCATGGTGATGGAATTTTATTCACCGTGAATGGTGATAAATTATTCATTGTGAATAACAATTCCTTCATGAAGGAAGTATATGTATATCAGTTAATATATACAAGGAAAATTAAAATTCAGTAATGTATTTTGTGTATAAAAGTGGAAAGGGGCTTATAATTATGAATACTATATAGGGTATTCAAGTGAAATGATACATGGATGGAACAAGTGCAGTTCCAATAAGGCTCAATTGGTTATACCATGTTGTTCTTCCTAAGTCCATATAATTTTACTTTTCATAGCTAATTTCTATGACAAGTTTATTAAATATTGGATGTCATGGCCACTAATCGTGGAAGGAGCCCATACGATGCAACCAGAAATGGATGGTCATGTCCTGGAATGCTAAAAATGGTTGAAAGTTACTAAAATCATGTTTAGGATATAATTATGAAACGTGATCATATAATATTCATTTTAATTAATTTTTTCCTTGTGTCCACTAGAGGATAGTGGGAGCACCATTGTTTTACAAGTTAAAAATTTGTTATGCAACATATGGAAAGAAGATATAGGTCTTCAAGTTAGATAATACTAGAATGAAAGAATATATTATCCACAGATTGAGTTAAAGTATAAACATATGTTACATGCAATAGTATCTACTAAGGTATACCTAATTGTTTATTGGAACATTTCAATCATTTATATTTTTACATGGTATATATAAATAAAAGTTAGAATAATTAAAGAGATAATGGCTACCAATGTCACATGGAAAAATATCTATAGGTTAATATGTCCAGGACATGGGAGGAGATTAACATGGTGAGTTAAGTTTCATGCACTTTAGCAATGGATCAATCACATATTCCATGGTATATAAAAGAATTAATATTTCCAAGATATACTTTATAGTTGGTAAGTATCAGTTATATCATGGAGAACTGTAAGTGACATAGTTAAAACTATCTGATTTTACTTTGGTAAAAACAAATGACATTTACTTGTATATAGATAATAAAGGATACTAGTTTTTATGGGGGGAAAATAGTCACCCTTAGATCAATATGATCATGTATCACAATTAGGATAAGATGTTGAGTGATAAAATCTCATATAAGCTAGTGGTTTGGCACACATGAAAACACAGAGTATGTTTCATCTTCTGAGGCAGCTAAGAAGCAGTTAAGCATAATGATTTGTAACTGTTATTGGAATTGGACCATGTATGTAATGGTTTATCATAATATAAATTATTATATTCTTACTACCCAAGATGACAAGTTATGATAGTAGATAAAAGGTATATACTCGGGACTACCAACTCATAATAAGTTTTACTCAAGGGAGTGAGGTCACATATAGAAGAATATTCATATGGTGGAAATGTAGAAGACCTAACATCTAAATCCTTTACTCAGAAGAAACACGATTTTGATCATGTGAGAGATAACAAGGTTGGTTAGCAAGATAGCTCTAGTGAAAGTGGGATTGTTGTACTAGTGTGTTCCATGGACCCAAATTGAATAGTAACTTTGATTACCATATCATGTGTATAGTTAGATATACATGATATATACATACCATTATAGTGTAGATATTTCCAAATCCACTATTTAATGGTAATTTCCAGAGATTAATTGTCGTATCAAAAGGTTGTAGTAGATTACAAGCAATAATGAGAATCTGAAGATACGATAACATTAATATTAAATATATGTACTATGGTCTAGATTAATTGTACTAACTTGAATCAATAGATGTTTGTCTATTAGGTGTCAGGGGATCATAATCATTGAGCCATCATCATATGAAGTTTTCACATAGTGATCTCTAGTAGTGAGATCATAAGGACACACCCACTTGTAAAAAACCACATGTTTTTGGTGTCATTGAATTTTCCTATCTATGAAAATTTTAATGGTCTCTTAACATGATATCTTTTCTAATGTGTTCCATTTGATCACATTTTTTTATGCAAGACAAAAACCATGATAATGAAATCATAGTGATGTTGTTTATATTGGGTGCGTCATTGGAGGTATGGCATTAGTTGAATGGTCAAGAAAGGATTTTTCGCTTCTGGGTTAAGGAAGTATTATATCTCGTGACCGGTTGATCAAGATGGTAGTACCTCCATAAGACCTTGTCTAAGACAGTTAATGGTAAATCTGTTTAGTTAGATAAAATAATAATAAATCATGAAAAGGATGATGAAATGGGAGTGCTTCATACTTTATGGGATATTAAAGATGAAGATGTTATATTACATAGTGTGTGTTTGTATTTTGGTTGTCATTCTTATAAATTTCATTATCTCTTTAGGGGCCAAAATGGGTTTTTAGATATCATTCCTACTTTGTGAATAGTATTCACTTTGATCTAGATAAGGTCCTAGAGGGTCGCACATAACAGCACATTCTAGAATATTCCCAATTCAATTGAATAGGCATGTAATTCATAGTAGGCCCCACTAAAGGGGTCCATGTTTTGTCATAGGATATAAAATTACAAAATTAATAAATAAATTCATATTATTCATATTAATAATACTTGTAATTGAATTTATTTAATAAAAATATTTACAAGTTTTATGTAAATAAATAGAAATATTAATTGAACAGACATATGTTTAAAATATTCAGGGTTCAATTAATATTTATGGGAATGAAGAGTTAAGTAAATGGATCAATTATTATCATGTGATATATTTATTATATTACAAGAATTTGATAGTGATATTCATGACCTACTATTGTAATCATAATATCATTTATATAGTGTGTTAATTATTTAGGGTCATAGAGTCTTTCTTGGGTAATTCCATAACAGACTATATATAGAGGAGAAGAGGAATTCACAATTATCCGTTCATCAATATTAGGTGAGAGCTTACTTCTATTCTTCTCTCTCTCACATCCTAGAGAGAGAATATCTGGATCCATGTTATTATATCATGATCTCTCTCTCATAGTATGAATAATGATGGAGTGATCGTTAGAGCATCAAATGCATCATAGGATCTATGTACTAACACTTATATTTTGACGATTGGTGCTCCCATAGTTTCTTAAAGCATGTGTGCATGATTTAGAAGAATTATACTTTATATTATTCAAGTAAAAATCACCAACGATAATCTGACATTGAGTAGGGGTTCATATCTAACTAGGTGTTTTATGGTTTTAGTTTTATGATTAAAATTTATTATTTTGGATCCTCGGGTGGAAATCATCGAACATTTCATTAATGAAAACAAGCTCATGTCGATCTTTGGTATAAATGTTTTAAAATCACATGTGTTTCGGTTTTCGATGTGTGCCCAATACCTTTTGAGTTATGTCATGAGTTGGTGCCTAATTATCACCACTTGTGATGAAACCTGAGTTTCCATTGAATATTTAGATTTGGATTTGGATTTATGCTTTAGTTTTCATTTTTAAAATGGGTTTTGGTTCTTGTTAATGGTGATTTGTATTGTTAAAAATTTATTTTTTTTTTGATGTAAATTGGAGTGAACTAGCATCAAATGGTGAGATCACATAGCCTAGAACACTATGTGGATCCTGAGTGCCTTATTTGATATGACTTGCAGTGGTGATTGCATGATTGGAAAATGGTCCTCTAAACCATATGGTCATGTCCTGTAAAACAACATGTCCCCTTTAAAGACATTACAAGTCATATTTCAAAATAATTATGTACTATCAAGCAAGGAGGATCATGTCAGCTTTAGAATGCTTCAACATGGGATTGTTAATTATGTAAATATATGGTTGTGGTTTTCAATTTAATGGATAATCAATAGAATATGTGTATCATATGCGTTATAATATAATATTTATTTAAGTATCTTTTGTAAGGATACATTATTAATGTAGTTTGAATGAGTAGTTACATAATATAGTGGTGGTCCATGTGAAAGAAAATGTAACGTACAATTTTCATTATGCCATTTGTCTGATTGGATTACCTTATCTCTATAGTTGGATCAGTTTGACAATGATAAATATAAACATGGAATATGAGAACTCACCCCTTGGAGGTGAATTATTCTTCCACATTTATCTATACAAAATTATTCCTCTTTTGTTCATAATTTTTTCTTCATAAATTTGATCTATGATCCCTTTTAGTTATCTCATAACCTCCTCTATGGTTGTGCCACATATATGGATATGATATAGGTATTAGTTTTATGGTCTTATTATACACTTTGTGTCTTCTTACAAATGTAAATATTAACCTTATATCCCTTCAATATCTATACACTTAATTAATTAAAAATTATGTTCAATATTTTCCATATTATAAAGACTATTAATATAATAAATCATGAGAATGAAATTATACATTCAAAGAATTCTGTTTTTGGTTTCTCAATAAATTGTTCTAGTTGTGTTTTGGGCTTGTAATATGGGGTTTAATTCCATTATTTTCATCTATAATGGTTTCTTTGATAAATAAAATTATATCACACCAATTTGTCTAATTTTATTTCCTATGAATATTCATATGATCAAAAAATCATGATTTATCTCTAATTTATTAATTTTTTTTTGAAAAGATCACACATAGGTCATGGTTTACTATGTATAATAAAACAAAATGACTTTTTCTAAGTTCATCCTATTCCAAACCCAACAAGTAACATGTAATTAATATGAAATAAGATAAATAAACATACCCATCACATTCCTTGCATACACGAAGGCCAAAGGCCTAGCAGTTCAGTGGGACATAGCCAAAAATAACAAATAAGTGTCAACTCCCATACAATTAATGTTAATTTTATAAAAACCTAAACAATTGTGGCACCATTTATGCTAAGGAATAATTAACACCCACCATGGGGAGATTCCACCAGAGAGCAATAGAAACTAAAAATGATGCATAAAAATCTCTATTATTGAGAAAAATATAGGGAAACCACATATAATGTTATGAAGTATATTTAAACAGAGATTGTAAAGGTTGATAACATTCCTCAAACTATAGAAGGAATCTCTCTTTAAATAGATACCCCAGTCTCAAATATTGTAAATTTTTTATTTGAAGATATGCACAAAATGATATGTTTTATTCAAAATCATTATTTTTAGTGTAATTCTTTACCATATCACCATAAAACAACCCATAATTATTTTATATTCCTATTTAATTGATCTTTAATCCAACCATCGAAAATAAATTACTCAATATTGATAACATACTTTTTATCTCTCTAGATACAGTCTCTCAATAAATTCAATTATAAATATCGTATAAAATAATCCAATAAAATTGGATCATAATCTTAGATAAGAAAATATCAATTGATATAATAGAGATTTTTCATAGATGCAATATTCCAAAATTTCAGTAACATTTAAAAAATCACATTGCAGAGAAACTGGATAATTTCTCAAATCAGGATTTATCATTCAAAAAAAATTATTAATTTTGATGGGTAGTAAATTACAACATTAAATTCATTCTAGATCATGAAGAAAATCCTGGAACATCATGGAATTTTATAAATGTTTTGAATGATTTGAAATGTTTTTAAATGTATTTAACTTCATTACTGATATCAGGATCGTGTATTAAAATATTTCAAGAAGATACAAGTGATTTAGAGATGGGGGCCTATATTCTTGAAGAATATAAGAAAGATACAATGAATATATTTGTTGTTGTAATAGGGTAGTCATTGGTGATGTAGAACTAATTTATCACTCATAAAAAGATATTTTACAAGTAAAAAAGTGGAATAAAGATGACATAAATTCATCTCATTGAGAATGATTTTCTAATTCAAATTGACATGTATACTCTTCCTAGGATGTTTTAATTTAAATAAATTGTTTTTCCACTACTAAAACTCATTATATGTCCATTTTTCTTTTAATAATGGATATTTGGATATTCTATTATAAGTGGCTTCAATATTTTTTTATTGATTTTATATCAAGAACTCATGGTACTATCATTACAGCTTTTCTAGAGGCTGACATTTTGAAACCAATATTTCTACCACTCCCTTTCATAGATTTTATCCAATAATATGATCATATTATTAAATCTATTTACAATATTCTCATATTCAAGAAAAAATACATGATTATATATTATCTCAAATATAGACCACTTCTTTGGTTTCTATTTCACCCAGTTTATGTTTTTTTAAAACATATAATGTCATTAGGATTACTTCATCATTCCTAAAAATGTTGTCATTATATTATGTCCTTTGTTAAAACACTATTAAATTGGTATAATAATTTAAATAAATTTATTATTTCTCTAAATAACCCATATCAAATTTAATTGTATCCATGAAAGATATAAATAATAATAAAAGGTGTTATGTCTCTGCCTTTCATAAAGATGGTTTTCTATGGGATTTATTACCAAATTCACAATTCTTTAAGGAAGTAATATTTAATTGTTCCTAATTACATTCTCATGTTATATGAAATGCTTTTTTGTATGATATATAAATTATATCCAATTTACTATATCATTCTATATTTCATTATTTTTTCATATAAGATGATAAATCCCCTATGGTTTCATGAAGAAATGAATTGAGATGTGGGTTATCAACCACATTGATCTACACCAATTTTTAATTCTATGGGTATTGTATCCAGATAAAAAATTAATAACTTCTTAATGTTATTTTAAATAATGAAATTTATATTATAGTAATTTTTAACCAATACATAGAGCTCAAACATCAAATATTATGTTCTCAGCATTCATATGGTCAACAACATGAATGGTTGTATGACTAACTCTCACAAATGGATCTTGTAGGAGGATACAATTCTAGTTTATTAAACTGAAAAATCTTTTCATTATATTACCAAAAGGGTCATAAAGAATAAAATTTCATTCTATTTATCGGTTTTATATGTCTTATGAGATGTTAGGTAAAGATAATCTCTTTGGAACACTATATCCTCCTTTAATCCAGGACATGAAGCTCAGATGGTTGGGGGAGATTTCAATACAATCTTAGATAAATCATAATATAAGTATGGTGGATTCTAATAGTGAAAGGATATGAGGTATTTTCAGTACTTTATATCTAAAAATAACTGACTAGATCTGGTTGTCACTTTGAATAAGTTCACATGGTGCAATAATAGATGTAGAAGTTGAAAAATTTGGAGTAAGATAGAGAGACATTTGGGAAATCTAAATTCAACCAACAATATATATAATTAAAATGTTAAAAAAAATTCATGATACCTCTCTTACCACTCACCTCTACATCATCAAATCAACCATATAATTGAGGATGAGAAACATTTATTTTACACCAACTAATGGATGGAGAACTATGGTTTCCAAGAGAAGGATCACTCATAGCTAATGAACATGAAGGGGAATCCCTGGGAGATCCTAAAAAATAAAATTTGGAGACTAAAGGAGGAAATAATTATACTGGAAAAAACCCAACCTTATCTTGTTTCCCTCATCCAATGGTTGTAAGAGAAAATTAATTCACTCAACCATAATTTATAAGATCAATGGGACAATGAAACATTTATTCTTCTTCCTAAAAAACATCTTAGAGGAGGGTGTGTTGAAAGAATAATGGTTGGAGAGAGAGAAATCAAGAACCAAATAGTTGAGGGAAGTGGACTAGAATACATTTTTTTTATTCCTGTATTAGGGACAAGAATTCTGTTGGAAAAATTAACATATTTCATGAGGATGGTTCTCACAACAGTGACGCTATAGTCACTACCCCCTATTGGGACCCCCCATCTCAATTTTACATGAAATTCCATGAAAATAAACTAGATAGGGATCTAATTTGTTTTACATGGATGGATTATCCTTTAGGAAAAATCCAAGATCTATAGAATGAAAACATAACTACCTTATGGAAAAGTTACTATATTAGGAGGACACTAAGGTGGTCATCAAAAGCCTCAATCCTCAGTGTTCTTTAGGCCTTGATGTCTTTTTATGCTCCTTTTACTTAGAGACATGTAATATGATTAAAATTTAATTAATTAGTGACGTGGTACCGTTTATTTTTAGGTTTATTGATTCTCACTTGAAGTTATAAAGCCTTTCTAGATCCTATGGTCATGATTTTGGAATTTTGGGAGAAATAAGAAAGTGGAACAGTCTATGAACAATTATTAGTAACTATGTATAATAGATATATTTATTTCAGTGAGATTACTTCAAATTTAGAGTATGATTTATCTAAAAGTGAAACTATTACTAGGTAACTGTTTGACTCATTTTATAAGGGACAATAGTGACCACAGGTTAGTGTGTGATTTGTCTACCGATGTGGCATAATAGCACAACCTGCAATATGTTCATCAAAATATAAAATTACTATGATACCCTTACCCATATTAAACCAAATCTCTCCCAAATAACTCTTTAACTCTACCCATTCCTTCTGTGATGTTCTAGTTGGTTGTCCCCTAAGCCTCTTGGTGATTCTCCATTGATTTGGGTGGATATCTTCAAGATATGTGTGAATATCTTATCAATTTCTCTTATTTTCCCTAGATCCACTCTTGATACCTATTCACATAGATTCGTTAGTACCTTGTTGGGGTGTGAAAACCAAATATAGGGTGGGTAATTGATTATGTTTCTTATGTATTTAAGCTTATAAGTACCATATTTCTTCATTTCAAACCACCATTTTCTAAGGGGAATATGTTTTCTTTGTCTTCAAGGTTGGTGTCTCTATGAAATGCTTCTTTATCATGGAATAACAAGTTATTTTTCTGTTTTCCTCCGTTTTGGAATGTGAAAATTATTGATATGATAAATATGATGGATATTTTTTATAAATTCATCCTTTCTAAATAAAAAAATATTTTAATTTGTTTTTTATTTAAAAGTAATTAAACACAAATCATGTGTTCGATGAGATTCCTCAAAAATGGTTTTGAATCGAAAATGGTTCTTCAATCATGGGAGTGGAAATGTTATTCTTTTAGAAATTCTTTATTAAATTATGGTCATGATTTACTTTAATCTATTGGGAAAACATACCATGTGAAAACATTGGGTGAATCGGCTTATGGGCATATGAAAACCCGAGTGAGTGTGTCCCCACACGGGGAAATGTTATGATACTGATAGACCATAGTTGGACTCAATATCATTTGTATTCACATTATGTTAGATAGTGTTCCTTGACCATCCTAGTTATGTATTACCATAGACTTGAGACCATTTGTGATTGGTTTTATTCGTGATTATAGCATTTCATTCCTTGATTATTCACATGATTATTTTATTATTTTCCATTGATAATTATGATGATTTTCCTCTGTATTTATTATATTTTATCATATCATTTTTTTACTTGAATATGATATTTTTTAATGGAATCCAAAATATTATTTATGAAAACTATTTTCAAATTTAATTTCATTATAAAAGATGTTTTGTTTTAAAGATAAAGCTAATTGTTTCATGTTGAAAAACATTGAATATATTCATGGTGGTATATCACTACATGTTTTCCTCAAACACTGAATATGCATTTGAGTGTATATAGACTTGATTTTATAGGATCTTAGTAAATTTAATGGTGTAACATTTCATCAAAACTTTTCTTGGTCATTGTCTCTTCACAGTGGTTTGGGATGGTGGTGATTGATGGTCACATAAAAGCGTGTTTTTTTGGGTTTAGAATTTTTATATTCATTTTATTATGTCTCATGGTTATGTACCTATTATTCTATGATGTACATTGATAGTTAATCTTTATCTTTTTTTACATGATAAATGGCAGGTTTTGATTTCATGGTGAAATCATTCCCACGGTTTTGTGTGTTGATACCCAAGATTTTATCACTAGACCATGGTGATTAAAAATGCACTTTGAGCCTTATGGTGGGCTAGTATGGGAGAAGTGTTAGGTTGACTCCGGTTGGTTTATCACAAAAATGGTATTATATTAAAATATTTTTTAGGGGTCGATTTTATAGTGGAGTTAGGACCATTGGGAGTCCGTGACTAAGTGTGGCAGGGTTCCTTGCCAGAAAACATTTGTATCTAACTATGATTTACATTTTTTATTTGTGGATTTTTGATAAATAATAGATATTGATTTAGATGTTTTTCCGTTGAACCTTGTCATGTTATTCTGTTTGTTTTTTTGTGCCTTCATGTCTCAATTTCTGAATCTACAATTGACTTGGGATTTAATTTCCATCCTTAAATATCATTTTTGATTCATATATGCATTCCTAAGATAATCTGGTTTTATATCATGTTGAATAGATAATGACACATAAAATAATTTATTTGAATCAGAGGGTAGGGATTATGGGGTATGATCTACAAGTACACCCTCTAGATGAACATTCTTTAATGGAAACAGTAATTGTGACTACTCATTCCCTTGGTCAAGTGGGTGGTGGAAACTAGGAATGGATGGTGGATCATGATTTGGATCTTACCAAACAAAATTCACTAATATTATGTCTTGAAAAGGGACCACATGAATCTAATGAATGGATTGAAAAAATAGAAATAAACTTCCTACTTTTTAAGATGTTGATGACTCTGAGGTGGGATTCCACACTTATATTATTCAAATATCAAGAAGGAAATAGTGTGATTCCATCATGAAGGTGAAATTACATCAGGGTATCAAATAGATCAGTTTCAATAAAGACTTCAATAATAATTTCTATCCTGATATGTTGCCTTTGGTGAAGATTTTGGAGTTTGTGACTGTGGATTAAGGAGATAGTTTAGTGATGGAGTATATTACTCATTTCATCAAGTTAGTTCATCTGTCTCTAGAAATAATCACTAATATCTATCTCAAGGATAGATGGTTTGATATGGATTTGAATCCAAAAATAATATGGTTTATTTTTAAGTTCTTTTCTACCTTTACTGAGGTAGTTGATAATGTTTTTATAGTTGAGGAAGTCTTAACCATGAAGGTAGGTGAATCTTCTGTTTTAATAAGGGTTATCCATGGTGTGCCTTCTTAACAGAAAAGGAAGAATAGTGAGGGTTATCTATTTATATCAAGATTAGTTATGGGGTCTTATTTAGGATTTCACTAGGTTATTTTCATCTTAGGTGGAAGACCTGACCATACTATGTTTGCCTGTATAGAAGCACTCATGGTTTTTCATCAATGTGGTAAATCTAGTTCCCTTAAGAATTTTTTTAGAAAATTATGCTAGTGAACTATCACTAGAACCACTGTTAATAAATTCTCTCAGGCTTGTTCAGATGTATCAAAGGCTGGTTGATCTCATTCTCATGAAAAGGGGGTACCCAAGTGGTGAAGAAAGCTCAGGTAGCAGTTGATTTCAGATGCCTTTATACAGTAGAGTGTTCACAAGAGGAATATTATGTACGGATAACTATTATGAGTGGTATGATGTCTATTTCATCATATATGGTTATGTATTTGTTTTATACTGGTGAATCCCATTCATTGATATCATCTAATCTGATTTACATATTGGTCTTACTCTTAAAGACTATGCCTTTTATGACTGATCTTTCAAATCTTATTTGAATGAGGATGGAGAGGGGTTTTAAATGTTCTGAGTGTCAAGTTATGATCACCGACCAAATGGTCAAATGTTATTTCATAGTCTTTTATATTGATATCTTTGACCTCATTATTATCATGTATTATATGACTCATTTTAAGGCTCAAATCAATTTTTATCATTGTTAAATTCAATATTTGTCTCCCCATGGGGTCACTTATGTATTTTAGGGTGAGCGAGATGTTAACCCCGAGAGAGAAGGTCATTTTTTTCCTGCGGTTGACATGATATCATGAAAATTTTCAGAGGTGTTTCTCGACATCTTTTGACCAAAAATTAAGTGCTCCACTTCCTACCATCATGGAAGATGATCTTTAAAATTTCTTAATGTTTTTTGGGTTATTACACTGGAGGGAGTTAAATATTACTATTATCCTAATTCCAAGGATATGCACCATCTCCTTTAAATATTTTCAGATGACATCCACTAAGTTAATATAACATAATGATCAACTTGAGGATCAAGTGGGAAAGGGATTTTTTTGATTTGGCATGTCACGTTGTGAAACATTGGTTTTTTTTCTAAAACAACAAATATGAAAGGCTCCACTGTCGTGATTATTATTGAAATATTAATTAGGTGAATGTTAATTACTAATATCATTTCATAGGATTAATGACACATTGTATCAACCCATGGGATTCAAATGATTTTTTATGATTGACTTGAGATTAGGGCACTATTAGTTATGATTTTGAGAGGGGGTGTTCCAATAAAAACATTTAGGATTAGGTATGGACATTATGTGTATTTGGTAATGACATTTGGTCAAACTATAGATCATTTAATGTTTATAGATTTGATGAATATAAACTTTCATTGGTTCTTTGACTCTTTTTTGGCTATTTTTGTGGATGATATTTTGGTTTGTTTTAGGATAAAGGAGGAAATTAGAAAACATTTTTATATTTGTCTTAGAACTCTATAAGATCACTGTATGTATGGATAGATTTCCAAATGTCCATTTTTATTCTAATAAGTAAATTTTCTTGGACATGTTGTATCTAAGAGACTCATCTCAATGGATCCTAATAATATTCATGTAGTGATGTCTCAGGAGAAACACATTATTGTGTTTGATATTCGAATATTCCAGATTTTGGTTGCTTATTACAAGTGTTTTATTCAGGATTTAACCAAGCTTGCATCACCTATGATAGAATTTTTTCATATTGGTGTTATGTTTATATAGAATTATAAGTGTCAAAGATCATTTTAAGAACTAAAGGTGACCTTTATGTCAGCTCTAGTTTTGATTCTTTTGTAATTGGGTTTGTGTTAGGATGGTTTTTGTTATTCCTTGGGTATGGGGTTAGGATGTGCTTTAATGTTGGGGAAACTTGTGGTGTCTTTTAGATCTTTTGAACTGAACCCTACTAGAATAATTATCCTACCTATGTTATTTAGTTGGGTGTGGGGATTCATGCTCTCAGTACATGGCTCCCCTATTTATTCAAAGGGAGGTTTACTTTATATTTGGATCAGAAGAGTCTAAATTTTATGTTTTACATAGTAGGATATAATCCTATGATAGAGAAAATATGTTGAGTATCTTTATACATCCTATTTTTACATTTCATACATACCGGGAAAAGGGAATGCGGTGTATGATGCATTTATCATGAAGGTACCAACTCAATCCATGAAATAATTGGTGGAGGAATTGTATTTGAAGTGTATGTTCCTTTTGATGTTATTGGATCTGGAAAAATTTGATCGGTAGGTGCACTTATATTTTTTGAAATATTTTTCTTCAATTGATGATTAGATGTATCTTAGAGAAGAAACACCAAATGATTTTCAGTGTTTTAGTGAAATCATTTATGGTTGGGAGACCTAGAGTAATTGATCTCTATCTCTTGATGATGTATTGTGTTTCCAAGGTAGAGTGGTCATTCTGATAACTATAAGGTAGTATTTTATGGACCATAGATATAATATTAGTTTTTCTATACAACCTAGGACTTCCAAGGTGGATCATGATCTGAGACATTGATATTTGTGTTTGGGATGAGGTAGTCTATTTCAGAAATTATATCATGATATCTTACATGTCAAAAGAATAAGGTATACCATGAGAGACCAATCAATTTTTTTTCTCGTTTACCAATTTTGAAATCAATGTGAGATGATATATCACAGGACTTCATATATGATTTACCACCTACTTCTATTGGGAAAGAGGAGATTCAAGTGATAATTTATCAAATCATGAAATTGTATCATTTCATTCCTATTAATGAGATGAATAAGGTGAAGGATCATAGATTCATGTATGTTTGAGAGATTGTGAATCACCAAGGAGTGTCTTCACTTTTTGATTCCGTTAGAGATCCATGATTCACATATCGGTTTTGGAATGGATTTTTAAATGTAATGGGTATGCAGTTGAAGTAAAGAATTGTGTATCACCCTGAGATAGATGGATAGAATGAGATAGCCATTAAAATTATTGATTATGTTCTTTGGGTGTACGTTCTTGATTTTTGTGGTTCATGAGAAAATAATTTCCCTTGTTTAATTTCTCCCAAATCAATAATTATTAGTCTTAGTTTAAAATAGCACATTTCGAAGTGATATATGGGAGACCATGTGGATCTATTTTATGTTTGGTTGAGTAGAGAATGTGATATTAGGAAGGACTGAGTCTTGTTCAGGAGATGAAAAAAATGTTTATTTGATTAGAAACATGTTAGTTACAACTCATAGTCACCAAAAATCCTATCAGGATCGATATCCTCATCCATTGGAGTTTTCAGTAGTCGATTAGGTTTTTCTCAATGTTTTTCCTCGTTTGGGATGTCATTGTTTGAGAATACAAGGTAAAATTACACATAAGATTATTTACCTTTTTTAAATCACCGAATTTCATGGAAAGGATGCATATTGATTTTACTTGTTGTTTTGTTTGATGTTGATTCATGACATCTTTCATTTTTCCAAACCTATAATATATCAACCCAACTCCTCTAATGTGGTATAATGTTAAGATTTATATTTTTATTATAACACCTCATTGGGTGAGAAAATAATTCATATTATGGATCATCTGAATAAGGTATTGTATGGTAAAATGATTCCCTTGGTCCATGTGTCATGGCTGTGCGGATTGGATAACCATAAGATTCGGGAGCATAAAGAACTGATGATGAAACAATAACCAGATCTCTTTATGGATCCAGTGGCATTTTTAATGTTTTGAGAATGGTTTTTCTAACCGTGAAACTATTCCCAAGTAATTGTGTACTTTAGTTTTCAATGTAATGTAGCAACAACATGGTTTGTGCCCAATTTTTCTAACTATGTGGCCTAACTGTGTGACTCGTTTGAATTTCATAAAAATGGAAAATTACCCTGATAACCTTTCTTGTTTTCAACCATAATATAGCCCTAATATCTAATTATCATGACCCACCCCTTACATGAGGTTCTCATAGGCTATTCCCTTATTATCTGGTTTATTCTCTATCGATTTCGGTGGATCACTTCATGTTATAGACTAATATTCTCCTTTCTATAGATTTACTCTCGATATCTAATTACCTTGATTTGTTGGAATCTTAATGGTCTATGAACACTATATATAGGGTTGTGGGTGGGGAATTGATGATTTTTATTATATATCTAGGCTTGTGAGGATTAGTTCTCTTTGTTTACAATCACAGTTTTCAAAGGTGACAATGTTTCCTCCACTAGTGAAGTAATTTTTTGCTTATAGTAGTTCACTATAATGGTAAACCTAGTTGTTCTTGTGTTTTCTTTATTTATCTTTTTAAAATGATTTATTTGATATCCATGAGGTCTATTTTGAGTAAATACATCTTTGGTGGCATGAAAAATGGTTTTAATGGTGATTTTCTTTAAAAATATTTTTACCCAATTTATGTGTTGGATGAAATGCCACAAATTGTGAAAATGTATTATTAAATTTTGGGCATGATTTACTCGAATATCATGATAAGATTTAACACATGAGAAAATTGTGTGTGTCGGGTAATGGACATATGAATTCCATAGTGAGTGTGGATCACTTGGTGTTATGGTTATGATACCGATAGATTGTAAGAGGACTCGGTATCATTAAGATTAACATTATTCCATCTAGTGTTCATTATGTTTCGTAGTAATGTATTCACATAGGATATATCCAATTCTTTATTTATTTTCTTCATGATAGTAATGCTTAATTCTTTGATTGGTCAAAAGCTCATCTTATAATTTTTCATGGATGGTTTTGATTATTAACCGCTATTTATCATTATTATATTTTCTCAAATTCATATATTATTTGAATATGATATGTTTTAATGAAAACCAATGGTTGTTTTAAAAAAAATTCAAATTAAATTTATTTATGAATCATGTTTTGTTTTAAAGGTAGAACTAGGAGTTGTATAGTTTGATACATTGTATATATTCATGGGGGTATCCTACTAGTAATTTTTGTCACACCCTATATGTGACTTTGGGCATATACTGACTTGGTTTTTTAGGATCTAGGCAATGGGAAGGGTGTCATGTAGCTTTCCTACCTCTCTCGGTTTATGTGTCTTCAAGATAGTTTGGGATGATTGTGATAGATGTTCACATAGATACTTTGTGTTGGTTTATTTTCCATTTATATTTTTTATGTATCTTGGTTAATTAATTCTTCCTCCATGAAGTGATCTAATTTTTAATATTTACCATGTTATACATGATATATGTTGTGTTGTAATTTATGGGTGAAATTGTTCTCAAGGTATTGTGTCTTGATACCGAGGTGCTTGTCAGTATCCCATGGTGATTGAGATTGTGCATCAGGCCTTCAGGCGATCCAACATGGGTGGTGCATTAGGTTGATCTTGGTTGGTTCATTATAAGTGTTATTCATGATTTCTTGTTAGTATGGGTCTCTCTCTTAAGTTTACTCTTCCATGATTCCTGTCAATATCCCCAAGGAGAGGAACAAAATTTGTTTGGTCTATTTCATCCCAAAAAATTATGAAAACTTTCATATAAAATTCTTTCCACCAATTTAAACATAATTATTTATAAGAATTCATGATCTCATATTTCTAGTAAGAAGCATGGGTTCGTCAAAGTCAGGAACATCCAAGGTGTAGTTTTGTTGGCCCTATCAATAGTATCTGATCTTGATAGATGAGTGTCTGGTTCCAACACCTAGATTAAAATTGATATAGAGAAGGTCTATGAGATGATTTAATCAAGATCAATCCTCAAGGTCCTAATCAAAGGGGGCTATTCTAAGTGGGTATATGAACTCCATTTCCATTACATAACATCACCATGATTTTCTATTTTTCAAATGGGAAGGCATTTTGGTTTCGTCATATTTTTAGTGGTCATCAAATAAGATACCACCTATCACTGAGCCTAATAGAGGCTGATATGGGTTCAAAGGCATATCTTTTAGTGGAATCTTTAAAATATTACTCTTTCTATAGATTCTAATAGTCAAATAAAATTCTTACAACTTTCTTTAACTTTTCTTTTATGTATGAATTCAAGTACCAAATCATTGTTCCACCTATTCATAGATAGATATTTGGCTCACATCATATCGTCATATCTTGAGTTGAATTATGATATCTATATTTTTTTAGAAAAACATTAATTGTCTTGTATCACCATTATTTCATATACCAAAAGTAATGATAAAGGAAAAATATTTATTTTCATGATAGGTTTTTCGGTTATATGGGACACTCAGAATGTAGCTTGAAATCAAGATCAAATTCCTAGAAAAATGTTTCTCAAAGAAAAATCTACCATGTCCACTCACTCACCATCATGTTCAAGGAGATATCTATTCCACATGAAATCAGGCTCCAAACCCTCTAGCTATTTCGGCTAGTAACATGGGAAAGCCTTGATTTTGTGGTGTTTGGGTATGATGGAAGCCTCCAAGGAAGGGTATGAGACATTATACTTATGAATCATGTAACCAAAGAAAAATGTGCATAATAGTCCTTTTCCAAGACAAGGGAGGTTTATCGTGCATGGATTTATTATCCCAATATAAATAAATAAATTCTATTCAAGTGGAAGCTCATGTTGTTCTCTCTAGTATCATTCTTTGTTGGTTTAACAATATCACTTTATCCTATGTTGAATTATACTCATCAATGCTTGTTAATTCCCTCTTGGTATACTAACCGAGCTACTATTGCATCATCTATAACATTAGGAAATATCATATTTCTCTCACTTGTGAAAGAGAGATCCTTTATATATGAAGTGTGGGAAAAACTCTGATGATTAAAAGGTGAACATGCAGTGGAGTTGAACATTTTTTTGATTCTAGTCACCTTATGTATGGAATTTGTTACTATAATGAAAGTGGATTTCCTTTTCCTTAATGACTTTAAACCCCTTAAACCTTACTCCCCCTCTCCTCCACCTTGTCCCATTTTTACATTATAATAAAAATTCATTTTTTAGTCATCCATTCAATCCTACTTAATTATCTCACCTAATTCTTCATCCTAATGGAGAAACAAGGTATAATTTGGTTAAAATCATTAATATTATATATGTGATATTAAATCTCATATTTGAAAATTTTATTATAATAGTAAAAATATTCCTATATATATAATTTTTTTAAGGAACACTCCTATAGTTATTAAGTGGTATATTATTCTTTATATTGAACTAGAAAAATAATTTTGATCAGGGGGAAGAGCACATACATGAGCAATATAATTTTTAAATAAAAGGTGGTGAACATGTATGTAAAACAAACTTTTTATTAGGGGATAAATTTTGAAGACATTTTATGTAAATGTAATATTTTTAAATGAAAAGTTCATTAATAGAGGAAGACATATAAGGATCCCTCATTTTAGGTGCATGGATATATAGTTAAATCTTATTTGAAATAGATTCATATCAACTATCAAAATTAATATTAATGTTATGGAGAACCAAATTTGGATTTCTATTTTATAATGAATTTGGTTTATCATGGATTAAACTATCATGAAATCATATACATGAAAAACTCAAGGTATTCATCCTTATTTAATGTATCTGGTGTGGTTGTCAATATTAAAGTAACTTTATTAAGTATACATAGATCATCATTAAGGAAATTGCATTATATCTATTATATGTTCTCTTAATGTCAGTTTTATAAAGCCAAGTTATTAAATTATTAAATTAATATATAAATAATTTTAAATTATGTAGTATGTGTGCATGTTAATGATAATTTTAGGAACACTTGGTATAAAACCATTAGTCTTATAGGATTATATTTTCACATATATTCTGTACATTATGGCTATAAATAAATTTTCACAGTATGGGGAAACATGAACCTTGTTAGGGGAATCAATATGCATTTTTTTCAATAGTTTGTAGTCCATTATTTTTTTAAACTCTCTTCATCATGTTTTAGGTATACACATATCATTCATTTAATACATACATTATACTATTTTTATGCCTCACATATTGTTGTAATCATAATTTTTATAAGACCTATGCCATAAAAATATTATATTTGTGAACTATAAGTAATTTACTAGATTAAAATATGTGCAGGTGATCATTATTGACAAATAGACTAGCCATGGAATCATTTCTTATATATAATAATGTTTTATGATTCTTTAATAATGTATGGAGATAAGAAAGTGATATAGTATCATGCCGATATCATCATGTGGACCAAAATGGATTTATCATTATATTATGACATAATTATTATTGGCTATATAAAATAATCTTTAGTAAATCTATCTAATTTATTTTGATATAGGTGTATAATGTGATTAGTAAGAAATACTAAACTATACTTTAAAAACAAACCTTAATGAATTAGTATTCAAAGATTACTGATTTATGTTGGGAAATATGTCACTAGGTTGTTAGTCTTATATGATAACCTTACCCATCAAGTTAGTTTTATGATATGTGTTGGGCTCTATTTTAATAAAATTTTGGGAAACATGTTATTTGGATATTAGTTAAGATGGGGTAATTTATAATATAGATTTACACGTACATGTCTATAAACAGTATTACTCAAGAATAAGAGAAACCAACTGTTGGGATAATAATCCGTCTATCGCTTTGTTATATAAAAGAGTAGTGTATATTTATTTCATTTCATAGTGTATTTCATTTTATTAATCTATTTGACTTACACTTCATTTCATTTGTATGATCACCTTAATCATGGCCATATCTCATGTGTGATTTTAACATTGATATAAGAGCCATGGTTTGGCCATAATCTCATTCCATTATCACTAATGGAATAACCACTATATATTCCCCATATATATCTACTTATTGTCGATAAAGATTATGTTCTCTAATTACCTCATTCTTAGGATTATCTACACTATAATTCATGTGAAAAGAGTATATTCATGAATATTTTCAATTTTTATTCCATAGGAAGTGATTTTAGTTGTATTTTTTGGTTTAAGGGATGAGATAATGAATTTATTTTAATATTTTATGGTTTACAAGGGTTGTATAAGTACTAATGATATATAAATATATTACCTTATTTCTGTAGTGGATAATTATTTATTTATTAAATCCAATGTATTTATATTTCTGTTAGACCTTACATTAATATGCAATTTTTAATTCCATGAAATTTTATCGATTTATTCAAGTAATCCATGAAAATATATAAAAATATACCTTTACTTATAACTTAATTACTCTTCATAAACTAAAGTAACCCCTTGTAGGTTCTTTTAATTTTTTTGAAAATAAATATATATCATTAGTGTTTAAACATTTGGTTGTTACCATGCTGAGAATATCTTTTTGCATGTTTCATAAAAAATCATTATTTTTCAATTGTTTATTCCTCTTAATATTCATGTTCTAAAAATTTATCTATAAATTTACTTATATTAAATTTTAATCATTATATCACCTACAAATACCCATATCAACTGTAGATCTATGCCTTTTAAGAATGCAAGAGAATTTGAAAGATAGGATTTTGAATAAATATGATGTGTGACACACTATTGAAACTCCATTATTAATTAATGATGGAACAAATATTATGAAAAGAACTTTGGATATCATAAATTGTCAAAGAAATTTAAAGGAAGCAAAAAAAAATGGTTAAAAGGTACATATACAACATACCTACATGAAAGAAACTCAGTGATGATCCTCTCAGTACAGTCTGAAGGTGTAACCCCTACACAGAGTAACTTTGCAGAGGACCTACTCCATAGTACCACCATGGTATTTTATATTTTAAACCCCTATGCAAGGAAGTTATATATTGGAGATATTCCCATTAACTACAGAGACTACCTCCCTTTTACCAGGTCCCCTCACTGCCTATAAATAGGTCCCTTGGGCTCCCCATTTCAATAACTGAAAAAGTCGGAAGAACTATTGAAGCTGTCACTATTTAGATCCTTCACCTAGGTCCCCCAAATCATATTAGGTACATCTCTAAAAATATGAAAGAATAGTGAATTTAAAGGTATAAACAATATCAGAGTCCCTTCATTGTATAAAATAAAAGATACTTGTTTGAGGACCCTCCTTCCGTAAGAAGATGTAACCTTTGCATGGTTCTTTTCGTTAAGCGACGACCTATACGAGATTCATCCATGGAAATAAAGTGAAACATGTGGTGATTATGTTAAAAACATCACCCAAGTGTTATGTCTAGATATTCCAATGCTAAGTCATGTCAAGCTTTCACAAGCTTATCCTTCTCGTGTTAAGCATTTTTCATCTTCTCCTAGTAAATGCACGACATACATACACATCATACCCATGAGGAATACTTGCACGAACCACCTATGTGATGCGTCCTTAAATTCCTCCTATAAGGCATCAATGGAAGGGCCTATCATTCATTGTCTTCCTGGTTTGAAAGGGACCATGTTGAGATCTCCACCAAGAACTCCTAATATATCAGACTTTTGGGAAAGGTACATCAGTATGTCTCCTATTAGGATTTGGATATTTATGGTTAGAGGTTTTCCACAGTTGTACCACTAGAGGATAAGATTCTTCAGTCTGTCCATGGATTTGGATATCTATGTTCATAAGGACCCTTAGTCTAGAGATAGTATTGAGGGGTTCTTGGTCTTGTATTCTAGTATAGGACTCTGTCCACCCCTTCGAATCTCTAAGATCCAAAGCCTCCTGACCCCAATATGAAGAGTGAGGATCGCAAATTCTTTTCCCTTCCACAAGGAATAATTTCCTCCCACTACAGGACTCGTTTGTGATCATCCTTCCTGGAATAAGCCCCTGGATTTTTAGGATGGACCTAATGACCTTCACCTTCATATCAAATTAAAAAGTTCATTTCTTCCTACCCTCATCCTCCATTGCACCGAATTCATTCACTGTAGGCCCGATCTCTTCCACCAATAGTGGAGGAAAAGTGTGTAGTTTGTTGAATCTTTAAGATCCTCTTATTTTTTCCACCCAGCATAAATGAAATGGGTTTAAATATTTTTGATGATCATAGTAACCATAAAATACACCCAAATAAATAAAATATGAGAACTATGATTCCCACTAGAATTGGAATATATATGAACATTTCACCTAGGGAACTAGCTTAATGGAAATCCTCTTCAAGATACCAACCCTAATTCTCTTAGTACGGTAATCCCCATAAGGAATTGGCCCTGAATTAAACCCCCTCTAAATATCTATGAGTTAAAACATCTATCATGGACCCTATTACATGGGAATCCTCTTTAGAAGTAATCCCCAACCAATTTTCTCTCAAAGGGCCATACTCCATATGAGTCGTACCGAACTACGTGGGCTTTGATTTCCATCCATGTGGGATACGTAGGAAGCCTCCTAGATGTTCAAAACGCACAATCCAAATCAATCATATTCTCCCTATATCGCATTACCAGTAGGGTCTAATATAACTTAGAAAATCATATTATTTCCATGTTCCTTAGGCTTAATTGTCATAATTCTAACACCAATATTTTACTAGGAACGTTCCACCTCGATATCCTTACAAAATGACATTAAATTGTATGGTTAGGTCCTTATCACATGACCTTAAAAGGTATGATGTGTCCCATAAAATGGTAGGATGTGTCTTATTGAGAAGCACCAAGCTATAGGGGTTCTAATTACTATCATGAGGATATGTAGGTAGCCCTTATACGGGTATGATCCCAACATCAAAAAAAAACACTGTCTCCATGGATGATAATAAAATCCAATGTAAAGTTTTTTCTCCCTAGATAATGATAAATTCTAGAGTGACATTCGTCTACCTCGATGACCATAAATTCTAGAGTGCCCCACTGAGTGGCTTAAAGACTAGCATCATTGTAACAATGACATAATAATATCTAAGTAGTATGTAAGATGGCACTATCGATAGAGAACCTATAATACATATAGGTATCTCCATTGATGAAGAACCTTGAATACATACGAATGGTTATGAATTCCACACATGCTAAATAATTGATTGAAAATTTCATGGGAGACATTCATTATTCTTGGAAAATTAATACGGATTAATTAACATATATTAAATCCATAAGAGTGTTATTGGGAAGGAAATAATTCCCCCAAAAAGGTGTGATGATCTCGACCTCCCATCCTCTCAGCCAATGTGAGTTATTAAGTATCGTAGTTCAACAAAACTAATGAATGTCTGCCTTCGGAAAGTGGTCCCGTTTGATACAAAACCATTGGGTTTTTCTAGTTCCATAAATAAATCAAATGGGAACATTCTGGATGTAGTTATACCTAACTATAACACATGTTCCGGGGGGAAATGGTGAACCCGATGTGAAATCTTAACCAAGATGACGGTGTTACCGATTTTTCAATCCCCTATCAATTTATAATATAGGTAAAGACAAAAAAATAAACAATGAATGTGTTCATCTAGAAAGATGATAATTTTCTAGAGTTTTTTGTTTATATTTATTATATATACATGCAATTTCATTGAAGAACTCCCTTCATTCCAAAAATATTTCTTCAATTTTGCAATTATGACATCATTGGCTACCGCTCAAGCTAGATCCTCATCCACCTAAAGGATGCCTTCACTAACTGATCCTATTCAATGTTGGGTCTCCAATGCATTGGGGTGATAGTACCATCAACTTCGTACCAGTCCAACCTTATAGGATTCCCGAAAGGCCCTCCAGGTCAAGAATGACCCCAGATCGTACGGTCAACGACAACTGGTGGTCCGGAATCAGATAGTGCCTACCACCATCTTCAATGATTTTGGGAGTTTATCCCTAGGAATCAATCAAAATACCTCCCCTATTCTATGGAGTTTGACCAAGGGTCCCCCCATGACCTTGTAGCAAAGAAACATGGGTCCTTTACGAAGGCCCCTGCCAACAATCATCGCTTCCAACGACACACGGCAGCAAACCCTCAACACAATGTGAGTGATATCTTCAGTTGTATGGACTGGGTCCCTCATAACTAAGAACACAAGAAGAAATATCAGGGAAAAAATTGGAAAATATAGATTAGGTTCCTACCTTTCCCCCCTCAAGAGAATTTCACCAACCCAGTTTGGTGGAAAACAAGGATTGAGCACATACAACCATCTGCCATTATTCTGTCAGCCAGCAGGCTCATTTGGCTATGCCCAACTAATTCTACCATTCAAATTTGGTGGAGCATCATTAGTATGAAAATATAAATACTTTAAATATATCATCCATTCAGTAGACTCATCTAGCTACATTCAATGAATCACACCAACTAAATGCAGTGGCAACTTTTAAGCAAGAACATACACCTTCTTTCACTCACTAAGCCTTCCAAAAGTCTTGTATAACAGCTCCTAAATAAGTATTCTGACTATTATTGGCATAAAATTTCCAATATGAACATACAGCTTCTAGAATCTATCAAACCTACAAATAGTCCCATATGGCAGCACCCGGAGAAGTCATTCATGAAGCACCGATGACGAACCTGGGGAAAACTCAACTCTCCTCCCCCACACATGAGTACTGTCAGTATCAACAGATAGTAAAGGGATTATAAAATCCAGAACATACACAAAATCCAAATATTAAATTTACATATATCTCTATTCTAACCACTGATGTCACCAAAAACATTTTGGAAATGGTGAAAGGGAATACACAAATTTCTACCATTATCCTGAAGCTTGCCTAAATATCCTAACAACAACTTCGGAAGTACCAGAGGGAAGAAGAAATAATTATGTCCCAATACCTGGGATGACTCATCAATATTGCATTATAGGGTTGATAAAATCCTCTATTCCAGTCTAGGAGGGTTATGGGGCACACTCTCCCATATCATACATACAATCGGATCGGGAACATACACTCATTCAAATTAGAGATAATTATACTATTATAATGGCCACTTTGAGGCAGGCATAGACACCTGCCCATGATAACCATTGTTCCTAGAAAGTGGCCCCAAATTCATATAAGAAGGAGTCTGAGAAGAATCCTCACAAGCACAAGTGGAGAATCAAGACTCGATCTACAATATGACTCATCATAATGGTAGAGTTCTTGAAGCCCTCAGACATTTATCTATTTTATCTCAAGATCCTACCCACCCATTATTAAATTACATGAGTATTATTAGTTATTATTAAGTTCCACAGAATACACTTCATCGTGAAGGAGTTATTTATGAAAATTAGGTCAATCTGGAGATCCTTTCTCTTGATGAGAGCCACGAAAACCCTCCAAGTGTCTATAAGACCAAGGATTAAGAGGATTTATACCTTGCAATAATCAACCATGTTGATCCTCTCCATGATGGAATTCTCTATGAAAGTACACTCTATAGTAGTGTTTCAAATTTTCAAGATAATTCTCTAACTGAAAATGTAGTGATTAGAAATCCCTCTTATCTTGAGGCACTTGCAATCATAAGGCTAGTCATTTATGATTCCTTCTTACTGGAAGGTGAGAACCTCTCACATCCATAAGGCAAGACAAGGTGACAATAATTCTATGAACCTCCCATCAGTCATTTTCCTTTTAATATAGTATATAATAAACCAACTGATCCCATTGATTGTAGTAAAGTAATCAGGAATCATCCACCCCAATCGGACCAAGTTGAGAATCCTATATCAAAAGACAAAGAGGGTGTGTTGAACATGTGGAAACAACTGGAAAAGGGTGAAATATCAGTCATGTTTTGGCCCTTTGAAACCTATCAATACAACATTCTAGAAGTGTTTGTAGAAGATTGTATTCATGATATCCACCTCAACATATGGAATAGTCTTCATTATTTGAAAACCAAATTATTACCATAAGATGAATATAAAAGTCATGTAAAGGTAATAGAGGGGATGCATCACCAAATTTACTTGGAAAATATCTAGGTTTACCAACATCTAATGATCGAGACGCAATAGGAGGCCCTTCAACATTCATGCCTCAATACATTTATGAGGTTTAGAAAATTGATTGTAGAAACCCCAAATAGTGTTCATATCAGGGGATGGGGTGCACATGGGACATTTCATTTCACTACACTCTAAAACCAGCAAATCCCACTGAAAGTGGTCTCATGAGATTTTATTTCCCTAGGCTAGATACAATAATTAAATTATATTCATGACCAAAGGGATGTTCCATAAGAACGGACCTTGAATGTCTTTCACCAATGTCAGGACCCGAGAGAGAAATCGATTGTGATACTTTTTCATGAATCATCTACAAACATTGAACAAGATTCCCACTTAAAGGATGTTATATATAAGATCACACAAATTTCTGAAATAGCACAATGTTCTTCTGAAATAGGTTATTTAAGTCGGTGTTAGAAAATGAAACCAACCAATGTTCAGACCAAAATTCATAAAATTAAAAGAGCAGCTACGCTGATATCGGCCATAATTGTTCAAGAACCACCCCAGCCCACAGGTATGTGGTATTAGTTAAACCAACCTTTAGAGTAAAAAAAGATCCTAAAGGGTTGAGGAAGAAGAACAATAACATCCCTATCCTGTAGGTCCAATGGATTTTTCACATTCACGATCCCCTCATTAGTGGAACTCTGTTTTCTACCAGTTATGAGAAAACCCGCTAAGTAAACACACAACTGAACTATTTTAGGATTCTATTTAGATTACTATCATCAAAATAGTTATTTAGAAACCATCATATAGAATAATTAAGTATCATGTAGGATGTAGAATAATCCAATCTCACAAAGATACTGATAGAATGTTGTCAATGAATTACGTGTCAGTGGATGTCATTAATTTCATCGTGGAAGGTCCTCCAAAAATTGAGTCCAATTTAGGAGAATCAAAAAGGGAAATTCCTATTATTAATACATTCCACACTGAAGAAAATGAAAGAAGGTGTGTGTAGAAAAAATTAGTGTATTTCCCATAATCAATGCATCCCCTAATGTAATCCACTTACACCTCTTCAAAAGGCACCAAATAATGGGAAAGGTAACAGTCAAATCATCTCTCACTTTTCCACTAGATAAGGTAAATCCATTTCACTTGGGTAATGATTTCCCCTATAAGAGGTGGAGATGACAGAGTAAGAAGACTCAATGCAGAGTTACTCCGAAGCAGCATTCCTACCAGACATGCCCCAAAAGAAGATCCTCAGTTTTCACTTCCAGTAGGAGCTCCTTAGTAAAGAGGGTCTGTTGAAACTACTAACATGGATAATGAATTACCTCCATTTGGTACATATATATAAATGGGTCAAACATATCCTTATATTCATGTACCCATTAGTTATCAAAGAAACATAACAATACCACCACCACCGGTGGTCTTACCATTTATCGCACTTGTTTAGGCACGAGTCATTGCACCTGTTCAGGTCCCGACTCAACATAATTCTTTAAATATTCTTATAAATACAATTGAGTAATTAAAAACTTTATTGGAAGCTATGGAAGGATGGAACACACCGGTACAACCAGAAAGGAAGGCTTTCCCTGAATGTGTATATTTGATTCCTACCCCACCAATCATTGTGAATACCACATTTGCAATCATTAACAGTTTTGGAGACTTAGAGAAGCACTTGAAACTTCTTTTTTCTCACTATGATCCCATGATGTGGACCCCTCAACAACAAGAATTAATAAATCTAAAATGTTTTTTTGTAATGACTACAAGGTCAACGATTTGTTTGGTATCCACGTTTTTTGTCTCAATCAATTACTAGATGGGGGGACCTCCATCATAAATTACATTTCCAATTCAACTCAATTCAATAGAACACAACATTCATTGATCTTATAAACAAAAAATTATGGGAGAAAAAAATAGTTTCAGGTTTCATTACTTGATAGAAAGGAATAACATATTTAATCAACCTACCACTACCTTAAAGAATCTTTTCTACCAATATGTTTGGAAAATATTTGTGACGAGTTTTGGAAACCACTAATCCCTATGAAATACATAGAATGGTTTTAGGAACATGTTTAAATCACCCAAAAAGTGGAAAATTCCATCGCAGAAACCAAATCTAAATATCATTTTAATGACCCAAGCTTGACGTACCTGGACATTACATTTCTTTTTAGGGAATAATTAATATATTACAAAAATATATTCCCAAAGACCATATTAGTTTAGTGACTTTGGAAACGTGGAACCTAATCTTTTAACTTGGTTAAAGATCTTCAACATCTCCCAAAAGGACTTTACCTTTTGTTTTCTAACTTAAAACCTTTCTTCATATCATAGGGATAAGAAAACATAAAAAGAGTGAGTTCAAATGATCAGTAAGGTTAAAATGGAGAATATAAAATAAACCATAAACATAAGAATTTAAAAACGTGAAAATAATGTTTAAATATCAAAATTATGAGTCATGAAATAAATCTTGGCAATACATAAGACATAGATCATAAAAGAACATTATCCATGGTAAAATAGAATTGGAATAAAACAAGGAATTTTATAAAACAAATAATCACATAATATTATTTCCATAGTAGACATGTAATTTTTGAAAATAAAAACACAATGGACAAATTCCATTACTTAATGGATTTTACTTTCCATTCCATACCTATATTACTGAACCAAATTTACTTGTCGTTCCAACCATGTATTACTGAACCGAATTTACATTTCATTCTAGTAATGTCTATATCATGAGAAATAAATCTTTATCTAGTTCATTGGGGGGAGATATAGGTCCCACCCATCTCATAATTAAATCATTCTTACATGTTCTACCAAAACATAAACCATTCACCATAGCATAACCCAAGGAGTGAAAAAATGGGTTTCCTAAACATCATTCAATCATAACATAATCAATATAAGATAAATGGATTTCATAAAATTAATTACATTCTAAACCCAATAAAATATAAGTAATAATAGGAATAGAAACATAACCCTATTTCATCCTTAGATGGAAAATAATTTTGATAAAAACACATGAGATTAATTCATGAGAAAAATATCATTTCTTCTTCAAAAACGTTTTCTACTCTCAAAATACCATGTAATTTTAAAATAAAAGAATTTAGTTTAAAATAAAAATTAAATCGTGTAGATGAACCTTCATGGAGATAAGGTGTGATGAAACTGCAAAATTCCATTCATGCCATATAAGTTAAAAAACATTCTCCTCATACTTTTACTCGAAAAGTCAAAAATTACCACAAATCAAATAATGAAAAAAGATTCCTTTCATAGAATTTAATAAAAATTCACCAAAGGGTAATATTAAATTTAAAAATTTTATTAGAATATAAAAATTATTAAATAATTTGGAGACATGTATGTGGATGATAAATATACCCCAGTAAATACTCACGTATAAATAATCTTGGATAAAAATGAGATTGGAAAATTATCTCTTACCTTAGGTCTGATATGCTTTGTATACATAAAAAACTCAAATATATAGTGGGTTTAAACATACTATTAATTTTTCATAGAATAATAATAATAGTTATGAATTCATATATGATTAACTTATCAATTTTTATTACCCATTAATTTATCAACTTCATGTTAATGAAACGTTTTGGGTAATAATCGTTTTAGTTATCGTATGAGTTTTGACTTGTTATTATTGATATTATTACTTAGATAATGATTTAATTACATCAAAAATGTAAAACATGATTTATATATAATATATATTAAGTATATAAATATTTATAATAGATAGATAAATGAAATGGAATACAATTTTCATAGAGACGGTTGGTCGTACGTACACGTGAACGCTGTTTCCGTTTCCTTATTGAATTGGATAAAAGAAAGTAAATGGAATATATAAATATATACATAAATCCATTAAAATTATTTTGTGAAATATTTCATGCTTATTTATTATATATACTTTATATTCATTCTTCAATGGTTAACGTGAAGAATGAATCTCATCGCGTCGTGGAGACGGTAGGCCTTACGTATGCACGAGCGAGGATATCATTCACTTAATAGTTAAATGGTATTGAATTTGAATGTATATTAATTATAAAGAATAATTATAATGTTACATTAATTATTTAAATATATTATAATCATAATTATACCCATCGAAATAATGTATTATTGAATAAACAATTACACCATGACATGGAGACAGTAAGTCGTATGTATGCATGCATGGTGGTATTGTTATTCATAGGATGGATAAAAGGATGAATAAGGTTTTCCAATAATTATAATAACTTGTTATCATGTATAAGATGATAGATTTATTACTTTAGTATGAGAACAACATAATAATAGGACGTATATAAAGAAAAGAATCTTGAAATAGGTGATAAAAGAATTAACAATTTTTAGAGTATGTCCTTTTTATTTTCATAAAAGGTCTCCCTTGGATAAATATTTTCCCAATGTGTGTCCTCTAAGAGAAAGAGAGAGATTTTTCGAGACTATATGAGCCGATTTTGGAATATCTAGAGGGATTTAATGGTTGGAGTAAGTGGGTAGAGGTGGTTGCCTTTTATAAGAGGGAGGAGGGGAACTTTTGGAAAGTGTGGAAATATTAATTTATTATAAATTAATTTTCAGTTTATAATAGTCCCCAACTCATTTATTTATAATCTAAGTTGAGTATGGGTCTAAATAATTTCAACCAGTAAAATTTAGACATGTTTTTGTTTTTATTTTAAACATTATGACTTTGGTTTATCCTAATTTAATCTATTTAATTTTATTTGTGGTAATAAAATTATAAATATTAAATGATTATAAATATTTACATATGTATTGAAATTGTAAATAATTGTATAATTTAGGCCATTTTAGACCATATAATTTTTACTTTGTAAATTTTATACATTTTTTTATTTTTAAATAATTTAATAATATATTATTTTTATAAAATATCAATAGTGTCAATTTTAACACAGTTCATTTATTTCACTTTAAATTAAATCCACTCAGAAGATAAATTAGAACCAAAAAATTTAGTACACACCTAACATTACATAGTAACCTATAAAATTCGTGGAGAATATTAATTATCTCATATGATATTTATTTGAGTATTTGTAAAACCAATTACATGATATTTCTATCAATAAAATTATTTCTACATCACTATTGTGTCATCATTAATGGTAATTATTTATTCTCTAAAAATTATAAATAAATTCACATGATGTATATAATTTCATTATATTTCTAGAGACTATATATGTTCTACGTTTTATCATTTTTTCACTATATTAAAATTATTGTACATATAAGAGATAAGAGAGTGACATGTTGTCACTTTCTTTTGTTTTAATTATAATTACACCACTTTCATGGAAAAAAGACTATTAAATGAATCAATTACTACCCTTATGTGATATTGGTTGACCTTAATTCATAAAATAAGATTTTGGTAGTTTTAAGGGTATTTTTATTATTATAACACTCCAAGGTTTTTTTAAATAAATTAATTAAGATGCATCAAACTTTTTTTATGTAGATATTTATAACTACCCTTTAAAAATAAATTTCAACTTATATGTTTTGAATTTTGAAAAACGGTCCTCTATAATTTTATTCAGTATATCATTTGGAGTCTAATGGAACCAACTTGTTTTTGGGGGAATAGTAACGCACCCTTAGGAATAGTAATATGACCTTAATGAATTGTAAATTGTTTTATTTTTTTACTTTCTTAATGTTTTATGATAATGAAATCTTGGTTAATTTTTCAATGTGATATAAAAGAATTTATAGTTTTTAAATTATTAATTTTAAAATTAAGTATGATTTTATTTAAAAATTAAATTAATAATATTTAGAAAAATATTTTCAAAAAATCTAGTTCATTTTTGAATTCTAATCGTCAAGAAATGGTAAGGGTGAATTTTTGGGATTTTTCAGATATTGGTGATTTTTTTATGAATAATGAAATACAGTAAAATACCGCATATTAAAATTATCAGATAAAATACACTATTTATGACATCATAAGAGATTTAAGGCCACTTGGTTTGAACTCATATGTCATTATTACTATTTTTGTTGACATTAATTAAGATTATTGATAGTCTTGAGAAAAAATATTATAATAATGATTAAAATAATGAAAAATACCCCATCTCCTCCACTATAAATACCACCATCATTCCCCTCTTCCCCTCACACCTCTCAAGCCTTGAGTCTTACCTAAGTTCTACCCAATACTCCCCCAAGTCTCTTCCCTACATCCTAGAGCTTCTGGTCTCCCCAAAAGGTCAAAACCAATGGCCTTAAAATGATCTCAATGAGAAGAGATCAAGAGGTAAACATCCTCTTTTATTTTCTTTATCTTCATTCATTTTATGTTATTCATTTACATTACCTTTGGATTATGTTGGGATATTTCATTTAATATCCCCCTTAATTCTCATATTACGTAAGATTGATGAGATACCCTCTTTCTGTTATCAAAATATTTAATGAAATTTTAAGAGACGATGTTAGGCTGCCGAATTTTCGTAAGGAATTTCTTAAATTTTCATTTATTTTGATTTCTTTTATTTTCTTCAGCTTTCCTCACCTCCTCTTATACAAGAGGCATGAAAGCTCTGGAATACTTTATATTCAGTATTTTTTCATGTTCAAGGAAAATTCCTCATCAATATTCTTCTCCTCCCCCACTGATTCAAGGAATTAAAAACATTTTATGTGATTTGTCGAATTACCAACATCGTGAACGATGTGATTTCAATCTACATTAACTAATTTAAGTATGGTCATGAAAACATTTTTAATGTTGAACCAGGTTATAATATATGAATTATGTATCATTTGTGGTTCTGTAATTCTTTTGTACACATGGTTTTAATTTTTAAAACAAAATGAGGTCGTTATTATCAAAGAACCAACAAAATGATCTAAATGGACGTCATTAAGGTTTTATCTTATGAATCATACTCATGTGAGAATTAAAATTGATAAATGGTATAATTTATATTTCTGGAAATTTTTAAACACTCTACCATTACAATTCCAAAGTTTCATTTCCAATCGACAAGAACAACCATCAAGAACTAATCATGGAAATCAGGTAAAGAAATCTTCCAAAAACAGTACAAGGAACAAAATACTAACAATTAAAGGGTAAAATGAGGTAATGAAATTATCATATAAGGTATTATAAAGATTTATATTTATATTTAAGATATTAATAACTCTTTTTTAACCATTATACAAGAGTTTTGAACATGTTTTAACTAAGACAAGCCCAAGGTAAGGGAATTCTTAACCAGAATTTCATTATTTAGGTTAACATTCTACTTAATTATTTATGTCGTATTAAAAATTTTAGTCTGATGGTTTTTTTATATAATATATTTAATTATGTTTATTTATAGTTTATATACATATTCCATCAACTATATTAAGTTTAACTTCATTTATATTATATTTATAACGGACTTTCCTTTAAAAGTTATCTTTTAAAATTCTGTTTTACAAATTCAGAAGCAATGTTTTTTTGATATTATTCATGATCTATGATTATGTTATAGTTATTGGGAATTATTTATGATGAAGGATGGGACCTATATCTCCCTCCAATTCATTGGGTATGTGAAACTTTGAGGTAGTCCGTATGGTTACTCCTAGTGTAACTGTGATGGTTACACAAATTGTAAGGTAGTCGTGAGGGTTAGAAATTATAATGCAGTAGAGAGGGTTACAATATTTTGTAAGTAATCTCCCAAGATACCTTTATGGTTATACTTATGTTCTTATGTGTTGTTTTAAACTTTTGGAAACTCATGTTTCAAATAGTAATTATATATATAGGTTATAAGTATGTGTTTTGAAATTGATTTCATAGGATACAATTATTCATGGACTAATGAGTTCTTTCCTTATTTTTATATCACTTACTGAGATTTTGTGATCATCACATTCTTTTAAATGATTTTCACAGGTTATATATATGTGTAAGAGAAAAATGAAGACAAGTTAAATGTTTGATGATTAGTCAAGGAAATCATGTATTATGTGAAAAGTATTTTATTTGCAAGAAGGGAATACCATTTTTTACTATCCAATCTGTAATAATGTGTATTTTGTGAATGTTTCATGTCCCCATTCTCTAACGCTATAAAATTTAAAAGAACCTCAATGTGAAATTAAGTGAATTCTTGACTAAATTTTAGATTATGTAATGTAAAAAGGTCGGGTCCTTATAGTTGGTATCAGGGGATAGTTTAGATAACTTTAGGGGTTTGGATGATATTAAAAGAATACCATTAATTATTTTTACTGTATGATTAATTTGAAATGTTATAGATTTTAAATATTACCAGGTTTCTTCATCTCAGATATTTTTGTTTAGAATGGTTGTCCTCAGAAGAAAAATGGAAGCTGAAGAGGAGAGGCACCAACAGAACGACATCCTTCCGAATCTGTAGCCCATAATGGAAAGAATTATAAATGAGTAGTTTGTGATATTAATGGATTAGAAGGCGTAAAAAATAAATGTTCATGGCATCCATGAAAGAGAACAACCAGAGGAACCACAATGAAACATGATGATAGTGGAACATTTTATCAGACTACACCCTCCCACTTTCAATGGATCTTCTAGCCCAGTAGCAGCTAAAGGCTGGATTAAATCCCTTGAAAAGATATTTTATGTTATTGTATGTTTATACAATAAAAAGGTTAGTCTTTAAATTTATTGTTTTGAAGGTGAAGCTAATCAGTGGTTGTCAATGGAAAATAATATCAGCGATAGAGAGGATTTTGATGCCTTGGAGTGGGATGAATTTAAAAGTCTTCTCCATGAAAAATATTATCCTAAGGTGGTGCAACTTAGTATGGGGAAGAAATTTCTTGAATTAAATTAAATGGATGAAGATTCAGTGGATGTGTGTGAAGTGAAATTTACCAAACTGGTGAGGTATGCTCCCAATATTATTCTAGATCTTGATAGAAATATCAACCGCTTTTACTTAGGACTAAAGCCATGGTATCGAAGGGCGCTGGCCTCCTGTGAATTAAAAAGTTATGAGAAACATTTACAATGTGCTGAGAGGGTAGAGATGGAGTTTTCTGATGATCATGTTCACTTGGAAATAAGGAGAAGAAGAATTCTATATGGTATGCAATTGGTAAGAATCATCCAAATAAATCTAATGGTAAGAAAATCTAGTTTCTAGTTTTTTGAAATGTGTGGTAAGAAGCACATTGGGGAATGTCTTAGAAAAACTAGGATGTGTTTTAAAAATGGTAAGATTGGAAATATGGCCTGAGATTATAATGAAAATTATAAAATGACTAATCCTGATAAGAAAACTGTAAAGTGTTTTAAAGGTGGTGAGATGGGTCACTATGAAAATTCCTTCCCAAAGAGATATCCAAATGATGCAAAGATTATAGACTATAAGAAGAAAGGTGTAGTGAGATCCATTGTAACTACTTCAGCAGATGTCAGTCCATCCAATGAAGTTGTATCAGGAACATTTTTTATTTACTAAGATTTTTCTAATGTTTTGTTTGATACAGGGTCTACACATTCCTTCATCGCTAATAAATTTTCTGGTAAATTGGAAATATTACATTAACCGATGAGACCGGAACATGTTTTTTAAACACCAGGGGAGAAATATTATATCAAAGAGTAATTATAAGAATCTTTATATTATGGTATATGGAAATACGTTACCTATAAACCTTGTTGTTTTCCCTTAGTTGAGTTTGATGTTATTTTGGTAATGGATTAGCTTTCTGTTTAACATTCTAAGATTGAATCTAGATCTAAATATTTTGTTTTTCATAAATAGTTTCAGTTTGTATACAAGAATGAACCCATACAATTGATAACACATCAAGAAGATGATAAACAATTTAAATATGGAAATGAAAATTAACTTGCTCATATTTTTGGAAACAAGGGAACTCTTCATATTGATGACATGACTATGGTAAATGAATACCTTGATGTTTTTCCTGATGATTTTCCCAGTGTCATGCCTGCTCGAGAAGTCGAATTCACAATTTTCTTAGTTACTGATGATAAGCCAATTCCAAAACCTCTATATCTTATAGCTCAAATAGAACTTTTTGAATTGAAAAATCAGTTGCAATATTTTCTTGAAAAAGGCTTCATTTGTCCTTGAACTTCACCATGGGGTGATCTTGTTTTGTTTGTTAAAAACAAATATGGTTCCTTGGGAATTTTCATTGATTATAGATCTTTGAATAACATCACTATTAAAAACTAGTATCCTTTTCCTCATTTCAATGAATTGTTTGATCAGCTTCATGGAGATAAGTACTTTTCTAAGATTGACTTGAGATCTGGATACCATCATCTGAAGTGAAGGCTGATGACATCCACAAAAAATCTTTTCGTACTAGATATGGGCATTATGAATTTGTTGTTATTCCATTTGGGTTAACTAATGAACTTGTTGTATTCATGAATCTTATGAATAGAATATTTCATGAGTTAATGGATAAGTTTTTGGTTGTGTTTATTGATGACATTATGGTATTTTATAAAAATAATGAGGAGCAAGTAAAACATCTAAGGGTTGTTTTAAAAACCTTAAAATAAGAGAAACTATATGGAAAATTCACCAAGTGTGATTTTTTGATACAAAAGGTTTATTTTCTAGGGCACATTGTAAATAATTATGGAATAATAGTTTGTCCTACCAAATCAAAAGAGGTTAATTAATGTCCAAGACCCACAAATGTTACAGATATTTGTAATTTTGTTGGGTTAGTTGGTTATTACCGATAGTTTGTTAAGAACTTTGCATGGTTATCTAGCCTGATAACTAAGTTAACACGAAAATGGTTTAAATTTATTTGGACAGAAGAATGTGATGTTTGTTTTATGGGACTGAAGAAGAGATTGGTGAATGCTTTATCTTTTCCCTTTCCTTCTAGAAATGGTGAGTTTTTCATCTACAGTGATACTTCTTTGAAGGTACATGGTTTTGTTTTGATGCATAATGATCAGGTAATTTCTTGTGCTTCAAGAAAAAAAAACCTCATGAGTTAAATTTTCCCACACATGATTTAGAATTTGAAGCTATGGTTTTTTCTTTGAAAATTTGGAGGCATCCTTTATATAGAGCCAAATGGAAAATATATACTGACCATAAAAGTATGAAGTATATATTTACTCAGAAGGAATTAAAGATGAGGTAGATAAGATTGATTGAACTGATAAAGGATTACGATTTCAGGATAAATTACCATCCTAGAGAACCAAACTGTGTAGCTTATTCCTTGAGTATAAAACATCATGCATCATTAATCATGTTACATTTGTAAATTGATCCCTTGATTAATGATTTGATAAAATTTGGATTAGAAGTTGTGGGTGCATGAAATACCTCTATTTTGTCTCAGGTTTTAGTGCAGTCATCGTTATTAGACTGAATTAAGAAAGCGCATAAGGAAGACCATGAGCTATGGAAAAAGGTATAATTGGTAAAAATGGGTAAGTTTCCAGAATTTAACCTTGATAATGATTGTGTTTAAGATTTGAAAAAAGGTTGTGTGTGCCCTTGGATTATCATTTAAAGAAAAAAAATTGTTTGAACTCATAGTTCTCCATTTTCTGTTCATCCTGGAAGCACTAAGATGTACAGAGACCTAAGGGATTATTATTGGTGGGATGGAATGAAAAGATATATTGCTTATTTTATTGTGAAATGTTTGATATGTCAACAGGTTAAAGAAGAGTGGCAGTTTCCGAAGGGGATGCTTCAGCCTTTTCCAGTGCCAGAGTGGAAGTGGGAGAATGTATCCATGAAATTTGTGGTGGGACTACCTAGTACATATCAAGGTAACAATGCAATTTGGGTTATTGTTGATTGGTGGAAAAAATCTCCACATTTTCATTCTATTTGGGATACAATGTCTTTGGATCAAAATTTTTGACTATACCTCAAGAAGATTGTCAGATTACAGGGAGTTCATCTTTCTATTGTATCTAACTGGGATCCCATGTCCACTTATATCTTTTCTAAGGGACTTCAGTAGTATTTGGTCACATATTAAAATTTTAGTTCTTATTTTCATCCTCAATCAGATGGGAAGTCAGAACGAACGATTTAGAATTTGGAGGATATTCTTCGAACTTGTTCAATGGAATACAAGGGAAGTCGGAATCAACATCTTTCTTAAGTTGTGTTTTCTTATAATAATAGTTTTCATTCCCGTATAAAGATGTAATAATTTGATGAATTGTATGGAATGCGATGTCGGAATCCAACGTTTTGGGATGAATTCAGTTAAAGAAAGTTGATGCAGCCATAATTAGTTGAGGAAGAGGATGAGAAAGTAAAGATGATCCAACAGCACATGAGAACAACTTAGAGTAGGCTGAAAAGTTATGCATATAATATAAGTATAGACTTATCATTCGAGTTAGGTGACCAAATTATCCTTAAAATCTCTCCTTATAAAAGTTTGATTAATTTTGGTAAGAAAGGTAATCTAAGTCTGCGGTTCATCGGAACTTTTGAAATCTGGGAGAAAGTTGGATCAGTGGCATACCAAGTATCCTTTCCTCTGAGTTTGTCTCCGGTACCCAATTTTTTCATGTTTCGATGTTAAGGAAGTATGTTCCAGACTCATCAAATGTCTTGAGCCCAAAAGCAGTTCTGCTTGAACAGAACCTTTCTTATGAAGAGAAACTAGTTGAGATCCTTGATCGAAGGGAACATGTATTGATGAATAAGGTAATCCACTAGGTAAAGGTTTTGTGGAGAAAATACATACAAGAAAAAGAAATGTGGGAGTCTGAAAATTCTATGGTAGAAAAGTACCATCACTTGTTTAATAAGTCAATAAAATTGCGAGGATGCAATTTTCAAAAGTCGGTGATAATGTAACACCCTAAGGTTTTATTTTAAAAAAAATAAATGAAAATGCAAGAAACTTTTTTTAAAATATATATTTATAACTAGATTTTAAAAATAATTTTTTTACTTATTTGTTTTGAATTTTCAAAAACTATCATCTACAATTGTGTTCAGTATGTCATTTGAAGTCTAATGGAACCAACTTGTTTTTTAGTGAATAGTAACATACCCTTATGAATAGTAGTATGACCCGAATGAATAGTTAATTTTGTTAATATTTATTTTTCAGTAATTAAGATAATTACATCTTGGTTATTTTTTCAGTGTGATATAAAAGCAGTTAGAGTTTTAAAATTATTAATTTTTGAATTAAGTATGACTTTTTTTAAAAACTAAATTAATAATATTTTTAAAATTATTTTCAAATAATGAAGTTCATTTTTGAATTCTAAATGTCAAGGAATGGTAAGGGAGATTTTTTGGGATTTTTCTGAAATTGTTGAATTTTTTAGGAATAATGAAAACGGGAAAATACAATATATTCAAATTATCAATAGAATACACTATTTTTGACATCATAGGTTATTTAAGGCCACTTGGTTAGAAATAACACTCAATTATTACTATTTGAGGTCACATTAATTATTTTTACTCACATTCTTGAGCAAAAATATTATAATAATGATTAAAGAAATGAAAAATACCCCTCTCCTCCACTATAAATACCACCAACATTCCCCTCTTCCTCCCACACATATCAAGCCTTTCACCTTACCTAAGTTCTGCCCAATACTACCCCAAGTCTCTTACCAAAGTCCTAGAACTTTTTCTCTCAACAAAATTCCAAAACTAAAGGCCTTAAGAAGGATCTTAAAGAGAAAAGATCAAGAGGTAAACCTCCACGCTTATTTTCTTTCTTTTCTTTCATTTTATGTTATTCTTTTTCATTACCTTTGGATTATGTTGGGATATTTCATTCCATATCCCCCTTAATGACTATATTATGTAATAGTGATTAGATAATTCATTTCTCCTATCAAACTATTTTATGAAATTTTATGTGACGTCATTAGGCTACCGAATTTTCATAAGGGATTTCTTAAATTTTCTTTTATTTTGTGTTCCTTTCTTTTCTTCTTCTTTCCTCACCTCCTCTTATACAAGAATAATTAATGTTGTATAATATTTTATATTCATTATTTTCTCATGTTCATGTAAAATTCTTTGTCAATATTCTTATCTTCCCCCACTAATTCAAGGAATTAAAAACATTGTCCGCGATGTGTCGAATTACCGACATTGTGGACGATGTGATTTCAATCTGCTTTAATTCCCTCAAGGATGGTCATGAAACCATTTTTATGATTTAATCATGTTATAATTATTTTATTATTTTTCATTTAGGGTTATATAATTCATTTTTAGACATTATTTTAATTTATAAATCAAAATGAGGTCGTTATTATCAAAGAACCACTAAAATGATCTGAACAAACATCATTAATGTTTTAAATTATGAATCATCCTCATGTATGAATTAAAAATTATAAATGGTATAATTTATGGTTCTGTAAATATTTAAATACTACTCCATTCCAATTCTGGATGTTTACTTCTAATTGAAAAGAACAACCATCATGAACCAATCATGGAATTCATGTAAAGAACTAACCCAAAAACAGTGCAATGAACAAAATACTAACAATTAAAGGGTGAAATGATGTAATGAAATGAACATATAAGGTATTATAAATGTGGATATTTTTGTGTAAGATATTAATAACACTATTTTGACCTCTATACAAGAGTTTTAAAAAAATTTTAAGTAAGACAAGCCTGAGGTAAGGGAATTCTTAACCCTGTTTCCATTCTTTGGGTTAACATTCTACTTCATTATTTATGTGGTATTAAAATTGTTTGTGTGATGTTTTTTTATATAATATATTGAATTATGTTTATTTACAGTTTATATACATATTATGTCCACTCTATTAAGTTGAAATTCAATTATATGATATTTATAATGAACTTTACTTTTAAAATCCTCTTTTAAAATTCTGTTTTACAAATTCAAAATCATTGTTTTTATGCTATTATTCATGTTGTGTGACAATGTTCTGGTTCTTGGGAATTGTTTATGATGAGTTGTGGGACCTATATATCCCTCCAATACATTGTCTATGTGCATGTTGGAGGTCGTTTGTATGGTTACTCCAAGTGTAACTGCGATGGTTACACAAATTGTAAGGTAGTTGTGAGGGTTACAAATTATAATGTAGCCGAGAGGGTTAAAATATTATGTAAGTAATTCCCAAAGATTCATTTATGGTTCTACTTTTGTTCTTATGTATTGTGGGAATCTTATGTAAATATAATGTTTCACAATGTAAGTATATATACAGGTGATAAGTATGTCTTTTCAAAATGATTTCATAAATTACAGGTATTCATGGACTAATGAGTTCTTTCCTTCTTTTTATATCCCTTACTATTCTTTTTTGCTCATACCATGTTTTTAAATTATTTTCTAAAGTATAAGGATGTGTATGGAAAAGAATTGATACAATATAAATATGTTATTATTATTCAATGAAATCATGTTTTATGAGAAAAGATTTATATTTTGAAAGAAATGAATGATGTTTTTATGGTATCCACTCTGTAATAATGTGTAATTTTATGAATGTTTTATGTCTTAATTATATAAAAATCTAAACATGGAAATATTCTCAATATGAAAGGAAGTTAATTCATGACTAAATTAAGGATTATTTGATGTAAAAAGTTAGGGTCCTTATAATTTTCTTTATCATATTGTTTGTTACCCTAATTAATCCGATTTATATTTATCTATGGAAAATAAAAATTACCGTAGTTACTATTTATAATATCCAAAAAAATAAACGTGACATATTAACAAAATATGGACCCACCTATTACAAATATGAAATCCATTTTTCAAAATTCAAAAAATATAAGTTTCATTAATTATTTTAAAATTATTTCTTGTTGTCAAAACAAGAAAACTTGTTTTTAAGAAGTAAAAACTATCAAATGATTGACATGTGTTTATGTTCAATTTAAATGTGAAATTAATTAAAATGACCAAAATTGGATTGAATGATAAAATAAATAATCCATTTACACTTTAAAACCAATTAAAAATATAATCTAAGAATATAAATAAATTAGATGAAAGGGAATATTTGAATTAAAATACTGTATTTTTCACTATTCATTAAAATATAAATTTTACCATAAAAATACCAAAAATTCAACCAAAGTAAATTTGGATGTCTCTATTCTAAATAATATGTTTATTTTTTCAAATATAATATATAAAAGTATTAAAAACTAGATTTTAAATTGGTGTGCCATCAAAAGGCTGCAAAACTGCATTTTTTGGAAAATACTTCTTTTATACAAAAAATTGTATTTTTTATTATATCATGTTATTGAAAATAAATAATATCAGTTTCAATGTTATATAAAATTAAAAATTTGGTTAAATTTATTAATAAAAACTTTTTTATATCCCATTAATAATAAAATTTTAATAATATATCATTGTTTGGTGCAACTCGGTATTCTGTACATCGCAAGCTATCGAGAAAGGTCTCTCTTGCATGTAATGAAAGTCAGGTCAGTGTTTAATTTAGTATAATATTTCTTTGGTATTGCGTATTACAAAATCCAAACATAGTTTTCTATACACTGAATAAAATCTATACTTAGTGTTCCGTGAAATGAATTCTATCAAAAGAACTTGAAATTGAGTGTAACATAATCCAAGTATTTTATTGTGAATACTAATAGCTAATACAGTGTCATGTATAGTGATATATAATATTGGTGTAACATATTACATAAGAAATAAAATAAATTAAAAAGAATCTATCTTATGAAATCTCAGTGGGTTACATTATACCCCCCTTAAAATGAATTTGTTAGTCAAAATTCATCGGGGTTATAAAAGGTTTACTACTTGAATGTTTATTTAAAAGAAACTGACATCATAAAAAGTAGTACTAAACATTCATTTTAAAAAGGAATGTTAAAAATATAATGGTTACCCAAAGTAACTCATCACTGGGTTTCCACATATGAGAACATATTTGGGAAGTGAAAAGATGGATTTGAATGAAAATTATAACCATCAAGTTATGATGGATAGTGATAAAGAAAGTTTTTTGGAGAATGTTGACAACCAGAAATACATAAATATGCAGTTATTTACAAAGTCATTTGATTCATCAGATAATAAGGTAATAGGATAAAAAAAAATTCATGATCTTCTCCCTAAAGTTGATGAATTTTACATGAGAATAAATACTTATATGATTTTGGAAAAATCTCACCATTGTTCGTGCCTTAAAAAATTTCCACTTCATCTCTTATTTATAGAAATTAAGGTGAATTTTTCATTCTTGAAGTGTTAGTAGATCATGTTATAGAATGATAGGTCATTCCATCTGTCTCAACAAAGAGGTTAGAATAGGTAATCAATTATTCATAAGTCCACCTATAGTGAGATAATAAATTAATCTAACAAACATCAAATGGAATATAACTTATAATATCCATAAATTGATAACATTACAATTCTTCCAAACACTAAAAATATAAAACCATAGAAATAGGTGAACTAAATTGACATAACATTTATCTCCCATATCTCATAAGGTAGTTGGTTATCACATTCCAAACATGTGAATACCATAATCATTTATTCTCTTGAAACATGGTAATAACATGAATTGCCATAGAACCATAGTGAAAATGATCATTCTGTCAAAATTAACTCTTCCTAGACACCAAAAATACCAAAAATTCTTTATACTCAAACCATTATATCACTTTTTCTTTATATCAGTCATGATGTTTTTAATACTATCAAACATCTCATTATCTCTTCATCCCTTCATTATGTGAATATCATTTTCTTTCCAAAAATATTTCAGTCACTTGTCATGGTTACCAGTACCATATAATTATGGAAAATCACAGTGGTCTAATACATAGATATTCTAATATTCCATAATACTATAAAAGAGACTCAACAACACTATTTTGGAATCCTATTTCACAAACTCTTCATCATTCCACCACTTTGTTATCATAGTCAACATCGCCAATAGTGATCACAAGTGATTTTACATTTTCTTTGGATTTTAATAGGTTGTTGACATCGATAATCATCCATAACCCTTGGAATAGGGCGTTGGTTTGCATAATTTTCTATTTCCTTGCACTTGTAGCATCAAAGTGTGGACGGTGCGTTCTCTGCAGTCCTTTCTCTACTCACATAAATAGTAACCTTTTCCCAATAATTTGGCACTCAACTGCTTGATGACCTTCTTTTACACACTTAAAACATTTTCTAGTCCCTTTTATACAACCTTCACCATGTTTTTTCCACACATTGAGCAAAAGGAAACATTCATCGTTTTTCACCATTGTGTTTATATTTTCCATTGAACTCCATCTTTAATTTCATGTTAAAACCAAAATATTGATATATAAAACTAAATTAAATCTCTACCTTGATATAACATTTCACGATATCTTTATTGTAACACCCCAAGCTTCAACGGTACGCTTCTCACTGAATAATACAGTAGCGTGTGTTGTACGCAACTTCAAGTTCTAACACACACCACAACTAATAAAACTAGTCGTTATGAATAGTAATACCCACTTTCTGAAATTTTATACATTTTATATTTCAAAATGGACTTCATTTTTATATTCAGAATAGTGAAATTAGCCTACGGTGAAATTTTGGTACTTTTCGGATAACTTTCATATTTTGATGAATAGTGAAAATTACTAAATTTTAATTAAAAAAACATTTTTAATCGAAATAATTAATAGTGATAATTTATGAATTTGAGTGGTTTTAAAGTATATTTAAAATATATTTTTACCATTTAATACAATGTTGGTCATGTTACATAATTTCACATTTAAACTAGATATAAACAATTGTCAATCTTTTGATAGTTATTATTTCGTAAAAACACGCTTTTTGTTTTGACAACGGTAATTAATTTTAAATTAATTTATACCCATTATGTGTTTTGAATTTGAAAAAATTTATTCCATATTTGGAATCAGGATGTAAAATTATGTAAATAGGTAACTTTTATTTTAAGACATTTTGAATAATTATTTCGGTAAATATTTTATTTACCATGGTTAAAGGGTAAATCCGGTAAATAATGGTTAAAAAATAATATTATAATAATAATAATTTACCTTTAAATGTATCCTAACCCAATTTTTTGATACTTTTCCGACCATGGGAATCTTTGGGTTGATTTTGGGACCTCATGGATCCACTTGTAACTGATAATGACACTTTATATTAATTAAGTTAAAGTAAATACAAAAATAACATAAGCATATATCTTTTAGAAAAACAATTTTTACACGGGGATATATATGTTATATTTTAGACTTTTAATATTCATTAAAAATATAAAAATATTTCCTACATATTTATATTTTATTTATAATTTTTATACATTGAATAATTAAATATATTTTTGGCACAACAATGATACAATATTATACTTATTATTGAAAGAATCAAATAATTGGTATTATAAATGTTAAAATAAATATAATTTAGAAGTTTTGATGAAATAAATGAATTTTATTGGTTAATATGACATGTTATTATTTCTTAAATGAATTTTTTTAAAATTAATAAATTTTTTAATACTTTAACAAAAAATCAATTATTGAATTGTGTCAAAATTGACATAAATGAGTTTTTTAAAACAATATTATATTATTAATTGATATTATATTCGTAAAAATATAAGGTTCGTCCAAAGGACTTATATAATGATAGGTTTATTATTAATGGACCACATGGAGGTCTCTTGGAAGTTTATTGTATGTTTATTAACCATATAATATAAAAATAAAAAGTGACATGGTAAATGTCAAACTAATTAACTAAGAGTTAAAACTGAAAGATAAGGTTACTAAAGTGTCCCAAACCTATCTAAAACCTATTTTTAGAGTTTTTTTAGACCTATCCCCACCTTATAATTTAAATAATCTTCTTTTGATCCATTAGAAACCGAATATGAATTTATTATAAAATAATATTTTTGGCTTTTCCTAAGGTGACCCTCACCCCTCTTATAAAAAGGCACTCACCCTTCCCTCTAATCCACACCTTCAAAGCATTTTGGCTCAGCCAAACCCTTCCCAAATATTATCTCAACTTCCCTCACTTCAACCTAGAGTCCAAATTTTTATCAGAAATCCAACCTAAGGAGTCCTTTTGATCAAATCAAAAGGAAGAACCCGAAGAAGATGTAATGTTTTCACCACCCTCTTTCAAGTTCCTTTATTCTTCAACTTCTAATTTCTTTTTTATTTAAATTATAAAATAATAACTACAGTATATTCTATATACTATGATGTAATTATAAATATAGTACAATCATATTCATTGTTCTATCCATCCTTTGAATGACATGTCACCATACATGCGTATGTACGGCCTACCGTCTCCACATCGTGGTGTAATTGTTATTCAATATTTTTGATGGGTATAATAATGATGTTTAATTCATGTAAATAATAAAAATAACACGATAATGATTCTTATAAATGATATACCATCCAATTATATATTATTTTAATATCAAAATAATGATATTGTCGCTCGTGCGTACGTACGGATTATCGTCTCCACGAACGCGATGAGATTCATTCCCCATCATATCCATTCAAGACTAAATTTCATTTGATGAATAAAAATAATTTTTAGAGAAATGATATCATTCTAGATATTAATAAGATACATTCTATCCATAAAAAATACGACTCGCATAAAAAATAATATAAAGGAAAACGAATCCGTTAACACCCGAAACGACGATAATACTAAGATCTTATTGACAAATTAATGTTAAAAGACCATATATGATATCATATTAATTTGAATGATTTTTGTAAAATTCGATAACAATTATTTTACCATTATATAGGAGGTTAACCTAAATTTTAACGAGGAAAAAGTACAATGTAAGGGATTTCTTATCTCGCTTTTAATTTCGTGAGATTTCCATTGTTCACTACTTATTTATTACATGTGGTGTGTGTATAGCCCGTGATTTTATTCATTGTGTAATATACTTTAATTTATGGATATTTACATCATCATTGTATTATCCTTCTTTCCTGGGTGTTTGTTTTGTATGTCACCAAATCGATAAGGGAAATTGAAATTTCAATTTCCATTCATTCGGCTTTACGCATACTTCATTGATTATTTTACTCCAAGATTATGTGTGGAATCACTATTCATTTGATTATGTCATAATTTCAACTCCATTTTATATGGATATACTTTTGATAAACATAATCACTCCATTGATAAATTCTCAATTCATCGGTATGAACTTGATAAGAGTAATTTTTACTCAATCTCGATTTATTGAGTTAAACATCCAATTCATTGGTGTTCTTTTTACAAGAACATGTGTTGATGTCCTCTGATTATTTTACACTTAATATCCATTCATAATGAGTGTATTTATATTTGTCACACATAATTATGTCGTTGATTTGTCCTTAACCTAAGGATACGGCCTTTATGATAGATTTCATCTCAATTTACATTCCATTGAGACTCTTTTGTTGTTATACACCAAATCACCTTTATATAGTATATATAATGTACTTTGACATAGTATATCATGAATCCCCCTATTATCATGATATTAAAAAGTTTTTATTACCTCAATTATTTGTATTCAATTGTCTCTCTTTTGGTTTGGAACTCTAACTAAAATATCATTTTAAAACGTATTAAAGATTTATTATTCTAAATCTTTCTCATTAATGTCCATGTTTTAAAAATGGTTTTAAGGATTTATTTATATAGAAATTAATGTTTTAAAATAAAAATTCATTTTTAAAGTTTCAAAGTGGTATGGGACACTTTGATTCAAAAATCTATTTTACATGGCTTCTTGATAGATAGTGTGAATTTTAAATGTTTTCAATAAAAAGGGGGATATTTCTCTCAATAGTTTAATTATTATTTTAATATATGTCAATATCCTTCATTATTATTGATTGAGGTTAAACTGATACAATAAAATCTTCCATATTTTATCAAATGAGTTATGTTTGACTCTGGATGTGCTATTTTTATACCATTCATAGTTTGTGGTTAAAGTATTGACATTTCTTATTCTAGTTTTAATACGAATTTTTATGTTATGTTTCAAAATTTTCATATGAGGAAGACATTGGACTTAGTAAGTGGTGGGTGGAGCCCGCTATAGCTCCTCGATGCATCGGTAGGTCTCATGAGACAAACTAGTGTCTTGGTACGAGGCCTTGACATATCTTATTTGTAGTCTTGGCACGAGGCCTTGACTATGTGGTTATGATAGTTTCGCATTATGCATTCCATCATTATGAAAGTGGTTATTGATATTGCATGTGATTATTCGACTAGTAGAATATCCATGTGAATAAGATAATGTATTATTTCATTTTATCTTTTCCATATTATGATGAAGTTCAGGTTTAAAAGGCTTTTTTCTAGTTATACATTTCCTTAAGTGTTTATGCTTATCTACGAAAGCTTCCGCTATATTGTTATCCTTACTGATCGTCTGAGCTCACCCCTTTCAATGTTTTATTTTTCCCAGGATGTGAAGGAGTAATTTATGAATGACCTATAGGGATAGTATGAGGGGATATGAATACAAGATGTTGTTGTAGTTTTTTCCTTATTATGTAATGTAAGACTTGTGAATGTATCTACTGTTTCCAATACTACTAAACTAATTGGTCTTTCGAGACATGATCCTTTGTGATCATGCCAATGCTATGTAATAATACACCGAATCTGGGAAACTGGGGTCGGGGAATTATAGTTGGTATTAGAGGAAGTTTAGTACAAACCTTAGAAGCTAGATTTGGATAAACTCTGATTAGAGCACATAGCCCTAAGAAAGACATTGAGCATTAGTATAGAAGAACTTCCTCGAATGTTGTTATTGTATATATTTTGTTAGTTTTCCAAGCAATGCATCCCTGTCTGGATACGAGCAGGTAGAGGCAGCTCTGGCACAGATGTACCTAGGGGTAATAACTGAAAACACTGCATTGAGCTAGACTCGAATGGAAACCGGTGCACGACAACGGGCCTTACTACACTCTTGGTTATGACACTCCTGAGGGATACTATTAAGATAATTTCCATTTTTATTAAAACCCAATTTGAAGTATTTTAATATAAAATGGGAATAAATGACCTTGGTTAATTCTAAGGTGTTTCAAATAAAGAATATGGTGTGATGATATTCTCTAAATGATTTTATGACTACTGTTACTCACACAATGCTTTCTGGTTTTAGTCAATAGATGGATTCCAAGGAAGTCATTTTAACATTGAGAATGATGTACAAGGTGGGAACGGTGGTGGAAATGAGAAAAAAATGGAATGTTGATAGTCATAAAAGATATATTCTTCATGCCAAATCAATTTTCAAAAAATATGATCAACAACATATATATTAACCAACCGCCGGACTCAACAAAGAAGAGAAAGGTGATGAATGATAAGAGCTCCAGCAGTGGAGACCATGGAGAAATTGTAAAGACCCATAAAATTAAAGGGATATTTTTTCTTAATTTTCTTTGGTATTTTTCAAGAACGCAGTTTCTGAAGGTGCCTGATTCTAAGGCCCTGTGTGCCCGGAATTAATTTCCGAAGTTAGGCTCATGTATGTTCAGTGAACGAATGAGTGGGTTTTTATAACTTTTTAACTGGTGCTCAGAATTGAAATCTGAGGGCATTGATGAACTCGCAACGCCGGTAATTACTTAAGAAAACCATTTCCAAAGGTGTGTTTTCTCAGGAGGAGTTGTTTAAAATTTGAGGTGTAAGTGAAGAATAAATAAAATTTGTAATCCAATTTTATTTTTCTTCTATGTAGTTTTATCCTTTGTGTGGAAGTTGGGTTGGTAACTACCCTTGGGAGAATAAATGAGAGGTGGGGCCCACATGAGCCCCCACCTTTTCACATTCCCCATAACCCCTTGAAACTCCCCTTTAATGCGAGACCACTCACCTCCCCCTCTATCCTCTTTATTCATGCCAACTCACTTTAATTAATTATGTGGTTTGGTCTGAATTTTAAAATCTTTGAGGTGTGAATAAAAATATATCATGTGATATTATTTTGGAGCTTTTGGTGTGTGAGAAAACCTTAACAACGTTCTGGAGTTTTTGGGAGAACTTTGGTGTGAAGAAGAAGAGAACTTCCCTCCGACGAAGAATGACACATCTTCAATGAATAACGGTTCTTCTTCGACGAAGAACACATTCCCTTCAACATAAAATGTTCTCAATGAAGAACGCCTCCGACGGAGAACGCGAAGACACCGATGACATGCCTTATCTTCTTCTTCCTCCGCATCAAGGGAGGAGACACCACCATGGGGAACGTCGCCATCGACGCCGGCTCTTCCTCCGATGACAACGGAATCGACACCGATCTTCCGCGAAGACCGATCATCACGACGCTTGCCTTTTCCCACGGCTCGACGGCATGCGACGTCTTTTCGAGGTAGGGGATTTATTGTTTTTGTTTGTGAATAATTGAGAATTATTCGTAATCTTAGCCCCTTGCAATTGAATAACGGGAGGGGGATAAACCGCACAAACTCGTCTGGCCCCCTCCCTTAATTCTGTTGTTGACCTTGTTTTGGTTTGGAACGGAGATGGCGCAGTGCCATCGCACCGCGCAGGATCGTGCGGTAAGGATGTGCAACGCTGTCATGCCGCGCCGTTGTAGTTGAACATGGTCGCGACGCCATCGTGCCGCACCAGAGAACCACAAAGGCACCGCGGCCGGAGCTGGGCCGTGGCGGAGGGGCGCGGCGTCGTCGCGCCGTGCCGGATGGACCAAGGTCGCGGCCTTAGGACACGGAGGAGCAGGGAGCGGTGGCCAGTTTCTGGCCTTCGACGTCGGAGCAGGAGGACGAGACCCCGTCAGTACTGTGGAGGCAGTAGTCAGCCAGCTGGAGCAGGCCGGCCGGTCATGGGAGAAGCAGGGGGTTCGTAACCCCTGACTGGCCGAACAGCAGCGGCCCCCATGTGGGGGGCCTCGTTTAATTGAACAGGGGGGGCATCCCCCCCTGACCACCCAGCCCGGTTACACCGAGCTCGCCGGCAGACCACCATCACACCGGGTCGGGCCGCACCAAAGCGAGAGGATCTAGACCCGGTTCGGGTCGACCCGGTTCGGGCTGACCCAGGGGGTCTCGGGCCAGGTCGGTCCGGGCCCCAAACCCCCTTTTTTGGACTGTTTTCAGTCATTTTCACATAACATGGGATACAGACCTCCGATCGATGCACGGTCATTTGAGATGTGATCCTTGGATCGAGACGGTCGATTTGGAATATTACACTCATGGTTTTGGAGAACTTTGGGTACGGACGGGTTTGTTCGACCACGAAACCAACCGGGCCCTCGGAGCGGAAACACATATATGTTGAGTTTCGGACGTCCGATTGACGTGTCGTCGACTTTGTTGGATTAATCTTGATGAGACAGAACTTTTTGAATACTTCGGCTGAGGTTTGGACGTAGTTGGATAGTGGTCGGGTTGAATTGAACATGAAATCCAACTGGCACCCTGGATCGGATAAGCTGATTACTTTTAGACCGGACGTCCGTTTGAAGAACCTTCAGCGGTGTTGGTGATCATGTTGAGAAACGGTCCCTATGAGTCTACCCTATGATATTTCAGGGTACAGTTGAGATACAGCCGGGTTGGTTCGCACATGAAACCAACCGGGCCCCTGGGACGAAAAGGCTAATAACTCACAGACTGGGCGACCGATTGACGCGCTGTCTCTTGCGTTGAGACCCCTATGACGAGGCGGTCCTTTGAGATACTTCTTCGTGGAACTTTGTGATACTTGGAGTATCGACCAGTAGCTCGTGGAGTGGACCCTCCCGGAGACGAACGTACGGAGTACAGAGACCGTGTAGCCGGATGAGACCTGATGAATGCTTGACTGACTCGACTTGGAGTGAGTCGACTAGCCCAGTTGACGTAGCACTACATTTTTTGGGTGCAGACCCATGGCGGACGAAGCACTACTGAGTTTGGGTCTTGACCCATGGTACTCGTCCGGAGAGTACCTCTACAGGCTATTAGGTGGGATGCACTACTATAAGGCTCCATCCTTAAACCTTACTTAATCTTGAGTTATTACAAGATTACACATTGAGGATCGTTTCAGGTTTAGAGTTTTAGAGAATTAGATCATAAAACTTTCATTACATTCCACATTTAAACAAATTGGTTACATAAAAGATAGTATTCATTTTTCCCATCAACGGAAACATATTTAAAATAAAACATGGATTCTTTCTTGACACTTACATGACACTATCATCATATCATGTACCCTTCCCTTTACCTGTGAATAATATTTCAAAAACATGGGATGAGGATAATAAGCTCAATAAGGGATATAAAAATATGGAAATGAAACATGAGTACATGTATACATAAGAATGAAATCATACTTTACCCATAAAACATAGGCATATTAAATCATGAATAAATCATAGAAATCATAATACATAAAACTATCTTGAGGCATTCATAACATTATTACGTAGGGAGTAACCCTCTTGGTTACGATTGGAATACCCATCACAGTATATTCCCTAAATCTCTTCGGAGAAACCTTAACGTTTAACCCCTTCGCGTTACCCAATGCATTGGAGAGCTATATCGGGCTTACCCGCCCTTAGTTTATCACAGAACCACCCGTTTTCATAACAATGCCCAAGAACCATAACATAAACGTATCACATAAAACATGCATAAAGGAAAAATAACATTTCCACATCACAATATAACATTTTAGGATATTGAAATAATGAATCCTTTCAAAAAAAACCCCATTTTCAAAACCATTTAAAAGATTTAATAAATAGATTTTTGAATCAAAGTGTCCCATACCACCTTGAATATTTTAACATTTTAAACCATTACTATCTATATAACTAAATCCTTAAAACCATTATTAAAACATGTATATTAATAATAACAAATCATTAAAACATTTAAAGAGATATTTTGGTTAAAGGATTTTGACGAAAATTAGAGACACTTGAATACAATAATTGAGGAATAACATTTAGTCAGAACTTTATAATATCATGAGAATAAATGGATTCATGATATAATATTCTTAAAGACAGTATATACACCATATAATAGTTAATTGGTGCATAACAACAATGAAGTCTCAATAGAAATTTAAAATGTGATGAAATCCCTTATAGAGAAGGAGTCCTTAAATTAAGGATAAATCAATCTCAAAATTGTGTGTGACAAATATAAATACACCGAATATAAGTGCATATTAAGTGTAAAACAATATAATGTCATTAACACATATTCAAAGGATGACATATTCAATAACTACATGTTGAACCCAAAGAAATCAAAATTGGGTTAAAAAGTTTCCTTGGTAAAATTCGACAGCCTAACGACGTCACTTCAAAATTTAGAAAATGAGTTGATGAGAGATAAAAATGGTATCTCATCACTAGGACATAATATTTACATCAATAAGGATATAGAAGAACATATCCCAATATAATATTATGTGAATTAAAAGACATAACAAAAGAATTCTTTTAAAAAGAGGAGGGTGAAAGGTTCCCTTACCGACATGGGTATCTTTCGAAACATACACCCCGTGAAAGAAGGACAATAAAAAGTTGATTTAAATACTCATAAATGAAATTATATTACACAATGAGTAAAATAATGGGCAGTACATACACCAATCAAAGGAAATTGTGGAAAATGTAGCATAAATCTCATAGGAATAAAAGTGAGATGAAAAATCTCTTAGGAAAACTCACCAGCCTAACGACGCCACTTAAAACTTACAAAAATGGATTGATGAGATCAAATAGGGTCTCTCATCATATTAAAATAAAATTTACACCAAGAGGAATATAAAATAACATCCCCCATCATAACAAATAGGAGCTTAAAAGAGGTGACATAAAGGATAGTACTTAAAAATAAAGAGAGAGGTTAGATCTCTTACGAAAATTCGGCAGCCTAACGGCGCCACTCAAAACATCCAAAATGGATTGATGAGAGAGAATAGGGTCTCTCATCATATGAACAAAAATATTACTGTAAAATTAATATAAAATAACATCCCAATCACAAGAAATATGAGCTTAAAAGGAATGACATAAAAGAGTGTACTTAAAAAGAAATAGAGGAGTAGGATCCCTTACCTCGGGTCCGACTTGACTCAATCGTTCTTTAACATCCTGAATAATAAACTTGAGTTAATTTATACTTTCTTAAGATCCTTTTTCAAGTTCATCATTACTTTTATATCACTTATTTCCATGTTATAAACATTATGTAATCATTTAAGTTAATAATTTTTGTTTTGTTGATATTTGGTTCTTACGTCGAAAGTGGACTTCTTACAATTACATGTTGTTCGTGTGGTCAAAGGTTCATTATATCCAGAATGATATTCATGATTTGGATATCATATATATCATATATATCCATAATATACATGTATTTATAATATTACATAATCATTTAGAGGTAAGAAATGAAATGCACCGTTCATGGAGACGGTAAGCCGTACTTACGCATGAACGCTACTTTCATTTCTATGTCATATTAATTGAATTAAAACTAAATGAGAGGTATGTATATTTTAATTCCAGAATTATATTCATAATTTATATGTAACATACATCATATATATTAACTTTAAATACATCCTTTATACATCCCACATATGGCATTAACGAGTCAAATCACATTGAGGGGGCGGTAGTCCGCACTTCCTAAAATGAAATTATCGTGTTTACCCACAATGGAAACCATAAAGTTATGCCAAAAAATAAAAATAAATAAGATTAAGTAAAACATAAACATATTATATATCATATATAAATATAGTGACTTCTTAATGGCCACATTTTATGGTGTTATATGAGTGTTGAACAATCATCGTTTTGTGAGGCAGAAATTCACCATCCACAGAAACAGTATGTTCTTTAACCATTTGATGTAGGTGTGTGTAATTGTAGCTCTAATTATTCTTATAACAACATCCTAGTATATTTAAGATACTGTATTTGTTAAAAACTAAATGAATAAAAATAGTTTAGGGGGTTGGAGAAGCAAAATAAAACAAAATAACACAAGTGAAGACATTACCTTAAAATCGGGCAACTCTTTTTGATTTCAGCTCAAAGGCTTCCTTGGGAAGACTTCTGCCCAAAGTTAGGATTCTAGGAGTAATAGAGGGATGTTTAGAGGTAAAATGAGAAGGGTTTTTCCGAGCCAAATGCATTGGAAGTGTGGGTAAGGAGGTAGAGGTGGGGGGCTTTTATAAGAGGAGAGGAGGGGCACTCTTGGAATGTAAAGAAATGTTACATTATTTGAAAATGCGTTTAGGATTTAAAAGGTCCCACATTGATATAATTATATGATAAGGTGATAAGTTTTCTAAATCCACCAATCCAATAGGTTTTGGACATGTTAAGGTCATATATTTTAAATTATCTTTTCATTTTATTTAAATCCTTTATTAATGAGGTAATCGCTGCATCATTATGATGTCATAAATAATTTTGTTTATTTAATGTCTAAAAATTATAAAAAAAATATCATGATGTAATAAATCTTTTTATCTTTCCAATGAATATTTATAGTCAAAAATCGGACTTGTATAACCCGATGTTATAATTGTTTTAGTAAAACAACTCATGTTTGTGTCATTTTTACTTTTACATTAAATAAAAAGTTATTTATGTCATTTCCCAACCAAAGTGGCTCCATGGGGTCCCCAAGTTGACCCATGGATTTTAGTGGTCGTCCATGACACATCCAATAAGGGTAGGACATGTTTCAAGCTCATATAATATTATTAAAACATTATTTTTACCTTAAACTACACTAATTACCTCTAATCGCGATTAAAAACTTAAAAGTTACTATTCACCAAACAATTATTTTAATTCCATTGAACTATATTTTACTTCTTAATGACAAACATGTATGTTGGATTTTTTTAAATTCAAAACACAGAGGTGGCAAAGTTTCATTTAAACAAAAAATTAGTTTCTTTAACTACCACTTAGTGGTTTCACTATTCATCAAAAATTGATGTTTTTCAGAAAAATACAAAAAACTCAACCTAAGATATATTTGATATTCCAAACTCAAAAATGATGTATATTTTACAAAATTCAAAACATATATGTTTCATTAATTAATTTAATAATTAATTCCCACTGTCAAAATAAATAGCGTGTTTTTAAGAAACAATATCTATTAAAAGATTGACACTAGTTTAAGTCCAATTTCAAATTGAAATTAATTCCAATGACCATTATTGGATTAAATGGTAAAAATATATTCTAATTTTACTTTAAAAACATCTCAAAAGATAATCTAATCATATAAATAAATTAGATTAAAAAGTGGTTTTGAATTAAAATACAACATTTTTCACTATTCATAAAAAAATGAACTTTATCGGAAAGATACAAAAAATTTACACAAAGTAAATTTTGATGTCTTGATTCTAAAGAAGAATTTTATTTTTTCAAATATAACACATAAAATTGTAAAAAATTGGATTTAAAAGAGGTTCTCCATCAAAAGGCGGTTAATCGACCTTCTAAAGATTATTAGAATGTTTACGCTTAAAGTTGAATTCATTCACATTTTTAATCCTCTAACATTTATTGTAAAAAGTAAAAATATTTGACAAAAATATATAATCATTTTTTAGTTTGTTCTGTTCATTCCCTCCATCACAACGGCTAGGCGTTAACTACCATTTAAGATAATATTATTTTATTATTATAGTGCAACGTAAGATTTCAAAGAAACTCATTGTTGCATATTCGGTAATCCATCAAGCATAGAGTTCCCTTTAAATTAATATTAAAATTTTATTCACAAATAGGGATAAAAAAATGTCATATTCTTTATTTACCTGGGGTGTTACATCCTTCCCCCCTTTTGGGAATTGCATCCTCACAATTTTAAAATTGGGCTCAGAAACTTTATTGAAAGTCCCACATCGGAACAAGAGTCGAAAAAACAATCACTTTAAAAGAAATAAAGAGGAGTACAGAGGTCACCCGAGTTAACCCATACTAGGATTCCATGTAAGAAAATATGGACATGGAGAAAAAAACAAAGGGTCATGTTCTAAGGGAGAGTGATAGTAGACATGTCTAAAAGAAAGTTAACAGCAAGAAAATCACAAACTTGTGATGGGTTAAACGGTATTTGATTCCCCAGTATGAAAAGTTAATAGACAACATTTTTGTTTTAAGTTTCTTTTTATTGAGGAATTTATTCGTAAGGAAACATAATCACTTATCATGTTGACTTCCAGCTTTTATTATATTTCTTACACAAACTCATATTTTCTCCAAAAGACCAGTATTTAGGAAGACTTGTTCACATTAAGAGTACTATAATAAACTTCTAGAGAATCAACTAATCCACAAAAGAGAACTATATACTTCCCATGTCTTTAGACTTTAACCAAAACCAGAACCAAAATGGTTAGTACAAGATCAGATAATCCAGAAAAGGATAACCATTTATAAAAATAAAATCTATTCTTAATCTCCAAAATTAGTCCAGCAAAACCCAAAGTTCAACGAGGACCATTTGATAAAAAAAATTTCAATAAAATTATTCAAAGTAAACCAAACTAAGATTGAATCCCAAATATTTGAAGGATTTAGTCACATAGTCTTCCAAGGTACAAATTAACTTTTATCTCCAAATAACATCAGTTGCTCTTAAATTCTCATATTGAAAAGTAATTAACCTAATCACATATCCTCTATGGTAGGTTAATAATTTCCATAGATAACCCAAAATAAACTTACTCTTGATTCCTAAAATAATCTAACTAAAAATAATTAGTCAAACTAACCAGGGACTTCACGTAGTCCAGTGGTAAGAGATAAATACCAGTCGCACTTTGGTTGTGGGTTCGATTCCCACAGCATTGTCCGACGCGACGGGTTGTCACACGGTCTTTGTGTTTTCCTTTTTCCAAAACTATATAATTCTTAAAACATTCCCCAAAACGAGATAAAATATTCAAAAATGATCATAACATATTTTAACCTCAAGTTTATCTCATGCCTTTCATTTTCCATCATAACATATAATAACCCATAATTACCTCAAAAGTAAGTATCATATAAACTATAATGGTTACCTTTATAATTATTACCTGAAATTCCACATCGATTGGTCAGCTCGTACATGATGCATTACAGATCATACCAAGGTTCAAGTGGTTGATCATGACTCCTTGATAGTTGGTTTAGAGCAACCATGAGTTTCCTCATTGAATCCCCCATTTTTTCTATTATCTTAGTCAGAGAACCACCACAATTTCCTTCAAGCCTATTGTCTCTTTGGTGCCTACTAGATCCATCCATTCACTAAAACCAAAAATGTCAATGAGAGTATATCAACAAAACCATCATGTACTAATGAGGAAGGTAAACACTAAGATATACTTACTCATTCACTTTATCAAAAACTAGGACTCTTTCGGAAATCCTAACCAGTATGACAATGTCACTTGTGCTTAGAGAATACCCTAACCTCTAAAGTTATCTAAACTGACCTCTGATACCAACTATAAGGCCCCATCCTTAACCCTTACTTAATCTTGAGTTATTACAAGATTACACATTGAGGATCTTTTCAGGTTTATATTTTTAGAGAATTAGATCATAAAACATTCATTACATTCCACATTTAAACAAAGTGGTTACAAAAAAGATAGTATGCATTTTTCCCATCAACGGAAACATATTTAAAATAAAACATGGATTCTTTCTTGACACTTCCTTGACACTATCATCATATCATGTACCCTTCCCTTGACCTGTGAAAAAAATTTCAAAAATGTGGGATGAGCATAAAAATCTCAGTAAGGGATATAAAAATATGGAAAGGAAACATGATTACATGTACACATAAGAATGAAATCATACTTTACCCATAAAACATAAGCATATCAAATCATGAATAAATCATAGAAATCATAAGACATAAGAAAAACTTGAGGCATTCATAACATTCTTATGTAGTGAGTAACCCTCTTGGTTACGTTTGGAATACCCAACACAGTATATTCCCTAAATCTCTTCGGAGAAACCTTAATGTTTAACCCCTTCGCGTTACCCAATACATTGGAGAGCTATATCAGGATCACCCGCCCTTAGTTTATCATGGAACCACCTGTTTTCATAACAATTTCCAAGAACCATAACATAAAAATACCACATAAAACATGCATAAAGGAAACATAACATTTACACATCATAAAATAACATTTTAGGTTATTGGAATAATGAATCCTTTCAAAAAACCCAATTTTCAAAACCATTTAAAACATTTAATAAAGAGATTTTTGAATCAAAGTGTCCCATACCACCTTGAAGATTTCTACATTTTAAAAAATTAATATCTATATAAATAAATCCTTAAAACCATTTTAAAATCATATATATTAATAAGAACAAATCATTAAAACATTTAAAGTGATATTTTGGTTAAAGGGTTTTTACCAAAATTAGAGACACTTGAATACAATAATTGAGGAATAACATTTAGTCAGAACTTTATAATATCATGAGAACAAATGGATTCATGATATAATATTCCAAAGGACAGTATATACACCATATAAGATTTAATTGGTTCATAACAACAATGAATTCTCAATAGAAATGTAAAATGTGATGAAATCCCTTATAAAGAAGGTATCCTTAAATTAAGGACAAATCAATCTCAAAATTATGTGTGAAAAATATAAATACACCCAATATAATTGGATATTAAGTGTAAAAAAATAAATGGTCATTCACACATATTCAAAGCATGACATATTCAATAACTACATGTCGAACCCAAAGAAATCAAAATTGGGTTAAAAAGTTCCCTTGGTAAAATTCGACAGCCTAACGGCGTCACTTCAAAATTAAGAAAATGAGTTGATGAGAGATAAAAAGGGTATCTCATCACTTGGAAATAAAATTTAAATCAATAAGGATATAGAATAACATATCCCAACATAATATTATGTGAATGAAAAGACATAACAAAAGAAGTCTTTTAAAAAGAGGAGGGTGAAAGGTTCCCTTACCGACATGGGTATATTTCGAAACATACACCCCGTGAAAGAAGAACAATACAACATTGATTTAAATACTCATAAATGAAATTATATTGCACAATGAGTATAATAATGGTCAGTACATACACAACTCAAATGAAATTGTTGCAAATGTAGCATAAATCTCACGGGAATAAAAGTGAGATGAAAAATCTCTTAGGAAAACTCGGCAGCCTAACGGCGCCACTTAAAACTTACAAAAATGGATTGATGCGATCAAATAGGGTATCTCATCATATTAAAACAAAACTTACAGCAAGAGGAATATAAAATAACATCCCCCATCATAACAAAGAGGAGCTTAAAAGAACTGACATAAAGGAGAGTAATTAAAAAGAAAGAGAGAGGTTAGATCTCTTACGAAAATTCGGCAGCCTAACGGCGCCACTGAAAACATCCAAAATGGATTGATGTGAGAGAATAGGGTCTATCATCATATGAAAATAAAAATCACAGTAAAATTAATATAAAAGAACATCCCAATCACAAGAAAGCTGAGCTTAAAAGGAATGACATAAAAGAGTGTACTTAAAAATAAAGAGAGGAGTAGGATCCCTTACCTCGGGTCCGACTTGACTCGATCATTATTTAACGTCCTGAATAATAAACTTGAGTTAATTTATACTTTCTTAAGAAACTTTTTCAAGTTCATTATTCCTTTTATATAACTTATTGTCATGTTATAAACATTATGTAATCATTTAAGTTAATAATGTTTGTTTTGTCGATATTTGGTTCTTAAATCGAAAGTGGACTTCTTACAATTACATGTTGTTCGTGTGGTCAAAGGTTCATTATATCCAGAATGATATTCATGATTTGGATATAATATATATAATATATATCTAGAATATACATGTAGTTATAATATTACATAATCATTTAGAGGTAAGAAATGAAATGCACCGTTAATGGAGACGGTAAGCCGTACGTACGCATGAACGCTACTTTCATTTCAATGTCATATTAATGGAATTAAAACTAAATGAGAGGTATGTATATTTTAATTCCAGAATTATATTCATCATTTATATGTAACATAAATCATATATAATAACTTTAAATACATATTTTATACATCCCACATATGGCATTAACGAATCAAATCACTTTGAGGGGGCGGTAGTCCACACTTCCTAAAATGAAATTATCGTGTTTACCCGCAATGGAAACCATAAATGTATGCCACAAAAGAAAAATAAAGAAGATTAAGTAAAACATAAACATATTATATATCATATATAAATATAGTGACATCTTAATGGCCCCCTTTTAAGGTGTTATATGAGTTTTGAACAATCATCGTTTCGTGAGGCATAAATTCTCCATCCACAGAAACAGTATGTTCTTTAACCATTTGATGTAGGTGTGTGTAAGTGTAGCTAGAATTCTTCTTATAAAAACATCATAGTATATTTAATATACTGTAGTTGTTACAAAAGTAATTAATAAAAAGATTTTAGGGGGTTGGAGAAGCAAAATAAAACAAAAGAACACAAGTGACGACATTACATTAAAATCGGGTAACTCTTTTTTATTTGAGCTCCATGGATTCCTTGGGAAGACATATGCCCAAAGTGAGGCTTCTAGGAGTAATAGAGGGATGTGGATTGGCAATATGAGTAGGGGTTGGCCTAGCCAAATGCTTTGGAATTGTGGGTAAGGAGGTAGAGGTGGGGGCCTTTTATAAGAGGAGAGGAGGGGCACTCTGGGAAAGTAAAGAAATGTTACCTTATTTGAAAATGAGTTTCAGATTTAAAAGATCCCACATTGATTTAATTAGAGGATAAGGTGATAAGGTTTCTAATTCTACCAATCCAATATGTTTTGGACATGTTTAGGTCATAGATTTTACATTATCTTTTCATTTTATTTAAATCCATTATTAATGAGGTAATCGCTGCATCATTATGATTTCATACATAATTTTATTTATTTAATGTCTAAAATTTATAAAAAATATCATGATGTCGAAAATCTTTTTATATTTACAATGACTATTTATAGTCAAAAATAGGACTTGTATAACCCCATGTAAAAATTTATTTAGTAAAACAACTCATGTTTGTGTCATTTTTACTTTTACGTTAAATAAAAAGTTATTTATGTCATTTCCAAACCAAAGCGGCTCCATGGGGTCCCCAAGTTGACCCATGGATTGTCTTGGTCGGACAAGACACATCCAATAAGGGTAGTACATGTGTCAAGCTCATCTCATATTATTAAAACATTATTTTTACCTTAAACTACAATAATTACCTCTAATCGCGATTAAAAAATTAAAATTTACTATTCACCAAAAAATTATTTTAATTCCATTGAACCACATTTTCCTTATTAATAAAAACCATGTATGTTAGATTTTTGAAATTCAAAACACAGAGGTGGAAGAGTTTCATTGAAACGAAAAATCAGTTTCTTTAACTACCACTTAGTGGTTTCACTATTCATCAAAAACTGATGTTTTTCAGAAAAATACCAAAAATTAACCCTAAGCTATATTTGATATTCCAAACTCAAAAATGATTTCTATTTTAAAAAATTCAAAACATATAAGAATAATTAATTAATTTAATAATTAATTCTCGCTGTCAAAACAAATAGCGTGTTTTTAAGAAACAATATCTATTAAAAGATTGACACTAGTTTAAGTCCAATTTAAAATTGAAATTAATTCCATTGAACATTATTGGATTAAATGGTAAAAATATATTCTAATTTTACTTTAAAAACAATTCATAAGATAATATAATCATATAAATAAATTATATTAAAAAGATGTTTTGAATTGAATACAACATTTTTCACTATTCATAAAAAAATGAACTTTATCGGAAAGATACCAAAAATTTACACAAAGTAAATTTTGATGTCTCGATTCTAAAGAAGAATTTTATTTTGTCAAATATAACACATAAAATTGTCAAAATGTGGATTTAAAAGAGGTTCTCCATCAAAAGGCGGTTAATCAACCTCTTAAAGATTATGAGAATGGTTGCGCTTAAAATTGAATTCATTCACATTTTTAATCCTCTAACATTTATTGTAAAAAGTAAAAATATTTTACAAACATATATAATAATTTTTTAGTTAGTTCTGTTCATTCCCTCCATTACAATGGCTAGGCGTTAACTACCATTTAATATAATATTATTTTATTATTATAGTGAAACATAAGATTTCAAAGAAACTCGTTGTTGCATATTGGGTTAGCCATCAGGCATAGTGTTCCATTTAAATTAATATTATCATTTTATTCACAAATTGGGATATAAAAATGTCATATTCTTTATTTACCTGGGGTGTTACAACTACTATGTTTGGGTGGCAGACCCCGGCGGGAAGCACTACTGTGTTTGGGTGGATGACCTGTGGTACTCGACAGGAGGAGTACCTCAGCAGTCTTAGGTTAATGAGCAGTACCTTGGAGTCGTGAAAGGACCATTGTACACTCCAGAGACGGGGCTCTTCAGCAGTTACGGTTTCCATAATGAAAATCCTGGTTTGAGATGATTCTATGATATTTTTGTTTACCTCATGATTGATATGGGTCACATGATAACTTAGGTATATGTATGGGCATATACCTAGGTAGTGTTTATCAGTTTATTTCATAATCTTAGTGTTTCCTCATGATTGAGATGGGTTACTTGATTACTTAGGTATATGTATGGCTATATACCTAAGTAGAGGTTATTAGTTGAGATCTTTCTTTGTGGTTATCCCTGTTAGATTTAGTGAGACCTTGAGGGTCTCAGGGTCCCTACTTAGTATCGTTATACTCACCCCTACACGGGCTATTCCAGCACCTCATTGTGTTAGTTGTAGACGACGGGCAGTGCTGACAGAGGCCGAGTGTATGAGGACTGGATAGTACCCGGAGGTAGATCCCACGACGAGTCAGTATCCGGAGGTGGACTTCACAATGTGATGATACTCAGAGGAGGTCGACGGGAGAGAGTGTTGTGGAGCCTATCTGTACCTACCCTTCTGGTAGGATTCTTGGTGGACGATCTAGGAGCTGCGCTATCTGTACCTACCCTTCAGGTAGGATCCGTGGTAGACGATCCAGGATCTGCGCTATCTGTACCTACCCTTCAGGTAGGATCTGAGGTGGATGACCCATGAGTTGTTTCTATTCATCCAGCTGTTGTCTTTTCTGTTGTACTTTCGTTCAGTTGTAGCTGTACTTTTTAGTTGGGTTTGTATTCTGGCCCTTTTACTTTTCATCACTTCTTTTGTACTTAGTGCTTACTTCCTATTGTACTCTGTTTGTTTTTCTTACTTAAGTCAATTCCTTCCCAGTTATCGGGATTTATGCATTTGGTGCTAGTCTCCAACCCCTGGCCTATGGAATGCGGGATTGGGGTAGTCAAGACACGGGCCCTGAGGATGAGTCGTGACAAATTGGTATCAGAGGAGTCAGTTCTACCACAGAACCTATAACTCTGATATTCCCTTCCTATGAAGCAATCGTGTTAATGGAACCGAGTGTGGTCTTCAGTTCAGGGAGTCCAGTGTTAGTGCGGCGGCCAACGTATCCGTACACCCGGACCCTGACTACTGATTTTCGACTTTGTGCACGAAAAACACTGATTGCGTGTGTGTTTCCAAGAGTTTTAAAGTCAGCTCAAACTAGGTCAGCTCACCAGGTATAAATCATTGACTGTGTCGCATCTGTTCAGGATGTCTCCAAGCAGACAGTCAGTTGGATTTCCGAGAGAGTACTCGATGATGGCCCACCGAGCAGTGAGGCTCCGGTGCGGGGCCCTTTTTACTATGTTGGCACCCTCGGGTGGTGTACCAACAGCACCACCACCTGATAGGCAGCAGATGCCACCAGCCATTCTAGCGAACTGTGCACCCTGGCAGAGTGCATTGCACGAGTTCCAGCAGCAGCTGCCTCCGAGGTTACGAGGCGAGGCAGATTCCCAGACAGAAGAGAACTGGATGGAGGCGATTTCTAGAGTTTTCCTCCTAGCTGAGACATCAGTAGAGTGGATGGTGGACTTGGATACTAGTGTTTTCTAGTGAGTGACCATGAGGATGGTCCGCATAGTGATGAGGCTTCGGTATGTGGATTGATGCCTGAGATAGTGCCTTCGGGTAGTGTGTCAGCTATACATCACTACCTGTTGGTCAGCAGTTACAACTGGCCGTGCCAGTAGGTGACACATGTAGGCTTACATCCTTACACGTGTTCCAACATCAGATACCCTCAAGTTCTGAGGTGAGCCCAACTCATAGGAAACTGAGAACTGGCTTGAGGAGGTGACTGAGAGTTTTCTAGAGCTTATACAGCTTCGGCAGGATGATTTTTCAGTAGCTTAGTATTCATCGAGGCATACCGATCATTATTGGTACTTGATGACTACGATATGATCAGTACATTAGAGCTCGGACCTCAGAGCGAGGTGTGTTTAAAGGATATTCGACTGATCACTTTTTCCTCTATGCATTCCTACTCACATTAGGGTGCTAGAGGGAACCTTGTGGTTGAATGTTCTTTGGCTGAACAAATACAGCTAGAGAATGTTAAAAGTTGGGAAAGAAGGAAACTGGCGCCAGTCTCAGAGACATGGGCGTGTAAAATGTTTCAAGAAGATGAAATGTTAAGGAAAGATAAGTCTGCAGAGCAGAAAACATGAAGATCTAGGAGAGCAGCATGAGGTGGTGTACATTTCAACATGTTACAACTACCCGCCTTTGTTGTCCCTGCCAGGCTCAGGGAGCTGGATGGCAGGGGAAGAGAGTAGCTACATGCAGTCAAGGAATTTGACCCAATGGATCTAAGAATGATTTGAGGGGAGATCTGTGTCCACTAATAGCTGTCTTAGTAACATACATTGATACAAATCATTCCTTCCTTCCATGAATCTTGTCCCAGACCTTGAGTTTCCGGTAAGCCGTAGACTTGACCCTCACGTCTGGAGATACCTTTGGAGGAGAATCGATAATCACACTTACGCCGACAGTGTGATCTGACCCACGAGGTGAGATTTTCGGTTGGAATCTCTTGGTGGCAGCATCGAGGCCTTACGATGTTGTTCTGAGTATGGATTGGATCCACAGCTCATACACGGAATGACTGTATTAGGCAAAAAAGGTTGTGGTTTATCTACAACGTTGGGATGGGGTTTTCCTTGGTCAGAGAAAAGGAAAACCCAGGTAGCACAGGATGGAATCATGCATAAGAGGGTGCATTCGATCACTCAAGAGATGGCCAAACTTGCTTTTGTGCCAAAATTCTCTAGAGTTGCGACACCACTTCCATTAGAGCTTTCAGGAGCTAGGTTGACCGGTGCACCCAACATGTGGGCGTTGGTTACATAGATCACTGCGACGCATTAAGGACTGGACTCCGGTGTGTCCTGATGTAGGAGTGGGCAATGATCGCCAATGGATCACGACAGCTGAGACCGCACAGAGCTGACAGGAAGCCTCTAGAGTTTAAGGATGATGACCACGTCCTTATACGGTTCTCACCTCGACGAGGTTTACGGAGATGTGGCCAAGGTGGCAAGTAATCTCCAAGGTTCAGCGGACATTTTCAGGTCCTCAGCTGGGTAGGCGAGGTGGTTTACCACTTGACTCATCCACCTCAGTTGCACTGGGTGCACGATGACTAACACGTATCTCAACTGAGGAGATACGTGCTTGACCCGACGCAAGTCATCGACCATGGGGAACTGGACTTTGGCGATGGGGTGACTTTTGCGGGGTTCCAGAAGAGGTTGAGGATTGACAGGAGCGGATCCTACAAGGATGGTTGATTCCTTGGGTGCACTTTCACTGGAAGTATGGTAACCTCCAGGTGATCACATGGGAGCGGAAGGCTCAGGTGCGTGCTCAGTACTGCTTTTGTATCCCTAGTTTGTGTTAAATCATTACGAGGACGTAAAGCCCTGAGGTGGGAGTAATGTAAAGACCCGTAAAATTCAAGAGAAATTTTTTCTTAATTTTCTTTGGGATTTTACAAAATGCAGTTTCTGACGGCCCCTGATTCCGAGGCCTGGTGTTCCCGAAATTAATTTCCGAAGATAGGCCCAGGTACGTTTAGTGAACGAACGAGCGGGTTTTTTGAACTTTTAAACCGGTGCTCAGAATTGAAATCTGAGGGAACCGATGAACTCGCAACGCCAGTAATTGCTTAAGAAGAACTTTTCCGAAGGTGTGTTTTCTCAAGAGGAGTTGTTTAAAATTTGAGGTGTAAGTGAAGAATAAATAAAATTTATAATCCAATTTTATTTTTCTTTTATGTAGTTTTATCCTTTGTGTGGAAGTTGGGTTGGTAACTACACTTGGGAAAATAAATGAGAGGTGGGGCCCACACGAGCCACCACCTTTTCACGTTCCCCATAACCCCTTGAAACTCCCCTTGAATGTGAGACCACTCACCTCCCCCTATCTCCTCTTTATTCATGCCAACTCACTTTAATTAATTATGTGGTTTGGTTTTAATTTTAAAATCTTTGAGGTGTTAATAAAAATAATATCATGGGATATTATTTTGGAGCTTTTGATGTGTGGAAAAACCTTAACAACGTTCTGGAGTTTTTGGGAGAACATTGGTGTGAAGAAGAAGAGAACTTCCCTCCGACGAAGAACGACGCATCTTCAACGAATAACGGTTCTTCTTAGACGAAGAACACTTTCCCTTCAACATAGAACATTCTCGACGAAGAACGCCTCAGACAGAGAACGCGAAGACACCGACGACGTGCCTTCACTTCTTCTTCCTCCGCGTCAAGGGAGGAGACACCACCGCGGGGAACGTCACCATCGACGACGGCTCCTCCTCCGATGAGAACAGAATCGACACCGATCTTTCGCGACGACCGATCATCGCGATTCTTGCCTTTTCCCACGGCTCGACGACATGCGACGTCTTTTCAAGGTTGGGGATTTATTGTTTTTATTCGTGAATAATTGAGCGTTCTTCGTAATCTTTTCCGCTTGCAATCGAAAATGGGTGGGGGCTGAACCGCACAAACCCGGCCGACCCCCCTCCCTTAATTCTGTTGTTGACCTTGTAGTGGTTTGGAACGGTGAGGTCGCGGTGTCGTCGCACCGCGTGGGAACGTGCTGTAAGGATGCATGGCGCCGTCGCGCCGCACCATTGAAGTCAAACATGGTCACGACACCATCACGCCACACCGGAGAACCAAAAAGGCACCGCGGCCGGAGCGGGGCCAGGGCGGAGGGGCGCGGCGCCGTCGCGCCGCGCCGGATGGACAAATGTCGCTGCCTTAGGCCACGGCGGAGCAGGGAGCGGCGGCCGGTTTCCGGCCAACAGCGTCGGAGTAGGGGGACGGGACCCCGCCGGTGCTGTGGCGGCAACAGCCGGCCGGCCGGAGCGGGCCGGCCGGTCAGGGGAGAATCCGGGGGTTCGTAACCCCCGGTTGGCCGAATAGCAGTGGCCCCCATGTGGGGGCCGTGTTTAATTGAACAGGGGGGTAGCCCCCCCCCCCCCCCCCATGACCACCCAGCTCGGTTACACCGAGCTGGCCAGTGGACCGCCAGCGCGACGGACCGGGCCGCGCCAGCCGGGCCGGGCCGCGCCCAAGAAGGCTAGACCCGGACCCGGGTCGTGTCGACCCGGTTCGGGCCGACCCAGGGGATCTCAGGCCGGGTCTGTCCGGGCCCCAAACCCCCTTTTTCTGACTGTTTTCAGTCATTTTCCCATAACATGGGCTACGGACCTCTGATCGACACACCATCAGTTGCGATGCTATCCTTGGATTGAGGCGATCTATTCGGTATATTACACTTAGGGTTTTGGAGAAATTTGGGTATGGGCAGGTTGGTTCGAACACGAAACCAACCGGGCCCTCGGAATGGAAACTCTTATATCCTGAGTTTCAGATGTCCGATTGATGTGCCGTCGACTTTGTTGGATTCCTCTTGATGAGATGAAACTTTTGGCATACTTCTCCTGAGGTTTAGACGCAGTTGGATAGTGGCCCAGTTGGATTGAACCCGAAAACCAACCGGGCCCCTGGATCGGAAAAGATGATAACATTCAGACCGGACATCCGTTTAACGAACCGTCACCATCATTGGTGATCATGTTGAGAAACGGTCCCTATGAGGATACCCTATGAGAGTTCGGGGTACAGTTGAGATACGGCCGGATTGGTTCGCACAAGAAACCAACCGGGCCCCTGGGATGAAAAGGCTAATAAATCACAGACCGGACGATCGATTGACGCGCCGTCTGTTGCGTTGAGACCCCTATGATGGGGCGGTCCTTTGAGATACATCTTCATGGAACTTTGTGATACTAGTAGTATCGACCAGTAGGTCATGGGTCGGACCCTCCCGGAGACGAGCGTACGGAGTATGGAGACAGTGTAGCCGGCTGAGACCCGATGACTGCTTGACAGACTCGACTTGGAGAGAGTCGACTAGCCAAGTGGACGGAGCGCTACATTGTTTGGGTGCAGACCCATGGCGGACAGAGCACTACTGAGTTTGGGTACAGACCTGTTGTACTCGTCTAGAGAGTACCTCTGCAGGCTATTAGGGGGGATTCACTACTGGGTTTGGGTGGCAGACCCCAGCGGGAAGCACTACTATGTTTGGGTGGCTGACCTGCGGTACTCGATAGGAGGAGTACCTCAGCAGTCTTAGTTTAGTGAGCAGTACCTCGGAGTCATGACAGGACCATTGTACACTCTAGAGATGGGGCTCTTCAGCAGTTGCGGTTTCGATAATGAAAATCTTGTTTTTTGCTGAGTCTATGATCTTTGTGTTTACCTCATGATTGAGATGGGTCAATTGATAACTTAGGTATAGGTATGAGCATATACCTAGGTAGTGGTTATCCATTGATTTCATAATATTTGTGTTTCCTCATGATAGAGATGGGTTACTTGATAACTTAGGTATATGTATGGGTATATACATAAGTAGAGGTTATCTGTTGAGATATTTCTTTGTGGTTATCCTTGTTGGATTTTGTGAGACCTTGAGGGTCTCTGGGTCCCTACTGTGTATCATTATACTCACCCATGCACGGTTTATGCATGTACCTCGTTGTGTTGGTTACATACGATGGGCAACGCTGATAGAGGCTGAGTGTTTGAGGACTGGACAGTACCCATAGGTGGATCTCACGATGAGTCAGAATCCGGAGGTGGACTTCACGACGTGATGATACTTGGAGGAGGTTGACGGGCAAGAGAATTGTGGAGCCTATCTGTACATACCCTTCAGGTAGGATCTGTGGTGGTCGATCTAGGAGCTATGATATCTTCACCTACCCTTCAGGTAGGATCCATGGTGGACGATCATGGAGCTGCGCTATCTGTACCTACCCTTCAGGTAGGATCCGAGGTGGACGACCCATGAGTTGTTTCTATTCTTCTAGCTCTTGCCTTTTCTGTTGTACTTTCGTTCAGTTGTAGATGTACATTTCAGTTGGGTTTGTATTCTGGACCTTTTACTTTTCAGCACTTCTTTTGTACTTAGTGATTACTTCCTCTTGTACTCTGTGTGTTTTTCTTACTTTTATAAAGGCAATGCCTTCCCGGTTATCGGGATTTACACCTTTGGTGCTAGTAGCCAGCCCCTGGCCTATGGAAGGCAGGCTTGGGGTAGTCACGGCACGGGCCCTGAGGGAGGGTCGTGACAGAAAAGAATCCTCAATTTCCATCATGCAAGAAATGTGGATGGAGACACCCAGGAAAGTGTATTAGTGGGACAAAGAAATGCTTTACGTGCAGGAAAAAAGGGTATAAAGTGAAGAATTGCCGAGGAAAAATGAAGAGTACTATGGAAGAAAATAAAAATGGTCCCAAGAATCCATTTACAATCATTTTCCTTCAATGTAGGGGACCTGGCCATTACCCGAGTGAATTCCTTATTCTATATGATCACCTCATGGTCAAGGAAGAACCTATGAAGAAATAAATGGATGGAAAAATGATTAAAGTTATTAGTGCTCCTTATTGATGGGTTTACTTTGGAATAATTTTCTCTTGTATTTTTAACCTCGTAGTTTTCCATGTGAGAATGATATTAGAAGAAGAATTATCTTTTCTCTTGTGTATATAGTTATAAATAACCATTTGGTTTTATATGATAATTTTGATTGAGGAAGTTACAACTTATTATATTTTGGGAGGAAAATTCAAGGTATTAGATAAAATTTGTGGTTAAATTATGTTATGGTTATTTTATGGAATTTAACTAATTTTGGTAATGTTATAAAAACTTGTTTTTGAAAAAGAACAACACACAGACCATGTGACAACCCATCGCGTCGGATAAATCTCTGGGAATCGAACCCACAACCAAAGTGAGATTGGGATTTATCACCTACCACTGGACTACGTGAAGTCCCTGGTTAGTGTGACTATTATTTTTAGTTAAATTATTTAATTTATTAAGAATAATTTCATTTGGGATCTTATGTATTATCAAATGTATACCCTTAGTATAGGAAAATGATTTGGTGATTAAGTGATAAATGTTATTTTGGAAGATGTTAGCTTTGTTAGGAACACTATATGCCCATGGAAAATAAAATAGTATGGGATTTCATTTGAGGAGTAATGGTGGATTTTTATCTATGCTTTTATTGTGGATATATAGTGATTTGGGTTATTTATAAAAATGATTAACCTATAATAGAGAATATTTGATTAGGTTAATTACTTTTAAGTATGTGACTTTAAGAGTAAATGATGTCATTTGGAGATACCATTTAACGTGGAAGACTACATAACCAAATTCTTCTCTGTTTTGAGTTTCAATATTATTTTTGGATTTTATTAAAGTATTTTAAGGACAATTATTTATTGAATTCTATTTATTTAACTTTGGGGTATTGTTGGTTTAATTTTAGAAATTAAGATTACTGTTTCTTCCTCTAATGAAATAACCTTTTGTGGGATCATCAGATCTTATACTAACTATTTTTGTATTGATTAATCTCTAAATACAAAGTAAATATATAGTTTATTCTTTGTGGATCATGTGATTCTATAAGAATTTTATTGTAGCTCTTCTAGTGTGACCAAGTCTTCTGGAATACTCATCATTTACAAATTAGTTAGTAGTAGAAATTTATTAAAGAATGAAACTTTACTTAAAAATTATGTATTTCTCTTTATGTTCTTAGTCAATATCAGAAATGAATTCCTCATCTTTATGTAATGTAACTTACAATTAATAATAATAATGTTGTCCGTTTACTTTTCCTACTGGGAAACTAATGACCGTTTGTCGCATCAAAAGTTTGTGGTTTTCTTGTTGTTAACTTTCTCCTGATCATGTTTTCTATCCCTCTCCATCAGAACATGACACTTATTTTATCATCCATATCCATGTTTTTCTACATGGAATCCTAGTATAGGTTATCTTGGGTGACCTTTGAACTTCTCTTTCTTTCTTTTAAAGTGATAGTTTTATTAACTCTTTTTCTGATGTGGGAGTTTCCATTATATTCCCAACCCCAATTTTAAATATGGCGAGGACACAATTTATTGAAGGAGGGGAGAATGTAACACCCCATTCTTCCACGGTATGGTTCTTTCTGAATAATACAGTATCATGTGTTGTACGCAACTTCAAGTTCTAACACACACCACAACTAATAAAACTATCTGTTATGAATAGCAATACCCACTTTTTGAAATATTATACATTTTATCATTCAAAATTTACTTCATTTTTGGATTTGGAATATCGACATTAGCCTAGGGTGAAATTTTGGTACTTTTCGGATAACTTTCATATTTTGATGAATAGTGAAAATTACGAAATTTTAATTAAAAACAACTTTTTTATCTAAATAATTAATAGTGATAAATAATTAATTTGAGTGGTTTTAAAGTATATATAGAATATATTTTTAAAATTTAATACAATTAAGGTCATTGGACATAATTTCACATTTAAACCAGACATAAACAAGTGTCAATCTTTTGATAGTTATTATTTCTTAAAAACATGCTTTTTGTTTTGACGACGAGAATTTATTTTAAATTAATTTCTGCCACTTATGTGTTTTGAATTTGGAAAAATAGATTCTATATTTGGAATTAGTATATCCATATTATTTTAATAGTTAACTCTTTTTTATAGACATTTTGAATAATTACATTGGTAAATATTTTATTTACCATGGTTAAAGGGTAAATCAGGTAAATAAGGGTAAAAAAATAATATTATAATAATATTAATTTACCCTAAAACGTGTCTTAACCCTATTGGTTGATACAAGTCCAACCATGGGCATATTTGTGTCGATTTTGAGACCCCATGGATCCACTTGTAAGGGATAATGACACTTTATATTAATTAAGTTAAAGTAAATTAAAAAATGACATAAGCATATATCTTTTAGAAAAACAATTTTTAGACAGGGTTATATATGTTATATTTTAGACTATAAATATTCATTAAAAATATAAAAATATTTTCTAAATAATGGTATTTTATTAAGAATTTTTATACATTGAATAATTAAATATATTTATGACACAACAATGATACAATATTTTCCTTATTAATGAAAGAATCAATTAATTGGTATTATAAATGTTAAAATAAATATAATTTAAAAGTTTTGATGACATCCAAGAATTTTATTGGTTAATATGAAATGTTATTATTTCTTAAATGAATTTGTTTCCCATTAATAAAGTTGTTAAGACTTTAACAAAAAATCAATTATTGAATAGTTTCAAAATTGACATAAATGAGTTTTTAAAACAAATATTATATTATTAATTGATATTCTATTCCTAAAAATATAAGGATTGTCTGAACGAAATATATAATGATATTTTTATTATTAATGGACCACTTGGAGTCCTCTTAAATGTTTATAGTATGTTTATTAACCATATAATATAAAAATACAAAGTGACATGGTAAATGTCAAACTAATTAACTAAGAGTTAAAACTAAAAGATAAGGTTAATAATGTTTCCCAAACCTATCTAAAACCTATTTTTTGAGTTGTTTTAGACCTATCCCCACTTTATAATATCAATAATCCACTTTGGAGCCATTATAAAGCTAATATGAATTTATTATAAAATAATATTTCTAGATTTTCTTAAAATACCCTTCACCCCTCTTATAAAAAGGCACTCCCTCTTCCCTCTAATTCACACCTTCAAAGCCTTTAGGATCGTCCAACCCCTTCCCAAATATTCTCTAGACTTCCCTAATTTCAACCTATAGGCCTTATTTTAATCATAAAGCCAACCTATGGAGTCCTTTTGATCAAATCAAAAGGAAGAACCCGAAAAATAGGTAATGTTTTCACCACCCTCTTCCAAGTTCCTTTCTTCTTCAACTTCTTATTTCTTTGTTATTTCCATTCGAAAATAATAACTCCAGTATATTCTATATATTATGATGTTATTATAAATATGGTACAACCATATTCATTGTTCTATCCATCCTTTAAATGACATGTCCCCATACATGCGTACGTACGGCCTACCGTCTCCAAGTCGTGGTGTAATTGTTATTCAATATATTATTATTTATATGGGTATTATAATGATGTGTAATTCATGTAAATAATATAAATAACAGGATAATTATTCTGTATAAATGATATACATCCAATTATATATTATTTTAATATCAAAATAATGATATTGTCGCTCGTGCGTACGTACGGATTACCGTCTCCACGAACGCGATGAGATTCATTCTCCGTCATATCCATTCATGACTAAATTTAACATTTTGAATAAAAATAATTTTTAGAGACATGATATCATTCTAAATATGAATAAGATTCATCCCATCCACAACAAATACGACTCGTATAACAAATAATTTAAAAAACTAATCCGCTAACACCCGAAACGACGATAATGCTAAGATATTATTAAAAAAATCAATGTTAAAAGATCATATATGATATCATATTAATATAAATTATTTTTGTATAATTAAATAAAAATTATTTAACCATTATACAGGTGGTTAAACAATCTTCGACCAAGGAAAAAGTACAAAGTAAGGGGTTTCTTATCTCACTTTTAATTTCGTGAGATTTCCATTATTCACCACTTATTTATTACATGTGGTATGTGTAATCTCCGTGATTGTATTAATTGTGTAATATACTTTAATTTATGGATATTTACATCATCATTGTATTATCCTTCTTTCATGAGTGTATGTTTCGTATGTTAGCAAATCGATAATAGAATTTTAAATTTCAATTTCCATTCATTCGGCTTTACGCATACTTCATTGATTATTTTACTCCAAGATTATGTGTGGAATCACTATTAATTTGATTATGTCATAATTTCCACTCCCCTTTCTATGGATATAATTTTGATTCACATAATCACTCCATTGATAAATTATCAAGTCATCAGTATGATCTTTATAAGAGTAATTTTTACTCAATCTCGATTTGTTGAGTTAAACATCCAATTCATTGGTGTTATTTTTACCAAAATATGTGTGAATTTACTTTAATTGATTTACACTGAATATCCAATCATATTGACTGTATTTATATTTTTCACACATAATTATGTCATTGAATTATCTGTAACCTCTGGATACGGACTTTATGAGAGATTTCATCTCAATTTACATTCCATTGAGACTCTTTTGTTGTTATATACCAAATCACTTTTATATGGTGTATATAATGTACTTTGACATAGTATATCATGAATCCCTTTATTATAATGATATTACAATTTTTTCATTAGCTCAATTATTTTTATTCAATTGTCTCTCTTTTTCTTAGGAAATCTATGTAAAATATCATTTTAAAATGTTTTAAATATTATTTATTCTAAATCTTTCTCATTAATGACCATGTTTTAAAAATGGTTTTAAGGATTTATTTATATGGACATTAAAGTTTTAAAATCAAAATTAATTTTAAAAGTTTCAAAGTGGTATGGGACACTTTGATTCAAAAATCTATTTTAAATGGCTTCTTGACAGATAGTGTGACTTTTAAATGTTTTCAAGAAAAAGGGTGATATTTATCTCAATAGTTTAATGATTATTTTAATCTATGTCAATATCCTTCATTATTCTCGATTTAGGTTAATCTGATACAATAAAATCTTCCATATTGTATCGAATGAGTTATGTTTGACTCTGGATGTGCTATTTTTATACCATTCATCTTTTCTACTTAAAGTATTGACATTTAGTATGATAGTTTTAATACGAATGTTTATGTTATGTTTCAAACTTCTTATATGAGGAATGAATTGAACTTAAAAAGTGACGGGTGGAGCCCGATATAGCTCCTCGATGCATCGGTAGGTCAAATGAGATAAACTAGTGTCTTGGCACGAGGCCTTGACAAAATATTATTTGTAGTCTTGGTACGAGGCATTGGATATGTGGTTATGATAGTCTGGAATTATGCATTCCATCATTATGAAAGTGGCCATTGATATTGAATGTGATTATTAGACAAGTATAATATCCATGTGAATAATTAAATGGAATTATTTCATTTTATCTTTTACATATTAAGTTGAAGTTCATGTTTAAAAGGATTTTGTTTTAGTTATACATTTACTTAAGTGTTTATGATTATCAATGAAAGCTTCTGTTATATTGTTATCCTTACTGAGAATCTAATCTCACCCCTTTCAATGTTTTATTTTTCCCAAGAAGTGAAAAAGTAATTTATGAATGACCTGCAAGGATAGTATGAGGGGATATGAAGACAAACTATTGTAGTAGTTTTTTACCTTTTGATGTAATGTAAGACTTATGAAAATATCTACGGTTTCCAAGACTACTAAACTAATTGGTCTTTCGAGACTTGATCCTTTGTGATCATGCCAATGCTATGTCATAATGCACCTAATCTAGGTAACTGGGGTCGTGGCATTACATTTATATCTACTAAAGTCTCTTATAACTAATTCCCTTTGAATACTTGGTTTTAAGCCACTAAGGAATCGATCAACTGTACATTTAGGTTGGATGATAAAGCCTGAAGCATAACATGCATGTCTTGTAAAATTTTCCTCGTATGTACCAATATATTCATCATCCTATTTCATAAGATCAAGGAACTTCTTTTCAATTTTTGTTTGAAAAATACGAGGGAAGTACTTATTGAAAAATAAGTTCTTGAACTCACCCCATTGCATGGATTCAATTTCATCTTGCTGCCTTATATTCTTGATTAGAGTCCACCTCTAGTCTGCTTCACCTTCTCAACAATAAACAAACAAAATGACTTTTTTATATTCCGAATAAAGAAGAATGGAAAATATATTTTCAATGGTACTTATCCATTGTTCAGAAAAAAGTGGATCACAAGACCCACTAAAAGAAGGTGGACGTTACCTCATGAAGGATTCAACAGAATGTTTCTCCCTTCTCTGCTCATTTGGGAGTCTAGAATGATTCATAGCTTGTGTAAGTATAGTAATAAGATTTGTAATTAAATTTCCCATAACATTTGGTTGATAAGGAGGAAAATAATTTCATTTCCTAGTGTACTAATCATTAACATGGCTCATTCGAATCCCATCTATTGTCTAAAACCCAGAAATAATAGTCTGAGAGGAAAAAATCATACTAGGAAAAAAACATAATCAAGGGGGAGTAATTTTAATCACTGAGATCTTCAGTTTCATCTTAGGTTATTTATGATCATTACCATAATTCTAGGACTATAACCTATAGTTAGACATACCCTTAGTGACATCCCTTGACATACCATAGAAATATCTATAGGGATCTCACTAAATTTTTCTCATCCTAGTTTCCAAAGGTTAACAAAACCTTTTCTCTGATAACAACTCTAAGGACCCAAGCTTGATGTACATGGTCATTACATTTCTTTTTGAAGAATAATTAATAAAGTTCACAAATATAAACCCAAATACCATATTATTTTAGTGTATTCCAAAACATGGAATATAATCCTCTAACTCACAGAAAGATATTCAGAATATCCCAAAAAGATCATCCACTTTTGTTTTCCTACCTAAAACCATTCATTAAATCCTGGGGAAAATAAAAAATAAAACGGGTGAGCTCAAATTCTTAGTAAGGATAAACATTGAGAACATAAAACAAACCATAAAAATAATAATGTAAAAACATTAACATAAAATTTAAATATCAAAATATCGAGTCATGAAATAAATCTCGGCTGTACATAAGGATTAGATCATAAATAAACATTAACCATGATAAAATAGCATTGGAATAACACCTGGAATTTTGGGAAAAAAATAAGCACATAATATTATTTCCATATTTTCCATGGAATTTCTACCAATACCATCATAGTGGGAAAAGTCCATTACTGAACCTAGTATACTTGTTGTTCCAGCCATGTATTACCAAACCAGATTTACTTCTGGTTCCAGCTCTGTATTACTGAACCAGATTTGTTGTGGTTCTAGTCATGTCTATCTCATGAGATATAAATATATACCCAATAAATTGTAGGTATATATAGGTCCCACCCATAACATAATGAAATCAATCTTACATGTTCCACAAAAACATAAACCTTTCACCATAGAATAACCCAAGGAACAAAAAAATGAGCATCTCAAACATCGTTCCATCATAACATAATCCCAATAAGATAAACAAATTTCATAAAACTAATTCCATCATAAACACAATAAAATAATAGTAATAATTGGGATAGAAACATAAACTTATGTCATATTTTATGGAATATTTTTTGATAAAACACTTGAGATTAATTCCTGAGAAAAATAACCTTTCTTATTAAAAAATGTTTTCTCTACTCAAAATGTCATGCAAATATTAAAAAAAATTAGATGAAAATAAAATTGAAACCATGTAATTGAATCTTTATGGAAATAATGTGTCATGAAACTTTAAAAATCCATTCATGTAATATAAGTTAAAAAAATATTATCCTCATACTTTTTCCAAAAAAGTCAAAAAGTACCTCAAATCGAATAATGACAAAAGATTCCTTTCATACCGTTTAATAAAAATTAACCAAAGGGTAATATTAACTTTAAAATGGATTATAGTAATATGAATAATATTACATAATTATGAATCATGGATGTGGATGATTACTATACCCTAGTAAATACTTACGTATAAACAATCTCAGATAAAATGAGATTGGAAAATTATCCATTACCTTTGGTCTGACATACATCATATTTTTTTGAAACTCTTATATTGTTAGTTTAAACATATTATTAACTTGTAATATAGTCATAATAATATTTTTTATATCTTATATGATTCAATTATGATTTTTTATTACTCGTTCATTTATCAATTCCAGGTTAAAGCAACATTTCGGGTAATAATCATTTTATTTATTGCATGTTTTTGGACAAGTTATTATTGATATTATTACTCATATCATGATTTACAAACATCCAAAATGTAAAAAATGATTTATATATAATATAAATTCACCATATAAATATATATAATAGATAGATAAATGAAATATAATACATTGTTCACAAAGACGGTAGGTCATACATACGCATGAACGTTGTTTATATTTCATTATTGAATTGAATATAAGAAAGTAAATGAAATAGATATATATATATATATACATAAATAAATTATCATTATTATGTCATATATTTCATTCTTATTTATTTTATATACTTTATAATCATAAATTAATGGTTAATGTGGAGAATGAATCTTTTCGCGTCATGGAGATGGAAGGTTATACGTACGCCCGAGCAATGATATCATTGACTTCATGGTTAAATGGTATGGAATTGGATGGTATATTAATTATAAAGAATAGTTATCATGTTATATTTCTTATTTACAGCCATTAAAATCATCACTATACCCATACAAATTTTGTATTGTTGAATAACAAATTACATCATGGCATGGAGATGGTATATCATACGCATGCACGCATGGTGATATTGTTATTTATAGGATGGATAAAAGGATTTATAAGGTTTGACCATAATTATAATAGAATATAATAATGTATAAGATAATTTAATTATTAATTTAGTATGATAACAACATAATATGAGTTAATATAATAAGAAATAAATTTACAAATAGGTGATAAAATAGTTACCTCTTTTTCGAGTATCTTATTTTGATTTGCAGAAAAGGTCTCCCTGGGATGGATTTCTGCCCAAGGTGTGGCCTCTAGGATTATGGGAGGGATTTTGGGAGCTTATTTGATAATCTTCGTTAAGATAAAAATTCCCTGAAAGGAGTGAGTAAGTGGGTAGAGGTTGTAGCCTTTTATAAGATGGACGATGGGCACTTTAGTAAAGTCCTGAAATATTAATTTATTATAAATTTATTTCCCACTTATAATTGTCACAAACTCATTTATTTAGAATATAAGATTATTATCGGTCTAAATTCTTTCAACCGATAAATATTATACATGTTTTGATTTTATTTTAAACCATATCATTTTGATTTATCCTTATTTAATCTTTTTAATTTTATTTGAGGTAATAATATTCTAAATATTAAATGGTTATAAATATTTACTTGTATATTGTAAATTATCCATAATTGTATCCTTTATGACATTTTAGACCATATAATTTTTACTATTTAATTTTAAAATATATTTGGGAATTTTAAATAATTTAATAATATGTTATTTTTATAATATATCGATAATGTCAATTTTGACACTATTCATTTATTTGAATTTAAAGAAAATAAAAACAGAAGATAAATTCGAACCAAAATATTTAATACATTAGTTACATGTCATAGTCATCTATAAAATTCATATAGGGAATTAATTAGTTCTTATTTTTTTATTTTAATATTCTTAAAAAAAATTATTTGATATTTATATCAATAAAATAATTTGTACATCACTATTGTTGTAACACCCCACCCCTACCTCATTGGATTGAGGTGGCGGTGAAGGATACTTGGCCTTAAGAGACGTTACCAAGACGCCAAAGGCTGGCAATAAATGCCGAGGGCTTCAAGATCAAGTTGGGGAATGATTTTCCCATAAGACAAAACCAATCAAACCAACAGCTAATGATGCATTCAATTTCAAACCCAAACATGTATTCCAAAACGACAACCAAGTTGTTCCACAACACAACTCAAAACCAATACAACTAGACATGTCCACAAAACACCAGAGTACAAGAAGAAACTAAACAACCAAATAATCATGAGCCATGACACCTCCACAGCTCTACACCCAGCTCCAAGCTCCAAGCTCTACCAAGACATCACAACGCACCACTAAAGGAGGTTTATGCCTTACCATTTCCCATGTCACGGGACACGACATCTGCAAAGACACCAACGTGCCAAAGCTAGGGGTGAGTACTAAAACTCAGTAGGATTTCCCCAAATGACTTCCCTACACATGCCACTAGGATAAAACTATTATCACAATTATATAAAATAGTTTATATAATTTAAATCACAAGTGAAACAATTTTCATAAGCCAAACATGCCCTTACCAAGCCATCACAACCAAACCATGCAACCAAGAGAAAGCCAACCAAACATGACACAAGCCATCTCATCATTTACATGTTATCCCAACAACTTTCATCTTGCAAAGCAATGCACAAAAAAACAACCAAACAACAAAACAACCAAACGGTGGAGCTTCCGTCCAACTCGTTCACCCATTCACACTAAGCGGAACATCATGTCCACTTGTCCATGATGGTGGCCCTTACATCCACTATCCATCCCCTTTTTGTAGTGGAACTTCTCTCCACTTCCACAGAACATTCAAAATAGCCAATGCCAAGCATATAACCCACCAAGGTCACAACCACATGCAACCAACCATTTCCATTGCACATCAATCCACTTCAATAAATCACCCATTTATTTAAAACCATTTTTCCATGCCAAACAACATTTCAATAAAACAACCCCTTTTATTGAAAACCATTTCCATCAATAATTTTCACAAATACACTATAGAATCCCATTTTAAAATCTCTATTTTAAATTCCATAACAATAGCATTTCACTATAAAACCCTCTTTTCCCCAAAAACCCCCAAAACATCACCCAAGGGATTTCCAACCAATTTTGCATAACAATTCCCAATTAATTTTTAGCACAACAATTATTGGTAACAAGGAACCACTAGTTCTAACCAAGTGGAGTCAATAGAGAAGCCACCTACCTTTAGGGTTCCCGAGAAATTGACCCATGAACTACTGCTCCTAGAATCCGGTGAACGCACCACCGAAACCTCTCTAGATCACTTTCCCTAACATCCACAAGACTTAATATTAACATCCAAGGCAACCCCAACCCTATATGTACACCCAACAAATGTAGATCTAGAAAACCACGAAAGAGAGGGATGTGGATCTAGAGGAAAACACAAGAGAAGCAAGAGGAGAGACTAACTCGGGATAAACCACCTTCAAACAGCCTTGAAACCCCTTTGAAACGCTTACAAATCGAGTGGGAGAGCACCATTAACCCCTGAGAACCCAAAATACCGAGTGAGGCTCCAGTGAGTGGAAGATAGGAGTGAAATAGTTTATGCCTGAGGTAGCCTAGAACTTATAACCCTATTTTTAAGTGGCTGCACGGTTAGCCGGCAAAGTTTGGAAAATCGTGCACTAACCGTGCGCATGCTACTGCCTCGAGAAAAAATTTCTGCATGGTTTCCTCACATGGTTTGGAAAACTATTCACAGGCCGTGTGAAGCCTACTGTCTCCCCTGCACGGTTTCCTGGAGAACCCGCATGGTTTCCACTAACTCTGCTCAAACTGTGCACCCCTTTAAAGGCCTCCAAACTCATCCAAAACCATTTCAAAATCTCCCAACCTCTTCCCAACTCATCCCATGCACATTAAACTCATAAAAAACATGAAAAATACCACATACCACAAACTAGCGGTACTAAATTCACCCCACCATTGGAATTTCTGTCCTCGGAAAGTAGTGAACCTGTCGTTTGCTGAAAGAGCTCGGGCCACTGCTCGACCATCTCTTTCTCCCGCTCCCAAGTCTCCTCTTGAATCTGACCATGTTTCCACAAATCAAAAACTAAACCGATTATTTTACCATGAAAGACTTTATCTTGCATATCCACAATCCAAACTGGCACTTGCACCAACGAAGCATCTGGTTCTAGATCAACATGATTCCATCGAATCCCATGGTCACGATCATGCTGGTACTTTTTCAACTGAGACACGTGAAACACATTGTGAACCGCACGAAACTGTGGTGGAAAATCCAAACGATAATCCACCTCACCAAACTACTCATGAATCTCAAAAGGTCCAATATACCTCAGAGATAACTTTCCCTACTTCCAAAACTGAGGATGTCCCAACCTAGGGGAGATCCTCAAGAACACATGATCACTCACCTCGAACGACAACAGCCATTGACGATGATCCGCATATGATTTCTGACAACTTTGAGCCATCACCATTCTCTTCCTGATTAACTTGACCTTCTTCGTAGTCTCCTAGACAAGGCTCGGTCTAACTATCGAGGACTCAGCCGTTTCCACCCAACATAGTGGAGAACAACATGGCCGCCCATAAAACACTTCAAACAGATCCACCTGTATGGAAGCATAATACTTGTTATTGTAAAAGAACTCAACCAACAGCAAGTTCCCCTCCCACGAGCCACCAAAATCAATGACACAAGCCTGCAACATATCCTCCAGAGTTTGAATCGTCCTCTCAGATTGAACATCCATCTGAGGGTGATAGGCTATACTCATAGTCAACTTAGTTCCAAAGTATTGTTGGAAGGATTTCCAGAAACGAGATGTAAACCACGGATATATATCTGATACAATCGAAACTGGAACACCATGCCTCTTTACCACCTCCCACATATAGATTTTGGATAGATCCTCCACCGTATGAAAATCACAAATCAGGATGAAATGGGCCTACTTCGTTAGCCTATCCACAATCACCCAGATGGCATCATGCTTTCTGACTGTTCTTGGGATACCTGTGTCAAAATCCATCGCTATCTGCTCCCACTTCCAAACAGGGATTGGTAAATACTGAAACATTCCTGCTGGCCTTCGATGCTCTACCTTGACCTGGTGACAAGTCAAGCATCGTGAAATAAACACAGCCACACATCTTTTTATACTATCCCACCAGAAATGTGCTTTCAATGATTTATGCATTTTCTGAATTCCGGGATGAACAACCCACCTGGAATGATGATACACCCTAAGAAGAACCTCCTTAAAAGAAACTTGTACAACCATCCGATTCCAAAAACTCAAAACTGAATCTCTATGCAGTTGCCAACGCTCAATGGTCTCCCCACCATTGAGTCTCGACCCCAAGGTCACAAACTCTGAATCATATATCTGTGCCTTTCTAACCAGGACAACCTAGTCAGGAATCAACAAAACTGGAAAGAAGACCACTCTATCACCCTGGTCCTCACATTCCAACCGCATATCAGCTATAACTGACATCAACTGCCACTGGTTTGATTCCTGTTTCACCACCTGAGCATATGATTTTCTACTCAATGCATCCACCACAGAATTTCCCATACCCAGTGTATACATCAAGTCAAAATCAAACATCTGAAGATATTCCATCCATCTATTTTGCCTCATGTTCAAATCCCTTTGTTTGAAAATATGCTTCATGCTCTTATGATCTGTATATACCGTGAATTTATCACTAAAGAGATAATTACCCCACACTTTCAAGCATGGACCACTACTGCCAGCTCCAAATCATGAGTTGGGTAGTTCTTCTCATGCACTATCAACTATCTTGATCCATACGCAATGTCATGATTCCCTTGTATGATAACACACCCTACCCTTATCACGATGCATCGCACTACACCACGCACCCTTTTCCTGATTCTAGAAAAACCAGGATTGGTGCTGATGTAAGAAGACCCTTTAGCTCTTCGAAACACTGCTGACATTATTCATTCCACTAGAATGGAACATTATTTTGTGTCACAGCTATCATCGGAGAATCCAAACGTGGAAAATCACGAACAAAATGCCGATAATACCCAAGTAGAACAAGGAAACTCAGTATTTCAAACACATTCTTTGGAGGTTTCCATGAGACAATAGCTTCTATCTTTTCTGGATCCACTGAAACCCCTCTTTCTGAAATCACATGGCCAATAAAACGAACTTCCTGTATCCAAAAGTCACACTTTGACAATTTGGAATACAACCAATGGTCCCTCAAGATCCCCAGCACTGTCGCCAAGTGATGCTCATGTTCCACCCTTGTCTTTGAATACACCAGAATATCCTCTAAAAATACCACCAAAAATGAATCTAGATATCTCTAAAATATCCAATTCATCAATGACATAAACACCACTGGCGTATTCGTTAGAACAAAGGGCATAACCACATATTCATAATGGAAATATCTACTTCTGAAAAAAAAATTTAGGAATATCCTCCTTCCTCACTCGTAATTGATTATATCCCAACCTCAGGTCGATCTTGGAGAACCATTGGGCTCCCCTCAACTGGTCAAACAAATCATCAATTCGTGGAAGTGGATATCTATTCTTTATCATAACTTGGATAAGTCTACGATAATCAACACATAGCCTCAATGTTAGATATGCCTCTTTCACAAAAAACATCGGTGCTGCCCACGGTGACATGCTAGGCCGGATAAACCCTTTGTTTTCTAACTCTTCCAACTGAACTTTCAATTCCCACAATTTAGACGGTGCCATCCGATAAGATGGAAGTGAGATAGGACTAGTCCCGGAAGGAGATTAATCGTAAACTCCACTTCTCTTATGGGAGGTAACCCTGAGAATTCATAAGGAAAAAAATCCATGAACTGATCCACCACTGCGGGAGGAACACTCTGCTCAACACCCGCTACCGATTCCAATGACAAAACCTCCAACTGATATGATAACATAGCCACTGCTGGTGCCAAGAAACCCGTTGAACCCTACCTTTCATGCTTCTCTCCTCTAAAGAGATGTCTAACACCATCGTGTGTCCTAAAAGCCATTGTTCTCGCATCACAATAAATGTGGGCCTCAAAAGCCACCAGCCAATCCATTCCCATAATTACATCATACCCATCCATCTCATGCATTGATAAATTCCACACTATCTCAACCTCACCCAAAATAATAAAACATTCTCTACACAAGAAGGCTCGACACTCTTTTCGACCAAGAGGAGTTTGATGTTTCAAAACCAAGGGCATCATTTCTACCATTAAACCTAGAAAATAAACCACGTGTGCTATAATAAAAAGAGTGCGAAGCACTCGTATCAAACAACACTTGCATCAAGGACGAATTTAAAAGAATAGTACCTCGCACTTTGGATGGTCCCGAATGATCATCCACCACAACCTGCTCATCTCCGAACACATGTTTTCTTGACACACTCTACTCTTTATTGCTCTGCTGAGGCCTTATGGTATTCTGAGAATCACCATGACCCACTTTACTCTGCTGATGAGGGATGTGCTACTGCCCCCGTCCCGTCAAAGAATGCGACGTCTTCAATCCCTGAGGAGTGTCAAGCGCACCTGACCTTCGAGAATTCCAACAATAACGCTGCAGATGCCCCATCTTCTTATAATTATGACATGCTCGAGGTTATGCAGTACAATCCCTCTTGATGTGGTTCATAGAACCACAATGAACACATCCCGGCTTTCTCTGGGACTTCGGAGGAAGATTTACCAATCCTGCCGTCAGATTATATGCCATATTCACGCCCTGGGAATAAGTGTCCATCCTTCACTTAGACCCAGAGTTAGATTTCCGACTATTCCCCATGTGTACCACCATGCTTCCTCCACCCAGAGCGCCCAACAAATCCCACTCAGCCACTGAGGCTCTATACACCATCTCTGTGTAATCATCTATACAAAGTGCCACTATCTTTAAACTGGTTTATTGCCTTAACCCTGATTCAAATATCCTGGCCTTCAACGATGTGATACCTGCCACCTTGGGTGCAAACCGCACTAAATTCATGAACTTAGCTGCATACTCAGTCACAGACATAAGCTATTGCATCAAACTGGAGAAATCAGTCGTATGCTAAATTCTGAACATATGTGGGTATAATTATTTATTTAACAATTCATCAAAGCCTTCCCACATCATACCCAGGTCTATCCCCTCTTGGAATACCATCTCCCACCACTGAAGGGAAATATCTTCCAACATATACGTGGAAAACTTCACTTTTAACTCTACTGGTGTTCCCAAGAACATGAAGATCTTGTTCATTCTATTCAACCATGATTCTAACCTCTGCGGCTCTAAATCACCCCTGAAGATAGGTGGATTATGATTTTGAAACTGAACCGAATGGTCCACATGCCTTGGTTCATCCACTATTTTTCCACTTTCCACAGCTTGGAAGGCATGCACTATGCTTTGCACTAGCTACTAGTTCACCTGAGGCTCAGGTGCTACCATATTCTCAGCAGCCTGCTCTGGTTGGTCTCTATGACGCCTACCCGGTGCCATTTTTATAAACATAAAACAAATAACCATGATTCTCACTTCCATTGACATCAGGAAATCCAATTTCAAATCACATTACACAACACTATCACAATAAGTCTTTCCACCAGTTCACATTTTCCACATGTTCCATGTTTCACCATTTTGAAAACCGAACCATTTTCAAAATACCAATTTATTCACATTATAATTTCACACATTCATATCACATCATAAATCATTATTCCCCAATGAAATATGCATCCAAGAGGGAATTCATTTCTACCTTATATTCTATGCACATCTCATTGGCTACACCCATGACAATGATATTTCAAATGCCTATAAGTGTCTCCAAAAAACTTATGTACCCAACTCCCTAGTAACTTGAATTTCAGCATAAAAGGGTTAGCTACGTCCTTTTATACTATACATTCCATGTTCCGACAATCCTACACCTTTCTACCATCTCGACTCAAGGAGTATACCACAAAATATTTCAACACCAAATTTGAAAATCAACTCCAAAGGGCTGAACAAACTGATACCACTTGTAGCACCCCGCCCCTACATCATTTTCTTGAGGAGGCGGTGAGGGATACTTGGCCTTAGGCGACATTCCCAAGATGCCAAAGGCTGAAAATAAATTTCAAGGGCTTAAAGATCATGTTGGAGAACTATTTCTCCTTAAGACAAAACTAACCAAACCAACAGCTAATGATGCATGCACTTTAAAACCCAAACATGTATTCCCAAATGACAACCAAGTTGTTCCACAACACAACTCAAAACCAATACAACTAGACATGTCCACACAACATCAAATTACAAGCGGAAACTAAACAACAAAATCACCATGATCCATGACACCTCCACGGCTCCAAACCTAGCTCCAAGCTCCAAGATCTACCAAGACATCACAACGAACCACTAAAGGATGTTGATGCCTTACCTTTTCCCAGGTCACGGTACACGACATCTGCAAAGACACCAACGTGCTAAAGCAGGGGGTGAGTACTAAAACTCTATAGAATTTCCCCAAATGACTTCCCTACACACGCCACTAGAATAAAACTGTTAACACATTTATATAAAACAGTTTATATAATTTAAATCACAACTGAAACCATTTTCATAAGCCAAACATGCCCTTACCAAGAAATCACACCCAAACCAAGAAACCAAGGTAAAGCCAACCAAAAATGCAACAAGCCATGTCATCATTTACACGTTATCACAACAACTTACATATTTCAAAGCAATTCACGACAAAACAACCAAACAAACAAACGGTGGAGCTTCCATCCATCCCGTTCACCCATTCACACTAAGAAGCACTTCCCGTCCACTTTTCCTTGATGGTGGCCCTACCTTCCACTATCCATACCCTTTTTATAGTGGTACTTCTCGCCACTTCCACACAACATTCAAAATAGCCAATTCCAAGCATATAACCCACCAAGGTCACAACCACATGTTATCAACCAATTCCCATGCACATCAATCCCCTTCAATAAATCCCCCATTTATTGAAAACCATTTTTCTATGCCAAACAGAATTTCAATAAAACAACCCCTTTTATTGATAACCATTTCCATCAATCACTTTCACAAATCCACCATAGCATCCCATTTTAAAATCTCCATTTTAAAATCCATAACAATAGCATTTCACAACAAAACACTCTTTTTCCCAAAAATCCCCAAAACATCACCCAAGGGATTTACAACCAATTTTTCATAACAATTCATTAATAATTTTCAGAACAAAAATTAATTGTAATAAGGAATCACAAGTTTTAACCATGTGGATTCGAGAGAGAAGCCACCTACCTTTAGGGTTCCTGAGAAATCGACCCACGAACAACTGTGCCTCAAATCCGGTGAACGAACCACCAAAACCTCTCTAGATCACTTTACCTAACATCCAAAAGCCTTAATATTAACATCCATGGAAACCCCAACCCTAGATCTAAACCAAAAATGTGTAGATCTATAAAACCACGAAAGAGAGGGATGTAGATCTAGAGGAAAAAAAAGAGAAGCAAGAGGAGAGACTTACCTGGAAGAAACCACCTTTAAACCGCCTTGAACCCCTTTTGAAACGCTTCCAAATCGAGTGGGAGAGCACCCTTAACCCCTGAGAACCCAAAATACCGAGTGAGGCTCATGTGGGAGGAAGATTAAAGAGAAATAGGTTAATCCTGAGGGAGCCTAGAACTTATTACCTTATTTTTAAGTGGTTGCATGGTTAGCCCACACGGTTTTGGAAAACTGTGCGCTAACAGTGAGCACGCTACTACCTTGGGAGCAAGGGCCCACACAGTTTCCTCGCACGATTGGGAAAATCGTGCACAGGCCATGTGAAGCCTACTATCTCCCCTGCATAGTTTCTTGGAGAACCCACACGGTTTGCACTAACCGTGCTCAAACCGTGCAACCCTTTAAAGGCCTCCAAACTCATCCAAAACCATTCCAAACTCTCCCAACCTATTCCCAACTCATCCCATGCACTTTAAGCACATAAATACGTAAACAAAGGCCACATACCTCAAACCGGGGGTACTACAATTATGCCATAATTAATGGTAATTATATAATATCTAAAAATTATATATAAATTAACATGATGTAAATAATTTCATTATATTTAGGGAGAATATTTATGTTTTATGTTTTATCATTTTTATCTCTATAATAAAATTATTATACTTATAAGATATATGAGAGTTACATGTTGTCACTTTCCTTTTTTTTAATATAATTACATCACTTTCGTGGAAAAAAGTCTTTTAAATGAATCAATTCCGACCCTTAGGTGATATGGTTCAACTTTAATTCATCTGATAGGATTTTGGTAGGTGTTAGGGTAATTTTATTATATTTATCATGTTGTTTGTTACCCTAATTTACCCTATTTTCCTTTAACTTTGGTAAATAATAATTACCTTAGTAACTATTCATAATATCCAAAAAATAAAAGTAACCTTTTAACATAATTTGGACCCAATGATTCCAAATATGGAATTAATTTCTCAAAATTCAAACCACAGAAGTTTCATTATTTAGTTTAAAATTATTTCTCGTTGTCAAAACCAGGAAGCTGGTTTTCAAGAAGAAAAAACTATCAAAAGATTGACATGTGTTTATGTCCAATTATAATGTGAAATTAATTTCAATGACCAAAATTTAATTAAATACTAAAAAATAAAAATAAAATTACACTTTAATGCCAATTAAAAATATAATCTAACTATATAAATAAATTATATTGGAATGCAGTTTTGAAATTAAAATGCGGCATTTTTCACTATTCATTAAAATATGGATTTTATCAGAAAAATAATAAATAGTCACCCGAAGTAAATTTTTATGTCCCTCTTCCAAAGAAGATGTTTAATCTTTTAAATATAATATATAAAATTTCTAAAAACTAGATCTAAAATTGGTGCGCCATCAAAAGGAAACAAAAATTTATTTTTTGAAAAATACTTCTTTTATCCAAAAAAATTAATATGTTCTTATATCATGTTCAAGAAAATACATAAACTTATTTTTAATGTTATATAAAATTCAAAACAAAATAATACTATTCACAATGAATATTTTATATCTAATTAAATAATAATATTTTAATAATATATCATTGTTTAGTGCAACTCAGTATTGCATACAACGCATGCTATCGAGGAAGGCCACTCTTGTGTGTAATGCAAGCAAGGTCAGTGTTGTGTTTATTGAAAGATTCCTATGGTGTTGTGTATAAAATAATCCAAACATAGTTATTTTATATATTGAATAATATATATATTTAGTGTTTCGTGAAATGAATTCTATGAAAAAAACATGATATTGTGTGTTACACAAGACATTTATAGTGTTGTGTATACTGCAAACTAATACGATGTTGGGTATAGGGAAAGAAAATCATGATGTATTTTACAACAAAAGAAATCAAATAAATTAAAAAGTATCTATCTCATAAAATCTTAGGGTGTTGCACTCATGTAATCCCATCAACTCCAGGAAGGATAACCTGAAAAGTAAAGGATGCCACAATTACACTCAACCAAGAACGTGCACCTGCTCCTACTTCAAATCCCTCATCATACCGTAGGGCTCCACCTCCTAAGCATTAGCAGCAATGATCACCTCATCAAAATGATCAAAACTTTCAAAGGTGGAGATATTTTGAGGAATTAAAAAACAAGGTTTATTCCATTTCCATATGAATAAGTCCCTAAACTACTTCATCTCTACTTTGTAAAACAATTTATCCTAATTAATAAGACCCAAAATTCTAAAAAAAGAAAGAGATGAGTATCCCCCAATTATTTGTCATTTCATAAAATGTTGGGGAACCACATCCAAGAGTGTTTTTAATCAACTCTTACAAAATATAGTGGAATCCATAAAGGTGAAGCTGAATAATTCACCAAACCAAGTATCCTGTATTACTGCTACCATTAGAGAGGAGGAAGGCGAGTGGCAGGATGTAAAAAAGAAATAATGTTTAGAAGTTTGATGACTGGATGGTCAGGAAAATGATAATAAAACTCATGCCATTATAAGAACACAATTGAAATAACAAAACGTTCCTCCTACCACTTTCGTTTCATCCAAGACATCTTCATCAAAAGATCAGTCTTTCAAAGGCTAATCCGCAAAGAAGAAACATGGCCAGAAGGATAAATAGAAGTCAGAAGACATTGGTCTTGTGTTAAGGGAAACTTTTTCATTTACTTTGGTATATTTCATGAAATCTATCTCAAAAGAACAAGCACCACCCTGCCAAATAGCATAATAAGAACCACTCTATCATAAAAAAACATCATCATATGGGAAGTTGATCTTCGCTTCCATTAATGTTATTCACATAATGGATCCTCATGAAAATGATCATTCTGATTATGAACATGAAATACCTATACTTTATTGCAGAACTGGGGGATGAGGATATCATGTTTGTGGATACATGGGAAGACGTGGGTATGTTAGAACCCACTATTTCAATTACACCCATGATCGAATCATTTATGCAGCAGAAAATCATGGGTGAGCACTTTAGTAGGATCAATAAGAAAAAGGGAATTCTCCAACACATGACATGGTTGACCATGATATGATCATCTTGGAAGACTTATTAGAGGATATACCACCACATTACTGGATATTGGCAATACCTATCCAACTTAACCCTCAAAGGGAATATGAATTTCCGGCTTCTGCCCCAACAAATGGTCTATCTACATTAGGATCATCAACTTCAAAGGAACCTACAATACCACATCTCCATTATAGAAAATGCAGACCTTCATACAAGAAGTATGACATTTTGAAGCAACTGGACCAAGTACCATCCATGTTATCAATTGTGGATACTTTTAATTTATCAAAAGATCTCCGAGAATCACTTATTGAGGATTTGGGTAGTCCTCAAGAGTTTGAAACTGAGGTTGCGACTACTAAGGTTTACATATAGATAATGATCCAACATAATTTCATGCAGTCATATAGTTCATGAACCAATATGAGGATGATTTTGTACATGGATACATCAAGACCCTGTATTTATCTAGCAAGGTTAATGATACTAACATCTGGTGAGCATTAATTGATATTGGCTCAAGAGTCAACCTCATTCCCAACTATACACTTCATCAGTTGGGTCTCACTGAATATGCTTTTCTCCATCCACATTGATGTTCTAAGGTTATGAAAAGAATGAAAAGGAAAATTTGGTAATTATTACAGTTAATAATATGTTTTGGGATCTTATATCCGATTCATATTTCATGTTTTTCTAATAGGGAATGACTTTCAACATTTTTCTAGTAAGTGCTTGGTTAAAAAAACTTGTGGTCATTCCTTTTTCATACCACCAATGTCTCAAGTATTTCTTTAATGGTTAAATTAGGACATTACATGGTGGTAAGGCCCCATTCAAAACATGTGAATCTTAATATTTTAATGCAGAGTTATATCACACAAAGGGAAAATATCCCATGTTGAAGTATTTTACAAGAATAAATGCAATTAATGGTTTGGAAAAGATCACAATGGACCCATTAAAGAATCTTAGAGAAAATAATGTGTTTACCATTAATCAAATTGAAAGTGTTGAACCAAACCCAAGAACTTGTTCAGTGGCTTCCATAATGTCAGTTCTGAAAGTTGAGCTTGACAGTGTTGGAGAAATAATTAATTTACCAAATAATGATGAAATCGTAATTAGATATGTCTTCATTATATCTACCAAACATCAAGAGGAATATGATTCATTATCCTGGCTAGAAGAAGTTGGTTAACTCATGGAAAAAAATTGGGATTCTAATTCCCATCCCATCATCTTCCCTTCATAACTTCAAAAATATCCACTCATCGTTAGTATGGAAAGAGATGGTATCCTCGTCTTCAGGATGTCGAAATACCAACTACTCCCATAGCATTAAAATTATTGCTTCATCGCCTAATTTTCAAGTAGGAAAAAAAGATGTAACACGTGAGGAGGAATAAGAATAAGATCTCAAGGGGCACCTACATCATTTGAGGAAGGCATCTCCACCACTGTGGATGAACTCAGAAAAAACAAATCTGGGTACAAAAGAAGATCCTCTCCCAACTCTAATTAGTGAAGCCAAGACTTTTGAAGAGAAAAAGGTACATTCCTCCTTTCTAAATCAACACCGGGATGTGTTTTCTTATAATTACATATAGATTCTAGGACATGACCCTGACGTGGACACCTATAATTGGGGTTTTCCAATGGATCAATAGAGATTTATGGCTGTATAAAGTAAAAGACAGCCAACTCATACTTCCAAAATTGAAGTTGAAATCGACAATATTATCAAAGATGACTTAATTATGGAAGTTAAATATACCAAATGGATAGATAATATTTTTCCAATACAAAATAAGAATGGTAAAATCAGGTTCTGCATCAATTTTAGAGATCTCAACCGCATTGTCCCACAGATGACTTCCTGGTTTCAATCACAGAACTCTTGATTGATAAAATAGCTAGTTGAAAATATATCTCCTTCATAAATGGTTAATCTATGTATAACTAAATCTGTATATACCTAGAAGATGAGGAATATATAGTTTTCATATCCCCACAAGGCATGTATTTTTATCGGGTAATGCCCTTTGTCTTGAAGAATTCTGGTGCGACATATCAACATGCAATGAACAACATCACCAAACCCTTCTTGGAAAAATTTATTGAATTCTATGATGACGATCTATTCATTAAATTCAAACAATTTTATAATCACCTATATTACTTGGGAACCACATTCATCAACCTTTGAAAACTAAATTTGAAGATTAACCACTTAAAATATGCTTTCAGGGTTACCTCGGTAAAATTTCCTGGTTTTCTTGTATGCCATTGCGGCATCTAAGTAGATATACAGAAGACTAAAATATCCATAGCATGTCACCCCCTAAAAAATTGAAAGACTTTTGAGGACTTTAGGGACACTTTTCCTATATCTGGTGCTTCATAGCCAATCTGGTAGGAAAATGATTTCCCTTAACCAAATTGATGAATAATGGGGTCAAATATCAATGGAACAAAGACTACCAAGACACATTTTATACCCACAAGAAATACCTCGTGATCCTACCCATATTGATGACACCTATTGAAATAAAGCTACTCATTCTTTATGTGACAGCCTTAGAATGATCACTATGTTCCTTACTTTTAAAAAATGATTCTAGGAGTGAAAACAACCATTAATATCTCAATATAACATGCTTGAAATAGAGACTCGATATTTAGATATTGATAGAAGATAACTAGAATTAATCATTTAAGTTTAGAAACTAAGGCACTATATGTTGCATCATGGGGTCCACTTGGTATCTCGCAATAACTTTCTCAAATTTATTCGCAGTTGTCATATGCTTAAAGGATGTTTGGCATGGTGGGAAGTTATTCTGTAGTAGTTCAATATTTAGTTTGTGAATCCAAAAGTAGTAAAAGTATGAGACTTAGAAGAATTTCTTTCTAAACATCTGTCTTCAATAGTGACATCATTGAATACTGATCTTCCTTTTGACAAATTTTTATATATTTAATAATTTTCCCAAAAATGAGAAATGTAATTTGATGGTGCTTCCATAAGTCCAATGATTAAGAGAATGGAAGAAGCTAAGATCAAAAAAGTTGGTTTAGTGACTGTTTTTATCTTATTAGAGAAGGCAGTATTGTCATACTCCTTACTATTATCATAAGGTGGAGCCAACAATGAGGTAGAGTATCCGACTCTCATTACAGGCCTGAAATTAGCACTTCAAGTACCATTAGATAACATGGAGGTGATGGGTGATTCATAATTTTTAATAAAACAAATCAACATGTATTATGCCATTAGAAACGAATTCCTACCCCCTTGTGTGATTATTTTCGAGGGTTAATGGAAGAATTTCCCTTGTAACCAATATTTTATTATGTACTATGCTTACAAAATGTCCAAGATTATGCAAGGTAAAATGCACTTATATCCCTAGAAGATCTAAATTGTGACGATACTATCATTAGAATTTCCCATCATTGAGTGGTTTCACATTTTTTTTCAAATCATAATAGTGGAAATCAATGAAATCTGTCTCATTCCCAAATCATTTGGTCCAACCATGGGATGGATGACACCAATTTTAGACTATCTCTAAAATAGGTTACTTTTACCAAATAGATTTGAAAGAGAGAAGATTTAGCAATGATAAGTAAATTTCACTCTTTATGATGAACCATATCACCAGAAGATCCTCCATAAATTAGGCTTCGAAGGAATTTTTCTCAGATGCATTGATGGAGAAATAACCATGGATGTATTGAAAAAATTACATGAAGGATCCTCTGGTTACCACCTGTCTAGGAATAATATTTTTGATCAAATCAAAAGGCTTGGATTATTTTTTCCTTTGATGATTCAGGATTGCACAGATTTCACTAAGAAGTTTCATCCCTTCAAAGTGAATTCCAACATTATTCATAAACCTCTGATGTTTTTACATACATCTAAATACACATAGACATTTTATAAAAGGGGAATGGATTTAGTGGCACCTTGTCCTCCGGATATGGCTTAGTAGTTCAGGTATATTCTTATTGCTACCAATTTTTTCTCTGAATGGGCGGAGGTGATACCTCTTAATTAATTTGTGTCCAAAAGAATTGTTATATTTTTCAAAGCTAATATCATCACCATGATTGTTGTCACTAATATAATATTGATGGAAAATGACACAAATTTCAATTTTGTTGATAATGGGAAGTTAAACCAGGAACACAATATTAAATACAATCATTCCTCCCACTACCATGCAGTGGCCAATAGATAGACAGAGACTTTCGAAAATACCCAATCAAATATACTCCAGAAGATGGTGGATAAAGATAAAAAATCTTGTAAAGATAAAATATTTCATGCTTTATGGGATTAGAGGGCTACTAGCTATACTAACACACAGGAAAATCCATATTTATTTGTATACGGAACAAAATCAGTTCTACCCATTGAAGTTCAACTTTCTTCACTACGAGTTTTTATATGTGATGAGTTATATATAGATGAACAGTCCTAGAAGTGAGTAGAAGATTATGGGTGATTGTAAAAAAATATATTTCATACCTTTCATCACCTAGAATTCAATCAAAATATAATAACATGATCTTTTAACAATAAATTTCTCCTTCATTCAATTCTATAAGGAGAATTAGTATTAGTCCTAAAAACAATAATTGTATTAGGAAATAAGCCTCCAAAGCTTGATCTAAAGTGGGAATGACCTTACTTCATAAATAAAGTCTACTGTAATGGATCTTATTACCTAATTTCAGTAGACGGAGAACTCATTAAAACTCCATCCAATTCAATATTCTTGAAGAATTACTTTGCATAATCACATAGCACGTCCTTGTTGCGTGGCATTAAACTTCATAGAAACCATCATTATAGCTGCAAGATATTAAAATACATAGAAACATACTCTTCCATAATATGTGGTGTTGAAAAACATATCCCTTTCATCCTTGTTGCATGATGTTAAGATACACGACATCATTTTTCCTTGCTACAGAACATTAAAATATATGATTAACATCTCCTTCATGTTTCATTAAGAAATCCCCCAAGATACCACAAATTGGAATTCCTTATGGTCATTTAAAAGACGATTTTCTTCCATGCGCAAGCATTACTCACATAATTTCCACTCTTTATTGTCACTTGATCCCCATTTATCCCTATGTTTGAATCAAATCTTCATAGGGACCTCCTTGTAAGAACTATGTGTGGCTTGTTTCTTTCCCCTAGAATGTTATGTAGTGACACATGGGTCTTATTCCCAAGTTTAGCCACAATATTTCTTTCATGTCAGGTGACTTAAATCCTCACCAAATGAATTTAGACTACATGGATCTTTAAGAATTTCGTGTTACTTGTTTTTCATTTAAATTAGATATGTAGTGAAAACATGATCTCCAATCTCAAGCCCATCCTCAATGATAAAAAAATTCAATTCCCCTTTTCCATTATATGAATTAACCTTTACGGAGAACTCTCTTGGAATACATGGTTTGATTCTCTTACCAAACTATGTCTTGAGATTAATTATTATTTTGGAAGGTATCAAAATCCCCCGTCTCTCATATCAAATTCAGTTGATGCGGGGAATGATATTTTCAAGAACTATTTATGTATTGATTTGTATTTCTATAAGATTTGTAGAAATGCCCAAATCTCAAATCATGGGCCTAGCCATGAGAAAAGTAAAAAACCCCTTCATCCCTTGTGTATATGAAACAAACCTACATAGGGAATGTTTCAATAGCTACATGTTTCTTTATTCTAATCCCATTGAGATGCATAGTGATGTTGGTGTTTTAACCCTAACCCTGCCAAAATATTTTCTTCTTTTCATGTCGGTTAATCTCCATCCATACTACATGACGTTAAACTTCTTGGAATGTTTCATGAACTATGTGTGGCTTGATTCTTTTCTCAGAAAAATATGTAGTGACACCCGGATCTCTAATCATAGCTCCCTCAGCAATGTTGAAAATGTTTATTCACCCTGTGCATATGAATCAAAATTTCATAGGGGGAACCTTGAATAACTACACATATCTTTATTCTTACCTATGAAAGATATGTAGTGATGCTCGAATCTCCAATCCTAGGGCCATCCTCGATTTTGTAAGAGAAACCCCATTCCCTTTTCCCATGCATGTGCCAGATCTGTGTAGGGATATCTTCCATGACATTTGGATTAATTCTTATTAAAATAAGATATATAGTTATTCCTACACTACCTTATTTAATCCCACTATTATCATGGAAATTATATAAATCCATCCTCCCCACGTCAAAACTGATGTTATAGGGAAACATTTCCAAAACTAAATGTGCCCAGATTCTTTCCCCTTAAATGATATGTATTAACGCTTGGGCCCTATATCTTGGTTCAATCATCATTCAATCACAAGACCATTATCTTTCAAATTTTTTCCTCTGTGTTGCAAAATAATCTTTTACCACTCCTTATTTCTCACACCGAGCACAACTCATGTTGTATTAGGAATTGGGTAAAGGGATTCATTCCATAAATAAGGAATCTCAATGCATATTTGGTCTTATCAATGGTTCTTAAATGTAAGATCTTAAAAGACACAACAGATGTACTCATCAAATAACAATAAACTTCACGGTATTTTAAAAAGTAAAAAAACAATGTGTGGTTCAATTATCATTTTCAAGAGATATGTAGTCATTTCACATCAATTCACCTTCATCCATACCGTATGACATTAAACTGCATGGATGTAAAACAACTATGTCTAGCTTGATTCTCATTCTATTGATATATGTAGTGACATCTGAATCTCCTATCTAAGGTCCAACCATAATTGAGAAAAATCCTCCATTCCCTCTGTATGGATCATTCCTGCATGGAAAACTCCTTCAAGAACTACATATGGCTTGATTATCATCCATATGAGATACGTATTGACATCTAGACTTTAACTCTTGGACCCAACTACACCATCATGCAATTAATGGCTCTTTTCTCCCATATATGAGTCATATCTACAAGAGGAGATTAATATGACTTCTCATATTATGTATGAATCTTTATTCAAGAAAATCCCATTATTCCTAACTTATGAATTCAATTAGTGTGGGGGAACCCTTATTTATGAACTAAGTGTGTCTTGATTCTTTCCCTAGAAAGAGATGTAGTGACACTCGGGTCATATCCCCTAGTCCATCAGCAATATTTTTTTAACAGTAGAATAACTTCACAACCTCATCGCATGATGATAAACTACATGGTCAATTAAGAAATACATATGGATTAATTCTCTTCCTATTGAGATATGTAGTTAAGACTTGGCCATAGATCCTAGTACCAACCATGGGATAAAAGAATATTTCCCCCCACCTAAATATAGTTGAAAACCTATATAGGAACTTTTATTTTCGATCCTCTCCATAGAGATCCCAACATGGAAACAAAATTTTTCCCCATTTTACATATGAGTCAGATCTATATAAGGGGCTCAAAATCATGGAAAATATCATTTCAAATACTTCCCTTATTCATTGGACATTGTCCCTTTTGTATTTCATACTACTAATCTTGAATACAATTAGATATTAATAATCTTTTCTTTCCTTTTAGTGATATAATGTCTAATACATGAGAGAAATTTTTCCTGACTGTGAAGTATGTGTCCCTAGGTGGACTTTCATAAGTTCCCACATAGTATGTCTCTCATCCAAAATATGCCCCTCTTTAGATATATATCACATTCCCTAGTTGGACCTGCATAATATAGCAACCATAAATGGTTTTTGAAATAGCGGTAACTTCATTATAGGGAGAAGCCTCTTCTGACCCTTTAAGATTTAATGAATATATGCAGGAGCTCCGCAATTTAAATTGGTCAACCTTTTTTTAATTGTCTCATATTCTTTCTCCTGACATGAAAGTCTTCAATACCATGGTTTACATTTTTCCTATCCATGTGTTCAAAGAATATTATAATGAATTTGGGTCAATGAACCACATAATACTCTATTATTTCCATAATATTATTGTCTTATTTGTATGACCTAAAATCTACAGGCACCATACTTCCTTCGTTATGGTCAAACCTTAGTAGAGAGCCTATTTCTCCGATTCTTTGGAAATTATGATTGAAAATGCACCTTTTCCATTCAAGTAATTTTATCGAGAAACAAAACTCTATGCTTGGGAATATCCAAAAATCCATAAACATTCATAGGATTTTAGCAATAGAATGTCATAATTCTTGAGATCTTCTTTATCTGACTATCTAGTATGTGCCCGTAGTTGGCCGGGCATGAGTCACCTACGTAATGAGCCCGTCAGCAAAAGGATGACACTATTTGTCTATTCACCATATTCCCTTTTTGTACCGACATAATAATTCTATCATAATGGGGTTTTTAAATAGCGGTAACTTGTTTCTTGGAAGAGACCTCCTCTAATGCATGTTTCCCATTTCCCATGTCATTATTCAAATTGAAAAATCCCCATATCACAACATATAATTATCCCTTTAAATACCTAAATATGGTATCATATTTATGGAAAAATCACCAAGAATTTTAAATCCATGAAATCATATATCAACGATAAAGACCATAAATAAAATCCCATAATGTCCTTTCTTCCCAACTTGAATCTTCACAGTAGAATTTCCTTATTTGACTAATTGAACATGCACATCATAGTGTCCTCATTGAATGACTAGAAGCTTCACAACATAATGTACTTTTGGAAAGACTTGAAACTACACAGCCTAATGTTCTTAAAACATGTCTTTAAAATACACAACATAATATCATAAATCCCCTTTCTGAAAAATTTACCTTCCTTCACACACCAAATTCGTGTCAGAGTGGCTTCCCATTCATGGCTTATGTTGGCCCAAATTCCCCCTTCTATTATTAGGAATCTTTTCTAAATAAAAGAGGCCACTATGGTCTTGAGACATTCAAAACCTAAAACCCCTTTTGTCTATCAGTAATATAATGACAGAATTCTTAGGACCTCCTTTACCTGATTATGCAGTACATGCCCCAGTTGGCCTTGTGTAAAACTAGGCTATATAGCAGGTCTAACAGCCAAAGGATTCCACTGTTTGTCAATTCAGAACATGCCCAAGCCATATATGTATAACATAGCCCCCATAATGGGTTTTTCAAATAGTGTTAAAATTTGTTCTCCTGAGTGACATATTATATTCTTATGCTTGAAGTTTTAGATTTCGTGACCATAAAAAATCATGACTCAAGATTCCCCTCGAATGTATCTGAAGAATATCGGGAACTTCTTAACCATATAACCTTGTTTGGATTTTTTAACATAAAACTCATGGTCAAAGATATATGACCTAAAATAATAGCCTCATTATTCTACCATGCATAAAAAAGGAGAGAGTACTCACCAGGATGAAAACCCATAAAGGGAACTCTGGATGAAAATTGAGAATCAACTCGCTAGACCTACACTTTTTATGGTCTAGGCAATATTGACCAATAAAAATTCAAAAGACAAAAAGTTTGTAGGATTGTCCATATGACCCTATAAACAGCCAAACTGCACTTACTATGCCTTTTAGATTAGGTAAAACTTAGAGTTACCCCATCCCTTTCATTGTAATTATGATTATTTGATGTAAAGATGCAATTTTATGAAAATAGGTTTCGATATTGAAATTAAAGAAAGAAGGGATGAATATATATATATATAATTGGAAACAAAATACTTTTCATTTATACGGTAAAATTAGAAAACCATCCACAGAATTCAGTCTCTCTATCATATATTACCAGATGCTTTAATCATTACTCTTCATTTGTTGAATGGCATCCTGAGCTCTCTCAACCGCTTGTAGAAGTTCAGTTAGTTGAGCAGCTTCCGCCTCCTCATCCTAAAAAAGTGAATCTTTGGTAGTTGAAATGGAAGGTTTCCCTTCTAATTGGGATTATCCCAATGATTAGTTATATATCATAAGACTATTTTTAACAACATCCATTTGATACTGAATATGCATCATTTCCTTCATTGTCTCCTAAATATTATGATTGAATTTCATCAAAAACATTTATGGTTGGCTTCCACCTCGGATACTGCCAACCAAAAAACCTCAATGTTGGTGATAAGTTTGGCCTTTAACATATTTTTCCCCAGTTTTTGTTCTTGCTCCCACCGATTAATGGTCTCTTTCAATGCATTATAAATTGGGTAATAATCAAACCCAGAAAATCCCAGTATGCTAAATAGTGTTCAATGTCGACTATAATGTGAGGGAATCTCACCAAAAGTCTTCTTAGATATTATCATGAAAATGGTTTTCCATTTCTTGTTATAATTGATGAAATGAAAAACCTACATCTCAATGTTTGAATCAGAATCACTGTAGTCTGGCAAAACATATTCCAGAATAAGATCGCTCAAAGAGGTTCCATCCAGTGCTTCTTTCGATCTAGCAGATGCTTTATCTTCCATTATTGTTTGAACCAATGCAGAGGATTCACCTTCAGGCCTTCTCAAACTATTTAATATCCCTAAAATGATGATTTTGAATGATTGTTAGATCCCAAAGTATATCAAGGACAAAGCGTCATCAATACAATCAATGACATTTACCCAATAATAAGTCAACTATTTGAGTATATTTCTCCCAAATTTTCTCATATTCGGTAGTTTTAGAAAGTACTTATTGGTGAGTTTTACTCTCAGGATCATTCCAATTCACTATAACCATAGAATTTGGAGAATCTCCAAACAATGGATTCTTAGTCGATACTTCTCTGATGTCAACAGATATAGAATGGAGTGGAATGTTCTATTCCTAAAAGGACATTGCAATGTTTTATACATACAAGGCTTCATTAAATGAGATTTTTTTTTGAAATAAGAAATAAAATAACAATTATGAATGATAAATGCAAGAATGAGATTTTATGTCCTTTGAGCTCCTCATTAATGTCCCCAAACTCCATGATGGATCCTGGAATGTTAATATTTATATTAAGAGCATCCATCATTTTAGGGCATATGGATCTATATATCATTTCATCCTCTCCATTTAAGGAGTCCAAAAAACATTGATTGATTCCCAAATTGGAACTCTTGCATTCTCTTCCATCATCTCTTTATCTAGTGAAATTTAATCAGTCATTTCTGAATTAGGATCAGCAGCGGCACCTTCCTCAGACTTCCTAGGATCCTTGTTTTACACTACAGGAGAAACTGAAATATCATCACTAAATGTTGTAGGATCCTTTGATATAGGCAATAGATATGAGATATTATGAGAGGATAATGTTAGAAACAACATTTGATATAAGAAAATTTGCATCTAAATTTACCATGACCTGCCTCTCTCTCTGCAAAAATAGAAGCAGATACAGCCACATCCATTAGCACTTCATCTGTTAAAGTAACAGATTCATCAACATGAACTTATATTTTTCTTGGTGTTTCTTTCTTAGTACTTAAGGGACAATTTCCATGTCCCTTAAGAGAAGAAAACTATGTAGGTTCTATAAAGTATGAACATGGTCACAAAAGTGTGTCCAACAAGTTGTAATATGGAATGATAGTGAAAATACACACTTTAATGTACTCATTGGACTATTTTCAATTCTCTCTTGTGTTTATTTTCATAAGATAATGAAGGGATTATACTAATTTTCTTGGGATTATAAACCTGCGGTAATGGCTAATGATTTTGTATGTCCATTACATTTTTAATGGTTCTCCCTCATGGATAAAGTTCTGGAGACCCAAGGGTTTCATCTAGTGTATCGATAGGGATTCACATGGGCCCGTACTTTGTTGAATCATGCATCTTCCCTAGTGCCACTTTTTATTTGATTTCAAGCTTCAAAATGAAATTCCATTAAGATTAGTGATAGTGGACGATGGAGTATAACTGAAATAAAGGAAAAGGGAAATATATTATCAGTATTAACATAAATGTCCCATTCCTCTTCATGGTGATCAATTAGCCCTTGGTGTATTCATCTATCTAACATTTTGGATACTCATTTTGAGGTTGGAACATGGTTATCGGTTTAATATAAAAAAATATTCAACTCCTTCATGTACTCATGTACCTCATCCAGAATGTTGTACAGATGAAAATCAAAGGGTTATCTAATATCCACCAAATCCAATATTCGAAGGCCATATTGGGGAAACTCCCATGAATTTATGAGATAACATGTCATGATTTCCCAATACTCGATTATAAAAGTATTTACATAATTTGGTTTTAATGTGGACGGCTGTGAGGAAAACTCAAAGCCCTCTGTTTGGAAGGGCTCTTCAAGCCTCCCTTACTATTTATAATTATCATCGGTTGAAATGGTTACCTATTTTTGATGGTGGTGACTAGATTGCTTCAGTGCTAGATGTGTTGTCTCCTTATCCTTGGTCTTCATAGTGGATGTTCTATGAGGATTTTTTGAAGGATCTGGATCCTCTAAAACCTCTTTATTAACATTGGTTTTTGAGTTTTTTCCACGACTTCTATGAAATATAGTTTTCATGAAATCTACTCGATGTATGACTTTTGTTAAATCCCATTAAGGGTATGAAGAATCCCAAGCATTATCATATCCAGCCTCTAATCCAATTGATTCGTCTGATGGAGGTAGCGTAATAAGAATTTTGGATGTCTCTAGATATATTAGAATCTATAACTAATGGGCTACCATTGGGTGCTTCTCATGGCTAACATATGTGGGGGGAAATTATCTCAATTGTTGAAGATATTTGAATTGCGGAGAAAACCTATAAGGGACATAAAAATTACAGATGATTTCTCCATAAATCCTGGTGGATTATAAACTATCCCTAAATCCCATCATGTAGGAACTTAACTCATAATTTTATTCATTACCATCATCAATAAAAGTTTTAGTTTGGGGTTACCAAAAGGAAAGAATATGAATTCACTTGATACATTCAATGTCCTTAGTACCTCATCAATCTTTAGGTTGAGAGATTGAATCCCAGAAACCTTATACATGAATGGGTTAAAACAACCATTTGTGACTCTAACTTAATTCAACACCAAATATTAATAGAAATGTGTTTCAATCTATCCCCATAACACCTAGAATGGTTGTATGAATCAAGATGAATCCTTCCTATAATATAAATGTAATTTACAGTTATAGATTCTTTCTAATATAGTAGTGGCCATCCTAATATATTTCCCCTCTTCCAACAAGGATGTAGTAAAAAAATTCCATGGCCTTACACCACCACTAGACTCATGGACTGGGATAAAATAAATTCTTATCCACATGGAAAGTAATCTGACTAAGTGTACCTTTGCATCAATCGTGGGCTTAACCTTGTAACCCCAATGATTTTAATCAACCCTCTCTATTTTGGGATAGAACATTCCTTAAGAACCCCGATTATCTTCAGTTCTGAATATGGTAATACATTTTCAAGTAGGGCCATTATCATTCATTGGATCAAAAAAATATTCTATCCCCACTCTTGCATGAACATCGGCTTTAAGAAGAGGATCTTTCTATCCTTTCTACAAATTCATCACTAATTTGAATAATTCACGAGCCAATGGTGGAATCCTCTAAGAATAATCCCATGTTGTATTTGGTGTGATGAATTCATCATACTTCTCCCCAAGAATGGGGACACCACATATTTACTAGACATCCCATAGATTGATGCTGACCACACTGTGTGTTAAATGGAAATAATTTGTTTGCAAAATCCATTAGCTCAGTAATTTAGGAATGATTTATTTTTTGTAAACATAAATCTATCCTACCCATACATCTTCATAAATTTGAACATTATGAAACTCTTTCCATAACTCATCACAAGTCTAGCATCGCCAAAATACCCACATCCATTCAGGTCTGACTCCTCATCCAAAGTGAAATACCAATCTTCGTTCGAGCAATTGGATTGAATAGTTTTTGATAAAAAAAATGTTGAATCATTGAAATTAGTCCTTGGATATAAAAAATTCTCATTCATATCAAGATTATAGAGATTGTGATGTTGGTTTCATCTAATAGGGATTGTTCCCTCATGAACAGGGACACCCCTCACATTAATGTTCATACAATGACAGTTGATATATTTTAAAAGCCAAGTCATTGGAAAAAAAATTATATAATGGAATTTGGATGTCTTTTAAAATCCCATGATCATATAGAGGAATAGATTTTCTTTGTAAATATTTGTGTTGTTTTAGAATCAATCCTATATCTAACTTTGGAAGGTCACTGTCAACAACGTCATAATGGTCAAGTCCAATAGATTTAATTATTTCGGTTTGGGGAATTTTAGCTTTCTTAGTTGAATTCATCAAGAGAGACATCTATTGAAAGAGAATAATAAAACGTTTTTCCATTAAATTGGAATATTGACTTAAGAAAGTTTGAATTTTATCATTAATGAATTCTAGAAATTGGAAAAGGAAAATCCACACGTAGGACCTTCAATGAGGCCACCCATTTAGGGCCTTCGACAAGGTACCCAACGCAGGTTCATTTATTAGGTCCTCTTGCATAGATCCTACAATAAAATAACTCCACATATCTATTTTTATCATGTTTCTATACCTTAAGAAATTTTCAAAGGACCTTCTCGAGAGAAAAATGCAATGTATCTGGGAGAACGAGAGTAGAAAAATCAGAAATGCGGGTGAAGAAAATGGAAAAGGAACGAGGGTATTTATAGGAATCACTAGCATACACTACCCAACTACATTTAAAGACATATGCCTATGCCCTGTATGAAATATCAATATAGAGGACTTGCATAATCCATCATTGGTTTTCCCATAATCTTTTTCCCTATAATAATACCTCAGGATTCAACCATCTTTTCACTTGGATCCAATCATGAGGGGTTCTTTTTTTGACACTCCCTTTCTAATAAAGGAAGGAAAAAAGAATATTAAGTGAACTTGGGAAATCCTAATGTGTCACGTAAATTTAATGGAAGAAAAGAAATAATGTTAAAAGGGACCTATGAAGTATACCTACGTGCAAGAAGGTCATCTTAGCTTCTACTAGTACATCCTAAATGCATAGCCCCTATTCTGAGTAACTACACGGAGGACCTACACTAAATTAACCATACAAGAGTTTATGTTTTACACCCCTACACAAGGGACCAATGAGGCAGCGGTATGACCATAACCTACGTGGACTACCTCCATTCGACTAGGTCCCCTCATTTCCTATATATAGGACGCTGGGGCTCCCCATTTCAAAAAGTGAAAAAGTCGAAATAACTCTCAAAGCTCTCATTGTGTATCTTCTTCACCCAGGTCCCTCAAGATTCATTAGGTAGCTCTCTAAAACATGATAGAAGAGATAATTTAAAGGGATATAAAAGATAAAATTACCTTTAAGGTCTAAAATACAAGATACTTGTTTGAGGACCCTTTTCCATAAGAAGTCACCTATGCATGGTCCTTTCCTTAAGAAAAGACCTATGAAAGATTCTTCCAAGGACATAACGAGACTCCGAGGGTGCTCAAGTTAAAAACCTCACCCATGTTTGGTGGTCCTGATATTCTATTTCCCAAGGCATATCAACATTTTAAAGTATTATCCATTACGTGTTAAGAATTTTTCAGTTCCTCCTAGGACCTGCATGACATAAATAGGCTGCATACCTATGAAGAATACTTGTGAGTACCACATACGTGAGTCATCCTTGAAGGCCTCTTCTAAGCCGCCCATGGAAGGGCCTCTCTTTCCTTGGATTCCTTGTCCAAAAGGGACTAATTTTAGACCTCCACCCAGACCTCTTCATCTATCATACCTTTGTTAAAGGCATATCAACTTGTATCCTATTTGGATTTGGATATCTATGGTCATAGGTTTTCCACACTAATCCTGCCAGAGGGTAAGGATCTTAAAGTCATATTGGTATTTGGATTTCTATGGTCACATAGACCCTTACCCCAAAGATAGTTTTGAGGGGTATAGTCTTGGAATCTAGGGAGAGGACTATGTTATCCCCTTTTAATCTATAAGATCTGAATCCTCTAGTCCCTATTAGGAAGAGTGAGTATCACACTTTATTTTCCCTACCACAATGAATTATATCCTACTCCCACTATATGAACCATTCACAGAAATCCTTCCTAGAATAATCACATGCCTTTTAAGGCCATACCTAATGACCGTCACCATCATTTCAAATTGAAAGGTTCATTGATTCATGGTGTCTTCCACCGCCACCCTGACTTCTTTAACCATAGGCCTGACCTCTTCCACTTGTGTAGGAGGAAAAGTGTGTGGTTTTCTGAATATTTTACATCCTCTTTTTTCTCACACCAAGCATGACTCACATGGTCATAAGGATTTTTGATAATCATAACAACCATACAATACACCTAAATGAATGAACTATTAGAACACTAATTTCCACCATAATTGGGATATCTAAGAAGATTTCAAATAGGGACTGAGCTCAGTGGACATCCTCCTCAGGATTCTAAACATAAATCCCTTAGATTGGGCATCCTCCATAGTAATAGGCCACAAATTAAACCCCCTAAATATACTTGAGTTAAGACATCTCTTGTGGACCCTGCTACAATGGAATCCACTTTAGGAGTAAGACCTAACCTATTTTCTCTCAAAGGGACTTAAACTCCTGAAAGACTTATTAAACTACATGGGAATTGATTCCCATCCAAGTGGGATACATAGGAAGCCTCCCAGAAGTTCAAAACCCAACACTCCAAATCAACCATGTTCTTTCATGTCCACATTCCTGTCACGGTCTAATATAATGTGGAAACTCATATCATTTCCAAGTTCCACGTACTTCTTTGGCATAATTCCCATACCAATATTTTACTACGGACCTTCCACATAGATGTCCTTACCACAAGACATTAAACTTTATGGTTAGGTCTTTATCTCACAACATTAAAAGGTATGAGGTATCCCATTAAAAAGGATGATGTGTCCCATTAAGCAGCACGAAACTATGGGGGTACTGATTCTTTTAATGAGGATATGTAGGTATCCCATCTATGGGTACGATCCCAGCATCAAAAAAACTTTCTTCTCCTTGTATGATAATAAAATCCAATGTAACGTTATGTATCCCTGTATGACGATAAATTCCAGAGTGACTTTTTTCTACCTAGATGATCATTAATTTTAGAGTACCCCACTGAGTGGCTTAAAAACCAGTATCATCATAACAATGGTTAATTAATCTCTAAGTAGTATATAAGAGGATACTATCGATGGAGAACCTAGAATACATATAAATTTCTATATTGATGAAAAACCTTGAATACATATAGATGATTCTGAATTCCACACATTATAAATAATTTATTGAAAATTTCGAGGGGAATATACTTTACACTTAGTAAATTAATAATGATTCTTGAACATATCGTAAATCTATATGAGTGTCTTGGAGTAGGAAATAATTCCCCCCAAAAAGGGTGTGAGGAGCCCAACCTACCATCTTATTAGCCAATGTGATTTCATAAGTATCATAGGTAAAAAATCCTAATGAATGATTGCATTTGGAAAGAACATCCCATTGGATACAGATCCATTTGGTGTTTCTAGTTCAACAAATAAGTCTGATGGAAACCGTCTGGAAGTAGTGATCCCCAACCAAAGCACACATTCTAGGGGAAGCACACACATATGAATTTATCCCCTCATTAATCATTTTCATGTAATTATTTATCATTTTAAACTCCAATATATCTATATCCATGTTATTATTTACATTATTTATAAAATCTATACAAAAATTATAGACACAAAATGAAATATACATTGATATATAATCATATTAACATAAAACAATGATTACTGATGCTACTGGCATATCTTCACAATGATGTGACTCAGTCCTAGAAATGACGGCTATTGGATGGAACTTTGGAGGATGAACTCAAATCCTCCTACATATTGTATAAAAAATAAGCTAATTTTTTCCAATCTTAGAGAATATATATAGTTTATATCTCATTCTATAAATCATTTCATGAGAGGTTCCTATAAGGTTATTGAAAAATAATGTTTTTTATGATTATAAAAGTGAACATTTACATCATGTAAATGATTTAATCAAGTCTTAATGAGATATAATCCATCATAGAGGAATGAAAAATATAACGAGTCCAAATATTCCATTAAATTTTAGAATCTCATTTTATATTGATTTTTTTTACTTGGGATAAAAACTCTTCTTATTTATATAACATCTCTAGTCATGGTCAAATTATTATAGAAGAAAGGGTTTATGGTTTCAAATATGTTGTTATTATACAATTTTTTTTAAGATGTGTTAATGTGATTGATCTTTTTCTGATGATGAATCAAGAATTAATAATGAAATTATAGATGGAATTATTATAGGATCTATAAAATATTTGCATTTTAAATATGAAAAAGAATATTAGTATGAGTAATGAATATCATATAATACTCAAAATCCATTTTAAGTATATATATTAATAAATCAATCACAACATTATGTACTTCAGATTCTATTACTAAATTTGATACAAAAAATGATTAAATTAATTTGTAATGTCTAATCAGTAATCATGATAACTATACTAATCTGTAATATTTTATTTTTTTGTAGAAAATAGATAGTAATACCACAAGTATACTATGATTAATTTTGGAAAAATTAAATGCCCTCGCCAACATATGTTTCCAAGAGTTGTACAAGTGCTTGTGAATAGTACTACAATATATGAAATTCAAGTTGTCGGTGTCCCCACTACATGTTGAGCCGGCTCAGGATGTGAGCGTGAAAATGCTGATTATAGGAGACCTGTGTATGATGCTGAGGATGGTTACATCTTAATTCTATCATCAGTATCTAATATGAGGTGTGGATACAACATCATACATGAATTATTTCACATGTTGACTCATCTCCAAGAAGCTTTTAAGGATAAAGTGAAGTAAGATATGAATGGATAATCATTACATTGGATAAGTATAAATTAAAATATAAATCCTGGTCTTTCAATAAATCCAACAAAAGTTTAACCAATATACTCAAATTTCATTTAATATCACCAAAAAAGTATTATGGATAAAATACTACATGACCTTTTTGTTAAGGTTCACCAAGAAAATAAAAAATTAAATAAGGTTTAATCTTTAGTTCTTATGGTGAATAATTTGAAAGGAAAGGATAAAAGTACAATGATAATTGTGATAATAAATACACCTTCACAAAATACTTCAAAGAATAGATGTTGATTATTATACAATAGGATATTTGTTTTTCATATTATTAATTAAGAATATGGATGATTAAATGAAATGAAAAAAAAATTAAAGAAGAAAGTTATTTCTTCTTCTTCAAGTATATTCATCAATTGTAATCAATTTTACTATTATACTTCATGGGTATTGAATAAAATATGACTATCTCTTATATGTATTTAAATGTATCATCCATATTTGAAATGAATCGTTATCAAATGAATGGTTTTTTCTTCAAGCGGCTGAGAAAGGGTGGTTCCAATATTAGCGATGTGAAGTACACAACTTCTAATTTCCATGATTATTGATTCTAGTTGAACATTTGTTATGTATCACCAAAACAGTTATCTCTTATGGTGGACATATGGTGGAATTATTATAATACGTAATTAATGTTTTCTTTTTGGTGTAAAATAGTCAACTAATAGAACATTAATTCTTGAATCATTGGAAACACATAATAATTACAATATATAAGAATCTAATACCTAGTTATGGAAATATAAATCTTTATAATTAAAAAATAAATTACTTTCAAGGATATACCTAGTATGGTATTAATATTTTTTGAATAAAATGAATTTATGTATTATTGACACACTGACATATTTATCTTTGGACAAAGAAACCTTTAGAAATAAATTTTAGTCGCAATGATTTTGGAATTAGTTTAACTAGATAGAGTGAACTATTATAAGGTAAATATATTGATAAATATATGTATTAAGGTTCTTTTTTGTATTTTTGGAGAAATTTGAAAGTGAATTATGAGATATTAATGTCCATAAGATATGATTTACTTCATTCTGGTATTTCAATGTATTTCTTTCCCAATCATTCATCGATCTTTATAATATAGTGTGGAGTAATTATTAAACACACATTTCCTCATTCGCATTAGACTTGTGATGTTTATAAGGAGGATCAATTATGAATCTTTAATGAAAAAATTTATTTTTAAAATGTAACATGGAGAAATTCCAAAATAAACATTTCCTTATACACATCAGAGTCTTTATGTAAGTAAAAGAAGCATCAATTTTGAGACTCATATGAATTTAAAAAATATCAATTATTTTAAAGAAATTTTTCTCCAATGGATACTTTATCCCAAAAATATATTTCAAATATAATGATAATCGATATCATATGATTTATAGTATGATTAAATCTATAATTTCATAATAACACATGATCATATGCACTATTTTTCTAATTATATAAAAAAACTTGTATCAATAAAAACACAACGTGCATCTAAACTAATTATCCTAAAATTTTCTAAGGATATTAACGAAATCACTATGATAGAAAATCTTTAGTCTAGTGATAAACTAAATTTCTATAAGAGGGATCACATATATAATTAAGATAATGTGTTCATTATTAACGTAGAATTTGTCAATGATAATGATGCAAAAATAGTTGAAATAGGAACAAGGCCCACAAGACCACGTGAAAGGGAATATTCTAGACACGCATACTTTTTAGGAAGGGTAAAAAAATTATAATGGTTTTGTATTCACTGTTTTTGAAGAAACATTATTCATTGAGAGTAATGAATCATATAAGAAATAAGTAAATGAAAAGAAATCTAATATTGAAAATATGAATTAAAATTCAATAATGGATTCCATGTATTAGAGGACAAGGGATTATTATTCTGAATAATACAATGGGTATTTAGGTGAGACTATACATGGGTGGTACAAGCATGGTGCCAATAAGTCACGATTGGTAATACCAAGTCATTATGCCTAAATACATTAGAATTTTATTATCATAGATAATTTCTATGATCATTAAATTTAGGGTTGGAAATCAAGACCACTAATCATGGAAGGAATTTATAGGATGCAACTAGACATGGATGGTGACACCAAAGAATGCCAATAAGCGGTGCAAGTTACTAAAAATTAGTTATGGATAGAATTGAACAATGAGATTATAGAATATTAATTTGGAATACATTTTTTTCATGTGTATATAAGAGTTTGGTTGGAGATCCAACGTTTCCCAAGTAAAATATTTTTGATTGAATATGGAAAGAATATTTGTCTTACAGTTAGATAAGGCCAGGATGGAAGTAACTCTCCAGAGATTGACTTAAAGTAGCATCCCATGTTACAAGGATTAATATCTACTAATTTAGATTTAACGGTTACTTAGACTTAGTAAATGGTATATGTACTAATAAGTTATTGAAAAATACAAGTTGGAAATGAAGGTATAGAGGTGCCCATCAGAAGCTGGTGGGCTGGGTATTTTAAATTTTTCATCACAGAAACGATGCAACTTCTTCATCTACAGGGACACCACTTCATTATCCCCGGTGATATGAACCCAGATAGAGGTCCAATGATTTTTTGTGAATTTAATATTCACAAAATAAAAATGAAAAGAATGTACCTGGTTTGATTTGTGGAATATTTGAATGCAGGTTTTCATTGCCTATGATAGCACGGAGGACCCAATGTTGAACCCCTTTAGATCGTCCATACATGCATCAAGAATCTGTAAAAATGCCGATCATAAAATTCCGATTTCTAGAATAAAGATCCAATGATTCCTTATATGTTGTGATTATGACCTTGACTATATTCCTATTATTTGTGAATAAATCCTTGGATTAATTGCTTGAACAGTGACATTCTCTCTCAAGAATATAGGAGGAGGATATAAGAGTTCTCAATCCATTGGAAAATGAATTCCATTACACATGGAAATGATATCCTCATGTACATATATAGTGGATGTGAAAAAATATCTCATTAAGGATCCCGACCATATATTTTCTATTTCTACTAAATATGTAATAAATAAATAATTATGATGAACTAACAACATCATAAATATTATTTATAGTTTGTCACATACCAGTAATGTATATTAAAAATATATTATATGATAAACTCGAGTCAATAAATTGACTTGTAATATCTACTTATATTAAATGAACCTTGAATATTAAAAATAACATATATTAATATAATTTTATTCCATGTATTTACTTAAACACCTGTAAATAATTTTATTAAATAAATTAGAACCGATTATTCTATACTCGAATAATAATGAATTTATTCATTTCTTAATGATTAATTAATCTTGGATAACTCTAAATATCCATGGTGCAAACCACAATTTTTTTATACCAATTAATCAGATTAAGGAAGAATCATAAAAGTGATATTGTGTGTGACCCTCTAGGACATTGTCTCAATAGTAGTGAATAATATTCACAAACTTTGAGAAGAATCTAACAACCCATTGTATCCCCTAAAGACATAAGGTGTAATAATAGAAATGACAACCAACCTATGTAAACACATAATGTAATATAATATATTTGTCATTTGATATATCATAAACAATTAATCACACATTTATCATCGTCATTACATTGATTTATTATTTTTCTGATCTAACCAGAAAAACATATCTTTGACTACTATGGAAATGGATTTAATGAAGGTTCTACCATCAGGATGAACTAAGATAGATATATCACTTAATCATCATGGAAGAAACAAATAATATCGTGATCATTCAACCGATTTCATACCACCAATGATGCACCCAAATCAAAATACCTCACCAAAACTTCATTTTCATGGTTTTTTCCTTGCATCAAAGTACACAATAAAATAGAACACATTGATAATGATATCAATTTAGGAGACCAATACAAATGTTCATTATAGAACATACAATGACACCCAAAACATCCAGTGTTTCTATTGGAGGCTCTATCCTCATAATATCAGGTACTAGGTATCACCATGTTTGAACATCATGAGAGTAAGTCTCATTGATTATGATCCCCCATCCCCTAATAGTTTGACATCAACTATGTCCAGTCATTGTGATGTACCTAGACCATATGACATATATTTAAGATTATTTTTACTGTATATCAATGTTTTCATTATATCCTATGATCAACTAAAAACATTTGATACATCACATAATCTAAGGACATTAGAATAAATATAATGGATTCATAATTATCAACACTATTATGTTAAGATAAACACACACACACATACCAAATTGTATACATGTAGTGGTAATCAAAGTACATCACAAGTTGGGTCTAAGGAACCTAATTTCAGCACTCCCACTTACACAAGAGTCATCTCCTAATAAGTCTTATTTTTCTATCTCTCACATGAGAATCATTCTTCTGCTGAGATATGGATTTTTTCTGGGGGTTTTCTATGTTTTCCTCTATATCTACTCTACTAACAGTGAAATCACCTATTTGGGTAAAATTACTCAATGTTTGAAGATTCTTGTGCATATTCATTATCTTATAGTGTGACCTGGGTTCCTTGGATTGAACCACTATTGTAGTATTATTACAATAAACTAGAATAGTGCATGCACTACTAGGAACAACAACCATATATGAGACAATGTTTCTTATCCAAACTACTTCATTTTCTTCATTAGAATCCACTATACTCTTGGAGTATATTTTAGAATTGGTGACAATAGGTTTCTTCAAGATTCTCCATCTCACTACACCACTATTCAGGAAAAAGATATAACACGACTGTAATTTAAAATTATCATGATATGTATAGAAACTAACATCAACAAATCCTCTCACTACCAGTTCTAAATATCCTCCATACACTAGTAACATATCTTTTGTATCCCTCAAGTACTTCAAGATAGTTTTGATGGATGCCCAGTATAGATCTCATGCATTAGCATTATATATTAACCATATTCTTAATGAACATGAAGCATCAAAAATTTTAAATTACATGATATAATAGATTGTACCCACTATGATGGCATAGTGGATTCGACTCATTATATCAATATCTTTCGTTGTTTGTTGGAAACTTTTATTAGATAGATTGATATCATGTGGCATTGGAAACAGTCCTATCTTGGATTGTTCTGTACTGTACCTTTAATGAAACATGTCTATATATGTACTTTGACTTAGCTTGAGAAGTTTTTGAGATATATCTAGATAGATATTTATCGCTTGAATGTATGATACTTATCCTAGTTCTTTCATGGGGAAGGAATCATTTTACCAAGTATTAACTAACTATAGGAAGTTCACTTCATTTCCTATAATGAATATGTCATCAATATAAAATGCTAGGAAAAAAGAGAATTACCATTAACCATATTATATACACAAGGGTCATTTTAATTTTGGAAAAACCCAAATTCTCTTATGGTCTCATACATCCAATGTTTTAACTCGGATGAGTCTAAATACCCTTCTCGATTAAATTTCTATAAATACTTCTCATTTATATGGCAATGCCTGATGTTCCATGGGCAGGTGTTATATGAGTCATGCTCACTAGTTTTTTCATTGATTTCTATTTCTAGGTTTTCGAGTTCAACTATATATAAGACATTATTAACATGTGCCATACCATAACATGTGTTATCCTTATAAAATGGAAAAAATTATCCCAAAAATGAAATAAAATCCCATAAAATACTTAAATGATATTGAGATTAGGTTTTTGGTTACTAAAGGTGTATAATAACAATTATTCAATACAATAACCAACCCACTAGGTGTAGATAAGAAATAACCTCCTCGTGCCAAAGATGCTAGACTCAAAACATTTTCATCCCATAGATCCACCTCACCTTTTGAAATCTTCTGAAATCTACTTGGTTCTAGTATTTGAATAAAAATATACATGCCACATGATATATCCAATACCCAAATTGTAGATGAATATAGATTTCTTTCAATGACAAAAATATCTTTAGATAAATCATCAACTTTCTTATTCTTGATAGAACTTAAATTCTTCTTCTAGTGGGCTATCTTTCCATATGAAAAATAGATAAACTCCTAGTCATTTCATTCCCATTATACCTTTGTATTTTTGGTTGGATGGTGCTTAGGTGACTTCAAATTTGATTTATACCTAAAGGTCTTAGATTTTTCCTTCCTTCTCCTGTTCAACATAAGAACCTAAGAATTATTTTTCATCATATCCTTGTCATCTTGAAAATATAAAACTAAAAGTTTTGGATGAGACTTCTTCATGCTATTAATATTATAATTAACAATAAATTTCAATAAGCTCAATGGTAAATAGTAAAGAATGAGATCAGTCACTAGTTATTGGTTATGTTTGAACAAAAGGGATTCAAGTATCTCAATGTACCCAATAATATAGAGTACATAAGGTGTTTCTTGATTCCCTTATTCTAATTTACATCTATAAAGTGCACTGGATATCTCATATCGTTCTTTTTGTTCATTCATAAGATATAGTTCTTAAAGATGGTTTAGCATCTTGTAGGAATCTTTGTCCCCATGCATATTCTACAAATGACTAGACATAGATGATACCATGATACATTGTACATCTAGTGCATCATCTAAATGATCTTTATACACGTCTATATTTTCCTTAATATATCCTGAAGGAGGATCAGTAAGAAGTGAGGATTCTAGAACATATAACTTCCTTTCATAGCGTAGTACTATGTCCAACAACCTATAAAACTCTTGGAAGTTATGGCTAGTCAAGATATTATATTTATCCAATACTGATCATAGTGATAAATTTCTGGTGTTATTAGTGATTTCAATGTATGATCTATAGAAAATAAATTTTTATCAGTAATTACTTTATCTTGATTACATTTTTAACATTATTTATTAATTAACGAATTAAATGTATACCCTATTTTATTTAATTGTAGCAACCATATGTACTAGAATAAGAAAAATATATCTCTTGAGTATTCTAGTAGAAATAATCCTTGAACCTCGCCTTATATTCTACTAGCTTTGGCTACACCACTACATAGAGAGTTCTAGGTTGGCATTTGACTGGCCAACCACATTAGCCCGTGACTCCTTAATCTGTTGAGTGAAGTCTCGGATTCTAAAATCCTAAATATGATTTAATCAAAGATTGACTCTAATGTTTCAGCAATCTATATTTGTATATATATTTTCTTCCAACTTCAGTTAAGTCAACCTATCACTCTCATAAGAACTTCTCAGTAGTAGGGGGTACACTAAACTTTTGCTAGAAGTCCCTATACACCCAGTTTTGTTCAAATTCAAATAATGGATGGAGTTTATGACTTAATATTTCAGTGAGGGTTTAATATTTTTCGATGAATGTAATCCATTTCTATTAATTTAATCACACTATGTTGTCATGCTCACAACTAAACATTAACATAAAAAATTTCATCGCCTATTTATGTATTTTCTTATTTATTATTCAATGTTTTTTTCACATAAAAATGAATATACATAAAATAATAAACAAATAATATTTGAAATAATTACCCAACTGATCTTGAGCATCTAATATTGGTTGATCCATTGAAACTTAATAAATCAACCATGAACTAGGGAGTTATACCTGAGTCATGTTATGTATCCAAATGCATCTATTACCTGTTCTGGTGTCTCAATGTCTTATCAGAGGCAGTGCCTCACCTTGGAATAGTCCTTTCGTTATCTAGAAATCACCTTAACTTGGCATGGTCTGTGTATTACAATGTCATTATCAAATGTACAGGAATATTCTTACGTAGGCAAGGGGATCTCAGGGCGCAATATACAATTTATAAATTAGAAAAGAAGGACCTTATATGCATTGAATTAAAATTTACGATTCACATACTATCTTAAAATAACTACATACTACAAACATCAAATACAATGGTAAATAATTTTATTAAACTAACTATACATACATCAGTAGGGTTTGTTTTTCAAGACTAGTCGGTATATAAATTAAATGTGTAATAAAATAAAATTAAAAAATATAAATTTGAGAGGTTAAATATAAATTAGACGAATTAAATAGTTCGAATAATTTAATATTATTGGTCCATATATTAATTTAATATCTATTCCATATATTAAATTAATCAACTAATTTAATTTGATACCAAAATTAAATTAATTATTTTGAATAGTATCACTAATATTATTCTAAACCGATAAATTAATTTTCAATTAATAAAATTTAATGCTAAAATTAAATTAATTATCTAAATTAATTTATTGTGGAATAATTATATTTCTCAAGCCCAAAAACCTCATTCTCACCGTTTGTGAGTTTTTCTAAACCCACCTACACCTATATTGAGTTGGGAATATATTTCACAAGAAATTAATGGGTCAAAAAATCACATGAAGAGTGAAATTGGGTCAGAAAGCCGTGTTTAGATCCATTTAGGGTTGTTTTAGACCCATTTGTATCTAATCTGGGCACTGGGTATGAAGAATTAATTGGTTACCTCCCACCCGTATGGGTTCCCATTGGGAGAGATATGTAAGAGCGATGTTGGAGTCATCTGGAAAAGGAATGGGAGTGGCCGGGATACAGTTCTAGTGGCGATGATGGTCGGTGGCCAATGCTGTCTTCCCATAGGTGTCTCACACTGAGGAGACGCTAGAAAAACACAATGAAGGTGGTGGTTTTGATCAGTTGTTGGTATCTATCAAGGGTGGGCAATGAAAGAGGACCAAGATGTAGCTCTAGTGGAATCTAGGTATAGGTTTGGGAGAGTGGAGTCGTAAGCAACCAATGAGAGGGAGGAGGGCCGATAGACTTGGCCGACAAGGGGAGCATCGGGATGGTATCATGGTCTGGAGGCTGGGTGCGGTGACATTCTGAGTTATCACTATGGGTAATCTCATGCGGCGTTTGACAGGAAATAGGAGGGCCGACACTCTAGTGTGTGGAGGAATAAGGTAGAAATTGGAGGGTTGTTTCCTGTCTATTGTAGGGTGTCAAGTGAGGTGGTCCTTGGCTCCTCAACCTTGTTGTTGAGATGGTGGGGATCAGAGGTCCTTGGGATGCTTCCACAAAAATCATCCTACATTCTTTTTTTAAAATTAATTTTATAAACCATGACCTGAATTACAATCCATGTACCTCCCTAAAAAGTCAAAAACAATAAAATTAGAATTTAAATTAAAATATTAATATTATTTTAAATGTTATTCTTCCATTGAAAAAAAATATTTTTGGCCGTTTTTTTAATATTTTAATCCAAGTTTCCTACTAAAGCATCCCTAACTAAGGAAAAATGATCCTTCTAGTTTGGTATTGATCATCATATTCTGGTAAACACATTACCAAAAATTAAAAATTCACTTGTATTAACCTCAAAAGCATAACACGAATAAATATATAAATGTATATTTCTTTAATTTGAAACAGCAAAATCTTCTTTTTGATCCATACCAAAAACCTTAGATACTATAACATGGTCATCCAAGATCAGATCAATGTGTGGTCTATTGAATTAAGACTGATTTAATGATATCTATATAATTTAATTCAAATTAAATTTTCTTTGACATAGAAAATTCACATGACCACATTGATACCAATTGAAGGTTCTAGGGTGCGTAGCGAAATCCTGTGGGATAGGAATTTTAAAATTTCATCAACAAAACGATGAAACTTCTTCGTATCTAGGGATCTGAGCCTCTATAGTGGTTTGAGGATATTTTGTGAATTTAATAAGAACAAAATAAATATACAAACATTGACCTTGTTGGATTTTCGGTGTGTTCAATTGAATCTTTTTTATGGTGAACGTTTATTGAAGGATCGAAATTCAAAACCCTATAGATCATTCACACATGCTTCAAGAATCTGTGCAAATGATGAAAGTTGAATTATTAGTGCTATAATAGACGTACAACAATTCCTTTGATGTTGTGATGATCACCACGATTCCATTCCTATAATCCATAAAGATTTCATTGTATCGTTATCTAGAATGGTGTCTTTCTCTCTCAAGGATGCAAGAAGAAGAAAGAGTTCTCAATTTTTTGGAAGATGAATTCCCTAACACATGGAAATGAGATCCTCATGTGCTTATATAGTGGATGTGAATAAAATAACTGGTTAGGTTTCTCAGCACCATATTTGTGATATCCACTAAATAAGTAATAAATTAACAAATATGATGAACTAACTACATCATAACTTTTATTTATATGTTATTAAATACTTTTAACATATATTAAAAATATGTTATGTGATAAAATGATTCATTAACTCTACTCATAATTCCATCTTATATTAAATAAACCTTGAATATTAAATATAACATTCATTAATATAATATTATTCCATACATTTACTTAAACAATTGTATATATATTTATAAATAAATTCAAATAAATTAACATATACTCGAATAATAATTTATTTATTTACTTATCAGTGATCGATTAATCATGGAAAACTCTCAGAACTCAAGGTGGGTCCCACCATTTCATATATATATATATTCATCGGACTATGGAAGTTTCTAGAAAGAGTTATTGTGTGTGACCCTATAGGTCGTTATCTAAATAGAAGTGAATAATATTCCTAGTCTAAGGGCAGAATCTAGAAACCAATCATAGAACCTAAAGAGACAAGGTGTATTCATTGGAATGAAAACAAAACTACATACACACATTGTGTAATATAATCTCTTTGTCATTCAGTAGCTCATAAAACTGGACGCACACTTGTGTCATCAACTTTTAATTCTCATATTATTTTTTTATCTAACCATATAGAAATACCTTTGAATAAAATGGCCATGGATTTAATGAAGGTACTACCATCTAGATCAACCAGTCCATAGATATCACGTCCTCAAATCAGAAGCCACAAATACTATCTTAATCATTCAACTAATGCCATACCACTGATGAAGCACCCAACACAAACTATCTCACCACAACTTCATTGACATGGTTTTATCCTTGCATCAAAGTATGTGATCAAATGACACACATTGATAATGATCTAAAGTTGGGAGACCAGTACACAGAATCATAGATATGAATAACCTTTGAAACTTAAACTTGTGGTGTTCCTATTTGCGGGTCTATCCTTATGATATCATGTACCATAGATCACAAAGTGTGAACTTCCTGAGAAGAATTATCAATGCTTATGATCCCCCAACACCTGATAGTCTAACATCAACAATGTCCAGTTGATATGATATTTAGAGCATAGAACATATATTTAATATTAATTTCATAGTATCAAGAGGTTCTCATTATAGCCTAGGATCTGCTATAAACGTTTGATATGACATGTAATAAATGGACATTACCATAAATATAATGGATGCAGAAGTATTGACACAATTATGTTAAGATAAAATCACAAACACACACACACAGATATATATCATATTTCAAACATGTATTGGTAAAAAAATTACATCACAATTTTGGCCTAGGGAACCCACTTTCAAAAGGAACAATTAGAGAAAGAATTTTAACCAATGTCACATGGCATATATCTTCTCAAGAGGACTCATATGGGATATTAGAGGAGATTAATGTGGTAATTTTAATTCTATATGCTTCTATTGTGGATCAATCACATATTCCATGATATGTATAAGAATTTAGACATCCAAAGAATATTATATGGTAGGAAAATATCATTATTATCAAGGTGAACTACAAGGGAAGTAGTCATAACATTAAAATTGTACTTGAGAGAGAGTATAAGAGATAGGTACCTAGTACATGGAGAAGAGTATACCCTAGTTATATGGGGACACAAACTAGTATTCCTTTTGGCCAATATCATCTAATATAGAAATTAGTCTATGAAAATGATAATGATAATATCATTCAAGATAGTGGTAGGAATATCTATCCATATCAAGTTTTTTTGCAGATTATAAGGTAGCTAAAGAGGAAATATATAATACAGAATTATTTTTTCCATTTCCCAGAATCACACCTAGTAAGTAAAGTTTTATCGTAATATAAATTATGATAATTCAATTATAGGTACTATCCATGATGTAAAGTTTATGCATTTTGAAAATGGAATATACTAAAGTATATCATCTCTTGAAGAGTATTACTCATGTTAGAGAAGTTACAAATAATAGAGTATCCATGTAGCAAAGCCTGTAAGGCCCATGACTAAATCCATAACTCAACAGAAACATGATATTATCTTGTGATAGATAACAAGGATTATTATCAAGTTGGATATACTGAAAGTGGGAGTGTTGTAATATTCTTGTTCCCTAGACCCAACTTAAACAATACTTCTTGATTATCATAGCATGTACACAGTGTGAGATGCATGATATATACTTACCATAATAGTGTTGATAATTCTATGTCTACTATTAAATGGTAATGTCCACAGATTACTTGTTATATCAAAGGGTTATAATAGTTCCTAGGATATGATGTTAACCATGGGATACTATGACATTAATATTAAAGATGTGTCATATAGTCTAGATACATCATTATTATGGGACACATATGTTTTTTTCCTATCTAGTGTTGGGGGCTCATAGGCGTTGAGGCTTTTTCTCAATAATTTCACAATTAGTGATCTTGATTAGATGAAATCATATAGACTGGCCCTTCAATAAGAACACTACATTTTTCAGGTGTGATTGGTAGTTCTTATCTATGAACATGTGTAATGGTATCCTAAGTTGATATTATTATTAGTGTATACTATATTATTGTGTACTTTGATGTAAGGAAAATACTATGATAGTGAATTCATAGTGAGATTTTATGTGTTGGGTGCGTCATTGGTATTATTATATTGATTGAATAATATAGAATGAATTTTTACCTTCCTATAGGAAGAGATATCTCATTCCAAATTGAACAAGATAGTAGTACCTCTACAAAATCTATGTCCATTGTAGAAGAAGGTAACTCCATCCAGTAAGGTCAAAGAATAATAAATCAAGAAAGGGTGGTTATGAGAAGTGTGCATTCTAATTTATTTGACATCACAAGACAAATATATTATATTAAACTGTGTGTATTTGTTAGAAAGTTTTCATTGTTGTGACTACTCCTTATCTCTTTAGAGGTGTTGATGCATTCCTATAATTTACTATTTTTTAGTGAAAAGTATTTATTAATTTAAAGATAAGGGACTCTAGGGTCACACAGAATAGAATAATAAAAAGTTTGTTCTATTCTAGTGAATAGGTGTATAGGTTATAGTGGGACCGACCATGGGGTTCAAGATATGTTTGAGGATTTCAAGTTTATTTACAAGTATTTAAGTAAATACATGGAAAATATTATATGAATGAATATTATTTTAATATTAATGATTCATTTAATATTTGTAGGAATCATGAGTTGAGTTCATGACACACTTTTATCATGTAATATATTTATTATATTACAAGTAAGGGATAAAAAAAATAAATGTTATTTATGACTCAAAAAAAGAAATCATAAGACATCGTTTATAATGATCAATAAGTACTCAATGGTAGAGGACAATTTTTATGTATTCTATAAACTCACTATAAAAGGGAGGAAGAGGATCCCATGGTAATTACTATTCACTGTGCAAGAAATGAGATCCTTTCTCTCTTCACCCATTTCCTAGAGAGATAATCACTCTTTCCAATAAAAATAGTTGTGCTCTCCTTCACATATCTAAGGAACATTGATGTGGTGATCATTAGGATGTCAAAGGAATCATCATATCACCAGGATAGCACCCAAAATTTGATGATCGATGATCACAAAGACTTTATAAGTGCATGTGGTTGATCTAGAGGGGCTATAATTTAAATACTTCAAGTAATGATCTTTGGCGATGAGAAGATTTCAAGAATGGATTCGTATCGAAAAAGGTATTATTTTTTTAAATTTTTTGGATTAAAATTTATCTCATGGGATCCTTAAGCATTTACTGAGGACACACTTCACCGAAAATGATTTTGTAATGTTGATCAGGGGTGAAAAAATTTAAATCCTCTAACCATACATTCTAATGTGCACCCTAATACCTTAAGAAAAAGCAATATGTATCTTATTGGACACATCAGCTATGACCTCATGAGTTTAACTATCCTACACATGTCTTGAGATAATAAGTGTAGTCCATTATTTTATGTTTTGGTGACACTATCCCTTTTATTAGAGATTTTTTTTCTCAATGTAACTCATGATTCTCTGATATATCTTCACATATTAGGTCATGAACTAGAGGTAAAGGCACTGGGTAGAGTACCTGTATAAATTGGATTTTGAGATTAACTATGAACCTGGTAAAGGCAATGTCATTGTGATTTCTATTAACCATAAAATATAGGTAGCGTAGGAGATGAGTGAATGACATTTAGAGTAATGGTGGTGTCTGATGAGATAATTGTCTTCTTGGAGGATGGATTATTTTAAGGACTTGAGATCAATGAAATATGACCCATGAGTGATATATGTTCCTCATTAGACTGGGTAAATGATAATTAGAAATATGAAAAAGAGTGTGTTGTGATGTGGTAATAGCCAGTGGGTGATGAAATGATACCTGGGTGGTCATTTCATGATGAATATGTGATCTTAGTACATGGGAGATTTGTTGTCCTTTATTCCCCTAGAAGATAGTTGATGTGAAACTTCCATGACTCTAATTGGGTGGTTCATCCTAGACATACAAATATGTACCATGACATTAGGAGGTGGTTTTAGTGTCTTTGGATGAAGAAAGTTGTTGCTATATTCATTTCTCGCTACCATGCCTCCTAGTGGATAACGGTTGAGTAGTCATGACATTGTTTGAGTGATTGTTGTTCGACCAGCAAAAGATTCTCATTTCTCACCAATCTATGAGAATAACTCAGTAGATGAGATGATAAAGCTGTATGTCTATGATATTGTTTTATTACATTGTTATATATTCAGTGTAGTATCTGAAATATATTAATGTATTACATTTTGGTTTGGGATGTTCTTCGATAAGGGTTAGTTACCTAGATGAAATTTATTACAATGTACCACACCTAGAGAGATGGATAGTTAAATAAGATAATTCAGATATTGTATGATATGATTCAGGATTACACCCAAAATTTTGATAAAGATTAGGATTATGATTTATTCTTATTTGAGTTCACACAGAACAATGGTTACTGGTATTTGATACATATGGAACTTTATAAGGAACTTTATAGTAGGCCAAATCATTCACTCCATTGTTTTCCTGAGGCTAGTGTGGGGGTGGTTGTAGGGCCTATTTTGGTACAAGTGTAATCCTAGAGAGTATAGTGGATTAGGAAGTGGTTGAACATGAAACATATAAAGAAAAAGTATAGTTCAAATATTAGGAGGATACCTTTTGGTTTTTATATAGGAAACTAGGTTTTTCTGAGAGTTACCCCTCGGTTAGGGAATATATTTTTGGGGAAGTAAAGGTAGCTAACACCACGTTATGTTGAACCCCTCAAGATCACAGAGTGGATGGAATAGTGGAGTATCATTTGGATATTCCATCACACTACCAAGGGATACATTATGTTTTTCATATGTATAACCTCTATAATTACATGCATGATCCTACACACATTATTAACCTTGAGGATGTTTATCGAGATACTAAATCATCGTACATGGCGGGTTCGTTGTGGATTGTAAAACGATGTAAGAAATTCATTTGAGGGAAGAAAATACCACCTTTTGGATTCTATGGTATCATGTCCAGATATTTAAGGAGACTTGGGATATGGAGGCTAATGTTCTGGTTAATGGACTAGTTTGTTTAAGCATAACTTTTGAAGGAACTTCTTTGGGGATGAGAAGTCATTAAATGGGAATAATTTTGATATCCTCTCTTAATTCGATGTATGAGATATTTTTTGTTTATAGAATTTTCATTTCACTTTTTGGTTAATTTTCATTATAGATTTTTGAAGGTAATGTTTTTTTGATAAATATGGAATGGGATTATAAAGATGGTAGGTTGAAGTGAGGTGGGTTTGTGTGGTGGATAAAAATATTCCACTAGAAATCTGGTGGAACCCATTATCCAGATGGTGGGGCAACAACAGTTCTACAGTTTTCAATAGACCCCACTAGCAAATCAAGTGCTAGACACTAGAAATCTAGGGAGGCCCACTGGCTTTCCAATATGGCCTGGACGGATGTGTATTAAATACCCCTCACTAATTTTAATTCCTCACATTTTTACCCTTTATTAATGCCCAATTCCAACCCTTAACACACTTTTTCAAATTAGAGACCACCCCTCTTGATTCTTGATCTCTCCCATTCATCACCCTTTAGATATTTGATGTTGGATTGATCCGATGACACTATGATGGTGTGTTATCCCTAGATATGCACCGAATTCCACTTCATTATTGAGATATGTACCTGGATCTGTGATGGATCTATGTTTTCTATTTGGATGCAATAATATTTTCCTTCCTACATTGTAGATCAACGATGGATCTAGTTAATTGATGATTTTTCTTGATCAAATTGAGATCTACCATCGACTATGGAATTTTAATGTGTATGTGTTCATGGATCATCTTCTTAGAACTCTTCTTTCTAGAAAATTGAAGATAGAATTATAATTCATTAAGGATCCTCTAGTAGATTGCCGGTGGATTCAATGTGTCAACGACATCCCTTTAATTGAATCAAGATTTATCTTGAATGTTAGACATTTCTAGGGAAGTGATCATAGATTGATCATATTGGAAACCATATTATTCTTTAATCACATCTTGGATATCTATTATTATGATTGATTCTTGGTGGATCCATGTTCGTATTCTAGACCGAAGTTTCTCTTATAGAATGATGATGAATTAATGATACAATATTTAATCTCCAAGGAATCTGGTCAATTGATGTCTTATTTTTGAAATATCATGTAACAATTTCTATTGAAGGACTATGTAAGGTATATGATTGTAGAATTACCCATTTTTATGTGGAACCTCCTTGGGTCTCATATCTAATCATTTTCCTTGATGAACTAGAACCCAATATAGGAATCATAGATATGTGAGATTGTTTTCATGGGTGGGAAACATGGTTTGGGATTTGATCTTTAAATGGACATTGGATTACTTCATCAATAGGCTTGGGGTAAGAAGTTTCTTACCATTTAGGGAATTTCATATTATTTTGTCATTATTGTTTGTTTATGATTGATAATTTTTTATTGATATGGGATAACATGTGGGTGATTTAGTGGACCTTTAAACCCTTTCTTGATGTGTGGTATTATGATTTTTGTGTAGCCTATTTTGAAATATTCTTGATATTCCTTATTATTCCTTTCTATGATTCATATTGTTTTCAGTATTCCATATCACATTGAACCTTATATCTAGTTTTAGGATGATTAATTTCTTAGTTTTGGTTAGACAAACCCTTAGAGGGGGAGCATGATGACATGATGATTAATATAAAATATATCTTGTTTGATTGTATTTTTTTGGTTTATAAGCATCTATATATTTATAACTGATTATATAAAGCATCTGGATTGAGAACCAGTCAGCAGCAAGACAAAGTGGTAGAATTCCATTTTGTGGTGATGTGTCATCCAATTAAATTAGACATGTAAGATGGGACTTAACATAATCGGTGTTTAACACCCACCATTAGGTTGGGATGTGAGAGGTTTATATTAAGGTGAAATTTAGGGATATGATTGATGGGAATAGTATGAAAACTGATATTGGGACTTGTGGAACATCATGTGACATGATTGTGATAGGAAATGACATCCTTACCTGCATCATGCTAAATAAGGTGGTTTTGGGGTTTGTGGAGGCTTGGTTAGAATAAGATGACTTAGCACAAGTGTGGTTGTATTTTTATTTCCGAATATCTTTATTTCAGGACATACAATATTATAAAGTATGTGAAATTATGTTAAATATTCATTGGTGGGGTACTATTGGGCTTATTACTCACACATTTCTCAAGAATCATGATGCATTTATAGAATTTTTTATCAGGGTTATAGTGAAAGGTAAGGGACCCATGCCATGGATTTTAGTAGATGGATTCTTAGAGTTAGAGGTGATGACAAGAGATACTCCAAACTATTTGTGCTACATTTATTTTTCATTCCATCATTGATTAATTGGTATGACATTCAACATTTGGTGGTTCTTATTTTATTTTCTAGTATGGGATGTGATACCTACTATGCCATTTTTATCATGCTATTTATTTATTATACCAATTCACTATGTTTAATTAATATTATTATTGATTTCTTATTGAGGGTATATTCTCCCCACTAACAGAACTCAGACCATAATTTCTAGTCGATAACTACTTCCACAAGGGGAGGAAAACATGAGGCTATGAGATGTTTGACATGAACTCAGTGATTCCGGTCAAGGTGTTACTAGTGTTACACAAAAAAACTTTTTTTACCTCATGAAACTTTTATATGAATCAAGTTGATGTATAATTCTATTCCCTAATCTTTACTCGATTTATTCCATTCATTCACTATAAGACCCAACTAGACCTTTCATACCATTCCTTATGGAACATTTTTCTTAATTAAATAAAGGAAGTCCATATGATGATAAATACTAAAATCAAGTGCATCCCCATTTTATAGAATTATTTGGATGTTAGGATAACATCCCTTAACCATATTATAAGACATGGGGTATCATCAAAGTAACATTAAGTACCCTTACCAAAGAGATATAGTGGTGAGGGTGCATTCTATTTTCCGAGTTATCAATGGGAGATAATAATAATATTTCATTAGCTTTCATTGGTAGGATACCATGAAAAATGTATGAAAAATCCATCATCAGTGTTTATAAAGAGCGTGTGAATATTCCAAGGAATATCCCTGCAGAGTGTTTAGCCTAGTGGGTAGTATTAGGATCATTCATCGCGAATCTGAGTGATGATCAATTCAATGATCAACCATAACTTTTTCAAGGTGATTACCTATAAGTGTATCAGTTCCATATCCACATACACATTCCAATAACCTGAAAATGATGTATTTTCAAGGAAAATACAAACCATTTTACATTAAAAAAATTTAGGATGGTTTTTTTACCATGTAAAAGATTTCATTTTATATTGATTTTTTCAACACTTCAATTAAAATAATATGGGAGAGGGAAAATTATATAGAATTTTAAATCCCTTAAATTCAATGAATACGGTAAAATCCTCCCCTGTAAATGTAAGAACGACACAAAAAAGGTTTTGAATATAACATGGGTCCCAAATAATGAAATTTGGGATGAAGAAAACTCCACTTATGGATTGGGTAATAATTAAATATTAATATATTGAAATGGAGGGATTAAAATTGATCATGAAATAACCTTTAATATATCCATTCCATGATATAACATATCAAATAGTTATTATATACACCATATAATAAAAATTAGGTTCATAATACAAAACATGTCTCAAAAAGTGGAGTTTGAGATGAACAACCTTACCTCTTGTCCTTAATTCCATGAAAATAATTTAAAAACCTATATCATAAAGATATATATATATATATATTAATAACTCAATTAATAACCTTATACACATCCATTTGCATTCATAATATGCATAAATAGCCATTTTCTATAAGAATTTTACATGTTTTCTACATCGAGTGTTTTTGTTTTGATTGTTTATACTAGTTTCATAATGGTGGTGTCTGTATTCATTATTCATCCATATTTTAAAAATAATAGAACATTAAAGATAATTTTATGAATTATTTATAATTATTTATGATTCTTCAAGGTAATTTCATTAGTTTTTTTATTTTTATTCTTGAAGATGAAATCTATAAAAGGAAGTTTCAATGTTTCTTGATGATCGAAGGGACTTTTGTTAATTAAATAATTAAATATTGACATAACATATCCAAAATCAAAAAAAAAATTATTTATAAATTTTTATTATATTATAAAAAAATTATGTTCCCATTTTCATTCATAATATAAATTCATAGTATTGATCAAGTATGTAATTAAAACCGCCCAAACATGAACAGACCTAGATTTAATGAATGATTATGAGATTTTTTTGTAATATGATTATAACATAAGAATAAAGATATTATTTATAGTTTATTATTGGTATAAATGATAATCTAAATGAAGTATAATAAGAATTAATTGATATGAAAATATTAGAAAAATTTGAAAAAAATATACTTTTAGTATGATTATTTTAAATGATTTAAATAACATTGATTATTTTTTGATCATATCATTAATAGGATATCCAATTTTTCATAATAAAGCCTTAATGATATCATAAAAAATATTTATCCTTTAATCCCATCCTTATATCCATCTCTGTGAGGCAGTGAAGGAAAATGAATCATGTTCTGTTGTTGAGGTGGTAGTTCTCACAGCGCACAAACAACGATTTTTTTCCTAATAGATGAGGTATATGAAGAAATAATGATAATACCCTAAATACAGTGACCTTAAAGTATATAAATATAATTACCCAAAATTCATTAAATGGAATTTACTTTTTATTATATATATTTGTGTCTTATAAATACAATAAAAAAATGATGGCAATATCAATATTTTTTTCATTAATTGAGAACATTAAATTTATAGAACAAAATATCTTATATAATTTAAAGTGTTAAATTTTTTAAATAAATATAATGATCTAAAATCTTAATAATTGAAAAATATGGATCTTCTTGATCCCTTAAAATTATCACAACCATGAGCAAAATTGTAAAAGAAGAAAATCAATAATTAATCCAATGGAAATTTTGAAATGTATAACCTTGAGGGGAATTAATATTAATGGTGAATAAATAAATTATGTAGTATTTATAGGAGGTAATAAAACTATTGAAATAGTGATATAACCATTGGAATAGAAACTTAATCGTTAGAAATAGTAACATTATTGTTAAGAATAATGCCACGATCATTAAGAATAGGAACCAAATCATTGGAATAGTAAATTAACCTAATAATTGTAATATTTAATATAAATAATATTTATTATGAATAAATTAACTACACATAAATATTTTAATTCCAGAGAATAAATATAATTATTAAAAAACACAAAGATATTAAAATATTTTTTTATAAAATATATTTTAATGCATTTTATTAAAATCATAATTTTTATGCTTAGAATTGAAATTAAAAATGGTCCAAAATTACGCTGATAAAATGAATATTATTTTCGAAATTATAACATCAAAATTATTCTGGGCTGAATCATTAAGAATTTTCTAAAATGCATTCTTTTTTAGTGAATAGTAAAAATAGAGTTGTGTGTTTTTGATAAGTTTTATGACTTCATAAATAGATTTTAATGTTGTAATAATTAATAAAAAATAATACAAGACCAAAAACATGGTTTTTATTAATATATTTTATTTTAATGAATTAAAATTATTTTTCCAACCTATAAATAAATTTACAATGTCTAAAATGTAAATTAAGGTTCGGAAACATTATTTTTGGGAAAAATTGTCATCCCATTCTAAAAGTAATATAAAATAATTATGTTTTGTTCTAAAATACAAATATTTCAAAATCCACCTTCTTAATATCATAAATCGTGATCCATAACCATGGGTAATACAATGTTTTTACACATTCCTTAATCTATAATTCTAAGGACTGTATTTAAAAATTAATAAACAATCCTCCCATGTTTCCTATAAATACCCAAATCTCAACCACATTTCTTTATCTCCCAAGAAATTTATCATGAATTTATCCTTTTATTCCCTCACTAAATCCTTTCCAAAAATTTTTTAACGTTCTAAGCAACTCTTCTCAAGATTTAAGAATCTATCATGCAAGGAAAGCAGTTTTCTTCCTCTCCCTTGTTTTCGAACTACTTTATTCATAGTTAATATTCAAATTTCATGTTTATTATGTTCTCATTCACTTTTCATCATTCAATTAATGTGTTATTTTTTATATTAATTAAATACTTCCATTATCTCTCATTAATCTCATTCCATAAACTAATTCCTATACCTATTTTGCTTCCGAAAGAATCCTATGATTTTTTATGCCTCTCATTTTATCATATGAATACACTACCTTATTTTTATTCAAGGGTATTCATATATATATAATAATACTTCATCGATTTGGTATTTCCTTGTATGAAACCATCATTCAATTTTTTTTTTTGGTTAAAAATGATGAAGTTTTCATGTCTTTAAGAATATACATACACAATGATTTTATTTAAATACATTTCTTTATTCACAATAGTTGATGAAAAGATTAGTTATCATTGATGCTGATCACATGAATTAAGACTTATAATGTGTGTTTCCTGATAATTCTCTAATTCATTGGGTAAAGAATTAATCACTTTAGATTTCATGTTTATGATACCTTGGAAATATGTTTTATGACACCTTGGTGATGAACATAGTTTATATGCTTATGAATGTTTCATTTTTATATTGTATCCAATTTTAGAATTAATTTATCATGTACTTATTATTAATATATCATGTACTTATTATTAATATATCATGTCATGCCTAATATTTTATCCATAGCGATCACCCATGGTCCATTTTCATTGTTTATTCCACACTTGGATTTACGTTCACCATTTTCCATTGATGTATGTCCCCAATAAATCACTTGTAGTGAGGTGAACTAGCATGTAATAATAAATGAATCTATTAAGATGATTAAATAAAGTTTATATTTATGTTCTCTTTATGGGATTCACATATTATATACATAGTTTCCAATACAGTAATCCCTAAAAGGCCCGTTCAAATTTATTAATGTAATATTTTGTTAAAGAATTTTGTTAAAAGTTAAGTATTAAAAAGTTAGGACATAATAGCTGGTATGAAATGAATGTTTTATTAATTTATCAAAATTAGGACTAGAAAACATTTTTATGATCCTTATAGATAATTTCATAATAGTGGGTGCCCTATACCCAATCCAACATTACTTTTCGATTACCATATCCGGCATACATTTAGTTATACATTGTTTATACGTACCATTATAGTGTATATATTTCTGCATTAACTATTTAAATGGTAATTTCCATATATTAATTGTCGTATCAAAAGGATATAGAAGATCCCATGCTATAATGGAAACCCGGTGATACTATAACATTAATCTTAAACGTATGTCCTATGATCTAGATACATCATACCAACTGAACAAAGTTAATATCAGTCTATTTGGTGTTGGGGGATCATAATCATTAAGGATTATTTTTTTAAAGATCACACTTGGTTATCTCTAGTAGTTTATATAATGTGGACATACCTTCCAATAATAACACCGCATGTTTTTGAGTGTCATTGGATATTCCTATTTATAGACATGTCTATTGGTATCCTATCATGATATAATTATCAATATATTCAATTTGATCACGTACATTGATGCAAGACAAATAACATGATAATATAATCATGGATATGTAGCTTATGTTGGGTGCATTTTTTGGTGGTATGATATTGGTTGAATGGTCAATATAGGATTTTTCACTTCTAGGTTGAAGAAGTAATATCTAGGGATTGGTTTTTCAGGATGGTAGTATCATTATAAATCCATGGCCATGGTAGTCGAGGGTCAATTCATCCATTATATCAACAAATAATAAAGAAAGAAAGGATAATGAAACAAGTGTGTGTAATGCTTTATGAGATATCTAAAGTCAAAGAGATTATATTTTATAGTGTGTGTTCGAAGGATGGTTGTCTGTGCTAGGAATATTTCTCATCTCTTTAGTGGTCTTGATGGGTTTCTAGACTTTTCTTCTGGTCCTTGAATATTATTCACTACTTTAAATATAAGGTAATAGAGAGTCACACACATTAACACATTCAATATTCATCCCTATTATGTTGAGTAGGTTTATATGCCATTGTGGGGCCCACCACGAGGTCCTAGTTTTTTCCATGTTTTATCAATCATCGATAAATAAATAAATTCATTATTATTCATGTATAGAATAATTGTGTTGAATTAATTTATTAAAATTATTTACAAGTGCTTAAGTAAATACAAGGAATAATATTGTATGAATGAATATTATTTTAATATGATAGATTAGTTTAATATTAATAAGAATAACGAGTTGAGTTAAATTGATTTGTTTTACCATGTAAGATATTTAATATGTATTAAAAGTATGTGATAAAATATAAATAATATTTATGACACAATTTAATTTGTCATAATTATTAATTGTAACTTATTTAGTGGACATTAAATTTACGAGGGGTTGGGACACCTATCTGGGTATTAGAGGCAATCCAATATATAAGTAGAAGAGGCGCTTCATTCCACATATTATTCATGCATTCCAAATTGAGAGCTTCTCTCTCCTCCCATATTCTAAAGAGATAAATCTTCTAATTTAATGATCCAAGATTTTCTTCACAGATCAACAAAGAGGATTGTGGTGATTTTTGTAGAATCTAAGATATCATCAGAGCTCCACGCTAGCACCCTAAATTCAATGAACTACATTAATGCATATTCTTGACTTATGTGTGTATAATCTAGAGGGGTTCAACATCATATCCCTTGAGCAATGGTCAACAGTGATTATCCATAGTTGAGCACACATTGAATTAGAATGAGGCACTCATTCAATTTTGTTTTCTATTATTTGAGTAATCCATGTGAGATCCTTAGACCGTATACGGATTGAATCACTGAAGATGAAAAGTTTCATCACTCCAATGATAAAATTTAAAATTCTCAGCCAACCGACTTCTGATGCACTCCCCAGTACTAATAATTGGTGTTAGATTGATCATGTGAATTATATGATCTAGGAAAATTAAATTATCTTTAAATCTAAGTAGATAGCTTAAATTTTGTCTCAATGGATCTGACAGTGCTTTGATCTGAGGCTGGATGACCATGTTAAAACCATATGAAATATGTTTTCTGAAATTAAAGTGATTTTTTTTTAGGTATTTGGATGAATGTATATATTTATAGTTATGATTTTAAAGGATCATTCTTCCAGTATTCATGGTGATTAATTCATAGTTTTCCATTGAATATCCGTTTCTGGTTGGAATAATATTTTTTTGTCAGACCTAATTTCCACCGGTTATGAAATTAGTTAAACAAATGTCAAAAAAAATTAGGTTTAATAAATAGTGTTAAACATGGAAAATGAAGATTTTGGCAGGGTTGTGGAAAATCCCAAAATTGAGAAACATGACTTTTTTTTAATAAGTCAAATGGGATTTTTTTGGTGTAATGATAATTAAGGATCAAAATAGGGCCTTAATTCCTATTAAGGAACTATATTATTTTATCCTAAAGTTAAATCTCATTTCGATTTAAAATTCATAAATTTTTTAATAGGTCCCTAATTCTAGTTGGAAACCTACATTATTTTAGACTAAAATTAAATCTCATTTCAATTTAAAAATTAGATTTTTTTTTGGTAGTTGGAATTTTCCATGTTTTTTGATCAAATTGTGCATTAACTATCTATTTTGGTCCTAGATATTCATTATCACTTTCTTATCCACTGGACATGTTTTTAAAAATCCTACTTATAGACTTTCATTAAAAATGGGATAATTGGAATCCACAGATGGATCCCCCTGCATGCTGACCCCACGAGAGCCATCTCGGACTCCTCCTCCATCTGAGCGGCTGCTTGAGTAGGCGCCTCCTCCTCGATCAAAAAACCCTTTTCCTTTTCCCAGGAAGGTTGCATCTACCACTCGTCCAGCCTCCATGCTCATTTGTGTCCTCACTTCTGGCACCTGCAGGTCCTTTCGACCACCGTCTGATCCAATAGACCGCTACACCCTACGAAGTCAGCACTGCCTCCGCTGTTCTACAGGACACCTGCCCCATCGACCACACTGTTGATCTTCCCTCCTCTTACCCCATAGTTCCACCATGCCACCCATTTCACTAATTTGAGTTTCTTTATGTATTTGTTTTAAAAAAATCACAAAAAACCGTTAGGCCGAATTTTTTTTCAAAATTCCCCTGAAAGGCGGCATCACGGATGCCGCCTTTTCATTTTGGGTGAAATGCGGCACCCGCGATGCCGCCTTTCCCCTAAGAAAAAAAAATCAATTTTTTTATGTTTTGTTTCTTTATATATTTATTTATATATATATTTCTTAAAAAAATGTTTAGGAGTATTTCGTCTTTCACCTAACAAAAAAATTATTAGTTTTTAAAATTTTGTATCAAAACCGCCTACTTGAAAATTAGAAATGTTTCAAGTATGCGACATTGAAATACTATAAAATAGAAACCATAAGACCAATATAGACAAAACTTTAAAAATTAATTACACATATAAGAAATTGTTGAAAACACAAATCATTTCATAAAATTTGTTCATGAAAATTAATTTATAAGCTTTCAAAACTGGCTAATTGAAAGTTAGAAATGTTTCAAGTGCATGACTTTGAAATAATATAAAATATAAACCATAAGACCAATATAAACAAAACATTAAAAATTAATTAAACATATAATAAATTGTTGAAAACAAAAATCATTTCATAAAAATTGTTCATGAAAAATAATTTATAAGATTTCAAAATTGCCTACTTGAAACTTAGAAATGTTTCAAGTACGTGACTTTGAAATACTATAAAATATAAACCATGAGACCAATATAAACGAAAAATTAAACATTCATTAAACATATAATAAATTGTTGAAAACCCAAATCATTTCATAAAAATTGTTCATGAAAAATAATTTATAAACTTTCAAAACAGCCTACTTGAAGCATAGAAATGTTTCAAGAACATGATGTTGAAATACTATAAAATATAAACCATATGAAAATGTAAAAGAAACATTAAACATTCATTAAACATATAATCAATTGTTTAAAACACAAATAATTTCATAAAAATTTTTCATGAAAAATAATTTATAATCTTTCAAAACTGCCTACTTGAAACGTAGAAATGTTTCAAGTATGTGACATTGAAATACTATAAAATATAAACCATAAGACCAAAATAAATGAAACATTAAACATTCATTAAACATATAAGAGTCAACCCCACATCAATAGGATGCACGGTGTTGCTAGTATCACATAACTCTATAATCTTTGATGCATGAAAACATTTTATATCTCCTTTCATGGGACAATTAAATCCATTCTTTCACCCGCTATGTCCATATCCATATCAACATCCGACCGCATAAGGGTATGCTGAAAGATATTCCCCATGAAATTCTCATATGTTCCCATTCCTGAAAATATCAACCCCTTCAACACCACCATGCATACAACCATTATAATTTCTTCTACAATTTTCACCCCATTTCCCCAGGATCAGTTGATCAGATTAAAACACCAACGATTCCACGTAGACCATCGAACTCTTCATCACCAAATATTTATCCTTTATCATCTTTAAAAGGCCACCATAGGACCTCCTTGATCTATCAATTCCAAAAACTCACATACAAGAATAATATAAACATAAAAAGCTGAAAATTGTTTGGTTTTTATTTTAGATTATACTTGTATGTGATTGTTTGAAATGGACAGATCAAGAAGGTCTTACAGTGACCTTTTGAAGATGATAAAGGATAATTATTTGGTGATGAAGAGTTTGATGGGATATGTGGATTCATTGGTGTTTTCATCTGATCAACTGGGACTGGGGGAAATGGGGTGAAAATTGTAGAAGAAATTATAATGGTTGGATACATGGTGGTATTGAAGGGGTTGATATTTGCAGGAATGGGAACATATGATAATTTCATGTGGCATGTCTTTCACCATACCCTTATGTGTCCGGATATTGATATGGATATGGACATGGCGGGTGAAAGAATGGATTTCATTGTCCCATGAAAGAATATATAACATGTTTTCATGCATCAAAGATTATAGATGTATGTGATACTAGTGACACCGTGCCTCCTATTGATGCAGGGTTGATTTATATATTTTTAATTAATGTTTAATGATTCGTTTATATTGGTCTTATGGTTTATATTTTATAGTATTTCAATGTAACATATTGAAAAATTTCTTAGTTTCAAGTAGGCGGTTTTGAAAGCTTCTAAATTATTTTTCATTTCCATAGATATAAAACATATAAATGAACATAAAAAATCAGTGTATATGTCTATGGTGAGGAGATCATGTCCGACATGGTGGTCTAAAACAAATCATTTCATAAAAAATAATTTTTCATTTCCATAAAAATAAAACATATAAATGATCAAAAACAATCAATGTTTATGTGTATGATGTGGATATCTTGTCCCACATGGTGGTATAATAATAGGACGTTCACGACGAGATCTCTGGGGAGTCTGATGACCTGGAGAGGGATGGTACTCAGTAACTGGAATGTCGACTGTCATATTCTGCACCTCTGTTCCAGTGGAAGAAAATGTCAACTCCACCTCGTATGGCCCTCCTGATCCTTTTCCCACCTTGATGGTAGAAGAACTTGGCATCATCGCAGTGGGGAACAAATCAAAAGCTGGTGTTATACCCCAACTCTGTGATGGGTCTGGACTCCAAGGTTGTGATGAATCTGGACCCAAAGGTTGTTCTCTATATAGAACCCCCGATAGAGAAAACTGAGGATATCTCGTCAAAAAGTATGGATCCCATGATGGATGGGGAACATCCTGCATCGTCTTAGACTGGACTACTAGAAGACCGACCTCTGCCTATAGAACTAGTGAGGCCTGACATGTAGGAAGACACTGTCTACGTCGTTGTGGTCATGGCTCCTCAGCACCAGCAGCTGCTGCAGGATCTTCCCATGTGGCAGGAACCTACTATCTCCATGTCGGACGCTCGAAGAGGCTCTCGGTAAACGCAAGGACAGATTTCCTCATCTCCAACGCTTGAGCTTGAAAAGGTTCATGGATGAAGACTCTATCCTCAGCCTCATCACTCATATGAATAAGTTTGTCTATGTGACTCTCCTGTAAACAGATTAAAAATGATTTAGAAAATAAATCAATAAAAATAGTAATATAATTTAATTGACTTACAATCATATGCATCTCTCTGCCGGCTCAGGTAAGATACATTATAGACTTTAGTCTATACCATGGCTCATACTCGTGCTACGCTGAAAGAGAGAATTGCATCGTAGGAACTCCCTGGATAAAAAACTCTACGCGTCTGTACCAATAGTCAAGAAATATAGCATGTACTCGACGCCAGTCGTCATCCTGCCTCCATGTCATCTTCATCCCATGAAGCTAATCTATCTGCCTCGGCAGTAATGGAATCCACAGAGTGAAGAGAAACTGGTGAATGACTCTGTCAGGCTGGTGCCACTCAACAATATGAAACTGAATGAGTGGCACTATAGCTATAACATCGTCAAGACCAACCGTGCAGTATGGAGGCAACTGGTCCATAACAGACCAGTATGAAACCCATAAAATCTGAAATAACATATTACCCTTGTTAGAAAAATGGTTAACTAAAAAAATATGTTATTATTAAATTTTTTAGATAGTTATATATTGTATATACATACCTGATGGGGTAAGAGGAAGTCCAACTCGAGCCGATATACAGCCAAATCATATCTCGGAACCGCATTGATATTGTGTCGCTGACACCACCTCTAGAATACAACATCGATAGTGATAAATAATGAGAAATTAAAGACAGTAACTTGTATTATCATCAAAAACTAATAGAAATTAGGGATCATAACAGTGTCCACACTGAGCGTCATGCAGTACCGCCATCTTGACTGTCGGACAAGCAAGATCAGGGCAGAATACGGGGATGTGATCCCTTGCCCAAATCTGAATAAGGATGACGCATCCCCCGAGACCTGTGCACAACCTGTCAGATATCCTACAAAATTCTCTGTATGTATATTCCAAGCAGGCGGATCCCCAACTGTACGTCCATTCCTGATCAAAATACTCTAGTAGGGGTAGATGCATTATTTGCATGTGCATCCTTGAATGATCTGTACACATGGTCCCTCAAATAAGTCCTAATATATATGCATGTGCATAACACATAAACATCTACTCGTCAGCATCATGAGATAAAAGAGGAATCTGTGACTCTAGCCAAGGCATAGATATCGATGCTCCATCGGTAGCACTACGATGGAGAAAATATCAACGCCTAACAAGAGCTGAGCAATGTCGGGCGAAGCTTCCTGAGTGGATCCAATAACGGGTGTCCCCTGGATAGGAAGACCAAGAAGCACATCCACATCCTGGAGGGTGATGGTCATCTCTCCCTCAGGCAGGCGTAATGTGTGTGTCTCTGGTCTCCACCTCTCTACGAGTGTAGCTAGCAGATGATGGTCTACAAATGTAAAATCTGATACTGCAATACCATAGAATCCATCACGACACAAGTATGGTATAATGGTAGGAGGAGGATCTGTGTGATGAAACTGGTGCGCTCGACGCCCCCTGGTCAATCGATCGGGACCACCCTCTATCACAACCTGTGAACAATGGGTAGCTTGTTGACTTAGTAGTATGGTGTCATTCATCTGCATATAAACAAATGATGTTTTATCATGGATTCACATCATGGATCATTCACAACCTATAGGTGGTTTCATCTCAAATCTATGTTGGATGAACCATGATTTCACTTTGTTTTATAAATTTTTTAATAAAATAATTGGAAGGATTTATTTATTTTTTGATAAGTCTTTTTTAAATATGGTTTCTGCTAATTTAGGTAAATAGAAGGGTGTTTTTATAGAATTGTGAAATGATGTGTGAACTAGTTTTCAAAGAATGTTTTTATATATAGAAATGGTTTTTTTATTTTTGAATGTTTAATGCCCTTTCAAAATGATTTTATATATATCTCACATGTGATCCTTGGGAATACAGGTGGAAGGTGTAGTACTAGGGCTCATATTTTCATATTGTAAGGGAGTTCACTTTTTGGGGTGTTAATCTATTACTATATCAGGCTTCATTTGTCTCTATGAAATCATTAACAATGAAGGAGGGTTCAATTTCTGGGGTGCTCCTCTATTCCCTAGAACTTTATTCATGGGTTATAGGGATTTGTAGGGTGCATTAGTCATATTGATGTGTGATTGTACTAGATAACCTGGTCATATGTTTTATGATTATTTTATTTCTATTTTTGGATTTAAATATTAGGGTTTCACATTTTTCCTTTTGGATCTAGGATTTTGGGTTTCTTTTAACGTTTAATGGTTTAGGTTAATGATTTGAGAAAAAAATTTCAGGATTACTGTTTAGAATGTTAGGATTACGGTATACAAAAGATGTTTCTCAGTTTTCTGTTATGATTTTCAGTTTTGGGGGTTAGAAAACCGAGGTAAAAGGAAGAGATAACAACATAAAATTTATAATATGAGAATCTCCCAATAACGACAATACATCATTGTGTATTAGAGCATGAACATGCCCCAACAATGTTAGGGCATAGTTTCTACATTAACATTACCTCGTTTCTAATAATACCACCATTTTTTCACCGATACTATTTGTGATGGAGTTCGTCTTCTATTGAACTTCATATTGAGAGTCTTCTCATCAAAATAGACAGACATGATAACCAGAAGCTTCTTCAATATTCCTTTCAATCTCTCACTGAAAATGTCTTCTGTACGTTAGCCCCTGATTTATTCCATTTGATGCTAGTTTTTTTCTATCAACAAAGTACTTCAGACAATGATATAATGTCTCCTAAACTAGGGCAGTTATAGGTAGATTGTGAATCCCTTTGGAGACACCATTTATGCACTCTACAATGTTGGTGGTCATGTTTTCATACCTCTTCACCCCATCACATGTCAATGTCCATTTTTCTTTTGGAATTCGCGTCGTATAATCATAAACTTCTTCATTAACCTGAAGGATTTGTTTGAAACGTTCTTCAAACCGTTGTTGATTATACTCATATGCTACAGAGAATAGATGATATTTCACATATTTTGAATTTATCTTTATGTTGATATACAAAAAAATAACAAATACAATGCGTACCAAGTCTGGTGATGGCCTTCTTCATCGGTTCGTTGTGGAATTTTTTATGCAAGTTGCTAGAAATGTGTCTAATGCAGAACCGATGATGTGCATTTTGGTAACTCCATGTATCAGGATCTGCATTGATTGCCTCATTAATTTCCCAATGCCGATCAGATATCAAGCAAACACCCGGAATGTTTGGGAAATTGGTGTTGATACATGCCAAAAACCAAATCCGTGATTCATAATTTTCTTTCCCTACAATGGAAAAGGCAAGAGGAAGAGGTGAAATGTTTCCATCTTGGGTTTCCGCAATCAATAATACACCCTTTTATTTTCCATATAAAAAAGTTCCATCAATCTGAATAAACTGTTTGCAGAAACGAAAGCCGGAGATACAGGGAACGAATTCCCAGAACAACCGATGAAATTAAACATGAGCTGGATCAAGTCGGTTATCATTAGACACAAGTTAGTTTGTATCCATATGAAATACAACTTGTTTATGATGCCTCAATATGGCTAGAAATTGTGGAAACACCCGATATGAGTCATCCCAATCACCATAGACCTTCACAATTGCCTTCTATTTCGCCATCCATGCCTTATTATAGGATATATTATAACCGAATGTATGTTGTATCCTCTCATGCACAAGGGAAATCGGTACTTCTTGACTTGTCCTAATCATCTCAACAACAACGAATGAAAAAAATTCTGTATCCAATGAAGTATGATCTTGTGTCAGGCTTGGCTGAACGCAAGTATGAGCTGCCTCAATCTTCGAGATTCTCCAACCTCTAAATGCAATGTCTGAAATCACCCTCAATCAAAATCTATAATCATCCCTATACTTCTAACATTATATTCTATATTTTCTATGGTCTGATTTTCAAACTACATAGCTACAGTTCCAATCAATGTGAAATCTCTTTAGCATGCATTTTAATGCATATTTACTTGGAAAATTCCTTCCAACATATAATATTTTATCCATCTCACTAAACCTATCTCGTATAACTCTAGGAAACTCAGTTGCTGGTGTGAGAACATTATCATCAAGTTCAAGAACACGTTTCATTACTTCTGACCAACATTTAAAGAGCCATTGATGATTTATTGTAGTTCGATCATGTTGTATAACTAATGCATTTCATGAAACTTCTGTTGTTCCTTCCTCATCAGCACTATTATCATAATCGGTTTCATTATTATGAAACTCCTCATCTGATTTCAGGTTGACATGTATATCTGGGAGATCAAGTAGGTTTTCCTCTTCTGCATCATTTAGAATAGTATCAACTTCATGGGGTGGACTATCTTCAGCGAATCTTTTAAGTTTGCGTCTTCATACAATTGGATGTTGTTTTTGTACAGTAGAAACATCAACATATAACTCCATCATGGGATTTATGAAATTTTCATATTCAATTCACTGAAAGAAAGGCTAGAAGCTCGAAACATGCTGTCATTTATATTTTTAACTCTATGTTATTTATATTTTTAACTCTTTGTGTTATTTATATTATTTTAACTCTCTATGTTATTTATATTTTTAACTCAATGTTATTTATATTTTTAACTCTATGTTATTTATATTTTTAACTCTATGTTATTTATATGTTTAACTCTATGTTATTTATATTATTTTAACTCTATATGTTTTTTATATTATTTTAATTCTCTATATTGTTTATATTTTTAACTCAATGTTATTTTTATTATTTTAACTCTATATTAATTATATTTTAAACTCTATGTTATTTATATTATTTTAACTCTATGTAATTTATATTATTTTAACTCTATGTTATTTATATAATTTTAACTCTATGTTATTTTTATTATTTTAACTCTACGTTAATTATATTACATGTTTTTTTAACTATGATATTTTTTAACTCTGTGTTATTTTTTAACTCCATATTACTGAATATCATGTGAATTTTAGTTTTATTTTTAATTATTAATCCATTTCTAAATACTCATTACTAATAATAACTATCAACATCATTACTAAATTATCAATTTATCATTTCTTTTCATAGATATTTTAGTAGTCTATACAGAAATATGCATATCATAAGTATATCCTCTGGGAGTTTCAAACCAGAATGCAGCAAGGCCCATTTTCGTGCACCAGTTCCCGTTCGAGTCTAAATCAAATCAGTGTTTTTGGGTTTTACCCCTAGGTAAATCTATTCTAGAGCCACATTCACTTGTTTGTATCTAGGAAAGGATTTGATTTCTTAGATAACATAGTCTTTATGCTACCAAAATTTCTATAAAAAAATACTAAATTAATTTATACTACTGATATTTATAATTTCTAAATATATATAACTAATTAAACAATCTAATAATAATTCCTAAATATATATAACTAATTAAACAATGTAATAATCAAAAAAATTTAAAACTAACTAAACTACTAAATATTTAAGATATTTAACTATAAAAAATTCAACTAAATAAAAAAACATTAAATTTATAAAAATATTAAACTAAAAACAATTCTACAAAATAAAAAACATTAAATTAATCATCGTACATCTAAAAGCATTCGAAAAACTTCAAACTTCAAAACTACACCGCAATAGAGAGAAATTGAGAGGTAATAGATGTTTGGAAGTGAGGAGAATAGGAAGGGACGCTGCCCTTTTATAGGGAGTGGAGGCAAAGGCAGCACCGCAGGTGCCTCATTTCGCAATATCGTCAGGCGAAATGCAGCCCCTGCGGTGCCGCCTTTCAGATGACGTCATATAGAAATGCGGCACCGCGGGTTCCACCTTTTCCACGTCACTGATCCGCACCGGAAATGAAAAGGTGGAATTCATGATGCCGCTTTCACCCATAATGCAAGGGAGGCATCTGCAATGTCGCCTTTGAGCCGCATTTTGAAAAAAAATCGCCCCCACCCTTTTTTGTAAAAACAATTCATAAAACAAACTCCACGAATTCTCTCAACAGCGGCCACAACTGCTGACTCATGATCCGAACATTCTGGTTCACCAACGTCGGTGAAGCCTTCTACGGACCCCACTATCAGCACCATCACATCGAAGGTCCATATTCACTCATTTCCCTGGGATGGTTCCCACTGCCACACTCCTCCACATCAACCTCCATGGTGGTCTTCCCTTTGGTCTCACCTCCCAGATGAGCCCCTGTCATGCCATGTGACCACCATCCACCCACACGCTACCATGTCTGGAACCCTACCCCACTAAGGATAACCCGACGTACCCTTACTCTCTGATGATAACACCCAAAATAAACCTCATCTGGTTTCTGACTCGAGGTGCATTTACGTGCTTGGATGGCTACATCGGGTTCAGAATAATTCTGCATAGGGTATGATCGACTGGGAATGGGCCTAAATGGGGTTGACCTTTTTTTTATTAGGCTGACATAGTGTTTTGGTGCCCAAATGTTTTTATAATATGATCAAAATTACTTTAGTTAATTTTGGATTATAAAAATCATAATTTTAATACAGCAAATTATTAATTTATTTTTTGTTATTAAATTAATTATTAAATTATTTTATTTTTTGGAATTAAAATTAAATCAATACCTAGACTGAATGGGGATTAAATAAATTATTTTAATTTTAATCCATTAAATTTATTTAATAGCCCTCATACTTAAATTTTTTCAATTTAATTTTTTATCACATTTTATTTTTCCAATTGACTTATATTTAGCATTGACCAACCTATGTATGCCTACTGTATTTTATTATTTAACTATGTGTAATGATTTTAATTAAATAAGACATCCCACCCATCGTCATTTTTTTGTCATTTAATATATATAATGGCAAGTGCATCCAATTTATCAGTCTGTATTTTGTACACTTGATACCCCCTCGCCCAAATACAGGTATTTTTATACTATGATGAGGATTCTGTAAGATGCAAACCACATCAAATCAAGGTGAAATCCAGACGATAGGTGGTCACACTAGACAGGGACGAGCTGCATCATGAGTCAATCTATGAATGAGGTATAATTCCCCTAGGTCATAGTTAAATGGATCAACCAATAATAAATTCTCAAGACCAATCTGGTAGTTTATTTCATTTATGAATTTGTTTATTATTTTATACATTTTCATGAGAGTGAGAAACACATAAAAGAATAATCAAGAAAAAATCATCAATATGTGATGAATGTTATTCTATTAATGTTATGTTGTTAGAGAAACAACGTATTATGAATAAATTAATAGAAATTTATTACCTTCACCAAGAAAAATATAATGCCCTAACAGAAATATTAATTTGAAAAATACCTTCACTTATTACAATTTGAACACAACCAGATGTTTAAGGTGCTCGATTAGCCATATTTGAGGGCGCATCATACTATTGGGGAATTATTATGATAACGATGAGTTGACTTAACTAAATTAGGTAGAAAATTAGTATCCATAGTTATCTTATTGAAACTTTAGAGGAAATATTTGATTAAATCATATTTATGATTTTAGAATTTGGGACTCTAGTCAACAAATTAAGGAGCTATGAGTTAATGTGATTGGTCAATCAAATGCCTACCTTGAACTCTCCAAGTAGTGGTATAACCATATCTTGTCGACTATGAGGAAAGGTTCGAGGATCATTTTAACTAGAATAATAAAGTGATAGAGTATCTCGATTATATAAAAGATGTTTCTAGAGTTCAATAATATAGTAATAGGCATTTAACAATTTAATTATTTAATCTATAATGTCAAAGTTAGTAATCAAGAAAAAAGTAATAATCTACTGGATTTTATTTTTGTAGAAAATAGAAAGTAATGACACAAGAAACATTTTGATAAATATTGGACAATGTTAATGTCCCGACCATCATGAGTTTGAAATAATTAGTTCAAATTGAATAAGAAACTACTCACTTCTTCTTCAGTGAATATTCGTCAATTACAACTAATGCTAGTATTATAATTCATGGGTATTGAATACAATATGTGTATCAAATATGTGTATTTGAATACAATATGTGTATCAAATATGTGGATTTGAATACAATATGTGTATCAAATATTTGTATTTGAATACAATATGTGTATCAAATATGTGTATTTAAATACAATAACCAAGTAGAGAAACATTTCTAGAAGTAAGGTTTATTCTCCAAGTTGCTGAGAAAGGGTGGTTCCTAATTTAACGGTGAGAAGAACACAACATATATATTTTCAAATTTATTGAATATTGTAGATAATTTATTGTAAAACCAAAATGTTTGTTTCATGTTTCATTTTTGAATAAGGATAAATTATTCCAGTTCAGGATGAATGTTCTTATTTTGTTTAATACCCAACAAGTAGTGCAGTAATACATGAATCATGGTCAACACTTGATGAATATAAACCGTAACACTCCAATACCTAGTTGTGGAAAGATAATACTTATTCACAAAAAACTAAACTGTTTTCAAGGAAATAGCCAAACTAGTTTTATAACCTTCATAGTTAATGACCATAGGTATTATCATCACCATTATGTGTTTAGTTTTGGAAAAAGACTCCTTTAGAAATAAATAAGGCTAGATATCTTTCGAAAATATCCCAACTAGAGGGCGTGAACTATACTATGTATAATAAAGTGGTAATTATATGTCATAAGATTCCTTCATTTATTTTCGGAATGTGAATTTGATGTATATAGTATGCATGGCCAGAATATATGAGTTTCTTTGGGTTGGTGTGTCAAAGAATATCTTGAACAAACAATTATCAATCAATGTAATGTATCATGGATCAATTCCTAAACACACATTACCTTACCTATATTAGGGATATGATGATAGTAAGGAGGATCAATGATGATTCATACATGTTAACATTGATCAACAAAATTTAGCATGAAGAAATTATTAAATGAAAATTTACTTATACATATCAGAGTCATGATGTAATTAAAGTGGCATCAATGTTAACACTCACACATTGATGATACTTCCATATTTTGAGACAAGATTCAAAAATAACTATGTTATCCCATAACCATATTCCAACAATCAAGAAAATGGATATCATATGATTTAAGGTATGATGGAAATTATTTATGACATAATAATGTGTGTTTTGATGCAACGAGATTGTTTGGACATACATAAATTTACATCAAGGAAAAAACAAATAGAATATGTAGTAACTATCCTAATGTTTCGTAGGATATTATAGAAAAACTATGACAGAAAATAGATAGTCATGTTAGAGATAAAATTTCTATAAAGTGGTTCACATATCTATTTAAGATAGTGGAAGCAAGATTGATTTGGGTTTAGTCAACACTATAGATGCAACAATTTTTGTCAGAAGAGTGATTTCCAAAAGAGGTGTGGAAGAAAATGTTCCCGAGACACATAATATGTATGAAAGATAAAACCACAGTGATGGTTTTATATTCATCAAGACTAGTGATATATTATTCATTATGAATAACAATTCCTACAAGCAGTATATGGAAACTATCTAAATTTGACATTATTATTTACAATTCAATATTAGATGGGGACTATTTTTTTGAATATCGTGGGGGTATTCAAGTGAAACTATCAATGGATGGTAGAAGTATTTTACCAATAAATCTCAATTGGTTATAATAATTCCTTATGCCTAAATCCATTATATTTTTATTATCATAGCTAATTTCTATGATCTTTTTATTGTGTATTGGATGTCAAGACCACCAATCATGGAAGTTGTCTATATAATGTAACCAGAAAGGGATGGTGACATCATAAAATGCCAATAAATATTTAAAGTTACTAAAATCCAATATTGGATAAATGTAACAAGGTAATAAAATATTCATTTAAAATAAATATTTTCTAAGTGTCTATTAGAGGATAGTTGGAGATCCATGATTTTCCTTGTGAAATTTGTTTGGTAACATATATAAAACAACTATTAGTATTATAGTTAGAGAATACTAGAATGAAAGTAATTATCTAGTGATGGAATTAAAGTAGAAACCTAATATCTATGGAATAAGATCTACTAAGGTAGATCTAAAAGTTTCTTAGAACTATTAAATCATACATATAATGACATGTATTGTGAAATTTAAGCTGGAACTATTTGAGAGAGAATTGTTCCTCCATGTCACATGGAATAAATCTCTCCATGTATAAATGTATGTAAAATAGGTGAATATTAATGCAGTGAGTTGAATTCCATAGGATTTTTTAATGGATCAATCAAATTTTCCATGATATATACAAAATTTTATACTAGAAAAATATATTTTATAGTAGGAAAATATTAATTATATCTAAGAGAACTACATGGGAAGATGTGAGAACTATATTTTTCACTTGAGTAAGTAAAAATGAAATGTACTTGGTATGTATAGAGGAAGGAATACTAGTTACATGGGAACATAGATTTTTTTTATAGAAAAGTAAAATGATCTAATATCGCAATTAGGTTATGGTAATGAGAAAGACAAGATCATTAAATCTAGTGGTAGCCATGTCTACAAATAACGAGTGTGTTGCGGCATCGGGGGAAACTAAGAAGAAATGTATTAAATGTAATGATTTTTTCTTGTTATTATAATCACACATAGTAATTCATGTATAATAATATGTTAAATTATGATAATCTTAATATCCAAGATGTCAATTTTTGATTGTGGAAAAAAGATATACACTTGGGGTTTACATCTCTTGAGTAGTTTTACTCTAGTAGGTGATGTCGCACATAGCTGAATAGCCACCTAATAAGGATATGGAAGACCCAATATCTAAAGATGTTACCTATCAGAAAAAAATCTTAATCATGTGAGAGCTAACAAGGATAGTTATCAAGTTTGATCTAGTGAAATTTGGAGTGTTGTAATAGTGGGTTCCCCAAACCCAACTAAACAGTACTTTTCGATTACCATATCATGTATGCAATGAGTTATACATGATTCACACTTAACAGTATAGTGTATATAGATCTACATTAACTATTTAAATGTTAATTTCCATATATTAAATATTATATCAAAATTTTAGAGAAGAAACTAGGTTATAATGGGATCCTTGAGATACTATGAAAGTAATCTTATACATATGTCATATGATCAAGATGCATTATACAAACTGGACATAGTTGATGTCTGAATATTAGGTGTTTGGGAATCATAATCATCGATAACTATTCTCAGGAAATTATCACATAGTGATCTCTAAGAGCTAATATCATGAGGACATACACACCAATAGGAACACTACATGTTTTGAGTGTCATTAGATGTTCCTATATATGGACATGTGTATTGATTTCGTGAATTGAGTTCATTATAAATGTGTTCCATTTGATTTCATATTTTAATGCATGGAAAAAACCATGATAATAAAATCCATGGGAGGTAGCTTGTATTGTGTGGGTAATTGGTGATTTGACTTTGGTTGAATGGTCATGATAATATTTTTCACTTCTGGGTTGAGGAAGTAATATCTTGGATCTGGTTGATTTGGATTGTAGTGCCTTCATAAATACATGGACATAGTAGTTGATGATAAACCCATCTAGTAATATCAATAAATAATAAATTAAAACTGGATTACGACATAAGTGTACGTCATGATTTATGAAATATCTAAAGATAAAGTGATTATATTATATAGTGTGTGTTCATAGGTTGGTTTTCGTTGTTATAATTATTCCATTTCTATTTAGGGTCCTTCATGGGTTTCTAGACTCCACTCTTCGTCTGAGAATATTATTGACTGATCTCTAGATAATGACCTAGATTTTCACACAAAATAGCATAATCAATAATCTTCCCTATTCTAGTGAATGAGTATATAGGGAATTTTGGGTTCCATTATGGGGTCCAAGTGCTTTCCCTTGTTTTCTCGATCATCAATAAATAATTAACTTCATTACGATTAATGCATATAATAATTTTATTTAATTTATTTATTAAAATTATTTATAAGTTTTTAAATAAATATAAAAAATAATAGTATATGAATGATTATTATTTTAATATTATTCATTCATTTAATATTGGTGGGAACAACGAGTCGAGTTAAATGACCCCTTTTTATCACGTAATATATTCAACATATAATACAGGTATGTGATAAAATATAAATATAATTTACGATGTAGTTTAGTTCATCACATTTATTATTTATTACTTATTTAGTGGAGATTAGATTTATGGGGGTCGGGAAACCTATCACGATATTAGAGGAAATCCAATGCATAAGTAGAAGAGGAGATTCAATACACATAATATTCATTCATTCAGAATTGAGATATTCTCTGCCCCCATCCTAGAGAGAGATATCCTCTCTTCGAGTGAATGATCCAATATCACCTTCACCGATCATGGTAAAGTATTGTGGTGATCATCGTGGCACTGGAGGGATAATTAAAGCTCTACGCTAGCACATCGAATTCGACGAACAACATTAAAATTGTTTCTTAAAGTTCCTATGGAAGATCTAGAGGTGTTCAGATTCAAATCCTTTGAGAAAAAATCACTAATGATGAGCTAAAATTGAATGTGCTTCAAATATGAATGATGTTCTCATTCAATTTTATTTTTTGTTCATTGAATAATCCACATGAGATCCTTAGACCATACTAAAGTTTGGATCATTGTAGATGAAATTTCGGTCACTATGATAATGATTTCTTAATTTCGGGCCCACTGGCTTCCTCTATTCAACTTGATACCAATAGATAAGTCTAAATATATTAAACTATCCTAAAATTTTGATATTGGATAATGTGATTGGTTTCTGAGCAAAGAAATACTTTTATGGAAACAAAAAAATTGATGTATTTTGGGCATAAATTCATCTAAGGGTAATAACCAATAAAATAATTTTTCAGGAATATCTCATTCATCATTTTTGTGCATGGTGAATGACCTCATATTCTGAACTCGGGTTGATAATCCCAGAGGATATGCTTTTTTTAATCATATGATCTTTTCCAACCACTAGAAAGGATATATAGATAATGTAATTTTTTTAGAATTGAGTTATATAATCCTTAAATTATGAAATTAGACACATTTTGGATTTAATATTCTTTTATAATTAATATTTTGATATTTAAAATAGTCAAAAATTCTTAACATATGTTTTATTATTCTATAAAAATGGCTGGAAACATATGGACTCATGTAAATACTGGATGAAATGGACAATGAAATTTTAAACTTTTCAATATGGGGGAGATGTTGGATCTTAAGATCTACTCAAACAAATATACTTACAATATGGGAGTGAATTTTATATATTAAATTAGTTTAAAAAAATGAAATAAACAAACCCAAAACCCCTTTGAGTATAAATATCAAACTTGACCATCAGTCCGATTGAGTTAGTCATAAAATCATAATAAGAATAAATACAAATAATGAAGAGTGTAAAAGGGTGGAATCAAAATAGGTCTAATTAATCAGAGTACGTGAATCATAATCATGATGGATATGATTAATTCAAATGTGTTGTTATTATCTTAATAATAATAGTCCAATTAAAAAAATTAGTATAGAAAGGTGAATACGATGTTCCACTTTCTATTTATAAGGAAATGGAATTAAACACTTGTAAAAATAAAAAATAGAACAGATTTTAAATAAAATAATTAATTATAAGATATTAAATTAATAACACTATTGTAACCTTAAGAGAAAGGTAATAGATAACCAAGACTAAAGGTATCCATTTATTTATACATACCAGAAAGTATGTATTCCCGGACTAGGGAAGCCCTCAATACGATTATCAAAATGGATCTATATTCCTATCCCTAGAAGACCTCTATATGATGATCAGATTATCTATCTTCCTATCATGGTTATCCCTCGATCTTATAGATCAGATTATCGGTCTTCCTTTCCCTAGAATCCCACGATCATTACGATGATGAGACAGAGATTACAATGCAAAATTTCATAATGAGGAAACCTAAAAAGTATTCCTTAGAACTAAGAAACTATAAAATGATTAAAAATACTATAAATAATATGTTCATGGTATGAAATATTTAGAGAACATGAAATATCATAAATTAAAAATGAAATCCTTCATCAATTAGCTAATTATCCACTCAGCAGCAATCAAAATATCTACAATAACTCAACTTCTCCAAACTCCTCGAAGGTCGGGTATTTATAGGCGTATTCCCAACGGTCATATTTCTCTCCCAAATTTCATATTTATCTGATTTTTTCACAATGACTTGTAACCCCAAAAAGTCAATATATCTTTTCTAACCGATCTTCTAACATCGTTTTTATTTACACCATTATAGTGTAAAATATGTTCCTTACAATAAAAACAATTTTTACATCTTCTAATTATAAATCAACTTTAGTCTGATGGACTTCCTTATGATTTTATTTATGATACCTTTATGAGTATCATTTTAAATTTTATCAATACGGGTATCAGTCCGATTGTATAAGACTTTGTTAGTATGATTTACAAGACTGAAAGACTAACCTATGATCTAATAAGGGTGAGTCTGATGTTTATCATGGGTTTTCTCAGTATGATAATCATAATCAAGAATGTAAATTTTATATCCATAATTATTAAAACATATTATATGTATAGTAAAATATAATTTTTTTATAAAAAAATTCTAAAACAATTAGGAAATAAATAGTTAGTACTTTTTTTAAGAAAGAGTTTAGGATTTCCAAAACAAAAGAAATGGAAAATGTAATAAGTATAAATTATAAATCAACATTCTCCCCCTTTTTTTGAATAAAAAACCCCAAAAATTAAATGATATATAACATTGAAAAACATACATTCCATTTTCTTTTAACTCTTTCATATTCAGAGTTATTCATTAATCCTTAAATCCCCATGAGTTTATAACTTGTATGAGTATGTTGGAGGGTATAATTTTGAATAGGATGGATTCCCCCTTAGTATAATATCTTCCACTAATGATCGTATTCTCCCCCTTAAAATAAAAGGCTCCCATTTTTCAAAATCCCTCCCCATTTGTTAATAAGTCTCCCTTTGATAAAAATGTATCCCCCACTATATAAAAATATCATGTTGATAATAAATGTTTCTTCATAAAGATATATCCCCCATAAATATATTTCTCCTCATATAAAAATTTCTTACCCATTGTGATTTACGAAAATAAATGGGGATCCAATGATTCTTGAAATATTTAGTGAGAAAAACATATAAAATAATATAATGAAAAAACTAATCATCCAAAAAAATTTAAAAATACATTCAACCAATCAAAATTAAATCTTTTTATAAAAAATCATAATAGGATAAAAAATTTACTTCATATATTACTAAAATTTCAAAAAAAAAATTACAAAACATATACAATGAGACTTTAGAAAAAAAAATCTATCTTTATTAATGTATTTACAAGATACTTTTTTTTATTGAACTCATGTTCTCCATTGTTAATCTTTTAAACCGTAACTTCTTGAATCCAAAGTTTCTCCTTAAATTCCTTGTTCTAAATACTTAAAACATTAATTTTATATTTTTATGATTTGAATCTAGTCAGATCCAACTACATATATCATATGTTTACATTTAGAACATTTAATTATTCAGTATAATTATCAGTTGTATCCTTGCAGTCTTCTACAAACTTGACTCTGTCAGCCATGTATTTTGATTGTTGACTGAAATATTGGACTGATTTATTCATGATATTATTCACATCATCAAAATTCTCATCATGTAATTTGATATCGTCATTAAAATTGTGATACTATTTCACCATCAGATTACATGCCATTTTTGAGTTTGAGAACTATCATGAACTACTTTTAATTAAGATTCAAGATGAATACCTCTCTCTATTAATTTTTTTATCAAATATGAGTTCTCTTTAATCCATTATTGAATAATTTTATATTGGTATTAAAGGTTTGTAAAATAATTAATTGTTCTTTATAACATTTTCAAAGAATGAACAATATAATAAAATCCTTCAAATGAAGTTGTTCTCACTAAATAAGATTTTTCTGGCTGATCCTAAGGAGGTTTTATTCATCTTGTATTGACTTCCACTTGTTTTACTTTCCCCTTATCTTTTTTTAAAACTCCCTTTTCAATTTATTTAAAAACATTATCACCCACTTCTCTATTATCAGATAATTCATTGATGTCTTCATCCTTATCAATTTCAAAATTTTCATCAGCATTAGTTTTTGAATTATGATATTTTAATTTCTTTGATGTGGACTTAGCTTTCTCTAATGAAGATGCTTTAGAAATTCATGATTTTTCTTTATCAAACGTAGAGGGTAATTTTGATGATGGTTTCAATGAAGATTCAAATGAATTCTTATCAGATTGAGTTTTTCCATTGTTGTCTTCCTCTTTATTTTCACCATATTGATTCTTATCTTATTCATCGTCATCCTATTGTTCTGATACTTCTTCTTCATAAAATAACACTTCAATATCTTAGTATTCATTATTTTCATCTTATTTTTCTTTTCTATATACCTTCTCATCAACTTATTTATCCAGATCCATGATCAGTTTTCTGGAATTTCTTAAATATACTTTTTGTACTAGAGATAGTTTTGATTGTTTTTCTTGAACAGGTGTTATCAATTATTATTCAAAAATTTATCCCTTTCATTTATTAGTCATAGAAGGAATTTTAGCATCTAAAATAGTTGTTTCATAAAAAACTAATACGGTTTTCAAAATTAATCAGATATGTGTGGGAAGTTGGAAGAACAATATCCCTAAAATCTATCTAAACACCTTTCGATATATTTTCTCATATTTGAGCATCAATCAACCACTTATTTTTCTTTATTTTTATTTTCTTCTTTTACTAATGTATCAGCACCATGAATTCTCAATGCCTTGGCCTCAGTAGGGTCATGTATGATTTGTGTATCTCATGGTTTTTTTACATTATTTTTCATCCACTCCTCATAATATTAATGAAGAACTTTATTTTGTTTCTTTTTCTATCATGGGGGGGGGGGGATTCCCAACTATCATTTTCTTCTTTTCCTTATAAAATTTAACAGGATTTCTTAATTGTTCTTCTTCTGATATATCTCTATAAACCTTTTAAATGAACTTATTTTATTTTTTGAAAAACATCATCCTCATCATGTTTATCATATACATAAAAATTGAAGATATCTTCACACTAATTAGATTCAACTTTTTGATGATTTTGAAAAACATCATGCACTCAATCACCAATTTGTTAATCAATGCTGGAAATATGATGATCTTAGATTTGATAATACTAGTTTGATGTTTTAAATAGTAGTAATGATGAATCCAAAAATATTTATCTTCCTCAAGTTGATAAGAAAATACAATACCAAAAAATCATAAAGTTTGAGTGTATCAAGATATCTTTTCCTATTTTTAAGAAACCCCTTCATCCATAATGAGATTACATAGTTTTCTAATGTAAAATGTGATGATTTCATAACTTTTTAATTATGATCAAACATTGAATATTCTTCCGTCTTTCTCTTAAATGATTCAATATCATATGGAAGATTATGTATGGAATACAAAGCATCCCCTTCTGAGTATACTAGTGCTAGAATGGAAGCTTTCTTATAAGATAGCAAGTACCAATTCACATACACAGAAATGGAATGATTTTTATTCCTTCTTCATTGAAAATTTAAAAAAAGGCATAAAAATATTAAAAAAGATCATGATAGAATGTGTCAAAATCCATTTTAGTCCCTTCTATGCACATTTTTTACAATCATTGGAATATTATAATATTCTTCAAAGTAGAATCAAATTTCTCATAAAAAGATCTTTCAACTAACCATTACTTGAAAACATAACATTTCTTATAATCATCAGCAGATTACATTAGAATGAGACTAAGACAGGAGAATCGGATGAAAATATGACTTTTCAGACTGTCGATCTTGAAGTAAGAAAAAACTCAGGAGTGAATTCTTTGAATAATCTATTTGGGAAATGGGGGGTGTCACGACCCGTCCCAGTGGGGCCCGAGCTGCAACTCCACAAGCCCGCCTCAAATAGGCTAGGGGTTGGTGACTAGCACCGAGTAGGAATGCTACTAACATGGGAGGCATTGCTTATAAACCTGTACACATTCACACACATATCCAAGCACACAATGATGAAAAGTAAAAACTACAAAAAGGAAAGATGCATGCATGCGCTAAAACCAAACCGCAGAGTACGACATGAAAGTAAAGTACAAGAAAGTAAAACCCTGGGCCAAAAGTACAAGCCCACCAAAAAGAGAATCTGTAAAAAAGTCCCACCTGTAAATAAAGGTGCTGGGACTACAGTCTGTAGTCATAGGAACACACCTCGTCCTGTCTGATCTCACTGAGTATCGTCCGGTCCTGGTCTGTGTAGAATCCTATAAAAGGCTTGTTCATCTTCACAAGACATGATATGTGTGGGCAAAGCCCGTGCAGGGGTGAGTATAACAATACCTAGTAGGGCACCCTGAAACCAAAAAGGAAATAAAAATAGGGAAAATACCACAGAAGAAAGGTATAGTCCACTCTACATAGTATATGTATACCGAACATATAACAAGAACATATATATATACTCATGCACGACCGTCTATCACGAATAACACCACTAGGATCCTGCTCAAAGATTCTACTAAGCATAAAACCTGGAGAACAGACTCTTAGGTCTGAAGAGAGAGATACGAAGTACTCATTCCAAGAGAACACACTCGACAAGTACCTTGAGAACATGATTCTCTGATGAGGATCACAACCAGTTCATGGGGTGATTCCGACAACACAGTCTGAGCTAATCCGCTAAGTAGAGGTTTGGATCCCGGGTAAAGTTGGTCACGTCGATACCAAGAACTCTACCTAGGGTTCTAGGAATGAATAGAAAATCTGGATCTAATCCTCACAGAGGGGATTCCAACAACACTATTCTAGAAGTTCGGTTGAAGGGGTCATACTCCTATGTAAAGGAAATGATACCAGAACCTTCAGGGAAAAGACCAATTGTACGAACCCTAAGAAAACTAGTCCAAGTCACATAAGACAAGTGGATCAAGTCATTTAAGAAAGGTTACATGGTGTGTAGTATGGTTACAGGCCGTGTTCCTTGACCCCAGGTACTACCCGTGTAAATGGCCCATGTCATTCATTCAATCCATGTAAAACCAAACTACACGGTGTGTAGAAAAAGTACACGCCGTGTTCCTTGACCCTGGGTATTGACCGTGTAACCAGCATGTGTCATTCGGCCTGTCTGATAGAAGAAAAAACCTGGCGTGTAGAAGAATCACACACCGTGTCCGAGCACCTGGGGCTCACTCTGTGTACACTTGCCATGTGCCCGTACACGGTCTCTGCCTGTGTCCGTGTCGCCTGCCTGTGAACCAGTACACGGGGTATCCCATGTATCTGGTCGGGTCTGGACGGGGAGGGGTATACATGGTAGTTCCTTGGCCGTGTACCCTTCTCGTGTCTGTGTACTCTCTAAGTGCACGCCATGCAATCCTGCCAATGAACACACGCCGTGTATCCCATACTACACGGCGTGTAGTCGAGAAATTTCCAGAATCGTTGTCTTCCTCCGTGCACCTCATCCAAATCTCTGGTTATTGATCCAACCATCTGATCATCATGAAACTCAGGATTTCGGGTCATCCCGCCCCTATGAAACCAATTTCACCAGTTTTGGGCTTCTTATTAGCCTCGATAGCGCGTTCTGATCTGCTCGCATGAAAACGCTCGAAGAAAGGGAATTTCCGAACCACATTGATTTGTCCGCCGTCGTCGTTGTCGAACCTCCTCTAGGTCGTCTTGATGTTGGATCTTTGATTTCAGATCGTTGCGCCAACAAATGAATGTGCAACGATAAATTTCCTCCAAGAACATGTAGAACGCACACGAAGAACGCGTAGGAATTGGAAGATAAAAACACAACAATTGAGAGGGAAAAACCTTGATTGATGTTCATGTCGATCTTGGTTCGTCACTGTTAGAATGTTGAATAAAAACCAAAACAATTTCAAGAATCAAATCCCAACGATTCCCACAAAATCCCATCCCGTAAGAACGATAGATCTGCGGGCTAATCTATTTGTGGATTAGTTCGCGTTCATCGTGGAAATCAAAAATGGGGACGAAATCAAAATTTAAACATCCTACCTAGATTCCGGTGCGTTCGTCGGCGTTGATCTGGTAGCTACGTCATCGTCGCCGCGTTTGGAGGTTTTCTCCAGAGCCTCTAGAGCCACCAAGGGTTTCAGGGTTATGAGGTCGGTAACCTAGGACCCTTGAACCAGCCTTTAATTAAAAAAACTAATGGATATCTTTTGTATCAGATTTAAAAGATTTTTCTCAAGAATAAAATATTTTTATTTAAATATTTTATTACTCTTACGTCCCAAAAACTGGATTTCACCACTGACCTGCGCTGGCCAATGTTAGGCCCCACCTAAGGAAAAATCACTGTTCTGAATGCAACTATGCCCTCAGATTTCTGATCCGAGCACTTGTTTAGGAGTTATTCCACTTTTTCAGGAAAACTGCACACACACGTAATTTAATTATTATGTAAAATTCAAACATTTATTCCGGGCTCACCAGGCCTCGGAACTCCACGCCGTCTCAGAGCCTGGTCTCGAATTAATTCCCATATATTATTAAAGTAATACATGAAAAAATCTAGGACAATACATCACAACCACCTTAGGGCTTTTACATCCCCGAAAAGCCAAAACAGGGGCTACTCAAAAAGAAGTAGGTATTGCATGAAAATCTGAGCCTCCCGCTCCCACGTGCTCTCCAAGAGATTCTCGTGCTTCCACCGAACACACACCAAGGGAATAGATCATCCACTAAGGATCTTCTCCTATTGATCATCAATCTCAACTGGGTACTCTACAAAGGTTTCCCCATCATCGATGTCCAGCTGGCCCCAGTTGATAATGTGTGATGGATCGTACATGTACTTCCGTAGCTACGACACATGGAAGACGTTGTGTACCCGGTCCATCTAAGGAGGTAGAGGCAAGTGATACAAAACCTCGCCAACTCTACTCAGAATACGAAAAGGGCCAACGAACCTCAGTGATAGCTTGCCTCCTCAGCCAAATCTCCACAATCCCCGTCGAGGTGAGACCCGAAGGAACACACGGTCTCCCTCCTCGAACTCCAAGGGCCCCCGCCTCCTATCAGCATATGATATCTGCATACTCTGTGAAGTATTCATCCACTCCTAGATTACCTTCACCTTTTCTATAGTATCTCTCACCATATCTGGGCCCATGAGTGCTGAATCTCCTGGGTCAGTCCAGCAAAGTGGTGATCTACAAGGTTGCCTGTACAAAACCTCGAATGGTGCCATACCAATAGTGGAATGATAACTGTTGTTATAATAAAATTCCACCAGTGGTAGGTGATCCTCCCAGCTATGAACAAAGTCTAGCATGAAAGCTCTAAGCATATCCTCCAAGACCTGGATGGTCCGCTCTGTCTGACCATCAGTCTGGGGATGAAACGCTATGCTCAAGTGTAACTGAGTCCCAAAAGCTTCCTGCAATCCCTTCCACAACTGGGATGTGAAATGAGCATCATGATCTGAGACGATCGTGGATGGCACTCCATGAAGTCGAACTATCTTCTGCATATAGAGGCGTCCCAATCTCTCTAATGAACTCTGCTCCCGTATGGCTCGGAAGTGGGCCGACTTGGTGAGTCGATCAACGATCACCTAGATGGAATCGTGTCCCCTGTACGTACGTGGTAAACCCGTCCCGAAGTCCATGGTTATCTCATTCCACGTCTACTCTGGAACCTCAAGGGGATGAGTCAAACCTATTGGCACCTGGTACTCAGCCTTTACTTGCTGATAAGTAAGTCACCGAGAGACAAACTCTGCCACACCCTCCTTCATTACTGGCCACCGGAACTAACGTCAGAGGTCCTGATACATCTTTGTTATGCCTGGATGTACCGCCAAATGGGATGTATGGAACTCCATCAGAACCTCCTCATGCAACGTCACTGCTACTACCGTGCGCCCTCTGAAAAGAACAACGTCTTCCCCAACTTCTGAATATTCATCAGTAGCATCACCTATGGATATCTAAGCACGTAGAGACTCACAGCTTGCATCCTCGATATGTGCTTCCCTGACTTGTTTTAAGAGTGGAGGGGTAACAACCATCGACTGAAGTTAAGATCCCTCATCTCCATCCACAAAGGATAATTGTAAGGAGGAATGTTGCATCGTCGCCTCATCCAGCAAATGCGAACTCTATTTCCTACTGAGAGCATCTGCCACCACGTTCCCCTTTCCAGGAGTATAAATGATATCAATGTCGTAATTCTGGAGGAACTCAAGACATCGATTCAGTCTCAAATTCAGATCCTTCTGAGAAAAGACATATCTGAGACTCTTGTTATCAGAGTAGATGGTAAACCACTCGCCCATCAGGTAGTGCCACCAAATCTTCAATGCGAAGATCACCACTACAAACTCAAGGTCATGGGTTGCGTAGTTCTGCTCTTGTGGCCTCAACTGACATGAGCCATATGCAATCACTGCTTGCCTCTGCATCAGGACACAACCAAGATCGGTTTCTGATGCGTCGCAGAGCACTAGGTACTCAACACCCTCCTTCGGTAATCTCAAGATCGGGGTGCTCGTCAAACTCTGTCTCAACTGCTAGAAAGCCTGCTGGTATCTCTCGGTCTACACAAAAGGTTGTCCCTTTCGGGTCAAAGTTTTCATGGGTGCTGCAATCCTGGAGAAATCAAGGATGATTCTCCGATATTAGCCTGCCATCCCAAGGAAAGTCATCATCTCTATCACGCTCCGGGGTGTCTCCCATGCCAGCACTTCCACCACCTTGGCTAGGTCCACTGCTACACCATCCGCCGAGATAACGTGTCCCAGAAAGTGGACCTCGTGTAACCAGAACTAAAACTTTGAGAGTTTCCCATACAACTGGTTCTCTCGAAGTGTGTCCAGAACCATCCTTAGTTGTCTCATGTGCTCCTCCTCAGACGCAGAGTACACAAGGATATCATCGATGAAGACCACAAAAAACCATTCTAGATAGGGCTGAAAGATCTGGTTCATGAGTCCCATAAACACTGCTGGGGTGTTCGTCACGCTGAAGGGTATCACCAAGTACACATAGTGACCGTAGCGACATCTGAAAGTCGTCTTCGGTATATCCTCCTCCCAAACTCGCAAATGGTGATAGCCTGATCGTAGATCAACCTTCGAGAATCATCGCTCCCCTCTCAACTGGTTGAATAGGTCATCGATCCTCGGTAGTGGATATTTGTTCTTCACGGTCACCTGATTCAAGCACCGGTAATCCACACATAGCCTCAAGATCCCATCCGCCTTCTTGGAAAACATCATTGGGGCCGTCCAGGGTGAAACGTTGGGTCTCACAAAGCCCTTCTTCTACAAGTTTTTCAGCTGCACCCACAACTCATGAAGCTCTGCAGGAACCATCTGATATGCTGATGCTAATATCAGTGTCGTCCTGGGTTGCAACTCAATGTAGAAATCTATCTTCCGACGGGGAGGTAGCCCGGGGACATCCTCCAGAAAGACATCCTCACACTCGACCACTACAACTGGAAACTGGAAACTCCTAATATCTTTTACGCCAAGGGCTAGGCTAGCCAACTAATGTGAATTTTTTTGTTCACTCCTATGCACGAGTACATCCTGCGCTGCCTGGGTCTCTCTTTCATCGACAAAAGGGAACCTCATTCCATCACTACAGACACACCGCACCCTTCGCCTAAAATAGTCGATCTGGGCATGAACTGTGGATAGCCAATCCATACCAAGAATGGCATCATAAGGCCTCGACTCTACCACCATGATGTTCCAACTGAAACTCTCACCTCCAAGGGTTAGGTCACACTGTCTACAGAGGTGTGTGATCTCTTAATCTTCTCCATTCGGCATTTCTAAGTGTAAGGGTCGAGTCAACCGCTCAACTGGAATCTCAAGGTATCGAACAAGATAAACAACCAGAAAGGAATGACTAGAACCTGTGTCTATCAATATGGTAGCCAAAGTAGAAAAGACACTGATAGTACCTCTAATCAATCGGGGAGTACCTGGGTCAAAAGCCTCTGCCGCCTGCAGTTGTCCCTACCACTGTCCACCTACTCCTTGTGTTTGGGGTGGACCTCCTGGGGGTGGTGGTGGTAAAAAGTCAGAATGCCGACCACCTGCAGCTGCTCTCCCAGCTCCCTTACCACATCCGCCACCCCGCAGATCTGTCTTCTCCACATGATGCCTCTTCCTCGGTGGTCCATCCACTGCTCCCGTGCCTGTAGTACTACGGGTCGGACAATATCGTGCGAGATTTCCACTGCCATCACATGAGTAGCATCGCCTCTCTAAAGGCTAGCTGGATGCGCCCTGTGAACCCTGTACGGTAGATCCCCTGTCCTGGGATCTCCTATGAAAACGTCTCCCATGCCTGGGTCACTGACGTTGCCTCCCTACTGCCGAGGTCTATGCTCCAGTTCACCCACTACTGACAACTTTCGGCTGTCACTGCTCTGCCAAGAAGCTCTCGACCACCAAAGCCCACTCGATCACCCCCACATAAGTAGGAATTCTCATAGGGATGATGGTATCTCAGATATCTCTATGCATGCCCCGCTCAAAATACCGAGCTCTGAAGTACTGATCTCTGACCATATCCATCGAGTATCACGATAGGTCGGTAAGTCTCGATGAATAGTCAGCCACCGTCATGGTTCCCGGCTAGAGCTGAAGAATCTCGTGTATGTGTACTGCTCTCAGTGTAACCTGTGAAAACTGCTCTCTGATGATACGCTCAAACTCAGACCATGAATGTTTCACCTCGTCGTGGGTCTGGATAACAAAACTCTACCATCATCCTATCGAGCCCTGCAGTAGGATCGCTTCCAGGATCACCATCTGGTCTGCTGGTGTATGGACCAAATAGAAGACTCTGGCCACTACCTCAAGCCAGTCCTCTACAGCCTGAGGGTCAAGCTCACCTCGAAACCTGAGGGGTCTCTGTCTCTGAAACTTGTGGAGTGCGCTCAGCCTGCACTTCTCCTCCACTGGTAAAACAGGCACTAAACCCTGCACCACAGGTGGCGGGATAACTGGCACACCACCATATGGTAAAACTGGGGGATCTGGTACCTGTATCGAGGCTTCATTACTGAGGGGGTCATCCACATGATTGAGCTACTGGATCCCAGTGGGTGTGCGTCGCGGATGGATCCTGTTAAATAAACAAGATGTATCTCAGTCAGTGAGTATATCTGGAGAGCTGACTCAAAAGGGACATGGAAACCACAACCCATTCTTATATGATTCATGTACCATTATTTTGTTCCCCTGAAACTAGTGTTCTCATGTTACGAATTGAAAAGAAAGTTATCAGAGTCCTGGTGTATGGATATGTCAGTCGCGTGCCTCATCACTAGGGTCCCTGGCCTGAAAGCTGAACTCGAAACACTTAACACTATTTCCCCAAATCAACTCACAGAGTTTTGGTCCTAAGGTAGAACCGAACACATTTGATACCACTCTGTCACGACCCATCCCAGTGGGGCCCGAGCCGCAATTCCCTAAGCCCGCCTCCAATAGGCCAGGGGCTGGTGACTAGCACCGAGTAGGCATGCTACTAACATGGGAGGCATTGCCTATAAAACTTTACACAAGCACACACATCTCCAATCCCATAAAGCTGAATAGTAAAAACTACAAAAAGGAAAGATGCATGCATGCGCTAAAATCCAACCACAGAGTACGATAGGAACGTAAAGTACAAGAAAGTAAAACCTTGGGCCAAAAGTAGAATCCCAACAAAAAGAGAGTCTGTAAAAAATCACAACCTGTAAAGAAAGGTGCTGGGACTGCAGTCTATATCTGTAGGAACACACCTCAACCTTTCTGATCTCACTGAGTATCGTTCGTTCCTGGTCCGCCTAGAAACCTGTCAAAGGCTCGCTCGTCTGCACAAGACACGACACGTGCGGGCAAAGCCCGTGTAGTGGTGAGTATAACAATACCCAGTAGGACACCACGAAACCACAAAGTAAATACAATGATGGAAAATAACCTAGAAGAAAGGTACATTCATCTCTACAAAGTATATGTCTACCGAACATGTAATAATAACATCCAGAAATACTCATGCCCGACCGTCTATCGCGAATACCACCACTAGGATCTAGCTCGAAGATTCCACTAAGCATACAACCAGGAGAACACACTCTGAGGTCGGAAGAGAGAAAAATGATGTACTCGTTCCGAGAGAACACACTCCACAAGTACCTTTAGAAAATGATTCTCAAATGAGGATCACAACCAAGTCATGAGGTGATTCCGACAACTCAGTCTGAGCTAATCCGCTAAGCAGAGGATCGACGCCCGTGTAAAGTTGGTCACATCAATACCAAGAACTCTACCTAGGGTTCCAGGAATGAATAGAGGATTTGGATCTAAGTCTCATAGAGGGAATTCCAAAAACTCTATTCAGGAAGTTCTGCTGAAGGGATCATACTCATGTGTAAAGGAAATGAGACCAGAACCTTCAGGGAAAAGACCAAGGGTACGAACCATAAGAAAACTAGTCCAAGTCATAGAAAATAAGTGGCTCAAGTCATTTAAGATATGTTACATAGTGTGTAGTAAGGTTACACGATGTGTTCCTTGACCCCGGGTACTACCCATGTAAACGGCCCATGTCATTCATTCAAGCCATGTAAAACTAAACTACACTGCATGTAGAAACAGTACACGTCGTGTTCCTTAACCCCGGGTACTACCCGTTTAACCGTCCCATGTCATTCGTCTTGTTGGATAGAAAGAAACTACACGGCATGTAGAAGAATCACATGCCATGTCCGAGCACCTGGGGCTCGCTCCGTGTATGCTGGTCAAGTCACCGTACACGGTTTATGCCTGTGTCCGTGTCGCTTGCCCATGTACCAATACATGGGGTATCTCGTGTATCCGGACGAGTCTGGAAGGGGGGTATACACAGCATGTCCTTGGCCGTGTTCCCTGCCTGTGTCTGTGTACTCCCAAAGTACACGCCATGAAATCCTGCCGATGAACACACACCATGTATCCCATAATACGCGGCGTGTTGTCGGGAAATTTCCAGAATTGTTGTCTTTCTCCAGGCACCTCGGCCAAATCGCAGGTTCTTGATCCAACCCCTAATCGTCATGAAACTCCGGATTTGGGGTCGTCCCACCCATATAAAACTGATTCCGTCTGTTTCAGGCTTCCTGTCGGCCTTAATAGCGCGTCCCAATCCTCCCGCATGACAACTCTCGAATAACGGGAATTTACGAACCACATCAATTTGTCCACCTTCGTCTTCGTCGCACCTCCACCAGGTCATCTCGACGTTGGATCTTTGATTTCAGATCGTTTCTCGAACAAACGAATGCAAAACGATCGATTTCATCCAAGAATGCGTAGAATGAACATGAAGAATGCATAGGAACCGTAAGAGAAAAACACAACAATTAAGAGGGAAAAACCTCGATCGATGTTCATGTTGATCTTGGTTCATCACCGTTAGAAGGTTGAGTGAAAACCAAAATAATTTCATGAATCAAATCCCCTTGATTCCCAAAAAATCCCATCCAGCAAGAACGATCGATCCGCGGGCTAATATTTTTGTGGATTAGTCCGCGTTCATCGTGGAAATAAAAGACGGGGTAGAAATCACAATTTAAACATCCTACCTGGATTCTGGGGCGTTCGTCGGCGATGATCCGGTCGCTGCGTCGTCGTCGCCACGTTGGGAGTTTTTCTCCAGAGCCTCCAGAGCCACCAAGGGTTTCAGGTTTATGAGGTTTGTAACCCTGGACCCTTGCGCCAGCCTTTAATTAAAAAAAATTAAGGGATATCTATTGCAGCATATTTGAAATATTTCACTCAAGAATAAAATATTTTTATTTAAATATTTTATTACTCTTATGTCCCAGAAACCGGATTCCACCACCGACCTATGCTGGCCTATGTTAGGACTCGCCTAAGGTAAAATCGTTGTTCTGAATTCAACGGGGCCCTTGTATTTCTAATCTGAGCACCCGTTTAGGATTTATTCCACTTTTTCAGGAAAACTTCATGCATGTGGAATTTAATTATTAAATAAAATTCAAACATTTGTTCCGGGCTCAACGGGCCTCAGAACTGCACGCCGTCTCAGAGCCTGGTCTCGAATTAATTCCCATATAATATTAAAATAATACATGAAAAAATCTAGGACATTACAAGGGGGTTCCTCCTTATACATGTGCTCATTTTTTAGTTGTTTTTTAAAAGATATCCAATGGATGAGATGAAAAATAATCTTATCTTATGATTGATATTGATCTGAATAATGATTTTAATAATTTTGAACTCTCTAGGTTTTATACATTTTCATCTTATCGAGAATGAAAAATATTAAGGAAAATTCAAAAATCATTGAATAAAAAATAGTAATTTAATAAAACTAAAAGTATTACAACAATAATAATAAACAATCATAGTGAAATAGTGAAAAACATTAAAAGAATAGAAGAATACCTTTCAGAGTGAAAAATTTCATTGATATGAATAAACTATTCTTATTTATTATTGTAAACTAACAGAATACAATAGTTATATAATACTGAATATGTCATTTTCTGTAAATTACTAATTATGATAGTTTTTATTATGAAACTAATTATGAATGTTTTAAAAATAAACAGGCTAGTTTTTAAAATAAAAAACTCATTACCAAAACCTTTTGAATACATTTTTTTATGAAAATATGAGTCAAGGGAACTAATTTTATAACATTTTATGAGTCTTAGTTACTTCAGATTATGAAAATTTTATAAATAAAAATGAGTCCAGGAAACTCATTATGATAATTGTTTTTAGAATGACTATAATTTTTAGAAAAATAAACATATTAGAAATGAGAATATGTACCACTATAAAAATGAAAAACTTAATATAAGGACATGGGTAAAAAATAGTTATATATGAATTATTATATTTTGTTGATCATTCCAAGCTTCTGTTTAATACATTCAAATCTATGATAAGTAAGATATTTTGTAAAAAGATCAGCAAGTTGTTGTTGCATTATGATGAATTGTAAAATGGTATCTCCATTAAGTGTGAGATCCTAATAGAAATGGGGTCTTATATATATGTCCTTAACATTTGAATGATGTGCTGGTTTTTTTCTTAATGTAATGGAACTTTTGTTTTCACAAATTATTTGAGTTTTTGTAAAACTGAAGACATAGTCTGTGTGAGTGTGTTGAATTCACAAAACATGCACAAAAGCTTCCAACTACCACATATTTAGCTTTAGTTGTGGAACATGACTAATAAAATAAGTAATATAATAATAAATAACATGTTCTTAATGTTCCATTCCTATCCATTCTATAACAACTAAAGTCATCATAAAAATTTACTTCAAAAACACTTCTAGATGAATATAAAATTACCAGATTCATAGTTCTCTTTACATAACAAATAATTCATTATACATCTTTTAAATTGGTTTCCTTTGTATTTTCTTAAAATCTTGCACATAAGAATATAGAAAATATTAAATTAAGCTCACTAATAGTTAGGTAAAGTAAAATACATATCATAACTCTAAATATTTTGATCAACTATTTTCCCAGCCTCATCCTGATATAATGTATTTTATGTACCTATAAGAGTACTAATAATTATAGTATTTTTTATCCAAACATATTAATAAGATATTATATATAATTATATTGATATATAAAAGTTTCTTCTAGATTTTGTGAAAATTTAAAAGAAAGAAAATATAATAACCTTCCCATCATTCTCATCTTAAATTCACATTTAATAAGATCTAAAAAGGAATCTGTTAATGATTTTTGAGTTGATCTGAATATAAGGACATAAACTGATATTTTAACAATCATAATATTATTTTTAACTTCTTTTACAAAAATCTTCATATCTGTATCCCCCTGAAAAAATTATTTTTTAATAAAAGTTTTATTAATCTATCATACAAAGATATAGGGGCTTGTTTAAGTCTATATAAATAATTTTTATTTTTATACACATATTCAGGATGTTTTGTATTTTCAAAACCAAGTGGTGTTCAATAGAGAATTCCTCCCGAACATATTAATTAAGAAAATCACACTTCACATCCATTTAAAAAAATTTAAATTAAAGAATCTTGAAAAGGTTAGTAGAAAACATATAGCTTCAAGTCTAGATATAGTTTCATGGGTTTCTTTATAGTCTATGAATTATTATTGATTATAACCATTATCCTCAAATCTATATTTATTTATAACAATTATTAAATCTCCATATCATTTGTTGCAGAAAACCCATTTTACTTCAATTATAGATGTTTTTTATAACATTAAACTAAAGTCCAGATGGCGTTCCACATCGATTCATTGAGTTCATTTTTTATTTCTTTAATCCAATCCTCACCACCTAAATCTTCATCAGGATTATTATGTTTAAATAGAGATAAGAAGGGTATATATTCCAGTTCATTACTTAAGGGACTTGTAGTCCTTACTGCTTAATCAAAATCACCAATCATACTATCACTTCATTGATTCCTAAGAAAAAATTTATTTCATGGGTTTTGAATATTATTTTCAACAAAAATAGGTAGAAAATATCCCTAAGAAAAAATATAAAAAACCATTTCTTGAGTTCTATCTTTAAGAGAATAATTTTTTAACAAAGTTTGACCATCAGTTTTAGAAATAAAATCTATAGATTATGTAGGTTGGGGTTGTTTTAAAATAAAATGATTGGTTTCATCAATCTTAACCGGTACTGTTTCCTCAATAGTACAGGAAAATTTATTAAAAACGTTATAATCCTTAGATGTAGTAGAATAACCTTAAAATATTCCTTCATTTGATTTTGGTGAAAATTGATGAAAATTATCTTTTAAATTAAAGATTAATACTTTTCAAACATAAAATATGAAGTAATAAAATTTTGTTTTTCTACTTTCCCATATCTCATAAAGAGTTTTATTAAGGAAATTTCCAATTAAAACTCAATTTATAGTATAGAAATCAATACTAATCATTCATACAAAAAATAATTTGTAGTTGAGTATTCAATCGACATGGTTCTAGTTATTTCATAAAGAATTCTATTTCTTCTTTCAACTACACCATTTGGATGACGGGTTCTAGGTGCTGAAAAGTTATGTTCAATACATTTCTTAATACAAAAAGTTTCAAAATAAAAATTTACAGATTCTCCTATATGATCACTATGAATAGTAATCAAGGGCTGGTTTTTCACATTTTAAACTATTGAAATAAAAGTTTTAAAATAACAAAACTCTTCATATTTCATTGGGAGAAAATAAACACATGCATATCTATTATAATCATCAACTATGACATATACATTGTATTTTTCCAAAAAAAATCTAAATTTGTGTATGAACTACTAAATCCATGTGCAATATATGTAATGCATTGGGAGTTGGGACAACACTTATAGATATAAAACTCAACTTGTGTTACATACCGTATTAAAAAGGGTAACATAATTTTATATAATCAAACCTAAGTAGATCCTTAACAAATCTTTTCATAGTACTCTTAGATAGGTTTCTATGTTTATAGTGTCTTATCCTTCTAAAACATAACCAATATAAATCTTCCATTTTATGGAGGAAAGGTATGTATTGGATCCTAAGGTATTCTAAGTTAAGTGTATAAAAATTATTATGTCGATAGGCATTAATAAAGAATTCATCCTTGGACCTATGTACTAAAAACATATCATTCCTCTATATCACAAGGTAACCTTCATCACATAATTAACTTATGGTTATATGTTTTTTATTAAGACCATTAACAAACAAAACATTTGAAATTCATTATTTACTAATAAGAACAATGTGACCTATTGAGATAATCTATCCTTAAGCATTACCTAAGAATGTAACTTTTCCACATTTCAACTTGATAATATTTTTTAAAAAGTTTTTTTAATAATTATATTTCTTAAATATCCAGTATCCATGTACCATGTATTCTTATTTTGGAACCTTATTTTATTACCTAAAAAAATTATACTTTTGGTACCCAAATGTTCTTGGGTTCACTAATGTTAAAAAAATAAACCTTTAGGAATCTACATTTTTTTAGAAAAATGGTTTCTGTGAAAACTTATAGATTTAACATTATTTAAAGAACAATTATTCTTCCAATTCCCATCACATTGAAATTTGGTGAAAAAAGGTTCACTTTTTGGAAAAAATAAATTATTACTAGAAATTGATTTTTTTATATGAAATTCTCATTCGAGAATTAGTATCATGAGGTTGAATTAGTTTTTACATGTTGTAAAAATTTTATTTACAAATGGTTAAGTTTAAAAAAAGTTTCTTCCAAGAAGATATTTTATATTTTATTTTATTAACTAAATTTCTATCCTCACTGGTATTTGGATTAGAATTGAGTTTTGTTTTTAAAACATTTTTTTGTAAACTACTTTTTCATAATTATTAAAAATAGTTTATTTTTAAGCAGTAGTCACATCAAGATATTTAAAACCATATTATATTTCTTTTGATAAAACATTTATTATTGAGTCACTTATCATGTTTTTCCTTATCATTATCATGTTTTATGCAAATATTGAAATTTTCATTTTCATGTAATTTAGAAAAATGAGAAACTTCATCAAAATAAGAGGGATTATTATAATCACTCTTTGATGATTATTTTTCATCAGAAGATATATAATCATAATCATCAAGATATGATGAACATAAAGAAATACCGCTAAGGCTTTAAACAGTTCATACCTTATATATATAAAAAATATTTACAAGTGGTACATTCTTATAAAGACCTTTGTTCCTCATTTCAGAACTTTAGTTCTTAAAATAACATTATAAAGTGTCACATCCACTGGCACTCCATGTGTCAGCAGCCTTTATAACTTTTTTGCCTTAATATTTATAATTTCTCTTGTAACTCATTTCTAAAATCCATTATTTCCTTTATTTCCTCTTTAATTTTGTAAAATTTGGCCTGATGTGTCTATCATTCTTACATTCATAGAAGGTAACATCCTATTTCTTATCACTTTTGTCATTATGACCATTCTTATAATAATATTGAAAATCCTTCTTACCAAAAAAAATATTATTCATCCTTCTGGAAAAATTTAGCTAATTTATTCTATGAATGATTAGTATTACTCGAATCATATTGAAAAATAATATTATTATTTCTTGATGATTTTACAAATTTCACTGCAGATTGAACTTAAGGAGGTATGTATTATTTTGTAGCAAATACAAGAACACTATTTTACTTTTTGGATTTCTAATAATCTCTTTTTAGTCTACCCTCATACTAAATATGTTTTCTAATGAGATAATCTGAGGTAATATTGTTTAACTTTATAGTCTCATAAAAAACATTTCACTTAGAGTCTCATTCATTGGGAATTATATCTATTGTATAATCCATAATAATTTCATATTATACACTTTTCTCACCCATAGCTTGTAAACTATTAATGATAGTCATAAATCTATGATGAAAATTAGCAACTAATTCCCCATGAAGAAATTATAAATCTGGATAATATGTTCTTAACATATATCTCCTTGTTTAAACAACTTTGGATGTACAAAAATGTGAAACTTAAAGCTTTTTCTATATACTATTTGAAGCTTGACAAAAAGAAATCTGACTATAAAATATTCTTTTCATTGAGCATAACAAAGTGTTCCTTACTATATAGTTTAGTTGATATTACTATTTTCCTTGGTGAGTAAAGGATGTAACTTTCTTATCATTAATGTTGTAATCTTTAGTCAACATGAAAATTTTATCAACCCCAATGTTAATAACAAAGGTATTCATCTTATCTCTCTAGTACTCATAATCATCACCATCGAATATAGTTGGTCTATTCATATTTTGGTTGTCAATTGAACCAACATTAAATCCTTTAATCTTAATATAGGAACATTTTTTTCGAAACATGTTAGTGTATATAATGTTTTATAAACACATAATTCAAAAAAAAATTAACAAGACATTAAATAGTAAAGAAACAGAAAGTCAATAAGTATTTGAGTAGTTTTAAACCTTCTTTGATACCAATTTTTAGAATATAAGATCTTCTCAAAAAATATACTTACAATAGGGGTGAATTTTATTTAAAAACGTAGTCTAAAATAATTAAACTAAACAAACCCAAATCCACTTTAAGTAAAAATATCAGAATTGTCCCAAAGACTGATTGACTAAGTCGCAAAAATCATAATAAGAATCAATATGATTAAATCAAAGTGTAAAATATCAGAATCAAAATGGATATGATTAATAAAATTACAAGAATTGTAATACTGATAGATATTATTTATTCAAATGTTTTTTTGTTATTGTAATTTGAATAGAATAGAAAAAATAATAAGTATAGAAAAGTGAATATGATGTTTCGCTTTCTATTGATATTATAGAAGAATTAAAAACATGTAAAAATAATAAATATAATAGCTATAAAATATAATAATGACTTATAAGATATTAAAATATTAAAAAACTTTTAAACTTAACAGAAAAGTAGTCTATAACCCAGATTAAATGTATCCCTTGTTTTACACTTTCAAGAAATTATATCTTCTTTTACTAGAGAATCCCTCGATACGATGATCGGAATGGATCTATCTTCCTATCCCTGAAATCCCTTCATATGAATATCATATTCTATGTCTACCTATCCCTAATATCCATCGATCTAATAAATAATATTCTCTATTTTCATATTATTACAATCTCCTGATCATTACGATGATCGAAAACATATTACATTGAAAGGGTTTATAAGGAGGTAACCTGATAAAGTTTCTTTAGAACTAAGAAACTATTAAACAATTACAAAGAGTAGGAACGAGATACTCACTCAATGTAATCTTAAAATCTCTCACACAATGATTAATTTCCAATGAATCAAATGAGAACTCAACTAATCACCCGTTTAGTAGAAATCACAATAGCCATAAAAAATCAACTTCTCTAAAACTCTTCAAATGACATTGTATATATAGGTATCATAAAAATGATATTATTTCTCAACTAATGGTGATATTTTTCTGAGTTTTTATCAATTAATTGGATACCAGTCACTTCAATTAATCTATTATAACTTATCATCTAACATCGTATTGACTTACACCATTACCATGTGAAATATGTTCCTTACATTAGAAATATATTTTCCATATTACGATTATAATATTAAGTCAGACCAATTGAATTCCTTATGATTTTTATTATGATAAAATTTATGATTATTATTCCAAATTTTATTGGTACTAGTATATTATTGATTGGTTAATACTTTGACAGTATGACAGAAAAGATAGAAATTCTAACATCTGATCTGAAAAGATTGAGTCTGATTTTTATCAGATGCATACTCATTATGATAGTCCTAATGAATAATGTAAATTCTATATCTGTAATACATTAAAACTTATTCTAATTATGTTTAAATATAATTGTTTCTATTAAAACATTCTAAAAAACATTAGACATAAAAAGATAGTAAAACATATTTTTAAGAAAGAGTTTGTGATTTACAAAACAAAAATAATGGAAAATTAATAAGTATAACTTCTGACTCAATAGGAAATGGAGTTAAAAACTTAATTAAGGTACAGAATTAGTTATCTTAGGTCCTGAACAATAACCTAAACTAAGTGTAGCATCTGAATTCACAATAGAAGGAACAATTATCAGTTAAATCCTTTATTCCTCAACAACAACCTATTTTTTGTGGAACATTTAATCAACTAATTTCAAAAAAATGGTTCAATGATAAAACAAATATATTTTATCTTCTCCACTATTCTGAGAAATAAAAATGTATGCTGGTAGTATATCTCTCATAAGGAGAAGTTGATTAGTGTTGGACGTAGATCAATAACACAAACTTAACAGATGAGGTTAAATCCATGCATTGAAAATAATTCAAAATAGTATTTTTTCCAAAACAATTTTCCTCCCACCCTACAAACTAGGATATTTAGGAAATTACTTGATCTAAATCAATAATAAAATGAATCGGTGGTAAATTTTGATATGAAATTCACAAGTATTTCACATTACACTTCAAGAGTTTTCATTTATTCTAACTATAATATTGATTGATTCTTTGATTTACTTAGACACCATATATGAAAAGTATTAGAAATATGATACTTTGAGAGTCATGAAGAGATATTATGATGTTCTATCAATATTGAAATTGATTTTTGAGAGTCTTAGTAGAATAATTGATAAAATTACAAGAAGAGAAGTATGAAGAAAATTTTTGTAAAAAATGTAAAAGGGATAAAGTAACATATCCCAAGTGTAACAAATATGGGAGGAAGCATTTTGGTAATTTTCTAAATGGAAGTGGAAATCGCTGCATGTGTAGAAGATATGTCAATATAGATTGAAACTATAATGTAGATGGAAAGAATACATATCTGAATATTAATGAAAAATAGAATTTGGTGGAAGGACAATGCTTTATGTGTGGGGACCATAGATATTTTGGTAATCATTTTTTAAATAAGAAGATGCTGGAGGGAAATATCCATCAATCCTAGAAGAGGATAAGGGATAAAGTTCACGAGTTTTGAATCATAATGGCCAAAGTTGAGGCTCCAAATTGTAGCAAATACATGTTTGTTAGTGTTCCGCCTCTGAGGTGGCGCATGTTCGGTGGATACAGATATGGCACAACGAGGACCATCACCTGTCCCTTTTTTCATAGAGACGAGCTCTCATCGAATTTACCATTCCTTTTTTTTTGAGTCATTCAGTGTCATTATCCTTTAAATAAGGTTGAATTAAGCCTATGGGGAACTGTTGGACATAGTAGATGGTTGTGTGGGGGTCAAGCACTCATGCAATCGGTCCTTCTCTGATATAAATTCCTTGGATGGTCTCTAAAGGGTTTATTCGTGGATCCAATAATGCCCAACAATATTGGTATCCATGATTCAAGGTCCTTCATTCCGATGGAAGGTGCTCATCCGCTGATGATTTGTCCAACAACACTTGAGGACTCCATTGGTCGAGAGGATGTGAGGTCAGGCTCAGCGCACCCTAACGAGGGGGATTGTTTCTTGTTCTGGGAAATTCTAATAGACTTAAGATGTTTTAATATGATCTTGAATCCTTGGTTCATTCTCGAAGAGTGTGTCTATGGGATACCCTTGGTTTGAAAGATTATCGTGAGCATGAATATGTTTGATTCCAAGGAGGTGATACTGACATATCCATATTATAAGGATCTCTGGATTTTATCATCATCTAAGTGGGATGAAAGGTGACTTGATGTTGCATTTGGTCCCACAATGAGAGCTTTCTATGTATCCTTGGGAGAGGAATCATAACTCAATTTGTTCATATTGTGAGGGGCTTACGCAAGGAAGATTCCCATTTGAAACACATGATTGGGTGGACCCTTTTTGAAAGGCCACCCCTTTTGAGCTCGATCCTTCTAGTAGGCATCCTACATATCATGATTTGGCCAGGAATCAGAGTTATCATAGTTCATAATGTGTGGGACTTATTCATGTAAGCTGCCTATTTGAGGGGGCATGGTTGGGTGGTCCCTTTTGGAATTGGAACCCTTTTGAGCTCGGGCCTTCTGGAAGGCATGCTACGTATCTTGATTTGGCCAGGAATGGATTTCTCGTAGTTTAGATTATGTGGGGCTAACTCATGGAAGATTCCTATTTGGGAGGGCATGGTTGGGTGGAAACTTTTGGAATTGGCACCCTCTTATCTTGGGCCTTTTGGAAGGAGTCCTACGTATCCTAATTTGGTCAGGAATTAGAGTTCTCGTAGTTCAGATGGTGTGGATATAGTAATTCTCACAAACCTCTAAACCCACGTGAATCATGCTCGGTGTGAGAAACAAGAGGATTTGAAGGATTCAACAATGCACATGCCTCCTCCCATATTGGTGGAGGAGGTAGAGCCTGCATCATAAGAGGTCGGGGCGACCGTGGGAGAGGGTGTGAAGCGATGAACCTTTCCATGTGAAATTAAATTAAAGGTCGTGCGACCATGCCTCAAAAGATTGGGGACTTACCTCAGTTGGGGGGGCCCATAGCATCATGTAAGGTATAATTCTATTTAAAGTCATATATCTTGGACGATGTCATCATAGTTTAACATCATGTGGATAGTACTATTTGGGGTCATGTTGTTTAGGTCATGGGATAAGGAACACTTACTAAAGAAACCATGATTATCTAGAGGAAATCATGTTTGGATATTCCAATGTGACTCAAACATGAGAGGGAAATAATGTGTAAACCATGATTATGGAGGATCCCAAATCATAAGATATGATATGAGGCATGGAAGCCATTATGGCATACAGAGGTAGGATAGGACTCTCTTGAGGACGAATTTGTCTTTGGATGATGGTTTTCTTGTAGGCATCATATGTAGAGCCACTGGGGAATGATGTGAATCGTCAAAAAAAGGTTTCTGCATGACACTGGCCTTCCATATCTAATGGCCGAGGATGTTTATAAATATCCTAAATCACCCAGTATCCTAAATTGTAATTTCATATAGCTTGGAAGAATACCATATAGTTTAATTTCATGTGTTTTGGACTATAGAATCACAGTTTAACATCATATGGATAAGACTATTTGGGGTCTTTTAGTTTAGAGTCATACTATTAGGAAAATTTTCTATAGAAACCATGATTATCTGGAGGAATATCATATTTGGATATTCTATTGTGCCTTGAACATGACAGGGACAGAATAAGATCGTCTAATATGACATGAGGCATGAAATCCATTGAGGCGTATAAAGGTAGAAAAGGACTCTCTTGGGGACAAATTTTTCTCTTGTTGACAGTCTATTTTTATGGGCAACATATGCAGAGCCACCAGGGCATGATAAATAGATTCAAGAATGGGTGGCCTTGGGATATTGACCTTCCTCTTCTGATGGTTGGGGATGTTTATGAAGATCTGAAATCATCCTGTATACTACAGTTTAAAGTCATATATCTTGGATGATGTTATAAAAGTTTAATGTAATTTGACATGGACTAGTACCATAACGTTTAACATCACATGTCCAGGATGATAACTCATAGTTTAAGGTCATAGAGTTTGGACCTTGGAGGGAAGGATCAATTATTAACTAAAGGATAATTAGGCTAGGATGTTCTTACATGCCTCAAACGTTAGAGGGAACGGATGTGTATACTGTGACTTTAGGGATTCTCAAATTAGGAGAAATGATATGGGGCTTGGAATCCATTGAGGCATATATAGGTAAGAACAGACTATCCTGAGGATGAATTTTCCTTTAACTGATGACCATCTTGTAGGATTCATATGAAGAGCTATAGGGATATGATGTGCATAGTCACACAAAGGGGTCTGTAGGACACTGGACATTCACTTCTGATGGAAATGGAGGTTTATGAGGATTCGGAATCACTAGAGACATAGTGTTTTATGGATGGGAAGGATGTGTTCGGTCATTTAAGAAACAATCAGGATATGATTTTCCATGGAATTCTCCATCAACCTGAAATAGGAGGCATGTGATAGGGATTTTTGGGAGGTGCATGAGGGATGTATCTTCTTATGTTATTTAATAGACTGATGTATGGGTAGCATAAGGGCATAATGGAAAATGTCGTCATCACGTCCCGAAATTTTTTTGGTGTGACTCGCCATTTTTCATGGGGTTAGTGACTGTAGCAAAGGGACTGGACCAAGGGGGGCTGTGATGACAGCTCGGCAGTGTCCTCGAGTAGGAGAGCGGGTGCGCAGCCCCCACTCAATGAACAGGTGGGCGCAAATAGTTTTCCACATATACCAAGATGCATAAGAGCTGGCTGCTTATGATGGTATGCAAAGGACTTTTCCACGTATGATGGTACGCGGAGGAGAATGTTGTGAAATGTCTTCCACATAGGGGTCTTCATACTATCTTCCGCATATGGGGGTCCGCAAATAGATTTTCGGCGTATGGGAATCTATTAATCGTTTTCTGCCTATGGGAATCCATGAACCGCTTTATTATAATTTTTTATTGGTTCAATATTTGGCTATAGAGGGTCTTCCAAATACTGTTCATGGGGAGGAGTTCTGCGAACTATTTTCTGCATATGGTTCGAGGGATAGATTCAGTGAACTCTTTGTGATACAGGATAGAGTTCTTTGAACTGCTTCAGGTGGGGGAGAAATTTCTCCCACACCCTCTACATTCTTCATCCACTTTTCAACCTTCCCATATCTCTCTACCTCACCTTCATCTCTTTCATTGTCCTCTTTTCGATTCCCCTGGTGGTGCTTTTATAGAGTTCTGGGGAATCTATATCTATGGTACATGAGACACCTTCTCTGGAAGCCAACAAAGAAATATCTTGATCTGTGAAAGACCCAGTAAACTTGGGTTTACAGAGGTGTGGTACGTTGTTGGCTTCTCCTCATCCGTGAATCACATCGTTCGCGGGGATGGTACGTGGGTATTACTTCTTCCAGATTCTCTCAATTGAAGATGGTTCGCAATGGCTTCGGTTCATGGGTGTAAATTCACCACAAACTATTTAATTCATATTCCAGCGCCTCATGGTTCATCATGCCATAGGTCATCCGGGTACCATTGGTTCGCATTTTATGCCTTTCGCGAACAATTTTAGACAATCGATACATGGTCGGGCAAAATCCCTTTGAAAAATTTGACTCCTTCAATTTTCTCCCAAAATATTCAATAAAACATGCATTCGTCTTCTTTACCAAACTTTTGGGAGTATTTTCATTCCCTCTACTAAATATTTAGGACCCTATAGTTAGTTTTGACCGTTGAATATTTCTTTTCATATCACTATATTGTTTTCATCAGAGTCAGCGTTGTGTTTTTGGGTGTAGCAGGACCTGAAAAGAATATATTAAAAAAATTAATATATATTAATGAAAACATGTTTAAATTGTTATAATAAATGGTTTCTTCATTGATAAAGACCTTGTATTGTAAATATGAGACCATAGTTTATTCTAAAACATGTAGGTTTCCCTAAGAACGATAAAAAGTTGATTGGCATCAGGTGTTAGGTTAAAGAAAACCATTGGACAGTATATTAACTAAAATAAATTATTAATTTACTTAAATTATTTAATAAAATAAAAACATAATGTCCACTATAAATAAATCATTATGATGAATCTCCTTGTTTATCCACATAAACCTGGGAGATTAGAGGAGCCACAATGTAGAGCTGTTGTTGAATGATGACAGATCATGGAGTATATATCATTCTTGAAAGGATTCATCTTTCCCAATGAAGTTCCTATATCTCTCCCAAAAAACAAAATATTCCCATTATTCAATAGTGATCAATCCAAAATAGAGGTAGGGTATGTTATTTATTAGTCCTGGTACCTTTTTTTACTTGGTCAAGCAAGTATTTTAATTTGATTTTATTTATGTTGATTTTTGTTCTTCACATGAGATCGATTTTAAACCGTTTTCTTGAACCCTTTGGTTTACATCATCTATTCTCTTGATTTCAACCCTTATTAATATTATGTAATTTTTGGAATTAATCACACCATCCAACTTTTATATTTCACTTCATTATTCTGTATTTCCTGTATTTTCTATTCAATTTCCGTTGTTGTCCAATTTGGTCACAATTTGACATTTCTTTGTCGAAATCAAGCATTATAGATTCCACAAATTTATGGAGGACAAATGAATGAGTTATATATTGTAATGTTTCACTTGTATCCTGATGCGGCGTGGGATTCAGGTGTTGGAGACATGGAATAGTGTCTGGATTAAGGGTCTTCATCCATGTGTGATGTGACGTAGTGGTTTGGTGTGACAGGAATGGTCTGCATGAGGTTGAAGTGGATATAATATACATATTGATAATGGATCTAGAATTTTCGTCCAAATATATAGGATCTATGGTGTGGTTCAAGAAAAAATATATGGTAGAAATAGTGCAAGTGAGACGTGCTGAATGGGTCAAACTTAAAGGAAAATCATTACATACATAGTGTGTAGTCTAGGAAAACATTCCATGTTTCATCATGGTGGCAGAAGCTAGGTTTTTAGGTGGAGTAAAATTTCAATGAATGTGTATGACTCATACACATCATGTGACCAGATACTAGAATCTTGGTTTTTTCTATTGGAGTACATGGGAACAAACACAACCAAGAACATTAATATGAACAGAGTACATGGGAAAATCATGTACTTGGACATGAAAATTTACTCAGTCATGAATAGGGTACCCAAACACAACCAGTGTACATAGGAATGACCAGATTATAGGGGCACAAGATAATGTAATGTGCATGATCTCAGAGGACATAGGTATACCTAATGCATCCAAGGAATAATGTGTTCCTCATGTATACATCATATTGTTTATCATGGCCTGCCAAACAACGTGAAATTGAGGACATGACCAGGTTTACAAATGATGTGACATTCCGTGTGATTCTGTTTACCCATTGTGCACCATCCTCTTGAACTTCCACCTTGTGTATCCCTTTTCTTCAGGACTTAGATTTCGGATTTTTAGTAGAATATACTAAGTGTTTTTCTACATAGGATGTGATGGTGACTATAAAATCCTTATTTTGTTTTTAGGTATTCCAAAACTCTCTCATTTTTATCATTCTTTGTATGGGTTTTGTTAAGGGGAGAATCAAGTGAAATTTTTACAGTTTTGAAAATTAATCTTCTTATGAATGGTTGGAGCACGGTTCTCCCAAACCCTACACCCTCTCAGGGTAAATCATGAAATGCCAAATAGTGGTGTTTTTCATGGATTGTGCACAATTTAACATATCATTATCCCAAACATGATAAACCATGAAACCAATTCGAAACTGGTTCATGGATAGGGATCACAGTTTTGTACAACCGTGTGGCTCTTCCAAAGAAACTGTTCACATATTTTAATTAATCCAAAAATATTATTTTAAAATCTAAAAACCTCCCATTTAGGTTCCAGAAAGAACTAGAACAACCCTATATAGTATATTATTCATCAGGAGCATCCAAGAGGCAAATTATACTCTATATACCCACATAGAAGTGGTTCAAAACTTGGAGAACAATGTTTGATCTCCACCTGGTAGGTTTCCTCTTTATATTGTCTATATCCTACTATCAATCTTCTCCTCCATAAGGTCTTGTGGTTTTCCATGTTGATTTTCAGATCTTGTCCCCTCTATATTGAGATCTTAATCCTAGGTTTGACTCAAATATTTTGTCGTATTCGTTATTCATTAGAAAATACCGATTAGGTTTTGGTGATTCGATATCCCTTGATCCCATGGTGGGTTGTTTTCTTATGATGCCCAATTTTTATTAACAGTAAATTGTTCGATTTTTTTAAAAAAATTCATTAATTTTTATAAGTGAAATTGCTTTCAATTGATTGATTAAAAACACAATTCCAATGAATTTGGGTTTTTAGAAATTGAATTTTGGAATTAAATCGGAACCCCCTCCCAATTCCATTGAATTGGGGGGTGATTGTGAAATTGATGTAAAAGTGTGGAGATTTAAATCCTTGAATTTAAATTATAAAATTTATTAAAATTATTTCAATTAATTAATTGAATTTAATTATATTAAATTTAATTATGAAATTGAATTTGTAATTGACTTCCAATTCTTATTTGTGATAATTGGCTTAAAATGGATTTATAGAAACCTTCAGTGTTTTATCCTGGGAAAAGACATGTTTTGATTAAAAATTGTTTTTGGTTTATAAATGGAAAATTTTCATTTTAGAACATCTTATTCCCCAGTGGGACATAAATGAGTTCTCTCTTCCAAGTGTTGAGGGATGTGTGTTGACATTACGGTTATTATCGATTGAGTGTGTTAGGATCTAATAACCTAGAATTTTCGTACCTCTTGGTAGATGACTATATTGCTCACTTATTTATATATGAGATCTAAATACATGTCATTATTGTAGGCCATTTTATATGCCTTGTGAATTTATATAAACTATTTAACATAAGTTTTTTTATTAAGCCTTTTATTCATAAATATTCCGTTATTTGAAAAGTATAGAATTTGTTTGAAGTGTTTCCATAATTTGAAATGTAAAGAATGATTTTTTTAAATATGATATTGAAATTTCAAACCAATTTATTTAAAATTGAAGGATCTTTATTTGGAAAATTAAATGATGAAATATCATTATAGAATCCTTAGTGAGAACCTACGAGGATTTTATCCCACACCCTATCTATTCCTTATGGTGTTTGTAAATTATCTCGTTCCAGGTTCGAATAGGGGTAAAGCACCACTTGGAGGTAGTTATAGCTGTTGATATGTGGAGTTTTTAAGATTCTTTTGCTATATATTTTGTAGTATTCCCTTTTTCTGGTACTTCTTTTTAATACTTTTTGTTTTTATACATGTTTGAATTCTGGAACACTTCTCCCTGTGGAGATCCTCTTGTATGGATACAGATTCTTTAGCATTAAATTTGTAATTAAAGTGTAAAAATCATTCCCACTTTCGTTATGTGTGATTCTATGTTCTAGTTACCACCCTTTGGGGATCAGGAATACCCTTCGGGCCATGTCAGTGCTAGCTCGATTATCTGGTTACCAGGGTACCTGGGTTGGTTTGTGAAAAATTGGTATTAGAGGTATTGGTTGAGATTCTTGTCTTGATGTCTGTATGCATTTGTGTATTCTTTTCAATACTTTGGAGGTATTTATGATTGATTCTCTGACCATATCTGACAGTAAAAAACCTTAATTAACCACAACTAGTTTGGGAAAGACATCTTATGGATTAATTCTATTCATTTCTCTTTATTTTATTTGGATATATAGAAATAAAAATATTTTTTGACTATATGTTGGGATTAATTTCCATTGTTTCTCTGTTGTAGTGTTAATGTGATGTTCTCTGTGTTGTCTTTTGATATATTGTAGCTTCGTGTCTCAGAGAAGACATGTGAATTGGATCTAGAAGGAATCATCTACTAAAACTCCAAGAGCTAATCATATTATGGGATTGATATTGGTTGAGGTGATTGTGAGTACTGTCCAGGCTCTAGGACAAGAACCACCACCACCTCCCATTCAGGCCCTAGATGTTGTACCTCAAAGGGTTATTCTTTGGGATTAGTCTCAATAATTCTTTAAATAGAATCCAGTAATGTTCAAGGCCTAAAATGATCCTCATGAGGCTCCATAATGGTTAATAAGGATTGATCGCTAGTTTCATTTCATGGATAAACCTAAGGAAATAAAGGTGAAGTGTACCACCTTTTTATTGTAGGGACCGAACATGAGATGGTTGGATACTATGGTGATGATGATGAAGCATGAGGGATTTGAGTGGAATTAATTCAGAGTTATTTTCACTAACTAGTTTTATCCATAATTAATGATCTTTTCCAAGGCTACATAGTTTTTGAAACTTGAGTTGGATGACAGGACCATGAAAGAGTATGAAAACTATTTTTATGAGATCATGTTGTTTTCACCTAAGATAGTATTGAATAAGAAGATGAATTCTCAAAGGTTAGATTTAGGAATGAGATAAGATTTTTTCATTAGTTTTCTTTCCAAAGATTCCTTTTTATGCCGATGTGATGGAAAAAGTGATGATGTTCAAAATGGTCTTGTCTGGAAAGTCAGGGTTTTCAAAAGATTCTCAACCTCCTAGGGGCAGTGAAAGTTCCTTCAAAGGAATGAAGAAGAATGATAATCCTCATTGTGGTTCTCAATAGTGGGTTCATTATAGACCTCTTGTTGCTCCTGGAAGAGGCCCGTTGATTTTTTACTATTGTGGAAAGATAGGGAATTCAAATAGGGTTAGCATTGAGGAACCCATGATATGAATCTCCTATGGATCCTCAGCTCATCTATAGAAGTTTTTTCATATCTACTCCATTCCTCAAAGTGTCATGAGATATTTTTCTCATTCTAAAATCTTGGGGCAATCATATTATTCAAGGAAAAATGTGTTTTGTCAATAGGCATCCAAAATGAAGCTTCTTCATGCAGTGTAAGAGTCTCTAGATGAAGCTAAAATGGGTCTAGTGACCATGAGAGGTACCTTCACTATTGCTTTTTCATTAGTGACTACTTAATTTGATACTGGTTCATATTATCCATTTATTTCAACCCATATTTTTAATCTTCTAAATCTTCCTATAGAGATATTAGCTTATGTCATGGATATTACTACACACCTTGGTATGAAGAGAGAGTAGGGTCTCTATAGTTCGTCTTGTGTTTTCTATATGTTATATTTAGAGTTTTCATGGATTTCTCTAGTTCTCAAAATAAAACAACTTGATGTCATTTTTTGGATGAATTGGATCATTGCTAAAAAAATCTTGGATTGTTTTTTATCTCTCTTGGGTCTCATTTACTACACCCACTCGTGTGAGTTTGTGTTTCAAGGAGAATGGGACCCTAGGTTGAGCAGAGATGAACCTTTTTATCTGGAATTTGGGAAAGTGATATCTATCGTTTCTTTTGATCTATAGAGGTAATCATTGTGTGTTGATATCCCACTATATTTCTTCAAGATTCCCTATTTTTTTACTTCTAAATTCTCTTTTTTCACTTTTAAGGGAGATAGAGTTTTCTATTGACTTAGTGCCTAATACTCAATTGACTTCTATTACATCTTACTACATGGAACCAACTGAAATGAAAGATCTAATGACTCATTTGGATGATCTTTTAGAGAAATGATTTATACACCTGAGTGTGTCACCTTGGGTAGTGCCTGTTTTCTTTGCTAATAAATTTGATTATTCCCTTCTTCTTTTTGTTGATGATCAAAAACTCAATTGAGTTATGGAAATGAAAATATATATGTTTTCAAAGGTTGATTATTTGTTTGATTATTTGAAATCGGAAGAGTGGTTCTCAATGATATACCATCAATATAGTTACCATCAGTTGAGGATAAAAGAATTTGACAAACAGAAAACCACCTTTCTGAGCTGGCATGACCATTACGAGTACCTTTTCATTCCTTTTGGTCTAACCAATGCTTTACAGTCTTTATGGATATAATAAAAAAGATTTTCCATGTGTATATCGATACCATTGTGGTAGTCTATATGGATTTCATCCTCATTTACTCTATATCTAAGGAGGATCATGTGCATCATCTAAGAATAGTGCTAAGTGTGTTGAAAAATCACCATCATTATACCGAGCCTTCAAAATGTGATTTCTAGATTGAGGAAGTGAATTTATTGGGACAAGATATGTCAGAACATGGGATATCAGTTGATACTGAGATGGAAAAGGTTGTTATGTCTTGGGAACAACCACCTAATGTTTTCCAAATTCATATCTTCTTGGGTATAGCTTGTTATTATCACCAGTTTGTTAAGGAATTTTAAAATTTGGCTACCCTGATGACTACTCTATCTCAGAATGGGGTAAAGATTTATTGGGATGAAAAAAGTTAGAATTCTTTTTTTGAGTTGAAACATATTTTGACTACTACTATGGTGTAGACTATTCCAAAGGACGGACAAGGTTATGTGGTCTTCTATGATTCATGTGGCCTAGGTTTGGGTTATATTCTTATACAAGGTGATCATGTAATTGCATATGGATCACTTTAGCTTAGGACACACAACAATAATTTCTTCACCCACGACCTAGATCTTGCAGAAGTGATGTACACACATAAGAGTTAGAGGAATTACCTTTATAGAGAAAGTTTTACCATTTTTTCAGACCATAGGAGAATGAGTTAAATCTTCTCACAAAAATATATGAATCTTCTCTAGAATAATTGGGTGGAATACCTACAATATTTTGATTTTGACATCACCTATACTATAGGGAAAGGGAACATCATCGCAAATGATTTGTGTAGGAATATTCCAAACTAGTCCATGAAAGAATCTTCAGAAGTGTCAAACGTGATGGTTCTATTTGCACAGTTTCATATTGGAGTCCATGAATCTGGTTCTAAGGTTTATTTTTCTATTGTCTAGTTGACATCCACTCTTCTAAAGATTATTCATAAAGAAAAAAAATGATGATGAGTTCTGTATAATTAGAGACTCTCAGTATGGTGGGGAGACCATTTTTAATTGGTCATTCTCCAATAAGGGAATTCTATACTCTATAAATCACTTTGTTGTGCCGTTATGAGTAATGAAATATGTGATGGGGGATACCCATAATTTCTAGTGGGAAGTGCACCCAAGAACCATGAAAATGTTCTATGACACATGACAGTGATTTTAGTGTCTAGTAATGAGATGAGGAATTTCTAAATTTGTATCTTGTTGTTATATGAGCCAACAGGTCAAGGCCGAGCACCAGAAACCTTTAAGTTTTATTTATCTACTTATAATTCTTACTTGGAAGTGGGATGAGGTCTCAATAGACTTTTTGGTTGTCTATCCATGTACCTAGAGAAGAAAAATTTGATTTGGGTTGTGATAGATAGGTTGACTAATTCATCTCACCTTATACCCATTCGTGATACAGCCAAAGTTGAGGAGTTGGGAAATCTCTATGTGAAAGAGATTGTTCATATATATGGAGTACCATATTCAATAGTTTCTGATGGGGATCCTCAATTCTCTTCTCATTTTTGGTGAGGCCTTCAAGAGGTAGTTGGATCTCAGGTTCATTTGAGCATAACATACCATTCGTAGTCAGATGGCCAGACATAAAGATCTATAAAGATTCATAATGATATGTTTTGTCCTTTTGTTAAATCAATTTTTAGGGAATTGGATTATTAGTTGGGTCTAGTTTAGTTTTATTATAACAATAGATACCATTCTATGATCAAAATGCCTCATTTAGAGGCCTTGTATGACCGAAATTGCAGATCTATGCTGTGTTGGTTAGTGATTAGTGAAAGTTCCTTCGTTGAACTGATCTTGGTCCAAGAGATGATGAAAATGATTCAGTTTATTCATCAGATAATGTTGTTGTCATAGATCCGATATAAGTCTTATTTTTAATGTCATTATAAACCATTGGATTTTTTAGTTGTTGACATGGTGTTCTTGAAACCTTCACCCCAATTGGGGCATCGATGGATTGGGAGAAAAGGAAAACTTGATCCTAATTTTGTTGTACCATTTGATGTTTTTGATTAGGTGGGAAACAAATTTTACCATTTATTTCATCCACCACATATGATGTCAATACTTAACATGCTTCTTGTATCAAAACTCCAAAAGTATCTATCTAATCGATCTCATGTTCTGAGCTATAGTGATCTTGAGGTTAAACCTGATGTGTCAAAGACTGAATGGGTAGTATAGATAGTCGATTCTAAAACCATGGTACTTCATGGGAGGATGATACCTTTTTGTGTGTCTTTGCTATGGTAGCATGGTTCTAATAATCATAAGACTTGGGGGAGGGAGGCCCTGATGGGAGAGAAATGGTGTCTTCTTTTTGTCATGGAAGATTCTCCTTAGGTTTTCTGGGGATAGAATGTTTCTATGGTGGGGAGGATGTAACATCCGGTTACTATTTTCAGGTATTCCAAAACCCCCTATTTTTAGCATGCTTTGGTTTGGTTTTATTTAAGGGTGAATCATGTGAAATTTTGAATGTTTTAAAAATTTATGAGCATGTGAAAAATTGGTGCAGGGCTTTCCCAAACTGTGCACCCTCTCAGGTAAAACCATGAAAACCTAGAACGTGGGGTTATTTATGGATCGGACATGGTTTAAGAAACTGTGTTCCCACATAGAAGAAACTCTATAGCCCATTTAAAATAGGTGAACAACCAGGGTGCATGGTTTGGTCTAACAAACCTGATCTGTCAAGGAAACCATGAGTGACTTTTAATTAATCTAAAAAAATTTATTTTATAATATTAAAACCTCACATTTTTGTTCTTAATGGACCTATCAAGCACCCTATGGTTTCTTCCTCCTCGAGAACAACCTTGAGGTGATTTGTTTCCCACTACACACTCCCAGAAGTATATCTAAGAATGGTGAACAACTTTTGATCTCCACCATATAGGTTTTCTATTCCCATTTTTTATCTCTTGTTATATCTCCTCTCCTCCCTATGGTTTCATGGTTTCCCATATTTTTTTGGACCTAATCCCTTGTATTTTTTGATCATAAACCGAGGTTTGATTCCTAAATTCCAATTTCTTCATTATTCATTACTGAATCCCGATTAGGTTTTGGTGATTTGAGATCCCATGATTTTGAGGTAGGTGGTACCTTCATGATGCCCTATTTTTATTAACCCTAAATTTCTTGATAATTATTTTAAATTAATTTACTATTATAAATGTAATTTCTTTAAATTGATTTATTAAAACCATGATTCCATTTAATTGGTTTTTTTGGAAATTAAATTTTGGCTTGAAATTGGAAAAACCCCAATTCCATTAAATTGGGGTGTCATTGTGAAATTGATGGAAAATTGTGGAGATTTAATTTGTTGAATTTAAACTCTAAAATTAATGTAAATTATTTCAATTAAGTTATTGAATTTAATTGTGGGAATTTAATTAGGAAATTGAATTTTTAATTTATTTCAAATTCATATTTGTGAAAAATGTATTAAAATGGTTTTTATAGAACCCTTTGGGTTTTTTCTTGGAAAAGGGAATGTTTTGATTAAAAATTTGTTCTAGTTTTTAAAGAGTAAATTAGAATTTTTGAAAAGGGATAATGGGATTTAATTGTGTTTTAAGTGGTATTAGAATAAATTTTTCATCATTGATTTGTACTAGAGAACAAGAAGGCCTATGTAGTTAGTGAGTTATTTGGAAAAAAACATGCTAGGATGGGAATACCCTAACACTGGATTGATGTTTTACAACAATAAGAAAACACTTTTTAGCCCATATTTTTCCTCAGTAAGGCATATATGAGTCCTATCTTTCCAGTTCCAAGGGACTTATGTACATATTGTGGTTATTATCACATGAGTGTGTGAAGATCCCATAACCTAGAACTATTGTACTTACTAGAAGATGATCAGATACCTATATTATTTATATATGAGATATAAATGTAATCCTTTATTGTAAACTATTTTACACATCATGTAAATTTATATAAACTATTTTATATAAAAAAATTATTAAGCCATTTGTTTTGAAATATTCCATCATTTGAAAAGTGGAACTTTTTTTAACATATTTCCATCATTTGAAATGTAAAGTATTATTTTTTTAAATATTATTTTGAAATTCCAAAACTATTTGTTTTTAATTTAAATCTTCTTATTGGGATAATTAAATGTTGTAATCTCATTATGGAATCCTTGTTGAGATCCTCCTTGTATCTTATCTCACACCCTAACTGTGACTTCAGGTTTTTGTAGATTATCTACTTTAAGGATTGGGTAGGGGTAAAGCACAACTTGATAGTGGTTCTAGATATTGATCCATGGACTTGGTGCGTTATATCTATTGGGAATTGGTCAGTTGTCCGTATTTTCCTAGTACATTGTTATAGTACTATGTGTTTTTATACCTATCTCGCTTATGGTACATTTCTTCCCTTGGAGTTCCTTTTGTATACATACTGTTTTTTTGTCTTTTTTTAAGAAATTATTTTGGAAAAATATTTAATCTTTCATTTTCTATGAGTCAATGTTCTAGTCACAAACTAGTGGGGATTGGGAATGCCCTTTAGAAAATGTCAGTGTCTGCTCAATTATCGGTTTACTCAGGCACTCAGGCCAGTTCGTGACAACGACCTTAGTTTTGGAATCTTAGATAAAATAGAAGGTGTTATATTAATGACACCTTGTTGAGGAATTCCAAGAAAATGGAAAAAATTGGGTGTGGTCACTAGAGTGATGTCGGGGTTGGTAATACCCTATCACACATGGGTGCAGGTCCCCCATACTCTTTACATAGGTATATTTTCTACTCCCCTATACTATAGAAGGTCACATGTCCTCTATCTACAGAGTGGTACACTCTCATCCTCAAAATCTCATAACGAGTGTTTCCTCCACAGGAGATAGTGCTCCATTGCCTATGGAGCACAGTAATAAAGAGTATACCCCTCCACTCAGATTCTAGTGTGGTTTTATTTGGTTTTGGGAATAGAATATGGGCCTTTGTAGATGTAGGATGACTCGTCATTCTTAGATGGGTTGTAGTGATTGAGATCACCTTTCCCACATTCTTTATTTTCTGTATAGTCATATATGATTGGCTTCATTTATCTCTTATTTATCTGTTTAAATGGATGTTGTATATTTCTAAAAAACCATTCTTTTGTTTTTGGGAAGTCTTACCTGGTATATATATATTCACCCCAACATGGGCTTCATCGAGAAAATTTTTCTTTTATCCAAATGATAGACAGATTAGTGGTGATATTGGCAGACCATGTTTCAGAGGAGTATAACCATGCCAAGAAGAGCTAAACATGTTTAGTGGTTGTCCTTGAAAGTTATGAGTGAGTCTCTATTCAGTGTCACTCTTTATAGTTTTTTTTTGGTTGGGAACTCATTAATGGTTGGGCATGTATTTTTTCCCTTATACTTGTGTACCATGCTGCAATAATTTTATGATTTCCTAGTGGTTGTTTCATACATGGTTTACTCTCTAGATATTTTGGTTTATTCCAATTTATTCACACTATTCCATATAACTTATTATGTGCATTCATACATGTACTTAAGCTTAGGAATCCCATTTTTTTATTTCCTAATCAACACTTGTCGCCAGCGCCTAGCCTATTGGAGGTGAGATTGGGATGTCTCACTTAGCTTTCCTCCATTAAAATGGGTCTTGGTGGGTTAGGTCATGACAGATTAGTATCAAAGATGGTATTTTAATAGGTTATTGTTTGAATTTGGACCTATGTGAGGTTTGGTTTGGGAAAATAGGGAAATGTTGTCTCACTATTTTGAGATCATCTCTTTGGCCAGGTAACCTTATTTTGGTGTGACAACTGACGTATCAATTCACTATGACTATGACTTCCTGCTTGTTAACTCTGTGTACTGAGGTATATTTTTCAGGGAAACATTGGTACATGAATCATATAGGATTGGGTATTTTTACTTTCATGTTCTTCTTGAGTCATCCCTCTATATATGATCATCTAAACGTGGTGCATATTGATAACATTCAAGATTCCTATGTAATGACATCCAAGTAGGATTCCTGTATAGGATTGTGATGAATTTTAGTTTAGTGATGAGACCTTAGTTTAGGGACCTACGCATGAGGTGTTTCCCCAGTAGAGTAGGTAGAGGAATGACTATGTGGGACAGTAGATAGATCTAACTAGTCAAGATGAATATGTTCACAGGTTTAGCGCATTACAAGAGTTTAGTGATAGAGACCACTGATGTTTTATAGTGATTTAGACTGATAAGAAACTAAGGATTGGTTCGAGGTGGTGGTATGAATCTTCAAGATTGTTTGAATCCTGAACGATTAGGTGGTTGTTCTTGAAACTAGTCTTCTTCATGGAGTAGCAAGTCACTGGTGGAGTCTGATCATACAAACCCATGATAAGGAAACACTTCCATGGTTAGACATCCAGAAGTTGTTCCAAAATGAGTATTACACATCAATCTTTCACTATGTATGGATCCAGGATCTTCTCAAGCTGTAGTAGTGTGATATGTTAGATGGGAATAATACTAAAGGTTTACTGACTTCATGTGTTACTCCATTGATATGGTGTAAGATGGATACTTCTAATTCCGGATGTTTGGGTAGGGAATTCACAAATACATCCATGCTATCATAGTATACATATACATTATAACTTATACTGGAGTGTGGGAGTGGGTTCTGGTTATAGAGAACTTCCTAGAAGAGGGATTTAGTGTGAGTCAAGATGAAAATGGTCATCATGTGGTTGTTTCATCTATAGCAGCTAGCAGGTGTTAGGTATTAGGGTTTGGGAGTAAGAGACATACCCATGTCTGGAATAATACACATGGATCTATATCATAGGGTTCAAATAGAGGATCCAGTCAACCAGAATATGGGTGATGCTATGACTGTGATTTGTGAGTTCACGTGGCTCATTATTTCCTCATCTGATTTGCCAAGGAAGGTTGACAGAAATATGATGTACCTCCATGAAATAGGTGACATCATAATCAATGATATACCATGCATGGAAAGGGAAGACCCCATGGAGGTGGTTCTAGTAGAGGATCTAGTGGATCTCTAGATGAAGGATATGCTAGTATAGGATGACACTCTGTGACACTCCCACCACCACCACCTCCTCCTAGTGGCCCATACCAGGATTAGAGGGTTGGAAGTTGAGGTCGTGGTATGTTGTATGTTGTGTAGGGATATGACCAGGATGTTCATGATGTGATTAAAGGTATGATTTATGCCTTTTCGAATCTTTATCTAGTACTTATAGACACAAGAAAAAGTTATTTCTTTATCTCCATATCCCTCATGAGAGTGAAGTAGATTCTAGTTGAGTCTTTATCTCATAAACTATGGCTATATATTTCTATATGGAGTGATTCATCTATATCCCACATCATCTAGTAGAGTGATCTATCGCTTGATGGAGAGAGTTTCTCATTGGGCCATTTGGTTATTGTGTTAAAACCATATAACATCATCTTGGGTATGGGATTGTTTTCGGTGGTGAATTACCAGATATATTTGTATTATAAGAGATTCAGATGCCTCCGTATAGATGGGATGAAATTATCCTTCATAGTTGAGAGAGATATTTTGGATGAGTGGGTAGGTATTGAACGCATGAATCTGAAACCTATCACCCATATATTGGAAAGTATATCCATTTGTGTAGTAGGATTTTCAGGAACCTGGATACTGGTGGTAGTGGAGGGATATATTGATGTCTTCCACTATGATTTCATGATACACACATTGAGGTGGGAGATTTACTTTTTCACTGACATACACACCAGGACCACACTGATATATTCTATGACATACCAGATGGCCCCTATCGAGTTCCGGAGGATGAGGGTGTAGTTCGAAGACCTTTGAGAGAAATGATTTATTAAAACTACTATGTCCCCAAGGGTATCTCAATTTTTTGTTTGTGAAAAAATATGGATAAGAGTTTTGGTATTTTCATGGAATATCATTTCATGACCTATGAAATGATAAAGAACAAGTATCCATTTATTAAAATTGATGACATATTTAACCAGTTGGAAAGTATGAGTTTGTTCTCCAAGATTGATCTCATGTATGACTACCATCAGTTGGGGGTTTGTGAAGATGATGTTTTGATGATGTTTTTTAAATGTAGATATATATATGATGAGATCCTAGAGATTAATTTCAATGTAGCTAATTCCAACATTGTGTTTATGGGTCTTATGAACAAAATATTCTGGTTATAGTTTGACTGATTCACAGTTTTCTTTATCGATGGAATTATCTTATACTTTTTGTCAAAGGAGGACCAGGAAGAGAATTTGAGGATGACCCTAGACCTTTTTCATGAGTACCATGTATATGATAAGCTCTCTATGTGTTAATTTGGGATATATGAGGCTTAAATTATAGATAATGTTGTATATGAGCATGGTTTAGCTCCAGATCCGATGAAGATTAATACAGTGCTTTCCAGGTTTCCACCCAAGAGCATGTCTTAGGTACATATTTTTATTGGTTTGGAGAGGTACTATCATAGTTTCATGGTATAATTTTGTAGGATAATATCCCCTTTTACTACCTTGATGTGGAAGGGGTATCTGAGTAGCTAGAGTGAGATTCTTTAGAGAGCCTTTGAGGAGATATGGTACAGGATAACTGATGCTCTAGTTTTAAGACTACCAGAGGAGGGAATTGAGTATGTGGTGTTTTTTGATACTTCTAGAGCAGGGATCAGTTTCATGTTGATGCAAAGGTAGGAAGTAATCTTTTATGTATTGAGGCTATTGATATGTGGCGATCTTACCTTATGGGTTAGCATTTCATTTTTACTCAAACTACCAAATTCTCAAGTACATCTTCACCCAGAGAGATCTTAACCATATATAGAGGAATCGGTTAGTGTTCCTACATGAATATGAATTATATATTGTGTATACTTTTGAGAAGGGAAATGTGGTATAAAATTACTCTAATATGAAATCCCATTCTTTTTTGGTGGAGGAGCCGTCTGAGTAGTTGGCTTCATTGCAACTAAACCTGATAGAGGAGAGGGGTGAAACTTATCTTTTTTCGATAGTGGTGACTCCATTGCTTCTCTAGCATAAGAAGATGCTCAGTTGAGAGGAATTTATTGTGAGGTTCTATACAAACATATCCCTTAGGATATGAACCATATATATTTTTTAAAGGAGGGGATCATGTTATCATCTTTTGGGGATGGATGCTAGTTCTAGTTACGCTGCATGAGGAGGTGTTGAGGAGAGTTTCATACATCCCACATGGAAATATATCCTGATGCAAAAAATAAGTACAATGAACATTAGTGTTATTTTCGGTGGTTTGGACTAAGGTGGAACATTTCCATGTTTGCCTATTGGTTTCTCACATGTCACCTGGTAAAGGATGAACATCAGGTTCTAGAGAGTTTAGATGATCCTATTGAGATCCAGGAATGGAAATGGGATGACATATCGATGGATATTTTATGAGGATTAAGTGGAAAATGAGAGGGAATTACTATATCTGTATTATTATATACCAACTTACCAAACTCGGACACTTCCAAGCCATAAAGGAGCAAATTTCGTTCAATAGTTTTGGGAAGTTGTATGTATGAGAGATACCTTGACTTCATGGGATACCCATGATTATATTAACTAACTGTGATGCTTTGTTGACATCACAGTTGTGGAGGGGTATGTATCAGCCTTTTGATACCCAATTATGGATGAGCATGGGGTTTTACCCCTATAAGGACAGGAAGATCAATTTAACTATTGAGGATTTAGAGGATATACTGATGGCCTCTGTGTTGGACTTTCAACAGATTTATAAAGATCACTTTCATTTGGTGTATTTTTCTTATAATAACCACTATAACTCTATTATCAAGATTAATCCTTTTAAGGACCTTTATGATAGATCCTACAACTCACTCATGTGCGAGACAAAAAATATTGAGACATCTCTTATTGGGCCATAGATGGTACATACAACAATAAAGAAGTTCTAGGAGATCTGTGAGCATATGTTGACCACCTAGAGTAGATAGAAATCATTTTATAGACTTTCATTGTAGGCCCTTTGAGTTTGTATAGGGATACCACGATGAGGATTATAGAGTTTTTTATAGATAAGAAAGCTATCCCTATGGTTTATCAGGCCGTTCTAGATTTTAGAGAGGGTTGGTGAGGTTGCTTACCACTTAACCTTAACCCCTCAGTTAGACCAAGTTAATGATGTCTTTCATGTGTTTTAGATGAGGAGATACATGCATGACTTGACACACATAATTTACTAGGGTGAGATTAACATTGAGAGAGAATACACCTCTATAGAGTACTGCATGATGATCATGGACCAATAAGAGAAGAACCTATGTATATGGATGATCCATTTGGTTTGAGTTCTTTGTCATCATGGGAGAATATAGGTGATAACTCAAGAGCATGAGGGAAAGATGTGTCCTCTAAAGACCCACCTTTTTCTGTAGATTATTCATTTTAGGGAAAAATACTTGAATTAGAGGATAATTTAATTAATTTTGTTCTATTAGTTTAGTTCATTGAATATTTCTCTGTATATATTCTGATTTTTCATTAGGGTCTGCATTATGTTCGGCTATCACAAGACCTTGAAATTAATATATTAAAAAGATTATTATATATATATATTAAATCATGCACACTCTTCTTTTCAGAATAATTTTCCCCATTAATTAGGGTCTTGTATTGTAAATTTGAGACCACAATAGATTTTGAAACATGAGTATTAAGCTATGCTTGAAAAAACGTTAACAGACGTTTGGTTTTCTGTTTAAGGAAACCATTGGTGGGTATGTTAAATAAATTTAATGATAAATTTATTTAATAACCTAAAACCTATTTATCCTTTATAAATACATCGTTATGGTGAATGACTTGGAAAAGATTCATAATCATGGGATATTAGAAGATCCATGATGGGGAACCATTGATGAATGGAGAAAAACATGGAGTAACAATCGTTTTTCAAAGGCTATATCTTCATCAATGAAGTTCTGGTATCCTTCCAATGATAATGACACATAGTCATTCTTTTTTCGTGATTTATCCAAAGTTGTGGTGGGGCATGTTATTTCTTGTTTTTCAACCCTTTTTTACATGTTCAATAATATATTTTAATCTAATTTGGTTTCTGGAAATTGTTGTTGTTTTAATGTACTTGATTTTAAGATTTTTTCACAAACTCTTCAGTTTAAATCACATAGTCCATTGATTTTACCCATGATCTGTATTATGTAATCATTGGATGGAATCACCCCACCAAATTTTTGGATTTCAATTTCTTTTTGTTTATTTCCCTCACTTTTCTTCACGTTCGTCACCATTGGTCCATAGAGTCATTGTTCGACATTTCTGGGTCAAATTAGAGCATGATAAAAATCAATGATTCTTGGAGGATGCATGAATGAGTTGGAGATAAACATTTTAATATTGGATAGTGATGAGATTTGGGATGTGGGTGTTGGTGGCATGGATCATATATTGAATTGAAGGCCCTAGTCTATGGGTGAGGCAAAACAATGTCATGGTGTGGCGAGAATGGTCTGAACATAGTTTTATTAGCTAGAATCGAGTCATCAGTGTCATATAAAAAATGGTGTGCCTCAGATATGAGATTTACATTGTGATTCATGTTGGAATATACAGTAGTAATGGTGTGATTGAGATGCATTTAACATGAGACACTTTTTGGAAAATATTTACATACATGACATGTAGTCCAAGAACAAACTCTGTGTAGTCTCATATCCATGACCACTAGGTTTTGGTGTAGAGTTAAATATCACATGATATGTATGACACATAAATACTATGTGACAGAGTATTGGTGGATTGATGTGTACCCCCGAAGTACATGGGCTTAGATAAAACTAAGTACATAGTCACATACAGAGTACACAAGCATGAACAGGTACTCAGACACAACCATGTACTTGGAAATGACCGGTGTACCTGGATATGACCATTCTATATGGGAATGACCAGAGTAAACGAGCATGGGTCGAAGTAAACATGCCCATTCTAGGAGGACACATGCATAACCTGGGTAGCTAATACATATCGTGTATCTCATGTACACATGGTGTAGTTCCACATAGACAACCAAGCCATGTGTAGGTGAATCCATGGCTAGTGTCCAGGAGATTTCACACACCATGTGACTTGATGTATATGTCGCTTACCTTACTAAAAAACTTCCACCATGTGTATCTATTTCTTAGGGAATCATATTTCAGCCCGCGAGTAGCCAATCAAAAGTAGTTTTCCATATAGGATGTGATGGTGACCTTTATTTTGGAATCAAATATATGATACGATTTGTTATGATCATGAAACTTACATCAATGATGATTGGATGATGGAAGTGATCAGATTTGGTCACTAGAGTGATGACAGGGTTGGTACTCCCCTATGGAACTAGGGTGTGGTTCCCCATACTATTTAAATAGGTAGATTTGGTTCTCCCCTGTATTAGAGTAGGGTAAATATCCTATATATATTGAGTGGTACTCCCCCATATTATATTAGGTTAAATATACTCTTTCTAGTGTGCTTTCTTATGGGGCTATGCATTAGAGACGGACCATTGGAGGAACAAAATGAATCACTGTTCTAAGTTGGGATATGGATATGGAGATCCCATTTCTCTATCCTTTGGCTATCTTTATGAGCATATGTGTTGGGTTTTATTTCCCTCCTTATTATGGGTTGAGATAACTTTTGTATATTTTTATTGCTCTGTCGTGTTTTATGGTCATCCTACTAGGTATGTATATACTCACTCATGCATGGGATTCGCTCGCACATGTTGTGTGTTATGAATAATATAAATGAATTGGAGGTGATATTGGTGGACTAGACATAGGATGAGAATAGATGTATGTAGAGGGGATGACTCTATTTTATGGTTGGCCTTAGTTTTTGTGAGTTGGAATCTCTTCAATCTCCTTATTTCTAGTTTTTTTCTAGTTAGGACCTCATTTCTCATAGCGTGTGTATTTTTATACTTTTTCATTTTGTACAATGTTCATGTACTTCGATGGTTTCCAATAGGTTATTGCATGCATGATTTATACTCTATAAGTTTAAGTTTATTTCTATATCTCTAAATTTCTACACATATCTGGTTGTGTACATTCATACATGACCATATCCTAAGGCATCTCATTTTAGTATTGCCTTCTCAATTCTTGTCAGCAGCCCCTAGCCTATTAAAGGAGGACATGGGGAGTCAAAATTGTCTTATCACTAGCCAGAAGGGACCCAGTGGGTTGGGCCATGAAAAAAATGATTTTTTGGAAGGTACAATCGTTATACACTTGAATCTATATATTAAATTGTTTCATTTTGGTTCTACAAATTATTTTATTTCATTAATGTTTTTAAAGAACATAAATTCAAATCATGAACTACTAGTGGTAGAGTTATAAATTAAATTCATAGAGGAACATTTTTGGAATCAATGATATAGATGGATCCCCCTAATATATTTGGTGAGTATAATCTCTTTGAAAAATTGGTGGTCATTCCAATAGTGAAATTTCACATAATACATGGGATATATTGGTTGTAAAAATAAATTTCCCATGATTGATTATTAATGAAAGGAAATTTCAGTTTCTTTCAAGAGAAAACAAGTAATTATCTTCAGAGGATATATATCTAAGCCTTAGTCATTCCATAAACCACATATTATTACATTTTTTATGTAAATTATTGATAAAGATGAAAAAAAAATATGAATAATAAAAATAGAGATGCACTCATTGTTTATGAATACATTGATGTATTTTATGAAGAGTTGTCTAGACTGCCCTTAGAAAGAGAGGTAGAGTTATTAATTGAACTCATACATGGATCCAATCCAATATTAAAGACCCCATATAGAATAACATATGTAGAGTTATATGAATTAATGAAAAAAAATTACAATCTTTTCAAGAAGGGTTTTATTCTTTTCATTGTATCTCTTTGGGAACCACATATTCTCTTTTTCAAGATGAGGGATGGATCAATGAGACTATTTATTGATAACAAAGAGATTAATGGTATCACAGTGAATAAAAAAATACCCTCTTCTAAAGAATTGTGATTTGTTTGACCTGCTTTGTGTGACACAATTCATCACCAAGATTGACCTCCAAACAGGGTATAATCAACTGACGGTGATAAAAAAAGATATCCCAAATAAAACCATTTCAATAAGATATAGTCATTATGATTTTTTTATAACCTTTGTAATGACTAATGGTACTTTCATATTTATGGATTTAATGAATAGAGTCTTTAAGGACTACCTTGATAAATTTTTGGTTGTCATTATTTATGACATTATGATATACTAAAAATTTAATTATGTGTATGATTATATAAGGGTAAAATTAAAAACTCTAAGGAAAGTTAATATTTTTGTTAATTTCATCCCATGTGAGTTCTTGTTACAAAAAGATGCATTCTTACAGCATATTTTGACTAGTTGTGGAATCTAAGTAGATCCTAGAAAGACAAAAGCCATAGAGTAGTGGACACATCATACAACAATAACTGGAATTAATAGTTTCCTTGGTATATCAGAATACAATAAAAGGTGTGTGAAAATAAAATTCATGAACTTCTAATCAAGTTACCATGTTAACTTGAAAGGGAGTTAAGATTATCCAGATAATGGATTGGGAATTTTTTTCCACAAATGGAAGAAGTGGTAGGTTAACACAGTTATTATAACTATACCTTCTAATAAAGAAGTATTTTTCTTTTATATTGATACATATTTGAAGGTAATTGGATGTGTACTTATGGAAAATGAAAAGTGAATTATTATGTATTAATATAGTTAGAGACTCATGACTATAATTACTCTTCCCCTGATTTGGAAATAGTTTTAGTTATCGTTTCCTTATATATATACATAATTTGTTTTGGGAAAAGTGTGATATATATATATAAACCACTAGAGTATAGAGTATATATTCATAAAAAATGAATTTAACATGATAAAAAGTATATCATTATAACTTATTAAGAAATATGACTCTTCTATCCATTATCACCCTATAAAATTAAACAAATTCACTGATGTGTTGAAAAATAAATACCACTAAGTTCTTTCAATGATGAGGATTGAAGGATACCCATTGATAAAAGACCTGATAAGGATACGAATGAAAGTAGTAAGAGAAGGGACATTATTAATAATATACCAAATTATTTTCCAACCATCATTATACTATAATATTAATAAAATACAAATATATGATCATATGTTTCAAAATACGATAGATGCTATGAAAAACAGGAAGCCATTTTGAGTTCAATGTTATCAAGTAGAATTTTTGAGGTTTGGTAGAAAGACATATATCCCATCCAATAGAGAGTTAATGGATCAAATGATGGATAAATCATGTAACTATACATCATATATACATCCTAAAATCACTAAGTTATATATGGATCTTATGGATTATTAATATGGGATAACATGAAGAGAGATATTTTTTATTATACTGTAAAATTCTTGGCATGTCAGTATGTGAAGTTAGAGTAAAAACTAACCAATGTAATATTGAAACCACTCCCCATACCTATATATAAGTTGGATAAAATCACTATGGCCTTTGTTAGTATACTTATAGAGACATCAATGGGAAACAATTATATATGTTCAATTATTTATAGATTATAAAATTCTTCCCATTTTATTGCTATATGTGCTGATTTCTCTCATGAGTGACTTTCTCATTCAGATATTCAATATGTTGTGAGACTTTATGGGTTGACACTATCAATTATTTTAGAACATGATCATTGATTTACATTTATGTTCTAGAGGTTCCTTCAAAAGGCTATAAAAATAGAAGTTAACCTTTGCACATCCTACCATCAAAAAAATGATGGGTAGTATGAAAGGACTATTAAAACACTCAAATACATGTTAATGTATAACTAATATTATTTTTAAGGGATTTTGGATAAACATATTCCAATTATTGAAATCTCATATAATAGTAGTTTTCTCTAGAGTATTAAAATGAATCCTTTTGAAGCACTCTATAGGAAAAGATGTAAAACTCCAACATGCTTTGATGAAGTTGGGAAAGGAAAACCTTTGGGAGAAGACAGTATGAAAGAAACCATGAAGAAGATAAAAGTGATCAAAAAACATATCACGGATGTAAAGAGAAAACAAAAAGTTTATGTTAACTATCAAATGAAGGACATATAGTTTCATGCTGAGTATCATGTATTCCTAAAATAACTATCATGGAAATGGTCACAAGGTTCAAAATGAAGGGTAAACTAAGTAAAATACACACTAGAAAATTTTATATTCTAGAGAATATTGGTACATTTTTCTATTATGTATCATTACCTCCAAATCATTCCAATGGACATGATGTTTTACACAAGTCCCTATTAACATAATATATTTCAAACCCATCACATATACTAGAGAAAAATAATATGGAATTGGAATCTGACCTATTATATAAAGAATAAATAATCCAAATTCTTGAGGAATGAGAACAAGTGTTTGAGAGGTGATCCTTGATGTGGTGTGCGTGTTTCCCTTTTATAAGTTAATGGAAGGGTAGCTTTGGGAGTAACCCTCACATTTTCAATAATTTAGGTAACCATTCAAGGGTCAATGGAAAAAAATTTGAAAAAAAGAGATGGGGATAGTGATTATGAGATGAAACTCACCTCAACCACTCATTTTTAATAGATATTTTAATGTTAAACGGAATTTTGTTTTAAATTTGAACTTTTACACTAATTTACTTTTATGTCAGTAATTAAGTTATAACATTATTAATTTATTTTAAAGAAAATAATTAATATTGACCCCATTACCTAATTTCATAATTATAATTTCAAATTTAAAAATCATTTTATCAAATAAAATTTCCAAATTTGTGAAATGTTAATTTTAAAATAAAAAAACTTAATCATGTAAAAATAGTTTTTAAAAAAATAACATTTTAAAGATTTAAATATACATCTATGATAAATTTATCTTGGTACCAATTTTAATTAAATAAATTTATTTATTATAAAAAATTATAGGATAGGATTATTTTATGACAATCTCAAACTGAATTTTCCATGAAAATACTTGATTTACAGAAAAGGTCGAAAGTAGCTTTTTATTATTGTAAAATTTTAATTAGTTTTAAAAAAGTTGGACTTAAGATTTTTAAGTTTACATAATAGTATAAAATTAATATATTCATTCATTGAATTCACATTTTATTGCATAAAAGGTTTTGTAAACGTCTAGGTAATTATTATTTAATGATAAATTTAGAAAAATTAGAATTCTCAAGAATGCTTTCTTTTTTTACTAAAACTATCCTTTTGAGAAGAAGGTAAAAAAATTCATAATAAGATAAATTTGATATCATGAATTAAAAAATGAAGTTATTTTGGTTAATTTAAAATTATAAAACTAATATTTAAATTAATTTCATGAATAAAGTATCTTTAAAGGGAGTATTATGTAGTACTTTAGGATATGGTGTGTACCTACTACAGTCAAGAATAAAGGATATTTAAAGGATCTTTAAAGGGCCAATTGTGTGATAGTTTAGGATATTTCCTGATAGTTTAGGAGGTAGTTTAGGAAATGGTGTTTACCTAGGTGTAGGCCAATGTATATGGCCTTAGAGAGTGTTCTTGAAGGCACATCGAGTGTACTGACAATGTTGGCGGGCCGAGTCCCAGGTGAGTGATAAGTGTGCGTGGGTGTTGATCCCCCAATGGAAGCTCGATGGTGCTATGACATAGGTTTTCTGATATAATTAAGGATCGAAATAGCACATATATGATGTGATACATAGGCTCTATCGACACTATTCATCAACCCTAATATGATACAAACTTTTCAAATGTCATCTAATTTAGTTAATAGTAACTATTTGATCGCCACTTTGAACGCCTTCCTCCTACTGTGTCTTTCATCAATTTTTTCCATAAAAGTACATTGAATATATTATTATCATTGCTTCCATTTATGAACTGATTATTTTCATACTAAAAGATTAAGATAGGTTAATTCACACTGAATTCATGCATGTTGACCATTCGAATAACATCTCCCTTTTTTCATTAACAACATCATCTGATTTATCCAATCTAACACACTTCTAACAGACTTGTTTGACCACTATTTAAATTCAACAGTATATCAATTGAATTAAATAAGTAACTATTTTCATCATTGGTAGATCAATATACAATTTCTAAATGGTAGATTCTAGATCGATGATAGATCTCAGGTTTATGTTAGATCACATGCTCAAGAGAAGAACTGTTAGTCACATTGAACAATTCATCATTCAATAGTGGTACCACCACCCAACAATCGAAGTACCATTGAATCAATGAAAGATACATAAACGGTAAAACCTTCACTATCCTCTGAGGTTATATCTTTCTCTTCATAGTATCATCTCCATGAATGACAATTTTACTATGTGTCCACAATCGTAGATCACTTTGCACCAACAACAGATTTTTCTACCACTTATCAGAGTGAAGAAATAGTAGATAATTCAACCACTAGACAATGATAGATCCTCTATTACATGAATAAATAGGATATCATGTTCCTAAATGGTAGATCATGTTCTTTAAATGGTATACCATTCTAATAGTTTACACCAATAGTAGACCAGTACAACGGTAGATTTTCTGCAGTAGTAATATTGTGCTACCGATAGTTGTTTCCATCTACTGTTGTTTAAGATATAATTTTTTAAATATAATTCTCCTCTATTTAATTGATATAATTCATATAAATATTTTGATAAATATTTTATTATTTTTTTCACAAATATAATTATATGACGTCTAAAATTCGTTTTGGGAATATTTTATACACATATATATATGCTGTTGAAATTATTTATAATGATATATTTTATGAAAATTATAATATATTAATATCATGGAAGATTATTTTCATGTATAATATATTATTTTTCTACATCTCATGTTGTATTTTTTATAATAATATTTCGTGAATAAATAAAGAGTAGAAAAGTTCATTATTATTTAGTGTGGCTTTTACAAAAAAGGTAATAGTTATATTATTTATTTTATAATTATTCTATAACTCATGGATTCCAACTATAGGTTATGTATACACTTTTATATGATATTTGTTTTAATGAATTGATAATAATTTTTTTGAGATGTTTTCAAGGGATATAAAAACATTCATTGAATTCATTAAAAAGTACAATTGTGACATAATTATTAGTAGTCTCATTTGATCAAGAAACTTCTATGACTTAATTTCCTTGGATGTGATAAAAGAAGAACATAAACAATTTATCTTCTTTAATTGAAGTGATCCAATATCATCAAGCTTCATTATCATTGAAATTATATGATCATCTTATGGTTTTTTGTATTTTTGTACTCTTTATGTTATATTTTATTCCTTCTATTTATTATTTCTTGAGTGTAGTTTATTATTTTCCCAATAAAAATCAATTATTTACTTGTTTGGTTATTCCACCACAAAAATAGAATTTTAGGTTTTGGATCCAGATCAAAAGTTTGGTAACAAATAAGTTTTAGTACCCTATAAAAATACTGAGCTCTGTCTCTGGGTATTTGTAAAATTATGAGTCTGTAACAGGTCCTCACACCATTAAAAGTGAGGTTCTTAGTAGGAACAAATATTTTTATGACATAGAGAAGTTTTAATAGTGTACTGGGATCTTGGTGATCTTAATTACTATAGATATTTTTTGTCCTGTATTTTTATTTCCACTTCACTTCATTTTAAGAACACAACACTCACTATAGATAATTATTTTATAAACTCTGATTTATTTCTGATAAATGTTTTTAAATGACTATTCACCCCCTCTAGTATTTATTTCTGTCACTATCGATCCTAAAATTTGTTCCAGAGAATAGGACATTCATTAAAGGATAGTTATCCTCTCTGAATTTTTATTCTAATACTTAATAGTTAGTATCACTAATGTTGTCACCTTAATAGGATATTTATAGTTTCTATTATTTATTTTCAACTCTATACTAACCTCATATCCAAGAATTAATAGTCTATGAAATAAAAGAAAAGGTTTATTTTAAGATGTAAAGTGTAAATTCAAATGATGGATGGATTATAAAAAAACCCTACTCTTTGATTGAAATGACTACAACTACAGGAAAGAATGCATGGAAGCCTACCCGAAAAAATTAAGTTTGGATCACAGGACTATCATGGATATTCCATATGAGCTACCCAAATTTTATCCAAAGAAACTTATAGGTCATACCATTGTAAAATATGTTGTAAATTATAAGGTTAAAATTAATTTATACAACTCTATATATATAAGTGTCTATAACAATTTCTCAGCTTCTAATACAACCCACGATATATTGAGAATACTTCAAGTGACTCACTATGGGAATAACAATATGAATATAACCAATCTATGAAGTCTCCAAGTAGAATACTAGGACTTTAAGATGTGAGATAAATAATTATTAAACTATAAATTCCATCGGTTTACATGTATTACTAGTGGCATGAGTGATCATGGAGATGTTTTGGACACCACAGATTAAGTGGAAAGAAAACTGAGAGATATTTTAAAAATATCGCATGAAAAAATGTGCCCATTGAAGAGAGTAATAATTTTGAAGAGTGAACATTATATGAACTAATATGATCTCTATTGTAGTATGAGTTAATGTTTAAAAACATTGAAAAAGAGGAAACTATAAATGTAAATGGTATAGGTTTTAAGCATAATGTTAATGAAATATCTAAAGCTTTTAATCTTGAAAACTAGAAATGTGAAAAAGAGAAGGCTCAGTTTAGTAATAAGATTTTCAAGTTAATGAAAAAAAATGTGGAAAGAGATAGTTAAAAAGGGAGTACAAGAAAGGTAATACTAGTAATAATAATGATACTCCATAATTAAAATGTTATGATTATAGGAAGAAATGGAACATTATAATACAGTTACCCAAACACAAAAAATACAAAGATAGACAATTACAGAAATAGAAAAGAGTAGAAAGATTTTTTTTTCATGTTTGGACAACTTAGATAGTTCTAATTCAAGTTGTGATTTAGGAAGAGTATAGGAGACGTATAAACTTTCTCTGATGGGTATATAAAATGAGGTAATTGAATCTATTTTCACAAAATTAACTACTTCTGATAATTTAGATCATAATTCGTTATCTATAAATGAAAATGATGTTGATTCTGATTCATGTTTCCATTCTGATTTTGTGGATTCCAAATTTAAACAGAAACTTAAATAAAATAAAGGATTAAGAAATGATGGAGTTTGGAAAATTGAAAAGTATATTAACCTAAAAATAAAAAATAATAATTTGATTAAATAAAATGAGAAAATAAAATGTGAATGTGAAAATATGAAAATATGTGTTTCCTATAATGATAAATATAATAAAAACTATAATTCTAAGTTGTCAAAACTAAAAGAATAAAATTTAATTGTTAAAATCTTTCTGGTAGTGAATGATAAAGATCAAGAAATTAGATTTAATTTAGTTATAGATGATTTAACAAAATATGAAAATAAATTTAAGAAACATAAGAAAGATAACAAGAAATTAAGAAATAACCTCTGGATATAATGAGAAAGTTTATTTAGATTTAGATATTATCCAAAAAGAGTGAGAATTTGAAAAATGAATTTTTCAATGTTAAATAGAATTTATATACATTGGTTAAAGGTAATGAAAAATATTATAAAATGATTTATTTGATAAAACAAAACAAAAATAATTATGGTTTTGGTTATAATATTTTGTCACTACATTTAATTGAAACTAACTTTGTTAAAATCTCAAAATGAATTATTTCTAGTGTAACCTTTGTAAAATGTATAATGAAAGTTCATTTGGAAAATGAGTGTTTACTACGATTTATATAATAATTTTTATATACCTAAACCTTAATTTATAGTAATTTATTTAATAAATAGTCAACTAATAAATGATTTAAGTGAATTAGGGTTTCAAAATTTTCTGTTACTATTCTAGTTGGATCCAAGTTAGCATGGGAAATAAAATAGTATTTTTTTAATTATTAAATTTTAAGAAATATACCATAAAATCCAAAAAGAATCATGATATTTAAAAAGTAGTTTCTATAGACACTTGACATGTTTTGTTTTTAAATTTATATCCTTCAATTCACATGATGGTGGTCATGTCACATTTTGCGGCAACTCTAATGGTCAGATAAAAGGTATTAGTAAAGTTGGTTTTTCTAAAAGAGTTATTTATTTTTAATGTATTATATATAGAAGGTTTAGAAAATAATTAAATAATTATATCACATATATGTAATAATAGATTAAATATTATTTTTGAAAATAATAAATGTAATGTTTTGAAAAATAAATATATTTTATTTTATATAAATAAAAAAGAATGTTTATACTATTGATTTCTCTAATATAACCAATACCAATGTGGTCATAATATCTATAATAATGAAATATGTTCTAGTTATCTAAATTATTTACATTATTATAATAAAATATGATATCATAAAAAAATAACATATTAAATATCTCTAAGGTTTATAAGACAATATTATGCTTCTACATTACAATCTAAAGAATTATTTTTTGCACCTTAATATTGTAATAATAATATATCATAAGATAGGTCCAATTGTGAGGGGGGAAGAGGTTCTCATGTAAAGAATAAGCGGGTATGTGTGGATCAATGGAGTGAGAAAACATAGGTACATGTCTTAGTTACACATAAAATATAGTTTTTTATTACATCATGATGAAATTGATCATAGTGAAGTATTGTTGGTAGGTATATGTATGATTTTAATAACATAACCTTTGTCTTAAATTATATTATATACATCAGCATCTTAAATAATGTTTTTTTAGATTTTTTTCATTGTGAATAATTTACTAAGAACACTATAAAAACCATATGAAATCATTATCTGGTGTAACTATAGTCAATAGATTTAGATTTGTTCAATACTAAATTTTATTGGAAATTAAGGTTTTTGATCTTATTTTTTGGGTGGATTTTTCGACACACATTTTATTATGATATCTTTTTCCCATAGAGACATTTTAATTTGATTCCATCTTGTGATTAGTGATCCATTTTTATTAGTGAAAATTATTAACATACTAGATTGGATTAAACTAATATTTATTATTAGTGGAAAACTACACAAAATCCTGTCGTTATTAAAATGTATTCATGAGTTTATAAAATGGATTTAACTTTTTTACATTATAATGATTTATTTGTTTTATAATTTTATATAATTTGAATAAATTATATCATATCAAAACCATACATTAAAAAGTGGAAACTTTTGCTCAATGTCTATAATTTTTCACAAGAATAGGATTCTAAAATTTAAAACTTTGTTTCAAGTAAGTATTTCTTGCTAAATTTAATTGTGATCTATCTTAGTTGAATGATAGTCCTTTCTATAGTTCTTAATCATCCTTAGGATCTAGGGACTTTTTTTAAAAACATGGGATACGCACAAAATGCATAGTATGGGAAATAAAGAAGGAAAGTAACCTATTATCCCATTTTTAAAATAATGAAATCCATAAGATATTTTTCCATTTTTACATAATAAAATTTGAACTCAAATATTCATTTAGTTACTCATAAAACTAGATTTGTTTTCCTAATATTTTTTCATAATACATTTCTTAATAAATAATGATTTAAAAACCATAATTATAGTTTTGTATTATAAAATATGAGAACCCATGAAAAAAAAAATCGTTAAAACTATTCATTTTTTCCATTAAAAGGATAATAAATTTTCTTAAAATATAATCTTGTTTATTCAATTTGGGAAATCATATTATTTATATAAAATGATTTTTCAATAATAGGAAATTAATCCATGTTCCACAAGACATCACCTTCCTAGAACCCATATAAGAACCCTTAAAAATTGAATAATCTACTCAGTTAATTCCAATATAATTTTCTTGATAACAAATTCATTACCTAAAGAATTACATGGATATATTAGGATCACCCATCATAATGAAAAAATTTCAAGGACCATGAAATATATAAAATATACATTAACCTTTATCTCCATCATAAAATACGATAAAATATTTTCTTAACACATATGTGGATTCACTTTCTGGATTCACGTAAAAATAAGGATGAAAATTAAATTTTCATTGAATACTATTAAACATTTATCAAAAGAATGAGAAATAGGATTTTATTTATAAAACCATGAAAATATATAGAGTTATAGTCCTAAAGAATAATAATCATTATAGAGGGAAATATTTTTCTATTTTCAAACATTTCAGAAAACATTGTATATAAAAAATAATAAATAACATATATAGAGAAATTAAAAATTATACCTTCTAAAACCACTAACTGGAATGTAAAAGGTAGTATTAAAATTAAATTAAAAATAAATTTCAGTATTAAAATAAAATTATTATAATATTTTAATAAACATGTATGTAGAGGAGAATGATTCGAAAGGAAAATTTTAAATCATTTTTATAAATGTTGTAAAAAAATCTAGTACATTGAGTGAGACTCTCGCTCTATGTTCTTTGTCTTCTATATAATAAAATTATATTTATTATTTAAATATTTAAGAACCTTTTTTATTACATATAAATTATCCCATTTATTTCTTTTTTTACAATTCATTATATAGTTAATAAATAAACCAAGATCATGTTAATCCTTTTGATGATATTGGTTTAATAATAAAAAAATTGGTAGTTTGACCATGGTCAAGGAGATAAATTTTCCATAAAATTCATAATATTAGTAATGTAAAAAATTACCATTTTATATATTCAATAAAATTCTATAACTATCCATGAATGGTAGATAGGGAAAATGAATCGCATTTCTTATTGGAGATGGTAGTCCACATCTACGCATGAACGATGATATCATTTTCCAATAGATGGTAGAGTAAAAAGGTAAGTAACATATTATATTTATTGAATTATAAGTAATCCATTAATAATATATTTATATTTATATTAAGTAAATCATAATAAGTGTCCAAGTAAGGCAGTGAATAAAAATGAAACACATCACTTCCCGATGGTCGTAGTTTAAACGTATGAATGATAGATGCTTTCTTTTCACATATATTGAAAAAAGAAATAAAATATTATTTTGGCATAAAAACAATAAACATTAAGTATATTTTAGAAAATGATGTTATTATATCATAATGGTTATGATATTTTTGATGTAGGTACAAGATGAAATAAACATTAAAGTACTCAATTAATAGTTTTACCTATTCTTTGGAAAATCTATTTAGGATGGAACATTAGGCCTTTTATTGTTGTATTTTGGAGGGAAAAAATATCTAAAACATGGGTTGTATAGTTTTGAAGGTATTTTGGAAGGTATTTTCTAAGAAATTGTGCATAATATTATTGAATAAGATGGGATATTATGTTCCCTATTATAAGTTAGGGGAGTGGTACGATTGTAATTATTCTTATGTTTAAAATATTATAAAATTGTTACTCATGATCAAGTGGAATTAAAAAATGTGGATCTAAAATTATAATGTTCAAAATTTTCTTATTCAGTAATATTTAATATAATATTTTCTGGCCCTATCATAATGTTTTAATGTTAATTAACATATTTTATGCTTTACTATGGTGATAATAATTTATCTTGGTTACTGTTAATTATGTCCAAAAATAAAATTTGAATTATTACTAATTTGACCCTACTAATTTCAAATAGTAAATCTATTTTATGTGATTCAATATTTTGAAAATAATGAAATTATTTTTTATATAAGAAAGAAAAAAAGAAAAAATATATATATTCTATAACTTTTTTTAATTATAAAAATTAATTTACAACATAATAAATTATAATGATGATTATTATGGAATTAAATGGATTATATTTAGTAAAATGGGGCCAATTTTACATTAAAACCAATCCAGTGTATAACAGGACTTCTTCAAATACTTGAAAATAAATAAGTGTTTTCATTAAACAAAAATATATTCATTATTCACCCATAAATAGTTTTTTAAAAAAATACCAAAAATTCACCCAAGGAAAAATTTTATACGATCATATGAAAAATTGATTTTTGTTTTAATTAAATCTAGTAAATATAAAATATAACTCTTAACACCATATAATTCCTAGAAAACACTTTTGTTTGAATAAAACAATTTTTCTATAAAAATTTATTGTAATTAATGTGAATACAAAAAATATAATAATAAATACTAATAACAAATGGTTTTTTTATATTTACTACGATTTCCAATTTATACCCCTTAAAGTAATTTATTCTTCAAAATTTTATTCATCGCATAAGGAGGTAGAGATATTTTTTCCTCATAGCCTTTTTTGATTACCATGTTTCTTTCCCAATAATTTGGTTCTTCCATATATCATCAATGAGGGGAGTTACCCTATTATATAACACATGATGTCTATGATCTAGAATCTATACTATATTTTCCCCAAAATTAAATTCTATTCAAACTGTATGACCTTAGGGAAAAAAATATGAGGATTTAGGTGTATATTTACTTAACAGAGAAACAAGTAATTCATCAGGTACCTATGACAAATTCAAAGGTAAATACACTCAATAATAAATTTATCCCACCATATCCAAAGTTTTATACGTTCTAAAAAGACAAAAAATTTACTTTTATTTTTTATAAAATATATCAACACCTTTTAATGGATACAGTTTAAGAAATACGTGATCACCTACATCAAATTAAATATGTTTCCTATGGTAATATACATAAATCTTATTTACACTATGATGTTACATCATGTGTTGTTGAATTATCTTTCCCTACTCAACCATTTATTATATGAATTTAGGTCCTAATAACACAATTTCACTAATATCACCTAAACATGATAGAGTCCAACTCTAGTTTCTATATAATTCCACAAAGATGAAATATTTTTATTGGAATGAGAACTATAGTTATAAGAAAATTCAACTAATAGAAGATAGTCATATACACATCACTAGTAATCTAACGATCCAACTTGAATCATATCTCTAAAATTCTAAATTGTGTGCTCTTAATTTCCATCAGATTGCGGATGAAAGGATATGATGAAATTTAATTCAGTACGCAATAACATCTGAATTCCTTTCCAAAAAGATGTTTTAAATATACAATCATGGTCAGATATAATATAGGAATAAAATCTATGTAACCTAGATTTTTCTTATGATAATTTCATGATTGATGATCCAGATACAAAATATATTTAAAAGAAAGATAATTCATATATTTAATCCATCAATGAAAAATAAACCATCTTACATTATTACCATGATATTTCTATAGTGATCTCACCTATAATTCCATATATATGTTATCCTCATTCAAATCACGAATTAGAAAATGATGAAACTTCCACTTGGGTAGTTTTTATCAAACATTAACCTTCTAAAAAGTTAAACATTTCATGATGAACTTATAAATACCCTCTATATTTCCTTCTCATCTATAATATTATTTAATTTTATTTCTAATGTGTTTTATTTTTTAATTTTTTTCCAAGGAATATTTCTATATAAATTTCTTCTTTTTCCATTGTAATAGGAACGGTTTTACGAGTGTCATAGTTCCTAGGAATTAATATATTAAAAATATTAAACATACTAAACCATTTGAATGAATCATTTCAAAATTAATAGGTTTCCTCTGGAATGGAGTACCTGAAGAAAAAATGTGACCATATTTGTATTCATAATGAAATGATTAACCTATGTATAATATAATTTTCATACGAATTAGGTTTTAGTTTGGATCACAATTGTGGTTGGGGATTTCAATGAATTAAGATAATTAACAAATATAATTAATTTAATTGAACAAGCCATTGAATTTATCTTATTTAATCCCCATTATGTTCAAAATTTGATTAACCTTGGGAGTTTTAGGGTGACGTATTGTCTTTAAATGAGATAACTTTTTACAGACAATTAAAGAGGATCAAGGAATGATGATTTGTTTTCATATGGCATGTTATCAATGATAGAATTCATGTATATCATCATTGACATATTCCTAGATCTATTATTCAATAATGAATAATCTAATTATGAGGTATTTATTATTATTTATGGGTTCCCACCTATTATTTTTTAATTCAACCTTGGAGTTTATATATTTTTTATTTCCTTAGATTATTTTAATTCTTCGCATGGCCCTAAAAATTTATTTATTTCCATTGGACCGAGTTTAATTAATTTTACTGGAATTATTAATCTGATTTTATTTTTGTAATAAATATCAATTTATATGAATTACATGTTGACTAATGAATTCATCCTATTTGTTGTGACTTTATACCCATGTACTTTGTATGTTCTTTGTTCACTAAGGTTGGTCGAGGATTTGACTATTGGTCTATGTTTAATTGAGTTTGAGCCCCAGTTTCACTTTCATTGTGTGATCAACTATAAAGATAAGTATTTTCATAAGTTTTGAAGATCATTAATAGGTCGTGGATGGAATATTGGAGAATTGAATTCTGGATGTAATGAGGATATGTGATAGAAATTAATTTTTGTTGATGGAATCTTGTAATTCAGGTGATTGATGGTTGTAATCTAGTTACCAATGAGTATTCGGGAATGGAAAAACTATCAAGTGGATTATTTGACGATCATGGAGGTTTATTAATGCATTATATTTAATCTTTTAGATTAATTTTATGTTTTTATAAAAACCTCAACTAAAATTTATGTATTATGTAGTAACACAGTTCGTAGAGTCCCTTTTTTATGGTGGATATACTTTCTAACTAATTCAAATATCACACAGGTATGTGGTTGGACAACACATCATGTGACCCTACTTGGGAAACAATGAATATATAAAGGGTATATGGATAGGAACCTGAGAAGTCACATATTCTGAGTGGAGTGGTAAGAAGCGGCTATACATGGAATTTTGAGTAATCCCAATGTACATTACGGGAAATTTTATTTACTTTTACTAGAAGGTTATACATCTCGGATAACCATATATGGGACTAATAATTGGTCCTGTGAGTTTTCTTTCATGTGTATAATTCCACATATGATGTAGTGGCGACCTTGTTTTTGAAATATAAGATATTCCATGATGTTGTGTGATCAATTAAATTCCTTTATCATGGTTAACTAGAATTTGGACTTCAGTGCGATCTCCATAGTGATAGAGGAGTTTTTAACACTCCTAACATCACACACATGTTACCGAATTGGTCCCTCGTTTCCTATATAGGTAGGATAGGAACCCCACCGGCACCCCCTCCCCGTACACACCCCGTTGTATGGGTATTCTATCAATAAAGTGAAATTCTATCATCATCAAGAATATATGGGGAATATATCCTCCAAATTGTTTTGGGTAAGTACCAACTCAATTATTTCTTGACACTAATGAGGCATGAGTCCCACATAATTGATCTTGTGAGGATTACATTGTGATACTAGTTTTAGGAAAACACTAACTATTGGATCTTTGGATAGACTCATCATCCTTATCTAGCTATGCATATTTTGATCACTCTCTCTCTTCTACTTGGCATATTCTATGAAAATATATATTTTATGGGTTCTTCCTCTCCTATTTATCTTGTGGGTTTATCTGGGGTTGTATTTATATCGATTCCCATTTTGTTTTTCATGGAATAATACTAGGAATGTATAAAATCACCCCATTATTGGACTTTTCCCACATGTTTCATGTCTTATATAGTGAAAATTCAGTCAGATGGTAACCTCAGTATCTCTGTTGTTGGTGGGCCTTTGCAGCACTCAATGATAGTGATACCATAAGGTGGTGGGTATTATTGTTAGGTATCTGACTTTTATGTAATAATTAGCTATTAGTTTTGGATTACCATTATTTATGGTTGGGTGTGTATTTTTCCCTTTCTTACTCTAGGTATATTGTATATTATTTCAGTCTAGTTGTTCAAGAGTTTTTAGATGCATTTTTTCCATATGAGTTAGTACAACATTATTTATCTGACATGGTTGTGGTAAAATTAAAGGTGATCATATGTATATGTTTTCTAGGATAAGGCCTCCCTTATATGGGTTATTCCTACATTGAGCTAGTCACTATCTCTTTTCTTGAGTTGAGTTTGGGGTGTTATAGTTGGCTTACCAACAGTCCAAGTGGGGCCTTGGAGGGTTTGGATATGATAGAGTTGTATTCGAGTTTACTATCCAAGAGATAGAATTTGGAGTATGATGTGTTGTGAAAATTATTTTGAGAAAATATTTAAATTATTTAAAGGCTAATGTTGTTCATATTTCATCCCATAGAACCTAATTTTTTTGTGTTTTCTGAAAAATACATAAACCATTACTCTGATAACCTACTTGTCGGTTTGATATATAAAGACACTAGTGTTTAGGAAACCATTAGTATATGAATAATATAACATTATGTCATAAAATTAAATTTCATTCTTGAGTCATCACCCCATATATTCTCATCTGATCTCGGTACATCATATTATCTTTTGGGGGGCTTCCATGATGATATCTAGTTAGGATTTAAAGATATTATTACAACATTGAAAATTCGAGAGCTGAGGATTCAATATAGGGGAGATTTTATGGGGCTTTCTTTATATGAAAGAGTATATATGTGCTTCCACACAATGTGTCATACATATACCAACCTCTATCACTAAATAAAGGTGTTTATCTATAAGTTGAGTAGCTGATTATTCCAGTAGGGTGGGACAAAGATATATATAATTTGAGTGTGTTTTGTGAGTTTCAATGGTCGATACTTCTCAAGATAAATGGATATCCAAGACCTCGGGTAGTGGAGGATTGGATAGTGTCTATACCTTGAGTATTCCAACTCATGAAGAACATGACTGATAATATGGTTACTCTTGTGACCCGTCTACTTCATGAAGTAGTAGGAAGATAGAAAATTCCAGTCGCCTATACTTTTAATGATCTAACACACTAATGGAAAATGTTTCATCACTTGTTCCATGATGAATAATATTGTCTCACCTAAATCTAGGGGTGGATTCAGAAACATTTGGATTTACAGTAAGGTGGCATGACTATTCTAGAGTATACATTATGGCTCATTGACCGCGTGTGCTACTCTAAATATAGTTTAAGATGGATAATTATGAGCATAGTTTTTTATAAGGGTCTACATAGGGAAATACAAGATGGAATGGTCTCTCTAGGAATTACCACCTATGTCGGGGTGCAAGAGTAGGCCTTGCTAAAAGATAGATTCCTAAAAGAGGAGATTTATGCAGAAGGAGTTGGAAGTAGACATCATGGATCAGTTTATTCTAATGGAGTTGAAATAAACTCGACTTTATTTTCTTAGTGTTGGAGGTCTCCATGCATGTGCGCTCAGTCTTGAGGTTTAGTGGTAAAAGGATCTAACATGGTATATTGTCATCATAGAGGCACATGATGTTGTTATTAATATGGGTAGGGTCATGTGGTATCTGATTTCCCAACCAAGTTTACTAAATATAGAGGAAATATAATGGTAATACCTCTAAAATAGTGGAAAATTTTAAATTAGGAATCTCATAAGGATACTCGGTGTGGATCCTAGGGATTCTGTGTTAACAAAGTGGCTAGAGATGGTTTTAGGAGGAGGAATTTTAGGTGTACGATGAAGTTTTTATGTGCCTCTTCCACCACCACTAGGTAGAACACATGAGGCTCAGAGGACTAGTGGATGAGGGTGTGGTTAGCTAGACATATTGGAGGGAAATGGGCAGGCTATGTATGCCATTATTCATGTTGGGACATATGACTTCTCTACCTTAACACAATTACTTTTAGACACAAGTTTGAGTAATTAATTAATTATTTTATCTATTTTTAATGATATTTAAATTTCTATAGGTAATTTAACACATGATATTTTATTAGATATTCAAAAAGAAATTGATTCCACCAGATCTCACAAATTTTGATGATGATCAGTAGAGAGATCTTTATGTGGAACCTTTTAGTAGATTTGATGAATTCAGGTGACATAATACTAGGAATAGACTATCTACCCATGGTGTGTGACCACATAAACTATCATTGTATGAGAGTTAGGTTCATATGGTCTTATGGGATGATATTCTACTTAATTGGTGAGAAATAAATATTGAATGATTGATTGGGGTTCATGGAAAGGAAGATACTACATAACTCAAATTATTTAGAATTTTTGGTGTTAGGTTTAATGGGGTATTTAGACACTTGGATTATGTTAGTAGTGGATGATTACATGCATGTATTTACTATGGATGTTTGGGAATTGCATATGTGGAATGAGATTGACATAATCATCGACTTGAACCCCATTACCACAATAATATATTCTACATTATATCAGATTTCTCCTTATGAGATTTAGAATTTTGGTGTGTAGTTGGAGGACCTTCAAGAGAAGTGATTAATTTTACTTAGTGTGTCTCCCTCGGTAGCATTGGTGTTGTTTACTAATAAAGAGGACATTATCTTGAGGATTTTAATTAATTATCATCGCCAAAACATATTAATGATTAAGAACATATACACCTTTTTTAGGATTGAAAACCTATTCAACAAAATGATAGTTGTGGGATGGTTCTTGAAGATCAACCTTATTTTTGGCTACCATTTTTATGTTCATAGGATATGATTACTCATAATATGTCATTTTGATGTTTCCATGATAACTATGAGTTCCGATTCATTCCCTTTAGGGTAAAGAATGACCTCACTATATTTATAAGACATATAAACTAGATCATTTAGCCATACATGTAGTGGTTCATGGTTTTCATTATTGATGACATTATTATTTACTATATATCAGAGGAGGACCATACAGAGAATTTTAGAATGGCCTTGGACTTACTATGAGACACCGGTTTTTAGTTATGATCATGATGGTTTAGTTATATATTACATAGTTTCACCTTTTGGGAATTCTTTCCTTGAGAATGGTGTAGTAGTGGACTTAGAAAAGAAGTTAGTGAAATATTGGGACGCACCTATGAGTGTTTTGTAGGTTCCATTTTTCCTTGGTTTTGACACATAATATCATTGGATTTGGAAAAACTTCCCTGGATTTTGGCCCCGTAGACTACTATGACATGGAAATTTTTTATAATATCTTGGACCGATTAGTGTTATAAATACATTGAATATTTTAGATGGACATTGAATTTTGATTTTGTTTTAAGATAACCAGATGAGGGTATTGAGTAGATAGTGTTCTTGTATTACTATAGTGTTTTTCCAAGGTTTATGTTGATTCAGAGTCATGATGTGATTTATTACAGGTTTAGTTAGTTTTGACCACATGATTATAACTATGTGACTCGTGATTTCAGGTTTTCATCATTAGTATTTTCCATGAAGATATAGAGGCATAATATTCTAGTTTAATGGTTTTTAGTTTAGTTAAAACACTAGGATCCTAGTAATATATTTTATTAAAGAGTCATCATCACGAGACAAAGATATTATATAGAGTTATAGTAGGGAAATTATTTTAAGATGAAATATAGTTTAAGGAATAGAAACATAGGGTTAGATTCCCTTAGTAAGAAATCATATCCAAGGTTGGTGGAGGAGGTGATGAATTAGTTGGCCTCATTTTAGATGAACCTGGGGAAGGAGATCTGGACATCTTATCTCTAGTATATGATTTTGGATCTACTACCTATCAAGAATATTAGATATTAATAGTAGGATTACATCATTTATGAATACACTCATGTCCATATATCATCAACTGATACAGTAGAGTGATTTTCTAAAAATGGAGATAATTTCATCCTTTATAAAGGAAGAACATTAGTTCTGGTTATATTTTGGAAGGAGGTATTGATAGAGCTTTGTACCTATCCCTCGGTGATACATTTTTTTGGTGAAAAATATATATTGGGACCATTGATTGAAGTTTTGGTGGGACGGAATAAGGAACACAATTTCCTATTTTGTTTCGCAATGCCTCGCCAGTAAACATGGTAAGGAGAAGCATTCAGTTTGACTAAACATCTTAAGATCCCTATGTAGAAGTGGGATGGAATATCAATGAATTTTTTAATAGGGATTATATGGATAGTGAGATTACATGATGTTATCTTTGTGGTTATTGATTTGTGTACCAATTTGGATCACTTTCTTATTATCTAAGAGAAGAGGCTAGTGGAGATTTTGTGGAACATGTATACAGAGGTGATCATATGATTTCATTGGGTACCCTCAATGATTTTTAAAAATCATGATTCCTTATTAAGATCATATTTATTGAGAGTTTTTCATTAGGACTTCATGACACATTTATGGATGAGAACAAAATTACACCCCCAAAAAGATGGCTATAATGAAGGAATAATCCTTGTTTTGGAAGATATTGTAAGAGACTTCATGTCTCCCATCAGTCAATATTTGGAGGATCATCTACCATTAGTATAATTTTTTTATAATAAAATCTATCACTCCACTATTTTTGTAGCTCAATTTGAGGCTTTGTATGTGAAGAAATTCAGGCTATCCTTACTCTATATGGAAATAGGAGAATCATTTCCTATGGAACCAAAGATGGTTCAGGTGATGGTGGAGAAAGGTCTTGACATCTTAAAGTTAATAAAGAACTTTGAGAGTCTACATAAATCTCATGTAGACAGACATGGTTTTATAAGGTTCACTACTCAATAATATTAGCAATTCCTTTCTTTGTATGGAGATGACTAGTGAATGATTATACACTATAATAAAATAATAGTTGTAGTGGTATTCCTAGGAAAAATATGCAATTAGTGTGGGTCCTTACACTTTAAAATGGGGGATTGAACAATTATTCATCGTAGGAATAGTGGTAACCTATTCCTACTTGAAGCTCATTTCTAGTTATTTATACTACCTATAAATATAGTCTGCTATTTATTAGTATGGTAATTTATAACACCAATAAACTCTTCCGCCAGATGAAATTTTTGTTGGATGTCATAGTGTAGATTTTTCCATCCAAAATCTTCTTCTTCACTTGGATAATTTCACAGTACTTGGAATGTAACTCAACTTATTCTTCATAGAAGAATGCTGAAAGTGGCACTTTATTATTATTATTCAATCAGTCAAAATTAGATTAATGTTCTTTTGATGGATAAAAAATAAATTCTACATAAACCAAATGATAATAAATTTAAAAAATATTTTCTAGTCACTTATTCTTATACCTGTGATCTTGAAAAAACAATAATATATAATAGTATATAGTCGTATCTTGATATATTTATTCTTTAGGGAACAACATATTTCATGGAATATTCTTCATCCTGTATTGAACGAAAAACCTCATTTTTTATAGTGTAAACACTAATATATCATCTAATCATAGATTTGTCACAACAAAGTTTTCATCTTAGATATAATGTAAATAGTGAATGCATCATTAGTTATCTATCAATAAATTTCCCCAAAAAAAATTTTAGTCCTTCTTATAATGAAATCTCAGCCTTACATAATTAACATGATATGACAATTTCATGTGATATAAACTTCATTCAACTGTTTCATGTAACAGCTCAGGGAAACCATACCATATGTGAGATATTTTTCTTGTTATTTTATGTGATTTTATTCAAATTGTGATTATCTTCTTTATCAATGAATGTATGCACTGTTTTCAACACATATCTTTAATCAAATTGGTCCACTACCTTATTCCTTCATGAAAACTAGGTGTATTCACTCAATATATAGTATTATATCACCTTCTCAAAACCATAATTCATGTAAGGTTTAATTATCATGCACATGACCATCATGCTGGTATATAACATGACTACTTACTCCTTTTCACAACATAATAGTGAAATATTCTTTTTATTTGTAATTGTGTATCCTCAAAACAGATAGGGTCATCACATAAGGTTTTATACATGGAAAACATTCTTTTCATAACACATTGAGATTTAATAACTCAAATAATGGTTTTTGGAAGCACTCTTCGTTACAAATCAATAGGATATTGTGTTAACATTAGTCATGTTTATTCATCTCTCCTTCACATAGGATATGAACAAAAACTTTTGGGTAGTCATGAAGGTCCATGGAAATCCAAACTTCTCAATTATAAGGAGGATCATGGAACTCGTTTCTTCCTTCCATAAGTGAAGGCTGATAATATTTTTTTTTAACAAAAATAGAGATCTTAATAAACATGAGAGGAACAATACATTTCTCACCCTTAAAAATAAATATCTAAAGTCAAGGGTTACCGTCTCTTGTTTAGTAAACGACTAAAATTCCTCCTTTAATTCCTTGTGAATCTATATTTTTGAATGAACTTAGATATCATATTTGAATTATTCTAATTTGATTTATATTATTTAGTGATTCCAAATAATATGGAATTGTTTCTATCATGAATGGATTATATTAGTGGGCAGAATTTCTCATCAATGAGAAAATAATCACACACTTCACATTTGAATTAATGAACCCTATCTATGTATATTGGATACTATAATGGACTCTTCAACTTAGTTTTCATTCATAGAAACCTTATTATTTCATTTTCTAATCGTATGATCATAACTAAAACCATCCATTAAGCACAAATAAAAATATTGAGCACATTTCAATTTCTAGAATTGATTTCAGGTGCATGTACTGATCACTGGCGGTGTTTGATTTTTGAAAGTTCGGAGTTGAGAAGCTCTCAGGTTTGGAGGAAATGGATAACTATAAGGATGTGTAGTGATCATTGGGTCACCCTGGATCGAACAAATGTTCTATGTTCATATATTTTTAAGGAGAATAGTAAACCCACATACACCATCCCATATCAATCTATAGTGTTATTTATTCATGTTGTATTAATTCTATTATTCCCCCTTTCCATTTGAAATATATCCAGGGCTGGAACCTGATTCACAAAACACACCCAAATGGGCTTTGACCTTCCTATATCTCTCCCACGGAAGCACGCTCTTTAAACCTTATAAACATGCCCACCCACACCATGGTTACATCATTACTGCATTCTCCACTTTCCACCATTCAAGATTCCCTAGGCCAAACTTCCCACATGTTTGACCATGATTCCTACACATGTTCTTGATGGACTAGAAAAATTTTCTTGTATTTTTTTTCTTATTTTTCATATCGGACCCAAAAAAATTACATATAAAAAAATATATAAGGGAATTCTAATATCACCTTCAAATGACTGGGCATGAAAATAACTACTCATGTGATAACATTTTAATGACCTTCACTTCATTAATTCCACCTTCATTCTTTTTTGGAATATGATTTCTAATGATTCCTTCATCATTTAATCATGAATCGACGTTGTGTTGTAATATGTATTGTTCCAATTCATATCTCTTTTAAGTGTTTTGATGATTATAAAAATCCCTACTTCTATTCTAATAAGTTTTTTATGGGTTTTAGATTAGATTTATCTTACTCTATGATCTCATGTATTTATCTTAATAAAGTTTTTTATCTTATGATATTTATGTAGCATCTTCAGTTACACAGAAATAGAAATAAAAATGTATTCCTTTATCTTGAAATTTTTGATTAAGTAACTTAGGAGGGTATTCTAGATAGAATGAAAATATAAAAGGAATTTATTTGAATGAGAATAATATTCATATCTAGAAGAAATTTATGAAAATTGAATGCTATATCAATAACTATTTATCTTATGTCACTGAATTATTTTATGATATGTTGAAGACTGATTATCTTATGAATACAATCTTTTGTTTCTTATGAAAAGATATCCTATAATGAAATGTATATTCATCTGATATCTTATAAATATCTAATATTACTAAACGTCATGATAATATTTTCTAATATCAGGATAACTCATTTAATACATTTTGATTACATAAAAATAATATTATCTTTTTATGAAATGATTGGATTGGGCAATACTTACCATGAATAGGAGAATTAATAAAATGATAAAATATCTAACATTTTAATCACAAAAGATATTCATTATTTGGAAAGAGCATATACAAACTATTTTCAACATATCGTACTAGGATCACTGTGTGTATCATTCGACCTTTAGATTTATACTATGCTCAATTTTAAATAGTATATGTAAGGAAAAGTTACCAACAACACAAAATACAAGGTTGTTATGAGAATAAAAATAAGAAAGTAAGGATTATTTATTTAACACTATTTAACAGCATATATCTATATATATCTAGAATCAATTAATCTATTTATAATATTATTTATGCAATAAATTTCAATGAAGATTATCCTGATCAACACTTGAATTTTGTCCTTTACTTGAATGAATATTAATATCCTTTGAATGAATGTGATTAAGACTATGGATAGGTCTTAAAAAGAGATATCCCGGTTGAATGCTCTGAGACATTTGTACTAAGTGACAACTTCTTGTACTTAGATGGGAGCCCCCAGTAAAAGAGAAATTTAGTGAAAATCATTATGCTCAAGGAGTATAGTATTAGTGTAGTAGACAAGGGGATTTATTTTCCCCAAACCACTATAAATCCATGTGTTCAATTTACTTTATTAATATTTTCATTTATGCTATGTATTCTCTTAAGGAATAAAATTGGGCATACACCTCTTGAAGGGGTGGTTATTGAAAAAACGTTTAAGAACTTAATTCACCCCCTCTTGAGTTATCCTTCCAGCCATTATCTAGGACAAAAATTGTTATCAAAGCATTTTGAATGTTGAGTTCACACATCAAAAAGTCTAAAGTTCAAATATCTATCTAAAAAAGGATTCTATGTCTAATAATTGAGAAGTTATGTCAATGGTTAAAGCTCTGTACTTTAGTTGTGAGAACTATAGTTTCTGGAAAGATCTTATGATCATTTAACTAAAAAGTATTGGTCTGAAAGTTTACCTAAAATCAACTAATCCGTACAAAATTCCATAGATAGAACCTGAAAATGGGATCCTACTACTAGAAAAAAAATATGATTTAAACTCTAGATCTATGAATGTTTTCATTTTATAGTTTTTGACAAATGAATTAAATAGAATATATCAATGTTAGAAAGTGAATTAAATGTGGACAACAATAGTAGTAGCATATAAAGATACTGACAATGTGAAATCTATTAGATACGATACAACCAAGATCAAGTTTGATACTTTCAAAATGGATTAAGAATAGATTTTTACTCATCGTAATGGAAGACTCAATAAGATCAGAAAAAACATTATTTCACTATGAAATCCTATCACTGAGATGGAACATGAATCAAAATTTCTCAGAGTATTTCCACCTAAATTTTGTTGAATCTCAGCTGGAATTAGATAATTTAAAAAATTCAACAACTAAAAGATAAAAAATCTTGTCGGAAATTTCATGATATATGAAGATGAAATGTAAACTACATATAATAATATCAACATGATTAAAAATGAGAAATTTCCCTTCGATGTGTATACTTATAAAGATGATATATAGATAAGAAGATCACAAGTCACTAAAGCATGTGAAGAAGAAGATTCCTTATGTAATTTTGAATCAAAGGATGAGCTTGATCAATTTTATTGAAACTTAAAAAAAATTAATAGAAAGAGACGAGGATTTAGAAGAACCTTCAAGAAACATAGAAAAAATGGTGATAAATCTAATGATCTAATATTATGAGTGTAAGAAGATAAGACACATTAAACCGGACTATTTGGAAATCAAATATAACAAGAAGAAAAAAATGATGTATTTTAAAAGAAATGGATATAAGAATTCTAAGAAATATATGAAGGTTGTATGGAGTGATTTTTAATATTCTAGTGATTTCATGTCATCATAATTAGAATATTAAGATGAAAATAAAGAGTTCATCATATGCTTTATGGTATAATAATAATTGGTGCATTATTATTAATCTGAGAATGAATTAGAATCATAAAATGAAAATTGATCCTATAAAGAGTAAAAAAATACTTCACTATATTTGAAATAATATATAAATGTCTGAATAATAAATACAAATCCCATTGAAATTATTATAATGAATTCATTAATGGGGAATAAAATATGAAAAATCATATTTTAGACCTAAAAAATTAGCTGGAAAAAACTGCTATCTTGAATACTAAACATGTCAAGACAATTTAAAACATACAAAAGGATGTTCAAAATTATAAAGATGATTCAAGTGTGTTGAAAAAAGGATAAGACTATTTAAACTAAATTTCTGGAAAAAATCAACCTCGAAAAGAAAATTTTGGAATTAGTAGTCAAGGAGAAAAATATAAGCGTTACATAAAATATTTTTTTACTTGCACAAAAAATAAATATCTTCTTAAAGTTTCTTGTTTTCATTACAGTGAAACGTGACATTTTAAAATAATTTTATTTAAAAAAAATCCATAATTTTGTGGAATTAACAATTTGTTTCTTTAAAAATATTTTTCAAAATAAACAAAAAAATATTTCTATAAATGAAAAGAAATTATGGATACCTATATCTCTTATAGATAACATATCTGGACCCAAAGGAATTTGGTTATCAAAAAATATATTTTTTATTTATCATTGTATGAAATTGGGTGTATTAATTGAAATTCATAATGGTTCAGGGATAGTTGTTTGTCAATGTATATGAGTCGAGATTACTCCAATTTTCATTATATATACGAATTAGATGGCAGATATGTCATGTTTGGAGATAATGTAGAAGGATGAAATAGTTATAAATGGATCAGTTTGAAATCCACAATATATCTTTATCAAGAAATTATTTTACATTGAAGGATTGAAGCACAACCTGATAAGTATTTCTCAACTTTGTGATGATGGTTATTCTGTGGATTTTTCAAATAATATCCACTTATTTTTTAAAGATAAATGTATCACTTTTAAATAAACTAGAAAATATGATGTTTACACATTAGATATTAATTTTTGTATAGATAAAACATAAATTTTTTAAATAATGAAGTTGATGAATCATGTATTTGGAAGAGGAATCTTGGACATTACAATGATTGGTATTTAAGAAATTATTTTTAAAAACAATATAATTTCTAACTTTATTGATCTTAAATTGTATAGAAAGAAACTATGTAATGCATGCCAAATGGAAAAATAGCATAACTCATCTTTTAAACCAATTAATGAAGTTATTACTTCTATACACCTTGAGCTTATCCATATGGATTTTTTTTTGACCCACTAGAAATACTACTCTTGCAGGCAAGTTGTCTGTTGGTGTTAGTTGATGATTTTTTTAGATTGTATTGGGATTAAATTTTAATACTCAAAAAGTGAATCCTGTTTTATTTTCATTTATTTTTGTAAACTTGTGAAAAATGAAAATGTTGTAAAACATTTGTCTTTGAGATGTGATCACTTAGGTGATTTAGAGAATCATGAATTTAATTCTTATTTATTAATGCAAGGAATTAAACATACATTATCTACCCCAAAACACCTAAAAAATGTTGTTATAAAAAAAGAAATAGGACACTATTAGAAGTTTCTAGGACTATGTTATATGAATATAACATTCCCACTCCATTTTGGGATGATTCTATTAAAAAATTGTATTATATATTTAACAAAGTACTGATAAGTCCTATATTAAAAAAAACACCCTAGGAGTTGTGGAATAATATAAAAAACAAGGTTGGATACTTCAAAGTATTTAGAGGTATGGTTTACATCTTGAATACCATAGATAACCTTGGGATGTTCAATCCAAAGGTTGAAGAATGTATCTTCCTAGGATATTATACAACTTCCAAATCTTATAGAGTTTCTTATAAAATTTAAAGTATTTTTGGAGAATCAACTCATTTGAAATTTTATAAAATTGATCCTTTCAATCACAAAATGACTCTAATTGATGCTCAAAATTATTCCATCAAAATATGAGACTAAAAACCTCCCTTTAATGAAAATAAAGATGATGATTTGGAACTCGATTATCTTAAATGAAATCCAACAAGAATATAAACTAGAGAATGAGAAAGTGAGTTTCCTATAACATGAAAAACCCTTAAACACCATCCTTTATAAACAGTTATAAGAAACCTAGATAAATGATTAAGAACCAGAATTAATATAGGATGTTTTTTGGAATTATCTACATTTCTATCCCAATTAAAACCTAAATCCATAGAATAAGAATTATCAGATGAAATTTTTTTTCATAGAAATTCAAGATGACATAGATCAAATTAGAAGAAATAAGGCATGGGAACTAGTTCAAATAACCTTTAACTATCCTATAATTGCAAATAATTGGGTATTTAGAAACAAGTATGATGATCCCAGTGTAATAAATGTAAACAAATCAAGATTAGTTTCCAAAGGATATAATCAAGAAGAAGGAATAGAGTATGAATAAACCTTTACTCCCAAAGATAGATTAAAAGATATTAGAATCCTCAGAGAACATGCATCCTATATGAATTTTAAATTATATCATATGGATTTTAAATCTACCTTTTTTAATGGGTTTTTAATGGAGTATGTTTACGTTGAAAACCCTCTTGGTTGTGATGAACCTCATTCTAAAAAATTTCTTTCTATACTTCCCAATACTACTTATGGTCATAAAAAATTTCCAAGGGAGTGGTTTGAAATATTATGTTATTTTGATTAAACTAATGGTTTTATAGTAGTAATAGTTAATCCTACATTATTTAAGTAAAAAACATTATTGGATATTTTTATAGTTCAAATATATGTAGATGATGTTATTTTTTTATGAAATAATCAAAAAATATATGATGATTTTTCAAATCTTAGGAAAAAAATACATTGAAATGAGCATAATGTTAGAATTAAAATAATTTCTAGGATTTTAGGTTTATCAAAATAAATTGTGGAATATTTTAAATAAAGTAACATACATAATTTACTTACTTAAAAAGTTTGAAAATGAAAATATTAAGACATACACAACTCCTATGAGTTCCAATATAAAACATTACATAGATGAATCTGGGAAACCAGTTGACAACAAGTTGTTTAGAGGAATCATTATAAGTTTTTTTATATTAATACAAGTAGAATATAAATTATTTTTTTAGTATGTCTTTGTGAAATATTTCAATCTTATATAAAAGAGTCGCATTTAAATTCTAAAAAAATCATTTTTAGATATTTGAAAAGAATGGTAACTCTTTATCTTCTTTTTTCAAAAACATTCAACATTAATTTTATTTTATACTCGAATATTGATTTTTTTGGTTATATATTAGATAGTAAAATAACCTCAGGAACCTATCATTTTTTTTTCAGTCGCTTGTGTCTTGGTCAAGTAAAAAAGAAACATTTTGTAGCACTATATACTATTGAAGCTGAATATTTTTTCATATGAAGTTTTTTTTCAAAGATGATGTAGATGAGAAACACCATAATGGATTTTGGATTTAACTATAATCATGTTCCAAAAAGATGTGATAACCCTAGTGCTATAAATATCTGAATAATCTAATATATCATTCAAGAACAAAGCACATTGATTTATGACATCATTTTTAAGAGACCATGCACAGAAAATAGATATATCTTTAGAATTTGTTTTCATAGAAAAAAAATTAGGATAATATCTTCACTAAACTTTTAGCTTCTTATAGACTTGATTTTATCAAATAAAAATTGTGTATTTTTATTTTTACAAAGTAATATTTTATTTTATATTTATCGTATATACAAAAAATACATTATTTTTTTATTTAAATACTCTATTGAGCTGCTGTTTTGGTTAATAATTGCATCTCATTGTCTACATCACCTATATTTAGTAATTATTACCTTGGAATTACCATGTGACCCGTCCTTTATCATAAAAAAAGTGGTATTGAGTATCAAATCTACAAGTGAAACAACTCTCAATCCATTTTAAACATCTATTTCTCTCTCCCTTATTTCGCTAACCCTTATCACCCTAATAATCCAAAAATACAATCTCTTAACCATCTAAAAATGGTAAAAATGAATGGAGATAATTGTGCTTCATCTAGTATGATGAAATTTCAGAGGATATCAAGAAACTTTTTAAGTGTAAGATCCGTCAATTCAAATTTTTGGATAGTACAAACATGTTATTGATAAAATTCATCAACGAACAAGGATGGGAATATATTTTTGATGCATCAAAAACATTACTAGTATTCAGGAAATATGTTATTGTGTTCTATGAGGTGGTGGTTTTCCATTTCTATAAAGACAATGACATAGTCACTTCAGTCTTCAATCAGAAAGAGTTGACACTAGCATCGGTTAAGCATTCTAAATTGTTGAAATCTTATCAATAAGGATACCCATTCTTCAACACCTCTCTATCTTCCATGGATATTTTTAGTCCTACAGAAATTATGAAATCACATTTTAGAACAAAATTATCATGAAGAAATAATTAAATAATTTGGAACTAGAAAGAAAAGTGTTGCTTATGAATATTCTTGTATAGAATCGCTAAAAGAAATGGTGAGTTTGAGAAAATTCTATTTCAATATATTTAATTTTTTTAATTTTTTTATTACTGATTAACCTATGAAATTAGCATGATATGTCATAAGATATATGTGCGGCAATCAAAATATGTCCCTAAACTTATACCCTTTGGAACATATCTTGGCCGTAATTTTTCTATATAAAAAAATTATTTTGGATGACAATAATACAATGTCGTCTCAAAGTTTATCATACATGAATGCAGGTGTTTTAAAATAAGTGCCTTGCATTTTGACCTTTACATGAAAATGTTGTTTAATTTTTATTTATTTTTAGAAACAAACCCTTCTTAGATTCATGGGGAGCGTTCAAATTTTTTTAAGACACCAATAGTACTAGATGAATAATATCATTAGTTTGAGACGATAAAATGTTGTGATGAGTAAGATTAATCTATTATTATAAGAAGAAGAGTTTTTATTGACATTACTTCAAGTAATCAAACTATTTTTTATTAAATAATCCTTTATGATCCTTCATCTATAACCATTCAAGATCCAATTGAATGGATAGTTTGAGATATCACTCAAATGTTCTAAAACATTCAGGATAAGACAATCCTTATAAGGATGAGACTTTCTACTCTTTTAGTTCAGTCTTGCTCCCATGATATTGAAAAAATGTCTAAATAAAGAATCAGAAGAATCGATTCCCATTAATCAGACCATGAGGAATTTATACCTAATGTCATTGAAAACAATGATTTTAAGAAAAGTGTTCTAAAATTCAACTGGAAAGGTATTCCTCTATTTCTTGAGAATCTTTGAATGAACAAATTCTAGAAAATGAAAGAACTCTTTATAAAAGACCACATCAAATCCTCTCAAAGTTATAATATGATATCAAGAAATTAAAAGTTCACATTTATGAATCAAATCATCAAGTAAGAACTATATACAAATATATGGACTCTAAATATGATGTATAATAAGTTAGACTGTTGATACCATATTTTTTGAAAAACTGTTCAAAATGACATGTTGGTGGAACCATGCTCAGTTCTTATATTCAATAAATGATTTTGGAAATATATCAAGCTATAGAATCTATAAATAAAATTATATCATCATTTAAATGTGAATCTGTGATAATAAAATTCATATAATAATCCAAAGTACTATTATTGATGAAGTTAGAAGGTAGTGGACTATGATGAAGAATGTTATAGGAGCGGTTGAAAAATAAACACACGAGTTAATCTCTACACTCAATCAAAGGATTTCAAAATATCAAGAAACTTTATTACAAGTGAATAAGTACATAGATTTTTAATTAATCTTCTAGAAAGGTAGGATGTATCCTTTACAAAAAATTATGGTGAAATCAAAAAGAAAATTGAAGATCTTCATCATGTAGTGATGAACAACCTCAATAAATGTTTCTCATATGATAATGAAAAATAAGTTAATGCATTTTCCAAACCATCAGAAATAGTTGATCCTTCTAAGGAAAGAGATTTTGTCTCTTCCATGGAAAATTTAAAAAACCCGTTTGAAGTTTTAAAAACCTAATACCTAGTGATTCTATGAAAGGAGACCTCCAAAATTTTATTTTAAATTTCTCTCAGATGATATGGAATGGATTTAAAAGTATTCTATACTTTTTAAAATATTACATGGTGAAAATAATTGATGTGTGTGGTGATTCCATGTTTCATATTCATGAGAGAAGGATGACTAATATTCAAATTTCTAATCATTACCCATATTCCTCTCATCATCTCAATGAAATCATTGATCTTTCAGTGGATCAACCAAAGGAACACAAAAGGTTTTCAGTAAATACATATTAAATCTTCCTATAACCTTACATTAAAATACCCTTTAATCATGTAGATAACCTTTACATGGAAAGGGGATAGCAAGTTGCTTGAAATATTCATTCAATACTAGTTAGGTATTCTCTTGAAGGTTATTCTTGTATTGGAGCATCCTCACTGACATTAGGTGACGTTCTTGGTACAATAGTCGATGCTCCTCTACTTAAATCTTTATAACCTCATAAACAACCCCTCTCGTTCGAGATACCACATTAAAAAATCCATTTTCAACCAAAAATGTTGATGTTTATCATTCTTGATGATAGTCATGTTGGTTTCCCGATGGTTGATCCTTTAAAAAAACTGAATTAGGGAAATGTTTTTTTTGGATTAGATATCTTCATTTATTTACCATTATTATCACTTTTTGTTGATCTTGATACATTAATTTATGTTTTATATTAGATAATTATATATTCTTAATAATTTTTATATCATGTTGATCATTATTAAGATTCTATTTTCATCTAATTTGTGTTTTTAGATCATAATTTTATTTCAATCTATAGCTTTATTATCTTCTTATATTGATATATTGATGTTTCATTAGGAACTCCTCTTTCTACCAAAACTTTGTTCCATCAACTGATATATGTGTTCAATATAGTTTTTTCTCCTTATTTCGCATATTTTTTTTTCGGAAAAAGGATGATAAGAAAATGAAAATACAAAATTTCACTTGTTTTTCAAAAAAGTATTCATTTCTAAAAGATAAAATATTATATAGAATTCTTTTTCCATTACATGTGTTTTTCATCATCAAAATAGTGAGATTGATATTAATTGTATTATTCCAATATATCTCTTATTTATATGTTTTGATGATTCAAAAAATCCCTACTCATATTATGAAAAATCTGTTAAGTGTTTCGGATTATATTTATATTTTTCTATGCACTCAAGTATTTATCAAACACAAGAATCTTATCTTATGAGATTTATGAAATATATTTAGTCACTCATAAATAGAAATAACAATATAATATATTATCTTAAAATGTTCGATTAAGTCACTCAGGAGGGACTTCTATATCGAATTAAAATATTAAAGGACTTTATTATTATGAGAATAATATTCAATAAAATTAGAACATAAAGAAAAGTGAATTTTACATCAATAACTCTTTATCTTATTTCATTGAATTATTTTACTATACATTGAATGATGATTGAATTATGAATACAAAACTAATTATCTTATAAAAAGATATCCATTAATGAATAGTATGTTCAGCCAATATCATATAAAGATACCATATTACATAACATCATGATAATATTTGATAATATAATGAGAATTAATTTCATTCCTTTTTTTACATCAAAATAAGATTTTCTATTTAAAGAAATTCTAGAAAACATAAGACATACCATGAATAGGAATATTCAGTGGACAATAAAATCTATGACATAGGAATTGAAAAAAAAAATCTATATTTGGAAAGAGTATAAAAAATATATTATTATCATAGCTTATCACGATCTCTAAATGGATCATTCATCCGTTAGAGTTATCCTATGATAAATTTCAAACAGTATATATAAGAAACCATTAGAAAAACCAAAAAATAGAAGAAAGTGATGTGAAAAAGAAGAAGAAATAAAGGTTGTTTTCTTTTCCCCTATTTAAAATAAGAGATTTGTAAATATCAAGAATCAGTTAATCTAGTGCTAATATTATATTCCCCATTAGTTCTGTGGAACATTATCTCGATCTAAACCTAAAGTTTATGTTTTCTCAGGAAGAATATTCATCTACTTTCAGTTTTAGATTGCAAAACTATATGCCACACATGTTTATCTAATATTGTATCTATTTTCTACCATGTTTTTACTTTGTTAAAGGGTATCATTAATATCATGGATAGTTTTTTAAAATGAAGATCATCGTTTGATGCTCTTGTACCCTTTCACTAAATAACAATTTCTTATACTTAGTTGGGAGCCCCTGGTGAAAAGGTTGTTTAGTGAAAATAACCAAACTCGGGGAGTAGAGTGTTGCTGGAGTAGATAAGGTGTTTCTATTCCCCAAACCACTATAAAAAATTTTATTATATTTCCTTTCTTCATATTTTTATTTCCACTAAATGTTCTCTTAAGGAATAAAATTGGACGTACACACTTGGAAGAGGGTGGTCATCCAAGAGTCTTTTTAAAACTCAATTCACCCCCCTCTTGATTTATCCATACAGTCATTATCTAGGACATTGCATTAGATGGATCATATTCCTTCTTCTTTTCTATAAACAATGTGTCATGTCCAAACACAAAGTGACACATATTTTATGAACTTATGACCAGTTTGAAAAATTTCGGAGTTATGAAGTTAAATAATTTAAAATATATTTCTAGATATATCATGACTTAATGGAATCTTTTCCTTTCTTCGTCATTCAATCATCCAATCTGTTCTTGGATGCTCCACTTCTGGTAACATATTTATTTTTAACAAATTCAAAATATTGAAATTAATGAAATATTTCAATATTATTGACTACCATTGAAAACCAATAACAATCATTGATAATAAATAAAATCCATACACAAAGTGGGATCTTCAATATCCCCATTTTTATTTTTTATTAATACCTTTAATGTTCTTTCTATATGAATATGTAGATATTTGAATCTTTACATTCTCATCCTTCAACATTTCCAAACATTCATTTCACATTATCTCCCCCTTATTAACAAGAAATACTATGTTAATGGGTAAAGAATATCAGTTTATAGTTAAGAGATATACCATCCAACATTTCACTCTATGTCTACATGAGTCATTCTTAGTATTGAAAAAAAGGTGATTTGGTTTAGACACCAATGGAGTTTATTATAACATATCTTGATACCACATTAAATGAGAACTCATACACATATATTCAAGGATTTTCCACTTTCATTCAATGATTAAGATACTTAAATTAGATATGGATCTTTTTTTAGGAATGATCTACCTGAAGCTCCTACAATATATTCAACAAATAGATTAAAAACATTCAAGTTCACCAAGAATGATAAGTTTCTTTGGAGAATTTCGAATACTTCCATATTTCATATTCCATTTATTAATTCAATTACTCCAACTTTTTTTAAAGATTATTATTTTTGATAATGAAGGATGATATATTAAGAGATACATTCCTTTTATAAAAACATTATCTTCAAGAAATTTATAGAATTATCATATTTGTTACCAATTGAAATAATGATTCTAGCAGTAATATCACATTTCATCATTTTTCTCCTCCTCAAGAGAAACACTCCAAAAAATATTCATAATGGTGAATCTCTTAAATAATGGATTTCATGGTGACTAAATTTGGACAATACACTAAAATTTATCTTGAACTTGTGACTATGCAGGTTAGATAACTTTACAGTGAATTATGTTCTTAAATACTTTTTTTTAGGATATCAAATATAATATCAAACCCAAAGGATATATTATTTATACTTTTAATATTGGATATGAAGAACATTATTTATATTCATCAAATATGATCTTATATCCTATTTTTATATGAGTATCAAATTAGGAATCATTCAAAGATGTTTTCTTCTTCATATTTTCTATAATGAATTGATATGAATCACTACTCCTCTAGTTATCCCCCTTGAGAACATGTTTCATCTTAAATTCCCTAAATTATAAACACAAATAAATACATAAGGAATAAAGGAATAAGTTTTATCATTACTTTCATGAAATATTTAATAGAAAGGTTGAGATAGATTTCTAAACAATGATTCTCTATTTTCTCAAGTCCTAATTCATGCACATTTGGAGTTATCTTTTAATTTATGTATGGGAATCATTGATCCATTAAAATTATCTTCTACTTTGTGTGAATAACTATTCCTATTAATAACTTTCATGGATGATGCATTGTTATCCCTCTTAAGGATTTATTATTGGTGTGGTATAATGGTTAGAAAACCTTTTTCAATATGAATAGAATTATTACAAATATCACAGAAAACATCTTTAACACATGAGTTTTATTTCAATAGAAAACACTCATTAACTTTTTCTTCATTATATTGGGTATTTTATTTTCCCTTTTAACTATCCTTTTCTCTTGCATATTCCATTTTTCACATTCTTTCAAAATCTTCTAGACATAAAACAAACATTCAATTAGAAATTATTACATCAATTTGGGATATTCCATATAGTTTCTTTGTTCTGCCATACTTTTTGTTTATTCTTTTGGATGAAGCACTTTCTTTCAACTTCTATGATTTATAATCTGAGGTCTTATCACTTATCTTTTGTGAAATATTCTTAGAAGAATATTTATTTTCAAAATTCTTTTTATTTCTCCCTAAGGAAGATTATTCATTCCTAGAAAGCTTCTATGGTCTTATTTTTTATCAATATTGGAGAAACATTGAGATGATCATATATTAGATTTTTTATCACACAAATTTTCTTTATCATATATGCTTTCAATATTTTCAAATATGTTTGAAGTATATAGTTTTTTATTGGGATATGGATGTTTCTTCCACATATCTAGCAAAATACCCATTAATATGTGCTTCCTTTGTGATATTTCATTTACAGGGTTATACAAACAATCTAATACACAATACCCAAATCTATTACAGCACAAACATTTACCCACAAACCTTGATAATCATATTTAATCTTTTGGATTTAGTAGGTTTTCTTCAATTATTTTTTTGTCTATATATGAGAAACCATATTTCACACACTTTCTCATATCCAATCTAGTCATGATGGTAGGATTATCATCACCTTTATTCATCCATACTTGTTCAGATTTTGTTTTCCATCTAACATTGTTCATGGAAAAATATTTAGAAATATTATTAAAAGATTATTTTGATGGTACCTATTTCTTCATAGCTTCTTGATAAAAATAAACAAAGATTCACAGATCTTATTATCAAATTTTAGAGGTATTTTAACTATATAATTATTTATTTTGAATTTAGTAGAAGCTAAAACTATATCATATTTTTGAAGTCACAATATGTGTCTTCATAAAGATTGGACAACTGAAATTCTAATTCTAGAAATTTTGTAATGACGGTAGTTTTTTATCTTTATTCATAATGATTTTTTTATTTAAATGATTTATTTTTATTTCAACCTCATATTCATGTATTATAACATTGTTCTAAATAGTGGATTTCATTTCCTTATTCTTATTTGATTTTTCTTCTAATTTTAATCTCTCTAAATCAGTGTTATTTTTAAACTTTTTATCCTGATCGTGGATCTTTTATAATAGAGTCTTCTTGACTCCCTATTTCTCTTTAACTTATTTGATCCATTTTGAGGAAATTATTTCAAATTATAACATTTTTACATCAAATACTAAAACTAGTCTATAAATATTTAAACATTCTATAATTTTTTTTAACAATACCTTCTCCATAATATAATATTCTTCTTACAACTAGGTGATTTCTTCTTGTATAAATTGAAAGATTCCATAAACCAGAAGGAATTTTTATATGGGAACAAAATTTTAGGTATATATTAATCTATAAATTGGTATTTATTAAGAGGTTTTAGACTGTTCATCACCCCCACTTATTATATATCTTATTTAGGACAGTTCTGAATGGAAATAACACATACCTATTGATCACATGAGGTAGAGAGACTTTCCATTTCCTTATTGGAAGATTGAGAGACCTCTTATTTACTTTCCAAGTTTGATATGTCTTCATTGTTTTCTTGGAATGGATAAATAGATACATCCTCTTCATTAGACAAGAGGTTCTTCTTCTTCAAATTATTTTTCTCCTTCTTTATCCTGTTCCTCACGGTCTTGGTAAAAATAGAAATATTCTTAGAGATAGATGAATATTCACCAAAATTTTCATTCATTTTTAACATAGAAATGAAACTCAAATATACAAAATGGAATAGCTAAATCATATAGAATACAATAGAGGTAAACCTTCTCTATGATACCACATGAAAGGATCAATTTGGGATATTCCTAACACCAAGAGGGGTTGAATCGGTGTTAGGGGATTTTTATTCTTTTATAACATTTTATCCTTTTACCACTTAGAACAGTTAGGATCATCATTATCCTATTATGTTTTTATTATCTTATGAATTTGTATGAAAGTAGTAAAGTAGATTAAACAATTTTTTTATATGATTAACTACTCAATATGTGTGTCTAGTAATTTACATGTATGGTGATGAACAGTTAACGAATTATTCATTATAATGTATTAACAGTTACAATGGTATGGGTAGGAGACAATCAACAGCTAGTATGGGTCCCAACACTTTAATAGTGGGAATAAAATATTTCTTCTTCCATAGAATTTTGGTAACCTTGTCCAACTTGTAGCTCCTTTCTTTATCTTTATACTTTATTTGAAGAAAGTATACTACTTCTTAGTAAGGTAGATTGTAACAAAAATAATTTCATCCACTATATGAGACTTTTGTTTGATATTATGGTGCTACGTTGCATTACTAAAAACTTCTTCTTCACTTGTATACCTTCACAATAATAGGAAACAAACTCTTCTTCTTCTATACATCAGCAAACTAAAACCTTTAATTTTATCTTCTTCTTATGTGATCCATACTTATATGAATATGTTATGGACTAAAAACCACTTAATTAAACTAGATCCAAATGATAATAAACTAAATATAAAATGGTCAGTCACTTCTTATTCTACATCTGATCTTTAATACAAAATAATATTTAATAGTGTATAACAGTGTCTTTATCTCTCTGTTATTTAGTGAAAAATTGATTCCACTGAATCTTCTTCTTCCTTGATTGAATCGGAAACCTCCTTTGTGATTATTGAAATAAGAAAATAACAGTTCATTTTAGCATCATCATAACCAATTCTTCTTCTTTGAAATAGTTTCAATGGTTAATGAAGTATCATTTCTCTATCAATAAAAATCATGGAAAATTTTTTCATCCTTATTCTAATGAAATCTCAACCTTACATAATTAACATGGAATCAATATTTCATGTAATATGAACTTCATGAAATTTTTGAATTTAACTCGTGAAAACCCTATAAAATATGATATATTCTTATTTTTCTTTTATGTGTTTTATTCAAATTGTGCTTACATATTGTATCAATGCATGTATGTATTTTTTTCTTTCTGTAGTATTAATCAATTGGGTTCACTGATTTACTCATTTTCTCAAACAAAGTGTATAAACACACTTTCCAATAATGTATCACTTTTGAAAAAACCCTAAATCACATAGGGTTTACTTATCATGAACAAGCCCTTAATGCTATTATATAACATGGATACCTCATCCTTCACACAATACAATTGTGAAATGTTATTCTTAAATCGGCTTTTATTATATTAAAAAAAACAATTGAGGAGGAACATAGTGTGAGTGAACATTTCAAACATATTTTTTTCAAAAAATTCTTTTTTAAAAATCACAAAGAGTGAGTTTCAACACAATTCATCTATCTATGGATCTTCTTGATAACGGATATGCATGGTACTTCATCACACAACCAATAATGCTTATGGAACTCCCCTCTTCATGATTCGAAATAGGCTCAATGAAATCATTGATTTTTCATATGAGTGAAGTTTGAAGATTCTCTTATTTTATATAAAATAAGAGTTCTCATTTAAATCTCTAGAAATAACACCTTTCCTTAATTCAGGGTTTCAATATTTATTGGAAAGGGTCATCGTCTCTAACTCATTCAATCAGTGACTATAATATCACTTTTAATTCAGTGTGATCCACTAATTTTGAATTCAATGATATCTCATCTTTGAATTCTTCAAATACAAGTTAGCATATTTCATGATTCCAAATAATATTGATTTTTTTTAATCAGACTGCTTCTCCTCTTGGTGAGTTAATGTTATTCATGTGAAAGTAATTATACTCTTTAGATTTGAATTATTGAACCCTATCCATGTTTATCGGTTGCTCGAACATCCTTTAAAACTTACTTTTTATTCTCCCAAACCCTATTATTTTAGTTTATTGTCATATGAGCTTCATAAAAACCATCCATGAGGCTTTAATCATATATTCGATCTCGTTTCAATTTCTAAAGTTGATTCTCTGTGCATATCCTGATCACAGGTGGTGGCTGATCATTGAAAGGCTATAGCTGAGCTGCTCTAGTTTCATGAAGAATGGGTGAATTCACGGATTCTTGATGACCAATGTATTTCCTTAGATCAAATAGATGATATATATCTATATATTTTTAAGAATTTGAATAGTAAACGTGCATCTAATATCCCATATCAATCTCCCATGTGGTTTTGCCATTCTATATTAATGATTTGGTTCCAATTTTCCATTTTAACTGGCACACATCACATAGAACACACCCAATTGGGATTTGAACCACCTATACACCCCCTCATGGGCACACACTCTGTAATAATTATACATGGGACTACTCACACCATGTGAGGACTATTGATTCACACTCCTCTAGCCACCATGAAGTCATCTTTGGGTCAAAACTCCCATATGGTCGACCATGAGTCCCTCACATTTCATTGATGGTCTATCCGATTTGGCTTTTATTAGTTATATTAGGTTTAATATAATCCCCAAAAATTTACATATAAAAACTAATTATACAATGGAATTACAATATCACCTTCAAATTCATTGCCCCAAAAATAACTCCACATGTAATAACATTTTCATGATCCTAAATTCTTTAATTCCACCATCAATTTGTTTTGGAATATAATTTTCAAATTTCTCTTCACCATCCAAACATTAAAAACCATTATATGGATCCTATTCCATCTTCTTTGTTGTAAACAATATGTAATGTCAAATAATTAAGGGAAACATGTCATTATAACTTAATACTAGTTCAAGAAATGGATGAGTTATAAAATCAACTTCATAAAAAATATATTTTTTAAATATCATTACTTGAGTACTTCTATTCCTTTCTTCATTATTCAATCATCAAAGATATTTTTGGATTTTTCACTTCCAGAAAAAAATTTCTATCAAAATTCTTCAACATATTAATATCATTGAAATCAATATTTTTCATTGACCATCATTAAAACCCGATAGAAACCATTCATAAAGAATATAATCCATAAAAAAACTGATCTCTTCAATCCTCTTTATAAAACCCTTATAATAACCATTACAAATGGTATAAACTACTTGGTTAATTTTGATATACCTCTACTGAGAATAGAATCATTACCCAATTCATTTGAGAGCTATATTGAAATCATCCACAGTCATGACTAATTTAAATTGATAAAAAAGGATTAAAAACATAAAATCTTTCATTTTCCACATAAAATATCATAAAATATTTTTTAAAATTCATATTCCAAATAATATTTGGGCATCACATAAAATATAATGACCAAAATCTAATTTCTTTTGAAAAAAAATGAAATCAAAAATTTAAATAAGGATTAAGAGTATTTAATTCTTTAAAAACCCATGAGAACATAAATTTTATGTTTCATAAATAATAATTATCATGATAGTGGTAATTTCAATTCATGTTTGATATATTAAAAACCCAATTTCAAAAAAATATAAAAAATAACCTCAATAGAAAACATTAAAAATATTATTTCAAAACAACTAGAAAAATGTAAAAGATATTTTTAATGTTAATTCAAATAATAAATTGAGTATAATAAATAATTTATTGAAAATATTTAAGATACATGGATATGGATGCAATATAGTCATAAAGAAAAAAAATTAAAATAGTTTAATCAAGGTTATAATAAAAACCTCTTACCTCAATAATGACTTTCCACTTACCTTCTTTAAATATTATATTATAAATATATATTAATTATTTAATTATTTAATGTAATTTTTCAGTTTTTATACAAGTTATAATAACTTTTATTTCATTTACTATCATATATTCTATAGCTTCTAAATTGATAAATTCATGTCATATGTTTTGAGAAAATTTGGGTCAAGATCTAAAAACAACTTAGGTATGTTATATATAGTAAAAGGGTTCATAGTTCCACAATATATAGAATGTTAATCATGAAGTTATTATCATTTTTATACATTAAATACAATTTCATATCCTTCTATAAAATTTATATGCGAAAAATGAATTACATTTCTTCATGTAGGTGGTAGTCCACATATACGCATGAGTGAAATTATCATTTTAAAATAAAGGTACGGGTAATAAGTTATGTAATTTTTTATATTAAAATGATCATAATAATATAAAAAATATCATATATATTTATTAATTTCATCATACTAACTATCCATGTGAGTTGGTGGGGAAAAATGAAACATATCGCTTTGTGAAGGCGGGAGTCGGAACGTACGCGTGATTGATGTTTTCATTTATAGTAGTATGGAAAATGAGATTAAAGGGTTATAATATAAATATAATAAAATTTCAATATATTTTAAATATTTATGTTATTATATAATCATGGTTATGAAAGATCTGAAGGACATATAAGATTGAATGAATATGAAAGAACTCAATTAAGAGTTGTACTTATTCTTTAAAAACCCACTTTTTGTTTACACCTTACTCCTTATAGGTTGGTATTTTGGGATACAATAAACAATATGATATGGGATGATGATTTTTGAATGTATTTTCAAAATTAATGCCTAATATATAGCGCTCAATGATGGATAAAAAGGTAGGGGAGAAGGTTCACTTTTATAAGGGAGGAGAGTGCCACTCCTGTAATTATTAATAAATATTAAATATTATTAATTTTTTACTCATCATAAGGAGGCTATAAAAAAAACAAATAAGAAGTTAAGGTCATAACAGTAAAAATACCCTAATATAATAAGATTTAATATGATATTGTTTTATCTTATCACAATGTCTTAACCATATTTATCTGGTTTTCCATTAACCCTAGTGATAAAAATTAAACGTGGAAACTATTCATTATTCTAAAAAATTAAATTGACCTCATTACTAAATTTGATCCTCAGGATTCAAAATATGAAATAAAATTTTGAATAATAAATCTATAAATGTGACATAAATTAATTTTAATATAAAAATTCAATACACAATGAAAAACACTTTTTATCAAAAAAATTCTTTTAATCATAAAAACTAATCTATAATAAAATAAAGTATATAATTGATTCCTATGGAATAATTACAAAAATGATATTAATTTTTTTAAAAAAAATATTTCAAAACAATTTTTAGTTTTAACAAAAAAAACATAATTTTCCACCATTCACCCAAAATTAAATCATTTCAAAAAACTTCTAAAAACATTCCCTATGTTAAATTTTATATAATGGTATGAAAAATATATTTTATTTTTTGAAATTAAATTTCAATGATTTAAACATTTAAATTTTAAATAAAACCATATAATATAGAGAAAAAATTTTAATTATGATAAAATTATTTCTTTTTTTGATATTATATTATTGTAATGAATGTGAATCCACCAAATAAAGTCACGAATATTAATAAGGAATTAAATTTATTTATTATTAACATTACATGGGATGTTACAATAATGATATATTATATAGTAGGTATAATCACTATATTGGATGTGTATGTTATTATTAGTATTATTTTATGCTAACTATATTTATATAGGGATGTTATGACTTTAATATATATCCTCGTATAAAATGATGTATAGTTTCTAATTGATTTTTTAATTGCTAGAAAGATTATAGACATTAATTCATATATCATAGTCACTCCTATAGTAAGGGAAGAGATTATTAAGTTTACTAGTTGTGAATCTATATAATTAATTAGAAAATGTGTATCAGCATGGTATGCTCTAGTTCATTTTTGTCTATGAAATTCGATGAGAATTTAATTTGGGCCTTGATTATTGAAGGGAAAAGTAAGATACCATAATACAATATGAACCATTTCCATAGAATTCTTTAAAAAAAAATAAGAGTGGGTTTGTGATATTTTAAATGTGACATTTGGTCTCGGTATCATTAATTTATGGGAAAGGATAATAAATTTTTGAAGAAATATTTCAAACTATTTAGATTTTAAATATGTTAGGTGAAAAAATGTACCATTTTTTTCAAGGATTTATAGTTTTTATATCATTATATTTATTAATTTCTGATCATGGATAAAAATGAAACATTAATTAATTTTCTTATCTCATTAGAGACCCGATGAGAATATTAATCATTGTCTTAAAAACATTTAGAAATCATAAATTGTATGTTAAGATATTGAATTCTATTTTTTTAGATCCCAAAGATGAAATTCCTTGAGAATATTTTTTAATATGGAATACCTATTGATCTGAAAACATTTCACTTATGATTTCATTGGAGATTATAATAAATGCTTTAAAATATGTTTTTTATGGTTAATTTCTTATTTTTATTAATATATAATAAAATCCTTTTCCAATATAGTTCTTTCAGTGAATGTATTAACGAATAAAAGGTTTATAACATTTTTAAATATTTTTTTATTGTGTAATTATAAGAGAGAATTTGATGATTGACCTCAATTCTAATTATAATATTACCCATTTCGGTTAGAAACCATAAATAATTTTGTGGTGAATTTATCATTTTCATAAGGTATTTTTTGCTATAGTTTTAATGGGATACAGTATATAGTTATAGATAGATTTAGTTTCGTGAGACTAATTATCTTAAGCATGATCTTGTGTAGGATATGGGGGTCCATACTCTTAAGAGTTAGTAAAATAATTTATTCAATGATATTTTTATCATGTATACTAATAATTAATTCCAAAAGTATGTATTTTATTTTCATAATTTAAATATTTTTTTGGAATTGTGGGATTAATTTCTTATGTAATTTTATATTGATATTATATATTTTATTATAAATGAAAATTCATTATATTTAATATCATATATTAATTAGGTTTATGGATTAAATAATGTGTGGTAAATTATGTCACTTTTTAAAGAGTTACATTAGGATTTATCTTACAAGGAATATCACATTGTTTTAATACCATTTTGAATCACTCTATCATTGATGTTTTCATTTAAATTTGTTTAGAGTTTTTAGTATGAAATTAATCATTAACGTATATGTGGTATGGATTATATATTGTCAGATACTCTAAATATTTATTATCATTTTAGTTTTATTGAACATATTTAGGTTTTATTATATTTTAAATAAGAATTAATTATATAAAATCATATTTCATGATAGAAAAATCATCATAGTTTAACAAAGTTATACCATAGAGTTCATTGATAATTTTTATAGTATAGGATAAAGAGGGAAATTACTGGATTTTTTTTTGTTTATTACCAACAAATATATAAATAAAAAAATAAAATATCAGTGATAATTCTATAATCATTACTTATTTCATCGTTTAAATGTGATTGGATTTCAAGGTATTTTTTGAATGGATTTCCAAGGTCCTGGAAATGCTGAAAAACATTTTTAGTTATTATTTATCAGATGACTTGAATAATAAATTTCCATCTAATTAGTAATGTTTATAAATGTAGTAATTTATTAAAGAATAATATTTAATATATTAAATACATTCTGGGGCACTCAATGTAGTTTTTTTATAAAATTAGGTCAATAATGTTTTTTGTAGGGAGTGTAAAAAAAATTTGTACTCAGGTGAAGATGAGTATAACATGTTTTTATTTAACTGATGGGTATTCTGAGTTCAATATAATTATTCTTAAAATTTCAAATCAATTATTTATACATGATATATTTAGTTCATGGGATGATCATTTTTGTTTTTTATCTATTATATAATAATAATAGACTATATTTAATTTCTATATCTTTCTTTATGGAATTAAACTGATGTTTAAGTTGATCTAATTTATATCAGATAGAAGCTATTCAAGTATCACTATTTGGGACTAGAATGGTGTATAAATAACCATATAAGGATTAGTTTACAAAGAACATAATATATATTTATTAGAGAACATAAAAGCTACATGTAAATCAAAAGAAGTGGCCTCATTAATTTATTATTGGATATCATGTCATTGTTAATGTCCCACAATGATTGGGATAATGATATTTATGTTAGTAATATAAATTGGAATCTTTTTTTATATTACTATTAGAGATCTTGCAGAGAATTGTATTGGTTGGTTATATGTTTTAGTTACCATTAATATATAATTATATTCAAGAAAATTTTCATAAAAACAATTTGAGAAAATATATACTGGATTATTCTCTTGTACTTAATTTTATTTATATATAGAGAGTTAGATGCATATTTTATTGAGTGTCCAATAAAAAGATTTTTTCATTTTTATAGTATCTTAATGTTTAAATTTTTCACATAGGTTCATGTTTTGCGGTATAATGGAAATGTACAAGAGGAAAATTAAGAGAGAGATAAATATGTGAGGACTTAATTGATGGATTTTTTTATTATATATGATTAGCGATTATTATTTGGAATGATAGGTATTAATGTGGGGAGTTCTTAAAAACTGTTAAATATTAAATAAGGTTTTAAAATTTAACTCTAGAGATAAATTTTAATGAAATTATTTTGAAAAAAATCATGGTTATGTTAAAGGAAGGTGATTTATTTGGGATGGGATGAGGAGTTGAGTGAATAAAATGCCAAATATTTTTCCCAATGCCTATGTTGTCAATAAGTTGATTAATTTCATAAAAAGTTGACAAATAAGTGGAACCATGGGATAATTGATAGTCACATTGATCCTATAGAATCACCATATGTCTGGTGGAAGTCCAAGGGATGTTCAGTGCCTTGATCTCACACACATTAGTGAGGGGTTGTTTGATAATTTCGTGCTCATGAAATTTGAAAACAAAGGTATAATTTTCAGTTATATATAGTAATTTAATTTGAAATATTTCTTTCAAATATCTCCCCCTATATTTATCTTACTTAGGTTATTTCTAATCTAATTCATAATGAAATTTATATATGTCAGAGGCATTTTGATTTTGAAGTTATAATAATTGATATCCTTGTTGATTTGTTCAAATGAATTTTTTCCCATTTACCACTATCTTTGAATATATATATATCATTATAGTTTGATCGGTTTCAAGATTCAATGTGGTTATACAGGAATAGAACTATCATTAATATATATAAAAATTTATTAACTAAATGTTTTGTGAGAACTCACATTTTCATTGAGATAATGGAGTGTTAATATATGATTTATTAACTACCATTTTAATTTATCAATTTTTGTGTGTTAAATGTGTTTTATAATTGAAATAAATCTAGTTAAAAATATATTTTATGAATTATTAGGTGTATAGAATGTATTTTTATTTTTTTCATGTATATAATTATAATATAACGTTTTCAAAGTGTAAAACGTTTGGTGGATTTTAGAATATAAATAATTATTTGATGTTATAATTATTAGAAATATAAATAATGAGGTATTTCATGTTGAACATTATTTTTTCTTTATCATATTTATTTGTAATTTATTTATTGTTGTAATATAATATCACATTAATATTGGTAGACATTGTGTGAATTATTTTAAATTAAATAGTAGAAAACTTCATGTTTTGATTTATTAATAATTATAAAAATATTTATTCTCTATTTCACAATAAATGTGATTTGATATTTAACTTACTGTAATGAGTTATATTAAATTTTATTTATATAATCAACAAATAAGTGGAGATTTATTAAATATAAAATTATTATTAGTGGGATTAAATAATTGATCCTCAATTTTAAAATATTTTTAAAAATGTTATATATTTTACAAAATTCTAGGTAAATATGTTTTTGTAGAAAAGTTCATTATGTGTAAAAGTACATGATTCATTTAAAAATTGAGTTTATGGAAATTTTATAAAGATTATTTCATGTTATAATTTAATATATAAGTTCTATATATTATATTTTTGTTTAATTAAAATTTAAAAAATGATAACAAGTATTTTACATGAACAAAGGGGGAACATGAATATAGAGGTTAAAAAAAATTTGATGAGAAAATTTTCTTATTGAAAATATCATATATATGGAAAAATAATGGTGTATAGAGACTGAATTTTTAAATTATATTTTTTAATTAAATTCATTAATTTTGAAATAAATATAAAGAAGTTAAGTACAAAGTTTCTATAATAAAATTGTTATTTATTTATGTGTTATTATGACATAATCACAACTAATATGATCTTTCAATATGTTTAGTTAAATGGATGGATCCTTTGGTTTTGGTTATAATATGATTGAATATAATGACAGAAATGGTTCTAGATACGCCTTTAATTATTCCTCATAATATTATATAATCTATTATATTTATAGATAAATCCTTTATTATAAGTGTTTTAGTGGAATATAATATATTATGCACTAAAAGAAGTCAGGGTAGCAGATATAAAAATCTATAATGGTAAACACAAAAAAAATATGTAGGAACATATGCTTTTAGGGTCACTTGGTTAACATCAAACTCCTTAAATTAATAATTTATATAGTTTTTTTAAAATAATTTAATAATTCAAGTACATTAATATTATCTTTTGAAACACTTTCATATAGTTATGGTTACAATGTTTTCAATAGAGATTAATTTTTAAACTATATACATAAAATCATCTTGAGTATACATAATTCTTGAAATGAAATATTAGTAAAGGAAATACACCTTTTTAAATTGGAGATGATGTCATCAAATATCACAAATTTGATTTTACCAATGTTTCATGATTCATGTATTTTGTCATATTATTCATTATATCATTTTTTTGTTAGTTCTAAAAATTATTAAATTTAAACTTGTGATAGTGTTTTCACCTTTTTTATATGAATGCTTTCATTTAGAACTCATAATAATTAATTTTAGATTAATTTATTGATGTTGTTCCTATTTTAAACTATTTTTTTTTATTTGAGATTTTTATTTTTTATCACATTAGAGTATTTGAGGGTAAATTTCTCCCTTGAAAATGTTTATACACCCCTAGTCTTGGTCATCATCCACTAGTGGTTTGGGAGTCTGTATGATCCCATATTGTGTTTCTCTATAGACTCATGGTTTTTCTCATAGGAATGGAATATATTTAATACTTCTAATACCATTAAAAAAATTATCCTTTTAAAAATATAGACTAAAAAAGCTTTTGATCACTCTGGTTTAGAAAATTTATGTGTCGCACAGTCTTGTTTTTACAAAAAATATATGGTACGTCTATTAGTCTCACAACCCATGCCTATAAATAGTTTATTAAATAAAATGTAACGTTCGATGAGAACATCACGTGTAATAAACTTAAATCATCAAGAGATTGAAATAACATATAGATATATATGACATCAAACACATAGCGATGTAAAAGGCTTGGTAATGGTTGAATATCTCCCAGTAAATCAAATTATATATCTATTGAACTTGTAGTACACTATTAATATAAGTACTAATAGATTAAATATTTGTAAACAATTGGATCAAAATTATCCATCATGATATAATGATTCCAATAAACATGGTATAGATTTCGTACTAGTAATAAATAAAATCATGGGATGCAACATCAACTGTATAGAGATCCACCACCATAGGAGAAGGAATCAAAAATTTCATTTTCGGAAGCCTCTAAATTTTTTATAAATTCAAACCCATAAGATATACACATTGAAAATCCCAGCATAAGATTCATCTTAAAGATTAATCCTTAATTGTGCTTCATATGTGATAAAAACACACCATAATTAATGTAATACTAGAAAATCAACACTATATGTTTCACCTGCGCAACTATTTCCATCCTTTGAAGCAACTACATCATAATGAGAATCCATGGAAGTGAGCCAAATAGTATTCATTGACTCTATATTTATAAAATAATGCAGTAAGAAAATTCATTTTTCACTTCCTCTATCCATGATTACATCAACAAAAAATATCATTTATATGACTTGAAAATCCAAACATATTGATTATACTCCCATTGTGCTAGGAGGCCAAAAATTGAGGGGGACCATATGTTCTGTAGAACAATATCCCATGTATCCAATCCATCAACATATCGATGCCAATGAAAAGTAATATAATTAAGAGTGTTCCCAAATTTGGTCTGTATTGAAATCTCTCAACATGCATAAGGAGAACTGAACTTAGTAAGACAATGACATATCAAATCATTGTAGCCAAATAACCAAATAGTATGGAGTGAATGTTGGTGTCAATCCTTTATCCATTATTAAATTGGATTAAAAAAGTAAAATACTATCAAATAATTTTATAATAACATCCACAGATATACTTAACTACAAATATCCATGATTGGATAGAAGTACCAGGGACTAGTATGGAAGAGACCAATTTATCCTCTCCAAGTAAGAATATTCCCAAGGTAGGTGTAAAAAATAAATATTTTTGGTTTATTTAATGTCCAAATTCAACACTATAAAACATGATATCTATGATACTTAGATAATCGTTCATAGTTGTATCCATAATGTGATATTTTCCAATGGTATGCCTAACTTTTTTCTAAATCGAATGGTATAATTATTACATATATACCTCTTTAATAACACATTTTCAATTCATAATCCTAATGGAATCTTCCAGATCCTCTTCATCAAAGGATGAGGTCGAATCCTCATCATTGTAGGATAAAGAGGGTTCCTCACTACTTTATGGTTATAGAGGGGTATCCATTTTTTCCAATTAAATACCCAAGGATATAGTGAAAATAGTTCATTCTAACATTGATTAATCTACATGTTTTCAAGTCTTTTAGGGGTGTGGAGTAATAAATCTTTTCGAGTCGATAATTTTCTTCATGAATTTTATAACTCAACTACAGGTCGGAATCCAAAATTTAGCATATTTGATCCATTGAATCTTGGTTATATTCCCTAGAGTTGTAGTGAATCTCATATAAATTATTCTGAATGAATGTAACATATTTTGAGGTAATAAAAATTAGTTATGAATTAATAAAATAATATAAAAATATGGTTGAGGAATCATCATTAGGACATAGAGGCTATAGATATTTAAATTTACCATTCAATAACATATTTTTTGTAATACTAATTTCATCCCATATAAACATCTCCTCGGGTCCCTGTTGATAATTATCGATCAAAATATTCTCCTTAATAGGATGGATATTAATAGGTCTATCAATGGCCACATATTTCCCTATATTTATATCATTATAATCGTTATTATCCTCAGGAGATACCTTCGGTTTACCCTTTTCCACCCATAATGACTTGTTACGAGTAAGTGTATCAGTAACAGTTGTATTATAGCCATAATATTTGGAGTAATGGATAATTTTGTGACATTTATTGTGTTATTATTGTATAGTTTAGTAATATACCTCTTGTTAATAGCTAGAATAACCATTTTGAACCCAAACATAGGACAAAAGAGGTTGAGATAATTTTATTGTAGTGAAAAACCCAAAAATTAATTATCTTGTTATATGTTTGTTAGTAGAGCCTAGTTTTATCTATATGACAATTAATATATAAATTGGAAAAAGGGTGATTAATTTGAGTATGTGAAGTGAATTTCCAATGAATCCCTAATATATCAATATAATGGGTGGTTTAAAGTTATGATCAAAGTTCCAGGACCATTTTGGAACTTTCATTGGGAATACCCCAAAAACCAAAGAGTTCATTGTCCCAAAATGATAATAATAATTTTCAAATGAAAAATGGAGGAGGAAATTTGATGAGTTCATAAATCCAATGTGAAAACGAAAAATCCCTATGGACTCAAGTGGATTTCACAAGTGGTTAAAAATAACTCATGTTCTATAAATGTTTCCCAATAAACCCAAATTGTAGGTTTGAGGAATATATATGTGCCTCATACTTTGAAAATTACTTTTTTTGAGTAACCTTGATTTTGAAAATTTTTTGGTTCAATGTAAATATAACCATTCAGAACATTAAAAAGGATCATTTTATGGACAGCTCGACTGATAACAATATCTATAAAGAATCAAACTTTGGTGTTAAAATTTCTTGAGTGATCACCTATAAGGTCCTCTATATCACTCACAACATCTATAAAATTCCTATAATATTTTTTCAAAAAATGATTAATATAAAAAAAATTCTATTGGATTATTAATATCAAATAAGATCATTTATTGGAAGGAGAGAGATATTATAAATGGATATTTACTTGGATAATATAATTGTTGTTCTAAACAAATGATTCATGACGACCTCTAGTGACATCCATTTATAAGAGAAAGACTATGAATACATGAATTTATAGATGATTGTAATGATACAATTATTTATAAAAATTATTATTTAGGGTGAACAATGACAAACTACTATATAATTTTATGATCCAATGGATCAGAATTAAAAACATCTAAGATTGACAATATTTTTTTGGCATAATGGTTAAATGGAATGATTATATACTTTTAACTTCATTTATATATAATATATATGGGTATTTTTAATTTAGTATCAATTCATGCATGGATTTATGTGACTGATGGTTCTATAAAATTATGTAACCAAATTAATAAAATTAAAATGGTATTATGCTTATTTGTGATCATGTTTAATCATCAGATTGAATTTGTGAGATGAAATAGTGGGATATATCCCTTTATTTATTGACCTAGATATTAATTAAACTTATAGATCAGGTAGCCAACTAATGTCATTAATCATTAGGATTCCCTTATTATTAGAGATTCTATTGATGATGATAGGATTTACTATATTTTATAGTAGTGTTTAGAGATGATATTTTTTCCAAGTTCTTTCCCCAATAATGTTTTAAATAGTTTATACTTTTATCCTTAATGATATTATTTTATTTTAAATGTTGTATAAAATTTCATAACCAACCTTGGTTATTCTATATAATATTGAGAGACTTGGATATTATATCCAATTATAAAGTATGTATAATTATTTTACATGTGGTTATTTAATATTTTTACCTGGTTTTGGGCTCTACACATCAACATCCTCCATTAATTTATTTATATCCTTCTATGTTAAAATTTTATTATGTTGAAGGAAATATTTCAAATAAAACAATGCTAATATTTAAAATTATAAGGATAAAAATAATACATCATGGTATAATAAATAGAAAACAAATTTATAGGAATATTGGAGAGTCCCAAGATTATAAAATTATATGTTTCCCTTAAAATGATCCCCCTATGATCCAAGATTATCATGACTACATTTTCATCTAGTAAAGTGTAAATGATCATTGTGTCTTTATTAGCCATATTGTAACATCTTTTAAACATGTTATTAATCAACTATCTTGTTATGTGGAATTTATTTAAAAATTTAAATGATTATATCCATTTATAGTTCAATAATAAAACATGAAACCATTTTATTATCCACAAAAAAATCCAAATTAAAAATTACTAGCCTATATCTATGTAGTTGTTCTGAAATGAGAAAAAACATGAAGTGCTTGTAGCCTCTACCATTATGAATATCATATGATCCAATATCCTCTCTTAGTGAGTCATATGCATGATCCATAACCATTAAGTTAATTTCCAAACTCAAGGGAGTGATAAAATATCTATATCTAATATTTAAATTCATTTTTAGAAGTTGACACATTGATGGAGTCTATATATAAATTATTTTATAATGACAAGGACACTTATCATTACATTGTTAGTGTAATATATTTTATTAAGAATAATAGTTTAACAATGAGGTTACATGTATTTTTATATAACATAACATTGCATGAAAAAATTCAAGAAAGCTATTAGGTTAACTAGATAGATATATCAGCCATTTGAAAGTCGTTTCTAGTTATAGTTTAAGTGTTAATATTATAAAAATACATTGTAGAACATATATAGGTGTGAATAGTTGGGATTGATATCTAGTAATCTGAAAAAATGGTTCTATAAAAACATTTTTAGGTTCCCATTATAGAATATGAGATCAATAATATCTAAATTCACATAATCACAATATAAAAAGTTCAAAGTGGGAAAAATGTTTCTTCGTGTTACTATGTTATCAGGATAAATTAAAAATTGTGTACATTCTATACTAGGAGACAAATAATCACTAAAATTATTCCATACTAATAGATTCTAGTCCAATTTTCACCCACATGGTTGTAGTGTATCATTATTAAAAATGATTTAATCTCAAAATCATTTTCAACTAAAGGAGTAAAAACATAGTGATCATCCTTGTTAATGAGGATAATAACAAAAATATCATTTTCCTAAAACTAGTTTAGCACAAAATTGTTGAATCATGGGTGTTTTATTAGTAATATTAAATTGATATAGGGGATATGGACTCCAATAATATATAGAAGACAATTTACCTATTTGGAATTTATAATGAGATATTTCCCCTACAAATAATCCAATTATAGTTGTCCAATGAAATTCAGAAAGATCTTAGTTGGTTTTATGAAAGTGAGGTGGATGATTATTATCTAGTTCCAATGAAATATATCATATTTGAATATTCTCTTCACATATATTATAAACCTAGGGAGTGACTTGAGATATAATCCCATTACACCATCAATTTCATTCCCTTCATAATTTCATCAAGACCCCAAAAATTGATTTTAGAATCATCCAATGGACCATAAAATATTCTCAACTAGGGATAAAAAAACATCCCCTCAACATAAAAATCCAAAAAAGAGTTTTCAATTATAAACCTAATATTTTTTTAAATAATTTAAAAACCATGATCACTAAATGAATATGAACATTCATCTATCAGAGAACATTTTAAATGAGGAATCTTCATCCGATGAATGATATAAATGTATTTTTCTAGTTAATTAACACCATGGAGAAATTATTTTACCTTTCATCAAAATTGAAATATGAATCCCACATTATATAGGTAGATCAAAATAATTCTAGAGTATTTTTTTATAGTGAATTAAATATATCTCATTACTACTTGGGTTTTTCTACCTTAATATTTTAATGAGGAATATTTGTTAATTTGTTGAAAGTTGTATTTCCTTACATTAAAATATTATTGTCATGAATAATCCTCACTACTACACCTCCTTGGATACCAGTGAATATGGTTGTAACCATCATTGACTACCTCTAATAGGATACTGGTTGGAAACTTTAACCAATAGTATAGAACATGAAAAACTAAGAGGTGTTACTGCCAATATATACATGGAATGGTAAATAAACCACCCAAAAAATATACATATATATATATATATGACATCTCAATAACATTATTTAAATTTCATAAAATATGGAAACAAATTAAAATGGTTAATAAACAATGAACTACTCCAATGGAAGTGAACACAAACTCTAGTAACTCTTGATCAACTAACTTGTGCTAAAACATCCAAATTGATCACCAACTCACACTTGGGGTCCTGCAATATAAATAAATATATTGTTAGGACCAATAGGGGCCTATATACCCTGAGAGGGGGGGTGAATCAGGGTACGGATATTCTTTTTCAAAGTTCTTTCTGCCCCACTGGATCTTGACCTCTTTGTTACAAGGGTCACTTTGTTTGCATTTGTGTGGTTACTGTGATCACATGTCTCCTTTACCTGATGATGATGCTTTGAATGCAATGCAGGGAAGTAAGCAGGCAGACACGGAGATTTTTACTTGGTTCACCGCTAAGGGCTACGTCCAAGGAGCATACGCCGACAAGTTGCCAGTTCGTACCAAATTCCACTAGACTTCACTAGCTGTGGATTACAATGTTCGGGCTAGATCACTTCTATGCCCAGGCTCACTGCCTTTACAATGTTTAGGGTCAGCTCACTGCTTTCCCAAGGGTCACTCCCTGTTTCTCTCTCTCTGGCTCACTGCCGGTGGAGAGGATCACCTTCTTCCTCTTACTAAGCTCACTGCTCTTGGAAGGAATCCACTCACATTTTATAGACCTGTAGGTCTCTTCATTTGCATGAATGAATGCATCTTTCTCTGTGTGTAGATGCTATGTTGAAGTACAACTTTCACCCGTAGATGAATATTTCTTTGCACCGAAGGTATCGGGCAAACTTCCAGCTTCCACGCAGCCTGAAAACACTGCTGGAACAAACCTTACTTGGCGCGCAAGTCAACCTCGACGCGCAAGTATCGGCGCGCAATTCACAACGGGCGCGCAAGTCCTCCTCTGACACTTGCGCGACACAAGCTTCCTCAACTCCAAAACTTGCGAAACTCTCTTCCTTTTACGTCCAAACCACTATTGGCGTGCAACTGCAAACCGGCCCGCAACTTCTAACACCGGTGCACAACTTCAACCACTGGCGCGCAATTCCCACCTGCGCGACCACACACACCACTTGTCGTTGATTCTTCAGCCCCCATTCGCCTCATTGCGATTCTGATAGCGATCAAGGATTTACTCAACACATACTCTAAGCCCACATGAGCACTACTCGGCGTGAGAAACAAGGGTAAATGAAAAGTTCATCAATGAATCACTTCATCTCTGACAACCACTGTTGACACCAAACTGATACCAATTTGTACTAAACTAATACCAATTGTTGATGGATTTGTTGGAACACCAATGTTCGGTTTGGAAATAGTTGTACCACTTTCCAACACCACTCTTGTTCTTATATCACGATCCTCATTTGTCGGGATATCTATTCTTTGATCGATCACTTCTAGCATCGTCAGATTTAATACGCTCCCCCTTTCTGCTCACAGCTTCAACACCTCTTTAGCCATATTTCCTGTGTTGTCCAAGCTAAGATCTGGCTAAGCACATTCAACTAGCTTCAACTCCCCCTATCTGGTTTCTCCACCTGTCAGCTTCTCCCCATATCATTCATGATTTATCAAATCTCCACATTGTCTCCCCCTTGAACAATCACTATTTTCTCCCCCTTTGTCAACGAACCCAAAGGCAGTCCTTTGCAGACTGTAACAGAGTAGAGAACAAATCAGCTCATTAGGGGAAAACACATCATACCTAGGGGAGAGGGGGTCCCATATCCACACTATTTCAAGTGTCGGGAATCGACTGAACTCCCAGAGCTAGTCGATGCCTCTCAAAAGCTTCCTTGGGTAAGGCCTTTGTCAGAATGTCTGCAACCTGTAGCTTTGTAGGCACATACTCCAACTTCACGATTCCTTGCTCAACCTTCTAATTGATAAAATGATACTTAATATCAATGTGCTTTGTCCTTGAGTGATGGACGGGATTTTTGCTGAGATTTATAGCACTTGAGTTATCATACTGGATTCTGAGCGGAGACTTCACTTCAACTCCCATATCTTCAAGCTGCTGCTTCATCCACAATAACTGTGTGCGTGCTTGAGTGGCCGCAATATACTCAGCTTCTGTGGTGCTCAATGAAATGCAATCTTGTTTCTTGCTTAGCCAAGAAATACACAATCCACCAAGATAGAATGCACCACCTGACATTGATTTTCTATCATCTGCTGAACCGGCCCAGTCTGCATCATTATATCTCAATAACTCTATCTGAGATTTGTCGTTGTATGTCAAGCCGAAGTCCACCGTGCCCTTAATATACCGGAGTATTCTTTTCACTGCAAGCATGTGACTTTCCTTGGGATTACTTTGATATCTCGCTGCTTGGCATGTGGCGAAAACAATATCAGGCCTTGTTGCGGTTAGGTACAACAGACTTCCAATGATTTGCCTGCATTCTGTGATATTAACTGCCTTTTCATCCTCAACTTTTGATAATTTCATCCGGGTAGAAACCAGAGTCTTCATCTCCTTGTAATTTTCCATTCCAAATCATTCCAAAGCATCCTTGGCATATTTGGATTGAGAAATTAATGTGTCATTCCTGCCTTGTGTAACGCTGAAAGCCAAGATTCTTCAAATACTGATATAACCTTCAGTACAATGCTCTTAGTGCTCGTTTCAGCCCATATAACGCCTTCTTCATCCTGCAAACATTGTTCTCATCCTCATGAATGAGAAAACCATCTGGCTTCTCAATATAAACCTTTATCTGGGAGTCTCCTTTGCACATCAGTCGTTCTTTGTTCCGAATCAATGTGTCATATTCATTCATCTTGTTTTAATAGACCCATTTAGTCCTAATGACGTTTTTATCTTCTTGCCTCGAAACAATCTCCCACTTCTGATTCTTCTCAATCTGATCTATCTCTTTGTTCATGGATGAACCAACCTTTCATCATCAGTTGCATCAGTAATGCATTTTAGCTCAACCTAAGATAGAAAAGATGCATGCTGCAGTGATTTCATTATCCTTTTCTGAACTGGAGCTTCCTGATCACCAATAATATTCTGTCCATCAATTTCAGCTCATCACTTTGGCATCCTTGTAGACACAAACTAGACACTTTCATGTTCATCATTGGTGTCTTATTCTAAATCAGCATAAGCCACTTCTTCTCTCCCTGTATTGCTTTCTTCCTCAGCAGTTTCATCAGGAAGTTGTTCACTGACTCATTTTTAGTGGCTTCATTTCTTTCAGATACTTTTCTCAGATTTTTTTTTAGACACATTTAATTTTCTCTTGCAGCTTCTTGGTATCCTGAAAGCAGTCAGTTGATACCACGTTGTTAGAACAAAATAGATAATCATGAAAACCCGTGTGTTGCTTCTTTTACACCAATCATTCTTCATGAGCATAAACATTCATCCTTCATATCATATTGAGATCATGCATCTGATTAGGACATAGAATGCTCCCCCTGTGTTATGCAACTCTTCAAGTTGTTAGGCCCAACAGATTAGACCCATAACACATCTTTTCCTCCTGCATCATTTGTTCTCATCTTCCACTCAGATTTGAGCCATTAACAAAATCTCTAAGCCTACTGAGTTGGAACTCGGTGTAGGAAACAAGAGACAAAGTCAATAACACAAACACTTCCTGATGTGCACTGTTGCTCCATTTTATCATCAACTTTGATACCTGATTTGTATCAATTGAAACTCTGGAGTACATCACTTCTCCACTTTGCATCCTTAGATGCCACTTCCCCTTGGATTGTATCTCCCTAAAACCTGAAACACACAGATCATATGTTAATAGAATTTATATTCATAGAGAGAGGGGTTTTCCTTCTGGACTTCTCAAGATGAGGATTGTGGTTGATCCTGATGGGTCAACCCATTGATTCTTTCTTGGAGGGAATCACACTTTTTTCTTGATTCCTCCAGCTGCCTAGCCAACTTCAACTGTTCTGGCCATATGACTAGGCATTCATTGCCTACATTTTGAGCCTTATTCTGATATGTAGATTTGGTAGGCTCGGCCTTCCTTACCACTTGGGGTATAAACCCGCTAGTACAAATTTCCTTCTTTGAGGTTCTATCAAAATTCCATTTTCCTTGATTATTTCTCTTAGTAGGAACCTCTCTATTTGGAATCTTCCCTTTCTTCTTCTCCCATCGTAGGGGTCTTCCTCTTTCCTTCGCTTCTCGCTGAGAAACATGATATGAGAATTTTTCAATACGTTCTTTGTTCATATTTCTTTTAACAGATATCTGAGTCACCACCCTATTTTTCATTAGTGGTGGGTTCTCCACTGAACGTCCATTCTTCTTACTCACAGCTGTAGCATTTCCTCCCTTTTTCTTCCATATTTGTTCATGTTCATTCTTAGGGGCAGTTGTGAGTGTGACAGAGGAGGTGACTGATACACCTTTCGTTTAGCTCTATATGATTCAACTAAGGCTCTAAGCCTGTTATCAAATATACCGCATTGTCTCCTAGTGTAGAATTTCTCATTATGCATCACTAGGGATGAGAATCTCCTTTCGAGTCCCTTTTCATTTCTTGCTTTCTTCTTGCTACAATTTCTTGCCAAATGCCCATAATTAGAACATATAAAACAATTTCCATCAAAGGCATACCTCTTTTCATCGTTTCTATATCGAGATGCTGATACACCTTGAGTTCTTCTTCTGACACGAGGCTCTTGATCTTCCTGACACATACTCATGGTGTGTCCCATTCTTCCACAGTAATAGCATCTAACTGATGCTTTCCTCTGAGAGACTATTCTCTCTAATTTCTCAGGACGCTTCTTCTTATTCTCAGATTCAGCAAAGTTTCTATTTTCACAGCCTGAAATGTATTCCAGATCATCTGGACAGAAGCTTGATGTGTGGCTGTGAATCCCGCAGAAATAGCACATGTCATCACTACTTTTTGTAAATGTTCTCTTAGGCCTATCTCCAGCACCTATAGGATTTCTTTCACATCTGGAATTCTTCACATCTCTCTTTCTATCTTGCACGGGAGGGGATTCATCAAATCCGATACCAGTTGTTCCCAAACTGTATGGTCTTTGGGCTGAGAAAATTTGTTCTTGCCTCTTTTCAGAAATAGCAAATTTTCTTTTCATTTCATCATCACCTGTCGAAGGATAATCAAATAGCAGGTGTAAGGCATCATTCATTTTGGGCTTTCCTCTAGCATTGGATTTCTCCACTTCTTTCTTCACTGATTCTAGTTCTTCTTCCAACTTTTGAATTTTCATATCCCTTGATTCAAGTTGGGAATTGAGTTCTTTTCTGAGATTCTTTCCACAACTCATCTCATCTTCCAGTTCACGCTTCAACTTATCAACCATGTCATTTTGATCCTTTACCTTCAATTTTTCTTGAGAAACAGAATCAGAACAACATGCATTCTCTTGTTGTATCCTTTGATTATTCTGAACTTCTACAGACAACTGTGTTGCTAGATCATCATTTTTTTCTTTCAAATTTTGAACTTCATCTGACTTCTGATTCTCTACACATTCATCGGAATTTTTTTTTCCTTTCATTCTATCCATCTTCTGCAGCTCTTCAGCATGTGAATCATTCTTCTCTGTTAGGTCAGTAACTATATCAATAAGCCTTTGATTTAAGCCTTTTATCTTGTTGACCTCAATCTCCAATCCCCTGATCTGGATATCTTCAGATTTCGCTTCTTCAGTGTTTCCAACATCACTTGGAATATTAGGTTATTCGATGCTTTTGAATTGATCTTTTACTTTTATATTCATGCCATCGATCTCCCTTTTCTGTTCATCAATCTTAATCTTATACTCACTAACCGATTCTGAGTTTTCTCGTGTTGATAACTTGAGTTTCTCAATTTCTTCCATCAACTCAGACTTCTTTTATTCCTTCTGCTGCATATAGAGTTCGGCATCGTGAACAACTTTGTTGGATTTCTTTGTTTTTGCTCTCCAAACATCTATCTCCCCAAGAGCAGCCTCCAACTCATCTCGCATATCTATTCTTCCTTCAATTTCTTCTTCTGTTTCAATATCACTCAGATTCTCATGTACTTCACTCATTCCAACATCATGATTGACTGAATCAATCTTTTCTCTATCAGATTCATCCATACCATCCTTCAGTAAGCTGTTTGATTCTTTTAGTCGAATCACACTTTTTTCCGAAAACACTTACACACTGAGGGAATTTACCTGACTTCTAATTCTTCTTTGATGCTTTTCATTTTCCCATGGCAGATTGAGAGATAAGATAAAAATGTATCTTTAACCACACAGAACGACTACACCAAGTCGAAGCAAAAAAAATCTGATAAAAGCAACCTATCCCTTTGATACCAATTTTTAGGACCAATAGGGGCCTATATACCCTGAGAGGGGGGGTTAATCAGGGTATGGATATTCTTTTTCAAAGTTCTTTCTGCCCCACTGGATCTTGACCTCTTTGTTACAAGGGTCACTTTGTTTTCATTTGTGTGGTTACAGTGATCACTTGTCTCCTTTACCTGATGATGATGCTTTGAATGAAATGTAGGGAAGTAAGCAGGCAGACACGAAGATTTTTACTTGGTTCACCGCTAAGGGCTACGTCCAAGGAGCATATGCCGACAAGTTTCCAGTTCGTACCAAATTCCACTAGACTTCACTAGCTGTGGATTACAATGTTCGGGCTAGATCACTTCTATGCCCATGCTCACTGCCTTTACAATGTTTAGGGTCAGATAACTGCTTTCCCAAGGGTCACTCCATGTTTCTCTCTCTCGGGCTCACTGCCGGTGGAGAGGATCACCTTCTTCCTCTTCCTAAGCTCACTGCTCTTGGAAGGAATCCACTCACAGTTTATAGACCTGTAGGTCTCTTCATTTGCATGAATGAATGCATCTTTCTCTGTGTGTAGATGCTATGTTGAAGTACAACTTTCACCCGTAGATGAATATTTCTTTGCACCGAAGGTATTGGTCAAACTTCCAGCTTCCATGCAGCCTGAAAACACTGCTGGAACAAACCTTACTTGGCGCACAAGTCAACCTCGACGCGCAAGTATCGGCGCGCAAGTCACAACGGGCGCGCAAGTCACAACGGGCGCGCAAGTCCTCCTCTGACACTTGCGCGACACAAGCTTCCTCAACTCCAAACTTGCGCGACTCTCTTCCTTTTACGCGCAAACCACTATTGGCGCGCAACTGCAAACCGGTGCGCAACTTCTAACACCGTCGCACAACTTCAACCACTGGCGCGCAAGTCCCACCTGCGCGACCACACACACCACTTGCGCGACCACCACACCTGCGCGACGGGAGCTCTGAGTTGAACTCCGGTGAAGAATGAAGAGGGGTGGTCCAGTATTTATAGGCAAATTGACCACCCTGCACGACGGCGCGCAAGTCACCTGCGCGACCCAGTCTCGGCGCGCAAGTCTTCTCCCCTTTTAGACACTTGCGCGACCAACTCCCAAACTTGCGCGAACCTACTTCCTTTTCCATATTTGGATCTTCTGATCTTGAAAAACATATGGCGTGCAAGTTTCCTATACTCCAAGTCCACGGCGCGCAAGTCCCTTTTCCAAAAACACTTTTCTTCATTTGCCGATTTTCAGGCCCAAAAATTTGGCAAACACTGGAAAACGGCGCCACCTTGTATCCGTTCTTTTGTACCGCCTCCAGATCATCCATTCCTTTTATCGAAGTTATTGAATCAAACATGGATCGTTGACCTCATCTCTTGAACTCGACATTCCACCATGAAATCCTCTTTGTCAAAAAATTTGTTTGTCATTGTTTTGCTTTGTCAACAATCACTACTCAGATGTCTACTTTGTCAACAAACACAATCACCTCAAAAATTCTTCAATGATACCTTGAGGGATTTTGGCCCAACAATCTCCCCCTTTGGGTTTGTTGACAACTCTTACAAAACAAAGATACGTCGTTGAATCTTCAGCCTCCATTCTCCTCATTGCGATTCTGATAGCGATCAAGGATTTACTCAACACATACTCTAAGCCCACATGAGCACTGCTCGGCGTGAGAAATAAGAGTAAATGAAAAGTTCATGAATGAATCACTTCATCTCTGAAAACCACTGCTGACACCAAACTGATACCAATTTGTACTAAACTGATACCAATTGTTGATGGATTTGTTGGAAGACCAATGTTCGGTTTGGAAATAGTCGTACCACTTTCCAACACTACTCTTATGCTTATATCACGATCCTTAGTTATCGTGATATCTATTCTTTGATCGATCACTTCTAGCATCGTCAGATTTAATACGCTCCCCCTTTCTGCTCACAACTTCAACACCTCTTTAGCCATATTTCCTGTGTTGTCCAAGCTAAGCTCTGGCTAAGCACATTCAACTAGCTCCAACTCCCCCTATCTGGCTGCTCCACCTATCAGCTTCTCCCCATATCATTCATGATTTATCAAATCTCCACATTGTCTCCCCCTTGAACAATCACTATTTTCTCCCCCTTTGTCAACGAACCCAAAGGCAGTCCTTTGCAGACTGTAACAGAGTAGAGAACAAATCAGCTCATTAGGGAAAAACACATCATACCTAGGGGAGAGGGGGGGTCCCATATCCACACTATTTCAAGTGTTGGGAATCGACTGAACTCCCAGAGCCAGTCGATGCCTCTCAAAAGCTTCCTTGGGTAAGGACTTTTTCAGAATGTCTGCAACCTGTAGCTCTGTAGGCACGTACTCCAACTTCAAGATTCCTTGCTCAACCTTCTCCTTGATAAAATGATACTTAATATCAATGTGCTTTGTCCTTGAGTGATGGACGTGATTTTTGTTGAGATTTATAGCACTTGAGTTATCATACTGGATTCTGATTGGAGACTTCACTTCAACTCTCATATCTTCAAGCTGCTACTTCATCCACAATAACTGTGTGAATACTTGAGTGGCCGCAATATACTCAGCTTCTATGGTGCTCAATGAAATGCAATCTTGTTTCTTGCTTAGACAAGAAATACACAATCCACCAAGATAGAATGCACCACCTGACATTGATTTTCTATCATCTGCTGAACCGGCCCAGTCTGCATCAGTATATCTCAATAAATCTGTCTGAGATTTGTCGTTGTATGTCAAGCTGAAGTCCACCGTGTACTTAATATACCGGAGTATTCTTTTCACTGTAAGCATGTGACTTTCCTTGGGATTACTCTGATATCTCACTGCTTGGCATGTGGCGAAAACAATATCAGGCCTTGTTGCGGTTAAGTACAACAGACTTCCAATGATTTGCCTATATTCTGTGATATTAACTGCCTTTTCATCCTCAACTTTTGATAATTTCATCCGGGTAGAAACTAGAGTCTTCATCTCCTTGTAATTTTCCATTCCAAATCATTCCAAAGCATCCTTGGCATATTTGGATTGGGAAATGAATGTGTCATTCCTGACTTGTGTAACGCTGAAATCCAAGATTCTTCAAATACTGATATAACCTTCAGTACAATGCTCTTAGTGCTCGTTTTAGCCCATATAACGCCTTCTTCAGCCTGAAAACTTTGTTCTCATCCTCATGAATGAGAAAACCATCTGGATTTTCAATATAAACCTTTATCTGGGAGTCTCCTTTGCACATCAGTCGTGCTTTGTTCTGAATCAATGTGCCATATTCATTCATCTGGTTTTAATAGACCCATTTAGTCCTAATGACATTTTTATATGCTTGCCTCGAAACAATCTCCCACTTCTGATTCTTCTCAATCTGATCTATCTCTTTTTTCATGGATGAACCAACCTTTCATCATCAGTTGCATCAGAAATGCATTTTAGCTCAACCTAAGATAGAAAAGATGCATGCTGCAGTGATTTAATTATCCTTTTCTGAACTGGAGCTGCCTGATCACCAATAATATTCTGTCCATCAATTTCATCTCATCACTTTGGCATCCTTGTAGACACAAACTAGACACTTTCATGTTCATCATTGGTGTCTTATTCTAAATCATCATAAGCCACTTCTGCTCTCCCTGTGTTGCTTTCTTCCTCAGCAGTTTCATCAGGAAGTTGTTCACTGACTCATTTTTCAGTGGCTTCATTTCATTCAGATGCTTTTCTCATATTTTTTTTAGACACCTTTAATTTTCTCTTGCAACTTCTTGGTATCCTGAAAGCAGTCAGTTGATACCACGTTGTTAGAACAAAATAGATAATCATGAAAACCCGTGTGTTGCTGCTTTTACACCAATCATTCTTCATGAGCATAAACATTCATCCTTCATGTAATATTGAGATCATGCATCTGATTAGGACATAGAATTCTCCCCCTGTGTTATGCAACTCTTCAAGTTGTTAGGCCCAACAGATTAGACCCATAACACGTCTTTTCCTCCTGCATCATTTGTTCTCATCTTCCACTCAGATTTGAGCCATTAACAAAATCTATAAGCCTACTGAGTTGGAACTCGGTGTAGGAAACAAGAGACAAAGTCAATAACACAAACACTTCCTGATGTGCACTGTTGCTCCCTTTTATCATCAACTTTGATACCTGATTTGTATCAATTGAAACTCTAGAGCACATCACTTCTCCACTTTGCATCCTTAGATGCCACTTCCCCTTGGATTGTATCTCCCTAAAACCTGAAACACACAGATCATATGTTAATAGCATTTATATACATAGGGAGAGGGGTTTTCCTTCTGGACTCCTCAAGATGAGGATTGTGGTTGATCCTGATGGGTCAACCCATTGATTCTTTCTTGGAGGGCATCACACTCTTTTCTTGATTCCTCCAGCTGCCTAGCCAACTTCAACTGTTCTGGCCATATGACTAGGCATTCATTGCCTACATTTTGAGCTTTTTTCTGATATGTAGATTTGGTAGGCTCGGCCTTCCTTACCTCTTGGGGTATAAACCCGCTAGAACACATTTCCTTCTTTGAGGTTCTATCAAAATTCCATTTTCCTTGATTATTTCTCTTAGTAGGAACCTCTCTGTTTGGCATCTTCCCTTTCTTCTTCTCGCATCGTAGGGGTCTTCCTCTTTCCTTCACTTCTCGCTGATAAACATGATATGAGAATTTTTCAATACGTTCTTTGTTCATCTTTCTTTTAACAGATATCTGAGTCATCACCCTATTTTTCATTGGTGGTGGGTTCTCCACTGAACGTCCATTCTTCTTACTCACAGCTGTAGAATTTCCTCCGTTTTTCTTCCATATTTGTTCATGTTCTTTCTTAGGGGGAAGTTGTGAGTGTGACAGAGGAGGTGACTGATACACCATTCATTTAGCTCTATATGATTCAACTGGGGCTCTAAGCCTGTTATCAAACATAGCACATTGTCTGCCAGTGTAGAATTTCTCATTATGCATCACTAGGGATGAGAATCTCCTTTCGAGTCCCTTTTCATTTCTTGCTTTCTTCTTGCAACAATGTCTTGCCAAATGCCCATAATTAGAACATATAAAACAATTTCCATCAAAGGCATACCTCTTTTCATCGTTTCTATATCGAGATGCTGATACACCTTGAGTTCTTCTTCTGACACGAGGCTCTTGATCTTCCTGACACATACTCATGGTGTTTCCCATTCTTCCACAGTAATAGCATCTAACAGATGCTTTCCTCTGAGAGACTATTCTCTATAATTTCTCAGGACGCTTCTTCTTATTCTCATATTCAGAAAAGTTTCTATTTTCACAGCCTGAAATGTATTCCAGATCATCTGGACAGAAGCTTGATGTGTGGCTTTGAATCCCGCAGAAATAGCACATGTCATCACTACTTTTTGTAACTGTTCTCTTAGGCCTATCTCCAGCACCTATAGGATTTCTTTCACATCTGGAACTGTTCAAATCTCTCTTTCTATCTTGCACGGGAGGGGATTCATCAAATCCGATACCAGTTGTTCCCAAACTGTATGGTATTTGGGCTGAGAAAATTTGTGCTTGCCTCTTTTGAGAAATAGCAAATGTTCTTTTCATTTCATCATCACATATCGAAGGATAATCAAATAGCAGGTGTAAGGCATCCTTAATTTTGGGCTTTCCTCTAGCATTGGATTTCTCCACTTCTTTCTTCACTGATTCTAGTTCTTCTTCCAACGTTTGAATTTTCATATCCCTTGATTCAAGTTGGGAATTGAGTTCTTTTCTGAGATTCTTTCCACAACTCATCTCATCTTCCAGTTCACGCTTCAACTTATCAACCATGTCATTTTGATCCTTTACCTTCAATTTTTCTTGAGCAACAGAATTAGAACAACATGCATTCTCTTATTGTAGCCTTTGATTATTCTGAACTTCTGCAGACAACTGTGTTGCTAGATCATCATTCTTTGCTTTCAAATTTTGAACTTCATGTGACTTCTGATTCTCTACATATTCATCGTCCTTTTGTTTTCCTTTCATTCTATCCATCTTCTGCAGCTCTTCAACATGTGAATAATTCTTCTCTGTTAGGTCAGTAACTATATCAATAAGCCTTTGATTTAAGCCTTTTAGCTTGTTGACCTCAATCTCCAATCCCCTGATCTGGATATCATTAGATTTGGCTTCTTCAGTGTTTCCAACATCACTTGGAATATTAGGTTCTTCGATGCTTTTGAATTGATCTTTCACTTTTATATTCATGACATCGATCTCCCTTTTCTGTTCTTCAATCTTAATCTTATACTCACTAACTGATTCTGAGTTTTCTCGTGTTGATAACTTGAGTTTCTCAATTTCTTCCATCAACTCAGACATCTTTTCTTCCTGCTGCTGCATATAGATTTTGGCATCGTGAACAACTTTGTTGGATTTATTTGTTTTTGCTCTCCAAACATCTATCTCCTCAAGAGCAGCCTCCAACTCATCTCGCATATCTATTCTTCCTTCAATTTCTTCTTCTGTTTCAATATCACTCAGATTCTCATGTACTTCACTCATTCCAACATCATGATTGAGTGAATCAATCTTTTCTCTATCAGATTCATCCATACCATCCTTCAGTAAGTTGTTTGATTCTTTTAGTCGAATCACACTTTTTCCGAAAACACTTCCACACTGAGGGAATTTACCTGACTTCTGATTCTTCTTTGATGCTTTTCCTTTTCCCATGGCAGATTGAGAGATAAGAGAAAAATGTATCTTTAACCACACAGATCGACTACACCAAGTCGAAGCAAAAAAATCTGATAAAAGCAACCTATCCCTTTGATACCAATTGTTAGGACCAATAGGGGCCTATATACCCTGAGAGGGGGGGTGAATCAGGGTATGGATATTCTTTTTCAAAGTTCTTTCTGCCCCACTGGATCTTGACCTCTTTGTTACAAGGGTCACTTTGTTTACATTTGTGTGGTTACTGTGATCACTTGTCTCCTTTACCTGATGATGATGCTTTGAATGCAATGCAGGGAAGTAAGCAGGCAGACACAGAGATTTTTACTTGGTTCACCGCTAAGGGCTACGTCCAAGGAGCATACGCCGACAAGTTGCCAGTTCGTACCAAATTCCACTAGACTTCACTATCTGTGTATTACAATGTTTGGGCTAGATCACTTCTATGCCTAGGCTCACTGCCTTTACAATGTTTAGGGTCAGCTCACTGCTTTCCCAAGGGTCACTCCCTGTTTCTCTCTCTCTGGCTCACTTCCGGTGGAGAGGATCACCTTATTCCTCTTCCTAAGCTCACTTCTCTTGGAAGGAATCCACTCACAGTTTATTGACCTGTAGGTCTCTTCATTTGCATGAATGAATGCATCTTTCTCTGTGTGTAGATGCTCTGTTGAAGTACAACTTTCACCCGTAGATGAATATTTCTTTGCACCGAAGGTATCGGGCAAACTTCCAGCTTCCACGCAGCCTGAAAACACTGCTGGAACAAACCTTACTTGGCGCGCAAGTCAACCTCGACGTGCAAGTATCGGCGCGCAAGTCACAACGGGCGCGCAAGTCCTCCTCTGACACTTGCGCGACACAAGCTTCCTCAACTCCAAACTTGCGCGACTCTCTTCCTTTTACGCCCAAACCACTATTGGTGCGCAACTGCAAACCGGCGCGCAACTTCTAACACCGGCGCACAACTTCAACCACTGGAGTGCAAGTCCCACCTGCGCGACCACACACACCACTTGCGCGACCACCACACCTGCGCGACGGGAGCTCTGAGTTGAACTCCGGTGAAGAATGAAGAGGGGGGTCCAGTATTTATAGGCAAATTGACCACCCTGCGCGACGGCGCGCAAGTCACCTGTGTGACCCAGTCTCGGCGCGCAAGTCTTCTCCCCTTTTAGACACTTGCGCGACCAACTCCCAAACTTGCGCGAACCTACTTCCTTTTCCATATTTTGATCATCTGATCTTGAAAAACATATGGCGTGCAAGTTTCCTATACTCCAAGTCCACGGCACGCAAGTCCCTTTGCCAAAAACACTTTTCTTCATTTGTCGATTTTCAGGCCCAAAAATTTGGCAACCACTGGAAAACGGCGCCACCTTGTATCTGTTCTTTTGTACCGCCTCCTGATAATCCATTCCTTTTATCGAAGTTCTTGAATCAAACATGGATCGTTGACCTCATCTCTTGAACTCGACATTCCACCATGAAATCCTCTTTGTCAGCAAATTTGTATGTCATTGTTTTGTTTTGTCAACAATCACTACTCAGATGTCTACTTTTTCAACAAACACAATCACCTCAAAAATGCTTCAATGATACCTTGAGGGATTTTTTCCCAACATATATATATATATATAAAATGGTGATCATACAAGTGTACTCAATAAAATACTCCCCAAAACCTCTTATGAAAATTTGGAAGAAGCATACTTAATCCCAAGTGAATAAACTGAGAACCAAACTCATCACCCAAATATTGGTAACTCTATTGAAAATATCCCTAAGTCTCAATCACTATGTAATTAATAGAGGTAATAAGTATGTTATAAAAGAATGTATATAACTATGGTACCCTGCTACCATAATCCCACTAAACCAGTCACCCAAAACCGCAGTGACTTATGTTCTAGTTCTCTCATTCCCTCCATAAGACACACTTCTCATCCATGTATATACAACATAGACACATCCTAATAATCTAAGACATATCCCTATCACATACCAATATTTATAAATGTAGATACATGAAATAACTATATAAATATTCATTATACCTAAATCAACTATATCCAGGCATCGTTACACAGTAACATAAGTACATTCTATAAACTTACCCATGTAACAATGAAATATTTGTGAGTCATTATAGATTTTATGGGCACACATTATACACCATAAATTAATATAACTATGACATTACCATATAGTAATTCCACATCTATAGGAGAGAATTGGGTAGGGAGAGTAGTCTTCTATATGTTACATAGACAACCAAGATATTGGGATACACCTGAATCCCATGTCCAAATTTGGGTATTGACCACCCAAACAGTCTCACATGGAGGAGTCTAATAAATAAAAAAACATAGTTATATATATATATATATAACAAAGAAAACTAGATGAAACTACTATATTACAAGACTAATTATATAACATGTGTCCTAGAAGAAAACCATTCTACCATTTATAAGGACTATAAAGATAATCATTAATCTATAAAGGGTATAATATCCATAAATAAATAATTATCCATTTAATATTGAGTCATAATTTGTTCCTTATTAAGTATATAATTTATGGGATTTAATTCATTAACTTGAAAAAGGACCATTAGTTCATTTATGAATCCATGGATTCATTAAATAATATCATCATCATTTAATATGTTTAACCATTACCTCTAAATCTAATTTATCATTTAATTATAATTCCATAATTCTAGGAACTATGACTCATATATTCCTATATATAAAAACATATAAATATGCTTAAATATGAATTATTAATAAATAAAATTCATTAATAAATTTTCAAATCATATAAAAGCATAAGGAAATTAAATATGGCTCTCAACTAAAGCCAATTATTTCGGAATCTAATTACATTCCACACCATTCTCATCATCCTATTGATACTGTATTCCACCACCACAAAAAAATTATCTATATCATAAATACCCATTATTCCAACAATACCATGTTACCATTAATAATACATTAAAGGATTAAATATTTTTTAATATATCAATGGTTGTAAGAAATAAAAAGTCATCAATAATAACACCTTAATAGTTGAACCTAAAATAAACCCTAACATCCATGGTATCACACTTTAATAGTAGGAAAATAAAGTTACTTGTTTCCATGTAATTCATATAAAAATTAAAATAAATCCTATTCTATTGATATGGATCAGAAAACTATAGGCGATAGAGAAATTTGTTCAAGGAAGATGAGGTTAAGCCCCAATTATTTTTGACATCATTTGTATAGGAAAAGGTGAATTCTAGGACATACCTCTACTTCATATAGTGTTCTAATGAAACACCTCCTATTAATTTCTAGTCCAATATAGTATATTATCAATGAAATCTTTCTTTACTATCAATTTAATAAATATCAACAACGTGAATGGGGTGACCTGACACTGGATTTCTGAATGCAAAGGTACAATTAAATGCCTAGAATTGTATTACTCGTGAGGCAAGAAATTAGAGTTACAATACATTAGGTTCATTAATATTATACAAAACTCATTAATTATAGAACTACCTTAGAAGAGGAAAATACACTTATGTTGTTATTCTACATTCATGGTGAAAGATAGAAATTCATCATGAACTAATCATATAATTTATCCCATGATACTTATAACTACACATGGTCTCCAAAGATTAAAATATACCATTAAAGGTAAAATCCCTCCAAACTAATAATATTCAATGGAATCTAGTACACTTTATAATAATAGTTCATCGAAAATTTAATTGCGATCTTCTCTAACCCTGACTTAGTCAAAAGATTAGAAAAATGTTCATCTTAATTTTGTAGGATCTAACGCTGAAACTTTTAAAGTGTCTTCCCCAATGAATCTTATTTGTTGACATCAATTATTTGACTGTCTACTAGTGCATCACCATCATCATGAACTAGATTTGGACATAAAATCAGTGCGATAGCTATAAAATAATAATTGTATAGGGACACCCTTAAACTATAATATGTAATACATATGATTCATTAAATAAAATTTAACAAAATTCCCATAAACTACCTAATTGAATCAATGGAATAAATAATCACGATTCATGATCCTTATGCGTGTTTAAGACTCAAAAATTTCATCACTTCTATTAGTATGTTTAGTAAACATATGGTCCTTGAATCTGATCCCAAGGGTTCATAAAATCTTATGTCATAGATAGTTTCCTATACATTCACTACACACTATTTCCAGCAAGACTTTTTCCCTACCAACAAATAAAATCATAACGATTTCCTATCCCTATCTGTATCCTATATCTCAAACAAAATTATTAAAACCACTTTTTTCACAGAAGAAACTAAATCACACCTTGAAAAGTAATAATTAAAATAATAAATAATACTTCTCATGTAAATGTGATAAACATTTCTTTTTTAGATCCTCTATGATTGAAACTCTATAGTTAAGTGAACTTTGCCTAGAGTAATGGTGGGATGGGTGACCTCATTGGATATTTCATAGGGGGTTCGTGAGTGAGTAAAATACACACAAAAACAACATGTGTTGGATACATGGGACAAATATTAGTTTGATAATTCAACTCAGAGTGTAATAATCTATGGTGTTCTTGAGAAAAACCAAAATATTAGAAGAAATCAATAGAGTCAGATGGATCGGTTATTGTATCGGGTTGTTGGATCATGAAATTTTTTGTTAGATATAATAACTAGCCTAATGTTTAGAGTAACTACATGAGATTGAGGTGTGATTTATATAAATAGGGTGTTTTTATTTAATATGGGGAGGGTAAGAATCCTATAAAATTGAGACTAAAAAGACTAAATAATACTACCCATGTCAAAAAGGTTAACCATTATTTTTCAGAGCATATCTTATTATAACCCAACAATTATGTTTTCAGGTTTTGGAGTAGTTTAATAATGGGTTATCTTCTAAGATGTTTCCCATTGTATGTGTGGGTGATAAAATAGAATAATGAATGAACATGTGTTGGCCTATAGGGGTAGTCATTAGTCCGATAAGTGGAATATTTCGGTAATGGAATGTGGTATATTGATATGGGATCTATGGTATTATAGGAGACCTATGTGGTCATATGTATCAAGTTTTGGATAAAGATGGTCAGGTTGGGACAATTAATACTTCTTCAAAAAATGATTGAAATATTCAATATATTGTTGTGTGAAATTGTAAAAAAATATAAAATATTCTATAAAGAGTATATGAGAGATTATATTTACCAAATATATAAAACTGAATAGTCCCACATTCCTATTTTGTATGGATACTTATAGATTTATATTGAATGAAACTTATGTGATCTTAAAGAGTCTGGTTTATTTTAATTAACCTTGTATTAGTCTTTACATTGATTTTAAAAACATGATCCACTTTCCTCTAATAGACATTGTGAACCAAGAAGAAAATATTATATTAAAAACAATATCATAAAATAATTCAAAAATATATATATGGCCATCCAAATAATGTTCCACATAATATTATCATAATCTTTCATCATGTTAACATTGGGCAAGATGTGTCCACCCAACACCATCCTTTAAATAGTTTCAAATATCTCATATTCGATTTGTATAGCCCTTTTATTATACATAATTTTATTAATAAAATACAATTTCAATGATACTATGTTTGGAATAAGTGGGAAAATCTTTTCAATAATGTATTTTGAAGGGGTTTTTTAAAATAAATCCACATGCAAATGTGCTGGATATTATAAAATGGAATATAATTTTTGAACATAGGGATAATGATTAGAGAGGTATCATAAGTTTCTCTTGGAAATGATATTTCCATGAATAAATACTATAAAATATTGTTGACTACGTTTTTAGTGATATCACATACTATGAAAAAGATGGAACGAAATAATATATCTAATCAAAAGAGCTAAAAGGGTTTCAACATTAACAATGTCAAAACATTCACTCTCATTGATAGTTATTTTCAATTTTATTATTTTTTTAAATTGATATAATCAAGGGTATAACATTGAAGATGGATTTATCTTTATTCTTTCCAATATATCTTCTCCTTTATCTAGATAGGTCAAATGTTATTATATGTGTAGTAGAGAAGAAAATAGATTGCACTATCCTTAGACAGTAATCTCATTATAAAAGGATCCATCCTCAAATTGAATGTTGTGATTTCATAAGAAACTCCTCTATTTGATTTAATAATATAAATTAGATGTACTATAATATCTTTTATTAATCCATTTGATGATATATTTTTCTCCAACCATCCATTCAAACAAGGCCAGAAACTCAACCAACTACTTGGGGTATGTTGTTATACTTTTTACGATCCCACCAACCCTCGATTGTTGTAATTTCATATATATATAATAAATATATCTTTATATAAAATTTCTTGGTGTATTTTGCATTAATTTATCCTTTTACATTCCTATAATGTAATGTTGGAGGTTCCTAAGAATCTTCTATCAAATGAACAAAGATTTTCTTTATAATAAATATTTACTGATATGCTGAGTAACTTGTTTGAAAGAAACATCTTGAAACCATAGCTAGAAAAATTATAATGGTATTTTCATACTTTTATTTTTAACTAGTTTTATCATCAAATGATACATTTCATAAAATGTTTAAGAAAGATTTTGGACCAATGTATTATGGAAATTATAAATTCCCTTATTATTTGAAGGAAATTTTCAAAATGAACCCATATAATTTTATTTATTTTTTCATTATTTAAAAATTTCAAGAGTTCACCTAAATAATTTATATCCATCCGTCGATTTTATATCCTGAATTGGTTAAAATCCAATATTACCTTCCTTGAGAAGATGCAAAGAACTTATTTCTATCACTTTACATGAATGTTTTTTATATATAAGAGGATTATCTATTCCCTATAACATATTTGGCATGAAGAAATTACTTGACATAGTTTCTCATTCCTTAACAGAAAAATTATTGAAAATAATTAATATAAACATAACTATAGAGAATAATGAGATCAATAGAAAAATTAATTTAATTCATTCTTACTCTATAATGATTCATCGAACACTATAATCCTTTATGAAGGGGATAAGGAATTTCATTTTTTGGATTTAATGGCCAATAACATATGATTTATAGGTTTCTAATGATAATATGTAATGTCTATCGGTCTTTCTATACTACGATCCATTTCAGTTTTATTATACCTATAACGTTAACTATTTTGGATGAAATTTTTTTTATCTTGTTTATGGTTTTTCATAAATAAAAATACTTATAGATGATGAATTATTTAAATTTTAGATGGACTAAATTAGTATTTGTTATATTATTCAACCTTTTTGAATGGGATAGTATCCTTGAATGATTTTGTCATACATTACCCATTACTGGTACTAAGAAGTGATTTCATGACTCTCTATATTATGATTTCATATAATTTTGTTACTATTCTCTATGAGTTTTTATGTGAAATTAATCAAAATATTAAATATCCTATGTGATTTTTATAATCACCCTTTCATGGGAACTTATGAAACAATAAACTTGATATTATTAAAAATGAATTTTTTTTGAGATCCCAATTATATTATGGTAGGTTATTTCATTTGGAAGAGGTAATAACATGTTGATCTTGAAGATATCATAGTAGATATATCATCATCTTTTAGTTGATTTGTTATAGTTTCTTTTTATTTATTGACATATGTTAAATTTTTATGGGTTAATAAATCATAGTGACTATTTTTTTGAGTTTATATATACATTCATCTTTTGTTTTAATTGTTATTATGGTATATATTAATGTCTTTTAAATTTTTATTCACTTTTTTTGGGGTTATATTATTATAGGTTTTTTGGTTAATATTACTCATTATTTATGAGTATACCATCATATTTTTCATCACCAGCAATTTTCCTATTAGAGGTTGACTTGTAGAGAATCACATAACCTTGTCTCTGACTAATGTGTGGTTTTTATATGGTTTCTTCATGTTCGAATGGTATAAGAATAATCCTTTATTAATATTTTAGTTGGGATTAGGTAAATGGATGTATTTTTTTTGGAATACCAGAGACACAAAAAAAGGGTAATTTGAGTTCAATATACCATTCCTATATAATTATTTAAATCATTTATTATAGAATCATATACATGGGGATTTATTTTTTGGTCATAATTTGGTTGATACAAGAATAATATGGTGATTATAAAATACAGTATATCAATTTATTCTTTTAATATGGAAATTATTATAAGATGGATTATTTATAAATTTTAATCCAATAGTCTCAAAAATTTTCCTTATTACATTAGAAATTGATTTAGTTATGCGAAATATTTTTTATATTATTTTATATTCTATAAAACATTCAAGTGAATTTACAATTATAGAAGGAATATGAATATATTTATCCTACCTCCACTTAATTATTATTTAGGGTTGATAAGGAAATTTTTATGTGATATGAAAATGAGGGACCATAACCTGATATAATAAAAAATAAATATATTACTTTTTTATTAGATAATTACAAGGTTTATGAGAGGTTATATAAATTTTAGTGGTAATGTTTTGCAAATGTTTTAGGTATATTGGACCTTGTCGAATGAGATTGGTAGGATATATAAACAGATGAGTATATCTACATATCCTATAATATTTTTCAATATGATCTTAATTTTGGGTTTGTATCTTGGTATTATATAGTAATTTTTTATTATAAAATAGGAGCAGTGTTTTCTATTGATTTTACAACTCTTTACCGAGCATTATTTATTCCACTTATAATGGTGGAATATTTATATTATTATGAATCTTGATATAATTTCCTGATTGTTATTAAATGTGAATTTTGATATACTGGAATATTCTATATTCATGATATACTGGTTATATTATTCTAGGGAATCTTATATATTAATGTATATTTTCAACTGATATTAAGATTTAGGTAATATTTCTTGAGATTTCTATCTACTTATTTTTTTATGAGTATTAATGTTTGAGAACACACATGTAGAGTATATATATGTATCTAAACAAAGATTATTTTTTTCATATCTAATACGTTGATACCTTATAGTGATAGGTGTTTACATTCATTCTAATATAGAAGGATGAGTCTAAGATGAGATTACATTAAATGTATATAGTAGAAGGATCTTGAGAAGGGTATTTTTTTACTATGATATATATGTTATCATATTTATTGTAACGTTTATTCTAAAATTTGATTGTGTTTATAAGTTATACACTTTTAGATATACATAAATTTAATTATTTTATGATTCAGATCATGATAGTATGGAGGATAGTAGTATCATGTTATAGAATATTTTAATCATTTATTTTTTGATATGTTTTAGAAATTTTTTTGTCTATTCATGCTAAAACTAGTTTATGATAGAAATTGATATTATATGAATAATGTAGTGATAGATATCCATTATATTGGTATTTAATTTATAGCTAAGGTATTTGATCATGTTTCTTTATCAAAGTAATTTGAATTAAAAATATTTATATACTTTTTATATTGGTGATAAAAATTCAATTAATAAATGATATATCTCAGCTGACATGGAATATAAAATAATTATACTTTCATAACATTATCCACAGGATAATAATTAGTATGTTATGTCCTAATGTGGGTAATGTTTAATTTTTAATGATAATGTATTATTTTATGATTTTACCATTGATGAAAACATGAAAAATAAATATTACATATAGGATGTGTCCATAAATTGATTATTCATTTTTGTTATCATTTTAGTAGATATATTATATTTGAGGTTTCCTTGGATCAAAGGTAGATATTTGTGATCCCCATTTTATATCAGAAACCCTCTATATCATATTTTGTACTAATATTATTTAGTAGTAAGTTTACCTTTTTGGAAGTATAATTAGTGGAATTCATTGTGAAATTTTATAGTTGAATTTTTTTTGATAAATTATGTGACCACATATATACCATCTTTCACTATGGTACCTATAAATTCTATAATTCTATAAAAATTTAATTATTGGTTAAATAGGGACTCACCAATGTTAACAATATGATCATTATAAACATGTAAATATTAATAGGGATGATGTGTAAGTGGTAATATATGTCATCATAATTAGAAAAGTAATAATTTTCAAAGGGATAGGTTTGGTGTGGAGTGGATAAAACATTCTCGGGCAATTAAATTATATCTTTCTGCTATTTGATGTCTAAGGTGGAGAAACGAATATTGACGGTTGAGTGTGTTTTGTGAATTTCAACAACTAGGGTATAATATGATGTGACCTAATGTACCACATCACAATGAGTTACCCTATGGTATTTTTTTTAAGTTTTGTATATTCACGAAACAAATCATTAGAATGAAACATGGATTTTTTGTTGAGTCGCATGGTGGGAGATGTGAGTTTTTAGTTTCATTTTCATGAAGTGGTAGGCATGTTGTGGGGTAGTATATTATATGATAAAATGAAGGGTCCTAAGAAAAATTTGTTGATAATAACCTTTTGTGTGGAACTTGATAAAACAAATTTTAAACTAGAGAATAATTCAGTATAGTGGGCTCTGGTTCTGTTTGGAGAAGATAGTGTTGTGGGTACATTGAAATATAGTTTTTCGGGTTCAATTTTTTGCAAACATTTTGAAATATTGTATTTAAATTAAATTTAATAAGAATTGGTATTTCCTTGGATCATCCCCTCATTAATATGTTTAAAAATTATAAAATTGATCTCTAGTATTCCATTAATTAATTGAAATATATTTGATTGCTTGTATCATGTTGTTCAATTTAGAATATATAAATATAATGATAAATGTATTAAATAACCTTTCCTAGAATGGTGAATTGTTACCTCTGTTCACCCTTGAATTATCCAACTTCATTATATCATGTTAAGTGATTTAAATCCAATTGTATTATTGTTCAATATTGATAATTAGTAGAAAAATTAAAAGCTAAAACATGAAGAAACCTATATTGATTAAAACCATTAATATCCATAGAGTTAGTATAAATATTGAATGAACAGAATTCATCAACAGAGGGAAATGAGGTTATTCTCCTTGGTGTCACCATGAATGGCGTAGTGATCCATCATTAGAGTTTTTATAATAGGGAATGAAAAAAATGATAAAAACATCATAAACTAAGAAATGTCTTGATGAGAAATATTTATAGATTAACCAGAAGTTCATGAGTCCCCCCCCCCTAATCAAGAATTGTGAATTATTTTTATAGATGATTTCTTGGGAATATTATTTTTCTCCCATTAATGTAATATATATGGATTTCTTCATTAGAATCAAGAATGTACCCTATTTTCAAAAGTGATCATGTTTACTTTATACTATATAGTGGGAACATGTCAAGAATCTGGGGTCTAGATGACCACTCTAAGGCATATATACTCCTCCCATGATCCAAAAAATTCTATTTTAATGGTGTAGTGTCCTAGTTTTTTTAGTACAATAGATTTCTACACTATGTTATGAGGAAGATGACTGGAAAATTTGTCTTGTGATTTATTTTATGGGGCTCATTATTTTCTTAGCACCTAGGGATTACCTTATTAACCCATGAAATTTCATAGCCATCTAGGGTCTTCAACTCTGATGTTCCATCATCGGCTACATAATTCCAACCATCTCTTATCAGTTGTGTATTATTTCATTATAGGATAGATTCTCAAGTGTCTTTTTTACATCACCCTTGAAATATACACTCAATTGTGGTTATATTTAATGGTAATGGGAGATTATAAATATGTGAAATTGGATAGTGATGACTCCTAGGTTGATGCCACTTTCTTTTCCACTTTTTTTTATAATGCTAACTTAGTCCTTCGTCATGAGCCTCTGGTTTCATCATATAGTTATCTCTTTTTCTATTTAGTGGATATCCAAAGATTCATCATATATGGAATAGGAAAGGTTCCTTCACTCATGGTTCATTTGGATGTATCTCATTTTTATCCAACACAGAGCTCAGATTGGATCATTCTACAACCATGATTCCCTTATCAAGGTGTCCTTCCTCAATCCTATCAAGTTTAGTCCACCCAGATATGTGGATGACATATAAAGGTATAATATTAAGAGTAACGGTAACTATAATTTTATTCATAATGGTGGTAGATATTTTTTGGTGGAAAGATCAGTATCATATTCAAAATTTGGTCCATAAGGATCTAGTTCTTTAGGGGAAGTTTAGGTTTGGAGTTATTTTATGGAAACTTTGAAACATGACTGGCAAAGGAATAGTAGGAATAGGTGGAAAATTCTCATGGTAAGAATGCCTACCTTGAGATACATGGTAAATATGCAGATTGTTAGGTAGGTTAAAATGGGGGAACTAACATTAGGTATACCTACCGTAACAATGAGGTGCGAAAAGTCCATTGTGGGATCCCATGGTAGGCACACCTACCATAACAGGTATGATTAGCTTTGGCCTTTTCTATTTTTTATATCTATAGGAAAAAATATTCACATTTTTCTAGTGTATTATTTTTCTCCACTTAAAATTAAATTTCATTCCCACATAAAATTTAATAATAATTGATCCCCTTCAATCAAAAGATGAATATATCATTAAACACCATGTTTAATTCCAAAATTCAATTAAGTAGATATTTTATGTAGTTAAAAAATAATTATTTACCTAGTATTTCTTTGGTTAATGGGGGTGTTTATAATTAATAATACAATAAATATAGAAATTTGGGGCTTACATCACTCCCCCTTATATGATCAATTTCACTCCTGAACAATATTTTCATTGATTCTCAAAAAATTCATCAAGAAAAATAATGTTATTTTCACTATATCTAAATTTACCAGCCACAGAAGAGGTAAAAAATACATATCCACTGTGAAAATTAACATGCCCCATCTATGAATCATACCACTAACTCATCTCAATTAAGTGAATATTTTAGTTAAAGAGTTGATTATCCATATTTTATAAGTTTCCCCAAACTAAATTTTGATTTTAAACATTATTTATACTACTCAATTGAATGTGTTATATGTCAATTATCCCCTTCATGGGTTTAATATTCACCTCAACTAAATGAATTTGTTTTTTACATAGACTCTAAATTTGGTTTTTTTATATTTCCCATCCCTTAATGTGACAAACATTATACAAACTAACATATTTAAGATTACAGAGGGATACTCACACACACTATGTGAATGTCATGAACATCTATTATGGGTTCCTCGCTTCACATTTTATTCCATTTCCAAATGAATTATATCAATTTTATTTGATTTACCTCTCTAATGTGTTCTTTATGAAATAGGTCAAGTTATCTCAAATAACATTCAAAACACTTAGTGACATCAACTTACAAAATTTATTCTAGATTAATACTTTTATTGAAATACCTTTCCTATTTATATGATAATACCTCTATAAAAACAATGATAAATACACTCATAAATCCTTTATTCCTCATAAATTTAGAACCATTGAATTCCTCTGAAATGGTATGGTGTTTTAAAACTAGGCAGGTCCATATAAAGTTCAAAAAATGTTTGAAAAATAAAAAAAATAGTACATAGAGTTAATTAAAAATAAGGAAATATTGTTTATATAAATGTGTGTGTGTGTGTCCTTTATTAGTAAAATGAAACATTTATATTTTCATTCTAAAACAACATTGTCCCTCTCCCTCACACATAGTCCTGACACTATTCTATTGGAGTGAAGCATGAAATGTTTTCAGTAAAGATAGTCCAAAATTAAATTATCTAACTAGAGTGAATGAAATAGACGTCATGAAAGTGATTTACTAATCAGAATCATGAATATTATGGACTCCTCCACATTTTCTTTACATATATATATTCATTAAATAATTTTATTTTATTTAAATTCATGTTGAAGGGGTTCTATGAATCAGCTCCCTTGATCTTCAGTATACCAAATGGAAGAATTTTTGTCATTTTTAATGGATAAGTACTCTTAGAAAGATACTTACTAAGAAGTTATCTCATTCTTGAAGAGTGAAGTAGCACTTTGTCTCCTATTGGAGTCATTTTTTAGGTGATTCTTTCATAGATAGATTTGGTACCTTCATTTCATTATAAAGTGTAATTGTGGGATTTTAGTCCTTGGTTTTATAGAACTCTCTCAAACATTAGGTAAGCACATTTATAAGCTCATTTGGTTAAATTTTTTAGCTCAATGGATTCATCTTCATTTATTATAGCTTGAAGAGATAATATATATGTGACAGTATCATCTTTGTGAAATTTTTATAAAAAAGTCTCACTATCTTGTCCAAGTTGTTCGGTACTATAAATAGATTCAATATTAAATTCATTTTAAAAATAAATTTCCGTAGAATCATGAGATTAAAATGTACTTTTTTAAAAAATTCCATCATTGAAAAAAAATTAAACACAACACTTCAAAATGGGTTTTTGTAAAAGATGTTTGTTCCTAATGAGGGTATTTTAATGTGTCTGGTATATTAAAATAAATTGTTTCTTCACCAAATGTCATATAAAGTGTTACCTAATTTAAATTGATAATTTTTTAGATATTTTTATAAATATATTTCCCAATATGATGGGTGAAATATTATTATATTTGTTTTCATTCATTTTATGGATTAAAAAATTTGATGGGAATGGGTATCCTTGTGCACTTACCAAGACATCTTCATGGACACCTACTGGGTAGGTAGTGGCTATATTAGAAATATGTACAACCACATGGGTGGGTTTAGGTTCTCCCCTATATAAATATGAGTAATGTTAATAAGTCATAAATTTTATCAATGCTCCAAAGTCACATGACTCGTTGGGAAATTTGACCGCTACAATGGTGTAGGGGATATAAAAAATACCTATATCATGGAACTTATGGGAGATTAGTTGGGTTAAAAGGGAAGAAATATTTCTAATTAGACTTATATTTTAATTAAATAAAAATATTCTTCTTCTGGTGCACATAAATCTAATGAACTTCACATTCCTTAGTAATTCAAAGATGGAATCTATCAAGGGGGTGATTATTTCCACATTCATAAAAAATCCTTCATATAATGTTGAACTAAACCTTCACTAGTTTTCCTAAGTTTTTGAATTCATGCAAGGAATGGTGGTTGGGGTCTAGTTTGGTCTTCCATCTTGTATTTTCCATTTTCCTTCTTCACAAGGGGTGTTTCCATGGGTTCTTATTATTCATGTTCATCGGTATAGGTAATTTCATCAGATTAAAAGGGATATTAACTTCCATATTCTTCTCTAAATAGGGATTATTTACTACCTTATACCTCCTTTAATGTTTTTAACGTAATAGCACTATAATTTTCATTAGTTTTAGAAATAAGTTGAGTATAAAGCTTACATGATCCTTGATTTACCATTTATTTAGGTTGGTCAAGAGCTGGTTGAATTAACCTATCTATTCAATCAATTATGATCTATGAGTGGTGAGATTAGTCTATTGACTATTTTGAGATTCTATTACCTATCTCAACATGTAATTTATAGAAGTCCCTTTAACCTTAAAGTGATTATAGATTGTATATGGTTGAAAACTATATCTCTGTATTGGTGGGGGTTGATATAATTGTTAATAAGATTCTTGAAATGGTTTTATTTTACTATGTTATCTCCCATATCTAAACTAGTCAATAGAATAATATATAAATCATTGGTTTTCACTTGGTTTTTTTGGAATTTACAATGCTACATGGCATTGAATTTTTAAGTCCATTGAACTTTAGGGAATATATCATTGAAATTACCTTAGGAATAACAGAACTGGAAAACCATTAGAGGTGTATTGGGTTATGATTCATGTAGATTTTTTAGAACATGTTCTCTCATAAGAGATGTTAGTTATTCAATATTATTTTTTAATAAAGGTGAGTTGGAAAATTTTACCTCGTTTTTACCTCTGATTTCAGTTATTGTACCAAATTTTTGGGTGTTTTATGATAACCTCTCAATGAATTCTCTTCCTTAAACTGGTGACTTACCAATCAGTGCTACTCCTAGAGAAGCAACATATATGTTCTGGTCATCATCCATAAATCCTTAGGAGAATAGAACTATGGATGGTTTTTCATCATGCGGGTGGTGTAGTCAGGATGTGGTTAGTTTCGTGAATCAATCCCAAAACTCATATAGAGTTTCTTTAGTTCCCTTTTTATTCCATTTATTTCCTTTTGAAGTTGAGAATTATTTAAAGAATAGAAGAACATTTAGAGGAAGTTTTTTTTATCACATCCCATGAGTGAACTTTTCTATGTTTCAAGTTATGTATACATTCCTTAGATTCCCCATTAATTGAAAAGGGTAATTATTTCTAACTAATGTGATCCTCTGTGACTTATCTTATTCTAAATCTATTATAAAATTAATTAAATTATCCAACATTCCTATTGGGATCATCACTAGATAATGCATGAAAATTATGAAATATTTCAATCATTCCTATTTTGAGTTCATAGTCTTGTGAATCATTTAATTGTAATTTTCAATTACTAATATTGACGTTTGTTCTATACATTTATCTTTGAGTTTTGTTTAATTTAGAAATGTTATCTTCCATTTTCTCAATAATAAATATAGCTCTGGTGGGAGAAGAAGATGAGTAAGGAGAGCTAGACAATGTGATACTGAAAAGCTAACTTTCCTCTTGTTCAGTGATTTTTAGTGTTCTGGGTTGAGAAATCGCAGTTCTACATATATCTTGATCAAAACCGATGACATTAAATGAAATGGATCTGGTCATTTTAAATCATTTTAAACAAAATTAAAACAAAACATTGGCCTTCCCTGAAAAAGGTTCTAGATTCAATGAGTTCTTATCATAGGGAACTCAAAAAACAAATTTTGAACCCATGAAATAGTGGGACACAAGTTGTATCCATATAAGAGTGTTTTTTGGGGACATTGAAATATTATTTTGTGTGTTCAATTTGTTGGAAAGAGTATGAAATATTGGTTTAAAATTCAAATTAATAAGCAATGGTTGGATCATCCTCTTCTACTTTGGTTGAATGATTATTCAATTGGTTTATATTATCCCTCTTATCAATTTAAAACTCATTGATTACTTTTATCAGGTTATTTTGGTTTAGATATAAAAATACATTGATCATTATATTCCATACCCTCACTTATCCTAGTGACTGGGTAACTAAATTAAACCTTGAACTCACCCACATATTATTATTATGTGTAGTGAAATAAATTTAAGTGTATTGTGTGTCTAATATTGATAATAATTATAATAAATTAAATGGTAAATATAGAAGAAACATTTATCAATGAAAACCATTAATATCTATAGATGAGTTTTCAGGTGTCTAATTTCACATTTTTATTCCTTATCAAGTGTCTTTATTAATTCACACATGAAACATACACCTTCCAGTGGTTCTATTTATTGGAAAATGGATATTCTCAATCGGTGTACTCAAATAGTGTGGATAACTATTTCAACACTGCCCTCTTGTTCGCTTTAGCATCTCATGGAAGATTGGTCCTTCATCATGTGGATCTAGTTCTAAAACATTGTAATCCCCTTCTAAACTGATTGTAATTCTAAATCTTCCTTAGAGATAGAATAGGTAGGGAAGCTTCACTCTTGGCGCATTAGGTTGAACCTCATCTTCTTCTAATGAGAAGCTCATATTGGATAGGTGTACAACAGTGATCCCCTTGGTAAGGTGGATTCTCTCCATCCCATCAATCATAGTCTACCAAGATGTAATGCCCCAACCCTAGTTACACATAGTCGGTGCATTATTACATAATATTGGAATGATCACATGGAAATTATGTCCTGAAAGACCGATCAGTTTAGTATTATTGTAAAAAAGATTTATACATAAGTTCAACATTACAACGTGAAAAGAAATACAACACGGATTTATTCCATTAGAAACACCCAAGCCTCCTAGATTATTCTTGCAAGTCACTCATAACTAACTTATTCATATCTGGAGAAAATGAAACATAAGAAAGGGGTGAGCTCAAATGCTCAGTAAGGGTAAGCAATGCAGAGGAAAATATTATATATATTAAGGATGGTGAATATTTGAAACCATGTGCCTTTACCAATAATAAACATGAAAACTATTATGGAAGGAATATGAGCTAAGTAAAAAATTCCATAATAAAACATAATAATGGTTATTCTACTAGTTGAATGACCATGTGAGCCGTCAATATTATTTTCATAATTAGGGAATGTATAATGTCAGACATTCTGAAACATTTTTTCAATGCCTCAGCCAAGACGTCTAAAAATGATTAAGGCCTCAGCCAAAATCATATATCAAATTGGGAAAGGCCTCATCCAATTCCATGTCTAGTTGTCTCATGAGACCTACTGATGCATCGAGGAGTTATAGTGGGCTCCACCCATCACTTACTAAGTCCAATGCATTCCTCGTATGAAAAGGTTTAAACATAACATAAAAATTCGTATTAAAACTACCATACGAAATGTAAATACATTATCCATAAACAATGAATTGTGTAAAAATAACACATCCAAAGTAAAACATATCACAGAACCTTCAATACAATATGGAAGTATTGTATCATAATAAATCAACTACAAATAATCTTAAAATCCATCAAAGTATGTTTACATATATAAAATAAAAACCTTTTTTAGAGAAATATCTTTTTATATTTTGAAATATTTTAATAAAAAAATATTTTGAATATATTTTTATAAGATTTTAAGGAATCTTCGATGATGTTATAATCGAAAAAATTATCCACACCCTTCGTATAAGTTAAAAAAACATTCTTACCATAAATTTGTCGAAAATGTCAAAAAGTACCTTGTTTGGAAACCGACGGAAAGATTCCTTTCAAAACATATAAGGTCAAATAAAGGTATTAATGAATTTAACCCATTTTCTAGTAAATAGTAAAAATAATTTGAAATACATTTTTATGAATCATGGATGTGGATGATAAATAGGTCCCAGCAGATAATTACCTATAAAAAACTTCAGATAATGAAGATATTTTGAAATTAACCATTACCTTGTGCTTTTCCTTGGTCAAGGGTAGATTAACCTATTGTATAATGGTGAAATAATTGTTATTAAATTATAAAATAATTATATACATTAATATGATATCATATATGATCTTTTAATATTTCTTTGTTAATAATATCTTAGTATTATCGTCATTTCAGGTGTTAACTGATCGTTTTCCTTTATATGCTTTGTTACATAAGTAATGTTTTTTATGGATGGGATGTATCATATTCATATTTATAATTATATTAAGTATTTAAACATTATTTTTAATCATCTAATGAAAATTAGTCTTGAATGGATACGATGGGGAATGAATCTCATCGCGTTCGTGGAGACAGTAATCCGTACGTACGCACGAGTGACAATATCATTCTTCTGATTTTAAAAAAAATATAAAATTGGATGGAATATCATATATAAAGAATCATTATCATGTTATATTTATTATTTACATCAATTACACATCATTAATATACCCATCCAAATAATAATGTATTGAATAAAAATTACACCACGACGTGGAGACGGTAAGTCATACGTACACACGTATGGTGACATGTCATTCAAAGTATGGATAGAATAATGAATATGGATGTAACATATTTATAATAAAATCATAGTATATAGAAGATACTGGAGTTATTATTTTAGAATGGAAACAAAAAATAAAGAGGATGTGGAAGAAGAAAGGAACTTGAAAGAGGTGATGAAATATTTACCTCTTCTTCGGGTTCATTCTTTTGATTTGATCGAAAGGGCTCCTTAAGATGGATTTATGACTAAAGTACGGCCTCTAGGATGATGGGAGTACAATTGAAAGGGTATTTGGGTAGGTTTTGTCTGAGAAAAATGACTATGACAGTGTGAATTAGAGAGAAGGGGGTGCCCTTTTATAAGAGTGGTGAGGAGCACCTTAGGAAAAGCTAGAACTATTATTTTATAATAAAATAATTTTCGGTTTATAATCGCTCCCAAATGAATTATTTAAATTATAAGGTATGTATGGGTCGAAAACCACTCAACCAATAGGTTTTAGACAGGTTTTGGTCACTATATTAACCTTATATATCTTTTAGATTTAACTCTTAGTTAAATAGTTTGACATTTACCATGTCTCTTTGTATTTTTATATTATATGGTTAATAAACATACTATATAATTTAAAGAGAACCCCTAGTGGGTTATTAATTACACACCTATTATTATATAAGTCTTTTGTCCAAACCATATATTTTTAGGAATATAATATAAATTAATAACATAATATTTGTTGTAAAAACTCTTTTATGTAAATTTTGACACTATTTGGTATTTTGTTTTTGATAAATTTATAACAGCATTATTACTTCGAAAAAAATTCATCTAAACAACCCCAATATGTCATATTAACCTAGAAAATTAGTTTAATTTATAAAAAGTCTCAAATTACATTTATTTGGATATTTATAACATCAATTATTGTAATATTTCTTTAATTAGTTAATTACTACATCATCATTGTGTCATAAGTAAATTAAATTATTTAATGTTTAAAAAAATTACCATTATTTAGGAAATATTTTTATCTTTCTAATTAATATTTATTATCCAATTTATCTTATGTTTAACCCTATATTAAAAATGGTTTAGTTATTGAACTTTGATTTTAACTCTTTTAACTCTTCTTTGAATTAAAAAATAATAAATGCCCTAATCTAAACCAAGTTGACCAAAGAGGATAATATTTTATTTATAAGGTTGTTTTTGGCCAAATTATACTTATCCAATAGAATTAGGACATGTTTTTGGGTAATAATAATATTATTTTTGACCTTAATTACCAAATTTACTTTTAACCATTGTAAATAAAAGTAAAAAGTTACTATTCACAAAAATTATTTTCATTTTATTGAACCACATTTTACATACTGAAATCAACCGCGTCTCTCAGATTTTTGAAATTCAACTCACAAAAACAGTAAAATTATGTTTAATGTAAATTTTCAAATGCTCCTAGGAGGTGGGTAAAAGTTGGTAAGAAGTTCAATAAAAATTTTATATATCTAAAATTATTATAAACTGAATCCAATGAATTAAATTGAACTTATATATATAATATGTATCTATTTTGACCTAATATAAATTTAAATAAAATAAATAATTATTAAAATAAAAATTCCGTTTTAAACTATAACTCAATGTTTTTCACTATTCATCAAGAATTGAAAGTTTCCAGAAAAATACCAAAAATTCACCCTAAGATAATTTCGACATTCCAAATCCAAAAATGAAGTACATTTTAATAGATTAAATTTATAAAATTTCCAAAAGTGGGTATTACTATTCATAACGGCTTGTTTGATTGGACGTGGTGTGTTAGAACTCGAAGTTGCGTACAACACACGCTGTTGTATTATTCAAATAAAAGCATACCGTGGAAGCTTGGGGTGTTATATTCTCCCCTCCTTCAAATAACTTCATCCTCGAAATTTCTAGAGTATTACTGTGTAAAAAGACTCGGGTGGTTATTCATCATATGTTCCTCAAGTTATCATGTTTCCTCTTCCATCTTATGGTTTCTCAGTAAAACTTTTACCAGATCAGTCGTCCGGTTTCTCAGCACTTGTTCTCTTGTATCAAGAATCTTGAAAGTCTCTTCACAATAAGACAGATCAGGTTCTAGCTATAATTCCTCATAGGTGAGTACATGCGTTGGGTCAGGGATGTATTTTCTTAATAGTGATATGTGGAACACCTAGTGAACTTTGTAGAGACTTGGAGACATTGTTAAATGGTAAGATACAGCCCCAATTCGTTCTAGAATTTCGAAAGGCCTGATGTACCTGGGACTTAATTTTCCCTTCTTACTGAAATGTATAACACCCATCCTTGGATATACCTTCAAGAAAACAATATTCCATACCAGAAATTCTAAATCCTTCTTTTGGTTATCGGTATAGCTCTTATGCCTACCTTGAGCGGCTTTGATGTGGTTTTGGATTACCTTCACCAATTCCATCGTTTCCTCCACAAGTTCTAGGCCTACGAGTTTTCTTTCACCGACATCATCCCAACAGGTTGGTGTGAAACACCTCTTTCTGTATAACACTTCATATGGTTCCATCTGAATACTTGAATGTAAGATATTGTTATAGGAAAATTCTACCAGAGGTAAATATTGATCCCATATACCTTTAAAGTCAAGTGAGCATGATCACAACATTTCTTCTAAAGTTTGAATAGTTCATTCTGATTATCCATCTATTTGGGGGTGGTAGGAAGTGCTCAAATGATGTTCAGTATCCGGGGATTTCTGAAGACTTTTCTTGAATCATGATTTAAAATGGGGATCATGATTAGAAACAATCGATAGTGGTACTCCATGAATTCTCACATCTTCTTTAATATATAGTCTTGCTAGACGTTCAAGTGGTAAATCTTCTCTTATAGCAAGAAAATGTGCTGACATGGTAAGACTATCAACAATGACCCATATTGCATAGTTTCTTCTAGGAGTATTTGGTAGTCCCATGAAAAATTCTATTGTAATATTATCCCATTTACACTCAAGTATGGGAAGAGGTTGCAAGACTCCTCTAGGATATTTCCATCTAGCTTTCACTTATTGAAAAACCATACATTTTGACAAAAAAATCTGTAATCTCCACCTTCATGTTGTCCCACCAAAAATGATCCTTCAAATCACTATACATCATAGTGCTACCAGGGTGTATAGAGATATTGGATTAACAGGCATCATCAAAAATTCCCTTTTTAGATCAGGTATATAGGGAACACAAAGTCTCTTCCCAAATTTCAAAATTCCATCTTCATACAAAAAGTCACTCAATCTCCCATCATTCACAGCATTAATCTTCTTTTGAAACTCTTCATCATTGGTCTGATAACTCTTTATCATTTATAGTAAATATGGTTTGGAAACCATTTTAAAACATATTGATTTTTCATCATCCATGGTGATTCCCATAACTATATTTACTAGATCCATGTATATAGGATCCTTTTCAAATCTCATCTTGTTCAAAACTCCATGATCCTTTCTACTCAAAGCATCTTCCTCCTTATTTTTCTTCCTCAGGTGGTAGTGTATAGTTCAATCATAATCAATGTGTAGTTCAATCCATCTCCATTTTCTCATGTTGAGTTATTTCTGTAAGAAAATATACTACAAACTCTTGTGATCAGTATAAATATCACATTTTTCACCATAGAGATAGTGTCTCCAAATCATCAAAGAAAATATTACAGATTCTTACTCAAGATCAGGAGTAGGATAGTTTTTCTCATGAATTTTCATCTATCATGATGAATAGGAAATAACTCTATCATTTTTCATAAGGACACAACCCAATCCTTTCATCGATACATCACTATAAATAACAAACTCATAATTCCTCGATGGTAGAGTGAGATAATATCATTGACTACTCTTCTTTTCAATTCTTAAAAAAATTATTCACACTCTTTTGTATAAAAAATTAACCCCCTTTTGTGTGATCTTTGTTAATGGGTTAGCCATCCGGGAAAAATTATGGATGAAACATCAATAACAACCTTCTAAACCAATACAATTGCGTACCTCATTTATACTCGTCAGTGTTGGCCATTCTTTGTTTTCAATGGTTTTATAAGTATCAATATAGATTCCATACTTGGAGACAATAGGTCCAAGAAAAGAAATCTCTTGAAGCCAGAATTCAGACTTCCTAAACTTCCCATAAAATTCATGCATTCTCAGAGTCTTTGGGATAATGGGAAAGTGATTTTCTTGATCTTCAAATATTTTGGAGTATACTAATATATCATCAATAAATACCACTAAAAAGTCATCAAGATATTCCTTGAAAACAATATTCATTAGATCCATGAAGACATAGGGTGCATTAGTCAATCCAAAAGGCATTACTGTAAACTCGTAATACCTATACCTGGTTCGAAATGTTGTTTTCAGAATGCCTTCCTTATTCACACACAGTAGATGATATCCATATTGAATGTCAATCTTTTAAAAAGTATCTAGCTCCATGAAGTTGGAAAAATAGATCATCAATGCGAGGTAGGGGATACTTGTTCTTTATTATTATAGCATTGATCTCCTTGTAGTCAATGCACAACCTCATAGATCCATCTTTATTCTTAACAAAAATGACAAGGGCTCCCCTTGGAGAAACACTATGGAAAATAAATCTATTTTTACTCAATTCCTCTAGTTGTTTCTTTAGTTACACTAATTACATTGTGGCTATTCTATAAGGGGTATTTGATATAGTCCATGAACCAGGAATTAAATCGATGGAAAACTCAATTTCTTGTTCTGTAGGATGTCTAGGTAAATCATCTTTAAATACATCAACATAATCTTTCACAATAGGTACATCCTATATTTGAACATTATTTTCCTCACCCACAGTTATTTCATTCTCTTCCTCCCCAATAATTGAATTTAGTTGAGCTACTAGGGGTGGATCTAAATAAGAATTAGGTGGTGACGATTCTGCTCTAAAGATAAGGTGTTCTTTATCATCATCATCAAAAATAGTAACCTCCTTATTCTTATAATAAATCTTTTCATCATGGTCTGAAATCCAATCCAAACCAAGTACTATATCAAATTAAATCATGGGTATGATGATGAGATCAGCAGATGAAGAACATTTATATACCCTAATGTGAACTAATTCATAAAACCTTGTAGCAATGATAATTCCCTTAAGAGTTTTGACTGAAAACTCCCTTGTTAAATCAAATTCTAAATATCTAATTTTCTTAGAAAACTAGGAATATATGAAACAATGCAATGATCCAGAAACAAATAAATAATTTGCAAATCTTGAGGAAACCATTAAATTACCCGCCACTACGTCTTTCGGATATTCAACCTCTGTAGTAGTGATAGCATAAGCTTGGCATTGATCTCTTGGCCTTTCCTGAAGTAAGTTACCCTGATGCTTAGGAAATTCATTTATATAATGCCCCCTTTCTCTACAATTGTATCATTCAACATTGACAGCCTCTTTCTTTCCCTTGTAATCACGAGCTTGGTGGCCTTTTTTACCACACATGTAACAGACTCTCATTCCCTTTAGGAAAGTACCAGGGTGTTTCTTCCCACATTTACTACAAGATGGATTTTAAAATTTTCCCTTCTTCCCTTTATTTCCATTTCCAGAGTGTTCAACAGATCTCTTCTTCTATTTCTTTGCTTTAATGTCACAAGACATAGAGAATTCATTTTCTGTCTTTATAGCCCATGAGACAATATCTTCGTATGACGAGAAGGATTGTGAGACTAATATATGACGGATAAATGGTTTTAACAAATAAAAGAAACTATCAATCTTACTTATTTTTTTACATATATAATCATCAGCATGCCTCACTAACCTTGTAAAGTTAGCTTCATACTTTGCGACATTCTCATCCTACTTTTGCTTCAGACTCAAAAGTTTTCTTTCCATGTCTGCTCTATGGTCATGAGGAAAGTATTTTTCTAAAAAAAATCTTTAAACTCCCTCCATTAAATATTTGATACTTCATTATATTTCTTTTTTGTTGTGAATCAATGACTTCCACTGATCAGCATCTCCAGTGAGGCACTAAACTATCATGCCAACCTTTTCCCTTTCACTACTCCCCAAGGTGTGGAATATTTTCTCTAAGAAATTTATCCATTGTTTAGCTACTAATGGATTTGTACTCCCATTGAATGTTGCTGTTTGTTTCCTCATGAAGAGATCTAACATTGATCCTCTATGTTGTGGATCCGGGTGCTTCATACAGGTAAGGTTATTATTCATAACCTGAGTGAGTTGTCCATGTATGGTGATTATCTTATCAGCACCAGTTGCATCACAAACTCCACTATAATTATCTTGAGTAGGAGGGAAATACCTACATGGAGTGCGTGCATTGATACAGTTTCCATTCCTTACACTAGGATCCATTTCGAAACAATGGCATAAAGTAGATTATTTTATGAATCACAATACATAAATTCAAACTTGTAAAAAAATTAACAAAAATTGAACAGTTAATGTATATAATCCATAATCATAAAAATAATTTCTTTGAGGAAGTATATATTCATAAACCCTTCATAATACTTGTAAAGAAAATGAGAATTATCCTAATCATATCCCCCGGGAGGGTCGTAACCAAGAGTGCAGCAAGGCCTGTTGTCATGTACCAGTTCCCGTTCGAGTCTATCTCAAAGCGGTGTTTTAGGGTTTTACACCTAGGTACATCTGTGCCTAATCCACCTCTACCTTATCGTATCCAGACAGGGATGTATTTCTTGGAAAACTCACAACATCTCTACATTACCAAAATTCTAGGATGTTCATCTATACTACTCCTCAAAGTCTATCTTTGGGATATGTGCTCTAATCAGAGTTGACCTAAATCTAGTTTCCATGGTTTGTACTAAACTTCGTCTGATACCAACTGTAATACCCCAACCCTATTTACCCATAGTCGGTGCATTATTACATAACATTGGCATGATCACAAGGAAATCATGTATCGAAAGACTGATCAATTTAGTATTATTGCAAACAAGATTCATAAATAAGTTCAACTTTAAAACTTGAAAATAAATACAACATGGATTTATTAAATTATAAACATCCAAGCCTCCTAGATTATGCATTAAATTCACTCATAACTAACTTCTTCATATCTAGGGAAAATAAAACATAAGGAAGGGGTGAGATCAAATACTCAGTAAGGGTAAGAAATACAATAGAAGATAACATAAATATTAAGCATGGTGAATAATTGAAACCACATGCCATTACTAATAATAAACATAAATACTTTTATGGAATAAATATGATCTATGTAAATAATTTCATAATAAAACATAATCATGGGTATTCTACTAGTCGAATGACCACATGAACCATCAATATTATTTTCATAATTAGGGAATTCATAATGACGGACATTGTGAAAAAAAAATTCAAGGCCTCGGCCAAAACCACATATAAAATTGGGAAAGGCCATGGACAATTTCATTTATAGTTGTCTCATGAGACCTACCGATGCATCGAGGAGCTATAGTGGGCTTCACCCATCACTTACTAAGTCCAATTCATTCCTCATATGAAAAGGTTTAAACATAACATAAACATTCATATTAAAACTAGTATATTAAATATCAATACTTTATCCATTAACCATGAATAGTGTAAAAATAACACATCCACAGTCAAACATATCACAAAACCTTCAATACAATATGGATGTTTTTTATCATAATAAATCAACATCAAATAAGCTTAAAATCCATCAAAGGATGTTGACATAGACGAAATTAATACTTTTTTTAGTGAAATATCAATTTCTATTTTGAAATCATTTAAGAAAAAAAATTATTTTAAAAATATTATTATAAGCATGTAAGGTATGCATCGACGATTTTATAAAGGAAGAAAATATCCACACCTCCCTTATAAGTTAAAAAAACATTCTTACCTTAAATTTGTCAAAAAGGTCAAAAAGTACCTTGTTTGGAAAACGACAGAAAGAATCCTTTCAAAACATATAAGTTCAATAAAGGTATAAATGACATTAAACAATTGTATAGTAAATAGTAAAAATGTTTTGAAATACATTTTTAAGAATCATGGATGTGGATGATAAAGAGGTCCCAATAGATAATTACGTATAAAAAACCTCGGATAATGAAGAGATTGTGAAATTAACCCTTACCTTATACTTTCCGTTGGCCGAGGGTAGGTTAACCTCCTGTGTAATGGTGAAATAATTGTTATTAAATTATAAAATTATCATATACATTAATATGATATCATATGTGATCTTTTAATATTTTTTTGTTAATAATATATTAGTATTATCGTCATTTCGGGTGTTAACTGATTTTTTTTCCTTTATATGCTTTGTTACGTAAGTAATGTTTGTTATGGATAGGATCTATATTATTCATATTCATAATGATATTAAGTCTTTAAACATTATTTTTAATCATCTAATGAAAATTAGTCTCGAATGGATACGATGGGGAATGAATCTCATCGCATTCGTGGAGACGGTAATCTGTACGTACGCATAAGCAAAAATATTATTCTTTTGATATTAAAATAATATATATTTGGATAGTATATCATATATACAGAATAATTATCATGTTATATTTATTTTTTACATCAATTTTACATCATTATTATACCCATCCAAATAATAATGTATTTAATAACAATTACACCACGACTTGGAGATGGTAAGCTGTACGTACGCACGTATGGTGACATGTCATTCAAAGGATGGATAGAATAATGAATTTAAGCTATCACATGATTATCCTTTGATAATGTGATCAATGTGATGATAATTCATGGATCCATCATGAGAACTTTACGACCATAACCCCTTCCACCATTGGCATATTTTTCATCTGAATTAACTTGTGTTTTTCTAATCACATTATATTGAATAAGGAAACTAAGAGAATTAGGATCACATTAAATCATCTTGTGGTCACATGATTTTTCTATGGAAAAATCCTTCATCGCCTAGCTAGTGTGCACTACATCCTTCCCTTGAAGAGAGGAATCAAACTCATGTTATCCTTGCCAATAAAAAACCCACTCCCATCAAGAAAAATACATGAAATGAGAGGATAGGGGGATATATTAAATAAGGAAGTTAGTGGAGCAGAGTGAACCAGTGATCATCCCCAGATAATCTCCCATCAGGTGATTATGATAACATTTCACATGGTTTTTGAAAGATGAGGTGATTGCATAATTACATTAGTCGCATGTGGTGCCTAATTCATATTAAACGTTCACATGATCATGTGATAACTTTTTGGGTTCACGACTTCAATAGAAATGGTCTTTTGTTTTACTAAAAATCACAATCTTCCGTCTCTATCACACGTTCATAAGACTTTTTATAGGACCTTCATTTCAGTCACGTGAATACCAAAAGACCCTTGACTCATATCACTTTCATACAGCCTGGAACATGGCTGTATCTATATACAACACCCATACAGGATGTTGGCAGGGTCGGAGAGTTCATCTCAAGACCCCATTGAGGGTATGAAATTGTATAAAGGTGATTCCCAGATCGATAACCAAAGACATAAACTAGTGGACATATGCCTTACAGTGTCGCAAACACTAAGCCTCGAAGTTCTTCTCCACTTGGCCTCATGGTTTAAACTCGAGGACTTGCGCCCCCAAATTCTCTACACCCTTCTCTATGAACCAACATCCATCCCCTCTTTGTGTTATAATATCCACTTTCATGATTCTTTAGAGATTATGCAATTACATAATAAACATATGATCTCTATTATTCAGTGTGTGTGTATGAAGATTGGATAAGCATCTCTTGGCCATGTGGAATTTAAAGAAAGGATCCCTTGATCTGGTTATTCCTCTACTTCTCTACCTAGTGAAATCCCTTAGACATAAGGGGTTCCCATGATGGATTTCATGGGTATACACCATTGTACGATCACATTGTGGTGTTGTGAACCCTTGATCTCATGGTTCTCCTCTGGTCAGCATCATGATGCATAATTTAGGACTTGCACCTTATATTCCATGCACTAATCTTCTTTATACAATTTATATCACCATTCAAGCTAATTCATTGATATAAATCGTCTTGAATGTAAGAACATTACTCATCACAAGACCTTATGAAATTCATGAATATCATGGATGTGCAGGTATCATGGGGTGTTATGAAGACACCCATCAACATGTGGGGTATGAAAAGAGAAAAACCCTTGGTAGTGTGCACCATGGACCCTTAACCATGATTTTAGTTTTGTTAGTAAGTCTCTTCACATGTTCATAGACTCCCTCAAAAACCCATTTTGAGTTCATGTGAATCTCATATAAAAAGAATCATCGTGAAAAAATCCCTTAGAGTGTGTGTGAGCTTATAGGAAGGACCTCGTTTTCCCCTATAATCCCTATGGTGTATTCTTTTATCATGTACATTTTGGAATATAATGGTTCCAATACAAATTATGTCAAGATTCCTTTTGAAATTCATGTCAACACTTGGATGAGGGTATATAACCTTAGCATATCAGTGAGGCCCCGCTATGTGAAATATTTAAGGTCATGTGATCACATGATTCCCCCTTGATATTTTTATGTCCTTGGATGACCTCTAAAGAACCATTTTGGTCCCATTTAAAGTTTAAATAACCTATTTTACCTCTAAATATCTCATTGAAAAATTTTTATTCTCCAGAAACAATCTTAGGACAAGTCAAATTGATCAGGTGAATCACCTTGGAGTCTTCCGTCTTAGTCATGATAAGTAGTCTAGGACATGATAGGATTATCATGAAATTTCCCATTGACTTGGTGACATTTTCATGAGAGAATATGAAGAAAAGATGATTTGATCTCACGTCAGCCCTCGACATGTCCTTGTTGTCTCAAGAGAGAATCTGGATGAGTCTGGATGATCTTGCGGGGGCATATAGACATGTTAGCATGATCATGTGATCATCCATTAACATGTCACCATTTTCAGGTGACAATCCAAAAAGGAGATAGGTTGATCAGGTCAAAGTGCATGGTCATGTCGAATTCGATGATATGTAGGACCCCAAACATTTCCTCTTTGATTATGTGAATCATCTGGGATGTGCCTGCTTCACTCATGCGTCGGAATCTGAGATGAGTTAGTTGATCATGAAAAAGATGCTTGTCATTTCCACATTGACCATTTGGGAGATCTCATGCATGTAAACATTGGTCCTTCAAGGTATCACAATCATGTCCGGAAGCCACTATTTTATGTATCATCCATTACAAATTGACACTCCAAATATGTCAGCCAGAAAATTGATACATGCCCAGAAAGCATCCGAAACATGTCATTAAAATCCCTTATAACATGCCCACTTTATTCTTCATATGCATTTTGGACTCATTCCATGTGGTTCCAAGATAGGAACCTTCATTTGAATCCCCCTTTTATAAGGGAAGTTTCCTTAATGAGTTAGTGTTATCCACTCATGTGAACCTGGAAATGTCATGCTCTTAGACAGACCTTTTATGTTTACCACTTCCCTTTAATACATCAGAGGATAATGAATGAGTGTGTCAATAATAATCCTCAGAGAAAAATCCCCACCCAATCAGGTATCCTCAGTGTGTAATCCATGATTACCAGAATACTATAATATATACCAAATGATAGGATATCCTCATAGTGTAAGCACCGACAATTAGAGAAGCCTCAATGTGTAATCCTCAATCAATAGGATCTTCATTCCGGAGTCAGTCCCGAACATTACTGAAACCTTGGGGGTAACAATAATATCTTTGTGTGTGAGAATCCACCACATCCCATCAGTGTGTCAAGGTATGAGTGAACTATAATTACTATGATTCCCACCATAACTGGGGTATCTAGGATTCATTCCTAAGAACCGAGCTCTAACGGGTATCCCCTTAGGATAAAATCCCATATAATCCCAAGTATTCCCAAATTTAGGGACTAAATCCCCCCATTGTTCTTACATTCTCTTTCATCTGTCTTCATATGAGAATTGGGGTCATATGAGAACATCATTCTAAGTATAATCCCCGATCATTCCCTCAATTACCTCAAACTCAACAGCAGTTTTGGGATGACCTGAACTACGATGACTCTAATTCCTATTATAAAATAGGATATGTAGGACGCCTACCTAAGGCCTTAGATCCATACCATCTCTCCCATGTGATGGGAAATCCTACACCTTAAAGGGAAACATTAATCTATAAGTCTTTTATAGATATACTCTCAATAATGTGCATTATCTACCACTATCTCTTATTCCTCACATCAAGAATAGATCACATGGGCTTAGAGGCAAGGGATGATTGTATCAAAAGCATGGTCATATTCCCATAGCATGGGCCTATCATTGGTATTTAAGTCTGATTACATCTCATCTTCACTCAAAGGTCCACATTCCCCATGAGGAAATATAGGGAAACCTTATTTTCATAAGTCCTATATAGGGCCTCTGTTGTCAAATATCTCATGAAAAAGATACCCATTACAAGAACTGTGTGGAATATAATTCATGTATTAAATAATTACATAGGACACCTCATTGAGTTCTGAGCCCAATATTCATGTCTTCACTGCATAACATTAAACCACCTGGATGGGTCGAGTCACACGGACTTAAATTATTCCAAATAAACTACATGGGTTTTGATTCCTATTTTTATAGGATAAGTAGGATGCCTCATAGAGGTTCAATCTCATTTTAAAGACACCAACCGCCTATGTGGATGACAATAAACTCCAGATTGCTTGATCATGGCCATAACCTATAGCATCATAAATAAATAAGATAGTGATAGGGAAATCAGGATTTCCACATTTTTTTTTCATATTGATACATTTTCATAATCAAGTCATTGAAAAATGGGTAACCATCCCCATATTGGGGTTTGGTAAGGATTTCACAATCATATCTTAAAACCATAAGAGATTCCCAGAGTAGGGAATAGCCCCCCCCCCCCAATAGGGTGTGATGATCCCTACCTCCCATCCTCTCAACCAATGTGAGTTCCTAGTCATCATTATGTGTGAAACCTTAAAGTACTGCATTTCATTGGAAAGAAAGTATGTACCAAGATATGGATGTGGGAATCATTGGGATTTTTTAGGGAAGACTAAACAAATGGGAAATCAGATGCGAGTGACTGAGCAAGGCCTAAATCCCCCAACAATCACACTATCAAGTGAAACCCATTTCATGCCTTGAATTCTAACAAAAAAATCATGGAATATTTTTCCTTTAAATATCCATTTACATTTTTATGTAGATCCTTTTAAATAAAATATTTTCCTCTCTATTTTATTATTTTTTTTAAAAAATTATTTCAAAATGGAAATGTTATTTTTCTCAATAAGGTTTTAATTATATTTTAATGGTATTACAATTCATCAAAGACAAAAACCCATGATATAAGATCTCGTCTTTTTTCAGGTATGTTTCTCTCTAAGTTTTTGTTTGAGCCTTAGTGGGAGAGTCTTGTTCGGATATAGAGGGCCTATATGGGAGTAAATAACCTAAATTTCAGAGATGGATGCTTTTTTTAATTAATGGATTGTAGGTATAAATGGGACTATGTTTTAAAATGGGTTCATTTGTAAGATGATAAGTTTTAATGGATGATTGGAGAGTTAATGGGATAATGGTATAAAAATCCCCTTTAGAACATATACATGTCATTTAAAGAGATTATGCATCATGTAATTGTTCATGGGTTTTAATAAAATAAATATGAGGTGACGGGTTTTTCAAATAATACCATTAATAACATTTACATTTTGTGAACCCATACTACACACTGTTTAAGTTTCTGACCTTCTATTTTAACCTTGTTGTGCAGCTGAATTTTGTTCTATTTTTCTATAACTCCTCTCATATTGACCCTGGGGAATTATCCAGGTGATTTTGGGGTGCCTACTTCCCTTTATGTGGTCCAGTTTGTGCGAAAATATCTATAACCACTTTTAAATCGTTTGAACCTTCTTATTCTTGGGTGTTGGCCATTGGAAGCATTGTCAGATCGTCGGTTAATGTTATGGGGTCTAAATATCAACCCTATGGTTTAATTATTATCAATTTTATTCAATATCATGATCACACTAGTGAAGTGTGAGCCCAAATTAAATAAATAACAAAATTTATTGCTCTTTGAATTACCTTGTTCTCAATTTGAATCTAACCTGGCTTATTGCTACCCATTGGGTGAGAGAACATTTAAATATAATTGAATTGGATATTAGATAAAATTTTGTTTAGAATGAAATGTGATTTAGGGTGATTTCTTGTTAGAGAATCCCTAAATTTGGGATTAATAATTATTATTATAATTGTTTACCAATTTTGAATTCAATTGAAAAGTGGAATATGAAATAATAATGGTAATTCGCATAATTATCCATTGAGATATGATGTGATATTGTGATATATATGATGTATGATAGGAATTGTGTTATATGATGAGATTCTTATATAACGGGCTAGAACTAGAAAATTATACACATATATACTATAATACTAATAGTGAATGGTATTGGCCAAGGATGTGTTGTAATACTTATAGAGAGTAGGCTAGTCCCAGTACCATGTTGTAATGCTTATAGATATTTGACACTGATTGATTGTTGTTACAATACCATGGTTATATAGTTGTGGTTGGAATGATCGTAAGGAATGCTTAGACATATTCTGGAAGGGTTATGGAGTAGGTTATTTACCTTGGTTATATGGTTTTGGTTGACATCGTTGTATGACACATTCAAGTATATTCCGGCATGTCACCGAAACAATTTATTTACATTGGTTATATAGTTTTGGTTGTCATGGTTGTAATACATGTTCAATGTTATTCTAGTATAGACCTAAAGTAAGATGTTGTTGTATTTTATTAATTATTAAATAAATTAGTACACATGTTTATTACTTTATTTCATACACTTCTTATTAGACACATTTTGATTAGACTTGTTGGTGTTGACCAACTTAGTTATACTCACACCCTATTCGGGCCGCCATTTGGCACCTAAAAAGACTTCATGGATGCAGGTTTTGAAAAGGGAAAATGACCTTATTGTTTATTTTTTTTATGTTGGGATGTAGTTTGGAGACGGGACCAGCATGGGAGGCATGGTGGATTTCTTGTAACCAACCCTTTATGGCCGCGTGATTGAGTGCTATATTGGGGGAAGTTTGAAAGGTTTATCAAAGGGAGGTTCTATTTTTCTTTTTCATTATTATTTGGAAAAGCTAGAAAGGATTGTAGGATGTTTCAAGACTTAGTGATGAGATTTTTCATGGGATTAGAAAACCCATGTGCGAGGGAAAATATGAGTACCCATGGATGGGATTGTTGTTTTTGTTGCTTGGTTGATAGCATTTAAGTTATTTAACCTTGGGTGATTCACATGTTGTGTGAGGTTATTTTTGTATGATCATAATATTTCTTGAGGTTTTTACTTGTGTATAGGTATGGTGTGAGATAAGAATTCATGCATCGTAATAGGAACATAGGGATATATTGACATTCATTGTTCATGATAGGGACATATCAATTTTTTCATGCGATATATACTTTCATATTAAACTATAATATGATATATATGCTTCACCAGATTAATAAAGTGTGTTTCCTTTCCATGCTAAAATACTTTTAATCCATTTCTAGAGTGACCAAGAGTTAGTAGTTCTCTATTAAAGTCACATGTTCGGTATACCTTTCTTCTAGAAATTTCTCTAAGGTGTGAGTTGGTCTTGTAGAGGAAATATCTCTTCATCATCTTTGAATTGAGTGTTTGGATAGTAGAAATAAGCATGCTCTTAATATAGTAGAACCAGATATTCCTATTGTTAATGAGGAGAAAATGAATGTTTAGATTTGCAACAACTTCCTGAGGGTCATGTGATCCATGGAAAGGGAGACTGTTCCTATAGTTCCTTTGATGTCTGAGCTAACAAGATTGTTTCAACTTCATCATACAAATGTGTTTACTAGTTAATGGATACCTAAGGTAGTTGAGTTCTATATTGACTCACTCTAAACAATCTTCAAGAATCTTAAGACACCCATGGATATGAGGGTGAATCTTTTTGGGTATATGCTTTGTGGACCTGTGAAGAATTTCTAGGATATTCTAGAGGAAGATGTGAAAAAAGATGACTTATATTAGAATGACTTAAAGACAAAGTTCATAATCAATTTCTATGATAAAATATTGAGGTATTAAAAAGCTCATGAGTTCATACAGCTGACGCAGGAGGGTTTTTTAGTGCTGGACTATGCAAAACATTTTAACAACCTACAATGCTTTGCACCATCTTTGGAAACTCAAGAGATATCAAGGAATATATTTTTCTAGGATGGTCATCACTATGAGATCAGGCAATAGGTAAATGTTTTCCATTTATGAATATTTGAATATGTAATGAATCGGGCTCTCATCACTAATGGTAATCCAAGAGAGACTCTGAGCAGCATCCAGGCTATTTCATCAAGGAAATTTGGGAGTTCTTCTTTGAGTTATAAGAAGAACTATTATAAAAATATCTCCAAAATCCGAATTGGGAAGAGCAGTAAGGGTAGTGGACTACCATATCAAGATCTTGTTTTTTTCAAGTACTATAAAGTTGTAAATTTTGGTCACAAGCACCCACACTATCCTTACCCCACAATCGAGTGTCATGTCTCTGCTAAACTAGGTCATCTTCATAGGGTTCTTCTGAACTTTCCACAAAAGACAAGTGGAAGAGGATGATGACATGCACCAGAATTGGGAAGGGGTTTAGTTACAGCTCAACAGGATAGAAGTTGGAGTTCCATAGTTCTTTCAGGATGAGGTAGGGGACATGGTACCCCAGTTTGAGAGAAACCGTACAAAGAAAGGTAAATACCATAGGTAGTCATACAGGATCCCAAGGTAAAGGGACAATTCAAATGCACGTTATGCAAACTACTATGACTAATGTGGATGTAGGAACTACCGTAATAGGTATGATTCTTATATAATTTACCTAATCATGTGTTTTTTTATACAGGATCCATAGATTCTTTTATATCTTCTCTTTTTTTAAAGGTTTGGTCTTGGGTGTGGAGATATTGGATGTTATTTTAACCATTGACACGCCTTTGGTAGTTTGGTCTAGAAATATTAAATTTTTCAAGGTGTGTTCTATATAGACTAGTGGTTAACATTTCTTTTGGGAACTGTTCATTCTGAAAATGATAGGATTCAACTTGATTCTTAGTATGGATTGGTTAGTTCTATACTAGGATTATATTGACTATTACGGGAGGATAGTTAACTTCATATCTCTATAAGGAAGCATCTATTCTCACAAGGGTGAGTGGGATCTTTAGATTGGTTGTGTGGGTCCAATTCAGTGTATATTGGATTTTCTCTCGACTCATATCACCGGTATTTATCTAGATAATAGAATAATGTAGAATGATTCTTTTATTCTATTCTTAGACCATTTTCTAGATTTTTTCCTTGATGAGTTATATGGAATACTTCTTGAGAAAGAGGTCAATTTCACGATCAAGTTGGTGTCATAGAAGAGCTAATTTCTATCCCAACTTACAAAATGGAACCAGTAGAGCTTCATGAGTTGAAGGTTCAGCTAGAAGATATATAATTAAAAGGATTCATATGGCCAAGTATATCTCCTTGGGGTTCTCCAGTTATCTTCTCCAAAAGGTTAATTTATTTTTGTGCCTATGTGTGGAATATTAGAGGTCAAACCAAATGGAGTTCAAGAATCGGTATACTCTTCTTCTCATTAATGATCTGTTCGATTAGTTGATAAGTGACAATATATTCACCAAAATTTACTTGAGATCGAGATATAACCAATTAAATCTGAGACTATCAGATATAACTTAGAATTTTTTGAGGATCATATATAGATTGAAATAATTTTTAGTGATGTTTTTTATATTGACCAATGTGCATGTGGAATTCATACACTTAATGAATAGGATATTTCATCCATTCCTAGGCCAATTTGTGGTGTTTTTTATCAATTATATCTTATTGTATTCCCTGTTGGTATACATTATTTCCAAACATCATAAAATTTTCCTAATAAAATTTAGGGAACATTGGATTTACTCTAGGATATAAAATTTTAGTTTCTAGATAAATAAAGTTCACTTCATGGGAAATTTCATCTCAGAGGAAGGAGTGTCAGTTGACCCAGAGAAAGTCACATCTCTAATATCATTGAAAAGAAAGAACATCTTTAAAATATGGATATTTCTAGTTTTAAAAGGTTATTACCAACGTTTTATCCATTATTTATCCCGTTTGGTAAAACCGATGACTTGGATGAAAAATAAAGGAGTGAAGTTTTTTTAGTCTCACACTTATGAGAGATATTTTCAAGAGCTGAATAGAAGACTAACCTCATCACCTATCCTCACTTCACCTATGCTAGGTAAACCATATACCTTGTATTGTGATGCATCAAGAGTTGGACTCAGAGTAGTTTTAATGTAGGAGGATTGTGTGGTTGCTTATGGATTCAGTCAGCTGAGATCTCATGAGAGGAATTACCCTACTCTAAATCTAGAGTTTGTGGTAGTGTTAGATTCCTTGGGTTGTTGGGAAAAATATCTCATGGGTGGGAAGTTTTTGGTATACATATATCACAAAATCCTCAGGTATATATTTTATCAGAAAGACCTTACCTTTGTAAGAGGAGTAGGGTCAATTATCTACAATATTTTGACAATGAAATGGATTATAAACTAGTAAACAGAAACTTCAGTGCCTATAATTTAATCAAAATGACATAGAAAGAGGCATTCTGGGAGTCTTATGATGAGTGGTGGATAATTTCCCTCTTTATAGACATGAATCTATATGTTCAAGAATATCAAGGGTGATTTTCTCTAACTTTGATATCAGTTATACCCATGATTTTGGAATAGATTAAGACTAAGTAGTTTTCTAATCCATAAGGATCTGTTATGAGAGAGAAATTATATGTTGGTGAGACTCCATCAATATGGTCTCTTAAAGTGTAAATTCTCTTCTTTTATGTGGTCGAGTATGGGTTTATATGGGCTTAAACGAGGATCTTATGAGGGAGTTTCATGCTTCTAGATGGGTTGTGAGTCATAGTGTAAAAAATATGCATTGTGATATCTGTAGATAGTACTGGTGGTCAGGAATGAAGAAGGAGATGGAAATATTTCCAGCTAAATGCTTCACTTGTCAGTAGGTGAAATCCAAGCATCAAAGGCCAATTGGTCTTTTATAGACATTACCCATTCTTGAGTGGAAATGGGATGATGTTATAATTGATTTTGTGATATGAGTACCCAGGATGACCTGTAAGAATGATTTTTTATTGTTTCTTGTGGATCAACTGACTAAGGTATCCCAATTATTTATTATGAGGGAAAACATTACAGTTTAATACCTATTAAATCATTATGTGCATGAGATGGTTCAATTACATGGTTTTATGAGGAGTATTATTTCAAAAAAAAGATCCTCATTTCGCATTATTTTTATAGCAGGGTCCTAAAAAAGAATTCAGATCAATGTTCTCTTTAGCATAGCCTCTCATCCATAGATTGATGATCAATTTAATCAGACTATTCTTGTTCTAAAGGATATGCTTTGAGATAATGTTTTTGATTTTGGTGGTTCATGGTAGAAACATATGGAACTCATGGAGTCTGAATATAATAATAGATTCTAGAAATCAATCCAAATAGAGCCTTTTGAGGATTTATTTGGCAGGTCATGTCCTATACCTCATTGTTGGATGGTGGTGGGTTAGTCATCACTTGTTGGGCCAAGTTTCATGCATGAGACATCCGAAAAAGATTAGTTGATCAAACATCATTTGGTGACCACAAAGTGCAGGCAGAAATCATTTGCTAACCATTGGATACAACCTATGGAATTCGAGTTTGGTCAACATTTTTTCCTTCATCTATATCCTAGGTTGGGGAAATACCATATTCGGATACATGGAAATGTATTTTCTAGGTTTCTCAAGTCGTTTTAAATAATGGAAAGATTTAGTCTAGTGGCATACCATTTTTCCCTTCCACATAACCATAGTGTCATGCATGATGTATTCCATGTGTTCAAACTATGAAGATATCATACATACCCTTCACATGTGATAGAAGTACCAGACATAGAGATTTGTGTTGATGCTTCCTTTGAGGAACATCCTATATAGGTTGTGGATCATAGTGAGAAATGTCTTTAGGGACAGTCTATACTATTTGTCTGAGTGAAGTGGAGGCATGGGAAACATTAGGAGGATACCTAGGAAAGGAAGTCTGGTATGAAAACATACTATCTAGACTTTTTTCCTGAGACCTCACAGTGATTCTTGGCGTATATTAATGACAATAAATTATAAGGGGGGAGGTTGTAAGATCTCACATTTTTCCAGTACATTTCTATCTGAGTTTTTTTAGCCTTAGGGTTAAAGTCTTATTCAAAGTTGGAGGAAATATTTTGGATAAATGAGCTATTGTTGAGGGATTTATGCTTGTTTGAATTAGTGTAGTCCCAGTATAAATGGGACTAAGTGTTAAAATGGGTTCTCGGTAAGTTAAGATTTTTTAAAGGTGGTTCTCATATTTAAAGGGAAATTGGACTAAAAAATTAATTGCATAACCAATAAATGTCATGTAAATGAATTACATTTCAAGTAATTTTTCATGGGATTTAATAAAATACATATAAGGTGATGGGTTTTTTGATTAATTCCATTAAATTATTTTACACAATGTGAAACCATATAACATGCTATGTATATTCCTGACCTACTCTTTTAAACATGTTTTGCAACTAAAATATTTTCTCTTTCCATATAGTTCCTCTACTCTTGACCCTAGGGAATTATACAAGTGATTTTGGGGTGCCAACATCCCTTATAAACATATTTTTTATGTGATACATCCCTGGAGCCTCTTTTCATTCATATGCACCTTCTTCCTCAATGCAGTTGGTCGTTGGGAGCATTTTTGGATCATCGGTTAAAGGTAGGGGGTCTAAATATCAACCATATGGTTTGATTACATTCATGTTTATATAGCATCACAATCATTCTAATGATTTGTGTTCCCAATTTTAATAAATAACAAATAAAATTATTCATTTAATTTACTTACTCTCAATTGACATCTGACATGGCTTATTTTTACCCAATGAGAGAGAAAACCTTGGAATATAATTGAAATAGCTAATGGATTAATGTATGTTTAGCATTACATGTGACATAGGGTGATTTATTGTTATAGAATACCTAAATTCTATCTTAATATTTATTGATACAGTTATTAATCAATTGTGAATTGAATTGAAAATTTGAATATGAATGAATAATGGTAATTTTCATAATTAACCATTGAGATATGATGTGATATTTTTATATCCATGTTATTTGACATAAATTGTGTTATATACTGAGATGCTTATATAATAGTCTAGGACCAAAAACCTTCTCACGTATATGTTGTAATGCTAATGCTTATAGAGAGTGTTCTATGCCATGTCCCATGCAGTAATTCTTATAGGGCTTTGACCTTGATTGTTTGTTGTGACTATACTATGGTTATATGTTTGTGGTTGGTGTGGTTGTAATTCAATATTAGAGATATTCTGGCACGGAGCCAAATCAAGTTATTTACCTTGGTTATATTTTTTTGGTTAGAATGGTTGTATAAAATGCTTAGAGATATTCTAGAATGGAACTAAAATAGGTTATTTTCCATGGTTATATGGTTTTTGTGGTCATGGTTGTACGAAATTCTTAGAGTTATTCCAGAAAAGATCCAAAGGATGTTCTTATTGTATTTTATTAATTGTTAAATTAATCAATACACCTATTTATTAATTTATTACATACACTTCTTATCATACTAGTTTTGTTTAGAAATGGTGGTGTTGACCTACTAAGTTATACTCGCACCCTATCCGGGTGTTACGTGAGAAGACTTTGTGTATGTAGATTTGGATAAGGGAGAATGACCTTTTTTTTTATTTCTTATTTTCTATTGGGTTGGATTTTGAAGATGGTACTAGCATGGGGATTTGATCCTAAGACATTGAGTATTTTTTTGAGTCCACCATTATTTTTCTTTAATTTTTCAATCATGACATTATGTTATATACTAGCATGTCATAATTTTATTTATTATTTATGGGATTAATCAGTTGGCCTCTATTTTTGTATTCCACGTTATTATATTCAAATTATTTCCATTATGTTATGAATTTTTTCATCTTTTAAAACAATTCATTCCAAGGGGTTATAGTATCCACAGTATGCGATTAACACCCTCACTACTAGTCGGTAACCTCTAGTTTACGGGGAGGCATGATTGAGGTCCATTAACCAACCCTTGTAGCTACATGAGTGAGTCTCTGATTGGGGGACATTACACATGATTTCACTTATGATTTACTAGGGATATGATCCAAAGACACCATCCTTAATATTTTTTGGAATGTTTTATGAATATTATTACACAATTATTATTAAACATGTTTCTTTTCTATGCATTAAGATGTGATGAAAAGATGATATGTTTATGAAACCCATTTCTTTTCCATGCGGTATACTATAATTAAATGTTTAATAAGACAATTTAATTTCATGGGTTCTGGTATGATGAATTATTTATGACTTGTGGCACACATATATATTATTTTCATTATGTGAGGGGTGGTAACTATATCTCCCTCCAATGTATTTACTGAATATTGATTTCTCATGAGATAAATCGGATTGGAATGGGGAGTGATCCCAGTTCAGTAAGGGAGTATGTACACTATGATATTCATGGGAGGGAACCTTTACTGCTATGGTTATTTTTAGAGTGAACCCATTACAAAATAATATCCTTTTAAATTAAAATTTAACACAAATGAAATTATTTCAAATGCTTATGTGTATGCCAAAAACTCATGTCATGTGCTAATGTTAAGATCTCGCGGCTCATGTTATTTAATTCCATTATGAGTCGTGTCTTATGAACTGACAATATTTATGACATGATATAAGATTATTATTTATGATATGTGTAGTATAATTTTAAAATTCCATGATATTGTTATCATACACTTATGTTCATGTTTTTTCTCAACTGGTCATTTATAACCCCCTTATTCACCATATTGAGAATCTATGCTCACCCTTTCTAATGGGTCATTTACCCATGTTACGAATATATGAAATAAGTATGATATATTTAGTAAGGATTATAGTTATTAATAACATAGTTGGAGATTATATAGATATTTTATGAACCAGTTTTTTTCATGTATTAGTTTCTAAAGTCACTAGACCTACACGATTCTTGTGTGCACTATTATGTTTTGAGATAAATATTCATCTATAAAAGTGTGATATCAATATATAAAAATTATGGTTATATATAACAAAACCATTACAAAATCCCTATAAAATTTAATTAGACACATTATAGAGGTTATTTTCTTCCCAAAAGAAAAACAATATGATCCTTTATAGGAGATCTAAATGATTTGTTTCAAAGAAGGTGCAACCACCTTAACTGATAACTTCATTTTTAATTATTATTATAACACCAATAAATCTTTTATATTAATAATTTAATAATAAATTAATTATACTCAATACACTTAAATGTTATTATTATTATTAATCAACCATTATTCACCATCTTTCTCATCAAATGGGATGTGCATGTATCACTCGTGCATACGTACAACTTACCATCTCCACGTAGTGATAAAATTAATTTACATAAACATATTTCATGAATGGTTATTATGATGTGTTATAAGTTTATATGTTACATATTGAAATAATTATGATTCTATATTTATAATATCAATTCTATATTTTTTCCTTTTAAATGTTCAGAACACGATAACATCACTCGTGTGAATGTGTGGACTACCACCTCCACAAAGTGATATGATTTTTTTCATTTCTGATTGAATTAGATGGTAATAGAGATAAATTTAATGAATATATATGATATATATAATATAATAGTGATTCTGTATAGTTTAATTATATTTTATCCCTATTTCATTCCATCTTTCAAAAATTGAAATTAGCGTTCATGCTTACATACGACATATCGTCTCCATGAATGGTTTAATTAATTTTTCTATTTATATCCTTTATGGAAGACTATAAATGAATATATAATGAATATATAAAATATTATTATTATTATTAATTTTCTTGAGATGATGTGGCTATGATCAATGTAAATGAACTGAGACTGCCGAAATGAAACATGCATGAAATTTGATGTGGTTATCACCCAAAACTGTGATTTTTTATAACAACATACTAATAAATGCATGGTAATATCTCAAAATTTAATCCTAAATAGTATGTTATATATTATTATGGTTCCTAAATACATTTATAATTAATATATATTTATTAAACTGGAGGTTCAAACTCATGTGATGAGGGACAAAACTTGAGGTCACCGATTTATTTTTCAATTTTCTTTTAATCAGGATTGCTTATGCTTGAATTTATAAAAAAGAAATTATATAATACTTATATATTAAATACATTTTATTTTTATTATCCTATGGTTACTTATAAAAAAACAATAATTTTTCTTTTTATGTTCTTCTCTTTAACTACTCAAGAGACCATAATAATTTTATTAATAAAAAACGACTTCATTTCTTTATTTAGTCGAAAATCATTTCCATTCCATGCCCATTTATTCTTATGTTTTCAAGAATGTTTTTATTATTCTCATATAATTATTTACAGAAGTTTTTTTTCATTTTTAAAACTCTTACAAAATGGTTTAAAAGTAATATTCTTTTTATTTTCCAAACAAGGCACTTTTTATCTTTTTAAGAAAGTGTGAATGGAATATTCTATTTTAAATTATATAGCATGAATGTAATTTTATGTTTTCATAACTGCTCAATGATTTTAAGATTAATTTAAATCTTTTAAATTTTATTTTCAATTATAATTCATTCTTTAGTATTTGGAAAATTTTTATATTTTAAATAAGTGATTTGGAAAGTAAAAAGATATTTTCCCCAGGAAATATTCTAGTTATTCATTTAAATGAATTTATTTTATGATAAAATCCTTTGATGTAAATTATGTTTTATAGGGTATATTATTCAATAATTACACCCTTATTGTTAATCTGTATGGTTAATTATTATTATGAATTGATTTTTATGAAACTGAGTTTTTTCATGGGTTATGCTATGTTGAATTGATGAAATGATTATAAAACTCATTTTTCCATGGGTTATGGTGGGATGTTATGATGAATATTGTTATGATATTTAGGTAAAGATATTTATGGTTTTCATTATGTTATGGGTGGGATTTGAATTATATATCCCTCTAATTCATTGGGTAAAGTATTATGTCTCATGAGATAACTATGGGAAACAAGTCTATGTGCATCATCCATTATGGGAAACAAGTTGATTTGCTTAATATATCATGGTAAATAAGTCAATTTTCATGATCTACTATGGGAAATAAGTGTTGGTCCATCATCCATTATTATTTGATGGTCTCAATAGTTAAAATTTACCTATGAAATGGTTTATATATTTATGAGGGTGCTACACTTTTATGACCTAAACTTGTAGTTCATGGTTGATTTTTGATGACTTCTCACTTTTATGATTCATATATTTTTGAAATAATAATGATTCATGTCATGACACATGTTTGTGATCCTTGATATATTGGGTATGAACATTGTATGTTATGATGATCTCATACCCTTATGTTTAATTTATGATTTCATATGATCATAAAAATGATATTTCCCATGTTTACCCTTACTGAGCAACTAATCTCACCCTTACTTATTTTTTATTTCCCCAGGTAATGAATAAATGTTTTAAGTAGGTTGTTTCATTAATGAATTTTCAGTGGGGAGATGTTTGTTGGATATGTTTATGATCTATCATAAAATAAGAAGACAATGTATCTAGTCTCCAAAGACACTAAACCTTTATTGTACTCCGTTTTTTATTTGTGAAATGTATTAAATATTCATATAAAAAGATGTAATATATATATTTTTGAATTATGTGTCACTAAAAATATTAATCTTCAGGGATATCTTGCCATTATTTGATTTTATTTATTCCCTCACATCAAAGGAGAATCCCCTTTGAGATCCAAGTTTGATTCTCTTCTTCTTATTTATTATCTATTCCTTATTTCTAATTCCTTCATCAAGTAATAACTATTAAATGAGTTTTTATTTAGGTTTAATGGTAACCAGACATGTTTTTCATAGATCATGATTTGTTATAAATTACTGTGGTTTTTTCTTTGTTATTCTTGGTATGGTATCCTTCTTCTTGATTTTTTTCTCATTGAAGTTGTTCAAGTTTCAAATCATTTATGGAAATACAAATATATCCTAATTTATTTATGTGTAATTATTGAACTATCAATATTCTACTTTAATTTGTTATATGGTATAGATTACCCAAAAATTATAATAAAATATAGAAAATGAAATTTAGGGGGAGAGGGTGATCCACATGTGCGTTATTGATTTTTAGGATATTATTTGTATATTGATATTTTTTATGTTTGTGATTTGATATTGTGTTTATTATAATGTGATATAAAGATATTTTTCACTTATTTGATGGAATAACCTACAATAATGTTCAACCTATTAACAATGGTAATAAATTGGTTGTGTGAAATTCTATAATAATAGTGTTGATATTTGAAGTAGAAATTCCAGTTTATTATAGGAGTTTGATTAATGATTGGTTGTTCAGTATGAATATCTATTATGATTTCCTTTTTAATTAAATTTGGGGGTATTCTGTAAATGGTTAGACTTTTAAAAATTGGTTATTTTGGTTGGAATAGATGATGCGGTGTGGATAGGTTGGGGTAGTGGTTGATAGGTTGTTATATGGTTGGGAAATCTTTGGCATGGATGGTTATATGTAAATGATAGATTTAATTATTTTTATTGTGGTTTTTGGCATGTGTTGGGTGGTATTCCATGAGATAGTGGGTCTAGAAGTAGTGGGTTGTGTTATAAATTCTTTGTGAATTTAATGTGATTGAAATAAATGAAATCAGTATTGGGTAATGGGATAGAATTGATAATTATTATGTAGTAAGGTGAATAATTTTAATGGTTATAATTTCTATATATAATAAATTGGTGAAGGGTGTAATGATATTGAATGTTGAATAATGAATACCCTGAGGTGAGAAATGAAATAATTAAATGTTTTGACATTAAATATTGTTAATTGATTGTAATGAGGATTTAAATTATAGATATATAAATTATGAATGATGGTATAATAAAATTTTAATTATAAAAAATTATCAAATTGAAAAAATAAGAAGTTGTAAATATTATAATAGTTATTTTGTGTGATTATTTACAGTTTGTTTCTATCTTAAAGATAATATTGGTTATAAGTGAGTGGCAGTAACAATGTGGTGGTTGTTGTGGGTAATGGTAGTGTTGGTTAGTTATGAATAATTATGATGGGTTTATGTGGATTTGTACACATGATATTTCCTTTTTATTTAAAATGTGCCCCCAACCATATCGAGTAACATGACCAATTCCCATATGAGGACATGGGTCCATTGTATTTTCCTAAAAATCTATGTTTTAGATAAAAAATGGTTGAATACTCCATGTTCTCTAATCCAACAAAATATCTAATACATGTCATAATAGCTCATGTTGGATATATATATATGCCAACTTTAATGGTTTTAATTCTTGTTATATATATATATATATGATATATGACCTCATTATGTGGTTGTGATGTGGTCGCATAGTGGGGTTTTTATATGGTAGATAGAGGGAACGTGGTTGATTTATTTAATGTTTGTGATACCCTACATTTATGAGGAAGTAATTTGAAGTTTTAATGCGGTTTTGAAACATGAAATTTAGTTTTGAAATGTGGATTTGTGGATAAGTGGTTGTATTGAAGGTTTTTAAGAACATGAAATTTTTTATTAGGGTGTGAGAGTGACTATATTATTAGGGGTGTGGATATGGTGTAACTCTATGAAGTATATTATTTTAATAAAATCATACTATACATGTATGTGATATTGGATGAGAGGGTATGGGTAAGAATGAGTTATAGTTTCCCAATAATAGGTATCTATTAGTTATATTTATTTTTCACTGATGTATTAACATAATCCATTCACCATTCCATAAGTTGTGTTTGGTGGTATTCTATAGAGTATTGTTGTACTATCACCAATATATATATATGATTAACAAGAATCAGGGAGGGACTTTTGGGTCATGATGTACCAAAATAGATCTATGACATGATTTGTGTTTTTTTATGGTGTTGGTGTTTCATTTTGTTTTTTTATTTTGGAGACGTCATTATCTGTGTTATTTAGATGTACTAAAAATTGAATTTAATATTATATTATATATATTTTATTGACAGTTTTTTTATATGTTCCTATGATTTATTGAGTATTTTTCTCTCATTTAAGTGAGATTATACAATATATTATTGTCGCTAAACCATGGCCTATTAGAGGTAGGCTTTGACAGTTTCATTCATCATCAATATCATCCAAGGAGGATTTCCCAATGGGAGAGAGTCATAGAATAGTGGTATCAAAGATTTGAATTGGAATTTGAGTGGGGATTTTAGTTAAGTATGGGTGAGGAAACCATGGGACGATAGTGAAATGTTGTTAGTTGAACATAGTTTGAGAAGTAGAAAAGAAGACTGATTAGGACGTTGGTATTTATCCCCCAATGATCTAATGAGATGGTTATAAGAATATTTATAATTTTAGACCTGATGATGATCATAACAATTTAAATTAATATTTATGGTTGAATTTTAATTTCTTATGTATAAAATGAGAAGAAAATTTGAAAAAATGTGTATAAGAGGTTGGATTGTAGTGTAACTTATCATATCCTTAAACAGATCACTCTATAAGAAGTAACTAGATTAGTTGTCAATAAGGCCTCAAGAATTAATCCCCATATGTAAGAGGATAAAAAATATAAATGAGGTCCTATGGTGTGTCTGTGAGGAGACTATTCCATTATATTAGAGTAGGAAAACATCAAAAATAACCAAAAATCATCCACAACAGTAAACAATAAAAGTGTAGAAGAAATATATATAAATATGGATGTAATAAAATTAAAAATAGTCGAATCCCAAAATATAATGTAATACATGAAAAACTAATCTAACACTGGGCCAACCCAATATATAGTAATTAAAGAGATAAAAATAAAAGTGTAGGGATCCTTTGTTTATTGGAGCTAAACCACATACCTGATCCACAAAGACCCTTTTGTGTTGCTCCATCCTGATCATAATAATCCACACAAGTGTCGCCACTTGATCATGAAACCCTAGGCCTCTTACCTATCCATCATTCCTCTAATTTCAACCTAAAATAATTTATATGTTAGTCACTCACATTTAAGTACATGTACATATGGTGAGAAATAATCTTAGTAGACCACCACCAATGATGAACCTATATCACGCCATCATTGGTAAAAGATATTGCAATATTCCCAGCCTATATGAGACACAAATATAATAATATTAATAAATTAAATTCATTTTTTATTTTTAGGTTTGGGATCCTGATTGACCATACCTGCTTCAGCCTCTGCAATAAATTTCTCTACGCAAGCTACGTCACCCAAGGAGGATACATGACCAAGCCCTGGGATCACATGTGATCACCTCCAATATATAATGGAGGATTCTGGGTATCATCTAGACATCGAATAAATACTTCAATGAGATGGATTCTATGAATCTTGTGAATACAACTCAAGTCGTGTGTAACCAGTGCAACCAAGACATCATCTTTACATTCCCTAATTCAGTCTGACGTTAGGTTCCTAGGTCCTAGTCCATAGGTAACCAAGACATTAGAACTAGGATAAATCTTCAAGGGGGTGACCCTTGTAAGATATGTATGGAATACTCTCTAGATTTAAGAAAATTACTTTGAATCTATTCAATAACTATCTCAGAAGGGAATTCCTAGAAAAATATTGGAAATGCAGTAATGGTGCATCCGCTCTATCCTAAGGAGTATCTCAAGAATTTATTAAGGAGAAAATCATTAATTCTCTATGATGTATCAATAATCCAGTGATCATAAAAAAATGTTTCCACCTGTAATCCTCTTGCGTAACATGGATCCTAGTTATCTAGGAAGCCTGGGTGACACCAACTAAGAGGGGATCCGATATAAAATCAGCAACCATATCAGTAATCTCTATTAATGGAGGAATCCCAGTGACACAAGGACTTATGATAATAGTAACAGTGAATAAATAAGTCTCATAACCCAGATCCTAGGAAGTACCTCTATGTATGCCCACCATATCATCACATCTCATCATACCCATAAGATGAGTTCTAGGAAGCACATATGGAAATCACAACTCTATAAATTGTAATTGAGTGAAAGCATGAATAAAATAGTGAGGTTATCTTAATACCTAAACCCTTAAATTATATAATAAACCCTCAGGCTCACATGATTGGTATATGATAAATGTTTAAAAAATTATGATCTGTACCCAAATATGTAATGCCCTAGCTCAAGGTCAGTCGACCATCAGGGAACCCACTGGTGTTCCCTAGTTCAATATATTAGAGAGGCATCCATTACAAGATCTTCTAGGTCCATGAATAAGAAGAGGAATCCCTATTATGATTTTCATTAATGATACAAATGTAGAGGCATTTCTTTTGAGATCCTAGGGGTAAATAAATACATAGGTGATGCAATCCATCTTGGGACCCTTGGAAATTGTATGTAATTAGAGGCATACTACATGGGATCCTCTATTTTAGATCCTAAGTGAAGGCATACCTTTTAGGATCCTCATTCATACACTAGTCTCTCGATCTAACCTCTAACTCTCAAGGTAAACATGATTTCCAAAATTTAAAACACTCAAAACCACCTCTTGGAATTATGGGAAATGATACTTAAATATTTTTCTATGGGGATGTATTATAGCCCATCTTATTTCAAGGTATCACTCTAGATTATCCTAAACAACCAACATATCGACCTCCTCATGCCATATCACAGTCTCTCTAACCATGCGTTTTCCTAGTAAAACACTAAATGAGGATATTGGAAATTCTATTTTATTTCCAAAAACCATTCTCATGACCCTAATATGGGTATCATTGCATATATCACTCCTGAGACCTCTAAATCCATTTACTAGAGGTAGAACCCCTTCATAATATCTCTCTCGTCTTAGAAATACTCTTATGGGTCCTTAAATTACCCCAATGATTCCATCATTACTATCTATATAGAAAAATACTCAAAATGGACTCATCATTTTTCCAATTCCTAATCCGGGGCATAAAATCAGCAAAAAACCTGAAATAGGAAGTAAGGGTGTGGCACACAGTGTGTAATTTGTGTACACGACATGTGCTTCGAGTACACAGTGTGTACATTAAAACCTCCACCTAACCATATACTTATACATGTCCTAGATATACCTATGGTCTAGCCGTGTAAAACTACATAGCCAAGGAATACATTGTCACGACCTGTCCTCGGGTCCCATGTCGTGACTACCCCAAACCCGCCTTCCATAGGCCAGGGGCTGGCGACTAGCACCAAAGGTGTAAATATTGATAAAAGGGAAGGCATTGTCTTTATATAATAAAACAAATACCACAGAGTACACAAGATGAAGTAAACACTAAGTAAACTGAGTATAAAAGTAAGTGCTGGAAAGTAAATGGGCCAGTATACAAACCCAACTGAAAGTACAGTACAACTGAAAAAAGAAAGTACAACAACTAAAAAGTAGAGCAGCAACCACCAAGACGTCCTCTGGAACTCCCACCTGAAGGGTGAGTACATATAGTCTCTTCGGCTCCTCGAGTCTGGTTGTCCACTCCTTGTACGTCCCACCTGATAGTCCACCACTGAATATCATCCCGCTCCTCAGGACTCAACCACGATCAGCGATGTCCGTCGTCTGCAACCAACACAATGTAGTGCGGGCATAGCCCGTGCAGGGGTGAGTATACGATACTCAGTAGGGACCCTGAGACCCCCGAAGGCCTCCCAGAATCCACAGTGGATAAACCACAAAGGAAAGATAAAAATACTAAGTGTCAACCAACACTACTTAGGTATATGCCCATACATATACCTAAGTCAACAATTCCAGTTTGGCTCCAACTTCCGATCCCAAGTTATTCCCACTACACATAGGAAAGTACAACCCAATCCACACAGGAAATCACAACTGAATCCACATAGGAAAGAAAGTCAATCATATCAAAGATAATGATTGAAAGTCAAGACTTACCTCACATAGGAATATTACTCACTAAGAGAGGTGGAGATGATTTATGTGGCCTCTAAATCATCTCCTTTGCCGAACCCACGTAGGATCCAAGTACATATGTTGTCGCCGCCAGACCCACGTAGGATCCCAGTATAGTAATCATCACTACCGAACCCACGTAGGATCCAAGTACAGTCATCATCGCAGCCAAACCCACGGAGGATCCAAGTACAGTCGTCCTCACTGCCGAACCCACGTAGGATCCAAGTACAGTCGCCATTGTCGTCGCAGTAGCAGCCAGCTCTAGGGTTCCCGCACACAGCACGCTCGATTCCGGGAGGGTTCGCTCTATTATCCAAGGGGGTCGATACATCAACTATCACGAAATCCAGAGTTGATGAATCATGAAGTTCTATCTCATCAATAAGAACTCAACATGACAGAAGGTGCGTCAATCGGACGCCCGGTCTGTGAGTTATTGGTTTTTTCGTCCCAGGGGGCCGGTTGGTTTTTAAGTTAAAACCAACCCGACCATACTCTAGCTATGCCCAAACATCAAGCGGAGTAAACCAAAAGAACTGTCTCACTAAGAGTAATTCAACTTAACTGATGGAACATCATTCGGACCTCCGGTCATTAAGTTATAATCATTTCTGCTCCAAGGGCCCAGTTGGTTTCGGGTTCGAACCAACCCGCTCATACACAAACTTTATCAAAAGCATGAGTGTAATATACCAAAACGACTGTCTCGATCCAAGAATCCCAACACAACTAACGGTGCATCGATCGGATGTTAGTAGCCCAAGATATGAGCGTTTGAACGAATATGTCTGAAAAATAGGGGGTTTGGACCCGGTCCGACCCAACCCAATACCTCATGGGTCGGCCCAAACTAGGTCGACCCGACCTGTGTCCGGGTCCGGCCCAATTAGGCATGGCCCAGCCCTGCTGACGTGGCCCGGCCCAGCTGGGTGCAGTCCGACTCGGAAGCCGGCCGCGGCTCGGCTCACAACCAAGAGGGATGCGAAGAGGGGGGCGCCACCCCCTGTTTCCGAAACGGCAGACCCTAAGGGGTCTGCCCTGTGCACTGGCCGAGGGTTTCAAACCCACGGTTTTTCTGGAAAACGACCGGCAATTAGGGGTGGCCGGTTGATCCGCCGCGGACCCGCGGGGGTCCTGCCTTCCAGAGCGTCGGCATCTGGTTTTCCGGCCGCCCCTGCAAGATCGTCGTGGCCCTTCTTTGACTGGCGCGGCGCGATGGTTCCCCACCCCTCTACCACGGCCCGCTCCATACGCGGACTCCCTTGAGTTCTCCAGCATGGTGCGACGTCGCCGCGCACCACCGCCACGGCCCGCTCCAGCCGCGGTCCTCTTCGTCCCCACGCGGTGCAATGGCACTGCGCCGCCTTCACTTCGATCGTCAATGTTGATCAACAAGAAAACAGGGAGGAGAATTCGGCCATGTTTGTGTGTTCTGATCTCCTCCCATTACGTCAGTAACAAGCGGCCAAATTAATCAACGAAGAATGTTAAATTCAACTTGAACGAAGATAACCCCTACCTTGAAGGAAGTTCATGATTGTCAATCGCTGCAGATGATGGAGTCGTTCCCGTCGTCGCTGGTGTCTCCTCCTTTGTCGCGGAGGAGGAAGAGGATGGAGAAAACTGGGTCTGCCAAGTAGACGTTCTTCGTCGGAGTCTTTTCGTTCTTCAACAAATGATATGATGTTCTTCCAAAGGGAATAGAGCTCTCCCAAAAAATTCACACAACAAGCTAACCCCAAAATAAAATAAGTCTCCTCTTATTTTATTAATTCATACCATGCATTAAAATTTTAAAATTCAAACACATATTCTATTAATTGATTATTTTTGTTGGCATGATTTAATTTGGGGAGTGGGGAGAGGAGAAGTCACCCACTTAATTACAAGGGGGTTTAATGGGGAGTTTAAGGGGTTATGGAGAATGTGAAGGGTTGGGCTCGTGAGGGCCCCACCTCACTTTTATCCTCTCAATGGTAGTTAGTAACTAGTGGGTCCACTCCAACTTCCACACCTATGATATAACCACTTAGAAAAAGAAATAAAATTATAACACAATTTTATTTACTTCTCACTTAAACCCCAAAATTTAACTTATTGTCCTGAGCAATCACATCAACAGTAAAAGTCATCTTAAACAAATATGTGTGTTGTGAGTTCATCGGTGCCCTCAGATCTCAATTCCGAGCACCGGTTCAAAAGATAGAAAAACCCGCTCATTCTTTCACTGAACGTACCCGAGCTAAACTTCGAAAATTGATTCCGGGCACTCCGGGCCTCGAAATCAGGTGTCGTCAGAAACTGTGTACTGTAAAATCCCAAAGAATTTAAGAAAAACTTTTACTTGAAATTTATGGGTCTTTACATTACTCTCACCTCTGGGATTTACGTCCATGTTAAGATACATCACAGAATAGGGAAACAAATGAGGGTACTGAGCACGCATCTGAGCCTCCCGCTCCCATGTGCTCTCCTAGAGGTTCCCATGCTACCACCTAATGTGCACTAGAGGAATCGACTATCCATGTAGGAACGCTCTTGTCGATCCTCAATCTCCACCAAAACCTCCGCAAAAGTTTCCCCTTCATCGATGTCCAGATCCCTGTGATCAATGATATGCGTCGGGTTGTGCATGTATCTCCTCAGCTAAGATACGTGGAAGACGTCGTGCACCTGATGCAACTTGGGTGGAATAGCAAGGCAATAAGCCACCTCTCCTATCCTATTGAGAACCTGTAATGGTCTAATGAAGCGCGGAGATAACTTGTCGTCCCAGCCAAATCTCTGTAATCCACGTCGAGGTGAGACCCGTAAGAAAACTTGGTCGCCATCCTTGAACTCTAGTGGTATCTGCCTCCTATTAGCATAGGACTTCTATTGGCTCTGTGCTGTCCTCATCCGCTCCGGGATGATCTACACCTTCTCTATCATGGCCTGGACCATCTCTGGGCCTACAAGTGCTGAATCCCCAGGGTCTGTCCAGCACAGAGGTGATCTAAAAGGTTGGTCGTACAATGCCTCGTTCGGTGCCATCCCTCGGTGGAGTTTGCCTACAACAACAGCTACCACTCCACCATCGGGATGGAACCATACAAGGCATTGTACGGCCGACCTTGCAGATCACATATGTGCTGGACAGACCCTGGGGACTTAGCACTTGTAATACCAGAGATGGTCCAAGCCATGACAGAGAAGGTGCAGATCATCCAGGAGCGGATGAGGACTAGACAGAGCCGACAGAAGTCCTATTATGACAGGAGGCGGAGACCACTAGAGTTCAAGGATGTCGACCAAGTTTTCTTACGGGTCTCACCTCGATGTGGATTAGGGAGATTTGGTCGGGGTGGCAAGTTATCTCCGCACTTCATTGGACCATTCAAGGTTCTCAGTAGGATAGGCGAGGTGGCTTATCGCCTGGATCTTCCACCTCAGTTGCACCGGGTGCACGACATCTTCCATGTATCTCAGCTGAGGAGATACGTGCACGACCAAACGCATATCATTGATCACGGGGAGCTAGACATCGATGATGGGGCGACTATTGTCAAGGTTCTAGTGGAGATTGAGGATCGACAAGAGCGGTTCCTACATGGACGGTCGATTTCTCTAGTGCGCATCATGTGGCATCACAGGAACCTCTAGGAGAGCACATTGGAGTGAGAGGCTCAGATGCGTGCTCAGTACCCTCATTTGTTTCCCTAATTTGTGATGTATCTTTATGGGGACGTAAAGCCTTGAGGTGGGAGTAATGTAAAGGCCCGTAAATTTAAAGGAAATTTTTTTCTTATATTCTTTGGGATTTTACAATTATGCAGTTTTTGACGGCACCTGATTCCAAGGCCCAGAGTGCCCAGAACCAATTTCCGAAGTTTAGCTCGGGTATGTTCAATGAATGAAAGAGCGAGTTTTTCTATATTTTGAACCAGTTCTCATAATTGAAATCTGAGGGCACTGATGAACTAACAGTGCAAGTATTTTATTAAGATGACTTTTACCATTGATGTGTTTTCTTGGGAGAAGAAGTTAAATTTTGTTGTTTAAGTGAGAAGTAAATAAATTTGTGTTAAAATTTTATTTCTTTTTCTAAGTGGTTATATCCTAGGTGTGGAAGTTGGAGTGGACCCACTAGTTACTAACTACCCTTGAGAGGATAAAACTGAGGTGGGGACCACCTAATATCAACCCTTCATATTTTTCATAACCCCTTAAACTCCCCCATTAAACCCCCATTGTAATTAAGTGGCTGACTTCTCCTCTCCCCACTCCCCACATTAAATCATTCCAACACACTTAATCAATTAATAGAATATGTGTTTGAATTTTAAAATTTAAATGCATGGTATGAATTAATAAAATAAGAGGAGACTTGTTTTATTTTGGGGTTATCTTGTTGTGTGAAGTTTTTGGGAGAGCTCTATTCCCTTTGGAAGAACATCATCTCCTTTGTTGAAGAACACTAAGATTCTGACGAAGAACGTCGACTTGGAAGACCCGGTTTTCTCCATCCTCTTCCTCCTCCACGATAAGGGAGGAGACAACGGCGACGATGGGAACGACGCCATCATCCGCGGCACATGACAACCGCGATCTTCATTCGAGGCAGGGGTTATCTTCGTTCAAGTTTAATTTAATGTTCTTCATTGATTAATTTGACCGCTTGTTACCGACGTAAATGGAGGAGATCAGACCGAAAAAAAACATGGATGAATTCTCCTGCCCTTTTTCTTGTTGATCAACATTGACGATCTAGGTGAAGGCGGCACGGTGTCGTTTCACTGTGCGGGGATGAATAGGACCGCTGCCGGAGCGGGCCGCGGCGGTGGTGCGCGGCGTCGTCACGCCATGCCAGAGAACCCGAGGGAGGCCGCGGCCGGAGCGAGATGCGGTGGAGGGGCATGGCGTCGTCGCACCGCCCTGGTCAAAGAAGGTTTGTGGACGCACCCAGCCAGGCCGGGCCATGCCTAATTGGGCCGGACCTGGACCCCGGTCGGACCGGGCCCAAACCCCTATTTTTTGGACAGATTCGTTCAAACGCTCATATCTTGGGATACGGACCTCTGATCGATGCACCGTTAGTTGAGTTGGGATCCTTGGATCGAGAAAGTCATTTAGGTATGTTACAATCAAGATTTCGGTAAAGTTTGAGTACGGCCGGGTTGGTTCGAACCTGAAACCAATCGGGCCCTTGGAGCGGAAACTCTTATAAGTTAACGGTCGGACGTCCGAATGACATGTCGTCAGTTACGTTGAATTCCTCATAGTGAGATGGTTCTTTTGGTTTACTTTTATTGAGGTTTGGATGCAGCTGGAGTACGGTCGGGTTAGTTTTAACTTAAAAACCAACCGGGACCCTGGGATAAAAAAGCCAATAACTCACAGACCGGGCGTCTGATTGACGCGTTATCTGTCGCGTTGAGTTCCTATTGATGAGAAGGAACTTCGGGATACATCAAATATGGACTTCATGACATTTTATGTATCTAAACCCTTGGCTCGTGGAGTGGACCCTCTCTGAATCGAGCGTGCTGTGTGTGGGAACCCTAGAGCTGGCTGCGACTGCGACGACAATGGCGACTGTACTTGGATCCTAAGTGGGTTCGGCAGCGAGGAAGACTGTTCTTGTATCCTCAGTGGTTTCGTCAGAAATGACGACTGTACATGGATCCTACATGGGTTTGGCAGTGATGGTTACAATACTGGGATCCTACATGGGTCTGGTAGTGACGACATCTGTACTTAGATCCTACGTGGGTTCAGTAGAGGAGATGATTCAGAGGCTACATCAATCATCTATACCTCTCTTCGTGAGTATTATTCCTGTGTGAGAAGAGTCTTGACTTTCAATCATTATCTTCGATATGATTGACTTGAATTCTTGTGTGGATTGGGTTGTGATTTCCTGTTTGGATTGGGTTTTACTTTCCTGTGTAGACTTGGTTGAACTTGGGCTCGGAAGTTGGAGCCGAACTGGAATTGTTGACTTAGGTATATGTATGGGAATATACCTAAGTAGTGTTGGTTGATACTTCGCATTTGTATCTTTCCTTTTTGGTTTATCCGTTGTGGATTCTGGGAGGCCTTTGGGGGTCTCGGGGTCCCTACTGAGTATCGTATACTAACCCCTATATGGGCTATGCTCGCACTACGTTGTGTTGGTTACAGACGACGGACAGCACTGATCGTGGTTGATGCCTGAGGAGCGGGACGTTATACGGTGGTGGAATATCAGGTGGGATATAAACGGAGTGGACGGCCAGACTCTTGGAGCCGACGAGACTATATGTACTCACCCTTCATGTGGGAGTTCTGGAGGACGTCATGGAGGTTGCTACTCTACTTTTCAGCTGTTGTACTTTATTTTCTCAATTGTACTGTACTTTCAGTTGGGTTTTTATACTAGCCCATTTACTTTTTAGCACTTACTTTTGTACTCAGTTTACTTAGTGTTTACGTCATCTTGTGTACTCTGTGGTGTTTGGTTTCTTATATAAAGTCAATGTATTCCCTTTTATCGGGATTTACGCCTTTGGTGCTGGTCGCCAACCCCTGGCCTATGGAAGGCGGGCTTGGGGTTGTCACGGCACGGGCCCCGAGGATGGGTTGTGACATACATGGGGTTTGTTCATGTAATACAACATGGCTAAGAAACACTTGGGGTGTGGCTATGTGCTACTACATGGCCATGACCCCCTTACATGGGGTGTCTACCTGGATACATGTCCATGTAAGACTATAAGGTGTGTAATCAATGTATATGATTCTTACTTTCTGAAACCTCATCTTACATGGTAAGGAAGAACATACTATGTGTGTTTATGAAACTACATGTCATGTCATCGATATTTCTAATCAAGAAACCCATGTGAACATCTTCAAACACCTATTTTTTCCTGATTAAGAATAAATCAACCCATATGGGGTCATCAACAACCATAAAAGGGATTTAAAACTACAAATAATAAAATCTATAGAGATTTAATGAAAGAAATTAAAAACATATTTTCTTTTAGGTGGAATCCGCTAAAGCTTCTCACGTATCCATGCTACACTGATACTACCTGATGATCCAACTCTTCCCAAGCCCTATGGCAGTATCTTTTTTCTTCCCTCCCACTCACTTGGTCCCCCTATCCCTCTCCTATATTGATTTTGGAAATATAGAAACCCCAATAGGGTTACATGATAAGCTGGGGAAGGAGAAGAATGAAAAGGGAAAAATAAAAGGAATAAAATGAAAATAAAATAGAAAAAAGGCTTCCAGGACCATCTTCAGATCCCAATGTGAGTTTGTGCCAAAACTAAGCCAAGTACCCCATTGTAGACTTAATCAAGAAAAATTAATTTCAATCCAAATATCTTTTGAAATGAAAATACATGAATAAAATAATATTTAATTAATTAAATAATAAATACTAATTATTCTATGAAACTTTGAACGGCACAATATTTAACCAAAATCATATCCAAGGGTAAAAACACTATTATAGGACAGAAATAGCATTCATAAAAATTATCCAAGATAATATACTTTGTGAAAAGGACTATTTTACCCCTCACCAGTATCTGAAAGAAAAAACATAAAATTTTTCTCAATTTCAGAAATGAAAAAAACATGGTTTTATATAACCTCCCCATCATAACCCTTATTAACCAAAATAAGACATGGTGGTTAAGAAAAAACAATGATATCATCCAAATTATCTATATAACTATGCTATCTTGACCATCCAATGATCAGTCTAACAGTGTCCAAAGCTCTCTCCCAATTGGAGAGACCTTCAACCATGACAGATCTGTTACTCTCAACTATATGGATTATATTTTTGTCACCCTACAACCAATGACTATTTCCATATAGAATACTCCACTCATCACTAAATGTAATTATTGCCTTGTAAAAAATGGTCATTCTTGATCCCCAACATGAAATATAAAAACAATTCCCATTCCCACTTACCAAGAATGGTTTATTTAGAAAACATTGAATTTCATCTCATAATTATTGTAAATTTTCTCAAAAATCAAATGGTTCACTCTCCACCATATTTATTACCATATAACGGTCCTTGAGTAAAATCTCCTCAGGTTCCACCATTGTATCTGTGTCACTCCCAATGATCCACAATCATCTTTATATCAATACCTTACCAAGATTGATCCATATCAATGGTTCCTTGAAACCTAATCCATTAACAAAGTCTCCACTACCACAAGTTACATTTATCATTTCATCACAACTCTTGAGAAATCATTCCTACAACATTTCTATGAATCCATCAGTCCTCTTATTTCACATATTTGATCACTAATTTACAATTTAAATAGATACCATGTGCAACCAATGTGAATAATTTTTATCTCACCTAATAAAATGAGTGTATAGTCCCATACCACTTGGTTATAACCCGACTCACACTTTTTCAAGACATAAATTACTAAGGCCATGTCAAACCTACAACATAGCGCATCTGTCTTAACATTCCAATAGATCTGTTGGAAATCCCCTTAAAAATCAGGTACCTCACTCATGTCAGGATTTACTCCATGATCACCAATCACATGGAACCATATGAGTACAAAAACAATGAATCATCCATCTAGAGAATGTCAAACTTATCCACAATCTTATATTCCAACTAAAACCATTTCCAGTGATGAGAATCCACCCATTATCTTACCATGCTTCTATCCACGCCAAGAATAGTCAACTAGGTTAGGCTCCCAAATAGACCTTCCCGTCAAAGCTAGCCTAAATCCCAAAATACCTTAGGTTCTTTCTCATAAACCAAAGGAACCATACCTCCTACTTTATAGAACAAGTGACACCTCATGTGTATTGGACTCATAAAATGTGTACCCCCAATATCACTACCTTTAATATAAACTTCAAACATAGGCCAAATCCTCTCATGGTTATCCTTTGATAAACTAAATACAGATTCACTAGGGTTCAACTTGTATACATTGTACTCTAGATATCTCACCTCTCTCAACCATCTTGAATCATATCAGGGTAATTATGTGCAACCAATTATGCCACAAGACTCTTACATAAGAACCATAGGTAGGAAAAAATAATGGATTCTAAATATAACATCGTCCTATGTGGGTTAAAAACCTATCAACATGGATTCAATTATATAGGTTTTCATACCCAAGTTATAGATGAAAACACCATATAATTTGTAATTGGTGATCCTTTTAAATGAAATTAATTTGGTAACTATTATCATGAGGATGGATTCTAATGGTATAACCTACTAGACATCATCCTAACAGGTGAGGGTCCTCTTCGAACATCCACATAAGGGATTGATCCCTTGATGGTCATGACATGAACCTAGGAAATATGAAGAACTTACCCTCACTAGGAATATGTATTAATGAAACCCCTTGATGATTAAGTTCAATATAAAGAATTAAGGTACCTATATGCATTACACAAGACAATCCGACTATATAACCATGATTTATGGTATGTTAAGTAAAATATCAGAGCAGGTTAGATGGTAAAAATACCTATAGGTTTTTACAAATCTTTTTTTAAATGTACCTAAAATGATACACCCAAAAAGGGTCTAATGAAAGGTAATTACTTGTTGGAATTCAACTATGATGTCTATAGTACTAACAACATCATATAAAATGATATGTGTCATGCCACACTCACACGGTTTAGTTATGTAGAATATCATTCCAATCTATGCTGGAAAACACCATATGTGTTGCTGATTTCATTTAAAATAACTTATTGTAATTAGGAAAACCTCTTGAGGGGCCTAACACATAGTCACTATGTTCCCTCTCAACCCACTATTTTCACTTAACCTCTCATGCATGAGGACTGAGTAATCATCATCACCATCTTAAATCTCAACACAGATCCACATGACCTTCTATAGAAAATATATCCAAAATAGTCTAACTGAGTGGAATGAAAATAAGAAAAAAATGGGAAACACCATTTAGGTTTTTTAGACATTAAATATTTATCCTCACCTTTAATATAACACATGTGGTCAAATAACATGTGGACCCTATGTGAAAAATATGTTGCATGAGATACCTCTAGCCTCTGCTGGCCAAGAGTCTAAATCAATCATTGTCCACTCACTAATGGTTTGAGAGCCATAAATCCATAGTAATTTATAAAATCCACATCAAATTTTCATCACTCAAAAAAATCATAGTCAATTGTAATATTGAATCTTAGGAACAATAATCCAATACCATGGAAAACCTAGAATTCTTACCTAAAAAAGTGTTCTTGATGCATCAATATGATATCCATCACAGGTTCTGACACATTTCTAATACTATTATCCACTATTTCCCAATATAATAAAACAATAGGAAATGATCTCCTTTGATTCCACTTTGTCACTTTTCGTCCCAGATCACTCTACAAATAGTAACCATACCGGTTGGAGACAAGGCCTCAAGTGCACCTCCCTATAAACCAGAGGTTATTGAATAGTAGTGAGGGACTATGGTGTGTTAGTGGGGAGACTATTCCCTCATATCAGAGTAAGAAAAATAAGGCAATAAACAAACATCATCTATAAAATTAAATAATCATAGTGAAAAAGAAATAAATATAAATAAGGCTATAATAAAATTAAATTTTGTAAAGTCCAAAATAGACATGTTATACATAAATTACATATCACCCAATGGTCCAAACAAAGATACAGGAATGAATGAAATAAAAAAAATTAAAAGGCTCATCTTCTCCTTCAAGATGAACCACATACCCAATCTCCAAAGACCATGTCGAGATGCTCCAACCCTATCATAAGAATCAACAAAATTTTCATCGCTCAATCATAAAAATCTGATCTAATTCCATATCCATTGGTAATATTTTCTCAACCTGAAAGTTGACATAAGGTCTGAATAGCCACCGAGGTGCACGTATAGGTGGTGACAAAATCTCAGTAGGCCACCACCAATGGTGAACCTATACCCTACTATCATAATTGCATCCTCATGCAATGTACCCAGCCTAGCCAAGACACAACTAGAATAATATAAATAAAATGTATTCAATTTTGATCCCTTGGATTGTGATCCCAATCAACCATAAATACTTTGTAAAGTGTTAGAAATGTATCTGATCAAACCACGTCACCATAAAGGGATACATGTCCTAGACCAAGAATCACCCATACTCACCACAACTATATAAATTATGATTCTAGGTATCAACTATATATCATATAAATAAGGATTAGAGAAAGATTATATATTTTTCTAGGCATACCACTAAAACTGTGTGTAACCAGTAGAACCAAGAAATCTTCTCATTATTTCCTAATATAGTCTAATGTTGGGATCCTATATCCCTATCCACAGGCAACCAAAATAGTAGAATTATGATAAATCCATAATGGGATGAACCTTATGTGATATGTAAGGAATTATCTCTGTATCTAATATAATAATTTTACATCCATTCAATATCTGGCTCAACAGACCATTCCCATACAATATTGGGTAATATAGTAATGGTTCATCCTACCGATCCATAGGAGTATTTGATTCATCAATCAAGGTGATCATAATTAATCCTCAGTGATGTCGCAATCCTCCATTCATGGGAGGAAATTCAGCCACCTGATAACCTTTGGAATCACCTAGATCCTAGTGATCTAGGAAGCCTAGGTGACACTAACTAAGGGGGTTCTGAGATGAACTCAAAATCCTCCTCTATAATCCTAGTGAAGGCTGGAATCCTTATGAAACTTTTACTTCTCGTAACATTAACATTAATTCAATAAGTCTCGTAAGTAGGATCCTAGAAAGTACCTATGGGCATCCCCACCATACAATCACATCACATTAGGTCGATAGTCTGAGTTCCAAGAATAATGTACGTAAATCAATACTATGTCAATAGTAACTCAGTGAAAGCATGAATAAAAAATTTAGTTTGGTTTAACAACTAAACACATCACTCATTCCATAGCTCCTCTAGCTCCCTTTTTTTGTCTGTGTTTTAAGGTTGAATGGGCTACGATCTGTACCCAAACCTATAACACACTAACTCAGGGTTTTTTGACCACCAAGTCACCCACTAGGGTCACCTAGGTCAATACATATGAGATGAATCCCTTGTGATATCATCGAGATCCACACATAAGTAGAGGAATCCTATTGGGATCCTCAGAAATGGTATCAAAGAAAAGGAATTACTCTTCGGATACTAGGGGTAATTTAAAAAGTGAAGGAATACCTTATGGAACCCTAATAAAATAGTATTAAAGTGGTGGAATCCCATATCGGGTCCTCTAGGTTTGATCATAAGTGGATTCTTCCTTCTTAGGATCCTCATTTACACACTAGTCTCCTAGGATAATGTACTACACTTGAGGTAAACCAACTTTCCAACAATTTCAACACACAAAGAAACATCCTAGAATCGAATGTAAATATATATAAGATTAAATCTAGGTATATGGATCCTGGACCATCTCATCTCAAGGTGCCACTATATCTGGCTCCAACACCCAACCAATCTACCTCATCAAGTTGCATCACAGTCATGATCACCATGTATTGTCCCAAAAAAACACTAAATTGGTAAATTTTCAATTCCATTCCATGTACACATAACATTCTTATGATACTCCTCCGGTTCGCATCCCATATCTCACTCTTGAGACCTATAAATCCATTTACTATAGGAAGAACCACTCTGTCATAGATTTCTCACCACAAAACTCCTCTTAGGTATCCTCAAATAACCCCAAGGTTTCCACTATCCTGATCAATGTGGAATAATAATCAAAATAGTGTGCCAATTTTTTCAATTAAAACGTTGGGGAATAAAATCACTTGAAACCCTCAAATGGGAAACAAGGGTGAAATACATGGATTTTACTCTTAGTACATAATGTGTACTCAAAAACCTCCCCCACGGACATGTAATTTTACATAACTTGGATATACCTGGGGTTTGGATGTGTAATACAATACTACTAGGGATACATGGGTTAAGGGTTTGTACTTATACATGGTTAGGACTAACCTTAGGTCTGGTCATGTACTACTACATGGCCATGTTAACATTAAATAGTGTGTATGACCAGGTACCCAACAACATGTTCATGTAAGACTAAATGGTTAGTAAAAAAATTAAAAATATTTCCCTATAAAAAACATCATATTACCTAAGTATGAAGAACACATGTACTGTGTTCATGAAACCTCACTCTGTGTGATTAGGATTTCCGATCAGGATGCCCTTGTTAACCACCAGAAACCCCTGTTTTCCCCAATTAATTATAGATCAATCACCAGGGGGTCCTCAACAACCATAAAATGGATTTAAAACATGAAAATGGTAAATATATTGATATATAAATTAAATAATTAAAAACATAATAAATTTTAATGGAATCCACTAAAGCTTCGCCAATATCCTTTTTCTATAGAAGCCACATTATTACTCGGATCCTCTCAATCTATGGACTCAGGATAAAGATATGGTAAGATGAAAATAAAAAATATGAAATGAAAACTGAAACAAAGGGAGTCGGTCCCAGACCCAGTGCCCTATAGAAGTTTATGTGTCAAAAAGGTAAAACCACCCATTACAATATCAACCATGAAGATGGGATTTAAATGTGATTCTTAATTAAAAATATATCATAGAATGAAAATTCATGATGAAAATAATATAAATTTAATTAAAAATTAAATACTTATTGTTTTGTAAATATTCAAGTGGCTCATAACTTCACAGAACTCCTTTCATATGGTCAGAAAACTATTTCGGGACTAATGAAGTTGAATAAAAAAATTATCTAAGATCATTATCTTGGGGGAATTCCATTTCACCTCTCATGAACATATAATAGAAAATGTTCAAATTTTTGGTCAATTTCACAGTTTAGAAAAAACATTGGCCTTTACATAACTTTAGGAAAATAACACATGGATTATTTTTTATGCGTAGGAATAAACATTTCATTTATGTGAGACTCTAGGTTATATATATGATCAAATGTTTATCTTAAAAAGAAATTTCTCTATTAAAGTGATAAACTAACATAAAATAGAATAAAAATCAAATATTTTCATTTTGACATGAAAAAATATAAAAAATAGCAACTATGTTATTTGTTACATATATGAAAAAATGCAATAGAGTTTTATACCTTAGATAATCATAATAATAAATAATATCATTAGAAGTGAAAGTTATTTATTAATATAAAATGAATTTTCAATAAATATTCAAAATAAAAGTGATAATTAGGACATTAATTTTTAATTTTATCTAAATATTATTATCTATATTTCACTATAATTGATTTTTATACTTAATTAGTTTTTGGACTATTTTTCATGAATGATATATGTTTTTCATTGTTATGTTCTTAAATATTTGTATATTTTTAAATTTTATTACATTTTTTTTGAATTTCAAGAATTTTTATATATTCTAAAATTTAAAACATCGGTGTTTTTGTGTGTTCTTGTGTGTTCTTGTGTGTTTTGATAAATAATTAATTAAATAATGTGTGATTATTTGAAAAATATATATTATTAACCACCATTAAAAAATATTTTAAACCATTAAAAATGGTTGAATAAAATTATTACCAATGTATTTTTCAGTACCCTTTTCATAATCACATACTTGTAGTAGAAAATTTGTGATTGGACATAGGAATCACCTTAATTTTTACTAATTTTTATATTTTATTTATCTAAAACCATTCACTAACAAATTGTTTAGTCTCTATCAATCATAGGGATTTTGGGAAACACTTTATAGGATTATTTTTTTAGTTTTTGATCTCAAATTTTGGTGCTTCTATATCTATCATTTTGTTTATTGACTTTAATTCCTCAGTGGAACATTTCATTATAATGGAGATGGTTGTTTATAGTTCAAGATTCTAACTGGTGGAGGGAGAGGTCATGATTAAGGCTGATTCAGTGGTGGATTTAGTTACGATAAGAGGGTGTGGTGAATTAAAACGATATTGGTGTAATGTCCCATATTTTCCATGTAAAGTTTTTGAAAATTATATGGGATAATTCCAAGACCAGGCGCTGAGACGATATGTTATTCTAAGGCTTGGGTGCCTGGAATAAATTTTTGAACATTTTTTTATGTTTATTAAAAATATCATGCATGCTCGGTTTTAGTGACTTTTGAACGAGTGCTCGAATTTGAAATATGAGGGCATCATTATGTTCAGAGTAGCAGTATTTTCTTATGTAGGACCTAACCTCAACCGATGCAGGTCAAATATGGAAAATATTTTTCAGAAGTTTTAAAGAATAAAAAAAATAAACTTAAAACGTTTATTTTATTTTTATATATAATTTTCTGATGATGCAATAATGTTGTAACGCAGTGACAAAGCAGTTTTTTCCTTTCATAAATGAAACAGCATGGAGAGGCTGTTTCAAAGAGAAAGAGTAACGTTGAAACCCAACATTAAACTTTGGAAGGGATTCCTAATTGGGATTATTGATCATTCCCTATGAATGTCATAGGATATCTTCGTGATTTACCCCTGTTGGAAAACAATGAATGTCGAAGAATGCTGATGGATCGCGGATCATGAACCGAGGATAAAGGATTGACAAACTACGATAGTGAAACTCCATTATTCTCCAATGACATATCCAAACTATTGGCTAGGGGATCTATTGTCTAAGTTTATTATTTATTCATTATTTAGTTTAAAGAAGAACTCAGACCAACCCACGAACAAGTTGATCTATGGTTTGATCATTCCTGTGGGATTGTTAAAACTACAGGATTAAAAGGAATAGATCTGGGTGATTATTCTTATCTTGTTCTTTTTTTATTCTTCTCACATGAATGGTCCAAGGACAATGAAAAAGAAAAAGGTAAGTTATAAGTGGTGTTCATGTGCTTCTTCATTTCCCTTGTTCATACATTCTTCATCGGTGCACCCCTGTGGTAACGCTGTAAATTTTTCAGGAGGTTCCAAACATAGATGGACCCTTGGAGCAACGAAAAGACATTTTGAAACCCATAGCAGATGATTTTAAGAACCAAGGATCGTGTGGATCCTTTAGGTACAAATAATGGACCACCATAGTATTGGTGGCAGGCCAGAGAAGAGGGAGCCGCCACCGACGGTGCGCGGCGGTGCCAGTGCTGGCTCACGGTGGCGCGACCACCCGAAGGGTGGAACTCACGGCATGACTACCATGGGGCAGTGTACAGGGGATTCTGGCAGGTGGATGAGGGATATTGGTTGGGGTTAGGGGCTTTTGACAAGCTGGGCAACTGGTAGGAGTCCTTTGGCAGGCCTCAGGAGACATGGCAGGAGGCCATTTCACGTGTCCAAGGGGCCGCGATCCAGCTGAACCACTGCAGCAAGACCCTGCAGCAACAGTCATGGGGTGGTCATGTAGTGGACCACTACATCAAACATGATGGCCACCTCATGTGGATGGGGTGTGGACACGGCATCCATTTTGTCTATGCTGGAGCTGGCAGGCCAGACTGACTGCGGTCCGGGCCCAACTGGAGCGGGCCAGACCTGGCGGGTTGGGTAGGACCTAATGGGTCGGGTCAAACCCAGACGGTTATATCTGACCCGGAGGGTCGGGTTGGATTGGGGGGTCGGGTCAGGAAGGACTGAGGTCGGGTCAGCTCGACTGGGTGATATCGGACCCAGACCCCACCAGCCCATTTTTACTTAAATGATCATAGCTCTCAAACCGTGTGTTTTTTTGATGAGATGTTTGCGGTGTTGGGACCCTTGAGACAAGGTAGTCCTTTTTAGATACATTAAGTGAGTTTCTATGGATTTTTTAGTATAAAATATTTTCTCAAGGAGGAGGTTCTCCCAGAACGAGCAAGTGAAGGATAGAATCCTGCGACTTGCTGCGACCTAGAAGCTATGTGATTACCTAGATTTTGTGTCTTACCTAGACTATGTGTCTTATCTATACTATGTGTCTTACCAATAATGTTTTGGTACTACCCTTTACCTCTAGTGTGCGGATCCTCTATTATTTTATGACACTCTATGTGTGACCTACACTTTGTGTGTTACCAACACTCCGTGTGTTATCTACACTTTATGTGTTACCTATATTCTGTTTGTTACCAACACTCCATGTGTTAACTACACTTGGTGTGTTAACAATGCTCTGCATGTTACTACTTGAGTGTACTATGGATTCTTATGACAATCAAATTTACGTACCATAGACCCATACTTGGTGTGAGGTGACTTCAGTGACTCTCTTGATTGTACTTCTTAGGGGCCACACTCTGTGTACCTCTTTGGTAGTCTACCTTGTGTCTTGCTTTGTGGTTTACCTTTGTGGTTTAGGGTCCTTAATAAGTATTGTATTACTCTCCCTTTCATGTAATTCACCAACATGTTTCATGACTTTTACATATGATCGAAAACATTGATGGAGTCCTTGGTGGGTTGGAGATAGGTGGTGATTCAGGGTGACTTGAAAAACGCAGTACACTTCAGAAACATTCAAACAGCTTACAATACCTACCCTTAAGGTAGGGTTTTCTGTAGATGAGATCTAGGATCTGGTACTTTTCTATTATCAATTGGTCTTGTATTCCGGCCCCTTTTTCTTTTAGTTTTGTACCTTACTCTGAGTGGGTTTTCATCCCTGTTTACATAGTGTTTTTAGTTTCAGATTTTTCTTGGAGATGGGTGTGTGCATACAGGTACTAGGAAAAATACCTCCCACTTGTGGGATATTCCTACTTAGTTATAGTCTCTAGCCCTTAGCCTATGTGAGGAGGGATTGTGGTAGTCACGGCACGGGCCTTGGGGTACAGGTCATGATAGAGTGGTATCCGAGGAGGTCAATTATACTCTTGTTTTTTGGGAAACAGTGTTAAGTGTTTTGAGTTTGGCTTTCAGGCCAGGGAACCCAGTGTTGGTGCAGAAACCGATGTATCTATACACCAGGACTTTGAATTCTACATTTTGACTCAGTAGATGAAAACACTAGTTTCATGTAAATTAATGGTTAATGCATCATATAGGAATTTAGTTTTTTCTCATGTCCTAATTGAGTCAGATTCAGCTTAGCAAGTATACTCTATTGACCATGGTACATCTTGTTCTATTTAATGATTCTTCCACACAGGCAACTAGCTAGGAATTTGGGGCATGACCACGAGGATGGCCCTCTGATCGATGAGGCATCGGTGAAGGGACCGTTGCAAGATATAGTGCCTCTCAGTGGTTTACTAGTGATACCACCACCCAGAGAGATGAAATTCCTACCGACGTTACTGGTAGAGGATGCACGTTGGCTCAGTGAATTGTATGAGTTCCAGAGACTTTGACCTCCTAGGTTACGAGGTGAGATGGATCCTCAAGTAGTTGAGAACTGGATGGAGGTGGTTACGCATGTTTTTCTCCTTGTGAGTATTCCTATGGACCAGATGACAGTCCTAATTGTGAGTCTTCTATAGGGATCAATAGAGAGATGGTGGATCTTAATGATCCAGATGCACGAGGAGGTGACCCTATCCTAGATAGACTTTGAGCATCTCTTCAGGGATGAGTTATTACTAGTGTCATTACAATCTGTGCGTATATAGGAGATCTTGCATCTGTAGTAGGGAAACTAGGTGGTGGTGGGGTACTCAGTGGGATTCATAGATATTTCTCTCTAATATACAGACACTGTGTAGGGCCTGTTATTCATGGATCGTACCTTCGAGTGTGGACTACATCATTATATTAGTGCATCGATGATATCTCTTAGAATACCTAAACATTCGGGGGTACATGATCAGGCTCTACTAGTTGATATCTTTCTTATGGAGTAGGCGATGACAGTGGGAGCTACCATCAGTCGACAGGTAGCAGATTCTTCGGTAACGGGTAGGCAAAAGATCATGCAGGGGCCCAAATAGGTAAAAAAATTCTAGGGGATAACCCCGGGATATAGGATCAGTGGTGTGAGCCTCCAATAGTAGAGTGAGTCATATGATGTACCTATTGTGCTACTCATGCGGTGGTTGGGGGTATTTGGATATAGATTTCCGGACTCACTGTATGACTGGCCAGGAGGCGGTCGAGGGACCACCGCTGTAGTATAAGAGGTTTGAGAAGGGTGGTTATTAGGTTGGAGGACATGTAAGGGGAGAATGATGAGCATCGGGTGGTGGGAGGAGGTTTGAGTCACTTCCACTGCCACCCCAAGGTGGTCCACCATGGTCTCTAGGAGCTTTTTAATAGGGGTGGGCCCAGCTTCAGGCAATAAAGTATTATATTCCCAATTCTCCAAATATGATTAGAGTTATGATCAGTTTCTTCACCACCCTAGTTGTAGTTCTTATATAAATGGGTTCGAGTCACTCTTTCCATACTGAAAACCTTGTTCTGATCATGTAGATTCGGGTGGAGTCGTTGGATCAATCCTTACATTAAGAGACTCTTACATGAGAGGATTCTATGATCAAACTCTAGTGATGGCAGTGTGAGTTTACTCTTGGGGGTGAGATATTTGAGTGGGATATCCTAGTAGTGGCATTAAGGACTTACGATGCCATTCTAGGTATGGACTAGTTATCCCAAATCTATGATCATCTTGACTGTTTTAGGCATATATTATGGTGTTTCCACAGAGGTGGGACGGGGTTTTCCTTTACCGATGAAAAGGTAAAGCAAGCAACGTAGGATGAACTCACATGTAGGAGGGTGCATCCAATAAAGCACCAGTTGGTTGGCATAAACCACAGTGCAGTGGAGGAGATGATTCCTCGGTTTCCTGTAGTGGTGGATGAGTATGAGGATGTATTCTCTGATGATGTCCTAGGATTACCCCTTCATAGAGAGTATGATTTCTACATTGATCTATACCCCAGGATGACACCGATATGTACACATTAATATAATATGGCTTACACAGAGCTCTGGGAGCTAAGGGTATATTTGGAGGACTTGTAGAGAAAGGGCTTCATGAGGACTAGTGTTTCACCATGGGTAGCCCCAGTTTTGTTTTCCAAGAAGGAATATGGGATCATGAGGTTATGTATGGCCTTCTAGAGCCTAAACCAGGTCACCGTGAAGAACATGTATCCCCTACCGAGGATCGATGATCACTTCGATTAGCTGAAGGGATCAAGATGATTCACTAAGATAAACCTTAGATAAGGCTATCACCAACTTCGTGTATGGGATAAGGACATCCCGATGATGAATTTTAGATGTTGATATGGTCTCTATGAGTGCATAGTTATTTCATTTGGTATCATGAATTCCCAAACAGTGTTCATGGGACAAATAAATAGGATCTTACAGATTAACATGGACCAGTTTGTAGAGGTCTTCACTAATGACATTCTAGTGTATTTAGCATCCGAGGAGGATCACACAATACACTTGAGGAATTTCCCGGACTTACTCTGAGAGCACCATATTTATGGGAATCTCTAGATGTTTCAGTTTTGGATTCAAGAGGTCCAATTTCTAGGACATTTCATCTCAGAGGTTGGGGTTGCAATGGATCTAGCAAAGATTGGGGCGGTTCTTTCTTGGGATCCACCTAGAGAGTTACTAAGGTGCATAGTTTCCTTGGATTGGTTGGGTACTATCAGAGGTTTGTACCTGAATTCTCTAGAGTAGCAGCTCTCATTACTACTTTAATGAAGAAATGGAAACCCTTGGTGTGGAATAAAGGGTACCAGTAAAGTTTTCAGCATCTGAGATTGATCTTGACAAGTGCACCTTTCTTGAGGTTTCCATATGAAGGTGTTGAGTACATGTTGTTCTGTGATGCCTCATGAAACAGACTTGTTTGTGTCCTAATTCACGGGAAAGTAGTTATTACCTATGGTTATCAGTAGTTGAGAACACATGAGTATAACTATGTGACCATAGACCTTGAGTTAGCAATGTTAGTCTTCGCATTGGGGATTTGGCGACACTACCTTATAGGAGAACAATTTATCGTCTAATCTAACCACAAGAGTCTCAAGTATACATTCTCCCAGAAGGATTTGAACTTGAGACCATTATGATGGTTAGAATTCTTCTAGGAGTATGACTTAGAAATATTATATACACCTAGGAAGCATAATGTAGCGGAGGATGTGCTCCATAGAAAATTGAGTTCACAACTATTGAATGGGGCCTCAAAACAATTATCTTCATTATAAAAATCCTTTGTGGATAGAGATGTAGTATCTTATCTCTAGTAGTTTATTATCATCCCTACACTCTTACAACAATTTAGGGAGTCATAGCTCATAGATACCAACTGTGAGGTCATACGATCTCAGATTTCCATAGGGCATGCTTTTGATGGATATTCAAAAAGTGGGGAGCATGGTGTTCTCTTCATAGGGAAAATAGTTGTACTAGTGGTGTTTTGGGAGGTGGTTTTGGGGGACTTTATACATACCCTTTGGAGGTATATCTAGGTGTGAAGAAAATGTACCAGGAACTCCAACATTAGTTCTGGTGGCTAGGAATAAAGAAGGTAGTGGCAGAGTTTTTTTTAAATGCCTCACTTTCCAGCAAGTGAAGGCTGAGCATCAGGTTCTTATGGGTTTGACTCAACCCCTTGAGGTTCTAGAGTAGAAATGGGATAGAATATCAATGTACTTCATTATTGGTTTACCACCTAAATATAGGGGGAACAATACCATCTAGGTGATCATTGACTGACTCACCAAGTAAGCCCACTTCCTACTGATTTGGGAGCAAAGTCCCATAGAGATCTTGTGACGCCTCTATGCACAAGAGATAGTTTGATTCCTAGGAGTCCCATCGATGATAGTATCATATCAATATGCGTGATTCACATCCCAGTTGTGGAAGGGATTCCATGAGGTGTTTGGGACTTAGCTATGCTTAAGCACAACTTTCCACCTGTAGATAGACATCTAGAATGAGTGGACTATTCAGGTCCTAGAGGCATGCTACGTGCTTGCATACTCAGTTTTGGAATTATTTGGGAGGATCACATACCCCTGGTGGATTTTTTTATAATAATATCTATCACTCCACCCTCGGTATGGAACCATTTGAGTCCTTGTATTGGTAACCCTATTGGTCACCACTTTGCTGGATTGGCCCTAGAGAGTTATTTCTCATGGGCCCGAAGTTCATACATGCTAATATGGAGGAGGTGAAGGTAATCCAGTAGTGGATGAGGACTGCACAGAGCCTTCATAAGTCTTATGCTGATAGGGTATGGAGACCCTCAGATTTTGAGGAGGGATTCCATGTGTTCTTTTGGGTCTCTCCTCAATATGTGATACAGAGATTTGGTTGGTGCAGCAAGTTATCTCCGAGGTTCATCGAACATTTTCTAATACAACCTAGAGTGGGTGAGGTGGCATATTTATTATCTCGACCTCTATGTTATAGTGGGTTCATGATTAATTTCACATATCCCAGCTGAGGAAATATGTACATGACCCTTCACAAGTCATTGATGGGGGCAAGCTAGACGTTGATGATGGGGAGACATTCGCGGAGTACCTGGTGGAGATTGAGGATCAACAGGAGAGGATCCTTGAGGGACGGACGATTACTCTGGTTCATGTTTGGTGGAATCATGTAAATCTCCAAGAGATCACTTGGGAGTGGGAGTCTCAGATTCATGCTTAGTATCCCCATTTGAACTTTTAGCTGTTGTTTTGGATATCGGAGACATAAATCCCTAAGGTGGGGAGAATGTAATGTACCGTATTTTCCATGTAAAAAATTTTAAAATTATATGGGATTATTTTGAGACTAGGTGATGAGACAACATGTGATTCCAAGGCCCGAGGTTCCCAAAATAAATAATTGAATTTTTTTATGTTTATTAAAAATAGAACGCATGATTGGTATTAGTATCTTTTAAAAGAGTGCTTGGATTTGAAATCTGAGGGAACTATTGTGTTCAAAGAAGTGGGCTTTTCTTAGGCAGGAACTAACTTCGACTGGAGCATGTCGATTGATGAAAATATTTTTCAGACATTTTAAATAAGAATAAAAAAATAACCATAAAAGGTTTATTTTCTTTTTCTTTAAAATTTCTTGACGACGTAGCAACAAAGAAGCTGCTTCTATTCTTAAATAAAACAACATGGCGAAGCTCTTTCAAATTGAAACAGTAATGCCGATATGAGTCTTTAACCATTGGAAGGGATTCAGGATTAATATTATTAATCCTTCTATGTGAAAGTTGTAGGAGAGATTGGCAATTTATTCTAAATGGAAAATGACGAACATCGAGAGATCGCAGATCACGAACTAAGGATTGAGGATCGACAAACGATAGAAGTGAAACACCATTATTCTCCAACGACAGAAACAAAACTTTCATGTAGGGAATTTATTATTCGAGTGTATTATTTATCCATAATAAATATTAATGATGAAAGCGGATCAACCCATAAATAGGATGATACATGGTTCGATCATTCTTATAAGATGGTTAAAACAGCAGGATTAAAGGGAATAGATCTTGGAGACAATTCTTCAATTGTTATTTTGTTATTCTACTAACATGAATAGACTAAGGCCAATGAATAAGTCCATGGTCTATTCTAATGGGTGTTAATGTCCTTCTTATTTTTCCCATGTTCATACATTCTTCATCAGTGGACCCCCGTGGTCATGCCATTAATTTTTTAAGAGGTTTCAAAAATAGTCGGTCCCCCAGAGAGATGTCAGGATTTTTTGAATCCCGTAGAATAAGAGTTTATGACATGAGGATCACGTGGCACATTTTGGTACAACGAAATTACCACCACAACATTGTTGGTGGACTGCATAAGAGGGATATTTCGGTAGCGGTGCGGCCACCCGGTGGGCAGAACTTCCGGCACGGCTACCGCAGGGAGGTGGATAATTGGTTGCTGAAAGGTGGGTGATGTAGGCCCTCAGTAGACGTGGTTGTTGGCTGCCTCATGTGGATGAGGGGCCACAGTTCTGTTGGACCGTAGTGGTGGGACCCCGTGGAAATGGTCATGGGGTGGTCATGTGGTGGACCACCGCATCAAACGTGGTGGCAGCCCCGAGTTGACGGGGAGTGGACGCAGTAGTTGCTGCATACAGGAGGATGAACTGGCCCACTCGAGCGGGCTAGGCTAGAGTTGGTGGTCTAGACCGGCAGCTAGTCGGGCCGAGTCGGGGCAGGCCAAACCCAATGGCCAGGTCAAGTCAGGCAGGACTCAGGTCGGGTTGGTCCAATTGGGCCAGACCAGACCTGAACACAACCGGGCCTGGCCATTGGTTTTTTCCTTCCCCAACTAGCTACTGGTCTATCCCACCAACTATATAGGGATTAATGTTTAAATAAAATGAGTTTTCCTAAAAAAGAGTTATATATTTTAACCAAATGTTTTATTTTACTTCTTCTTATAACTCAATAAAGACTCTTATCACCCTATTTATATAATAACGTAACTATATAAAGTATACGGATATTTTATTTTTTTCATTTAATATACTATATCCGCCTCCTTTTCCATAAAATAGTAAAGGAAACTCTCGTTCATGTGTATTACGGAAAACCACTTCACGAACCAATGTAATTCATTTTATCTCACCACCTCTCTTGGATGGCTATAATGACATATTTAATGTACATATAATATATTCATCAAATAATTAAAATTTTATAAAGATAATATATCATATTATTTCTTACCATTATTAATATTGAAAAAGGGGAATGTTGTTCTTGTGTATGTGTGGATAACCACCTCCACGAAGCGATGTAATTCATTTTACATCACCATATCACATGGGTTATATATATATAAGTGTATTTAAATAATTAATATTATATATATAATATAATAATAATCATTCAAATATAACATTATGCTTATATTATCTCCCCAATGTTTACTTAAAAATGAAATCATTACTCATGCGTAAGTATGACCTACCATTTACATGATTAAAACATAATTGACTTTTCATAACCATCATTAATGGATTATTTTAAAAGTATAATTAATGTATAAAAATCATAATTTTATCACTTTTAGTATTATAGAAATTATGTAAAATAACCTCTTTGACCATGTTCGATATACCAATGTCGTTTTGCGATTTTGAACCGAACATCCTCAAAACACCCGATGTGAAATTTTTAAGTTAATTAATTTAATATTTTATTGAAATAAATGGTTTAATTATAAGGGATTAAACATTTGAAATTTTCTTAATAAATTAAATAATTGATAAATGTTCAATACACATGAGATAAATAATGTATGTTACATGTTGGACTCAAGGTGAGGGATTTCTCATCCTAATTTCCTTTCATTATGCCATTTTAACCACGTGTTTTCTTTTGTGTGGTTTGTGAACTAACTTATTTATAATATGATATAATTATTTTTTTAAAAAAAATTTAAAAATCAAGTTCTCTTCTTCAACAACCATTCATTTACAAGGTTTTGAAAGTCATTATAGACACTTTACATTTAAAACCTAGTTTTAAATATTGTATAGATTTAATTTATAAATCATTTTCATCCAAGAATGAATTTATAAATTATTTTATATATTTATTAATATGGATATATATAAATTATAAAATTAATTTTATGTCTCTTTTTACATTTGGTTAGTGATTTTCAAAAAAACAATTTTAAGGTGTTTTATATGAAATGTTTTCACATTAATTACAAATGGTAAAAAGAATTTTATATTCTAATATATATGATGTTGAAAGATTTTACTATCACCATAATAATTATTTGATGTTTAGTTTCCTTTATAATCTTCCATGTTTTCTTCAAAAAAACCTTATTAAATTTGTTTTGGTCCTTTTTGTTTTTAAAATAGGGAATTAAATAAATGGGATATATCAAAATAAAAATATGATTTACTTATGGGTTAAAAGGGATATTTATATGATTTTGATGATTAAAATTCAAGGTTTTATGTGTTTCATAAATTTTATAGTCATTTTACATTTTTTATGATGATGGTTGATCCTGATATAGCTCTCCAATTTATTGGGTAATGATTATATTTTCTAATAAATTATGTTAGAAGTTATGCAAATAGGTTATTCCACTTGTAATTGTTTTTATAAGGGTTCTATAGAGATTATGTACCAAGGAACCCATATTAATTTTATATTATTTCTAATTATTTTTTATGTATATAATTATATTTCAAAACTTAATAAAAAGACCTTTTGTTTTAAATGAATGATTACACCCTTTTAGATTATAAAAGTAATGTTTTGAATTAAATATTTCTCAACAGTTCTCTTGTTTTCTATAAAACCAGAATGATTCAAATTTTTCCTTTATGATTTCTTATAATGTTTTTTATGAAAAAATTAGGGTAGTTGGGCTGATTTCATGTGAAAGTAAAATATTATTTGAACTCAAACTATATTATGATAAAGTAAAACTATCTTTTAAGGTATCTTGGTTTTGAAATGGACTACTAGATTTATTTAATTATTTTTATATATCCCATACTGAGTTTTTTGTAATCATCCCACATTTTCAAATTCTTTTCATGTGGTTTAAGGATGAGTAGGAAAAATTATGAGTCATGTTATAAATGATGAATATTTTTCATCAAAAAAAACATGATTCATTTTAAATGTTTTGTTTTGTGGGTAAAATTGATACAAAAATTAATTTTAAAACATTTAATATATGGTTTTGTTATATAAGAGTTATTAAATTATTCTCTAAAAGTATAAACCTAAAAAGATCTTCTAGAATAAAAGAAAATAAATTAATGTTTATAAATGAAATTATTGGGCGAATTCTGAAATGATCCTAATAGTTGGTGTCAGAATAATGGTTTAGATAACGTTTATATGATTGCATGATTTATATAAAGATTTATTTAGATTTTAATATATAAGTTTAATATGTCTCAGTATTCAATAATATCCAAAAGTTTTTATGAATAAGAGATTTTGTGCTTTCCCTAGAAATTACATACCTGTCTAGATACGGAAAAGTTGATGAAACTACAGAACAGATGCACCTAAGGGTGATAACTCTAAAAGGGGTGGGTTGGGTATTAAATCAATCGTCTCTCGGTGTATGATAAGTGGGACTAGGACTACAAACTAACTAAAAATTCCATGGGGATATTCTTTGGTTAATTTAAATATTTTCTATAATCATTATAAAGAAGTTAAACATATGATTATATATTTGAATGACTTCCATTGATAACCTTTGTTAAACCTAAGGTGATATATATTTAAATAAAGGGAGTCATTGTGTAAGACATTTAAAAATTTATTTAGTTATTCACTTAGATTTAATTAATAAAATTATTGGTTTTTTTCTCTCAAATTTCTTTTATCATGGTAAATTCTATTCTTTTGGATGCATTTACAGAAATCAAACCCAAACCTAATTTCTCTTCTATAGGATTCACTTGCAATAAAAATTTTAAAATATATTTATTTAAACACCTTCTCTATTATTAAAATTATATGTAAAACCATTTATAATATGTCTAAATCCTCTTCTATAAAATGATATCATGAATGTACTTGAGATAAATTTTAATATTCATTAGAAATAACACTATCTTATTATACAAATTTTGGAAAGTACCATAAGGAACTTAATCATGTTTTTACAATGGATAACTTTGAAAAAAAAGGATTTATAACCCTCTACTCTACTATAATGTAGGGAAACCTTCATGTAGGTTATCTCTTTTTCTTATTATCTCTTTTTTATTATACTTATAAAAACCAAACCTTATTTAAAAAATTCAATTCAAATCATATCCTAATATATCAGGGGAAATAAGTCTATGATTTTGTGTCAAATCTATATATTGAAAACCCGGTATTGTTTATAAACAGTAATCTATGTTAACCATTTCAGTTAATATGTTATGATTTTACATTTATAATATATGAAGAGGAACTTAGAATGGTTTTCAGGTGTTCTAGAAATTTATAGACTTCACATAGTAGATAATGGGTAATTCATCATTGAAATTGGGATTGTAATGAATTCTAATATATATTTCAAAGGTATGAGTTATTTATATTTAAATTAAAAAAATAATATATTTATATTTATTGATCTTAATACATTATTAATATTTTTCTTATTAATGAATTAATATGGAAAAATTATTATAATTGATTATTAAGAACATTGAGATATTTAAAGGGTCTATATATAGAGTTTCAAGAGTTATGATAAAGTGTAATTTTATTTAGGGGTTTTTAAATTTAAGGACGAATGTATGTTTAAAGTAATTATTTATTTTTTTGTTTTTATAGGGGTAAATTTTGAAACATTTATTGATTTTTTATAAATTTTCAAGTTATATGTAACCCTTATGTTTAACTTTTTTTAGTGAAAATGTTATTTAAGAAAAAATAATTTTATATTTTGTGGACATAAGGTTAAAGGTATTGATAATATTTATGGTTAAGATGATATTTGATGTTGATATTGTAAATGTTAATTTTAATAAAAGTGTTTTTATATTTTTTTATAACATATATTATATCATATAGACAACCATGGGATTCAAAAGTAATTTTGTGACAAAGTGATTAATGTTATCTTTGAATAAGTTCAATATTTTTGGAATATTATATTATTGAGGTAAATATAAATACTTTTTGATAAAATGAAATTTCAATTAAGGAATAAAGTTTTAATTATATTTTGGAAGAATATATGATTTTATTATTGATTTATGGTGATTTTGGTAATTTATGAAAAAAGTGTACCATGTTTTAGAGAGTATATGATTAAGAAATGTATATTTCTTATATTACTTTGTGAGTGATTAGAATTATTTGAAGATAATTATTATGTTTATAATGGGGGGAAATGAGATTTAGTTATTTAAATATTTTTGTTTCAATCTTCATTAGGCATATTTGGATGATTTTTAAGGTTAGTTATTTATGAAATGTTTAATTTTTAACTTTGGGAAATATCATTGAATATATTAGGATTAATGTAATATTTATTTATATAGAATATTATCTTAAATTTTTTTAACCATTTGTATTTTTATTATTATCTATTTATTGGATAAAAAGCTTATTATCCTTTTATAGATCATCAGATACATTAAAAGTTAATTTCATTGATTTAGACATGAAAAATTCATCATGACTATTAATTTTTTGCAATAATATATGTGAGAGAAATAGGAACTGATAGATGTACAACCAAATAATAAATTTTTTCTTATGAAATTGAAATTAATGAAGAAACTATATTTTTTTCCATCTTTCATGATAATAAAAGAATCCTTCAACTATTGTAAAAATATATTAATGTAAAAAAATTTATCCCATTACCTTTGTTTCTAATAAATCAATGGTTTTAATTATACTCTTTTTATTTATGGTTTCTTGGTCATTAACATTCACATGAACATGTTATATATAAATATTTATTATTCATTTGACATTATTTTTCTTCTTCATGTCTGTATTTCCACTTTTTTTTAATGTTATCCTTATATAGGAACTTGATTATTTGTCATTCTGAGCGACCTTCATATTTTCATTTTTCACTTTTCAAAAGGATGTTTTATTATACCATTTTTATGCATGTTTTAAATAATGGTATTTTTTACAAAATATTAAAAAAATCCTTTAATGATCATATGTTTTATCTTCCTCTCCATGGAGTTGATTTTAAAAATGTCTCAAACACTTTCTATTGGGAATAAGATAAAATTATCAAGAAAAAATTTATTAAATAGGGAAGAATGAAAAATCCAAGTTAATTTTAAGATTAAATAATTACCATACCTAAATAATATTAATCAATTATATTTTTTTATTTTTTTATAAACTAAAACAATATTATGTAATTTTCAAATAAAAAGGTCACCATTTTCTTCACAATAATTTATTTTATATGTCTTATTTAGTCTTATTTAAAATCATAATTTCCAAATTTTATAATTTTAAATTGAAATTTTTTTCACCAATTCTTAAATCACCATTTTATAATTACCTTATTTTAAATTTTATAAAAAAATTTTAAAAGAATTATTTTTCGAATGAAAATTGAAATTACTAATTTTTATTGAAACTATATTTTTATTTCATGTATTTTCAATTATCCATTTTGTTTTTAAATGGATTAAAATTAAAATTAAAGCATTTATATTATTAATAATCCAATTTATATCATTAGAATCAATTATATTCTTGATTTTGGTATAAAACATTTTATACATAAGAATACATTTTTGTGTGAAATCAATTTTCATCATGTTTTATAGGAGAATATTATATTAAATTATATCAATTATATGAATTTATTTTTATAAAATTTATTATATTTTTGTAATTATAGTAATTAATATTTAATAATAAGTCCAAATTAATTTTTTGTCATAATGAATAGTAAAAATAGTAAAAATCTATTCCAACAGTTAAGGGTAAAAGAGGTGTACCGGGGGATTATACTAAATTGATAAGGGTTAAAATGACAGAAAATTGTGAAAATACTTTTTTATGACCAATTATTTAAACTATATCATATCATAATCATAAATTGTTCATTTTAGATTTGTTTCTTTGAGTTATACATTAATGTACATTAATCTTTTTTAAAATTTGAAGTGTGTCCTCTTCTCCACTTAGAAAAGGTCACCCCATATCCTATAATATCCACACATCAAGATAATTTTAGTTAAGAAAATAATTAACCAAATACCTTAAAAAAACCATATAAACATCTTGTATGTATTAATTTGGCCATAATACCAACTTTAGAGGGATGAAGGTGTAAAGAGAATAAGGATTTCGAAATAAGAGGTATATCTTTAACTGTATGTTTTTTTATTTCTTCCTCTACCTCTTTAAAAAAAATTGAAGAATTTTAATATAATAAAATAAGTATCTTACATATAATTATATGCTTATATGTTTATTTAATTTTCTATATCTTTATTTTTTTCCATCAAAATTGAAATGAAATCATTGTTTGTGTATACGGTGTACTGCCACCTTGCCGACTGATGTAATTAATTTTCAATCACCACCTATCAAGTACGGTTAGAATTATATATTTAATATATATATATATATATATATATATATATATATATCTGTGTGTGTGTGTGATATTAATGAAAAAATTATAATTTTTAAAAAATATTATATCATATTTTTTTTGTTACTTTTCTATCTATTTGAAAATGATAATGTCGTTCTTGAGTACTTATGGGTTTCCACCTCTAAGAAGTGATGTGAAATTTTTTCATCACTACATAACATGGATGGTATATATAAGAGTATTTAAATAAATAATATTATATTTATTATTTTATAATAATTATGGAATGATAAAATGATACTTACATTCTCACCCTCATGTTCATTGAAAAATGGAAATGTTACTCATGTGTACGCACGACCTATTGTATCTTTGATTATAACATAGTTCATTTTTATAATAATATTTTATGGTTGTTTCTAAAAGTATGTTTATTATATAAATATGGTAATTATCTAATAATTAATATCCAGGAAATGATAGAATAATGACCTATTGGACAACAGTCATCATACCTATGTAGTTTAGAAATTATCAACCGAACATCCTAAAAACACATGACATGAACTTAACCAATTAAGTAATTAAATATATTGTTGAAATAACTAAAATAAATGGTTTAATGATAAGGTATTAAACATAGAAAATGTTTCTATATAATTAAATAATTATAAAATTTTATTATACTAGAGATAAATAATGTACATGATAAGTGGAACTCAAGGTAATGTATTTAGTTTCTAAATTTCATTTCCTTGAGACTTATTCCATTTTAACCACATTTTTTCTTTTTTGTGGTGCATTAAATACCTTATAGGTATATTTTATTAATAATTTATTTAAAATAAATTTTTTTAAAAACTTTTACATGTAATTTTCTTCAAATTATTTTTCTTTTAATAATTATATTTATATGGTTATAAAAGTACTATAAATAACATTTTATGTCTCTTTTTACTTTCTTATATTGGTTTTCCAAAGGAATATTTTTATGTATTTTATATGAAATATTTTTATTTCCATTACAAAAGGAATACATTGTCGATCTATATTAACATATACCATGTTGAAGAATAATCCTACTACCATAACCATTATTTTATGTTCAAATTAATTTACAATTTTCCATTTTTTCTTCAAATAAAACCCATATTTTCATTTTTACTAGGTATTTTTGGTTTTGAAAATTTGGATTTAATGAAAACGGTTATATCAATATCAAAAATCAATTAATTATAAGTTCAAAAGTATATTTTTATGGATTTCATGATTGAAATGATAGATTTTATATTTTTGTTCCATGTTATAGTCCTTGGAATTTTTTTTGATGATGGTTGAGCCTGATATATCTCTCCAATACATTGGGTGATGAATATATTCTCTTGATAATTATATTTAAGTATTCCATAAAAGTTATAACATTTTTAATGGTAGTTGTAAGGTTTTTCTGAAGATGATACCCCGAGTAACATGTACAAATTTTTTATCCTTTATAATGAGTTTTCATGGAAATATTTATTTTAAAGGTAAGATAATGATATTTTGTTTTAAAGAAATTATTACACTTTAGGGTAAAAAGGTATATTTTTATAAAATATTTTTCAAGGGTTCTCATGTTTTATATAAAACACTCATGATTATGTTTTTTACTTTATGATTCCTTATAAATTGATTTATGAAATTATTTGGGTAATAAAGATGATTTCTTGTGTAAGTAAATGACTATTTGGGCACAAATTGTTTTAATTTAATAGAAAAATCATTTTTATAATATAATTTTTTTGAAATATACTAATGAGTTTATTTATTTATTTTTATATTTCCTTTACTGATATTTTTGTGCTCATAGCATGTTTCCAAATGTGTTTACTATCTTTTTACAATGAAAAGGAACAATGATGAAATCATGTAGAAAATCATGAAGATTTTTCATGAAGAGAAAAAATATTTCATTATAATAGTTTTGTATTGTGAGAAAAAAATATAGTAAGAATAAATTTCCAACTTCTAATGTATAAGTTTTTTACATAATATTCATATCCTAATTCTCTAAAACTCAAAACCAGATGATATGTTCAATAATTCAAGAAAATTAATTCTTATATAAAAATGAAATTATTGGTTGAATAATGATATGGTTCTTAATCAAAGTCGTGTATTAAAATTGTGTTTTAGTTAATTAAAAAATATATGTGAAAATGAATTTTAGAATTATCCACCATAGAAATTAAAATTCAAGAAAATATTTAATATGAAAAAATATCACACATAACCAACTCTAAAATTAAAACTAACATCGCAATATGATTCTTCATAACCTATCATCATTATTTTGGGCTAAGTCTAAATAGGTAATAACTAAAATTTATTGTAGTATTATTATCCCCCTTATTGAATCATTGTGAAACATGTTTCCCAAATTAAATCAGTACATAAAAGAAACGAATTCCTACACTTATCTTGGTATCATTTTGAGAAAATTAAAATGCAGTCATCTGGAACAACAATTCACACGCTAAATGAGGTCTCTTGAATAGGTCGTTGGTGCCCTACAATCAATGATAAACAGAGAAATACAAACCCAAAACAAAACATGGAAGAAAAAAACATATCATAAATTCCCAAAAAAATCAACTAGAACAAAAATTGGTCAATTTAAAAAAATAGTATTGAAAGATATAGAGAATTCATCGAGAATGGAATAACCTAAATAGTTTCCACCTAAAGCCATAACAAGAAAAGGACTGTATCATTTAAAACAATAAACATTTGGCCTATACATGATACAATAAACATGATTAAGAATATTTTAAAATCAAGGTATCAAAAAATCCTTAAAGGATGGATTCTATATCTCGACCTAAGGAGACAACTACCTAAAATAGAGAAAAAATAGAGAGTTCCATAATCAAAAGAAAACTATAATAATGTCATAAAATTATTCCAAAAAACGTAGTAAAACTATAAAATAAATATTGATTAAGGTTGTATCTAGATAGATAATTAAAGAATTAATACATTCAATTCTATCTTCTTAATGAAACAGGGTATCAGACACTAGGAAACCCAAACAATAGGACATCAAAAAAAGGAATAAGCATGAAATTCAGAAATCTATGTGGATAGAAAAGAAATAAATAAATTTTTCCCATAAAATACACAAAACCAAAATATAGACTCACTATAGGTCCACATATATAGGAAAAGATACTGAAGTAAGTGGAGGAATAGACCATATTTACATTAGATCAACACTTAGGAAAATTACAAACACTCGACACATAAGATCCTATAAAAAACCTGAATGATAATAGAAACCTATCATAAAGGCCAACATTAAACTAACCCCTTCCTACCCAAAAAACCAATACAAATATATTAATCACCTTATAAATAAATCTATATGTTTTTTATAGGGAAAAAATGAGTAAAACATGGTATGGAATAACACCTAGTAATAGATTGTAAAACTATATCCATGTAGAGGAAATGACTGAGATGAAAAATAAAAATAAAATATGGTGTGATGTAAAACCCCTTAAAAACATATAATATAATGAAAATATTGATTTATAATTTTAAATACACAAAAGTAATAACCATTCCTATACAACTTTTTATAGGATACGCTACACAAGGAAGTCTTAACATTGGTAAAGATTGTTGTATCTTGAATATACAGATTATACACCAGAGGGGGTGAATTGTGTCTTTCAGATTTTTTGTTAACTCTTCGATTGAACGAGTTTTGTCCTCTATGCTTTATCAGATTTGATCATGCAGCGGAATAAGTAAAATCAGGGACATATAGATATATAGTGGTTCGGGGAACAGAGTTCCCCTAGTCCACCCCACCAATGCTTAACTCCACGAGCTTGGTGATTTTCACTATCTGGTCCTCTTTTCCACAGACCTTCCAACAATGGAAAAATAGGTAGTTGACACCTTTACAATTTTCAGGCTGACAAAGCCTTCTGGTTCAAACACAAACCTACTCATCATAGTACGAGAAGATGGTTACTCAAGATTAAAAGAATTTTAGAAAGAACTTTTTCAGTTGATCTTAACAATTGTAACAGAATGCAATTGACAGCAGATGGATCGTCATCTCTAGAAATATTGATTTTCAAGTCGAAGCAGTTCTAAGACGATCCGGTTGCAGTAGATATAGAGATGTAACTCACAACTTTAGAAATACTAGATACACATTAGATATTTGATTTAGAACAAGTGAATCTTCTATCGAGTTCCTTCTTCATAAATAAATAGAGCATTGATGCTCCTTTTGAATCAGCAGAACTGAGTGCTTTAAGCAGTTTCGGTTTTCCAACTTTTTGAATAATAGATTGATCACAACACTCATGTTCCTGGTGTTTTAGAGAAAACATATATAATAAATCTGATCATATCCCCTGCACATTTAGATCCATAAAAGTCACATTTTGATTCACGATATTCAAAAATTTGAATTTACAGAGTAGTCATAACTTCCCTAAAGGCTCGGCATAAAAAGATCCTTTTAATTTGATCTTTAATCCATTGATAAAACGGATTTGAATCGGTCAAAGTCATATTTTAAATTCAACTTTAAATCCGGATTGAAATCCGCCTAACAATCAGCTTGCTGATCATTGCATAAAAAATATCGTCTTTCAAACTTTCTGATGCCAAACATAAGGTTGATGACGTGGCCTCCAAACATAGGGTTGACAACATAAGGTTGAACATAAACGTAGGGCTCATGTTAATTTATTAAAAAGTAAGGTTGATCATAAACATATTGTTGATCATACATACTTTTTCTTCAACTCTCAGTCAAAAGATAAAAGATCCATTCAAAGAACATAAGGTTGTTTACAAAAGTAAGGTTGATGAACCATACTTTTGAGAAACAAACGTAACGTTTAGTACTTACGTACGGTTCTCCTCCCATACTTTGTTGATAACCGAAACGTAAGGTTCCTTCCTAAAATAAGGTTCTTCTTCCATACTTTTCTGATAACGTATGGTTGATTAACCATAATATTCTCTTATCTCAAAAATTATAAACGCTTTTCATCCTTACGCTACGTTTATCCATGTAGGATATGAATAGTGATTCCAGGACATGCTAAAGTAGATCCTGAATAAGTAAGGTATGAACAATGTTTCCTGAACGCGCTAAAATAGTTCCCGAATAAGTAATATATTTTTTTTATTTCAATATTAAAATAACTTAATAAATTCCTCTAAAATACTAAATAAAATCATTAGAAAATAATTATGGGTATTTTTGAGCATCAAAATTATCATAAAGAGATAGAGTATTATTTTCAATAATCTCCCCCTTTAAATGAAATTATTATGTATTTTTGAAAAAAAATACATTTCTCAACAATATCCCCCTTTTTGATGATCACAAAACCTATAAAATAATTAATAAAATCAACTTAAAAAATTAATTACATATAGTTTTGAAATTTTGAAAAGATAAATACAATATTATTTTTTCCTTAAATTTATCCCTTTTTAATTTCTCCCCCAATAAGATAAATGTAAAACCAAATTTCTCCCAAAAATATACTTAAAAAATGTAGTGTTTATCCAAAGTTCCCTCCATTTTTTGATATCAAAAAGATTGATAAAATATAGAATAGAACACAGATTTATGTTGTACTGAACATTAGTTAATGCTATAATTAACTGTTTAATAGTAAGGTATTCTGATATACTGGAATATGTTATCGTAAAATAGTAATAAACAAATAGAGAAAGAAAAAAATAAAAAATGGAGGAAATTTTCATTCAAAAATAGCAATATGTACATGACAATGATATACACAGGAATCAAGGTTTAGGCAAGGTAGTCAATAGGTTCTATCTCATCTAGATTGCAGCCTTGATTTCTGTAAACTGTTCTCTGAGTCTCTTCATCATCCCATCTCCAAGTTTGATAATGATCTCTTTGTTCTCCTGAGTCATATGAATATCCTCGATTAAATTGACTCTGAAAAACTCATGCATCCTTTCCTCTTTCTCTATAAAAACTGACGGCTTCTCTGACATCTGATTTAATAGTGTTCTGATTGGTGGCTCACTAGATGTTAGTTGATCCACTAAAAATTTCTGATTGTCCAGCAACACTAATAATGGAGTGCTGTTACATTGATGATCTTGCAACCTATCATTCATATTTCTCATCACGGCTGTGATAGCTTGAAATCTTTTGATTAAATCAGGTGAAGTACCTGATCCACTAACACCACTATTTGCAACTGATGCAAATTGGTTCTTTATAAACAATTTTGGATCTGATAAATCTGACTTCATAACCATTTAAGATTTCAACTTGACAACTACATTCAGCATATCTTCTTTAAACATTTCAACTTCTTGCCTTGAGACTGTACTCTCCTTCAACTTTTAAAATCTCAATTGTTCTAAGTATAAGGAATTTCTTAGAGTGACATTCATAGATTCCAACTGAGACACCGTTTTGTACAGTTCTTCAACTTATTTCTTCCTTGAATCAGAGGCACCTTGTGCTTGATTCGCATTCTCATGCTCTGGATGATACAGCAGTACCAAAGGTAATGAGTCAGCATCAGATTGTTCATTCTCTTTGTCCTGAGTGGGTTGGTCCATAGATTTTTCCTTAGATTCCTCAGACTCCTCCACATTAAAATCATCTTGAAGTACCTCTATTGGAGCATCAGGGAGATGTTCATCACAAACATCATCATCTTTTTCTTCCACGAGAATTTCAAGAACAATATTTTCAGGAGTTTTCTGAGGTCTGGACACTTCCTCACCAGGCTCTGCCTCCTTATCTTGTTCCTATTGAAGTTTAACTTCAACATCAGCTACAATCTATTCATGAGTCTCCCTTTGAGATTCTTCTTGAACTTCTGATCCCTCTACTGGTGTTGTCCTTTCACTAACATCTTCCATGGACTTATCAATAGTATATTCTCTTACAAAAGTATAAGAAAATAAATCTTCTATTGTTTCCAATGCAGGGGAAGTGATTTCCACATTAACAGGTCTAGTTCTTCGAGATTGAAGTCCCTCCTGACTTCTTTCTTCCACAGCATCTTCCACTTCAAATCGGATCCTTCTTGCTACATTTCTGACTCTTGATTCAGCTTGTCCCTCCTTCGACTTAGCAGGTTAAGCCTGAGCACTATCTGAGTCATCCTCAGCTCCTACTGGAAAAAGTTTTCCTTTAATGGAGGTCCATAAATAGCCAATTTTTCTTAGAGTTCCAGCATTGAATACATTTTTGTGATGACAACGAACTCTGGCATCCACCAGTCTCTCCATATACTTTTTGAACAACAGTTTAGAAATAAATCGAACGAAAGGGTAAAAGTTAATTTGGGCTTCACTTTGACAACAGTAATTGAGGTACCTTACCATGTACCTTGGGAAGTTTAATTTGATATCACTTAACAAAAGATACATTATGTACATTTCAGGGTACAAAATCTTTTCGATTTCTTCCATTCTATGAGCTATTCCAGTCTGAACAAATTTAACCAGGATCTTCTAATCTGGTTCTAAACATTTCACCATCATATTCCTAATAGTAGATGTTCCAAACAGAAAGGACATAATGTCCTCGGATTTATGCATATCATCTATTATTTTTTTTCAAATCAAAATGGTATACTCCTTCATGTGGGCAATTTAGGATTTTTCCTATTTCAACAGAAGAGATTGAGAAATATCTGTACTAAATCTTTGCAATCAAAGTGTCTTCGTCCTCACCTAGACTAAACTGAACTGATCTGAAAAAATGACGTATTTCTGCCTCATACAAAAACTCAGTCCTTTCACTATTGAATGTCTGCTCAAGGTTTTGAAAAGATAAATCCTGTTTCAACATCAGATTCATCTTGAACAGCCATTCCAGATCTATAACTTTACCTTGAAAAATCTTTCATCCAATTGTCTTTTGCTTCTTCAGGTCACTACTCTCGAGTTCATCTACTCGCTTGGACTTTGCCATTTCTGAGTAGATTTCTGATGGTTCGAAGATTTTAGGGTTTGAAGATTCGAAGATCAGGGGTGTGCAACAGTATGCGGTTTTTGGGTTCGAAAGGGTTTTGTTGGAAAAGAAATGGTTTCGAATTTGAAAGGGCTCTGACAGGCTTGATTCCTGTGTAATCACTAATCATGACATTTATTTTAAAAACAAATAAAATTTTCATACAGCGAATTTAATAAAAAAAAGATCTTAAACAGTGTTCAAAAACAAAATAAAATTTTCAAAAAAAAATAAATAAAAATAAATAACATTTAAAAAAAATATTTAATATTAAATAAACCTAGCTCCCCCATAATAAAATAAAACCTTGTAGTGGGAAGTGGTTTAGTAAAAATATATGCTAATTGAATTTCTGTATTTATAAATTCTAAAAATATATCCTTTTTAATAACATGATCTCTTAAAAAGTGATGCCTTATATCAATGTTCTTGGTTCTATAATGACTAATAGGATTTTTTTAAATATTAATTGCACTTTTATTATCACATAAAATAGGTGTATTATTAAAATTCAATCCAAATTCCATAATAGTGTTTTTCATCCACAACAATTATGCACAGTAACTGCCAGCAGAAACATATTCTGCCTCGGCTGTTGATAGGGAAACTGAATGTTGTTTCTTACTAGACCATGACAATAAAGACTTTTTTAAAATGTGACATGTTCTTGATGTGCTTTTTCTATATAATCTACAACGTCTAAAGTCATCATCTGAATTTGAAATCAAATTAAAATCATAAGTTTTAGGATAAAGTATAGATTGAAAAATAGTTCCTTTTAAATATCTAAAAATTCTTTTGACAATATTTAAATGAGATTCTTTGGGATTTGATTGAAATCTAGCACAAAGAAATACTGAACACATTATATCTGGACTACTAGCAGTAAGATATAACAAACTACCAATCATACCTCAATATAACTTGTTGTCAACTGATATCTCTGTTTTCATCCAAATCAAGTTTTATATTAGTACACATAGGAGTTGTAAATGGCTTGCTATTTTCAAGTCCAAAATTCTTAAGTAAATCAGCAATGTATTTTATTTTATTTAAAAAATTTCCAAAATCTTTTTGAAATATTTGAAGATGAAAAAAGAAATTTAATTCTCCCGTCATACTCATTTAAAATTATTCTTGCATTAATTTTGAAAATTCATGACAAATATTTTTATTAGTTGATCCAAAATTACATCATCAACATAAATTTGAACCAATAAAACATTATTTTTTCACAGTTTTCTTAAAGATTGTTGGATCTTCCAATCCAATAGTAAAGTCATTTTTCAAAAGAAAAGAACTTAATCTTTCATACCAAACTCTAGGTGCTTGTTTAAGGCTATAAAGAGCATTAGTAAGTTAAAAAGAGAACCAGGTTTTTGAGAGTTTTAAAAACCAGGAGGTTGCTCAATATAAACTTCCTCCATTAAATATCCATTTAAAAAGGAAGATTTAACATCCATCTGAAATAATTTAAAATTCATATAAGATGCATAGGCTAAAAGGATTCTAATGGTATATAACCTAGCTATAGGTATAAAAGTCTCATCATAATCTATTCCATCTTCTTGATTATATCCTTTAACTACTAATCTTGATTTATTTCTAGTTATTGTTCCTTGGTCATCATGTTTATTTCTAAAGACCCATTTGGTTCCTATTACTAGATAATTATTAGGTCTTTCCACTAATTCCCAAACTTAATTTCTTTTAAACAGGTTTAATTCATCTTGCATTGGTATTACCTAGTTTCCATCATCTTAATATTCTTCTATAGTCTTGGGTTCTTGTTGGGAGAGGAAGAAAGATAATTCCACTAGGTTTCCTAAGTTTCTTCTAGTTTGAATACCAGTCTCTAAGTCACCTGTCATAGTTTCTAAAGGGTGATTATTTAGGGTTCTAGACTTTCTAGGAAATAAATTTAAATGTTATTCAGTATCATGTTCCTCTGAACTGGACTGAATTTCTTTTATATCATTTTCAAAATAATTCTTTAAGTTCTAAAGTCTCATGTTATTATTAGAGTCAGGTTCATCCATTTGATCTATCCTTTTCTCAAAGGGATCAGATTCATCAAATTTCACATGAACTGATTCTTCAAAAATCATTGTCTTTTTATTATAGACACTATAAGCTTTGGAGGTAGCAGAATATCTTAAAAAAATACCTTCATCAGATTTTGGATCGAACTTACCAAGATTATCTTTAGTGTTCAATATGTAGACCTTGCATCCAAAAACATTAAAGTAATTTACTTTAGGATTTCTGTTATTCCATAGTTCATAGGGTGTCTTTTTCAAAATAAGTCTAATTAAAACACTATTAATTATATAGAAAGATGTATTTACAGCTTCTACCCAAAAATATATAGGTAGATTATATTCATTTAACATAGTTCTAGCCATTTCTTGAATTGTTCAATTTCTTCTTTCTACAATCCCATTCTGTTGAGGTGTTCTTGGTGTAGAGAATGTATGTTTAATACCCATGTTTGAGAAAAAGTAATTACATTCCTGATTCTCAAAATCTCCACTATGATCACTTCTCAATGAGATTATATTAAAACCTTTTTCATTTTGAATAGATTTGCAGAAACTTTCAAATAAAGTAAAAGCTTCATTTTTTAATTTCTAAAAGAAAATCCAAGTAAATCTAGAATAATCATCAACTAATACATAAACATATAATATACCAGCTAAGCTTGCTACTCTGGAAGGTCCAAAAAAATCCATAGGGATATGTTCTAGAGGTTTTGTTGTAGAAACTTTATTAACAGATTTGAATGATGATTTGTGTTTCTTGCCAAGTTGGCATGCATCACATAATATGTCACATTCAAATTTGAGACTAGGAAAATCAGAAACTAGATGTTTCTTAGATAATTTATGTAAAACATATACATTGCAATGTCCAAGTATCCTATTCTAGATCCAAGATTCACTGACTTTAGGAGTCAAGTATTTTACTTGTTGTTTACACAAGGAATTTAAATCCAAAGTATAGACATTATCAGTTCATGGTGCCTTAAATTTAAACAGTTTATCTTTAGAAACAATACAGCAATTGTTAGTAAAATCAACAGTATATCCATCATCACAAAGATTAGAGATAATTAACAGGTTGTGTTTTAATCCTTGTACATACAGTACTTTGTTGATTGAGACTATTTTTTGATCTCCAACAGTTCTAATGCTAATGATTTTTCCTTTGGCATGGTCACCAAATGCGACAACTCCTCCTTCCTTTTGAGTGAATGAAGAAAAATTCAATGATTTTCCACTCATATGTCTTGAGCAGCCACTATCCATGTACCATATATCTTTTCTACTCTGGTGGCCTGCTACCTCATTGGCTTTTTCAATGAAACACATGTTTTCTTTTAGATTGACTTATTCTTTCTCTAAGCTTGATTCAAGAGAGATACTGGAGTCTTCAGATACACTCCAAGTGGATTTCATAGATTTCTTTTCTTTCTTCTCATAGTCATTTCTTTTGAACAATTTCTTCTTCTTTTCATCTTTCAATTGTGGGAAATCTGGTCTGACATGCCCCATATTCTTGCATTCATAGCATCTTACTTCCTTATCATCTCTCTTAAAGGATTTTTTGAAGTCTCTTTTCTTGCTATATAATTTTCTAAATTTTCTGGCTAGCTGAGCCAGTTCTTCGTCTGATTTTGATGAGTCAGAGCTCTCTAATTTAGCATTGACTTCTCTTTTCTTCATCTTTCTATTCTTTTGTTGTGAAGTTACCTTCAAGACAGTATCAACCAGTTTTATGTAGACTTTATGTTCATTTCCCTTATCTTTCATTTCAGCTTCGTACAACATCAGTGTACCAATCAGCTCTCTCATGGTTAGATTTTTGATAGGTGTTGATTGTCTGATTACAGCAGAGATACCATTCCATCAAGTAGGAAGTACCCTCAGTACTTTTAATGCTTGATCAGTCTGCTAGAAAGGTTATCCTAGAGTTGTTATATTATTGACAATTTCTGTCAATATCCCATTCATTTGGTTAATTCTTTCACCTTCAAACATTCTGAAAGTATAAAATTTCAATTTGGCAGTTGCATATCTCATTTGTCTCAAATTTTCTATTCCTTAATATTCCACAGCTATTATTTGCAACATCTCATATGTTGTCGGGCACTGAGATACTCTGTTAAATTCATCTGTTCCTAGACCACAGATGATTGCACTCATAGCCTTCTAATTCATATCATACTCTTCCTCTGTAGCAGCACTCCATGTCTCATGATTTTCTGGAATTTCATAATGAGTCATAATCTTTAAATAGATTTTATATCCAAGGTTTTTCAGATATATTATCATGTGTGATTTCCAGCAACCATAGTTGTCTCCATTAAAATATGGTGCTCTGACCATTGACATCCCTTCTCTTGTATCAATAATGATGCTCTATTGTATAATATTTAAATGCTTCTAGCTTTCTAAGGCTCTATCAGAAGCTCCACCTCTAATACCAATTATTGGATCTTGAATATACAGATTATACATAATAGGGGGTGAATTGTGTCTTTCAGATTATTCATTAACTCTTCGATTGAACAAGTTATGTCCTCTATGATTTATCAGATTTGATCATGTAGTGGAATATGTAAAATCAGGGACACATAAAGGTATAGTGGTTTGGGGAACAGAATTCCCCTAGTCTACTCCACCAATGCTCAACTCCAGGAGCTTGGTGATTTTCACTATCTGGTCCTTTTTTTCCACAGACCTTCCAACAACTGAAAAATAGTCAGTTGACACCTTTACAATTTTCACGCTAAAAAAGACTTCTGGTCAAACATGAACCTACTCAGCTTAGTATGAGAAGCTGGTTACTCAAGATAAAAAGAAATTTAGAAAGAAATTTTTCAGTTGATCTTCACAATTGCAACAGAAGGAAATTGACAGCAGATGGATCGTCGTCTCTAAAAATATTGATTTTCAAGTCGAAGCAGTTCTGAGTCGATCCAGTTGTAGTAGATATATAGATATAATTCACAACTTCATCAGTATTAGATCCACAGTAGATATTTGATATAGAACAAGTGAATCTTCTATCAAGTTCCTTCTTCTTAAATAAACAGAGCTTTGACGCTCCTTTTGAATCAGTAGAACTGAGTGCTTTAAGCAGTCTCTGTTTTCTACCTTTTTGAATAATAGATTGATCACAACAATAATGTTTCTAGTGTTTCAGAGAAAACATATATAATAAGGCCGAGCATATCCACTGCACATTTAGATCCATAAAAGTCACCTTTTTATTCGTGATATTAAAAATTTTGAATTTACAGAGTAGTCGTAACTTCCCTAAAGACTCGGCATAAAAATGCTCATTTTAATTCGATCTTTAATCCATTGATAAAACGGCTTTGAATCAGTCAAAGTCATATTTTAAAATTGACTTTAGATCCAGCTTGAAATCCTCCTAACAATCATCTTGCTGACTGTTGCATAAAAAATATCATCTTTCAAACATTTTGACGCCGAACGTAAGGTTGATGATGTGGCCTCCAAACGTAGGGTTTACAACGTAAGGTTGAACATAAATGTAGGGTTTATGTTACTTTCTTCAAATATAAGGTTGATCATAAACTTTGGGTTGATCATCTATACATTTTCTTCAACTCTTAGACGAAAGATAAAAGATCCATTCAAAGAACGTATGGTTGTTTACAAAAGTAAGGTTGATGAACCATACATTTGAGAAACAAACGTAACACATAGTGCTTACATACAGTAATCCTTCCATACTTTGTTGATAACCCAAATGTAAGGTTCCTTCCTATCTTAAGGTTACTCTTCCATACTTTTCTAATAACGTATTGTTGATTAACCATACTTTTTTCTTATCTCAAAAAGTATACATGCTTTTCATCCTTATGATACATTTATCCATGTAGGGTATGAACAGTGATTCCAGGACACGCTAAAGCAGATCCCGAATAAGTAAGTTATGAACAGTGTTTCCAGAACACTCTAAAACAGTTCCCTAATAAGTAATAATTTCTCTTTATTTCAAGAGTAAAATAAATTAATAAATTCCTGCAAAATACTAAATAAAATCATTAAAAAATAATTAAGGGTATTTGTGAGCATCAAAATTGTCATAAAGAGATAGAGTATTATTTTAAATAATCTCCCCCTTTAAATAAAATTATTATGTATTCTTGAAAACATTACTTTTCTCAACAAAGAGGATCTTATTTGCATTTAATTCTATGTCGCAATATAAGAAACTGAACAATAATATTTACTTTCAAATTTTAACATTTAAAACAGTAAATAGAAAAATATTTTCATATGGTAGTATTCAAAACATCAGGAAAAAGTAGATGGTTTGAACCCCATTGAATGAACAAAACTATAAGATATAGTAAAAAACACTGATAGTAGTGGTAATTACAATTTCTGACATGCAATTTATTCCCACAAATATAAATCAAAAAATATTCACGCACTATTTAAAATAATTTTAAAAATAATTCATGATAATTATATATGGAAAATAAAACTTATATACTTCCAAAATATAAAACTAGTTCATGTACATCCATAATCTAAAAGAAACAAGCATGTGTGAATGTGGAAGCATAAATGGATACAAACTAGCATTAGAATATTTCTAATAAGCTTCAATATAAACTAATGTTAAGAACATTTTAATTAACTCTAGAATATCGAAATGGAAGAAAAAAATTCACCATTTAAAAGGTCTAGGAAACATGAAAAGGAAGCAAGAAATGGACATGAGGATTTAAAGTTCTCTAGACAATAAGCCTATGTGCATGAGGAATAATCAACATGGGATTCCACTATATGATGAAAATATATATAATAATAAGAGGGGAATGAAATTTATGAAAAACTAATGTTGATATCACAAATACATAAACAACATAATAGGAAAAAACACACATGAAACACGTGATTAAAAAAATAAGTAACACACAATAATTCTAAAAAATAAATAGTAGATTCAGTTATAAACTTGACCAAGAAACCATTACATGTGCTCAATATCACCTCATCAATGAAAAATATTGATTAAATGTTCTAAAATCATTTATTGATGCATCTAAATCAGCTAGTTCCATATATCACAAGTTCATTTCTGTTATTAAAGGATTTATTGGGGATAACAACATAGGTTCATGATCCCTCAGGTTCAATAATGTGAACAGAATCCTCATAGTGGTAGATCTCCACTACTCCTAGTGTGGTAAACTAGGATTAGGCCTCCAGTTTCCCCTATAAACTTCATTGGTGAGAATTATTTCCCAACTAGGAGGACTAAATATTCCCTATAGTTGACCTATGTCACTATTTTCTATCTTTCAATGATGATGAAAAATCCCCAAATCTGAAACCCTTTCCTCAATGATGAAGCAGTTTACTCTAGGATCGAGGAAGTCTAGTTGTAATTTTTGAAAAGGGTCACCATGCAAGTCAAGAATTCCAAACATGAGATATGTTGTTAGTTGAGTTCATTTGGTTAGTTCAAAAGAAAATAACTTTTATAACAACATATTAGGATGTGACATCCTGGCTCAGCTCACTCGACAATAGTAGTCGAACTAGTTCTCCATATTACCAAAAGTGCACCTCCCCATACACTAGTGGTTGTTGACTAGCGGTGAGGGTCCAAGGTGGTATGGTGGGGTGAGTATACACTCAGGATCATAGTGTAAAAATAGGTAAATAATGTATAATTAATTAAAAAATAACATATGTAATAATAATAAAAAAAATGTGTCAGAACAGGTTTAAACATATGAGGCATGAATAATAAAGTGAAATGCTTAACAGTTCCATATAAAAAAATGTAGTAATATCTATATAATTTAATCAAGAATGAATGGATAAGGTAGAGAGAAAATATTCAAAAAGACTAAAAATAATCCAATCATCCGTAGAAATGGCCCATTCATCTACTACCAATCTTCTATCTTAATTGAAGAATTCATGCATCCATAACTAGATGCCTCCCCTTATCCACACCTGCAATCATATAATATTCATGGGTACGATTATAAGCCTAGATAGTATGTGAGACAATATCAGAATTCCCCCACTAACAGTGTCTATAAGAATATAGTCTTCGATTATAAACTATAAAAGTGTGCATGTATATCAAAGTAAAGAGGAAATAAATACAACTGAAGTCAAATCTGGTTCATAATTGGACATCATGCTAACCATGGTTGATTCAACCTATATTTGATGTATTTGAGCACATGTTCATTTATTTTTTTAGCCAATGTATTCATCATATAAAATACTAGTGATCGTAGAACAGTAATGATAGTAATAATGAAAAATAATCTACGGAGGGAACATGGAATCCTTTACCTTATTAGGTTGGGATAGCTCATGGTATACACCCACGATTCCTATCAATAAGTGGATTACTGTAATTCAAGGGGTATACCTAAGCCATTCCATTGGAATTATATATATCAAATTAAATGGATAAATTTCAAGGTAAATCAGGGGCTATTCATGACTGGATCCCAAGGACAATCATTCGGGGAATCACATATCCTATGACATCATACTAAATCCATGGAGTGTATCCAAGATATTATAATTTTTCAAAGGAAGGGATGGATCCTACTATGTCACATTAGGAACCCACTAATAAATAAGTACTGAGTTCCAAGGTGGTTATCTCCCTTGGTAACTATCTCGATGAATCATAATGGACTCCACCAAGTTCTCAAGGAACTCCCTCGAGATTCCAAGACGGGATCAAGTCTAACCATTCTTATTAAGATTAAAAAATTTCATATGCAATAGGAACTATAAATTCATATATATATATATATATATAGATATATATATATTTATATTCATAAGTCATCATAAGATATGTAATTTCCAGGCTTATACAATTTACATAGGTTTATTCCAACACCTTTCATCATAAGTGACAAGGTGAAAGATGAAATGAAACCATTATCTAATTTAATTAAAATTTATAAAGGATAAGCTATATCTGTATATATATATATATACTTTCATTTAATATTTTATATATTTAATTCTTATATTGAATAAATTATCTTTCCAAATGTCATCTCATGTGCATCCGAACAAAGTCTCAGGTAACCACTATATTAGTCAATAATGTAATAACATGAAATTTACCTAAAATTGGGTGGATTTAATTTAGGTATCAACCTCTAATAGTATCAAAGGATCTCACTAGGTAATTAGTTGTAAATTAAGATAATTGAAATTATAGCGTATGAATTTAAGGATCAACATTGGGTGAAACCAATTTTTACACAATGAAAACAATTTATAACCAAATATAATTTCAAGGAGAAGTCATAGGATACCTACCTTATGCCTCTAGAGAAGAAATATCCCATTATACACCTTTGGATTAGTCCAAATTTGAAGAAAATTAAATAATAGGCAAACAAATTGAAAATGATTTTTATGATCTTACACTAAAATAGCATAGAAGTCGGTGAGAAAAATAGACAAAATAGGATGGTGTATTGAATCTCTTACTGAGAGGGGTCTAATGAGATTAACAGTGAGAGAAATAGATGTTGGGTGAAGAAGATGTCTCAAATCCTAGATTAGACATAAATGATCTCTCAACAAGAGGATAAGAGGGCTATTTTTTACTAGAAACAAGGTAAATAAACAGGGTTAACCTCCTTAAAACATAGTTTGTAAAACAATCATTTAAGATGAACATTTAAGGTCACAAGGTTTGGGTGCATGATTTTCCAAACCATATGCCAACCGTACACACCCCACTCTCCAGGGGACACACCCCACATGGCTTGTAGTTCATTGTTATAAAAATTGTGTTCATCCCATTCATTCCCTTTATCATATCCCCATATGGTAAAATCCCACCTTTCATGGTTTATACATACTATGTAGCACCCTTACATGGCCACATGGTTTGAGTTTCATGGTTAGAACTAATTGTGCACTAACTATGTATCACTCATGTTTTCTCTAAAAAGCAGACCTATGGGCTCTGATCAAGACCTAGATGATATAAAACCCTTTATTAATTTAAAGGGATCATTTATAATGATCAAATAATAAATTTAAACATTTCACTAAAGGGACTATACCTTATGAGAAAAATTGGGATCTTATAGTCTTTCCACCTTGAAGAAACTCCTCCATGGGTTTTCCATCCAAGGGTAGTAAAATTCCATCTAAGAATAACTCTAGCCATTGAGCATGTATGTTGGCCTCCCTATCCCAATTTTATTTAGGAATATGTTTTTCTACCATAGCACATGTACTAGTGGGATAAACCTTTTTCTAAGAGCCTTGTTTCCCTAATTAATGATACAAATAAGATACTCCTCAAAAGAAGCATCAAAATCTAACTAAAAATCCTTAAGATCAAAATTATGAGATGGGTCAGCATGATATCAGCGAATCCTTGAAATATAGAAGATTTCATGCATGGATCAGTACCTCTGAGTAAACAAAAACTGATAGGATACCGGCCCGACTCACTCCAATATCTCAAAAAGTCCAATGAAATAAGAAGCTATCTTCCCTTACCTTTGTATCTGACTATTCCCCTGTCTTGGGGGAATATGCAAGAAAACATGATCCTCGATATAAAACTATATAGATCATTAAAAATGATCGATATATGATATCTATCTAGTCTGATAAGTAACCATAGAATTCTTGATAAGCTCTACCTACTCTGAGGTCTCCTGGATTAGAGGAGGTCATAGTAGTACAACATATCATTCCTCTATCCAACAAAAAAGAGATCGGAAAATCCATCCATATAACGATTGTAACAAGCCCGTAGATAGTGTTTTCTATTCCTTCACCTAATGACAAGTGAAAAAACTAATGATAAAACACACAGTCTGACATTTCATCTTAGGCCACCATTACTAGTGATTCATGTCATTATACATCTTCGAAATTCCAAGGGGAACTGCCCATTTTGAAACATGGTATTCACAAATCATTTCCCCTATCATGTTTGTAGACACAAAGAAATTCCCATTAATAAGAAGGTTGTAATCTCTATCAACTGACCAATCTGGTGGATTGTGTGTACCAGAAACACTCTCCCTCAGGATCAATCCTTTGGTGTATGGGAATTTCCTCCTCTTCACTCAATTTAGAAGTGGTGAGGATACCACCATGTTTTTAAGGAAAGGCTTCTCCCCCCTCTCTTGAACCTCTAGATTAATCTCAAAAAGAAGTTCTGTTAACCTCCATTCATCAGTAAGTTCCTAAGTAGATTTCATTCAATTCTTCCATCATAGAGCATCATGTACTACATTTCCCTTTCTAGGAATACAGGGGAGCACAAAGTCTAAGGAATGAAGGTATTCGACGAATATCTATTTTCCAAGGTTCAAATCACACCAATTAATGATATCCTTAAGTATTTTATAGACCATATACACAAATAAAGTTATCTCTTCGAAAATAGTGTCTCCAACAACATAAGGAATGGAAAACTACTGCTATCTTGACATCATGTGTGAGGTAGTTATGATCATGAGGCCTCAAATGATAAGATCCATATTCAAAAACATGACCCTCCTATATCATAACTACTCCTAGAACAATTCATGATTAATTTAAAAACACTATATATCCTTTTACAAGATTGGTTAGAATTAGGATCGATGATGAGGTAAGTCTTCCCTTAAAATCATGAAAATATTTCTTATATGATTCATACCAGATAAACATGATTCCCTTCTTGGTCAAGCCTATAAGTGATTATAAAATATGAGATAAATCCTATATAAAACTTCGGTAATATCCATCCATCCCTAAGAAACTTCATATTTCAAACACATTCTTGGTATTATCACAAGAAACAATGAACCACACCTTTTCTAGGTCAACTGATACTCCTTATTATGATATAATATGGCATAGGAAGTGAACCTTTTTGATCCAGAAGTGAAATCTAGTGAGTTTGGAATACAAATTATCCTCTTTCAGTGTACTCAAAATGATATCAAGGGGTTTTGAATGATATTGACAAGCTTGTGAGTACACCAAGATTTCATCCAATAATATCATAATTAATGGATCTAGGTATGAGTGGGAAAATCAACTCATCAGGTTTATGAAAATACAAGGCACATTCATGGGAATTAATGGAATAACCAAATAATCATAAAGACTATACCTACTATAAAACACATTGAAAGGTATTTCTGAAGGTCTAACACATACTTGATGATAGCTTGACCATAAATCGATCTTTGAGAATACTCCACCTCCTCATATCTCGTCTAAAAGATCATATATGTGAGGTAAATGGTATCATTTCTTAACTGTTAGTTGGTTTAACCTTTGGCAATCCAAAGATTGCTTAACGATCCCATATTACTTCTTATAAAAGAGCATGGGTGAACCCCAAGGTGAATTTCTGGTTTAGATAAAACCCTTATATTACAATTCAATTATTTTCGTCTTAAACTACATCAAATTAGTAGTAGCCATATTGTAAGGAGGAATGGATACCATTGAAGCTCCTAGAACAAGATCAATATAGAAATCCACATCTATATCACGATCTAACCCATAAAAATTTATAAAAATTAATCCCTGAAATGATCTACTAGAATTTTAAAATCCTCCTGACACATTCCTTGATCCTCCATATAGAGGCTAGAAATCTAGGTTGTCACTCAACCCATCCCATGATGCTCTGGTCCAACTCGACTGGCACTGAAATCACATTATCAATCCTTCACATATCTATCACTCTCAGGAAACATTAAATCCACCCGTATGCAATAACAGTAAATGTGGGAAAGGTAGGGAACTATCTGATCAATTCTAATTAAGATATTGAAAACGATTGTATCATGGATGAAAAGGCACCACAAGAAATGATAACCTCCAAAATCTAGTGCCACTCCTTTCGTTGTTGTATACTCTTTGACCATACTCCCAATGGATTATCTTGGGTCATCACCCCACAAAAATATTGAATTTCAATCCCATGAATTTCCCCAACTGATATAGAAATATAAAAGTACGAGTAACTTGTATCAAATAAAGAAGATATGATAGAAGAGGGTACTGGAATAGTACATCGTATTATAGATAGACCCGTGGAATACTCCTTAGGTATCATTTGTACTATGAACAACTAGCCTGATCCATGAACCTATTCTATAGATGGACTACCCAGAGTAGGTCCTCTATGTCGATGCTGAAAAGTATAATTATGGATACCATTCCCAAAATCTCCTCCTAGTCCTGATTAGCTGGTGTTACCCTTGATCCCTACCTAACATTGAGCTACTGATCCTACTATAAAAGGTGGAGGTATCACAAATCATCTCCCACTAGAAATAGATGGGAAGGTCCAGCAGAATCTCTAAATATGGCCCATCAAACTGCAGGCCCAACACTAGACTAGATCACTATCACACTGAGGCATCACATGGCCTCATCTTCCATGCTAATAGAACACTATTTAACTGTTAGTACATATCCTCTGGCTACCACTTCCCTACTGTGAATTTTCAAGGAAATGTTCTCAACCACTGGAGGAACCACTGTAACACCTGAGACTTTTATGTTATATAAATCATCAAAGGAATCTTTTTCTACACAACACTTGCTTGGCTTTCTTTACATGAAATCGCGACCTTCCTCGATAGCTTGCGTCGTACGCAATACCGAGTTTCACTAAACAACGATATGCTATTAAAATATTATTAAAACTAGCCGTTATGAATAGTAATAACAACTTTTTTAAATTTTATAATTTTTAATTTTCAAAATGGACTTCGTTTTTGGGTTCGGAATATCAAAATTAGCCTAGGGTGAAATTTTGGTATTTTTCTGAAAACTTTCAATTTTTGATGAATAGTGAAACCACTAAGTGGTAGTTAAAAAACTGAATTTTTCATAAAACTTAATTTTACCATTTCTGTGAGTGGAATTTCAAAAATCCGAGAGACACGCTTGATGTCAGTAAGTAAAATGTGGTTCAATGAGATGAAAATAATTTTTGGGTGAATAGTAACCTTTTACTTTTTTTTACCACGGTTAAAAGTAAATAGGGTAATTAAGGGTAAATATGATATTATTATTACCCTAACACATGTCCTAATTATATTGGATAAGTGTAATTTGACCAAAAACAAACATAGGAATAAAATATGACCATTTAGGCCCACTTGGATTAGATTAGGACATTTATTATTAATTTATTTAAAGAAGGGTTAAAATAGTTAAAATCAAAGTTTAATTAGTAAATAATTTTTAATATGGGGTTATACATAAGATAAATTATACTATAAATATTCATTAGAAAGATAAAAATATTTCCTACATAATGGTATTTTATTTGTAATTTTTAGACATTAAATAATTTAATTTATTTATGACACAAAGATGATGCAGTAATTATCTTATTAATGCAATATTGACATAATTAATGTTATAAACACCAAAATAAATGTAATTTGAGACTTTTTATGAATTACACTAATTTTATAGGTTAATATGACATGTCAGTATTGATTTAATTAACTTGGTTAGAACTAATAATTCTGTTATGATTTTCACAAAAATCAATTACTAAATAGTGTCAAAATTGACATAAAATAGTTTTTCAAACAAATATTATATTAGTAATTGTTATTTTATTCCTAAAAATGTAAGGTTAGGCCAAATGACATAGATAAGGTTATATATATTAATAATAAACAACTTGGGGTTCGTTTGGCTGTTTATAGTAAGTTTATTAACCTTATAGTATAAGAACACAAGAAGACACGGTAAAAGTAAACTTATTTAACTTAATGTTAAATCTAAATGATAAGGTTACAATAGGAACCTAAACTTGTCTAAATTCTATTGGATGAGAGGACTGCGACCCATCCCCACCTTATATTCGAAATATATCAATTTGGATCTATTTAAAACAAAAATTTACTTTATAATAAAATAATATTTTTAGTTTTCCCAAAGGTGCCCCTCTCCTCCCTTATAAAAGGGCACCTCCTCCCCCTCTTCCTCACACCACTTTGAGCCTTCATGCTCGGCCAACCCATGCCAATTCCTCCTATAAACTTCACTAGAGACATCCTAGAGGTCCTGGTCTTCTTCAGAGACCAATTTCAGTTCCCTAAAAGAAGGTCTCAAAGAAGCACTTCAAAGAAGAGGTAATGTCTGTTACCGATTCTTTCATCTTTATTTATTCTTCCACTTCTTCTTCGTTAGTTGTTTCATTATGAAGTAATATCATTAGTATCACTCATATACTGATATGTTATTATAATTATGAAACAAACCTATTTCACCATCTATCCATCCTACGGAAAAAAGAAATCACCGCGCGTGTGTACGTACGGAATATCTTCTCCACGCCGTGGTGTAATCTATTTTCCACCACCACCTTACTTGGATGGGTATAATGGTGTAAATAATGACTATATATGACTATTATAAAGTTATACTAATTCTGAAATAGTATACATACACTCCAATATAATTCCATGATCATAGGAACGATATCATCACTCGTGCGTACGTACGGAATACCGTCTCCACGATGGGACGTGACTCGTTCTACATGATCTTCATTTCATAATGATTATATAAATGAATTGAATGAATTAATATGATATATATTACACTAATAAAATTCTGGAAATGAGGTATCTATAACCTAAAGATAAGAATAATAATTTATTCGACAAAACATGCATAAGAACAAAAAGTTATAAACACCCGAATAACAGGTAACAATGAAATATTACTACTAAGAAGATAAGAAAATGACCATATATGATATCATAAAAATAAGTATGATTCTATAATAAGTCAATAACATTATTTAAATCATTATACAGGAGGTTCGGACACTTACGAAACAAAACGGACCTAAGGTAAGGGAAATATCACAATCTCATTTTTATCCGAGATTGTTTATTCTTTAGTATTTACTGGGGTGTATTTTATCATCCACATCCATGTTTCCTCAATATGTAATATTATTTCCATCCACATACCATTTTTTAAATCCAATTTTACTCTTCGGTGAGTTTTAGTAAAGGATATAAAATGAATCTTGTGTCGTTTTTCGTACGAGATACTTTTTGACTTTTCCGACAAAAGTACGAAGAATGTTTTTTTACCTTATACGGCATGAATGGATTTTTAAAACATTATTTCCAAGAATCTTCCTTTACAAGTTTTCAAGCTTATTTTTAATAAAATTCTTTTAGATTGAAATTGTATGACATGTTAATAAATGAAAAATGTTTTTGAAGTAGAAAGGATATTTTCCTCAAGAATGGAGTTCAAGTGTTTTATCAAAATTATTTTCCATCTAAGATAATATAGGGTTCTGTTTATATCCCTATTATTACATTGATATGATTATGTTGTGATGGATATATTTTTATGAATTCCTTTATCTTATATGAATTGTTTTATGATGTCATGATGTTTAAGATTCCCATTTTTATTACATGGGTTATGAAATGATGTATGATTTATGATTTTGTGGCACACATAAGAATGGTATCATTATGAGATGGGTGGGACCTATATCTCCCTCCAATTCATTGGGTAAAGATTTTATATCTCGTGAGATAGACATGGCTGGAATGGTAGGTTATACCGGTTCAATGAAATAGGACTGAAATGAGGAGTGAACTCGGTTCAGAAATGGACTTTGTCCACTAAGATAGTCTTGGAAATGAGTCTTGACTAATAAGAAATGATTCTCTATGATTATGTGTGTATGAAACAAAGATTCATGTTTTAAGTTATGATTATTGGGATTACATTTCACTGCTATGATTTATCCCATGTTATGAAATTATGCTCTCTTTTGCAGGTTAAGATTTCCAAAAGTTATCTTCTTATGAATATGATGTGATTGATAATTCTTTTTTTTAACATTACTGAGAATTTGAGCTCACCCTTTAGTATGTTTTCTTTCCCCAGGTCAGGAAGAAGGTTATTAAGTAAGATATGCCAAAAGGGACTATAGATATGATGAAATAAATGGGAGACAGTGTTGACGCATTATGAACCAGTTGTTTATGTTTCCCAGTTTCTAAAGACACTATACCAATACGGTCCTTTCGTGGTTTTTTTATATTTTGTAATAAGTATGCTTCAATTTTGAAGTATTAACATTGTATGTAAAGTATGGGTCCTTATAGTTGGTATCAGAGGAATGGTATAGTCAACCTTTGGAAACTAGGATGTGAAAGCCTTAGTAAGAACCCTAAGGATAAGTCTAAGCATAGAACACAATCTTAGTATTTTAGAAATGGCCATGAATAACCTAGGATAAGACCTTAAGTGTGCAATTTTATTCTTGATTATGTGGTTTTCCTAATATAATTAGTGTTTCTCACACTATTATTCTTGGTTTTAGTCAATTGATGGAACCTGAAGGAATCATGTTAATGCGGAATGCGATGGGAAATGCAATGATTGTCCCCCTGAGAAACCAAACGTTATGGGAGATGGAATGAAAAATATTTTAGCCATGCTCACACAACTTTCTCAAGCTATGAATCATGCAGGACTTCCAAACGAGCAAATGAAGGAGCAACATTCTGTTGAATCCTTCATGATGCAGTGTCCACCTTCTTTCAGTGGGTCTACTGATCCATTAGTTGTTGAACAATGGATTAGTACTACTGAAAAGATATTTCCAGTTCTTCAATGTTCTGAACATGATAAAGGCATCCTAGCAGAGTATCGTTTGGAAGGAGATTCTGATCAATAGTGGAATCTTATTAAGAATACAAGGCAAAGGGATGAAATTGAGTCCATGGAATGGGACGAGTTCAATAACTTATTTTTCAATAAGTACTTCCATCATATTCTCCGAACAAAGATGGAGAAAGAGTTTCTTGAACTGAAGAAAAAGGATGATGAATCTATTGGTACCTATGAAGAAAATTTTACAAGACTTGCAAGGTACGCTTTTGGTATTATTATCCAACTTGAGAGTAAGATCGATCGATTCTTTAGTGGCTTAAAACCAAGTCTTCGAAGGGCGTTAGCCATAAGGGAATTCAATAGCTATGAGGAAATCATTCGATGTGCTCTCAATGTTGAGATGGAGATTGGAGTAACCCATCAGTCATATGGGTTTGATAAGAAGAGGAAAATGGAATTCAAAGGAAAATATAAAGATCACACTAAAAAGAAGATGAGCTTTCCCTTATGCTGAAAGTGTGGAAAGAAACATGGAGGGAGTTGTCTTAAAGGGACAGGTAAATGTTTCAAATGTGGAAAGGAAGGTCATCGGGCATTTGAATGCTGGGATGATGGGAAGAAGATGTCTAATGATGCAAACAAAGGAAGGGATACACATAATGAACCTACTACACTTCAATGTTTCAAGTGCAAGGAGATGGGGCATTATGCCAATAAATTCCCTAATCCAAGGGTTGATGATGAGGGTCGACGTCAACAAACTCTTAAGTCTAAAGACAAAGGAATGTCACATGCAATTTCTATCAGCGATGTGGAGTACGATAACGATGTGGTGAAAGGTACACTTACCATCTACTCAAAAGTAGCAAATGTTTTATTTGATTCTGGATCCACCCACTCTTTTATTTCTGAAGAATTTTCTAAGGGTATCACCATATTACCTCAACAATTAGATGTTGAGTTAGCTGTGACAACACCTAATGGCACAACAGTCGCATCAAAAGTTTATAATTCTTCTCCAATCGAAGTTTGTGGGAAAGTACTTCCTGAAAATCTTGTGATCCTTCCTATAGTGGAATTTGATGTGATTCTTGGCATGGAGTGGCTTTCTTTATATTGAGCTCATATCAATTTCCAAGGAAGGGAAGTCACCTTTCATATTCCAGATCAATCTATGATCGTCTATCAATGCAAGGATGAACATAACCTTCCAGTGGAAATTCCTTCTACCTTATGGGTCTTTATTCCACTAAATGAAGGTTATTTATCTCAAATGGTTGGTGAGAAACTCACGAATAAGAATATTCCCATTGTAAGGGAGTTTGATGATGTCTTTCCGGAGGAATTACCGGGTCTTCCACCAAATCGTGAAGTTGAGTTTTCAATAGAACTCGTACCGGGTGCTTTGCCTATTTCAAAGACACATTATAGAATGGCCCCAATTGAGTTGCAGGAATTGAAGAAGCAACTCCAAGAGAATCTTGATAAGGTATTCATACGCCCTAGTACATCACCTTGGGGAGAACCTGTTCTATTTGTTATGAAGAAATATGGATCAATGAGACTCTGCATTGATTATCGAGAACTTAACAAGATCACTATCAAGAACAAATATCCTCTCCCACGCATTGATGACCTATTTGACCATCTACGCAGAGCTCAATACTTTTCCAAGATTGATCTTCGTTCAGGGTATCATCAATTAAGGTTCAAAAGGGAGGATATACCAAAGACGGATTTCCGTACAAGGTATGGACACTATGAATTTATAGTGATGCAATTTGGTCTTACTAATGCCCCTTCTATCTTCATGGATCTGATGAATAGAGTCTTTAGAGACTATCTTGATCAATTTGTGGTAGTCTTTATAGACGATATTCTTGTCTATTCAAAGAGCAAGGAAGAACATGAAGATCACTTGAGAATTATATTGAAGACCCTGAGAAAGGAGAAGCTTTATTCCAAATTTACCAAGTGTGAATTTTGGCTTCAAAAAGTTGCATTTTTGGGTCACATAATCTCAAAAGAGGGGATATCTGTGGATCCAGCAAAAACAGAGGTTATCAAAAGATGGTCGAGACCAACAACAGTAACTGAGATCCGAAGTTTTCTTGGTTTGGCTGGATATTATCGACTTTTTGTGAAAGATTTTTCATGATTATCTAATCCACTCACCAAGTTGACTCGGAAAGGAGTTAAGTTTGTCTGGACAGAGGAATGTGAAGAGAATTTCAAGGATTTGAAAAGAAGGTTATCCAGTGCACCTGTACTCACACTGCCTTGTAGTGGAGAAAGGTTTGTGATCTATAGTGATGCATCCAAGAAGGTATTGGGGTGTGTTCTTATGAAAAATGATATGGTGATAGCTTATGCCTCACGACAATTGAAAATCCATGAGCAAAATTACCCAACACATGATTTGGAGTTAGCTGCGGTAATCTTTGCATTAATGATTTGGAGGCATTATCTTTATGGTGAAAGGTGTGATATTTATACTGATCATAAAAGTTTAAAGTATATTTTCACACAAAAGGAGCTGAATATGCGTCAAAGAAGATGGTTGGAGCTGATTAAGGATTACGACTGCTCAATCCATTACCACCCTGGGAAAGAAAACAAGGTGCCAGATGCATTAAGTCGTCAAGACCATGCCAGTTTATCCATGATGAGGATCACAAAAGATCCAATATTTATGGATTTACAAAGTATGGATCTTGGAATTATAATGGAAGGGGAAAATCTTATCTTTCTCAAATTAATGTTCAACCATCTATACATGTGAAGATTAAAGAGGCACAGAAAGAAGATGTCGAGTTACAAAAGAAGGTGAGAAATGTTCCTGAATTCAACCTTGATTGTGATGGGATAATAATGTTCAGGAATCGGGTTTGTGTTCCTCCCATCCCTGAATTGAAGGAGCTGCTGGATGAGGCTCATAGTTCTTTATTCTCTATTCATCCTGGAAGAACGAAGATGTATAGGGACCTAAAATAGTACTTTTGGTGGGATGGCATGAAAAGAGATGTTGTTGAATATGTCTCTCGATGCTTGGTTTGTCAACAAGTTAAAGTTGAGAGACAGAAGTCTAAGGGGATGTTACAACCATTACCCATACCCGAATGGAAATGGGAAAACATCACTATGGACTTTGTCACAGGACTTCCTAAAACATCCAAAGGCAATAATGCTATCTGGGTCATAGTTGATCGTCTTACAAAGTCTGCACACTTTATTGCTATTAGAGAGGATTTCTCTCTGGATTAGCTTGCCAGGATATATGTAAAGGAATTGGTAAAATTGCATGGAGTACCACTTTCTATTATATCTGATCGGGATCCAAGATTTACCTTGAATTTCTAGCGAAGTCTTCACCATACTCTGGATACAGAGTTGAGTTTCAGCACTGCTTATCATCCTCAGACAGACGGTCAGTCTGAGAGAACAATTCAAACTCTAGAAGATATGTTGAGAGCTTGCTCTATGGATTTCAAAGGTGGTTGGGATCAACACCTACCTTCGATGGAATTTTCTTATAATAACAGCTTTCACTCCAGTATTCAGATGGATCCTTATGAAGCTCTCTATGGAAAGAAATGCAGGACTCCAACTTGCTGGGATGAAGTTGGGGAAAGAAAGCTATTTGGACCTGATCTCATTGATGAAATGGCAGAAAAGGTCAGATCTATTCAACAACACATAAGAGCAGCTCAGAGTCGACAGAAAATTTATGCCGACAACCGATGAAAAGACCAAGAGTTTGAAGTGGGTGATAAAGTGTTCTTACGAATATCTCCCTGGAAGAGAGTCATGAGATTTGGAAAGAAGGGGAAGTTGAGCCCTAGATATATCGGTCCTTTCGAAATACTGGATCGTGTTGGGAAGGTAGATTACCTATTGTTGCTTCCACCAAATCTCTCTCAAGTTCACGATGTGTTCCATGTATCTCTCCTGAGAAAGTACATACCTGATCCTTCACATGTACTTAGCTCAGAAGTTGTACCGCTAGAGCAAGATCTTTCTTATAAAGAACAACCGATAGAGATTCTGGATCATAGCGAAAAAGTCATACGAAACAAGACCACTTGATTGGTGAAAGTTTTATGGAGGAACCAACAATTATAAGAAGCTACATGGGAGCTTGAGGATATGATGAGGGAGAGGTATCCTTATCTGTTTGTTACAAAGTGACGAATTTTGAGGGCGAAATTAATTTTAAGGGGGGTAGAATGTAACACCCGAGACTTTTATGTTATATAAATCATCAAAGTAATATTTTTCTACACAACACTTGCTTGGATTTCTTTACACGAAATCGCGACCTTCCTCGATAGCTTGTGTCGTACGCAATACCGAGTTTCACTAAACAACAATATGCTATTAAAATATTATTAAAACTAGCCGTTATGAATAGTAATAACCACTTTTTAAAATTTTATAATTTTTATTTTTCAATATGACTTCATTTTTGGGTTCGGAATATCAAAATTAGCCTAGGGTGAAATTTTGGTATTTTTCTGAAAACATTCAATTTTTGATGAATAGTGAAACCACTAAGTGGTAGTTAAAAAACTGAATTTTTCATAAAACATAATTTTACCGCTTTTGTGAGTGGAATTTCAAAAATTCGAGAGACACGGTTGATTTCAGTAAGTAAAATGTGGTTCAATGAGATGAAAATAAATTTTTGGTGAATAGTAACTTTTTACTTTTTTTTAACCACGGTTAAAAGTAAATAGGTTAATTAAGGGTAAAGATGATCTTATTATTACCCTAACATATGTCCTAATTCTATTGGATAAGTTTAATTCGACCAAAAACAAACTTAGGAATAAAATATGACCATTTAGGCCCACTTGGATTAGATTAGGACATTTATTATTAATTTATTTAAAGAAGGGTTAAAATAGTTAAAATCAATGTTTAATAAATAAATAATTTTTAATATGGGGTTATACATAAGATAAATTAGACTATAAATATTAATTATAAAGATAAAAATATTTCCTACATAATGGTATTTTATTTGTAATTTTTAGACATTAAATAATTTAATTTATTTATGACACATAGATGATGCACTAATTATCTTATTAATGAAATATTGACATAATTAATGTTATAAACACAAAAATAAATGTACTTTGAGACTTTTTATGAATTAAACTACTTTTCTAGGATAATATGACATGTTAGTATTGATTTAATTAACTTGGTTCGAACTAATAATTCTGTTATGATTTTCAAAAAAAACAATTACTAAATAGTGTCAAAATTGACATAAAATAGTTTTTAAAACAAATATTATATTAGTAATTGTTATTTTATTCCTAAAAACCTATGTTTCGGAAAAATGACTTAGATAAGGTTATATATATTAATAATAAACAAATTGGGGTTCGTTTGGCTGTTTATAGTAAGTTTATTAACCTTATAGTATAAGAACACAAGAAGACACGGTAAAAGTAAACTTATTTAACTTAATGTTAAATCTAAATGATAAGGTTAAAATAGGAACCTAAACTTGTCTAAATTATATTTGATGAGAGTATTTCGACCCATCCCCACCTTAGCTTCGAAATATATCAATTTGGAGCTATTTAAAACCGAACTTGAATTTATAATAAAATAATATTTTTAGTTTTCCCAAAGGTGCCCCTCTCCTCCCTTATAAAAGGGAACCTCCTCCCCCTCTTCCTCACACCACTTTGAGCCTTCAAGCTCGGCCAAACCCTACCAATTCCTCCTCTACACGTCCCTAGAGACATCCTAGAGGTCTTGTTCTTCTTCAAAGACCAATTTTAGTGCCCTAAAAGAAGGTCTCAAAGAAGCACTTCAAAGAAGATGTAATGTCCGTTATCGATTCTTTCATCATTATTTCTTCTTCCACTTATTATTCTTTAGTTGTTTCATTATTAAGTAATAACATAAGTATCACTCATATACTGATATGTTATTATAAGTATGAAACAACCCTATTTCACCATCTATCCATCCTACAGAAAAAATAAATCACCGCGTGTGCGTACGTACGGAATACCGTCTCCACGCCGTGGTGTAATCTATTTTCCACCACCACCTTACTTGGATGGGTATAATGGTGTAAATAATGACTATATATGACTATTATAAAGTGATACTGATTCTGAAATAGTATACATACACTCCAATACAATTCCATGATCATAGGAACGATATCATCACTCGTGCATACGTACGGAATACCGTCTCCACGATGTGATGCGACTCGTTCTACATGATATTCATTTCATAATGATTATATAAATGAATTGAATGAATGAATATGATATATATTACACTAATACCATTCTGTAAATGAGTTATCTATAACCTAAAGATAAGAATAAGAATTTATTCGACAAAACATGCATAAGAACAAAAAGTTATAAACACCCGAATAACAGGTAGTAATAAAATATTACTACTAAGAAGCTAAGAAAATGACCATATATGATATCATAAAAATAAGTATGATTCTGTAATAATTCAATAACATTATTTAAATCATTATACAGGAGTTTCGGACACTTACGAAACAAAACAGACCTAAGGTAAGGGAAATATCACAATCTCATTTTTATCCGAGATTGTTTATTCTTTAGTATTTACTGGGGTGTATTTTGTCATCCACATCCATGTTTCCTCAATATGTAATATTATTTCCATCCACCTACAATTTTTTAAATCCAATTTTACCCTTCGGTGAGTTTTAGTAAAGGATATGAAAGGAATCTTGTGTCGTTTTTCGTACGAGATACTTTTTGACTTTTCCGACAAAAGTATGAAGACTGTTTTTTAACGTATATGGCATGAATGGATTTTTAAAACATTATTTCCAAGAATATTCCTTTACAAGTTTTCAAGATTATTTTTAATCAACTTCTTTTAGATTAAAATTGTATTACATGTTAAGAAAGGAAAAATGTTTTTGAAGTAGAATGGATATTTTCCTCAAGAATGGAGTTCAAGTGTTTTATCAAAATTATTTTCCATCTAAGATAATATAGGGTTCTGTTTATATCCCTATTATTACATTGATATGATTATGTTGTGATGGATATATTTTTATGAATTCCTTTATCTTATATGAATTGTTTTATGATTTCATGATGTTTAAGATTCCCATTTTTATTACATGGGTTATGAAATGATGTATGATTTATGATTTTGTGGCACACATAAGAATGGTATCATTATGAGATGGGTGGGACCTATATCTCCCTCCAATGCATTGGGTAAAGATTTTATATCTCATGAGATAGACATGGCTGGAACGGTAGGTTATACCGGTTCAGTGAAACAGGACTGAAACGAGGAGTGAACTCGGTTCAAAAATGGACTGTGTCCACTAAGATAGTCTTGGAAATGAGTCTTGACTAATAAGAAATGATTCTATATGATTATGTGTGTATGCCACAAAGTTTCATGTTTTAAGTTATGATTATTGGTATTACATTTCACTACTATGATTTATCCCATGTTATGAAATTATTCTCTCTTTTGCAGGTTAATATTTCCAAAAGTTATGTTCTTATGAATATGATGTGATTAATATTTCTTTTGTTTACCCTTACTGAGCATTTGAGCTCACCCTTTCGTATGTTTTCTTTCCCCAGGCCAGGAAGAAGGTTATTAAGTAAGATATTCCAAAAGGGACTATAGATATGATGAAATAAATGGGAGACAGTGTTGACACTTTATGAACCAGTTGTTTATGTTTCCTAGTTTCTAAAGACACTATACCTATACGATCCTTTCATGGTTTTGTTATATGTTGTAATAAGTATGCTTCAATTTTGAAGTATTAACAATGTATGTAAATTATGGGTCGTTATAACCACTGCTCTATCTTTGTACCAAGACTGTGTTCTATGCATAGTCAGCCTCCCTCATATTGTGTTTTGTGATAAGGTCATGATTCAAAACATTTGAAATAATATCAAGTATAAATACATTTACATAATAATGTATGGTTTATCTTAGTCTATCATAAAATAATTACATCCTATAAAACTCATCTCCAGCTAGGGTCACTACATAATGTTGAATCGTGGTAAATTGAGTTGAATAATTCATAATATATATGGTACCCTTCTCTAGGTATAAGAACTCTATATCCCAATAATAGCATAGCATATTTAGAAGAAACATTATTGGAAATCCCTCCAAGTCATTCTATGGTGCTGATCATCGTAATTCAAACCATCCCACCAATGCTTGGTGGAATAAAAAAATAGGTAAGTAATGATCTTCACTATCCTTTCAGGATGTGTCTCAAGATGCTCTAAAATTGATATCATGGCCTCCATCCATGACTCTGCAGCCTAAGTACCTCTATACCCTAAAAACATGGGTGGATGAGACTATTGAAACTCTCGGTTAAACTCCTCTATAGAATAGGCAGGTCACAGATCTCCCTATACTGTCTGCATAACACACAATAATCCATCTTGAAATTATGAATTATCTCCTAAATTGGTAACAACATATAGTTCTAATGATTGAACTAATGGTGGTAACACTGGTGGCTTATGTCTCACTACCTCTAGATCATGGTTTTCACCATCATCCTGGTGCACAAGTTGAGAATTTCCTGATGGAATATCTATACAAATGTCAATCACACACATCAGACAAAATTTGAAAATGAAAGGAAACAAATATAAAATTAGAATAGGTACAATCCTTTTATTAAGTATGTCACACCCTTGTGTCTACAATTAAATACAGTTCTGGATAATTTTTCAGATAATAATTAATCACAAGAGAAATTTCCTACATCCTATAACTAAGTTCAGGTTTGGATAAATCTATTTATTTTATAAAGTGTTCCTTGTATATGAAGTGTCATTTTTAAGTTATAGAAGAAAAAACCCTTTAAGTTGAAATTGGAATTGTCATTTAATAGTGAACACATTAAAATTGAGTATTTATCATTCCTTTCATTCTTTTTATAGAACAATTAAATTACATACCATTCCCAATTTATACATGTAATTTATTTATAAATAATAGTTGATTTTTCATTTAACTGTATCAATACCATTACATTTGAAAGAAAAATTTAACATGTAGTATAATTTGATTTGGCTAGAAGAATTTCCATTCCCAATCCATTTATGTACATGCACTCTTTAAATTAATAATGTATTTATTGTGTTCTAAATAAATAATGATTCATTTTACGTAACCTCTGTTATATAACACAAATTTGTGATAATTAGTTAATTAAGGTGGAATCCTTAAACTACATAAGAAATCACTTTTTATGTTGATTTATACACTTCAATAACCAATTATTCAACCCCCCTTTTTGGAAAAATGGTTATTTTCATAACAGATATATCACTAAACCCACATCCAACTTGTTTCATGTAGTTAGGCAATGTAACCAACATGCCATGACATAATTCATGAAATATTAATCATATAAGATACCTATATGATGCATGATAGACACTTACTTTCCATACTAGCCCAATGATAAATAAGAAACAATAATAATAATCAACACCACACCCCATGTGAGTCACCCAATGGTGAATTCAGTGTAACCGTGATAGGGAAAATCCTCAACATAAAATCATATCCCAAGTAATTTTTGATTTTCCCCATATTTGGATTAGATACTCCCTTGAATAGGAAAATTACCAAATTCTAATACATCCTAGTCTTCAATCTACCGAACCAAATAGTAAGATAAAGAAATAAAACCTACGAAACTACTTTATGATATCCTGACCCAGCTCAAATGAAAATAATGTCCTAACTAGTTTCCCACATTGCCTAAAGAATAAATCCCCATATTCCATAGGTTGTCAACTAGAAGTGAGGTTCCAAGGTTTTGCGGTGGGGATACTATACCCTCATGATCTGAGTGAAAGATAGTAGTAAACAATGTATAAATATTTAATGAATAACAGATTCAATAATAATGAAAAAGGTAGTGGAATATTTATAAACATCTGATCCATAAATAATCAATTTAAAAGATGAATAGTTCCACATACAAAAAAAATAAATTATGTCTCTATAAATTAGTCAATCGTACATGATAGAAGGAAGATAAAAAAGATTATAAAACACCAAAACTATCTAGATATCATGAGCACAGTCCTGGTACTCTTATACCAAGATCCATTCCAAATACAAGAAGTCATGTATTTGTGACTGGATGCTTCCCCTTATTGAAAACTATAATAATATAGTTCACATGAGTTCCATCAGCAGCCCAAATAGGTTATGAGATAAAATTGGTTGGCCACCGCTTATGGTATCTATAAAAATTCAGTCTTTTAATATAAATTTTTTACCCTGTGTATCTATATCAATGTAAACATTAAATAAATACAACTCATGTCAACTCCTGTTCCTCGTGGGACACCTGGTTGACCATACCTATTTCAATCTATGGTTAATGTCTCTGAGAACATGTTAATTTAATTTTTTTAGTCAAGGTATTACAGAAATAAAATACTAGTGATCATATATCAGTAATGATGATAACACTGAAAAATTGTCCAAGTAGTAAAAATGGAATCCTTGACCTTCCAAGGTCGGGTTAGCTCATGGTAAACACCCATGAATCCAAACAATAAGGGTTTGTTTGTAATATTATTGTTATAACCAAGTTATTACAAATGAATTTTATGTAACCAGGTCTATGGATCATGTCTAAGGTAAATCCTAGGGAAATCATAACTGGAGCCCAAGTTGAATAGTCTAAGGCATATCATGTCCTAATAAGTCACACTGAATCCAAGTAGTGAATCCAAGAAAGTATAAATTTTCAGAGGAATTTTGGGATCATACAGTGTCACACTGAGAATACACTAATAGGCAAGTATCGAGTTCCATGGTGGGTATCTCCCAAGGTAACTGAGTTGATGAATCAGAATGGCTTCCTCTGGGTGGTCATGGCACTCCCTTGGGAATCCAATGTGGGCTCAAGTCTGAACATTCCTATAAAGATGAAAATGGTCCATATGTAATAGGAAACGTATACTCATATATATATATATATATATATATATTTATAATTAACATAGTCTATGTAATAATTATTCCTATTACACTTCACTTAGGTTCATTCTAACACCTTCCATCATATGTGACAAGGTCGAAGAAGACATGAAACCAATATCAGATTTAATTACATTTGATCAAGTCCAAGTGATATAAATAAATATATATATATATATATCATTTACATTTTTAATTATTTAAATATTACAATTAAAAACATACCTTTCCAAATTTCAAGTCAAGTGTACCTGAATGGTGTCTCAAGTAACCGCAATATTAGTTTATAAAATCATAACATGAAACACACCATAAATTTTATGGTGTATGTTGAGGTGTCAAACACTAATGATATCAAAAGTATCACTGGGTAATTAGTTTACAATTTAGATTATTGTAACTATATTATATGAATTTAATGAGAAACACACAGTGAAACCGGTGTGTGTGCAATGATAAAAATGTATAACTAATGATAATTTGAGGGAAAAGTCATAGACTACCAACCTTCTTTCTGTAGAGGATCACTAATATTGTATCATACTTTGGTTTGGTCAAGATCAATACAAAATATAATAATAGGAAAAATACTTGAAAATAGGGAATATGAACTCACTAAAAAATTGCACAGACTTCAACGAGATAAACTGATATAAGAAGACATCAGATCAAATCTCTTTCTAAGAGGGATCTAACAAGTTGAAAAGAGAGAGAAACAAAATTCAGATGGCGAATATCTCTCAAATCCTAGATTATCCATGTAGGAGATCTTAGTAAGAGAATAATAGGAATGTTGTCTTCTTGAAAACAGAAAAATGAAGAGGGATATCCTTTTTAAAACAGATGGAAAACAATCATTTCATCCACACTTTAAAGATTTCATGTTTTAGCTGGATGGTTGTTCAAACCATTATCCAACTGTACACACCCCACTTTCCAAGCGACACACCCCACATGGCTTGTAGTGCATAGTTGTAAAAACTATGTATAGCCCATTCACACCCTCTATCTCAACCCCACATGGTCAAATACTCCCTTTAATGGTGTATAATAACCATATGGAACCTGTATAGGGATTAACATTTTGTGTTTGACTATTTTCCCAAACTATGCACCAACCATGAGCCTCTCGTGATTTCTTCGAAAATCAGATCTCTAGATTTCGAACAATCCATAGAATCTCCCAAACCATAGTTTAATCCAAATGACACATTTGTATGGATAACAGAAAGGATTTAAACCAATATTTAAAGGGTTCATACCTTATGATAAAAACTGAGATCTTATAGAGTACATGTGGCATGTTACGAATTGTAAACTAAGAGATAAATAGATACAAATACTTATAATAAAAAGAAAATTAATTATTAAAATTTCATTTTAATTTACATAAAAATATATGTGAAAAAATCACATCTTCAATCTCTATAAGGTGATTTTGAGTCCAATCTTAGGAAATCTATTAAATCCATTGCTAATAATCATACTCAAGTAATAGTAGTAGTGAAGCAACTATGAATAAATTGATAAAACCTGTATTTCCTATGATAATGTGATAAAATTTTACAAGATTTAATTCCAATATTAGATTACATAGTCTTAGAATTTTAGGAAACTAAATACTTAAAGATGATAGATTTCAAAGAAATCAATAGATCACTTCAATCCCATGAACTAAAAGTGAATTGGCATAGTGATACAAATATAGTGGATCATTACTTGTAATCAAAAAAATTTCTTAACTACTCTAAAAAGGGGAATGGAGATATTTTGAAGAATACAAGGTATATTATTTTTTAGATAATAATATGATCTGTCACTTGTAGGATGAGGTGGAAGAATCCCAAATCAAGGAGGCTATGGATATCAAAATTAAACTCCATAAGAACGAGGACAAGGTTAAAGGGGAGGATTATAGAACCATTAGGTAACTAACAAGAGAAATGTTTAGTTATATAATTGTAAAAAATATGTACATTATAGAAATGAATTTTGGAGTAAGAAATACATGGAGAATGTAACTAAAGAGGAAAATATAACCAAAAGATTAGATATTTTGAGAGATTACCTTGTGTTGGTGGTACAAACATTAATACAAAATCAATGTATGTGGAATTCGAACTATGGATCCAGAAACCACATGAAAAGTCACAAGAAGTTGTTTAAAAACTATATGAGAGGTTTTTAGGAGGGATTTAATTTGTATATCTATAGATAATGACTATCTAAGGAAGAGAATATATTTTGATAAATCAAAAATATAGAAAACATTATTTTATATTTGAGGTCTACTATGTACCCAACATAAAGACCAGTGTTTTGAGTCTCAGAAAATTAGAGGGAAAATGATTTAAAATGAGCCTTAAAAAATAAAAAATAAGGGTTATTATTGAAGTTAAAGGAATCATGGTCACCAAAAGTACTCTTAACAAATATATTCATGTTTCTTCTTACGATCTACCCTGGCGTACGACAATGTTTAATAGTGGTACTTAATGATAAAGATTTTTTGTTACATCCCTGGTTCGGAAATTTAAAATTTGAAAGTTTAATATTATTTAGAAGTTTGGAGAAATTTAATGGGATTTATATCATTTTACATCTGTATCAAATTTACCAAATTTTTGTTATAAGAAAGAAACTTAAAAAAAATATTTTCAATGAAGGAAAATTGGAAAGTTATTGTCCCACTCGGGTTTGTCCACACTAATGTGTGTTGTACATTGAATCTAAAATCAAATGGAAAAAATAGGTACATTATAATATTTATTGATTATTATAATTGGAAAATGTGGATATAATTTCTCAAGATAACGTCAGAAGTCTTTGATGTCTTTAAAGAATTCAAGGAGTTAGTGAGAAATAAAATCAACCATTGCATAAAAACATTTCAATCTGATCGAGGTGGGGAGTACACCTCTATTATTTTTCAATAGTACCTTAAAAATATGGAAATAAACTCTCACTGATGTCATATTACACACCTCACCTTAATTAAGTATAAGAAAGAAAGAATTCAACCATTATTCACATGTAAAGAAGCATGTTGAAAGATAAAAGTGTTACAAAGTCTTTCTTGATTGAGTCATCTTTGTGTGTGTTGCAACTATATAATATATTCCCAAAAAAATTACTAAAATTAATACATCGCATAATTCATAGAGTATTCACATTTCACATTTAGGAAATCTTATATTTTTTGGTTCCATTTCCTCTTTCGTCATCTTAGAGGTAAAATGAAAAAAAAACTCGATGAAAAAGGAGTGAAGTGTGTCTTTATGAGAAACTAAGATCAAGCAATGAGATATTTCTTGTATAGTCTCATCCTCATGAAAACAATATTCAATATTTATATAATCCTAAGATAAAAATATTTTTTAAAATATAATCCAAATTAAGATTCAGGATTTGTATATCTCACTCTATAAGAAGAATAAAATATTGAATAAATACCAATATATAAGTGGTGAGTTGAAGAACCAATGATACTATCACCACATAATTCTACATGTGAAGGTATTGATAAATAAATTTATGATACATGACTCTAAAATGTTTGAAGCCTCAAAAAAATATATGATATTATAAAATCAATGGGGGGTATGTAAACGTGTATTTTCACTAGGTGACTTCTAATCCAGTTAGCTTTGAGGAATCTAAATTCATTGAAATATAGAGGAAAGTTATGGATAAGGAAATTTATTCTGATAAAATTACCAAATTCTACAAGAAAAATAAATTCATTGACTATAGTGAAATCATTACACCCATTTCAAGTATAGAGATAGTGAAATTATTAATCTCATATGTTTCCCAATACAAATGGAAGATCCCCCAGCTAGATGTGCACAAAACTTTTCTAAGTAGTTTTATGAAAGGTGTGATATATATTGATAAACCACCAAGATAATTGATTAATGTTAAACAATGTTTATGAAAATTTTTGGGAAGAAAGGAAAATTAGCCATCAGAATAACTTTTCTTTCAAAAGTTACGAAAGTTTAAAGGGACAGTTTACTATAAAATCACATTTTAAATATTTTATATATTAATATTATAAATATGTTTCATTTATGTACTTAATATTAAAATTAATTTATATATGTATTTATATGGACATAAATTAATTAGAATGGACATTTTATGTATCATTTGACTTTCTTCAATTGGTTTTCAAAATATTTATTTTTACTTATTTTATATAAAAAAATTATTTTATTTAGAAAAAGAAAAATGTTTTTTCTTTTTTAACATATACGAAATTGAAGTATTTTATTGCCATTATAAACATTATATGATTTTTGAATTCATATATACGCCTCCATGTTTTCTTCAAATAAAAACCATCATTCCCTTTGTTCTGGGTATTTTAGTTCTGCAATTTTGGTTTTAAAGAAAATGGATATATCAATATCCAAAATGTATTACTTATGGTTTCAAAGGGATATTTTTATGAGTTTAGTGATTTAAGTGATTAGTTTTATGTTTTTTGTGAATTTTGTGGTCCTTGTAAATTGTTTTTTATGATGTGTGAGAATAATATAGCTCTCCAATGCATTGGGTAATGATCATTTTTCTTAGATAATTATGTTGGAAGTTGATCGAAAAAGTTATTCCACTTGTAAGGTTCCTAGTAAGGTTTCTATGAATATGATATCCCAAGGAACCTACATGAAATTTCAATTATTTATAATGAGTTTTCCTGAAAATCATTTAATTTCAAAAGGTAATGTAATGAATTTTTTTTATGTAATGATTACACCCTTCGGGGTAAAAGTGGATATTTTTAATCAAATATTTTTCAATTCTTCTCATTTTTTATATGAAACCCTCATGATTATGATTTTTCAATTTTTTTCTTTCTTATAAATTAATTTATGAAAGTATTTGGGTAATAAAAATGATTTCATGTGTAAGTAAATGATTATTTGAGCTCAAATTTTATTATATTAAAGGAAAACTCTATTTTATAATACCATTGTTTTTAAATGGAATGATGAGATTATGTATTTATTTTTATATGTACTTTACTGATATTTTTGTTCTCATTCCATGTTTTAAAAAAAGATTATTTTTTAAGGATGAATATTAACAATGATGAATTCATGTTGAAAATCAGGAATATTTTTCATGAAAAGAAAACATGTTTCATTATAATAGAATTGTATTATGGAAAACATTGATAGTAAGAATAAGTGCCCAAATTTTAATGTATAGGATTCTTATATAATAATTATTTCTAAATTATCAAAAAAATATAAATCTAAAATGATATTTGGGAATGAAAGAAAATGAATTAATGTGTAAAAAAGAAATTATGGGTTGAATAAGGATCATGTATTTATAATTTAAGGACACATGACTTTTCACGAATTGTAAACCAAGATATAAACGTGTATAGGAAAGTAAAATAAAAAAAATGTTGTGTATTAAAATTGAATTTTAATTAAAAAAATACCTATGAAAAATAATTTCAAAATTATCCACCATGAAAATTAAAAGCCATGAACATATTTAATATGAAACAATATCACACATAACAACCTTGAAAATAAAAACTAACACCACAAGATGATTCTACACCACCTATCATCTTGCAATGGGCCAATCCAAAATAGGTAACAACTAAAATGTGTGACATTTTTATTGTCCCCCATCATGCATCAATGAGAAACATGACTCCAAAATTAACTCAATACATAAAATAAACACATACCTATTCTTACCTAGGTCACCTTATGAGATGATGACAATGTGGAAGTTTGGACCAACAATTCACACATCGACAGAGGTCCCCAAAACAGCTCATCAGTTCCCTCAGAACACCAATAAATTGAGAAATACCAACCTCAAACAAGAAAAATCAGAAAAAAAACATTTCAAAAATTCATGAATAATGAAACTAGAACAAAAACATGTCAATATTAAATCAATAGTAAGGAAATAATGTGAGAGTGATACAAAGCATAGAAAAAGGGGTAACTGAAAGAGTCTCCACTTGAACCCATAATAAAAAAAGGACTAAAGCATTTAGCACCATTAATTTATGCCTAGAAACTCCATACATAACATGATATGGAATATTTTTTATTCAAGTTATCAAAAAATCCTTTTTTAGATTCTAGATATCCACTTAAAGAGATATCCAACTAAAACATATCAAAAAAGGTGAGTTCCACAAACCAAGTTAAACTATAAGAACAAATGAAAGTAGTCCAAACATCATAGGGAAACTCTAAAATGCATGAAAAAAATAGTGATTAACGGGGAACATCTCTAGATACTTAGGGAAATAACACATCATATTATAGCTTCCTTACTAAACATGGTATCAAACACTAGGAAACCAAAATAACAACATATTAAAAAATGTTTATGTAGGGAAGTCAAGATTATATGTGGCTATCCATCTAATAAATAAAGAAAATATACTAAAAAAATACACAAATTGGAACTCTGAACTCACTAAAAGTCTATACCTAGAGCAAATAGTTCTATATGAAATGGATGAATACACCAGAGTTAACGTAAGCTCGACTCTTAGAAAAAAAATAATCACTATACACATAAGATCCTATAGGGAATCCTCACAATTAACTAAATCATATCTCCTAGGACAACCTTACACTAACCAATTACTACCCATTAACCAATGATACGTAGAGTATACACCTACTAAAGGCATTTATGGGGTTCATAAGGGCAAAAAAAAGCTATTGAAACAAGCCCGAGAATAACACTTAGTAATAGATTGTAAAATTATATCCATAAATATAAAATAGCCAAGATGAAAAAAAATTCTGATATAAAATAAATTAAAACATAAAGTATAAATAAAAAATATATTAATATTTTTAATTAAAAAAAATTAATTGCAATTCTACTCTGATTCCTATTGATACGGGTTGCGCTACACAAGGAAGTCTGCACACAGATGAAGAGGATCCTATTTGTATTGCAAAATTAAAAACTATATAATGATATTTAATTTAATTTTATAACATATAGACCAATAAATATAATATCATTTTATTGTGGTAGTATTATAAACCTCTAGAATTGTTAAATGATTACAACACTAGTGAAATAAAAACACAGGAAGATATTGTAAAAAAAACACTAACAATATTGGAAATTACAATTCAAGACATACAATGTATTCTAATAAATTGAAATAAATAAATCTTCATACACTAGTTCAAATAAACATAACTATAATTCATGATAATTATATAGGTAAAATCCAACTTATATACTTCGAAAATATAAAACCAGTTCATGTAAATGAATAATCCCAATGAAACAAGAAAGTATGAAAGTCGAAACATAAATGGGTATGAACAAGATTATAAAAAATATCAAAAATATTTTCTATAAATTAATGTGAAGAACATTTTAATTAATACAATAATTTAGAAAGTTATGAAAAATGTTCAACATTTAAATGGTCAAGGAAACTAGAAATGGGAAGCATAAAATAGTCTTGAGGATTTAACGTTATTTGGACAATATGATTATTTGCATGAGTAAGAATCAATATGGGAATCCAAAATGTTATTAAAAGGAATAAAATAATAAGTGGATAATAGTAATTCATGAACCCATGGATATGAGGGCACAAATATAGAAACAAAAAAATAGAACTAAAAATGTGCATGACACACACAATGAAAAAAATAAGTGGTGCACAAGATTTCTAAAATAATAATAATAGAAAAAACTATAAATAGGGATAATACGCAATTACATTTTCTCAGTATCACCATAATCAATGAAGAATCTTGATTCCGTTTTCTAAAATTGTTTTTTATGCATCTGAATCATCTAGATCTATAAATCATAAGGTTATTGCTTCTATTCAAGGTTTTCTTGGAAATGAAATCCAAGTTTCATGGTCCCTCAGGTTCAATAATTTGAAAATAACCCTCTTAGTGATCGTTATCCACTACTCCTAGTGTAGTGAACCGAGAGTAGGACTCCATCTTCGCCTCTCTACTTCACCAATGAGCATGATTTCACAATCAAGAGGACCAAATATTCCCATCGGTTGATCTCTATCACTGCTGTGAAAATAAACAGTCCCCAAATCGAAAACCCTTACCTCAAAGATCAATTAGTGTACTCCCACATTGAGTAAAGTAGGTTATAATTATTGAAAAGGGTCACCACATAAGTCAGGCATGACAAACATGGGATATGTTGTCAGTGGAGTTCATTTGGGTGGTTCGAAAAGATAAATATGTGTAACAGCAAATGAGGATTTTACATCCCATCCAGGCTCACCCGATAATAGTAGTTCAACTGGTTAGCTACATAGCCTCATGCGTTCCTCCCCATACACCATAGGATGATAACTAAAAATGAGGGTCCATGAAGGTATGTTGTATAGAATATTATCTAATGATCAAGATGGAACACAGTGCTAAACAATTTATAAATAAGTAAAAAATAAAATATGAAATTATAATTAAAAAGAAAAATAAAATCTATAAACATTTAATCCATAAATAATCAACTAAAACGCTGAACAGTTACATATGAAAATAATTAAGTCATGTTTCTATAAATGAATCAATCTTATATGTAAATAAGAATATAGAATAGATTCGAAAAGTCTAAAAACTATCCAAGAATCTTGAGCACCAGCCCAATAATCTACTACCAAGATATCATCCTAATAAAAGGGTTAGTGCATCCATAAGTTGATGCTTCTTATTATCTACACCTAAAAGAATATAATCTTCCCAGGTACAATCAGTGTCTCAGATAGGGTGTGAGATAAACTCAATATTCCACCACTAACAATGTCTATAAAAATAGAGTCTATGAATAAAAAATATAGTAGAGTGAATTTATATCAAAGTAAATGGGAAATAAATAAAACTCAAGTCAACTCAGGTTCCTCATTTGACACCTAGTTAACCATACCGACTTTATCTTATGTTTTATGTCTCTGATCACATGTGCAATTAATTTTTTAGTAAATGGATTAGGGAAATAAAAAACATGTGATCATAGAGCATTAATGATGGTAATGATTAAAAAATGATCCTAGGAGGAAACATGGAATCCTTGACCTTATAAGGTCAAACTAGTTCACACTACACACCCATGAATCCAAGAATTAAGAGGTTGAGTTTAATCCAAGGGGTATTCCAACTGAATTCCATTGTAACTATATCTATCTATGTCTAAGGATAAATTCCATGGTAAATCTTAGGCTAAGCATGAATATAGCCCAAGGAAAATGATCCTTGTAATCACATGTCCTAGGACATCATGCTAAATCCAAGGAGTGCATCCAAGGAATTCTAATTTTCTGAAGGAATGTAGGGATCCTAAGGTGTCATGTCAGGCATCCACTAATAAACAAATAATGAGTTCCAATTTGGGTATCTCCATGGAAACTGCCTCGATGAATTGGAATGGCCTCCTCTGAGTGCTCAAGACATTCCCTTAGGAATCCAAGGCAGAGTCAAGTCTGACCATTCCTATAATGATTAAATATGTCCATAGGAAATACATACTACATACTCATATATATATATATATATATATATATATATATTCATAAGAAATCATATTCCATGTAATAACCATCCTTATTATAATTTATGTAGGTCCATTCCACCACCATTCATCATAAGTAAAAACTTTAAAGAGGACATTCAACCAATATCTAATTTAATTAAATTTTATCCAGTTGAGGTGATAAATATATATATATATATATATATATTTGAAATTTTATTTTTAAAGGTTTAAATATTATGTGGAAACACATACCTCTACAAATTTCTAGTCACATGGACCCGAACGGTGTCATAGGTTACCACGATATTGACCAATAAAGGCATAACATGATATGAACCCAAAATTAGGTGGTGGATTTTGAGGTATCAACCTCAAATGATAAAAATATATCTCACTAGGGAATTAATTTTCTATTTAAAAAATTAAAATCATACATTATTAATTTAAGGAGCAACGTCAGGTGAAACCAGCATGAAAACAATGAAAACAATTTATAACTGATGAGTCTTAAATGGAAAATTCATAGACCAACTGCCTTATGGTTTTAGAGGATAAATCATCTAGTATCATACTTTAGTCTAGTCTAGATCAAAATAAAATGGATGAATAGAAAAACAATTTGAAAATTTTTCTTATGATCTCGCACCAAAATAGCTCAGATGTTGGTGAGATAAACCAAGGAAAGAGGACGGAGGATTGAAACTCTTAATAAGAGGGAACCAACAAGAGTAATGATGATTGAAATGGATTTTAGACAAGAAGATATCTCAAAACCTATCTTATGCATGTATGATCTCTCAATTAGAGTTTAAGAGGGTTGTTGTCTTCTAGAAACATATAAAAGAAATAGGGTTAGCCTCTTTAAAATAATGGAGGGGAAACAATCAGTTTTCCTAAACATTAAATGTTTCATGGTTTGACCACACCGTTGTAAAAATTGTATGTCAACCATCCACACACCATTTTCTAAGTGATACACCCTACATGTCTTATAGATAATGATTAGAAAAATCATGCATATCCCATACACACCCTTCGTCTCAGTCCCATGTGTTTAAATCTCCCCATTCACGGTTTACACAAATCTCGTGGCCCCCTTATAGTGTTTCATAGTTTTAGGTGAATGGTTTTCACTAACAATTCACTAACTATGTTACACTAATGTTTTCTCTGAAAACTAGGGATCTGGGCTCTGAAAAATCCTTAGATTCTCTTGAAACCTTCCTTATTCAAAAGGGAACATTTATAAGCATAAAAGACACAATTTAGAATAATAATTAAAAGGTCCATACCTTATATGAAAATTGGGATCTTATATTATTCCTCCCATAAAGTAACTCTTCCCTGAGTTTCCCTTCCAAGGGTGGTAAAACTTTGTCTAAGAATAACTTCATCCACTAAGAATGTACATCAGACTCTCTCTCCTAAGTCTCATCTTATACATGTTCATACTACCATAGTAGCTGTATTAGTGGGATATAACTACATCAAAGATCCTTCATTCCCTGATCGATGATATAAATAGGATACTCCTCAAAATAAGCATCATCCCCCAACTCAACATCTATATGATCAAAAGTATGATATGGGTCAGTATGATATCGGTGAAGCTATGATATATCAAAACTTCCATGCATTGATTGATGCCTATAAGGTTACTAAAATTGATAATACACCATCCCAACACTCTATAATATATATAAAGGTCCAAAAAACCTATAAGTTAGCTTATCTTTCTTCTGTATCCACCTATTCCCCTGTCCATGGGAAATACGCAAGAAAGCATGATCCTCGGCCTCAAACTCCATAGATCGTCGATGGTGATCAACATAAAAAAATTTCTAGATTGAGAAGTTTCCATATGATTCCTGATAATATTCACCTACTCTAAATTATGATGGAATATATGAGGTCCTAGTAGTGTCACCACTCCTTCTTATAGCTAGCATAGTGGTGATCGGAAAAGCATGCCATATAAGGCATCATAACGATCCATCTATATGGTCACTTCAAAGCTATCATTGAATGGGGAATCGATAAGAGGGATATTTTTTTCACAAGAACCTTTTAAATAATGGAAAAACTGTATAATTATGCCCTCGAGTAACAATTTTTTCCATTTTGATTGGTCTTCCATATGTGGGTGATAAGTTATACTCATAAGTACCTATCTAAAAAGTGCATTATGCAACCCCTTACAAAACCTTGATGTGAAATGAGCATCCACATCAGAAAATATACTATAAGGGTAAACATGTAGGAATATAATCTCATTGATATATATTATCCATAGCTCATCCCCTGATAATGTCTCATGGTTAGGAAGGAAGTGGGATACCTTTATTAGTCTATCCATGAATACACAATCTTCATCGTTACCCTGAGGTAACCTCAGTAAACAGATCACAAAATCTTTTATGATATCATCCCATTTCTATTTTGGGACTAGTAATGGATGTTACAAGATATCCCACCACTGGTTCTCCAACTTCAATTAGTGATAGTTGGAATAACTAGTGATAAAACCCACAATCTTATGTTTTTTCTCCGGCCACCAATACTGGAGACACATTCCAAGATGCATATTAGAAATACATGGGTGCACTTCACATTGTGAAGCATGGTATTATCCTAACAGTTCCTTTATCATGTATTTAGACACCCATATATTCCAATGTATAAGCTTGATGTCATCTCTATCATCGGACCAATCAAGTGGTGGGTTTGTACCTAAAATAATCTTTCTCAAGACCTATCCTTTGGGATCTAAAAATTTTCTCCCCTTCACTCTATCCCGATGTAGTGAGGATACACAAAAATAAATAATGGAAAATTTCTAGAAACTCTCTTAAACTTATATATGAATATTATAAAGATGTTTCCTTAAACACTATTCATCGCCAACTTCCTAAATATGTTATTTTTTATTCTTCCATCTCAGGGAATCGACAACTGCATAGCCCTTTCCAGGAGTATTGGCAATCTAAAAAATGAAGTAATAAAGGTATTTGACCCATATCCATTGTCTAAGGTTAAAGTCACACTTCATCAAGATATACTTCATGATTTTGTGGTCTTTATTTACCACAAATATCTCTCCTATAAAATCATGTCTCCATCAACATAAGGATTGGACAACTACTGCTAAATCGAGATCATGTGTCAGGTAGTTACGCACATGATGCCTCAACTAATTAGACCATTATGAAAATTCTTGATCCTACTGTATCAAAACTTGTCCTTACCCAATTCTTGATGCATCAAAAAAAATATAGTATATTGTAGGCTTATGTAGATCTAGGATTGAGGATGAGGTAAGTATTCAATTAAACTCTTTAAAAAATTTCTTTCATGATTCAGAATAGAAAAACATGACCCCCCATATTGGTCAAGCCTATAAGTGGTGCTGTAAAATGGGAGAAATCCGGTATAAATACCTATAATATAAATCTTTCCACATGAAACATTGTATTAAAAACACTTTCCTGGGATTTTCTTAAGAAAATATGGCCCTCGTCTTCTCTAGTTCAACAGATACTCAATATTTTGATAAAATATGATCGATGAAGTGAACCATATCAATCCAAAAGTGAAATTTTGTGAGTTTGGCATAAATCCTAGGCTCTCTCAGTGTACTAAAAACAATATCAATGTGTTTGGAATAATCATGTAGAGTTTTTGAGTACACCAAGATTTCATCCACAAACACCACAATGAAGGAATCCAGGTATGGGTGGAAACCCCAATACATCAAGGCCATAAAAACAGTGTGTGCATTCATATTACTAAACAACTTAACCAAATACTCATAAATTCCATAACTACTATGAAATTATGTAAGAGGTATTTATAAAGGTCTAACATGTACCTCATGATATCATGGCCTCATATCAATCTTCGATAATAATCTAGCATCTCATAGTTGGTCGAAAAGATCATCTATATGAGGAAAAGGATACTTGTTCATAACTATATGCTAGTTTAACCATCGGTAATTCATGCATAGCTTAAGGTTCATATCCTCTTTCCTGATGAAATGGACGGGTGAACCCCAAGGTGAAGTATTGAGTTAGATAAAACCCTTAGATTCAAATTCCTCTAACTACCTATTGATATCATGTAACTTAGTAGTATCCATCCTGCAAAGAAGAATGGATACCAGTGTAGCATCTAGTACTAACTCGATATAGAACTCCACATATCTCTTAAGAGGTAACTAAGAAAACTGTTCAAGAAGGAAATCCTTTAAACAATCTACTAATGGTGGAAAATTATCCTTACACATTCTATTATCCTCCATATAAATTATAGTAATCTGGGATTTTACTCCACCCATCTCCTGATGATCTGATCCAGATTTACCAGCTTGTACATCCCATTCTCCCTCATGAATATATCTACCACCCTTAGGTGACACAAAATCCATCATTCTGTGATAATAATCAATGTTTTCATGGTAATAAACTTCCCAATCCATCAAAATTATGATATCAAAACCTATTATCTAAATGATTAAAAGGCTCCACAATAAACAGTAACCTCCAAACTCTATAGAACACTCCATGCATTTACATATATTCTATGAACTTACTCCCAAAGGATAATCTAGGGTCATCACCCCATAGAATTAATGAATTTCAAACTCATGACTTTCCACAACTTATATAGTAAAAAAAATAGTTTGAGGCACCTGTATCAAATAAATTAGATATGATAGTAGAGGCTAATTGAACAGTAACTCATACAATAGAAGGATATGTTCCCTACTCTGTGAGTATCAGTTGTACTATGAGCAACTGGCCTGATCTGCAGCCATGTGCTATAGCAGGACTACCTTGTGCGGGTCCCCTATACTGATGATAAAAAATAGAATTCTAGCTTCCATGACCTTGAAATACTCCCCATCCATATTGGTTGGTTCAACCCCATATCCATACCTGACATAAAACTACTTATCCTTCTCTATAAGGTGGATCTGGAATAGATCCTCTCCCACTATAAATATATAGGAATGTGTAGAATAATCTATAAATATGTCTTATCCTATTTTAGGCTCACCAATTGATTGGTTCCCTATCAAACCGATGCATCATATGGCCTTTCCTCCCACACTGATGGAACACTACTGAATTTATAATGTGATTCTATAGAAACCACTACCCTACTGAGAATTCTCGTGATGATGTTTTCATCCACCAAAGGAACCACTACTCTTTCTTGGTACCAATACCTTATGCCACGTACAATCGGCCTCCCTCATATTGTGTTCGGTGATAGGGTATCGATTCAAAATCTCTAAAATGGTTGTTATCCTGAAGACATTTACCTATGATTTTATAGTGTATTTAGTTTCATCCTTGAAACATCTCTCCATATATAGTTCATCTTCGGATAGGGTCAGTGAAAAACACAGAAGCTCAGTAAATATAGATTAATAATCTATAACAGACATGGTGAAATGATCCAAGAGAAATAATTGTTTATCTTGATAAGATCTTAGTATATTTTGAATGAAATAGTTATTGAAACTAGACTGAATCCCCCCAAGTCATTCTTTGATGATGATCAGACTGATTTAGAACATCCTAGCAATGCATGTTGAAATAACAAAGCATGTAAGTAGTGAGATTCATTATCCCTTCTAGAGGTGTCTAAATATGATAAAAAATAAACAACATACCCTCCATCCATGACTCCATAGCCTGAGTACCTCCATCCCTCAAAAAACATGGGAGGATGCTACTGCTGAAACTCTTGGGTCAACTACTCTATATAAGTGGTAGGTCTCAGATCTCCCTATATAGTCTTCATAAGACACATGAATTCCTCTTGAGGTAAATAATTATCTCCCACATCAAGAATAGCAGGTGGTGTTAAAGGTTGCACTATTGGAGGTGGCATTGGTTGCTCAATACCACTAAATCCAGAGCATAATCATCACCACCCTCCTAGTGCACAAGTCGATGACATCATGGTGGCATATCTCAATGAATTTCAAGCACAGTCCTTAGATAGAATTTCATAATAAAAGGTCATAGTTATAAATTTAGGAAAAGGACAATGCTCTCATTATGTTAGTCTCGCCCCTCCTCTAGCTCTTAAATCTAGGTCTGGGTGACATTTTATATCATAAATAATCACAAGAGAAACTAACTACTTCCCACTACTAAGGTCAGGTCTAGGTCAAGATTTCTATGTTATCGAGGGGTCCTGGTATATGGAGTGTCAATTGATATTTATAGAGAAAAACTATCTTTAGTTGCATTTGAATTCCACATTTAATGGTGACCGAATTTAAATTTAGTATTTATCAGTTCTTAAATTCTCATTATAGACCAGTTAAATTAAAAATCATTCCCAATTTATAAAAGTACATACTTTATAAATTATAATTTTTGTTTCATTTAACTATTTCTAGACATTTACATTCGATAGTAGAATGTAACTTGTAGGATTAATTGATTTTACAAGAAGAGTATTCATTCCCAATTCATTGTGGTACATTCACTGTTTAAATTACAAATTTCATTCATGTGTTCAAAATCAACCAATGATTCAGTCTATATAACCTCAGTTACATAACTCAAACATGTGATAATTGGTTAATTAAGGTCTCAGCATCAAACTACACAAGAAAACACCATTTCATTTGATTAAAACACTTTAATAACCAATTATTATTTCCCCTTTTCCTATAGAAATGTTAGTTTCATAACATACGTATCACTCAATCCACATACAACAAGTATCATGCAGTTTGGAAATGCAACCTATATGACCTGATATAATGCATGGAATTTTAATCATATATGGTTCATATAATGATGCATGTGAAACAATACCTTTCCATACCAAGACAAGGATAAATCAAAACCATTAATAATAATAATAATAAACAACACATGTCATGTGTTTCACCCAATGGTGAAATCATTATAACTATAATAGGCACAATCTGAAACATCAAATCTTTTCCAAGACAATTCGGATTTTCCCTATATATAGGATAGATACTCCTAGGCACAAGAACATTAATAAATTATGATAAATACTTTTATTTAGTCTACCAACCCAAATTGTATGATAAATAAATAAAATATCTGACACCAATTTTTGACGTCCCACCCCTGCTCACCCGATAACATTAGCCAATTGGTTAGCCACATGGCCTCAAGCATGTCTCCCCATACGCCAGACACTGTCAACTAGCAGTGAGGGGCCAAGGTGGTATGGTGGGAATAATATAGCCTCATTATTAAAGTGTAACATAGTGATAAACAACGTGTAAATAAGTAACAAATAAAATATTCAATCATAATGAAATAGATAATAGGAGTATAAACTTATAAACTGTAAATAATCAACTGAAAAATTGAATAGTTCCATATATTGATAATGAAGTGATGTATCTATAACTGAATCAAGAATACATGGTAGTATGAAGATACAAAAGATTTAAAAATACCAAAAACTATCCAACCATCCCAAGCAATTGGCTGGTCATATGCTACCATGATCCCATCCTAATACAAGTAGTCATTCATCCATATTTGGATGCTTCCCCTTACCCCCACATAGAATTATATAATCTACCCGAGTACCATCATAAACCCAAATAAGGTGTGATATAAACACATTAGGCCACCACAAACGATGTCTATACAAATCCATTCTTTGAATAGAAAATGTAAAAGTGTGTATTTATAACAATGTAAGAAAGAAATAAATACAACTCATGTCAACTCAGGTTCCCCATAGGACACCTAGATGACTATACCTACTTTAGCCTATGCTTGATGTCATTGAGTACTTTTTCATTTAATTATTTAGTCAATAGGTTAAGGAAATGAAATACTAGTGATCGTAGATAAGTAATGATGATAATAGTGAAAGGGTGTCTAAGGAGGAAACATGGCATCCTTAACCTTAGAAGGTCAAGCTAGCTCACAGTACACACCCATGCATCCTAAAAATATAGGGATGTGTGTAATACAAGGGGTATACTCGTGTAATTCCACATGAATTTTCTCTAACCATGTATATGTATCAAGTGCAAGGTAAATCCTAAGCTAAGCATGGTAGGACCCCAATGAGAATAATCCATGGTGTCACATGTCCTAAAATATCATGATGAATCCCATGAGTGCATCCCAGAAATTATAATTTTTCAGAGGAAGGTTGGGATCCTATGACATCACATAGGGAATCCACTAATTGACAAGGACAGAGTTCCAAGGTTGGTATATCCCTTGAAAACGGGCTCAATGAATCAAAATGGCATCTTTTGAGTGCTAATGACATTCCCTTAGGAATCCAATGTGAGGTTAAGTATGACCATTCCTATAAAGATGTAAAATTTCCATATGAAATAGGAACCATATAATCATATATATATGTGTGTGTGTGTGTGTGTGTGTGTGTGTGTGTTCATAAGTCATCAAATTCCATGTAATATCCATTACTATTACACTTCACTTTGTTTTATTCCAACACATATCATCATAAGTTACAAGGTCCAAGAAGACATGAAACCAATATATTATTTAATTGTATTTTATTAAGGTCAAGTGATATCTGTATGTATAAATGTCATTTCATTTTTTAAAGATTAAAATGTTGATTTGAAATACTTACCTTTTTAAAGGTCAGGTCATGTGCACCCAAACTGTTTCTCAAGTAACCACGGTATTGGTCACTATAGACATAACATGAAACGCACCCAAAATTGTGTTGTGGGTGTTGAGGTCTCAACCTACAATGATATCAAAGAGTCTAAATTTGTCATTATTTTCCAATTTAGGTGATTGAAATTATGGAATATGAATCTATGAAAAATTTCTTGGTGAAACAAGCCTGCACATAATGAAAAAATTTTATAACAAATGATATTTTGGGGGAAAATTCATTAATCACCTTCCTTATGCCTATAGAGGAGAACTCATCCAGTATCGACCTTTGTTATTCTCTAAATCAGAATAAAATAGAATAATAGACAAAATAAATGAAAATAGGGAATATGATCTCTCACAAAAATAGTGCATAGGTTAGTGATATAAACCAATAAAAGAATACATAGGATCAAAGCTCTTACCAAGAGGGGTCTATTGAGATGAATGGTGAGAAAGACAGACCTCATATAGAGGAGATCTCTCAAATCCTAGATTATCCATGGAGGAGATCTGAACATGAGTAGAAGAGGGTTTTTATCTAATGAAAAATGTAAAATAAAGAGGGTCATCATATTTAAAAAAGAGGGGAAACAGTCATTTAATCCAAACATTAAAGGTCACATGGTTTGGCCACATGGTTGGTCAAATCGTACGCTAACTGTGTGCACCTCACATTCTAGGGGACACACCTCACACAACATGCAGTAGATGGTTTGGTAAATCATGTATATCATGTAAAAACCATCTATCTCAACCCCACATGGCATAATCCATAATTTCATGGTTTAGACAAACCATGTTTCACCCTTATATGGCTATACAGTTTGAGGGGAACAGTTAGCACTAATCGTTCTCTAACTGTGAACCTCTCATGATTTATCTAAAAATTGGACATCCAGGCTTCAAAAAAGATCTGGACAATCCAAAACCCTTTTTTATTAAAAAGGGAAAATGTATAAGGATAAAATAATAATTTGAACCAATAATTAAAGGGTACATACCTTATGATAAAAAACTAGATATTATAGAGTACAAGTGGTGTGTTCCGAATTTTAAACCCAAATATAAATGGATGAAAAACAAAATTTCATATTAAAAATTCATTTTAATTTACAAAAAAAATATACATGAAAAATAATTTCACATCTTCAATATCTATAAGATGATTTTGAATCCCTTATTATGAAATATTCAGAAACCATTTTGAGTATCATTCCCATGTAATAGTTATGGTGAACCAACTGTGAAGAAATTGAGAAAATATTGATTTCCTATGATAATGTGAGAAAAAATTTCAATCCTTAAATCCAAAATTTGATTATATAGTCATAGACATGGAGGAAACTAAAGACCTAAGGATGATTTTTTTTTCATAGAACACATAGGATCTTTACAAGACCATGCATTCAAAGTGAATTAGTGGAGTGATAAAAGTGGATTGGATTTTTTCCTACAATCCAAATTGTATCTTGAATACTCTGAAGCTAGAAACCACATAAAACGTCATAAGAAGTTGTTTATGAACAAAGATGTGAGGTTTTTAGGAGACATTTCAGTTAATCATTTTTTTAATAATGACTACCAAAGTAAGAGGGGGTATTTTTATCAAGAAAAAGATAGAAATCATTCTTTTATCTCTGATGTCTAAAATGTTCTTGATATGAAGACCAATGTTTTGAGTCTCAGAAAATTGGAGGAGAAAGGCTTTCACATATGTCTAAAAAATAAAAAAATGGTGATTTTTGATGGTAAATGAAGTATGGTCAAAAAATTACCCATGAAGAAGAAGCACATGTTTCCACTTATGATACACCCCGATGTAAGACTGCGTTTAACAGTGGTACTTGGTGATAAAGAGTGGTTATAACATCTAAGGTATGGAAATTTAAACATTAATAGTTTAATATTATTTTGAAGAAAGAATGTGGTTAATGGGATTTATAATATTTGAAATCTTTATCAAAATTTGTGAAATTGTTTTTTAAGAAACATAAAAATATCTTTGCAATGAAAAAAAAACTTGTAAAGTTATTGTGCCACTTGAGTTATTCCACACAGATGAGTGTGGTCCATTGAATCCAAAATAAAATGAAAAAATAAGGCACTTTATAACATTTATGGATGATTTTAACATGAAAAGATGGATATAATTTATAAATATGAAGTCATAAGCCTTTGATGTCTTTAAATAATTCAAGGCATTAATGAAAAATCAAAGCAACCATCACATATAAAATTTATACTTTGATTGAGCCAGGGAGTACACCTCTATTGTTTTTCAGGATCACCTAAACAACATTGAATTCGACTATCATTGATGTCAGATACTCAAATCAATGGAGTAGTAAAAATAAAAAAAAAATCAACCATTCTCAACATGGTAGAAGCATATTGAATGGTAAAAGAGTTCCCAAGTCGTTTTGGGTTGCAACTGTTTTGTGTGCGGTGTATCTACTCAATAGATTCCTATAAAAAATATTACAATGAATACATCTCATAAATCTTTCAGTACTCACAATCCAAGTGTAATTCATCTAAGACTTTTTGGTTCCATTTCCTATGTCAACATCCCAGTGGTCAAACAAACATAATATGACGACTGAGGAGTGAAGTGTGTCCTTATGGGATGCGAATATTGAGAAATGAGATATTTCTAGTATAATATCATCACTATGAAGATTATATTCATTTGAGATTTTATATTAAAAAAAGACTCTACTACAAAAAAGGTCTTTAACAACCCTGGTTTTTATCATCCCTAGAAAAAAACCGATAAATGACATATTTATTAGTGCTAAAGGAAGCACTGATAAATTTTACCTTTTATCAGTGCTTTTATTTTAGTGCTGATAAAGGGAACCTTTATCAGCACTTCATTTTTAGCAATGATTAAGGAAACCATTATCAATGCTTTATTTTTAGCACTGATAAAGGTTACCCATTATATGCGCTTTATTTTTAGGGCTGATAAATATTTATTTCATTAGCACTTTTTTAATACTGATAAAGGTCCGAATAAATAAAATGAAATCATTAAATAAATAAAAAATAAAAAATCAGTTTATTAAAAAAATATTACAAATTTTATTAATTAAATAATTATTGATAACAATGAATAAATTTATTTCACATTATTTCATGTTAAAAATTTTATTAATTAGATAATTATGATAATTAATACTATTAAATTTTATATATTAAATATATAGATATATATTAATGTATATAAATATGATTTATATATTACAAAATATTTATACTCTTTACATTAAATAGTCATATATTTATTGAATAATGGTTTATTATTAAAAATTAATATCAATTACAAATGTTGACTAATTTTATAGTACTCAACATATAATTGAATGTCGTTTGATTTTTCAATTTAACAAAGATCAAATGTGTGTTATATTGATTTCACATATACATAATTAATGCATTTTTATATAAAATGCACACAGATAAAACTTATGCATTTTTTCAATATTGTTAAAGTGTACTTATTCTTAATTTATTCAATTTCACTCATTTTTAACATATATGCATGCACTTAAAATAAGATATTCATTAATATTGTTTAAAATATCTTTGTAAAAAAATATTTATAAATAAATATATTCATAAATGTACATTTAATATAATTATAATATTATATATTTATAATTTTACATAAATAAATATTTTTTTAAAATTATTAATATAAATATAAAAAATAATTATATATATTTAGATAACTATTAAATTTCTAATAAATTTACTTAAATAATGAATATATTTACTATATTTATATTTATATATATTTATTAAATATATATATATATATGTATGTATAATTATAGAGATATATATAAATATATATATATATTATTTTTTAAAAATATTTCTATAATTATAAATAAATAATTATAAAATTATAATAATTATATTTAGAAAGGAATATATTTACTATATTTATATTTATATATATATTAAGTATATATAAATATTTATAACATTTTTATTTATAATTATAATTATAAATCCTTAATCAGCGCTTAAGTAATAAGTGCTAATAAAACCATATTTATCAACGATTTGTTCGTACCGATAAAGATGAAGCTTTATCGGCACTATAACTTTAGCGTTGATAAAGATTGATTTTATTAGTGATTTTTTAGTGTTGATAAATTCATACCTTTATTAACGCTAAAAAGGAACTGATAAATGTGTCAGGGTCTATTCAAAAAACTCTAACCATTTGCGAAGCCATCACAATATAAGAAGATTTCCGCGGAATCCACCCACTATCGGTGCTCCTCCTCGGTGAATTGAAGCTCGAATCACAACACTCAATTGCCTCCATTTGCTTGACTATCTTGTATAATATCTGGTGTTCGATTGCAGTTAGGGTTTACAAAGTGGGTCTCAGATATTCTTCAACCGAGTGAAGTAGAATTTTTGATTTTATTTTTGTATTTTGGGTGTTGTTTTTTGATTTCTTCTTCGATGATGTAGTTATTTGTGGTCTGGTGATTGTATACTATTTTTATTTTAGATTATGAATGGAATTATTTGTTTATGATCATTGTTTGATTTACAACCTCTGTATGAAGCCTCTTGATATATAGAATTATTGGTTATATCTGACATTGAACATTGGATTTATTCATTGTTATTTTACTGTTTTGGTTTATTTCTTCTTACTAAATTTTTTTTTCATATATGTATATAAATGTGTGGAAATTTTCATGTATATTCTTGTTTATTGGATACTTATTTGAGGCACCTTAGTGGCTCCCTAATGATTATATATATGATGACACCTTTCATGGACACCTTAGTGGACATGCAGCTTCCGATGCTATTTTTCTAGAACCAAGTTAATGGAGTGATATATATATCCCTATGGTTATATGTATCATAGGATCTAGTTCCTCTTAGAATTCACTATGATCCTTAGTTTTCTTATGGATCATATTCAAAGGGTCCATCCCTAGTTAAGCACATGAGGTTTTATCATATCAATCCTTCACCTTTTGAATCATTGTGCTTCCTTTAGTTCACATTATGTTTGAATATAAGTTTTTTATCTATTTGATATTTATTATAGACTATAAGTGAGTTTTTATACTAGCCTGACATGTATGTGTGTCTATATAGCTATTTTATCATTTATTTTCATAGTTTTTTGTCCAACAAGTATGCCAATATCTGGTAATGATGATTTTGGGGCTGCATGTCCATTGACCCAAAGGATTATGCTAGAATCTTGTTCAACCTCTAGTACTAATTGTTTCTGTTTGGGGGGGGGGGCAGACCACCTCCCATTTATGGTTTGTTACACCCAATGTTTAAACTATACATCAGTGACTTTGAGGTGTGTTAGAGGTCATATGATGATCTGAATTGGTATTGTTTTGGTAAATTTGGCTAGGGTCATTACGCTATCCATCTTCCAGTTTACACCTATAATTTTTAGTGATAATATCATTTATTATATGCATTTATCTCCCTCTCGTTTTTATATTATTCGAGATGATTCAACATTGTGTATCCATCCATGTCCCTATTCTGTATCCTCGAATCAAAGACATAAAAATTAACATGATTCATCATAAATATGATGCATCCCCTATGTTTCTTTTATAGGCATCCTTCTCATCCTCACTCTCTCTACATGGTTGATAATCAGGTATAATGGATTCAAACGAATTTAACTTCTATTATTGGTATAATATAATTTTTTAGTGTCTGTACTGCTTCTAGAAGTTTCCACTGGATATGAAATTCAGTTTTTCCAATTTAGATCATAAGGAAAGTGATGTAGTCAAGTAACTTTCCATTATCTACAAAAATAAAATAATATTTATTACATTTTAATGATTATTTAATGTGATGTTATTAATGATTATATTATATCTCCCACTATTTTTTCAAATACCAATAACCATTATTGTTGTATTTTGAATATTTAGGCACTCAGATATTCTAGTAGAAATGATCCATATTGACCTTATCATAACCCATATGAAGGCAATATCAAATTACATGAAAGTTTTTTAGGTAAGATTTTTTCTTTATAAATACATTAATTCATAGTTCCATGAAATATTGAGTGGAGTATCCAATCCTAAAATTCTATACTTATATTTTTTCATCACTTGGAAGTATGTTACACCAAGAATGCAGTGATTGGTACAGAAAAACAAGAGAACAAAGCATCCCCGGGAACCATAGAAGCAAGAAAGTCATCCTCTTTGTTTTCGTCGCATCATTTTTGAGTAATGTCAATGTTGTTGGTGATCAGGATCCTACAGTATCAAACATGGTAAGTGATATTACAAGGTATGGAGTTGTGACCATATAGAGAATTGTAAAGGGATTTGGAGTTGGTTTCTAACTCATAAAGCTAGATATCATTAATTCTGCATAGCTACAAACCTATTAACATAATATTGGCTTCTTATTGAAGAGATTCACCACCATAGGCAGTCGATAATTAAATGATAACTAATCCTCTATTGTCTCGAACAATACTACCTCCCTGAATTTCACCCATGCTACACGACCCATCAATATTCATCTTGAAACCAAAACTGTGTGGGAGCCATCGAATCTAGTGGCCAAGGGAAGGGTCGAGGAACGCAGTGGGGGAACTCCTAACAACCTTGAGGAAAACAAGTGAGGGAGTAGTATCCCAATCCTTGAGAGACTATAAAAAATTTAGAAACAAGCATATAGTTTTTAAAATCATGGAATTTATTGAATTATTAATCCCCTTGAACCAAGACTTATTCCTTTATTTCCAAATTCTCTAAAATGCTACAAAAATAATGATAGTTCTCTCTCTTTTTTCATTAGAGTTATTCCTCAATCCATGAAACCACTGATCTAGTTGATTGAATGAGAGTTTAATATTATTTTTTATCATATTTTAGTTTCTTATTGCTCTTTCATTTCGTATATTATATTTTTATTTATTTAGGGGATTTAAGAATGATTTGATGTGGAGTAATTGTTTTCTTATATTCAATTACCTATTTTCTTCAACATACTAAAAATCATTGAAACAATCAAATGTGGAGTTTCCCATATTAGAATTTTCTATAACATTCACTTTTGATAATGAATATATTATTTTTATTTTTTTTATATTGTATAAAATTAATATTTTATGAACCCAAAAGGATGGATATGAATAGAAAATGGATTCACGCTAATCTTTTGAAAAATGAATATGAAGATAGAGTTAAAGAGTTCATCATGTTTGCAAGAGAGCATGCAGATGACCTTTCTAAAATCCTTTCTCCGTGTTTACGTTGTTGTTATTCAAGAAAAATCAGTCTCAAAAGTTATAATATCAATTTATTTACCACAGAATAGATCCAATATATAAATGATAGACTAAACATGGGGAAAACTTAATGTGGACATCGATTAGGATGATACTATAGTTTATGAATCGTTTGATATGATTACCTTTGTAAAAGATAATGGAGATTTCATGAATGAAATCAAAATGGAAATTGAAGATGATCTTTGTGATTGTCCAAGTTGTTTGATGAGTTCAACAGTTTTTCCAAGAAATCATGTTATATCGATTTTACTAAATACACAAAATTGTTAGATGTATTGAAGTTATATAATTTAAAATCTTATAGTGGATGGAGTGACACCAGCTTTACAGAACTACTTGTCCTTCTGAAAGATATGCTTCCAGAAGAAAATGAACGGCCTTGCTGAACATATGATGCTAAACGAATGTTACATTCAAGGTGAATGATCTCTAAAAAATTCATTCTTGTCCAAATGATTTCATATTATTTTTAAAGGACCATGAATCGGTCATAAAATTCCCTAAGTGTGGCACACATCGATACAAAAAAACGAATCGAGTCTTTAGAAATCTATATGGTACTTTCCTAACATTACATGGTTTAGAAGACTATATAGATGTCAGGAAACCATGAGATAATTAAGATGGCATGTAGATACAAAAATTAAAGATGGGAACCTACGTAATCCAGCATATTATCCTCCATGGAGGAAAATTTATTATGATTATCCAAAATTTGGATATGAGCTGAGAATATTTTGTCTTGCGTTATCTATATATGGAATAAATGATTTTGGTATATAGAGTATTACTCATAGTACATGGACCGTCATGATGGTAAATTATAACTTGTCTCCATGGTTATGCATGAAGCATAAATACATTGTTTTGTCTTTGCTTATATCTGTATCAAAGAAACCCAGTAATGATATTGATGTTTATTTAGATCCATTGAACAAAGATCTGAAATTGATGTGGGATACATGTGTTACAGTGTATGATGATCATAAAATTGAAGAAATCACATTGAGGTCTATGTTGTACAGAATGATAAATGACTTCCCCACTTATAGAAATTTATTAGGCTATAGCATTAAAGGAATGTTGGGGTGTCCCATTTGTGAAAAATAAACATACTCAGTTCAGTTGAAACAATCCCCAAAGAATGTGTTTTTAGGACATCAGATATTTTTACCTCGATGAAATAAATATTGATCATGGGCAACAACATTCGATGGGAATATCGAACAAGTTACAACAATGTTTCCAGTAATAGGCGATCAACTGTACAAAAAAGTAAAAAATATTGACACTATTTTCGGTAATCCATTTTTGAAAAACCATGCAAAATTAGGTTGGAAGAAGAGATCAATTTTCTTTGAATTACCGTATTAGAATTTTGTGTATGTCTAACAATTTCTAGATGTCATGCATGTAGAAAAAATGTATTTGATAGTGTTATTGAAACGTTACTAAATGTTCCTGGAAAAACAAAATATGGCATCAAGGCTATGTTGGAAATGATTGAAAAGTTGATAATGGAAGAGTTGGCACTGGTGAAGTGTAAAATGGGGACTTTTATTTCTCCAGCTACTTACACTCTATCCAGACCAGAAAAATTTCAATTTAGCCTTTCCCTTATTAATGTAAAAGTCCCACAGGAATATTCATCAAATATCAAGATTGTCGTGTCAATGACTAAATTAAAGTTATGAATACTAAAATCATAGGACTTTCATGTTTTGATGCAAAATTTAATGTATGTTGCTTTCTGTTGCATTCTACCTCAAAATGTATGACATACATTAACCAGACTCGGCTTTTTTTCAAAGCCATATGCAATGTCGTTGTAGACCTGGTGAAGTTTACCATCATGATTAAGAATATTGCAATCATATTATGTAAATTAGAGATATTTTCCCACCATAATTCTTTGATATAATATTCCACATGATGGTTCACTTGGTCAGAGAGGATCAACTATGTGGTCATGTCTATTACAGATAGATGTGCCGCATTGAATGGTATATGAAGATTTTGAAAGGGTATGTCAAAAATCGAAGTCGTCCAGAAGGTTGTATTGCAGAATGATATATTTTTGAATAATCTATTGAATTATATATTTATTACCAATTAGATGTTGAAATCATTGGTCTCCCAAAGTCTCGTTATAGAGAAAAGCCTTGCGGGTGAAGGGATTTCTGGAAGAGATGTTATTATAATTACCTTGACATAGTGGGATAAAGCAAATATTTAAATATTACATATTAGTTAAGATGATGATCCATACATTGATTCCAACAAATAAATTCATAGATATTTGAATACATTAAGGGATGAAGTATGGATATCAAATACATATAATCAACAGTTTATAGGATTGTTCAGAGATCAAATTTATAAGGATTTATTTGAAAATTTGAATTCAATTGTCAAACGACTTCAATGGCTAGCCAGAGGGCAGAATTAAAATGATATATCTTACACTGTTTTGTAATTAATGGTTATACATTCTATACCAAATAACACAATGAATTCAGTGCGATGCAAAACAGTGGTGTTACGCTTGTGGTTGAAGTGATGCACATATATGGTTCCAAGGATAGAAATCAAATTTATACAAATATGTCATATTTTGGCATTATCGAACATATATACGAATTGGATTATACAACATTTCAAGTGTCACTTTTATGTTTCAAATGGGTTGACAATATTAATGGAGTGAAAGTTGATGAAAGGGGATTTGTGAAGATGAATTTTAGTATGGAAGGGGAAAATGATGAGACATTCATAATGACATCACAAGAAGTGCAAGTATTTTATGTCTTTGACCTAATAAACAAGAATTGGTCGATGGTCCTACAGGAAAATAAAACAAATGTTGAGTCAGATGAAAATTCAATCAGGGATGACCCTTTCATTGGGACATCATAATCAGTTCATGTCGGTCCCAATGTAGATAATGTCTTGTATGTTAGAAGGGACCACAAAGAGGAGATTTGGATTATCGATAGAGGAACCAAATCCTTGAAGCCTTTCAAAAAAAGAAATAGTGTTCATTGATAAGGTAATTTTTTTAAGATATTATGTTTTTCCTCATAATATTATATGTTCTCTACCGCATTAACATAATATAAATTAATTTTTTTGAATACTCATGCAGACAATGCCTTTTACACAAGATGATGTTACCAGTCTCTTAGAATAACAAACTATAATTAAGGAAACCCTTTGGAAAGATGAAAATGTAATGTTACGATAAACTTTCTCAATTTTACCGAAGAATTATATAATGGAATGCTGATTTAATTTTCATTATTCCTTGTAGAGTTTGTTTATTTTAGAAGATTTTTTCTACGTGTTATGCCTTTGCAAGAAGAGCAACGACGTTGTATCGGGTTAGTTACATAGGTAATCTTAATGTTTGTACCATAAAATCATTGTCTATAGAATTCATGTATTGTTTCATATTTATGTATAATTTATTTCTTTTTACCATTACTCACATTATAATTGTTTTCTTATACAGGTGGATTTTTTTGTTCGAGTTGGGGTGCTCTATCTATCTTTTATGTCCTTCTACACCAAAACATCGACAGACTTCTTCTCCCTCAATACCTCTTCACCCCGGTAGTGTTTCCTTTATCACATTCATTCATGTTCTCTCTGCTGCATTTGCAGGAAGAGCAACGATGTTGCCTTTTCTCAATGATAGAGATAATTTTTATGTTTGCACAGCAAAATCAATGTTCATAGAATTAATGTATTCTTTTATATTTATGTTTATTTTATTTCTTTTTAGTATTACTCACATAAAAATTGTTTTCATATACATGTATATTCTTTTGTTCGAGTTGGAGTGCTCTGTCCATCTTTCTTGCCTTTCTGCACCCAAACTTCCACAAACTTCTTCTCCCTCAAAGCCTTTCAGTCTTGCAGTGTTGACATTTATCACTTTCCTTCATGTTCCCTCCATTGTTCAATCACAGAGGTAACATTAATATTTTCACAGTAAAATCATTGTCAATAGAATTAATGTATTATTTCATATTTATGTTTAATTTATTTCTTTTTTGTATTACTCATACTCCTTGTTTTTCTTATATAGGTGGATTCTTTTTTTTTCAGTTGAGGTGGTTTGATCAAAATTGCTAATGTGGTGTTGGAGTTCGACAAAGATAGTCAATGAAGATCATTGTAACATTGAAAATTATTTTTGTTATGATTCTTTGGGACGTATAGGAATCAGTTTCACTTCAATCCGACACACAATCCACAAGTAATTTGAGACGTGTTAGAATCGGACGCACCTCGATTTGACGTATGGTGTGACTAGTATGACTCAAAGTGCATCTTTTTATTTAAAATTAATATTAATTTTAGTAAAATGAACACTTTCTGTTAATTTATTTCTTTATATTATTACTAACATAAGAATGGATTTCTTATATAGGTGTGTTCTTTTGCTTGAGCATGCAGTGGTTTGTTAGGCAATAGCATGAGTCAGGTCAGGATTAAAAGACAAAAGAACATTGTTGTTTTTAATGTATGTAATAATTTGTATTTATATAATTGTATAAACCAATGTTCGAAAAGTCTATATTATAGTGTTTTTTTATTTTATTTGTGTTGTAAATTTCATTTCTTTTAAATTTTCTATGGGGACTTGTTTTTGTTGATATCTGGTGTGTTTCGGGTGTTGCAGTGTGCTATTACACCACAATGTAGTGGAGTTGCAGTGTGTTGTTAATACACACTGATGTATGGCTCTTTATTAGTGCTTTTAAATGGGATAATAAATAGCAAATTTATCAGTACTTTTTAAAAACGTTGATAAAGGACACATCTATCAGCACTTCTAAAAGTCTTGATAAAGGTCAACATTATCCGTGCTGATAAACGGTAATTTATCAGCGTTTTTTCCGCGCAGATAAAAGCCATGAGCTTTTAACCTCCCTCATGAACCCCACACTTTTCTAGCACTGATAAAAGTCATTTCTTGTGCTGTTAAATGTCTGTTTTGTAGCGGTACGAGTCTTGGAAATAGAATCAAAATGATGATTCAAAAGAGATACAACTCAATCTAGAAGAAGAAGAAGAAAATATTGAAGAAATACCAACATTGGAGCGAGGAGTTTAGGAACCCATGACGCTATTATCACATACTTGTACAATCGAAGGTATTGAACATGAACATTATAATATACGAGTCTTGGAGGGAATCTATAGGGGAGTATGTAAACCTGTATTGTATTGTCACTTGGTGACTTTGGATCCAGTTAGCTTCGAAGAAGCTAAATTCATTGAATTATGGAGGAAAGTAATGGATGAGGACATTCATTGTGTCGACGTTACCAAAGGCTTCAAGCAATAGAAACACATTGACTATAGTGAAGTCTTTACACCGGTTGCAATCAAATTATTGATCTCATCTATTGCCCAACACAAATGGACGATCTAAGCAAGATGTGCAGACAACTTTTCTAAATATTTTTTTTAAAGGTGAGGTCTTTATTGTTCAGCCACCTCCATAGGTGAATCAAATATTTGGAATGCAAGGAAAACAAGTTTAAGAGATATGTTGAACACTAAACTAGTTTTTCTGGCAGGTTGTATTTGTTTTGGCAAAATCCTCCTTCACGTTAATGGGGTTTCTAGTGTTTTCGGCGCTGCTCATAGCCCTCGCTGACGAGGGCGCTGCTCTAAATCATTTGTTCAGAATCCGTTAACGCTAGCGAAGGGTATATATGTATATATTTCTCTAAACTAGTAAGGAAGGGGTTCATTCGCCCGTTTCTTCTTCGTTTCATTCACTCCCTCGCATCCCACTTTAACTTCTTGAGTTCTTGTTCACCCAAACTCCTTCAAAAATGGATTCAAACGATCAGAATCGGATGGGAGAGGAAGCCGCAGAAGACGCACTTCATTCTTCGCCCAACAATGAAGCCACGATGACTGAGACGACGCCGCAGGAAATGTTGCCTCCCAAGAAAAGTAAGCAGGCGCGTCTTGCTACCCCTGAAAGTCTTCCCGACGAACCCGAGGCGACGCCCGCGGCAGCGACGTCTAATCAAGAATGGATGCCCAAGAACCCCAAGAAACCCTGCAAGAACCAAGACGAGATGCCGAATGACTCCCAAATCGTTATGAGTATGGCCAAGAACCCCAAGAAACGGTCCAAGAACCAAGATTCGGTCGCAGTGCCGGATGTCATCGGGAACGCGATTTCGGGGATGCGGGGGGCGGAGGTGGCGCTGGTGGCCGCCAAGGGGCTGACGGAGTCGGACGTGAGCTGGAAGAAACCCCTGCTGTCGCTGCCGGCGAGTAGGGCGACGACGGCGTTCCTGAGCGCGGCGGAGCGCGAGGCGGTGAAGACGAAACTGGGGATGTGGGCGAGGCTGGTGGAGCCGGACGGCGTCCAACGAGGGTACGTGAAGATGAAGTTGCAGGATAGGAGGAATTCGACGGGCCACAACTCCCCCGCTCTGGTCTTCGCCGGCATTTGGAATTCCGTCGTTGATAGGCACAACCTGTGCGCCGGCACCGTCATAAGGCTGTGGGCCTTCCGGGTTAATCAGGTCCTTCACCTTGCTCTTTCTGTCGTTCCCTAAGCTGTCGCGCGCGGCATCCATGATGCTTGATTTTATGCATTTTTGTGTCAACGCAATGCTTTAATTTTGTTCCTTCGTAGAGCCACCGGAGTTGATTAAATACAAAACCAAATCATGATTTACTGTACGGTTTTTATTCATAAAAACACCAAACCATTTAATAGGGGTTTGATTTGGATTTAAAAAAATTTTAAAATTAAATTGTGGTTTGATTTGGATTGGATTGTGGATTAATCTTTTTTTTTTTTGACAATACCTTAGATATTGATTCATGAGGGTCATCTTTTAAACTTTGGAGGGATTCCAAACCATTTAATAGGGGTTTGATTTTAATTTTAAAAAAATTCTAAAACATTAACTCATGGGGATCTTGGGTTCCCTCGGTATCTTTGGCATGGTTCCTTTTCTAGTGGATTCCTCATGCGGGATCTGCATCATGTTTTGTCTTCTTGCTCATTTGTTCCCCTATTTCTAATCTTGCTCCTTTGTGCTTCCATCCCTTCATACCGTCATTCTATTTTCCAATCTTAACGGTTCATGTGTTTAATCTAGTGTCAGCTCCGGATGGTTCTTCCCTGGCTTTGGATGGTTTAGATTCCAACCCGAAGCAGCACTTTCCGTCAAGGTAGGCTCAGGTCCCCTCTCTAGAGACATCTCTTAGTGTTGGTTATTGAGTCGCCCAACCCTAAGTGGCATTCACTTGATTTTACCCTCTGAGATGTCTAGATCTACATATTTTCCTCCAAAGCAATGAGGATTTTGGTTCACAACATTGGTGGGTCTAGAGGCACGTCATCCTTCAATTAGAGTTGCAGCTTGATTGTTAGATGCATGATGCCCTGAATTGATAAATAATGGTTTCGAAACTCATAATGTATCAGCATCTGTGTCACATCATTGAGGACATGGAAGGAGTACGTAAGTTCACTTTTATTTATTTAGAATGGATAGTGGACATGTGCACTACCACAAATCCGCGCAGAGTAGTGCCTGTTTTTATCATCACTAAGAAAAAACACATATAAAAGGGGGGTTTATCATCGCTAGCTAAAAGCAACGATAAATCAACCCTTATCAACGCTAAAAAAATCTCTCATAAAGGTGTTCCCTTTATCAGCGCTTTTATTAGCGCTAATAAAAGTTTTTAATAAAAAATATTATTAATTTATATAAAATTATTATACTTATATTCAAAAACAACCTATATTTATATACATTAAATAAAAAACGCATGTTTATAATTAATATATATTTTTTAATAGTTCAAATATATATATATATATATATATATTGTTTAGAAAAAAGTATTTATAAGATTATAAATAAAAATATTTATATTTTAATAATTATAAGATTATAATAAAAAAATTTAAATAATAAATATATTTATTATATTTATAATTAAATATTTATAATTATGTACATATAATTATATATTCATAATTATATATAAATAATATATATATATATATATAATTATAAATATATATAGTTAAATAAATATATGTTTCCAATGAATCTGGTCAATAAATATATTAATGCGTGAGTATAATTGATGTGCATATGTCATGTATTCATCATCAATGTTCACTTATACATTACACATTTATTATTATTTATGTTGTCCATGCATGCGATGACTCATTTTTTATGATCTATACTTTACTAGGAATATGATTCATTCATGTAATACATATGAATCTGTTATGTTCTCATAAATACTTATAAAATTATAAATATAATAAATTTATTTGATATAAATTTATAATTATTTAAATATATATATATATAAGTATAACTATAAATAAATATATATTTATTATAATATTTTAATTACTAATAAATAAATATTTATTTATAGATATACATATAAATAAATATGTATTTATTTAATAATTATAAAATTATAAAAAATTTATTTAATATACTAATAATTTTATAAATATATATAATTAAATATATATATTTTTAAATATATACAAATATTTATAAATGAATTCAATTATTTGTAATTATATATATATATATATTTAAATAATTATAAAATTGTAATAAATATATTAATTATATATATTTATAAAATTATAAATATAGTATATATATTTCATATAATTTTATAATTATTTAAATAAATATATTTATACTTATAATTATAACTATAAAATAAATATATATTTGTTATAATTTTTTAATTATAAATAAATATATATTTGTTTATACTTATATATATATATTTAAAAGCTTATAAAATTATAATAAATATATTAAATATATATATTTATAAAATTATAACAATAATAAATACAATTATTGTAATTTTATGATTATTTATATATATATATATATATATATTTATAAATATAAATAAATATATATTTATTATATTTTTTAAATTATAAATAAATATTATTTATTTATACTATGCACATAGAGGAAATGAGTTCTCTTAAAGGGTAACTCGAATCAGAAAACCGAAACCACAGTTGAGTTCAGAGTGTGTTATTTACCCCAGGTGGGGTATAACTTACACGGGTGCATACTTTCTGTGGAAAAAGTTATCGGGGACATAACCATAAATAAAATAATTAAATAAAATTATTTTATTTTGAAGTCAGATCAAATAACACTAGAACAGATTCTTAGATAGAATTTCTGATATCGTAGTTGAGCTCAGAATGTTGTGTTTACCTTATGTGTAATATAAACTACATCAACACCATGAGTCGGGTCGGAGGTGAGTCAGGGTCGGGATATTAAGTGGAGTGGATTTAATTAAAAATTAAATCCATCTCCGATCTCCTCTCCCTTGTGCGCACACAGGATGTGCACCAACCCCCTCCCCACTTCCACTTCGCTGACGAATGACCCAAAGGCCATATCGACGAAACAAGGTGTTGTGAGGCTCGGATTTTGATGGTGATCGCTTCCGGATCATGCTATAGCAACTTTGAAGTGGGCATTTGACCCCGAAGCTTTAGTGTTTCACCCTGAGGTAGATGGTTTTACATTTTAATCCTTATCCCCATGTTTATGCATCGTTTTTATTCGAATCGTCAGCGGATCATTGAGCGGAGGCTGTGTCTGTGACGATCTTGACCTGAGGATCCAGGATCTGCTTTTGTTGCATTTTTGGAACTATCAGAGGAAGTACGGTGGTCCGTGAAAGGACAACCGAAGCGGCACCGGTGGCAGAGCACCACAGGACGACGACAGGCCAATGGGAGCCGGCTGGCCAATGTGGTGGCTAGGCGGAACAGGGTGCATGTGGGTTGAAGAGGCCGACAAGCTGCCAGGAGCCACGAGCAGCGGTCGGAGCTGGAAAATGGCGTGGGCTGGGTCAGTCCAGCCAGAACGGGCCGAGTCGGGCCGAGGGGACTTCAAACCCCTGTATCTTTCAAACCAAACGTCTGTTTTACGTGATGTCTGCGGAAATGTGACCCTTCCTTTAAGGCATACCTTTTGAGGCCATTTTGAGAACATTATGTTTCAAGCTCATGGCTCAGTGGCACAAAACGTCCAATAATAATAATAATAATAATAATAATATAATTAATTTTATTTAGAGATTCTTGTATCAGACATATCTCTTGCATCTAATGTCTGATTTTCACACCATCAACAGCGTTGCGAACCTGAATTTATTGTGAACATTTTAAGACTAATTTTAGGTGCTTAAACCAAAACTGATATGTGGGCCCCAGGAGGCCTGGTTTGGTCATTTTTGATGAAATAAGACTTTTCATTAGGTGCCTATTTTGGACGAATGAATAGCCAATACCGCGTGTTTTCCCATGAGGATCCCAAAAATGCGATCTATATGGTGTGTTCCGAGGCCAAGGCGTGGGCTCCACAATGACATGTTCAAGATTATTATGGTGTAAAGTTCCCTTTTCACCGGTTATCCGTTTTGGGTAAGTAAATAGCCTATCCTATGCATTTATTTCTGCGTTGAATGTGATGGTGGCCACAATTTGGGCCTAGGAGGTGCAGAGTGCTACAGATGTTGTGTGGGTCACTTGGGTTAGCGACGCCCTGAACGAGAGGGTTGAGTGAGTCCCCCTAGTCCCTACTCTATGAGGGTTTTTGATTTTACATCATTAGTATAGGATTGAGATCCCCTCGATAGGATGAGCTCAGATAGAGTTGTAGCATCCCTCCTATGATGCTGGGGAGGGATCCTCTAACTTATCATTTCCCTAGATCGAGTTCTTGGTATCATTGTGACAAACTCTACGCAAGAGATGATCCCCAATCTAGTAGGAAAAATCTGTAGGCTGTTGTGGAATATTTGGGTATATGATCCCCTACGTAGTGGTCGATGATAGTAGGGTAGTGGTATCATTAGTTATATGATCCCCTACTCATCATGTTGTTTTAGTAGGGTTTGCGGTATTGTCGGTACAGTCCCCTATTTTTCGAGTTATACTAGATCGGGGTTTTGGCATCACTGTGACCACCTATACATTGGTGATAATCCTCTATCTAAGTGATGTGATCTGTAGAATGTCAGATCTGGTTGTAGTATCCCTAAGTAGATCCTGGGAGTGATCCCCTATATGAGAGATCTTCGAGTTACCGGACTGGGTTCCATTATTCCCAAGCAGTCCCTAGGAGCGATCCCCTACCCAAGGAGTTTTGTGTTTCCTCTCAATTTCAGCATGACTTTTATAGCGACGATATACGATGAGCATGTTCTCTAAGATGGTTTGTCTGGGATGGTGGTGTGAGACCCAAGGAAGTCTACATCTCAAACAAGAGTCATATGGGATGATAGAGCTCATGGAGTGTGCTCTCCTAGTTATGTGTTGTCTTAGAGCCTCGAGTAGAATCTGTCGTTGGCAATGAGGTCGGAACTGTAACGGCCCGAATCCGGAGGCCCTCCACTGGGGCCCCATACCCAGTTCGCCACATGACCTCAAACACGTTTTCCTAAATGCCAAAGGCTGCCGACTAGCAGCGAGAGCCTTGGTATGTTATTGGGGAAACTATGCCCTCATTTGGAAAGGTATACAAAGAAAAGAAATTAATAGTAAATAGAGGAAGCAGTAAACAATACACAACAACTGAAACCAAACAACGGAAGCAATGAATATATAGTAATGATGATAATGATGCAGTAGATACAAGTTTCAAAGGAAAGAAGCAAACACAACAACGTGCTGAAATACAAGTAAAACAAAGTTCTAAAATAACAGAAACTCCGGCAGCATCACAAGCCTAATCTTGGTCCCTTGCTCCCCAGCTTCAAGCAATCAAGTACCGAAAGTCGAAGGGAACTTGCCCTTATCTATACTTGTAATAAAAAAGTCTGATTGGGCCCAAAAGCATGGCCCAAACAGGGTGTGAGATACAATCCCAGTAGGCAATCACTCAAAGATCTATGCCTAACAGTCAATGAATACATGGCAAGTAAAGTACAGGAATAGTAACAGGAAATACACAGCAGGTACAATTCACAGTTCTAACATATTAAGTATACAAGTAAACAACCAACTACAAGTAGGAAACAGGTAACCCTCTGGGTAGCTCTCACAGCCTATCCCCTATGGTTCAACCTACAAAATACTAGCAACCCTCTAGGAGGCACACACAGTCACACCCATCTAGTTATGCTAAAAGTGAACTCTCTGAGGAATCACTCACTGTCAATTCCCCCTATAGTCTCGTATCATACTAAAGGCTCTGTGGGGAAGCACTCAACGTCTCATTGCCCCTGTGGCCCGTGTCGAGGAACTACAAACTTTCTGAGTAAGCACTCATCGTCAATTCCCCCTATGGTCTCACATCGTATTAAAAGACCCTCTAGATAATCACTTACATCTATTTTCCCCGTGGTCTATTACACTAGGTTCTCACAGTCTTGTGTGAAACTAACATGCTCAGCGCGTGTATATCGTCCAAGTAAACCTCAAGAACTACTTGGCTATCATTCTAAGGCACAATAGCATAACAAAGTAACAGTTCCACAATCCTACAACTAGGCCTGACAACTGGAAAGCACCAAACAAGAAAAACAAGCATGGAAAACATCTAGAGTACAACAAAACTACTCTATTCATAAATGTAAACCTCTACTACAACAATCAAGCAAGCAGGCATTCAATTAAGGGAAAAACAAGAAAACACACAATTCCCATTCAAGGGAATTGGCATAATTGGCACAAAATATTGAAAGACTTCCTACAGAAAGGCACAAACCACCTACCATGATGCTAGGGGATCGATATACTTGAACCACGACAACTGATTCTCTCTAGAACGTCGTAGATCTGAGAAAACACACAAAACGTTCAACCTTATATAACATGAGAAGGAGGAAGAATTGGAAAACAAGGCTCAAGCAGAAGGAAAAACTCATAGAGGCGATCCCAACGCAATCGACGACAACTGTAATGGAGATCGGACGGAGGCATGGGGTATCGGGGAAGATCCAGTCGTACGGGTCGCTCTCGGACGAACGAAACCTAGAAGAAGATGCTTCTACGCGTCAGGCATGACCCCGATGCGTTTAGTAAAAAAATAAAAGTACATGGCATGTACTTTTAGAGTACGCGGAGTGTACTAGGTTTTTCCATACTCTACAAAAATCGGCCTCCACATCACCCCTACACACCATGTGTGTGGCCCGGACACGGCCAACACATGGCTTCGAGCCGGAGCAGAGTACACAATGTGTACTTCGAAATTTTCCAGAAACTCCATTTTTCATAAAAACTCCAGAAAAAGGAAAGGCGTACCTAGAACGATGATCAGGGTTCTTACAAACTTCCCCCCTTAATGAAATTTGTCCCCGAATTTCCCTAGCGAGGCGTAGAAGAAGAAACCCCGAACAACTCCGGCCACTACGATCGTACATCAGCCTCCCTCTCCCAGGTCTTGTCCTGTACTCACCCATACTGCCATAGCACCCGTACAAGAGGAAAAAACCTCCCAAGGAGAACCTTCGTACTGCGATCGACAATCCGGATGAGATGCTCCTCAAATGATGAATCCGCTTCGAGCTCAACCTCCTCGGGCTGAAAGACATGAGACGGGTCTGAAAAGTAACATCAGAGCTTAGAGACGTGGAAGATGTCGTGCAAGGCTCGGTACCTCTGAGGTAACTGCAGATGATAAGCAACTGGCCCCACTCTTACCAACACCTCAAATGGCTCGACGTACCACGTAGAAAGCTTGCCCTATCTCTAAATCCTCTTGTGTCCTATCCTCGGTGCAACATACAGAAAAACCTGATCCCCGACCTCAAACTCCAGAGGTCGTCTCCACTAATCATCACAACACTTCTACTGAGACTGTGCTGTAGCCATCCTCTTCCGAATCAGTTCTATCTGCTCTGAAGTCTCCTGAACAAGACGAGGTCCCAGCAAAGCTACCTCTCCTACCTCCAGCCAGCATAAGGGTGGTCAGCATGGCCTACCGTACAAAGCCTCGTATGGTGCCATCTGAATGGTCACCTGGAAACTGTTTTTGTAGGAGAACTCCAAAATAGGTATATGCTTCTCCCAAGAACCAAAAAATTCTAAGATGAATGCTCGGAGCATATCATCAAGCACCTGGATCGTGCACTCGGACTGACCATCAGTTTGGGGATGGTATGCCGTACTCAGAAGTACCTGGGTACCCAAAGCCTTCTGAAGTCCCTGCCAGAACCGAGAAGTAAAGCGTGCATCCCTGTCTGAAACAATAGAGTGTGGACCTCCATGCAGACGAACGATCTCTCTGATGTACAGTCATCCTAGATCATCAACACTGAAGGTCTCCTTGATCGGCAAGAAGTGAGAAACCTTTGTGAGCTTGTCGATGACAACCCAAACAACAACGTTTCCCCGAGGTGACCTTGGAAACCCGGTCACGAAGTCCATCATAACATCTTTCCACTTCCACTCCAGAATGGGTAATTACTATAAAAGGCATGCTGGTCACTGATGCTCCACCTTCATCTGCTAACAAGTAGAGCATCTCATGAAAAAACCAGCAACATCTTTCTTCATACCTGCCCACCAGTACTGGCGATGAAGATCCCGATACATCTTGGTGACTCCAGGATGAACTTCCCAAACCGAGGAATGAAAATCCCACATCAGCTCCTCGCGTATGTTTACTGGCACCCATACGCGTCCCTGGAAGTGCAAGATCTCATCCTTTCCCACTGTCCATCCAGGAAGAGGGTCCTCTCCTGACACGATCTCCCGTAGGACTAAGACTTCTGAGTCTGATAGCTTCCTCATCCGTACCCGATCAAGTAGTGTAGTGGTAACAACAATAGAAGATAGAAAAGACTGTCCCTGTCTGTCGTGCACCTCCAGATGCATCTCAGTGAACAGAGCCATAAGCTGGCACTCACTGCTGGCCTTTGGAACTACCTGAATCTGAGTCCTCCTGCTCAACACATCTGCCACTGCGTTGCCCCTTCCCAGCATATATGCAAGCTCAAAATCAAACGACTGAAGATACTCGACCCACCTGTGCTGCCTCAGATTCAGATCATGCTGAGTGAAGATATACTTGAGACTCTTGTGGTCACTGAAAGCCAAAAAGTGCTATCCCATAAGGTAATGTATCCAACAACGTAAGGCATGAACAAAATCTTCCAACTCCAGATCGTGCGTCGGGTAGTTCCTCTCATGTGGCCTCAACTTCCGAGACCCGTACGCAATGACTCTGTCTCCCTGCATAAGCACAACACCCAGCACGATACCTGAAGTATCACAATAAATAATGTAGCTATTTCCTGGCTCTGTCAAGACTTGTATCGGTGATGACGTCAATCTTCCCTTCAGCTCCTGAAAGGATGACTCACAAGAATCTGACCATAAGAAAATCGCCCCCTTCTTGGTCAGACCTGTCAATGGTGTTTTTAGGCATGAGAATTCCTAAATGAAGCGTCTTTAGTATCCAGCCAACCCTAGGAAACTCCGTACCTCAAAAACGTTCTTTGGCTGCTCCCAGGAGACTACAACTCTCACTTTCTCTGGGTCCACATATACTCCTGCCTCTGAGATGACGTGACCCAAGAAGTGAATCTGTTCCATCCAAAAGTGGCACTTCGAGAGTTTAACATAAAGTTGATGCACTCTCAGTGTACTCAGAACGATATCAAGATGTGTGGCATGGTCGTGTCGAGTGTGAGAGTACAAAAAATATATCGTCCACGAAGACCACGACGAAGGAGTCCAAGTAAGGATGGAACACTCGGTTCATCAGTGACATGAAAACTGAGGGCATGTTCGTGAGACCGAACGACATGACTGTATACTCTTATAGACCATACATGCTCTTAAAGGCTGTCAGAGGTATATCTAATGGTCTAACACGCAACTTATGATAACTGGACCTCAAGTCGATCTTCGAGAACACCCTGGATCCTTGAAGCTGATCAAAGAGGTCATCGATCCTCGACAAGGGATATCGGTTCTTAACCACCAACTGGTTCAGCTTCCGATAATCCACACAAAGCCGAAGGGTACCGTCTACCTTCTTCGCAAATAGGACAGGCCAACCCCAAAGAGAAGTACTGGGTTGGATGAAACCCTTTTCCTGAAACTCCTCCAACTGCTTCTTGAGCTCCTGCAACTCAGGTGTGGCCATCTTATAAGGAGGAATGGACACCGGTTCCGCTCTTGGAATGAGCTCAATAGAAAAGTATACCTCACACTATGGAGGCAAACCTGAAAAGTCCTCTGGAAGGACATACCTGAAATGATACACCACCGGAGGAAAGTCTAGCTTCCAAATCCCCTGATCGTCCAGATAAAGACTAGAAATCTGGGCTATCACCCTTCCTAGCCCATGATGCTCGAGTTCTTCTCGACTCACCTGAACATCCCATTCGCCTTTATGAAGAAAAGATTCTCCCTCTAGTGAAACGAAACTCACTCTACAGTGATAATAGTCAACGACTGCCTGTAAAGGAACCAACCAGTCCATCCCGAGGATGACATCATAGCCTTTCATCTCTAGGACATAGAGATCCCATAAGAAATGATACCCTACAACCTTGAGAGGGAACTCTCTACACTGGCGTACACTAGATGTCCTCATCCCCAAAGGTGTTTCTAGTGTCAACGAGTCGGCAGAAGAAAGGATATAGAGCCCCATTCTCTCCACAACAACAACAAAGATAAAGCTATGCGTAGTACCAGTATCGAAAAGTGCTGAAGATAAAACTGAGGCTACTAAAATCGTACCTCGAACTGTAGAAGTGCAGGGATCTTAATCCTGATAGGTTTGCTCCAAGGTGAAAGACTGGCCTGCACCGTGGCCCTGTGCCCCTGTCTGACCACTCTGAGCTGAACCTCCCTGCTGGTGCTGAGGGACTGGTGGCTGACCGCCACGACCTCAACCTCCACCTCGGCCCGAACGGTCGGATGAACTCTAGTTCCCCGACTGGTGAGAAACTGGTGGGGCTGCTTCTGAACGAGGAGTCATGGAAGAACCCCGGTCACCAGCTGCTGGTGGGAAAACCTAGCAGAAACACTAAAGGTGACCCATATTTCCGCAAGATCGGCACTCCATGGGGTCTCTCTGGCACTGCGGCCTTGTGTGCCCTGACCAGCCACACTGGTAGCATACCACCTGGCTGCCTGACGATTCATATCGCTTCCTCGGATCACCGCACATAGACTCCCTACGGTGCTTCTTGCTATCATCTGGAGGAAAACTAGCTCTGGAAACAGAACCGCCTTGGCTCGCAGCTCCGGAGTCCCTCAGATTGTGCTCTGCAATCAGTGCCTGATTGATGATGGAAGTGATGGAAGTAAACTGGAAGATATTCACCTGCGAGCAGATCTCCCGCCTGAGACCATCCTTGAACATCCTTACTAAGAACACCCCACTCCAATCCCGGAGGGGTGTGAAACGCTGCAGCTCGGTGAAATGAGAGGAATACTCCATGACAGAAAGAGTACCCTGCTCTAAGCTCATGAACTCCCGGACTCGGTCGGCTCTCAAGGTCTCCGGGTAGAAGTAGTCATAGAACATGCGCTGGAACTCATCCCAAGCCATAACAAGATGATGACCCGCCTGTGAGATCACGTCCCACCACATCTTGGTAGAGTATTGGAGCATGTAGGTAGCGAGATTGGCCCACCTCTCTGGAGGTGTCTCTAGATGCTCGAATATAGTCAACATGGCTTCCAGCCATGACTCTACAGCATGAGGACCTCCTTCCCCCGAGAAAGTAGGAGGATGCTGCTGCTGGAAAACCCACATGTCAAGTATTCCATAGTCGTGGTAGGAGGTGGTACTCCCTGAAAGGTCTGTATCATCCTCATAAAACCTTCCCTAAACTGTGCATCAGTGCCTGCAACTGGTATGACAGCTGGTGCCAAGGCTGGACCGACTGGAGGATCGACATGAAGTCCCTGATCAGCCATATCTGGTGTCTGATCATTGCCTGACGACAGATGTAAAACCGGATGATGTCTCAGAGACATAGCTCTGAAAGATCAAAAGCACACCTTAGATTATAAAAAGAAGGACAGATAACATAAGAGTACAAAACGGGAATAAGGGAAGTAAACACACAAGTTTACAAAACATGACTAAACGATGTGTATAAAAACTACACGACATGTCTTCTTAAGCCACTAACATGGGCGTGTACCCCTTCCCTACAGGTCGTGTAACACCTCAAACTACACGGTGTGTTGACCCAACACACGGTGTGTACTTGAAAACTACTCCCCTGCCCGAGTCTCTTTAAAAGGCTAACCCACAAGGTCCGACATAACCCGAGACTACACGGTGTGTTCTGAACACACTCGACGTGTACTAGACACGGCTCTGGCGGCATATTTTTTTTAAACACACGGCCTTCTACATGGCTAAACCTTACACGGTGTGTTCCGAAAAAACACGGAGTGTATAGGTGAATGTGACATCGTCCCGTGTTGTTTGTGACACGGACAGGTACCTGATCAAGACCACACGGCGTGTTCAGAAAACAACACGGTGTGTCTAAGAGAAGGTGACGTTGACCCGTGTTGTTCGTGACACAGCCGGGTACCTGGACGGGACTACACGGCCTGTTCCTTTATAACACGATGTGTTCTACTCGATCATCCCCGACCCGTGTTGTTAGTGACACGGCCGGGTACACAGCTCTGAACTACATGGCGTGTACCAACCGTACACGACGTGTTCATGAAGTTATTCTCACGATACCGTGTTTCTTCTCACACGGTCAGTGACACGGCTTGAAGTCTACACGACGTGTATCCAAAAAGTACACACCGTGTATTCTGGGTTTTTATGGGCAGTAGCTCAGAAACTGCATAGAAGCCCAGAAACACTGAAAACATGGAAAAGAGGTGCCAAATTCCGATCCGTGAGGGTCCATACTCTCTGCGAATCAAATCTTGGCATCTCCTATAGTCATAGACAAGAGAAAACAAGATCATGATCCACCAATTTCCGATTCGAGAGGGCCCATAACACCTCAAGAATCAAAATTTGACATTCATTTAAGCAAAGAAGGAAACAAACAACCCTCTAACAAGGCAGCAAAGATTCTATCAAGCATCTATCACAAAAACATGCACACTCTACACAAAGTCTATCACAACAACTTGAAATCGCTAATGCACCCTAGATGGCATGGCAAGAATGAATGACATGTGATTTATACAGGTGCCTATATGATGCATGAGATGGCATACCCTCATATAATCGGGTTTCGACAGAAATAGAACTGCAATCGCCGAGAAAATAACAACACAAATCATTTGAATCACTCTATGTGAAAGCATATCAACTGTAAAATCTCAAAACCAGAAACTGCAATTAACGAGGTAGTATGGATTTTCCCGGTACACGGGTTAATTACTCCTGAGAATATCTTAATACCAAGTAACAGATCCATCCTATCCCTGGCTAAAGTCCCCAAACAGTAAAGAAAGAGAAAGGAACCCCTCTGATACCACTTTGTAACAACCCGAATCCGGATACCCTCCACTGGTGCCCCGTACCCGGTTCGCCACAAGACCTCAACCGCATTTCCCCAAACGCCAGAGGCTTCTGACTAGCAGCGAGGTCCTTGGTATGTTATTGGGGAAACTATTCCCTCATTTGGTCAGTTATACAATGAAAAGAAATTAACAGTAAATAGAAGAAGCAATAAACAATATGAAAAAACTGTAACCAAACAACAGAAGCAATGAATATATAGTAATGATGATAATGATGCAGCAGATACAAGTTTCGAAGGAAAGAAGCAAACACAACAACGTGCTGAAATACAAGTAAAAAAAAGTGCTAAAATAATAGCAACTCCAGTAGCATCGCAAGCCTAATCTTGGTCTCTTTCTCCCCATCTCCAAGCAATCAAGTACTGGAAGTCGAAGGGCGCTTGCCCTTATCTATACCTGCAACAACAAAGTCTTATTGGGACCAAAAGCATTGCCCAAATAGGATGTGAGATACAATACCAATAGCCAATCACCCAAAGATATGTTCCTAATAGTCAATGAATACATGGAAAGTAAAGTACAGGAAGAGTAACAGGAAATACACAGCAGCTACAATTCACAGTTCTAACATATTAAGTGTACAAGTAAACAACCAACAACAAGTAGCAAACAGGTAACCCTCTGGGTAGCTCTCACAGCTTAACCCCAATGGTTCAACCTAAAAAATACTAGCAACCCTCTAGGAGGCACACACAGTCACACCCCTTTGGTTCAACTAAAAGTAGACTCTCTAAGGAAGCACTCACCATCAATTCCCCCTATAGTCTCGTATCGTACTAAAGGCTCTCTGGGGAAGAACTCAACGTATCATTACCCCTGTGGCCCATGTTGAGGAACTAAAGACTCTCTAAGGAAGCACTTATCGTCAATTACCCCCGTGGTCTTGCATCGTATTAAAAGACACTCCGGAGAAGCCCTTACGTCTATTCTCCCTGTGGTCTACTACACTAGGTTCTCACAGTCCTGTGTGAAACTAACATGCTCAGTGCGCGTATATCGTCCAATTAAACCTCAAGAACTAATTGTCTATCATTCTAAGGCACAAAAGCGTAACAAATAAACAGTTCCACTATCCTACAACTAGGCATGACAATTGGAAAATGCCAAACAAGCAAAACAAGAATGACAAACATCCAGATTATAGCAAAACTACTCTATTCACAAAGGTAAACCTCTACTATAGCAATCAAGAAAGAAGGCAATCAATCAAGGGAAAAAAATAGGAAAACGCACAATTCCCATTCAAGGGAATTGGCGTAATTTGCACAAAAAATTCAAAGACTTCCTACAGAAGGGCACAAACCACCTACCTTGATGCCAGGGGATCAATATACTTGAACCACGAAGAATAATTATCCCAAGAACTCCATAGATCTGAGAAAACTCACAAATCATTTATCCTTAGATAACTTGATAAGGAGTAAGAATTGGAAAACAAGGCTCAAGAAGAAGGAAGAACTCACCGAGGCGATCCCGACGCAATCCACAGTGGCTGGAACGAAGATCATATGGAGCAAGGGGGCTCGAGGAAGATCCAGCCATACAGGTTGCACTCAGACGAATGGAACCTTGAAGAAGACGCTCTTGTGTGTCAGGCGCGACCCTGGTTCATTTAGTAAAAAAAAGAAAAGTTCACGGCGTGTACATTTAGAGTACATGGCATGTACAAGGTTTTTCCGTACTCCACAAAAATCAGCCTCCACGTCACCCCTACACACCGCGTGTGTGGACCGGGCACGGACAACACACTGCTTCAAGCTGGAGTAGAGTACATGACGTGTAATCTGAAAGTACACGGCGTCTACTTCGAAATTTTCCAGAAACTCCATTTTTCTTAAGAATTCCAGAAAAAGGAAAGGCGTACCTAAAACGAAGATCTTGTTTCTTACAGGAACCTCCTACGGTTTGGTGCCTAAGATGAGTATATCTGAGGTTCTTTCTATTTTTTCCTTGTGGTGTTGTGACATCTTAGATGACACACCCTATGGATTGAGATGACTAGTCATGTGTAGCTAAGGATGGTCTCAAGATGGAGTTTACCTCTCATTCAGGTTCCCTCTGGCTGGGATGAGAAGACTATTCTCTTTTAGTTGCTCATTTTCTTTAGGGGTTTTGGGGATCTTACTAAATATCATTATACTCACCCCAACACAGGATTTTCTACACATGTTTTGTGTTTTGTGCAAACCACATACCTTTCGATGGAGTCCTTGGAGGACCTAGAGTAGGTGGAGCTTAATTAGCTAGTTTGACCAGGGTGTTTACCAGAGCTTGGCCAAGGAGATTTCTGATGGTGATTTTGATGGAGATCCCATCTATCTGAGTAGGTTGGATTCTTTTGTAGTTTTATTTGGGTGGTCCCTGTATTTTCTCTTTTTTTACTTCTATTTTAATCTATTTTGGTATAGATGTATACATGAATTTAATTTCAGTTTATAAATATATATATATATCTGCACTGTTTCATGGAGGTTCATGTGGGTGCATGCATACAGGTACCTTAGGATAAGGCCTCCTTATGTGTGATAGCCTTCTCAGTGCTGGTCTCAAGCCCCAGGACTATGATAGAAGGTTTGATGAGTTGTGACTCGAGCCCCATTTGGTCAGGTCATGATAGTCGCTTTCACCACTATAACCATCACCGCTCTTTCCACCACAGATCTCGCCACCCAGCTCACCACCACTACTTTAGCCACCTTAATCAATGCCTCTACACTACCTGCCCTTCTTATTTTCGTTTTTCTACCCTCCCCTTATTTTTTTCACCACTCTACCTACCACTCTCTACCACCTCTCTCGTCAACACCCCTCTCGCTGCCGCCCCTATTGTCACCACCTATCTTGCTGGTCCTCTCACTACAATCACTCTCACCACCGCCACTCCCTAGCACACCACCCTTCCATCGTTTCACCTTCTTGGTAGAACCCAAAGGTAAGGTTTGAACCTTTTTATTATGATTTAATCATTTCTATGGAATTTGAATAATTTTTTGAGCTCTATTCATCCTATATTTGAATTTAAGGACCATTTGTGATAGGTTACCCCATGTATTTTCCATTTAATTTGAGAACCATGGTTATTTTCAAATTTATCTCTATGTTTTTTATATCATGTAATAACATTAAACATGTTTATATGTTATTATAAAGGAAAATAAAGTTTTATGTTATTTTTATTCAAATTCCAAGGACTTATCAATTGTTGAACTCGTTAAAAGTATTTTTTAATAAACCATGCACACCACGTGTTTGAGAAATTTAACGAAATATCTTTATAAATAAATTCTAATATTTTATAATGTGTTTGGTCATTAAAAGTGAATTCTCAATAGGTGAAATATTTTTAATTTTCATTTCAATCAATAATTGAAATTCTAAGAATTGATAAAATAATTAAATATTTCTTTAAAATAAAATACGAGGATTAAAGAATGTTTTTTATTTTGAAATCAATGTTAATCACTAAATTTATGATTTAAAAATTATTCTTATGTTAATTGGATTTCAAACCAAGAGTTTGAGTGATTTTAATGTGTTTAAAATGTTAGAAAATGATGATTTATTTTTAATGTGACGAGTTGACACTTGCGATCTATATTTTTGTAACCACTTTTTTAGCCTTGGTTAATTTCTATATCAATGTGTTGGCGTGATTAAAGCTTTTATGATTTCAAAATTATATGGATTATTTCAAAAGGGTGTGCTTTCCAATGTGGATAGGATAGTGAAACTTATTGTGTATTTGAATGTTTTCTAATGGCCATTTAAATCCTAGTGTGATTCCCCATATGAGTTTTAGAGGTGTTTTGATAAAATTGATCCAAAGAGTAGATTGAGATGGCTTTTATAAATCAAAAAATGACTTGGAATTACAATAATGTATTGAATAAATCCTAGGAAAATTATATTTATTGATCCTATAGATGAAGGCGTTCTAGAAATAACACAATCCTCGATCTCATGGAAGAAGGCATTCTAGGGACACTATATTTATGTGGTTTGATGGAACCTCTAGGGGTGTGGATAGGTTTATTATTGATTACCTAGTTTCATTATTGCCAGTTAAATTATTTTTTTATTAATAGATCCTAGTTATGATGCTCATGACACTAGACTACTTTTATGTGTTACTACATATTTGGTAAAACTTTATAGAATTTTTTTTATTTTTCTAATGTATTTCAAACTTGTTTTTTTATGTAATATTAAAGTGATATCTTAGATTTGGTAGGTTGTGGTGACCTAATTTAATATCACACCTATATTTTATAGGTTCAGGTTTATTGTGGATTGTTTCTCTTCATTTGGATCTTATGAGAGGGATATATAGTTGGATGGTGACCCAATTTGAAAATCTTTTGTGTATTCATTTTGTTAAATATTAATAGTAATGAATCAAATTGTAGAGATATGGATAAATAATGGATTACTACCAATCATATGATAAAAGTGTATGGAGATGGAGTGAAAGAGTTTATCATGTTTTCAAAAGATCGTGCATATGACCCTTCTCAAATCCTTCGTTCAGGTTTACATTGTTGTTATTCAAGACTAATTTTTCTAGAGGTGTTAGAAGAACACTTGCTCTGTCATAGAATAGATTGAAGTTATACATGTTGGAATAAATATGGGAAAAAGTGAAGGTAGCTAGTGGCCGGGATAACGCTACATTTTATTGATCATATGATATGATTACAAGTTTGGAAAATAAAGGACATATCGAGGTTGTGATTAAAAATTTGAATGATGATGAAGATTTTATTGTGTAAATGATAAGGATAATTGAATATAAACATCATGATTGACTAAAATTGTTTGAGAAGTTAAATAGTTTTGAAAAGTTACCATTTTATATTGGTAACCCTAAATATACAAAAATTTCAGTCGTACTTAAGCTATATAATTTGAAAAAACAATGGACGAAGTGACACATGTTTTATAGAACTACTTTCTCTCTTGAATGAAATTATCCCCGAAGATAATGAGCTCCCAATCTGAACATTAGATGCCAAAAAAATTCTATGCTTGATGGGTATGATCTCAGAATGAATACGCATCTGACCAAATCACTGTATACTATTTCACAAGGATAAAAAATCACTTACAAAAAGCCCAATGTGTAGTACTTATCAATACAAGAAATATGAATCCGATATTACCAAAGTTTTATGTTACTTTCTAATCATTCCAAGGATTAGGTGATTATGTGGAAGTGAGGAGACTATTTGGAAATTGATGTGGCACACAGATACATGGAATAAGGATCAGAAACAATGCCACCCGACAGACTCTCATCAGTAGATGAGAATTGATCATGAGTATCCTATATTTGTAAATGAGTCAAGAAACCTTCGTCTTGCATTATCTACATATGGAGTAAATCATTTTGGGTTTCAAAGTAGCACTTACAGTATATTACTGTTTGTGATATTAAATTATAACTTTAATCCATGGTTATGCATGAAACAAAAATACATCATGTTATCTATTCTTATATCAGAAAAAACCAGATAATGAAATTGATGTTTATTTTTCTCCATTGATCAAGGATTTGAAATTATTGTGAGATTTAGGTGTTTTTTTGTTAGATTCTTACTGAAATTAAGATTTCAAGGTGAGATCCATGTTTTATGGGATGATAAATGTCTTTCTAGATTGTGTAAATTTGTTAGGATATAATATTAATTGAACTCAAGAGTGTCCCATTTGTGAACATCGTACACAACCAATTATGTTGAAACATTAATCATTGAATGTGTTTCTAGGAAATAATATATTTATATCCTGATGACATAAGTACTGATCATGGATGACATTATTCTATGGATGTTTAGAATAATGTACTTCACCGTCTCCAATAATAGTTTATCAATTGTTTGATAATGTAAAATATGTGGACACTTCTTTTGTTAAAAGATTTTCAAAAAACCATACGAAAACCGGTTAGAAAAAGATATTATAGTTTTTTTGAATTACCATACTGGAATTGTCTATGCGTTAGTCATTTTCTTGATATTATGCATGTTGAAAAAAATGTATGTGATAGTGTCATCAGAACATTGATAAATGAAATCATAAAAATAAAGGATGGATGTAAGGCTAGGTTGGACATGGTTGACATAGAAATATGATATGATTTGGCACTAATTAAGGGTGAAAGATGAACTTTTCTTCTTCTAGCTTCTTATACTATTTCCAACCAGGAGAGATATTAGTTTTAAAACTTCTTGAATAACATAAAGGTTTCATTTGGGTATTCATTGAATATCAAGAATATCATGTTAATGACAGATTTAAAGATAAGGGGTTTGAAATAAAATGACTTCTATATTTTGATGTAAGATCTAATTAATATAGCTTTACATTGGATTTTTCTCAAGAATTTCAATCATACCTTAACCAAGATATGTTTATTCCTAAAAGCTATATACAAGAATGTTATTAACCCGATGAAATTACCGACTATGGAAAGAGAAATTGCCTTCATATTATGTGAATTAGAAATATTCATCCTTCTAGCATTATTTGATATGATGGTTTATTTGTTGGTTCACTTGGTGAGAGAGATACAACTATGTGGTCCTATATACAAAAGCTAGATATACCCCATTGAATGATATATGATAATTTTGAAAGGTTATGTCAAAAATTGAAGTCATTCAGAGGTTTGTATTACAGAGGGATATATTATTGATGAAACCATTGAATTCTATACCTTACACCTATTCGGTGTGGAATGCATTGGTCTACCAAAATCTCATTACATATGGAAGCTTGTGGGTGATGGAATTTATGGAAGATATGTTTTCACAGTCAATAATATAGATCAAGAGCAGGACCGACTTTACGTTTTTCACAACAGTTTGTACGATTACACATATATTAAAACCCAAAAAGATGTTCTTAGGTATTTGAATCCATCAAGGGATAAACTATGGACATAAAATACACATAATAAACCATTTATAGGATGGTTTTAGGAAAATATTTCAAAGGAGTTAGATGAAAATTGAGATTCAATTTTATAATGACTTCGACGGATTGCTAATGGAACAAGTGTGTATTTATTATCTTATAATAGTTATGTAATTAATGGTTATAAATTCTACACAATTGAACATGATGAAGACAATACCATACAAAATAGTGAAGTTACAATTAAGACTGAAGCGAGGTATGTGTCTATTACCAAGGAAAAAATCCCATTTACGTGAATATTTTTTAATTTGACATCATCAACCAAATATGGGTGTTGGATTATACAAGATTCTAAGTGCCAAGTTTTCAATGAAAGTGGGTTGATAATAAAAATACTGTTAAAATAGATTAATTGGGATTCATGAAAGTTGGTTTCAGTAAGGAATGGAATAAACAAGAATCATTTATAATGGAATCATAGGTAGTAAAAGAATTTTATGTTCTAGATCCCGCAAACTAAATATGGTCAATTGTTCTGTTATCGACCCAAAACACTGATGGGTCAGATAAAAATTCAACTAAGGAAGACCCTTTCATTGGGATATCTCAATTATTTTAAAATGGTCCCACTGTAGATGGTGTTTTTTATGTTATAATAAACCATAATTAAAGGATTTGGATAGTCAATAGAGGGGTAAAATCAATTCTTCCTTAAAAAAGGGAGTTCAATAATCAGGTTATATGTTTTTTGTAATATACTTTATGTTACCTCATGTTATCCATAATTAAGGGATTTGGATAGTCAATAGAGGGGTAAAATCCATTCTTCCTTAAAAAAGGGAGTTCAATAATCAGGTTATATGTTTTTTGTAATATACTTTATGTTACCTCATGCTATTATCGATTTGGTACTACATTTTATAATCTAAATTAAATGTTAAACCAATTTTTCAGATAATGACTTCCACATGTGCTAGTGATCCTAATCTTGAGGAACAATAGGCCTCTCAAACTGTTGTTGCTCACAGTGTAGAAGAACAATGACCTTATAAACATACTAATGCTCACAATACTGAGTGACCATAGGTTTCACAATCTATCGATGCTCCTTGTGCAGAGGTACAATGACCATATACACATGTTGATGCTACTAATCAAGAGGAACAACATATTGACATAATTGAATCTAAGGAAATGGTAGGCGATAAAGGACCAATGATGCAAAAAAAATAGGAGTGATGCAGTTTGATGGTGTTAGTAAAAATCATTAGTAAAAAAAACAAAGGCATCAAATACGAGGTTGGATGGACTGCATGAGGCCAACATGTTAACCCCAACAAGGCCATGTTCTGTAGTTACATTGTAATTTTTAATCAAAAACTTATGCCAATTTCCATAGATTCATGGAAACATTTTGGGCCCATGCTTAATACACTTATGTGGGATGGGATTATGGTAACATTATGATATCATTTCTTAATTTTACTAAAAAATAAAATAATGAAACATTGAATTACTCTTAATCATCCTTTGTAGAGTACATTTATAGTAGATTAATCCCACAATAAATATGCATTAATTATTTCTGGAATTATTCCCATAGTCTTTCACACAATTCTAGTGAGACATCCTCTTAATGATATTGAAGAGAAAATAAACCTGCACCCACTGCTTATGTATGCACACCCGATAACCCAAGAAGCATGTGATGTGTTTACTTGTTGTTTTGCAGATATGTCTTTTTAGGTACATTGTGGTTATTAATAAATTATTTAACAATACACAAACCCCTTTGATTGACACTATTTTATTTATGAAATAGAAACTGAGTGATGAAAATAAGGAACGGGCAACCAAAGCAATGTACCCCTACCGTAAAGTATGGATGGGGTACATTTAACTTGAAAAAAGATGGTACATATTTTAAATCTACCATAATACTTTTATATCATATGAAACAAAATCATAAATATGTTAATATATTTATATGAATATCAATGAATCCCAATCTAAAAGGCACTTCCATCCCATACCATGTGCTATGGAAGGAGGCATGTTTAAATAAAGATAAGTTACTAATAGATGAAAATACAAGCAAATTATGGGAAACAATTGTAAGTATGACATAATAATAAAAAATTTTATTTAAATTTATATTACATATTAATGATTACTTATTTTCTTATATTTTCTATCTGATATAGTCATTGGAATTAGAAACACCTCTACAGGATGAAAACCTACTATCAATGGCCTTGATGTGGCTAGAACAGTATAGATGTGTCAATGATTCGGTTTTTGGGGTGACACCCCAAAAATATTTTGAGAAAAAAAACACTAGGAGGATAAATTGGAGAAATTAAAGATTTGAAGGTAAGATTAGATTCCCTTGAAGAAAAATTTCGATGGAAGTGTGAGTTTTTAGAAACTGTTATGAGGAGGGTGAAACAAAGAGAAGAAGAAACTAAAAAACAACCACTGTGTGAAGATCCCTCCACCCCCACCAGCTTCAAGGTGACCCATTCCCCTAAAGGAGCTGTCTTAGTCGATGTAATCAATATTCTATTAATTGTTTCTATGAAATGTGAATGAGACAGACACTAAAACCTTTCCTATACTAATATTCTATAGGTTTAAAATGATTGTGATTTATATATATCAAAAACCCACCCATTTACTTATAGTGAGGTTTACAATGTTCAATATAAAAAATGAAAATCTACACAATAGACCACTTCCAACAGGTCATGTGAGCGTGAAAATTAGTGAAGCTCATGATCTAAGCACTGAGCTACCCATTCCACTTGATAACGATGATATTCATATGGCCGACCAAGATATTAGAAAATTCATTACATAAACATAAAACCTTGTAAAAAAATATATCGACAAGGAGGTATTAATTTAAAATTTATTTTTCGAGCTAAACCTTAAAAAATTTATGAAAAAAGCTCTGAACTGATGAATATTATTATAGATGGACAAAGGGAAGGGGGTGAAATGAAAGGCTAACTCAAAACCATCTAAAGGATTTACTAAATGATCGAAAAGATATTCCAAAATCACATTTACCCTACCAATTCCATATCCACATTTACTAACATTGATGGTTCATGTGGATACAAAGTTACAAAATGGAAGTCACATAGTTGATTTTGATGAAACTTTGTACTAAGAGGAAGGTAAAGACTTCATTGATGTTGAGAATGTAAATGAAATCCTCAACTACTAATGGCTAGGTTCCTCAGTTGTAAATGTATACATGAGGTCTTTTTTCATGATTTAATTTTCCAAAATCTCATATACTATGTTAATTATGACTAAATAAATTTCATATTTTTGGTTAGCGTATATATCAATACCTATTGAATGGATTTACCCATGATTTTTTGGGCCCATTAGTCCTTATTCCACCTCTGCATAACAAAAAGAAATAGAATCCAAAAAAATGGATGAAATAGTGGCAGGCCTGATCAAATCATTTGAAATAAAACCTAGAGATGAAAAAATATTCTTAATACCAACACTGTAGGGGTAAAACTCTATTATTGAATCATATCAAATATGTTTTCATTTCATTCATTAATTTTTTCCTTTTTGTGTTTTTAGTCAACATTGGATGCTCAACATGGTTAATTTAGAGACTCCAAATATTTATTTCCTAGATTCACTACATGGATACCCATTTAATCAACCACACATGATGGCATTAGAAAAACTTCAATACACTTCATATAGTGTTTTAGAACTAAACATCAAGTAATATAATTTATATTATGTTTCAATGGGTATTATTTTATGATAGGGTGGTGCATCAATATCATAAAAAACAAGGAATTTGGCTAGGGGATAAGAATAAGGATCCTGAAAAGTTCTAAAAATATACATGTATCAGGGTATATATATTATTATTTCACTATCCAAATACATATAAAACAAATTACTTATTTTTCTCAATGTTTTTTAGTTTCTAAAATAAAAAAATAGAATAGATTGTGGTTAATATGATTATAAATTTATGAGAGAGATCATATTCCATGAACAAACTAGAATCCTTGAAGAGGTATTTTTTATGATAATTACTATTTCATTTAAAATATTTATTAATACTTTGTGTATTTATATTTTTATTGTACTACTATGATTGTCAAAAATAATCATATTAACGATATCATATAGATTTGTTTAGAAATTAATGGGCAACATACTTGAAGAAAAAATGTACTCAAATAACATAGATATGTGACTTCCATAGAAGTAATGAATTGTTTCATATTTATTTTTAATATATTACTTTTTTAGTATTAATCATATAATAATTGTTTTCTTTTACAGGTGGATTCCTTTGTTCAACTTGGGATGGCTTGTTCGATGCTGCTCATGCTCATGAGATATTGGGATTTGGGGATACAACTGAGTTAATGAAAACAAAGGAATGGTTCAAGAATGTATAAAACCATAATGGAAAGGTGAATTAATAATGATTTAATTAATCATTTTATATACAATATGTAAGTTAATTTCTTTATCATTTTAATCTAACACATATTTAGTTTTTTTCACAGATCCTTATGCTATATATATATATTACGTCTCTTTGTCGAGATGCCATCACTACATAGAGTTGATGTTATTTAGCTAGAAAAACATTATAATTGATATATAGTAGAGTGAAAGAATATCATGTGATCATTACAGTGAATTCTCATGATATAATGGTCACATGATCTTCCACTACTCTCATATATTTCAACAACGAGAAAGGTTTTTCATCTAAGAACATCGATTCAATATAAAGTGTTGATAGTTCTAAAAAGCAAGTGAATAAAAATCATGATAAAATCGGTAGTTAAGGTTTGTTTTAAGATTTTGGGATGTGTAAGAATTGACCAAACACAAATTTGACACACGGTGTAACAATTATGAATCCAAGTGATTCTTTCTATTTAAAATTGACATAAATTTTAGTAAAAAAGATAAAAAACATACTCATAAAACAAGAAAACCTATTCATATTATTTGGATACTTCATTAAAACGGTCCATAAGTCATTTGTGATTTGTAGACATCAATTGAACCTCAATATGATACACGATGTGCATGAATGAATCAAAGAGTATCTTTTTATTTAAAATTGAAATTAATTTTAGTAAAAGGAGAAAATGAAATATTGAAAACCAATAAAAAATATTCATATTATTTTTATAATTTAGGAGAAAAATTCCTAATTCATTTGTGACATGTAAGAGTCAAACACAACTTAGTATGAATAATAATGTGATCAGTATGACTAAATGAGTGTCTATTTATTTAAAACTGATATTAATTTTAGTATAAAGAAGAACTAAAATACTAAAAATTGAGAAAAACATTCATATTGTTTTGATACTTTAGAAAAATGATCCATAGGTCACTTATGACATGTAAGAACCATACTCACATAAATTAGATGCACAGTGGGACCACTATAACTCTAAGTGTGTCAAATTATTTTAAATTGACATTAATTTAGGTAAAAATAACAAGTGACATGTTGAAAACCAAGAAAACACATTTGAATTATTTTGATACTTTAGGAAAATGATCCATATGTCATTTTTGATGTGTAGAAATCAGTCGTCCCAAAATATAATACATGATGTGATCAGTATAATTCCAAGTTTTTCTATTTATTTAAAATTGACATTAATTTTAGAAAAAAGAATAGGTGACATATTGAAAACTGAGGAAACACATTCAGATTGTTGCGATACTTTAGGAAAATGACACATAAGTCATTTTTGATGTGTAGGAATTGAACACACCACAATAGGATGCATTATGTGACCAAAATAACTATAAGTGGTTCTTTTTATTTAAAATCAGCATTAATTTTAGTAAAAATAAGAAGTGAGTCACTGAAAATCATGAAAATAAATTAAAATTATCTTAATAATATAAGAAAATGATCCACAATACATTTTTGATGTGTAGGAATCAACTTCACATTAATATGATGCATGTTGTTACAGGCATAATTCAATATGGATCTATTTATTTAAAATTAACTTTAATTTTAGTAAAATGAGTAAGTGACATAATGAAAACCAATCAAATACATTTAGTTTGTTTTTATACTTTTGGAAAATTATATATAAGTCATTTTTGAGGTGTATGTATCATCCTCACCTCAATATGATGCATAATGTGACTGCTATAACTATAATAATTCCTTTTTATGTAAATTTGACATTAATTTTAGTAAAAAGCAAAATTAACATACTAAAAACTATGAAAAAACATTCTGATTATTTTGATATTTTATGAAAATTATATATAAGTTATTTGTGACATGTAGGGATCCACCACACCACAATATAATGCCCTGTGTGACTGGTGTAACTCAAAGTATCTATTTTTATTTAAAATTGATATTAATTTTAGTAAAAAAAACATGTAAAATTCTAAAAACCAAGAAAATACATTCATATTGTTTTGATAATTTGGGAAAACAATCTATGAGTCAGTTTTGATATGTAAGAGGCAACCTAATCTCAATCCGATGCACGATGAGACCACTATGACTCTATGTGTGTCTTTTTTTATTTAAATTTGACTTTAAATTAAGTAAAAAGGACATGAAAAATATTGAAAATAGAGAAAATCATTCATATTATTTTGAAACATTATGAAAATAGTCCATGAGTCAGTTTTGATGTGTAGGAATCAACGAAACCTCAATCTGATGAATGGTGTGACCGATATGAATAAAAGTGTCTATTATCAATTTAAAAGTGATATTTTAGTTCAAAAATGTTTCACTCAATAAAAACCAATAAAAATCAATATGTTTTCCTTGATAATTTATGACAGTAATTCATAAGTTATTTTTGAGGTGAAAGAATTAGTCTCACATCAAACCGATGTATGATACGAACAGTATAACTCAAATACTTATTTCCATTTTGAAATGGAATTATTGTAAAAAAACTAAACTGGTATACTAGAAACCAAGAAAACATATTCGAATTGTTTTAATACTTTAATATAATAATATATAAATCATTTGTGATGTGTATGAATCAAACACACACTAATATGATGCATGGTGTGACCATTATCACTCAAAGTGTCTCTTTTTATTTAAAATTGACATTAAATTTAGTAAAAAGAACCACTGACAAAATGAAAACCAATAAAACACATTCTTGTTGTTTTGATAATATAATACAATGATCCATGTGTCATTTTTAGCATGTAGGAGTCAACCACATGTCAATCTGATGCACAGTGTGACCACTATCACTCCAAGTGTGTCTTTTTACATAAAAGTGACATTAATTTAAGTAAAAAGAAAAAGTTGTATACTGTAAACCAATAAAAACATTTTTATTATATTGATACTTTATGAAAATTATCCACGAGTCATTTGTTACATCTATGAATGAACTACACCTCAATATGATGCATGGTGTGACTGGTATGACTAAAAGTGTCTGTTATTAGTTTAAAATGTACATTTTTGTTCAAAACCCATCACTCACTAAAAACCATGAAAACATTATCCAATAGTATTTATAATTTATTAATATCATTTATATATAATTTTGACGTGTATTAAGAAATCATAGGTTAAACCGACACACGATGCGACAAATATGACTGAAAATGTCTGTTTTTAGTTTGAAATAACAGTTTAGTAAAAAAATACAACTGACATACTAAAAACTAATAAAACACATTTTATTTGTATTTATGCTTTATGGAAATGATCCATATGTAATTTTTGATCATTATTAATTATCCTCACCTGAATTCGATGGTGTGGCTAATAAAAGTGTCTTTTTTTATTTAAAATTGTCATTAATTTTAGTAAAAAAAGTGACATCCTAAAAACTGAGAAAATCCATTGGGATTAGTTTGAAAATTTATGAAAATGATCCATGAGTCATTTTGTGACATTTATAAGTCATCCAAACCTCAATCCAATGTACGGTGTGACCTCTATGACTCCAAGTGTGTCTTTATTTAAAATTGATATTAATTTAAGTAAAAAAGAATAAGTGACATACTGAAAGCTAAGAAAATACATTCATATTGTTTTGATACTTTTGTAAAATGTTCCATGAGTCATTTTTGATGTGTAGTAATCCAACACACCTCAATATTACAGACGGTGTGACCGGTATGACTAAAAGTATCAGTTATCAGTTAAAGATTAATATTTTAGTTCAAAATGTGTCACTCACTAAAAAACAATAAAACAAAATTTGATTGTCTTGATAATTTAGGAAAGATATTCATAAGTCATTTTTGATTTTTATAAAGTAGTTTTTCATCACGAAAATTCATGATGTGATTTATATGACTCAAAATGCGTGTTTCCAGTTTGAAATGACATTTAAAAAAAATAAATCCAATATATTTAAAACCAAATAAATGTATTCAGATTGTTTTGATACTTTAGGAAAAAGATCCATAAGTTATTTATGATAGGTAGGAATCATCTTCACCTTAATACGATGCATTATGCGACCAGTATAACTCCAAATGTGTTATTATTTAAAATTGAAATTAATTTTAGTTAAAGAAAAAGTGACATACAGAAAACCAAACAAACACATTCTCATAGTTTTAATATTTTAGGAAAATGAACCACAACTCATTTGTGACATGTAGGAATTAACCCCACCTCAATATGACCCACGGTGTAACCCTTATAACACCAAATGTTACTTATTTATTAAAATTTAACATTTTATTAATATATTCTTTCATATTAATGGTCAAGTGATTTCATTATAATATTACCAAAAAAATATTTGTTTTCTTATATAGGCAGATTCTTATTCTTATGTTGAGATTATTTTTTGGAAACTAATACCATGGGTAGACATTTGTGAGAGGGGATCCTAGGCATAAAAAGATAAAACATTAATGTTTATAAATGTTTATTGGATAATTATAAATGTAATTATATATAAAGATGTTTGAAATGTATATAGTAGTGTTTTTCTGTATTCATTATTTCAAATTAATTTAAATTTAATTATATATTTTTCATTCATAGGTTATAGGTTTTTTTGGATGTGTTGTTATATTTACAGTACATTACAACAAACCAAGACTTTATCAGTGCTATTTTGAGGGTTGATAAAGGCCCTCATTTATCAAGACTATTTAAAGCACTAATAAAGGGTGGACTTTATTAGTGATAAATGAGTGTTGATAAGGAGGCCTTTATCATCACTACAATTAACAATGGGTTTTTAGTACTTTTAAAATCCATTTTTGCACACTGTAAAAGGGTATATCTGTAGTAGTGGTGGTGCAATAAATTCAAAGAAGTATACCTCAATTTTTCTATTGTGTGGTAGCATAATGATAGTGACCAGGATAATGTTTCTTTTTAGGGTTGAAACAGTTTTCTATTTTAATTATTTTTACCATTAAGTCTTTTTATATATAGGGTTTCTTATTTTTTTGTGGATTTCAGTCATTTCCTTCTATTGGAAAACAATTTTGAAGTTATCATCTTTGGAGGAGTAGGGTTTCATTCTTCTTTGTTTTTGGGTTTTCAATGGTTCATTTGAAGTCTATTTGTTGGCATTCTTTACATAGGTTAGTTATTTGCAGGTTTCTATTTTTTCTTATAGATCAGTTCTCATGCATTTCAGGTGTCACGTGCATCAATTTGTAAAATTGAATAATTGTTTTGCGCATAGTGATTTAATGTCAGTTGGGACAATCCACAAGTAATGGTGTTTTGTTTATTTTGGTTGATGTGAGTTTTTTATAGAGTTATGTATCTTGAAAATCATTGATGGAGAGTTCAAGAAAACAAGATATGGTTAATAGATGTAATTTTGGAAACATGGGTTGATGTTGACTTTAGTGGTGTTTTGATATATTTTACTTTGGTTTCTTTTATTTTAGTGAATGTTGTTGTTTGGTCTTTAACATTCAGTTTTTATGTGGATTTCAGTACACCATAACGTGACTATGACAATGGAAAAAATGGATCATAGAGGTTCATGATATTTTATATTGATTAACTAATAATTTAAACAGAATTTTAGCATAATTACCAACACAATGACATTATATAGATTTTTAATTGTTATCAAAATAAAAATTATATTCATTAATGGTAACTAAAAATAAAATTTTAAAGAGGGTTTGAATCATGGAATGGATGTATGGAGTTGGACAACATAAAAATAGAAAATTTTGTTTTTTAGTAGATGCGGTTTGGTTTAATAGGCGAGTTTTAAATTGGAAACTAAATTAAACTGAAAACCATAATGGTTTATTCAACCCACACCAAAAACCGAACAGCTAAAAAAGAAACACAATTTTAGTCTGGTTTGGTTTGTTTTTTGATTTTGTTCTGATTGGGTGTTTTTTCTACCCACCCTTCAATAGAACTGCCCTAATTATTGTAATATGATTCTAATTCAATATTATTCATTAGAAAAATTTATAACTACAATAAATAATATATAGGGTTGAATTTATCTCAATATTTTTCATACTATTGTGTATCCCCCCTTTCTCCCACTGAATTTAATTATTTCCTCTATACAAGTGTGAATATCATATTGATACCTTGTACATGAGTCTTTAATATGTTTGTATGGTTTGTGATTTATTTGGTTCTTGGAAGTATGACTATATTTATATTTTAGTTTCCCTAATCTAGTGATGATTAGACATCATTCGACACTCGATATCCCCTTTTTCATGCTCAAAATGAGATTTATCACTACTTTTTAAATATTAATAATGTTAGCACTAATAAAATCCCACAAAATTTATCATCGCTAAAAAAAACTGATGAATAAAAGTCTTTCTCAGTGATATAATTACAACTAATAAAACTGGGTTTTTAGTAGTAATAAGTTCATTTTTACAGGGTAATACTATTGTTAGTGTTAAATTCTAGAAGTGATAAAGGAAAACTACAACTACTGCTGTTTGGTGCAATATAGACACCAAAATGTAGTAGTCGATATAAAAAAACACAATTAAGATTGTGGAAATTCAATATGTTAATATAATTGAAAAAATATTTACATTTAATCATTTATGTATATATAGATTTTCATTGAATCATTCCAATTGATATAAATAATCTAATAATTACGTAGATGTACAACAGTTACTAATGAAAAAAATTACTACCAATATAAAAAGAATCTAACTCATAAGAGAACATATACAATGATCAAATCATCCTCATCCCAAAGAAGTTTATAAATATATTATAACAAATTATTTTAGTAATACTATATGAGGAAATGAAATTATATTTTAATAGTTATGTTATATAGTATGTGATAAATTTTAGTAAACATTTCTCACCAATTGTACCATGGGTTAGAATGAAAGATGATTAAATCCTTCAGGTAAAAAATAAATCATTAGCCAATATTCTATAGGTTTATGTAAATTCAAGATCGGTTACTCACTTTTAAGAATTTTACATGCATTTTGAACTAAAATATGACTGAAATTGAAAACACACTCTTTCAGTTGTAGATATTTAATCACATGTTAGAATGACATGTGGTTTATTACTACTAGTAAAAATTGATTCATTGGTTATTGTGATGGTGTTTTAAATAAATTTTAGGTTACTTGTTTGGTTTCTATCATGTGATATAGGTTTTGAACTAATACATCACTTTTAAATTGAAGGCACACATTTTTATTCATACCAGGCATATCATGTGTCAAAATGACGTTTTTATTATTCATACATGATAAAAATTATTCAATATTGTTTAAGACTTTAAATAATAATCTAATAATATTTTTATCAATTTTGAACATATAACATGGATTTTAGACTAAAATATATCATTTGAACTAAAAATATGCATGTTCAATCGTACCAGCCACACCGTATGTCAAACTGACATGTCATTTATTCATAATGGTGAAAAATGATCCATCAGTCATTGGAATCAATTTTTAGATCAATATAAGATCATTTGGTTGGATTTTAGTATGTGAAACAGGTTTTTAACTTAAATAACCATTTGAAATTGAAGTCCTATACTTTCTTTCATACTAGGAAAACCACACATCAGGATGATGTGAGGTAAATCCATACCTAACAAAAATGATTCAACATTCATCATTTTCTATTCTCTTGAAATTATGAGTGTTTCACCCCAATTTGGTGCTTGTGACACACATTTTGAACTAAAATATTATTTGTAAATTGAAAACATACAGTTTCAGTCATATTAACTGTACCTCATGTTAGAATGATGTGTGGTTTATTACTAAATGTCACAAATGATTCATTAGTCATTGTGTTAGTATTTTACATATATCCATGTTTATTTTCCTAGTTTTGAGTACGTGATACATGTTTTGAACTAAAATATCACTTTTAAGTTGAAATTTGTTTTTTTAGTCATCCCGGATACACCACATGTCTGAAGGATCTATAGTTAACTACTACACAATAAAAAATGAACAATGGATCATTTTAGTTGAGTTTCATGTCTATAAAAATTTTTTTCCTTGGTTTTGAGTATGTAATGTGTGTTTTTCACCAAAATATGACTTTCAAATTGAGAGAATAAACTTTTAGTCACACTAGTTTCACCACATGTCAGAGTAGAACATGGAATATTCTTGTAGGTCAAAAATTATTCATTTTTTATTGTGATTTATTTTCACATAAATTAAAAATGGGTTTCTTGGTTTGGATCATGTGATGCATGTTTTGAACTAAAATATCTCTTTTTTAAATTGAATACACACACTTGTAATCATATAAGAATAAATATGGGTTAGAATGATGTATAATTAATTCTTATATGAAAAAATAGTTGAATATTCTCTATAATAGTTTTTCAAATCATTCTATGTGTGTTTTCTTATTTTAGAGTGTGCGGTGTCCAGTTTAAACTAAAACCTGACATTTGAATTGAAAACATACACTTTCAATAATATCAAACACATTTTGTGTTGGAATGAACAAAAATATATTTCCATGATAGTTAAATTATTTTTTGGTAATTTATATAGAGTTTTATATAGATCTATAATCATCTTAGATGTTTATAGCACGTGGCACACATTGTAAAATAAAATATCACTTTTAATATAAAAAATAAACTCTTAGTCATACTGGTTTGACCACATGTTATAATGTTATGGAGTTGATTCATGAAGGAATTAAATGAGTCATAAATAATTAACATGAGTTTTATAAAAGTCAAGTTGTTCTTTGATCATTTAAGGAATGTTTATAAAATATAAAAATGTTTTTTTGTCATTCCTATTATCTCACACATCAGATTCATGATGATTTATTCTTATTTTTCATAAATGAGTTGAAGATAAATGTATTATGTTTTTATAAAAATATGATACTTTTAATGAGTTTTTTATATCATATTCATGTTTTTATAAGTGAAAATACTTTTAATAGTTAGATACACTTTTTATATAAATTCAATTAAAAAATAATCTTGGAAATTCTCATTGATTTTCCCAATCTTCATCTTCTCAATGTTATAATAGCCAAATTTTCCATACAAATTTTGATTTAAAATGTGTTAGTCATATTGTTATGTATTTATAAAAAATTCATATAAAATATAGAACTAATTTATTATTTCATTAATAATATTAATAAATCCGGAAGAGTTTGACGGTTATCAGGTGAAAAATTCTTTAATGATTCAATGTTGGTTAGCCATATGAAATGTATTTTCAATACTTAATTAAGTAGTTGTGTTGTTCTTAGATTTTTATGAATCCATGAATCCAACTATGAAATTTAATGGGATATAAATAAGAGCATAAAGAGACTCATAATTAATTAATGAGTTTAAAAATAGTGATAAATAAAAAGATACATGATCTGGAATAAAAAATCAAAAATATTACACACGTGTTAAGAAACTTTATATTCATTATGTTTGTAAATATTTGTAAACCATGTAATATTTCCAATAATTACTGAAAAATCTATTTCATTATAAGAATATGTTATTTGTTTATAGTTTGTGTAGCATTGGAAAAATATAGATATAATTTTTTTAATAGATATTCTAAATAAGACATTAATCACTATAATTAGTAGATATATGGGAATTTGAGTTTATCAATAGAGTATGGATACTTTCATAAAGTTATAAATGAAAATAATTCAATCATTTTCAATATTTTTTTGACACCAAAAAATTATGGAGAAATATAAGTTATTTTTTATGATATATATTCTGATAGTGAAATATTATTATATAATTAGTAATACATATCCATTCAAATAAGTCCATAGGTCTCTTATATATAATTAAGTTGCTCATACTATTTTTTGGATAACGAAGCCACACCACACTATCATAAAAATTGTTTTTATATTGATTTATAAAACATATATATATTTTTTATAAAATGTTTAATATATTTTATTAATAATTCATAATGTCCATCTTGTATAGTCATTGTGTGAGATATCCATGAACTAGATCTATAAAATATACCATAAAAATATTTAAATTGACATAAAAAACTATCCAATGAGCCCTTTGAAGGTTAAACATTATTGTGTAATTAATGGAATATATTGAAATTTAATTTTATATAGTTAGAGTATAGATTTTTAATTCAATATTATATTTATTAAAACTATCTTGAAATTTGATATTTCTTTTCAAACACCAATTCTAATTATAATTCTTCTGATAAAATTTTTCTTGTCACATTGATATTTCATTTTTTAAAGTGACAATAAGGATAAAAAATTGAAAAAATTTTTCACAAGTTTTTCTCTTTATATATTCATGATATAGATTTGAAAAAAGTAAATTTTTTATTAAATTTTAATAAAAATATTATAAAAATTATCTAACATAGGAATTATCATACTATCACTCCAAAATGACTCCGAAATAGAGGATCCAAAACATTTATGATTGAGAATTTAATTTACAGTTTCATGTCTTATAATGTCATGAGTGATTGTTCCATAAATTTTCTCTTCAAATTCAATGTTATCCATATCTTCTTATTGTAAAATTATAGTTTCAAAAACACACACCATTAATAAATAATAAAGATAGATTAGTGGGGAAAAGGTATATTAATAAGGCCTTTTGATCCAACTATTAATCCTTTAGACTATCTTGACTCGAATATTACATTCCCCATGGGTCATTACATATAATAGTTTAGGCCTTTTATACTAATTGAAAATAATTTTTCATATATTATAAATTATAAATGGAAAACCCCTTGATAATATTGTTTCATTATAATAGTATATGTACATGTTATTAATTTTCCAAAATATACTTCATTTTAGTGAATATTAACAACATCAAGGGGAATAGGTTTCTCAATGATCGTCTCATAAGAGACATGGATCTATATTCTTACATGATCTATTAGTAGTTATTTATTTTTTAAGATACCAATTTGGATATTATTAATTTCCCTTTTTATTACAAGGCAATGAGTGGGTATTTATTGATATAAATCAAAAAATATTTCCCCATTTCTTATTTTAATTCAAAAAAGTATCATCAATTATTTTTCACTTAATTATAAAAAATTATATTAAAAAATATGATTATCTTGAGTTATGAAGGCCTTTTATGGGAACATACAACCTAAAAATTATGTTTATACGATTGTATATTCAGTGGTTATTGATGTGATAATTTTTATATTTAATCCATTAGAAGGATATTATATATTAAAGAGTTGTTTCTAAGGATTTATTTACAGTGAATCAATATATTGGGAAAAAATAATTCTATATTCAATGATATCACTTTATTGAAACTAAACCCATTAAAAAATAAATTAGAGAACTAATGTTCGTACATTATAACGATGAAAGGAACATCTATCATCATTATTAAAGTGATTAATAAAGTTACTTTAGTGGAAACCATAAGATTTACTCTTCTATGATATATTAACTGGTTGGAAAAATCATCTAAGTTTTTGGAAAGAATCCCCTTTTCTCTATGACATGTTAGTGCCTCTAAAATTAATAGTGGGAAAAAAGAGAGTTTTTGGGAAGTGATAATCAGTATGAACTTAATAATACATAAAAGTACTATCACTATTATAGCTTGTCTCTTATAAATACCTCACTATATTCCTAAGTATTCATGTATTGAATCATATGTTTCATAACATAAGAGTTAATTCCTTATATTTTCATGTAATCATTAAATTAAATCATTCATAATCTCATTTTTTACATCAAATATAAGATTTATAATAATTACATACAACATGGAATAATGATAACACTAATCATTCATCTTCCCTACAGATCAAAGGATTCTTATGGAATCATATAATAATATTCCTGCAAAATGATATAGATCAGGCATATAATATCACTATCTCAATGTTGTGTTGTGTTATCAAATAATAATCCTTATCATATAACCATATCTTCTCTTATTATATAACCAAATGAATCATAGGGATAATTTATTTGGGGAATATCTATTTTAATATCCTACTTTCACAAAATCCTAATAGAATTTGTTCAATTCAACATTATATTATTTCATATATAATAACTTGTGAAATCACATCCAAAACTCATTTTGGATATATTCCAAAGTACATTTGGGAAAAAAATCATCCACATCACATATTTTCACCTCATATGAAATAAAATGTGAATACCCTTCCAAAAACTTTTCAGATATACTCTAAAAAAATTAGAGCATATCCATGAGTAAAACTCATTCCCCATTTAGTTAACCCCAATGTTTCACACTATGAGTATTTATAGAATTGAAAAAAATTATGAAACCTTGAATCGAAAACTATAATCCAACAACATCATTTTTACAAAGAATCAATGTTAATCAAGTTACAAAAAGACCCGACATTTTCTCCTTGAAATACATGTATCTGTATACTCGTATTCACCATATATATGTTATATAAGCATGAATTATCATATAATAAATTTTTACAAGACATGAGGTGTCCACAAGACACAATTTATATAAATATTGTATAATTTATCATAAATTATTTATTATTTGAGATTAGACTGGCCATGCTTATGAATACATTACATGTAATTCACATTTATGGTTGAACACATCACTTACCTCTCACCCAATATATAAACACATCATATTTATTATCTTGGTACAAAAATGAACTTAAAATGTCTATATAAATCAATGGACCAAATGTTATACACATCATATGATAGGGAAAATCCCATCTTGGTTATGCTCTAATCGAAGACACGATCAACAACATACCAAACCACCCCTGATTAGCTAAGACTCAAGGATTGAATAAGAAAGGTATAAAAGTATGAATGTTCTCATTATTGTTCTATCCCTAAACCCATGTATAAAGAAAACCAAATATGAACCATGCACCCTAGTATACCAAGGAAATTGGGTATGACACTCAATGGGGTACAATTTATGGGTCATTAGACATACAAAAATTGTCCTACGATTCATGAGTAGATTATATATCTAAATAGAATAATTTCACACATATTAGCCTAATAATTTTATAACATCCTTTAATGAACCATGATGAATATAGGTTTGATTTGTATCAAAGGTATACATTAAGAGCTCAATTATCATTGAACTTCATGAGTATAAAAAACTATAATTAAATAATGAAATAGTTACAATTTCCTTTTTATAACATTATAAAATCAATATTATTAGACTCCTTTAATAATAAAAAAAATACAAAAGGTCGTGTCTCATAATATCACATATAAAAGAATTCCAGATTATCCACATGTTTACTACAATTTAGCTAATGAATAAACTCATTACATCTCTAGGTATTTCTTTCTAAATATCTATGTGATAATATAATAAAACCCTATAACTAGAATATTACAGTGATTAACATCTATGAATTAATCTATTTTATATAAAGGTGAGACATATGAATCATATTCCTAATTTTCAACTCTTGGAAAAAATATTCAATGTCCTAACATCACAATATCTAATGTAATGATGTTCAATATATATGTTGTTCAATTAAAAATATTTCTATGTTCATTATCAACATAATTTTAGGAACATTAACATCAAATATGTTTCATGATATCATTTGGTAAACAATGCAACAATTTATATTAATCTTTTACCAATATTCCGTAAAAATATTAGTATATAAAGAAACATTGAACTTGAATTTCTACTATAATTATATTTTATTTTTCATCTTGGAACTTCTAAAAGTCCAAACTACCTCCACTAGCATCTTTGACACTCTATTTTTTTCAAAAAAAAAATCTATGAAATAGTAATTAGATCCTATTAGGAAAGAAAACTTATTTCCTTTAAAGGGAATATTAAGTAAATAAACTATTATATAACTAGATTATATTATATTATTTGCATTTGGTGGATCATTATGAAAAGATATTATTCTTTAATAAAATATTACAATGATTGTTAGATCAGATCCCATATATTTCAATGAACATCTAAAAAATATAATTTATCCTAGATATGATTTTTATCCTCACCTTGTTCTTAAAACATGTTTTAGAATCCAATGAATCTCAAAACATGTGTAATTTCTCATATTTTATCTATGAAATACATGTTAATAAAAATATTCTATTATTACCCAAGATTAATGGGATTGAGATGAATAGAATATGATCTAAATCCAGGTTATTCCATATGGTATGATATAGTGTCATGCTTTACAAAACAGATTTAGAAAAAGTCTTATATCTAAAACATTAGAGTATGTCATATTTTAGGATATATGGGTATCATATGTAGGATGGTTGAGAATTTCAAATTATGTGACAAGTTTGAGTCATAGTTCTATGAATCAAAGTGTTCAACTAATTTGGATCTTTTATGACTCGCATCGGTATATGAACATCAAGAAGTTAATGAAAAAACACTTACTATTGAACCTTTGGTGATGATATTGTATTTTTTGGAAAAAAATTTTAAAGTGCGAGGATTTTTTATTATGATCATCATGGGCCTATGACAAGTTCTGGAGCTTAGTAATTACTATATATACTAGATTGGAAAGTGTGTGTTTTTCATCTTTTATGCACATTGTCGAGAGAAATTGGTTATAATGTTGAATGATATCTCAAATAAAATATGAATGAGTTAAAGAAACCCATCCCAGGTGTCTTGAACTTGATGTACTACATAATGTTTTCTTGTATTTATATTTGAAGTGTTTGAGAAGGATAATATATGTTTATATGTGTACCATTTTTAATTTTAATACGATCAAAATATATTTTAGGTGTACCATGTTTTTGTCAAAAATTGATAAAATAAAATATCCTATGGGGATCCACATAAGAGAATTTAGCATTGTGGGATGCATTTTGAATCATCCAAATTTGAAAGAGGGTTTTATATTACATTCATAAGATATTTTTAGTATTTATAAGTAAATAAATTTATATATAAGTTAATTGAGACTGTGTAAGTAAATTCAGTTCTGTAAGGAGAAATCCGAGTCGACTAGAATTGAAAAAACGAATTTATCTTATGCGTTAGAAGTTTGAGGAGAATATAATTTAACTTATATTACCCACATATTATTCTAAGATACATAATATGATTTATATTATTTATGTGATAATTTCCCATAGTTTATATATTCTGAAGAAGTGGGAAACAAAAAATATGAATCATGTTTGATTATCTTCACAGATTAAAACTTTTGATAAAAAGCATGATCATGATTCTTGTTGATATTTGATCTCCATTCTGTAGAATGAAGTTCCACATCCTAATTCATATTAATCCTTTCATATATAGAAATATCAAGAGAACATAAAACAAAAAGTTCCAAAAATGGAACAAGCCAGTGATATTTTAAATATCATAAGAAATAAACATTCTGAGTCTATAAATAAAATTTTAGGAAGTTTTTTAAAGTCCCTCTGATTCATGGTTTATATATTTTTAATGAGTCATTCAATTCCACCAAGATTAATGTATATTTACATAATAGTTAGGTAAATTCTATTCATTAAATATTCTTTTAATATAATTAACTATAAATTTAAAGGATGAGGGTTCATAGGTTTGTGTGTGAGAAAATTGATATTATTTTGTATTATATAAAATCATTTGTGAATAGTCACATAAGACTATTATACATGGAATTGTAAAAATACCATCATCACAAGGCCAATTTTTTTGGTTCATGTTATCAATAGTGATAATTCTTCATCGAAGGATTTATTTTTTTGGTTTATGTGAAACTGTAACTAGTTGTCTCCAATATATTATTCAAGTTTAAGGGAATACACATTTTATAGTTTTTATTAATAACAATAATGTGATTGTTTTCATTGGATAATAACAATGACATAATAGGGATTCAGTCATCTGCAAGGAGATGATCCTTATCAATAATTTTTTGTGTTATGTTTTTTGATACATCACCAAGAATTTAGGAAGAGAGGTGACACAGAATCATGAGAGTGGAATGGATTTCAATTAGTGAAAAACACTATGTCACCTCCAGTGTTCTTCAACATTTGTGTGATCAAACAATTTGTATCATAGTGAGGTTCACTCTCTTTTCTCTTATGTGCCAAATATAGATGAATACAATTTTGTTAAGAGTAATGGAATCCCAATGTTTTATGGTGAAGTGTTTCACTCTTTGAAAGAGATAATGATACCCTATATTCTTTTACATGGGATTTATGTCCTTGATTCTTTTCAATATAGATTCACTTTTCCATATAAAAACTAAATGTCATCTCTAATAGATAGAAGACAAATTTAAATGGATGGGAAATCTAGGAATTCCATTCTATCATTGTTATTAGAAAAGGATATGATTAATGCCATGGGATGAAGAAATCATAATGCTATTTTGGAGAAGATTCAATAAATTTAAGAAGGAAATAAAAAATGAAAGAATAAATCTTTATATTAGTAGGGAACATTTTGAAGATATCAGAAATCATGGGGATGAAACTTTTTTGATTCATTTACCAAGGTAAATTTTATTATGATCACTATTTGAGGGTTTAGATAAATTCTTGACAATCTAATATAGTAAAACTGTTTATGATAATCCTAGAATATAAATTTGGTTCTAATATATCAGATCTTGAAGATAAGGATCTTAATGACTTTACCATAAAAAAGTTCAAAACACTCTCATTAATTACTAATTTGAGAAGGGAACCTCCTCTAAAGAGTAATAGAAAGAAGGAAATGAAAATTTACTTCAAATACATTAAAGGTGTGATGATTCAATAGAAACAGGACTACTAAAATAAAGTATTAAACATGAAAAAATATATTGAGACTCTCTCTCTCTCTCATGTCAAGAAACTTTTCATGTGGAGGAATCATTAGGATTAAAGGAAATATTCATTTTAAATGATTCAGCTGTGGAAAAGTTGGTCATTTTTCTACTATATTTCTTATGTTATTTAAAAGAGAAAATGGTAATGTGGAATCATACAAGAAAATAATTTTTAGAGAATTCTCAACATCACAATCCTAAGAGATGAAGAATTTTTCTCCAAGTGACTTCTGCATTAATTTTTTTAAATAAAAGAATGTGTATCTAACAATGAAGAAAGTAGTAATAATGAAGCTCATAGAGATATATATCAAAGAGTTCATATTTCATAAGAGGAAGAATATGTAATCCCATATGAAGATTACTGAAATATAATGGTGAGCATGCAGATAAGAAAGGAGAGACTACCAATGAATACATCATGATAATATAGATGAAGATATGTTTTAAAGACATTTATAAGGATAAGAGAAGACAACATTCTACTGAAAAGAGGACTACACAAGAAAATTAAAATTCATGATGATAAAGACAATATTATCAATTAAATAGATATGATCATGGTTGATACTACAAAAAGGGATAAAATTATTATGCATGCAACATCAACCATTATCTTAAAATATAATGAAATTGATAAACTCCAGAGGCATGATGATAAAATTAAATGGAATAATAATATGTCTAATGTAGAACTTGGTGAATATTATAAGAAACCTATAGTTTGTTGTAGGATCGAATATGTACATGTATGTATATTAGATGGAACAATACAAGAGGGGGGGGGGGTGGGGTGAATTGTATGTTTAAAAACTTTTAGTTTAAACACTTAAAGAGATTAGTTTAAAAGATCTTAAACTAATACAATTCAAACAACTACAATTGTATTGAATATAAAGGTATGAAGTAATGTAATACTATTATAAAAGTGAAGTAATTGTATTCAGGATGAATAAAATAATCAGAGTAAAACAAGTGAGAGATTCTACCATAAAGTGTATAGAATCTATTAATACAAAATGTAATAGAATAATTGTAATTGAAACGATTACAATTGAAAGTGTAATGAAGAAAGGAAACAATAAAAATTCCTTTCTAATACAAAAAGTAGTGGAAATGTAAAAGTATTACAATTATTTTGACCCAAAGAGAAGGGCTATCCTTTCACCTAGGATAAGAGGTCTGTCTTACCACAACCTTGGTAATCCCTCGATACGATAATCGGTTCGTCTGTCTGCCTATCCCCAGTAGCCCTCGATACGATGATCGGTTCGTCTGTCTGCCTATCCCTGCCATCCCTCGATACGATGATCGGAACGTCTGTCTGCCTATCCCTGGAAACCCTCGACTTTGTAGGTAATCGGCACCTCTGTCTTTCAATTACTTGAAATCCCTCGATACGATGATCAGACGCACAAAGCACAAAGCATGAGAGAAGTCACAATATCTCTCTCTAGAACTTGATAGAAGCAAAGTATCACAATTGTTCACACACGTTCATGCTTGTTCTCATTTGACCGTTCTTCTATCAGTTTCAAATGACATCCTATTTATAGGCCCCGGGTTCCAATGACCACATCTCCTCCAATGGTCATATTTCTCCGAAAAACTCAGAGGGACTTGGACACCTGGCATTATTACGGTCATATTGAAACTGAAATCACGACATCGTTTTGATTAGTTTGAAACTAAATCAACTACATCGTATTGGTTAAAACAAGATATATGAAGATGATAAACAAGAGTACGATTATTATGAAACAAGTGATTTTGACTAAGTACCAAAACAAGTAATGAAAGTATGAATGGAAAAGTCAATACGATACAATTGACAGAGTCAGTACGATACAATTGACAGAGTCAGTACGACACGATTGACAGAGTCAGTACGATACAATTGACAAGGTCAGTATGATATGATTGACAGAGTTAGTATGATATGTTTGATAGAGTCAGTACGATACGATTGACAGAGTCAGTATGATATGATAGACAAGGTTAGTACGATACGATTGACAAGGTCAGTACGATACTATTGATAAAGTCAGTACGATTAAAAAGACTTCTGATTTCTAAACCAAGATATAGAAGTCAAAAGAGAACTTTTGACTCAAAAATCTCCCCCTTTTTGGAAAGAACAACACACAAACTAATTATAAAAATAAATACTTATCTCCTCCTGAGTTATTGGAAACTCTTTTGAATATAAATTTGGATACAACTAACTTCCCCTTAGGTGTATACTTTCCTAAGGATTGTATTCATATATTTTCCTTGGTTTCAAAGTATAAAAAAAACATTCTCCCCCTTTATAAAACATTATCCCCCTTTATGGTTTACAAAAAGAATGGGGTCACTTTGAGTTTCCTGAAAGGGTTAGAGAAAAGAATTGCAGGACAAAATAAAATTAACATAAAAGTTATTACAAAACAAAGACAGGTTCCAAAAGAAAAGAAAAACAAAAAAAACAGTCATTTGTTTTCTATTTCCTTTTACTTATTTATGAGATCATGAAGAACATATTTCATCTTCTTGATTTATTTCTTGTCTTTAGAAATTGAATCACCCTGAGTTCTGAGAAGCTCTTGTTGGTCTGCAAAAATCTGATCTTGATTCTTGATAGTCTTCTCCAGGACTCTGATCACTTCCTCAAGGGTATCAATTTTGTATTGTAGATTCTTGTTATCTTTGGATAACACATAATTTTGTTTCTTTAACAAAACCATTTCATCCTTGAAAGATGAAACCTTTGAGAATTCAGACTGAAAAGCATTCATTCTCTCATACAATTCTTTTACTGAAGGAATATTGTCTCCATGAGTTGTCTGATTTAGCCTTTCAACAATTTCTTTGTCAAGCTTATTGAAAGCAATCACAAGATCATTTTAAAACCTCCTTATATCTTCAATTGATATCTCATGGTCATTCACCGAGCTTTCGGTTTTATATGACCACCTGGTCATCCTGTTGTAAGATTTCTTATGAGCAGACGAGGTTTCAGAAACAACTTACAAATCAGCTTCAACTGACAAAACTTTCTTTCTCAACTCTCTTATAGAACCAAAATTCTTTTTCTGATTGTCAGTAATGAAATAAATTTTCCCTTCCAGCCTGGGAAAGTAAGGAGTGTTCTTTTCAACCCTTCTTAAAACATGAACAATATAATCACTCTTCTTGAGAGATATTGTATGTTTTGAATTTTTATCCTCATCGTACGAAGGAAATTCATTTGATCGGCTTGAGTCAACAAGTGGTTGTTTTCCTTTTTCTTTTCCTTTCTCTCTTCTTTATTCTTCTACTTTTTCACTGATGACATTAACTTTTTCAGAATGAGAAGATTGAGAACCTTGTTTTGCTTGAGGGGGTGTTTTATTCGGATTTTCAGAAGTTTGAAAAGGTGCTTGATCAACATGAGGGGTTTGTTGAACACCTTCACTCTGCTTTTGAACCGATTCTTATCTACTCTTCTTCGAACTCTGAAGTAATTCTAAAAGAAAATATCATTCCTCCTCTTCAACTTCTTCTATCTATTCCATCATTTGTTTTCCTTTTTCTTTCTCAAGAAGGCTCTATATGATTGGCTCTTGATGCACTTCTTCCATTAGTTGAGCACTAGAATCCTAAACCATTCTAATTACTTTAGAGATATCAAAGTCTTGATCCTTTCTTTTCAAAATAGTCTTCTTTTTCTTTTCAGCTTGAAGGGTTTCCTCTACCCTTATTATTTCTGCAAAAGCTTCAGCTGGGTCAAGACCGAACTTTCAATCACCTTCCTTTCTATGTTCCTTATCCATTCTCCATTTTGATACAACCTCCTTACTGTACTTAGGCTTCTTCTTTGTCCTTGAGGTATTTTGCGGATCAAACTTTTGAGGAACAACAAAAGAAGGAATATCTTTGGCTGGCATAGGTGCTGATTGATTTTGAGCCGATTTAGCTTCTACAACTCTTATAAAAAGTTTTGAATTTGGATCAAAACAAACATTCAACTTTTTCATCGTACTCTTACTAATATAGGATGGCTTCAAATCTATCAGGTTTACTTTCAAAGGAATGTTGAAAAACTTCATGCTCTCAAGAATAAACTTTATAAGGATGGATGGAAACATAATAATTTGGGACTTAATTCCTCGTGTCTTGACATTCTTAATGGTTTCAAAAACATATCCCATGAGATTTACTTTTCTCATATTTACAGGATAGTCAAGCATAAAAATATTAGAAACTTTCAGAGTTTCTCTATCCCCTTTCCTTGGGATAAGAAAACCATGCATCCATAAAGTCACAAACTGATTGTCTGGTGAAAGATGAGCAACTTTTATCTTCTCTTCATTTATAACAAACAAAGACTTCTCAGTACTTTCTCTATTAAATGTACCGACCTCCTCTGGTAGTTTATGAGATGGACAGAAAGAATCCCCTTCTATTGGGGCATTCACAAAATGAGCCACTTGTTTCATAGACATAGATAACTTTCTATCGTACACAACAACGTTGATAGTCATGCCTTTGTCGAAAGATACGATTTTATAGAACTGACTGAATTCATCAAAGAGAACCGGATCTTGAGAAACAGGTCTTTCAACACATAAATGCTCCCATCCTTGAAACAAAATGATTCTTATGATTGTGGAATCATACGAATCAAAAAATTCCCGAGAAACTAACCTTTATCTGAAAATGTCTTTTTCTGTAAAAGTCTTTGAAGACATTTCGGCGGGAGTATTGGAAGAGGACTGAGACATGTAGTTGCTGTCGATGAAAGGTCGTACGCTGACTTAAAAACAGTGGAGCATAGTTTCGCCTCAAAACATGAAAAATCAATGTGGGTTTGGGGAGGGGGGGATATTTATAAGCAATATAGGGGTGACCGTTGATGTTCTACGGTCAAGATTATAAGAAAAAAGATCAATGGTTAATATTAAAACAAAAGAAAAAAACATGGAAAGTACCTTCCGGAGAACGTAAGGTAATTTTTGGTTTTAGTATAATTCAAAAGAAAACACAATTGTGCGTAAAAAAAACTATCAATCGTCATACCAATGGAAAACAAAGTCGTTACCATTAACTGATAAGATGATGGAAAACAATCTTGTTACCATGAACTAACAAGCCGATGGAAAACAATCTTGTTACCATGAACTGACAAGCCGGTGGAAAACAATCTCGTTACCATGAACTGAAAAGACGATGGAAAACAATCTTGTTACCATGAACTGACAAACCGATGGAAAAAAATCTTGTTACCATGAACTGAAAAGCCGATGGAAAACAATCTTGTTACCATGAACTGACAAGCCGATGGAAAAAAATCTTGTTACCATGCACTGAAAAGCCGATAGAAAAGAAATTTATTACCATGATCGGTCGATACAATGGAAAAGAAATTTATTACCATGACCGACGATACGATGGAAAAGAAATTCATTACCATGATCGGTCGATACGATGGAAAAGAAATTCATTACCATGATCGGTCGATACGATGGAAAAGAAATTTATTACCATGATGGGTTGATACGATGGATAAGATATTCATTACCATGATCGCTATGAATAGTTATCAATGGTAGGTTTTTCTCATTTTTAACTTGGGCTCTAAAAGTTTTGAAATAGGAAAAGGCTTCAGATTTATTTGTGAGAAAATAGACCCATGTGAATCTTATAAAGTCATCAACTAAAACAAATACATAGTATTTGCCTCTAATTCTTCTAGTTTGTAAAGGACCAAAAAGATCCATGTGCACTAGCTGTAATGCATTAGAAGTTGAAAATTCATTAATTTATTTAAAGATAGTTTTATGTTGCTTGGAAAATTGACAAAGATCACAGAATTTTGAAGAATCATATCTAAGGTCTGGTAATCCCTTTACAAGTCTTTTCTTTGAGAGTTTACAATGGTTTCTTAGATTACAATGTCCTAGTCTTCTATGCCATAGCCATGAATGGTCTTCTATTGCACTTAAGAAGGGTACATTTTGACTCCTAAGGTCTTCTAAGTTAATAGTGTATACATTATCTTGCCTATGGGAAGATAAAATGAACTCATCCTTGGAATTGTGAACTAGACACTTATCATTTCTAAAATTCACCAGGTAACCTTTATCACATAATTGACTTATGCTGATGAGATTGTGCCTATGAACATTAACAAACAAAACATTTGAGATAAGAACTTTTCCAAGAAAGACAATATTACCTATACCAACAATCTTTCCTTGAGCATTATCTCCAAAGGTATGTTTTCCACCTTTTGTTTTGATAACCTTTTCAAAGAGATCTTTGTTTCTGGTCATGTGTCGAGAACAACCACTATCCATGTACCAAATATTTTTGTTGGTACACTTCTCATTTTCTTGAAAAAGAAAAGATTAGTTTTTCAGAATACAAACTTCTTTGGATTCAGAATGGTTAGATAAAAAAATTTTAGGAATCCAAATTTGTTTTAAAAAATGAGCTTTATGAAATCCTAAAGATTGAGTTTTATTGAGAGAACACTCTCTTCTCTAGTTTCCACAACATTGGCACTTAGAACAAAAAGAGATTTTTTGTGGAAAAAAATAGTTATTACTAAAAATAGTTTTGGAATGAGTATAACCAAGACCAGAACGATTTCTCAAAGGTATAATTTGAGAATACATCTTGTCAAAGTTTTCCTTTCCATGAGTAAAGTTTGAAAAACATTTTTTCAAAGAAAAGATTTCTGAATTTATTTTTAAAACTAAATTTTTATTCTCCAAAACATTAGATTTTAAACTAGAGTTAGACTCTAAAACATTTTTCTTAGAAATCACATTTTCTAGGTCCTTAGAAAGTTTATCCTTATCAGATTTGACTTTCTGAAGGGTTTTTAAAATATTTTCAAAATCAGAAGTTTTCACATCAAGATCATTAGAAAGATCAGATACTTCTTTAGTTAAAACTGAAATTCTAGAGTTTTCTTTCTCAAGCTTCTTCTTGAGTTTAAAATTTTCATTTTCAAGTAATTTAGAAAATCTAGATACTTCCTCAAAATAAGGTAATGTATCATCTTCTGATGATGAAGATTCATCATTTGAAGATTCATAATATTTATCATCAATATAATTTGAATTTAAAGAGACATTTGTAATAGGTTCAGCATTGTGTACCTTAGCCATGAGACAATGATCTTCAATTTGTAATCTGGCTATAAGTCCAATATTCCTTTGTCCTGAGGACTCACATTCTGAAGAATTGTCTGAAGAATCACTACCACATTCACTCTAAGCATCATTTTCCTTCAAGACTTTATTTGTCTTATAAAATGTTTTCTTGTTTCTTTCAGAGTGTTTCTCTTTTCTGTATTTCCTTTTCAGTAAAGGAAAATCAGGCCTTATATGTCTTACTTTCTTACATTCATAACAAGTTACCTATGAATATTTCTTATCCTTCCTATCTTTCTTTTTGAATCTATACTCGAAGTCTTTCTTTCCCACAATATTGTTCATCCTTCGAGCAAGATTGGATAGCTCATTATCTGGGTGATCACTATCACTTGATTCTGATAAAAAAACTTTCTTGGCTTTGGATCTTGTATGCCTTTTAGGTGTTTTTGCTTTAGATGTAAAGGATAAAATTACGATTCCCATTCTTCTTCTTATTGAAATCAGAATCTATTTTCATTCTTGTCTCATGCTGTAGAAGAGTTCTAAATAGTTCGTCAAGAGTAATCTGGGAAACTTTTCTGTTTTCATCAATAACTGTCCTTTTTGACTCCCATTCATTTGGCATTATATCTATAATCTTATATACTAGAGATTCATCATCAATTCCTTTTTCACCCATAGATTATAAGCTATTAAAAATTGTCATAAAACTTTGTTGCACTTTACATACTGTCTCTCCATAAGGAAAACAATCCATGATACTCTGCTCTAAGCATTACTCTTCTTGTTTCTATAACCTTGGATGTTCCAAAATGAGTGACTTCTAATTTCTTCCAAATACAGTTGGCTGCTTCACATGAAGATATCTGACTGTATATATTCCTGTTCCTAGATCATAATAAAGTTTTGAATACCTTGTAATTCAGTTCATATTCTTTCTTCTCTTGGTTAGTGAAAGCACTTACTTCTTTGTCAGGAATTTTGTAACCTCCAATAAGAATTATAAAATTGTCTACACCAGTATTGATCAAAAAAGTCTTCATACGATCTCTCCAGTACTCAGAATCATTCCCATCAAAGATAGGTGGTCTCGAAGGATTTAAATTGTCTATTGACCCAATATTCATTCCTTCCATCTAAAGAAACAATATCTTTTACACTCCACACATTAGTATAGAAATTAGTTAAAAAATAGTAATATAAAAGAAAAATAAAAAGTAATACAAATTAGTGGAAAACCTCCTCTGATACCAACTGTTGGATCAAATATGTAGATGTATGTATATTAGATGGAACAATACAAGAGGGGGGGGGGGTGAATTGTATGTTTAAAAACCTTTAGTTTAAACACTTAAATAGATTAGTTTAAAAGATCTAAAACTAATACAATTCAAACAACCACAATTGTATTGAATACAAAGGAATGAATTAATGCAATACTATTAGAAAAGTGAAGTAATTGTATTCAGGATGAATACAATAATCAGAGTAAAACAATTGTGAGATTCTACCATACATCATATAGAATATAATAAAACAAAATGTAATGGAATAATTGTAATTGAAACAATTACAATTGAAAGTGTAATGAAGAAAAGAAACAATACAAATTCCTTTCTAATACAAACAACATCAGAAATGTAAAATTGTTACAATTCTTTTTACCCAAAGAGAAGGGTTATCCTTTCACCTAGGATAAGAGGTCTGTCTTACCACCACCTTGGTAAGCCCTTGATACGATAATCGGTTCGTCCGTCTACCTATCCCCAGCAGCCCTTGATAAGATGATCGGTTCGTCTGTCTACCTATCCCCGGCAGCCCTCGATACGATGATCGAAACGTCTGTCTGCCTATCTCCGGCAGCCCTCGACATTGTAGGTAATCAGAACCTCTATCTTTTAATTACTTGAAATCCCTCGATAAGATGATCAGACTCACAATGCACAAAGAATGAGAGAAGTCACAACATCTCTCTCTAGAACTTGATAGAAGCAAAGTATCACAGTTGTTCACACACGTTCACGCTTGTTCTCAGTTGACCGTTCTTCTCTCAGCTTCATATGACCTCTTATTATAGGCCTCGGGTTACAATGGTCACATCTCCTCAATGGTCATATTTCTCTGAAAAACTCGGAGGGACTTGGACACCTATCATTATAACGGTCATATTGAAATAGAAAGCATGACATCGTTTTGATTTGTTTGTAACTAACTCAACGACATCGTATTGGTTAAAAAAAGATATATGAAGATGATAAACAAGAGTACGATTAATATGAAACAAGTGTTTTTGACTATGTACCAAAACAAGTAATGAAAGTATGAATAGAAAAGTCAGTATGATACAATTGACAGAGTCAGTGCGATACAATTGACAGAGTCAGTACGATACGATTGACAGAGTCAGTACGATACGATTGACAAGGTCAGTACGATACGATTGATAGAGTCAGTATGATACATTTTACAGAGTCAGTACGATACGATTGACAGAGTCAGTACGATATGATTGACAACGTCAGTACGATATGATTGACAAGGTCAGTACGATACTATTGATAAAGTCAGTACGATTAAAAAGACTTGTGATTTCCAAAACAAGATATAGAAGTCAAAAGAGAACTTTTGAATCAACATATGTTTCTACTCTAAGAAAGATAATAGATATAAAAAATGGAAATCTATATAGGTTCTAGTGCAAGAAGGAATTACTTATACTAAATAAATACATTATAGATCTCTACATGGAATAACATAATTCCATAAACAAAGACTCAATTATAAAAAAAATCTAAAATAAAATAAATTATGAAAATGGGCCTCCATTAGTTATAAAATTTCATAAAATAAATATTAAAGTTTATCTTGATAGTTATACTCATTTAAGGGAAGAATAAAGTGAAATACATTAACCATTCAACATCATTATTTTTTTTACCAAAGTAGAAGATTTCAGAGGTACTATTGGTGCTTTGGGATATTTTAATATAGGGATTATAATTACTAGTATAATATGTTGATTCCTAGATTAGGAAGAGATTAGGAATCAAGGGGGAGACAACAAGAACATGTTATAACACTTCCAAGACATCAAAAGTATTAAATGAATGTTTAAGTAATAAATTTTGTTGAATGTTTATAAGAGTTGTGTGGAAGATTTGATCAAGAGGGATATAATTTTGATGTGCATGTTTATTTTTTACCTATTAAGTTGAATATATATAAACATTTTGGGAACGATTATCATTAATGATAGATTATCAAATAAGAAATTTTTCTTTAAGTAGCTCTTAAAGATTTAAAATATAAAAAAAACTTTTATTATGGATTGCGGATGTTCATCTCACATGATTAGTGATTTGAAGACCTTGTTATTTTAAAAAATTATCTAAGAGGGTATGAGATGTTTGGTAATGATAATTCTATTATGATCAATTGTATTGAAATGAAAAACAATTAAAAAATTCAAATCAATCTGGAAACTATATTTTTTGTGGATGTAATAAAAGACAATTTGTTAAGTGCATCAAAAAATACATGATGACTGAAATTAAATCATCTTTAGGATAAATAGAATCATTGTCTATAGAATTAAATATGGGGTTCTGGTTATAAGTGGTTTAAGAACCCCAGGAATTTGGTTCCAAATTGGGGAAAAAATAAGGTGGTTACTTGAGAAAATATGCATTAAATGACTCATTTCATAGAAGGTTACATCACCTTGGCCCAAATAATATGAAGATATTGATTTAGGAAGAAGATATCCTAAATTTACCATTTCTAAAAGAATTCACTTTTATTATTTGTACATATTTATAAAGGGGGAAATGGTTAATTAAACTATTAAGGGAGTTGAAAATCAATCTTTCAATCCTCTTAAATGGATTCATTGTGATTTTTGTGAACCTATAAAAAAGTTTATAAAAATTTGAGAGAATTATTTTATTAAATTTTTAAATGACATCATGAGTATGAATTTTATTATATTTATGTTTCATAAATTATATTCCCAAGATAGATTCAAGATCTTCCAAAACGTTGTAGAAAAAAAACAGGCCTGTATATAAAGATTTTAATTATAGATAATGGAACTGAATATTCTAATAAAAATTTCACTGAATATCTAAACAAGAATGAAATTATACATTAATTAAGTGATCCTTTTAATCCATAAAAAATGGAGTGGTTGAAATAAATAATAAGAGCCTAGTTGATATATACCTAACTATGCTGGCAGAGTATGAAGCCTTAAGGTATTAATGGGTTCTAGCTATAAAAAATAATTGAATAATTCATAATGGGTGTATCATAAGTTCAAACTCATATATTATTACTTATAAGATGTTGTTTAAAATAATGAAAAATGTCAAAAATATCTTGGTGTTTGGATGTCCATGTTTGATAAAGAGAAATGAAAAAATTCGAGAAATTTTTGATGATAAGGTTGAAGATGGAATTTTTATTAGGTACACTTCAAATGGAAAATATTACTAATGTCAAAAAAAATTATCTGAACGGATCATTGAAAGTAATTATGTATTATTCATTGAAAAAGAGAGGGATTGTACATTCTATCTTTTTGGATGATGAGGATAATGTTGTAATTTTAGAACCTGCGGAAGAAAATATAGGAAACACACATACTCAGAGTAGAGATAAAAATTCAATTTTTTTCCATAATGAAGATAGGTAATTGAATCCTAAAGGCACAAATACCAGATTGAGGAATCATGTTGATATTGATAGCTTTATTAGAGATTAGAATCATTTTGTATAGAAAGTATGGAAGATTGTGGAAACTGGCCATACTAGCCTTTTATCAATGGTTGAAACTTATAAAATTGATGAAGCTTTAAATACTAATGAATGTTTTTAGTCCATTAATGATGAAATGAACTAAATTGAAAAGAAAAAACTTGTAATTTGTTTCTATACCCACAAAAAAGAATGTGATTAAAGACAAAAGTGATTTTAGAAATAATCTTGGTGATAATGGTTAAGTCGCTAGAAAAAAATAATGGTTTTTATATAAGAAAAAATCATAGATTTATGGAGTTGATGAAATTTTTTATACAATTTCCAAACAAGAATCCAAAAAACAATTCTTCGCTATATAAGCTCAAATAAACATCAATATATTCCATTTGGATGTAAAATAATCTTTTTTAAATGGTGAACTTGACCAGGAAGTGTACATGGAACAACTTAAGGTCTTTTTTATAGATACATATGAGAGAAATTTATGTAAGTTGAATAAATTCATTTATGGATTAAATTTAGCTCAAATGTATTCATATTTTAATCTTGATTAGCATCTAAAAGGTATGAAATTTCAGAATGGGTCGCTGGACAAAAACCTATATGTCTAGAAAATCAATATCACATCACTCTGTGATTTTTTATGTTGATGATATATTATTTTAGGGTAATGATGAAATTTAATGAGATATATTCTTTAGGAAGATAAAATAATGGTTTGAAAAGAAAATTATAGGATAAATATGGTTTTTATCGGGGACACAATCTGTAAAGAATTGTGTATAGATTTCTCTCATCAGAAAAATATATAAGAGTTATATTTAATAATTTTGATATTTAGGATTCTAGAGGGGTGTCTACACCAAATCATGTGGGAATGAAGATGATCATGGATGACAATCAGAATGTCTTTAGTGAGAACATGTTCAAAATTTTATTTGATGTCTTATGAATTTGATATCTTCTTGACCTAACATTTTTTTTGTTATCACCCTTTGTTCATGATATGAATCCAATCCAATGGAAACAAATATTTTTTAAGAAAATATGGTATTGATATACATATCAAACACACATAATTATGGGATAATGTATAAAAAGATAAATGAGCTAAAATTAAAGGGTTCTACCTAGGAATAAGTAGTTGATTAATATAAATAAACATATTTTTGGATATTTCTTATAAAAATGAGTTAAATTTTAGGCTACTCAAAGAAGAAATCATCAATGAAATTAATCTCTACTCAGCCTTAATATGTTGATGCATTATAATAAGCTACTCAAAATATATAGATGTAGAAATAATTGAAATACATTGGTGTTGAGTTAATTTATCCTCCGATTATAGGATGTGATAACGAGAGAACCACAAACTTATAAAAAAATGTAGTGAAAAACTCCAAATTAAAGAACACTAAAAATTAATACTATTTTTTAAAGGAGAAACTTGATGAGTGAATATGAAGATTGGAATTTATTCCCTCCAAATAATAGGTTGTTCATATTCTGACCAAACCACTCAGAACTAAACAATTTGAGAAGCTAAGCCTGTAAATGGGATCACATACCATTCCCTAACTTTAATATATGACATAATTTTAGCTTTCCACTTCTTTCATTCTAATTTAAAAATAATAATCGGGGACATATTTTTTATTAGAAGAGAAAGTTATATTTCATATTTATGAATTGTTTTGATGAGTTTTTTGAGTTGTTCAAGAATTTTTTTATGAGCTTGTAGAATAATTGTTTTGGTGTGGTGTGTTTTAAGGAGAACATTTATGATTGATCGAATCATGTTTTTTTCTCAAAAGATAAATCTCATGTAGAGATAGAGACTATTGACTCTTGATAAATTTTATTTAAAGAGTCCATGTTAATCCCAAATAGTTACTCTATTTGGATTCATTATCAATAAGGGGTAGAATAATTATTGATGTTGATAGAAAACCCAAAGGAGAGATTGTTGATTCTTTAGTGATGATGTTTAATTTTTCAGTAATATCTGTTTAAGTGTACTGATTTTTTGTATTGATCTTTATCATGATATGAAATGCGTTGGGGATGAGGAAGCAATCTTTGTAATATATTGGAATGATTTTTTGTGCATATTCTGTGTACATAGTTGTGGTATATTTTTTATGATGTTGAAGGAAATACTTAATAGAAGATAAAAATGTTAATGAAATCAATCTAAGGTGTCTTGAGATTGAAGTATAATTTAAATATTTTGTGGATGTTTGTATAAAATATTTGAAAAGTATAATAGATTTCTATATTTTCACTAATTCTAATTTCAATATGATTTGAATTTTTTCTGGGTGTACTATGATGAGTAGAATATAGAAAAAGGAAAATATCCTACGAGGAGTTGTGTAAGAGAATTAAAAAACGAGGGAAGAATTATGAATCATTTGGATTTGAAAAAGGGATTTATCTTATGCACATAAGATATTTTGAGTAGCCATAAGTAAATTCATTAAGTCATTAGATAATTGAGACCAAATTTGTAAATTTAGTTATGCAATTAGAAATATGCATCTGCCAGAATTGAAAAAGGAATTTATTTTAAGCGTTGGAGGTTTTAGGAGCCTGTATGATAAAATGAATTACAAATAAAATATTCTAAGCTACATAAGAAAATTTATCTTTTATATATGATTAATTCACAAAATTTATATATTCTTAATAAATAAGGAACAATTTATACGAATCTTGTGCGATGTTCTTATGTATCAAACATCATGATCAAACACATGATCATGATTCCTATTGAGACAAGATCTCAACACTGCAGAATGTAGTGCCATGTCCAAATTTATTTAAATCCATGAATTTGTTTAAATTTCAACTAAAAATAATTTCAGAGATCTCAATAAAAGGATCAAGCCTGATATATTTCAAATATCACAAGATGGAAAAGCTACGTCTTCAACAAAACTCTTAGGAATATTTGGAAAGATTGTTTGCCTCATTGTTTATATGTTTTGAGTGACTCATTCAATTCCATTGGGATATAGGAAGATTAATATGTCAGTTACAAAAATTATATTCAAGAAATATTTTTTGAATATAGATATCATAAAATTTAATGGAGGATTTTTTATAGGTTTATGCATCTGAAAACTGATTCATTTCTATATCTAAGAAAATCATATTAGAATATCCACAAAATACTATTGTGAAAGGACGAGGAAGATGATCATCATCAGGATTCCATATAGAGGCTCATATTCTCAGTAGTGATCATTCTTCATTGAAGGTGTTATTAGTTCTATTTATGTAAAAGTGTAACAGGTTGGTGCTATAAAATTGTATAATTTCAAGGCCATAGTTGTTCTTGAGTTCCTTTTAATAATAATAAGGGGACTATGTTATTGGGATAATAACCATGACACACTAGGTACATAGTAATCTGTTAGGGGATAATCCTTGTTAATAGTTCTATTGTGTCTTTCATTTCTGAATTGGTGAGAATATTGGTATAGAGGTGATGAAGAATAATTAGAGTGTAAGGGATTTGAATTTGTAAAACCTAAGGATTCACCCCTTAGTGCTTTTCAGCCTTCATGTAATCCAACACTTACACATATAAAATTAATAAATAGTTCTTTCTTAATATGAAACATATGAGTGCTGTAATGATTATATGAGATGTAACTAAAGGAATTTATTAATATATTTTAGAAACACATTAGTAAATTCATAGGCTCTGATATCTTCTATTTTTCATATATAAATGAGGCCAATCCATGGGTTCAGTGTTTTTGTGATCCTACAATACTCCCCTTTATAAAACATTATAAATCTAGAATCTCTAAAATTCTATTTTCATTTACACAATGTGATACTATCATATCATAGACATTAAAATGGTTATTATTAAAGTTTTGGGGGTATTTTCTGCAGTTCTTTGATACACTACAGAGGGGGGGGGGGGTTATTTTGTTTATTCATTATTGATCTTGATTAATCCTTGAATGAATCCTATGATAGTAGAATAATCCATTATAAGTTATAAGTTATTCATTTCCAATTTCATATGATTTAAGTTTCAAGGGAACGATTTCCTTTGGTTTTATGGAATTTAAACATTTTTAATGCTTTGATTAAATATTAATCATACTTTATAATCCTTTTAGTGGTGTTATAGAGTGCTATGATTTTTATTCTTAAAATTATTCTTCCAAATGAATAAATATAGTTGAAATTAAGTTATTTTAAAAATTAATCTCAATAGGGAACCTGATATTATGTAATAATATAATATAATCTTTGATGGTATCCCTAATGATAAATTATGTAATAATGTACCCATTTTTTTATAATTGTTATTATGTTACATGATAATGTGATCCGTGTTAGATACCCAATATATGCTATTCAAAAATTTAGCTTTTAATCCACATTAAAAATATAGATCCTCATACAACCTTATCAATATCAACACATATCATAAAATATGATTGATATAGAAGACAACACTATTGATGCATAGGGTCCGAGATATATAATATTATTTCTATTTCCATGGATGTGTTAACACCTTATGCATTCTACTTATTATAAGTGATGATATGAGTATCACTAGTAAATTACTGTTGATAATGCTTAAATGGTTTAATAAATTCAACCCTATCTATCATATTCCATGATTTCCCCTTTATCATTAAATTTGATTTGTGACAAAATATTCTTTTCTTAAAGATCGTATTTTTATATAGTTATATAATTTATAAATTTTTTATAACTTACTAACATGTTATTGTTGGATACTTATTTATTTATAAAAGTTTTTATAAATTATTAATTATAATGATTTTATAAAAAATAAATTAAATGTTAATAAAAAATTTATTCATAATTATTCCATACTCTTCTGTTATAATATTAAAATTAATTTTAAATTATATGGAATGACGTATAAATTTTATATAAATTAAATGTGTAATTTATAAAGGGTAAAAAATTATAAAAATATAAAAAATTTAAAGTATTTATATTTTAAAAAATACTTTTTTTCATAATAATTATTTTGAAATGTTAGAATTTTAATACATTATTTAGAAATTATTTAATCCATATAAAAATATATTTTAATAAATTATTTGATATAAGATTTAATTAATGTCAAATATATGATATTTAGATTCTATTAAATATTTACATAATATAAATTGAAATATAAAATGTTTCAATTTTATAAAATATCTTATATTGAATGAAAATTCTATATAATGAATAATATTTAGTTGTTTATGTTAGGTAATAAATACAAACATTCTATATTTAAATATTTATCGAAATTCCATTAGAAATTTTACTGAATTTATAATAGATTATTTAAGAATTGTTCATTGAGAGTTATCTCATGTTGAAATTTGGAATTTTTCATCTATTTATTATTCCCCATTAAATTCATAGATTTAAATTTTATATAATTAATATTTTTGTATTCTTTAATTTCAATCTTAAACTACTTCTATAAATTGTCAAACATGTATATAAGGAGTTATATGATAGATATGATAATAGATTTAGTCTTCTTCATCAAATAATTTTTCTTGTATTGTGTTAGGTTCTTTAATTAAGTAGTTAATTGTTATTTTTACATATTAATAATTAAAATTATGATGAAATTGATATCTATATTGAGTAAAGTATCCATGGGTTGATGGATTTTAGGTTAAAATTACCACTATCCTATAGGCTTATGCCTTTCTCTATAAATATGAGGGTTGGATATCAGTGGATCCATACATACTCATATAGAGATTATTTATTTCATATAATTATAAATCATTACATAAAATAGTTTCACGTACCACATACATAATATTAATTTGGATATGTGCGATGAAAACATGCTTTCTATTTTGGTTTGTATGAAAAACTATGAGTTGTGTAAATAGTATCAGATTATATGGTTTTAACACATTGGTTTGGTGGTAGGTATAATATTTCAAACTAAAAAAATAAGACAATGATTTTTTTTGGAATAAAATGATATTAAATGGTGATACAAAATAAAATTTAAAAATACAAAGTGAAATATTCCTTCCATGTTCAACTTATCTAGACCATGATCATTGAGTATGGGTGAGCATAATTTCTAGAATCCCATGGATTATACTGTATAAGGAATGTAAGTAATAAGGTATCCATAAACTTTTGGTTAAATATTTATACACCCATTTATGTAAAAGACATATATTATAAGGACCCAACCTTAAACACTACATAATCTTGAGTTTTAAGTAAAGCATGAATTCCATTACATTTGATTATCTTTACAGTTTAGAGTTTTAAGTAACTTGGTCATAATTTTTATATAAATAAATATTACATTTCAACATGGACACTTCCACTTAGTATGAATTTTTCCATAAAAAGAAAACTTTTAAGATATAACAAGTTTTGTTTTCATGACACATATTCAAGAATTTTATATTTAACTCATCCTTGTCCTCACTCATCCTTAAAACATTGTGAAAAACAGTTCTAAATGTGGTATAAGAATAAAAATATCATCATGAGACATAAATATAATGAATGAAAATCGTTAGTCCATGATCACCCATTAAAATTTAACTTTTTAAAAAATAAACTTTAGGCTAAAAAGAAACATTTTATTTACTAAGAAATAAAAATTTCCATCCGAATATTTTTATAAAAAATTTCATAATAAATAATAATGTAAAAATAAAAATCTTATAGGTTTATTTTAAATAATGAAATCTCATAAAATATTTTTGAAAAATATATTTATTTAAACCTTAATAAGTGATAAATACATTCCTTTAAACATAATCTCATTAGATTACATTGTAAAATAATAAAATTTCATTAAAAAAACCATATAAAGGATAAGTAAATAATATAGGTAACTTGGGAAATAATTTTCCACATCTCTATTACAGGTGGAATAACCAATACATTCAAACTCTATCAAAAATATCAAGAGAACCAAATGCATTGGAGGTATATAATGGACCCACATGTACTTGGTTTATAACATAACCTACTATCGTTTATTTATAATGGAACCGCCCTTTGTTTATAATAAAACCAACCTTTCATAGTTAATAACATAACCACCAATCCATGGCTGATAAAAAGGCTACCCATCAACCCCAAGTTTTTTTTCTAGATATCAAAATATCCCTTCCATTTGAAACAATTTATAAAAATACCCATAACATATGGAATAAGTTTTTTAAATTTAATGAAATACTAAGTCTTATAACGAAACCCAAATATCAGATAATGGTTATAAAGACATGAAAAATTGTTTATTTTGTATATATTAAAATAGGAATTTGTTTTTTGTATTTTTTGAAGAAAGTTAAAATGTTCCATATGAAATACAAAAAAGGTACCTTTTAACACCCATTTTAATGAAGGTAAAAAATAAATAAAATTTCCTTCATAATTATTTTATGTCAACATATAAAATAATTCCAAAAATATATTCACATAAGAAAAATATTTTGGAAATAAAACTTTAAAAACATTTTAAGCCACATTTTAAGTAAATGTATCCCTTAACTCAAGCCCGAATCATCACATGTGTTTCAAATATTCCTAAATAAAAAACCCATGTTAATTATTTTATTACTCAATAACCTATTTCAACTTTATAATTCTTTTTATTTTATTTATAAACATGTCATATTCAATTACTTAACCAATTAATTTCACATCATACGTTTTAATGATATTTGGATCATATATCAAAAATGATTTCAGTAGGTTGACTATGTTCAATACCTAAATAATAGTAATGAAAAAATTATCATTTTTATACATCAATTAAAATTTTAAAACCAACCATGAAATATGGAAATGAAAAATAAACTACATTATAATAAAGTAGATCGTAGGTCATACGTACGCATGGTTTACATTTTCATTTTCCAACGACCATGATAGTAAGAAGGTTAAGTGTTATTTTATATTTCTAGAATTACCATTATTTAAAAAATATAATATTATTACCTTAAAAACACTTATATATACATACCATGTGATGTGGTCATGAAAAATTGATCTCATCACATCGTGGATGTGGTAAACTACATATGCTCACAAATGACGTTATCATTTTTCAATGGGTGTAAAGTTAATAAAGTATAAGATATATTATATTTAAATAATAATAAATATTTCTTTAATATCATATATATACATTATATCCATAATTATAACCATCCATGAGAGGCATTGATAGAAACTGAATTACATTGGATTGCGAGGCAGTAGTCCTCTATACACATGAATGGTGGAGTTGTTCCCCATTTATGGAAGAAGAGATATATATAGGATGTTAAAATAACAGAACAACACCTCAATATATGAAATTAGTGTTTTTATTATCTCATAATGGTTATATAATATTTAATGGTGGTAAAAGAAGAAATAAAATGAAAATACTCAGTTAAAAACCGTATCTCTTTTTCAGACAACTTCTTTAGGTTTATACTTATTCCTTACTAAGTTGGATTTCTTATCAATAAAAGTAATATATGAGTTCAGGAGGTATTTAAATAAGGTATTTTTTTAGGTATTTTATGAACCACATAGCTTTTAAAGTGTGGATAAAAAATAGGAGAGTATGTACCCTTTTATGGGAGAGGGGAGGGGCACTCTTGGAATTTCGTAAAGTATTTGACTAGTATAAATTAATTTTCATGATAAAATGGAGTAAAATTGATATGATTCAAACATATAAAGAATATGTGTAAAAAAATATCATAAAATAATAAGTGTACAAGTTTAATTGATGTTTTCACCTATATCGTTTTGTTTTAACATGTACAAACCCTTTTTGTCAATTACGACATTAAAAATGTTTTTAATTTTTTTGGGGGTCAATATAGTTACTATAAAAGATAATTTTATCCATTAATAGACCATGTTTTATATTTTAAAACATATACCAATCCATTTGAATAATATATAATTTTTTGTAATTTTATATCATTTAATGACATATTACTTATTATAAAATACAATTAATGTCATTTTAGAATGATTCATCTAATTTGACATTGAAGATGATCTGGAAAAATGAAATTTGAATATAATACACTAAAACATTCAAAATATGTTATAATTATATATAAAACTTTTGGCACACACCAATTAATTAAAATTATATGACTTCTCATATTTTTAAAACCATATATTTTATTTTTCAATTAATTGGATTAATACTGTATCTTTGTTGCATAAGCATTTAATTTATTTATTTCACTAATAAAAATTAGAAATAAATTAACATGATAATAAAATCATTTATATTTCAAAAAACTATTTATAATAATTTTTTTAATCCCTGTAATAATATATTATAGTTATTAAATTCAAGAAAGTGAAATTTTTATTTATATTTCACATAAATATTATAAAGGTCAAAATCAAAGAAATATGACACCAATTTTCCATTAATCTGAAAATTGGATGTACCATGATGAAATAAACTCATAAAATATTTTTAATTAAAATGTTATGGTAATGTTTTTCCTTATCATATTATTTTTAACCTTAATGAAATGATTCACCCTTACCGTGGTGATAAATATTTACCACTATTACTATTCAAAATGATAAAAAATAAAGAGAATATATTTAATAATTATTTACCTAATAATTTAAAATATGAAATAAATTTTTTAATATTCAATTTTTATAAGTGGGATAAATTAATTTAATATTAAAACACAAAATTCAATGAAACCAGTTGTTCAGAAAAATTCACTCTTTACGTATTAAATTTTTTACGAAAAATTCAACCTTAAAATTGAATAAAATGAGAATAATTGAATTATTAATAATATAATATAACTAATTTTACTTTGAGTTTATTTAAAAAAATTGAACTTTTTAAATTCTTGAAATAAAAATATAGCTTTCAGTAAAAATTAGTATTTTTCAGTATTCACTGGAAAATCAATCATCTCTAAAAATCTAAAAAATTCACTCTATGATAATTTTTACATGATTATTTAAAAAATTATATCCCTATTATAAAATACCAATTCTGAAAGTTCTTTAAAATATTTATATTATTATGTCACAAAAATTCATAAAAATTATTTTTGAAGAAAACATATATTTGAATTAGAAAATAACTATATAGAAAATTTAGGGCTTATTTTATAATCATTAATAAATAATTTTTTATTAATAATTAACTTTATATAAATTTTAAAAAAAATTTAATTATATTTATACCCACTAATTCAACAGACATGTTATAATGGCCACATTTAAATAATATTATATTTATAGTGCATCCCAATTTGCTTAAAAATTAGTGTTTATTATTAACCAAGCTATCGAGAATAGTATTATTTTAAAAATAAATGGTGTTAAATTAATCCCCCAATAAATTTCATCCTCATAATTTGAACTTGATCTTGATAATCAAGGGTTTGACATTTGAAAATACATTTTTTGGAAACCCACATTATAAAAAGGGTTAATAAAAATTCCTCTCGAATAGAGGGGAAGATAAATATAAAGTCATATTGAAAAATACATAACTAGGATTATAAATATAACTAAATTAGTGGAAAGTAAAAATATGGACAAAAAATAAAAGCTTTATATCCAAAAATCATGATACAGAGAAATAAAGATCATTGATCGCAAGAAAGTTAATAACCATGAGGAAGTCAGTGGCCACAAAACTATAAACCAAAGTTGTGTGAAAAATATTATCAATTAATAATAAATGAGCATAATATGATAATTGTTTTTTAAGATCTTTTTCCTAGATTTTAGGAATTACTTTACCATCTAGACTTAGAACATAAGGAAATGTACTTACTTAACTAGTTTAATTTAATCCTTTAATCACTTTCCAACACAATATCATATTTTTCATAAAATTTTGAATATTATAGATTATTTTTTAATTCCTAAAGTAATAAAATAAACACTTAATGGATCACATAATTCCAAAAAATTATTACAAGATATTCCTTCTATATTTAACCAATTCCAAAATGTTTTGAACAAGGTATGATTTTTCAAAAAATTAATAAACTATCATATGATAAAATAAAATATTAATCACAAAAGTCACATCAATAACACCCAAATTTTATCATAGAGTTTCAATAAATTACTAACCTTAAAATTATTCATAATATTGTAGAATAATATTTAAACATAAATATTAGAATTTTTTGTTCTCATATTATTCCAAGAAAAATTTAATATTTATCTCCAAGAAACATCAATCACTTTTAATGTATCATACCCAAAAAATGTATATAATGTAATAATATAATCTCAAAGATATGATATTAATTTCAACAAATAATATAAATAGCCATAATGACACATTAAAATCATATATTATATATTAATACAATTCAAACATTCATCCTTATATAATACACCATAATATTAAATTAACCTCAATCATTTAATATTCCCCAAAACTACATTGATATTCTTCCAAAATAACATTAATCACTCATTCACCAAATCAAATTCTAATCCAATGGATTTATATATGATAAAACACATGTTTCCAAAATCAACATAATATTTATCTTTAAAATAATTTAAGTAATTTTATTTTCATATTAACCAAGAAATCAAGTAGGCTAGTGGTATGTGATGAACCCTTGTCAGCCATTTGTTAGAGGTTCTGTCCTCATGGACTTTATCGATGTGATGGGTTTTCATTTTACTGAAACTATATTAATATAATTCCTATAATATTCTAAGAAAATTATTAACATCTTCAAAAATACCTTCAATATCTTCAATATTAAATAATTTTTTTGTCTAGAAGGTTAACACATACCTTTAGAATTTCATCCCAAAAAATTCAACAACATTATTCTGAAATTATCCTTCACATCAAACATAAGGGTTATATATACCTTAATCCAATCAAACATCTCTCAAAATATCATTAATCACCTTAAAATTTCATCACTAAAAAACTAAAAAATGGGGTCTATACACCATTGAACTTTTAATTATGCTTCAAATTAATAACTCAACATGGTATCCAAAACTTTTAAGTTAACCTCACATGAAACCATCCTAATCTAGAATGTTATATAAACCATTCATGTGATACCAATTATAAGAACATAACCTTAAACACTACATAATATTGAGTTTTAAGTCACAAATTCTTTCTCTTAGATTTTATGATATTTATATTTTAGGGTTTTATAAAATTATTCCATAATTCTTACATAAGAAAATACCACATCATAAAGTGGAGACTTCTAATTAGTATGATTTTTTTCCACAAAATAACAATTTTAGATACAAAATTTTTTAGTTTCTTGAAATGTCTTCAAAATTTTCATATTTACCTCATAATTGACCCAAATCATCCTTAAAACCCTATAAAGAAAATTTTTAAACATGTGACGAGCATAAAAATATAATTACGGGACATAAAAATAAATAAATAAAACGATTAGTCCATGTATTCTCATAAATATTTTCCCTTTTCAAAAATAAACTTTGGGCAACACATAAACATTTTCTATCACAAGAAATAAACTTCTCTACACAAATATTTTCATAAAACATATTGTAATATATCTTTATGGAAAAGAAAAACACATAAAGGATTATTTCATTCATGGAAATTCATGAAATATATTCAAAAAAGTTATACATTTCACCATTATGTAGTAGGAAATAATTTAATTTAAAAATTATCTCATTATCTTACCATTTTAAATAATTATATTTCAATAAAAAACATTAATAGAATAACTAAATCATTTAAATATGTTGTGACATCATTTTACATATCACTCTTATCAATAGAATCACCAATATGGTTAAATTCCATAAAAATTCTCTGGATAACCCAATTCATTGGAGGGCTCTAATAGACCCAGCCATCTTTGGTTTATAATGTTACCACCCATCCTTGAATTATAATGGAACCTCCCATCATTTGTTTATAATGGAATCACCCTTCATTTTTTTATAATGTAACCACATTTCCATTGTTTATATTGTATCCACCAATTATCATAAACAATTCTCAAGAACCATAACATAATCTTACTACATGAAAGATTACACTTTTATAAAAATTTTCTTTTCACGCATAATAAAAAAGTTTCGAGATATCAAAATATATATCCAATTTAGAAAATTAAATAAAAAGACATAGAAATTAGGGGAAAAGTTATTTTTATTGAATAAAAAATGAAATATTATTAGGGAATCCAAACATAAAATAAAGGTTATTAAAGTGGTAAACAATATTGATACTGTATACATTAAAATAGATCATTATTTTTTATCTTTTATAAATAAATACAAAACATTCCATATGAAATACTTAAAAAGAAAACTTTTTAAAACATTTAAATAAGGTTAAAATATATATAAAATTTATTTCAAAATTATTTTACATCCATCCATTAAATAATATAGAAAATATAGACATGGTAGAAAAATATTAAGGAAATAATTATTTAAAAACATTTTAAATGATTTTTTAAGTTAACGTGTCCCTTACCTCGAGCCTAAATAATCACATGCATTATTTATATTCATTATTAATAACTAATGATAATTATTTACTTTCTTAACAATGTTTTTATGTTTATTATTATGATTATTTTATTTATTTCAATTTCATATTCAATTACTTAATCAATTATTTTCACATCGGATGTTTTGAGGATATTCAGATCATATGTCCCAAATGAATTTAGTAGGTTATGTATGGTAAAATTTTTCACTGTCTCATCATATATAAAAAAATTATAATGAACTAATTATCATTTTTATACATCAATTATTTTTTTAAAATCATCCATTATACATGGTTATGAAAAATGAACTATGATATTGTCTTAGAGACCGTATGATGTACATACGCATGAGTAATGTTTTCATTTTCAAACGATCATTATGGAAAAAAGTAATTATTATTTTATCATTAAATAATAAAATTGATATAATAAATATCATATGAATTCTTTAAGTACACTTATATATACCATCCATGTGACGTGTTCATAAAAATTAATCACATCACGTTGTGGAGGTGGTAGTCCACACATATGCACGAACGACAATGTCATTTTAATGGATGGAAATGTAAGAAATTATATGATATATTATCTTCAAATAATTATAAATAGTTCATTAATATCATATATATACATTAAATCCACAATTATAACTATCAATGAGATTTTTCTATAGAAAACAAATTACATTTGTTTGTATGGTCGTAATCTGTTATACACACGAAGGATGATTTTTTTTCTCATTTACTAGAATAAGAGATGAATATAGGTTATAAAATTAACATAATAAAAACCTATTATATGTAATATCGAAATTTTATTCTCTTTAAATTTTTAGATAATATTTGAAGGATGTAAAATAATAAATTAAATGAAAATGATTGGTTAAAATCCATACATATTCTTCAGTATACATCTTTATGTTTATACATAATGCCTTCTATAGTTGGTTTTATGATCAAAATACAGAATCTATGAAGTTTTTAGGAATTTAAATAATTTATTTGGGAATTTATTTTCTAATAGAAAAATCTTTTTATGTGTGAAGAAAAGAGGAAAGGAGGTTCCCTTTTATAAGAGAGGGTAGGGTCACTCTATGAATTTCATAAATTAGTAAATTAATATATATCGATTTTCATTTTAAAAAGGCCCAAAATTGATATTATCTAAATATAATATGAGTATTAATAGTATTGATCTCATAAAATATTTTTTTTACAAGTTTTGGTGATGTATTCACCTTTATATTTTCGTTTTGACCAATGATAATCCTTTTTTACAATTATTGTGAAAATAATCTTTTTTACAATTCTGTGGTTAAGATAGTTACTATAAAAGGATGTTTGGTTCATAAATATTCCATGGTTTATATTTTAAACCATATACTAATATATTGGATGAATATTTTTTTTAATTTTAAACAATTTAATAAAATTTTATTTATTATAAAATTTCACTAACATTATTTTTGGAACTATTCATACAATTGGAATTTGAAAATGACATAAAAAAAATTTAATTATACATTAAAAAATACCAAATATGTTATTTTTTTATTTTAAATTCACGGGACACAATAATTTATTCAAATTATATTACATTTAATATTTTTAAAATAATTTTATATAATTTTCTATTAATTGAATTAACACAATGTCAACATTGCCTAAGAAATAAAGGTAATTATTTCCTAACTAAAAATTATAAAAATATTACCACGATAAAAAAAATATTTATACTTTAAATTACTATTTATAACCAAAAGATGTTATTTTCATCCCTTTCATATAATATTATAGATATTAAAAGAAGGAATGTGACATTTTTGACTTTATCTTTCACTTAAATATTATAAAGGTTATAATAAAATAAACATGTGACAAAGTTTCATTATTTTAGAAACTTTTAGGTACATGGAAAAAATGCACTAATAAAATATGATAAAATAATGTTTTATGGTAATTTAGTTTTTCCTTAATATATTATTTTTAACATTAATTTCCTGATTTACCCTTACCGTGGTGACAATTTCTATGGTTACTGTTCAGAATAAAAAAAATAAAAAGGACCAATTTTATAATGATGGTCCTAATGATTCATAATATTTAATCCCTTTTAAAGGATTCAATTTCTAGATGTTTCAAAAACTAATTTAATATTAAAATGAAAAATGTAATGAAATTTCTTTATTCAAAAACATGTTTTTTAAGTATAAAAATGTTTATTTACCATATTCATCCATAAAATTGATTACAATGAGAATAATTATATTATTAATAACATAATTGAATTTTTTTTACTCTGAAACCATTTTAAACTAAAATGGAATATTTGAAATTATTTTTATTATGTTATTAATAATACAATTTTTCTCATTTGAATCAATTTTATGGATGAATATAGTTATTTTAAAATGATGATTTAAAAGATGATATCTTTTTTTTGAAATACAATTTCTAAATGTTCTAGAAAGTAATTATTATATTCTATCACATAAAGTAATAAAACCATTTTTCAAGAAAACATATATTTGAAGCATAAAGTAACTTTATTGAAAATTAAGTTATTATTTCATAATCATTAATCAATTAATTTTTATTGATTATAAAATTTATATATATTTCATAATATTATAAATCCTATAAATACCCTCAAATTCAATGGATATGTTATAATAGTCACATTTAAGTAATAATATTTTTATAGTATATCTGAATTCACTTAACGGTCAATGTTGCATATTAATAAAGCTATCAATTATAATATTCTTTTAAAATCTTAGGGGGTTATATATACGATATGAATGAAAATAGGTTTTTATAGAATATATTCATATCTTTATTACATGATACCCATTCTATGTCATGAAGAAATATTGATGTTGGCCAACTAATGCATATGATCTATTTAAAAAAGGCTATCTATTTAGTGAGAGGAAATTCAATAAATGTCATTATTAAATGAATATAAAACATTCCACTCCTAAAATTAATTTTTTATATTTTATGATATTTTCATCAAATATATTAACCTTTATATTTATACTTTATAACAATAAACTTAATGATTATAATTTAATTGACCGATATCAAAATTTAAGAATAATACTTTTATAGGTGTAAAACATCTACGTGTTAGAGAAAACACCATCCCGATTAATGAATTATTTATGTTTTTAAACATATTAATTTAAATTATTATGAAGAGAATAAAATTATTCACTCAATTTTTCATAGTTATTATATAAAAATTGACCCATGGAACTTTAGACCTCTCACATATACTAAATATTATTTATTATTCCAATTACTTTGTGATAATGATGATATCCTATAATGATTTTTTAGTTACATAATTCATTATTTTTTATCTATAAAAATATTTTCAAATGAGAATAAGTTAATTAAATGTTTAGTTATTATTTTCCATGGTTTTAGGATTGATAAAGTAGACCATGGGACGTCAATGTTCTTTTATTGTGATAAAAATATAAGTTGGAAGATATTAAATCGAGAAGAACAAATGTTTGTTGGAATTTCCAATAAAGATTATTTGAGTATCCATGATAGTTCATTGAAACATAAAAATGTTTTTAAGAAGTATATGTAATGATTAAATTTGATTGAATTTCCAAAATACCTAAAGAATCTATCCATAGAATGTCCATGTCAGGTAATGATGTTATAAAAATAAAATTCCTTAGTTTTGGCAGGTCTTTCATACCAACTTTATATTTTACTAGCATTGTAAATGTATAGTATATTGAAATCAAGGTAATAACTTTTTGAGTTTTTAGTTTTCTTTCAAATTATTAAGTAAAGAGTTGATACATAAAACATTTAAATTTAATGGAATATATCATGATTAGATAGATCTTATTAGAGACATGTATTTTTTATCATTCGTTTTATGAATATTTTTGGTTGAAAAAGTGTTTTTATAAACATATTATATAATTTATTCAATGAAAATAGATTATGGTTCATTAGATTATAAAAATAGTCTTAATAAAGAGAAAAGGATAAAAATGTTTTATATAATAAATATTATTTATCTAAATAAATTATAAAATATTAGGAATTGATAATCCACCACCATGAGTGGAATATTTTAAATAATAATCATATTTTCATTAATTATTCTAAAAAAATATAATTCCATATATAATATAAAAATAATAATTTTTTATTAAGTATTACACTAAAAGGAAATAAGTGTTATTTTCAAACATAAAGGAGTTTGTGTTTGTTAACATCATATTTTGAAAGAAATATAGTTTTTAAGTGTCTAGTTGGAGTTCAATTCGACTTAGAGACATTAAATGTTAAAAAATAAAATATTATTAATGTTAAAGTTCAAATTGAATTACACTTGATATTATAAAAAGTTCTTAGGGAATGATAGGAAAGAGTTACATTTACTTATTATGCCAAAATGAATTTCATTTAATATCCTAAATTATTTTTCTAAATGTTGGTAAATATATAGTGTAGATATTTATGTTATTTACTAGAATATTTCAAGGAAAATTTTGTTAGAAATGATGATAATGAACATAGAAAGTGTTATTGGTAGGTGATATAAGTTACTAACATTAAAAAATTTGATGTTTTGGGGCTAGGATGTTTGAATATGTTTAAGGAGTCAAACATTAGGAATATTATTCATAAGACTCATCAATATATGTATTCGATTACTTCATAAATTTTACTTTCTAAAGCATTTAGTGAGAAGGTTTAATTTGGCCATCACATATGATTTGACAGAAATTATGTGGAGATTTAATGAGTTTAAGAAAACTCTTGAAAGTGAGGAAAGCATAAGGCTAGAATGAAAAGTCTATAATATATTATATGTGTGACATTGTAGGTTTTACAATACATTTTATACCATTGTAAAAAATGTTTTCAATTATTATTGAAATAATTTAAATGTAGTTGAAAATAATCCATTCAAGATATGAATCTCAATAACAACACTTTATTCATTTGTAATGGAATATTGCAACAAAACTACACGATACAATATATTTAATTCCATGGACTATTACATTACATGGACGATTAAATCCCTTAAAAGTGAATAAATTAAAATGGGACAATAAATAGAGAATAATAATATCTTAACAATAGAGAAATCACATAGATTGTCATAATCTATATGAATATCTATTATTAAAAATAAGCATATAATGAAAAATAACATCATGAATAGAGAAATCATATTATAAAATATAAAATTAAAACTATAGAAATGAGTAATGTGTTTTGTGAAGATATATTGGGATGGATTTATCAGATGTAATTTGGGTAATATAGTCATTATATGACTATTAGAAAAGAGTACATAATCATAAAGTGCTGTATAAGTAAACATGTTACATGTTTAGAATTATTAGTATTCAGTTAATATACATAATGTTTGTTTAGATGATAAAAATTATAAAATTTCATTAGAAGAAATTTTTTTACAATAAAGAAAATAATTTTGTAATATAATTAAAAGGTACTAAATAATTTATGAAAATACTAATTATTTTAATGAAATTCTTTTTATAATTTTTGTATTACAACTAAATTTATTACTTTAATGAAAATTTATCAATAAAATGAAATGATAAAATTAAATTAATGATTATAAAAAAAATTAATAACATATAAGAAATACTTAAGATACTATAATTAATACTAATTTAATTATACAAGGATAATGAAATATAATTTATTTAAAAACATCATTTTTATTATGTACTATATATTTTTATTTAAAAGTATTATTTATTATATTTGGGGTATAAAAATTAATAAAATGAATTGTTTATAAATCAATAATAATGTAATTTTTAGTAAAATAATTTAACACTTATTAATTGTTTATAAATTGATTATTAATAATAATATAATCATTTAATGTCAAAAACGATATGGAAACCATTGTTTTTCTATTTGTAATATATTTTTCAACATAATAAATTAAATTAATCACTATTAAAAATACTTTAGATGATATTTATTGATAATATATATATATATATATTAATTAATAATAATCTAAATATTATTACTTGTAAGGGGATAAAAATAAATTCATTTTATACAGAAAAATACATTTTCTAAATTATTTTTCCACAATATTAATTCATATTTAAAAATTAATATTTATAACTTGTAAAAATTTACTGTTACAAAATGGATTTCATATTTCTAATTTTAATGAAAAAATTATGTAATGTGGTCAATTTCATTTATAGGCAAAAAAATAAGTTACCAAGATAATTTTTTTGTCTCAACATAAAGATAAAATAAGGTAAAAGGGTTAAATTAATTGGTAATGTCTAAAAATATCACAAAACATTATCTATATAAGAGTTTATATGGGAATTACCAACCTCTACTTATAGTATCTCAATTATATTTCCACTTTTAATCTATTTAATATTGAAAATTACATTACATAATTATTATAAAATGAGTATTTATGAAAATTAAACTTAAGATCCTTTATAAAATGACCCCTCCTCGAACCACTTTATTTAAAACCTTCCCTTATATTTACTATTGAATCCATACCAATGTTATCTTTTTTCAAAAGCCATTATAACATTTTATAACCCCTGGTCATAAAAAGGAGTGCCAAATCCTTCATTTCGAAGAGGCTCTCTTAGAGAACATTAAATTATTCAGCGTAACTATTATCCACTTAAAAAATAATTTCATTATTACTTTTTATCCACCTATTTTCCCGTTTTATTTTCCACTTTAATAATATGATTTAAACAACTCTTATTATTTGAATGTGATATTATAAATATATAATATCATGTTCTTATTTACTAATTCATTATAACACATTATTGTTTGGGTTATTTCTACCTCCTAAAAGAATTATGTTATAATATTGGTTAATTAAAATTACTCTTATTCACATAACATAATGGTAATAAAATCCACGTTCTCAGGTAATCGACCCCACAACATTCCCCCAAACCCAAAACACCCTGCACGAACATGTGGAAAAAAATATTATAATTTTTATATAAAGAATGATTAAGAAAGTTAAAATTTCTAATATTATATAATAATAAATAATTTAATATTGTTTTCTAAATTTTTAATGTAAACAAGGAATTGAATGTTCATTTATAAAATCATTTTTTTATTAAATTAAAATGCACAAGAATGAGATTTTAACCACTCTTGACTAGTTTCCACCATAACTTCAATAAAATGCACATTGTAAATTATAACTATATAAAATACACCTATATAACCTCCATGAATATTATTTAGATGTAGAATATATAATATAGGATCAAAGACCAAACCTTCCAAACTGATGCTACGATAAAACAAATGGGATAGTTAATACCCATATAAATTTTAATGAAAAAAAGACTAATTAATGGAAATAAGAAATTATGAATGAATGGTACCATGGAAAATAAATAAATATATATTTATGATATAGATAAATAATAAACCAAAATATAATATTCAATAGGTTAGATAATTTCTAACCAAGAGGGAATCCAAAGTAAGGGTTTCACATCTTTATTTCCCATTATTGATATATATTTTGAATTATGAACCGATATCCATTTATAAGGTTTATATAATACCTATTTGAAATATTTTATAATAATTCAATCTTTATACATGTTCTTTAAATTTCATTTCAAGTTCTATCTTTATGTTACAACTTTTTTTTTCATTATCAATGTTGTACATGGTTTTTGTTAACATAATTTCTGTTTCAATGTGTTATAATCCCTTTTTACCTTTTTAAATGATTTCAATTTTCTTCCATCCACATTATTTTTTCATATAAACCTTACTCTTTACTAATTCATGTTTTTAAAAATTAATTTCAATTCTCATTTTATTATAATTTATTTCTCTTTAAAATATAATTTATTAAAAAAATTTGGGTTTTTGTGAATTAATACATTTCATTGAGCCATACAAATTATTCTTTGAATATTATAGTTCATGATTGTTATATCACACTATTTCATTACTATATATTTTAGTTTCTCTTCTTATTAGGGGATGTTTATTTTTTATCATAATCTTATTATCTTATGGGTTTATTTCTTTATAAAAATATGACATTGTTAAGAATAATTTAGATTATATCTATTAGATATTTCAATTATTTTTTACTATAAATGTTTTCTTTTATTATTCTGAACCTATGTATATATTATATTATATACTCTTTATATTATATCTATTTATTTTAAAAATAAATTTTATGATATTTTTATTGATGTGAGGTTTCTATAAAACTATATAAAAATAATTGAAAGGAATTTCGTTTTAATTTTATATATTTTGTATGCTACACTCACTTAATGATTATATTTTCAAGGTTACATTATATGAGATTTATTTCGATTAATTTAATAAAAAAATTTATTGTGGCCTTCATGATAATGATTTATGAAAGTTATTTGTAACATCATATTTTTATGAAACTGTTAACAAAGTTCTATGAAAGCACTTTTTTTATGATTTCACTTACATTTTCATATATATCTTAAAATAATTTGTCACCTATGTGTAATTTTCATGACCAATATCTAAAATCACTTATGATATAATTATTTTAGGTGATTGAGATTTTTTTATCAAATTATCTAAATCTTGACTTAATTTTATGCAATATAATTTGTGTAACACCTGTACTCCAATAACACAGAGATTATGTTTCCATTATTAAATTAGTATAAGATACAAGCGATCACACCACATAGGATCAAAATGCTTTGTAGTCTTGGAGATATACATGAATCCCATATTATATTTGAAATATTAAGACATATAATAATAAACATTATTGCTTCCTTTAAATCATTAAAAATATCCCTATTCATATCTTGGGGAATGTAAAAAAATAAAGGGTGATCAAAGATGTTCAGTAAGGGTTATGTATAGTGAATTTTTTTTGAGTAAATAAGGCCCAAAAAATATAGTCATGTGAATAATCAAAACCCATTCCATTCAATCATAAGCTTGAGAGAAATTTATATGAATTTCTAATATCACCATAGAAATTACATGGATAATGAAAAATTAATTCTTAATAATGGAAATGCATTAATCTAGTCATTAAAGATATTTTAATTATGGAATTATCCAATTTATCTTGTATCATACCATCAAGGCCTTGACTAAGATATCATTCATAATCAATATATAGGTGTAAAATAGATACAAATCTAATATGGAATTCCCATTATTTTGCCTCATGAGACTTATCAATGCATTGTGGGGAAATATATAACCAGTTCCCAACCATTACTTGCATGTATATTTACTTCCTTATATATATTGAAAGATAAATATAATTCAATCTAAAAATTCCTTAAAAATCAAAAATTATTCATATTGAATCAAGAATATATAATTTTTCCCCATCTAATGAAAAAATATTCTTAATTAACTTACATTAATAAATACCATATAAAGAAAAGGTATACATTTGAGGCCTCATTAACTTAATAGAAATGATACTAAATTGATCCATGATATTGAAAATATATAAATAAAGGAGAAAAATAATGTCTAATGAATAATTTAGAGTGATAAAGACCACTATTATAATAAATTTAATGATCTCAAAATAAGGTAAAATCTTTTTTTAGAAAGGTATTTTAGAAGACCATTGATTCATTAGAAATGATAGTTTTTTAGTAAAAATTATAATTTAAAAAATAAAATTTAAGAAAACCATTAAAAATATATTCCTTTTAAATTTGTGTATTAATAGAGTTATAAACAATTTTTCAAAATTATTTTCATTCCTTGTCAAAAATAATGTTATTTTTTATCTTTATTATTGTTAAAAAATTAAAAAATATTAAGAAAACATTTTTATCGAAAATTGTAACACCCCAAGAATTTAAAAAAAAATTTATTTCTAATTTTAATATATTATATAGATTATAATGAAAAAAATTGAGTAATATTGTGTTACATGAAAGAGCTACTTTCTTTAATATCTTGTATTATACGCAAGACTCGGTTTTACTAAACAATAGTATATTATTTAAATATTTTTATTTAATATAATAAGAAATAACCTAGCAGCTAAGTTGATAGTTATTAATAGAATTAAATAATTTATAAAAATATATGGTTGACTTTATTAGTTACAAATTAATTATAAATTAATATAGGAGACAACTTAATATATACGAAATGTTTTTATAAAGAACTAATTTTATGCTCATAATGTCATTTTATACTAATAAATGAAATTAATTGCTATTATTGAATGATATTAATGAAATATATATTTTATATATTCAATATAATATTTTTTATATTCATCCATCTTAATTTTTAGACATAATATAAGAATAAACCCAATATTATACATAAAAATCTATATTTTTATAAAAACAGTTTTTCCGCCTTTTAATAGAGAATCTATTTTAAATATATGTTTTGAAACATTTATATACTTTATTTGAAAAAATAAATTTATTATTTTAAATCATAATATAAAAAGTTTCTATAGTTTAATTTTTGGTATTTTTCTAATAAGTTTCCTATTTTGATGAATATAAAAAAATATTTAATTTTAATTGAAAAATACTTTTTTCATCGAAATAATTTATAGTGTTAGATTATAATTTTGATTTGTTTTAATGTATAATTAGATTAATTTTTTATCAGTTAATATAATTTAGATAATTGGAATAAATTTTACATTTAATTTAGATATAAAAAAGCTTCAATCTTTTGCATGTTTTGACATTAATAATCTCTTTTCTCACCGAGTCAATTAGAATAATTTTAAATTAATTACAGTAAATACTTAATTTTGAATTTTAACAAATTTATTAAATATTTGGAATCAATTGGTTTAAATTATGAAAATAGTTTTCTTTTATTTTTGGGAATCTGAATAGTATCTTTAATAATTTTTTATTAACACGATAAAATATAAAAATTAGGTAATTAAGGATAATTGTTTTTATAAATAATAGAAAATTACACTAAAACTTATCATAATTTCATTAAATAAGTTATTTTCAACCAAAATATACCTTAGGATTAAATTATAATCTTTTTAATCTACACGGGTTTGAATATGACATTTATAATATTTTATTTAAAGATAAGTTAAAAATGGCACACTCATATTTTTAATAACTATAAAATTTTTAATATAGGGTTATACAGAAGATAAATTATACTATAAATATTAATTTGAAATATAATATGTTTATCCACATCATGATAATTTATTTGTAATTTTTAGTGATAAAATAAATAACTTAAATAGAGACACAATGATAATGCAGAAATTGTTTAATTAATAAAATGAACAAATAAATGATATTAAAATATTACAATAAATATATTTTGAGTTAATTAAGGTTCTTCATAAATTTTATTGGTGAATATGACATGTTAGGAGGGTCTTATATATTTTTTTTAAAATTTTCTTACTATTTGGATTTTATTTAAAAATAATGTTGTTAATAGTGTGAAAATTGATAGTAATGATATTTTATAAAAATAATATATAATTAAATTAAATAAAAATTAAAAAATTATTCAGAAAATAAAAGTATATTATGATATGGTTTATAATTTAAAATAGTTCCCATTTGTATATGATTTTCCCCATTAAAGTAATAATTTTTTACCTATTAATATTTAAAATGTTGTTACCGCAATAAATATTTTAATAGGTCAATTAATGGTAAATCAAAATGATATGGTTTACAATAAAAACAAAACATCTCGAACAATTATTGTATAAAGTTTATTTTTATTTATACTCATGTTATATTCTAAATAACTAACTTTCTAAATAGTTAAAATTAAAAATCAATTTATATTAATTTAATATTTTAAAGGATTCTACGAGTTCCCCTACCCTATCTTATAAAATGGCGCCTCCTCACTCACTTAGTCACACCACGTAGAGACATCTTTCTTAGAAAAACCTTAATATTTTCAATATAAACTTTCCTAGAGACATCCTATAGGTTTTTGTCTTCTCAAAATATCAAACCGATTGTCCCTATGAGGAGATCCAATAGAGGTTATCTAAATAAGATGAAATCATCTTTACAGACTCCTTTAAAATTATTTTTTAATGTAATTTCTCTTCATATGTTGTTTACATAATAAAGTAATAACTCTTGTATTGAAAATTTTATGATATGTTATTATTATTATGGAACAACCATATTCCACCTTTTATCCATCCTAAGAAAAATGAAATTTCCACTCATGCGTATGAACGACCTTCAATCTCTACATCGTGGTTTAATATGTTTTTCATAAACACTTTATTTGGATGGGTATAATGAGGAATTTAATGTATATAAATAATAAATATGAAATTATATTTATTTTCTATTATTAATATAACATCCAATTTTTTTTACCACTTTACCATTAGGGGATGATATAGTTGGTCGTGCGTACGTACAACATACTATCTCTATAAAACGATGAGATTAATTCTCCACATTAACCATTCAAGAATAACTATAAAAATGTAAATTATGAGTAAATATATTATTTATTAATAGAATATAACTATTTAGATGAAAAAAATATTTCCTTTATATTTGAAACATGACTTACATGACAATACAAACTTAAAAAAATTAAACAGTTAACACCCGAAAAACAATGTTAATAATGAAATATTATTAAAAAATAATATAATAATATCGTATATGATTTAATAATTATGAATATAGTTCTATTATAATTCAATATCATTATTTAACTATTATATAGGAGGTTAACACACCCTCAACAAAATAAAATTACAAGTTAAGGGTTAATTCCACAATCTCATTTTTATTCGGGATTGTTTATACAAATGTATCTACCAGGAAATATTTATCATCCATATCAATGTTTCTTAGAAATGATTTCAAAAATAATATTATTGTTATTATATAAATGAATAATGTCTTATTTACCCTTTTTTGTATTTTTATAAAATAGTTTTAAAGGAATCATTTTTTCTGTTTTCCAAATGAGGTACTTTATGACTTTTTGATGGAAGGAATGTTTTTTTAACTTATGCTCCATGAGAAACTATTTCCACCATCATGACACCTTAAAATTTTCAAGCATACCTTATAATATTTCAATGTTATTTTCAAAGGAAATACTTTATTTTATAATTGAGTATGTTTTAAATTATTTCAAAGTATAAGGGGTATTTCTCTCAAGAAATTATTAACGATTTTATTAGGTTATTTTCATTAATGTCAACGTCGTTTGTTGGATTTTATGCTAAATTGAGGTTTATTTTTTATGATACAATCTAGAATAATGTATTCAAAGGGTTTATGATATATTTTACCATGTATGTGAAATTTTGATACCATTCATTCTTTAAGATTAATATATTAACATTTCAAATGCTAGTTTTAATATGAATGTTTATGTTTGTTATGTTTTACCCTTTTAATAAGAGGAATTTATTAGAATTATTATGTGATGGGAAGGACCCTCTACATACCCTCGATGCATCAATAGGTCACATGTGACAAACTGGTTTGAGTTTTTTCCCATGTATGTATGGCGTCTTGGCTGAAGCCTTAAAGGTTTGTTTATGATGTTTAAAATTATGCATTCCCTCATTATGAGATATGTTATTGATATTACATGTTATTATTAGACTAGTATAATATCCATGTGAATGTTTATTTCAAATTATCTGTTTTATTATTTCCATATTATGTCCAAGATTATGTTTAAAAGGATTTTTTTAATTATAAACCTTACCTTAAAAGTTTATCCTTATTTATGATAGCTTTCATTATATTATTTACCCTTAATAAGTAGCCGAGAACACCTATTTATTATCTTTTATTTTCCCATGATGATAAGATATGTATTATGACTGATTTGAAGGGTTAAGATCAGATATTAAAGGCACTATCAAAGGATTTCTATGTTTTATTTTTTGTTTTGAATGGTAACGTATGGTTTATGTATATAAAATATTTTCCAAGACTGATAAATGAATTGGTCTTTTGGGATTTGACACTTTTATCCATAGAAATGTAATTATGTGAGGTACCAACTCTGGGATACTGGGGTCTAGGTCATTACAGTTGGTTTCAATGAAATTTTAGCAGCAAATTTAAAAACTACATTTAGAAAACATAGATTATGGAACATAAACCCATGGTATACATTGAGGAAAATTATAGAAGAAAATCCCAAAGAAACCATATTTATTATTATGTGACTATATACTCATAAAATATTAAATTTATGTTAAGTATTTTTCTAGTTTTTTGATTATACATTATGATATGAACTTTCATAGTGTATGTCATCATTTATAAATTGTGCCTAGTAGAAAGAATGTGAACCTCATTGATTCACATGATCCAATGGTAATGAGCATATATTTCATGGTATTAAGCCAATATATTGAAGTGAAATAATCACCCAAAATTATCATCATATGATGACATATTATCATGTAATAATGGGTCATGCAAATATTACTCTAAGTATTATGTATTTGAAGGGAAGCATGAGAATAAGAGTACAGTTGAGAAAAATATAGATAAAGGGAAGAAGAGGAAGAAGTAATTTCCCGCATGTAACAATTTTATAAATAATCACACTGGTACTTGCTTAAAAGGAATGGAAGTTTGTTATATGTGTGAAGAGAAATGACACAATGCTTGGGATTTCAAGGATAATAAAAAAGTTTTTAATGTACAATTCTTTTACTATAAGGAGATGATACATTATAAATATCAATGTATCATGCATAAAAAGATTGTCCCCCAAAAGAATATAATGGATCATGGTAAAAATTATGCTACTCCCAAAGAATAATAGGAATGATTAATGTGATTATGTTTGTATTGACGAATTATTTCATTTGAGAAATTTATCAATAATGTACTGTTTTTAATAATTATAGAATATACATGTTTTGTACTATAGTACTATTTAATCAAGTATTTGAGATAGTATGTTGAATGATAGATATGAACAAGAAAAGATACTCATTAGCAAGTCAATATGATTGGAAAACATATGGTTAAGGGAAAGATAAACCTTACTATAAACCAAATACCAAGATAATTATGTTAGAATCAAGAGATAATAGATTTATATAAAGTAAATTGGATAGTACTAAATACATTAAAATTGATTAATAGTTTGTTGAAAAATTTGTTTATTCCATCATTGTGGAGTTTAAAACATTATTGGGTTTAAGAATTATATCTAAAAATCTATGTTCTACTTATGGAATAAGGAATAATTCATGTTTTCAATAATGTTTTACTATAATTAAGGTTATCACCATGTGTTAAGGGAATACATGATGAATGTATTCACATGTTTGGAATGTGACAAATAAGAGCTGCTTTATGTTGTGAAAATATTAATGATAAGTTCATTTTAGAATAGTTAACCACATATGAAATGGTTTAAGTTAATATTCGGATAAGGTTTTAGAGTTTAATACACAACTTCACCATATGAAGAAAATTTTTCTATGAAATGAAGTAGAAATAATTAAAGGCACAACCAAATGGTATGAATGTGTTTAAAGAAACATATCAAGCATTTATATTTACTTACAATCTTATAAAGGGAATTAATTTCTCAACCCTTGGAAATGAATGTAAAAAAATGTTGATTTTTATTGAAATGATGGTATTTTAGATAATCATATATTTATGGCTTGGTGGCCCTCAATTTTCCAAATATCATTCACAAGTTTGTGATTGATGACCTCAATCACTCCCTATAAATATTTATGATTTTCCTTTAAGTATGTATCTCCACTTGGAACTAATGTTATCCTATTTGAAATTATGGTTTTGTGGTAACCTTCAAATTTATATTCCTTAATTATTAATAATATTTTTTATTAACCCTATTTATGATGTTGTTTATTCAACAACATTATTTTCAAATATCAAACTCTTGATTAATGAGATCAAGTTTAAATTACGATGATGAAATCTAATTAATGTTGGGAGAATGTAGTACCCTGAAAATTTACAATTTTTTAGTTTTAATTTTAATATATTAAAAAGATATTAATTCACACAACATTGATTTATATTTTATTACATTCACTAGTTACTTTATTCAATATATTTCATTATACGCAAGAATGAGTTTTACCAAACAACGGTATATTATTAAAATATTATTATTCAACATAATAAGATACAACCTAGCTATTAAGTTGGTTGTAATGATTAGTGTTAACTAACATATAAAACTTTATGGTTGATTTATTTGGTAACAAATTAATTATAAATGAATTTAGGAACCAATAGAGTACATAAGAAATGATTTTATAAAGAAAATTGTTATTCCCACACATTCATTTTAACTTAATAAAATAAATTAATTACTATTAATGAATATATTGATGTAATATATATGTTATAAAATCAGTCAAATATTTTTTATATACATCCAATATATTTTATAGGCACAATATAAGAAGAAACCAAATATTACACATAAAAAAATAAATTTTTATAAAAGTAGTTTTACCTTCTTTTAATGAAAAACCTATTTACAATCCAATTTTAACACTTGTATATAGATTATTTGAAAAATAAACTTGTTATATTAAGTATACATATAAAAAATTTCTTATGTTTGTTTTTTGGTATTTCTATGATAAGTTTCATGTTTTGATGAATAGTAAAAAATATTAAATTTTTATTGAAAACAATTTTTTTATTTGAAATAATTTATAGTATTACATTATAATTTTGTTTTGTTTTAAATTATAATTAGAATATGTTTTTATTATTTAATCTATTTTATGTCATTTATATAAATCTTACATTGAATTTAAATATAAAAACGTTTCAATCTTTTGCAAGTTTTAACTTTAATAATCTATTTTCTCACCCCGTCATTAGAATTAATTTTAAATTAATTACAAAAATTATATATTTTGAATTTTTAAAAATTAATTCCATATTTGGAATTAATGAGTCCAAATTATATTAATATTATTATTTTATTTTTGGGTATACAAATAGTAACTTTAAATATTTTTATTAATACGATAAAAGGTAAATCTAGTAATTAAGGGTAAAACAAAAATATTACAAATAATATAAAATTACCCAAAAACTTGTCATAATTTCACTGGATTAGTGTTTTTAGAATAAAATAAACCCTATACCAAAATTATAATGCTTTAAGCTACTTGGATATGAATATGAAATTTTTAATATTTTATTTAAAGATAAGTTAAAAATGTCTGACTTATATTTTTAATAACTATAACATTTTTAGTATAGGACTATACTGAAGATTAATTCAACTATATATAATAATTTGAAATGTAAAATGTTTTTCCACATCATTATAATTTATTTTTAAATTTTAGTGCTAAAATAATTATCTTATGATGACACAATAATGATGTAGAAATTGTTTAATTAATTAAAGGTTCAAATAAATTATATTAAAAAGATTAAAATATATATAATTTTAATTCATTAAGGTTCTACAAGAATTTTATAGGTGATTATGACTAGTTTTAATTTTCTTAAATGGTTTTGTTCGAAATTATCTTACTTTTTGGATTTTATTTATAGACAATGTTTTGAATAGTGTCAAAATTGACACTAATGATATTTTATAAAAACAATATTTTATTAAATTAAATAAAAATCATAAAAATATTTAAAAAATAAAAAATTGATTATGATAAGGTAAAAATTTTCCTAAAATATCCATTTATGGACAAATTACTCTATATAAGCAATAATTTATAACCTCTTAATTTTTTAAATGTTTTTACAACAATTAAAAATAAAATAGATTAATTAAGGGTAAATCAAAATGATAAGGTTTAAAATAAAATGAAAACCTCAAAAAAAATTATGGGATGAATAATATTTCTACCCATACTCATATTATCATTAAAATAACTTGCTTTGGAGCTATTTGAAATCGAAAATCAATTTATATTAATTTAATATTTTAAAATATTCGAAGAGTGCCCCTCTCATTTCTTATAAAAGGTATCCTCTTCCCTCACTTCCTCACACCACTGTGAGATTTATTGATAAAAAACCCTAATAATTTACCTTTTAAACATACATAGAAACCTCTTAAAGTTTATTATATTCTCAAAAGACAAACCATAACATCCCTAAGACGAGTTCCAAATAAGGTTTTCTAAAGTGGAGGTAATCGTCTTTTATGACTCCTTCTAAATTATTTCTTCTAATACGTCACCTTCTTGTGTTGTTTCCATTATAAAGTAATAAATATAGTTTCTCCAATATTATTATATTATATTTTTATTATGAAAATACCATATTACACCTTTTATCCATCCTAAAAAAATGATATTACTACTCATGCGTACATATGACATACTGTCTCCATGCTTTGGTGTATTTTGTTTTTTAGGAACACTTTATATGGATGGGTATAATGATTAATATAGTGGATATAAATAATCAATATGACATTATATTGATTCTTTACAATAATATAACTTATAATTTCTTACCACTTTACTATTAAGGGAATGATATCGCCGCTTGTGTGTACATACGACCTACGACCTCCACGACGTGATGAGATTAATTATCCACAATAAAAATTCAATAATGATTATAAAAATTTAAATTATGAGTGAATACTATATTTATGAACATAATATTAGTCTTTATATGAAGAAAATATATCTAATTTATAAGAAACATGACTTACATGACAATACAAACATAAGAAAATGAAGTAGTTTACACCAAAAACCATGGTCATAATGAAATATTATTAACAAAATAATATAAGAGGATAATATATGATATCATAAATATGGATATAGTTATGGTATAATTTAATTAAATTATATAACCATTACACATGAGATCAACACACCCTCATGTAAATAAAAGTTCAAGGAAGGGTTAATTTCACAATTTCATTTTTATTCGGGATTATTTTTTACATAAGTATATACAATGAAATATTTATCATCCATTTCCATGTTTTGTAAAACAATTTTTAAAAAATATTTTTAGTATTATCTTAAAAATGTTTAATTTCTTATTTACCCATGCATGAATTTTTATAAAATGGTTTTAAAAGAAACTTTTTTCATTTTTCAAATGGGGAACTTTGTGACATTTTTTACAGAAGGAAAGTTTTTTTACTTATTTAGTGTGACAGTATTTATCCACTACTATGAACCTTAAAATTTTGAAGAATATATTATAATATTACAAGGTTATTTTAAAAAGAAATGTTTTCTTTTATAATTGCACAAAATTTAAATGATTTCAATCTAAAATGAGAAATTTCTATCAAGAAATTTTTAATGATTTTATTAGATTATTTTAATCTACGTGAACATCCTATATTAGATTTTATGCTTAATTAAAGTTAATTTGTTATAATACAATATAACGTATTATATTGGGGGTTTTATGATTTTTTGACAGTGAATGTTCTATTTTTATATCATTTACTATTTTTGTTTAATATATTAACATTTCATACACTAGTTTTAATATAAATGTTTATGTTGTTTACATTTCATCGTTTTCATATGAGGAACACATTGGAATTAGTAATTTAATGAAGGGGTAATATATAGCCCCTTGTTTCATAGGTAGGTCTCATGATACAAACTTTTTTTTACCAATTTATGTATGGTGTCTTGTAAAAAATCCTTGACAGTGCGTTTATGATGTCCGACATTATGCATTCCCTTATTATAAGATAAATTGTTGATATTTAATGTGATTATTTGACTAATAGAATATCCATGTGAATTTTTATATGAAATTAGTTGTTTTATTCTTGATATATTATTCTCAATATTATGTTTAAAATGTTTGGGTTTAAATCATACACCTTTCCTTTAACATTTATGCTTTTTAATTATAGCTTCTACTCTATTATTTACCCTTACTTAGATTTTGAGCTCAATTCTTTCTTATGTTTTATTTTACAAGGTTTTCAAGATGTGTATTATGAATGATATTTAGGGTTAATATATAGAATTAATGCCATTCTAAAAGGATTTTATATTTTATATTTTCTATTTGGAATTTCAATGTAAGGTTCATGTATGTAATAAATTTTTTAATACTGCTAAAATGATCTTTTATTTGGGATTCGACACTTGTATCTATACCAGTGTAATAATGCAAGGCACCTGATCCAAGCTACCAGGGTTGTTTACATTACAAATAATCACCATGGAAATTTTTAAATATAGTTTTTAAGTAAAAAAATTTCCACAATGGTAAATAATTCCATTCATTCCTTAAAAATTAAAACAAAGATTCATTTCACATTTTTGTAAAACATAAAAAACTCATTTTGAAAATTATAATAAGATTACTATGAAAAAATTATAAATAAATTCAAGTATGGTTTAAAAATAATTATATTAAAATTGATTTTAAATAATAATATTTTTGAAATAATTTAAAATAACCACAACATGGAAGAAAATGAGTTTAAAAGGAAAACTTTTAAATATGGATTTCTTTAAAATAAAATCCTTTACTTGTTACCCATTTGACGATTATTGATAAAGAACGATAATAAATAGAAATAAAAATGAAAAAAATAATAACCATAGTAGTGTAAAATATTTGGGGTTTAAGAGATTAGTATCATATAATTTACTAAATGGAAATCTGAACATAAACAATCCAGAAATAAAATAGGATTTTGACATAAATCCCTTACCTTGGGTCTCTACATAGTCATACATAGTTGATAATATTTTATAATGAATTAAAATTTATTAAAATACTTTAAATGAAAAATTTTCATCTATATTCATTTTTTAAGGTCTATTTATAATCATTATAAATTCATTCATTGAATAATTATTTCTTACATCGACCACTTAAATGTCTTTTGGTTAATTTCTCACAAATTACTTCAATACATTTTTCATGGATAAAGGAGATATTAAATGGTTCCATAATATATAATAATTTACTAATGTTATGAATATTATTTTTAATCAGTATATATAATTTTAGAAACATCCATGTTTTTTTGTAATAGAAGAACGAATCACATCTCTACATGTTGGTGGTAATCCACACATACACATGAGTAATGTTATCACTTTACAATAGAGGGAAGGGTAATAATGTAGATGATAAATTATATTTTAAAAATCATAATTATATCATAAATAGAATATGTATTCATTAATTCAAACTTTATAACCCTCCAAGTAATGTAATGATGAAAAATTAGATACACCGCTAGGCAGTGATGGTAAACCGTACTTATGAGCAAGGTATTGATTTCCAATTGTTAAAAAAGGATATGGAAAATGGTTATACAAAAAAAATAACATATAAAAATATTTTTTATACTGGAGTCATCATGGTAGGATAAATACAACAGATTTATAGGAAGTAGATGAAGAAATAATTTTTGAAAGAGTCAGGTAAGAATATTTTATTTGGTCTTACACCTAAAAATTTAATAGGATGATAGTTGGGTACAAAAAAGAGATAAATAATTAAGAGAAGGATTATTTTTTGGATGATCTAGAGACACTATGATTTCTTAATAAGGATGGATAAGAGGTGAACTTTTAAAAGTGAGGGGAGAAACCCACATTAAATTACATAAAATATTTAAATAATAATAATTCATTTTCTTGTGAAAGTGGAACTGAATGGGAATAGAATATAAGTAAAGATAATATAAGGTATAAATATTTTACACCAATAACATTTTGAAAATATTTTGTGACATATGTACGCTTATCACTTAGTTTAACCCATGGTAAACCCTTTTAACCTTAACTATGCTAATAATTTTCTACTAATTGTATTATTCATTATGACTAAAAATTAAGTTTTAATTATTAAATAATATTAGTTATTTTTTATTAAATATATAAAATAAATTTTAAAATATTAATTTCCCATAATTGGTAAACATATAATTTAAATATATATTCACAAAACGCAATGAAACCCACTTTTAAAAAAATGGTTGTTTTAAGCATAAAATGATTTTACATACAAATAAAGTATAATGTTGATTAAAATGGGATCAATTAGATTAAAATAAATAAAATTAGACTTATTTGTTTTTGAAATAAAATAAAAATATAAAGGTACAATGTAAATACATGATTAATATAGAAAAACAAAAAAACATGTTTATTTGAACAAAAACATTACTCAAGTTTCCTAAATATTAATCACATATTTCTATCTTCTAAATTATATTTTTATATGTAATATATTAATTATTATAAATATTATTTTCTATAAAAATGGTTTCAAAAACATTCATGTTACTCTTATAACATAATAATTTCCTGAAAGTTTCAACTTTTTTTTTTGGAAAATCTAGATTTTCACCATTCAACAAAAAAACTATTTTTGAAAAATCTCAAAAAATAAACCAAAAATAACTTTTTCATGATAATTTCAAAAATAAATTTCATTTTATTAAATAAAATTTATTAAAATGGATGAAATTAATTCTAATTATTTACACATAAAACACCTAAAAACTCATTTTTATAATGAATATATTATTATTAAATAAAATGGATTTATTCTTAAACATTTCATTTCAAAAAAAATATGATAAATATAAAAAAATTTACAGAATTAATTATTTTTAATACATAAATATTTTCTACATATATTTCATAATTTATTTTTTTATTAATACCCTCTAATCCAATGGCTATGTTGTAACATTTATATTCAGTTAATATTATTTTGTAGTGTTGTAAGCTTATGGTAGTGTGTGGTGAATGATATATAATATAGTATTCATTTAAATGAAACTAAAATATTACAGTGTTACATTCTATCCTCCTTACATAAATTTTTTCATCACAATTTTAATACATTGTGAGAATCTCATTATATTTCAATAGATTTTATTATGAATTTTGATTTCCAGGGTTTTATTAGGGAACTTTTTATTTCATAAATAAATAAGATACACACCTCTATAAAACTACCACTTGGAAATGTGATTCCAGAAGAGTAACTTAATAATTGATTAATATTATCTATACAAAAAATGAAATAATTATCTTCCATTACTTGAGTTTTAGTAATTAGAAGAAAATATTCATAAATTATTCCTTTCAATTATCTTAATGAAGATTGTTTTTCCATTTGATTGAGTATTTTAATTAGTTTCCACTTCCATTTCTAACAATGAATGAGTAAGATGATTTTTTCATTCTTGAAGAAAAAAATCAACTATAAATGGAATATAATCTCCATGAAATAAATAAAATTTAATTATGTCATTTAAAAAAATAATTAGAACATGGTAAGATGATACTAAATATTAATAAACCATCTTGTGAAGAAGAAATTCATTTTTTCTTGGAACTCTAATAGTTATACCCTTACAAATACAATAATACATTAACCTTTAATTTATAATTCCACTAGATTGACATATATTATTTTATTTTTCATCCACTAATTCCTAAATCCTAAAAACAATTAACCCAAAAAATAATTATTATGACAAATATAAGAATATGTATAAAACCATGTTATAAATACTGTAATAATTTTTCAAATTATCTAAAACTACTTGATATATTCTGATTATCACTAGATAACCACCAACTATCTTGATTGATAATTCCTACTTTGTAGTGTAAATTAAAATTTTAAAATATATTAAAAATATAAAAGTGTATAGATATTAAATCAAATAAAGACTGATTTTATGATCAAAGTATTTATTATCACAACCTAATTTATTTAAACTTCAATTGTAGTAATTATATAACCTTATCCCTTATTCCTTATCCTTTTTGATCTAAATTCTCATAATTCTTGATGTATTTTTCTATGAATTGTCTTATATTATTATAGTTGAAACATTAGACATTGATGAAAATTTTCATTCCCTTAATTTCATGTGTTTGATGTCCTTTCACTCCACACTTGATATAAACCCACATTCCCATCAAACAAGTACAAGAGTGTTTCTTTCCATAATTATTAAATCTATGAATTTTTATCCGTCCCTTTTGTCCTTCATGTAATTTTGTTTTCTTAGTCCCTAATCAATCCCATATTCTCTTGATTTCCATTGAAAATATATGACTTAGAGTGTTATTCCTCCATCTTGATAACACTTAAAACAATATCATCACACGGTGAAAATATTTAAGTGACTAGTGCCCTTCTAAGTCTTGGATTAAAACCATCAAATAAATGACTAATATTACATAATGGATTACATATGTAGTCATTTTCATGTATTTATATTGTGGTAATGTTTGACGCATTCTTAGTAACACATTCCTTTAACATTTATCAAATATTTAGGAATTTACTTTCCATACCATCTCATTTCCTATAATGTTTTAGCATGATAGATAATGCATGGTTTCATATAAATTAAATACCATTATAGATATTAAAAATTGGATATACCTATTTCATAGATTAAACTAGGGGTAAAACCATATAGTCTATTCTATATCAAGATACAATTTCCAAAATCCAGACTTAGATATAATTTCTAGGAAACCACACATTCTCAACCTCACTAAAATTTTATGATATTATCATATACTTAGAAATTTCATCTAATTATATCATAGGGGTATGTTTTATAATCAATGTTTTCCTTAATCTAGTTCCCAATATTTATAATAACCTTTCTTTGATATAAAATGTAACACTCATACTCCAATAACCCATTTTCGGTATATTATTACAATGGTATAAGATGAAAAGGGCCACACCACACACGATCGATCAGTTTAAAAATATTAGAAAACTAGATACATGAAATATTTCATTATTAAATTAAAAATATAACAACAAATAATAGGAAACATACTTGATCTCTACAAATCATTCAAAATATAATTCTTCATATCCCAAGGAAAATAATGGAATTAAAGGGTGAGATCATATTCTTAGTAAGTGTTACATATAGTAAAATTTATAATGAGTAAATAAGGAGTAATGAATATGGATGAGTAGATAAACAAAACACATTATATTTAATAAAAAAACATGATATAAATGTATATCCATGGCTAATATCAACCTAAAAATCAAATGGAAAATGGAAACATAACTCCAAATAAAAGAAATTTATAAATCTAGATATTCAGGCTATTTTGATCAAGGCCTCAGTTAAGGTATCATGGATCCTACCATCACATCCTTAAATAATCCATCACTATTAATAAATGGGTAGGTGTAAAATAGAAACCCATTTAAGAATTTATGCCTACTATTTCGTCTCATTAGACCTATCGATTCATTGAGGGGCAGTCTACAACTAGGACACAACCATCACTTTTACATCCAATTAATTCCTCATATATTTTTTATGATCAATACAATTAATTATCAACATGACTTATAAATAAAAACTTATCCTTATTTAATCAAGAATATTGAATATTTTCACTCTCAATCAAATAATTTTCCAAATAAAATTCATAAACTGATACAGTATATATAAATATAATATAATTGAGGAATCATAACAGAAATATAAATGATGCTAAATTCATCCATGACATTTAAAATATGTCCATAAATGATAAAAACAATGTCACATTAATAAGATAAGAGTGATATAGAACATGATCACAAGAATGAAAATAATCTCAAAATAGGGTATTATTTAATATCAATAAAGTATGATAGAAGACCATAGATTCATAATAAATAAATGTATTTTAGGAATACTAAGCCATTATAAAACAAAATATAATAATTTCACTAAAAATAACTTCCTTCCAACTTAAATTAAAAATAGACTAATAAATCACTTTTCAAAAACCTTTTTAATCCTTTAAGAAAATAATACACTTTTCTATTGATATAATTTTAAATACCAAAATAACAGAATAATTTTATAGGAAATTAATCAAAATTAACATGGAAACATGTAAATTATTTTTCAAAGTAATGAATGGTCATGATGACGGGGAATTATATTCATGTGGTAAAAGATAAAATAAATATTCCTTAAATAATTTTGTAAAATGAATAAAAAATACCTAATTGGGAAAATTAAGATAAGATAACTTTTAAAAAATTCTAAATAATGTTAAATATTGTTGAAAATGACCTATAATGATAAATTGAGTTTAAAAAATTGAATTCATAATAACATTTAAAATAATCTAAAAATTTAAGAAAATGAGTTTGTAAGGAAACCTAAAAATATGAATTTCTTTAAAAGAATGTTCTTTACTTGTAAACCTTTTAACGATTTCTGACCTAAAAAGAGATGAAATGGACATTTAACATGAGGAACCAAAATACAAATATTGGATATAAAAATAAATTATGTCTAATATATTATGAACATATATTTTTACAAAACAAAACCTGGACATGAACAATCCTGAAATAAAATGAAATTTTAATATAAATCCATTACCTTTAGCCTCTTTTAGTAATAAGAATTTAATCCTCTTATATAATGAATTTAATTTTAACAAACACATTCTTAAGAAAAATTTTCATCTATATTATTTTATTTAATTTTTTTAATTATTATAAATCCATTCATTGAATAGTTTTTTCTTATATAAACCACTTTAATGTGTTCAGTAAATTTATACAAAATTAATTTGGTATATTGTTTGTGGTTGAAGGAGAAATAAAATGGTTAAAAAATCTATATAATGTTAATAATTTCATGAATATAATTTTTATTAATTATATACACTTTTATAATCATCTATTCGTTTTTGTAATAGAAGAATAAATTGCTTTATTTTGTGGAGGTGGTAGTCCACACATATGCATGAGTGAAGTTATCATTTTTCAATGGGTGGAAGGGTATGAAGGTAGATTATATATTATATATATAAACATAATTATCTCATAAATATAATATATATTCATTAATTTAACTATTATAACCATTCATTTAAATAAGTGAGGAAAAATGCATTATAATGCTATGTGGAGATGGTAAGTCATACGTACGCATGAGTGGTGTTTTCAATTTTTATAGGATAGAAAGGAGGGGTAAAATGGTTTTACCATAATAATAATAACATATAATTATATTGGTGATACCAGATTAATTATGTTAGGATATAAAAAACATATTTATAGGAATTAAGACAAGAAATAATCCTTTTAAGATTTAGGTTGGATGACTACATATTCTTTGAGATACTTCCATTAGCTTACACCATAGGAATTCATAGGATGGTCTTAGGGTAAGAAGAATAGATCAAGAATGAGGATAAAGAATTTAGGAAGGATTATAGGTAGATATCAGCTGATATATAGGGTTAAATGTTTCTGAAAAGGGATGGAGAAGTGGGCCCCTTTTATACGTGAGGGGGACACATAAGGAATTATTTAAAATATTTAAATAATATAATGTCATTCTCTTGTTAATGTGGCACAAAATTTACATAAAATCAATTCTATGATAATATAAGGACTAAATATTTTCAACAAATAATATTTAATAAATTTTAAGAGGTAATTATACCCTTATCTCTCATATTATCCCCTCTAATAAACATCTTTACTGATGTAACAAATTCTTATTGTTTTTACTATACATTATGACCAAAATTATGTTGAATTTATTACCTAATATTTATTATTATTATTTAAAAAGTGGGATCAATTTGAAAAATTTCAATTTATAGTGGAATTAATAATTTATTTTAAACCAAACCAAAACTGAATACTTCCTTGTAAATACCTAATTAATAGAGAATAACTTAAAATAGTTTTTTTGAATAAAAACATTACTTTTATTTCCAAAATTTTAAGAATATATTTCTAAGTTAAAAATTATCTTTTTATATTAATTATATTTATTTTTAATTATATATTTAATATTGAAAAATATTTGATAAACATTTGATTTATTCTTTACCATTGTAATGTTATAAAAGTGAGAGTTTTTTTTGAAAAATCATTATTTTTCATTATTCACCAAAAAATCAACTATTCATATCATCAAAAATTTCCCATATGAAATTATAGAAATTATATATTAAAAAATGAAGTTAATTTTTTGTAATAAAATTATAAAAATGGAAGAAATTAATTCTAGTTATTCACACATAAAATACCTAAAAACCATTTTCATGAAGATTATATTGCTATGGTACAAAATGAATTTATTCCTTAAACATTCAAAATAACAAGAATTATATTGATGTAAAATGTTTCATGTTTAATTAATTATTTTTATTTATTTAATCATTTCTATATATATTTCATAATTCAATAATTCTTATTCATACCTGCCAACCCAATAACTAGGTTATAACAGTCATATTTTAATAATATTATTTTATGGTTAATTTAAGCGTAGTGTTTCATGTAGAAAATACTATTAAATTTAGTATTTATTTAAAAGAAACTAAAACATTTAGGTGTTTCAATTCAAAAATTTAATGTAACCCAAATTATTTTTGGGATTTTCATGATCATATGAATAATTAATTTCACGTGACATGTATATGTATCATATATAATTATGTGATAGATGCATCCTTTATATCCCTCCAATGCATTTTGTAATGTTTATATCATAGGATATAATGATTTTATGTGTGTACATGATTTAGGTTTTTTCACAACTTTATATGTGGGAATGATTCAGGTTTTATCATAACATTATTCTTGGGAATGATCAGTGTTTTATCACATCTTTATACGAGGAATGAGTGGGGTTTTCTCATAACTTTATTATTTTCTATGGTTATGAATATATATTTTTTTAATGTTATTATAAAGTTATATATAATTATATAGGACTTTATTTTTCTCCATGGTTCACAATTATTATCTTCTATTTCTGTAATCTTACTCTATTATATATGAATGGAAATTTTAGAATATATGTCACTATATTATGGTTAATGAAAAAACAATATGATTATGTGTTCTTATTAATCATATATTTCTCCCATGATCATGTTTTCTCCCATGACAATGATCTAACTCCATGACAACTCATTGATAAGTTTTCCCATTAATGAGATTTTTCACTCATTCATTATGATGTGTCCCATTTCCTTAAGGAAGTATATTATGGACTATACTTAGAAGGAAGTCATGTGTATATATTTTTAAATATATTGAAAAAATAATTTTCATTAGGTAATTTATATAACTAATCTCTAAATACACCAAACCTTTTGGTTTGGGATTGTTCATTTATATGTGAGTTGTAATGTTTGAATTATAGAATTTATTTAAAATATATTCATTCTTGGATTGATTCATCTAAATATATTAGTATGAACTTATGTATGGATTTTTAAAAATATTTATAGTTTATGAATATAAAAAGTTTCATTTAAAATAAACGTCCATATCCACTTTATCATTATTTGATATTGGATGAAAATATGTATATATTAATATACATTTAGTGAAGTGTAATGTTAATTTACCACTTTAAGAATGAAATTTATTTATCCTTAACTGATGTTCATCATGGATTATTATAGTATATAATAAATTAGTAAGGTTGGAATGAGTGTGATTTTTTATTGAGATATGGAATATTCTTAAAAAGAAAAACATGAGTTTTTTGTGCAACATGACCAACTATGTATACCATATAGAGTGTCATAAATTGTGTTTTTGGAATACTAGGGGTTCAAGGTTCATATTTTGAGTCATCATTACAAGAGTTTAATGAGATACCTTGATTAGAATATTGATAATTTGATAACATTCTTATATATTCCTTGATTCCTTTCTAATCAGGGATTATTGGGTATATTGAAGACTATTTACTTAGATGGGGATCCAGAATTATAAGATTCTTTCTCTTGTATGATGAGTATGACATATGGATCCTTGATCTAGATAGACCGAGGAATTGTCTAGACATACATATAAGGTATAAGTAATATACTTATACACTTGGATAAGTGATATGCTATGTGTTTGTACACTAGATGAACAACATATAATGTATTTATCGATCTGGTCAGTCTATACATGGATAGTCGAGAACATATGTGGAGTTTATATAGTATTGACATAATTTGTTTCCCATGACCACTGAATGTTTTATAAAAAGTGATCATAATAAAATTAATGCATGTGTTTTATGCAACCTATGGAAACATTTATAGAGATACATGTGTTTTATAAAGATCATATAATATCGTATTGTAGTTTGGGTAGTATTGATGTTTTGATTGATGCTGCTCTGTAATTAAATTTATGGATTTAGAGATTAATATTTGATTTCAATGCTATAAAGGAACATGGAGTCAAACATTATGGTTTTCCAATGAGGGTAGAGTTTATAAATATCATAGAGTTTATCTTAATGAGTTTTGTGTTTATCCAAAAGTGGGTTTGGATGGTTACTCACTTTGTGTCACATATAAAGTGATGCATGGTGAAATTGTTAATATATTCACAAAAGTATTTTAGAAGATTTATTAAAAGTGTTTCATATTTTTTCTTATATGTTGTCAAATATGATATGATATAAGGTCAAATGTCATGAATGTCTTTTAGCCTTTAGCGAAAGTAATATATCATAATTAGTATTCCCAAAATCCATGTGATATCATATAATACGATATTATTCTATAGAGTATGACATACACATTGTGAAATGATAATATTTAATCCTTTAAGGTATATCCTATTTTTTGAAATACAGATATCATATGCAATCTACATGAGTAGGTCATATTGTATGGCATGGATAAATTTTATTTCCATGAATCGAGTGTTTCAATTCATTTGGTCCTAGTAACTCCCACTTATCCATTTAAATTATAAGGATTTAATGTTTAACTCTAATACACATAGGCTATCATTAATTATCCATTTAACAAGATTAAATTAATGGGAGAGTGTATACACAATTGTTACTTGATATATAACTAAAGTAAGTTCTTCATGAATTTGAGAAATACATGGGTAAATTACTTAACTTAGGGACTATCCTTGCGGCCAATATACAATAGGCTATGATATGGGTCTGGTGTGTGTGTTTGTGTAACCCTAAAGCACACCTCTAGATGAAAATCTCTCCCTCCCAAATATCTCATCTTGTATTCTATATCTTACGATGATATACTATAATATCATGGATGTTTTAAAGGTACTTTCCATTATTTAAAAGGTTAAACCCATGGATACACAATATAGGTAAGTTCCTTTCAGTTTTTCATTGATGACATTTATCAATAACTAACCTAATAATATGATAAAAATATGTTCTAGTGTAAGAAATGCACTATTCATTTCTAGTTACATACTATTTTAGTTTTTAGGGATTTATGTTCTTGGATTTTGTTGTTTCTAAATGTTTCCACTACTTTAAATAAATGTTAACCATACCATAATTTTTTTTTCAAAAGATACATGTGATTTACATAAATCTATCAGATCCACATATATTACCATAAAATAAAATCAATTATTTAACAACCACTTGTTACATCATTTAAATGACAACATAAAGATCCATCAATATTTTAATTGATTTTTACTCTAACACTTTTTAGAGATTTGTAAAAAAATATATTTGGTTTCTTATATGCTTTAAAAATACTAAATTTATTTATATAAAAATAATAACTAACATATAAATTCCATGGATTTTATTAAACACCTTATGTTATCTTGAATAACACCATATAATTGAAACAATTTCCTTTTATCTTGGCATTACATATTTGTTTTAATGACCTTGGATGGCTACTCAGAAGAAACAATGTTTGATTCTATGAATAATAATTTCCAGTTTGAATTATTACCGACATGTATTATTGATTTATAAATAGAACCAAGAAATTATATTCACTATTTTATCTATATTTAACACATTTAAAATATCTTGAAATTTTTTCTTAAACTCATTAATATTGTTAGAACATTTCCAATAATGATTATATAATGAATTTCACAACACAAACACGCCTTATAGGAAAAAAAGTCTCACCAAGTCATTAGCACAATCAATAATATTGTATATATGAGTGGAGAATAAATTTAATTAGGTCATTTTACATTAATTATTTTAAAATCTCAACTGAATAAATTTTTTAATTTTCATAAGAATCTAGATTCAATTGTTGATCAACTTTAATATTTAGTTACTCAGGATGGTTCTACTCTTACCCATATAATTTTCTAAAATTATTAATAACTATTTAATTTTTTTTACTAACCTATGTTTTTATTATATTAAAATTTATTTTTCTATAAGTTTATTCATAAGGTTATTCTTGATGATGATATTATTTATCTTCAATAAAATCTTTAATCAGATGAGTATCATGTTTTACATAAATTTAAGAAATACTTTTATTAAATTCCTTCCCACTAGAATGATGGAACCTTCTAAATTGAATCATATTGATTAGTGGGATATGATCCATATTTTACCAATTAATTAGTCCTCTTTTTCATTCCTCTCAAAAAGGTTATTTATGTATGGAATCAGCCCAAACATATCATATATAACTCTTGTAAGGTTTAGAGAAATACTATTTATTCAATCAATTTTATTGATAAAATAAACATCAATCCTCTAGTATCATTTATAAGTGAATACCAACTAACTATAAGCTATATAAAATACAAAAAATGAGGCACCTAAATCTCAGGGTCAACTCGAATATTTCTTTCCTTACACATGATAATTCAGTGGCACTTTACATTTCCAGAAGATACCCAGTTCAATGATGAAGGTCTGGAAAATTATATGATGTGTAAAAAATCTTACCCTTAGTATTTTAAATCTTAATTAATCTAAAAATATTATTTCATGTTATTCTAGTGACAACCTAAATCTACTAAGCTCAAGTAGGTTGTTATTTTATTATATTGGCACATGTTACAAGATATCACATACTGAATTATAAAATAATTTAGTAGTCTTGGGAAACTATATATATACATGATTCTCACATTAAAATTAAAAATATTAAATAAAAAATAATATATTAGTGATAACCTAATGATTTATTATCATAATAACTAAAATCATTCATAAATTCTTTCTTGGTATCACAGGGAATGGAATAAATAATAAAGGGCGAACTCAGATGCTCTATAAGGTAATGTGTACAATAGAATCTCTCATAGAAAAAATAAATCATGAATAATTGTATAGAGATAAACAATAATCAAATATTATATATAAATAATATAATAAAGGGGACTAAATCCATAAATTACCTTTAAAAATAAATAATTACATAAAAAAATAACAAGTTTCATAATGATGGAATGCTTAAATTCAGACATCATAATCTTTCCACCAAGCCCTAATGCCAAGAAATTATACATTAATAGGAATAAAATACACAAAATACCAAAGATAGTTAGTCTAATGAGACCTACCAATGTATTGCGGGTACATAATGGGCCCCTCCCATCACATACTAAGTTAAATGCATTCAACATTTGAAAAAAATGAATAATAATTCAATATATAAAAAAAACATTCATATTAAAAAAAATGAAAATAAAATTTTATATTTTCCCCAATAAATAAATAGAACAACATGATTATAATACATTGAAGGTCCAAGGATAAAATAACAACTAGGGGGTTGAATCAGTTGTTTAACTTTTTATAAGTTTCAAAACCATAAGAAACTTAACCCTTATAACTTATTAAAATTTATTTCTTTATCAAACTTTTGCAAGAAACTTAGGCATGAAATAAAGGTAAAGTAAGAAAGGAACATAAGATATACAAAGTTTATCCTCAATAAGAGAACCTACGTCCTTGCCATAGCCACTCCTACAGGTCTATGTAAATCCACTATAATAATGAAGTGAATAAAACTTGTCCCAAATCCCATTAGACACCTTATTTCTCCTGATAGAAAAGATTATACTAAATCCTATCTGTTTAAAAATTTTTCATAAAGAAAAAAATAGCTAAATACAAGAATAAGAACTTTGTTAAAGCTGCTCAACAAATGCTCACTTGAATCTTCAGTCCAGTTTTCTTGAATCTGATTTTCTGAAACCAGTCTTCTCAACAAGGTAAAAACTTCTTCAAGATAGTTATGATCTTCTTAGCAAGGTAGATGATTATGATTCTCTTCTTCTCAAACACTCAAAAAAACTTCTTCATGATTGTAGGAAGTTTTCATTTTTAATTCTCTAGAACTCCTCATTTTCCTCATATGTAAAGTTAAAAATGAGAAAATGATCTGAGGACATATTTATAGGCAACTCAAAAAACAAAGGTAGAAATATTGAAAATGTTTCCCACTTCCTTAAATATAAAAAACTCCAAAAATCTCCCGCATTTAATCATCAATCTTTGACTTCTTCAAATTGCCTAAAATTTTTCTGAGATTTAGGCAAAGCTAAAATTAGGGATTTCCTTCTTTAACTCCTCATATATTTCTCAGAATGATAATGATGGTTCTTGGTTTTTATTTTCTCAGAAACATGCTCCAAAATCAGGTTCCGAATTGTGCAAAAATCAAGTTCCAAATTTCATAGAAATCAGGTTATGAATAGTTTAGAAATATGGTTTTGAATTATGTTGAAATCAGGTTCCAAATTTTTCAGAAATAAGGTTCTGAATTACTCAGAAATCAAGTTCCAAATTGTGTAGAAATCAGTTTTCGAATTATACAGAAATCTTATTTTGAATTTTTCAAAAATGAGGTTCTAAATTACACAGAAATCACGTTTTGAATTGTTTATAAATAAGATTATGAATTTCTTAGAAACCAGGTTCTAAATTATTCAGAAATTAGGTTCCTAATTACTCAGAAATCAGGTTCCAAATTTCTCATAAATTGGGTTCTGAATTACTCAGAAATCAGATTCCGAATATTTCAGAAATTAAGTTCCAAATTACTCAGATATCAGGTTCCGGTTTTCTTTGGAATCAGGTTTGGAAAATTTTACTGGTTTTCTAGTTCAGAAACCTGGTTCGGGTTTTCTTAGGAATCAAGTTCTGAAAAAAAGTTCTGGTTTTCTCAAGAATCAGGTTCTGAAAATAGGTTCCAGTTTTTATGTTCAAAAACCCAGTTCTGGTTTTCCCAGAAATCAGGTTCTGAAAATAGGTTTTGGTTTTCGTAGGAATCATGTTTCGAAAATAGGTTCTGGTTTTCTTAGGAATCATGTTTCGAAAATAGGTTTTGGTTTTTAAGTTCAGAAAAGCAGGTTTCAAATTTTTCTCAGAATGTTTCTTAGTAAAAAACATCAAACATCTTCACCATTTCTTGAACAGCTTTAATCATTAAAATTTTCATGATTTGTGAGAACATTAGGATCTGCAAATCCTTGTCTAGTTTGGTTAATAAAGTTTGAGACACTTTCTTAACATCTGACTTCTCATTCATCAACAACATCCTCTTTAAAAAAAACATCAGCAACCAGCAACTTCAACTTTCTGTAACTAAAAAAAATCTTCAACAAAAATATTAGTTGTCAATGAATAAAATATTTTTTCAAAACAAAACACCACAAAGGTTCTTCAATCTCCCACTTTGGATTTGTTTGCAACCCTTATTAAAAAATTTTTACCTCTAAAATTTTTTACATCTCAAGTTCTTGAACTTTACCAAAACATATCCTTTCTCAAAAAGAGAGTTTCCATACACCAGACTATTGGATAAAGTAATGTTTTGAAGGATTTCCATCCCTCAGTGACAAGACAATTTTGTGGCCATGTAAGAATAAACTTCACCTTACTCAAATTCCCCATCAAATTTTATCTTTCTCTTTCTCACTTTTCTTTTCCTATCTAATTTCTATTTTTATCTCCCCCATTATATGATAACCATAGCTTAATATTCACAAAATAAATCCCAGTAAACAATGTTACTTACTCTCCCCCCTTTTTATCATGATAAAAATCATGGTGGGGGAACTTACTTATGAGTTTTAGGAAGTTATGGGAGGAGGATAAACATGGAGTTGCAGCATAAGTTCAACAAACCTTTCCTTTGACATTGATTTTGTAAAAATATCAAAAATATGATACTCTGTTGAAATATATTCCATCAATACATCTATAGAATCATATTTCTCTTTTAAAAAGTGATACTTTATATCAATGTGTTTTGATATTGAATGTTGAACATGATTCTTAAAAATATCAATGGCACTTTTAGTATCACAGAGCATCTTCAAAGCTTTAGAAACTTTCACTTTTAAATCTTCCAGCTGAACCTTCATCCACATCATTTGAGTAAAATCTTGAGTAGCTAAAACATATTCTAATTCAGATATGCTTAATGTTATTGAACTTTGTTTCTTACTATTCCAACTCACACAACATTCCCCTATGAAAAATGTTCCTCCTCATGTCGATTATCCATCATTACAATCCCCAACCCAATCAGCATTAGTATAACCATGGAACTTTATCTCATTGTTTCTCTTGTATAAAAACCCATATGAATTTGTTCTATTAACATATCTCAGAATCGTCTTAGCTGTCAACATGTGTTATTATTTTGGATTACTTTGATACCGGGAACATAGAGTCACATCATAAGCAATATTAGGCCTTGAAGTTTTAAGATAAAGAAGACAACCTATCAGCTTTCGAAAGTATTTCAGATTCACACTTTTCCATGTTTCATCTTTTCTCAACTTTTTTCTCACTCCGATTGGAGTTGAATCATCCTTTGATTCTTCAGTCTCAAACTTCTTTAACAATTATTTGGCATACTTTTTTGGGGAAAAAAAATGTAGTTTTCTTGTTGTTTAACTTTTAATCCAAGGAATAAAGTTAAATATCCCAACATTGATATTTCAAAAATTTTCATCATCTCTTCAGAAAACTCTTCAAAAACCTTTTCTTCATCTCCATGAAAAATTATATTATCCACATAAAAAATTACTATTAATGTTCCAGAGTCAACATATTTTACGTATATGTTGCCATCAACCTTTTTAAAAAAAAATTAATCATTATCATAGAATTTTCAAGATTCGAATACCATGCTCCTGGAGCTTGTTTTAGCCCATACACGGATTTATTCAATTTGAAAACTTTGTTTTCATCATCATTAAGGAAAAACCGACAAAGTTTTTCAATGTAAAATTATTCCTCAATTTCACCATTTAAGAAAGCTGATTTTACCTCTATCTGATAAACCTTGTAATTCTGATGAGAATTCACTACAAGAAACATTTGAATAGTTTTCAACCTTGTAACAGGGGAAAAGGTTTCATCTAAATCCACACCTTCCACCTGTGCATATCCTTTACACACAAGGATTGTTTTGTTTCTTGTAACTTCTCCATGCTCATCCAATTTATTTCTTTAAACCGACTTGGTTCCGATAACATTTTTATTTGATGGCCCTAGAACAAGTTCCCATGTTTCATTCTTCTCAATTTGATCATGTTTTTCATTCGTAGAATCCTCCCATTCTTTATATTGAATATATTTTAAAACTGATTATGGTTCAACTTTTGAGATAAGTGAAGTCTAATTTTCCAATATCAACTTCCTTCTTGTTTGAACTAAAGCCTCCTTTTCCCAATAATATTTTCAGAGTCAATATGTTTTTGTAATGTAGGAAAACTATCATTTTCTTTCCTAGCATCACTTTCTTCCCTATTTGGCTCATCTAAGTCACTTTCACTTTTGTGTAGATTCTCTGATTTATCTTCCTCAGCATTCTTAACAGATTTCGTGAAGGAACTTGGATTTTCAATTACCTTCACATCATAAGAGTCCACCAAATTCTGTAAACAATTTTTACAACATTTGTAACTTCTTCCATTTGGTGAATGACCTATAAATATTCCTTCTTCATCTTTCTCATCAAACTTTCCTAAGTCCGGTTTTTTGGATTTTGAGAAATCATGGACTTCCAAAAACATTCAAGTATTTCAATGAAGGTTTTTTGTTATACCACATCTCATAAGAAGTAATATTGGTTTCCATTCTCAACAAGAATATATTTTGAACATGTATAATAGTACTAACATCTTCTCTCCAAAATAATTTTGAAAATTTTTATTTTGATAACATACTTCTTCCTATTTCCACTAGGATTCTATTCTTCCTTTCTACTACTCCATTTTATTGTGGAGTATAAGGATCACTTTACTAATTTTTGACACCATGCTTCCTTAGATATGTTTCAAAAAAATTTATTGTGAATTTAGTACCATTTTTTGTTCTCATATTCTTTATAAAAACCCCCAATTATTTCTCAACATCTTTTCTGAAGAATTTATACATTTAAATAGCCTCTAACATAAGCTTCATGAACATGATGTTTTTCATCCAAGTTAAATCATCAATAAAAGTGATAAATTATAAATATCCTTTTGATGATTAATGTCTCATAGGACCACACAAATCAGAATAAATAAGCTCAAGTGGTTTGTTATATTTAATCTCAATTCTTTTATGACTTTTGTTAGTCATTTTTCCTTTCTGGAAAGTAGTATAAACATATTCATCTCTTCTATTCAGTTCTTGAAAATTCCGAACTTCATCAACTTTAGAAAGCGTACTCATGTTCTTCTGTACAAGGTGGCCAAGTCTTCGGTACCACAACTTGTTTTCATCTTCAACACTCAAATAACAATAGTTATTATATTCTCTAATTTGAAAGATATTCCCACTGGTTCTTTCTCCTTTTGTAATCACTTTTCCATTTTTCAGAATTTCGATGAAAAAGAGTGATTTCTGAAGATAAATTATTTTCCATTATCACAATGCTGACTTACACTAAGTAAGATATGTTTTAGTCCATCAACAATCAATACTTCCTTAGATTTTAGTTCTTTTACTTAAATATCTTCCATTTCGATTACCTTAATTTTTAAGGAACTATCATTACCAAAAGTAACTGCCCCTCCATCATGACTTTCTACATGTTCCAAGATTTTTATTTCACCTATCATGTGTGAAGAATAACCACTATCAAGAATCCATGGTTTTTTCCTCTTAAGTTATTTTAAAGTTGTCTCAACAATAAAAGATCTCTCATCAACCTTCTTATTTTCTGCTTTCTTTTATTTCATATCATAAGAAACTTGTTCTGGAAGTATTGTCATACATATTTCTGCATGATTACCTGATTGATCACATCTTCCACAAACATCTTCCAAACATTCAAATTGATTCTTTGTTGGAATGTTTTTGACATCTTGAGAATTCACCTTTTCAACTTTTTGTGAGTATAGAATATTACTCATTCTTCTTTCACTATTTATTCCACTTTGCTCAAACCTTCTTTTAAGTAGAGAAAAATTGTCCCAAAAATTATAATATCTATTCCCATATATTCTATTGCACCAGTAATTGCCCTAAAATATTTATTTTCCTATAAATAATGATCTTTCTTTATAGAAACTTTGTTGAGGTTGATAACTTCTTTTAGCTCTAGAAAACTCAGGATGTAGGACATCTCTTCTTTTGAGTGAGATTTATAATTTTTTAGGATTGATAGGTTTCTCACATAGTTTCTCCACCCACGAATTTACTAATACTTTTTCCCTAACTAGAAATGTTAGAAGAATCTGATAAAACATTATTTTTGAAAGGATAAGATTTTAACCGATTCTCGTGGTAATCCTTCTCAGCAATCTTGGAAGTCTCATCCTTTGCTTCAGTGGCTTTGTTGATGTTTTCATTCATCTTCCTTAGGGTATTTTTAGACCCAATAACTTTTTATTGAAACTTGTTGAACTATTCTTCTTTAGTTTCCGGATTCTTTCTAAGATCTTCAATCATCTTTCCCAGTACATCAATTCTATGTTTGTAACATAAAATTTATAGAATGTATTCATCTTCCTTCTTGGTGACATCTTTACTTCCATCATAAACTTCTTAATGATTTTTATCCATCAAAAGAATTTATTTCTTGATTGATTTGTTTTTCTCAAGACATGCTAGAAGTTCAGATCTTAACTGATATTATCTATAAGTTTCTTCACCACCTTCTTCACTATCCGAGGAAATATTTGTTTTCTCAACTTTTGAAATGATGGTTCTGAATCTTTCTTTATTTTTATCTTCCAAGGAATCTTTGTCATATGATTTTGATTCAACCTTCATGCTCAACATACTTCGTTTATTTTCAAAAAACTTCTTCTTGAATTTTTTAGAAGTCCTTTCTTCTTTATCATTCTTATTATACTTCTTCTGTAAAAGATTATCATCAGAAACATCTTTATATTCTCCAACTTTCTTCGTAGGTATATTCATAGAAAAGTGTCCGATTCCACCACACTCAAAACATTTGAGAGTAAGTTTCGGTCCATACATTACTCTTCCTCTTCGATAGTTTTTGGATATGAGAGACATGATTTTTTTCATTAAACTCTTCATCTTCCTTATCATCAGACTCATAAGGATTGACTTCATCATTATTTTGGATTTTCATCTTTCTCATAGCTTCAAATGCCTTTTTATATTTCATCTTCTTCTTAAAGATTAGTGATTTCCTCGTTTTATAAGCAATAAGAACGTTATTAAATTAATGAAGATATAAATCATTCTTGTATTCTAAAGCTCAAATTTTAGAATCAAACCTGTCTGGAAAGTTTATCATAAGTTTCTTCACAATTGTTGAGTCTTCGAAAACATCTTCGAACCCCCTGACGTTGCAAAAAATTTCATTCACTCTAGTGAAGTATTCATCAATTGTTTCTTCATCTCTCATTTTGATATCTTCATACTTACTACGCCAGATCTATAGCTTTGCTTCCTTAAAATTAGTATTCCCTTCAAAAACGCTCTTATGCTTGTCCCACATACTTTTGGAAGATTTAAGACCCATTAAATTTTGAAAAACATTCTATGATAAAGACAAAAGGATTTCATTTCTTTCCTTTCCATCAACTTCAATGTTCTTTTTATTAGTAGTTTTCGTGGGGGCATCTTTCTCAATAGGGGGAAAACCAATAGTGGAAGCATCAACAACTTTCAAGCCAAGATACATAAGATAAGTAATAATCCTATTATTCCATCCATAATAGTTATTCCTATCAAATATAAGAAATCCTCTATTGATTACAGAATTGATATTATCTATGATAAGGATTCAAAAAGGGAACCTTCCTCTGATTCCACTTTAAGTTCTAAGGATTGAATAAAAACTTAGAAGGGGGGGGGGGGTTGAATCAGTTGTTTATCTTTTTATATGTTTCAAAACATTAAGAAACTTAACCCTTAAAACCTATTTAGATTTATTTCCTTATCAAACTTTATTAAGAAACTCAATCATGAAAGAAATGTATATAAATAAAGGCACATAAGATATACAATGTTTGGCCTCAATAAGAGAACCTACGTCCTTGCCAAAGACACTCCCATGGGTCTATATAAATCCACGATAATAGAGAAGTGAATACAACTTGTCTAAAATCCCGTTACACACCTTATATCTCCTGATAGGAATGATTATACTGACTCCCATCAGTTTAAAATATTTTATTAATGAACAAATCTGAAAAACAGAAGAATAAAAAATTTGTTGAAGCTTCTCCAAAAATTATCACTTTGAATCATTAGTCCAATTTTCTTGAATCCAATTTTCTAAAATCGGTCTTCTTAGCAATGTAATAATGGTTCTGATTTCCTTCTGCTAAAAACTCAAGAAAACTTCTTCAAGATAGTTTTGATCTTCATAGTAAGGAAAGATGATTCTGATTCTCTTTTTCTCAAACACAAAAAAAAACTTCATCAAGATGGTGGGAACTTTTCAATTTGAATTCTCCAACCCTACGCCTTTTCCACATGTGTTAAGTTGAATATGAGGTAATGCTATAAGCACATATTTATAGGCTATTTAGAAAACAATGATTGGAATCTTGAATTTTTTTCCCTCTTCCTCAAATCTCAAAAACTCCACATATATTTCACTTTTAATCTTAAATATTTGGCTTCTTTAAATCTCATTAAATTTCTCTGAGATTTACACAAAGTTTAAATTCATGTTTTCCTTCTTGAACTCTTCATATCATTATCAGAATGATAATGTGGGATCTTGGTTCTAATTTTCACAAAAATATTGTTAGAAATCATGTCCGAATTGTGCAGAAATCAGGTTCCGAATTATGCAGAAATCAGGTTATTAAATAGTTCTAAAATTTGGTTCCAAATTATGCAGAAATCCGGTTTTGAATTGTTTAGAGATCCGATTATGAATTACTTTGAAATTATGTTCAAAATTTGGTAGAAACTAGGTTCCAAATTATTCATAAATAAGGTTCCAAATTGTTTAGAAATCGGGTATTCAATTGCTCAAAAATTAGGTTCCGAATTGTTCAGAAATCAAATTCTAAATTGCTCAGAAATCAAGTTCCAAATTACTCAGAAATCAGGTTATGAATTGTTCAGAAATCAGGTTCCGAATTACTAACAAAATCAGCTTCCAAATTGTTCAAAAATTAGGTTCTGAATTACAAAGATATCAGGTTCTGAATTACTCAGATATCAGGTTCTGGTTATCTCGGGAATCAGGTTATGAAAAAGGTTCTGGTATTCATGTTTAGAAACAAGGATCATGTTTTCTTAGGACTTAGGTTCTGAAAAGAGGTTCTGGTTTTCCCAGGAATCAGATCCTAAAAATCGGTTTTGGTTTTCTGGTTTAGAAACCAGGTTTTGGTTTTCTAAGAAATCAGGTTATGAAAATAGGTTCTAGTTTTTCAGGAATCAAGTTATGAAAACAGGTTCTGGTTTTCAGGTTCAGAGAAAAAACTTTCTAATTTTTCTCATAATTTTTCTTAGTGAAAAATATCAAACCTCTTCCCCATTTATTCAACAACATTTATCATGAAACATTTCATGATTTCTAAAACTATAAGATCAGAAAATCATCATCTGATTTGGTTAATAATTTTTGAGACACTTTCTTAACTTCTAACTTTTTATTCGTCAACAACATCTTCCTTAAGAAAAACTCCATCAACCAGCAACTTATACTTTCTGTAACTCAAAAAAATCTTAAACAAAAAGATTAGCAGTCAACAAATAAAAAAAAAATGTCAAAAAAACACCAAAAGGTTCTTCAGACCTCAATAGTAATATGGTTGATGGTATTAATGGATTATATATCCAATAAATCATAATATTCTTCAAAGTATATTAAAATATATGAAATTACTATTAAAAGGACACTAAGACATTTTAAGAGGAGGATACCCTTTCCATTTATGAAATAACTTATTTAAAATATAAAATTTTCCATAATTTTAGGGAGTTTTTTTAAAATAAACATTAGTACTTAAAACTAAATAATTAAGTTAAAGAGTAGTCATGACAGTAGGAAAATCCATTCATGTAGTTATTATTTAATCAAATATTCTATTCACAAATTCGGTAAAACATTACTCATTCTGAAAAGGTAATAAGATACATTTTAAAACATTATATATAAAGTAAAAAATGGGTCAAAATTAATTAAATCAATCATTAGATAATATAATAAAATTATTGATAACAATTTAAATAAAATGTAGACATGGAAGAAAAATATTTCTGAGTGAATAGAAAAAAAAATCTAGTTTTCATTAATTATATCAATTAAGATGTTTGAATTCATAGAGATAAGAAAATGAAAGGAAAATATAAAATTTCATGAAATAAATATAGGAAAAAATAAAATATGTAATTTAAGATGGAAATATCATATAATTGCTGATAATGGAAAATTAAACACTAACACTCCTAAATAAGGATAAAATTTTGAAATATACCCTTATCTTGGGTCCGACATTCTTCATAAGTGATTTTAAAATCATGTAAAATAAATTTAATCTTATTATACCTTTATACCCGTTGGCACTATAAAGTGCATCCCCAAAATATTTCAAATGCTTCCATACATGATCTAAGATTGTAAATTGTTTCGCAAGATTTGATTTGGTAGGTCTTAGGGCCCGAACGGAGTTAAGTATTAGGAGTTCTGGACATTTGAAGTTGGGTTGGAAAACTGGTTTGCAGAGCCCATTCGCGAAGCTCCGTCAATGATCGCAGAGTAATGGAACTTGACCGAAGCCCTTCGGGCCCCATGACAGCGTAAAGGTCCTCCATCGCGAAGCCTCTACAGAGAAAGGAGGCAGGATGCTCCATGAACCCCTTTGATGTTCACAATCTGCCACAGAGCTAGGAGGTGGGATGCTCCATGAACCCCATTGACATTCGCGATCCGCCATAGAGTGATCTATGGCTTTGCACCGAGTGGGATCTGCTTTGCGGTGCCTCTTTTCTATAAATACCCACCTCAACCCTTCATGAAAAATGGTCACTCCGCCCATTGGGCAACCGATATCTCATTTTTCAGAGCTTCTATTTCCTTCAAGAAGAGGCTTTGCGGGTCCATGCTATGCGAGTATCTTCCTTCGCAAAGTTTCTTCATGAGTCCATGCTCCGTGAGTAGCATCCTTTGGGAATATACTCCATGAATCCATGCTCCGCAAGGATCTTCCTTCGTGATGCTGCTCTGTGAGTCCATGCTTTGCGATCAGCTTTCCTTCGTGAAACTGATTTGCGAGTCCCCATACTCCATGAGCCCCTTTTCTCCGTGAAGCTACTTCGCAAAGACCTATCCTTTGCGAGGATCTTACCATCACGCCCATCAGTCCATACGGTGGGGGCTACGCCCCACACCCCCACTCGGGCTCAGTGCCAGGATTCAGTTCGGGCCCTCCGAGCCGCCCCCTTTGCTTCTTTCACTGACCCCTATCAAAAATGGAGAGTTGCACCTTGAACTTTTTGGGCCAGGGTGTCAGCATTTTCCATTGCACACCCACCTTCCCCCTATGGATTACCATGATTTGAGATACTCCTCCGCAAACCATTAAACACCTTGAGTTGACATATTCTTCTTGGTTTGTTTCCCAAGTAGTGAGTTGAGATTCTCATCCTCAATTACCTAAGTACCTTGAGTCGATCCATTCTCTACGAAACTTATCCAAACCATATCACTTGGCTTCTATAACAGGTTGAACCTGAAGGGTCCACTCTTGTGTAAGTCCCAACACCATCCATTTCTAGGAACCATATTACTAATAGTCCTATCTATATGACTTTAAACTATAGTAATACTTATATGAAAAATATAGGATGCCTCTTACACAATATAAGAGATTCCTTGTATGCCAAGCATAAGATGCCAACAGTCTTATCTACATGACTATAAACTGTAGTGCACTATATGTTCCAAACATAGGATGCCTCTTGCTCCAAACAAGAGAATCCTTATGCTCTAAGCATAATATGCCAATAGTCCTCTCTACAAGACTATAAACTGTAGAAAAAACTATCTTCAAAACATAAGTCGAATCTTGGTATAAACAAGATATTCCTTATGCTCTAAGCATGAGATTCAAACAATCTTATCTACATGACCATAAACTATAGTACACCCTATGTGCCAAACATAGGACGCCTCTTTCTCCAGATAAGATATGCCTTATTATCCAAGCTTAAGAGGTCTAATGCCATGATTACAGTGGGGTAATTTCAAGAGAGTTGGAATCCATTCAAACATTCCATCACTCCACCTCATGCTATGCATGTCCTTCATTCGGATTTTCATCCACTTCCATGTCTGAAGGGACCCCCTAACGGCATAGTCCAATGCTGCATCATCTCACCTACTGCCCTAGGACGAAACCCCATAAGACTTTAGACAACACTTTGAGTCAGGTCCTGTGTTTCGAACACGGTTAGCAGACGACCCTCATTTGTTTTTCCCTATTTCAGGCTAACACGATATGGATGTTGTGTTTTGAACACGGTCAAAAGTTATCCTTCATTTCCATGCCACCCTCATTGCGTTCTAAATGTTAGGCATATGACTCACACTTTTCATATCTCTCTGTTCAGACTAATTCCTACACCCTTGGCATTATCCGTCTTATGCACTAGTGCATAGGTGAAGGCCACAAACCACTAGTGGGTTGGGATGCGCTCATTACCAGATATGAGGAAGACATTACGAGTGACTTCCTTGAATAATCCCCATGCACTATCACTGCTCCATAGCGGCACACAAGAAGCTTCCTTGCATAATCCCCATTCACCACTACCTCCCCTTAGAGGAACCCAGGCAGCTTTCTTGTGCAAGCCCCATTCACCATTGCCTCTCCAGAGCAGCACACGAGCAGCTTCCGTGCGTAAGAACCATTCACCATTGTTGCTCCATAACGACACCTGGGAAGCTTCCTTGCGTAAGCCACAGTCACCATTGCCGCTCCATAGCGGGACCCGAGTATCTTCCTTGCGTAAGCCCCACTCACCATTACCGCTCCTTAGCACCACCTGGGCAGCTTCCATGTGTAAGCCCCATGAATGATTTCTGCTCTATTGTAGCACCCAAGAAACTTCCATGCCTTATCCCCATTCCCCATTTCCACTCCATAGCGGCACACGGTCTACATCCATGCATAATCCCCATCAACCATTGCCACTCCATAGCGGCACCCGGGTAGCTTCCTTACGTAAGCCCCCATTCACCACCCTTCATTGACACACCTTTCCACCATGATCGTTAGGTCCTTGCTGCCTCTTGTTTCTCACACTGAGCACGACTCATGTGGGCTTAGAGTAGTAAGTATTAAATATAGAATCCTACCTAGAAATCCTAGAGTGTAATCCCCAATGACCTTCTTGAACTACGTTTTCATTGAGACATGCCTATGAAAGGTATGTAGGAAGCCTCACTGTGGTTCAAGCCCACCAACCATTGGTCCCGAATATCTTTACGTCGGATCATCAACACCCATCTTGAACTATAGGGACTTCGATCCTTTCCAAGGAAATGTACGTTGGAAGACTCCCTGAGGTTCAAGCTTAACTACCATTGGTCCTAACTCCCTTCACATGGGTTCACCACAAACCATTCAAACTACGCGGACTTTGATTCTTACCGAGGACAATTATGTAGGAGGCCTCCCCGAGGTTCACGCCCAACTCCCATTGGCACCGACCATCTTCACATCGGTTCTCACAACTCTCTTAAACTACATGGGATTTGATTATTTCCAAGGCAAGGTACATAGGAAACCTCTCTAAGGTTCAATCCCAACACCCTGTTGGTACCTACCATCTTCAAGCCGGACCACCTTCGCCCTGCACGACGTTAAACTGCATCTACCATCTAGTGGTAATCCATTGTTACCCCATCCCACGGTAAGCTGTTGTGACCCCATCCAATGGTAATCCATTGAGACCCCATCCAACGGTAAGCCATTGTGACCCCATCTAGTGTTAATCCATTGAAGTCCCCAATCGATGGTAATCCATCTTTAGATGAACTATGTGGACATTGATTCCCTGCCATATGGATATGTAGAAAGCCTCCATGAGGATCAAGCCGATCACTAATGTCTTATCCTGATATATCCCTCAATCCTATGTATTTTGGGAAGGTCATGAACCATTCTAGAGGTCCTAGTTCCCCCAGATCCCATCCATTTGTCCCTTATCGCGGGTCAGATCCTCGGGTGTCACATCGTCACACCAAACTACGAGGACTTTGATTCCCTGCCATGAGGATACGTAGGAAGTCTTTTTGAGGATAAAGACCAATACTATCGTCACCTACACTATGAGTTCATATCATTCCCCCTCTACTTCATTAAACAATCCATTATCCATCCCGATTATTACCCGAGCCACCACATCCTGGTGAGATCATGCCATTCATCCCTACACCGCTCATTGTGGCACTCGGGTAGTTAACCATGCATAATCCCCACAAAATCCATAACCATCCACCCAAGAGTATCCCTCTTGTGATGGGACCCTATCCATGCATAAGAACCAGCATGTATTCAGGTTGTTGTCCTCTGTGTACACCCTATTTCATCACCCCTTTGAACTATGTGGGTTTTGATCCCTATCATCTACACAAGGTACATAGGAGAACTCTACAAGGTTCAATACCAGCCAATGGTAAAACTTGGTGTTCCACCATTCCGGGGTGCACACTCCTTAATCCACCCTCAGTGGTGTCTGGATCAGCCTTCATAGTGTGAAATATTCACTTTATGCGATACACCATCTTGGGTCTGCTCTTATTGAGTGTTCTGATCCATCCACCCAGTAATCCTTCTAGGTGTTCCCTCATAGGGATGTACCAATATGAAACGTCTCTATGGGACGTTCTGATCACTCTCATTTAGTCTAAAAAAGATGTTAAACTCATGGCCTACCTCGTGTTAAACATGAGATTCCTAAGGAAAACCTTAGAAGACACACCTTTAGGGTAACCGTCTCTACAATATGTTAAACTCACAACCTACCTTGTGTTAAACATGAGATTCCTGAGGAAAACCTCGGAATACATGCCTTTGGCATAACCATCTCCTCCAGACATTAATCTTGCGGCTTACCTCATGTTAAACATGATATTCCTAAGGAAAACCTCAGAAGGCATGCCTTTGGAATAAAAATCTCCACTAGAACATAAACTTGCGGAATACCCCATGTTAAACATGGGAAGATGAGGAAAACATCTGTGGCATGCCTCTGGCATAAGATACCCCGCGATGGACATGAGATGCCTCAGGTTCTGCACCCTTGAGATGCCCACTTATGAAGAAGAATACAAATTCCCCAATGTCCACACATCCAGAGATTCCCTGACATGCCTGATGTTGTCATTTACTTTGACCAAAGGTTGCCACTATGTCAAGACCCCAAGGAATATCCTGACAGAAATAGTGTAAATAACCATTGTCCACAAAGATATAGCTCCGGGAATGATATTCAAAATCCACGACATAATCTTTAAGGGAGACCTGTACTAGGTAACGAGTTCCGAGGAGAAATACTTGGAATAAATAACTGACATCCCATTATCCCATTTTGATCAAGGAGCAAACTTCCCTGAATAGGGAACGAATGTCTCCCGCCATTGGAATATAGGAATACGTGGCAACAGCTGTGCGCCCTCCACAGACGGATGCATGTGCCCCTGCGAAAGCATCAGAAAAAATACCAAAATAATATTAACACTTATAATACCATAAATTATTTACTTATAATATCACATAGGTCCTTCATTGTAAATCTTTCATTATTGTCATCATCTTAGGTGTTAACGTATTTTTCTAATGTATGTTTAGATTCAGAGGTTACATCCCTTGAATCATGAACATGGAACCATCATCTAAAAAATGTTTACAATTATGTAAATATCATATATATGCATTATATAGATATTTTCAATCATCCATAAAAGGATTCTATAAAAAATGAGTCACATATCTTCATAGAGGTGGTAGTTCAAATGTATGCATGTGAAACATTATAATTTTTCAACATGTGGAAGGGCAAGAAGGTAGAAGATATATTACATCTAAAAAATCATAATCATGTCTTAAATATCATACATATACATTAATTCTATATTTATAACTAACCAAGAAAATTCAAGATGAAAAACTAATTACACCTATATGTAGAGATGGTAGGATGTACGCACGTAGAAGCGATGTTTCCATTTTACATAAGATGTAAAAGAGGTGGGAAATAGTTGTGAAATATTCATAATAACATTTATTTATATTGATTATACATGAGTAATTATATTAGTATTGGTACAAAACATTTAAAGGAATTATAAGAAGAAATGAACTTTGAAAGAGTCAGTAAAGATGATTACCTCTTCCTTGAGCTACCTCCTTTGGATATCACCTTACGACTTCATCTGATGGTCTTGGGATAAGAAAGGAATATAAATAATGTAGAAAAGGAATCTATAAACGGTTTTGATTATGGATTTACTAATATTGAGTGGTCAAATTTTTTTAATTAAGGAAAAGAATAGGTTTCCCATTATAAGTGATGAAAGGGAAAACATAAAATTACTTACAAGATTTAAATAATATAAAATAATTTTTGTTCATAAGTGGAACCAAATTGATAGGAAATAGAATTTAAAAAACACATTCTCTAAAGATATTCAACAAATAATTTTTAGATATGCTTATGTGACATATTGACTCTAATATCTTAGTTTAACCACCCATTAAACCCATTTTATCCCTAACTGTATTAACACATATTTTCTAGTTATACTGATCATTACGTAAAAAATTATGATTTTAGAAACTTTACCTATTTAACAACTTGAACAGTGCTATGAGTTGAGTGTCGTTGGTCTTTCAGAATGCCTCCCTATACAATAAATGCTACCAACTATTAGTTAGGATTTGAATAGGTGATTATGGGTAGACTATACCCTCATTTGATGACATAATAAAAGCCTATATAAATATAAAGTAGTGGAAAAGAATGACCAAACAGACACTGGAACAGTAACCTACCCATGGATGAATCGTAATAATAGAAGTTATAACTAAACCTTATCTCAAAATAACTAAATGTAGAATTAAAACATCAAAAGAAAACATTTATAAACATGTATCCAAGATAGTTCATATAGGATAACAAAAATATGGGTCACCAATGGCTGACCTCAATACATTATATAATAACATGATGCTACTAAAGAAAAACCCAAAAGAAAAATCTACCTGATGCATGAACCCCTGGTACCTTTCCATCCATACAATGAAAAATCACCCACTAAGATCTAGTTCCTATGCTCAGACCTTTACATGTTAGTAAATCCCTAAAGTTTACATGCATCCCGAATTTCCCATGTAGGGTGTGGGAAAGAATCTTAGTAAGACACCACCAATGTGTTCTTATCCTACATATTTGAATCAATAGGTGAGTAACAAATATAAAAACAAAGAGCACTGCATATCAAATAAATAAAAATTCATCCCTTATTCTCAATATCTACAAGGAAACAATCACATTCTTCATCCAATGTTGGTATAACTATAGCGTATGATCATTTGCCTATAGCTCAAGGAATCCCCTAATGTATAACATTATGGAAAGACCTCAGAAACCTCATATAATAGTACCCTGGCCCCTTGTTCCAACTAACACCTCAGGTCTAAAACAAGTAACCAACTCCTCGATGGTATTCCCAAACAGATACATGGTCCCTCAGACCTCAGTTCATAAGAAACCCCATTGGATCAATGAATGATGTCTGAAGCACACCGATAACTTCCATCAAAATAATAACTCTATTGGATCAATAACCGATGTATATAGGAATGAAGATGTACATCCTCCCAAATTGTCCTGGCCCAATAACCTCATGTATAGTGAGCCTCAACCCAAAACCAATAGTCTCAACACTATCAAAATATTGATCCTTACAATCTTAATTCATTTCTATGGAAATATCCTCCATCCATTTTCCTAAGATGAAACTACCAGAGGCCTCTACCCACATGAGTGGTCAATACCACCTCATCATCTAAGTATTATTGTGTGAACACAACTCCAAATGGTGCATTGGCCGACACAAGTGAGCTATAATCACCAAATAAAACACTAATAGACATCATCCAACCCCTTGATCCCTTTTGAATATGTCACTCAACCTGATGGTAATCACCTGCTCAAATCACTCTGTACATTCATACAACCTTACGACCTTACCACCTCAAACCAACAACCATGTGGCCCAAATTGTGACCAACATAACTAATAGAATCCAGACCATTTCCAACCTCATGATTACATCACTTCACACCAGATGGAAATCACCATATTAATCATCAGTACAATACCATCCAGTTCCAATGGAACTGATTACAAGTAATTAATATTAATAAAAATTTAATATAATTAATTAAATACACTCCGAACCAATCTTACCAAGGCTCAAGCCTCTCACTTGGTTCGTACCAGTTGCAGTATTGATTAATCATTCCCATAGGCCTCTCATATGTTTAATTCATTAATTAAAATAAAACCTTTAAATTATTAGGGTCCCACTCAGACTACCCATTGGTGCGCTCTATGATGCACCCCCAAAACACAAGAAAAAACATAGAGAAAGACATGCCCCACCAACCTTGTGTTGGTAGTTGATTGAATTATTGATGTTAGCCTTTAAATCAATCTGAATTGAAAGAAATATGTGTTTTAGTTGAACACACTAGAAATAGGGTAAATTGGACCTCATGAATTTTTTTGCACCATATGGAGAGAGAAAAGGAATATAGAATCAAGAGGAGTTAGAGCCTACCAATATACATTCAAAACCAAAGATAGATTGATAAATAAAGTTTATACATGAATATTGGTTCAACACCTAGGGGGAGAAGAAAAAAAGGGAACCCCCTATCCTCTGTGTGACTGAATAAGGAAGAAATAGGAGGAATGAAGAAATAGGAAATGAGGGAAAATTGGTAATTTTTCCTCTTTAAATGGGGATTATTGTTTGGTCACATGGATAGGAAAATCATGCACCATCTCTGTAACACCAATGGCCCAAAGGGGCTTCTCTCATTGTTTACCCACCCGGTTTTCCAAACGGTACACCAATCATGCGTATCCACTTTACTAGAAACTAAAAATGTGTTACATGGATGTGCTCCCCCTCATACATGGTTTGAAAAAATGTCCCTAGTAGACCAAGAGTGCCACAAAGTAACACTTGGGAGGCTCTATAGTTTATATAAACCATGCACCCCAGTATCTGCACCTAAGAAATCTTATATTTTTCCCCTTAGATTCACCCAAAACCAAACCAAAACCCTGATAAACTACCTGATCCTTAAGTCTTGTCTAAAAATAAATACATTGTTTTAGAGAAAATCTCTAAATTATGTTCTCAAAACTAAGAAAAGAGTTGGTCTAACAACCAAACTCTAAAAATTAAAAATGGGTGAGGAATTCAACCCACTCCAAAAACTCTAGACATTACAATATCCCCACTTAAAAAAATAACATCACCGAGCTATAAAAAAACCTAGAGATAGAAATTAATACTCCCATATCAATAAAATTAACTAGGACTACCTTGATTTAAAGGTCACAAGTGAAATCCCTCAAATAAATCCCCACCTTTGGAGTTAACTACACTAGTAACATCTTGACCCAAACATAAATCAAATCAATGATCCACCAACTATCCTTGGAATAAAAGTCCTCTCCTAAAGAATCCTTTACCCCACATATAACTAGGTGCTCACATCACTCACATTCCACATCTGGCACCCATCTTGTACCACATCTCCTAAAATTCCCACCTCGTTCCCATGCCACACATGGAACCTATGAGGTCCGACATCTCAATAGATACTCATAAGTCATGGTTCCTCAAACCACACATGAAACTCAATCCACATCGATGCCTAGATTCCAAAAAACCTCCTCCTGCCATGAATCCATTGACGAGCAAAAAATAAATCCTTGATGCCTAGATTCCAACATAACTCATCAATCCATGCATCCATTGATGACCAAATATAAATCCTGGTTCCCCTCACCTCATATATATATATATATAACACATCTTATCCTATTCCAACTAGATAAATATCATCTAGTTATCCAATAGATACATCCCATACACCTCATGCATGTAAAATGGACATGAATACACTAGGTCCATTACAAAATAAAAACCAAACCTAGTCATGCCCATGGTGTACCTATGATTACTGTTAAATAACTAGCCTACTCTGACACTAGAATATCCATTAGACACACATGGACTGAATATCAACTTCTTAAAGCCCGACTTCCCAATGGTGATATGTCATTTACCACCTAATGACCCCACAACTGGGACCTGTTGTCTCTGCCACAACCTTTGCGTATTGCTGAATCATGGATACAAGCTCATGGTACTACTCCAAGTCTGATTTCAGAAACCTGATTTTACCCCGGTCAATGATTTCTGGCTATCAGAAAATGTTTCCTATATAACCACTCGAGATTCTTGGTCTGACTGCATGCTTAATATTCCGTTGGAACATGATCACACTACATCCACACATGACCTGGATTCCTGCACTAGAAGCACACCATTGATGACCCAAACCTCAGTGGTATTCTCAAGTCCCTAAAATATATTCTCTGCTGAAACTACTCTATACCTTACCTCTCTCTATCTGGAGAATTCCTGCTATCATCACATGAATTTATCCCTTGGATCGAGTATGACTGATTCGTCAAATTTCTCTCAACTATGAGAACCTGATTCACTGCCTCCAAGAATGAGACCAACTTGAAGATATTTACCCACACCTAAATAGAGTTATGTAAAACATCTTTAACATGACTCAATCTATAGGTTTCATCTCCCACCATACCAATAATAATGCAAGAAAACTCTATGAATGTTTCTACAAAGTCCATCTTGGACATATCTACCTACTGTAGGCTCAATAATTCCCGAGACTCTCTTCCGTCCACACATATGGAAAGAAGTACTCAAAGAAAATCCCATTTAAGTCCTTACAAACCAATCCCTTGTATCTTATTTCCTAAACCTACACATCCCACTAGTGTTTAGATGGTCCCCTGAGCATGTACATAGCTTGCTTCACCCTCTATCCTGGGGGTGTTGCTAGCTACTCATAGACCATCTACATTGACTCTATCCAGTTATCAACTACATGTGGTCCACCATCAACTTGGAATAGAGGTGGGTTATATGATAAGAACTTATGAGTTAGGTATTCCATGGAAGGTTTTTCTCCCTAAGATCCATTTCCAATATCATTGATGACACACACCAAACATGTTCTCAGATGATCGTCAATCCATGAAAAAAAGGTTTTCAAATCAGGTGGCCACCCCACCTCAACCTAAGCCTGTACTTGTGCCTCATGCTCTTCCTGACCTTATGAGGCTTCAACCAGACCATCAAGATTCACAACCTATTCATTCTCCTACTAAAATACATCATCACTCACCTGATGCTCCTTTAGAGCCCTTCTAGGTGGAGTCCCACAAAATACTAATAGAATGGTAAGACAAACCATATTACATATTTATAACATTCACAGGGAAACCCGGAATAGGAAGCACAATCTCACTACCCTTACTATGTCCCATCGTAACCATGTCACAAGACATCCGACCTCTTGAACCCTTACCCGCCCATATCAGTGCTATATATCACATATAAATCCATCCTCATGGCCCATGAACAAACTAAATAAAATTTTAGAAACACATTTCAATATGAGGTAACTAATTAATATTACACTAAATAAGTCCAGGTAGGAAAATGCCTCTTAACTTCCTTGTTGACATATTAAATAGCTCACACCCATATGCCTCGAGCCATGCCTATCTTGACAAACCATGTCGCCTCATACCAACAACGACATCAGCCAACATGGTGACCAACATTAGCCATCCTGGTGACCAACATCACCCCATATCATCATCTGCTCCTACTCCTATAATATCCAGGACCATACATATATATTTCAAATAATATATGTATTTAATTGGGTCCACTTTCCAGGGTTGTTTGAGTAAGATCCACCAAAGATTGGATGGATAGGAAAACAATCCTTAGTTTCCTTTGTTGACACATTAAACATACCACACCATCTTAGAAAAATCTAGGCCTACAATGAAAATAACATGAATTTTATCGTGACACATGAATATATGTATTCAAAACATCCCATGTGACTAATTAGAAAGTTACAATAACAAACACCCCTTAGCGTACCCGTCCAATGGTTCATATCCTCCCTTTACTTACTAGGAAAAGGGTCACCTGACAAAATATATAACAATCACACCTATGTGTACTACTTGAGGTGGAAATAGTATCAAGTATAAAACAAGCATGGAATAATAACAACTACTACCCCTGGAAACCTGGTCAATATCCCGTGCATTGGGATAAAGGCACCCAAGCATGAGTTCTAAAACCAGTTCCAAAAAACATCCTAGTCACTAGTATACCATATACTAAATATTAAGACCCAAAAAATAGGTAAACAAAACTCTATTGATACCACTTACAGTTTCCCAACTCATTTATACACCCGAACAGTGCTATGAGCTGAGTGCCACTAGGACTTAAGCATGCCACCCCATACGCCAAAGGATTCTAAATAGAAGTGAGGGTGTAAAGAGGTGATAGTGGGGAGACAATAACCTAAAGTGATGATATAATAAAGTTTTATATAGATATAAATTAGTGAAAAATAAATACCAAAAAGACACTGGTCCAGTAACCCACTCATGGAAGAATTATTACAATAGGAGTAATAAATAAACATCAAGATAAAAATAAATAATTTCATAATAAAAAAATTACAAGATACCATTTGTAAACATGAATCCAAGATAGGTCATACAATACAATAAACATAAGGGTGACCAATGGATAAAATTAGTACAAACATATAATAAAAGGATATTACCAAAGAAAAAATCAAAAGGAAAATCCAGGTGAGGTAAGTACCCTTGGTCCCTTGCCTTCAAACCCATGAAAACTCAACCAAAAAGATCCAACTCCTGACCCCGAACCTTTACCTAATCACAAATCCATAAATTACACACACATCCTGGGGGAACCATATAGGGTGTGAGAAATAATCTCACGTAGCCACCAAATATTTTTTCCTATCCTATATCCATGAACAAGACGGTGTGTACTAAACATAAAAAATAGGTAACTACATTTCAAATAGTTAAACTTTCATCCCTTTTTCTCAACAACAATAAGAAAGGAATCACTTTCCTAGTTCAATGCCAGTATAAAATTAGTGGAGAATATCATTGGCATATAGTCCAATGATTCCATTATGTTTTAACAAGATAGAGATCCTTCATGCACCTCCTATAATAATTTCCCAGTACCATGTTCCAATCAACACCTCATGTCCAAATAAAGTAACTGAAGTCTCAGAGGAACACCAAAACAAATACCTAGTCCCTCAGAAGTCAACTCATAGGAACCATGAAATCTAAAATCATGACATCCAATGCACAGAGATACTATCCCTATAGTTAATAACATCGTCATCTCTACAACCAATATACCAAGGAATGGAAATGCCCATCCTCCCAAATAGTCATGGCCAAACGACCTCATGTATGGAGAGCCTCATCCCCCAATCGATAGTTTCAACACTATCAATAGATGGATCATCAACATCCACATGTATTTAAATTACATGAACCTATAACCATTTCCTTAAGATGAAACTACTGAAGGCCTTTATCTGTATGAGTGTTCAATACCACATCCTTATCTTTTTTACTCCAAATATTATTTTTTGAGTTTCAAAATGGCTGCTTCTAGGCTGTGCGGTAACCAAACACCACATGTTAAAAAAAACAAACTTTACATGTTTGAAATTCAAAATTCAAAAAATAAATGATGGACCTATGGATCAAGGATACCTTGACCCTAGAGACACCCGTTATCAGAAATCACATCGCCTTCCAACCTTCATCATCATTGTCTTCTATCACCGTCCAATATCACCATCTTCATCGCCGGCCAAGCCCACACTAGCTCGCCAGAAGATCTATTATCCGTAGTTCATCATCACAACCAAAAAAACAAACAAAAACATTTCACATAGAAACATCAAATACCCATGAATCTAGAATGAACCTTCATTGAGGGCCTCTATCAACTCATTGGGTACTGAGAAACCTCAGGTCACAAACCCACCATCCCGTCACCTCAACACCATCCTCGCATCAACATTGCCTCAAACACAACACCACCAGAAAGAAAACAATTGAAACAAACCAGTTACACCTCCATCGCTGAACCTTGAAGAAAAACATATCCAACCACAACCACATAATATCAAAATGATACATGAATCAGGCCAAAACAACACTGACCGCCATCAACAACACATCTCAAACTGCTGGAGTACCATCGTCATCACCGTGCATCAAACCATTTATACCGCTCATCATCCAAAAACAAAGTATTCACCCAAATATGGACCACAACTATCAACTAACACACCACAAAAAAATTAATAACTGAAACAGAACCACATACCTTCATGGAATCACCACCCAAAAGAACATTGATCATCTAGAGCCACACCACCGAGACACACCGTTGGTGCCGAACACATCCACCCACACCATCACAAAACCACTGCAAAAAACCTTCATACCTGACCGAGATGGTGTCCTATACAATCAGATAGGCTTCAAGGGAAAAGGTAGTTGAATGTGCCAACCGAAAGAATCACGGAACGTTGTTACCAACTAAATACCAAACCACTAGAGTGCCTTCGGGGAAAACCAAAGTGAGGTTTGACACGAACGTTCTAATGACACAAGAATGGATGAAACAATTGGAGAAATCAAATGGACCATGGGAATCTGAGTGAAACAGAAAAAATGGAAAAGGAAACCCAAAGCAAAGAGAAAACAAAACCCTAAAACAAAAAGAAGCCCTTCGAGAGTGGAAATCAAAAAGACGAAATAGCCACCGTGAGGTCCAGTGAAAGGGGAATCAGGGGGAATAAGGGGGATTCCTTGTAAAGTAAGATATTGGGAGAGAGATGAGGGGAAACCAGAAAATACCAATGGAGAAGGCTCTGCTGTACCGAACGAAGGGGAAACCCTAGAGCTGGGGAGAGGGAACTCCACCTTGGGAGAAAGGCTCCATTCCTACCACATCATTTTTTATTACATATAATGACCCATAAATTACATAAATTGTTAATACTTCATAATTAAATTATATTTATTATAACATATCACAAAACCATGATAAGATCATATAGGTATAGCGTCTTTAGAAACTAGGAAACACAAACAACTAGTTCATAAAGAATCTACATTTTCTCCCATTTATGTGATTATATATAGAATATTTTTTGGCATATCATATTTAATAACCTTATTCCTGACATGGGGAAAAGAAACATACAAAAGGGTGATCTCAAATGCTCAGTAAGGGTAAAAAAAAATGAAATTTCAATCATATCATATTCTTAAGATCATAACATTTGAAAATCTAATCCTGTATAAGAGGTCATAATATTAAATCATATAACATTAATGTAATCCCAAAAAATCATAAAATAAGACATTAAAATTTGTGGCATACACATATAATCATTGAAAATAATTTCATATTAGTCAAGGCTCATCGCTAAGACCATCATAGCAGACAAAGTCCATTACTGAACTTAGTTCACTCCTCGTTCCAGCCTTATAATACTGAACCGGATTTACTTGATGTTCCAGCCATGTCTATCTCCTGAGATACAAATATTTAGCAAATGCATTGGAGGGAGATATAGGTCCCACCAATCTCATAATGAAACCATTCTTATGTGTGCCACAAAATCATAAATCATACATCATAGAATAACCCATGTAATAGAATGGGATTCTTAAACATCATGCCATCATAACATAATCCATATAAGATAAAAGGGATTCATAAAAATAATTACATCATAACATCATCAAATAAATGTAATAATAGATATAGAAACATAACCCTATATCATCTTAGATGGAAAATAATTTCGATAAAACATTTGAACTTAGTTCTTTAGGAAAATAACCTTTCTTCTTCAAAAACATTTTCTTTTCTTAACATGTCACACAATTTTAAAATAAAAGTAGTTAATTTAAAATAAAATTGAAAACTTGTAAAGGTAGCTTTATGGAAATAATTTTCTCTGAAAGCATAAAAAATCTGTTTGTTCTGTATAAGGTAAAAAACATTCTTCTCATACTATGACCGAAAAAGTAAAAAAGTATCTCGAACTAAAAATGACAAAATATTCCTTTCATATTTTTACTAAAAATTCACCTATTGGTATAATTGGAATAAAAAAATTGTAAGAGGATAGAAATAATATTACATATTGAGGAAACATGGATGTGTATGATAAATATGCCCCAGTAAATACTGAAGTATAAAAAATCTCAGATAAAAATGAGATTGTGATATTTTCCCTTATGTTAGGTCTAATATGCTTGGTACGTATCCGAAACTCTTGTATAATGATTTATAAAATGTAATTGACTTATTAAAAAATCATATTAATTGTTATGATATCATATATGGGCATATGCTTATATTTTTATTAGTAACATTTCATTGTTCCTCGTTATTCGGGAGTTAACTTCTTTATGTTCTTATGCATGTTTTGTCAAATAAAGTCTTATTCCTATTTTAAGGTTATAGATATATCATTTAATGAATTTTATTATATATCATATTTATTCATTAAATTCATTTATATAATCATTCTTTAATGAAGATCATTCAGAACAAATCACACCTCATCATGGAGATGGTAGGCCGTACGTACGCACGAGCGATGATATCATTATCATGATTGTGGAATTGTATTGAAGTGTATGGTATATAATATTTAAGAATTAATATAACTTTATAATAATTATATATTGTTATTTCTTCCATAATTATACTCATCCAAGTATTTTGGTGAAGAAAAATAGATCACACCACGACGTGGAGATGGTAGGCCGTACGTACGCACGTGTGGTGATTTCATTTTTTTATCTAATGGATAGAAGATGGAATAAAGTAGTTTCATATTAATAATAACATATTAGTATACAAGTGATACTATAGTTTTTACTTAAAAATGAATCAACTCATATAGAGGAAGAAGAAGAAGAAAGAAGTTTGAATGAATTGGTAAAGGATGTTACCTCTTCTTTGATGTGCCTCTTCTAAACCTCCTCTTAGGGCACTAAAGATTGTATTTTAAGAAGAACAGAACCTATAGTATGTTTCTAAGTAAGTTTGGAGGGGAAAAGGGAAGGGTTTATCCATTTTTTAAATCTCAAAATGGGGTGAAGAGAAGTGGGAGGAGGTGCCCTTTTTATAAGAGAGTAGAAGGGTACTTTTTGAATCCTCCAAAATATTAATTTATAATAAACTCAAATTTGACTAAAAAACATCCAGAGTAACTCCAATTTTATTATGAGATAATATAGGGTAGTAATATAATCAAGCAATCAAATTTAGTCATGTTTTTATTTTATTTTAAACCTTATCATTTTGATCTATCCATATTTAGTCTATTTAATTTTATTTGTGGTAATAATGTTCTAAATTTTAAATTTAAATAAATACTTACTTATGTGTTATAAATTTTCCATAATTGGATACGTAACGACATTTTAGACCATATAAATTTCAATTTATATTATTTTAAATATCTTTGTGATTTTTAAACAATTTAATAATATAAAATATCAATAGTGTCAATTTTGACACTATTCATTTATTTGAATTTAAATAAAATCCACAAAGATATGTTCAAACCAAATTAATTAATATATTTCTAAAATTTCATATATATATATATATATATATAAAATTTTTGGAGAACATTAATTAGTTCATATAATATTTATTTTAATATTTTAAAAAACCATTTATTTGATATTTCTCTTAATAAAATAATTACTACAACATTTTTGTATAATTATTTAGTATACTTATTTGTTTCATAAAAATTAAAAATAAAATACTATGATAAAGATAAATATATAATATTTTAGAAGAATTATTTTAGTCAAATTTATCTTCTAAAACAACAAACTTTTAAAATTTTATCTTTATTAAAGTATGAAGGTGACAACTTTGATATCATTTAAAATAAAATAATATAAATGTCATAATTTGTTTTATAAGGCTCTAAATGGTCCAAAAGTAGAACAATTGATTATTAGGGTATAGATATTCTGGAACATTAAGTTTTGGTTAGGTGTTTGGTCCTTTTTATGGGTATTATTATTTTAATAAAAACTATATTATTGATTTTTCACTAAATAAATAATTTCTGCATCATTAATGTATAAGCTATTATGGAAATTAAATATTTTTTAAAAATTAAAAATAAATTAACATAACAAAGAAAAAAATTTTAGCTTTCAAATTCATATTTATAATCAAATTTATATTCTATATAACCTTATATTAAAAATAATTTAATTATTAATGTTTGAGAGATACATATTTCACTTTCTTTAACTAAAATAAATAAAATCTCTTAATCACATCCAAATGGGTTCTAAAAGATTCCATTTCGACCCAAGTATGCTTTTGGGCAAAATATAATAATCCAATTTTATTAAGACATGCGTTAATGTAATTTTATAATATTATATTTACCCTTAATTAACTTATTTACCTTTGACTAAGGTAAATAAAATTTACTGTATTTACTATTAATAATGCCTAAAAATAAAAATTAGACTATTAACAAAATTTGGACCTACTGATTCCAAATATGGAATTAATTTTTTCAAATTTAATACATAGAAGTAGCAGTATTTAATTCAAAATTAATCCCTCTGTTGAGAAAACGAGTTTTAAATGTTAAAACATTGCAAAAGATTGAAATGTTTTTACCTATGAATTCAATGTAAAATTAATGACAATGACATACATTATATTAAATGGTAAAAATAAATTCTATTTGTGATTTAAAACCATTCAATATTATAATTTAAGCATATAAATTATCTCGATAAAAAAAGTTGTTTTCAACTAAAATTTAGCATTTTTTTCAATTCATCAAATAATGAAGTTTATCAGAAAAATATCTGAATTTTAAACAAAGTAAATTTTTATATTCTACTTCCAAAGAAAAGTTATAAATTTTAATATTAAAATTATTAACGTTTATAAAAGGGTTTTCCATTAAAAGGTGGAAAAACATTATTTTAATATCTATTTGATGAATATAAAAAATACCATTTTAATAACATGGATATCTTATTAATTTCATTCACTCAAAAAACTAATTTGTAAAATAATTGATTTAATTTTATCATAGATTTTTATAAAAGTTAGTTATATTTATTCTCGCTAACATAACAGCTAGTTTATAATGGTAACTTTATATTAAGGGCATCTCATAGTTTGTTTAAACTCACGATACCGTGTAAAACAAGCTACTTAAAAATTATTTAAATATTTCATAAAACAAATGTGTGTTACATTCTATCCCCCTTAAATTGAATTTTCCCTTTAAATTCTTCACTTGGAAATAAACAGATGAGGATACCTATCCCTCATCACATCCTCAAGTTTCCATATTGCTTCTTCTAATTGGTGGTTCCTCCATAAAACATTAACCAATGAAGTGGTCCTATTTCATAAAACTTTTTCTCTACGATCCAGAATCTCTATCGGTTGTTCTTGATAAGAAAGATTTTTCTCTAGTGGTAAGACTTCTGAGCTTAGTACATGTGAAGGATCAGGAATGTACTTTCTCAGGAGGGATACATGGAACACATTATGAACATGAGAGAGATTTGGTGGATGCGAAAATCAGTAAGCTACCATCCCAACACGATCCATAATTTCAAAAGGACTGATATAACTAGGGCTCAACTTTCCCTTCTTTCCAAATCTCATTACTTTTTTAAAGAGAGCTGGTGCCTCAGTTAAAGACCAAGGCACAAATTATTGCATAAACGTAAAAGAGTTAAAAAAGTCTGAAAGATGGAATCTTATTACAATCCTTATTAAATAAAGGGAGAAAATCATCAGGCAAAAGATCCAACCTAGTAATGTCCGGATATACCCCTTTGTTGGTGAGACTATCGGAAACCATGTTCGCTTCGCGGAACACATGAGTGGCAATGTAGTTGAGGTTCCTGAGCGATGTAAGACATTTCATCCATCGAGAAGTGAGCGGCCAAGAAAGGTGCACCACGCCCTTCCAGATAGCTTGAACAACAGTGGTTGAATCACATTCAATCCACAGGTTGTTCTAACCCCTCTGCATGGCAAAGTCCACCGCATGAATGACTCCCAACATTTCCACTTCCAGAGCCGAGGACGTGCCACAACCACAAAAGAAGTAGCCAAGGCATCTGCCATGCGAGTCTCTGAAGATGGCACCATAGCCTGCCGAACCCGGATTACCTCTAGAAGCGCCTTCAAAATTCACTTTAATCCATCCAGGCAGCGGGGCTTGCCAAAAGACCCCAAAGGTGTGACAGGGTAGCCTATAAGAGCCAGCAATTCTAAGCCGACGAAGGATCTCAAAATCACCAACAGAGTTGTCACAATGATCCTTCTGAAGAGAGGAAACAACCTTTATAGTAATGAGAATACGCATTTTACCTGCATTGAGACTAAATGAGAAGTTATTATGAATAAAATTATTTCTGTCATACCAGATCACATGTAGGAGCTCAACGACCGTAGCCATAAAAAGATTCTTAATTTTCTTAGAAGAATCTGAAATCACACAAAGTTGAAGATGAGAGCTAATAAAATCCATGAGAGACCATATGCAACCAGAAATGTAAAAAATGTAATTCCAAAGAGCAGCAGCTGTAGCACATGATAAGAAAAAATGGTTAGCATCTTCACGATGTTGGTTACAAAGATGAAATCTAGAGCAAAGAGTAATCCCAAAAGATTGGATACACACATCAGTGGGGATCCTATTATGAGAAAGACGCAAAATTAGAGTAAATCTTGAGGGTTTGATCCAAGGTTTGTTAAAGGATTTCAACTAGACAAAGTTGGAATTAGAGTTACTGAAGTTATTATTGTAGAAACATTTAGAATCTAGGACACCGTTAAAGGCAGGTTCCCAAATAAGAAAATCATCAGTATCAGAAAAATGATAATTTTCAATGATGTGACAGATGTGGTCTAGAAGGATGATGTCATGAGAGTTAACAACATCACGAATAGTGGAATTGGTGTTCTCAGAACTAGTGGTGGACGTAAGCATAGATATTAAAGGGGTGCCAGTCCAATTGTCCAGCCAGAAGTTCAAAGAGGAATCAGCTCTAACCATCCATCTAGAATTGTTCATGATAGCAAGGAAATAATGTCTAATGGAAGGCTAGATGGAAGAAGTAATGTAACCAAAATTACCATTCTGAAGCTTATTAACAAATCTTTTCCTAATAAAATCCATGGAATCAGAGTTACTATGAATAATATTCCAGGTCATTCTAGCTTGAAGAGCTTCATTAAAAAGCTTAAGGTTCTTAATACCAAGACCACCCCTATCTAGGGGTTTACAACAAGTGAACCAAGGTATGGTGACAAGTTTTCTTTCAATCGTACTACCATTCCAGAAATTGTTTTTTAATGCAAGTGTTGATTCTTCTAAGAAGACTGGCGGGCCACTTGTAAACCATCATCGAGTAAACCATCTTGGAAACAATGGTAGACTTGACAAGACAAACCCTGCCAGCCATAGAAAGAGATTTACCTTTCCAAGAAGAGAGTTGTTTGATCATTTGATCCACAATTTTCCGAAAATATCTTGATTCTGGATTACCCCAAAAGATTGGGACACCTAAGTAAGTAAAAGGGTAGGAGCCTTCATTGATTCCTAAGTAATCAGTGATGTGGTTTTTTCTGCTGGGGGGAAGGGTTTCCCAATGAAGACAAAAAATTTGTTCCAACTAATCATTTGACCCGAAATGTCTTCGTAATGTGCCAGGGCACTTTTGAGATTTTTAATGTTCCGTATATCTCCCTTAAGAAATAAAATTATATCATCAGCATATAAGAGATGAGTAGGAACATTTAAATTTCTAGCATCTTGAATAGGGATGACTTTATTTTGATTCACAAGACTCGTGATGAGCCTACTTAAATAATCCTTGGAAATAGAGAAAATAATGGAAGAGAAGGGATCACCTTGCCTAACCCCCTTGGTACATTTGAAAAAACCTTTAGGGGAACCATTGACCAACACAGAGATGGAAGCTGAATTAAATAAGGTGCATATCAGGGAAATAAAATAGTCATTAAACCCAAAGTTCCTAAGAACCTTAAAAATAAAATTCCAGTCCATAGTGTCAAAGGCCTTCCTAATATCTAATTTAATGGCCACACTGCCTCCTCTAGTGACTTTATTCCGCATATTAGTACATTTCGAGGCAAGGCAGATACAATCTTGAATAGTTCTTCCTTTAATAAAGCCAAATTGGTTCCAAGAAACAATTTTGTTCTTGATGGAGGTGAGACGATTAACAAGGAGTTTTGTAATAACCTTATAGAGAGTGTTGATGAGAGAAATGGGACGAAAAAGATGAATTTCATCAGCATTATCCACTTTAGGTATGAGAGCAAGGAATTGGGCATTTATCCCATGCGGTAGAACACCATTGGAAAAAAGGATTTAACCAGTTTGCAAACATCCATATGAATAAGATCCTAGTATTGATGAAAGAAACCATTGTTCAACCCATCTGGTCCCGGGGCACTATCAGGGTTAAGGCTGAAAACAGTGTCCTTGATTTCATGGTCCATAGGAATGCTTAAAAGATGATCATTGTCCTCAACAGTGACCATATTGGGAATGATTTCAGGGAGGAGATCCTTATTAACCTCCGGACCATTAAAAAGATTATGGAAGTAATGAACAACGTGATTAGCAATGCTATCCTCAGTTTCAAGAAGAGTATCATCAACTTTAAGAAGGGAAAGTGGCTTACTGATTTTCCTGATTCTTTGAAGAGCATTATAGAATTTCGTATTTCGGTCACCATCCGATAGCCATTTAGTTTTGAAGATTTGCTTGTGCATGTTATCTTTGTGCTTCAGAAGAGAGCTAAGCTTTGATGTGATAGAAACCTCAGCTTGAGGGTCTAGAGAAAAATCAGAACAGGTATTGGAGCTTTGGATACGAATAAGATCATTCTCTAAAGAGGATATGTCCACATCGATCTTCTTTGTTTTGGAGAAACACCACACCTTGAGATGTTTTTTCAGAAGCTTTAATTTGGCAGTGCAAGAAAAATAGTCGCTTTGATGCTTCAATCCATCCCATAATTCTTTAATCATGTTGAAACATTCTGGGACCACAGTCCAAGCATTGTTAAATTTAAAGGGAAGAGGAGATTTTGAGCCCCTAGAGACGAAGCTAACAAGAATGGGATGATGATCAGAGTTGATCTTGGGTAAAGTAATGTTGGATATGGAATCCCAATTGTGTAGAGCAGCAGTATTAGTGAAAGCTCTATCATGTTTGCTAGCAACAATCCTGTTGTGGGAATTTCTATACCATGTGTACCTGGCACCAGTAATATTGATTTCACAAAGGTCACAATCCTTGACAAAGGCTTTAAATTCTCTAGTGGATATGGGAGAGTGTGACGGGCCAATCTTTTCACTTTGGAGAAGAATAGAATTGAAATCACCGATCACCAGCCAGGGACCTTGAACAGAGGAAGACTGGGAAAGGAGGTCAATCCAGAGGGATCTACAGTCTTGATACCTATTTTTAGCATATATCATAGTGCATACCATACAAACACCAGCGCAAGAGAAATCAGAAGTAAAAAATTTCTCAGAAATATTAACAATATTAACAGACTGCAAAGATGAGTGATGAAAAATCCAAAGAGTTTCAGTAGAGGATCCCTCTTTACAAGATCCTAGAAAATTATAACCAAAAGAGCACAAGTGTAAATATTTTGGAGAAAAATTATCTTTAGGCTTAGCAATGGCAAATAAAATTGGTTTGTGAGTCAAAATAAATCGATTGAGCACAATAAAAGTGTCAAAGTTAGCCACACCCGGACAATTCCAAAAAAATAAATTCATTTGAACCTGTGTTTGGAGCTAGAGCTCCCTTTTTTTATCCACCCGAACCCTTGTTCCTTGCTGACCTTCTAGGATCATTAGTGGAAGATGGGTTGGATTGTTTCCCATGATTGTTCTTGGAAGAGACAACAGAGATATTAGAATCTATTTTAATATCACATTTATCTTTATTTTTATTCAATGAGATTGGGGACACAATCAGAGTTGCTGGGAAATCTATTGAAGCCGAAACAGGGATGCGAGTATTTGAAATACCTAAGGAGGCAGTCATAGTATCCATAGTACCTACTGCCACTGTCTGCACACTGGAACCTTCCACCTCAAGGGTGTAAATATTTTCATTATCTACCTACACCAGGTCTGCAACCGCATCCTTTATCAGCATACCTGCAGCCTCATGTCCCTCCACCTGAGTCACGACTTGAAGGCCATCACCCCAATAATTATGTTGGCCTTCCTTCCATGGGTGTTCAAGGATTCCACTCACCATATGTTAAATTTCCTCCCGCAGGCTGTGATCAGCATTTGTATCTTCAGGAGGGTGCACCAGATTCTCGTCTTGTATCCTACCCGAGGCATGAGTGTTAACCTCCTTCGGGATTTTCTCACCTGAACCAGAATCAGATGAGCCTGCAGAATTCTCGGTTTTGTTCTGCATCGTGTTCACTTCCTCTGCCAAATGCGCAGCAACAACACCCTCGGTCCCCTCCTCCTCAACCAAATCGGACCATTTAGCACCATAAGACTCCCCCGCATGAGATTTTTTAACCCATTTATCAAATTTTATCTGGTTATTTACATGCTGTCCAGAAACAGCGGATTGATCCTTCTTCATTCGTTTTACCTGAGTCCATTCTACTTCCTTTGGTTGCTCATCCCTTGACATCACCTGGTTCTTCATCACAAGACAGTTCACAAGGGAGTGTCCAACAATCTTACACAGATCGCAAAAAGGAGGTCTGCGCTCATATTTTAAATGAATATTAGTTTTTCACTCATTTGCACTGAAAGCAATCAACTCTGGCGGTTTGTGCCTGAGATCATCTTCCACCAAGACCCTCTCATACAAGCCAAGTTCCGCATTGCTCGTCTGATGATCTATCTTCAACGGAGATCCGATGCAAGAGGAGATGTCATTTAAAATCTTGGGATTCCAAAAGAAGAAATTTAATCCGTGGATCCGTACCGAGATCTGAGCCGTCGTATTTCAATGTGTATGAGGATTGAATGAGAAATCACATTCCAAAAGTCGCAGCAGACCTGGTTTCAACTGAATATTTCCAATCGACCAAACTCGATCTAGCTCCTCCTGCGAGCTTAAAAGGATATGAAAATACCCATGCCCGATCGGAACAAGATTCCAGTCGAAAAAGCCCCATATGTGCGAGATCCTCGGTTTGAATTCTGCAGCCGACCATGGAGTGTCACCCTTTAAGTATGATATGCGTCCCAATACCAAGAACTTACAGAGTTGAGAACACTTCTTCAACGCTTTCAGGTCTACCTCCACCTCGAGTCGGCCATCATCCAATTTCTTGCAGAAGGATGATTTCCTCGAGATGGTATTGCACAGATCATTGCCTTTCAACGCCTCTAGAAAGGAGATCGGTTTAGGTTTTTCCTTCAACCAGATCTCTTTCTTCAACTCCTCGCCCCTTTAGTCCCCAAAACTAGAGAAGCAATGAGAATTGAAATGCCCATGAGCCAAAAATGAAGAGGCCATAAGTTCAAGAACAAGGAATTAGTTTCGTGGAGACCCTGTTCATCCGCGATTTTTAGAGAGAGATAGTCCGCCTTCTCTAAGGAAATGATCAAATCTCATTACTCTCTTCCAAGGAGATATTCATAAGAACACCTTATCTCCCACTTCAAACTCTAGGTATTTTCTTCGATTGTCAGCATAAATGTTTTGTCAACTCTGAGCCGCTCTTATATGTTGTTGAATAGATCTGAATTTTTTTTCCATTTCATCAACAATATCAGGTCCTAATAGCATTATTTCCCTTAATTCATCCCATCATGTTAGAGTTCTGCACTTCTTTCCATTGAGGTCTTCATAAGGAGCCATCTGAATACTAGAGTGAAAGCTATTGTTGTTTGAAAATTCCACCAATGGTAGGTGTTGATCCCAACAACCTTTTAAATCCATAACGAAAGATCTCAACATGTCCTCTAGAATTTGAATTTTTATTTCAGACTGAATGTCTGTCCAATGTTGATAAGCTATTCTGAGACTCAACTATGTATCTAGAGCATGCAGAAGACTTCACCAGAACGTCGAGGTAAACCTTGGATCCCAATATGATATAATGGAAAGTGGTACTCCATGCTATCTTTCCACTTATTTTACATATATCCTAGCAGGCTAATAAAGAGATAAATCCTCTCAAATAGAAATGAAGTGTGACGAAATTGTAAGACGATCAACTATAACCCAGATAACATTATTGAATTTGTATGTTTTGGGAAGTCTGGTGACAATGTCCATGTTTTCCCATTTCCATTCTGGTATGGGTAATTATTGCAACATCCCCTTAGACTTTTTTCTTTCAGCCTAAACATGCTGACAAACCAAGAATTGAGAGACATATTCAACAATATCACTTTTCATGCCATCACACTAGAAGTACTATTTCATGTCCCTATACATGTTTGTGCTTCCAAGGTGAATAGAGAATGAATAACAATGAGCCTCATCAAATATTTCCTTCTTTAATTCTTGTATGGGAGAAACACAAACCTGATTCCTGAACTTTATTATTTCATCACAATCAATGTTGAATTCAGGAACATTTCTCACATTCTTTTGTAACTGTACATATTCTTTCTATGCCTCTATAATCTTAATATGTATATATGGTTGAACATTCATTTGAGAAAGATAAGATTTTTACCTTTCCGTTATAATTTCAACATCCATCCTTTGAAAATCCATAATTATTGGATCTTTCATGATCCTCAACATGGATAAGATGGGATGGTCTTGTCGGATTAATGCATCTACCACCTTTTTTGGTTTCTTGGGGTGGTAATTTATGGAGCAGTCGTAATCTTTAATCAACTCCAACCATCTTCTCTGGAACATATTCAGCTCCTTTTGTGTGAGAATATTCTTCAAACTTTTATGATCAGTATAAATATCACACTTTTCACCAAAAAGATAACGCCTCTATATTTTTAACGTAAAGATTACCTCGGCTAACTCCAAATCATGAGTTGGGTAATGTTTCTCATGGATTTTCAACTATTGTGAGGAATAAGCTATCACCATATCATTTTTCATGAGAACACACCCCAATCCCTTCTTGGATGCATCATTGAAGATCACAAAACATTCTCCAATACAAGGTTATGTGTGCCCAGGTGCACTGGATAACCTTATTTTTAACTCCTTGAAAATCTCTTCACACTCCTCCATCCAAACGAACTTAACTCCTTTTCGAGTCAACTTGGTGAGTGGATAAGATAATCATGAAACATATTTAACAAAGAATTGATAATATCCAGCCAAACCAAGAAAACATCAGATCTCGGTTACTATTGTTGGTCTTGACCATATTTTGATAACCTCTTTTTTTTCTGGATCCACAGATATCCCCTATCTTGTGATTTTGTGATCCACAAATGAAAATTTTTGTAGCCAAAATTAACACTTGGTAAATTTTCCATAAATCTTCTCCTTTCTAAGGGTCTTCAATACAATTATTAATTGATCTTCATGTTATTACTTACTCTTTGAATAGACAAGAATATCGTCTATAAAGACTACCACAAACTAATCAAGATATTCTCTAAAGACACTATTCATTAGATCCATGAATATAACAGGGCATTAGTAAGACCAAATGGCTTCACAATAAATTCATAGTGTCCATACCTTATACAGAAATCTGTCTTTGGTATATCATCCTTTTTGACCCTTTATTGATGATACCCTGAATGAAGATCAATCTTGGAAAAGTATTGTGGTCCGCGTAGTCGGTCAAATAAGTCATCAATACATGTGAGAGGATATTTGTTCTTGATAGTGATCTTGTTAAGTTCTCGATAATCAATGCAGAGCCTCATTGATCCATATTTATTTTTAACTAATAGAACATGTGCTCTCCAAGGAGATGCACTAGGGAATATGAGTCACTTAACAAGATTCTCTTGGAGTTGCTTCTTCAATTCTTGAAACTCAGTTGGGGCCATTCTATAAGGTGTCTTTGAAATGGGCATAACACCCGGTATGAGTTCTATTGAAAACTCAACTTTCCGATTTGGTAGAAGACCTGGAAATTCCTCAGAAAATACATCATCAAACTCCCACACAATGGGAGTATTATTAATCGTGAGTTTCTCTCCAACCATTTGGGATAAATACCTTTAATTTATTGGAATCAAGACCCATAATATGGAAGAAATTTCCACAAGAAGGTTATATTCATCCTTGAATCAATAGATGATCATAGATTGATCTGGAATATGAAATGAAACTTCCTTTATTTGGAAATTTATATAAGCTCCATATAAGGAAAGACAATCCATGCCAAGAATCACATCAAATTCCACTATAGGAAGGATCACAAGATTTGCAGGAATTACATTCCCACAAACATCAATTGGTGAAGAATTATAAAATTTTGATGCAACCATAGTGCCATTAGGAGTTGTCAAAGCTTACTCAACATCTAATTGTTGAGGTAGTACAATGACACCCTTAGAAAATTCCTCAGAAATAAAAGAGTGGGTGGATCTAGAATCAAATAAAACACTTTTTACTTTAGAGTTGACGGTAAGTGTACCTTTCACCACTTCATTACCATACTCCACATCGCCGATAGAAATTACATGTGACTTTTTTTGTCTTTGTCCTTAAGAGTTTGTTGACATAGATAATCATCAACAACCCTTGGATTAGGGAATTGATTGGAATATTGCCCCCTTTCCATACACTTGTATCATTGAAGTGTAGGAGGAGCATTCTGTGTAGCCTTTTCTCTATTCGCATCATTAAACATCTTTTTCCCATCACTGTGGCATTCAATTTCCTGATGACCTTCTTTTCCACATTTAAAACATTTACTTCTCCCTTTATGACAATTCCCTCCATGTTTATTTCTACACATTGAGCATAATGGAAAACTCATCTTCTTTTTAGTGTGGTCTTTAAATTTTCCTTTGAATTCCATTTTCCTCTTCTTATCAAACCCATATGACTGGTGGGTTTCTCCAATCTCCATATTTAATGTGAGAGCACATCGAACAATTTCCTCGTATCTATTGAAGTCCTTTATGGCTAACACCCTTCGAATACATGGTTTTAAACCACTAAATAATCGATCGATCATACTCTCAGGTTGGATCATAATTCCAGAAGTGTACCTTGAAAGTCTTGTAAAATTTTCTTCGTAGGTACCAACAGATTTAGCATCATTTTGCATTAGTTCAAGAAACTCTTTATCTATCTTTGTTCGAAGAATACAAGGGAAGTACTTATTGAAAAATAAGTTCTTGAACTCGTCCCATTCCATGGACTTAATTTGATATATTTGCCTCATATTCCTGATAAGATTCCACCATTGATCATCTTCACCTTCCAAATGATATACTAATAAGATGACATTATCATGTTCAGAACAATGTAGAGCTGAAAATATATTTTCAGTGGTATTGATCCATTTTTCAGCCACTAATGGATCAGAAGACCCTTTTAATGAAGGTAGACGCTGCCTCATGAAGGAATCAACATAATGTTACTCCTTCCTTTGCTCATTTGGAAGTCGACATGATTCATTTCGTAAGAAAGTTGTGTGATCATGGAAATACGATTTTTCATTCTAGCTCCCATAATGTTTGGTTTCTCAGGGGGACAATAATTGAATTGCCCGTCACATTTAGCATTAACACAGTTATTTCAGGTTCCATCCATTGACTAAAACCAAGAAGCATAGTGTGAGAAAAACTAATTACAACAGGAAAACAACATAATTAGGAATAAAATTTCACACTTTAGAACTTATCATAGGTTATTCATGGCCATTTCTAAAACACTAGGATTGTGTCCAATTCTTAGACATATCCTTAGGGTTCTTACTAAGGTATTCAAATCCTAGTTTCCAAATGTTAACTATTCCTTTCCTATAATACCAACTATAATGACCCATACATTACATACATTGTTAATACTTAAAAAATTGAAGTATATTTATTACAACACATAAATAAACCATGATAGGACCATATAGGTATATTGTATTTATAAACTGGGAAACATAAACAACTGGTTCATAATGAATATATGTTCTCTCACATTTATTAGATCATATCTAGACTCCTTTTTGGCATATCATATTTAATACCATTCTTCCTATCCTGGGTAAAAGAGACATACAAAAGGGTGAGCTAAAATGCTCTGTTAGGGTAAAAAAAATGAAATTTCAATCATATCATATTCTTAAGATCATAACATTTGAAAATCTTATCCTGCATAAGAGGTCATAATATTAAATCATAGAACTATAATATAATCCCAAAAAATCAGAACATAAGACATGAAACTTTGTTTCATACACACATAATCATATAAAATCATTTAGTATTAGTCAAGGATCATCTCCAAGACCATCATAGTGGATAAAGTCCATTACTGAACCAATTTCACTCCTCGTTTTAACCCTATAATACTGAACTAGATTTACTTACCGTTCCATCCATGTCTATCTCATAAGAAATAAATCTTTACCTAATGAATTTAAGGGAGATATAGGTCCCGCCCATCTCCTAATGAAACAATTCTTATGTGTGCCACAAAATCATAGATCATACATCATAGTATAACCCATGTAATAGAATGGGTTTCTTAAACATCATGACATCATAACGTAATCCATATAAGATAAAAGAACTTCATAATCATAATTCAATTGTAACATAATCAAATAAATATAATAATAGCGATTGAAACATAACCCTATATCATCTTAGATGGAAAATAATTTTGATAAAATACTTGAACTTAGTTCTTGAGGAAAATATCCTTTCTTCTTCAAAATTTTTTTCAGTTCTCAATATGTCATGAAATTTTTAAATAAAAGAAGTTAATTGAAATTCAACTTGAAAACATGTAAAGGTAGATTCATGGAAATAATTTTCTCTGAAATCATAAAAATATCTATTTATTCCATTTATGGTAAAAAACATTCTTCCCGTACTATGGATGGAAAAGAAAAAAACTATCTCATATTGAAAACGACAAACAATTCCTTTCATATCTTTTAATAAAAATTAACAAATTGGTAAAATTGGATTTAAATTTTTTTAGGAGGATAGAAATAATATTAAATATTTAGGAAACATGGATGTGGATGACAAATATTCCCCAGTAAATACTAAAATATAAACAATCTCAGATAAAAATGAGATTGCTAGATTTTCCCTTACATTAGGTCTGATATGCTTGGTACGTATCCGAACTTCCAGTATAATGATTTAAATATTTTCGTTGATTTATTCTAGAATCGTATCCATTGTTATGATATCATATATGGACATATTCTTATCTGTTTATTAGAAACATTTCATTTTTACTCATTATTCGGGTGTTAACTTCTTTATGTTCTTATGCATGTTTTGTCGAATAAATTCTTATTCCTATTTGTAGGTTATAGATATATAATTTATATAATGGTATTATATATCATATTTATTTATTCAATTCATTTATATAATCATTATTCAATTAAGATCATGTAGAATGAATCACATCACATCATAGAGACGGTAGACCGTACGTACATACGAGCGATGATATCATTCTCATGATTGTGAAATTGTATTGATGTGTATGGTGTATAATATTTTAGAATCAATATAACTTTATAATAATCATATATTGTTATTTATTACATCAATATAGACATCCAATTATGTTGGTGAAGAAAAATGGATTACACCACGACGTGGAGATGGTAGGTCATACGTACGCACGCGTGGTGATTTCATTTTTTATAGGATGGATAGAATATGGAATATGGTTGTTTCATATAAATAATAAAATATCAGTATACAATGATACTGGAGTTATTACTTAAAAATTAAACAACTCATATAGAGGAAGTAGAAGAAGAAAGAAGTTTGAAAGAATCGATAAAGGATGTTACCTCTTCTTCGACGTGCCTCTTCTAAAACTCATCTTAGGGCACTAGAGTTGGTATTTTAAGAATACCAGGACCTCTAGTATGTTTCTAGGTAAGTTTATAAGGGGGAATTTTAGGGTTTGGCCTAGTTTGAAATCTCAAAATAGGGTTAATAGAAGCGGGAGGAGGTGCCCTTTTTATAAGAGACTAGAGGGGCACTTTTGGAAACCTCTAAAATATTAATTTATAATAAACTCAAATCCGTCATAAAAACATACAATGTGAATAAAAATAGAATATTAGATAAGATAGGGTTGTAATATCATCAACCAATCAAATTTGGACATGTTATTATTTTATTTTAATCAATGTCATTTTGATTTATTCTTATTTAATCTATTTCATTTGATTTGTGGTAATAATATTCAAAATTTTAAATTATTATAAATACTTACTTATTTGTTGTTAATTGTAAATAATTGGATACGTTATGACATTTTAGACCATATAAATTTCAATTTATAATTTTTAAATATTTTTGTGATTTTTAAACAATTTAATAATATAAAATATCAATAGTGTCAATTTAGACTCTATTCATTTATTTGAATTTAAATAAATCCACAAAGAAGATATGTTCGAAAAAAATTATTTAATAGATTCATAACATGTAATATTTATCTATAAAATTAGTGGAGCACATTACTTAGTTTATATAATATTTACTTTAATATTTTTAATACCATTTGTTTGATATTTCTCTTATAAAAATAATTACTACAACATTTTTTATAATTAATTAGAATACTTATTTGTTGCATAAAAATTAAAAATAAAATACTATGATGAATATAAATCTAATAAATTTCATAATAATACTTTTAGTCTAATTTATCTTCTAGAAAATCCAACTTTTAAAATTTTATCTCTATTAAATTATAAAAGTGACAACTTTTACATCATATAAAATAAAATAATATAAATTTTATAATCTGTTTTATAAGGATCAAAATGGTCCAAAAGACGAACCATGGATTCTTAGGGTATAAATATACTCTAAAAATAAGCTTTGGTTAGGTTTTTTGGTCCTTTTAAGGGTATTATTATTTTAATAATAACTATATTATTGATTTTTCACTAAATAAAAAATTTCTCCATCATTAATGTATAAGCTATTAAGGTAATTAAATATTTTATAAAAATTAAAAATAAATTACCATAACAAAGAAAAACAATTTATCCTTAAAATTAGTATTTATAATTTAATTTATATTCTGTATAACCTTATATTAAAAATACAGTAATTATTAAAGTTTGAGTGAGACATATTGCACTTTCCTTAACTAAAATAAATTAAAGGTCTTAATAAAATCCAAGTGGGTTCTATAAGATTATATTTCGACCCAATTATGATTTATGAAAAAATATAATCATCCAATTATATTAATACAAGTGTTAAAAAATTGTATAATATTATATTTACCCTTAATTACCTGATTTACCATTAACTATGGTAAATAAAATTTACCGTAGTTACTATTATTAATTCCTAAGAATAAAAAGTAGTCTATTAACATAATTTAGACCAACTGATTCCAAATATGGATTCCATTTTTCCTAATTCAATACTCAGAAGTGGTAGTATTTAATTTAAAATTAATCCTGCTGTTGAGAAAAATGGGTTTTAAACATTAAAACATTGCAATAGATTGAGATGTTTTCACCTATGAATTCAAAGTAAAATTAATGATAATGAAATACTTTATATTAAATTGTAAAAATATATTATATTTTTACTTTTAAACTATTAAAGATTATAATTTAACCATATAAATTATCTTGATGAAAAAGTTGTTTTCAATTAAAATTTTTCATATTTTTACTATTCCTCAAATTATGAAGTTTATCAAAAAAATACCATAATTTTAACCAAAGTAAGTTTTTATATTCTACTTCAAAATAAAAGGTTTTCATTGTAATATTAAAATTATTAATGTGCTTAAAAGGGTTTTCCATTAAAAGGAGGAAAAAAATTCTTTTAATATCTATTTGATGAATATCAAAAATACCATTTTAATAACATAAACATCCTATTAATTTCATTCAATCAAAAAACTAATATGAAAAATAATTGATTTAGATTTATCATAGATTTTTTTGAAAGTTTGTTATATTTATTCCTGCTAACTTAATGGCTAGGTTATAATGGTAACTTTATATTAAGGGCATCTCACAGTTTGTTTAAACTCACGATTGCGTGCAAAACAAGCTACTAAAGAATTATTTAAATATTTCATAAAACACATCAGTGTTACATTCCTACTATGTGACCATGACTATAAACATCTCCCTGACCAACACAGGTGAGTATAAATTACTAAATAAAACCCAAATCTACATCATCTGGTATCTCTTACCCTAATGACTGTGTCACTCAACCTGATGGTCATCACCATCTCATATCACTTGGGCCATGATCGCAACCTGATGTCCTTTCCTCCTAAAACCGATGACCATGTCTCCCAACCCGTGATCAACATCACTCATTGAATCTATGGATTTTAAAACTTGATGATTGCATCAACTCAAACTAGATGTGCATCACCATCTCATTCATCGAGACAAGCCTGTCAATTTCCCATGGAACTCATGACAAGAAATTTATATAATTAAACAATTATAATTAATTAATTAATCATACCTCGACCTATTCTACCCAAGTTATGAGCCTCCCACTAGACTCATACCACTTTCATTCATGATTGTGCATTCTCATATGCATCTCATAGGTTTAATTACTTAATTAAAAGACAACCATTAAATTATCAGGGTGTCGCTAATACCAACCAATGGTGTGCTCAATGATTCAACCCCAAATCATGATCACAAACACTATGAAATATAAGAACCACTTACCTTGTGTTGGTGGATGCTCGCACATCTGATATTTGCCTATTACTTGAGCTGATTTGAAAGAAAATGATGTTTTAGTTGAACAAACAAAAAATAGGGTAAATCAGTTTCCATGGATTTAGTGAACCATATGGGGATATAAAAGGAAAATTTAATAAAGGGGAGTTGAATTCCTATCGATACACATCCAAAAACATAGATCGATCGTGAAACATAGTCAGGATGTGAAGATTGGATCAACACATAGGTGGAGAGGAAAACAGGAGAACACCCTCTATCATGCACAATAGAAGGATGAATGAGGAGAAAATATTGAATAACGTAGGCGGGAAAAATATAAAATTTTACTATTTAAATGAGGTTTATGGTTGGATATCATGGTTTGGAAAACTTTGTGCCAACTGTGTGACACCCACTACTCAAAGGGGCACCTCGCATGGTTGACCTGAACAATTTTCCTAACCATGCAATAATCATGAAAATAACCTCTACTAAAAACTACATAGGTTACACATGGTTATGTTCCCCCTAGTAATTATTTTATCAAACAATTACTAGTATACTTGGATGGCCGCTCATTATACATGGGAGGCTGAATGGTTTTTCCAAACTATGCACCCCAATGTGCGTACCCCAGAAAGATTGGGTTTTCAGCCTATGACACACCCAAAACACAACCAAAACCCTGATAACTCATCAATCCTTAAGAATCATCTAAAATAAATTCCATTTTTCAAGGAAACTCTTATAATTATGTTTTGATAAATAAGAAAACTGTTATCCAATCCACCAAACTCTAAAAATTTAAAACTGGTGAGAAATTCGACCTGCTCCAAAAACCTAGGATATTAAAAATATTAAATTATTACCCAATATAAATTATTTTAAATAATATTATGGAATCCATTTTACAGTATATAATTTTAATATTTTTCAGAAAGTAATTTTATTATTATTGTGAAAAATATAATGAAAATTATTTTTCGAAAAATGTTTTTTAAGCATAAATATGATTTATATAAAAATAAATTATAATGTTTTTTAAAATTTAATTAATTTGATTAGTTTAAATAAAATAATTTTTTGTTTAAAACCACACCAAAACTAGAAATAACCTTTTATATACTTGATTAATAGAGAAGAACTATTTTTTTTATTTAAACAGTAACGTTATATAGATTTCTGAAATGTAATACATATATTTCTAAGCACTACATTATAATTTAATATAAATTATATTACATAATAAATATATATTTTTTCTAGAATTTTTTCATAGTCTTTAAATTTACTCTTATATCATTATTATGTAATAAATGTTGCAGTTTTTCTAAAATTAGTATTTTTCTCTATTCACCCAAAAATCAATAATTAATTTTAAAAAATAATGATTGACCCTAAGATAATTTTTTTATGTTGAATTAAAATATGAAATTAATTTAACATATTTGAATTTATAAAATTATGGAATTATGGTGAAATCATATTCCTGAATAATGTAATGGGCATTGTTCTATTGTTTCTCAAGAAAGAAAATCTTACTATAAATAAAGATCAAGTATTACATTCTTCACCCCATCATCAATATCATCCTAAACATTTATTTAATTTAACCTTCCTAAAAAATTGGGTATTTCATCTTGATATCTTCTTCACTTTTTGATTTCATATCTTTTATTTTATGATTTCTCCGATGTACTTTCACCAATCGAGTCATCTTATTCCGCAAAACCTATTATTTAGTGTTAAGAATCTGGATATACTCTTCATAGTAAAATAAATATAGTTATAATTTTTCTTCCTTATAGGTGTTCACATGAACTAGGTTTGGTATGTACATCTTCAATAATGGATGTGGAACACATCATTAACTCTATAATGGTTTAACAAAATTTCTAAATGATAATCCACATATCTTATTCTTTTTAGATTTTGAATATAATTGATGTATATAAGACTTATTCACACTTTCTTAATGACCCATATAACACCATTCCATATAGATACAATCATGTAAAAATTATCTCCCACCAGAAATTATAAATACTTCATTCAACTACCGACATATATTTTTTGACTATTTTGAGTTACCATAATATGATAATGAATAGCCATCACTTTCAACATTGAGTCTTCAATAAGATCTTTGCCTATTATATTTTTTTACTAACATCATCCCAAAAAGTTTGAGTATGATTCCTATTTGCATACAATTCCTAATATGGTTCCATTTGAAAAAATGAATGGAATCTATTATTATATGTGAATTGTATTAAAGATAAATACGGATCCAACATACATTGAAAGTCCATTGAGAACAACCTCCCCATTCCATCTAATATATAAATAGTTATTTCAGACATCCCATCATTTTTGATGATGATATGTTATAATCAAATGTAGTTTAGCATCAAGATCCCCGTGAATATTCTTAAAGAATTTCAACATAAAACACATATCACTGTTAGATATAGTTGAAAAGGGTGCACCATTAATTCTCACAACTTCATTAATACATAGCCACATAAGGAACTAAAGAGGTATATTATCCCTTATATTGAGTAAATGTGAGGATGTGGTAAAGTAATCAACAATAACCCATATGTAATAATTATTTCAAGGAGTCATTATCAATATATTAAAAAAATCCATAGCAATATCATTCAATTTCCACACAGGTAGTTATAGAGATTTTATTACTGTAGGATACTATATCTCAACCTTTTCCAATTGGAAAACCATGCATCTTGATAAGTAGTATGAAATTTCATATTTCATATTACCCCTCTAAAAATATACTTTTTAAATCATGATAAATTTAGGTGCTATCAGGTTATATTGATATATTTGAGATATGATATTCATCTAATAATTATCTTTTCAGGACATGCATGAATTGAAAACACAACCTCTTTCAAAATTTCAAAATAAAATATTAATAGATGAATTATACCAACATTCCTCAACCACAAACTTGGTTTTCCTTTTAATATTCTATCATAAATATTTGATTTTCTTATTTTCTCTAATATGGGTTTCTTTCAAATAATTTTCAATAGATTTTATTTCCCCACTTCTATAATGACTCCCATATCAAATATTACTAAATTCATGAATATATGAACTTTGAACATCCTCATTTTAGTCAAAACTACATTACCCTTTCTACTAAATGAATATAATACCTTAATTACCTTTCTATGGTGGTAGTGTATTGATAAATAATAATCCTTAATTAGTTATAACTATTACCATTTCCTCAAAATGACCTCCTTCTATGAGAAAATTAATTTAAACCATTTTTATCCCTATATATATATCACATCATCCACCGTATACGCAATGAATCCATATATTCAATGAAATGATTATAGCTACCATCTTATGATCATGAGTTTGAAAATTTTACTCATTAATCAATCAATTTCATGATGCATAGGAAAAACTTCATTCTAAATAAGAACACATCCAATTAATTTATTTTATGTTTCAAAATATATTTAATATCCATCCCTTCTTGATGGTAAACTAAATGATTGTGAATTGGCCATATCCTATTTAATTAGTAAAAAAATTATTTACATTATTTTAACCATATAAACTTAATCCCATTATGTATTAACTTGGTTAATAGGTTAGCTAATCGAGATTCTTTTTGAATACATTGTTGATAGAAAGCTAACGATACAAGGAAAATACATACCTTGATTATTTTTATTGGGATTGGAAATCCCATCATAACCATTATATCTAAAGGTTCGACTGATATTACATCCTTAGAGACAATATAGAAAAGAAAATAATATTTCTGAAGTTAGAATTCACATTTGCTAAATTTTCTATATTACTCATTTATCTAATATTTTTAAGAATTATTCAAAAATTACTTGTATTCTCATCATAGGTTTTGGATCATATCAATATATCATCAATAAATACCACGAATAAAATTATTGATGTAATCGTAATGTTTTTTTCATGATATCTATAAAAAAATGGTGCATTAGTTATTCAAAATTGAATTACTGTAAATTCATAATGTCTATATCCAAAATGAAATATTATATTTATAATATCTTCATTATTCACTTGTAGATGATAATAACCTAAATAAATATCAATAATTGAAAAATATTTACCTCCTTTAACTTTATAAAATAATTCATCAAAATGGGGAATAAGTTACATGTTCTTTGTTGTAATGTCATTGTTTTCCCAATAATCAATAGACAACCACATTAACCCATATTTATTATTAATGAAAAGAATATGGGATCCCCTTGGTTGAACACTAGGATGTATAAATCCACTATCACACAAATATTTTCAATGTGGAGTCCTAGATATAGGTTTTTCACCAGGGATAAGATCAACATAAAATCAACTTCAAGATTAGGTGTGATTCCATATAGTTCTTTAAAAAACACATCAATTTATTCCTACATAATAGGTGAATCCTATATTATAAGGGAAACTTTATCATTTATAGGTTTTTTCTACTCATATGCTCCAAGAATTTAATTATGGAGACTCACTATAGTATTATACATAATTGATTCAGATGATATAGTCCCCCCTTTGAACACAATGGATTACATATCTCAATCCCAAATTATAATCTACTTCTCTCTGCAAAAAAAATTTTTCATAAGGATTTTAAATCTAATCCATACCAAGGAATATATTAAATCTAACCATAGGAATTCCAATAAATTTTAAAATAGGGTATTTATATGTTTCATAATGCGTCATATATTGGTATTGATTTCAGGTACTTACTTTCACATGATTCTACCATCTTCTATTTTAGTTTTTATTTGGGATGTTATATGAGTTTTTGAAAAATTTAGAGTTTTCTTGTATTTTTCAAGGTTGGTTCATGGTTAGAGAAAATATTGTGGGTATAACTAAGTTATCTTGAAGCATTTTGGAGTACTAAATAATGGTGAACAATTAGATCATGGATATAAAAAACCATGTTGGTATACATAGGAAACCGAGAAAATTGATTTAAGTCCTAGAGGAAGGTTTTGGTTGACATATGCTTAGGAAAAATATGGGAACTTATAATAAAATCATGAAACATGGGATATAGAAATTAACATGATTGGAACATGGTATATCAAATTGTGTGGCAAACCATGCAGCTCCTCCTACATCCTAGAAAAGGTCTCATTGTTTTCTAAAAGTGGTTTCAAATCATCGTATGTAAAGTATAATGACCTTCGAGGATAAGAAAAAAATGTTGATTTCTTTTGAATTTTTTGGTCTTGGTATAGCCAGAACACATGAAAACTTGTGGTATATAATAGGTGGTGTGGAATTAGGATAATAACACTAGGAATGATATGTTTTTCATAGAAAGGATATATGATTATATCTCTTACTAAACTATTAATTCCATTCTATCATAAATTGGTTCATTTATTTAGGTTTTATTTCATCCCTTTTAATTTTTTGGCCTAGGGACTTGTGGTGTGCACTAGTGCTGACCATTCACTGATGTGTAAAGATCCTAGCTAGACTTTACTTATTGTATTCTAGGTATTAGTTTACATGTTTCTTCCCAAGTGAAATGGCTTTTTATTAATTTTGATATTCAAAATGACTAAAATTAATTATAGAAATTTGAATTATTTTAAAGTAAACATTTCTCTTTAATTGTTATTTTAATATTTTGTTCTATGTAAATGTTTTGGGAAATCCTTTAAGTGGGATATTTTAGATGTTTTTGATGTAAATTTTGAAAAATGAATTTTCTACCTTTATTTTTGTTAATTGATCAAACTGGTTTACCCTATAAAAACTATTTATGAAACACTTTGAACCAATTGGTATAGTTTCATAACACCTGACACATAATGATGGGTGTGTGTAGATATTATTTTATCAGTCCCATGTAAATTAAAGGAACCTAATAATGGTGTAAGGTGTTCTTTTTAGCATGGTGTGTGAATTTTGTGGTGACATGGTTCACATGAATATCGGTTGTCTATCATTTCAAGAACTTCTATTTTCATATTATGGTATAGGACATGGTTTTACCTATACTCATTTTATATTAACTCTATCTGAATCAACATTTTCATGTTGACCATAAATATATAGATGTGCAATATTCATTCTCCTTAGTTTATATTTGTTGGAAAATATATTTCCATAGGTTTTTATTGATTCCTGGGTGCTAGTCTCTAGCTTTTGGGGATCAAGAATTCAATTTTGACTCGCTTTGGTGCTCGGTTAATAGATAAATCAATTTAGGTCATGAAATTTATTTTAACATAGTATGTTAGATTCCATGATCATGATATTCTAGTCTCAAGATGTTTTAGTATACAATAGATTAGATTTTCAGGATATAATGAATTTTTTATGACTGAGTTATTATCTAGATATAATCATAATTATCAATAAGTTTCCAAGGGATGTTGTCAAGTGTGTCTCCTATGTTGTGTTTTGATTTTATCTCAATTATTTCATTATGTTCTTCTGGATCAAACTAAGATTGTTCTTCTCCCTGATGGTCTCTTCAATTTCCTTGATGTAGTACCATGATTTCTAGAATACTCTTTAGATTTCACAAGGATGGTACAGTGTGTGGATTTCCATGATTAAGACCTCTAGTCGATCAGAACCTCATTGATGTGATAGTGCGAGTTATCCCTTCCATGGACCAGAATGTTGTCCCTACCCCAGAGTAAGCTAGAGAGGTATAACTAGGAACTACATGAGACAAGGATCAAGATCAATAGTTTCACTACCAAAAACACAATCCTTTAAAGTTATTAATGATCCTCATTAAGTGTAATACTATTTGGGGAAGGTCGATAGGTTTTTTGAATTGGTGGAAAATCCACATTCTGTTAAGAAAAAGTGTGATACATATAATATTGAAGTCTCAGGTAGGTTTTTCACCAGGTATAAGATCAACAAAAAATCATCTTCAAGCTTAGGTGTGATTCCATATAGTTCTTTAAAAAACACATCAATGTATTCCTACATAATTGGTGAATCCTATATTATAAGGTAAACTTTATCATTTATAGGTTGTTTCTACTCATATGCTCCAAGAATTTAATTATGGAGACTCACTATAGTATTATACATAATTGATTCAGATGATATAGTCCCCCCTTTGAACACAAGGGATTCTAGATCTCAATCCCAAATTATAATCTACTTCTCTCCGCAACAATTTTTTTTCATAAGGATTTTAAATCTAATCCATACCAAGGAATATATTAAATCTAACCATAGGAATTCCAATAAATTTTAAAATTGGGTATTTATATGTTTCATAATGCATCATATATTGGTATTGATTTTAGGTACTTACTTTCACATGATTCTACCATCTACTATTTTAGTTTTTATTTGGGATGTTATATGAGTTTTTGAAAAATTTAGAGTTTTCTTGTATTTTTCATGGTTGGTGCATGGTTAGAGAAAATATTGTGGGTATACCTAAGTTATCTTGAAGAATTTTTGGAGTACTAAAGAATGGTGAACAATTAGATCATGGATATAAAAAACCATGTTGGTATACATAGGAAACAGAGAAAATTGATTTATGTCCTAGAGGAAGGTTTTGGTTGACATATGCTTAGGAAAAATATGGGAACTTATAATAAAATCATGAAACATGGGATATAGGAATTAACATGATTGGAACATGGTCTATCAAATTGTGTGGAAAACCATGCAGCTCCTCCTACATCCTAGAAAAAGGTCTCATAGTTTTCTAAAATGTGTGGCCATACCATTTGTTGTTAATTATTTAATATAATTTTTATTTTTAAAACCCATGACACATATTTTTGGAATAATTTCAATTTGTGTGAATCAAAATCTTTACCTTGGACAATACGTTTCATGATTCAAGAGCTTTTTGTCTTTTCATAGTGTGAATGGATTATATTCAAGAGCACTAGAACATATAAATTTATTTTACGTAACTATTCTTTGAAATTTATTGTTTTTATTCTTGATGTTCTCTTATCATTTAATGAAGCCATAAATTGTTGATTTTGATAATTTATATAAAAGTATGACATGATAAAATCGGGTTTTTTATAGAATATTTAATGAATTATGAACTTTTTTTTATTGATTTTCATTGATTGTTAGGTGTTCTTAGAGAATAATTTTAGTAAGTAATTCCTCTCATTTACATTGTTCACGATATTGATGAATTGAAGATTATTAATTTTGTTTATTATTTTAGGGTTCCTAATTTTATCCTAGAGACCCTGTTCTCATTAGTTATTTATTCGATGTAATTTAAGAATAATTACAAGTGTTTTAAGGTGGGTTGTTTCATAAATAGGATTTATTTTATTTACCACTCATTCTTTCTTATTTTGAAATGTATTTTTTGAAATTATTTTTTGGAATGATTTAAAGTTCTTGAAAATGTGGTCATTTTGTGTATTTGTATGAAATTTAATATCTCCATGGTTTTTTGGTGAAAAATGATTTCAGACCATGTTTTATTTTGATGGAAATGGATTTCAAGGAATGATGTATTTTGATATAATGTGATTTAAATGCATGTTTTACTATAGTGGAAAGAGATTTCAATGCATGATGTACTTTTATGGAAAGTGACTTCAAATCATGTTTTATTTTCATGGAATTTGACTTCATGGATTGTGTTATTTTGATGAAAAGTGGTTTCAAATCATCGTATGTAAAGTATAATGACCTTTGAGGATAAGAAAAAAATGTTGATTTCTTTTGAATTTTTTAGTCTTGGTATAGCCAGAACACATGAAAACTTTTGGTATATAATAGGTGGTGTGGAATTAGGATAAGAACACTAGGAATGATATGTTTTTCATATAAAGGATATATGATTATATCTCTTACTATACTATTAATTCCATTCTAGCATAAATTGCTTCATTTATTTAGGTTTTATTTCATCCCTTTGAATTTTTTGGCCTAGGGACTTGTGGTGTGCACTAGTCCTGACCATTCACTGATGTGTAAAGATCCCAGCTAGACTTTACTTATTGTATTCTAGGTATTATTTTACATGTTTCTTCCCAAGTGAAATGGATTTTTATTCATTTTTATATTCAAAATGTCTAAAATTAATTATATAAATTTGAATTATTTTAAAGTAAAAATTTCTCTTTAAATGTTATTTTAATATTTTGTTCTATTTAAATGTTTTGGGAAATCCTTTAAGTGGGTTATTTTAGATGTTTTTGATTTAAATTTTGAAAAATGAATTTCCTACCTTTATTTTTGTTAATTGATCAAACTGGTTTACCCTATAAAAACTATTTATGAAACACTTTGACCCTATTGGTATAGTTTTATAACACCCGACACATAATGATGGGTGTTTGTAGATATTATTTTATCAGTCCCATGTAAATTAAAGGAACCTAATAAAGGTGGAAGGTGTTATTTTTAGCATGGTGTGTGAATTTTGTGGTGACATGGTTCACATGAATATCAGTTGTCTATCATTTCAAGAACTTCTATTTTCATATTATGGTATAGGGAATGGTTTTACCTATAATCATTTTATATTAACTCTATTTGAATCATCATTTTCATGTTGAACATATATATATATATATATATGTTCAATATTCATTCTCCTTAGTTTATATTTGTTGGAAAATATATTCCCATATGTTGTTATTGATTCCTGGGTTCTAGTCTCCAGCTTTTGGGGATCAAGAATTCAATTTTGACTCGCTTTGGTGCTCGGTTAATAGATAAATCAATTTAGGTCATGAAATTTATTTTAACATAGTATGTTAGATTCCATGATCATGATATTCTAGTCTCAAGATGTTTTAGTATACAATATATTAGATTTTCAGGATATAATGATTTTTTTATGACTGAGTTATTATCTAGATATAATCATAATGATCAATAAGTTACCAAGGGATGTTGTGAAGTGTGTCTCCTATGTTGTGTTTTGATTTTATCTCAATTATTTCATTATGTTCTTTTGGATCAAACTAAGATTGTTCTTCTCCCTGATGGTCTCTTCAATTTCCTTGATGTAGTACCATGATTCCTAGAAGACTCTTTAGATTTCACAAGGATGGTACAGTGTGTGGATTTCCATGATTAAGCCCTCTAGTCGATCAGAACCTCATTGATGTGATAGTGCGAGTTATCCCTTCCATGGACCAGAATGTTGTCCCTACCCTGGAGTAAGCTAGAGAGGTATAAATAAGAACTACATGAGACAAGGATCAAGATCAAGAGTTTCACTACCAAAAACAAAATCCTTTAAAGTTATTAATGATCCTCATTAAGTGTAATACTATTTGGGGAAGGTCGATAGGTTTTTTGAATTGGTGGAAAATCCACATTCTGTTAAGAAAATGTGTGATACATATAATATTGAAGTATCTGGTAGGATATTGTGGGATGTAGTGTTTCAAGAAAAACAGTGTAATGGAATGGAGTGGAAGGAATTCAATACCATCTTATTACAATATATTTTTCTTAATTAATAATGATGAATAAATAAATGTATTTCCTCACCATTTATCTTATTGATCAGACTGTCACTAAGTATACCATCAAATTAGCTGAGTTAGTCTATTTTTCTCCTAATGTGGCATAATACGATAATTTGAATACTTATAGGTTATATATATGATTTTGAGAATATATATGTTCCGAAATTTTATATTTTACCTTACGTCATATGTTATGGTGGTTAAAGTGTACTAATGGAAGAAATTGACTAGGTCAAAAAAATCAGTGTTTGTTAGAATTCCACTTCAACTGAGTGGTAGTTTTAATGGATCCCATGGTAATAAGAGGAAGTGAAATGAATCCCACAATGTAGGTGGAAGTTGAAATCAGTACTGGGCTTACTCTACACATTTTGAAACAACTAGTGGTATTCCTTTGACTTGTTACTAGTGTGGCATGACCAGTCACGAAAATCATTTTTCCCACACATTTGATAGTTTAGAACTCAAGTGGAAACCATGATAACATATAGAGATTCCTTATGAAAATTTATACTCCTCATTATGACTTACACCATCATCACTTAACAGGTCTATGGTGTGGTTAGATTCTTCAATTTCAATAGGGATCCAGCCATAAGACTCTAGAATGATGTAGTTACACATAACAGAAAGTTCTATAGTGGAATTTGATGCAGGTCTAGTGATAATGAGAGGTACTATTTTAATTTCTTCTTCTTTAGTGATGATTTTATTTGATAATTATTCCTAACATGATTTTATTTCCACCCATTTTATGAATGTCTTAAAACTTCCAATGAGACTCATGCCTTATGTGATGGAGAAAGATACACCTCTGGGGTAGAATATGGGGAATGTTTTTATTATTTATCATATTAATTATTGATGTCTAAATTTATGTTAGAAAGGTATTTCATGGTTCTTTACTTATAACTATTTGATTATACTATTAGAATGGATTGGTTGATTACCAATAAAGTAATGATTAATATATTTCATTGGAATGTGTTCTTTATTTCATTTGATTGGAGCTCCCATGTTTTCTAGTGAGTGAGAGATCCTATTTATATTCGATAAATATATCCTTTACCAAAACATGGATGGTTAATATCTTCTTTATCAATTGAAATTTTAGATGATCCTTTAGTTAGTGAGCTTTTGTTGGTGGTAAGGGAATTTCCTGAGGTGGTTTTTGATGACTTTTCTAGTCTACCTTTTAAAAGAGAGGTTGATTTATTATCAATTCGTGATAAAAAATCAATAAATATCTACAAATTCTTATCACATGGCTTTAGATGATCTGAAATAGTTGAATATACTTTTAAATGATTTGAAGGTGGCTATTTTCATTCTTCATTGTTTATAAACTTGGTAATTACCAATTATCTTCCAAGAAGAATTATATAACTATTTTTCTTTGTGTTTATTATCATATGCTTAACTAGGTAACAACTACGAATAAGTACCCTTTTAGCTCATATTGATGACTTGTTTGACTATTTTAAAGGATAAATATGGTTTTTTAAAAATGGAATTTGATCTAGATATCACCAACTCAGAGTTAAGGAGTTCAATATTTGAAAAATGGTAGGAGTATGATTGGCTACATTGAGTATCCTGTGATACCATTTTCTTGAATAATGCTCTAGTTGTTTTCATAGCTTTGATGAACTGAAGAGTTCATAAGTATCGTGATTAATTGGTTATAGTGTTTTTAAATTATATTATTGTTTTTTGGGGATGTGATGATCAATACGAGCTTCATGCAAAATCTGTTTTTGGAATCTTGAGGGACCATTGTCTTATGGATGAATTGTCTAAATACCACTTTTAGATTTAGAAAGTTAAGTATATAGGAAAGTTGGTTTAGTAATAAGAAATATTGGTTGATTGTGAGAATGTGAATTATGGTTTTTCTTGGGAAGAGACATAGATAATATTTTAGATTCATGGATTATTTTGTTTGGAAGGATACTATTCATGTTGTATAAATGATTTTTTAAAACATGCATCACTATTGACTACCCTTACTTAGAAATGGAAACTTTTTATGGGATTATATATGTCAAACATAATTTAATGAATTGAAACAATTTCTTAAATTAGGTTCTATTTTAAATTATCTAGATATAGGTTAAGGGTTTTTAGTTTATTTTTCTCTTTCACGTGTTGTCATCGGGTGTGTTTTGATTTTGGGAGATCATATTGTGGAATATGGATCTCATTATCTTTAGCATGAGATGAAGAACTACTAAAATCATGACCTTGAACTCATAGTATATTAAAATTATCTTAAGTGTTAGAAACATTAACATTTGGGGAAAAGATAATAGTATATTCTTATCATAAGAGTTTAAGTTATACCTTTTCCCAGATGGACTTAAACCTCATGTACATGTGATGGGTGGTATATCTTCATGTATTTGACTTCAAAATTTCTTTCACCCATTAATAGGGGAATGTTTTTTTAATAATCTCATTTGAAAATTTCCTCCAAATGTTGTGGTGGATTTGAATAATTTGTGGGGACTAATGGGACTCTTTTATTTGATACACTAGAATGTGATAGAAGAAGATTTTGGTATTATTCCAGTTAGAGAATATTGACATAATATTTTCTTGAGAGGATTTTTCGGAAACAAAAATAGGGTTATGGGTTCTAGACTATCTGGAATTTTTTATATTGAAGGGACACCATCGGTTAATGGTTATTCTATTCAAAATATGCACTTTTTTTTTTTCAAAATATAGTTTTTTTTCATAGTATTTATGTGGAAGGACGTGATGCAGAATTTATATTGTTCTTAGAGGGTAATTAATCCAAGTACTAATAATATGTATCATGATATGAACTAAAATTTATTATTTCTAGGTATGAAGAATGACATAACAATGTTTGTGCCTTGCTACTACACTTTCCAAAAAATCAAGGTTGGGAACAAAAATCCTTCTAGTATGCTTCATCCTATTCTTGTTCTAGTGTTTAAATGTGAAGAGGTGTCTATAGATTTCATTGATGGACTACTATATACTATCCAAAAGAAAAAAAATATTTTGATTGTTTTCGATCAATGGACCAAGTCTACCAATTTCCTTTTGATTTGAGACACCATCAGGGTTGAGGATTTTGGGAATCTATATGTGTAAGAGATCTTGAGGTAATATGAGGTGTCATAAACTATCATCTTGGATAGGGAACCTTGATTTAACTCTTAGTTTTTGAAAGGCCTCCATGAGAAGATTGGTTTTGTAGTCAAGTTAAACACAACTTACCATTCACAAATAGATGGGAAGAAATAGCATTCTATTTATATTTTAGAGGATACTGTCCACAATTTCCTTATATACATTAGAGGTTCTTTTGATATCCATTTGTGACTTATTGGGATTTCTTATAACAATAGATATCAGTCATACATTAAAATGGATCCCTTTGATGATATTTATGGTTACCCATGGAAACCACTTTGTTGGCCTGATTTGGGTGAAGCTTCTCTTGTTAGACCTTGAAAGTTTCATGATATTTTAAAGATAGTTCATATTATACAACGGAATTTGGTTATGGATCCAATTAAGTATAAATATTATGTGAATAATCAATGTAATCATTTGGAATTATTTTTTGGTAACAAATGTTTCTTGATATGTTTCTCTTATATTGTCAATGTCATCTTGGTAAATAATGGACGTTGGTTCCATGATACATGGGTTATCTCAGATCCTTGAGTGTATTGTAAAAGTATCTTACCGATTATCTTTTCCAACTCATTTGACATTAATCCTTGATTTCTCCTTATATATTAAATTATTAAGTATCACTTTGACTCATCTCGTGTTTTCAATTAGGATGACCTTGACCTAGAACCTGATATGTCCTTTACTAAGTAACCGGTTAAATTTTTTGACTATCAGGTAAAGTTTTTTCATTGGAAGTTGATATCGATGGTCCGATTTCTATTACTGCATGGATCAGATACCCATGAGACATGTGAGTGGGAGTCTACGATGAGGGATCAATGGAATTATTACGTTATATATCCACCTTATACTATATATTTTTTCGGGGGAGGAATAATATGGTTGGGATAATTATCACATTACAATATTTATTTTAGGAACTTACTTTCATTTTATTTGACCATATTATGTTTTTTGATTATTCATTGGGGTTTTCGGGAGTCCTAATTTTTTTAACGTTTTTTTGGGTGTATGAATTGTGGGAACACAGTTAGGGAAAACCTTGTGGGTCTTCCTTGGAAACAAATAAACTAGTTTGGAGGCCTATAAGTGGATGCATGATTGGAACATAGTTAATCCAAACCATGTATACTTCTCCTAAAACTATGAAACACAAGATATAGGTGTTTCATATGGTTGGTGCATGGTTTTTCAAAAAATTTGTATCGTCTATTATCCTAGATGGGGTGAAAAATATTACAAATAGTGTTTCCAAACCATGTGATATTAATTAATTATACCAAATATTATTGTTAAAATTGGATATACCGCCGCTCGGCCACATTCCTCTTATAGTGAATTACGGTGCCAATTTGGGACACTCATCCTAGAGATTATGGTGCTTTCTTTCTATATGGAGTGTGAATTAATTGTATATAATAATTTCAGATCTTGAGAATTGAAGGTATGTTCCTATTGTTTTTTTCTTGTAGATCCACTATTTTCACTATGAATAGAACCTTAGAGCATGACTATTGATCTAGGGTTTGTGACATGGTCTAATTGGGTATGTAATAGATCTATCATGTGATTGGGAACTTTTTTATAGATATGTATTGATTATTGTGCATTCATCAGAAATCATTATGATAAATGATTACCCTCATTTCTATTATTCTATAAATTGATGAATTAGAGATCTATTAATGGGTTTACTAGTTTAGGGTTCCTTGTTTATTCCTATAACCTTTGCACTCAATTTTTGTGGATTCTATGGAATTTTTGGATAATTCCAAGTGTTTTGAGGTGTGTTGTTTCATAAGTAACCTTTTTTTACTTACCATTCATTCTTTTACATTTAGATTCAGATTTTTTAATGGTTTATAAATTTTGGTTATTGGTTCTTTAAAATTTTGGGTTTTTTGATATTTGTATGAATGGTAATTTACCCATGTTTTTTTGTGAAAAATGACTTCAAATAATGTTTTATCTTGATGTAAACTTATTTAAAAGCCTGATTTTTTTTAATAAAAAGTTATTTCAAAACATATTATATTTAGATGGAATGTGATTTCAAGTCATGTGGTATTTTTGATGAAATTTTCTTCTAATATTTTTTCACATTGTGAAATGGTTGTTTATTCATTATTTGGATATTTTAAATGTTTGAAATTATTTTTAACAATTTGAATACATTGAAAGGAAAATGTTTTCTTTAATTTTTCTTTTGAAAAAATTATTTTTGAAGGGTTTTAAAAAACTATTTATTAGTGTTAATTTCTATGATTTGATGTAAATTGTAAAAAATTAAATTCATTCCTTTATTTTTGTTAAATGAGTATAATCAATTAACCTTATAAATATTGATCATGAATCGCTTGGTGGGATCCTAATGGTCTTGTTTTATAACACTATGTACATACTCTTGGGTGTGTGTAGAGATTATTTTATCTAAAAGTAGTAAAGTAAAGGCACCACATAAATGTGTATGGTATCTTTGTTTGTGGGGTGTGAGAGTTTTATGGTGAAATGGTTTATATAGATATGTGTTTTCCATCATTTGGAGTATTTGGGTTTAACTATTTTTTGCTGGATCATGTTTTCCTTGTACTCATTTCAACTTTTTTTGTTTGAATCTATATTTTCTTATTAAACTTATTATATATATACATGTAATTTCAGTTTCCTTTATATTATATTAGTGGGAAAACTCATTCTTAAAGGTAGTTCTTGATTCCTATGTACTATTATCTAACCCATGGGTATCGGAAATTCCCTTCAGGCCTTTCCATAGGCCAGGTTGGGTGTCAGGTTTAGGTATGACTAATGTTTCTTCATGACATAATAAGAAATGACTAAAATATCATTGATATAGTAATATTTTCACTACGAGTCTTTATATATAGATTATTTTTTTAACATTATATGTAACTAACTAATTTTGATGGAAAACATGGAAGATATAAAAGAGTGTGAATTTCCAAAATAAAAAAATTTATTATCTAAACTTGAGGCTAAAATCAATATACCATTCACTATATATTTACGAACTTGAACCTCAACTATAGTGATCATATAATCTTTTCTATCCCCCTTGGAATTTTTTGAGGCAAATTCTCTTGTCACTTGGGGAATTCATTTTAATAGTTCCCAAAATCATTATAGTTGATGCATTGAACATTGGAATATTATTTATTTCCCTTACAATCATGACCTTGAGGATCATTCTCTCCACACTTGAAGCATAAAATAATTACCATAAAGTATGTTTCATGGTGTTTCATTCCAAAATTTTTACAATTTAGAAATTACACCCTCACTACAACCCCTTGTTTATATTTCTTTTTTTATATTTCACATTGAGTCTCTTATTATTTGTGTCCCTAGAAAACATAATAATTGTATAATTATTTCTTGTCATTTATGGTACATGATACTATATCTTCATATATTAAAAATTTATAATAGAGTAGTGACCTTTAAGGGCTATGCATTAGCCTATCTATTAAATGATCAATATCACTCCTTGGATTACATACATAATACACATAATGGGTTGCTAACCTTCAAAATTTACATTCATATTAATCAATAATTTCTTCTTACCCATGAATTATTTAAGAAATTTTCTATCTATATCATCTATTTCCTCATGAGGAAAGTATTTTTTGAAGAATTTTACCTTGAACATATTCCATACCATAAGTGTTATTTTGTATGACTCCTTAGTGTTATGGATAAATGACCAACATTGACTGGTGTATCCTTTAAGACAATATAATTCCATGAAAACTTTATATATTTAATTGTATACCAAAGAGAAAAATATATTGTATAGTGACCTGATCAATAACTTAGATACTATTAGATTATTATTCCCACTGAATTATTGAGTTTTGTATCACATGAATCCCTGCAACATTGTTTCACTGTGTTAGGGTTATGTGGGTTTCTTTATACAATCATAGTTATTGGTCAAAACCTGAGTCATCTTCCACAATGTAGTTATTATTTATTTAGCTCTATATCCATATTATTCTCTATCTTCACTATCGTTTCATGGAGATAAATCTCAATACAAATTTCATAATTGATATAGTTTCTATTCCCTCCTCTTGAATTCATTTCAAAATGATGCTATATTTTGAATTAGAACATAAAATTATGAATTCTAAAGAATAGTATAAAATTATAAATCTTGTGAAACATTAAATATAAAATGAAAACACATGCGTAGATAATATCAAAATCATAAAATTAGTATTTATGGGAATATAATAAAATCATAAAAAATGAGTTTTTTTTGGAATGGTTCATAAAGAAAATGTAAATCTACCAAATCATATCCCCCATACATGTCTAATTAGGTATCCAATATTATTCCCACTCATAATACACCAATGATGATAGAGTTAATTGTTAATCCACCCATTTTAATGTTATTAAACCTAGGTGCATCTATTCTATAACCACATCCACTATCCAGTATCTTGATATGGATATATTTTATAGGAAAACCCCATATTCTCTACTTTCAAAAACATTATGATATTATCTTATACTTAGACTTATCCTCAAAGCCTATCATAGTGTTATATTTTCTAATTTATAATATCCTATGTATAGTTCATAATCTTTATTCTATACTTCCTATTATACCAACAGTAACACTATGAACCAAGTAACCCATGGTCAAGGAATATTTTTCTAAATTGGTACAAGATACAAGAGATGATATCACCAAGAATAATATAGTTTCATAGTCTTTGGAAACGAAATACATAGATTATTATCAAATTAAATTTGAAAACATGAAATATAACTTAATATAACAGTGGGAACATTATCATCACTTATATTATATCAATAAAATCATTCATACACCCTTTCTTGGTATCCTGGGGAAAGGAGAATTTAATAAAGGGAGATCTTAGAAGCTCGGTAAGAGAAATAGTACAAGAAAATCAATCATAAAATAAACAAAGTATGAATAATATGGAAGACATAAACAATAATAATATATATTATATAACTAATTTCATAAATGGGTACTAAATCCATTAATTTCATAATAACATAAATAATCACATAGATAACAAAATATTGTTTCATAATGATAAAATGAATAATTTGAACATTATAATCTTATTGTCAAAGCCTTATGCCTTGACTTTATGCGTAAATATATATGAAATAAACAAAACAAAAATGATAGTTTGTCTCATGAGATCTACCGATGCATCAAGGGTCTATATGGGCCCCACCCATCACATTCCTAGTTTAATGCATTCATTGTATAAAATAAATTAATAAAAAATCAACGTATAATTAACATAAATGTTCATATTGAAAAAACAAAAAACAAAATATTAATATTTTTCTCATCTAATGAATATAAGAACAAGATAATAACCCATTTAGAGTATTATGGTGGATGGTATCATTAGAGTATATCACCAATGAATCAAAATATTATACAAAGGACAGATGAATACATGAATATACTTTTTAAATACCACTAAAACATATCATGAGGCAAATACCGTTATTATTTTTAAATAAATTATTTAAAATATAAAAATTTCTAGAATACTAGGAAACCCATTTTATTTTAAAGGAGCCATGGAATTTTTAATGGATCATTCAAGTAAAACTATTGTCATGATAGTAAAAAAATATTCATATGTGTAGAAATCATTATAATGAAGTTTAAGTCTAAACCTTTGGTAAATAGTGCCTTTTTCAAAGAATGATAAGAATATTTTTTTAAAAACTTTTTATAAAAATTTAGGAATGGAAAAAATGATTTTAATCAGTCATCAGTTAATATCAAATATTTTATTAAAATCAATTTAAATAAAATTTTGATATGGAAGAAAAATATTCTTGACCGGACAGAAAATTAAAAACAATTTTCCTTAAAAAAATTATTTTTGACTTTCGAGTAATTAGATTGAGGAAAATAAAAGGAAAAAATGTAATTTATAGAAATAACATGAGGATACGAGAATATATGGGGTTTAAGAAATAAATATAATGAAATTACCATAATGAAAACATTAACATAAGTAATTCTAAAAAATGGTGAGACTATGAAATAAACCCTTACCTTAGATCTAACTTCTTTGATAAGATAGTTAAACCCACTATATATTAAATTTAAATTTATTGTACCTCTATAAAAAAATTATATTAATACTTATAATACCCTAAATAGTTTACTTATAATATCTTATCACCCATTAACTAAAAATATTTTATTATCATCATCATTATTTCGGATATTAACTGCTTTATTTTTCTTGCATCTTTTGTTTTGATAATTATGGTACTTAAATAGTGATCTTGGTTCCAATAGATATATAATCTGAATCATGATATAAATATCATATATATTAATTATATAAAAATTTCGAATCATAAATGAAATGTGGACTTGAAAAATGAATCACATTTCTTCATAGAGGTTGTAGTCCACATGTACACACAAAAAAACGTTATCATTTTGTTTACAGGTGGAAGAGTAAGAAAATAGATGATATTTTAAATTTACAAAATAATAATTTTGTCCTAAATATAATATATATTAATTATATCCATCATTATAACTATACTATTAAAGTGGTGATGAAAAATTAAATACACTACTATGTGGTCATGGTAGGTCATACATATAGACAAATGAAAATTTTCATTTTCCGTAGGATGCAATGTATGTGGAAAAATGTTTAACCATAATAATAATAAAATTTTAGTATATTTATGATAATTTATTATTTTTATTTTATAGGTAAAATATATTTATAGTAATTATAAAAATAAATAAACTTATAAAGTGTTGAGGAAGATTATTACTTCTTCACTGAGTGACGTCCTTTGGATTAAAACTTATGATTTCTTTGGATGGTCATAGTAGGAGAACAAAAGATTAAGATTGTAGGGAAGGAATATAGGAAGTGTGGACGGAAGATATTAGATGGGTTATATTTTCTCAAATTCTATAAATAAAAATTGAGAATAGGTTTTCTTTTATATGTGAGGGGAGGGACACACATGGAATTACTTAATAGATTTAAATAATATAAAGTCATTTTCTTTTGAATGTGGAAAAAATGGAATGGAAATAAAAATTAAGATAATATATGGTATAAATATATTAAAATAATAATATTTGGATAAGTATATGTTTTATTTGTACCATTATATTCTATATTAACCCCTTGTTATATCCGTTTAAACCATAATTGTGATAATAAGTTTTTACTATTTTACTATTTGTTATGAAACAAAATTATGTTGAACTTATTATATAATATTGATTATTCTAATTCAAAATATGGAATCCATTTAAAATTATTTAAATCAAATATTAGAGAGAAAATAATTTTAATATAAGTTAGTATATAGAAGACAAAAGAATTTAAAAAATGATTATCTTAAGCATAAAAATGATTTAATAGATAAATAAATAATAATATTGATTAAAAAGGAATTAATTGAATACCTTATTAAAATTAGAATTATTTTCACTATAAACAAAAAATATAAAAGTAACCTTATATATTCTATATTATTAGGGAGGAACTAAAATTAATTCCATTTGAAAAAAACATTTACTTATATATCTGAAATGTTAAGAATATAATTCTAAGTTCAACCTTATATTTTTATATGAATTATATTATTTATTAAATATATATTTTTCAAAGAAAAAAGGTTTCATAATATTCTAGGTCATTTTTAAATCTTTATAATGTCAAAAACGTGATATTTTCTATTAAATAAATATTTTTCATTGTTCCCCTAAAAATATACTATTTCTGAAAAATATCAAAAATTCACCCTAAGTTAATTTTCACTATATGGATTCAAAAAATAAAATAAATTCATATTATTAAATTTATAACATTTGGTAATTTATTAATAAATCATATTATTGTATAAATATATGTGCACCATTCTGTTGTTTCAATAGAAAGAAAAGTTTTCTAGAATTTATGATCAGGTGTTAGAATTCCCTTGAATGGAATGCATGATTCTAATGATTTTTTTTCAAATCCAATTCCTTCAAAAAAAATTCACTAGGTAAAACCCATATTTATTTGTATATATTTTTACAACTTATTTCTTATGATACTTAACCAAACTAAAATAAAACTATATATATACATATCCAAATTCATCCCACACATATGGTACCTAAAAACATTAATGTAATGTCTTAGAGTCATACGAAATAAAAAATCCCCACAAGAGTAATTTGGGAGTGGCACATTGCCAACCTGCACATTTTTAAGCAATGTATAAGCCTCCTAAAAAATGGCCATTCTAACCCAATACCCTCTACCCAATGATATTTTTTCAAAATGGAGACCAAAATTCCATAATAAAATGAATAACTAATATGTATAAACTATAATTAACTTATAAATAATATCTCATTACCAAGTACAAGACAATGAACATTTAGTATAAAAATAAATCTATTATCGTAATTAATATATAACTTCTTATATGCATGTACATAAATTTATAGAAATATTTTAACTCATTAATATAAATCATAAACCATATTTCATAATTAATAACTTATATTATTGAATAAAGGTGATAATAATACTAAATAAATTAATAATACATAGATTAAGACAAGGAATAAACTATTTTTAAACAATTCATAATTTATAAAATTATTAAAAAATTATAATTTTTCCATGAATTATTGACATTATATAATTCAACAAATATAAAAAATTATATTTATTTTAATATGAGATTCTTCATACTATAAATTATATGGTATTTATATAAATTTATATTTTATTAAAAATAAACATCATGTATATTAACTATATTTATATTAATCAAACATTAATAATATCACATATTTAATATTATTTAAATCTTGATCATATCAATTATAAAAATTTTGTTTGATATGGTTTATATAATTTCTTTAATAATTCAGTTACTTTTATCATATCAAAATAAATATGATGAACAATTCATAATGTAAAATTCCAACATTTTTATATTTTTTACATATTTTATATTTAATAAATATTATATATATTACCATTATTACAAAAATATAAACCACTATATACAAATTATTTATTATTCCATATAATTTTAACAAGGAAATTAATATTAAAAATGAATTTTATAGAATATTTTTTCATTAAATTTTTTATAAAAATCTACTAATTAATTATAATTATTTTATAATAAATTAATTTATATATAAATTTTTAATAAATTTTAAATTAAAAAATTATCCCAAAATACATTATTCATGATTTATATACAATATATGAACCATTCCAACAAATTCATAATTTAAAAGTAGAAAATTTATATTTTTATGCATATCATATTCTATGTTATCCACATGTCATAAATTGTTGTTTTTCATTCTTATCAATTATATTTGAAGAAATATTATAGCTTGATGTGATATCCCTGCAGTTCCTAAGGGGTTATATTCTTTGACTGACATCGATATCATTTTCAAAAATTATGCTCTATTTTCATATGTAGTACTATATTACCATCTATTCTGATCCCACATGTAGTATTGCACACCAAGCTAAAAACTGATGGTTTACAACTGCTACATTGTCTACGATATCACATATCATACACCATGACCCCAAATTAGCCATCTTTTTTATATAAAAAAGTTATTCCATTAATATAATTTATGATTTTATGGATTATGATATCAATTTTCCTTAATAAAATCAATATCATTGACTATGATACCTGATATGAAAAAATAAATTTTCACATTTCTTCATTTTAAAAAATATTTCAAGAATAAAATGATACTAGAATGGATCTAATACCATTTAAGGGGTCATATGGATAGATTAATTTTCAATCAATGTAGTGTAAAGTATAACAAACCCATATCCCATGACCTATCATTCATGAATCTAAAACCATGTATAAATGAAATACTGAAATTTCATGAATACCTTACACTGATAAATGGCCAATACACTTTATTTATTCAAGTTCTTGATTAAAATAATGTAGAGAAAAATATAACACCTTCTCCTCTATAATGTGTCTATGTCTTTGATAAATATCCCAACCCTTAGGTGAGACTCTCCTCCACAAAGAATTTTATTTCATCTATAGGTAAAGGAGGAAGAAGAAGGGGACTTATGGGTAGGACGAATCAATAAAAACATGTGAAAAAAATATATTCCATCACTATGGATGTAGAAACCTTATATAGACATTGTTACTTTCCTGTATATATATGGATTAATTCATATGTTACATAATGTATGAGTTAATTCCTTGGTTATTCCTAATTTTATCACACAAATGCATTGATCCTCCCATGTGTTCTATATAAGGAAATGTTTATAATAATGATATACACTATGGAATAATAAATACACATTCAATTGATATAAAAAATATATCATAAGATAAAAGGTTAATCATAAATCTTAATTTAGGTAATATGATATTGCCTAATAATCTAGTTTGGCTCACTCAATAATGTGTCATGTTATCACATAACAATCCATATAATATACAGATATCATATTTCATAATGTGTCAAAATTCATCACATGGTTGATGGATTTAGGGAATATCTCAATCAATTAAATTATTTTTCCTATTTACTCATTCCCTTATAGAATAATTTTCCTCTTACATATATTATTTAAAATTCTATATTTTAAATTGTTTAAAAATAGAGATCGTGGTTTTTGTCCGAACCTAGTACAAGTACATTGAAGGAATGGATGAACAATACAAAATTAAAGAATAAAATAGGAAATCAAGATACATCATACCCCATGATAGAAAAAACCTTCTAATACATTCATGATAAATCCCAAACATCCTTCTCGAGATGAGCCTAAATGTTCTCTACAAATATGTTGGTAATGAAGTCTAGGACCTCAATATTGTAACATCTCCACCCAGATTTATCTAAATGGTTCCCCAAGCTGGTGGGTCATAGGGCCTCAAGATTGTATCCCCAACTTATAGATGATTCCAACTAGTAGTGAGGTCTTAGGGTTTGTCTGTGGGTAGACTATTCCCTCATGTTAGAGTGTAACACAATAGAATTATCATAATAGTAAATAGTAAAATAAAAATAACAACTGAGTATAAAAAAAGTACAATCCATAAGAACAAGCTGACAAATAAACAATTCCCAATGTATCTCATATATGTATGATGATCATGTCATGTCTTTGAAAAACATGAAAATAGGTATACAAGAATCCAGTGCACTACATTCATCAAAATACCAAAAAGTCCAAAAAGGGATATCTCTGAAAAGAAAGATGAGCTTCAGCTCAGTCCTATGATCCCTTAATCCTAATAAGCAAACAAGTGAAGTATCATATAGTGGTAACTTCCCCCAATCAGTACCTATATGCATATAGTATATCAGGGTACCCTATAATGGCTTGAATATTGTGAGAGATATCACTCATTTGGATACTACAAATATTTTCTATAACAAATATAGTATTTGTATAACAAGAAAAGAAGTGTGAAATATATACAACTAGTATATAAGTAGTGTAAGTTAAATGACCATGGAAAAAGTAATAACTGTAATTTAATACAATTCAACCTAAAAAATATCCCTGTAAAAAATAGTTAAGCTCCCTTAAAATATTATAGACGTACAATAATATAAACCAGTCACACAATCAAGTCTAACCACAATAATCTTATTACCATACTAGGTCTTTCTGTAAATCATACCAAAATAAATTGCAAGATCGCACCATATAACCATTGTATAATACCATCATGACCTCACTATATAATCAAGAATATACTAGATCCAAAATGGTCGTTCCATGTAATCATATGAATCAGACCGTGAAGAGTCGGATCCAAGGTATAAAAGGCCAATACATACTCATAGTGTCATGTGAGTATCTTGAAGGAAACATGGTAATTAATTGGGTGGATTCCAAGTTGTATGCCAAAAACACATGTCAAATGAAAATTCATGAAAGTTGGATCCAAGTAGAAGCAAGGCCTAAGGAATTCTACAGAATTGAGACCCAGGGATAAAATATGTCCAAAGCATCCACTATTGTAATCAATAACCATGGTTGAAGCATCCAGGTCATCTAATGGAATAAAGATCCAAGGATCTCATCCAAGTAATCCACTACCATTTTATATCATCATCACATTTCATTCATCAATTAATAATTATTCACAATCCACGAGTTCAATAAACTCATTTTCACAAATCCTATGAAATAAATGAGAATAGTCAATCAATAAACACAATGTAATCACAATGAAAATGATGCATCACCTTCTATTAATTATCTCAATTCAATTTATTTCAATTTATTAAAGTCTCCCTCTAGAAAGGTGCTCTCATATGCACCCAATAGGGTGTAATAATATAGGACAGGATTAAGGGCACACCCCATGGGTGGCCTATGCAAGGGAATCAACTTAAAAAAATTTCAAGATTACTTAAGGGAATCCAAAAATGGTTTGAATTAATCCAATTCAATAATTCAATTAATTTATGGGGAAAAATAATAAATTCTGGTGTGTAACACAAAATCTATGCTTATAAAACACCAAACACTAAGGGATAGTTATAGACCACCTACTATAGGTCCATAATAGACAAATCATCTAGAATGGACCTCTAATTCAGTCCAGATTAAGAGAAAAATGAATAATGGTAAAAGATCTAGGAAATATAGAATATTAGATTACACCTAAATAAAACTTGTGATGTCAAACAAATAATGAGATAAGATGGTCGAATAACTCACTAACACGAATCGAACTGATCGATTGTGTTCTATTCTGAGTATGGATGATGAAATGGTGGAAATGAATATGGATTGGATTTAAAAGGAGATACCGAGATCTCATGGATTCCCAACTGAGGAGAAAAAAATTGATTTAGGTTTTATGTAATTTTTATGGTGAAATTATAATTTCACCATGAAATATTAAGCCGCATATTTTGGAAGCATGGTTGGGTAAACTACGCACCAACCTTTTGCCATTCATTGTTTTAAGGGGTAGCCTTATAGGGTTCAATGTGCATTTTTTTAATAACTATTCACAAACCATGCCCTATCTAATTTCAAAAAATATAGATCCCCCCAAATGAGTGTATGTATAAGGGTGAATAATTTCCTCAAATCATGTAGCCTCTTGAAGCCCCATTCTTATCCCTTTCATGGTTAGAAAAACAATGTGTCCTTCTTGAAATGGTTTCTACCAAATATTCATTATTTATTAATTTTCCAAAAAGTAGGGCTTTGGGCTATAAACAAGCCCCATACACCCCTGATACACCCATGAACTCATTGGGAACTCACATTAGGCCATAAACAAGAATTTAAAAAGAAAAAAATATCCATAACCTATAATAAACCCCATGATATTATAATCTCACCCCTTAAAGAAAATTTTCTCCAAATTGCACTTCCAAGGGTGGCTGAGAATCTCCTGAGAATAACTTCGACCACTAAGCACATATGTAAGCCTCCCACTCCTATGTCTCATCTAGTAAACAGTCATTCTACCATAACATCTATACTAGAAGAATTGACTAGACTCAGAGAAACTTAATGCTCCTATAAATGATACGAATATGATTCTCCTTAATGGAAACATTTATTTGAAACTAAAACTAATCCAAATGTAGAGTGTGAGTCAATACAGAGTGATTATGGTGTAGATATGATATATATAAGACATCATGCATGTCTTAGTAACTCTGAGGTAACTATAACTGATAGGCTACCAGCCCGAATCTCTCTATAATCTGGAGAAACAAACTATATTTTGGTTGAAGATTACCCTATATCCTAATCAGTATGTGTTATATCCTCAGTGAGAGAGGTAAAAAGACCCAATCCCTGACCTCAAACTCTAGAGATCATCAGCATCAATCAGAGTAAGATTTCTATTGAGAATTTGTAGTATCCATCCATTTCCAAATCAACTATAATGGTTCTAAAGTCTCATAAATGTGAATAGGTACCGACAAATCTACTTCACAGACCTAAAAATGACATAGGGTTAATCAACATGGATTATCGTTGTAACACCCCAAGATTTTATAGTGTGTTATTTCTTCAAAATAATTCAATAACTTTCACTACACGCAACACCAAGTTCAATCGCACCATGACTTACCAAACAAGCTGTTCAAAAGAGGTTATGAATAGTGTTAACTAAATTTTAAACTTTATATAATCCTTATAATTTTAGAATCCATATTATGAGTTTCTTAGACATAATGTAAGAACAAATTCATTTTCAGTATTTCAATTTTACCAAATTTTAATATTGAACCCTTTTTAGATACTATATTTTAAACTTTTTGACTAAATGGGGACATCAAAAATTTAAAATGAAACATCCCAAGCTTCCACGGTACGCTAGCGTGTGTTGTATGCAACACCGAGTTCTAACACACCGTAACCAATCAAACTAGCCGTTATGAATAGTAATACCTACTTTTTGAAATTATATATATTTTATATTTTAAAATGGACTTCATTTTTGGATTCGGAATATCAAATTTAGCCTAAGGTGAAACTTTGGTACTTTTCGGATAACTTTCATATTTTGATGAATAGTGAAAATTACTAAATTTTAATTAAAAACAACTTTTTTAATCAAAATAATTAATAGTGATAAATTATGAATTTGAGTGGTTTTAAAGTATATTTAGAATATATTTTTACTATTTAATATAATTTTGGTCATTGGACATAATTTTACAATTAAACCGAACATAAACAAGTGTCAATCTTTTGATAGTTATTATCTCTTAAAAACACGCTTTTTGTTTTGACAGCGGGAATTAATTTTAAATTAATTTCTGCCACTTCTGTGTTTAGAATTTAGGAAAATGGATTCCATATTTGGAATCAGGATGTTCAAATTGTGTAAATAGGTAACTTTTATTTTTAGACATTTTGAATAATTACTGCGGTAAATATTTTATTTACCATGGTTAATGGTAAATCCGGTAAATAAGGGTTAAAAAAATAATATTATAATAATACTAAATTACCCTAAAACGTGTCTTAACCCTATTGGTTGATAAACGGTCAACCATGGGCATCTTTGGGTCTGTTTTGGGACCCCATGGATCCACTTGTAAGTGATAATGACACATTATATTAATAAAGTTAAAATAAAAATAAAAATGGCATAAGCTTACATATTTTAGAAGAACAATTTTTACATAGGGTTATACATGTTGGATTTTCGATTATAAATATTCATTAGAAAGATAAAAAGATTTCCTACATAATGATGGTTTATTTATAATTTTTAGACATTAAATAATTTATTTTATTTATGACACAATGATGATGCAGTAATTACTAAAATAGTAAAAAATTAACATAATTGATATTATAAATACCCAAATAAATATAATATGAAACTTTTAATGAATTACACTAATTTTCTAGGATACTATGATATATTAGGATTGATTTAATTTACTTTGTTCGAAGTAATCAATCTGTTATGAGTTTCACAAAAATCAACTATTGAATAGTGTCAAAATTGACATAAAAGAGTTCTTAAAACCAATATTATATTATTAATTGATATTAAATTCCTAAAAATCTAAGGTTCGACCAAGAGACTTATAGTATGATAGGTTAATCATTAATGGACCACTTGGGGGTCGCTTGGATGTATATAGTAAGTTTATTAACCATATTATATAAAAATACAAAGAGACATTGTAAAAGTGAAACTAATTAACTTAGAGTTAATACTTAAAGATAAGGTTAATATAAGTACCCAAACCTGTCTAAATTCTATTGGATGAGTTGTTTTCGACCTATCCCCACCTCAACCTTTGAATAGTCAACTTTGGAGCCTTTGGAAACCGAATATGAATTTATTATAAATTAATATTTCTAGCTTTTCCAAAAGTGCCCCTCACCCCTCTTATAAAAGGGCACTCCTCCTTCTCTTTTCCTCACACCTCTCAAGCCACTTGGCTCGTCCAAACTCTGCCCAACTAAGCTCCCCAAATCCCTCTCCTCCTCCTTGAAGATTCCCCTTAGGCAGAAAGCATTTCAAGAAGTCCTTTGGTTCCAACCAAAGTGAGTTACCTAGATTAAAGGTAACGATTTCTCTTAAATTATTTTCATTTATTTTGCTTCTCCAACCCCCAAACTCTTTTTATTTCCTTTCTTTTGTAACAACACCAGTATCCACAATATACTAGGATGTTGTTATAAGAAGGATTCAAACTACACATACACGCAACTCCATCTAATGGATGATGAACATAATGTTTCTGTGGATGGAAAACTAACGCCTCACGAAACGATGATTGTTCAAATACATCTTACCGCCTCTCATGGTGGCCATTATGATGGCACTGTAATTAAATATGAGATTAATGATATATATTTTATATATAAGCTTCTGTAATTCCATTTTATTTCATACCATTATTCGTTTCATGTTGTATATACATACGATAATTTCATTTGAGGAAGTGCGGACTACCGCCCCCTTAAAATGATATGACTCGTTCATACCACACATGGAACGTATAAAGGATGGTGTTAATGAACTTAAGTAACATATATAAAATATTATATTATACTGGAATAGTAATATACCTATGTATCATTTGGATTCAATTCTTTTAAAATAAAAATTAAATGGAAGTAGCGTTCGTGTGTACGTACGAACTACCGTCTCCACGAATGCGATGAGATTCATTCTCCATCGTATTCATTCAAGTATAATTATCATTTAATGATTTAAAAATGATGTTTAAGGACTTGATATCATTCTGGATATGAATAAGATACAACAACCATGGCTTATGTAACAAAACATATAAAAGAAAATAAGTAAGTTAACTCCCGAAACGACGATAATTCTAAGATATTATTAACAAATCAATGTTAAAAGATCATATATGATATCATATTATTATATATGATTCTTGTATAATTTAATAACAACTATTTCACCATTATACAGGAGGTTAACCTACCCCAACCAAGGAAAAGTACAAGGTAAGGGTTTATTTCACAATCTCTTCATTATCCGAGGTTGTTTATACGTAATAATCTACTGGGATATCTTTATCATCCACATCCATGTTTCTTAAAAATGTATTTCAAAACATTTTTACTATTTACAAGAATATGGGTTAAAGTCATTTATACCCTTGTTTGACTTTTTATAAGAGGTTTATAAAGGAATCTTTCCGTCGTTTTCAAAACAAGGTCCTTTTTAACCTTTTCGACAGAATTGAGGTAAGAATGTTTTTTTAACTTATACGGCGGGTGCGGTTATTTTACGCCGTTATAAAATCTTCAAAGCTTTCCTTACAAGCTTATAAGAATATTTTCAAAGAAAATGTTTTATTTTATATGGATCTTAAATGATTTCAAAATAAAAGGAGATATTTCTTTAAAAAGAATTTTGATTTCATCTACGTCAACATCCTTTGATGGATTTTAAGATTATTTGAAGTTGATTTATTATGATACAAAACTTCTATATTGTATTGAAGGTTTTGTGATATGTTTGACTATGGATGTGCTATTTTTATACCATTCATAGTTTATGGTGAAATTATTGACATTTCGTATGCTAGTTTTAATACGAATGTTTATGTTATGTTTAAACCTTTTCATATGGGAATGCATTGGACTTAATAAGTGACGGGTGGAGCCCGCTATAGCTCCTCGATGCATCGGTAGGTCTCATGAGACAAACTAGTGTCTTGGCACAAGGCCTTGACAAAATCTTATTTGTAGTCTTGGCACGAGGCCTTGACTATGTGGTTATGATAGTCTGGCATTATGCATTCCAACATTATGAAAGTGGTTATTGATATTGCATATGATTATTCGATTAGTAGAATATCCATGTGAATAAGTAAATGGCATTATTTCATTTTACTTTTGCCATACTATGTTGAAGTTCAATTTTAAAAGGCTTTTGTTTTATTAATTCATTGCCTTAAATGTTTATGATTATTTTGAATGTTCCGCTATATTGTTATCCTTACTGGGCATTTGAGCTCACCCCTTTTCTATGTTTTATTTTTCCCAGGTAGTGAAGAAGTAAATTATGATTGACTTGCAGGGATATTATGAGGGGTTAATAGTGTGGATATGAAGACTTTGTTGTTGTAGTAGTTTTTCACTTTGAAATGTAATGTAAAACTTTATGAATATATCTAGTGTTTCCAAGGCTACTAAACCAATCGGTCTTTCGGGATTTGATCTTTCTTGTGATCATGCCAATGTTACGAAGTAATGCACCGACTCTGGGTAGCTGGGGTCGGGGCGTTACAGTTGGTATCAGAGGAAGTTTAGTACAAACCTTGGAAACTAGATTAAGATAAACTCTGATTAGAGCACGTAGACCTAAGATGAAATTTGAGGATTAGTATAGAAGAACTTCCTAGAATTTTGGTATTGTAGAGATTTTGTGAGTTTTCCGAGCAATACATCCCTGTCTGGATACGAGCAGGTAGAGGCGGCTCTGGCACAGATGTACCTAGGGGTAAAACCCGAAAACACCGCTTTGAGCTAGACTCGAACGGGAACTGGTGCACGACAACGGGCCTTGCTGCACTCTTGGTTACGACACTCCCGGGGGATATGCTTAGGATAACTCTCATTTTATTTACAAATCATTATGAAGGGTTTATGAGTATATAATTCCTCAAAGAAAACATTTTTATGATTATGGATTATATCCATAAATAGTTCAATTTATGTTAAGTGTTTTATAAGTATGGGATTATGTATTTTGATTCATAAACTGATCTAGTTTATGCCATTGTTCAGAAATGGCGCCCAGTAGAAGGAATGAGAACTCCAGAAATGCAAATGATCCAAAGAGAAGGAAGGATCATATCTTTCATGGTCTTAAGCTAGAATTGATAAGAGAAATAGTCTCCCATGTATTATCATCATATGAAGAAATAATATCATGTGTTGATAAGATAAGTAAAGAGTTTACTGAGTCCTATGGCTTTGAAGGGAAGCAAGAGAAGAAAAGGATGGAAGAGAGAAATATGGATAAAGGGAAGAGGGAAAAGAAGAATTTTCCCATATGTGGTAACTGTGGAAAGAAACACCCTGGAACTTGCCTGAAAGGAATGGGAGTTTGTTATAAGTGTGGAGGAAAAGGGCACAAAGTACGTGACTGCAAGGGTAAGAAAATGGTTTCAAATATACAATGCTTCATTTGCAAGGAGTTTGGACACTACGCGAACCTATGTCCCAGTCATCAGACTATGCCGCAAATGATGCTATTGGATAATAATCAAGTTATGATACTACCACAGATGAAGAGGAATGATTAGAGTTCTTATGTTGATTATGTCAATTGAGTGTTGTATCAACAATGTACTTGTTATAATGATTATGGATTATATAAGGATTGTACTGCAGTACTATTTCATTAAGGACTTGAGATTGTGTGGCACAATGAAAAGTGACTCAATAGCAGGATAAATCTTTGGAAAATATATGGTTGAGAGAATGATAAACCATAATATAGTTCTGATACCGAGGTAGTGATTTTCGAATAATACATGATTATTTTGGAAAAAATATATTGGATATTCTTGACTACCTTGGAACTGATTAATGATCTGTATATTCCATTATTGTTGGGGTTTAAAACATTTTGGGATTGATGAAGTATATCCATCATTCTATATGGAATAGGGGAGCATGAATGTAATCAATAAGGAATATGGTAATTCAGGATGTTTCAGTGTATTAAAAGAATACAAGATGAAGGTATTCATATGCTTTTATGGGGTAAAAAGGATCTACATTATTCTTACCTTCCTTATAAATGATGGACTGTGAGTTTGGACAGAAGTATTTTGGATAGTTCTAGTTTGGATTATTTTGGATTGCCATAAAAGGACAACCCGGAGGTCGGGCGGCAACCCGTCGCGTCCGGCAAGGCTGCGAGACTTGAACCCGCAACCGAAGGGCGACAAGGGTGTATAACCTACCACTGTCCCACGAGATGTCCTGAATTAAATAATGTAGTTTTTTTTAAAAGATCTGGTAGATGAATTATAATTCATTTATTTTGGAACCCTGTACGAATAGTATAAATAGAAAAAAAAAATTACGTTCTATTATCTTTTAGAGTGAAAGATGAGGTTGTGGTAGAAATTTATTAATGGGTAAAATTCTAATTATAAAGTAAGTATATCTCCTTATTATCTTATCCAATCTCATAAATAAATTCCTCAACATTAATAATAGAAACTTAGAACAAAAATGTTGTCCTAGAGGGTACCTTAAATCATCACCAATTTATGGCTTTGGGATTGTTGGCCTTTTCATAGCCATGTTCTCTACCACTCTCCATCAGATAATTGATGGTTAGATTTTTCTTCCATATCCATATTTTACTACATGGAACCCTAGTATGTGTTATTTTCGGTAATTTTCATACTTTCGACTCTTTATTTTAAATAGAGGCCTCATTAATTCATTTTTCGATGTGGGATTTCAACTAAGATATTTTGAAACGTCAAAAATGTGTTATCCTAATACCCTATGTTTTGTTGAACCGATGGTATTTCAAATCATCATAGATTGATGAGTTTATGGACCTCAATTTTATACTTGTTTGTGATTGATGACCTCAACCACTACATATAAATATTTACGTTTTTCCTCCAATTATATGTCTCTAATTTCCACCAATGTTCTCCTAATCGAGATCATAATTTGGTGGTGACCCTTTCATTTCTCTTTTCCTCATATTAAGACTAAATTTTAGTAACCCAATTTCCGATGTGGGTTTTACCACAAATATATTTTCTATTTTCAACCTTTTATTTTTTGAAGAACAATTTCAAATTGCGAGGATGCAATTTATTGAAGGAGGGGAGAATGTAACACCCCGAGATTTTATAGTGTGTTATTTCTTCAAAATAATTCAATAACTTTCACTACACGCAACACCAAGTTCAATCGCACCATGACTTACCAAACAAGCTGTTCAAAAGAGGTTATGAATAGTGTTAACTAAATTTTAAACTTTATATAATCCTTATAATTTTAGAATCCATATTATGAGTTTCTTAGACATAATGTAAGAACAAATTCATTTTCAGTATTTCACTTTTACCAAATTTTAATAGTGAACCCTTTTTAGATACTATATTTTAAACTTTTTGACTAAATGGGGACATCAAAAATTTAAAATGAAACATCCCAAGCTTCCACGGTACGCTAGCGTGTGTTGTACGCAACACCGAGTTCTAACACACCGTAACCAATCAAACTAGCCGTTATGAATAGTAATACCTACTTTTTGAAATTATATATATTTTATATTTTAAAATGGACTTCATTTTTGGATTCGGATTATCAAATTTAGCCTAAGATGAAATTTTGGTACTTTTCGGATAACTTTCATATTTTGATGAATAGTGAAAATTACTAAATTTTAATTAAAAACAACTTTTTTAATCAAAATAATTAATAGTGATAAATTATGAATTTGAGTGGTTTTAAAGTATATTTAGAATATATTTTTACTATTTAATATAATGTTGGTCATTGGACATAATTTTACAATTAAACCGAACATAAACAAGTGTCAATCTTTTGATAGTTATTATCTCTTAAAAACACGCTTTTTGTTTTGACAGCGGGAATTAATTTTAAATTAATTTCTGCCACTTCTGTGTTTAGAATTTAGGAAAATGGATTCCATATTTGGAATCAGGATGTTCAAATTGTGTAAATAGGTAACTTTTATTTTTAGACATTTTGAATAATTACTGCGGTAAATATTTTATTTACCATGGTTAAGGGTAAATCCGGTAAATAAGGGTTAAACAAATAATATTATAATAATAATAAATTACCCTAAAACGTGTCTTAACCCTATTGGTTGATAAATGGTCGACCATGGGCATCTTTGGGTCTGTTTTGGGACCCCATGGATCCACTTGTAAGTGATAATGACACATTATATTAATAAAGTTAAAATAAAAATAAAAATGGCATAAGGTTACATCTTTTAGAAGAACAATTTTTACATAGGGTTATAAATGTTGGATGTTCGATTATAAATATTCATTAGAAAGCTAAAAAGATTTCCTACATAATGATGTTTTATTTATAATTTTTAGACATTAAATAATTTATTTTATTTATGACACAATGATGATGCAGTAATTACTAAAATAGTAAAAGATTAACATAATTGATATTATAAATACCCAAATAAATATAATATGAAACTTTTAATGAATTACACTAATTTTATAGGATAATATGATATATTAGGATTGATTTAATTGACTTTTTTCTCAGTAATCAATCTGTTATGAGTTTCACAAAAATCAACTATTGAATAGTGTCAAAATTGACATAAAAGAGTTCTGAAAACAAATATTATATTATTAATTGATATTAAATTCCTAAAAATATAAGGTTCGGCCAAGAGACTTATATTATGATAGGTTAATCATTAATGGACCACTTGGGGGTCGCTTGGATGTATATAGTAAGTTTATTAACCATATTATATAAAAATACAAAGAGACATTGTAAAAGTGAAACTAATTAACTTAGAGTTAATACTTAAAGATAAGGTTAATATAAGTACCCAAACCTGTCTAAATTATATTGGATGAGTTGTTTTCGACCTATCCCCACCTCATCCTTTGAATAGTCAACTTTGGAGCCTTTGTAAACCGAATATGAATTTATTATAAATTAATATTTCTAGCTTTTCCAAAAGTGCCCCTCACCCCTCTTATAAAAGGGCACTCCTCCTTCTCTTTTCCTCACACCTCTCAAGACACTTGGCTCGTCCAAACTCTGCCCACATAAGCTCCCCAAATCCCTCTCCTCCTCCTTGAAGCTTCCCCTTAGGCAGAAAGCATTTCAAGAAGTCCTTTGGTTCCAACCAAAGTGAGTTACCTAGAATAATGGTAACGATTTCTCTTAAATTATTTTCATTTATTTTGCTTCTCCAACCCCCAAACTCTTTTTATTTACTTTCTTTTGTAACAACACCAGTATCCACAATATACTAGGATGTTTTTATAAGAAGGATTCAAACTACACATACACACAACTCCATCTAATTGATGATGAACATAATGTTTCTGTGGATGGCAAACTAACGCCTCACGAAACGATGATTGTTCAAATACATCTTACCGCCTCTCATGGTGGCCATTATGATGGAACTGTAATTAAATATGATATTAATGATATATATTTTATATATAAGCTTCTGTAATTCCATTTTATTTCATACCATTATTCGTTTCATGTTGTATATACATACGATAATTTCATTTGAGGAAGTGCGGACTACCGCCCCCTTAAAATGATATGACTCGTTCATACCACACATGGAACGTATAAAGGATGGTGTTAATGAACTTAAGTAACATATATAAAATATTATATTACACTGGAATAGTAATATACCTATGTATCATTTGGATTCAATTCTTTTAAAATAAAAATTAAATGGAAGTAGCGTTCGTGCGTACGTACGAACTACCGTCTCCACGAACGCGATGAGATTCATTATCCATCGTATTCATTCAAGTATAATTATCATTTAATGATTTAAAAATGATTTTTAAGGACTTGATATCATTCTGGATATGAATAAGATACAACAACCATGGCTTATGTAACAAAACATATAAAAGAAAATAAGTAAGTTAACTCCCGAAACGACGATAATTCTAAGATATTATTAACAAATCAATGTTAAAAGATCATATATGATATCATATTATTATATATGATTCTTGTATAATTTAATAACAACTATTTCACCATTATACAGGAGGTTAACCTACCCCAACCAAGGAAAAGTACAAGGTAAGGGTTTATTTCACAATCTCTTCATTATCTGAGGTTGTTTATACATAATAATCTACTGGGATATCTTTATCATCCACATCCATGTTTCTTAAAAATGTATTTCAAAACATTTTTACTATTTACACGAATATGGGTTAAAGTAATTTATACCCTTGTTTGACTTTTTATAAGAGGTTTATAAAGGAATCTTTCCGTCGTTTTCAAAACAAGGTCCTTTTTAACCTTTTCGACAGAATTGAGGTAAGAATGTTTTTTTTAACTTATACGGCGGGTGCGGTTATTTTACGCCGTTATAAAATCTTCAAAGCTTTCCTTACAAGCTTATAAGAATATTTTCAAAGAAAATGTTTTATTTTATATGGATCTTAAATGATTTCAAAATAAAAGGAGATATTTCTTTAAAAAGAATTTTGATTTCATCTACGTCAACATCCTTTGATGGATTTTAAGATTATTTGAAGTTGATTTATTATGATACAAAACTTCTATATTGTATTGAAGGTTTTGTGATATGTTTGACTATGGATGTGCTATTTTTATACCATTCATAGTTTATGGTGAAATTATTGACATTTCTTATGCTAGTTTTAATACGAATGTTTATGTTATGTTTAAACCTTTTCATATGGGAATGCATTGGACTTAATAAGTGACGGGTGGAGCCCGCTATAGCTCCTCGATGCATCGGTAGGTCTCATGAGACAAACTAGTGTCTTGGCACAAGGCCTTGACAAAATATTATTTGTAGTCTTGGCACGAGGCCTTGACTATGTGGTTATGATAGTCTGGCATTATGCATTCAAACATTATGAAAGTGGTTATTGATATTGCATGTGATTATTCGATTAGTAGAATATCCATGTGAATAAGTAAATGGCATTATTTCATTTTACTTTTTCCATACTATGTTGAAGTTCAATTTTAAAAGGCTTTTGTTTTATTAATTCATTGCCTTAAATGTTTATGATTATTTTGAATGTTCCGCTATATTGTTATCCTTACTGGGCATTTGAGCTCACCCCCTTTCTATGTTTTATTTTTCCCAGGTAGTGAAGAAGTAAATTATGATTGACTTGCAGGGATATTATGAGGGGTTAATAGTGTGGATATGAAGACTTTGTTGTTGTAGTAGTTTTTCACTTTGAAATGTAATGTAAAACTTTATGAATATATCTAGTGTTTCCAAGGCTACTAAACCAATCGGTCTTTCGGGATTTGATCTTTCTTGTGATCATGCCAATGTTACGAAGTAATGCACCGACTCTGGGTAGCTGGGGTCGGGGCGTTACAGTTGGTATTAGAGGAAGTTTAGTACAAACCTTGGAAACTAGATTAAGATAAACTCTGATTAGAGCACGTAGACCTAAGATGAAATTTGAGGATTAGTATAGAAGAACTTCCTAGAATTTTGGTATTGTAGAGATTTTGTGAGTTTTCCGAGAAATACATCCCTGTCTGGATACGATCAGGTAGAGGCGGCTCTGGCACAGATGTACCTAGGGGTAAAACCCGAAAACACCGCTTTGAGCTAGACTCGAACGGGAACTGGTGCACGACAACGGGCCTTGCTGCACTCTTGGTTACGACACTCCCGGGGGATATGCTTAGGATAACTCTTATTTTCTTTACAAATCATTATGAAGGGTTTATGAGTATATAATTCCTCAAAGAAAACATTTTTATGATTATGGATTATATCCATAAATAGTTCAATTTATGTTAAGTGTTTTATAAGTATGAGATTATGTATTTTGATTCATAAACTGATCTAGTTTATGCCATTGTTCAGAAATGGCGCCCAGTAGAAGGAATGAGAACTCCAGAAATGAAAATGATCCAAAGAGAAGGAAGGATCATATCTTTCATGGTCTTAAGCTAGAATTGATAAGAGAAATATTCTCCCATGTATTATCATCATATGAAGAAATAATATCATGTGTTGATAAGATAAGTAAAGAGTTTACTGAGTCCTATGGCTTTGAAGGGAAGCAAGAGAAGAAAAGGATGGAAGAGAGAAATATGGATAAAGGGAAGAGGGAAAAGAAGAATTTTCCCATATGTGGTAACTGTGGAAAGAAACACCCTGGAACTTGCCTGAAAGGAATGGGAGTTTGTTATAAGTGTGGAGGAAAAGGGCACAAAGTACGTGACTGCAAGGGTAAGAAAATGGTTTCAAATGTACAATGCTTCATTTGCAAGGAGTTTGGACACTACGCGAACCTATGTCCCAGTCATCAGACTATGCCGCAAATGATGCTATTGGATAATAATCAAGTTATGATACTACCACAGATGAAGAGGAATGATTAGAGTTCTTATGTTGATTATGTCAATTGAGTTTTGTATCAACAATGTACTTGTTATAATGATTATGGAGTATATAAGGATTGTACTGCAGTACTATTTCATTAAGGACTTGAGATTGTGTGGCACAATGAAAAGTGACTCAATAGCAGGATAAATCTTTGGAAAATATATGGTTGAGATAATGATAAACCATAATATAGTTCTGATACCGAGGTAGTGATTTTCGAATAATACATGATTATTTTGGAAAAAATATATTGGATATTCTTGACTACCTTGGAACTGATTAATGATCTGTATATTCCATTATTGTTGGGGTTTAAAACATTTTTCGATTGATGAAGCATATCCATCATTCTATATGGAATAGGGGAGCATGAATGTAATCAATAAGGAATATGGTAATTCAGGATGTTTCAGTGTATTAAAAGAATACAAGATGAAGGTATTCATATGCTATTATGGGGTAAAAAGGATCTACATTATTCTTACCTTCCTTATAAATGTTGGACTGTGAGTTTGGACAGAAGTATTTTGGATAGTTCTAGTTTGGATTATTTTGGATTTCCATAAAAGGACAACCCGGAGGTCGGGCGGCAACCCGTCGCGTCCGGCAAGGCTGCGAGACTTGAACCCGCAACCGAAGGGCGACAAGGGTGTATCACCTACCACTGTCCCACGAGATGTCCTGAATTAAATAATGTAGTTTTTTTTAAAAGATCTGGTAGATGAATTATAATTCATTTATTTTGGAACCCTGTACGAATAGTATAAATAGAAAAAAAAAATTACGTTCTATTATCTTTTAGAGTGAAAGATGAGGTTGTGGTAGAAATTTATTAATGGGTAAAATTCTAATTATAAAGTAAGTATATCTCCTTATTATCTTATCCAATCTCATAAATAAATTCCTCAACATTAATAATAGAAACTTAGAACAAAAATGTTGTCCTAGATGGTACCTTAAATCATCACTAATTTATGGCTTTGGGATTGTTGGCCTTTTCATAGCCATGTTCTCTACCACTCTCCATCAGATAATTGATGGTTAGATTTTTCTTCCATATCCATATTTTACTACATGGAACCCTAGTATGTGTTATTTTCGGTAATCTTCATACTTTCGACTCTTTATTTTAAATAGAGGCCTCATTAATTCATTTTTCGATGTGGGATTTCAACTAAGATATTTTGAAACGTCAAAAATGTGTTATCCTAATACCCTATGTTTTGTTGAACCGATGGTATTTCAAATCATCATAGATTGATGAGTTTAAGGACCTCAATTTTATACTTGTTTGTGATTGATGACCTCAACCACTACATATAAATATTTACGTTTTTCCTCCAATTATATGTCTCTAATTTCCACCAATGTTCTCCTAATCGAGATCATAATTTGGTGGTGACCCTTTCATTTCTCTTTTCCTCATATTAAGACTAAATTTTAGTAACCCAATTTCCGATGTGGGTTTTACCACAAATATATTTTCTATTTTCAACCTTTTATTTTTTGAAGAACAATTTCAAATTGCGAGGATGCAATTTATTGAAGGAGGGGAGAATGTAACACCCCGAGATTTTATAGTGTGTTATTTCTTCAAAATAATTCAATAACTTTCACTACACGCAACACCAAGTTCAATCGCACCATGACTTACCAAACAAGCTGTTCAAAAGAGGTTATGAATAGTGTTAACTAAATTTTAAACTTTATATAATCCTTATAATTTTAGAATCCATATTATGAGTTTCTTAGACATAATGTAAGAACAAATTCATTTTCAGTATTTCACTTTTACCAAATTTTAATAGTGAACCCTTTTTAGATACTATATTTTAAACTTTTTGACTAAATTGGGACATCAAAAATTTAAAATGAAACATCCCAAGCTTCCACGGTACGCTAGCGTGTGTTGTACGCAACACCGAGTTCTAACACACCGTAACCAATCAAACTAGCCGTTATGAATAGTAATACCTACTTTTTGAAATTATATATATTTTATATTTTAAAATGGACTTCATTTTTGGATTCGGATTATCAAATTTAGCCTAAGGTGAAATTTTGGTACTTTTCGGATAACTTTCATATTTTGATGAATAGTGAAAATTACTAAATTTTAATTAAAAACAACTTTTTTAATCAAAATAATTAATAGTGATAAATTATGAATTTGAGTGGTTTTAAAGTATATTTAGAATATATTTTTACTATTTAATATAATGTTGGTCATTGGACATAATTTTACAATTAAACCGAACATAAACAAGTGTCAATCTTTTGATAGTTATTATCTCTTAAAAACACGCTTTTTGTTTTGACAGCGGGAATTAATTTTAAATTAATTTCTGCCACTTCTGTGTTTAGAATTTAGGAAAATGGATTCCATATTTGGAATCAGGATGTTCAAATTGTGTAAATAGGTAACTTTTATTTTTAGACATTTTGAATAATTACTGCGGTAAATATTTTATTTACCACGGTTAAGGGTAAATCCGGTAAATAAGGGTTAAACAAATAATATTATAATAATAATAAATTACCCTAAAACGTGTCTTAACCCTATTGGTTGATAAATGGTCGACCATGGGCATCTTTGGGTCTGTTTTGGGACCCCATGGATCCACTTGTAAGTGATAATGACACATTATATTAATAAAGTTAAAATAAAAATAAAAATGGCATAAGCTTACATCGTTTAGAAGAACAATGTTTACATAGGGTTATACATGTTGGATTTTCGATTATAAATATTCATTAGAAAGATAAAAAGATTTCCTACATAATGATGTTTTATTTATAATTTTTAGACATTAAATAATTTATTTTATTTATGACACAATGATGATGCAGTAATTACTAAAATAGTAAAAAATTAACATAATTGATATTATAAATACCCAAATAAATATAATATGAAACTTTTAATGAATTACACTAATTTTCTAGGATAATATGATATATTAGGATTGATTTAATGGACTTTTTTCGAAGTAATCAATCTGTTATGAGTTTCACAAAAATCAACTTATGAATAGTGTCAAAATTGACATAAAAGAGTTCTTAAAACAAATATTATATTATTAATTGATATTAAATTCCTAAAAATCTAAGGTTCGGCCAAGAGACTTATATTAGGATAGGTTAATCATTAAGGGACCACTTGGGGGTCGCTTGGATGTATATAGTAAGTTTATTAACCATATTATATAAAAATACAAAGAGACATTGTAAAAGTGAAACTAATTAACTTAGAGTTAATACTTAAAGATAAGGTTAATATAAGTACCCAAACCTGTCTAAATTCTATTGGATGAGTTGTTTTCGACCTATCCCCACCTCATCCTTTGAATAGTCAACTTTGGAGCCTTTGGAAACCGAATATGAATTTATTATAAATTAATATTTCTAGCTTTTCCAAAAGTGCCCCTCACCCCTCTTATAAAAGGGCACTCCTCCTTCTCTTTTCCTCACACCTCTCAAGACACTTGGCTCGTCCAAACTCTGCCCAACTAAGCTCCCCAAATCCCTCTCCTCCTCCTTGAAGCTTCCCCTTAGGCAGAAAGCATTTCGAGAAGTCATTTGGTTCCAACCAAAGTGAGTTACCTTGATTAAAGGTAACGATTTCTCTTAAATTATTTTCATTTATTTTGCTTCTCCAACCCCCAAACTCTTTTTATTTCCTTTCTTTTGTAACAACAACAGTATCCACAATATACTAGGATGTTGTTATAAGAAGGATTCAAACTACACATACACACAACTCCATCTAATTGATGATGAACATAATGTTTCTGTGGATGGAAAACTAACGCCTCACGAAACGATGATTGTTCAAATACATCTTACCGCCTCTCATGGTGGCCATTACGATGGAACTGTAATTAAATATGAGATTAATGATATATATTTTATATATAAGCTTCTGTAATTCCATTTTATTTCATACCATTATTCGTATCATGTTGTATATACATACGATAATTTCATTTGAGGAAGTGCGGACTACCGCCCCCTTAAAATGATATGACTCGTTCATACCACACATGGAACGTATAAAGGATGGTGTTAATGAACTTAAGTAACATATATAAAATATTATATTATACTGGAATAGTAATATACCTATGTATCATTTGGATTCAATTCTTTTAAAATAAAAATTAAATGGAAGTAGCGTTCGTGCGTACGTACGAACTACCGTCTCCACGAACGCGATGAGATTCATTCTCCATCGTATTCATTCAAGTATAATTATAATTTAATGATTTAAAAATGATTTTTAAGGACTTGATATCATTATGGATATGAATAAGATACAACAACCATGGCTTATGTAACAAAACATATAAAAGAAAATAAGTAAGTTAACTCCCGAAACGACGATAATTCTAAGATATTATTAACAAATCAATGTTAGAAGATCATATATGATATTATATTATTATATATGATTCTTGTATAATTTAATAACAACTATTTCACCATTATACAAGAGGTTAACCTACCCCAACCAAGGAAAAGTACAAGGTAAGGGTTTATTTCACAATATCTTCATTATCCGAGGTTGTTTATACGTAATAATCTACTGGGATATCTTTATCATCCACATCCATGTTTCTTAAAAATGTATTTCAAAACATTTTTACTATTTACACGAATATGGGTTAAAGTCATTTATACCCTTGTTTGACTTTTTATAAGAGGTTTATAAAGGAATCTTTCCGTCGTTTTCAAAACAAGGTCCTTTTTAACCTTTTCGACAGAATTGAGGTAAGAATGTTTTTTTTAACTTATACGGCGGGTGCGGTTATTTTACGCCGTTATAAAATCTTCAAAGATTTCCTTACAAGCTTATAAGAATATTTTCAAAGAAAATGTTTTATTTTATATGGATCTTAAATGATTTCAAAATAAAAGGAGATATTTCTTTAAAAAGAATTTTGATTTCATCTACGTCAACATCCTTTGATGGATTTTAAGATTATTTGAAGTTGATTTATTATGATACAAAAATTCTATATTGTATTGAAGGTTTTGTGATATGTTTGACTATGGATGTGCTATTTTTATACCATTCATAGTTTATGGTGAAATTATTGACATTTCGTATGCTAGTTTTAATACGAATGTTTATGTTATGTTTAAACATTTTCATATGGGAATGCATTGGACTTAATAAGTGACGGGTGGAGCCCGCTATAGCTCCTCGATGCATCGGTAGGTCTCATGAGACAAACTAGTGTCTTGGCACAAGGCCTTGACAAAATCTTATTTGTAGTCTTGGCACAAGGCCTTGACTATGTGGTTATGATAGTCTGGCATTATGAATTCCAACATTATGAAAGTGGTTATTGATATTGCATGTGATTATTCGATTAGTAGAATATCCATGTGAATAAGTAAATGGCATTATTTCATTTTACTTTTGCCATACTATGTTGAAGTTCAATTTTAAAAGGCTTTTGTTTTAGTAATTCATTTCCTTAAATGTTTATGATTATTTTGAATGTTCCGCTATATTGTTATCCTTACTGGGCATTTGAGCTCACCCCTTTTCTATGTTTTATTTTTCCCAGGTAGTGAAGAACTAAATTATGATTGACTTGCAGGGATATTATGAGGGGTTAATAGTGTGGATATGAAGACTTTGTTGTTGTAGTAGTTTTTCACTTTGAAATGTAATGTAAAACTTTATGAATATATCTAGTGTTTCCAAGGCTACTAAACCAATCGGTCTTTCGGGATTTGATATTTCTTGTGATCATGCCAATGTTACGAAGTAATGCACCGACTCTGGGTAGCTGGGGTCGGGGCGTTACAATCGTACAATGCCTCATAATATTCCATACGAATAGTCTCTTGATATGTATTATTATAGGTGAACTCAATTATGGGTACATGTCTCTCCCAACTAACCCCAAAATCATGGGTGTATGCTCTTAGAATTTCCTTAAGAACCTAAACCATACACTATGATAGAAATTAGTCTAAGGGTGGTATTTATTACTTAGAAGCAGCTGTGTACCCAAATCCCTCTGCAAACTCTATCAGAATCATGACATAAACCATGTGTCCCTATCTGATACAATTGTTTGATAAACACAATGAAGTCATACTATCTCATGGATATAAAACCACCAAAGATAATCTATTGAGAAGTTCTACCAAATTAGAAGGAATTGTGAAACATTCATGATTCTATCAACAAAATCCCACATAACATAAGTACCTCTAGGTGAACTCATAAGAGCATTCGTGAAATCTATTATGACATCATCCCATTTCCACTCACGAATTAGTAAGTGCTATAAAATCGTATCTGATCACATAAGTTCCACCTTCAACTAATGATAGGAAAAACATATCATAACAAAAAAGGTTCCCTCACTTTTCATTTGTGGCCACCAATAATGGTGACACATGTCTCGGTACTTCTTGGTAACATCAGGATGTACTTTCTAAACTGAGGCGCAAAATTCCTGCATCAACAACTTGAATTTGTTTTCCAAAACTGAAATACAACCATGGGTACATAGAATTTCATCTTCGACAATATTACAACTAGGAGTTTGGTCCTCACCTACCACACTCTTCCATAGGACTATCCCCTCAACATCAGAAAGCTATCTCATCCCCACTCTATCCAGAAGATAATAGCTTACAGGAAAATAAAAATTAATTGTCTTCCACAGACCATCCTTCACCTCTATGTGAATCCTTGAAAGAAAGACCATATTCTACCACTCACTACTGGCCTCCGGAACTACCTGTATTAGAGTCCTTCTTCTTAGTGCAGCAGCGACAACATTTCCCTTTCTAAACATATAATAATGTTTAATGTCTAAATATTGTATGTAATCAACCCACCTTCACTACCCAAAAAACATTTCAGGATATGTAAATATATACTTGGGGATTTTGTGTTCCGTGTATAGCACAAAATTATCTCATAGAAAAGAGTGTCTCCAATAGCACCTTGGAGGAACAACTGTAGCTAACTCAAGATCATGCGTTAGGTAGTTCCTATCACAAGGCCTCAAATAAAGAGACCCATATTCCATGACCCGATCTCCCTATATAAAAACTTCTCCAAGACCAATACCTCATGAATCATAGTGCATGATGTTGCTCATGCATGGATCTATAAGAATCAATACCGATGCTGAATTCAGTCTCCCTTTCAGCTCCAAAAAGGCTACCTCACATGTATATGGGCATACACACTTCACACCATTATCAGTAATGCCTATAAGTGGTGATTCATAACATAATAAGTCTTATATGAAACACCTATAATATCCAGTTAGTCCTAAGAAACTATTTTTTTCTGAGGAAATTATTGGGATGTACCAAGGAAAATATGACTCTCACCTTCTCTAGGTCAACTGATACTACTTTATCTATGATAATATGACTCATAAAGTGAATCTTATTCATCTAGAAGTGTAAATTTGTGATATTATCATATCACTGATGCTCTCTACATGTATCCAAAATGATATCAAGATGTTTGGTATGATCATGTCGACTATGAGAATACATTAATATATTTTCCATGAAAACACCACAAATGAGTCTAGATGTGGATGAAAAACATGGTTCATCAATACCATAAATACAATTGTCAAGTTTGTGAGACTAAATAACCTAAAGAGTTACACATATAGACCATACCATTTAAAAAATGTGGTATGAGGTATGATTGAAGGTTGAACATGCACATGATCATATCCAGATCTCAAATAGTGTTTTGAGGACACCTGATATCATCAGATATGATCAAAAGGGTCATATATACAAGGAAATATAAACTAGTTATTAATCTTCAACATGTTTAATTTATTTGAATCCACACATAAACCAAGGGTTTAATCTTCCATTTTTCACAAAAAGGACTTGTGAACCCCATAGATAAGTACTGGGTTGTATAAATCCCTTTGACTGCAAATCCTCTAGCTACCTCTTGATCTCCTGCAACTCTGTAGTATCCATCATATAAGGAGGAATGGATACCAATGCATCTTCAAGTAATATCTTGATGGAGAAATCCACCACTCTCGTAGGAGGTGAAAAAGAAATGTAGTCTGGAAAATGTGCCTAAAATGACCAAAAAAAAGAGGAAAAACATCCCGATGAATTCCTTAATCATCAAGATATAACATGAAATTTGGGCTATCATCATTCCCATCCAACAATACTCTTTTCTAGCTCAGACTACCTGGTTATCCCATTCAACCTTTTGAATATAAACTCCACCCTCTGGGGATGTGAAGGTCACCCTCTAATGATATCAATCAATGTATTATCAATAAGAAACTTTCCAGTCTATCCCAAGTATGACATAAAACCAAGTCATCATGAGGAAAAAAAGATTCCATATAAAGTGACACCCACCAACAGTAAGGTGGAACTCCCTACACTAGTGTATACACTCTATTTTTTATTTTGAACAGAGTATCCAAGGTCATAGAACTACTAGAAAACCAAACTATGATCCCTAGGATCTCCATAAAAGGTACAACTATGAAGCTTCGTGAAACACATATATCGAAAAGAAAATATACTAGCATAAAATATACTAAGATAATATCTCTAACCATAGATATCATATATCTATGACCCATAGATATAGTTTGTACAAAATATCTCTTGCCCAAACCACATCCCTGTAATAAAACCTCTCTACCTAGAGAAGGCCCAATCTATATTCTTAGAACAATTGGGGTCTATCTACCTCGACCATGACTACAAACTCAACATGAATTAATGGTACTTATCCATCTCCTAGTTTGACATGGAGATGTGAAAACCTATTTTGAACATGGATTTGGATTTGATCCCCTTCCACTGATTATTGAAAAGAAGGTCCTGTAAAAAAGATGTACGTGTCTCATCCTACCACAAACATAGTACTCGACCAAGTCTCCATCACACTAATTATTAATGTGACCCCTTCTTCCACACTCATGATAGAAAATAAATCTAGATAAATTGACATATTTGATATTACTCCTCTCATAAGAATCCAAAAAATTTCTCTTTCTAACATTGGAAGCTAGACCACTCGGTCGAGAAACTACACTTCTCAACTCTGGAACCCTATATTCCCTTAGGTTATTCTCTATAATTAGCACCTAATTCACTATGTCAGTAATAAAAATCAACATAAATTTTTTGACCAATGATCAAATAGAATACTTGAGACATTCCACAAATAATCTCTCCCTCTATGCCTCATCATCAAGATAAATTGGTGAAAAATGTTGAAGCTCTGTAAAGCATGATGAATAATTCATAACAGTCACCAAGCCCTAATTTAGACATACTAACTCACTAGCTCTCTCTACTATAAATATTTTAGAAAAAAATGTAGTTATAATACCTTGATTGGAAATCCCTCCAAACCATATCTCGGATCATATCATATTGGTTCAAAACATCTCACTGATGCTTAGCTACTCCCAAAAGCATATATGTTTCTAGCTTCATTCTCTTATTGGGAGGTGTCTATAGATGATTTAAAATCAGCAAAGTAGTCTGAAGACACAAATCAGTAGCCTATGGACCTCTATCCCCAAAAAATGTGTGTGGATTCTATTACTAGATCACATGTTCTAGCAATACCATATACGTGGAAAGCTGTAGTTCTCCCTGAAAAGTATTCATATAGCATGAAATCCTTTCTTGGAAGTATGCCTCATCACTTATGTATAATAAAAAAACTGGTACCTCTTCAATAACTATAGGAGGTTCTACTGGTATCCCATGTCCCACCACCTCTATAGCATGGTAATTTTCACCCTCCTAGCGTATGATTGGAGGTCCGGGTGGGGGAATGTCTCTACAATTCCAAAAGCACACCTCCAAAAAGATAGGTACGAAAATATCTTATCTATAAAAGTGTTATAAATGTCAAAGCATTCCTATATAATTTACAAACCTTTCTACCACATTCTAAATCCAGGAATGAGTAAAAGTAAATAGTCATAAACATCACTAGAGACACTCCCAACTTTACAATAAAAATATGGGTCTAGGTCAAGTTATCAGTTTCACAATTTAAATTTCCATTTTAACTCATATTAATTCTTATATTATCTTAAAATGGTTGAACTAAAGTGGCCAACACTTCAGATCTTTAAGGTTCCATACAAATATGAACTGAAATGCAGTGTCCACTTAATCCACACCATAACATATTCCAGTCCATGTAACCAATGATCCATGAATCAATATTCTATAGTCGATTTATTAGGGTTTCTATTATAGAAAAATCAAGAAAACACTATTTAGGTTATAGGTGTATCTCTAAGTTTAACTATGTTTCTCAATTCTTTACCTAGATCAGCAATCAAAATAGTAGATATATCACCCAAGGAACAAAATAATGGTGTCGTGCATTCAAATAATGCATCCTATATGGAATGTAATAATGCATGGAATGTGAATCCAACAAAGTTCCTAAAATGATAAATGATATGTGTACCCTCATCACATTGGGAAAAAAAATAGAATCATAATAAAATAAAAATTTTATTTGCATCACCCAATGGTGGAATCAAATAAACTATAGCATGATAAATATAGAAAAATATCAATTTTCATTCTAGTAAATTTGGATTTTCCTATACATGAGTTAGATATGTATAATCTTAGAACATTAAGGAATAAAAATACCTTCCAAATCCACTGAATATTATAAAAAAATAGTAAATCCAAAAAAGGAACTACTTTGATAACACATTATAACATCCTGACCCAGATGCCACTAAATGGAGACCCAATGAAATGGGTCACATGAGCTTAAGAATGGGTCCCCAAATTCCAGAAGCTGCTTACTAGAAGCAAGGTCATAGGGTGTGTCAATGGGGATACTATTTCATCATGTTAGAGAGTGACATAGTGAAATAATAAAAACAATCAAGAATGATAGAAAATAATAACTGAGCAGTGGAAGAATACCAATCCATTTGACAGTAGTAATAAATAAATAATGCCAAAGGTATCCCGTATACATATTATGATCATGTCATATCTCTAAAAATATGGAAAATAGGTTTACAGGAATCCAGTATAATACATGTATTAAAATACCAAAAATACCAAAAAGTCAAATATCTAAAAATCATCACGAGATTCATCTTGATCCTATGATCCCCTCCTCCAAAGTAACAAACATGTAATGAATCTTACATTGGGAACTTTCCCCAGTCCCTATATGTATCCATGTAGTCTTTTTGGGTAACCAAAAATGGCCCAAACCGAGTGTGATATATCACTCAGTAGGCCCCCACAAATGATATCTATATAAAATCTAGTATGCATATAACAGGCTATGTAGTGTGAAATATAATAGGTATAGACGTAGTACATGAGATATTCCCATGGAAAAAGTAATAGAATTAATGTGGTACTATCAAACCCAATAAGGATCCCTACAAAAAAAGTCATTCTCACTTTAATGAAGGGCACTGTAAAGTAATATAATCAAGTCACACTTCAAGTCACACGACTACGACCTGATACCCATACAAGGGCTATCTGTAAATCATGATAAATAATATACCACAACCACTCCATATTACCATCATATAATAACCTAACTACATCTACATATAATCAAAATTATACCACATTCACAAAGTCCTTTCCAGGTAATCATTAGTGTTATACCATGAAGGTTTAGATCCATTGTATAGAAGACTAGTGAATCCTCATCGATTCCCAATACCATATTAATGGAAACTCTATAAATACTTGGGTGATGTCAAAGGATAATGTTTCCAAAAAATTTATAATACGAGTCTAAGAAAGCCATATCCTTGGGGTATCAATGCCCAAGACTTCCTATAGAATCTAGACCTAAGTAGAATATTGGTCCAAGGCATCCACTATCATAATAAAGACCCATTGAAGAAAAATCTATGGAATCTAATTGAATATGTATCCAAGGATCTCATCCAAGGAATCCAATACCATTTCATATCATCATCACATTTCAACCACCGGTTATTAATTATTCACATTCCATGAGTTCATACAAATTTTTTTCACAATTTCTATAAAATAAATTTAAACAATCAACAAAATATACATCATGTAACTTCATTGAATAAGAGGCATAACCATCAACTAATTATCTTACTTCATTTCAATTCAATTTTTAAAAGGAAACTTCTTGAAAATAGAGCGCATACACACTAAATGAGGTGGAATAACGTTTTTTGGGAATAAGGGAACACCCCTTAGGTGGCCTAGGTTGGGGAACCAACCTCCAACAATCCCATGGGTACACAAGGGAACCTAAACAAGTTCCAATTTATCCAATGGTACCATTAAATTAATTAACGGTCACAACAAGAAATTCTAGTGTGTTTCACAACAATAAGTATGATTATAAAACACAAAAACTTGAGGGAATGTTATAGACTACCAATCATAGGTCCTAGTAGTGAACTCATCTAGTATAGACCTATGATTTTGTCCAGATTAGGAGAAAAATTAGTAACGAATAAAGAACCTAAAATATGGTATATTAGATTTCCCATAAATAAATCCTTTGAAATTATTTCAAATGAATAATGTCATGGTATAATCGAGTAACTCATTGGAATGAATCCAACAAGACTGAAAATGATTGATTTAGAGTCTCAAAGATGAAATTGTGGAAAACCAAATGGAGTGGATTTAAAATGAGCTCCAATGTGAGGAAGGATATATAATGTAGGATAAATAAAATTTGATGTAGGTTTTATGGATCTGTAAGGGAGAACTAGTATTTTACCCAAGAATCATTGGGTTTTATGGTTTTATTGCATGTTTCTCCAAATTGTGTGCCAACCGTGCTCCCTTTCCTGTATTGGGAGAATGGAGATCATATAGATTTATACACTTGGTTTGAGTAACCATGAAATAAGAATGATGTAGACACTGTAAAAAACTATAGATACCCTCACATAGGTGTGAACCAGAGGTTTCAAGGTTTCCTCAAAACGTGAGGCCTCCTGAAGCCCACGATCCCTCCCTTGTATGGTTCGACAAATCATGTGGCCTATCTCACACAATTTCTACTAATGGTGCATCATGTCTTACTTTCTCAAAAAGCGAGGCTCTAGGATCCAAACTAGCCCCATACACCCTTTATAAAACCATAATCTCATTGGGTACTCATATTAGACCTTAATAAAGCATTTAAACCGAAAAATGATCTCACGTCATCGAAAAAAGAGGGATCTTACAATATTCCCTCCTTAAAGAATTTTTTCCATGAATTTCCATTCCAAGGGTGGTCGAGAATCACCTAAGAATAAATCTATCCACTGAGCACGTATGTCGGCCTCTCGTTCCAAAGTCTCATAATGTAAATGGTTGTTATTCCATTTCACCCATACCAGAGGAACTGAATAACTCGAGATAATATTCATGCTCCTCTCAATGATATTAATAGAATGATCCTAAAATGACTCATCTACCTACAAGTCCAAATTATATTAATGTTGAGTAAGAGATAGGTCTGAATAATAAAAGAATATCTAAGATACATGTAAGATTTCGTGCATGGCTCGGTACCTCTAAGGAAACTGGAACTGATAGTCTATTAGCCCAACTCTCTCCCGAATCTTAAATGGGCCCACAAATATCGGTGAAAGATTACCCTATATCATAATCCATATATGTCCCATCCACAGTGAGATACATATAACACATGATCCCCAACCTTAAACTGTAGTGGTAATTGATGTCAAATGGTATAATATTATTATCGACTCAATGCAGTGTACATCCATTTCAAAATCATCTGGATCTACTCCAAATTCTCCCGAATGAGATGAGGTCCCATCAAAGCAATCTCACCTACCTCTAACCAGTATGTGGCTGATCATAATTACCTTCCATAAAAAGCCGTATATGATGTCATATTTATAGTCTCATGATAGATATTACTATTGGAAAACTCAACTAGGGTTATATGAATATCTCAAGAGACCACAAAATCATCGAATCATTATCTAATCATTTTCTTAAGAACCTAAATCGTACGATCTTTATTGACATCAGTCTGATGGATGTATGTCATGCTTATAGGCACATGTGTTGTAAAATTCATCTATAAACTATACCAAAATCAAGACATAAACCGGGCACCCCACTGATACCATGATATGAGGAACTCTGTGATGTTTTATTATATCACATATATGAAATATCTTAAGACTATCCACTGAGAAGGTCTCCCTAATTAGCATGAAATGTGAAGGATTTGTGAGCCTGTAAACAACAACCCACACAACATCACTACCTCAAGGAAACCATAGAAAAAATTTATAAAATCCATCACAACATTATCCCATTTTCAGTCAGGAATAGGTAACTGCCTTAAAATAACATCTCACTGATGATGGTCCACCTTCACATTCTGAAAGGTGGATCCCCTCATAAAAAAACTAGATACATCACATTTCATTCCTGGACACCAATATTGATGAATCAAGTCTCTGTTCATCTCGCTATCATTGGGATGTATTTCGCAAACCGAGGCATGAAATTCCTATATCGACTCCCCTCGTTTTTATTCCAAAACCCCAAAAGACCATTTATATAAATAACACCATTCTTTCCAATAGTATAACCAGTAGGTGGGTCCTTACATGCCACACTCTACCATAGGACTTGGCCTTCAACATCAGAAATACATTTCATCATCACTATATCCATAATAGTAGAGATAAAGGCTAGTGAAAAAAGAAATTTCTATACCTAAACATCTTTCACATCCAATTGAATCATTGAAATCAAGTCTATAAGATTCAACTTTCTAATATCCTCTTAAACTACTGGTATAGAAGTCCTATTTCTTAGTGCATCGATGACAAAATTGACCTTTACAGGTGAATTTGAATGCTTGATGTTAAAATACTTTAGGTACTCAACCCACCTTAACTGCCTTAAATTCACCTCAAAATTTGTAAATATATACTTGAGGATTATTTTCTCCATGTATACCACTAAATTCTATCATAGTAAATAGTTTATATATATCACAATACATGACAAACTATAGCTAACTCGAGATCATACATTCGGTAGTTCCTATCAGATGGCCTCAATTGATGAGACCTGTACACCATGACCCACTCTCCCTACATCTGATATACTCCTATCCCAATACCTGATGCATTAAAATACACAGTGTAGCTCTTAAACAGATCAGGAACAATCCATACTGGCACTAAAGTTAGTCTCCCTTTCATCTTCTAAAAGGATGTATGGCATGTATCTGACCATAAAAACATCAATATTTTCTTAATCAATCCCATATGAGGTTATTCTAAACATGTGAATTCCTACATAAAATTATAATAATATCCAAACATCCCAAATTAACTTTTTAATTCAAATATGTTTTTGGACTGTTCCTAGGAGACTACAACTCTCACATTTTGAAGGTTTACTAATACACCTATATTTGAGATAATATAACCCAAGAAGTTAATCTTTTCCATCCAGAAGTTTCAATTTGTGAACATAAAATATAATTGATTCTATATTAGTGTATAAAAAAATGATCTCATGTTTTTTTGGCTTGGTTTTATCTATTGTGAGAATAAACCAATCCATGAAAACCACCAAAAATGTGTCCAGATAAGGATGGAAAACTCAATTCATTAGTTCTATAAAAATTGATGGTGTGTTCTTGAGACTGAACAACAAAACAAGATTCTCATATAGAACATACTTGATAAATTTTTTTATGAGGTATGGTTTCCAATCAAACAAACACCTAATGATATCTCCACCTCGAATTAAATTTTTGGAAATACCATAGCTCCTCGGAGCTAATAAAAAAATTCATCTATCCATGGAATGATATACCTGTTCATAACCATCAACTGGATTAATGTACAATAATATACTCATATCTAAATGGTTCCATCTTCCTTTTTTTCAATAAGGACCAAAGAACCTCATAGTGAAGTAATAGGTTTTACAAACCCCTTTGTCTCTAAATCCTCTAGATTCCACACGAACTCCTAAAACTACATAGCAGACATCCTATAAGGATTAATGGATATAAGTGAAACTCATAGCATAAGACCAATAGAGAAATATTCTTATCACTCAAGTGGTTAACCAAAAATGTCATCTTGGAAAATATTCTTAAAATTATCAACCACTGGAGAAAAATATACCTAACACATTCCCTAATCATCTAGATATAAAATATAAATCTTGGCTGTCATCCTGCCCATCCCACAAAGCACTAGTCCATCTCGGCTAGCCTAGACATCTCATTATCACTTTTGAATATTAACTCCATCCATTAGTGATGTGAAAGTTACACTATGATGATAAAAATCAATAGATGATCAATAATCAACTACCCAGTACATCCCGAGTATGACATCAAACCCAACTAGCTCATGGGAAAACAGATTTCATACGAAGTGACACCCACCAATATCAAGGGGGAACTCTGGGAATTAGAATATACACTCATTTTTTATTCCAAATGGAGTATGTATTGTCATAAATCCAACAGGAAACCTAACAACTTTCCCAAATATCTCCAAAATAGGTAAATATATGAATCCATGTGAAGCACCTGTATCAAAAAGAGGAGACACAAGAATAGAAGCTACTAAGATCATACCTGTCACCACAAATGTCCTTTTTTTCTACTCCTTAGGGTATGTATATGCTTAATATATCTAGCCTAATTTTTGGCCTTGTGAGACAAACTCATAACCAAGAGTAAGTCCACTTTAATGTCTAGGTAAAATTGGTGTCTGGCTGCCTTAGTGACGACCCCCACCTTAGCCTGAATGATCCGTACTACTATAGCTACCAACATGATACAAAGATGTGAATCCTAATCCTACACCTAGAGTCAGATTTGGTCCCCTTCTACTAACTGATGGAGGGAATGTATGGAAAAAAACATTGCACGTGGCCAATAATTCTGTAAGATCAGCACTATATTATGTCTCAATCACACTAATTTTTCATGTGACCCTCTCTTCCACACTGATGATAGAAAAAAATGATACTGTCACTAACATATATGTAGGTATTCCCCCTTGAGAGAAGCCTCAAAACGTTACTTCCTGCCACCGAAAGCTAAACCACTGGGTCGAGAAGCTACACTGCTATGCACTTCACCCCAAGCATATGATGCTAAAACTTAAAACATCTTTTAAGAGTTATTCAAAAGATAATAAAATGATATCCTACATTAATCATGAAAAATAGATTAAAAACATTCAACAATAAGAATGAAGTTCACCTTGGTCAATAAATTTTCCTTTTATCATTGAATTGTCTATTTATCATCATCTAATTCAGAATTTTCATTCATATAGAAATATTTGAACATACCTCTTTAACGAAAATATTCAATTATAGAATTTTAAATTATCAAATTAGACTTAATAGAAAAACAATATTCATTTGATACCAATTGAGATATTCATATTTGGTGATTATTTAGATTTTTTCCCCCTATAGAAATGAACATCATCTATTTTTTTCATCATGATTGAATTTCATTAAGAATGGTCTTCATGAAAATTTTTAATAGAAATTGAAATAAATTACTCTATGATGGATAAAATCCTAGATTATTTAAGTTATTTTTTTACTACACTCATATCTTCAGGAACCCCCTAAATATATTCCTCTCCTTAAATTCACTGTATAGATGAAAAAACACCAAATATACATGGTAATAAGGTTTTCCTTATACAATTTTTAGTTAGTGTAGGAGGGGTGAGATTTATCACTCAACCAAAAAAATCCTTTCAATTCTTCTCCATAATTATGAAAACTCATCATGATTTCTCTTTATTTGACTTTCCAACATTATCATTTAAGGACAGTGTGGTATTCTTGATTTCTTTAAATTTTGTCTTTGATGGAATATGATTTTTACATTAGTATGCAGTGAAATTTAATTCTTCAGTTCCTCCTACAACTTTTTATCCAATTCCCGCTACTCTAGACATATGTATAAGCACACTTTTGGTATGTGCTTAGACATATTATTATGTGTAGACTTCTTGTACACTATATAATTTTTAACATAATAATCCATTAATTCTTATAATATTTTCTTCAATAGTTTTATTTGTTCTGGAAACCATGTCATGAATTTTTCAGCAATATGCCCTAATATTTTTCACCTTCGATAAAAATCTACAATAATCATACGATTATCCACTTTAGACAACCTCCCATGAAATTTATATTTTTAATTTTGATTTTCATGCACCAAATCAATCATGTTATTTTCTTATAAGGTTGATTTATTTTTATTCTTTAGTATGATTCCACTAGCATTGATGTTTATATCATATTTTATAAGGTCCATTATATGGCCTGCAATACAATAGTAGAAAAACCATTTATTTAGTGTGATATTTATTGCATCATTCTTCTTGAGTGTAGCTTCCTTCGTAGTTTTTTAACATTATTATCCTACTTATACCCCATGGGGGGATTTTTTATATTTGTTCTTTGAATATTCATTTTTTGGATCTTATATTCATATCCGTATATTCAGAGTACAAGGTTGGTTCATAACAACACTCATCATAAAAGTGACCACATCTATTGAAATAATAATAGAAGTATTCAAGAAACTCAAATATATTCTTGATAGACATGTTCTTTTTCATCTATGAATTAGGATCCAATTTTGAAGGATTTATATTCATATCAGATTTGACCCACTTAATAAAGGTAATCTGTAATTATCATAGATAGACATATTATGAAAACAATCAATAGATTGATTCCCAAATTTCAAACAACAAAAACAATTTCCAACAAATTTCGATTTCTTCTTCTATGTTAAAACATAATTAGATTTTACATTTAGTTTTTTTTGATCAATATGATTCTTTATATAAGATCTTTTTAGGGAATAAGAATTACTACACTTATTCATATCCACATTTGATGATATAGTAGATTTAACATCCATATTCCTCACCCATATTTGGCCAGAATCCTTTTTAAGCCTATACTTGTATATAAGGTAATATTTGTAAAATAAAAAAATTTTGGAACAATGGTTTCATGTTTTAGTGTGATTTCAAAAAAATTATCATTAGATAATCTCAAGATCTTATTTCCACTTGAAGGAGTTTTTTCAAATGTATGAATCTTTTCATAATTATACTTGGTATGATTTTTGATCTCAATATCTTGTAATGATTCATCTTGAATGTTCTCAAGATTCAATAACTTGATCTCCAACTCAAGATATTTCGGATTTAGAGAGTTAGTATTCTATTCAAATGATTTGACCATAATGTCACATTATTTTTTGAATGTCTTTAATTGTGTTTCCATCAGATTTCTCAAATTGAATTCCATTTCAAGACACTTCATTTGGATGAATTATTTTTCATATTCTATAGAATTCAGTTTTTTATCCTATTAACTCTTCATTTTATGAACATAATCATCATGCATTTTATTTACCTATAGTAAATACTTTCCCAAACCTTTAATTGTATTTTTCTTCACCTCTATCTAGGATTCATTGACATTTATTTAGGTTCTTTGTAGTTTCTCTAATATACAAATCACTTCTATATAAACCATCTCTGTCATATAATTCTCGTAAATAGTCATTTTTAATCCATCATCAATCAAAGTAATTATTTCATTATAATGAAATATAGAATGTTATTTTGATTTTTATTCTTGGATTAATATCTCATCATTTTCATGGATTTCCAACTGAGATTCCTTAATATTTAGGATAACATTATGATATTCTTCAAATATATGTCTCATCTATGTAAGTATCTTCTTAATAACTTCTTTCTCACACACATTGCTGTGCAATCGTTCTTTGATATTAGAGAAATGTTCATTGCAAAGTGATAAAATTTCTTCTTAGGCATTAATAATTTGTGAGATATGTTGACATATATGAGACTTCTTTTTCAGGTCTTGATCCCCATCATCAGCTTCCATTTCAACCTATGAATTTTCAACACATATTCCCTTGATAAATAAAAATATGTCAGTGACAACCTTATAAGGAACATTATTCAGATAATTTTTTTATTTTTGAATAAAAATCACTGATTGATTCTATAAATTTATTTTCATCACCTCTTGAACCGTACTCATCAAAAGGATCATTATCAATTGATCTAACAAATAAATAGATATATTACCTCTATAGAAATATTCATATTTTGATACAACATCTTATTTATTAAAATTATTTGTCAAATTTATTGCCTCTTTCGTCTCTCTTTTCTTCATGGTTTTTGTGGAGACATCCCTGTTGGAACTGATAGAGATTGGTAAAAAACTATCCATCTAATAAAACTCTATAACTTCGTCAAATTAAAATATGAACTTAATATAATCCTAATTCAAATAATTGAGACAATAAGATAGATCCAATCATTGGTGTAACCTATGTTCTGATACCAATTTAAGTCCCCAGTGGATCATACAAGTACACTACAGGGGGGGGGGAATTAGTGCACACACTATTTTAAAAATTTTATTTTATGTTCTCTTATCCCAATTTTTAAATTTATTTATCTTCACAAATTAGAGTGAATGGAAATGACCATTATACAAAATACTTATACCACTGGGCAACTTGAATTTAAATGTAGCACATCACAGAAAAGTTTTACAAGGTTTGCCCTTAATGTGGCTGACTACGTCATTATTGTGTTCAGGATGATCATAGACACATATTCTACACTAAAAAATAAATAAATAATTAAACATGGGTTGGTAATGAATCACCCTAAAACCATTGTGGGTAGGTATAATTTTTTTATCAAATTGTATTATCATCCCACTAGTGTTCTTTATACTCGAATCCTACTAGTGTTTCAAAACTACATCACATATAAAAATACTAATGATTCCAAGAATTCCAAGCCACCACTACAACACAAAAAATATATTTTCTTTTTTCATCCACTGTAATAAAATAATTTTTCACTTTCTTAATTCAACTAAAACTCATTGATTTACACTAAATGTAATCAACAACACTACACAGAATTCTATTTTGTATACTCTTCATAATTTTTTAAGATAAAACTTTCAATTTAATTCACTATAGTAATAGAATGAACAACTGAAGATATATCAATAAACTGCAAGTTGTCTTCATCTCTACTTCACTAAAAAATATTCCTTCACCTCTACTCAATAAATACACACATCAACATCATTTATTTTTCATTCATGTAGATATAATCTACACAAGAAAATATTTAATCTATGTAATTCATCACACTAATTTTGTGTCTTCTTTGTGAAAAAACAATTCACACCAATATATATTTCTTTGATCTTATCTGTGAAGGTAATCAATGCTTACACACACACAAAAATACTATATCACATTAATTTTCATCACACATTACTTTTCTCATTTATTTATATCAATATGTTTATTATGCATGGTCTACATATTTGAATGCTTATTATTTTCTATGCATTTAACTCTTAGAATGAGTATTTCTTGTATGTATCATAAAAATCAGTTGCATAAGGGAATAAAAAATACACAAAATTTTTATGGATTCATATTGGTCACCACCTCTTCACTATTAGATAATACATGAACACACTATATATTTTTCCAAACTTTATAAAAACATCATGTATGTATTGACTCACCTTCATGCACTACACTTTATTATTAATGTAATATGCATGGTATTCTCTCACAGATTTTGTAATCAATATTACAGTATAATACGTGTTATTTATCTTTTCTAATTATATGAACAAATGAATGAATTGGTTCTTAGTGTCCTTCATGTATGTTTAAACTCAATATAACTCTTCTAAAATTTATTCTTTGTGTAACAGTATGCAATGTCTTCTTCAACATTTCAAGAAATTTTACGTAGTGTTTCAGTAAACATTGCAGAAGATAAAAGAAATACTAGCTTCTCTATCCAATTTTCTTTGTGTATGTGATCTTTATAAAAAATGCTTCATGAAATATATTCTCCCCCTATTTGATTATTATGTATTATTTGTGTAACAACTATTTTACATGATTCTTCTATTTCCTTCACATAATATGTTGGCGTGAATATTAGTTTGCGTAAGTGTTACACTGACCCTTTCATGCAGATAAGAACTATTACATTGATACTATTAAATTTCCCATGTTCTTCTTCTTTTATGAAAAATAGGTTGAAAAAAATTAGTTCATGAATGTTTCTATAAGCGAGTGTGATACACGAAGACTTTTCATAACAATAGTACATGGAAACACTCATACTTCACATGTTCACCATTTTCTTCTTTTCAAAACAAATTCATTTCTTCAACTCATGTTGCTTATATTATTATATTCACAATATCCTTATCAAAACTGATTTTCTGATTTATGGAAACAAAATTCAAACATGAATGTGAATGATAAGCACGAAATCATGCATCATCCTTTGTAAATGTAAAGCTCGAGGTTCACCTACTCTATTTATCTCTAAAAAACTCTATCAGAGGTGAAATGTTCTCTTGGATGAGAAATAAGTTAACACAACAAATGATTCCCAATTGAGTATTTATACACAAATTTAATCAACTAGAACCATTGAAAAATCATAGAGACTCCTTCAGTTATTTCTTAAGAGTGTATCACAAACAATTATCAAAACTTGATAATTTCATATTTCATACACAATTAATATCGTCTATTTGATATTTGGGAAAACACGAAAATGAATTAGCTATAGATTTCGATCACACTGAAATTTTTGGGATTCTTAAATAGAGATTGACGGCATGGTTGGAGAAAACAGACGATGTAGCTTGGAACTTTTCCAAGAAACAGAATCTCTCAAGCACAAGTTGAGGTAGAAGAAGATGTACACTGATGATATGATGTCTTATAAAAATTAGATGAGCTGATCACGTGATCATTGAGCTCACTTAGAATATCGAATGTCCAGATGAAACCAGATCAGTGATTAGGTAGTTGAGATAATTTCATCATTATAGTAAATGTATCCCACATCAAAATATGATCACTCATTGTGATCTTTTATAATACAATCCATGGTGGTAACTACCTAGAAATCAGTTACTGGATAGTCCCCACTCTAACAAGAACCACCCCACATAGTGGATCTTTGCCGCTCTATGCCTTTTATGGGATCCCATTGCAAGATCTACCTTGGCTATAGCCCACCTATTCCAGCTATATGGGGGGGGGGGGGTTGTGATGTTGGCCATTTTCAGTCAAATAAATATAAAATATCTAACAAGAAAAATGAAACACAAAATCCTCCCCAAATAAATTTCCAAGCCAAAATATCCAATATTCTTCTCTTGAAATATTCATCACTCAATTTTCATGAGAAAAATATTTTTATTCTTTTTAATCATTTAAAAATCAACACCAAAAGTACTCCATAAAATGTTCTAAACAATGTGCAATCTGCTATTTCAATTTTCTCACGTTTGGTCATTAAGAAAAAATATAAAATAATCAAACTTTATTTCGATTCATTAGAAAAAAATATTTAAATTAAATCAAGACAACCTTACCGTCTTAATAATTATCTATACCAATTTAATGACATAACCCAAACCTTAAATAAATTTCACATTGATTTTATTTTGTCAAAAATCGCATTGGATTTTTATGAAACAACTATATCTACAACATTTAAAATAAAAAATATTACTTTCAATAAATTTGGGTTCTTCAATATGAACATGTAGATCTAAAGTTAAAACCCAAGAATGATACTCATTAATCTTGTGCTGAAATCATGAAATTTACGTTTTTATCTACAAAGCTGACATCTGCAACATAAATTTTTCCATCCAAACCATATAACTTCAAAATGAAAACTCAGGTTACTTATATTCTAGTGGACCTTTTATGTTTAGAGTTTTATAGAATTTGGAACACTATTATATAATCAATACCCAAGTATTCTAATGAAAACTTATCCAATTTAACTGGGGTATTTTTATTTCACATTATTTCTTTAACTTCATCCTTGTGAAATCCATTATACGTATAAATCATTCAACATCATTCATTATAACAAAGGAAAAAAGGAAACATAAGAAGGGTGTGCTTAAATGCCCAATAAGACTTAAATAAAGTGAAAATTATTATAAAACATTGATCCACTAATTCTAAATTATTATATCTAAAAAATATCATATATGTTGGAAATTAATTTTAATAGCAACGCATGTATCTCACAAAAACACTTCCTTTATCCTAACTATTCGAACAAAGTTTTAACTTTTTCAGTGGAAATATTTTAATTATAAAAGATAATTTAGTCCATGAATGGACAACATTGGATATTTATTAACACTTAAAACCCACTTTACAGACGATAGGAATTTTAGTAATTTTTTATTATTTAATAAAATATCATTTATTATAAAATAACAACAATATAAATTTTGATATTATTTATTTAATTTAAATTTATAAATATCATGAAAATGATGGAATTTGAATATATTATATTCACACCTATATACCATGATATATTAATATAAAAAATTATGGTACACAATAATTCATTCTATTTACCTCACTTTTAACATTTTTAGTATCATTCATTTTCATTAATTATTTACTAAATAATTTATTCCTTGGAATTTCTTAAGAATTTTATTTAATTACATAAACTCTAAAAGTTAAAGATAAATTCATACAATAAAAAAACATTATTATCTTCCAAAGTAATATTTAAAACTGAACCTATGTTGTTTTTCCCTACCACCAAATTTTTATTGTTATTTAATGGAATACCGATACAATTTTTGTGGTTTTCTTTATTTAATATATTTAATGGGTTACATTCATGGAAAAGTTTCAAAAAAAAATATATTTCCAGACTAATAATAGATGAAATATTTCCATCCAATATGTTTTGTGAAAGTGTTGGGTCATTTGTACTCCTTATATTCTAAGTTTAACCACTAAATATACTTATTTTTTTTACCTTAATCTCTTTAATTAATTTTAATTCCTTTAAATAATATCATTTGTAAAAAACTAAGTTGAACCGATTAAACATTATAAATTACTCAAATTTCAGATATGTAATCCATTTTTCCAAATTCAAATCACAAAAGTGAAAAAAATTAATTTAATATTAATCAGGGAGTCTTTGTGAGAAAGAAGGGTTTTAATGTGAAAATGTTCAAATGTTTATGATGTTTCTATATAAAAATTTCATATAAAAAATACTCCAATTACCTAAATTGGATTAATATATATATAATTGAAATATATTGAATTTATAACTATATAAAAATATAAACTAACAACTTAAATTATTTAGAAAAAAGCATTTTGTGATTAAAAATAAGTATCTTCACTATTTATAAAAAATAAATCATTTCAGGATAATACAAAAAATTCACCTTAAGAAAAATTCGATATTTCAATTTTAAAAATTAATTTTATTTTATAGGTAAAAATTATAAAATTATAAAAAATTATTTTAAAATTATGTGCGCAATAAATATGTGAAAAAAACAAATTTTAAGAAAAACACAATTTCAAGAAAAAATTTGATTTATTTCTTTCTATTGTCAAGAAAACACATAGGTTGAATGTTTAAAATTAGACTGAATATACTACATAAAAATTTAATTAAAATAATAAAATAATATTTGTTATTCTATTTTATTGGCATAAAAAGCAGTTGTGCACATTTAAAATGTTTTTCAGAAAATGATTTCCTTTTATTCTTAAAAGGGTTTTATTTTAATTTATTATTAATTGGTCACTATTGAATTTATTATATTCACCCACATAGATATATATATATATATACATGTTTGTAAAATATATTATCATAATTCAATTAATCCTTACCAAAAGCTCTATTTCGATGCATATGTTATAATTATCATGTTAAATAAGAATAATAATAGTATATTATTTTTTTTGTTAAAAATCAATCTCGTGTGGAATGGAAGTCATTGAAGAAACTCATTATTTTATGTATCATAAAAAATAATTTTTTTATTTTCTTTATACTATCAAATATAATCTTTATATTTTAAAATCTCAGGGTTTTACATCCCCCCTTTAATAAATTGCTTCATTAAAATTTTATCTTTATATCAATAATAAAATGATGGACATTTAAAAATATTTTTTTTGTAAACTCACAATATAAACAGTGTTAATAAACCATCCTCTTAATAATAATGAAATTAAATTATAATGGTAATATGTAATAACCCATAACTATGTTTCTTAAATATCATAACAAAGGTTCGAATGGAGGTAAGATGTAAATAATTTAAGAGAGTAATTGAGGTCATTGATCACAAGAAAGTGAATGATCAATGAAATTTTAAGAGCCTCAAAACCGTAAATCTATGATGATTGAAGAAGACATTGGTTCATCAAAATTGAAGGTACAAGGATAATTTTTTTTATTTCAATATAATTTATTATATTACCAGTTCAACTAAGTGAATATAGAAATATAATTACATAGTGAGTAGGATTTCATCATTTAATTAGTTTCCACCCCAAGCTCATATTTCTTTCACAAATTTTTTTATGCAGGATGAATATATATTGCATGAATCACTAGAATATACTTTTAAAGGACTTCATAATCCCGAAAAGAAAAAGAAGTTATTCCTATTTTCTTTAAACATTATCTATTGCAAGAACAGTTATCACATGATATGATAATTCAAAAAATCATTAACCTTCATATGATAAAAAAACCTTCAAAATTCAACAGGAATAATCACTGTTGAAAATAAATAATTTCATAAAAAAGAGTCCTTAAAATTATTCAAACATTTTCTGACTATGTTTAAAATAGAATGATTAAAAGGACTTGATCATATATACTTATTTGTTAAATCAAATGTTATTCCTAAAGTAAAATCCCTTATGTTTTTTAAATAAACATAATCTTAACATGAAAAAAGTAGTACTAACTAGGATATCACATAGTCTTGTGGTAGGTACGAAACCCTTATTATCTTCTGATCATGGGTTCAAGCCGCACCACCTATTCAGATGCAATGGATTTTTGCATTAAATTTTTCATTTTTTTTCATTAAAAATAAAAACTAATTACTACCTAAATAAAAAATCATGTTGATCCTATGGTTTACAAATACATTAAACCAAAAAAATGCTTCCAAAAATGTCTTTAATGACTTTGAATTTTTTACTACTTAAAAAACATAAATAGGGTGACTAAAACATTTTACTTATGGACATCCTTTATCTTATAGACCTATAATGATATCCATAAATATAAATATTTACTCAAATGAAATAATATGAATATCAAATGATATCTAAACCATCTTTTGATAGTAACTATAACATCCTAGGACGCAAATTCCCAAATCCCGTGCTGAAATCATGAACTTTACATTTTTGGTTATGATATCGATATTTGTGACCCAAAAGTTTCCATCCAAACCATACAACATAAAAACCAAAACATGGATCACTTATAATATAGAATATTTTTTTAGTATCAGAGGTTTATAGAATCAGGAAAACTATTATTTAAATAATACCCAAGTCACCAAATGAATAGTTATACTATTTAACCTAGCTCATCTTATTTCAAATTAGTTCATCAATAAAATCATTGTGAAATTATTTAGAGACATAAAAAATTTATCCTCATTATTTATAACCAATAGATATGGGAAAATAAAAAAGGGAGAGCACAAATTCACAGTAAGTATAAAGATAACCGTTAAATATTTAATGTCATAAATTTTTATAAGAGTGCATAAGGTTATAATGATATAATCAATGTGAAAGGGAGAATCATAAATGAAATCATACCCATAAATACCTATATCATAAAATATGAAAACATGGAAAAGGAAAGAGTGATCACGATCAATAATCATGATCCATATGATTTCAATCTTCATTAAATAAAACACCATAAACCCAAGAAAATCATAGATAAAACATATTGGTATCATGTAATATCATATCATTTAACCCATAAATAACCATTAAAAATTGGAAAAATCATACATATGAAATCTAATATAATTATCCAGAGAAAACAATCATTACCAAATGAATTGGAACACTGTCTATTCACACCCATAATATAAGTTATAACAGGATCACTCGAAACTATCTTGAAACACCCAATATTTAAAATTTCCAAGAAATTAATAATTAATAAATAATATAATGAATTGAATTCATTATAAATCATTGAGACAACCTTTATTATTTTTAGAACATTGTTAAACTATGGAAAAGAAATGTGTTTTATAACAATCTCTTTGAAACATGATTAACTCGTGAAAAAAACATGTTCCATAAAAATATCTTTGAAACATGGTTAACCAATGTAAAAGAAATGGGTTATAAAACAATCTATTTAAAGCATGATTAAATCATGAAAAATAAATAGGTTTAAGAATAATCTCTTTGAAACATGGTTATCCCATGGATACAAAATGGGTTCCATAACAATATAACTGAACCAATCCAAATCCATTTTGAGAAGGAATGGGGATGGTATCATTAAAAAATATACATACTAGGGCATAATTAATAGTAAGGGTTGTTAACATTTATGAATTTAAATACATTTAAAATATTAATATAAACATTTTAAAGACAATATACTTTTAATTTTGAAAATCACATTTTAAAACATCAAACATTTTGAAAATACTTTTAATCGAAAAAACTTGGAAACCTATAAAGGTGTTTTTAATAAATGTTATAGGAATACATCCTTTAATATTTGTAATAAAATTAAAAAATTTTGATTTTTTTGGAAATTAATGCTTTGGAAGAAAATATATTTTCAACCAAAAAAAAGATTTTTCATAAAACATTATTCTCAACTCTTGGGTTCATAAAGAGAGGAAAATAAAGGGAAAAATGTATTTTCATGAAATAAATATTTGAGATGAAAATTAATGATAATATTTATAGTTATATGATAATATTTAAATATTGGATACTTAATCACAAATAATCCTGATAATCGATGAGATTGTAAAATGAAACTCGTACAACTTTGGTAACATTGAATCACATTCTGTATGATAGAATAAAATTAAATTAAACTTTTAATATAATGAAAATAATTATATTCATGATATAACTTGTAAAATGGTATGTTTACACACCTCATTAAATAATATAGGTTTATAACATAATGAACATCTCAAAGAAGAAAAATCGAGAAAAAATCCCTTACTGCTTAGGTATAGTTGAAACAGACACCCCCATGAAATAGAGATCATAAAATGAATATGAAAATACCCATATTTGAATTATAATAATCATAAAATACATTAATTGGAATTATATACCCCACACAACATAAATATATTGTGAATATGACATGTATCTCACCAAAATAATTGTATGATTAGAAAAATGCTTACCTCACACTTCCTTTTGGTAGAAATTGTTTTAACATCATATATAGTGGTTTTAAATATGTCATTAAATTATTAAAGAACTATATGAATAATTTTAACATAATATATTATTTTTTTATGACTTATATTTCGTATTTATTAACATTTCCATGTTAGAGATACGTTTCCGGTAATAACAGATTTTTTGTATATGTTTTGACTTTCTAATTTTCAAATGTTTTCTTAAATAATTGTTTAATAATATCTAAAATGCAAAACATTATATAAATATCATATATATTATTATATATTTATTTATATTAATCCATAAATTGTAATGATAAGAAATGAATTACACTGTTCATAGAGATGATAGGTTGTACGTACGCATGAAAATTGTTTCCATTTTCATACCATATTGTAAGAAATGAAAGTAAATGATATATATATATATATATTATAATTCCATTACAATTTTTTATATCATATATATCAAATAATTTTATTAAACCTACCCTAAATACAGTCCATGTAAATAATGAACAGATCACATCACTTCATGAGGTGGAAGCCCGTTGTACACTTGAACAACGTTATCGTATTCCCTTAAAATGGAAAGAATGATGATATGTGTTATATAATATTTTTAAAATAATAATCACAGAATATATATATTAAATATAATATTAAAATAGTATTTATATCATTATTCACCAACCATGATAGGTGGTAATGGAAAGATGCATGACATCAGCTCTTGAGACGGTGTCCGCCAAACACACGAACGATGATTTTGTTACCCATATGATGGAAGTTTTTGTGGTCATATTTAGTAAAATTAAAATCAAAATATCTCATTATATTTAAAATAATGAGTTTGTTTTATAATCATTATATAAAAACAATTGAAGAGGAGGAGAAGCAAATAAAATAAATGTTATTTTAGAAGAACATTGCATCTTCTTCGGGTATCCTCCTTAGGTTTTCACTAAAACCAAGAAATGTTTGATTTATAACAAAACTAAAACCTCTAGGATTAGTTTTTTGAGGTTGGGGAGTGATTTTGGTTGGTTTTTTATGATCCAAAAATATTGAGAGGTGTGAAGAAGTGGAGAGAGTGAGTTTCTTTTTATAGTTGAGAAGGAGTAACATTTTTGTAAATACTAAAAAATATTAACTATGGGGAGGTCTCCCTTCTCTAATGGGATTCAAGAATTGAAAAAAATGGAGTTGAGGGAATTTTTTTATAAAATATTACAACAGACCAAAATAAAATAATTTTAATCATTTTTTCCCTTACACTATAAGTTTACTGAAGTTTACTTTTCTTTTATTTTTATAACTGTAACTAGTTTTATAACCATGGTAATTTATAATTTAAGACTAAATTAAATTTTAAATATTTAAATAATTTAGAACCAATTATTATAAATTTTTATATCTAGTAAACGTAATATGTGTTTTAGAAATTAATTTTAATTGAATTGCTTGTAACGTGCTAAAACAATGCTTTAACCTTAACAACGCTAACAAATTTTTTTTCTTTTTAGGGGTAAACATAATAATTATAAAAGATAAAATTGTCCATTAATAGACCATATTTAATATTTAGTAACAATTATAAATATATTTACAGAATATAAAAGTTTTAGAAATATTATATTAATTAATAAAATATCATTTATTACAAAATAACAATAATGTCAAATTTGGAATTAATTTTCTAATTTAAATTTAAAACATCAAGAAAAATATTGAATTTTAATATTTTATGTTCACAAATATGTATCAATATTTATTTATCTATTTTTTTTACCACAATAAAAAATTCTATTTTTCTCAGTTATAGTGTTTTTAATATCATATATTTTATTTAATTGTTAACTAAATAATCCATGCATTGGAATTTCATAAAAAATTTATGTAATTATATTTAATCTAAAAATTAAAGATAAATTATTATGATAAAATTAAATCATTTATATAACAAAATAATATTTATAACCGAACCTGTGTAGTTTTTTCCACATCCCCAAAGCATTATAGAAATTTAATGGAAGAAATGTACATTTTTGGTCTTTTTCTTTATTTAACTTATTATAGGGGTCACTTTGATGGAGAAGTATCAAAAGAATAAAATATTTATAGAATAATGTCATAATATTGTAAATATTATCATAATATAATTGTTTGAAAAGTTTTGGGTCATTTTGACACCATATATTCTATATTTATCCACTAAGTAAACTTGTTTTTAACATAGTCGTTGTAATTAATTTTAATATATTTCAGTATTTTTTTTTGTCAAAAACTAAGTTGAGACAATTATAAATTATAAAGTTTTATGATTAAAAATATGGGAACCATCTTTCCAAATTAAAATATTATAAGTGAAAAAATTTAGTTTAATATTAATCCAACAGGTGTGGTGAGAAAGAGGGTTTTTAATGTGAAAATATTCCAAAGATTAAAATGATTCTATATAAAAATTAAACATAAATAAATATTCCAATGATCTAAATATGATTAATAGATTCATAATTGTAATAATTTGACTTTAAATCCAAATTAAAATATAATTTAACATTATAAATTATTTAGATGAAATGAAAAATTTCCAATTTAAATTCAGTATTTTTTACTATTCATCAATAAATGCAACTTTTCAGTATAAAACCAAAAATTATCAATAAGATATTTTTTATATTAAAATTTATAGAATAAAATATCTTTTTTTAAATAAAAATTAAAAATTTTTAAAAAATTAATTTTAAAATAAGTACCCCATAAAAATGGAACAAAACTTCTTTTTAGAAAAGTACAACCATTAAGCCTAAAATAATATAAATTTTAATCTATTTTTTAGAAAATACTTAGGAATAATGTTAAATATTATATTTAATATATTGAATATAAATTTCAATAATATAATTCAATAATATTGTTTTTTTATTTGTATAAAACACATTTGTACGTATTTAAATAGTTTTTCACAGAAATATTTTCTTTCATTTTCAAAATGGGTTTTATTTTCATTTATAATTAATTGGTCACAATGAATTTATTATATATATATATGTTCTTGTGTGTGTGTGATATATATGTTCATAATTCAATTATTATTTTCCATACCCTCCATTCCAATGGTTGGGTTACAAATATCACATTAATTAATAATATTAATGACATATTATTGATTAATAAAACTCATTATTAAGTATAACAAAAGATATTAATAAAACTCGTTGTTGTGAGTGTCGTAAGATAAACCCAGGTTTTTATTTCCTTTATGCCATCTAATATTGTTTTCTTCTTTTAAAACCTTGGGGCATTACATCTAAAATGCTATATCTATTTCTTATATTTAATTTGTATAAGTGACAAGAAATAATTTTTTTCATTGGGAATTAAATTTTTATTTTTAGTAAAATATTACATAAGTTTTCAATATGATAAAAATGGGTTTTATGAATAAAAAATTATATTTTTAAATGATATATTTTACCTATAAATATAATCATTTTTTATAAAAATTGTTTCAAAATCATTTAATTCATTCTTGTAATATTATTATTTCATAAAAGTGGATGTTTTATAAAATTTTGTATTTTCACCATCCACCTAAAATATATTCATTTTATAGAAATAAAATAATAATATTAATATAATATTGAATTGGTAGATCAAAATAAAAATTTAAATTCTCTGAAATTAAAGTTTATATTATAGAAAAATAAATTCTAAATAGAAAAATAAAATAAAATAAAATCAATTTTTTAAGAATAAAAATAACTTTTAGATATTATCTATTATTATTATTATTAAATATCCTTAATATTAAATTATTTATAATATAGTATCCATAATAAATTTTATCCATGATATATTTAGTTTCTTAACATAAAGGGCAAAAAACATACTATTTGAGAAAAAAATACAAAAAATTATCTCATAAATTTTATCAATTGATTTAGAAATAAATATAACTTTTATTGAAAACAAAAATGATTAATGTGTTAAATAAATATGATAAATAACATTCTATATTAATAATTACAGGTTTATATCATCATAATTTCACGTTAAAAAACTACTAAATTTTTTTGCATAAGATTTAAGCATAAGGATTACACTTGTGTTACCCACAGATTGCGATTCTACTAAAATGGGCCACATGGAAATTGATATGATTTTAAATATTCCTGAAATATAGTTTCCCTCAAACTCTAATTTTTTGAGTTCATCTTAGGCATGGTATAGGGAAACTCTTATTTAATCCACCCCCCTTCTTTGCTAAAAAAATGAGCCTCATACGAGAGACTTCCGCTACCCAGTTCTATTTCATTCAATTTTCATTTTAGAGTCAATAATATGGACTCTTACTTTTATACTTATTAATTTAATTGGTATATTATAATAGTGACATTTAATAAATTTTCAATAATTCTTCTCTATTTCATTTTAGTTTTTGTGTGTGTGTGAAGTGAACTACTCAACTCATTAGGTTTGATTGAAAATAAATTATAGTAAAATATTAGGGTGTTGCACTTTCAACCCTTAAATATATTTCTTCTTCACAGTTTTATTTAAAACATACCAATAGAAATTTCTAAGGGTTTATATAATATATACCTAAATCATGATATAATTTAATGAGAGATATCAACCTTAAAAAGGCTGAAAAAAACTTTTTCCTTAGAATTATTTTAAATCTAACATTTAGTTATTATCCAACCCTTTGAGCCCATTTTCTATCATTATTCAATACCAATACAAGAATTTTAAATTTTCCTTCTAAATATAGTTCATAATAACAAATTCATTGCTAGTGTATCATATGTTGATATGAAATGTGTTCTCCTAATTCCAAATAATTTTTCCTGTAAGTATAGAAGACCAAGCAATTTCCAAAAATGACATTATTTTTTTCTAAATGAAGAATGACATGATTTTCAAACAACACATTATCATATACTTAAAAATTTAATAAAATTGTTATACCACTATAATTTGTAATTAATAAATTAAAATTTAATCAAATTTTTTGATATTTTGATGTCCTTAGTAAATATTATAGGTTTAAATAAGTGGGTTAAATAATATATAAATACATTAATCATAATTATTTATTGGTTAATCAATGTTTATCACTCTATATAATTTATGAAAATCACTTCAACATTTGAGGGTTTTTATTAATTTTTTGTTCACTTGGACATGGATGTTTTGGACTAATATCATTCTTGTTATGATTTTTATTAGGGCATTGTCTATCACAATTCCCATGTTTCCCACATTAATGAAATTGAACTATTATCGGAACATCAGAGAAAAATATTTTTCATTTTAGAATGTCCAATTTTCCCTTCATATTTTCTTATAAATTATTTTCTTGATTCCCAACCTTACCATAGATGAACCACCTTCCATTTTCTTCAAGACATTTCCTTGGTTGACTCTTCCCACAATTTAAACACTATGGAAATTGAATCTTCATTCTTTTATCATCTTCATAACAAAAAATTCCATAACACTATACCATTAACAAATTTGGTGTTTGTGGGAATCCAACTATATTGAATTTTTTAATAGTAATTCATAATATATGGGTATTCATAATATTAAAATTTCAAACTCCAACTATGAAATTTTTATGTTTCTCAATGAGAGAGTGTCCTCATTTTCTATGAAACACATCATTAACTGGGTTCCTTTGGGATTCAACCATGACTTAGAGCAGAATGGTTTAATGTGAGTGATGATAAATTAACATCAAACTAGAATTTTCATCAATTATATCATAAAAACACAACATAAAACAATCTCTATCTTAGAAACCATCACATTAGATTTCCGTTTTAACTAAATCGCTCCTGGTTTAGTCTTTGTATCAATAGGCTGGGTTATCTCATACTCCTTAATATAATTCCATAATATAATAAATAATTCATAATGAATAATAAGCAGAATGTGATTGTATAAATCATATCACATAGGAGTTTAAAACTAGATGTGAAGATGGTACTCTCTTTTATCCACCCACAAAATTTTATCTTTAACAAAATTTTAAGATGTTTTTATATACATAGAATAATACCTTTGAATTATCCAATTTAGTTTCAATATATTTCTCTAATAATAATCGTAAAAAAAAACTAGACTAGTCTTCCAAATAAACTAAACCCTCATTTGATACCAAATATGAAAACCCAAGATAAATATCTCTTTCATTTACATCATTACCAAAGGTTAATAATTACATCTCATAAAAATGAAACATATCTCTATGAAATTTTTTGTTTAGTGTATCTTTGGATTAGTTACTTATTAAACTTATTTACCCATAATAGAAATCTTATACACCCACTAGAACAAAAATTTATATTAGCAGCGGTTTTGGGAACCACCGCAAAATCCTTTTTAAAAATGGTTTTGTGGTGGTTTATAATAAACTGCCACAAAACAATATTTTTTTTACACTACTGACCATTACCCCCACCCGACCCCCCTTCTCACCCTGCGACCCCACTTCCCCCAGCCCCTCGCTTCCCCCGTAACCCCATCCCCCCACAACTTCGGCAACCCCACGACCCCGGTGACCCTGCTTCCCCCGGACCCTGTGACCCTGGTGACCTATACGAACCCTAATGTTTGAATTCTAGTAATTTTACCTCAATTCTTGATTTTGAATTCTTTAATGAACAATAATACCCATAAGGGATATATTTATGGTTATGTATGTGTTTAATCAGGAGTTTTGGTAGTTTAGGGTTAGTGGATTTCATTTACTTGTAGTGTGGTTCTTCTATTATAGAAGTATATTTTGTTTCCTCTTGTACATGTAATTTGTTTTAATGAAATTTCTTAATTTATAACATCATGTAATTCTTGTATGGCCTAAAGTTTCTTTTCTTATTAAGATATAAATTTTTATGGTTCATGTAATTGTTCTTAAGAGTGTATTATTTTTTTCCTAGATTTTGATAAAAGGGTATTATAATTTATATCTACTTTGATATTAAAAATAATGATATTCATGTAATTTATTTGGGAAAATTACAATGAGGCTCGTTTTTAGGGATTTTTAATTTTATGGATATGATTGACCCCCATTATTTTATTAAAAAAATATGCTTTTATGTTTTTAAGGTATGGTCTATAAAAAAGATGTGTAATTAGACTATGTTCAAGGGAAACACGACCTATATGTCTTATAATGATTTTAAATTATTATTAATGGAATTTATTGATTTTTAAAAGTTTTTAAAAATGTGATTTGATGAAAAGTTTCAGTATTTATAAAAATGGATTAGAATCCAAATATTTAATTAAAAACATGTTTGGAATCTTAATAATGAATGTTTTCCATGTGATTTTTATACCCTCATTGTCACCTCATTGGATATTTTATGTTTTGTGGTGACATATTCCCTTATTAGGAATAATTTTATAAAAATTTAATACTTGAGATGATTTAAAAGATAACTCTTTCTTGGGATGTTATTGGAAGTTATATAAGGTTTATTTAAAGTTTAATAACATAATATATTTTATCCTCATATAATTTTATTTTTTAACTCCCCCAATTATTGAATTATTTGAAAACCAATGCTGTAAAATAGAATATATTGATTAGTGTTAAAATATTAGAGATTATGAAATTTCTAGTTCACTGAGAATGAGTTTTTTCTATTTGGGGTTACCTCCCCATGAGACTAAGAGGATAATCCAAGGTTGGGTGGAGTTTATTTCAAATAGGTTTGTCCAATAAAACTTTTGGTGTCCATCAGTGTGTTCCAATATCCTTCATGTTATAACCCAGTGAGTTACATATAATTCTTGGTTCCCATTTATGATTACTTAGTGTATCCCATTTCTTACCTAGATTGAACCCATATACCTTGCTTTATTAATTCATAACCATTTCATGGTGGATGTTTATATAGTTATTTAGTAATATCATAGTGCTTATTTATGTTCATTTCTTGTTTTAGTTATTTTTTTGGTTTAATGTTTACTATATTTTGGGTTAATTCTACCCATGTTTTATATTGGAATTTTAAATTTTATTCTAAAATGGATAAATCATGTGATTTATGTATTTTAAAACTTCAATATATTAATGATATACTCGAGAACAATATTTAAAATAAGTATTTTTGAATCTTTTTTATAAAATGAATTACAAAGAATCTATGGTGAAATATTTCTAGTACTATTTATATCACACTTTTCATACACATTCATGTGTGTGTAACTTCTATCTTTTCATTATAATTCCAAGATTGTGATTTCTAGTTATTTGTTTCCTTTTATTCCCTTAATGGACATTGGAATGTTGTGACTTTTCGGGGATCACAGAGAGATGTTTTGAGTTGTGAATATGGTTGTGACATTTTTTGGTAAATTTTATTGTGAGATAGTTCAACTAGGTTTATTTTTTATTTAAATTTTATTTGTATTTTCTATCATTATATATTATCCAAACTAGATGATTTATCATTAATATGTATAGTCTTTGACGAAAGTAATCACTTTTATTGAATATATATCCTTGTATTTTTCATTATTTTATGAAATCTATTACCTATTTATTTATAAGGACTAGTTGACTATAATTAATTATGACACTTAGGTATGGAGTTCCTTACACTTTTTATACTCGATCATGGAGTCATCAAACATGTGTTAATCAAGCATAGAATCCCTTTACTTTGCATAAATTTCTTTTGTGTGTTGAAGTGAATGGTTTTCTTTATATATATTAAAGGTATTTTTGGTTATTTTTCATACTGAGTATGCCTATATATTGAAGGTTATTATAGGATATGACCTCTGTAGGGTTGCATGAACATATCTAAGAATGTGTTGAGTTTTGTAAGAATTATAAGGTTTTCCGTAAACATTATTTATAATAGATTTATTCGATATTAGAGTTTTATATGAAGACTCTATAGAGAACTTAGGTTGGGGTTATTCCAAATTAACAATGTGCTTTGGTTTACATGTTAAAGTATCTACCACGTTGTTAGCACACTGTTTCTCTGTACCAAAGAAACTTCCCCTATCCCAAACACTAGAGGGTTCATATCTAACTCAGGGGATCATCTTTATTATATTATGTTTCTGTAATCTTACACTATCATATATATATGAATCCCTTTCTATATTTAGCAGTAACTATGAGTTTTAATTTTTTCTATTATTGTGTTGGAACATTGTGGTATACATGGATAAAAGCTAGATCACATTACCGAGGAACACAACTTAGTATCTCAAGGGTTTTAATGAGTTTTTAGATTTTGAAATCTTTAATCGATCTGTTGAAAGGAGAATAATATGTCCATGTCCTTAATGTTAATTCAGAACATGGTTGAAGAGAGATGAAGTTTATGAACATTTAATAATAAAGAAATTCCCTAGTCAATATTTGTGTTGGATTTGGCATAGAGGATTGAACATTACAGAAATATTGAGCACTGATGTTAATCCATATAATGAGGTCCCAAGTTCGTCGACAATGGAAAATGAAATGCAAAACCTCATAAATGATGCATTCGGAACTACAAGACACCACTATCAGTATCAAAACATAAAAGAACAACCAGAAGAGGGTGATTAAAATTGCAACGTGAAAAGTGATGTTTTTGAGACTGTAACACAAGAAGATCTAGATTGTAACATATCATTGGATCCTCCTCTTGATTATGTGGAGCCAAATGTAAGAGAAAACTTCACTGATGAAAATTTGTTTCATGATTTAGTTGACAATGGAAATAAATATTTGTATAGTGGGTGTTTGAAATATTCAAGGATTTTATTTCTAATGATATTTTACTATATCAAATGTCTATGTGGAATTACAAATAAGGAAATGTCCATGATATTGGAATTGATTCTTGATGTATTTCCTAAAGAAAAAATCCCAAAATATTTTTATGATATGAGAAATGTTGTTAACAAGCTTGGTCTGAATTATACAAAAATACATGCGTGTCCCAATGATTATATGCTTTATTGGGGAGAAGATTCAACTAGACATAATTTCAAGAAATTTTCTTCTTCTAGATGGAAGTAAAAGGGTGATGTTAGAAGTCTTAATTAACATAATTTCACAGAGAAGAATAAAAGGAACACACCTGCAATGGTTTTTCATTACCTTTGAATCCTCGATTGCAATGATTATTCATGTCATCGAAAACTGTTGAACAGAAGAAGTGGCATTCTGTAGATAATAACAATGATAGTTTAATGAGAAATCCATGAGATTACAAATCATGGAAGACATTTTATTCATTACATCTAGATTTCTCAACTGATCCTAGGAATGTTTAATTGGGATTGGCTGCTGATGGATTCAACCCATTTGGGACTTTGAGTACCAGTTATAGAATTTGGCCAGTTGTTTTGATCCATTATAATATACCTCTGTGGATATGTATGCAACAAAAATTTGTATCCTTTCAATGATTATTCTTCGAAAAAAATGCCTGGAAATGATATTGATGTATACTTACAGCCTTTGATTGATGAATTGCAGGAGTTATGGAGAAACAGTTTTGAGACATCTGATGCTTCTTCTAAAACAATGTTCAAAATGAATATTGCTTTAATGTGGACCATTAGTGAATTCCCTTGGATTGGGAATTTATCTAGTTGGAACACTTAAATGGGTTTGGATTATCCCATTTGTAACATTGATTTTGAGCCCAAATGGCTACCTCACAGTAGAAAATGGAGCTTCTTGTGACATCGAATATTTCCCAATGCATCTCATAGAATTTGGCTGAATAGATAAAAAATTAATGGTTACATTGATCGTAGACCACCTCCAAATATGTTAAATGGTTATGAAATATTGACACTGCTTGAAAATGTTGAAACAATATTTGGGAAGTTTCACTATTTGAATGATAGCAGAAAACGGGCCCGAAGTGCATCGTCAAGTGAAATCAGAACACAAAAATGGAAGAAAAAAGTATATTATTCAAAATTCCATATTAGGAATTTAATTTTTTGCGGTAAAATCTTGATGTGATGCATATTGTGAAGAATTTATGTGATAATTTTATTTTCACATTACTTAATGTGCATGGAACGTCAAAAGATCATCTCAATTCTCGCAAATACATACAAGTAATGAACGTAAAACATGATCTCTGGCCAGATGAGAATGAAAAGTATGCTCAAACCATTTTTGCAATGAAAAATAGGGATAAATATACATTCCTTCGAATTTTAAATAATGTGAAGGTATCTGATGGGTATTCAAGTAACATATCAAGGTGTGTTGACTTGAAGAATCGTAAGATACAAGGATTTAAATGTCGCGATTCACATATTTTGTTACAATAGTTACTACCATTGACATTGCGTATATTATTACCTGAAAAAAATAATGCTATTGTAATCCAATTATGCACATTTTTTAGGCAATTATGTGATAAATATCTATATCCATTTCAGCTTGAAAACCTCCAGGAGAGGTTTGTATTGACCCTTTTTGCAATGGAGATGATCTTTCCTCCATTGTTTTTTACTGTCATGATGCATTTAACTGTGCATTTGGTTAAGGAAGCTGAATTGGGAGGCCTTTTTCATTATTGATGGATGTATCCAATTGATAGGTATTTTATTTATATTTTTTTAGTAAAGTAAACAATTTTTGGAATTTAAATAAATGCATAATATTATTATTTTATTTCACAGATATCTCGGGAATTTGAAAGCATAAGTGAGAAATAAAGCTCAACCTAAAGGCTCTATTACTGGAGGTTATTTGGCTGAGCAACGTCTTACCATTTGTTATAGATATTTGGATGATATTGAGACAAGATTTAATCAAGTTGTACGTGTTGAAGACACATCAACTCAATATCAAATGCACCAGAAATCATAAATATTTCCTTGTATTGGCCGATCAGTTGGGAGGACCTCAAATGTGACACTGACAGAATTGGAATTATTACAGGCACATAGATATGTGCTGATGAATAGTGAAATTGAAAATCCATTTATTGAAGAGTTGAGGATATAAACAAAGAGACGGATGAGAGGCCAAACACAAAATGAGAAAGATATAACGAAAGCTATGAATAAAGATCTTGTAAAATGGTTTTCATGATGTGTAAGTTCATAAATATTGCAATAAATACGAATATTAGTTTGTCACATACATTTTGTAAATCTATTAAATTATATTTCTTTTTTTAAATCATTAATACTGATACTTGACCAAACTTGTCAGATTATTTGAAGTTTCTTGATAGAGGTCCTATATAACAAGTTATAAAGTTCGAAGCTTATAATGTAAATGGCTTTAGATTTGATACAGTCGATCGAGAAGTGGGTTTGAAAACACAGAATAGTGGTATATTAACATTTTATGAAGTGGGATACTATGGAAAGTTACATGATAATATTGAATTAAACTACCACAGACATTTTTCTGTTGTTTTATTCAAATGAAAATGGGTTGATATTAGCAGAGGTGTTAGAAGAGATTCCTTTCAATTTACTTATGGGAACTTCTCTTTCTTGATAGATGTTGGTGATCATGAACTGCATGATCCATATATCTTATCATCGTAAAAATGGTATATTTTGTTAATGATGTTGTGGATGAAGGGTGGAGTGTAGTAGCTCATGTAATACAAATAGATTTGTATGATATGGGTGATGAAGTTGAATATTTGACCTCTGAAATTGAATTTAATCAAAAACATAAAGATGAATTATTTTTCCATTATGATATTGAAAATATTAGTCTAGCAAGGATGAATGAAGTGGATGAAGAAATGGATCAGGAAACCAACACGATTGAAGGAGAAAATGAATGTATGCACAATTATTTATTCATTCAGCAACCACTTGTTTCATTTCTACAGTCATTCATTATCATAGTTATATATTTTTTTTCTATTAGTACTTGGCATCTATTATCAGTTTTAATTTTTTTTATGAATAATTTTTTTTAAATATATATTCTGAACATAATTTCAATTAATTAAATGACAAGAATGCCAAAGAGGAAGTGGTACACTATTTCATCTATTTCTACGACAGATGACGATCTATCTGGCTCCCTCCACACGGCATATGAGGCACCAGCTGCATACACCCCGAAACCATCTCCCCATGCACCATATCTCACACCATTTAGGGATGTCCCATTAGAGGCTGAGTCATCAACTCCCCCTTCAGAAGCCTCAATAGTGGGGCAGCGACACACCCCGTCAAGTTCATCACCAACATACTAAAATATCACTGTCATTGGTACAAATTTTAATTAAATAAATTTATTGAATTTTGTTTATACTAATTGTTTGATCATTGAGGATTAAAAAAATGCAACCGTGGAGAAAAACATAAAAAGTTCATTTGTTTGGAATATGAATGGAGAGAAGATAGTCGTGCCATTTTATTCTTATGGGGTCCCTACGAATGACGCTGCATGGTTACATGGCTAGATTCTAGGCTAGCGGGTAGTGAAGACCATTTACCTTCCTATTTATTATTATGATTGGAGACATATCCCTCCAATCTAGAAAAATAATGTTTTTGATTCCCAAATAAAGGAAATTTTAATAAATTATGGTTTAATTGAATGTCATGTTACTAATATGTTTAAAATGAAATTCTGTATACATATGTTCTTCCACTTTACAGTTGCTGATGTGATAGCACAGAAGTGGATGTTGATAAATCTTGGTAAGAAATGGAAAGATTTTAAATGGAGATTGTGGTGTGATGTCAACTATACTTCATTGACCGTGCAACAAATGTATGAGAAGATACCCAGTGGGGTACCGAAAGAACAATGAAAAGTTTTTTTGGACAAACATCGTGATGAGAAATGGATGGTATTGAAATATATATTATTATATTAGCCTCATTTTACTTTTATTCATTTATATGAAGAGGAGATTACATTTAATACATTACTAATAAATTTTATTTTATTTATTTTAGGATCTCTCAAGGAAGAATGCATCTAACCGGTCTAAGCAAGTCATCCCTCACACTATGGGATCAAAAATCTTTTTTATAAGCCGAACTCCATTGGTAATCTTTTAATTAGTTTAAATATTTATAAGACAATATTATCAATTTAATAAATTGAATTGTAGATTTATATTTGCTTAATGTAGTCACGGAGTTTATGGAATGAAGCATCCCAAACTGAACTGTGGTTAGATGTTCATAAAAAATAAGATGGAAGTTATGTTAAGGAGACTGCTAAAGAAGTTGGGGTATGAAGTCAATTTATTATTATAATTACTTATTATTAGTTTTTAATGAATTAATATATATTGATATTTTATTTATAGGTAAAAATTAAAGAACTATGGGAAGCCAATCCTGTGCAGTCCTTCTCAGTCTCCTAGGATGACCCAGTTGCTAAAGTCCCTAGGACAGAGCATCCTGGTAGAGTGTACAGGATGGGATTCGGACCCATAATATCTGAGGTCTTTGGCATGACATTAGGTATTCCAGCTGCATCTACTCTTGGTTATAGTCAGTCCATACCCGAAGATGCTTAGAGAGATATTTCTTCCCTACGAACCATAGTTCAAGACCAGGGGGTTCAGATATCCGCTTTGTAGAAAGATATGACTGATATACATCAGTAGATGAGCAGATATGCCCCCGATGGTAGTGCATCGACTTGTGGTATGCAGGTAAATCACATAAAATCAAAATCATTTAGCTTGAAAACTTTTATTGGTTTTAATTTTTAATATAAATATGCAACAATATTTAATTTTCAATATAATGTTATTATAGGTGAAAATAGAAAGTGAAGATGGAGGTGGAGAGGGTGACGATGCATCATCGGACCATGAGTAGTTTTATTGTTGATGTGTTGAAAAAATACGGGAACATTTGGTTTGTATATGTAACATGTGTGACACATAGTTTCCACAAAACATTTTGTTTTCATAACATTTCCTTGATTTCTCATGTTTCCTTTTATGCATTTTATTGATTTATGATGTTTCTTTTTATGTCATGATTTCTCGAGTGTGGTATACGTCATTCCATTTAGTCCTGTGTTTGAATTCGTTGTCGAGATTTTGGATGACCAAGAGATAAACCCATTGTTGATGTGTTGAAAAAATTGGGTCATTTCATAGTGATCAAGGGGATAGTGTTGTGGACACTTTGGTGAGGCGGAATTTGTAGATAGTGAATCTTCATGCGTAGTTAATGGTTACCAAATTATATTCAAGATGATAAAATGTGTTCATACCCCATATAAATCATAGGGTTCTCTTAATATGAGATGGTATTAAACCGTATAAAACTGGGATTCATTGTATGATGTGTATTGCATAATCTAAAAGTCTTACACTATATAAAATTTGGATTTCTCTAACGATAATTATGATATGTTCAAAAACATTACCTCATATAAAACAAGGAAGTATCACATTATGTGAGATGAAAAAAATCATTTTCTTTAAGAAATAAAATTAATTTTTTCATCATGGTCTTGGTTGTATGATCTTACACTGTGTGAAATCTTTTTTAGGATTTCATCATGGGTTGAAGGGATTATTTTATCCAATAACCCCAGGTTTTATTCACCACAACATTATATAACTATGGGTGGATTTATTCCCATTTCCATGGGATATGTATTGATGCATATATCTTCTTTCATTGAGCCTAGCTGATGATTCACCATATAATAATCCATTATATAAGGTGTCATTTCCCCATAATACTCACATGATCCTATTTTTTAGAAATAATCTCCTTTTATTTATGTTGACACATCAGTGGGCCAAGATGCTCTCATTTTCTGATATGAGGAAGTAAATAATGGGTATATAGATGCAGAAGACCTTCTAAAATCCTAATAAGATGAATTTAAACTATATCATTACCCCATGTATATTATATATACTTATTAATGATAGATAATTTAACCCCATAAAAAATTGATATGTCTTTTAAAGATATATAATTTACCCTCTTATAAATTCTCGATGCCTAATATTATAATATGTAATTATTAAATATAATCATCCAAGAAGGTAAACCCTTCTGGCATTGGTATTCTATGACACCGTGAATCATAAAAACATGTGGATTGATTACAATAATCACGATATAAGTAGTTACATAGAAATATTTAATCCAGGGCACAACCCTATCACTGACTCATTATAGGTTTCTCCCTTTCCTATTTACTTTGGTCAAAGCATAGAGACCTTTAACTCAAACCAACTCCTATATTTGGAGATCTAGGAATTTAAAATAGTTGTAGTCATAGTCCATATTGTATGATTTTAAACATAAAATCCCAATGTCCTCTACAAACAATGTTAATTAACAACCATACCCTATTAAATGAAATAAGGATGCCTCATCCGATAAGTGTGGGAAGATTATAAAAATAATCACCATATATAAAACTGAGATTCCTCATATGATATGTATGAAATGAACCACAAATTACCAATATAAAACTTGTATTTCTCCAAATATGAGATGATATGATATCCTTGATAGAGAAGAAATCACTCCACCAACAATAGTCTCTTACCATTTCATGCATGAAAACTATGTTTGTATTGATGCCCATTATGAGGAGACACATATTGATTCATGTATATTTCATCTCAATTCCATCCCTACCAGCAACTCATCATGGTGATGTTTCGCATTGGTCCAGGCTTGAATCTTGTCAACCCACATGTTTAAATAGAACATTTGACCACATGAGGAAATATCTCCCATGGAACCTAATATTATATATGGTATATCCCCACATAAACATATACGGTTCACAAATTCTACTATTTGGATAATCCTCACCCTACCAATCTGAAAAGGGTCTCTAATAAAATTACTCATAGAAATAATGTCTTACATACCATCTCAGGCTCATTAAATGAAGAACATTTACTGATAAAAAGAGGATCTCATGCTTTGATCTCCATAAATAGTATATCATGATATTTTTCATCCTATCCTTAACTAGCTTAGGTATCATATGTTTCAAACATAGTCAATAACAATTCTATTTCTGTCGAATACCCCCATTTAACTTCCCAGTTCACAAAAGTTGTAATTTTCATCGTGATATTTTTCAGGTCACTTATTCTCCTCATTGGTTTCACCCCTATAATCAATTATAAGTATATAAATATCCTGATTCTTGATTCAATCATGGCTCAAGAGGGCTTAGGGGTTGGGAGGAAGTCCACCTCAAGCATGGTTGAGTTGCATGATCACCACATGGTCCTAATTCTATAACCTTAAATGAGTATTCCATGTCCATGAATCACTAATCTAAACTAATTTTAAATCAACCTTAGAATGTGTTGTGTGGTGTTGTACCCATTCTCTATCAATTCTGGTCATGTTTTTTACTCCACCTCACTACACATATCCATTTATGATGTTCCACTATATTTTACAAGCATCGAGACCATAAATATTTTACTAGTTATATCCATTATTTTTTAAATTTTGTGTGCATTAATTTGTTAGGCTATTGATATTTCTGGTTTGATTTTTTTTTTCAGGGAAGTGGAGTAGTGGAAGCAGAATTTTTTTTCTCGTAAGCTTTTCGTAGCGGTTTTAAACATAGTGAAAATTATATAGGTAATATATTAGCGGAGGTTAAAACCACCTCTAAACATAAGTATTTTTTATGTTTAATGGTGTTTTTAACCTCCACTACAGAGTAACATAACCCGCATGCATTCTGCGGTGGTTCTCTTGACATTAGAGGAAGTTTTATGGCCACTAGATTTTATTTTATTCATGGAGGTTATAACCACCGCTAATAAAATAAAATCCAGGCCTCGTAAACACCACCGCTAAACTCAGTAATACCACCAAGAAATGAGGCAGTTATGACACTTTTCATAAACCTCCGCTAAATGGAAATAACCACTACTAATAGATTTTCCATTCCCAATTTAGTGTAGGTTTCTATAAACCACCGCCAAACCCTGTAGCAGTGTTTTAAACCGCCGCTATACACAAAAATAACTGCTCCTAAATTGGGGTTTTTCTACAGTGACCCCATTATATACTCCTTATCAGTTATACCTATATTTATAACCTGGTAATAAGAAAGATAATAATGGGGTGAGATCAAACAATTAGCAAGAAAATATTATCAAAAAGTCATCAAGTTTTAGATAATAATTATAAAATAAATCATGAGAAGAGGAATTTTTTATTAAAAATCATGTGTGGTCGTATGAGTTGTCTATAAATCATGAAGTAAGGTCATGTATTTTCAAAAGAAAAAACATGAACAATGATATAAGAGTTTGAGATAATCATGGAAATATGGCATAATGAAATGATATCATAAGATCATATAATCATAATAATGTTAAATAAAAATGAAACTTGAAAAAATAACCATAATAAAAGGATAATTGGTAAGACTTTCACAGTGAATAGATTTTAATGGTGGATTTTATTCACTTATCATTCTCATAAACATAGTAGATAGTGTTCCATGGAAAACAGTGTTCACTCCCCATTCCCATTCATATTATCACATGATATTTAATGCTTCACCCAATGAATTACAGGGATACATAGGTCTAGGGATAACCATCACATCAACAAAATAAAAATATATTCATGCACATGTATTCCACCCAAGGAAAATAAATCATACCTAAAGTATATGCATGATAAAGACTATGAGAAATAAGTAGGTTCCATAATCTTGTCTAAAAAATAAAAAAAGGCTATATCATAAGGATTCCAAATAGAATAAGGAATTAAATAAATTTTTATTTTCATATTATTATAATGAAACATAGGTTTGTATTATTTAGTTTTAATATTGTAAAATTCAATAGATGGATCAAAGATAAGTAAGAATAAATATTAATGGCATATTTGATGCTTCTAAAACCGAACAAAATATATTTTTCGTATGGATTGGGATAAATATTTTCCATTGAACAATAATTAAACCTAGAAGTTTCTCCATAAAATAAGAATGTTTTCTAAAATCTACTCAAGGTTAACAATATTTTTTTGTAGGTGAAAACTTTCATGAAATAAGAAATAAAAAATTTCTCTTATGTAAGGTTTACTTAAAAGGGTGATTTTCAAATAGAACATAAAAAATTTATTATCCCTAAAATAAATTTAATTTAAACATGATATATATGTACAAAACAAATATATTGAATAATGGTAAAAAATATGTGAATAATATTAATAAAAATGGAGAAAAATAAAGAGATCATATAACTCAAAAGTAACGAGAGTGATTTAGAGGATCAATTTTTATATTTTGATATTAGTTTATGGAAATCCCATACTGTAAAAGATAATAAAAAATTCAATTTGAAAATATAAAAAGGTAAATATTATCTTAAAATGTGATAACACATAATTAGGGTTCTAATTAAAAATGATATATTTTTAAAGTATAAAAATTATGGATAAAGAGAGGAAATTTTCATTTAAGGGGATGAGAATTACTCTCAACCATGATATAATTTTTAGGATTGGAATTAATAAAGGTAAGATATTAGAATTTTAAAATTCAATTTTCCTAGATAAGAATTGAAATTATAATGAAATTAGATCTTCTGGGGGAATAAACTAATCATATGTGATTAAAGTTTTATAAAAACATAATAAATCAATGAAACCGGGTCTATGTTAAACATAACAATTATATCATCAAAGTATTTTTAGTTGAAAATAAATGGAAGGAAGAAAATTATATGGTTTTAAACCCCTATATTCGATTAAATATATGAAAAAAATTACATCTATATCCAATTATAATGACCACACCTTAAACATTACATATTCTTGTGTTTTTAACGTGAATTCACATTAAATGATCTTTATAGTTTAGAGTTCTAAAGAATTAATAAAAAATCATAAAAACTAAATCCACACATTACAAGTGGAAAATTATTCTCAGTATCCATTTTTCCACCGAAGGAAACAATTTTCAAATAATACCTTATTTATTTTCTTGAAACATCTTCAATACTTTCATCATGACATGTTATTTTTCCATACAAATATTTAATCCATGTGAAAATCATTTTATAAATTTTTTATGAGAATAAAAACTTAGTAAGGGACATAAAAAATGAAAATCATTAGTCGACTTAAAACATGAAAAACTATTAAAATCCCTTTCTAAAAAAATTATTATAAATAATAGAATAATTACACAGGTGATGTATTAAATCATTACCATATCACTCTTACATTAACCCTTACAAATGGAATAACCATACGGTTGAATTTTATATTAGAAATACCATTTGCATTGGAGATATATAATGGGGCTCAGCTTTCATATATGCCATATCAGACTCACCAATTTCTTATGAGCTATAGTGGGGATCATCCCCTCGTATAAGATATATCGGGCTCACCCATGAGCTATAATGGGTCTAAAACATTTTTATATAATTTATATGGACTAAATCATGAATAAAACACTTTAAATCTATTTTAAATCCATGATCAAAACACATTCAGATATCAAAAAACTATTTTCTTGTAAACAAATCACTCTAAAAATAGTAAAACCATGTACAAAATAATGAATATATTTTCATAGAAAAGAACTATGAAAAAATATTAAGAAAATTTTAATATAATAAAGCATCATGAAATTGGGAAATTTTGTTCATTACATATATGTTGAATAACATTACAAGCCATTGAAATAATAAATCAATTTTTAAAACACATTTTAAACATTTTAAAAAGGGATTTTTGAAACAAATTTTCCCATAAAACTTTGAATCATTTGATATAAATTATAAATTTAACAATTTAAAAAATTAATCTACATATAAATAAATCAATAAAAACCATTTTGAATGTATGGACTTAAATGAGAAATATTTTGATGAATAATCCTTAAAATATTTTAAATAATGTTTTAGTTAAAAAGTCCCTTACCATGAGCTTGAATCATCACATACAATCTTTATCATCATGAATAATAAACAAATGTTAATTATTTACTTTTTTAGAACATTTTTAATTTTTATTTTTTTCTTTTATATCACTTATCACCATTCTATAATAATTAATTAATTATTTAAGTTCATATCAGACGTTTTGTCAATATTCAGTTCTTAAGATGAAAATGAACATGGTATGATGTAAATAGTCAAAGTGGTTATAATTTCTTTATTTACAAAATAATATTCCAAAAATAAAAATATATTTTATAAATAAATTTTAATTATAAATATACCCATAAAAAATGTGTTGAAAAAAAAAAATATTTTACAATCATGGAGACAGTAAGCCATACATAAGCATGAGCAACGTTTCCATTTTTCAATGATCAATACAGAAAAAGGTAAGTATCATTTTAAATTTTAAAAAATGATTATAATATAATTAATATAATATAAATAATATAAATATACTTATATATATCTTTCACGTGATGCGGTGACAAAAAATGAATCACGTCGCTTCGTGGAAGTGATAGTTCACACATACACACAAAAAACATTATAATTTTTATGTTCATGGAAATGTGAGAGAATAAATTAATTTTTATATTTTAATAATGATAAATATTTCATTAATATCATATATAAACATTAATTACATCATTACAACCATTATTGAGATACGGTTATGGGAAACCAATTGTATCGGTTAACGAGGAAGTTGTTCGTCGTATACACAAAAGAAGATTATTTTCCCATTTGATGGAAGTGGATATGAATTTGGGAAATGATATTAAAATAATAACAAATAAGTATATTTATATTATTGTATTTATTATTTCATAATGGTTTAATATGATTTTTAGGATGTGTAAGAAGAAATAAAAAAGAAACCCTTAATTAAAAACAATACCTCTTCTTCGGATGATCTCCTTTGATTTAAACCATAACACATCTAAGGAGGGTTTTATGCCTAAAATAAGGCCTTTAAAATGTATGTTGGGATTATAGTTAAGGATTTGGGTTGATATTTTCTGAACCAAATAGGTTTTGAAGTTTTAGTAATAGAGAATTATGGGTTCCGTAGTATAGGAGAGAGGAGGGGAACTCTTGGAATTCTTAAAAATATTTAATTAAAATATATTAATTTTATAATCCAAATGGATCGAAACTGATTTATTTTGGATTTTTTATGTTTTGGGTCGAATCAAATTCATCAAATGTAAATTCAATATGTTTTGACTATGTTTTAATCCTTAACTTCTTGTTTTAACCCTGTTTAACACATACCATTATATAATGTAATTTAAACTTCTAGTGTTAATATAATTATAATAACATTTAAAAAGACCAAAAATATTCATTAATGACATTTTTAAACTTATCCCAATAATTTGGATAAATTTTATATTTTTAGTAATTTTATATCATTTAATAAAATTTTATTTATTTTATAATACCATTAATGTCAATTTTGACACTATTCATTATTTAACTTTCTAAAAATATTTTAATTAAATTATATCTCAAAAAAACTATATTAAATCATTAATAACTTGTCAAATTAATCCATAAAATTCATGAATGAAATCAATTATATCAAATTACTTTTATGTTAATATTTCTAATATCATTTATTATATTCATCCATTAATTAAACAATTACTGTATCATCATTGTATTACCATTTAATTTATATATTTCTTTAATAAAAATTTTAAATAAATTATCAGGATTTATATAAATATTATATATTAAAAAAATTACTATTTATAGTAAATATTATCAATTATATAACCCCATATTAAAAATATTTCACTTATTAACAAAAAAAATGTTACAAAATTGACTATTCATTGAATATAAAATAATAAATGTCATACTGTCATCCAAGTAGATTTAAAATGTTTTAACATAATCCCATATATGATATTGGTAAAAAAAATATAATAAAAAAAATTCGGAAAAGTTTAAGGGTAATACTGTAATATTTATCATGTTATTTTTAGTCTTAATTACATGATTTACCCTAAATAATGGTCATAAAAAACATATAAAGTAACTATTAAAAATATATAAAATTATAAGAAACTAAATATATATTTTGGACCCACTATTTCAAAATATGGAATCTATTTTTCAATCTTTGAAACACAGAAGTATATTTCATAAATTTACAATTAATCACATATACTAAATGAGAAAACAAGTATTTAAAAGTAAAAACCATCAAATGATCAAAATGTTTTTTTTATAAAAATCCAATTTGAAATTAATTAAAATAAAATAAATTGGAATAAATTTAAAAAAACCTATCTAATGATATTTTAAAATAATTAAAATATATAACTTACCACTATAAATAAATTTGGTGAAAAAATTATTTTCAATTAAAATGTAGTATTTTTTTATTATTCCTCAAAACATAAAATTTATCTAAAAAATACAAAAAATTCAACAAAAGTACATTATTATAGTCCTACTTAAAGTAAAATTTTTTTTTTTCAAATATTATTAATAAAAGTGTCAAATTAAGATTTAAAACAAGTGCACCATCAAAAGGCGACAAACTGACTTTTTTGAAAAATAATTATTTTATGCACATATTTGATTTTGTTCTTATATAATGTATATGAAACACATAATATGTATGTTAAAAATTAAATTAAATATGTATATATATGTGTTTATTTATAATAATACAACATGATTGATTTGTAATTTATTAGTATAAAATACACTAGTGCACATTTAAATTGTTTTTTTAGAAAATCATATCTTTTTTAAAAACTTGATCTGTTAGACCAATACATACACTCTAAAAAGTTACATGTGGTGAAAACTATTCACATATTTAAGAAATAAATTTGAGATAAAAAACCCTTAACTTAAGTCTTGATTATTTATATGTGTGCCCCTCATATCATGTACAATAAAATTAGTTTTATTACAAAATTTATTAATATCCTTATTCATCTATACTCAATTTTAAAAGGTATATCAATTATTATTTGTAATTAATTTAATATATATTTTACATTTATGTAAATTACGTGAGGTCGTCCAATAAATTAATTTGTAACTTCTTGGTATGATGGCCAAAGTCAATGTTGCTGTAAAATATCATAATATGGTTTATAATTATTTATTTTATGTCATTGTAAATCAAATATAACAAATATATATATATATATATATTTATTGATATTATTTTATAAAATGTATTCAAATTAAGAAAGTTGCATTGAGATGTTCATTAAATGTAAGTAAATTTTAAATAACCATTTATTGTATATTTTACTTATAAATTGTAAAATATTATGATTAAATAATATTAATAGTGTCATAAAAATAATTTCTAAACATTAGATACATTTTCAAATTCATCCATATTATGAGGTAATGGGTAAACACAATACATTTTCATAATATTAATTTTTTTATTATATTTTTTAATTAAAGAAAAATTATTTACTTCCTATGAAATATTTTATTGAAAATATAACCCTCCATTCATGGAGGCGGTAGTCTTCATAAACGCATAATAATATATTTATTTTTCAAATAATTTTATCGGGTAGTAAAAGATTGATATTCCATTAGTATGTTAACTTTAATAATATTATTATTAGTTATTTTATTATGTTATAATTTATATATAATATTTTAGGGGTTATAGAGAAAATAAGATGAAAATACTAAGGAGTAAGAGTTACTCAAGTGGAGTGATTGAACATTTTATTTAATGTCTTCTTAGAAGCTAAGGGATTATGATAACTTATACATAACATGGTATTATGAATGTGAAAAATACTAATAATTTATTTTATTTGGGTAGAGTATCATGAAGAAACTAAAAAACATAATTTTCTTGAACATGTGAATAAAGTCCCCTTTTATAAGTGGAGAAAAATGCCATTTTTATAAATACCCATTATATTTTAGTGATACAATGACACTATTAAAGGATCAATTTCACCAAAAGTGGACATTATTTGAGTGTATATAGTTTTATGTCTAAAAAACTAAACCATTATTTTTTACATATTTTTTAATCATTTATTGAGTAATCTAAAATTTTATTTCTATATTTTACCATTTTGGATTTTACCCTAAAAACTAGTTTGTATCTAATTAATTTATGGTTTAGAAAAAATATATGATAAAACCTATTTCAAAATATGGGTGTTATTAACAAAAACATATCCTTTATGTAATTCATTTTAATCTCTGAATATGATAAAAATAACCTTTAGTTAAAAACTAATAATAAATTGAAAAATATATTTTGTTGAAAAAATGACGTTTTGACCATTATGTTTTCTTAATATTTTATATCATTAGTCACCAATTGAATGATATATAATTTATTAGAATATATTTGTAAAAATTATATCATAGTAATTATATAAAATATATGAATTTAATTAATTATATGTAAAATACACAGTATTAATAAAACGATTCATTGAAAATAACACTTTCACAATTAGCACGGTTGTTATCAGTAAATTTAGTAATCAATTTTTATGGATAAAAATTAAATTAAACCTATAATATTAAAATATTTATGTAAAATATAAAATATTTTTTTATAATTTATTTATATTAGTGATTGAAACTAATTTTTAAAATAGGCAAACAAAATAGTTTTTGGGAAAAATATTAGTAAAATTTCCCAAAAAGGTAGACTTGGATTTTATAAATAAAATATAAAATTATTAAACTATTTATATTAAGTATATATATATATATATTCAATTTACATTAAAATGTTTTCAAATTTTTTTATGTATTCTATTATTATGTTAATTTCATAAAAGTGGCTGTTTTAGAAAAATCAGTATTTTCCCTATTGACCTATAAATCAAATTTTTCAGAAAAAAAAAATGAAAAACTAATATTAGGATTATATTGGTATAATAAATCATAAAATTAATTTCATTTATTATAAAATTATAATTTTAGAGTTTTGAAATTTATCTTTTAAATTGGAAAATAAAATATAATGAAATATTTTTTAAAAAGAAAAATGGAATTTTTGAAATAATCTATTCATATTTTTACGTATTAAAAAATTAATAATTAAATTAATGTTAATATTATATCAAAAATATAGTTTATACATGATATATTTAGTTACTTAAAATACATCACTTAAAATCGAACTTTATAAAAAATACATAAAATGATCCTTTTAATTTTAACAATGGATTAGTAAGTAATCACCCATTTCCTTTAAAATTCAAAATGTTAAATGTTTAAAATAAAAGTGATAAATAAATTAATAAATTAATATTTAAATATTTATATCATCCTAACATCTTGTTGGATTACCAATCAAGATCTTCGAGTACGTTATAATTATATGGTAAGCTCTTGCGGTAGTCGCAACTGGTGATTCTTCTAGCTTATACCTCATGGGTACTTAAAGATTCTTGAACATTTATAACATATGATTTCACTCATACCATAGTTGTAGGAGTGAAATATCCCAATATTTTAAAAATAATCAGTATATTTGATTACTTACAAAATAGGAAATGGTGATCATAATCAAACTGTGAAATATTAATATTTAAATAGGATTATTATATTTTATATTTTAAATTGGCGGGTATGAATTCGATTTAATTTTTTTAATATATTTATAAATTTTCTAATCAATAAAATTTATTGAATAATTCTTAGGAAACAAGCGCATAATTTTTTGTAAAACAATTTATTCATCAATGATTTGTTTTTTCCAAAAACAATATTAATCAAATAATATAATACAATTTTCAAATATTTTTAAACATTATTTGATAATTTATTTAAATTTTTATATAAAATTAAGTTCTACGTGAACTTTTTCATTTTTTCTAAGAAGACATATTTTTAGTGAATAGTGAAAACACTGATTTTAAGGGAATATGTGTTTTCTTTTAATGATTTTACAATGTAAAAGTATATATATATTTTTTCAAAATATAATTAGTGAAATTTTATTTTAAATAATGTAATTAGGATTTTTAAATGATCTTTATACATGAATTTAGTATAGGAAGATTTTATACTTTAAATAGGCATTTTTCGGAAAAAACCACTTTTTATCTTATTTTTATAGTTTAATTTAAAATTAAATTCAACCAATTTTTTTGTTTTTAATTTTAAAAAATGGATTTCATATTTTGAATTGGTATGCACAAACTTGATAAATAGGCCACTTTTTTAGATAATATGAATAGTAACCATAATATATTTTTTACTATGATAAAGGGTAAATCAGCTAATTAAGAGTTAAAAATAATATGATATGGACTAAAATATTATCCTAAAACTAACCTTAAATATATATAATGAGTCTATTTATCCCATAATCATAGTAGATTATATTATATGGTCTTTTATTCCATTTGGGTGTGATTATGACCTTTATAATATTTTATTTAATGAATACTAAAAGTTGTCACACTATTTTTTGTAATGGCTATAATTTTTTTAAATGAGGATAAATAAATGATATGTTCTACTATAAATATTCATTTTAAATAAAAAGGATTTATCTTCATCATTATTTTTTTTTTAATTTTTAGTTAAGAAATAAGTACCCTCTATTCTTACACCAATCCCACATAGTAACTACTCAATTAATGGAGAAATAAAATAAATAATTTAAAAATAATAAAAGAAATATATTTTTAGATACTTATTATGATAAATTAATTTAATATGATACAATAATAGGTTAAATATTTATGAATTTTTTTAATTTTATTAGTTTTCTTGATGTTATTAAAAATAATATATGGAATAGTTCCAAAAATTGATATTAATGATATTTTTTAAAAAATTAATATTTAATTAAATGATATAAAAATTCTAAAAAAATATATTTGAACAAATGATTAGGATTTGGTTGATTATATCAATAATGTCGAATTTATGGTCCTTTTTTCTATTTATTTTAACTATCTTGACCTTGAAATAGAAAAAATCATTGTTGTCATGATAAGTTTGAAAGACATTAATGAGGGGTTAAAAACAAAAGATGAGGGTAACAAAAATAGTCAAAACTTGTCTAATTTTCATTTTAAAATATCATTTAGACCCATAATAATCATATATTATAAATAAATTTTCATGGATCCATTTTTAATTGAATATTAACTTATATTAATTTTATATTTTGAGATATTCCAAACGCACACCTCCCCGCTCTTTTAAAAGTGAGTCTTTTATTAGGATTACATAATAATTAAAAAACCATATTATTTTTAAAGTATATAACTAAATACCTTTATAAAATCAATACCCACATTATATTTTTATTATTTATGGTATAATACCAATCTTAGTTGTGTTAAGGTGTCAAGAAAAGGAGGTTTTCCGTAGAAGAGGTATCATTCTTAACCAAGTGTTTTTATTTTATTTTGTCTTCAAGATCCTTAAAATATTCCTTAAATAAGATCGTATACTAAAACAAGTATCTAAAATATATTTCTATGTTATTATGTAAATTTTAGAAATTATTTCTACCTCAAACCTTTATCAAATGGGAATGGAATGTATTATTCGTGTGTACAGCAGAATAGCGCCTCACAGACCGATGTAATTCATTTTCAGTCACCAATTGTTATGTATGGTTAAAATTATGGTTTTAATGTATATATTTTATATTAATGAAATAGTTATCATTATTTAAAAATAATATAACACCAATTTTTTTAACTTCCAATTCACCAAAAAGTGATAACATCGTTCGTGCGTATGTGTTGATTATCTCCCCCTAAAGCGATGCGATTCATTTTTCATCATCACATAACATTTATTATATATATGTATATACAAATAATAAATAATGGTATTTATGATATTTTTATCATTATTAAAATATATATTAATACTTACCAACTTTCTATAAAGATTATTTAATAACAGAAACATTAATCTTGCATATATACAACATACCATAACAATGATAATAACGTAGTTCATTTTTTTATAACCATAATTCATTATTAATTTCAAAAGTATAATTGATGTATAATGATTATAATTGTTTGAAAATTATTATTTTTTATTTGATAAAATAATGACCCCATTTACCACTATCAACATACCAAAGCTGTTTTGAAATTATGGGTCGAACGTCTTTAAAACACCTAACATGGACTTCACTGATTATGTAATTAAATATTTCATTATAGTAAATGAAATAAATGGTTTAAGGAAAAGGTATTATTACCTGAAAATTTTATTAATAAATAAAATAATTTAAATGATTCTATTATATAGGTTTTGAAGGACATATATAAAATGTATGGACTCAAGGTAAGGGATATCATATCAATTTATTTTAATTGAGGAATATTTTATTTTTATAAAACAAATTTTTTTATGTATTGTATATAATACCATTTTAAATTTTATATAATTAATCTTTCATAATTCATTATATTTTACATTCCAATTTCAATGATTTTATCCTAGTCGATTTTAATTGAATATCACCATGTGGTAAAGGGTTTCATAACTCAATTTACTTATGTTGTGTTTAAAATCTTCTTTATTGAATTTATTATTCCATAATTATTTGTGAATTGATATAAAAATTGGATTATTATGTATTTTGTTTTTTTATTTATATTTTTTACACATAATATATCCATTGATTAATTATATATTCAATGATATATTATCTGTAAGGGCGATTTGTCTCAAAATCTCATTCTTTGGGATATAGGTTTATGATATGCACATGAATTATTTAATTCTGCGTATATACAACAATTTTTAAATAATTTATCATGAATATTATCATTTTCATGATATTTAAAGTTTCTTTTGATGTTACTATTTCATGGGAATATTATTGATGTGTTATTAAATTAAAAAATGATCCATGTTGCAATATCATTTATTTTTAGGATTATTTATGTTCAAGGTTCCTTAGGGGGAGGGATAAAAATATCTAATTTTCATAAATTATTCTCCACCATTTATAAATTTGTTTTACATTTTAATTTCAATTTCATCCATTACTGGTTAAAGAAACATCAAGAAAGTCATTTTTAGGTGATGCTGATCTTGTAAATTCTTATAGTTATGGAATCTTTCTCTTCCATATCCGTATTTTCTTAATTTTTTCTGAAAATTTTATTTTATTAAAATTAATTAATTTTGAAATATATATTACATGGTTTTATAATTCTTTTAAATTTTTATTAAAAGGAAATTTCTTAACATTTTCCCAAAGGGGTCACTCATAACACGTTTTACAATGTTTTTGAAGAGAATATTTTTTTTGATATCAACAACATTAACAGATTTTCATACCATCATGAACAATATTTTATTTAAAGGATCCTTTGTAGATTTATTGGGTTATTTTTAGATAAATGTTTTCATCAAAATATGTTTTAAATTTTTATATTATAAAAGTGGTTTTTAAAGTCAAAATGATATTTTCCTCAGGAATGTTTTTAATAATATTTTAATTTAATTTCCATTAATAATCACAAAAAAACCATGATGTTACTTATGATCCACTAGGTATATATTTTAATTATACCATCCTCATTATTTCATTAGATGTATTTATATTTGTTTAAATATATTTTCATAGAACCCATTTCTTTTCGACTCGTTAATCATGTTATGAAAGGAATGATTTATTTTAACATATAAGGTGAAACCAAATTTCCACTCGGTTATAACCATTTATTGATGTTTGGATTCCATTATAGTATTTCATGTTTTCATTAAGGAAAAAAAATTAAATCTTTCCTTCTGGATGATTGGTTTTTTAGAATGGGTTTCTTAAAAAATGGTATTTCAGTATCAAAAAGTGTATTGAACACATGCCTAAAAGAAGTTTTAAAGAGTTTTATTCACAACATATTCCTTGGAAATTTATTATGAATGGTTAATACCCATAATATATAATGGTTATGCCTGATTCATCTTATATGAAGGGTTCATACCCATTATATATTACAGGTGATCACAATATAGATTATACGATGGGTGTGCCAAGACAGCACTGCAATTATGGGGGTAATGATTATATCCTCCAAATAATTATATTTGATTTCAATCATAAAGATTATCTAATTTTAAGGGTAATTTAAGGGTTATATAATGATTATATCCCAAGGAATGAACACATCGTCATTATGATTTATATGGGTTATAAATGTTTCTATTGATCAAGGTTGACATCACATTGCTCATTATTATTGATTATTATAACTCTTATCATATGATAAATATTTATTCTATGTTTCATAATTGATAATATATTTATTTATTAGTATGGATTATCTTATATTTATTCTCTTGAACAACAATTATGTAATTATTTCTCTTATTTTCATCTTATGATAATTGAGGACATACAATTGTTAATGATTATTGTAGTGACCCAAGCCATTTATATAAAACATTACATGATTTTAAGAATAATTATACATTAGAGTACAAGACAAGGATCCTTAAGTCTAGTGTCATGGAAGACTAGGTACAAAAAACATAAAAAATGGGGATAAAAAAAACTTCTTTATTTAATCTCCATAATGACCTCCTAACATCCTTTGATCCCTTACATCTACATAGGGTATCCTGGGGAACACATGAATAAAGGGATAAACTAAAAATCATAGTAAGGGAATGAACATAAGGATACATCTTAAGCACATGATTTTGGAGGCATGACATAATTATAAAAAAGCATGGAACATTTGACATCATATCATATAATAATGGTATTATATAAACATGGAATCATATAAATGTATCATAATCATTAAAAAATTCGTTATAATGGGTCAATGGTAACTGCCATTCCTGTTTCCCAATTTTGTATAGGTCAAGGCTAACCGCCAATCCCATTTCACATCGTATATGCTGCAACTTAACTTTACCCAATGCATTGGAGCATTATCATGGGGAACACATATCAACATTTTCATTAATATTCTTTCCACATAAATAATCTTGCAACACCAATAATCATACATAATCAACCATACAAAAACATAATGGTACCCATGTAAAGAATTAGGTACCACAACCATGACATACATCATAAGAAATGGGAATATCATGAATGTTTCCATGAAGGAAAAGATTTATACATTGAAATTAAATTGGAATATATCATGGTATGTTATGTCCAAAATGAGTGAAAACTTTTAAGGAATTTATTTGGGAAATTTTAGCATTGAAACATTTTGTGCGGTTTTAAGGAAAATACTATAGAGATTTTAAAATAGAAAAAAAATATATTTTATGTTAAAGAAGAGGATAACCAAGAAGGTTTTAAATAAAAAAATACCGATTTTATAAATACAATAGTGGATTAAAATAAAATATAGAGTGCACTTGAAATCTATTAAGAATTCGGTACGTTCCCTTAAAACATTATTGCTTATCGAGGGGTATCGAGGTGGGAATCAATAAAAAACATGTATATCACCAAAAGATAATGATGGATGGATCTTATAACATGAGTTTGGAGAATATAAATAGTATGTATAAGTTTTAAATAAAACTAAAAGACAACTTTATCCAGGTAAAAAGAAAGATTGAGAAACCTGAAGTAGTAAAAGAGGTTCAGGTAGAATTCATTACTAATTACTAGCATGGAATCAGGTGTACCTAAAAGGGATTGATGAGAAAGATAAGGGGTTTATAATCAGTTATAAAACATTAGGTCTTTGTGGGGGAGGTGATAAAACACACCCCATCACTTTTTATTACAAAAAAGGCATAACATAGAGAATAATCTTGATTAATAGTGAAAAGAAGAGGATCCCTTACCTTAAATAAATTGGTGTTCTCCACTTTTTTTTATGATCTGAATAAACAAATTAGGCTTATTAATTAATAATTCCCGAACCTATTCTATATGTAATTTATTTAATATAACCCTTTTAGTTCATTAAAGTCCTTCTTGATTAGTTATAAGGTTCAATTTCATTGTTTGGGATCGTTTGTTTACTTGGTTTTAAAAGATCTGTTCACTTATATTAAAGTTAGGATAAACATGAAAGATGGATGTAGTTTTCCTGAAATGAATTTATATGATATTAGTGAAAATAAAGGATATTAAATGGTTCTCAATTTAATTTTGTTACTTAGATTTAAGTTGAATTATTATATAAAACAATAGTGATAACCGTTTTTGTTAATTGTAGGGTTTGATTACAAAGAACATGTTTTGATTTATAACATAATACCATTTTTACAAAATAATCAATGAATAAAAATATCAGAAATTAAATATATATAATCTGGTTCAACAATAACAAAAATGGTTCCATGAATAGATCTAATGATGATAATAGAAATTGATAAACAACTGTCCTTGAATGTGAAAAGTTGGCACATCTCAAACAGTGCTTTCATTTCATTCAAACAAAAGGTGAGGAAAGGAGAAAAGATAATGAATTATCCCATAAACATAATATAATTTTTTTACATGTATTCTACTTGAGTTATCATACCATTTTTGGGAAGGGAGGTGAGGAAAGAAACAAAAAATAAAGGAAGTTAAAAGAAATGAAGGAATTGGAAAGAGGAATTTACCTCTTGAGACTTCCTCCTTTGAGAACCTATTAAGGGGATATGATTTGGTATTTTGAAGAGTCTATGTGATTTTGGACGTAGGGTAGGATCTTGGGTAGAGATTTGGGAAGAATTTTGTAAAGGAACAAGGCTTTAGAGGAGTGAAGAGAAGAGGGAGTGAAGGGGGGTTTTTATAGTGGAGGAGGGACGGTATTTCTCAATATAAAATTCATCAATTTATTAATTCCCCAAAATAAAATGAATAGCGAGTCTTACTTGAACAATAATAGAAGATTTATCATGTTATCCTGAACCAACGGGTCTTACATCAGCAGAACAACATCAATGACTCAATAAATCCCTTATTCTGCATTTATCGTAAATTATCACATTTTAGTATTCATAAAAAATTCAAATATTTCAGAAAAATCCCAAAAAAATTAACCTAAGAATTTTTTGATGTTTAGAATCCAAAAGTGATGCCCGATTTTTAAAAATAATTTTATAAATATTAATATTTAAATATTTAATCATAATCAAAATTTATTATCAAAAACTAGTTTTAAAACATTCATGTACTTATTATAAAGTATAGGTATATCATACTTTAAAATTGAATATTATTTATATATTATCATATGTAAGGATACTATTTATAAAGGTATATCAACGTTAGTAAGGGTATGTATCTATTCATAAGGGTGGGTTACTATTCACAAAAAATTATGTTTTCCTTATCGGACTCCAAAAAACTTACTGATCACACCTGCGTATGTCAGGTTTTTTTGAAATTTCAAACACAGAAGTGAAAAAATTATGTTTAAAGGTCACTTAGAACATAGTAATTCATTATGTAGTCCTTTCATATGATTTTATGACATATTTATAATAGATGAAGTTCCATTAATATAACATTAGGTCGTTCCATTCTTCGCTCCTCAAGAAATTTTTCCCTTGAAATTTCGTATTACATTATAAGTCAAAAACATTTGTGGTTACTTTTACTTCATCATTTCCTCCAGTTCCCATGTTTCATCTTCGTACATATGGTTTTTCCATAGTACCTTGACTAGATGAGTAGTCTTGTTGCATAGAAATTTGTCTCTACAATCCAAGATCTTCACCAGCTACTTGTCGTAAGAGAGATCATCCTCCAACTGTACAACTATTGAAAAGAGTACATGTGAAAGGTCTGGTATGTACTTACAAAATAGTGGTACATTAAAAACATCATGTACTTTTTTTCATGTTAGCTGTAAGTGCTAGTCGATAGGACACAGCTTCGACTCGATCGGGGATCTCGAAGGGGGCTACGTACCTTGGACTTAACATCTATTTCTCATCAAACCCCATGACCATCTTCCATGGAGATATGTGTAGAAATACAATTTATCTAACTTTGAACTCAAGGTATTGTTGATAGTTATCTGCATAACTCTTCTGTCGACTCTAAGCTTCCTTGATATGCTGCAAAATGTTTTTCACCTTCTCCACCATTTCTTCGATTATTTTAGGTCCTAGTAGCTTACACTCACTGACATCATCCCAACACACTGGTGTTATGCACCTTTTCCCAAAAAGGGCTTCATATTTTTCCATTCAGAAGCTCAAGTGCAAACTGTGGTTGTAGGAGAATTCAACCAGTTGAAGATGTTGGTCCCATCATCCATTGAATTCCAGAGAACAATATCTCAACATGTCTTCTAGTGTCTGAACAGTTCACTCATATTGGCCATTAGTTTGAGAAGATAGGTCATATTAAAGTTTAGTTCAGTGCTTAGATCATGTTGGAGACTTTTATAGAATTTCAAAGTGAATCTTGGATAACGATCAGATTCAATAGATCGTGGTAATCCATGTTTCCTTACCACTTCTTTGATGTCAATCCACACACGTTGATCTAATGAGAAGTCCTCTCGAACCATAATAAAGTGAGCTATCTTTGAAAGACATTCCACAATGACCCATATAGAATTGTTTACTATAGATATCCTTGGAAGTCCAGTGAAAAAGTCCAAGGTAATGTTATCCAAATTCCATGATAGTATTGATAGTGGTTACATCATCCCCTTAAACATTTTCATCTCATCCTTCACTTGTTGACATACCAGGAACATTGATGTATATTCAGAAATCTCCCTTTTAATATTGTCCCACCAAATGTTTTCTCGGATATCTCGATACATCTTTGTGCTCCCTGGGTGGATAGAAAAATTAGAGCTATGTGCATCATTTGGTAGCTCCTTCCTTATATCTGGATAAGTTAGTACATATAATCATGTCCCAAATCTTATAACTTCTTCCTCATCAATTTTGAAATCATAGGATTTCCCATTTCTGATAGCTTCCACCCTTTTCTAAATTTCCAAATCTTTTATTTGAGCATCGATTATTTTCTACAAGAGCGATGGTTGAGAAATCATTTGAGAATGGATTGATGATGTTACTCCCATAATTATTCCCATGTCCATCCTTTTAAAATATAAGAAGATTAGATCCTTTTCAATTCTCAACAATTATAATCATCCAGGATCCTTTCTATATAGAGCATCTGCTTCCTTGTTTTCCTTACTAGGATGGTAGTGGATTGAAGAGTCATAATCATTGATGAGATCTATCCATCTTCACTGGATTATATTAACCTCTTTATGTGTTAATATATATTTGATACTCTTGTGATCAGTATATATCTTACATTTCTCCCCATAGAGATAATGCCACCAGATTTTCAATGCAAAGATAACAACTTCCAAGTCTGGATCATGAGTGGGATAGTTTTTCTCATGGATTTTCAGCTGCCTTGAGGTGTAGGCTATCACTTTATCATTTTTCAATAGAACACAGTCTAAGCCCTTCTTGGAAGCATCACTATACACCAAAAAGAGTTCTCCACTATTAGGGAGAGTGAGTACTAGCACAGTGATAAGCCTTTTTTACAACTACTTGAAACAATCTTCACATTCGTGTGTCTAAACAAAATTTACCCCCTTCTGTGTCAGCTTAGTCACTGGGGTTGACAATCATGATAAGTTCGTCTTGAATCTTCGATAATAACTAGCTAGACCCAAAATCTATAAATATCCATTATAGAAGATGGTCTAGGCCACTCGGAAATTGCCTTTGTCTTGGAAGGGTCTACAGAAATCCATTTGCTGGTGATAACATGCCCAAAACATTATACTTCCCCCCTTCAGAACTCACATTTACTGTACATTTCATAAAGCTTCTCCCTTCACAAGGTCATTACCACAGTTTCCCAATGAACCTCGTATTCCTCCTTGCTCATAGATTATATCCGAATATCATCAATAAAGACAACCACAAAATTTTCATGGTAATTACTAAATAATTTATTCATTAAATCCATGAAAAGTTCTAGAGAATTAGTGAGTCCTAAGGTCATCACTATGAAATCATAGTTTCCATACCTCGTTGGAAAGGTAATCATGGGAATATCTTCTTTCCTCACCATTAATTGATGGTATCCCGACCAAAGTTCCACCTTAGATAAATTACTAGCCCCACGAAGCTGACCGAACAAGTCATATATCTATGGTAGGGGATACTTGTTCTTTATCATGATTTTATTGAGATCACGATAATCAATATAGAGGCACATTGATCCATCCTTCTTCTTGACGAAGAGGACTGGTGCACCCCAAGGTGAGGCACTTGGGTGTATAAAACCCTTCTCCATATTCTCATGTAACTTCTTTTTCAGTTCTTCGAGCTCTATGGTGGCCATTCTGTAAGGTGTCTTTGATATAGGCCGAGACTTAGGGGTAAGTTCAATTGATAACTCAACCTCTTGGTCAGGAGGAAGACTAGAAAATTCTTCAGGGAATACCTCAGTGTAATCCCTCATAATGGGCATGTATTCAAGCATGATTATCTCCTTTTTCTCAATAATTTGATGTAGATATGATTTATTATAAGGCATCAATATCCACACTTGAGACGTTGATCCTAAAAGAGATTCATCTTCCTCTTTACACATGTATAGAGTTGGGGGATGATTTGGGATGTGAAGAGTGATCTCTCTTTCTTGATAGTTGATGTTGGATTTGTATAAAGACAACAAATCCATGCCCAAGATTTCCTCAAACTTCACCAAAGAAAGTATAATGAGATTTTCTAGGAGGTTCAGTCCACAAAAATTAACCGGGGAGGAGTTTTAAACCATGGATGCAATAATTTCTCCATTTGCTGTTCTCACAGATAACATTTCCTTCAAATTTTGAGTTGTTTTTTGAATAGTTCTACTAAAGTTACATGATATGAAATAATGCGTAGAACCAAAATCAAATAGTACATTCTCTATTCTTGAATGAATAACAAGCGTACCTATCACCACATCAATGTACGACCCCATCTATGCAGTAGTGTAGAATAATACCTTCCTTGATTCCTTATATTATATTGTTTATTGCCTCTGAAAACCCTCAGATTAGGGAAATTGTTCTCATAATGCCCATGCTCCGTACAGTTGTCACACTACACTACTAGAAGAGTGTTGATCTGAACCTTCATTTATTCTTCAAAATTAGCGGTATTTCTCAAATCCCTTCAAAGAATCTTGTCTAGATGACCAAACATTCCACATTTCAAGTAATTATTTGGTTCCCTTCAGAGAGTTACCATGATGATTCTTCCAAAAATCTTTGAAATGGGAAATTTTAGGCTTATTTCCATCGTGGGATTTGTTTGATGAACCACCCATGTTGTTCTCCATTTTCTACTTCTTGTCACTGGGACCATGAGAACACTAATAGTCTCCAATCTCTATTTAAACTTCGAGGGCACAACAGACAACTTTTTTATTGCTGTTGATGTCTCGAATCGCCGATTCTTTTTGTAGAATCAGATTTAGTTCACAAAATAAAAGATCCACATTTCTTTCGGAGTTCATGACAAAGCCAATGACGTACCTTGAAAGCCTTGCAAATTTTTCTTCATACGCCTTGATGGACTAATATTATTTCATCTTGAGTTCGAGGAATTCTCATTCCATCTTGAGACAAAAGGTTTGAAGAAAATATATGTTGAAAGACACCCTCTTGAATTCCTCCCTGTCCATGGAATCAACTTATTCTTGGGAATTTGTATTCTTTATCAGTGTCCACCACTGATTAGCTTCCCCATCAAAACGATAGACCGTCAGTACAACTTTGTCTTCAGTAGAGCATTGGAGGATGGAGAATATCATTTCAATAGAGTTAATCCACTGTTCCACGAAGAGAGGATCAGAAGATCCGCAAAACATGGGAGGCCTTTTACATGTGAAGTATTCTATGAAAACATTCCCTTTTCTTGGAGGAGGTGTGAATTCCGCCAGATTCATGTTATTACACATAACTTGAACCAGCTGAGCAAGTACTGTCATGAATTTTTGAGCACCCTCTCCCATCATATTAGGCATATCATTAGGTAAATATTCACATTTCCCATTAAATTGGTTGTTAGAACGTGTTCTTGAATTTCATTCTATTAACTAAGAAAAATAACATATAATTAGAGGTCATTAATACAAAACTATTGAGCATAAAAAAGAATACTTTGAACATAAAAGGATAAACTTATAAAGAAGAAGTATATCCTAACATGTGATTTCGTAAGTTTAAACCTAGATTATCCTCAATCTATTTTTTAACATATATTCTTATGTGTGATTTTTCATTAATAATGGTTTGTAATAACCTCATGAATCTACCAAAGAATACCCCCCAGGAGTGTCATAACCCAGAGTGCAGCAAGGCTCATTGTCTTGTACCATGATACTCTGGGTCAAGCCCAGAACTCTTGGTCAGAGATTTCACTCCTAGGAACATCTGTGCCAGAGCCACCTCTGCATGCTCATATCAATACATGGATGCAATTGCTTGATAAACCACTTACTCAATTCTAACATAATTTATGAATATTTTATTATACTTAGTCTCATCTTTAAGGTTCTCACTAAGGTGCTCTATTCCAAATTTCTAAAAATAACTAGACCATCTTCTGATACCAACTATAGTGATTCAAACCTTTTATATATAACATTACATGATTTTAAGCATAATTATACAACATATAATAAACCAAGGATCGTTATTTCTTGTGTCTTAGAAGACTAGGTACAAAATACATAAAACATGGGGTAAAAAAACTTCTTTATTTAATCTCCATACATAGCTCCTAACGTCCATTGATCCCTAACATCTGTATAGGGTACCCTAGGGAACACATGAACAAAGGGATGTGCTAAAAATCCCTGTAAGGGAATAAACATAAGGATACATCTTAAGCACATGAGTTAGAAGGCATGAAATATTGATAAAAAATCATGGAAGATATGAAATCATATTATTTAAGAATGGGATCATATAACCATGTAATTATATAAATGTGGCATAATCATAGAACATTTCTTTAGTATGGGTCAAGTCTAACCACCGCTCCCATTTCCCATTTTAGTACGGGTCAAGTCTAATGGCCAATCCCATTTCACATCGCATCTCATTAGACATAACATTACCCAATTAATTGGAGCACTATCTGGGCGCAACTATCTCAAAAATTTTGTGAATATTCGTGCCACATTAATAATCATTCCATACCTATTATCATACATAATCAAACAAATATAAACATAAGGGTTCCCATGTAAAGAATTAGGTACCACAACCATGACATAAATCATAACCAATGGGCATATCATGGAAGTGTCCATGAAACAATGGAATTATACATGGAAATTCAAGAGGCCTATATCATGTTACGTGATGTCAAAAAAGAGTCATAACAATTAAGAAATGTGTTTTGGAAATTTTAGCATTAAAAAATTTTGTGCGGTTTTAAGGAAAGTACTATAGAGATTTTAAAATATAAATGGGAATAATATTTTATATAAAACTAGAAGTGAACCAAGAATGTTTTCATAAAAAAATACTGATTTTATAAATACAATGATGTCTTAAAACATAAGATTTATGGCACTTGAAATCAGGTAATAATTCACAATTTTCCCTTAAAACATGATTGCTTATCGTGGGGTATCGAGGTAGGAATCACTAAAACACATGTATATCCCCAGAAGAGAATGTAACGACCCAATATTTTTTTTAATGGAAATTACTTTCTTCTAAATATGTCAAAATCACTTGATATCACGACATAATTAACTACTAAGTACAATGTGATCCTTAAAACATAAGTTTGTCACTTTTGGGAAGTGAATTTCAAAAATCCGACACACACAGTTGCGATCAGTAAGTTATATAGAGTCTAGTAAGGGAAAAATTAATTTTTTGTGAATAATAACCTACCCTTACGAATAGTAATGTACCCTTATGAATAGTGATATACCCTAATGAATAGTAAACTTACTTATGATAGAATATAAATAATGTTCAAGTGTAAGTACAATATATATGTTTTAAAATAAGTAAACAAATGTTTTAAAACTATTGTTTTTAAAATAAATTATGATTTAATTAAATATTAAATTAATAATATTTAAAAAATCATTATTTAAAAATAGGCTTCATTTTTTGATTCTACACGTTGAAAAATGGTTAGGGTAATTTTTTGGGATTTTTCTGAAATACTTGAATTTTTTATGAACAGTGACATACCATAAATTTGCAAAATAAGATAAATACACTAATTATAGAGTCATGTGTGATGTTCTTATGATATAATCCCAATTGGTTTGGGATAAAATGATTAAATAACTATCCTTGGCCATGGAATACTCACTATTCCTTGTCTTTAGGAGAAATAATAAATTAATGAGTTTTATATTAAGAAATCACCTCTCTCCTTCACTATAAAACCCCCTCTCACCCCCCTTCCATTCACTCCTCTCAAGCCTTGTTCCTTCTCCAAATTATATTTAAATACCTTCCAAAACTCCTCTCCCATGTCTAGAAATTTTTGGTCTCAGAAAACACCAAAGCCTCTCCCTTAAAGAGGCTCTCAAGGAAGTTTGGTTCAAGAGGTAAACTCCTCTTTCTAATTATTTGTCTTTCCCTTCAAGTCCATTTGTTTTCATTTTCTATTAGCTATCCTTATCCAAATTTTGTGATCATTCCAGTACATTATATGTACTGGAATCTTTTAATTATAGTGGAATAAGTAATCATCATGTCTCCCTTTTACCTTCTTTTATACTAGTATTAAGAACACCATTTGAGATGTGTTAAATTTACACATTCAAGGACGATGTAATTTCGATTTCTATTATCATTCTCAATTGTGGTCTTGAAACCATTCATGTTATGGTTGAAGAAGATTATTATATATAATATAAACTATTTAATATTATGTAATCCCTTTTTACAAATGGTATTAGGTTATAAAGAAAAATGAGTTTGTTGTAATCAAAACCCACAAATTAACCGAAACAATTATCATTAATGTTCTATATGATAATTCATCCTCTTTCCATGAAACCAAGATATATAAATGACCAATAACACCTATTTATGTTCATAAATAATATACAATTTCAATTCTTTAGATTTACATTCATTCCACATACTTAAGAACAAGTGAACTGAAGATGAGAATAACGAAAATGAACACTCCAAAGCAACAGAATTCGAAACAATAACTTATCAATAAAAACATAAATGAACGAACTATAATTGTTATAAAATAAATATTAGTCTAATAGGTTCTTAAATATTCTATTAATAAGTATAATTTCATATTCCAGGTGCTTAATTTTGAGAGAGGAACACATTCTTAGTTAAGGTAAGGGTTTTCCACCTGAAATTCCATTTTCATTCGGGTTACTTTCATTATCTGATTACCTTAATGAAATTCTTATTTATTGAAATATGATCCTCATATATTCTGTGTGATTATTAGATATATTTTTACAAACCAGAAACCTTCCTTATTTTATGGATAGTTACACTTTTTAAAAAAATCTTTCAAAATTGTTTCCAAAATACATGTTCGATTCAAGAGAATTTCTCAAATTTTGACATATTTTCAATGGAACTCTATAACCTAGTTTGGAAACCTTTATCTTTATAAAATCACTCATTTTATTATGAAAATAATATCTTACCTCACTTCTGGTTATATTAAAGGATTTTTTCCAAAAGAACTGTTCTTTTTGAAAATAAAAGAGTATTTATCTCAAGAATTGCTTAATGATTTTATAAGAGAGTTTTCATCTAATTCAGCACTCTTGTTGATTAACTAGTATAATTGGGTTTAATAATTTATGAAGTCATCTACCATATTTTATTTAATGGTTTTGACTAACTCTATGGTGGATGATCTATTCTAAAACCATTCACCATATCACTCGGAATGGTTAGTGTTTTTTGTTTAATGATTAGGGAAAGTTAGTTACATTTCATATGATAGTTTCAATATTAATGTATATGTTGTTTATGTTTATCCCTGCTCAAATGAAGAATGAATTGGACTTATTATGTGATGGGTGGGGCCCACAATATCCCCTCAATGCATCGGTAGGTCTCATGAGACAAACTATGGTCTTGGCACGAGGCCTTGAGAAAATGATTATTTATGGTCCTAGCATGAGGCCTGGACAGTATGGTTATGATATCTGGCATATGAAATTCCATCATTATGATTCTAGTATTTGAAGATCATGTGGTTATTCGACTAGTAGAATACCCATGATTATGTTTAATTATGGCATTATTTATTCATCTCATATTTTTTCCATAATGTGTTCAAGTTCATTATTAAAGGCATGTGTTTTAAATTATTCACCATGTCTTATTTTTATGATATCTTTCACTATATTTCATACTCTTACTGAGAATTTGAGCTCTCCCCTTTTTTATGATTCATTTTTCTCAGTACAAGAAAAAGTAAATTATGAATGACATGCAAGCATAATCTAGTATACATGATGTTGCTAATGGAATAATTTAGTTTCGTTTTTTCTTTCCATATGTAATGTTGAACATATGTATGTATCTTGTTTAAAATAATACTAAACTACTTGGTCCTTCAGGATTTTTATTCCTTGTATTTATGCCATCTTAATCTAACAAGGCACCGAAACCAAGAAACTGGGGTCGGGTCCTTACAGTTGGTATCATTGGAAGTTTAGTAGAAAACATGGAAACTAGATTTAGAAAACAATGATTAAGGAGGAGTCCCTAAGATAGAAATTGAGGATAAACATACGAGAATGTGTGGGTATTTGGGTAAGTAATAGATTATGGGGATCATTCAAGCAATACATCCCTGTCTGGATACCATCAGGTAGAGGTGGCTCTAGAACAGATGTACCTAGGAGTGAAGGCTCTGAAAAAGAGTTTCAAGCTTGACCCGGGGTATCCTAGTATACGACAATGGGCCTTACTGAACTCTGGGTTATAACACTCCTGAGGGATATTCTTAGGATAATTCACATTTTCTTTACAAGAAATTATGAATGAGTTTAATATAAATATTCCTCAAAGAAACTATTTTTGTGAATATGGGGTTAGCCATGCGTAGGATCTCAAATTTTTCTAAGTATTTTGTTATTTTAAGATTATAAATTATGATTTATAACCTAATCTAGTTTATGACATTATCTAGATATGGAGCCAAGTGGAAGGAATGGAAACCACATAAACACACGTGTGCCCTGTAGGGATTTCTCTCCGAATCAAGATAATGATGTTATCTCTAGTTCTAAGAAACTTATAACTATACTGGAACAACTTACTCAGGTTATGAATAATAAACATACCTGTATGGAGCATCCAGATCCACCATGTAGAGGAGCTATGTTATATCTCTTTATGGGACAATAGTTTCCATCATTCAACAGGACTACAAACTCGTTTGTAGTATAGAAGTAGATATGTTCCCTTGAGAAGATATTTCTTGCTTAGGGATGTAATGAAAGAGAGAAGGTTGTCATGGAAATATATCATCTAACGGTATATGTGGATCGGTGGTGGTCATTAATCCAAAAAACAAAGGATGAGGATAAAATAGAAGAGATGGAATGGAGAGATTTTAAGGAAATCTTCTTAAGAAAATATTTCTCTCGCGAGCAGTGAGTAGATATGGAGAAACAATTCTTGAATCTTAGGTAGAAGGAGGATGAAAATGTTCCCAAGTATAAAACCAACTTCACAATGTTATAAAGACATGTTGTGGACTATATACGAGATCCATGGAGAAAAATTGATCGATTCTTCGATGGCCTAAAGCCATTCTTCCAGCAGGCACTGGTATCCCAAAGTTTTTCATCATATGAGGATATTGTTTCTTGTGCTATCAAGACAAAAAAGTAATTCTCTATGCCTTATGACTTCCAGGGAAATCAAGAGAAGAAGAGGGCTACTGAAATCTCTGGGAAAGGAAAAAATGAAACAGGGAAGAAGGGAAGAGTTGAATTTCCACCCTGTGATAATTGTGGAAAGAAAAACCATGGTGCCTGCTTAAAGGGAAAAGTAGTATGCTTCATATGTAGACAGAAAGGCTATCTTGTTGGAGGTTGTAAGTGAAAGAAGGAGGCTAATGATGTTCAATGATATAACTGTCGGGAGATGGGACACTATGCTACATATTGTCCAAAGGGTTAAGAAAACATGCAACAGAAAAGGCCAAGGGGGCAGGGACAAGCTTATGCGATCAAGACTGCAGATATTGAAGTTCCTAATGATGTGGTGGTAGGTACTTTAATCATTTAATCAAATTTATTTAATACTTTATTTGATTATGGATCGTCACATTCATTTTTATCTTCCCAGTTTTCCATAAAAATAAATATGTCCAATTTAATTTAATAGGGGAATTATTAGTCAAAACTCCTAGTGGATGTATCATTGCAACAAAGGAATATCGATTAGTCCCCCTCATGACACATAAAATTTCTTTATATTCTTACCTTATCATCATACCAATGGTCGATATAACATAATTATCGGTATGTATTGGCTATCAATTTATGATGTGAAGATCTATTGTAAGAGGAAGGAAGTTACAATCATTGAGAATGGTGTAGAATCCCTTATATTTTGAGAAGAAATAACTTCGTCTGATTCTCATAATGATCCACCCCCAGTATCTCAACTAAATTCAATTATTGGGGAGGAAGAGAATGAAATATCTATGTGTGAGGAAAAGAATGTTTGAAAATAATATGTACCTATTGTGTAAGAATATATTGATGTCATTCTAGAGGATTTACCTGAACATCCTCCAGAGTGGGAAGTTGAGTTTTCCATTGACTTAATTCCTGGTTCAAGACACATATCTAAGACCCCTTATAGAATGGCCACTATGGATTCAGTGGAGATAAAGAAACAACTAGAGGAACTGAGTGGTAAAGGATTTATTTGACCTAGTGTTTCACTGTGTGGAGACCCTATACTCTTTGCCAAGAAGAAAGTTGGGTGCATGAGGCTATGCATTGATTACAATGAAATAAATTCTATTACAATAATGAATAAGTATCCTCTTCCACAAATTGATGATTTATTTGATGAACTTCATGGAGCATAATATTTTTCGATGATTTATCTACGATCTTGATATTATCAGTTTCTTGTGAGAAAAGAAGACACTCCAAAAACAACATTTCGAACTAGGTATGGGCATTATGAGTTTACAGTAATGCCTTTTGGACTAACTAATGCACCATCTGTTTTCATGGATCTCATGAGAATTGTTTTCAAGAAATATCTTGATGACATTGTAGTGATGTTTATTGAATATATCCACATATAATCTAAAATCCATGAAGATCATGAAAATCACATGGGCACTATTCTGAAGACATTGAGAATGAATAAATTATTTGAGAAGTTTAACAATTGTGATTTCTGGATCCAATCAGTTTCCTTTCAGGGACACATTGTCTCTAAATAAGGAATATCTATAGATCCTATGATGACAAAGGCTGTGCAAGAATGGCCTAATCCAACAAACGTAACTGAGGTACATAGTTTTATTGGTTTAGCAGGTTATTATAGGCATTTCATTCAGAACATTGCCCGTTTAGCCAACCCAATGACCAAGATCACACGAAATGGAGTTAAGTTCATATAGAACAAGGAACGTGAAGTGTGTTTTGATGAATTGAAGAGGAGATTACTGAATTCTCGGATCCAAACTCTACCATCTGGGAATGATGGGTTTGTTATCTATAGTGACACATCAAATAAAAGACATGGTTGTGTCCTTATTCAGAATGATTTAGTGATTGCCTATGCGTCTAGGTAGCATAAAATTTATGAACAAAACTGTCCAACTCATGATCTTGAGTTAGCAGTGGCAATCTTTCCTTGGATGATTTGGAGTCATTACCTCTATGGTGTGAAATGTGAGATATATATAGATCATAAGAGTTTGAAATATATATTCTTACAGAAAGAACTCAATATGAGACAAAGAAGATGGATCGAGATACTCAATGACTATGATTTCACAATACACTACCACCCCATGAAGTCAAATAAGGTAGAAGATGCTTTGAGTAGAAATAACCACGAAATTCTGAACAAGATGAGAGTTAAAAGGGACCCTCTGTTCATGGATCTAGTAAAGATGGATATGAGAATTATCAAGGAAGGTAACATGTCAGTACTTTTTCAAATGGTTTCCAAAATTTCTTTACTAGAAAAGATAATATGTTCTCAGGCTGATGATGAGGAGTTTTAAATGAAAAATAAAGCTATAAATTATGGGAGGTTGACTGAATTCGCATACAAAGGTAACATTTTGAAATTTGGAAATAGGCTTTATGTTCCCGCAATTCCTGAGCTAAAGAGGGAACTATATGATGATTCTCATAGATCTAATTTCATTATACACCCTGGTAGCACAAAGATGTTCAGATATCTAAAGGAATATTTCTGCTGGGAATATATGAAGAGGGAGATTATTGATTACATGTTGAGATGTTAGTTTGTCAATAGGTGAAGTCAGGAAGACAACATCCTGGTGGAGTCATGCAAACCCTTCATATACTTATGTGTAAATAGGGTGATATTACAATGGACATTGTCATGGGGATACCAAATACTCTAAGAAATAATGATATGATATTGGTCATTGTGGACCGTCATACAAAATCTGCACATTTTATTGCTATAAGGGAAGCTTTACCACTTGAACGTTTAACAAGAATATATGTTAATGAAGTTGTAAGATTTCATGGTGTACCCTCATCAATTGTTTCTGATCATGATCCCCATTTTACATCATGATTCTAGAAGAGTCTTCAGAAGGCCCAAGATACTAATCATTGTTTGAGCACTGCCTACCACCCAAAAACTGATAGACAATTAGAACAGACTATTCAAACATTGGAATACATATTGAGGTCTTGTTAACTTGATTTTCAAGGCATGTGGGATCAGTATTTTAATCTCATAGAATTTTCCTACAACAATAGCTTCCATTCATGTAATCAGATGGCACCCTATAAAGCATTATATGGGAGGATATGTTTTACATCAACTTGTTGTGATGATGTTGGTGAAAGAAAGCTCGTGGGGCCGGAACTTGTTGAAGAAACAACGGAAAAGGTGAAGATTATAAAGAACCATATCAAAACAGATCAAAGTAGGAAAAAGAGGTATGCGGATATCTGAATAAAGGATTTGGAATTTCAATAAGGTGATCATGTTTTCTTAAGGGTATCTCTATGGAAGGGTATTATATGATTCAGTTATAAGGGAAAATTAAGTCCCAGGTACATCAGACCTTTTGAAATTTTGGACCGAATTGGAGTCGTAGCTTACCATTTGGTAATGCCGCTATGCCTCTCCAAGGTTCACAATGTGTTCCACGTGCTAATGTTAAGAAAGTACATGACAGACCAAACACATGTACTCACTTATGAAGAAGTAGTACTTGATCTCGATCTATCTTATTTTCAAGAGCCTATCATGATTCTTGATACTAGAGAAAAATTATTGAGAAATTGGAAGAATCATCTTGTAAAGGTTCTATGGAGGAACCATAAGATGGAGGATGCAACATGGGAACCTGAGGAGTTTATGTTAAAGACATACCCAAATATTTTTAGGAAATATTTTGTGAATTTAGAGGATGAAATTTTTATAGGGAGGGGAGAATTTAACAACCCAATATTTTTTTAATGGAAATTCCTTTCTTAAAAATATATCATAATCACATGAAATCACAACATAATTAACTACTATGTGGTATGTGACCCTTAAAACATAAATTTGTTGCTTTTGTGAAGTGAATTTCAAAAATCTGATATACACAATTGCGATCAGTATGTTATTAGAGTCCAATAAGAAAAATTTCACTTTTTGGTGAATAGTAACCTACCTTATGAATAGTAACATACCCTTATGAATAGTGATATACCGTAATGAATAGTAACCTTACTTATGATAGAATATAATTAATGTTCAAGTGTAAGTACGATATATCTATGCTTTAAAATAAGTAAACAAAAGATTTAAAACTCTTGTTTTTAGAATAAATTATTATTTAATTAAATATTAAATTAATAATATTTAGAAAATTATTTTAAAAAAATGACTTTATTTTTGGATTCTACACGTCGAAAAATGGTTGGGGTAATGTTTCGATATTTTTCTGAAATACTTGAATTTTGGATGAATAGTGACATACCATAAATTGCTAAATTAAGATAAATACACTAATTATAGAGTCATGTGTGATGTTGTACTGATTTAAGCCCACTTGGTTCGGGATGACATGATAAAATTACTATTATTGGTAATGGAATACTCAATATTCCTTGTCCTGAGGAGAAATAATAAATTAATGAGTTTTATATTAAGAAATCTCGTCTCTCTTTCACTATAAAAACCCTCTCACACTCCCCCTTCCATTCACACATCTCAAGACATGTTCCTTCTCCAAATTCTGTCCAAATACCTTAGCAACCTGCTCTACCGCGACCAGCAAGCTTTGGTCTCATAAAAAGTCCAACACCTCTCCCATAAGGAGGCTCACAAGGAAGTTTGGTTCAAGAGGTAAACTCCTCTTTTCAACTCTCTGTCTTTCGTTTCAAGTCCATTTGTTTTCTTTTTTCTATTACCTCTCCTTGTAACACCCCAGGTAAATAAAGAATATGACATTTTCATATTTATCCATATTTGTTAATAAAATATTTATATGACTTTAAAGGGGACGCTATGCTCGATGGCATACCCAACACGCAACAACGAGTTTCTTGGGAATCTTACGTTGCACTCTAATAATAATATAATATTATTTTAAATGGCAGTTAACATGTAGCCGTTGTATTGGTGGGAATGGATATAAATAACTAAAATATTATTATATATGTTTTTAAATGTTTTTACATTTATCTAATAAAAGATAAAGGCTTAAAATACAGAAAGAATTCAATTTTAGGCGTATATGCCCTGGTTTTCACTAAAGGTTCACTTATCACCTTTTGATGGTGAACCATCATTAAATATAGTTTTGTTCACTCTTATACATTCTATTGGACCAAATAAAACTCTTCTTTAGAATCAGGACATCAAAATTTACTTTGTGTAAATTTTTGTTATCTTTCCGATAAGTTCTTTTTTTAATGAATAGTGTAAAATGTTGTATTTTAATTCAAAACTTTTTTTTAATCTAATTTATTTATGTGATTAGATTATCTTTTGAATTTTTTTTAAAGTTAAATTAGAATATATTTTTACCATTAAATCCAATAGTGGTCGTTGGAATTAATTTCACTTTGAATTCAGACTTAAACTAGTGTCAATCTTTTGATACTTATTATTTCATAAAAACACGCTATTTGCTCTGACAGTGGGAATTAATTATTAAATTAATTAATGTGACTTATATGTTTTTAATTTTGTAAAATAGACTTCATTTTTGAATTCGGAATATCAAATATAGCTTAGGGTGAATTTTTGGGATTTTTTTCTGAAAAACATCAATTTTTGATGAATAGTGAAACCACTAAGTGGTACTTATAAAAACTGATTTTTCCGTTTAAATGAAAATTTTCCATCTTTTTGTTTTGAATTTCAAAAATCCGACATACATGGTTTTCATTAAGAAGTAAAATGTGGTTCAATGAGATAAAAATAATTTTTTGGTGAATAGTAACTTATTAAGTTTTTAATCGCGATAAGAGGTAATTAGTGCAATTTAAGGCAAAAATGATATTATAATAAAATGAAAATACCTAGACACATGTCCTACCCTTATTTTATGTGTCATGGCCGACCAAGAAAATCCATGGGTCAACTTGGGGACCCCATGGAGCCACTTTGGTTGGAAAATGACATTAATATCTTTTTATTTAAAGTTAAAGTAAAAATGACACACACATTAGATGTTTTACTAAAACAATTTTTACATGGGGTTATACAAGTCCGATATTTAACTATAAATTTTCATTAGAAAGATAAAACTCTTTCCTACATCATAGTAGTTTTTTTATAATTTTTAGACATTAAATAAATTAAAATATTTATGACATCATGATGATGCAGCGATGACCTCATTATTTGACGATTTAAATAAAATGGAAAGATAATGTAATATCTAAGACCTACACATGTCCAAAACCTATTGGATGAGTGGATTTAAAACCCTTATCACCTTATCCTTGAATTATATCAATGTGGGACCTTTTGAATCCGAAACTCATTTTAAATTAAAGTAACTTATCTTTACTTTCCAAGAGTGCCCCTCCTCTCCTCTTATAAAAGGCCCCCACCTCAACCTATTTACCCACACTCCCAAAGCCTTTGGCTCGGCCAACCCCTACCCATTTTGTCTCTACACTTCCCTATCTAACTCTTTGAAGCCTAACTTTGGGCATAAGGCTTCCCAAGGAAGCCTTTGAGCTCAAACCAATGGGAGTTACCCGATTTTAAGGTAATGTCTTCACTTGAGTCCGTTTGTTTTATTTTGCTTCTCCAACCCCCTAAACTCTTTTTATTATTTTCTTTTGTAAAAAATCCAATATCCTAAATGTACTAGGATGTTGTTATAAGAAGTATTCGAGCTACACTTACACACACCTACATCTAATGGTTAAAGAACATACTGTTTCTGTGGATGGCGAACTTCTGCCTCCCGAAACGATGATTGTTCAACATTCTTTTAACACCTTAAAAGGTGGCCATTAAGATGAAAATATATTTATATATGATATATAATATGTTTATGTTTTCCTTAAGCTTATGTACTTTTCTTTTTGGGCATACCTTTATGGTTTCCATTATGGGTAAACACGATATCTTCATTTAAGGAAGTGCGGACTACCGCCCCCGCAAAGTGATGTGATTCGTTAATGCCATATGTGGGACGTGTAAAGGATGGATTTAAAGTAATTATATATGATGTTATACTGGAATTATAATATACCTCTATATAATTATTATTTCTTTCCATTAAATTATGAGATTGAAATGAAAGTAGCATTCATGCGTACGTACGGCTTACCGTCTCCATGAACGGTGCACTTCATTTCTTATCCCCAAATGTAACGTACTATTAAAAGTACATGTATATAATGGATATATATAATGAATGATTTATCTAAATGATGAATATAATTCTGGAATTAAAATATACATACCTCTCATTTAGGTTTAATTCCATTAATATGAAAAATAAATGAAAGTAGCGTTCATGTGTACGTACGACTTACCGTCTCCATGAACGGTGCATTTCATTTCTTACCTCGAAATGATTATGTAATATTATAAATACATTTATATTCTGGATATATATGATATATATTATATCCAAATCAGGAATGTCATTCTGGATATAAGGATCCTTTGACCACACGAACAACATGTAATTGTAAGAAGTCCACTTTCGACTTAAGAACCAAATATCGACAAAACAAACATTATTAACTTAAATGGTTACATAATGTTTATAACATGGAAATAAGTGATATAAAAGGAATAATGAACCTTAAAAAGGTTCTTAATCAAGTATAAATTAACTCATGTTTATTATTCAGGATGTTAAAGAACGATCAAGTCAAGTCGGACCCGAGGTAAGGGATCCTACTCCTCTCTTTCTTTTTAAGTACACTCTTTTATGTCATTCCTTTTAAAGCTCATCTTTCTTGTTATTGGTATGATCTTTTATATTACTATTACTGTAATTTTTATGTTCATGTTATGAGAGACCCTATTCTCTCTCATCAATCCATTTTTGAAGTTTTGAGTGGCGCCGTTAGGCTGCCGAATTTTTGTAAGAGATCTAACCTCTCTCTTTCTTTTTAAGTACTCTCCTTTATGTCACTTCTTTAGAGCTCATCTTTGTTATTATGGGGGATGTTCTTTTATATTCCTCTTTCTGTACATTTTATTGTAATATGATGAGAGACCATATTTGATCTCATAAATCCATTTTTGGAAGTTTTATGTGGCGCCGTTAGGCTGCCGAGTTTTCGTAAGGGATTTTTCATCTCACTTTTATTGCCGTGAGATTTATGCAACATTTGCCACAATTTCCTTTGAGTGGTGTATGTACTGCCCATTATTCTACTCTTTGTGTAATATAATTTCGTTTATGAGTATTTACATCAATTATTTATTGTCCTTATTTCAGGGGGTGTATGTTTTGAAAGATACCCAAGTCAGTAAGGGAACCTTTCACCCTCCTCTTTTTTAAAAGGATTCTTTTGTTGGGTCTTTTAAATTACATATTGTTATGTTGGGATATGTTCTAATATATCCTTATTGATGTAAATTTTATGTCCAAGTGATGATATAGACTTTTTATCTCTCATTAACTCATTTTGATGTGACGTCGTTAGGCTGTCAAGGGAACTTCTTAACCCAATTTCGATTTCTTTGGGTTCAACATGTAGTTATTTAATATGTCATCCATTGAATATGTGTGAATGAACATTGATTATTTTACACTTAATATCCACTTATATTTGGCGTATTCGTTTGTCACACATAATTATGTAATTGATTTATCCTTAAACCACGGATACCGTCTTTGTATGGGACTTCGTCTCAATCTCCTTTCATTGAGGCATATTTTGTTTTATACACAACCTTATTTTATATGGTGTATAAACCCCTTTGACTTTTACATTTATCCAAAAAGAATCTTTTTTATACGAAGCGTTTTACTAAACGACAAAAGGGAATGTTTTTGTTGTACGTATGCGGCGACAATGACTTCTCCGCCGCCATGACCATTATTTGAGTTTCGGCTTCCTCTACAAGCCATACCTTTTTTTAAAAGAAAAATAAATACCATGATTTACTTTTATTTTATTTTGTTATTGAAAATTGTTTTCATAATGTTTTTATATCAATGTGTTGTATTGATATATTGTGATTGAAAGGTGGAAATGTTATGTTTCCTTTATGCATGTTTTATGTGATACGATTATGTTGAGGTTCTTGGGAATTATTATGAAGACTGGTGGTTCCGTTATAAACTAAGGGCGGGTGAGCCCGATATATCTCTCCAATGCATTGGGTAATGTGAAGGAGTGAAACGTTAAGGTTTATCCGAAGAGATTTAGGGAATATACTGTGATGGGTATTCCAAACGTAACCAAGAGGGTTACTCCCTACGTAAGAATGTTATGAATGCCTCAAGTTACCTATATGTCTTATGATTTCTATGATTTATTCATGGTTTGATGAGGTATGTTGAAGTGCCTATGTTTTATGGGTAAAGTATGATTTCATTCTTATGTATATATGAACTCATGTTTCCTTTCCATATTTTTATAACCCTTACTGAGCTTTTTATACTCATCCCATGTTCTTGAAATGTTTTTCACAGGTCAAGGGAAAGGTACATGATGTGATGATAGTGTCAAGGATGTGTCAAGAAATAATCCGTGTTTTATTTTAAATATGTTTCCGTTGATGGGAAGAATGAATACTGTCTTTTATGTAACCACTTTGTTTAAATGTGGAATGTAATGCAAGTTTCATGATCTAATTCTCTAAAACTCTAAACCTGAAAAGATCCTCAATGTGTAATCTTGTAATAACTCAAGATTAAGTAAGGTTTAAGTCTGGGGCCTTATAGTTGGTATCAATGGTCGGTTTAGATAACTTTAGAGGTTAGGGTATTCTCTAAGCATAAGTGACATTACCATAATGGTTAGGATTTCAGAAAGAGCCCTAGTTTTAGATAAAGTGAATGAGTAAGTAAATCTTAGTGTTTACCTTCCTCATTAGTACATGATGGTTTTGTTGATATACTCACACTGACATTTCTGTTTTTAGTGAATGGATGGATCTCGCAGGCACCAAAGTGACAATTGGTTTGAAGGAAACTATGGTGGTTCTCTGATTAAGAGACTTGATGAAATGGGGTATTCAATGAGGAAACTCGTGGTTGTTCTAAACCAACTATCAAGGAGTCATGATCAACCACGTGAACCTTGGTATGTTCTATAATGCATCATGTACGAGATGACCAATCGATGTGGAAGTTCATGTAATAATTAAAAAGGTAACCATTAGGGTTTATATGATCCTTACTTTTGAGGTAATTATGGGTTATTATATGTTATGATGGAAAATGAAAGGCATGAGATAAACCATAGGTTAAAATATGTTATGTTTATTTTTTAAGATTTTATCTCGTTTTGGGAAATGTTTTGAGAATTATATAGTTTTAGAAAAAGGACAACACGAAGACCATGTGACAACCCGTCGCGTCGGACAATGCTGCGGGAATCGAACCCACAACCAAAGTGCGACTGGTATTTATCGCCTACCACTGGACTACGTGAAGTCCATGGTTAGTTTGACTGATTTTTTCTAGTTATATGATTTTATGAATTAACAGTATGTTGATTTTGGGTTATTTATGAAAATGATTAACCTATCATGGAGGATATGTGATTAGGTTAATTACTTTTCAATACGAGACTTTAGGAGCAACTGATGTTGTTTGGAGATAAATGTTACGATTTAACTTGGAAGACTATGTGACTAAATCTTTCAAATATTTTGGTTTCAATCTTATATTGGTTTACTTTGAATAATTTTATGGAAAAATTGTTTATCTAATTGTCCTCGTTGAACTTTGGGTTTTTTTGGACAAATTTTGGAGGTTAAGAATAGATTTTCTTTTTATAAAGGGTTATCCTTTTCTGGATTATCTGATCTTGTACTAGACTTTTTGGTTTTGGTTTTGGTTAAAGTCTAAAGACATGTGAAGTATATAGTTCTCTTTTGTGGATTAGGTGATTCTCTAAAAGTTGATTATAGTACTCTTAATGTGAACAAGTCTTCCTAAATACTCACCTTTTGGAGAAAATATGAGTTTGTGTAAGGAATCTAATAAAAGTTGAAAGTCAAAATGATAAGTGATTATGTTTACTTATGAATAAATTCCCCAATAAAAAGTATCTTAAAACAAAAATGTTGTCAATTAACTTTTCCTACTGGGGAATCGAATACTGTTTAACCCATCACAAGTTTGTGATTTTCTCATGGTTACCTTTCTCCTAAACATGTTTTCTATCACTCTTCATCAGAACATGACACTATGTTTTTTCTTCCATGTCCATGTTTTCATACTTGTAATCATAGTATGGGTTAACTTAGGTGACCTTGGTACTTATCTTTCTTTATTTTAAAGTGATTGTTTTACCGACTCTTCTTTCGAAGTGGGACTTTCAAGGATGTTTCCAAGCTCAATTTTAAAATTGCGAGGACGCAATTCCCAAAAGGGGGGAAGGATGTAACACCCCAGGTAAATAAAGAATATTAAATTTTCATATTTATCCATATTTGTGACTAAAATATTAATATGAATTTAAAGGGGACGCTATGCTCGATGGCGTACCCAACACGCAACAACGAGTTTCTTGGGAATCTTATGTTGCACTCTAATAATAAAATAATATTATTTTAAATGGCAGTTAACATGTAGCCGTTGTATTGGAGGGAATGGATAGAAATAACCAAAATATGTTTATATATGTTTTTAAATGTTTTTTCATTTATCCAATAAAAGATAAAGGCTTAAAATACAGAAAGAATTCAATTTTAGGCGTATATGCCCTAGTTTTCACTAAAGGTTCACTTATCACCTTTTGATGGTGAACCGTAATTAAATATAGTTTTGTTCACTCTTATACATTCTATTGGACCAAATAAAACTCTTCTTTAGAATCGGGACATCAAAATTTACTTTGTGTAAATTTTTGGTATCTTTTCGATAAGTTCTTTTTTTAATGAATAGTGTAAAATGTTGTATTTTAATTCAAAACCTATTTTTAATCTAATTTATTTATGTGATTAGATTATCTTTTGAATTGGTTTTAAAGTGAAATTAGAATATATTTTTACCATTAAATCCAATAGTGGTTGTTGGAATTAATTTCACTTTGAAATCAGACTTAAACTAGTGTCAATCTTTTGATACTTATTGTTTCATAAAAACACGCTATTTTCTATGACAGCGGGAATTAATTATTAAATTAATTAATATGACTTATATGTTTTGAATTTTGTAAAATAGAATTCATTTTTGAATTCTGAATATCAAATATATCTTAGGGTGAATTTTTGGGGTTTTTTCTGAAAAACTTCAATTTTTGATGAATAGTGAAACCACTAAGTGGTACTTATAAAAACTGATTTTTCCGTTTAAATGAAATTTTTCCATATTTGTGTTTTGAATTTCAAAAATCCAACATACATGTCTGTCATTAAGAAGTAAAATGTGGTTCAATGGGGTAAAAATTATTTTTTGGTGAATAGTAACTTATTAAGTTTTTAATCGCGATTAGAGTTAATTAGTGCAATTTAAGGAAAAAATGATATTATAATAAAATGAAAATACCTAGACACATGTCCTACCCTTATTGGATGTGTCATGGCCAACCAAGACAATCCATGGGTCAACTTGGGGACCCCATGGAGCCACTTTGGTTGGAAAATGACATTAATATCTTTTTATTTAAAGTTAAAGTAAAAATGACACACACATTAGAGGTTTTACTAAAACAATTTTTAAATGGGGTTATACAAGTACGATTTTTGACTATAAATATTAATTAGAAAGATAAAAAGATTTCCTACATCATAGTATTTTTGTTATAATTTTTAGACATTAAATAAATTAAAATATGTTTGACATCATGATGATGCAGCGATGACCTCATTATTTAATGATTTACATAAAATGGAAAGATAATGTAATATATAAGACCTAAACATGTCCAAAACCTATTGGATGAGTGGATTTAGAACAGTTATCACCTTATCCTCGAATTATATCAATGTGGGACCATTGTAATCCGAAACTCATTTTAAAATAAAGTAACTTATCTTTACTTTCCAAGAGTGCCCCTCCTCTCCTCTTATAAAAGGCCCCCACCTCAACCTCCTTACCCACACTCCCAAAGCCTTTGGCTCGGCCAACCCCTGCCCATTTTGTCTCTAAACTTCCCTATATTACTCCTTGAAGCCTCACTTTGGGCATAAGTCTTCCCAAGGAAGCCTTTGAGCTCAAACCAAAGGGAGTTACCCGATTTTAAGGTAATGTCTTCACTTGAGTCCGTTTGTTTTATTTTGCTTCTCCAACCCCCTAAAATCATTTTATTATTTTATTTTGTAACAAATAAAATATCCTCAATATACTAGGATGTTGTTTTAATAAGTATTCGAGCTAAAGTTACACACACCTACATCTAATGGTTAAAGATATACTGTTTCTGTGGATGGCTAATTTCTGCCTCCCGAAACGATGATTGTTCAACATTCTTTTAACACCTTCAAAGGTGGCCATTAAGATGACACTATATTTATATATGATATATAATATGTTTATGTTTTACTTAAGATTATGTATTTTTCTTTTTGGGAATACCTTTATGGTTTCAATTATGGGTAAACACAATATCTTCATTTAAGGAAGTGCAGACTACCGCCCCCTCAAAGGGATGTGATTCGTTAATGCCATATGTGGGATGTGTAAATGATGGATTTAAAGTTATTATATATGATGCTATACTGGAATTATAATATAACTCTATATCATTATTATTTCATTCCATTAAAGTATGAGATAGAAATGAAAGAAGCGTTCATGCGTACGTACGGCTTACCGTCTCCATGACCGGTGCATTTCATTTCTTATCCCCAAATGTAATGTACTATTAAAAGTACATGTATATAATGGATATATATAATAAATGATATATCTAAATGATGAATATAATTCTGGAATTAAAATATACATACCTCTCATTTAGTTTTAATTCCATTAATATGACAAAGAAATGAAAGTAGCATTCATGTGTATGTACGGCTTACCATCTCCATGAATGGTGCATTTCATTTCTTACCTCGAAATGATTATGTAATATTATAAATACATGTATATTCTGGATATATATGATATATATTATATACAAATCAGGAATGTAATTCTGGATATAAGGATCCTTTGACCACACAAACAACATGTAATTGTAAGAAGTCCACTTTGGACTTAAGAACCAAATATCGACAAAACAATCATTATTAACATACATGGTTACATAATGTTTATAACATGGAAATAAGTGATATAAAAGGAATAATGAACTTTAAAAATTTTCTTAATCAAGTATAAATTAACTCTAGTTTATTATTCAGGATGTTAAAGAACGATCAAGTCAAGTTGGACCCGAGGTAAGGGATCCTACTCCTCTCTTTCTTTTTTAAGTACACTCTTTTATGTCATTGCTTTTAAAGCTCATCTTTCTTGTTATTGGGATGATCTTTTATATTAATATTACTGTAATTTTTATGTTCATGTGATGAGAGACCCTATTCTCTCTCATCAATCCATTTTGGATTTTTTGAGTGGCACCGTTAGGCTGCCGAATTTTCGTAAGAGATCTAACCTCTCTCTTTCTTTTTAAGTACTCTCCTTTATGTCACTTCTTTTAAGCTCCTATTTGTTATGATGGGGGATGTTCTTTTATATTAATATTTCTGTAAATTTTATTGTAATATTATGAGAGACCCTATTTGATCTCATCAATCCATTTTTTGAAGTTTTAAGTGGCGCCGTTAGGCTACCGAGTTTTCGTAAGGGATTTTTCATCTCACTTTTATTCCCGTGAGATTTATGCTACATTTGCCACAATTTCCTTTGAGTGGTGTATGTACTACCCATTATTCTACTCTTTGTGTAATATACGTTCGTTTATGAGTATTTACATCAATGATTTATTGTCCTTCTTTCATGGGGTGTATGTTTTGAAAGATACCCAAGTCAGTAAGGGAACCTTTCACCCTCCTCTTTTTTAAAAGACTTCTTTTGTTGGGTCTTTTAAATTACATATTGTTATGTTGGGATATGTTCTCATATATCCTTATTGATGTAAATTTTATGTCCAGGTGATGAGATACACTTTTTATCTCTCATCAACTCATTTTGATGTGACGTCGTTAGGCTGTCAAGGGAACTTCTTAACCCAATTTCGATTTCTTTGGGTTCAACATATAGTTATTGAATATGTGATCCTTTGAATATGTGTGAATGACCTTTGATTATTTTACACTTAATATCCACTTATATTTGCTGTATTCATTTGTCACACATAATTATGTAATTGATTTATCCTTAAACCAAGGAAACCGTCTTTGTATGGGACTTCGTCTCAATCTCCTTTCATTGAGGCATATTTTGTTTTATACACAACCTTCTTTTATATGGTGTATAAACCCCTTTGACGTTTACATTTATCCAAAAGGAATATTTTTTATACGAAGCTTTTTACTAAACAACAAAAGGGAATGATTTTGTTGTACGTATGAGGCGACAATGAATTCTCCGCCGCCGTGACCATTATTTGAGTTTCAGCTTCCTCTACAAGCCATACCTTTTTTTAAAAGAAAAATAGATACCATGTTTTAATTTTATTTTATTTTGGTATTGAAAATTGTTTTCATAATGTTTTTATATCAATGTTTTGTATTGATATATTGTGATTGAAAGTTGGAAATGTTATGTTTCCTTTATGCATGTTTTATGTGATACGATTATGTTGAGTTTCTTGGGCATTATTATGAAGACGGGTGGTTCCGTGATAAACTAAGGGCGGGTGAGCCCGATATAGCTCTCCAATGCATTGGGTAACGCGAAGGAGTGAAACATTAAGGTTTCTCCGAAGATATTTAGGGAATATACTGTGATGGGTATTCCAAATGTAACCAAGAGGGTTACTCCCTACGTAAGAATGTTATGAATTCCTCAAGTTACCTATATGTCTTATGATTTCTATGATTTATTCATGGTTTGATGAGGTATGTTGAAGTGCCTATGTTTTATGGGTAAATTATGATTTCATTATTATGTATATATGAACTCATGTTTCCTTTCCATATTTTTATAACCCTTACTGATATTTTTATTCTCATCCCAAGTTTTTGATATGTTTTTCACAGGTCAAGGGAAAGGTACATGATGTGATGATAGTGTCAAGGATGTGTCGAGAAAGAATCCGTGTTTTATTTTAAATATGTTTCCGTTGATGGGAAGAATGAATACTGTCTTTTATGTAACCACTTTGTTTAAATGTGGAATGTAATGCAAGTTTCATGATCTAATTCTCTAAAACTCTAAACCTGAAAAGATCCTCAATGTGTAATCTTGTAATAACTCAAGATTAAGTAAGGTTTAAGGCTGGGGCCTTATACTCCATATCAAAATTTTGTGATGACTTAAATACCTTATACGTACTAGAGTTTTTTCATGATAGTGGAATAATTTATCATCATCTCCCCCTTTTTACCTTATTTTATACTAGTAGCAAGAACACCATTCGAGATGTGTCAATTTTACACATTCACAGACGATGGACTTTCAATTTCTATTATCATTCTCAATTTGGGCCATGAAACCATTCTAGTTATGGTTGAACCATATTATTATAAATAATATAACCTATTTATGATTCTTTAATCACTTTATACAAATGGTATTAAGTTATAATGAAAAATGAGTTCGTTGTAATCAAAACCCACAAATTAACCGAAAAAATTATCATTAATGTTTATATAAAAATTCATAATTTTTCCAAGAAAACAAGTTATATAAATTAACAATAACACCTATTTATGTTCATAAATAACATATAATTTCAATTCTTGAGATTTACATTCATTCCACATACTTAAGAACAAGTGAACCGAAGATGAAAATAAAGAAAATGAACACTCCAAAGCAACAGAATTCGATACAATAACTTATCAATAAGAACATAAATGAACTAACCAGAACTGTGATAAACTAAATATATGTATAATAGGTTTATAAATAAGTTATTAATAAGTATAATTTCATATTCCAGGTGCTTATGTTCTGGATAGGAATGCATTCGGAGTTAAGGTAAGGGTTTTTCGACCCGAACTTCCATTTTCGTTTGGGTTAATTTAATTGTCTGATTACCTCAATGAAATTATTATTTATTATTATGAGCTCCTCTTATATTTTGTGTGAGTATTATATATAAGTTTATAAACCGGAACCATTACTTATTTTGTGGATAGTTACACGTTTTAAAAGGACCTTTCAAAATTGTTTCCAAAAAAGAATCCCGATTCAAGGGAGTTTCACAATTTTTTACATATTTTCTAGGGAACTCTTTAACCAGTTTTTGGAAACCATTATCTTTATAAAATAATTCATTTCATTATTAAAATACTATATTACCTCACTTCTATTTTTATAGAAAGATTATTTCAAAAATAACTATTCATTTCAAAATAAAAGGGTATTTATCTCAAGAATTGATTAATGATTTTATAAGAGTGTTTTCGTCTAATTTAACACTCTTGTTAATTCCATGGTATTATTGGGTTTAATAATTCATGAAGTCATATACCATATTTTATTTAATGATTTATGAAAAATCGTATTGTGGATTATCTATTCTAAAACAATTCATCATATTACTCAAAATGGTTAGTGTTTTATGTTAAATGATTGGGGAAAGTTAGTTAAATTTCATATGATAGTTTCAATATGAATGTATATGTTGTTTATGCTAATTCCCGCTCATATGGGGAATGCATTGGACTTATTATGTGACAGGTGGGGCCCTCTATAGCCCCTCGATGAATCGGTAGGTCTCATGAGACAAAGTATGGTCCTAACACGAGGCCTTGACAAAATGATTATTTATGGTTCTAGCACGAGGCCTGGACGGTATGATGTCTGGAATATAAACTTCCCTCATTATGATGCTAGTATTTGAAGATCATGCAGTTATTCGACTAGTAGAATACCTGTTATTATTTTTTATTATGGAATTATTTATTCAGCACATATTTCGGCCATAATGTGTTCAAGTTCATTATTAAAGGCACATGTTTTCAATTTTTCACCATGTCTTATTTTTGTGATATCATTCACTGTTTTTCTTACTCTTACTGAGCATTTGAGCTCACCCATTTCTTATGTGCAATTTTTCTTGGGACAAGAAGAAGTAAATTATGAATGATATGCAAGCATAATCTAGGACACATGATACTGATAATGGAATAATTTAGTGTCGTTTGTTCCTTTCCATATGTAATGTTGAACTTATCTATGTATCTTGTTTCTAATAATACTAAACTACTTAGTCCTTCGGGATTCGTATTCCGTGTATATATGCCAACATAATCAAATAAGGAACCAACACTGGGAAACTGGGGTCGGGTCCTTACATAGAATGAGGGATATATCTTGGAACACGAATTTGGAGCATTTAAATAGTATGTAGAATTTTTACATAAAATGAAAAGACAACTTCATTTGGGTAAAAATAATGATAGAGAAACCCGATGGAGGAATGGAGGTTTAGGTATAATTCATTACAGATTATTGGCATGGTATCGGGTGTACATAAAAGCGCTTAATGAGAGAGATATGGGGTTTCTCATCAATTATATAAATTTAGGGCAGTATGGGGGAGGTGAGAAAATAGACCTAATAACTTGGTATTACAAATAAAAGGCATAACAAAGAGAAAAATCTTGATTAAGAGAGAAAAGGAGAGGATGCCTTACCTTAAATTCATTGGTGTTCTCCAATTGTTATTAAAGACTAGAATAAAAAAATTAGGCTTATTAATTAATAAGTTCAGAACCTCTTCTATATTTAATTGATTTAGTATAACCCTTTTTAGTTAATTCAATTCCTTCTTTATTAGTTATAATGTTCAATTTCATTGTTCGGGCTCGTTTGTTTACTTGGTTTTAAAAGATCTGTTCACTTATATTTAAGTTCAGATAAACATGATAGATGGAAGTAGTTGTACAGACATTAATTCATATTATATTAGTGAATATCCATGATATTACATGGTTTTAAATTTAATTTTGTTACTTATGTTGATGTTGAACTATTATATAAAACCATTGTGACAACCGTTTTTGTTAATTGGTGGGTTTGATTAAAAATAACATGTTTAAATTTATAACTTAAAACCATTTGTAAAAAAATATTACAGAATAAAAATAGGATACATTACATATATATAATCTGGTTTAACCATAACAAAAATTGTTTCATGACCAAATTTAAAGATGATAATAGAAATTGACAAACCGTTGTCCTTGAATGTACTAAAATGGCACATCTCCAAAGGTGCGTTCATTTCATTCAAACAAAAGGTGAGGAAATAAGAGAATCCCATTAGAATAATATAATTATAGTATATGTATGCTACTAGAGTTATGATACCATTTGGGTTAAGGGAGGTGAGAAAAAACAATAAATAAAATTAGTTAAAAGAAATTTAGTAATTGGAAAGAGGAATTTACCTCTTGAGACTTCCTCCTTTGAGAACCTCTTAAGGGGAGAGTTTTTTGTTTTTTGAAGAGGCTAGAAGTTTCTGGATGTAGGGGAGGATCTTTCGGAGATATTTGGGTAGAATTTTGGCAAGGCAGACGGCTTGAAAGGAGTGAAGTAAAGAGGGAGTGAAATGGGTTTTTATAGTGGAGGTGGGATGGTATTTCTCAATATAAAATTCATTAATTTATTAATTCCCCACAAGAGGAGAAATAATATGTCTTTCATAATCAAGAATATTAAATTTATCATGTGATCCAGATCCAATTAGTCTTATATCTGCAGAATATCATCAATGACTCAATAAATCCTTTATTCAGCACTTATCACAAATTATCGCATTTTACTATTCATAAAAAAGTTATGTTTTTCTGAAAAATTCCAAAAAAATACGCTAAACATTTTTCAACGTGTAAAATCCCAAAATGAAGTAAATTTCTCAAAAATAATTTTCTAAATATGATTATTTTAATATTTAATTAATTTCATAATTTATTATCAAAAACTAGTTTTAAAACATTAATTTTATTTTTCTAAAGTATAGGTATATCGTACTTTCAACTAGAATATTAATTAAATATTATCATAGGTTAGGTTAATATTCATTATGGTATATCAATATTCATAAGGGTATGTTACTATTCATAATGGTAGGTTACTATTCACCAAAAATTATGTTTTTCTTAACGGACTCCAAATAACATACTAATCACAAACGTATATGTCAATTTTTTTTGAAATTCATAACACAGAAGTGAAAAAATTATGTTTAAAGGCCACTGAGCACTTATTAGTTCATTATGTTTTGTTTTATTGTGATTTTATTACATATTTATAACAGTGGAATTTCCATTTATGAAACATTGGTTTATTACACTTATGTTTTATCTTACGTACTATTTGAGCTCACACTTATTATGTTTCATCATCCCCATGTTGTAAAGAATGATTATAAATAATTTTTTGTTTTGACAGGTTTCATACGTGAATAATTTAATGGGATATATCGATTAATTATCATGGAAAATGAAAAGATTTGTTTAATGGTAGTTGATGTTGATATTTATGAACTATTTGTTTTTTAACCCATGTTGTTAAGATTTTTTTCTAATTCTATCAAAACATAAATCTAAAATATCCTTGGGTGTGTATGTGATCCAATATTTTCTTTCTGATATTGTATGGTTAGGATGGAAAAAATTCAGTCACATTTATCAGTATCAAATATAGAAATGTAATATTAATGATTTAATAATAGATCTTGGAGTGTGGGTTGAGAGCAGTTATAGTTAGTATCCCAAATGTTTTTAGAAAAATTTGGAGACTAGGAAGTTTTATTATGATGTTTTATTGATAGTTATGGAAACCATCATGGGTTTATATTTTTAAGGTTAATTGTGTGTTAAAATTCATAGAAACCAATTTTTATATTTATGTGATGGAATTTTAAGGTTACATATGATATTTTATGAAACTCTTTATTGTGTTGGGTTTTATGTTATCCTTAGGATTAAAATGAAAGATTATTTTATAAAAATTATCTTACACATTTTGGAATGTATGTTGAAAGGTATGAGATAACCATTTTGGTTTAAACCATTAATTAATGTTTTTATTGGGATATATGGTTATTTATTTTTTAAAATGATTAAAATATTTTAGAGATTATATTATTAATGAATATTTATTTTTGGTTATATCGATTTAAGAGTGACTAATGTTATTTGGAGGTAAATGTTAAATTTTTTATTGGAAGAATGTGTGATCAAATCCTTCTACTTTTTTGGTTTTAAGCATGGTCAAGAAAATTTTGATGTATTTTTTCAAATAGTTCTTTATAGAATGATTTTTTTGAAATTTTGGAATCATTTTTTAATTTTGGATATTAATATTTTATTTCATTATTTGATGGTTTATAATTTTTTGAATTATCTTACCTAGTGTAAACATTTTTGGTTTTGTTTAATTTATAAAGACTGTATAAAAATATTTTTATTCTCATATAGATTATGTTATTTGTTATAACATTATTTTTGTGCTTAATGCATAAAAAAATCATCCTGAATACTCATCATTTGGAAAAAAATATGATATTTTAGCAAAATTTGATCAAAGGATGAAATTATGAAGATCATATAAGTATAAATCCATATGTTATTATTTTAGAAAGTAAAATAATTTTTAAATATAGGAAAATGATCTTGAAATAAAAATTATATCCTATTACATTCATTTTCGATGAGTCGATGGTATTTTACACACTTCATTAGTTTAGTGTTTTGTGGTTGTTGACTTTATCATAATATTTCACTTTGTTATGATAAATAATATATGTCTGTCTCTATCATTATTTGGAAATTTGGATTTTATTCCATACCCATATATTTAGTTCCAAGTAATGTTTTTCAAATTTGAAACCTAGTATTTGTTATCCCAGATGACCTTAGTACTTCCCTTTCTCACTTTTCAAGATGAAGTTTTATTAACCCTTTAACATACTAATGTTGGATCCACTAAAACTGTTCCCCTATTCGAAGGGTACATAGCCTCAAGCATGACTCCTCATACATCGGAGGATATTGACTCGTAGTGCGGGTAGATAATGGTACAGTTGGGAGACTATACCTTCATATCAATGTGGAACAATGGATATAAGAATGATAATAAATTGAATAACCATGATATAATATATTGAAAAAATAAATGAATAACATAAATAAAAAGTGGAAGTATAATCATCCAAGTGACTAAAATAATAATCAAAATTCTTTGGCAGGGTTATAGACAAAATGATTTCCTGGAATGTTGATATACAAAAAAGTGAAAATAGGGGATATAGGGAACAAAAAACTATAACAAGATTTAAAAAATACTAAATTGACCAAAAGAAAACTCCAAAATCTTAAAAGCATATGCTCATTCCTCTACTGCAGTTCTCTTTTCTATAAGGAAAAATAGATCAAGCATCTATGACAGGGATATTTCCATTATCCACACCTAGAATCATCAGTCTACTCAGGTACAAAAGATAGCCCAAGCTGAGAGTGATATAATCTTAGTTGGGCACAACCAAAAGTGTCTAGAATAATCTATCTATTATATATAAAAATGTAGTGTTTAGGTATAATAAATCATAAAAAATGATGTAAAATAAATAATAATCGACTCAGGTTTCGGAAGGGAACATGGATTACTCAACCTACTTTGACAAAATCTATGATGTGTCAAATCATTATACCATATATAATTAATCATATAGATATATATAACATTTATACATTTATATTGACTACATACAAGAGAAAATTTATAGTTATATACATGGATACTATTTTTTAGCTGGACCTAGGGTGTAACTCAGGCATCCAAATCTAGTATAACGAGATATAAGATCCAGAAAAGGGTACCATCCCTAATATCATATGAATAAAAGACATCATTAACATCACTCCAGACAGTGTGGTGAGTCTTCAATCCCAACATCTGATGCAATGGAATGTGGAACATCATTCCCATCACCCAAATAAATTAAATGATTAGCGACACCCTAATAATACCCAACATAAGGGAGTTTGAAACACCATGGTCAACATAACCCACAAAAATTGTTCACTAACCATTATCTGTGGTCTTCTAATAATCATGAAGGATTATATCTAAAATATTATAATCATTTAACACAATTCAAACAAGGGTGCATAATTATTATAATCTAAATTTTCAAATATATTAGACGTGTTGTGGCCTTAGTACCCACTTTCATTAAATTAAAATTAATATATTTAATTTACTAGGAAACTCCATATCAGGGTCTCTCCAAAAACATAGACAGTACTTTAGTCCGTTAAAAGTTATATAAAATAGGGAATTCAATTTTTCAGACCAAAAGGGGTGGAAATTAATGAGGTTGACATCCTCTAATCATCCAATACAGTTCATGAGAGTAATTCAACAAAAAATAATTATTTTAAGGTATTTAACACATTTTAAGTAAACAAGTGAACATGTTCATTGTGTGATACATTGAAAAAAAGATATAAAATAAGTAAACTATTATAGAAAATTGATAAAACACCTTCCTTAGGTATGTATATGACCACTATTCAGGTAAGGGCCTTTGATTCGATGAAGAATAGAAGAGATTAGAAGAATGGACCCACACCCACAAAATAGTGCATATTCACTCACACTAAAATAACACAACATATGGGTTGATGAATGATGAAAGGATGATATAGGATTAATAATAGTATCATTGTGAATCTAATGAATCTGATGGTGATAAAAACTAATTTCAGTTGTTGGAGTTATCAATATATATATGAGAGGATAAGGGAGAGATCATGGGAGGAGAATGGTGCAGCTGGTCTGCTAGAAGAAGAACAAAAAATGGGAGAGGGGTTTAAAACAATTTAAGGAAAAAAATGGTAAAATCAATATCTAATATAGATTCACAAAGTTTGGCAGTATAGTTGGAAAAACAATGAACCAACCATGCCCCAAACACTATCCAAGAACACCACCGACAAGGGCTAGGCGCATGGTTTGAAAAACCGTATGTAAGACATATTGAATGTCTACATCAATATATCTACAGTTTTTGATTGGTCAAGTGTTTGGGGTTGTATGGTTTCATACAAAATTTTCATCTTGAGCCATGTTCTAGGTTTCCAGATTGATTAAGTTATATGGTTAGCCCTAATCATGTGCCAACCAAGCGGCCGAGTCAGTCTCTCAATTTTCTAGATATTTTATTTAATAAGATTCCATTGAAACTCGTTAGACCTTCCTGAGGTCATAGGATAACCTCACTAGGAAGAAAAAATAATTTAACCTAAAAATAATGATCCATACATTCATGAAATTTTTTGTCATTACAACCCTCCTACTTAATCAAACTCATCCCTGAGTTTCCCTTATAAGTGTAAAGATGAGTCATCCAAGAAAATATCTCACCACTGGGCATGTACATCGACTTCCAACACCCATGTATTATATTGTACTTGGTCAAGCTGCCATATATATTTTACTAAATAATAGACCTTCCTCGATGGTTCTTTATGCTTCGATCCCTGATACGCAGTGTATACTCCTAAAAGTAAGAATCCAAATCTATCTCAACCTAATTAGGAAATAAAACATGTATCAGGTTTTTATAAAACCATAGGATCTATGAAATGTGAAATAAATCATTAATAGACCAATATCTCAGAGGAAGTGTTATCCATTAAACCATTTGTTCTATTAGCATAACACACATGAGTTTTACAATGAAGAAATGTGAAAGCTTACCCTACCACTGAATTCGTTAATGGGACAACCAAGGAAAAACTCTAAAGAAAGAACAATCCTAGACCTCAAAATCTAGTGTACTTCAACATCAATTGGAATAAGACTATTGTCTGGAAGAATTTTTCAAAATGTTCTTCCTATTTAGACACTATGCTCTGATGTCTCCTAAAAGAGACATGGTCCCAGAAAAGGTGCCCCTCTAGCCTATAACCAACACCTACTAGATCATCATAGAAAACTATATAAGGCCTCATAAAGAGTCATATAGATGGTATACATAAAGATGCTATTTTAATAGGACTCAACAAGTGGTATATGATGGTCTCTAGAACCACAAATGTTAAGGGAACATGCATGAAGAATTTCATCGAACACCTAAATCACGTGCTCTATCTATCCATCAGGACAAGGGTGATAGGACATGCTCCGAAGCTTCTATTTACAAAAGGCCTTCTGCAACCCTTTTTAGAACCAAGATGTGAATAAAACAACCCCATAAGATATGATATAATTAGGATTTCTATAAATATGTATGACGTCTTTAATATATAGCCTCCCTAGATCATCTATCATGATGGTCTCTCGAATAGGTATGAAATGTGAGCCATTCATCAATTAATCAAGAATTACCCAAACTATAATATTTCAATGATGATATCTTGGTAAAACTATCACAAAATATATCGAGGCATTAACCAATTTCCACTTAGGATTGGACAATAGTTGTAAAATTCCTATTTATCACTGATGTTCAGCCTTTACTTATGAACAGATAGGACATTGAGTGATAAATATATTTATCTCCCATTTTATACAAGTCCACCAATACTAGCGACGCATGTCTTGATACATCTAAGTCAAACTGGAATGAACTATCCATGATGAGGCATGAGAATCCCAAATCAACTACACTATGATTTTTTTGGGACCCATACATGCCCATGTATGCATTAGATCACATCCTCATTTGTGGTCCACCATAGTGATATATCCTCATCAAATATACTATCCCTTATGAATAGCCCCCCAGGATCTAAAAGATGCCTCATCTTTAGATATTACAGAAATATAATGGTCACTAGTAAAGCTGAGGGGACTATCTGACCATGATCCTCCTAAACCTCAACATGCATTTTTGAAAACAAGTCCCATCAATTCTGTGGACTTTTGGCCTCCTTAACTACCAATGTCCAATTTCTCTTGTCAAGACCATAAACTACTACATTTATTTTTCTAGGCATATAGGAAATAACAAAATCAAAGGACTACAGGAACTCATCCCATATGTGCTTCCTAAGATTCATATCATGCTGTGTAAATATATAGTTGAGTCTTTTATGATCTTTTAATACTAAAAAATTCTCCCCAATTAGATGATGTTCCCAATAATGTAAATCAAGGATAATAATAGCTATATCGAGATCATGTGTCGGGTAACTCATTTTTTGAGACCTCAATTGATGAGACCCATATGATACGACTCACTCATACCACATTAGAACAACTCCCATATCTATTTAAGATGATTCATAATAAATAGTGTAGCTCCAACATGGATTTGGAAGAATCACGATTTAAAAAAAATTCAACCAACCTTCCAACTCCCAAAAGGATAATTTACAATATTATAACCATATGAATTTCATACCCTTCTTATGCAAGCTCATATGAGGTACTTTGAGGTGTGAAAAATATTTCATGAAGAATCGATAATACTCAGCCAGTTCTATGAAACTCTATATATCAAAGACATTATTTGGATAGTCCCAGGAAAATACTACTCCCATACTCTTTGGGTTTACTGATAATCTTATATAGGAGATGATATGACCCATGAAGTGAACTTTATTGATCCAAAAGTGGCATTTGTTGGGCTCTGAGTAAATATAATTCTCTCTCAGTGTATTCATCATGATATCAAGATGTTTTCCATGGATGTATTGGGTGATATAATAATCTAATATTACATACACAAATACTAAAATGAATGAATCTAAATGTGGGTGAAAAAACCAATTCATCTAATCCTTGAAAATAACAAGAGAATTTGTTAGACCAAACAACAATACCAGATACCCGTAATGACCATACCTAATCCAAAAAGAAATATGGGGTTTGTGTGAATATCGCACATGTACCCAAGGATATCTCAATCTCAAATAAATCATTGAAATCAATCTCACTCTTTAGAGATGATCGAATGGGTCGCCTATTCAAAGTAGTGTATATAGGTAATTTTCCATCATCTGGTTCAATCGTCGATAATCCACAGAAATCCTAAGGGTATCATCCACCTTCATGGAAACAAGGACTAGTGAACCCCATGGAGATGTGATGAGGAATATAAAACCCTTTCCCTCCAAATGTTAAAACTATTTCTTCAGCTCAAAAATAATTATTTTTTATATCCTTAATGGAGGGTTGGACACTGGTTCCTCTCCTGGAAGTAGCTCAACGGTGGATTTTACCCCTCCCATAGGTGGTAGCTCAGAAAAGTTTCTAGGGAAGACTTATATAAAATGATCCACTATAGGAGGGTAATAAATAGGTCGTATTCTCTAATCATCCATGATAAAAATCATGAAATGAGATATCTCTATACATAGTCCCTAATACTGAAGTCCATCTAAAGATGTAAGGACACCCCATTCTCCCTTGTGAACATTTCTCTTGACCAATGGTTACATTAACATCACTATAAAATGACAAAAATCAATATGGGTCTGATAGAGAACTAACCAATCCATACCAAGAATTACATCAAAACCTGTCAATTCAAGGACAAAAAGATTCCAAAAAATGATAATTTTGTTTCTTAAGGGGGCATTCGTTTAATCATAGAAAACTCTTCGATCAGATACCCAATGAGGTATCAAGTCTCATAACACTATAGATGTTCCATATCATGAGGTAAAGACTCTCCAAAAGTTCCATAGATATAAATGAGTGTGATGAGCCTATGTTAAATAAAATAGAAACTAAAGTATATGATACTATAATAGTACATAGTACAGTAAAAGGATATATGCTCTACTCCTTAGGAATAAGTTGTACTGTATGTAAATGTCCCGTTCCATTACCCTAAGTCACAACATGACTGAACTGAGTAGGCTCTCACTACTAGTGATATGAATCATATTTCGAATTTTTTCTTCCAGGACCAACACCTTAGCCTGAAAGGACAGTGGTATTCCAGCTGCCTACCTGGATAGATACTACCATTCCCGCTCAATAACATGGATTTGGTTAGACCCTATCTTGTTAAGAACTGGTATGGTATTCCTATAGAGGTCCTAGATATTCCCTACCCTACAAAAACCTCTGCACTCAACTAGATATCGCCTACACAAGGGTTTTGTGTGTTAGGGGTTTCTGCACTGCTGACAGATGAAAAACCATCTAGTATAATGTTTTTGACTAATGCTTTCCTCATGAGAAATATCAATATGAAATTTGTTTCCTAAAAGATCCACTCAAAGGCCTATATTATGAGCCGCTCAGGATCAAACCACTAGGTTACCTAAAATTATGATTAGAAATGAGGTCTTTGTTTGAGATCTTATATATATTGGTCAACTGATAGACATTAACCTACGATTAGTTGGCATATACTAGCCCATCCTCAAATTTCCTCTTATTCATGATCTCATCATCCACTAAAGTGATGAAAAATCAATGAATCATTGTTAAATGGGAATAATAATCCATTATATACATGTCTTCTTTCTACATGTTCATGTACTCTCGAGATCATTCATCCCTCAATGTATGTAGAACAAATTAATCATAGAGTATTTCCAAGAAATACCTTTAGATTATATCACTATGTTGGTCTGCTTGGGTAATGATATCACACAATGTATTGACAGAACTATGTAGCATATAGGTAGTGAGCCTGAACCTCCACTATAGATGCATCTATGGAATATTGAATATAGAAATCATGGCTTTTATCCTTGTCTCTACAATATGACATCCTCTATCCCCTGAAAAGGTGAAAGGATTCTACTATTGGAACTCCCAAGTCAACACTCCCATAATCAAGGTAGGTTGAGAAACACCTTTCATTTTCTGAATCATACGAAAAAAACATTTTATAAAACATGCCTTGGTTCCAATTTTTTGAATATCAGGTGGTTCCATAGGTGGCACTACATGATTAATCAATAGCAGCTCAATTTCAACCACTTCCAAACAATGGTATTCACAATCATCATAGAATATGACTCAAGGGTGTCATGGTGGAATCATTCTATAATTCCAAACAAATTCCATAGAAACAAATTTCTCAGTTTAAAATTTAATATATAAATAATTAGTATAGGTACATAGCCTTCCTATGAAAAAGATCACACCTCTCAGTGTACTCCAAAATCCAGGTCCTGGTGATAAGGAAAACCAAAACATGTTATAGAGAACATAAGATACAATCCCAAATACCAACTACTATGGTTGGGTTTGAGTCCATGTCTTATATGATTCGATAAGGTTTCAATATATGGAGAGTTAGTTTCATGGTAATGAGGAAAACCCCTTTGAAATTGGAGTTCCTATTAGATATAACCATTTCTGTTTAAAATATTAATTCCATTTAAGTTATTACAATATTATCACGGTCTAGTAAAATGCATAATGACTATAAATTTTTAAAAGTCATACTTCTTATAAATTGCAGTTGGAATGTCATTTAACTATACCATATCCTTCATATCCAATATTAATAACATCAAAAAACATGTGCATCACCCAATGGTGAAATCATATCAACTATAACAAGCATAATACAATAATAGAAATAACCCATCCTAGGTAATTAGGGCTTCCCCTATATGTGGGTTAGCTACTCCCACAACCATTATCATTACCAAATTCTATAACATCCTAGTCTCCTATATAATACCCATAAAATAAAACGTGGAAAAAGTTCTCTAATACCACTTTGTAACATCCCAACCCTATATCCACTAAAACGGTGCCCCGATCTGGTGGTTCACATGGCCTCAAGCACGCCTCCCCATATGACAGAGGTTGCTGATTAACTACGAGTGTCCAAGGATGTATAGTAGGGAAAATATACCATCATATCAAAGGAATAATTGATATAAGGAAAATAATAAATAGTGGAAGCCTGATATAAAATATAACACAGTGAAAATAGATACAATAAATAAACACTAGACGTATAATCATCCCAGAGAATAAAATAATAATACAAATCTATCAGTAGAGTCATATACAAAATGATGTCAGGTCATACTCATATGCAATAAGGGAAAATAGGGGATATGGGGCATATACATATACAACACACTGTATAAAATTACAAAAGGAAAAAATAGTGCTTCTCTAGCATCATGAGGATATGCTAGGTCCCCTTTTATAGTGCTCCATACTATAAGAATAATAGAATAAGAATATTCGATATGGAAGTTTCCCTTATCCACACATTAAGTCATGAAATCTATTTGATAACCAAAGGCATCCCATGTAGGGTGTGAGAAAAACATAGTACACCACCACAAATGGTGTCTAGAATAATCCAGTTAGTGTATATTTCATAACATTGTACAAATATAATGAATAAAAAACCACAATAGAAAATAAATACCCGTCGACTTAGGTTTTGGAAGGAAACCTGGATAACTCTACCATCATCGGTATTAGCTAGAATGTGTTTGATCTGTATGCCATATATAAATAATCATATATATATATACATGTATATGCACTATATATGTGTGGAATGTTATTGGCATATTTGTGAATATTATTTTCTAGCTTCACCCGCAGCCTAACCCATGCATCCATAATTAGTCAAATGAGATATAAGCACCAATAAAGGAAAAAATTCCTGATCTCATATTAATGGGATACATCAATCACATTACTTGAGACAATGGGGTGAGTCTCAAAGCCTAATACCCAATGAGAGAAACATGGAACATCATGTCCAACACCCAAATATAGTAAATGACCTGAGACATCTTCCCGATACCCTATGTAAGAGAGCGTGAAATAATATTCCCAAAATAATCCTTATTCATTATTCACCAACCATTATCCTTATTATAATAATAATCCTGGGGGATTACCTATGAAATATTGTAATCATTTAACATAACTAATTCAAGGCCTCCCAATTCATATAGTCCACATTTTCATATATATTATACATGGGGTGTCCTTGACTCCATCATCAATTGAATTTAAATCAATCCATTCAATTTAAAATGAAATTACATTTTAGGTTCAATCCAAAAACATATATAGTCCTTTGATATTTTAAAACATACATAAATTTTTTTATTGAATTTAGCACACCCAACGAGATTTTAATCCTTGAGGTCAGTATCCTCTAGACAGTCAATATGATCCATGGGAGTAACTTACATAGAATAACTATTTAAAGGGTATAAACACATTTTATGTCAACATATGGAAATTTACATCATGAGGAACATTGAAAAAATCTATAAAACACATAAAATTTTAGAGAAAATTTATATACCACCTACCTTCCATCCTAAGAAGACCACTCATCAGGTATCAATATTTGATTCGAATAAGAACAAAAGAAATCTTAATAACAAACCAACAAACTTAAACTAGTGAATTTGAGATAACACCAAAATAATATAAGATATGAAAAGATGAATGATTAAAGGAATACAGTCAATTCATGTGATAGACATTATGAATCCAATGAAGCCTATAGATATGAAAGAAGAGTTTAGATATGGGTGTTATCAAAATATCTAGGAGAGGAGAAGTGAGAGATCAGAGGGGGATAAGGGTGTTGTATGTCTGCTTGAGGAATAATTAAAAGTGGGATAGTGGTTAAAAATCATTTATGCTCAAAATATTTAAAACAACTTCAAATATGGGGTCACATGGTTTGGTTGTAAGGTTGAAAAAACGTGCGCCAAACATGCACCAACCATTGTCCATGAACCCCAACCACAAAGGCTAGGCATATTGTTTCTCTAACTATGCACAAGATGTATGAAAGGACAATATCGATATATCTCTAGTTTTTTTAGGAGCATACCTCTTGGGTCACATGGTTATAGACAAACAGTTTGGCTACTCTTATTCCCTTGGATCCCCACATAGTTGCGTAAGACAACTTTCACAAACTATGCAATAATCGTGAGACTCTGTAACGACCCAAATTTTCATTAATGGAAATCCATCTTGATCAAATTAAATGTCTCTGTATGTTTATATAAAATGTCAACTTATTTGTTTTTATGTTAAGAATTTTGACCGTTGCTAATATAGCCATTGAATAGCGATCACATGATTAGTATAAATATAGTGCTTTAACAAATCCAATTTACTCAGACAAAGGAAGAGATGGACTCATCCAGTAGAATTTTCCCATACGAAGACCATTTGTCAATGCTCGGAAAAGAGGTGGCGTCTTTGGGCATCATTCTTGACCTATCCCAAGCTGAGCTTCATCATGTCAAGATCGAACGTGACCGTCTACGGAAAAAGTGGAAGTTGATAGAAATTACCACTCGAGCAATGTAATCCGAGCCACGCCAAGATTCTTTCACTGTCGCACCCGATACCCTTATGTCTTATGCGGCTATTTTAAGGGGTTATGTAACAAATTTCTAGTACTATGTTCATGTATATTATTTTTGTATATAATAATGGATATACCTCCTTGTCATTTTTGATACATTGTAAATAGTTTTAAAAGTACAAATAGTGTTTTTATTTATTATTTAATCAAAATTATATTTTATTAAATTATGGAATTTTTGAGTTAAATAATATTTTAATAAAATGTTATTATTATTGTTAAATTAATTTTTATTAAATATAAATGATCTTATAATTTTATGAATGAAATTATAATTTTTATTAAGGTTTGAAAGCCATTTCTGTCAAAACCCGTGAATTTTCGATAAATGTTGGTTTTTATTTTAAAAGTAAAAATTAACATATTGAGAAAATTATTTATATAAAATAAATGATATTTCTATAATCAGGATGTCGAAATTATCTAATGGTGAATTTTTCATAATTTTCTGAGACAGTCAAATTTTTGGGTAAAAATTAAATACTGTTTAAATATATAATGTGTTTTATTACATCATAATGACCCAATAGTGATTTAATAAAATAATATAATCTTTATGTTCGTCCAATATATGTTTTAACATTAAAATAATGTGATTTAGGGTTTGTTTGACTTACTTTTCAAAGCATTAATGGACCCCTCAATACTTATTAAACACCTTGTCTTTTTCAAATTGTTTTACATGGGAGTGTGACTCACCTCCAGATAAGCAACCCTATTATTTTAAGAAGTTCGGACTTTAGCCTTATGAAATATTTTTTTCTTCTTCCCTTTTCCAAAAACCATGGGCAAAAACCATGGGATGGTTTGTGGTTTGGATTAATTTAATATAAGGGGTCCCAAACCTAAATAATAAAGAATTCCCTCAGCTTTCCTATATAAACCCACCCAAGCTCCCACTTCCTCCTCACTCAAGGACTTTGGAGTTCGTCCAACCTCTGCCCTAATCTTTCTAAAATCTTCCCAAGGTTCCCCAAGCTCCCAAGAAGCCTCTCAGAAGCCTCTCTCTAGCCTTTTGAAGCACACTTCCATGTAAGGGTTTTTTTCTTCCTTTCTCATTTTGTCTAATTTTCGTCAAGTTGTTTTTCCCTTTTAATTTCAATTATGAATGTTGGGGTATGGTTTCAAACCTCCCTAATACTTCCCTATATATGTTTTAATGATGGGATACCCCTTTCTCTCTCATTAAATTCCTCCCATGTACACCCATTACTATGCCAAAATTATGAAAGGAACTTCACTCTCATCATTTACATTCAAGCAATACTTTTGTATCATGAATATAAATTTCATTAAAATTGTTGGGACATGTATCTATATGACCTCCATACTGTTCCTTACATTAAAATATGATGAGGAACCCCTTTCTCTCTAATTAACCTTTATTATGAATTCTTATGTCACGTCGTTACGCTGCCGAAATCGCACCGATTTTCTAAGACAATGACATTGTGTAGTGAAAACCATGTCCATTTCTCCATCAAGGGTATTCAACTTTATGAAAAATTACTTATTGATTATAAATTTTCATGTATTAGTTCCACATTCCTTTATTGTGGAATAAATTATTATGTTTTATGATCCATGTGGCACACTTATGCACGAAATGATATGTTTAAGATGGGTGTGCCCTTATAGTGCTCCAATGAATTGGGTAATGTATAGTATCATGATACGTAATGTGCAATGAGTGTTGACTCATGATAATTCAAGTGAAATTAGGGTTTACTCATGCTTCTTGTTCAATTAGGATTTACTCATGCTCTATGTGAAATGGGCCTTGGCTCATGCTAATTCCATGTTAAGTGTTGTTGCCACATTTCCATGTTATGATTATCATGATTTATCATGACTTTATGTTCATGTTTCACTTGTGATCTATTGATATGCCTATTTTCTAACATGTATTGTACTATTAATGTATTCCATGTGTGTTCCCTTACTGGGATTTATAGCTCACCCTTTTTTATGCATGTCCTCAGGTTATCCCATGCAATGCTAAGTACGAGGGAATGTAGTGGTCATGTAAATGAAGTTTTCAATAAAGATGTTTTATTTCATGTTTTAAGTTTTTATGTAATGATCCTAATCCCCAAAGAAACTAAACCTCTCGATCTTCATGTTGTATCAAGTGATGTTTTATGTAATAAATCATGTTTAAGTTTGTAATAAAAAAGGGTTGTCATAGTTGGTATAAGAGGATAGGTTTAGTTATTTTTGGGAATAGTATTAGAAAACCCTAGTAAAGCCTTAGAGACAAGACTAAGTATAATAAAAACATCCCTAATTTTTGGTAAGTACTGTGTAAGTGGTTTATCAAGCAAATACATCCCTGTCTGGATAGGAGCAGGTAGAGGCGGCTCTGGCACAGATGTATCCTATGGGTAAAACCGGAAAACACCGCTTTGAGCTAGACTCGAATGGGAACTGGTGCACGACAACTGGACTTGCTAAAATCTTGGTTACGAAACTCCAGGGGGATATGTTTTGATAAATTCACAAGCTTAGTATGATCCCTTATTAAGAGAATTAAAAAAAATTCCCCTAAGAATATATGTTAGAAAGTAGATCATGAAAATCCTAGATTGAAGCCTATAGACTCATTAGTTAAAGAAATAAAAGTTTGTTTATAAGTCATGAAATTTTACATTTGGATAACCCTTTATGTGTTACCCCTAACTTTCCTTTTATTCTAGCCAATGGACAGTAATAGAAGGACTCAGGCTAACAACCATTGGGAAGATCAGTGTGATGACTGTACTAATGAGATGCCCAATCCAATGGGAGAGGGAATTGCGATCGTTGTCACACTTCTCTCTCAGCTAACTCAAGTTTTGAATAGAAACACAGATCAAGAGCAACGTTCAACCCCCCCTAAGAAAGAACAAGAAACTATCAGGAGCTTCATGACACAATGGCCTATTAATTTTAGTGAATCATCCAATCCCATGATCACTAAACAATGGATCAAATCCATTGAAAAGATCTTCTCCATCCTTCCATGTTCTGAACAAGAGAAGGTTCTCCTGAAGGCTTATCATATGGAGGGTAAAGCTGATCAGTGGTGGACGTTGATCAAAAATATGAAGCATGAGGAGGAGATTGAGGAATTGGAATGGAAGTATTTCCAGAAGATGTTCTTCGATAAATATTTTCCGCGCACCCTCTGGCTTAAGATGGAAAGGGAATTCTTTTCCCTCAAGAAAAAAGACAAAGAATCTATTGGGGAGTACGAGGAAAAAATCACAAGGATTTCACGATATGCTTCCGGATTTCTCGTTACCCCCGAATGAAAAGTTGACCGCTTCTTTGGTGGGTTGAAGCCTAGCCTACGGAAAGCATTAACAATCTGTGACTTCGACAGCTGTGAGGAAATTTTCTGATGTTCCCTCAAGGTCGAAATGGAGATCAGAGAATCACAGGGGTAACATGGGGATAAGAAGAGTAAGGTGGAATTCAATTCTAGTTGTCCGATGGATAAATCCAATGGTGCTAAGAATATCCAACACCCCACTTTCCAAAAGTGTGGAAAGAAGCACCCTGGAAATTTCCTTAAGGGGACGAGGAGATGCTTCAGGTGTGGAAGAGAAGGGCACCTAGCTGTTAACTGTCGTCAAGAAAGACCCGCGGCTGCGACAAAGGATAGAAATGCTCCGCTCGAACCTCAACACGTTTTTCAATGCTACAAATGCAAAGAACTGGGTCATTTTTCAAATCAGTTCCCTAATCCAAGGGTTTTCGGAGGCAACCAACAACCTCCATGGAAGCAAGGAAGATCTTTTTCTAGCACTTATGTCGAAGTGATCCCCAACAAAGAAGTGGTGACTGGTACACTAGTTATTCATTCAAGAATAGAAAACATACTTTTTGATTCAGGTTCTACGCATTCATTTATGTATCGAAAGTTTAGTAGAACAATCCCAGCACCACCAAAAATCATGGAAGTGAATATTTCGGTGAGTACGGAAAATGGGGAAATCATTACATCCCCTGAATATAAGTCCTCCCCTATTATAATTTGTGGATTTAATTTCCTGGAGAACCTTTTCATACTCCCTATGGTGGAATTTTATGCAATTCTTGGCATGGATTGACTTTCCTTATATATAGTCAACATAAATTGTCGGGAGAGGGAAATCACACTATATATGGAGAATCGACCCCCAATTCTTTACAAGTGTAAGGAGGAAGATGAATCTCCTTTAGCTCCATCATCTTAAGAATGGATATTACTGTCTTATGAGCATGTGTATTTGGCTCAGATGATTGAGTCCATGGAAGAAACCATCCTTGAAGAAATGCCTATTGTGAGGGAATTCGATGAAGTGTTTCCTGAGGAACTGTCTGGTCTTCCTCCTAGAAGAGATGTTGAATTCTCAATTGAACTTATACCAAGGGCTCTACCAATATCCAAGAATCCATATAGAATGGCTGTCTTGGAGCTTGAATAGCTAAAGAAACAAATACAAGAGAATATGGATAAAGGGTTTATACGCCCAAGTGCTTCACCATGGGGTGCACCAGTCCTCTTCATAAAGAAGAAGGATGGGTCAATGCGTCTTTGCATCAATTATCGTGAGCTCAAAAAAATAATGATAAAGAACAAGTATCCTCTCCAACTAATTGATGACTTGATCGATCAGTTGCGTGGAGCACAATACTTCTCCAAGGTGGACTTGCGGTCGGGATATTATCAAGTAAAGGCGAAGAAGGAAGATATCTCCAAGACTGCTTTTCGCACAAGATATGGGCACTATGAATTCATAGTAATGCCTTTCGGACTCACTAATGCTCCAGAAATCTTCATGCACTTGATGAATAGAGTCTTTAGATATTACCTTGACAAATTTGTGGTAGTCTTTATAGATGATATTCTAATATACTCCAAAACCAAGGAGGATCATGAGGAGCATTTAATAACTGTACTAGAGACTCTGCGCAAGGAGAAGCTCTAGGAAAAGTACAGCAAGTGTGAGTTCTGGTTAAAGGAGGTATCATTCTTGGGCCATATCATCACAAGAAATGGGATATCTGTGGATCCCTCCAAAATAGATGCAATTGAGGGATGGTCGAGGCCAACATCGGTAATGGATATCTGTAGCTTTTTGGGGTTATCTGGATATTATCGACGATTTGTGAGTAATTTCTCACAATTGTCCAACCCTATTACCAAGCTAACTCAAAAGGGAGTAAATTTTGATTGGAATGATGAATGCTAAGAAAGATTCAAGGAGTTGAGAAGGAGGCTTATCACTATGCCCGTGCTCACTTTACCCACAAGTGGGGAAATTTTTGTGGTATTCAGTGATGCTTTGAAGAAGGTATTAGGCTGTGTGCTGATGCAGAATGATAAAGTGATATCATATGCCTCAAGGAAGTTGAAAATCCATGAGCGAAACTATCCAACGCATGATCTGGAGTTGGAAGCGGTGATCTTTCCTTGAAAATCTGGTGGCATTATCTCCATGGGAAGAAATTTGAGATATATACTGAACACAAGAGTCTTATGTATATATTCACACAAAAAGAGATTAATATGCGCTAGATAAGATGGATAGAGTTCCTCAAGGATTACGACTGTTCAATAAATTACCACCTTCGGAAAGCGAACAAGGTGGCAGCTTCTCTAAGTAGAAAGGACCCAACGATTCTATCAATGATGAGAATTGAGAGGGATCCAATCTTCTTAGACTTGATGAAGATGGAAATGATAATCATAAAGAAGGAGACATCATCAATCCTTTCACAAATTATTGCTCAACCGTCTCTTTTAGAAAAGTTAAAGGATTCTCAAAAGGATGATGTGGGAATTCAGGAAAAAGTTGAAGCTATCAAAAAAGGGAAATCCTCGGAGTTTAATGACAATGAAGAAGGAATTGTGCGATTTGGGAAGATACTATGTGTTCCATCAAGTCTGGAGCTAAAGAAAGAACTTTTCGATAATGCACATCGTTCAAATTTCTCTATTCACCCAGGGAGCAGAAAGATGTACCGAAATCTCTGAGAAAACATTTGGTGGGATTATATGAAGAAGAAGATTGCGGAATATACATCAAAGTGCCTGGTGTTCAAGCAAGTGAAGGCAGAGAGGTAGAAGTCTAAGGGCATGATGGAACCATTGCCCATACATGAATGGAAATGGGAGAACATCACGATGGAATTTGTCACTAGACTTCCGAGGAAATCCAAAGGCAACAATGCAATCTAGGTTATTGTGGATCATCTTACAAAGACTGCACACTTCATTGCTATTCGGGAGGATTTCTCGTTGGATCATCTGGAACTGATTTATATCAGGGAAGTTAAAAGGTTGCATGGAGTACCACTATCTATTGTGTCTGACTGAGATCCATGATTCACCTCTATGTTTTTGAAGAGTCTTCAACATGCTCTGAATACTGAACTGAACTTCAATACGACCTATCATCCTCAAACTGATGGTCAATCTGAGCGGACTATCCAAACACTAGATGACATGTTGAGAGCATGCTTAATGGACTTTAATGGAGGATGGGATCAACATATTCTTATGGTTGAGTTCTCTTATAATAATAGGTTCCACTCGAGCATCCAAATGGCACTATATGAAGCCCAGTATGGGAAAAGGTGCAGAACACCGGTATGTTGGGATGAGGTCAGTGAACGTAAGCTTCTTGGACCAGAAATGGTCGAGGAAATGGTGGAGAAGGTGAAAACCATTCAGCAGCAAATCAAGGGAGCCCAGAGTCGACAGAAGAGTTATGCAGATAATCATCAACGAGACCTTGTGTGTAAAGTTGGAGACATTGTTTTTCTATTTTTATCTCTGTGGAAGAGGGTTATGAGGTTTGGAAATAGAGGGATGTTAAGTCCAAGGTAAATGGCCCCTTCGAGATTCTTGATTGTGTTGGGGCTATGGCCTATCGACTAGAACTTCCACTTACCATGGCCAATGTACATGATGTCTTCCATGTATCCCTCTTATGGAAGTACATACCAGACCCTTCACATGCACTCTCTTATGAAGTGGTAAAATTGAAGGATGATCTTTCTTATGAGGAACAACCAGTGAAGATCTTAGATCGTAGAGAAAAAGTTCTACGAAATAATACAATGCCCCTCGTCAAGGTGTTGTGGAGAAACCACAATTATGAGGAAGTGACTTGGGAATAAGAGGAAATGATGAAGCTGAGTTACCCACATCTGTTTTAGTGTGGGAAATGGAAATTTTGAGGGCGAAATTTCTTAAGGGGGAATATTGTAACGACCCAAAGTTTCATTAATGGAAATACCTATTGATCAAATTAAATTTCTCTGTATGTTTATATAAAATGTCAACTTCTTTGGTTTTATGTTAAGAATTTCACCATTGCTAATATAGCCTTTCAACAGTGATCACATGATTAGTATAAATATAGGGCTTTAACAAATCCAATTTACTCAGACAAAGGAAGCGATGGCCTCATCCAGTAGAATTTCCCCATACGAATCCCATTTTGTAGGGATCGGAAAAGAGGTGTCGTCTTTGGGATTTGATCATGACCAAGCCCAAGCTGAGCTTCATAATGTGAAGCTCGAACGTGACCGTCTATGGGAAAAGTGGAAGTTGATAGAAATTACCACTCGAGCAATGTTATCCGAGCCATCCCAAGAGTTAGTCACCATCACACACCTTACCCTTAGGTCTTATGTGGCTGTTTTAAGCGGTTATGTAAAAAATCTCTAGTACTATGTTCATGTATATTATTTTTGTATATAATAAGGAATATACCTCATTGTCATTTTTGATACATTGTAAATAGTTTTTAAAGTACAAATAGTGTTTTTATTTATTATTTAATTAAGAATTCTATTTTATTAAATTAAGGTATTTTTGAATTAAATAATACTTTAATAATATATTATAATTATTATTAAATTAATTTTTATTAAATATAAATGATCTTATAATTTTATGAATGCAATTATAATTTTTATTATGGTTTGAAAGCCATTTCTCTCAAAACCCATGAATTTTTGACAAATGTTGGTTTTTATTTTAAAAGTGAAAATTAAAATCTATAGAAATTTATTTAGATAAAATAAATGTTATTTCTGGAATCAGGACGTCGAAATTATCCAACGGTGAATTTTTCATAATTTTCTGAGACAATCAAATTTTTGGGTAAAAATTAAATACCGTTTAAATATATAATGTGTTTTATAACAACATAATGACCGAATAGTGATGTAATAAAATACAATAATCTTTATGTTCATCTGATATATGTTTTAACATTAAAATAATGTGATTTTGGGTTTGTTTTACTAACTTTTCAAAGCATTAATGGCCCACTCGAGACTTATTAAACACCTTGTCTTTTTAAATTGTTTTCCATGGGAGTTTGACTCACCTCCACATAAGCAACCCTATTATTTTAAGAAGTTCGTACATTGGCCTTATAAAATATTTTTTTCCTCTTTCCTTTTCGAAAAACCATGGGCAGAAACCCTGGGGTGGTTTGCGGTTTGGATTAATTTAATATAAGGGGTCCCAAACCTAAATAATAAAGAATTCCCTCCTCTTTCCTATATAAACCCCCCAAGCACCCACTTCCTCCACACTAAAAGCCCTTGGAGTTCGTCTGACCTCTACCTTACTCTCTCTAGAATCCTCCAAAGGTGACCCAGTCTCCCAAGAAGCCTCTCACAAGCCTCTCTCTAGCCTTTGGATGCACACTTCCAAGTAAGGGTTTTTTCTTCCTTTCTCATTTTTGTCCGATTTTCTTTACGTTGTTTTTCCCTTTTAATTTCAATTATGAATGTTGGGGTATGGTTTCTCACCTCCCTCATACTGCCCTCTTTATGTTTGAATTATGGGAGACCCCTTTCTCTCTCATTAAATGCCTCCCATGTACACCCATTACTATGCCGAAATTCCGAAAGGAACTTCCCTCTCCTCATTTACATTCAAGAAATATATTTGTATCATGAATCTAAATTCCATTACAATTTTTTGGGACACGTATATATATGACCTCCTTACTATCCATTACATGTAAATATTATGAGTAACTCCTTTCTCTCTCATCAACCATTTTTATGAATTCTAATGTCACGCCGTGACGCTGCCGAAAATCGCACCGATTTTCTAATCCAATGACTTTGTGTAGTGAATACCATGCCCATTTACCCATCAAGGGTATTCACCATTATGCACATTTACTTATTGATTATAAAGTTTCATATATGAATTCCACATTCCTTTATCATGGAATAAATGATTATGTTTTATGATCCATGTGGCGCACTTACGCATGAAATGAAATGTTTAAGAAGGGTGCACCCTTATAGCGCTCCAATGCATTGGGTAAAGTATAGTATCATGATACGTCATGTGAAATGAGTGTTGACTCATGCTAATTAAAGTGTAATGAGGGTTTACTCGTGATTCATGTGCAATGAGGATTTACTCATGCTCTATGTGTAATGGGCCTTGGCTCATGCTAATTCCATGTTAAGTGTTGTTGCCACATTTCCATGTTATGATTATCATGCTTTATCATGCCTTTATGTTCATGTTTAACTTGTGATCTATTGATATTACTATTGTATAACATGTATTTTACTCCTCATTTATTCCATATGTATTCCCTTACTGGGCTTTATAGCTCACCCTTTTTTATGCATGTCCTCAGGTTATCCCATGCAATGCTAAGTACGAGGGAATGTAGCGGTCATGGAAATGATGTTTTCAATAAAGATGTTTTATTTAATGTTTTAAGTTTTTATGTAATGATCCTAAGCCCCAAATAAACTAAACCTCTCAATCTTCTTGTTGTATCAAGTGATGTTTTATCTAATAAATCAGGTTTATGTTTTTAATAAAAACAGGGTTGTCATAGACTCAGTATTTCTCTCCATTTTCTAGAACACTTGCCTCAAAAAATAATCAAATGATCCTGATATATTTATGAGTCCACAAGGAACCTTCACAATGATAAAAATAATAATTTAAATTTAAAAAACAACAATTCTTCACTCTAAAAAATATTTATCAAATTTTAATGTAATTGTAACAAAAATCATGGTAGAAACTACATAGAACAATAAAATGCACAAATGAAGATGAAATGGCCAAGAAAAATACAATGCATATAAGTACTAAGGTTTATATAATGATTCATGATATGATAACTATATTCATTAAGAGTACAAGGAAGAAGGAAATCCAACATAAATATTCCAAATATTAATAACACCAAAATACATGTGCATCACCCAATGGTGAAATTGTATCTACTATAACATGCATAATACAATAATAGCAATAACCCATCCTAGATAATTTGGGCTTCCCCTATACGTGGGTTAGAAACTCCCACAAACAAGATCATTACCAAATTATATTACATCCTAGTCTCCTATATAACACCCATAAAATAAAAAAGGGAAAATTTTCTCTAATACCACATTGTAACATCCCAACCAAATATGGACTAAAACGGTGCCCGATCTGGTGGGTGACATGGCCTCAAGCGCCCCTCACCGTACGATAGAGGTTTCTGATTACCTATGAGTGTCCAAGGATGTATAGTGGGTTGAATATACCATCATATCATATAAATAACTGATATAGAGAAAATAATAAATAGTGGAAGCTTGATATAAAATTAAAACAGAGAAAATAGATACCATAAATAAAACAATAGACGTATAATCATCCAAGGGAATAAAATAATAATCCAAATCTATCGGCAGAGTCATATACAAAATGATATCAAGGTATTCTGATATGAAAGAAAGGAAAATAGGGGATATAGTGAATTGACATATAAAACACACTGTATAAAAACACAAAAGGAAAAAATAGTGCTTCTCTACAATCATGAGTATATGCTAGGTCCTCTTATCTAGTGCTCCATAATATAAGAGTAATAGAATAAGAATATTTGATAGGGATGTTTCCCTTACCCACACATTATGTCATGAAATCTATTTGATAACCAAATGCATCCCATGTAAGGGGTGAGAAAAACATAGTACACCACCAAAAATGGAGTCTAGAACAGTCCAGTTAGTGTATATTGCATAACATTGTAAAAATATAACAAATAATAAACAACGCTGGAAAATAAATACCCATTGACTTAGGTTTTGGAAGGAAACATTGCCAAATCTACTATCATCGGTATCGGCCAGAATGTGTTTGATCAGTATGGAATATATAAATAATCACATATATAAATACATGTATATGCACTATATATGTGTGGAAAGTTATAGGCATATTTGTGAATACTATTTTCTAGCTTCACCCGCAGCCCAACCCATGCATCCATAATTAGTCAAGTGAGATATAAGCACCAATAAAAGAAAAAAATACCTGATCTCATATTAATGGGATACATCATGCACATCACTTGAGACAGTGGGTTGAGTCTCTAAGCCCAATACCCAATGTGATAAACATGGAACATCATGCCCATCACCCAAATAAAGAAAATGACCTGAGACATCTTCTCGACACCCTATGTAAGGGAGAGTGAAAAACTATTCTCAAAATAATCCTTATTCATTATTCACCAACCATTATACTTAGTATAATAATAATCATGGGGGATTACCTATGAAATATTGTAATCATTTAACATAATTAAATCAAGGGCTCCCAATTCATAAAATCAACATTTTCGAATATATTAGACATGGAGGGTCCTTGCCTCCCTCTTCAATTGAATTTAAATCAAGCCATTTAATTTAAAATAAAATTCCATTTTTGGGTCAATCCAAAAACATAGATAGTATTTAGATCTTTTAAAATTTACATAGAATATGTTATTCAATTTAGCACACCCAACGAGATATTATCCCTTGAGGTAATTATCCTCTAGCCATTAAATATGATCCATGGGAGTGACTTACAAGGAATAACTATTTAAAGGGTCTAAACCAATTTTATGTCAACATAGGGAAATTTACATCATGAGGAACATTGGAAAAATCTATAAAAAACATAAAATTTTAGAGAAAATTTATATACCATTTACCTTCCGTCCTAAGAAGACCACTCATCAGGTATCAATATTTGATTCATAGAAGAACAAAAGAAATCATAATAATGAACCAACACCCTGAAACTATGGAATTTGAGATGACACCAGAATAGTATAAGAGATGAGAAGATGAATGATTAAAGGAAGAAAGTAAATCCATATGATAGCCATTATGAATCCAATGCATTCTACAGAGATGAAACCAGAGTTCAGATATGGTTGTTATAAAAATATCTAGAAGAGGATAAGTGAGAGATTAGAGGGGGATAAGGGTTTTGTATGTCTATTTGAGTAATAATTAAAAGTGGGATAGTGGTTAAAAATCATTTATGGTCAAAATGGTTAAAATGACTTCAAATATGGGGTCACATGGTTTTGTTGTATGGTTGGAAAAACGTGTGCCAAACATACACTAACCATTGTCCATGAACCCCAACCACAAGGGCTAGGAATATTGTTTGACTAACTATGCACAAGATGTATGAAATGACACTATCAAGATATCTATAGTTTTTTAGGAGGATACCTCCTGGGTCACATGGTTACAGACAAACCGTTTGGTCCCTCCTATGCCCTTGGATCTCCACATGGTTGCGTCAGATGACTTTAACAAACTATGAACTGATCATGAGACTCTGTATTTCTCTCCATTTTCTAGAACACTAGGCACAAAAAATTCTCAAATGATCCTGATATATTTATGAGTCCACATGGAAACTTTACTAGGATGAAACAAATAATCTAAATTGAAAAAACAACAATAAATACAATTATGAAATGTCGAGTCATTTCAGACCCTCTTTATGATGTTGGATTTCAACAGTAGTATTTTAAAATATTAACATTTTAATACTGAGATGGAGTTCAATATTTTAGTATGTAACTTCTTAAAGGTGCAAGAATGTAATATCCCATTATTTTAAAAATAATTACTATGTTTGATAGTGTACAAAATATGCAACCAAGAGCATAATCAAACAACAAAATATAATTATTTAAATATGACCATTATAACCTCGAAATTAAATATGAGGATATGAATAAAATTAAACACTATTCGAAATATATTTATAAATTTTATAGTTAATAAAAATTTAGTGATTAATTCTTATGAAATAAACACTAAATTCTAAGTAAATTCTTTTTATTCTTAACAAATATGTCTTCATCAAATTTTATTTCTGTTGATCGAATAATTTAATTAATTTTAGTAACCTTTAGATTATATTTTATAAATAAAATATTATTTTTCAAATCAGAATATAAAAATTATTTTTGGGTGAAAGTTTGGTATTTTTTTGAAAATATTGAATTTTCCAAGAAAAGTGAAAAAGCTGATCTTCATTGAAAATTGTATTTCCTTTTAAAGAATTTAAAATGTAAATTTATATTTTGGAATAGTTTTAATATTTTATTTGATATTTTCAATTAAAAATATTATAGTTATTATTTTTTAATTGAAATTTATAATTTAATTTAGTATTAAAATATTGTATAATTAAAATATTCATTTTTCAGAAAAAACTGGTTGATATCATGTTTCACAATTTAAATTTTAAATTAATTTCTTTATATTATTTTTTTCTGGAAATTTTTTTCATATCTTAAAAAATTTTCTCCAAATTTGGTAAATATGCCTCTTTCATTCCTGTCAATATGAATAGTAACCATATTGATTTCTCATACCATTGTAAAAGGTAGATCAGGTAATTTCACATTAAAATAACATCTTAATGACTATAAAATGAACCAAAAAATTGTCATAATTTTATTTGATGAGTCAATATAATCTATAATCATAAAATATTATGTTATATTTTTCTTTTTAAAATATTTTGGTGATTATAACCTTTATAATATTTTATGTAAAGGAAAGTAAAAAATGCCACACTCATGTTTTAAATTAATATAATATTTTTAAAATACGGATCAATAGAATATGCATTCAGTTATAAATAATTATTTTAAATATAAATTATTTATCTTTATCATGTTAATTTTTTTTGAGTTTTTAGTGAAAAAATCGTCACCTTTATTGATTATATAAATCTGGCGTAGTAATTAATCAATTAATGAAAAATAAAATAAAATAATTAACATTAAAAATATTGAAATAAATATCATTTGATTAAATTAATTTTATCTATGAATTTTATAGAATAATATAAAAGTTTATTTATGTAATAAATTATTGTTTCTTGAAATTTAATTTTTTTAATGTTTATAAAAATCAATGTAAAAGATGGTTCTATAAATTGACAGTAATTACTTTTTATATTAAATAATATTTTACTAAATGATATAAAAGACTTAATAATATTATATTTTTTAAATTGATTATTATAAGGTTGATAATATCAAACATGGTCAATTTACGTGATGTTATTCCCTTTATAATAACTATCTTAATTCCCATTGTGTAAAAATTATTGTTATCACGATAAATGTGGAAGGTGTTAATGGGTTATTAAAATAAGAATATTGGGGTAAAATAGAGTACAATTTTTTTTATTTTTTTTAAATGATATTATTTCGACCCATATTCATACTTTTTTATAAATAAATTAATTTCGAGACAACTATATTTGAATAATAATTTATATTAATTTAATATTTTGGGAAATTCCAAGAGTGCCCCTCCCCTCTCTTTTAAAATGGTGTACATTCTTATCTTTATGTCACATTTAAAAACCCATTTTGTTCAGAAAATTCATACCCAAATCCATTCAAAACATATTTTATATATTCCTTAATTATTTGAGAATAAAAACCTTAGTTTCCTTAAGTTGTTAAGAAAAGGAGGTTGTTTGAAGATGTGGAATCGTTCTTCACTGAGTGTTTCTGAAACATTTATTCTTCACATCCTCAAAATATTCCTTAACTATCCTTATATAAAATAATATGTATATTATATATATTAAAATGTTATTATGTCAATTTAATAACCTATATATATTTCCAACCTCATCCAAATGTGAAATAAATCCATCTTTCACGAGTAAGGAGGACTACCACCTCACAGACCGATATAATTCTTTTTTCCATCCCCACCCTCAAGTATTTTAAAAATGATATGTTTATTGTGTATATATATTTTATTAATAAAATATTTCTAATTATTTAAATATAATATGACACTTATTTTCCAACATTAACATTCACTAAAAATGATAACGTTGTTCATTCATACATGTGGACTACTACCCCCACAAAGTGATGCAATTTGTTTTTTCATAACCACATCATATAAATTAAATATATAAATATTTTCAGTGAAATAATATGGTACTTATGTTATTATTATACTTTAGTGAAGATAAAATAATTCTTACCTTTCTTTCATAATGATCATTAAAAAATTCAGGTGTTACTCTTGCATACATATGACATACCATCTCCATGATTGTAATGTATTACATTTTTCATAATCATATTTCATGATTGGTTTTAAAAGTATATTTATTTTATAAATATAACAATTATGTCATTATTATTGTTATATTTATGATGGAATAATGGACCCTTTGACCAAGGTTAACATACCGAAGCTGTTTTGAAATTATATATTGAACTCTCCCAAAACACTAAATATACTGATTAAGTTATTAAATATGTCACTACAATAAATGAAAAAATGTTTTAAGGATATGTGATTAATCTAGAAAAATATTATCAAGAAAATAAATAATAGACATGTTTCTATTGTATAGGCATTGAAGGACATATTTATGAAGTCTGGACTTGAGGCACAACTATAAAACTAGCCTTTAACAATGCTAAAAATGATCTTTATCATTGAGAGAAAATCACTAACTACATAACCGAGGGTAAAGACCTGGTATTTTATCAGTGCCAAAACAATTACGATAAATGAGACCTTTATCAGTGCTTTAAAAAGTGTGAATAACGAAACCATTTATCATAGCTTTATTTTTGTGCCGCTAAGGGAACCATTTAACAACACTTATAAAAGCACTGATAAAGAGTCTTTTATTAACACTTATAATAGCATTGATAATTTATAACTTTATCTATGATTATAAAATCCATAATAATGGAACTATTATATTTGATTTAAAAAAAACTATATTACATAAATTACAAACATTAGTTTATACAATTACATATATAAAAAATATGACACACATTAAAAAGAATCAATGTTCCTCTATCTTTTAATCATAACTTGAGTCACAAAATTTCATAAAAAACAACCCCTAGTAGAGAAAAATAACACACCTGTATAAGAAAATAATTATTATGTAGTAATAATATATATAAAAAAATTATTAGAAAGTTTTGAATTTACTAAAATTGTTGTCAATTTTAAATAAAAAGACTCACTTAGAATCATACTGATATCATCGTTCCTTAGATTGAGGTGAGACTAATTCCTACATGTCTCAAATTACTTATGGATCATTTTCCTAATTTTATTAAAACTATATGAATGTGATTTCTTAGTTTTGATCATGTCATGTGACTTTTTTACTAAAATGTTATTTTAAAATTGAAACACGTACATTTGAACATAACAATCACATTGTGTATCATATTTAGGTGGGGAAGATTGATACACAAAAAAATGACTTATGGATCATTTTCCTAATGTATTTAAATAGGGTGAATGCGTTTTATCGATTTTGAGCAGGTTAGATGGAATTTTTACTAAAATTGAGGTGAATTTCAATTAAAAGGACAGACTTGGAGTCATACCAATCATACTGTGCATCAGATTGAGGTGAGACTTATTTTTACATGGCCCAAATTAATTATGTATCAGTTTACTAATGTTTCAAAAAAAAATATAAATGTGTTTTCTCATAATTATTATGTCACATTACTTTTTTACTAAAATGTCATTTTAAATTTAAAACACATACACTGAATCCTAAAGATCAGATTGTGTATCGGATTGAGGTTTGACTAATTCCCACACATCAAGAAATGGATTATGGGTCAATTTACTAAAGTATTTAAATAATTTGAATGCGTTTTCTTGGTTTTGAGTTGGACATTTGGCCTTTTTATTAAAATTGATCTCAATTTTAATAAAAGACATTCAATTGGAGTCATACCAATCACACCGTGCATCAGATTGAGCAAGAGTAATTCTTATACATCCTAAATGACTTATTGATAATTTATCTAATATTTCAAAACAATATGAAGTTGTTTTATCATTTTTGAGTATGCAGCTTTCCTTTTTTACAAACAATTCCAATTTAAAACTGAAACACATAATTTGACTCATACATATCACATTGTGTATGAGATTTAGGTGCTGATGACTCCTACATATAAAAATGAATTTTGGATTGTGGGCCGAATGTATTGAAAAATGTGAATGCATTTTTTTTGTTTTTGAGTAGTTAAGTTGGAATTTTTACTAAAAATTGATGTCAATTTAAAATAAAAAAAGAACTTGGAGTTATACCAGTCACACCATGCATCAGACTGAGGGGCAACAGATTCATGCCCATCTCAAATAACATATGGATTTTTTACTTAATTAAAAAAAAATCTGAATATGTTTACTTAGTTTTAACTACATCAATTTTATTTTTTACTAAAATTTAATTTTAACATGAAACACACACATTGACTCATTTGCATTATATCTTGTATCTGTTTTATGTGAGATAGATTCCAACACATAAAAAATGATTTCTGAAATCATTCTCTAAATTATCAAAAATATATAATCTTTTTTCTCAGTTTTCATTGAGTGATACTTTTTAAAGTCAAATATTTATTTTAAACAATTAATAAACACATTGAGTAATTACAGGAACATCATGTATCATATTGAGGTGAGATTGATTCTTATACATCAAATATGACTTATAGATCATTGTCTTGAATAAGCAAAACAATTTGAGTATGTTAGCTTAGTTTCAAGATTGTCAATTGTATTTTCTACTAAAATTAATTTAAATTTTAAATATAAATATGTACTTGGATTCATTTGGGTCATATCGTGTGTTATATTGAGGTGCGAATGATTCCTAAACATCCCAAATTCTGGAAAAAATATTTTATGTCAATTTTCCATGGTTTCCATTGACTATCTTTATTAAACCTCCAACACTACATGAAAAACATTGAACAGACCACATCAACTTGATAAAAAGAATATGCCTATATAAGAAAACAATTATTACGAGTAACACTAAAAAGAAATAAATTAATCTTAAATATGAAGTAATACATTAATTATATGGAAAATTATTTTACTGTGAGAATATCAATATTACCTCTATGATTGAGTATTGAAGAGAATATAAAGGAAATTGAAAAATGTTAACACTGTAGGGGTGAATTGTTTTGAGGGAGAAGAAGTATATGGAAGGTCTCGTATAGAAAGGCATAAAATATGGAAAGATCACACCAAATTGATAAAAAGAATCCAATTGTATAAGAATTTTTTTATGTTAATAATACTAAAAGGAAATAAATTAAACATAAATACGAAACAATGCATTGATTATATGAATAATTATTTTACTATGGAAACATCATCATTACCTCTGTAATTGAGCATAGGTAGTGTCATTTCTCTTCTAGCAAAGGCAGTGGAGGTAACTTGAATGAAAGACATAATCACACCACTACAGGGGTGAAAATATTTTTCAGGAGAAGAAGTATGTTGATGTTTTTTGTGTATAAAAGAAAAAAATCTAGAAATAGCATCCCAACTCAATAAAAATCCACATATATAAGAAAAAAAAGTATTATGTGAGTAATACTAAAATTTAATAAATTAAACATAAATATAAAACAATAAATTAATTCTGTGGAAAATTATTTTATTATGAAAACATCAATAATACCTCTATAATTTAGTAGAGGTATCTTTTTTTCTATTACTATAATGTAAGTGAAGGTAACTTTAAAGAAAGTGATGAATGGACCACTTCATGGGTGGAAATGTTTTGAGGGAGAATAATTCTGTGAATGTTTTGGTGCACAAATTCTTGAATGATGGACACACCACCCCAAATCCATAAAAAGAATCCACCTTTGTAAGAATTTTTTTTATGTGAGTAATAATAAATATAAATAAAGTAATAAAAAATATGAAATAATAAATTAATTATATGGGCTCTAATTTTATTGTGAAAACATCATGATTACCTCTATTATTGAGAAGAGACAACATCGTTGCTCTTATAGAAAAGGAATGACACATGGAAAAAAATATTCTAAAATTAAAAAAAACTCTAAAATAAATATTGAAAATAAATTCAAAGATTCATTATATATTTTTTTGATAAAATATAGAATGTTTTCTTATTACTGTAGGGTCCTCAAAACATGGACAAGAGAAATAAAATACTCCAAAAAAATTTGATAAAAAAATGCAAGTTCGATTAAAAATTTGAAGAAGAAATTCAAAGAAGACAACATTGGAAAAGGAAATAGAGTAGTCACTATAATGAGTTTCGAGAATGATCCATGGAAACCATCGACCGTGAACCACAGTACGTGGATGAGGATACTGGTGCCAACTCCACCAAAAATGGTGTTGTTGGTAAAAATAAAAAAGAGCAGTACACTACCTTGAACAACCCCCGTAAACCAAAATAGTTTTTGGGAGAGGTGAAGATGAAGGTTTCTTGTGAACAATATAATCTCTTTTCAGGATTTTGGTGGTGAGTACCACCACTGTGAACCTCATCCCCATAAAACTCAGTTGACCGAGTCATCCAAATGTCGGACGATTCCGCCATGGGATTTCATAAAATGTATTGTGCACCCCATAGATCCAGCATCCCCGAAACTCTATAAAAGGACCATGAGGGGATCTGAGAAAGGGGATAGAATTTTTGGGGGAACAAGGAGTTTATATATGGAAGACTTCGAAGACAAACAATTGACAAAGTGAGAAACTGTGAATAGTTTCCAGTAGGTATAAACCCACCATGTACCATGAAATGAAAAAAATAATAATAATAATAATGAAATGGTCATGATCATAATTAGAGAACCAGGAACCATATAACTTTCATGGATGAAACTCCCATGAACCATAAGATCAATTCCCATTCTTCAATACAAATTACCTCATAGCGCATCACTATAAAGAGAAAGTCCCGCATCACGTAGAGCATCACTATGTAGATGGAATATAGTGTTGTGTAGCACCACCTATGCAGATGGAACATGAGGATGCATATCTATATGGTACATGAACCACATCCATGTATATGTATCGCCTCAGTACATGGATGAACCATCCACCCACATTGTAATATGACATATGGAGTGTACCCACCACACATGAAAAATGTTATGAAGAATATGGTAGCTTAGGGATTTCCACCATCCAGTACTGATCCTGTTGTTCCATTTCTATACCATCCTCCACGACCCCTCAGCAAGATAGTCCATCAACATCAGGACAAAGCCTATTCCAAATACACCAGACCCATATGATAAAGCCCGTGGGTCACCAGCACACCCTATTAGGTTTAAATACCCATCGTAAGCAGAGTCCCATAGGTAATCCCCATAATTGTGCTGACCCCCATAATTTCCATATGTTTACATTCTCATGGTAAACTGAGGTCCAACCTTGGGATAATAATGTCAAACTCCCCATTCTAGGGATCAATGGTAATAAATGGATTTTCCATTAAATGAGGGATAAAAAACAAGTGAAAGTGATCATGCCTTATTTTTCATTTGACAAGGAGTGATGTTTCTCCCCTTTCCCAAAACTCATTTCTGGGCATTCCAGCAAAGGTAAGTACATAAATATTCCTTATAAGGTGGAAATATTTCTCATCTTAGGCTCATCCCAAGAGATTTTGGGATAGATTATCAGATGTGGCTATCCTGGATATCAACACATGAGAATAAATTGGCACATTCAATGCCTCTCCCCCCCTCCCACTTTGGGATTTAATAACATCTAGCATTAGATGATGTGGTACGTGTAATAATCAGATCTATTGTCTCCTCTTTTTTCTCACACTGAGCATGACCCACGTGGGCTTAGAGGTTGGTGGTGACCATGACATCAACATAAGAACAATAGCATGGGTTTCGTCTATGGTATAATACCCAATATAAAACTAACTACATGAAGTCTGATTCCTGCCCCAAATAGGATATGTAGGACAATTTTCTAAAGGATTTAGCTTGAAGGGGATCCTTCTCAAGGGTTAACCCCTATCATGCCCCCAAAAATAGGACCAAATCTATGGTATAAGATCTAAATTAAACCAAACGAAAAATTATTTGATTGCAAACTAATTGGAATACATAGGAAGCCTCCCTAAGGTACAAACCCAACACACAAATTACCCTAGTGTTTCTGAGCCATATCAATTGTAGGTCCATATACACCAAAGATACCATTACACTTTTGAGCATCCAGGTCCACTTCGACATAAGTCCCACAAAATATTTTTTCTAGGAATCTTTTGCCTAGATGTCATACCCACATGAAATTAATCTACATGGATGTTTCCTCATCGCACGTCTCTAAAAGGTGATGCGTTCTATTAAGCGGAACCAAAATACATTGGTTATGATTCCTCTAATGAGGATATTTAGGATTTCAATATTATGGGTTCAATCTCAATAGTAAAACAAATTCCTTCACCTTGGATGACGACAAAATCATGATCACCTCATCACATGGATCAAAGTATTATTTTCTTCATAATTCTTGATCCTTGTATATCCATGATTAATTTTCAACCTAGGGGTGATCCATGAACACATTCTTGGGAATGAACCAATGATTCATGAACATATAAAAAATATTTAAATCTATAATGGAGTCCCCGAGTTGCCTATAGTTTCCCCCCAAAAGGGTGTGATGTGCCTGAATTCCCATCCTCTCGACCAATGGATTCTTTAAATGAATTTGGCCAAATATTCATTTGATGAGCACCTAACTTTGGAAATAAGGTCCATGAATCAGGGATAAAAGGGTCATTGGGTGTTTTTGGCTCAACAAATAATCTTGTTGGAGATAGTATGAGGACATCAGACACGACGTGGGTTGGTTTCAAAAAACACATAATTCCCTGAAATCATCCACAAAGACAAGTCAACATTGGAATATTTTTCTGTGACATAATAAATGATGAACATCCCAATCTCGGTGTGATCAACTCTTGCATAAAAAAGGGACACGATGCACCTTGAGCCGAAAAAAACAGTGTACCCGACGTGAAACCATTCATAATAACAGAAAATTTGTTAATACCTGTTGTGCCATTTTGTTTTCCCTGGTATGATGCGAATTGGGTCGAAATAGTATCATTACCTTAACATCTTTCCAAAGTATTTCCTTCATTATTGTTTTTTATATTTTTGGGATTTGTTATATCATCATGTGTAGAAGTCATTGTCTACATGAGTAGTAACAAATTTAATTTATATTAAGTTAATACAGTAGAGAACATATACTATTATGTGAAAAAACATAATATATTAAAGAACACTTTTACCCTCTCATTTAACCCTAATTATTTTTTAATGGTTTTAAGGATTTGGTTCCTCTAAAAAGAATCCAAATACCCTCTTTGTGGACCCCTCTAATGTAAAATAAATTTTCTACATTGGAACCAACATGAACTAATTGTGATGTCCCATTAAAAGGGTCATCCTCAATTGAATTTTTTTTACTCCACATTATTTTTAGTCTCTAGTAGGGAAATCAACCAAATCTTATTTTTTTGGATAAAATACATAAAATAATGGAACTTATTGTGATTCTATTAGGAAAACTTATCTTTTCCCCCTTATATACTGAAATTCACCTTCACAAATCGCATTTCATCAACTTTTACTTCATTGATATTGTCAACCAATTTAATATGGTAATTGGTAACTTGAAATGCTTTATAACCCAACTCATATATCTATTCGATAATGCCAAAACATGACGTATTTTCATAAATTTTAATTATATCATTGGAACCAGATATGTGCATCTATTCAACCATAAGAAAAACAACACTATTTTATATCGTACTAATGTCATCGTGTTCTTCTATATAGAATGTATAACCATAGATTACAAAACTATTGTAAAATTGGAAATTTTCATTTGATCCTTTGTCTAGCCATTGATGTTGGATGATAATTGAATTGGGATTTTAAGGTAAATCCTTATAAATTTTATCTCTAAACCATCTTATAAACTAATAATAATGTGTATTTGAAATCCATACTTCATCCCTTAATGGATTAAAATCTCTAAGAATATATTTTTACATTTCAATGTATAGATCAAAATCTTCACTATTATGTAATATATAAATATGTTCGTGCCCCTTCCCTATCAAGGTAACCGTAACAACATCTCATTAATAAATCCCTTATTCCAAAAGGCATTCACTAGGACAAGACTTTGGGAGACCAATGGATTCAACTTTTTATAGGTAATTGGTACAAAATTTATTATATTTTCAACAATATATTGTTTTGTAATATAACCATTTAGAAAACCTCTATTCTTGAAACACCCTTTCAAAATCATCATATACCATTCAATAGGGTATATCCATATGTAATGGAAATGACCACATAGTTGAACCCCTCTAACTAAGTGAAGCATTAGGTGGACCATTATTTCAAAGAATTATAGTGGTAATAACATCTATAATTAACTTAATATGACTACAATATTATTATTCATGATGAGATACTTTTTTGTGTCTACAAATTTACTATATATGGATTTTCAAATGAAGCTGATTCTGGTAAATATATGTCGTACATTTTAAGGATGAATGCAATATAAAGAGACATACATTAAATATATCATTAAAACATGATATTCATGTAATTTTAGTCATTTTATCTTCAAATAAGTCATTTAAATAACATTATTGATATTTGATGGATACCCATCTGGAACTTGTACACTAGCAAGGGAAAGGGAAAATTAAAATTTTTCCTATATTGATAGTGTGTAAGATGCATGAGGAAGAAAATTCAATCTTTTATTCATCATCAGTGCTAACACATCCCTTATCCCCATTTTGATCAAGTACAACCTAACCTTGATGCCATTTATGTTTTTCACAGAAAATTTAGTAACATGCCAATAACACTATCAAATAAATTTTTTTCTACATGCATGAAATGAAGAAAATTTCTTCCATACAAACAATTATAATATGGTATCTCAATGAAAATTGATCTCTTCTTGAAAATTGATTTGGTATGGTTTTTTGAAAAATGGTTTACTAAAAACAGTGTTAATATTTTTTACTTATTGGTATCGTTGATTTCTCTTTACTGAAGATGGTGTTATAACTTTTTTGATATTCCAATTGAATGATATTATCCAGGATTAGTATTTATGTCATCGAGGTAAAAATTTATGATGTTCTAAAAACATAGTCTTCAAAGAATGTTTCAACTATGTTGAATATATGTATTTTTTTGAAATGGGATACCCTAACATTTCTTTCATGATATATCCTCATAAATTTCCATAAGTTGGGAAGTAATTAGTTTTTCAATACAACATGACCCTTAATCTGAATTCATCACTTATAAGAGAATCATACATTGTAACACCTGTATCCCACATCAATTTCAGATCTTTGATCAATGGATATATATAGACATTAATATCATTAATGTGTTTCATTGGTCTAGATATATACAAAGACAACATAATGTATTTATGCTTCATTCATAACCATGGAGGGAAGTTAATATTTAAGAATAAAATCAGGAATATACTATGAGTATTACATTATACACCAAAAGGAATTATTCCATCTGTATATAAAGAAAGATTAATGTTTTTTAGAACATATTCATATTCATGAAACTCTTAATCCATTTTTTTCCACTAAAGAGAATTTGTTGGATGACATAGGATCCCGCCATTGACTACTATATCTCCATTACATTTTAACTATGTTGAAATTTATTAACATCCATATAGTCGTCTAAACTATAAAATGATATGAAAGTACCATGCATATTTTTAATGACTTGGTTCATTTTTCTTTTATCGATCTATGTCACACTTAAAGAATTTTATGAGTGATTCATGGTTCTTGAGAAACAATATGAAATCATTTGGAAAATCATGTATTTTTTTGAGATCATTCACATTGAATATAAAATTCATTGAGTGTCATATGTTCAACAAGGTAGTTCATTTTATTCTGATAGCATATCTTTCAGAAGACCAAGTTCTTCTATAAATCTAGTATCACTCCATATGCTTCCAACTTTCAAATTATAGAACAAAATACATCTGAAAATCTTGTGTCATTAGTACAACTGGTATAAAATTGTTTATTGGAATAAAAATTTACTTCTAAAAAAACTTTGGATAATCACAAGGGCCATATTCAATTCCGATTTTCATTTCTTCCTTGTGATCTCCATCATCTTTTAGAAATGTATTCATATCAAATGATTCATAAACCATAATATCATCCCAATCGATTTTCCACATTCAATTTTTCCCCATGTTTAATCAAACATTTATTGCTTTCATTCCTTCCAAAAAAAAATCAAATGTTCTTCCAAATATTTGAGTCTAATTGTTCTTGTTTAAAAACAACGAAAACTTGAACATTGTATTTTGGAATGGTCATCTGCATGCTCTCTTGAAATCTTGATGAAATCATTAAATCCAATTTCACAATATTCTATCAAACGATTAGCATGAATCCATTATCAGTTCATATTTATCCTATTGGGTTCATAAGAGATTAATTTTATAAAATATATAAATAAACACACATTATATATTCAATATCAATAGTGAATTTTATAGAAAAATATAATAAGGGAAACAGAAAAATTTATTGTTCCAACAAATTTTAGTATGATGATGAAAATGTGGAATTGAATTTAATAAAATAATTACTCCACATAAAATCTTTAATAAAAAAATTAAAATATAATATAGGCAATTAAAGAGTAATAAGAAACTGAAATATGATAAATGAGAATAATGAACTCTAATTCAATCAACAAGATTAGTGGTTTTATGTATCGAGGAATAATGCAACCGAAAAAAGGGAGAGAATTATCACTCTTTTTGTAGGATTTTGTTTCATTTGAAAAATAAAGGAATATATCATTGTTCAAGGGAATTAATACTTTGAAGAAGGGAAATATAGATAATTTATACTAGAATGTCTAAGAACCAAGATATTCTAAATCCATCAATAATGGTTATTCTGATTAATGTTTTTTTGTAAATATAATATAATCATTAATAACATCACAATTTGTAGTCATTAAAATGATAAATATATTATTTGACTTTTTTAGATAATAGACAGTTAATTGAGTACATCACATTAATTATATCTAAGTTAGAGAAATAGAATGTTGCAACATACCATGTAAATAAAGAACATGAAAATTTTCATATTTGTTAATATTTGTGAACTAAATATTAATTCTACTTTAAATGAGACACTATGTTCGATGATATACTCGATACGCAACAATGGGTTTCAATTAAATCTTACATTACACACTAACAATATAATATTATTTTTTATATGGTAGTTAACACCAAGAAGTTGTAATGGTGGGATTGAACAGAACTGACTACAAAATGATTATATATGTTTGTTAAATGTTTTTACATTTATCCAATAAAAGTAGGAGGCTTAAAATGTGAATGAAACTAATTTTAAACATAATTTACTTTAAAGGGTTGATTTACTACCTTTTAATGGAGAACCCTCTTTAAATATAGTTTTGGTTAATTTTATATGTTCTATTTGACAAAATAAAATTCTTCTTTAGAATCAGGACATCAAAATTTACTTTGGGTAAATTTTTGCTATTTTTCTAATAATATTCATTTTTTATGAATAGTGCAAAATAATGTATTTTAATTCAAAACTGCCTTTTAATCTAATTAGTTTATTTGGATAGATTATATTTTAAATTTTCTTGAAGTGTAATTAGATTATACTATTATCCTTTAATCTAATTTTGGTCATTGGAATTAATTTCATTTTGAAATTATACATAAACAAGTGTCAATCATTTGGTTGTAATTATTTCATAAAAACACACTATTTGTTTTGATAACGGGAATTAATTTTAAATTAATTAATACAACTTATACATTTTGATTTTTAAAAAATAGAAATCAATTTTGAAATCGTAATATTAAATTTAGCTTAGGATGATTTTTTGGTATTTTTCTGAAAAAATTTAATTTTTGAAGAATAGTGAAACCACTAAGTCGTAGTTCAAAATCCAATATTTTCATTTAAAGGAAAATTTACCGCTTCTGTAAATTTAATTTCAAAAATACAAGATACATGGTTGTTATTAGTAAGTAAAATGTAGTTCAATAAGATGAAAATAATTTTTGGTGAATAGTGACTTTTGACTTTTATTTATCACAGTTAAAGGTAAATAGGGTAATTAAAGGTAAAATGAATATTATAATAATAAAAAATTACCTTAAAACTTGTTTTAAACATAATGGATGTGTCATGGCCGACCATGATCATCCTTGGGTCAATTATGGGACCCCATGGAGCCACTTAAGAATGATAATGCCACTTTATTTTAATTGACATAAAGTAAAGACAAAAATGACATTAACAAATATCTTTTAGTATATCAATTTTTACATGGGGTTATATAAGTAATATTTTAGAATATACATAATAATTGGAAGGATAAAATGATTTCCTACATTATGGTAATTTTTTTATAATTTTTAGACATCAAATAAATTAAATTATTTATGACACAATAATGATGTAGTATTTACCTAATTAATAAATGATTTAAATAAATATAATTAAGAATTTTAAAATAATATTCAAAACTTATCCAATTCTTATTGTATTATTTTATTTTGATCTACGACTTTAATTAGTTTTGGACCTTTAGAAACTGAATATCGCTATATAATAAAATAATATTTTCACACTTTCCTAAAGAGCCCCTCCTCTCCCTTATAAAAGGACACCACTTCTAACTCATTTCACACACCTCTCAGTCCCCTTGGTTCATAAAAACCCTGATTTATTAATATCTCAAGATCCACATCTTCTTCATAGATTCCACACCTTATATAGAAGGCACTTCAAGAATTCATTTCGGTTCAAACCAAATGAAGTTACCCAAATTAAAGTAATGGTTTCTATTAAATGATTTTTTTATTTTACTTCTCCAACCCCCTAAAAACTTTTTATTAATTTTTTTATAACACTAGTATCCTAAATATAATAGGATTTTTTAATGAGAAGGATTCGTACTAAAATTACACACACCTCCATCTGATGGGTGAAGAACATACTATTTTTGAGGATGGAAAACTAACGCCTCACGAAACAATGATTATTCAATGATTTCCTACCGCCTCTCATGGAGGCCATTAAGATGGAATTGTATTAATATATGATATATATATTATGTTTATGTTTTATTTTTTCTTCTGTATTTTCCATTTATATCATTATTTTATGGTTTTCATTATGGGTAACACAAGATAATTTCATTTGAGAAAGTGCAGACTACCGCCCCTTCAAAATAATATAAGTCGTTAATGAATTATTTGGGATGAATAAAGGATGAAATTAAATATAGAATATATTATATTACACTGGAATTATAATATAAATATGTATCATTATGTTTTAATTCCATTAAAATACAAAATAGAAATGAAAGTGGCGTTTATGCGTACGTACATATTTTCGTCTCCATGAACGGTTCATTTATTTTCTTATCTCCAAATTTTATGTACTATTATAAATAGATATATAAACTGAATATATAAAATATATATGATATCTAAATCATTTATATCATTCTAGATATAATGGAATTTTGACCACATGGAAAAATAGTAATTATAACACGTTAATTTTTGACTCATGTTCCGAAGATCGATTAAATATCCATTATGAACTCAAATAAATGACTAATTGTTATAGAAAGGTAATAAGTAATATAAAAGGAATAATAAACATAAAAAATGTTCTAAATCAAGTATAAATTAACTTATGTTTATTATTTAGGAAGAATAAGGAACAAACAAGACAAATCAGACTTGAGGTAAGGGTTTTTTATCTCACTTTTAATTCCATGAGATTTTAATTGTTATCCACTTATTTATTGCATGTGGTTTATTATGTACTGACATTTGATATATATTATCATGAATATCTTTATATTAATTGTATTATGTGATTTATTTTGTGGTTATTAAATTTTGGTCATATGACTCGATTGACTACAACAAAGGGTTTTTCATCTCACTTTTCATTCCCTTGAGATTAATGCTATATTGGTCACTATTTCCTTTTGTGTGGAACATGTATTGTCCATGATTGTATTCTTGGTGTAATATAATTTAATTTATGTGAATTTAAATCTTCATTGTATGATCCTTCTATCATGGGTTGTATGTTTCATAATTTACCAAATCGGTAAGGTAATTTCAAATTTCAATTTCCACTCAGTGGGCTTTACACATAATTCATTGATTATTTTACTCCAAGATCATGTGTAGGATCACTATTTATTATTTATGTAGTAATTTCCACTCACCTTTTTGTATATATACTTTTGATACACATAATATGTACTTCCACGACCCCAATTACCTAGATTCGGTGCATTATTATGTAACATTGGCATGATCACAAAAGATCAAGTCTCGAAAGACCGATTAGTTTAGTAGCCGTGGAATCACTAGATACATTCATAAGGTTTACATTACACCATAAAGTAAAAAAACTACAATAATATAGTCTCCATAGTCCACAATCATATCCCCTTCAGACTATCCCTGCAGGTCAGTCATAAAATATTTATTCACATCCGGGGAAAAATAAAACATAGAAAGGGGTGAGCTCAGATGCTCAGTAAGGATAACAATATAGCGGAAGCATTCATAAATATGCATAAAAATTTGAGGTAATGTATAAATAAAAAAAATCCTTTAAAACTTGAACTTCAGAATAATATGGCAAAGATAAAATGAAATAATTCCATTTACTTATTCACATGGATATTCTACTAGTTGAATAATCAAATGCAATATCACTGACAACGTTCATAATGATGGAAATGCATAATGCCAAATTTTAATTTCCGTGTCAAGGCCTAATGCCAAGACCTAAGGGATAACTGTAACCGGAACCCAACCTGGAGAGCCTCTGTAACCGGACTCCAACCCGGAGTGCCTCTAATAACTAGACACCAACCCGGAGTGCCTCTTATAACTGGACACCAACCCGGAGTGCCTCTAATAACTGGACACCAACCCGAAGGTTCTTCTATAACCGAACCCCAACCCATAGGGCTTACTTTTTCTGGTCCCCAACCCACAACATACCAGTCCTACACATTCATCTTAAGAAGATGATTAAATATAACATAAATATTCGTATTAAAACTAGCATAAAAAATTCCTAAACATTAATAATAAACCATTAATGAAATAAAAATAACTCTTCCATAGTCAAAAATATCACAAAACCTTACATACAATATGGATGATTTGTATCATAACAAATCAGCTTCAAATAAGGGTAAAATTTATCAAATTATGTTGAAAAAGATGAATTCAAAACTATTTGAGAGAAATATCTCTTTTTTTGAAATCATTTAAAAGTAACATAATTATAAAATAAAACATTTACAATTAAAATATCCTTATTATATTTTAATGGAATCTTTGAAGATTTTGTAACGGCGGAAAATAGCCGCACTCTCCGTATATGTTAAAAAAGACATTCTTACCTTAACTCTGTCGAAAAGGTTAAAAAGGACCTTTTTTGGAAAACGACAGAATGATTCCTTTATAAACTTCTAATAAAAAGTCTAGAAGGGTAAAAATTGCATTAACCCATAGTCTATAATATAGTAAAAATTATTTGAAATACTTTTCTTAAGTAACATGGATGTGGATGATAAAGATATCCCAGTAGATAATTACGTATAAACCACATCGGATAATGAAGAGATTATGAAATAAACCCTTACCAATTTGGTAACTTACAAAACATACAACCCATGAAAGAGGTATCATACAATGAATTTGTAAATACACATTACATAATGTATATTACACAAAAAATACAATTGTGTGTAGTATATACACCACACAAAAGGTAATAGTGGCAATATGGCATGAATCTAACAGGAATAAGGAGTGATATGAAAACCACATACCTTGTAATTTTCCTTGGTTGAGGGTAGGATAACCTCCTGTATAATTGTGAAATAATTTTTATTATATTATACAATAATAATATACATTAATATGATATCATATATGATCTTTTAACATTGCTTTGTTAATAATATCTTTGTATTATTCTCGTTTCGGGTGTTAACTTATTCATTTTCTTTTTATGTTTTGTTACATAAGCCATGTTTCTTATGGATAGGTTGTATCTTATTCGTATACAGAATGATATCAAGTCCTTAAATAATATTTTTAATCATCAAATGAGAATTATACTTGAATGGGTACGATGGGGAATGAATCTCATCGTGTTCGTGGAGACGGTAGTCCGTACGTACGTATGAGCGACAATATCACTCTTTTGGTATTAAAATAATATATAATTGGATAATATATCATATATAATGAATCATTATCATGTTATATTTATTATTTACATGATTTACACATCATTATTATACCCATCCAAATAATAATGTTTTGAATAATAATTACACCACGACGTGGAGACGGTAAGCCGTACGTATGCACGTATGGTGACATGTCATTCAAACAGTGGATAGAATACTGAATATGGTTGTACCATATTTATAATAAAATAACAGTATATAGAGGATACTGGAGTTATTATTTTATAATGGGAATAACAAATAATGAAGAAGTTGAAGAAGAAAGGATCTTGAAAGAGGGTGCTGAAAACATTACCTCTTTTTCGGGTTCTTCCTTTTTATTTGATCAAAATGGCCCCTTAGGTTGGATATATGATCAAAATAAGGCCTCTAGGTTGAATTGAGGGAATTTGAGAGGATATTTGGGTAGGTTTTGGTTGAGCCAAAAGGCTTTTAATATGTGAATTAGTGAGAAGGGGGAGTGCCCTTTTATAAGAGAGGTTAGGGGCACCTTTGGAAAAGCTAGAAATATTATTTTATAATAAATTAATATTCAGTTTATAATGGCTCCAAAGTTGAATATTAAAATTATAAGGTCGGGATGGGTCTAAATAATTTCATCCAATAGATTTTAGACAGGTTTGGGTCATTATATTAACCATATCTTTTAGTTTTAAATCTTAGTTAATTAGTTTGACATTTACCATGTCACATTGTATTTTTATATTATATAGTTAATAAACGTACTATATACATCCAAGAGACCCCCAAGTGGTTCATTAATTATAAACTTATCATGATATATGTTTTTTGTCCGAACATTATATTTTTAGGAATATAATAACAATTAATAATATAATGTTTGTTTTAAAAACTCATTTATGTCAATTTTGACACTATTCAATAATTGATTTTGGTTAAAATCTTAAAAACTTTATTAATTCAAAAAAAATTCATTTAAGCAATCATATAATGTCATATTAACCAATAAAATTCATGGATGTCATCAAAACTTTAAAATTATATTTATTTTTACATTTATAATACCAATTATTTGATTCTTTCATTAATAAGGAAAATACTGCATCATTATTGTGTCAAATATAATATTAATTATTAAATGTTTAAAAATTATAAATATAATATAATTATTTACTAAATTATGTTATAATTCTAATGAATATTTATAGTCTAAAATCCAACATATATAACCCTATGTAAAAAAAGTTTTGCTAAAAGATATATGCTTATGTCATTTTTGTATTTATTTTAACATAATTAATAAAAAGTGTCCTTATCACCTACAAGTGGCACCATGGGGTCCCAAAATCAACCGAAATAGGACCATGTCCGGACATGTATCAACTAATAATGTTATGGCACGTTTTGGGGTAATTTATTATTATTATAATATTATTTTTTACCCTTATTTACCGGATTCACCCTTTAACCATGATAAATAAAATATTTACCGAAGTAATTATTACAAATATCTAAAAATAAAAGTTTTCTATTTACACAATTTAATCATCATAATTCCTAATATAGAATCCATTTTTCCAAATTCAAAACACAGAAGTGGCAGAAATTAATTTAAAATTAATTCCTGTTAAAACAAAACGCGTGTTTTTAAGAGATAGTAACTATCAAAAGATTGACACTTGTTAATGTGCGGTTTAATTATGAAATTATTTCCAATGACCAAAATTGTATTAAATGGTAAAAATATATTCTAAATATAATTTAAAACCACTCAAATTCATAATTTATCACTATTAATTATTTCAGTTAAAAAAGATGTTTTTAATTAATATTTAGTAATTTTCACTATTCATCAAAATATTAAAGTTATCTAAAAAGTACCAAAATTTTACCCTAGGCTAATTTCGATATTCCGAATACAAAAATGAATTCCATTTTGAAAGATAAAATTTTTAAAATTTCAAAATGTGGGTATTACTATTCATAACGGCTAGTTTGATTGGTTGTGGTGTGTGTTAGAACTCGAAGTTGCATACAACACATGCTACTGTATTATTCATAGAGAAGCGTATCGTGGAATCTTGGGGTGTTAAATTCTCCCCTACTTCAATAAATTTTTTCCTCGAAATTTGAAATTGTTCTTCAAAAATAAAAGGTTGAAACTAGAAAATACCTTTGTGGAAAACCCAAATCGGAAATAATGTTCATAAAATTTAGACTTAATAAGAGGGAAAGGGAAATGAAAAAGTCACCACCAAATTATGATCTTAATTATAAGAACAATGGTGTAAATTAGAAACTCATAATTGGAGGAAATGCATAAATATTTTTAGGGAGTGATTGAGGTCATCAATCACAAACAAGTGTAAAATTGAGGACCTGAAATCCTTCAAGCTATGGTGATTTAAAATATCATCAGTTCAACCAAACATAATTTATTAGGATAAATTTTTTTTATATATACCTTTCCTAAAGTTTAATAATTAATTCATAAGATAGAGGTATATATATATACATGTGACAAGTATAGTTTCAACCTTTATCTAATTTCTCCCACAAACTCATATTTCACTCAAAAAGATAATATAAATCAAAAATATTATATTTATCCTAATCGTACAGGGTTCCAAATATTAACACATACCATTTAGATTGGAAAAAATATTTTTTAATAACCAGGGACTTCTAGTAGGCTAGTGGTAGGTAATAAAATCCTGTCGCACTACGGTTGTGGGTTCGATTCCTGTAGCTTTGTCCGACGCGACGGGTTATCCCCCGACCTGCAGGTTGTCCATTTCCTAACACTATAGTATTATAATATCCCAAAAATAATCTTAAGAAATGATTTAACATTAATCCATACTATTCAAAGTTCAACATAATCTATTCCAACCTTTATAGTTATCCAAAATACTACTGTTCAAATTCTTTCTCTTAAAGGTTTCTAAATTCCAAAATCAGTTGTAACATCGTATTCCCCAAACAAAGTAATGATTCTTAGTGTCACATAATAAATATATGATTACCTTCATCATATTAAAACCTTAATGAAAACAACAAGTACTGTAGTATAATCCTTATATATATCACATTATTCCTATAACCAGAATATAATCCTTGAGTCCAAAAACACAAATACATTAATTATTCAACTTCATCTATAGTAACAACATAAGCTTGGCCTTGATCCCTTGGCCTTTTCTAAGGTAAGTTTCCTTGATGCTTAGGGAATTAATTTTCATAATGCCCCATTTTTCTACAATTGTAGCATTCAACATTTATAGCCTCTTTCTTTCCCTTGAAATCACGAGTCTGGTGACCTTTTTCTCCACATTTGTAACAAAATCCCATTCCTTTTAGGCAAGTACTGGGGTGTTTCTTACCACAATTATCACATAATAGGAAATACTTCTTTCCCTTTTTTCCTTTATCTATATCTTTCTCCACCATTATCTTCTTCTCTTGCTTTACTTTGTTGTCATAAGACTTAGAGAATTCTTTTTCTATCTTGATAGCACACGAGAAAATATCTTTGTATGATGAGAAGGATTGTGATACAAAAGCTTGACGAAGAAATGGTTTTAACCCATCAAAGAAATGATCAATCTTACTTCTTGGGTTATGTTTATAATCTGAAGCATGCCTCGCTAACCTTGTAAAGTGAGACTCATACCTTGCAACATTATCATCCTCCATTTTCCCCATACTCAGAAATTGCCTTTCCATATCTGCCTGATGGTCATGAGGAAATTATTTTCCTAAGAAAATCTCCTTGAACTCTCTACATTCTATATTTGATACTTCATCATATTCCTTTGTGTTTTGAATCAATGAACACCATTGATCAACATCTCTAGTGAGGTGATAAACTGCCATGATAACTTTCTCCCTTTCACTACTCCCCAAAGCCTGAAATATTTTTTCTAGGGAACTTATCCACTACTCATCTACTAATGGATTTGTACTCCCATTGAACGTTGGTGGTTTTTTCCTCATGAAGCGATCTAACATTGATCCTCCACACTGTGGATCAGGGTGCTCCATATGGGTAATGTTATTATTCATAACCTGAGTGAGTTGTCCCAGTATGGTGATTAGCTGATCAGCACCAGTTTTATCACCAGTTCCACTATAATTATCTTGAGTTGGAGGGAAATCCCTACATGGAGTGAGTGCATTGATACGGTCTCCATTTCTTCCACCAGGATCCATTTCTAAACAATGTCATAAACTAGATCAGTTTATGATTCAAAATACATAATTCCATACTTGTAAAACACTTTACATAAATTGAACTATTTATAGATATAATCTATAATCATAAAAAATGTTTTCTTTGAGAAGTATATACTCATAAACTCTTCATAATGGTTAGTATAGAAAATGAGAATTATCCTAAGCTTAACCCCTGGGAGTGTCGTAACCAAGAGTGAAACAAGGCCCATTGTTGTGTACCTATTCCCATTCGAGTCTAGATCAAAGTGGTGCTTTCAGGTTTTACCCCTAGGTACATCTGTGCCAGATCCACCTATACCTGCTCGTATCCAGACAAGGATGGGTTTCTCGAAAAACTCAAAAAATCTCTACAATACCAAAATTTGAGGAAGTTTTTCTATACTAATCCTCAAAGTCCATCTTAGGTCTATGTGATTTAATCAGAGTTTCTCTAAATGTAGCTTCCACGGTTTGTACTAAAATTCCTCTAATACCAACTATAATGCCACAACCCCAATTACCTAGAGTCGGTGCATTATTACGTAACATTGTCATGATCACAAAAGATCAAGTCTCGAAGGACTAATTAGTTTAGTATCCTTGGAATCACTTGATACATTGATAAGGTTTACATTACATCATAATGTGAAAAAACTACAATAATATAGTCTCTATATTCCACACTCATATCCTCTTCCGACTTTCGCTATAGGTCAGTCATAAAATATTTCTTCACATCCTGGGAAAAATAAAACATGGAAAGGGGTGATCTCACATGCTCAGTAAGGATAACAATATAGATGACGCTTTCATAAATAATCATAAACATTTGTGGAATTGTATAACTAAAACAAAAGCCTTTAAAACTTGAACTTCAGAATAATATGGAAAATATAAAATGAAATAATTCCATTTACTTATTCACATGGATATTCTACTAGTCGAATAATTGCATGCAATGTCACTGAACAATTTCATAATGATGGAAATTCATAATGCCAAACATTAATTCTTGTGTCAAGGCCTCGTGCCATGACCTAAGGAATAATTGTAACCGGAACCCAACCTGGAGATCCTCTGTAACTGGACTCAAACCCGGAGTGCCTCTAATAACCAGACACCAACCCGGAGTGCCTCTAATAACCAGACACCAACCCGGAGTGTCTCTAATAATCGGACACGAACCCGGAGGGTCTGCTATAACCGGTCGCCAACCCGGAGGGATTTCTTTTCCTGGCCCCCAACCCAGAATATACTATCCCAACACATTCATCTTAAGAGGAGGATGAAATATAACATAATCATTCGTATTAAAACTAGCATACGAAATGTCAAAAAATTAATCATAATCCATTAATGACATAAAAATAACTCATCCATAGTAAAACATATCACAAAACCTTACATACAATATGGATGATTTGTATCATAATAAATCTACTTCAAATAAGTGTAAAATCTATCAAAGGATGTTGACATAGATGAAATCAAAACTATTTGAGAGAAATATCTATTTTATTGAACTCCTTTAAAAGTAGAATAATTATAAAATAAAACATTTAATTTGAAAATATCTTTATTATCTTGTAAGGGATGCTTTGAAGATTTTATAATGGTGGAAAATAGCTGCACTCACTGTATAAGTTAAAAAAGACTTTCTTACCTTAACTCTGTCGAAAAAGTTAAAAAGGACCTTGTTTTGAAAACGATGGACAGATTCATTTATAAACTTCTTATAAAATGTCAACAATGTTAAAAATGACATTAACGCATATTTTATAATTTAGTAATAATATATTGAAATACATTTTTATGATACATGGATGTGTATGATAAAGAGATCCCAGTAGATAATTACGCATAAACAACCTCGGATAATGAAGAGATTGTGAAATAAACCCTGACCTCTTTGGTAACATACGAAACATACAACCCATGAAAGTGGTATCATACAATGAATATGTAAATAAACATAAATTAATGTGTATTACACAAAAAATACAATTATGGGCTGTACATACACCACACAAAAGGTAATAGTGGCAATATGGCATGAATCTCACGGGAATAAGGAGTGAGATGAAAACCCCTTACCTTGTACTTTTCCATGGTTGAGGGTATTCTAACATCCTATATAATGGTGAAATAATTTTTATTAAATTATACAATAATCCAATACATTAATATGATATAATATATGATCTTTTAACATTGCTTTGTCAATATTATCTTAGTATTATTGTCGTTTCGGGTGTTAACTTAATCATTTTCTTTTATATGTTTTGTTACATAAGCCATGTTTGTTATGGAGAGGTTGTATATTATTCATATCTAGAATTATATCAAGTCCATAAACATTGTTTTTAATCATCAAATGAGAATTATACTTGAATGGGTATGATGGGGAATGAATCTCATCGCGTTCGTGGAGAGTGTTGTCCGTACGTTCGCACGAGTGACGATATCGCTCTTTTGATATTAAAATAATATATAATTGGATATTATATAATATATAAAGAATCATTATCATGTTATATTTATTAATTAAATGAATTACACATCATTATTATACCCATCCAAATAATAATGTTTTGAATAACAATTACACCACGACATGGAGACGGTAAGCCGTACGTACACACGTATGGTGACATGTCATTCAAAGGATGGACAAGAAGCTGAATATGGTTGTACAATATTTATAATAACATCACAGTATATAGAGTATACTGGAGTTATTATTTTAGAATGGGAATAATAAAGAAAGAAGAAGTTGAAGAAGAAAGGAACTTGAAAGAGGGTGGTGAAAACATTACCTCTTCTTCGGGTTCTTCCTTTTGATTTGATCAAAAGGGATCCTTAGGTTGGCTTTATGATAAAAATAAGGCCTATAGGTTGAATTGAGAGAAGTTTAGAGGATATTTGGGTAGGTTTTGGATGATCCAAAAGGCTTTTAATGTGTGAATTAGTGAGAAGGGGGAGTGCCTTTTTATAAGAGGGGTGAGTGGCACCTTTGGAAAAGCTAGAAATATTAATTTATAAAAAATTCATATTCTGTTTATAATTTCTCCAAAGTGTATTATTAAAAGTATAAGGTGGGGACGGGTCGAAATAATTTCAACCAATTTATTTTAGACAGGTTTTGGTCATTATATTAACCATATCTTTTAGTTTTAACTCTTAGTTAATTAGTTTGACATTTACCACGTCACTTGGTATGTTTATAATATATAGTTAATAAACATAATATATACATCCAAGAGACCCCACAAGTGGTCCATTAATGATACACCTATAATGATATAAGTCCTTTGGCCGAACCTTATATTTTTAGGAATATAATATCAATTAATAATATAATGTTTGTTTTAAAAGCTCATTTATGTCAATTTTCACACTATTCAATAATTGATTTTTGTAAAAGTCTTAACAACTTTATTAAAATCCAAAAAAATCATTTAAGAAATACTATAATGTCATATTAACAAATAAAATTCATGTATGTCGTAAAAACTTTAAATTATATTTATTTTAACATTTATAAAACCAATTATTTGATTCTTTCATTAATAAAGAAAATACAACATCATTATTGTGTCATAAATAATATTAATTATTTATTGTTTAAAAATTACAAATAAAATACCATTATGTAGGAAATAGTTTTATATTTCTAATGAATATTTATAGTCAAAACCCCAACATATATAACCCTATGCAAAAATTGTTTTTCTAAAAGATATATGCTTATGTCATTTTTGTGTTTATTTTAACATAATTAATATAAAGTGTCCTTATCACCTACAAGTGGCACCATGAGGTACCAAAATCAACCCAAATATGCCCATGACCGGGCATGTATCATCCAATAAGGTTATGACACGTTTTAGGATAATTAATTATTATTATAATATTATTTTTTACCCTTATTTACCAGATTGACACTTTAACCATGGTAAATAAAATATTTACCGAAGTAATTATTACAAATGTCTAAAAATAAAAGTCACCTATTTACACAATTTAAACAGCCTGATTCCAAATATGGAATCCATTTTTCCAAATTCAAAACACAGAACTGGCAAAAATTAATTTAAAATTAATTCTTATTGTTAAAACAAAAAGCATGTTTTTAATAGATAATAACTATCAAAATATTAACACTAATTTATGTCTGGTTTAATTATGAAATTATGTCCAATGACCAACATTGTATTAAATGGTAAAAATATATTCTAAATATTCTTTAAAACCACTCAAATTCATAATTTATCACTGTTAATTATTTCGATTAAAAAGGTTGTTTTTAATTAAATTTTTGTAATTTTTACTATTCATCAAAATATAAAAGTTATTCTAAAAGTACCAAAATTTCACCCTACGCTAATTTCGATAGTCCAAATACAAAAATGAAGTCCATTTGAAAGATAAATTTTATAAAATTTCAAAATGTGGGTATTACTATTCTTAATGGCTAGTTTGATTGGTTGTGGTCTGTGTTAGAACTCGAAGTAGCGTACAACACACACTACTGTATTATTCAAAGAGAAGTGTACCGTGGAAGCTTGGAGTGTTACATAATCAATCCATTGATAATTTCCTAATTCATTGATATAAAATTGATCTTAACTCAATTTCCATTCATTTATTTAAACATCCATGTCATAGGTGTTGTTTTTAAAAGAATATGTGTGCATGTCCTTTTATTAATTTACACTGAATATTCAATAATATTGAGTGTATTTATATTTTTCACACATAATTATGTCATTAATTTATACTTTACCTAAGGATACTGTCTTTATAAGGGATTTATCTCAATTTACATTCCTTTGAGACTTCTTTGTTATTATGCACCAATTCACTTTTATATGAAGTATATACTTTCCTTTGACATAGTATAAAATGAAATCCTTTATTCTCATGTTATTATAATGTTTTTTTAACTCAACTGTTTGTATTATATCATCTCTCATTTGGATAATAACTATAACTAAAACAATATTTTAAATTTTTAAAAAATTTATTCTTCTAAATATTTCTCATTAATGTCAATGTCTTAAAAATAGTATTAATGTTTTATTTATATGGACATTAATGTTTTAAAATTAAAATTCCTTTAAAATGTTTCAAAGTGGTATGGGACACATTAATTCAAAAATCTATTTTTAAACAGATTCTTGAAAATAGTGCGACTTTTAAATGTTTTCAAGAAAAAGGGGGATACTTCTCTCAAATAGTTTTGATGATTATTTTCATCTATGTAAATATCCTTTATTATTTTTGATTGAGGTTAATATGTTTCAATAAAAATTCCATATTGTATTGAATGAGTTATGTTTGACAGTGGATGTGCTATTTTTATTCCATTCATGTATTATGGATAAATTATTGACATTTTGTTTCCTAGTTTTAATACGAATGTTTATGTTATGTTTCAAACTTTTCATATGAGGTATGAATTAGACTTAGTAAGCGATGGGTGGAGCCCTATATAGCTCCTCAATGCATCGGTAGGTCTCATGAATCAAAATAGTGTCTTGGAACTGGGCCTTGACAAAATATTATTTGTAGTCTTGGCACAAGGGCTTGACTTTGTGGTTATGATGCCCAACATTATGCATTTCATAATTATTAGATTATCTATTTATATTTCATGTGGTTATTCGACTAGGAGAATTACCATGACTATGTTTTATTATGGCATTATTTACTCATCTCATATTCCTTCCATAAAGTGTTTATGTTAATTATTGGTAATTTAATGTGTTTTCAATTATTCACCATGCCTAATTATTATGTTATCTTATTTTGTATTGCTTACTCTTACTGAGTGTTTGAGCTCACCCCTTTCTAATGTTTGATTTTCACCAGATATGAAGAAGTTAGTTATGAGTGACTTGTACGAATAATCTTGGAAGCATGGATGTTTCTAATGGAATAAATTAGTGTTGTTTTTTTTTCAAGTTGTAGTTTTGAACTTATGTATGTATCTTTTTTTCAAATACTACTAAATTGATCAGCCCTTCATGAAATGATTCTTTGTAATCATGACAATGTATTAAAATAATGCACTGACTCCTAGATTCTGGGGTCGGGGCATTATAGTTGGTATGAGATAAAGTTTAGTACAAAGCTTGGAAACTAGATTTTGATAAACTATGATTAGAGAACATTACCCTAAGTTAGACCTTGATGATTAGTATAGAATAACTTCCTAGAATTTTTTAATGTAGAGATTTTGTGTATTTTTCAAGCAATACATCCCTATCTGGATATGAGGAGGTAGAGAGGGCTCTGGCACAGATGTACCTAGGAGTGAAAACTACAACAAGGAGTATCGGGCTTGACGTGGGGTATCCTAGTACACAACAATGGGCCTTGCTTCACTCTTGGTTACAACACTCTCAGGGGATATGCTTATGATAATTTAAATTTTCTTTAAAAAAAATTTGAAGGATTTTAAAATAAGATGAGAATATATGGCCTTGGTTAATCCTATGGAGTTTTAAAATGAAAATAAGGTTTCATGATATTCTCTAAATGATTTTATGACTATTATTACTCACACAATGATTTTGGGTTTTAGTCAATGGATGGATTCCCAGGAAGTCATAGTAACTTTGAGAATGATGTACAAGGTTTGAATGGTGGTGGAAATGAGAAACAAAATGGAATGTTTATAGGCATAAAAGATATTGTGTTCATGCTGAATCAGTTTTCAAAAAATCTGATCAACAAAATATAAATTAACCAACTCCTGGACTCAACAAGGAAGAGAAAAGTGCTGAATTATAAGAGATCCAGCAGATAAGTCCATGGAGAAAATAAATCTCATTTTAAATCATTTAGGAAATTTGGAAGTAGACACCTATGAAGGTGCCTTAATGGAACAAGGAAATTCTTTATGTGTGGGAAAAAGGACATAAAGTAAAGAATTGATGAGGAAAAATGAAGAGTAATATGGAAAGAAAATAAAAAAGGTCTTATGAATCCATTTATAGTAATTTGTTGTAAATGTATGGGACCTATCCATTACCAATGTGAATTCCCTATTCTATAGGATATCCACTTTTTCAAGTAATAATCTATGTTGAAATAAATGGATGGAGAAATGTTTAAAGAGTATTATTTCTCTTTGTTGATGGGATTACTTTGGAAGACTTTTCTCTTGTATTTGTAATCCTGCAGTTTTTCATGTGAAAATGATATTAAAGGAAGAATTATATTTTCTCTTGTGGATATAATTATAAATAACCATCTGGTTTTATATGATCATTGAGTTTTAGGAAATGAAAAGTTATTAAATTTTGGAATGAAAATGAAAGGTCTGAGATAACATTTGTGATGAAATTATTTTATAGTTATTTTCAAGAATCTATCTCATTATTTGGAATATTATAAAATTATATAGTTTTTGAAAAAGTAAAACACGTAGACCATGTGACAACCACTCACGTCGGACAAAGCAGCGGGAATCAAACCCACAACAATATAGCGATTGGATTTTTCGCCTACCACTGGACTAAGTGAAGTCTCTAGTTAGTGTGACTAATTATTTTTAGTTAAATGATTTTATTGATCAATAATCAGTTTATTGGGAATATTATGTCTTATTAAATTGATATCCTTAGTATAGGAAAACAATTTAGGTATTATGTGATAAATGTTATTTTGGAAGACATTATCTCTGTTGGGAACACTATATACTCAAGGAAAATAAAATAATATGGGATTTCATTTGAGTAGTAATAATGGATTTTCATCTATATTTTGGGTTTTTTATGGAAATGATTAACTTATCATAGAAAATGTGTGATTAGGTTAATTACTTTTTAGTGTGTGGCTTTAAGGGTAGTTGCTGTCATTGGTAGATATAATTTAACGTGGAAGACTACATAACCAAATTCTTTTAATTTTTGGGTTTCAATATTAGTTTGGATTATATTGAAGGATTTTAATTAAAATTGATTATTGAATGGTATTTATTTCACTTTGGGTTATTGTTGGTTTAATTTTAGAAATTAATATTAGTATTTCCTTCTCTAAAGGAATATCCTTTTTGAGGATCATCTGATCTTGTAAAAACCATTTTGGTGGTGGTTAATATATAATGACAAGGTAAATATATTGTTTATCCTTTTTGGAACATGTCATTCATTAGATGTTGATTCCATCTCTTCTATCATGACCAAGTCATTTGAATACACATCGTTAGAAAAAAAGATGTGTTGGTGGTAGAAATTTATTAATGAATGAAAATATACATAAAAAGTAAGTATATCATTTTATGTTCTTAGTTAGTCTCATAAATAAATTCCTCAACTTTATTAATTGGAACTTAAAAAAATGCTATCTGTCTACTTTTTCTACTGGGAAACTAATGACCGTTTATCCCATCACAAGTTTGTGGTTTTTTTGTTGTTAACTTTCTCCTGATCATGTTTTTTGTCCCTATCCATCAGAACATGACACATATTTTATCTTCCATATCAATGTTTCCCGACATGGAATCCTAGTATGGGTTATCTTGGGTGACCTTTTTACTTTTATTTCTTTTAAAGTGATAGTTTTACTAACTCTTTTCCAATGTGGTACTTTTAATGAAGTTTCCAAGACGAGTTTTAAAATTGCAAGGACGCAATTACCAAAATGGGGAAGGATGTAACATCCTAGGTAAATAAAAAACATGCCATTTTTCATATTTATTAATACTTTTAAACTAAATATTAATTCTACTTTAAAGGGGACACTATGTTCGATGGTATACCTGATACGCAACAATGGGTTTCGTTGAAATCTTTCATTGCACATTAATAATATAATATTTTTATGTTAAATGGTAGTTAACACCTAGCCATTGTAATGGAGAGAATGAACGTAACTAACTAAAAATTTATTATATATGTTTGTTACATGTTTTTACATTTATCCAATAAAATATAGTGGCTTAAAATGTGAATGAATCTAATTTTAAACATAATTTACTTTAAAGGGTTGATTTATCGCCTTTTAATGGAGAACCCTCTTTAAATCTAGTTTTGGTCACTTTTATATGTTCCATTTTAAAAAATAAAATTCTTTTTCAGAATCGGGACATGAAAATTTAATTTTCGTAATATTTTGGTATTTTTCTAATAATATTTATTTTTTAGGAATAGTGAGAAATAATGTATTTTAATTCAAAAATTCCTTTTAATTTAATTTATTTATATGGTTAGATTATATTTTAATTTTTTTAAGTGTAATTATATTATATGTTTACCCTTTAATCAAATGTTGTTCATTGGAATTAATTTTACTTGGAAATTATACACAAACAAATGTCAATCTTTTGATAGTTACTCTTTCATAAAAACATGCTATTTGTTTTGACAACGAGAATTGATTTTAAATTAATTAATCTAACTTATATATTTTGAATTTGGTAAAATATAAATCATATTTGAATTTGGAATATCAAATATATGTTAGGCATAATTTTGTGTATTTTTCTGGAAAACATCAATTTTTGATAAATAGTGAAACCACTAAGTAGTAGTAAAAAATACTAATTTTTCATTTAAATGAAATTTTACCACTTCTGTGAATTTAATTTCAAAAATCCGAGATATATGGTTGTTATGAGTAAGTAAAATGTGGTCCAATAAGGTGAAAATAATTTTTTATGTATAGTAACTTTTGACTTTTATTTACCGCAGTTAAAGTTAAATAGGGTAATTCAATGTAAAAGGAATATTATAATAATATAAAATTACCTTAACACTTGTTCTAGCTTTATTTTACGAGTCATGGCTGACCATGGGCATCTTTTGGTCAGTTTTGGGACCCCATGGATCCACTTACGAATGATAATGACACTTTATTTTAAATAACTTAAAGTAAAGACAAAAATGACATTAACAAATATCGTTTAGTATATCAATTTTTACATTGGGTAATATAAGGCATATTTTCCACTATAAATAATCATTATAATTCTAGAACGATTTCTTAAATTATGGTAATTTTTTTTATAATTTTTAGAAATTAAATAAATTAAATTATTTATGACACAATAAAGATGTAGTAGTTACCTCATTAATAACTTATTTAAATAAATATAATTATTAAAATTAAAATAATATCCAAAACCTATCCAATTCTTATTGGATGATTTTATTTAGACCACGAGTCATTTTATATACTAATTTAATTTGTTTTGGACCTTTATAAACCGTATATAACTATATAATAAAATAATATTTTTACACTTTCTTAAAGTGCCAGTCCTCCACCTTATAAAAGGACACCACTTCTAACCAATTCAACACAATTCTCATGCCCCTTGGCTCATCCAAACCCTACAAAAATAATCTCTCAAGATCCCCCTATTCCTCCTATAAGCCTCATCTTAGGAATAAGGCACTTCAAGGAGTCCTTTTGGTTCCAACCAAAGGAAGTTACCCAAATTAAAGGTAATGCTTTCTCTTAAATTCTTTTCTTTTCTTTTGTTTAATTTTAATTCTCAGACCCCCTAAACACTTTTTATTACATTACTTCATAAAAACACAAGTATACTCAATATACTAGGATATGTTTATGAGAAATATTCAAACAACACATACACACACCTCCATCTAATGGGTGAAAAACAAATTGATTCTGTGGATGGGAAACAAACGCCTCACGAAACAATGATTGTTCAATTATCTCCTACTACCTCTCATGGTGGCCATTAATATGGAACTGTATTTATATATGATATATATATATTTTATATTTATGTTTTGATTATGCTTATTTATTTTCTATTTATATCATTATTTTATGGTTTCCATTATGGGTAAAATGTGATAATTTCATTTGAGGATGTGGGGACCACCGCCCCCTCAAAATGATATAACATGTTAATGACTTATATTGGACATATAAAGGATGAAATTAATCATATTATATAATATTATACTGTAATTATAATATATCTATGTATCATTATGTTTTAATTCAATTAAAATACAAAATAGAAACGAATGTAGCGTTCATGCGTACGTACGACTTACCGTCTCCATGAACTATACTTTTAATTTCTTATCTCCAAATGTTATGTACTATTATATATAGATATATATAATGAATATATAATAAATATATTTTATATCAAAATCATTTATATCATTATGTAAATAATGGACTTTTGACCACATGGAAAAATAGTAATTATAACATGTTCATTTTTACTCAAGTTCTGAACATCGATAAAATATCCATTATGAAATCAAATAAATAACTAATTGTTATAGCAAGGTAATAAGTGATATAAAAGGAATAATAAACTTGAAAAATGTTTTTATTCAAGTAGAAATTAACAAATTTTTATTATTCAGGAAGAACAAGGAACATACAAGACAAGTCGGACTTGAGGTAAGGGGTTTCTTATCTCACTTTTAATTCCGTGAGATTTCTATTGATCAACACTTATTTATTACATGTGGTGTATTGTGTACTTCCATTTGATATACATTATCATTATTATATTTATATTCATGGTATTCTATGATATATTTTGTGATTATTAACTTTTGGTCACACGACTTGATTGATTACAACGAAGTAAGGGTTTTTCATCTCACTTTTTATTCCCCCGAGATTCAAGCTATTTTGGCCACAATTTCATTTGTGTGGCATATGTACTGTACAAGAATTTATTTTTGGTGTAATATAATTAAATTTATTAGTATTTACATCATCATTGTATGCTACTTCTTTCATTGGTTGTATGGTTCAGAAGTTACCAAATCAGTATAGGAATTTCAAATTTCCATTTCCACTCATTGGGTTTTACGCATACTTTATTGAATATTTTACTCCAAGATTATGTAGGGAATCACTATTTATTATTTATGTAGTAATTTACACTAAACTTTTTGTGGATATACTTTTGATACACATAATCAATAAATTGATAATTTTTCAAGTCATTGATATAAACATGATCTTAACTCAATTTCCATTCATTGAGTTAAACATCCAGTTCATTGGTGTCGTTTTTACAGGAATATGTGTGAATTCCATCTGATTGATTTACATTGAATATCTAATCATATTGAGTGTATTTATATTTTTAAAACATAATTATTTCATTGATTTATCTTTTTTCTAAGGATACTGTCTTTATAAGGGATTTAGTCTCAATTTACATTCCTTTGAAACTTCTTTGCCATTATGCACCAATTCACTTTTATATGGCGTATATACTATCCATTGACATAGTATATAATGAAATACTTTATTCTCATGTTATTTTAAAGTTTTTATTAGCTCAATTGTTTGTATTAAAGTGTCTCTCATTTGGATAGTAACTCTAACTAAAATACCATTTTAAATGTTTTAATTTTTTTTCTTCTTAATCATTGTCATTAATGTCCATGATTTAAAAATAGTTTTATGGTTTCACTTATATGTACATTAATTTTTAAAAATTAAAATTTTTGATAAAAGTTTCAATGTGGTATAGGACACATTGATTCAAAAATCTATTTTTAAATGGCTTCATCACAAATAGTTTGACTTTTAAATGTTTTTAAGAAAAAGGGGGATATTTCTCTCAAATAGTGTTGATGATTATTATCACATACATCAATATACTTCATTATTCTTGATTGAGGTTAATCTGTTACTATACAATCTTCCATATTGTATTTAATGAGATATGTTTGACTGTGGATGTGATATTTTTATACCATTCATGGATAATGGATAATGTATTGACATTTCATATGATAGTTTTAATATTAATGTTTATGTTATGTTTAAAAAGTTTCATATGAGTAATTAATTAGACTTAGTATGTGATAGGTGGATCCCTCTATAGCTCCTCGATGCCTCTGCATGTCTATTGAGACAAAATAGTGTCTTGGTACAAGCCCTTGACAAAATCTTATTTGTAGTCTCAGTAAGAGGCCATAACTATGTGGTTATGATGTCCGGTATTATGCATTCCATCACTATGAGATTAGATATTTCATGTGGTTATGGGACTAGTAGAATACCCATGACTATGTTTAATTATGGAATTATTTACTTAGCTCATATTTCTGCCATAAAGTGTTCCTACTAATTATTTTTAATGGCACATGTTTTCAATTATTCACTATGCCTAATGTTTATGTTATCGTTCACTATATTTCATACTCTTACTGAGTGTTTGAGCTCACCCCTTTCTCATGCTTTATTTTCCCAGTATATGATGAAGTTATTTATGAGTGACTTGCAGGAATAATCATGGAATATTGGATATTTCAAATGGAATAAATGAGATTTGTTTTTCTTTTCAAGTTGTAGTGTTGAACTTATGTTTGTATATTATTTGGAAGAATACTAAAATGATTGTTCCTTTAGGACGTGATTCCTTGTAATCATGCTAATGTATTAAAATAATGCACTAGATAATGGATTTTGGGGTCGGGGCATTACAAATGTCACATCCAGTGAGAAATTCTAGAAGCAGTACAAATAGTAACACATTATGTTATACCAATAATAGAAGTTATTTATTTTTGGAATCCCTTAAACTTGATTATCAACCACATAGAGAAATTTAGGGAGATAAGGATTCATATAGAAGGCATGTAGGGGATGCATCATATTTTCGATGAATCATGTTTTTAGTTATATCTCTAATATGATGATTTAAGATAAGGGAATGTAGGGATACACTTTGATTAATCATATCAAAGAATATTATAATAGGAGGGAGATAAGGGCAGATAATAAATAATATTATCACTAAACCTTAGAGTAGTAAATCGAATGTTGGATAGTGTGATGACTCTTTCCTAAATTACCCAAACAACACCAGGTCAGATAATCGTATGACCTCTAACACACATCTAAGTCACTAAAAGAAGGATTAAACGTTGGGAGTAAAAAAATATAAATGGGAGGTTACCACCAAATATCAATAATTAGTACCAAAGGTCAAACAAAATTCTAGAAAGACCATTGGGGTCAACAGACATAAAGACCAAAAATCATTATTACACGATATATGCATACCTATTAGAAAATCAACTACGAAAATAAATGAAGAAATATCAATATAGGCACACATACATGTCACATATAAAAAATCACTTATATTCTATAAGAAATATAAAATAGACTAAAACCTAATATTCAAACATAATGCAAACTAAAGGAACATAATGATTTAAAAAGTAATGGGTTGATGTGATAAAACCATATGTGCTTAACCGGGGATGACCCCATTGAATATTATCTACAAGAAAAATAAGGACCATAGTGGATTCTTATAGTAACTAGATTATATTATTCATATAATCAATAGCAGATCATACATCACTCCATCAAAATGGTTTCTCCAAAATATCATTTGAAGTTGTATGTTCACTTATATGTCTTTGAAAGGTTTAATATTATATATAATCATTAGGGAACCAAGAATGTACCTCAAATTAGTAGTTAATAAAGAAAAATATACATGAACATTTCCACACATTTATATACATTTATGAAAAAAATATTTAGTAAGAACACATATAACAGAGAATTAAAACAACAATGAATAAATCCAAGGTTTAGTGTCAGATATAACCTATAACTCCATATACCGAGAGGGTCCATACATTGGTATTCAATAAAAAAATTATTATAAAAAACTATTCTGTTCATATTCTAAAATCAAAATAGTATACAATCCTGAGACTAAATATAATGACATCATCGATGAAGAAATCAAAAACAAAATAAAAAATACACAATGAAAATTGGAAGGCTGGCCTCAGTATATTAAAGAAAATCAGATACCCTCTTCTAAAACCCTTAAATTAATCAAACAGTTGATGTAGGAATAGATGTACGACCAACTGGAGGTAGTCAAGTGGTTTGATTTGAGTTTCGATTCTTCGAGGAGGAGCACTGACAGCAGGTGGCTTCCATAGAAAGCTTCTGTTATCATGACAGGTTAGAAAATGGTTAAGGATTTTTAAATAAATCAAGACACTTTTATCAGTACTTACACATAAGTGCTGATAAAGTATACTTTTATCAATTCTTATTTAATAAGAACTGATAAAGGAAGGTCTTTATTAGCACTAAAAAAGTGTTTATAAAACCAATCATTATGAGCGCTAAAGTTATTTCACTAATAAGCATGGTTTTATAAGCGCTTATTACATATGTGATGATATGGGATTTACAATTACAATTATAAATAAAAAATATAAATATTTATATATAACATCCAATATTTATAAATATAAATATAGTAAATGTAGTCTATTTTAAATATATGAATAAAAATTAAATAATTATTTATTTATAATTGTATTTTTTTAAAATAATATTTATATAATTATATATATATATATATATTTAATAAATAAATATATATAAATATAGTAAATATATACATTATTTATGTAAATTTACTATAAATGTAATAATTATTTAAATATATAAAATTTTTCATTTATAATTATGTGAATACTTTTAAATAAATATTTATTTATTTATAATTATATATATATATTTGTATATATATAGTAAATGTACGTATATTGATATATTTATTTATAAATATTTTTTTACAAATATAGTTTTATCTTTATCAATAATTATGTAATATAGGGAGCATAAATATTTTGTTATATATTAATCATATTTATATTCTTTAATATATATCTATATATTATATATATATAATTTAGTAACATTAATGATCATAATTATCTAATTAATATTTTTTTAATATTTAATAATGTATAATCAATTAAATAATTTTTATAATTATTTATTGAACTAATAAAATTTGATTTTTTTTAATAAACACATTTTTTTAATTTACATTATTATATCATTTTATTTATTCATACTTTTATTAGTGCTAAAAATGAACCACTAATAAAGGATTCATTTATTAGTGCTAAAAATAAAGCACTAGTAAAGATCCCCTTTATCAGCACTAAAAAATCATTGATAAAAGGAAAAATTTATCAAAAATTTCTTTAGAACCGACAATGATTTAATTTATCAGGGATTATTTAGTGCTAATAAATACCAGTGCTGTTAAATGTAGGGTTTATAGTAGTGAGGTAAGGGATTTCATCTCAATTTATTTTCATCAATGAATATTTTTTTATACATAAAATTTCATTTATATAATGTATATAATTCCCTTTTAAAACTTATATAATGAATTATTAATACTTAATCATATTTTAAATTAAAATTTTAATTATTTTATTCAAGTTTATTTTACTTGAAAGTTATCAAGTGGTAAAGTTATTCTTAACTAAATCTTCTTACATTGGGTTATTACACTTCTTTATTAACTTTTTTATACTCTTATTATGTTTGAATTTATATATAAATTGATTTATTACTTATTTGGACTTATTATTGTCTATTTATTTTTGTTACACATAATCTCTCCATTTAATAATTCTCAATTCAATGATATGATCTTTGTATGGATAATTCATCTCAAATTATTTTTATTTGGGACATACATTTATGATACTCACCATCATTTTTTATGAGGTCAATATACTTCTATTAAGACATAATATATCATGAATCTACTTATTTTCATTATATTTTAAGTTTCATTTGATGTTTTTGTTTGATGGGATTATGATTTACGAGTTACTAAAGTGGAAAAGACTTCATGTTTCAATATCTTCTCATTTCTAGATTCTTTATATTGAAGGTTCCTTGGGGATAAATAATAAGATTATATTTTATTTAACCACATATCTTTAATTTTACTATATCTATAAAGTTCCTTTACATATTTAATATCATTTTCCACTAGTACTGCCATTTGTAGGTTTTTTAATCTTATAACTTCTTTTAAACCACGAATCATTCTATTCTTTATAAATGTTTTATTAATTGTTTTCAAAAATAAAATTTTCTAAAAATAGATTATAATTAAATATATTTGACATGATATTTTTATTTTTTAAAAAAATTTTAAAAAATAAATTTCTTAATTTATTTCCAAATGGGACATATAGTAATTGTTTTACAAAATGCTGGAATTTTTTTGACATCTATTACATGAACAGATTATCCGACCATTATGCCCATTATATTCTTTGAAGAATTTTTATAATTTTATAAGGCTATTTTCAAATATTTTTTACACAATATTTGTAAATATTTTAGTTTAAAAAATTTATTTCCTATATGAAAAGGAAAATTTTCTAAAGAATGTTTTAAATGTTCTTTTAATTGTATTTTTATTTATCAATACCAACAACTCGTGATGTTACTTATGTTACAATATGAATATTTTAAAATGATAAAATCCTCATTATTTCTATGGACATATTATTATTGCTTAAAATATATTTTCACGGAACCAATTTATTTTCCATGGGTTAATCAAGTTATGAATGGAATACTCTATTTTAACTTATACAAAAACAATTAATTTTCCCATAATTATAACCTTTATTTTATGTTTGGATTATATTATATGATTTAATGTTTTATATAAATAAACAAGCCACCTTCTCTAATTAAAGGTGATTTTGTCCTGAAAATATAGATTTAAATCAAAAATAAAATTTCCAAATCTGAAAGTGTATTGAACATTGGATTAAAAGAGTTTTTCAAGGGTTTTATTCACGATATGGTCTTTAATCATTATTTATGAAGGTTTTATTCCCATTATAGATCATGGGTGATCCTTATACAACTTATAAAAAGTTTTGATCCCCATTATAGTTCATAGGTGAGCTTGATATAGCTTATATGATGGGTGTACCCAGATAGTTCTATAATGAATTTGGTAATTGTTACGTTATATTGAGAAATATATTTTAAGTCACACATATGTTTATTGTAATTGTAATGAATAATTAAGGTTTTTATGATGATGATGTCAAATGGTACAAACACTTTTTCTTTATGCTTGATATGGGTTATAAATGCTTCCTTTGATCCCGGTTGACATCATATATCTCATGATTATTGAATCTTATGAATTTTATCTTTGGGTAATGTTTTATATATTTTTCAAGATTTATGATACAAGTATTGATTGGTATGGGTTCTCTTATGATTATGCTCATGAACTTCGATTATGTTATTATTTATCCTATTCTCATATTATTCTCATTGATGATATTCAATTGTTAATAATTATGTTTACCTATAATGATAATTAGATCTTACACTACATATGTATCATCTTAACCAGGTTATAAATATTGATGTTAAATAATTTATGTTTATAAAGGTTTTATATGTGAATAATTTTGGGGTATTATTAGAATATATAAAATCAAATATGAAAAGGTGTGTATAGTGTGAGATGGTGATGATATTTATAAACTCTTTATTAATAAACCCAAGTTGATAATAATTTTTCATAATTAAATAAAACTATAAACCTAAAAGGTCCATGGGTATGTAAGTGATGAAATATTTTCTTTTGATATTATAAATTTGGGTGGTAAAAATTGGGAATATTTATAATTATAAAATCATTTAATGTAAAGATTATATCTTTAGAAATGGACATGGGGGAGTGATTTTTTGGATGTATCAAGGATTTTTGTTTTTTATTGGTGTAAGCAAAACCCTAGTGAAATAGAATCTCATTAAAGATCTAAAAAATGGTCTTCATAAGGGATTCTTTCACTACTCAATTATATTTCTGTCCTTTTTTCTTCATTAATTTTATCATATGGTCACTTCCTTTTATACATGATAATTTAGCTGGTATATTATAATAGTGAAATTTAGTGATATTAATTTAATGGGTCGCTATATCATTTTATCTTGGTGTTTTGTGTGAAACAAGTAACAAAAATCAATAGATTATAAAGAAAAATAGAATTATATTAAAATCATGGGGAATTTTTGGTAGGGGATCAGGATTTATATAGAACTTGTAGGACCATTTAAACTATGAGAAAGGAAACACATTTATGGATCATGGGGAACTGAACCATGAAAAAACAAAAAAATATTCCATCATGAATTGAATTAGAAGATTATGAGTCCAAAGAATCCCTATGATAGTGCTTCCTTTAGACATCAAAAATCTGAGACAATCCTCTCAAAAGTGTCAACTAATATATTGTTCTAGATAAATAAATCCCAATATAAGTGCTTTATCAGGGTAAATAATCTTTGAATTATTATTTAAAAATAGAAAACAAGGGGAAATCTTCATTTTTGGGGGAAACATAGGGCTTATAGGAATTTCTTTGAAAACTATGTGATGATTTGGATACTTAAAAGAATGAAAGTATATAAGAGTATGATTATAGGACTAACAATGAACCCCCCACATTCAATGTGATAGGGATAAGAATGATGACGATCAATAACTAAAGAATAACAAACCTAGGTAAATATCAAAATCTATTGAACTTCTATGGTGAAACTCTCAGTAGATTTTTTTTTAATTTCATGCATTTAATCCATTTTCTTGTTCACATGCACATGTTTTTATGATTTCCCAAAGTATTATCATGTTGAAAATCCAAAACCAAAGTGATTATCGTGACTATACTATTATAGATACTTAAAATCCACTAAATGTACTTGTTCTTTATATACTTTAGATGATATTTTTTGCATCTAAACACCAAAAAATATAAGAAACTATGTGGTCATTGTCATGAAAACTTATATATTTTTAATATAAACATTTTAATGTTTCATATTTTGAATTTGTATTAAATTGATAAGTATTTATTTTAAAAATTATTTATGACATATGTTTCATGTTATAAATGATGGATATTATGAATTTTAAAAAATTTATATAATTAAGTAAAAGAGGATTTCTTTTAAGATTAAATATATTTCTTTAAGTTGATTTCTTATTTTTAATTATATATTAAATTATATAATTTTAATAAAATTTTAATTTATATTTTTTAAATTTAATAGATTTCTGAATATATTTAGTACTCAGAATTTATTAGTAATATTTAAACCACGATATGAAAAAAGAATTATATTTATTCAGTTAAAAAAGTTTTTTCTTCTAAAAATAAATATAATTTTAAATATATTATGATTTTTTATTTTACAAGTAAAAATTTAATATTTATAGTGACATTAAAATAAAAATAATATCATATTTTGAATATTCCAATACAAAATACATTAAAATTATTTTGTTTATAATATATCAACAAATACGACACAATAATAACTTGTAATTGTGATGTATAATCACTAATACTCATAAAAAAATCATTATAATAGTATAAAAATTATATTTTATATTAATTTACGTTTTGGTCTCGTTAAATATTTTTTAAAAGTGAATATTATAATTTGGGTGATACTTTTTAATTCAAATTTCTTCTAAAAAATACATGTTTAAATTGGAATTGATTTATACTACTAATTAATTTATAAATAGATAGAATACTTCTAAAAAATGTGAAATATAAAAAAAATGTTAGAATTATATTTTTATAAATCATTATTTTTAAAATTATTTATATCTAAATATATTATTTTTTGAGGATGTGTAATTGTGTTAAATTCATTAAAAATAGAGGTGTTTTTGATTGAATTGAAAATTGAAACCCATTATTAAATATATATAGACTATTATGGAACACAAATGAAAGGCATATATTGTGTTAGAATACTATGAATAAATAAAAAATAAACCCAAAAAGTCATTTTATGAATTGAAATTGGTAATTGTCTGACTAACACATTTGGACTTTTAAAATTAGAAAATGAATTTAGATTTATATTTCTATATTATTATCTTAAATGTTATTTAATATCTTAAAAAAATGTGTGATGTTTTAAAATTATTATAGATAAAATATTATTTTCATATTAAAAAGTTAAATTATAATTTTTTTGATATTTATTAAAACATTTAACACCATTTTAAGAGAAGTGTGTGTGTTCAAATGGAATTTTACTTCCTATTGTTATTTTTTAAACTAAAATGGTGTAGAAAAATATTGAAATATTGAAAATTTTATTAAATGTTAATAAAAATAAAATATAAAATTAATATTATCTGTTTGATATAAATTAATTTTTATATCATGATTAATATGAAAATGCAAACAAAATGTTGATGTAGTTCATACACATAATGAGAAAAGAAAAAAACGGTGTAGTGGAGATGTTATTTATAGGGTGTAAGATGATTATACACAGTAATAGAAATATTTGGTTACTATTAAATTATATTTATCAATATAAATGATTTTGTTTAATTTATAACCAAAAAAGTATATAAAAATTTAACAAGTGCTTGTCCTGCGTATGAAAAGTAAAAATTAATATCTTAAATATGTTATGAATTTAAGAATGAAAGTTAATAATGTTATGAACTATTTTATATTGTTAAAAGTATTCATAATAAATTATATTTATGTAATTATTTTTTTGTAATTTTTAATAACTTGGTTTTTATCCAAAATTCTTACATGGTGTCTACGTTATGCTTGTGCACGCTAGAGGAAAGTCTAAAATAAATAATTTAAAATATATAAAATAATAAATTTTAAAACATTTATATGAATTAAAGGTTTTTAAAGATAAATATTATATTTATCTAAATAATTAAATATTATATCTTTTATTCCATAATTTTTCTTGATATTTTAAAACACACATGAAAAACCCTAAACGTCTATTTTATTGGGATTTAATGTCAAAAAATATTTATAAGTTAATAGAAAAAAACATTACCTTAGAATAATTAATATGAGGATGAGATATAGTCAAATATTCCCTATATGTTTTAATTATATTCCACTTTCTGATTAAAAAATAAACTTTTTAACCATTATGAAATTAATATTTTTGAAAATATCATTGAATCTTGTTTGTAAAAGGGACTCATTTTATCCATTATAAACACATCTAATGTTAAATTTTAGCATTATAATATGCTAAATCTTCTTATAAAATAATCTTTACATAGGTTACATAACCCTTTTCCCATACACGGAGTCCTAAAGGTTTCATTATAACGGAGATCCATAAGGGATGATTGAACATGACATATGATTTAATGAAAATGTTATTGATATTTTATCAATTTCATTTCATTTAGAAATACTAAATATTTTTTTTCAAATTGGTTATATAATATCACATGATTATCTAGTATCAAAACATTCTATTAATTAAAGGGGAAAATACCATTACTTCCTCTATCTTTCTTTGTTTTTGATCCATTATCGAGGTTATAAGGGGTTTCTTAACTTATTTTTTTCCATTGAGTAATGAAAATAATTCACTATTTTTATCATACTATTATTACATAAATTATACATGTTTATCGAATTATTTTTTATTCCCTCTCATTTTTTTGGATATTTACTATTCCTTATACCAATTTCCATTTTTTTGTATTCTTACTTTGAATGTTATAATATGTTCAAGGGATCTTTTATGTCTTTCTATTTTTCATATTTTATGGAATGTTCTTATTGTGAATCAAACATTCCATATCTTTATTTATATGTCCCTATTTATTTAATAATTCCATAAATATTATAAAAATTTCAATCAATTAATATTATTTTTATTATAAACTTATCATGTTAAACTTGTTCATTAATATTACCATCAAAAAAAATATTCTTTATCTTTTAATTCGAAAGATCCATATTTAGTATAATATGAAATATTTTTATCAATCTATAAAACTCAGGAAGAACATTTACTATATCTCTTTAATCTTGGTAAAAATTTATTCTTTATCATTTTCCTCTCAATAAGGAATTGGCTAACCTATTTCATTTTATTAAATGTGATTTACATTGTTTCTTATGATTTTGAAACAGAATAATAAATTATAATTATTTTATTCAAGTGTTGGTTCCTATACATTTTACATATTGATGAGTTAGCCAACAATGTTATATCTTTATAATTAATTTTCTTATATTTTATACTCTTTTGATGGTTGTGATTTATTGTAGGTCATTATATGTTTTTATGAGTTATATGAATATGATGTTCCTTGAAAAAATTATATTAGTTTTATGTATTCATATGGATTTTTATTAAGATTCTTTTTATATTCCAGGAATATGAGTACATTTTATCAATATATTGATTTAATAACCAATTACATGATTACAATTTTATAGTGTTTCTTTCTATTGATTTTATTCAAATTAACAACCTTTAACTTGGTTCATGTATTATTATTATTTCTTATATTTGATTATCCCTTACCAAGATTTATATGATAATCACATATTTTTAGTAATTTTTACAATTTTTATTGATGATTTGAAAAAATATATAGTTTCGAGGGTGTAGAGGAAGCATTGGGGTTAGGGATTTTCATTTTCAACAATATCTAATAGATAAAAAATATTAACTTGAAGAATGATCCTTGATATCTCCTAGATCGATCATGAACCTTTAATTTATAATTAATTAAAAATTATTAATCATCATGATTATGAACTTCATTTGATCAATTCATGTCATATATGGTATTATTGTGTTTGCATTTTATTTGGGAATCTAACCAAGGATCCATCACAGTGTATTGATACATGATATATAATAAATTGTATGATTCTATCGAACTCCCTGGTGATAGCATGATATTAACATATCATTTACATTGTAAACCATATTCATGATAATAGATCTCTCTTTAAAATAATCAAATATAGATGGTGTATTGTCTTTATTTTTCTCTTAAGAGCATTAGAAAATAATTCACTTGAAAATAAACTTGATAGATAATATAATATCTCTTCCTTGGAATATATTGGTTTTATTAATTATGTTAACTTTACACTAAATATAAATATATTATATCCTTTTAATTCTATCATAATTTATGCATTCCATATAAACAATTCTCCTAAATATAAATAATTATTAATTTATTTTATATAGAAAATAAATCAAAATAACCTTTTTCTGGAAATTATGTAATGGTTATAAATTTTCCAATGTGATATATATTATATAAATTTCATTTATTTTAAGTAAATATATTTCTGAAAATGATAAAATTCATTACAAATGATGTAACATATTGAACCTATTGACACTAATACATGGTGTTTTCATATGTTATATAAGGGTCACAATGTTTTGAGGTGGTCCTATGGCATATGAGTTTTTAAATATTTGGGGTCTCAAATTGATGTGGTAGAAGTCATGTTATAGTTTTTTTAAGTGATACAGTCATGGTTTAGTCCTTATTAATGTTATGGATATGGTTGATGTATATTTTTAGGTTTGGCCTCTGTTATTTTGTAGTCAATGCTATGGAGTTTGGTGTCTTAGTTGTCATGGTGTAGGGTTGATAATGGGTACAGATCTAGAGAAAGACATGGAGGGGAAAAATCATGCTCTGGTAACCATATAGTTAACTTGTATTCATATATTTAAATAATTTTATCTATCTTCCCCATTTTTATTCTTTATTTGTGTCATGGTAGTACACCACTACATGAATATATTAATTTTGTGACTGTGGTGTTTGTTGGGCGTTCCCATGGGAAATAATTATGGCCATAATGGCAATATTTAAAGGCATGGTTATTCTGCATCAATGTGTAATCGATTTGTATTATTATATTAAAAATAAAATATTTTCTTATTTTATGAAATGGAATGGGTTGTGGTATACATGAAATTATGAGTGAAATTCAAACACACTATGATAATTATTTGTGGAATCCACTGTCGAGGTGAATTAAGATGATGTTGAATACCGACACACATGGGTGTTGGTTATCCATATTTTGAAATATTTTATATACCAAATTGAGAGTGTGGAGATATATAATTAATGAGGTTAATGTTTTATATCACCCATAGAACAATGCCATTATAGCTATTTTGAGGGTTTCCACACCGAGGGGAAGGCCTATACGGTTCTCTATATAAATAAGTGTCAGGTTTTTCCATGGTTGAACTTTGATTCTATTTTTTAAAACCCTAGATTTCATAATTCCTTCATAGGATCTTCATAGTAATCTCTCTTGAGGATTTAAACCAATTGATTCATGGATATTGAACTCTTTATATATCTAAAGATCCCATATTAATGTTTTTCTAAATTTTCTCTTAATATTAATTTCCCTATAGTTTTTAATTGTGTGTTTTCGTATAGTTTTTCTGGATATTCAGGTATCATCTCATGGTGATTAATTCTAGTTAGGTCCAACAGTTTTCTCCATAGAGTATTGTTTCAATAAATCATTAGTTCTTCCATTGATGTTTGGATTCACTAATGCTTCATATCAATGTAGGGGATTAATAAATCTCCCAAAGTATTCATGGGAAATTATGGAACTATAACACATTTATTTTATTATGTGGATTATCAAAATTTACCTAATAATGGTAATGGAATGGTATAAAGGTATTTACGGGGAACAATGTGTGATTCATTTGTGTTTTACAAGATTAATTGATATAAATTGTTTTTTATTGCATATAGATTGTTGATTATCGCTATGAAACCCTTATGTGTGATATTTGTCATGCATGGATAACATTTAATATATTTTTAATTGTTTAAAGATGATAATATGTTTCTGGCCTATAAATCTAGAAGCAATTGTTGAAAGTTTTATATTTAAAGTGTCGAATGAATTTAAAATCATGATTAGAAGAATTTTTATGGAAATTATAACATATTGGAAGATTATTACTACTATTATATTGTTTATATTACAATGATTATAATTTATTTATTAGTCTATTTTCATTGATTTTTACCATGTTATCATAGGATTAGTAGTTATCACTGAGGTTGTATGGGTAAAAATGGTTATCTAGTGTAAAAATGATTTTATGTATCGTTATATGAAAAGAAATGGATATCTTGATGTAATTTGAGATTGTAAAATGTTCCATTTGGGCATTTTTTGTGTGGATATTTGGATGTTATGGGGGTATATCCATAGATTCCTACTGGTATTGAATGTGGTTGGAAATAAGGATCTTGGGAACTGGTATGGGTGGGAATTTTCGAAGTAGTGGTTGATAATGAACTGTTAGAAGTTGAAATGACATGGGAAATGGTTGGGGTAGATTTTGGTGATGGATAATGAAATTATTTTTATTAAAAAAAATATTTTTTTGGACTAATGATTATAATTTGGAAGGAAAAAATAAAATATAGAAACTATTAAATGATATGGTTAATAATAAATTGTTAATATAGATATACATGTTGTTCGTGAGAAATGTGGGATGATTGTTTGGTGAAGTTAGTGGTGGATTTAAGTCTATGGTAATGGTCATTTAGTTATGGTTATATAATAGTTTTTTAGTAATAATAAATAGTTTGTTTTATGTATGGATTCATTGTATGTTGTATTTTCTTATTATTTCATTATCACCCCACCTAAGTCATATAACTTCACTGACACCCAAATGTTTAATATTTCAAGAGTTTTCTAGGCCGGAAAGGGATCTGATGGATAAAAAATCCATCTCCCACACTATCTATTTTATGTATAGTATTAGTTATGATAAACTAATGTTGGTATAATAATTAATTATATAGTATCTTAAAGTTTTAGAATGTGATACACTGGTTAACTTGGTAATATTCTTGTGATAATGATACATGGTGGGTGTCATGCATGTAGGATGAGGGAATAAGGTTGATGTATTTCATTCTGATGATAAACTACTATGATGGATTAGTGATGAGGCTGTGATATATGGTATAAAAATTGATACAATTTTTGGTGGTAGACATATGGTGGGGATGAAAATTTGGCTTTGATTTGTGGTATATATTTGCCACATTGGATGTGATGTGTGATTTCAAGGATACATAAGTGATGTAAGTAGAATAAATTTATCATTGGGGTGTGAGAGTGAAATAATAATGAGCAAGATGGAAATTACTAGCTTGGGGCTTAAGGTTTCTATCATAGATACTTTCAAAAGAGTTTTATTTTCTTGTCCAATTTGGAGAACTTATTATCTATGAAATTTCATATATCACTGAATTATGGATTTAATTTTTAATAATGGTGTTGATATATTTTTTCTTTATTTATATTATAGGATTATTAGGGTAATGGATCTAATTTTGGTGATTTATACACTTGGTTATAATCATCAAAGCATGTCCCATTTGAGATAGGTTTAAGGGGTAACTCTCAAATTCACTATAGGCACATGAATGGTTCCCAGTGGGTCCATGTCCTGAATTACTGGTATCATAATTATATTGATATATAGGATGTAGAATTGAGTTAATAAATGTTTTAGATTTTATGGTATTGGTTATGAAATAGTTTTAGTCAATCCAATTTTGTGATGTAGTAGTGAAGATGTTCTTGGAAATGGGAAATTAGATCCCCATATGATTTGATAAAAGGAACTTATGCATACTTGATGTGTCCTTAGGTTGAGGAATGAATTTTTATATCACATATTCTTGTTTTCATTTTCATTTTCATTATGAAATGGTAATAATATGAGTGGTGTATTACTGTATACACCCATTAATTGATGCATAAAGCTCTTACTAACATATTGGGGAAACAAGTATAAGTAGTTGGATTCCCTTGAATAACTGGCTAGAAAAAATCTAGTGTGCATACTATAACAAAATGAAATGATTTTTATGTTGATATTTATTATATAAAATGACATATTCTGAAGGAGGATTTTAATTATTGACTACAATAGTTTGAAATAGAATGAGTGTAAGAAATAGTAAATTGTTGTAAGAGTTGTTATAATCAGCATTCAAAATTATTGCTGAATAGAGGTTAAATACCTAACGAATTGAATGAATTCTATCATAGTACATTTTGGTGTTTGAATACTAAAAAAGTTAATGACACAAAATTGGATTTATTAAAATCAGAGCGCAATACACAACATGGAAGAATTCAAACAGTTGAGTTAAATTTTTACAAATACATGAGAATCATGTTGAAGAGTTTAAAATGTTTCATAAATTTCCAAAGTTATTATGAAGCTATTATTGAGTGGTTTAGAGTTTCCATTGATGGAGTGGAGGAGTGTTGGTTCCCAGTAAATAGAATTCTGAAAAATAGCTAAGTATAGGACTCAAAATAAGTGAATTGTCATGTATGAAAATGGTCGTGTATGAAAATTATAGAATGTTTCTGAATCTATGTAGCTAAAGTTGCCACATATATAAATATTTCTGTCCATAAATATCCATGTTGATAAATTTAGATAAATATTTAAATGATACATGTATGGTAATCTGAATAACCCGAGTTTCCTGCATATCAAAATTCAATATAGTATAGTTGAATTAATCTTCAGGTAGCCAAATTCAATGAAATAATTAATAAATTATATATCTGAATGAAACTTGTTTAAAAATTATTATATGAGGACTATACATAAAAAATTGGATATGTATAGCATGACATAGCTTTTTCCCCATGTACCTAATATCCACATATGTGAATCCCACACTAGGACTCACATAGCTGATTTTTTATACATAGCTGGTGAAATCATAAAAATTCTTGATTTAATGAATTTAAAGAAGAAATGAATTATGTATAATGTTGATGTTGCAATTTTCTGATTGAAATGTCACAAATTCCTTGAATGGTGTTTAATTTACAAAAAAATAGAAATATAAAATTATATTAATCCCTAGAAAGGGACAATCAAGGATAAATGAAATATATATTTTCTAAAATTCATTAGATATGTTGAAATTAATTAAGTAAATTATTTTGTTCTTATTTTGTTTACTAAATATCATAATGTAAATAAAATCCATTAACTAAACCTATATTCAGGGGTATTAAATGAGAAGATCCATTTGAAATATTTCTCAAAGGGAAAAATGAAATCATCATGTTCTCATGAATAATGATGATGAAGTTTGAATAAGCCTCAAGCTATTATCTATCAAAGGATACTTAATTTCTATTCAAATATTTTCAAGTGTTAATCAATTTCTAATCAGGAAGTCATTGAATTTAACCAAGGCATATGAATTGATAATAATTATGAATTTTTTGAATCTGGAAAACAATGTGAGTTTTATATCAAATATATGACTTATTGTAGATCATTGTACATTTATGAATATTGGTTGTGTATATTTATTGGATACTGATGAGAATACAAAGAAGCCATGACTACTATGAATTTTTGTGAATATATTTTGGGTATATTTTCAAAAGGATGAATTATTTAATGAGGGTATTCTCGTAATGTCCCATGACATTAAAATGTAGTGTTTGATGAAATGTGGGAATAGAATATGTGTATTTAGTGATGAAAATTTACGACTTGTAGTGAGGAGGTTCAATCTACTTTCAATTTGTGGTTTATAATTTTGAGGGATTCAATTTAATGAATTAATGTACTTAAATGATCACAAATGTGCATGAAAATCTTGTAGAAGAATTAAAAAAGAAGAAGTATATACTACTACTGGTTCTTGTTGAAAAAATGAGGATATGGGAGTCGATGTTCCCCATGGAAAACATCTAATATCACTATCAATTAAGAATAAACTTAAGTATCCAAGACAATGTGGATTATTAAGATCAATTATCTATCAAAAAAGAATATTAATTAGAATCTAGAAATCTTTAAGTTGACGTAATGAAAATCAAAATAAAGGAATGATTGATAGTTATGTGTTATCTTCGTCAGATAACAAGCATTTCTGTGGTTGAAGATAGAGGAATCTAGATAAACATGTTCTAAAGATCACTAAATCACATTTTAACGAATTTAGTGAGATATAGTTTATTCATGAAGATCATATGAAATTCAAATAAACTTCTTTGAGTTGAAGGAGAACAATTTTACTGATGCAAGAGCATCCTATGAAGAGTTTTTGATCTGCTTCAAAGCAGAAAAACAAAGGAACACTTTCACATATATAGTGGGACTCTATTGAAATTATATGATTTTGGATATAACAACCCAAGATTAATATACATGGATATTGCATGCTTTTAGATGAATATTCAGAAAATTAAAAAAGTACATGCCGAGGACCATAATAGTTGAGTGTCTTTGGAATCTTGGAAACAAAATCTTCTATCATGGGGAAGGATCTAAAATATCTCCCATAAATATCTATACCTTTAGAACTTCAACCTAAAACCATTCTTCATACCCTGGGGAAAGGAAAACCAATAAAGTGTAGCTCAGATTCTCAGTAAAGGTAAATAAAATAAATATATAAGCATAAATAAACAAAAGGGTAAGAAACTGGAGCATAATATATGAAGATCATGCCTTGAATATTAGATAACTTAATAATGAATGGAAGTTAATAAGACAAGAATCATAATTCAATAATGAAAATAGTCCTTGGAATATTAATATATAAATAATAAATGAAATTTGTGGCATGCACTTTGACTTATAACGTTGTGAACATGTATAAGTACAAATAGGTTCACTCATTAAGTTATGGACATGAAATGAGGCCCCAACATCAACTTGTGGACATGAAACCAGGTCCATTCATAACATTGTGAACATGTAATCAGGTTCACGCATGACACTATGAACATTTTATCAGTTTCATGAATAAACTTATTAACATGAAAACATGATCATGCATAAAATTGTGAACATGTAATCAGGTTCACGTGTAACCTTACAGACGTGAAATCATGTCCAAATATAACATTGTGAACATGTAATCAGGTTCACTCATAACATTATGGATGTAAAAATAAGTCGATGCATAACATTGTGAACATGTAATCAGGTTCACCCATAACATTATGGATATTAATCTAGGTCCATGCATAACATTGTGAACATGTAGTAAGGTTCACAAATAACATTGTGAACATGAAATCATGTTCACGCATAAACTCATGGACATAAAATCAGGTCCATTAATAACATTGAAAACATGTAATTATGTTCACACATAACAATTATAATCACTATTCGTCCATCATTAACAAATGAATTGTAGGGAGATATAGGTCCTACCCATCTCATAATAAAATCATTCATTAATATCCCAAATTACAATGAAAAATTCATCATATTAGTACAAATAAAAAAAGATAGGTTTTATAAACAGAAAATCATAACCCATGAAATTAAATGGGTATTATTAAAATTTTATCACATCATAACCTATGAAAAATAGATATATTTTATAACCATTTCATCAAAACATATCCCATGAAATGAATTGGGTCTCATAAACATAAAACCTGTGGAAAAGAAATGGATTTCATAAGAATATAACATGTGGAAGAGAAATAGGTTTCATTAAGACCATGACATTAAGCATAAACCATTCATCAAAATGATATTAATGGAAAATTTCGATAATTTCAAAGAAGGTAATGTAACCATAAATTTATGTCACCTTATATAGAAAATAATATTGATATATATTTCAAAAACATTTCATGTGGTGAATATATTTTCTTCTTTGAAAACATATTTTTATAACGTAAAACCTTTTGGAATTATTTATCATTGAAAATAGATTAGAAAACATAAAAAGGACGATTTAAAAAAAATAAAGAAATTTTAAAATCCCTTTTCCTTGAAAATTATCATTGAAGATATTTGGAAAAAAAATTAAAACATTTTTAAAACAATTTTTTTGAATTCAATAGATTTTTGAATGAAGAGAGAGACAATCATATTTTACTTAAAAACAATATATTGAGAACCAAAGAGTAGAAATATAATAATAACACATGATTATATCTTGAAAAAATACAGGACTAGTAAAATCAATAATATTCTTGAAATATGGATCATAAGATTTCATCAATTGAATCATAAACATAAATAATCTCAAAAAAATAATGATATTTTCACAATAAAATCCTATAACTTGGTAACAAGGGATCATACTATACATGTAAGAAAATGAAATGAAATGAATCTTAATATATCATGATAAGAAAGAGATTCAGTATATAATATTTAAAATGAAATTATATACACCTCAAAAATGTCTTTAGGTGCATAACTAAACATGAGTCTCAAAGAAGGAAAATTGAGACAAAATTGTTTTATCAATTTTTGATATTTTTGAAAGTTAAACACCATGGAAGAAGTATCATAGAATGGATATGTGAATAACAAAAAATATTAGTAGATTATAAATAGAATTAAATAATTTTAAGTAAATAGATCACAAAAAAGAGTTGTGAACATAACAAGAATCTCACAGAAATTATAAGTGAGATGAAATCCCCCATAACATGGGTCTTGACTCCCACCGTACTCATACAAGATTCCTATATAATAAATATTTATTTATTATAAATCTTTTACAGATGTATATTATTATCTCTATTACCATATACAGTCTTAATATAACCTAATATTACTGTCTTGTTAATGATCATATGTTAAGGCTTCACTTTGGATAATATTCTCTTTGTTCTTCACTCATGTATAAAATTTGATACATCTTTGGTCCTTATACTTATATTAGGATTCAATAATGATAACCATGATATAAATATAAGTTATAAAAATTATATTTTTATTATAATAATCTATATAATATTGTATTATGAAATGGAATACACCGGTCATGGAGACGGTAAGTCGTACATACGAATGAACAATGTTTCCATTTTCATTGTCGTATTGAAAGAAAGTATGAAAATAACATATATATATATATATATGTATATATATAATTGTTCTATTTGAATTAATATATCACATATATCACATATTTTCATTAAACCCATCCTTAATACATTCCATGTGATGCGTGAACGAATCACATCGCTTTGAGGGGCAGTAGTCCACACTTACTTAAACGAGATTATCGTATCAACACGAAAGTAAAAGTAAATAGATTTGTGCGGAAAAAGGAATAAAGAAGTTTAAATACATAATAAATATATTATATTAAATATATAAATATAGTTTATATCATAATTTTCACCATGATTGGTGCTAATGGAAAAATGAACAATCATTATTTTGTGAGGTTGTAGTTTGCCGTACATAGAAACTATATGTTCAACATCTATTAGATGGAGGTGTGTGTAAGTTTAGGTCATAATATTGGCATAAAAATCATAGTATATGGGTTATACTGGTGTAATAATATAATAAGGGTATATGTACATTGGAGGGGGTGTAGAAGGAAAATAATGGAATGGAGCTTTAGAGAAGACATTACCACTTAATCGTTTAACAACCTTTTGTTTATACCAAAAGGATTCCATGATAAGATTTATTCTAAAATGGATGCTTCAAGTTATAAGGTTGTATTTTTTGGAATGAAATTTGGGTAGGTCTTGGGAAAACATAAGTGGTTTTACAGGTGTGAGGAATGGGTAGAGGTGGTGGCATTTTATAGGGAAGGAAAAGGTCTCACATGAAATTTTTAAAAACAACTTAGGTGTGCACATGTTATTAACTAAAAAAAGTCTTACCATACCAAAAAAAACTCAATAATTTAATTTTTATTGATAAACTATGGACATGGAATCTATGTTAGACAAATTTATAAGACATTTGGACCATTAATTCTATGCTTTAGTCACTAATGAAGCTTAATTTGGCCATAACTGTTGTGATTAATTTTAATCATTTTTACTAACCATTTTGATAAAAAATTAACATGGACTTTTTTGAATCAAAATATTAGACTGAATAAAATGTTTTTTGTTTGATTTTTGATATTCCAATCAGAGAATCAGTGGAATTAAGATTAGTTCCAATCCCACAGATGGGATGAAATAAAGAGGTTTTAAAGTAAGAAAATGTTCAAATTTTTGTTAAGCATTTTTTATACAATTTCAAAGTGATTTTGATCATAATGAATTCTATTATAGTAGTAAATATAATATTAATCTGATGTGGCCTTAATAAATATTTATAATATCATATTTCATAAATAGTTAATTTTACAAAAGGACGTTTTTTACCAAAAAGCAGTATTTTTCACTATTCATCAAAAATTGATGCTTCTCAAAAAAATCAAAAAACATTAACCCGAGGATAATTTAAACAATATGAATTGAATAATAATGTTTATTTTATTAAATAAAATTTCTAAATTTTTCTAAAATTAATTTTATTATTAAATGTGGTTCATTCAAGAAACCAATATTTTTAAAATAAAAGGTCATTTCAAAAAATCTTATCTTTCATTATCATAATGTTTTATTTATATAAAACAATTATAATTTTTTTTGTAAATAAGTTATTACTCTTAATACAATTATATTTAATGGTTTTGTTATAATTATCTTATTTAAGTAGTTATATATATATATATAATGGTGTTTCCTGTGAATTCAGGGTTGTGTGCATCATATGACAAGTCGATGTTGCTTATAGTGCAAGCCATGTTGGTATTTCATGTAGCATAAGAAAATTTTTCATATAATGTGAAAGGAATATATGAAATGGTGATTTAATATATATATATATATATATATATATATATATATATAATTTTCCCGGATCATGTTAAATGAAAAATATTTTAGTGAAAAAATAATTCAAAAACAAATAACTATCAAAATCTTATTGTGTTACATTTTACCCCATTAAAATTAATTTTCACCTAAAAATTCATCTAGTTTAATATAGGTTTAATACATAAATGTTTCATTCATAAAAAACCTCATCGTATATTTTGATATCAAAAATTCCCTTAATTAAGGAAATTTGGAACCATAACGGTTACGCAAAGTAACATATAACTGGGTTTCAACATAAGAGAACATATGATGCATGTGAAAATATGGATTTGGAAGAAAAATATAACCATAATTTTCGGATGGAGAGTGATATGGAACATGTTTAGGAAAAATATAACAATCAAAGGGACATAAATTTGTGATGACCAAAGGGACCTTTTGATTCATCAAAAATGTAGGTATAGGATGCCATTTTTGGTTCCAAGATATTTTTTCCTAAAGATAAAGAATTTTCATTAAAATATATAATTGCATTTTGTTTGGAAAATTTCCCACTTTATTGTTCATTGTTCCACATCACCTCTCTCTTAAAAAAATAAGGTGACTTTTTCATTCCTGAAGTACTAATAGATCATGAGACCCATGATATGCCATCTCATTTGGCATCAGTTATCAACAAAATGTTTGTTATCCAGTATTCATAAGTCCTTATATAGAAAGATAATAATTTATTGTAAAAAAATCACCCAAAATTTGACATTATCATTCAATAAATGGTTATCCTCAAACCCCTTCCAAAATTTAATTCATCCATTATTCCTTAAATATGCTCTTATCTTATGCCAAAAAAAAATATTTTTATTAGATTCTTGGGTCATCCTTGCACTGATAGAACAATAAATGAGATTTTATTAATCTTAGTTAATATAATGGGATATTATCAAATGAAATGTCAGTAATGGATGAACAAAAAGATTATTGTAGGGATTATTTATACAAAATCAAACTTGAACCTCCCATTAGAGGGAAAGAAAAAGTTTCACCCTTATTTTAATTATTAACATCATCCATTGTGATTGCATAAGATTTCCATTTTTTCCTTTTTCGTCAGGGTTGTTTTTGTCTTGTCATCCAAACTGGCCCTTGTATTGAGGAAATTATTCACATATTACCTAAAATTTAGGTACATGAAACAATGAATTGTGGGTGGTTCATTATGTTATGATTTATATCGACTCATTTCATTTAATTTTATATTCTCATCACTTTTACAATCTTTTTCTTATTGGATAGTCATCCACACTTGAAACACCATCTTGTTCCTTTCAAGAACTCTCCTAAGGGCACATTACCACAGTTTGGATAAGTAGGTGTTTGAAGATTTTTCTTATCTCTATGGTTTTTAGATTCCCCTTTGAACTCCATATTCATCTTCTTGTTAAAACTACGAGATTAACAAGTAACTCCACCCTCTATTTCAAATTTTATCTCACAACACACAATATATTCATGGTTACTATAATCTATTATGGAAAATTCCCTTTTGAGATTTCTTTTTATTACAGTGAAGAATCTATCAACATTACTTTAGGGTTGGATGATAATTCCAGAAGTTTACATCACAAGTCTTCTGAAATTATCCTCATGGGTACCAACAAATTTGTCATCCTTTTTCTTTAACTCAATGAAATAATTTCAAATATTTTAATGAATAATATAATGAATAAGATTATTGAAGAATAATTTCTTGAACTCACACCAATCCATGGATTCAATATCCTCTTTCTCCCTCGAATTCTTTATTAGTGCCCACCACTGGTCTAATTCACCTTCTAACTGATAAATAACAATAATATCTTTCTCATGATACAAATACTTCAGAATGGAGAATATATTTTTAGTGGTAGAAATCCAGTGTTCAATAACATGTGGATCATATGACCCACTGAAAGAAGGTGGGTGATTCCTCATTAAGGACACAATAGAAAGTTGTTCCCTCCTTTTCTCATTTGGAATCATAGAAAGATTCATATATTGAGAATGCTTTGAGAGTATGATAAGAAATGTTTTATATTCCATCCTCTATAGCATTCTGACCTTCAGGATGAAATTCGTTTCATTTTCCATAGAAATCACCATTAACTCATTTAAATTGGATTCTATCCATTGACTAAAAGTAAAAACATTGAGTAAGAAACATTTATCAGAAGGTGGAACAACATAATCATGAAAATAGACAAATTGGATGTCTAAAGTATGATACATTCCATAATCTATGACACATTATATTTATGCAAGGTTTTTCACTGATAACTTATATCTAAATCCTTCATGATTTTTTGAGAATAGTTTTTGAATTACCAAATAACATCCCTTAGGAGAGTTAAACTAGGTGTGCAACAAGGCCCATTATTCTGTACTAGATTACCCCAATTCAAAACCAAAACATCTTTTCAAAGTTCTTAGCCAAAGGTACATCTGTACCAGAGCCACATCCATATGTAGTATCTAGATAGTTATGTATTTCATTGAAGCCACTCATTCCATCCTTTACAAAAATTCACGTACATTTTCCTAAATGTTAACTCATTTTTATAATTATCCTTAGGGAAATACCAAGTCATATCTTTAAAAATTAACTAAGCGATCTCACTATGGTTTTCTCATTCGAGTTTACAAATGATGAATAAAATTTTTTCTTTCATACCAAATATAGAAATCAAGGCTTAACATACATGAATATTATATCATTTTAGATGAATATTCACTACATTACCAAAATACATGTCATGGACCATAATATTTTAGTGCCTTTGAAAACACAAAAACAAAATATTCTATCCCGGTGAAAGATCTACAACATCACCCATAAAGATCTACACCTTTAGACCATTTACCTAAAAATATTATTCATACATAGGGTAAAGGAATCTTAAGAAAGGGATGAGCTCAGATTCCCAGTAAGAGTAAATAAAAGAAATACATAAGAATAAAAAGAAAAATGGTATGAAACTTGATCATAACATTTTAAGATCATTCCCTGCATGTTAGAGAACAGAATAAAAAATATTGCTTCATAAAATATGAATCATAAATAAATACATAACAAAGGACAACAAAGCCTAAAATTTAAATAATACATGGAATTTGTGGCATGCACATAGACTTATAATGTTGTGAACACGTATAAGTAGAAACAGGTTCACTCATTAATATAAGGACGTGAAATTAGTTCCCAACATCAACATTCGGTGATGTAAACAGGTCCATGCATAACATTGTGATCATATAATCTGGTTCATGAATAAAATTTTAAACATGTATTCAGGTTCATAGATAAAATCGTGGACATGAAACCAGGTCCATGAATAACACTATGAACATGTAATCAGGTTCATTTATAACCTTATGGACGTCAATCAAGGTCCATTAATAACATTGTGAACTTTTAATCAGGTTCACACATAACCATATGAACATAAAACCAAGCCCATGAAGAACATTTTGAACATGTAATCAGGCACACACATAACCTTACGGACAAGAAACAAGGTCCATTCCTACACTGTAAACATGTAATAAGGTTAATTCATAACATTGCGAACATGCAATTAAGTTCACTCATAAACTTATAGACATGCAATCAGGTCCATTCATAACATTTCAAACATGTAATTAGGTTTACACATATCATTTCTACTCATGATTCATCAATCATTACCCAATTCATTGGAGGGAGATATAGGTCCAACCCATCTAATAATAAAATCATTCATACATGTTCTAGAAGATAATTAAAAATTCATAATATTAAGACCAATATAAAGAAAAAGGTTTTATAATAATCAAATCATAACCCAAGGAATAAAATGTGTAACATTAATATTGTTTCACATTATAACCTATGGAAAAGGGATAGGTTTGATAAAAATTTCATCAAATAATATCCCATGAAATGAATCGGGTTTCATAAACCTGAAACCCACAGAAAAAATAGATTTCCAAATCATATAACCTATGGAAGAGAAATGTGTTTCATGAAGACCGTGGAATTTTTCATAACTCATTAGTATAAAGGATATGAATAAAAGATTTTTATAATTTCCAATAAGTGAATGAGTAACATCAAATGATATCACCTTATATGGAAAATAATTTTGAAATATCTTTCAAAAATATTTCTTGAGAAAAATATCCTTTCTTTTATGAAAACTTCTTTTTATAATCTAAAACATTTTGAAAACATTTTTCATGGAAAATAGATTTGAAAACAAATAAATTAATCTTTGAAAAAAATAAAATATTTTTAAATATTTTTTCAATGACAAAAATATCTAAGTATCCTTTAAAAAAAATTGAAAACATTTATGAAAACATGGTTTTTGATAAAAATAGATTTCTGACCAAAGAGAGAGGAAATCATATTTTACATAAAAAGATTATCTTAAGTACATAAGAGAAAAAAATGGTACTAAAAAATGATGATATTTGGAGAAATTGTAGGATAATGAAACTGATGAATATTTTGGATATATGGATCCTAATATTTCATAATAGGAATCATAAACATAAAAAATCTCGAAAAAATGATGATATTGTCTCAATAAACTCATACAACTTAGTAACTTGGGATCATACTCTCTATGCAATAAAAGGAAATTACATGAAGCTTAATATATCATGGAGATAAAGTTATTCATGATATAAAATGTAAAATGTAAGTATATACACCTCAAAAATGTGTTTAGGTTCATAACAAAACAAGAGTTTCAAAGAAGGCAAATTGAGACAAAACAGTTTTACCAATTTGGTAAATTTTGAAAGGTAAACCCTTGAATGAAAGATCATTGAATGGATATGTAAATGATAATATTTTTTTTAATATAAATATAATTTAATCATGTTAATTATATAAAAAACAAAATGAAAGAGTGGTGAACTTAACATGAATCTCACAGATCTTAGAAGTGAGATGAAATTCCCCTTACATTGTGTCTTGAATATCTCCATAACAGTACAAGTTCCTATATAATTTATATAAGGTTATTATTCATGTTTTTAAAAATTATTTTATTATATATATTACCATATATTTTTTATAATTACCTTATATTTCCTACTTGTTAATGATCCTATGTTGAGGCTTCACTTCAGGTAATATTCACTTTGTTCTTCACAAGTGTCTTTATTTGTTACTTCTTCGCCCCTTATACTTATATTAGGATTATAGAATGTAGAAAATTATGTATATATCAGGTATATAAATGTTATGGGTATTATAATAATCTATATAATATATTATTATGAAGTGGAATACACCATTCATGGAGACAGTAGGCCACATGTACACATGAACGTTGTTTCTGTTTTTATTGTCGTATTGAATGAAAGTATGTAAATGAAATTTGTATATATATAAATATATATATATATAATAATTATATTAGAATTGATATATAATATATATCATATAATTTCATTAAAACCATGCTTAATACATTCCATGTTGTGTGTGAATGAATCACATCGCTTTGAGAGGGCGGTAGTCCGCACTTTCTGAAATTAGATTATCATACTAACACCAAATGAAAAGTATAGATATGAGTGTTGTAAATGGAATAAATAAGATTAAAGACATAATAAATTTAATATATTTCATATATAAATTTATTTACCATCATAATGGCCACCATGATTGGTGGTCAAAGTGAAATGAACAATCATCATTTCGTGAGGCAGTAGTCACTATACACAGAAACAGTATCTTCAACATCCATTAGATAGAGTTTTCTGTATGTTTAGGTCATACCATTTGCATAAAAACTTCCTAGTATATTCATGATACTGGTTTCATCACATAATAATGGTATAAATATTTGTGAGGGGGTAGAGAATGAAAATAAAGGAAAAGATCTTAAGATAAGATGTTACCTCTTAATCAGGCAACTACTTTTGGTTTCTGCCAAAAGGGTTCCATAATAAGATTTCATCCCAAAACTAGGCATCTAGGTATAATGGAAAATTGTCGGGAGTCAATTTAAGAAGATATTGTACTAACTTATGAGTCTTTAGAGGTGTGAGGAATGGGTAGAGGTGCTGACCTTTTAATGGGAAAGAGAAGGACTCACATGGAATTTTTAGAATTTTTTTTGATGTGCACATGTTCTTACTTGAAAAATTCCTAAAAACCAAACAACAGAATAATGTACGTCTTATGGTTAAAATATGTACATTAAATGGTCATTATAAAAGTTTCTAGGTCATTTGGGCACTTAATGTTAAGGTTTATTCCCTAATTAAGCTTAATTTGGCCTTAATTGCTGTGATTAATTTTTATCACATTTACTAACAATTATGGTAAAAAATTAATATTATATTATTATAATATAAAAATTAGACTAAATAAAATGGTGTATTTTTTTTAATTTACAATCAGTGAAGCAGAAAAATTCTGATTAGTGCTAATCTTGTAGACGAGATGAAATAAAGATGTTTTAAAGTAATAAAAAGTTCAAATGTTTGTTAAGATTGTTTATTCAGTATCAAATTGAAGTTGATCATGATGAATTTAATTATATTATTAGATCCAATATTCATATATTGTGACATTGAAACATATTTATAATATTATTTATAGTCAATAGTTAATAATACAAATAGGTAGTTTTTGACAAAAAAAGCAGTATTCTTCAATATTCATCAAAATATAAAGTATCTCAGAAAAATCCTAAAAGTTCACCATAGGAATATTTCAACATTTTGAATTAAAAAATTAATTTTATTTTATCATATTCATTTTATAAATTTTTCTAAAATTAAATTTACTATTAAAGGCAATTATTTCAAGAAAATAATATTTTTAACATAAAAGGACTTTACCAAAAATATTGTATTTCATTATTAATTTGTTATATTTGTATAAAAATATTATAATAAAATATTTTTAAATATGTTATTAATTTAAATATATCTATTTTTAATTTCTATGTTACAATTATCTCACATAATTTATTATATATATATATAAATATGTTTCATAGAATGTCCTTGTTCCATCTATCGTATGCCAAATCGGTGTTGCATATAGTGAAAACCATGTTCGTATTGCGTGCAACATGAGAAAAAATTTTATTTCATGTAAGGGAAATGTTTTATGTAGTTTTTTAATATATATATATATAACTATTTCTAGTTTCATTTGAGATGAAAAAAATTTAAAAGACAAATTAATTCGAAAAAAACAATTCTCAAAATCTCGAGATTTTACACAGGGTATGTAGGTATATTACTATGAAGTATGGTGAAAATAGTGTTTTTATTTCTGGAAAAGTTCAGTTTTAATAATGAAAAATATTTAATATATGATTCAAGTATTTTAAATGTTGTTAGACTCGATGTTAGTGAGAAAAAACCACCCATTGTAATCAACCATATATTATAATATATATTAAGTGATTAGGGAGTAAAATTAATTAGTTAACTATTTTTTCTGTATATTTATCATTGAAAAAATGCCATGTTCCTCCTTATAGCATTAAATTCATGTATATAGTTAATTTTTACAAGTTAAAATATTAATTGGGGTAATTACACTAACTAGAAATACAGGATTAATTATGAAGGTGTAAACGAATTAAAATAGTATTTTTAATTGGTAAAAAGTATTAAACACCTGATTCAATTCACCTATCAGGTGTCACATTAGGACACTATTTACTTTAATTAGTATTAGACCCTTGGATCCCCTCTTATTGGAACAAATATAAATACAAAATAAATTTCATCTGAGTTCATGAAAATAATGTCAGGGATAGTTAAAGAACTGTAGATAGAATGATAAAAGTATAATTTTGTTTTAATATATGTCCAATTATCTCCCAAAATCATTGATAAAATGATAAATAAACTATTTAAGAAAATTAGAAGCACCTGAAGAATAAAAAAGGAATCATTAAAATCATATTGTAGTTAGTGTGGTGCTAGTAGTTCTAGCCACAATAAGACGAATATAATTAATGCTATTGATAACCTCTATTATGAGGTTTGATATTATGAAATGAAATTTATTTATAAAATAGAAGATCACATATGTGGTTTTATTAAATATCAATATGATTAAAACTTTATATTGATAGAATATACAAGATCAATTAAAAACAAAATGATTAGGAAGTTGCAAAAAATGCAATTCTCTCATTATAGAACTAAAATACAAGGATTAGTCCTTACAAATTAGTAGGTAAAATTATAAATAGTTGGTGAAATTGTGAAATAATATATTGATGATAAATTAAACATTAGTAAATATTATGAAAATATTATCCATGGAAATAGATATTTACATCGATCATTTTTTGGGGTAATGAATACTTTGTGGGATATAAAATCCAAATAAGTGAAATATATTAATTTTATATTGTAAAAAATTAGAATGTTTCATAACAAACATATTGGGATTATGGAGAGGTTTGGGAAGTCCAATTGAGATATTTGGATGATGAAAATAACTCACTCAAACCTATAGCATCTATAAATGTATACTATGCTAAAAAATTTGGACCAGTTTATGATGGAAGTTATTAATGATTTTTGAAGAATAGTACTGGAAATCTTGTCTAAAAGATTGAATTCCCCTCAATAGAGAATATATATGGTGATAAATATTACATACAATGTGTTTGGTAAGTATCCACCTCATGAAAATTGTTGAGTAATACCCACTATCCAAAAGGAAATGTATTCATTGAATTAGTTTTTTCATACAGTTTTGGAAAATAGATAATTTTTTATTAATATAGGATAGAATTTTCTTTGGGAACCCACCAAATGATCATGGGTAGAGTTATATAATTCAATTTGACTTATTAAAAAAAATAATCTCAAAATAGTAAATCAAAAATAGAAAAGTAGCATGGATTTCGTGTAGTGGAATATGGAAAGACCTCATCTGTAAGAAAAAAAAGTGATTTAATGGACATTGATGGTGTTATGTGACGTTTGAGTATATTTCCATATATTATTGTCCTAGAATATAAATATATGTAAGGTAGATTAGTCCTATAAGTAACTAGTGAGTTATAAAAAATAGTGGAAAACCTACTATAAAGAAAGAGAAGAGTATTTATTTGAAAAATGTATTTGAAAATTTAAAAATATTTATGTCTACTACAACCTGAATAGACACACTTATGATGAGTGTTGGTATATTCTAATCATCCACATAAATATTGCTGATGAAATAAGTAGGCCCTAATAGTAGATTAAAAATATTAATAGATTAAGGGGAAGGTATTCCTTGAGAATGAATATAGATTCCATAATGTTAATAAAGGATGAGGTGGTTGCTCAATCAACTATTAGAAAATAAAACTGTAATACGTATGAAACTACTAATTAGAAATATTTCAAGATAATTGATAATAGAATATTTTTAATTTTGGTAAAATAAAAACATTATGGTTATTATCAAGAAAGAAATAATGACTGATGTAAAGGGGAGTAATATGAAGAAAAAAATGATTCATCCAAGAGAGATATTTTAAGATTGGATTGGTGGTTGAAACTCAATTCAAAAAAGTGGATAGGATACCCAAAAGGGTAAGGATAAATATAAGGATGCTATGTGTAGAAAGGAAAAACCTACCTATAAAGACCACCAACATGTGTATGGTAGTTCTATGTGGTAAAAATGAGTTGGAAAGTGTTAATGGGAACAAACCTACGATTTATATTTCCATGTATTTAGAAATGAAGATGAAGTTAACAGTATTAAATATGAGAGAATATTTCATGAAATAATTCCTAGTTATATATAATTATCAACAAAATATGAAATAATATTAGAGAAAAATGAAAAGAAACAAAACTACCCAAGTTACTCAAGTAGAGAAATAGACTCTATCTAAGAAGAAAGCTTAGAATAAAAATATAAGAATGTTTTCAAATGAAGTATAATTATTGGAAATGAATAATTCAAGAATTATGGAGGTTATAAACTTTATAAAATCAAATAAAAAATCATTTGTGTAAAGAAACAAGTATAAAACGTAGTGATCCAACTAATAAGTAGTAAATGATCCACCTTACTCCCACGTAGTTAGTGATTGAATTTTTTATAAGGGGATTGAATGTGATTAATGAGAAGAATAATTTTTTTTAAAAAATTAGGAAACTATAGATAATTAACATCATGAAGGGATAAATTTAAAATTTTTATCCATCATAAACATATAACAAATTCTTGGAGATTATTACTGGGAGTAAGAAACCATGGTGATACAACTGTACCCTCTATTAGTAGATATGAAGTGAATTTTTCTCCTATGGAGGGTAGGAAAGTGTATGAGATTGGCCACAAACTGTGTAATCCTTATATTTTCCAAACCCCTAGTGCTGGATCCCTAGGGAGCACAAGACATGTGTTCCTAGATTACACATTGTGTAGTATCCATTATCAAAGAAAACCTATGTTTTTTCATGATTTATCATCATGCTTATTCCACAACTGTTTACACCATAAAACATTCCAGGGATCTCAGATATGGGGTTGTTTTGGCATGATCTATCTTTGGTGGCATCAGTTTAGTTACCTAAACTTCATATAGATCCTTCCCATCATCTCTGAAATCTCATATCACTTCTCTGGATCCTTGATCTATATAGGTCTAACCTGATAGCCATAACTAAGCTCTATGCATTTGAAAATCAAAAATTCATTCATTTTTTGATTCAAAAATGAATCTTCGGTTTGATCATACTCACATCGACCAAGAAAATCTCAAACTATAAAATTATAGGCCCAAAACGAAGTACGTAGAGAGTGTAGTGGGACATGAAAACAAGGTGAAAAATAAATGACCCAACATTACCGACCGATGATAAAATAATTAGGATGTGTAACCTGAATGATTATAATAAACAAGTTATTAAATTGGATCAAATATTATCAAAAAAGTTGTGAAGATAATGGGACAACTGGAAAAGGCCATAAATTTAGAAAGATTAAAGTTCCATTCATGATTAAATGAAACAAGGGTAGAAATACCCAAATAACATTCCATACCTTTATGTGGATCAATAATTAGTTATGAATACATTCACTACAAATGAGGATGATACATTGCATTCTTTACCTCATAATCCACCTCGATCAGATCACTATTCATTGTTTGATTTCAATTTTCCAAAGAAGAATGCATATTTTTCTCTTCTAAAAATCCAATAGGGATATGCGACATACCTTCTAGAAATTTTATAATGAAATATTTATAGAGGTTTTTATTTCTTCCACGTAAAATAAAATAAAATAATTTAACTATTTATTTTAATTTAAATCCCCCACCAGCAACTACCTTAATCATATGTACAATGTTGAATAACCATAGGTCCAACATAGGGTAAAAACACATTCCAAAATCAAATATGGTCTTGGATTTCCCATATGAGGTCTCAAACAATGGTAAGGTCCATTTATATAGAAATAATTTTCTTATGTGAATTAAAGAATATTGATATTTTTCATAAATAATTTATGGGGACTCGAGGTAACCAAACCCCATACCGAATATGAGGATAAATGAATATATATATATATAGAAAAATTCAATTAATATTTATTTAAAACTATATTCCATATATTGTCCCCCCATCAAGGTTTTTTCACTTGAAATTACAATTTAAAAAAATATGTTTGTATACTAAATTAGCATGTGAATATATCACTACCTAGATATATCTTACATGATCCCATTCTACCACAACACATGAATGAAGGGGATGGTCTTTCCTCGAAGGATACTCTCCTAACGATCCTAAATTTCCATGAGGTACTCCATGAATGTGGCCCCATCCTCAATGTCTAACTTTCCCTAGTCCATAAAATCCACCATATCATGAACTTATCTCCTTAGTTGTGACACATGGAAGACCTCATGCACATAATCCAATAGTGGGGATAAAACTAGGTGGTAGAAACCTCACCAACCTTCCGTAGGATCTCAAATATCTTGATAATAATCAGATATATCTTTCATCCCCAGCCAAAACTCTTCAATCATAATCATTAGTTGAATGTTAAGAAAATATCGTTTCATTGATAAAACATTAAGGACCTATGACGTCAATCTGTGTAAGATTTTTGTGTCCATAGGTATGTCCTCATATGATTCCAGATCAATATATCCTTCTCCATTATTGCATATTCCATCCATATCCCAACAAGTGATGTATCTCTATTCTCACTCCATCATAAGGATGACTTGTACTGTCCCCCGTACTGGGCCAAATATATTCAACATTGACCAAGAGTGATAATTATTATAATAAGTAATATCTAAAATTTGAAATTGATTCTCTTATCTTTGGAAAAAATATAATACATAGGCTATCAACATATTCTCCAACACCTAGGCAGTACACTAAATTTATCTATATTTTTGGGGATGAAACGTTTTACTCCTTAGAAATTGGGTCTCAAAGGCTGCCTAAAAGACCAACTACAACCATGCAGTGAATTGCACATAATAGTTGCATAAAATCTTTAAGGGTACCCTACAGAGTCTTAATATCTACTTCATATAAAACTATATCAAACTCTCCATTAACCTATTCTCTCTAATAGAATGTTAGTGTGAAAACTTATTATATTGGTCAAATATAACCTAGTTGGAATAATAGACTCTCACTATCCACTAAATCCCTATCATGATGTCCATAGATATATTTTCTCATTTCCACTTTAGGATATGAGGAGGGTATATCAATGTTAACATAATATAGTGCTCAAACCACTAGAACTATTTTTTATGTTACATTTACATATTTTTAACACTAGGATATATAACCAAGGGGAAGTGTTAAAATCTCTTAGAACCTCATCTCGCATCATGGCTGGAACCACCGTTCATCAATGGAAAAAAATGACGTTCGTCCCTCCTTTAGAAGAATTCATCAAGTGAATCTCTTAAGGATATTTGGACATGTAGAGTCTCGCAATTTATTCCTCTCAATGAGGCCTCTGTCATAAATAAAAGAGTCAGAGGAGTCATGTAACGCCCTGACCACAGTTACCAGGAGTCGGTGCATTATTACGTAACATTGGCATGATCACAAAAGATCAAGTCTCGAAAGACTGATTAGTTTAGTAGCCTTGGAAACACTAGATACATTCATAAAAGATACATTACATCATAAAGTGAAAAACTATAATAACATGGTCTCCATAGTCCACACTCAAGTCCCCTTCTGACTATCCCTGCAGGTCATTCATAAAATATTTCATCACATCCTGAAAAATATTAAAACATTGAAAGGGGTGAGCTCAGATGCTCAGTAAGGATAACAATATAGCAGAAGCTTTCAGGAATAAACATTAACATTGAAGGCAATGTATAATTAAAAAAAAATCCTTTTTAAACATGATTTCAACATAATATGGAAAAAATAAAATTAAATAAGGCCATTTACTTACTCACATAGATATTCTACTAGTTCAATAATCACACGCAATATCAATAACCACTTTCATAATGATGGAATGCATAATTCAGACTATCATAACCACGTAGCCAAGGCCTCGTGCCAAGACTACAAATAAGATTTTGTCAAGGCCTTGTGCCAAGACACTAGTTTGTCTCATGAGACCTACCGATGAATTTTTTTTGAATATAATTACATTTAAAATTTCTCAAATATACTCTAGTGTGTTTATGAAAACATAATGAAAGCTTCTGAAAACAAAATAACTAATTCTGAGACTGCTCGACAAATTATAGGCCATGATGGGTCCATGCCCAATCCCTTCCAGTCTACCACACTCGAGAGTCGGGTTTTCTGAAAACATTTTTACGCTTGCATTAAATACGTATACATTTTAATTGGATTTTCATATATTTGAGAGAAATAACTCTTTTTTGAAATCATTTAAAAATCACATAATTATAAATGAAAACCTTTTGAATAAACATAGAAGTCAAAGGGGTTTATAAACCATATAAAATAAAGTTGTGTATAAAACAAAATATGCCTCAATGAAAGGAGATTGAGATGAAGACCCTTACAAAGATCATTTTCTAAATAAAATAGATCTATTATGTGTATTCAATATAAACACACATAATGAAATTATAAATACAAGATACGACATAATAATATCATGGCATAATTAAAAAGTCGGTGATTAACCCAAAGAACAGAAATTGGGTTAAGAAGTTCCCTTACCTCGTGTCCGACTTGACTCGTTAATTATTTAATCTCCTGAATAACAAACTAGAGTTAATTTCTATTTGATTAAGAACCGTTTTCATGTTCATTATTCCTTTTATATAATTTATTACCATGTTATGAACATTATGTAATTATTTAAGTTAATAACGGTCATTTTGTCAATCTTTGGTACTTGAGTCAAAAATAAACTTTTTATAATTACAAGTTGTTGATGTGGTGAAATATCCATTATATCAAAATTATATTCATGATTTATATATAATATATATCATATATATCCAATATATACATGTATTTATAATATTACATAACATTTAGAGGTAAGAAATGAAATGCACCGTTCATGGAGACGTTAAGCCATACGTACGCATAAACACTACTTTCATTTCTATTTCATATTTAATGGAATGAAATTATAATTATATAAAGGTATACTATAATTACATTATAATGTAATGTATATTACCATTTACTCCATCCTTTATACATCCCACATAAGGCATTAACGATTCAAATCACTTTGAGGGGGCGGTAGTCCGCACTTTCTCAAATTAAAATATCGCGTTTACCCATAATGGAAACCATTAAGGGATGACATAAATGAAAAATACAGAATATTAAGTAAAACATTATATATCATATGTAAATATAGTGACATCTTAATGGCCACCTTTGAAGGTGTTATATGAGTGTTAAACAATCATCGTTTCGTGAGGCAGAAATTTTCCATCCACAGAAACTGTATGTTGTTTAACCATTATATGTAGGTGTGTGTAAGTGTAGCTCGAATCCTTCTTATAAAAACACCATATTATATTGCGTATACTGGTTTTGTTACAAAATAAATTAATAAAAAGAGTTTAGGGGGCTGGAGAAGCAAAATAAAACATAAGAACACAAGAGAGAACACTACCTTTAAAACGGGTAACTCTTTTGGATTTGAGCTCAAAGGCTTCATTAGGAAGATTTATGCCCAATGTGAGGCTTATAGGAGTAAGATAGGGAAGTGGATAGACAAAATGTGTAGGGTTTTCCTGAGCCAAAGGCTTGAGAGGTGTGGGTAAGGTGGTAGAGGTGGGGGCCTTTTATAAGAGGAGAAGAGGGACACTCTTGGAAAGATTGAAATGCTACTTTATTATGAAATTATTTTCAGATTCTAAAGGTCCTGAAATGATATATTTCAAGGATAAGGTGATAAGGGTTATAAATATACTCATACAATAGGTTTTTGAAAAGTGTAATCCTTATATTTTACATTATCTTTTCATTTTATTTAAAACGTTAATTAATGAGGTAATCGCTGCATCATCATTGGGTCATAAATATTTTAATTTATTTAATGTCTAAAAATTATCAAAAAAGTATCATGATGTAGGAAATAATTTTAGATTTCTAATTAATATTTATAGTCAAAAATATGACTTGTATAACCCCATTTAAAAATTGTTTTAGTAAAAGAACTCATGTTTGTGACATTTTTATTTTAACATTAAATAAAAAGTTTTTAATGCCATTTTCCTACCAAAGTGGCTCCATGGGGTCCCCAAGTTGACCCATGGATTTTATTGGTCGGCCATGACTCATAAAATAGGGGTAGGACAAGTGTCAAGATATTTTCATATTTTCATAATATCATTTTTACCTTAAATTTCACTAATTACCTTTAATCGCGATTAATTAAACTTAAAAGTTACTATTCACAAAAAAATTATTTTAATCCCATTGAACCACATTTTATATCCTAATGACAGCCATGTATGTTGGATTTTTTAAAATAAAATCACAGAAGTGGTAATGTTTCATTTAAATGAAAAATCAGTTTTTTAACTACCACTTATTGGTTTCACTATTCATCAAAAATTGAAGTTTTTCAGAACAATGCCAAAATTTCACCCTAAGCTATAATTGGTATTCCAAATTAAAAAATGTTGTCTAGTTTACAAAATTCCAAACATATAAATTGCATTAATTAATTTTATAATTAATTCCCGCTTTCACAACAAATAGCATGTTTTTAAGAAATAATATATATCAAAAGATTGACAATTGTTTATGTCCGATTTCATAGTGAAATTAATTCTAATGACCACCATTGGATAAAATGGTAAAAATATATTCTAATTATAATTTAAAACCACTCAATATTATAATTTTTCACTATTAATTATTTTGATTAAAAAATTTGTTTTTAAGTATTTTTCACTATTCATAAAAAATTGGAAGTTCTCAGAAAAATACCAAAAATTCAACATAGGCTAATTTCGATATTCTGAATAAAAAAATGAAGCCCACTTTGAAATATAAAATATATATAATTTCAAAATGTGGGTATTACTATTCATAAGGGCTATTTTTATTGGTCGTAGTGTGTTAGAATCTCGAAATTACGTACAATGCAAGCTATTGCATTATTAAAAGAGAAGCGTATCGTGGAAGCTCAGGGTGTTACATTCTCCCCTCCTTCAACAAATTGCGTCCTCGCAAATTGAAAATTTTCATTTAAAATAAAAGGTTGAAAATAGAAAATACCTTTGTGGAAAACCCACATCGGAAATAAGGTTAATAAAAATATAACATTAAAAGAAAGAAAGAGAAGTACAAAGGTCACCCGAGATAGCTCATACTAAGATTCTATGAAAATATGGATATGGAAGAAAAACAAACCATCAAGGTCTGATGGAGAGTTGTAGAAAACAGGATTAGGAGAAAGTTAACCACAAGAAAATCACAAACTTCTGATTGGTTAAACGGTCATTGAATCCCTAGTTGGAAAAGTTAACCGACAACGTTTTTGTTTTATGTTACCTTTCATAAAGTTGATGAATTTATTTAAGAGATTTACTAAGAACGTAAGGAAATATACTTACTTTTCATGTAGACTTTCATTCACTAATAAAATTTTACCACAAACCCATCATTCACTCCAAAAGGTAATAGAACTCGAAAATATTCTATTTATCCAAATTGTATAAGGTTCGAAATATTAACACATACCATTTAGATTAGGAAAACTTTTCTATAATAACTAGGGACATACTGTAGGATAGTGGTAAGTAATAAAGGCCTATCACACTATGGTTGTGTGTTCGATTCCTACAGCTTTGTCTGACGCGATGGGTTATCCCCTGACCTGCAGGTTGTCCTTTTCCTAAAACTATAGTATTATAATATTAAAAAATAATCTTCATAAATGTTTTAACCTTAAACAATACTATCCAAATTTCAAATTAATCCATTCCAACCTTTATAGTTATCCAAAATAATTCTGTCGAACTCACAATCCAAATTTTACAAGGAAGGTAAACATAATTAAGATCCTTTTTTCCACGTAACAACATGTGAACACCTTCATCATGTATTCTTTTAAAACACTGAAACATCCTGAATTACCATAAATCCTTATTTATTACATTCATGATCCCTTATTCCTTATAGAATACTATATATACTCCTTCTATCCAAAAATGTATACAAATCATTAATCAGTTTCAAGGAAGTTAAGAATATCCAATATAATTTATCCAAATCAATCATGTCTTATTACAAAATCACTATCTCAGTATCAGAACCATATTATGGTTTATCTTTCTCTCAACCATATATTTTCCAAAAATTTAACCTGCTGTGGAGTCACTTTTATTGGTTCCACACAATCTCAAGTCCTTGATGAAATAGTACAACAGTACAATCCTTATATACTCCATAATTATTATAACCATTACATCCTTGATACAACACTCAAATGGAAAAAAATTCTTTAATAACAACATAATAACTCTAATCATTCCTCCTCATCTGTGGTAGTATCATAACTTGATTATTATCCAATAACATCATTTGGGGCATACTGTGATGATTTGGACATTGGTTTGCATAGTGTACCCACTCTTTGCAGTTGAAGCATTGTACATTTGAAACATTTTTCTTATCCTTACAGTCACGCACTTGGTGTCCTTTTTCTCCACACTTATAACAAACTCTCATTCCCTGCAGGCAAGTTCCAAGGTGTTTCCTCCCACAGTTATCACATATTTGAAAATTCTTCTTTTCCCTCGTCCCTTTATTCATCATTCTCTCTTCCATCCTTTTCTTCTACTGCTTCCCTTCAAATCTATAAGACTCAGAGAATTCTTTACTTATCTTATTAACACATGATACTATTTCTTCATTTGTTGAGAACACATGGGAGATAATTTCCCTTCTAAACGTTGGCTTAATACCTTGAAAGATATGATCCTTCTTACGCTTTGGATCATACGTATTGCCGGGGTTCACATTCCTTCCACTGGGCACCATTTCTATACAATGGCATAAACTAGGTTAGTTTATGAATTGCAATGAATAATTCCAAACTTGTAAAATAATTAATGTAAATTGAACGGTTTATGGATATAATCCATAATCATAAAAAATGTTATCTTTGAGGAAGTATATACTCATAACCCTTCATAGAGGTTTGTAAAGAAAATGAGAATTATCCTAAGAATATCCCCAGGGAGTGTCCTAACCAAGAGTGCAGCAAGGCCCATTGTTGTGCACCAGTTCCCGTTCGAGTCTAGCTCAAAGCGGTGTTTTCAGGTTTTACCCCTTGGTACATCTGTGCCAGAGCCGCCTCTACCTGCTCGTATCCAGACAAGGATGTATTGCTCGGATAACTCACAAAATCTCTATAATACCAAAATTCTAGGAAGTTCATCTATACTAATCCTCAATGTCTATCTTAGGGATATGTCCTCTAATCAGAGTTTATCTAAATCTAGCTTCCAAGGTTTGTACTAAACTTCCTATGATACCAACTGTAATGCCCCGACCCCAGTTACCCGGAGTCGGTGCATTATTGCGTAAAATTGGCATGATCACAAAAGATCAAGTCTCGAAAGACCGATTAGTTTAGTAGCCTTTTAAATACTAGATACATTCATAAAAGTTGCATTACATCATAAAGTAAAAAACTATAATAACATGGTATCCATAGTCCACACTCATGTCCCCTTCTAACTATCCCTGCAGGTCATTCCTAAAATACTTCTTCACATCCTAGAAAATATTAAAACATTTAAAGGGGTGAGCTCAGATGCTCAGTAAGGATAACAATATAGCAGAAGCTTTCATAAATAAGCATTAACATTTAAGGCAATGTATAACTAAAAAAAAAGCCTTACTAAACGTCAACTTTAACATAATATGGCAAAAATAAAATTAAATAATGCCATTTACTTACTCACATGGATATTCTACTAGTCGAATAATCACACACAATATCAATAACCACATTCATAATGATGGAATGCATAATTCCAGACTATCATAACCACGTATCCAAGGCCTCGTGCCAAGACTACAAATAAGATTTTGTCAAGGCCTTGTGCCAAGACACTAGTTTTTCTCATGAGACCTACCGATGCAATTTTTTTAGAATATAATTACGTTTAAAATTTCTCAAACATACTCCAGTGTTTTTCTGAAAACATAATGCATGCTTCAAAAAAAAATAACTAATTCTGATACTGATCGACTAATAATAGGCCATGATGGGTCCACTCCCAATCCCTTCCAGTCTACCACACTCGAGAGTCGGGTTTTCTGAAAACATTTTTAAGCTTGCGTTAAATATGTATACATTTTCACTGGATTTTCATATATTTTAGAGAAATATCTCTTTTTTGAAATCATTTAAAAATCACATAATTATAAATGAAAACCATTTGAATAAACTTAAATGTCAAAGGGGTTTATACACCATATAAAATAAAGGTGTGTATAAAACAAAATATGCCTCAATGAATGGAGATTGAGACGAAGACCCTTACAAAGATCATTTTCTAAATAAAATAGATCTATTATGTGTGTTCAATATTAACAAACATAAAGAAATTATAAATACAAGAGACGACATAATAATATCATGACATAATTAGAAAGTAGGGGATTAACCCAAAGAACAGAAATTGGGTTAAGAAGTTCCCTTACCTCGTGTCCGACTTGACTCGTTCGATCTTCAATCTCCTGAATAATAAACTAGAGTTAATTTCTATTTTCTTAAGAACCGTTTTCATGTTCATTATTCCTTTTATATCATTTATTACCATTTTATGAACATTATGTAATTATTTAAGTTAATAATGTTCATTTTGTCGATCTTTGGTACTTGAGTCAAAAATAAACTTCTTATAATTACAAGTTGTTAATGTGGTGAAATATAAATTATATAAAAAATTATATTCATGATGTATATATCATATATATCATATATATCCAATATATACATGCATTTATAGTATTACATAACATTTAGAGGTAAGAAATGAAATGCACCGTTCACGGAGATGGTAAGCCGTACGTACGCATGAACGCTACTTTTATTTCTATTTCATATTTAATGGTATGAAATTATAATTATATAAAGTTATACTATAATTCCAGTATAATATAATGTATAATAACATTAACTCCATCCTTTATACATTCCACATATGGCATTAACGATTCAAATCACTTTGAGGGGGCGGTAGTCCGCACTTCCTCAAATGAAAATATCCTCTTTACCCATAATGGAAACCATAAAGTTATGCCATAAATGAAAAATAAATAATATTATTTAAAACATTATAAATCATATGTAAATAGAGTGACATATTAATGGCCACCTTTGAAGGTTTTATATGAGTGTTGGACAATCATCGTTTCGTGAGGCAGAAATTCGCCATCCATAGAAACAGTATGTTCTTTAATCATTAGATATAGGTGTGTGTAAGTGTAGCTCGAATAATGCTTATAAAAACATCCTAGTATATTGAGGATACTGGTGTTTCTACAAAAGAAATTAATAAAAATATTATAGGGGGTTGGAGAAGCAAAATAAAGCATAAGAACACAAGAGAGAACAATACCTTTAAAACAGGTAACTCTTTTTGATTTGAGCTCAAAGGATTCCTTGGGAAGAATTCTGCCCAAAGTGAGGATTCTAGAAGTAAGAGAGGGAAGTGGAGAGACAAAATGGGTAGGGGTTGGCCGATCCAAAGGCTTGAGAGGTGTGGGTAAGGTGGTAGAGGTGGGGGCCTTTTATAAGAGGAGAGGAGGGGCACTCTTGGAAAGATTGAAATGTTACTTTATTATGGAATGTTTTTCGGATTATAAAGGTCCCAAAATGATATATTTCAAGGATAAGGTGATAAAGGTTCGAAATATACTCTTACAATAGGTTTTTGACAAGTGTAAGCCTTATATGTTACATTATCTTTTCATTTTATTTAAATCGTTAATTAATGAGGTAATCACTGCATCATCATTGTGTCATTAAACTTTTAATTTATTTAATGTATAAAAATTATAGAAAAAGTATCATGATGTAGGAAATCGTTTTATCTTTCTAAATAATATTTATAGTAAAAAATATGACTTCTATAACCCCATTTAAAAATTGTTTTAGTAAAAGAACTCATGTTTGTGGAATTTTTATTTTAACATTAAATAAAAAGCTTTTAATGTCATTTTCCTACCAAAGTGGCTCCATGGGGTCCCCAAGCTGACCCATGGATTTTCTTGGTCGGCCCTGACTCATCCAATTGGGTTAGGATAAGTGTCAAGATATTTTCATATTTTTATAATATCAATTTTACCTTAAATTTCACTAATTACCTTTAATCGCGATTAATTAAACTTAAAAGTTACTATTCACAAAAAAATTATTTTAATCCCATTGAACCACATTTTACTTCATAATGACAACCATGTTTGTCGGATTTTTGAAAATCAAATCACAGAAGTGGTAATGTTTCATTTAAATGAAAAATCAGTTTTTTAACTACCACTTAGTGGTTTCACTATTCATCCAAAATTGAAGTTTTTTCAGAACAATGCCAAAATTTCCCCCTAAGCTATAATTGATATTCTGAATTCCAAAATGATTTCTATTTTAAAAAATTCAAAACATATATGTTTCATTAATTAATTTTATAATTAATTCCCGCTGTCACAAAAAATAGCGTGTTTTTAAGAAACAATATATATCAAAAGATTGACAATTGTTTATGTCCAATTTCAAAGTGAAATTAATTATAATGACCACCATTGGATAAAATGGTAAAAATATATTCTAATTATAATTTAAAACCACTCAATAGTATAATTTATCACTATAAATTATTTTTATTAAAAAAGTTGTTTTTATGTATTTTTCACTATTAATAAAAAATTGGAAGTTCTCAAAAAAATACCAAAAATTCAACATAGGCTAATTTCGATATTCAAAATTCAAAAATGAAGTCCATTTTGAAATATAAAATATATATAATTTCCCAAAGTGGGTATTACTATTCATAATGGCTATTTTGATTGGACGCAGTGTGTTAGAATCTCGAACTTGCGTACAATGCAAGCTATTGCATTACTAAAAGAGAAGCGTATCGTGGAAGCTCAGGGTGTTACAAGCCACCACAACCAAAAAAACAAAATATTTGCCCCTATCTACCGGTACGTTCTGCTACAAAGAATCCAACTATTTAGACATCTCCTCCACTAAAAATTAACTGAAAATATTACTGAGGGAATCTTCCACCAGGTTTCCCTTCTTACGAGTATACAATATCTTGAAGTCATAGTCCAATATTAACTCAAACTAGAACCTTTGTACCTGGTTCAAAACACTCTAAGTGAATATGTACCTGAGACTCTGGTTGTCTAAATATTTCATAAATTGCTCTCCTAGAATATGGTGCCTCCACATCATTAGAGAAAATACTACCACTACAAAATCCAAGTCAGGATTCCCTTAGTTCCACTCATGTGGTCTCAACTGCATCAACCAATATGAAATCACTTCCTTACACTACATCAACATACACCCGATTGTAGCTCCAAAGGGATCATTAAAATATAGATACCCTTCATCCTCATTTGGTCGTATAAAAAAAGTATCATTGGACAAACCCATCCCTAACTGATTCAAGGCTCTATATCACTACTTAGCCCATGTAAAAATTTTCCCCCTCTATGTTTTTTTGGTCAAAGGGGATTATAATCTAGATAGTCTAGGTATTAACCACTTTAATTACCCCGCCATGATAAGAAATCTCTAACCCTTTTACAAGATACTACATCGATCACAAGAAACCATTGTTCAACCTTTAACTGTTCCATAGCTAATCCATTATTATATATTAAAATCCATAGAAACTGAACTTAACATATCCCAAATTTAATCTTTGAGAGTTAACTATAAAGTTGGTTCTCCCAATGTAAGTTTAGGACCATACTTAGATTCTATGCATGGTCCAATACTAGAAAACGAAGCTATCCACAAGAATCCATACAAATTGTTTAGAGGAATCATTAGTACAATGTTCTTGGAAAAATCTATAGACATAGTTAAAAAAAACCATTTCTATAGGTTGAGATTCAAAAACAGTTTTTTAAAAACCATGGTTATATAGCACTAACATAAGCCTTGGCCTCCCCTTCACCTCCTTATCCATGAACCCCAGTCCCCACTTAACTTGAGCAAGTGTAAGTCTCTCTTATCTTGAAATGTTCCCCCACATCACGTGAGTTTTTTATTCTAATTTTATTCAACACAATATTAGTGAGTTTTGAATCCTTCTTCTATTTTGATGAGAATATTTTTCATTTTATTTTTGTATCAAAACCTTAAAAATATACCATTAGGTCACAATTCCACCCAATTATTTGAAAAAGGTTTCATTTAAATTATTTTTGTTATACTATTAAATAATAAATTTTATTGTAATATATATATATATATGTTGTTTTTATTTAGTTTTCCTCTACATTTACATATATCCAATACAAATTATTTTTTAAAATATATAATATTGGTTTTATTAATGTATTAGCGTGTTATTATATGTCCTATGATTATATAAAATAATTTATTAGAGAGAAATTGAATACTTTAGTGGGAACATAGGATAGATACATAGTTATTAATTTTTGTGAAATTGGATTTGACATGATTTAAATCATTATGTGGAGTAAAATGAGGTTATTTCACTCCCAAGGAGTAAATAATTTGGGGATGTAGTTCTACCTTCAAAATTGAACATTATAGACTTCATGGTCCTAGGAAACTTAACCCCAATGATATGTAAATACAATATAAAATGAACTATGTGGAAACGGTTCTACCATTCAAATATTGAACAATCGCTCGATGCTCTAATATATATATATAATTTTTCCCACCCTTATCAGTTGTGGTACACACCCATGATCCTTATTGTGAAACTTTATTATGATATATTTTCTTAATATATCCCTATTTTAGGTATTGCATCACACATAATCTGATTATTAAATATTATTTTCATTTACTTATGTTCATGATAATGGTATTATTGATTATTAATACATTTGTGTTTTATATTCACTGTGTATTAATATACAAAGAAATTTAGAATGTATTTTCAATGGATATAAAGTGATGTCTTAATTGAAACTCATATTTTTATTTAGCATAATATTGTTTCTATATGAATGAAAATTTAATACTTTCCTTTTGATATTCCTTAATCCCCATTATCATTGTATTTACAGGACACTTTTCATCCTCATAAATGGATTCTAAATTACAGTTTCTAAAAAATGTAATGATATTTTTGAGGTCTTCGTTGGCTTCTAAGTTGTTTTAAAAAAATTTAAAAACTATTTCTAAAAAATGTACAGTGCATTATTATATATAATATAAAATATATTGAATAAATTCAAAGGAAGAGACAATACGACAATGATAGACAATTGTGTGAATTAGGAATACCTCCTCGGGTTCCCTTAGTGAGTATAGTAATTGTAATATTTTTCTTCAACATTACAATAATATTCATGTACATAATCTTTATGATTTTTTAGGTACAATCATATGAGCTAGAATTGACAAATCCTAATCCAAAAAGTATGGGTTTGAGTGGGGGTTCTTCTAGAGCTACACGGAGCCCTTGTCATACCCATTCACACCCCAACCAACTATTGTACATCTTATCTACCAAGTATTTTAATCATCCACTTGATCCTCTATGGATGTTACCAATCATTCCTACATCATTGTGTTATTAAGGATATGCATCTCATACCATGTAATTTGTGCCTCCGTGTATATTCCAACCCATTCGTACACTATCATCTTATTTAGTCTCTACATCTCATAAATTTACTATACCACCACTTGGGATATCCCCACCTATACCAAATCCATATCCTATAATGTATCCACATCCCTTATATCCTTATCCAACCATGGATATGGTACATCAATTTCATTTTATCCATCCTGGATCTGATAATTGTGCATCTTTAGTTTCCAATTCATTGCATGAAGATGAACCAATGCATGAGTCAGAACATGAACAACCTATAGAGGAATCTGATATAGGATAACCCATAGTTACATTAGAACCAAATGATAATCTTGGATTTGGTTTTTTATAACTGTTTCAAATTTTATCACATAATTTTTATTGTTTTTACTATAAATTAATTACACTTCATTTTTATTTTTTCTTATTCTGTGGGATATTCTAATAGGATACGTGAGCACATCTCCATGTGTGATGTAATGAATCATAAAACACCAATAACAGTAGATTATAAAGAAGAATTTCAAAACTCAGGTAAAAATTATAGAATGTGTAGATGTTTTTTGGAAAATTTATTCAATTACATTGATATAATTTTGGAAAAAACAAGCTCATAGAGGCATATCAGTAATGAAATAAAGGATAAATAATTAGTGGATACATGCAGAATACAATTTCTTAAATTTATTTCTCTATTGTTTTTATATTTACAGGAATTGACATGTTCATTATAGTGTTAGATTTACTTTCTATATAGCAAAGCTTCTATGGTCGAATAGTTGAGGAAACATGGGGAGTTGCCGTGATAATATAAGAATAATTTTTATATTTGTTGTAATAGTTGAGTTGAATCCAATTTAGAATGTGTAAAAATATTCACCAACCATCTAACAACAAAATTATAAGATAGGATCATATGTCATAAGAGTAATGAGTTTATGGTATTCATAATCATTAATACTTTTTATTGAAAATTTAATTCGTAATAAGTATTTTCTCTTTTCCATTTTCATGATTTTCAAAAAAAACATAAATAAAAATAATTATATGATATATATGAGCACTTTGGGGAACACTAAAATGTTAGATCATGAGAGGCGCCAAGTACTTTTTTGAACAACTGAGTCCCTAGTCAACTAAATCATATTTAAATGATATTTTCGATGAAATTTGTTATAGAAATATGTTAGGGGGTAGGGGTGAACCACCAATCCAGAAAATAGTAAAACTTCTATGAGAATCAAAGGAAGAAGTAACACTAGAAAATCATTGAGTATCGGGGGATATTTGATGTTATTCCACTCAACATTATTGAAAACTAATTTCAAATAAACTAAAATAAATTAACTGGTGATTGAAAATGATATAAAATGGATTCTCCATGGAAATGTTTAACAAGAATTGGTTTATGAATTTTAATAATTCATGTGTTTCAAAAATAATTTTCAAAAAATATCATTCTTTAAAGTAGTTATTTTGTAATTTATTTTGTCTTTTTTTATAAATTTTATCAATATTTTTAAAAATTTTCTTATTTTAATGTTTTTTAAAATTTCAAAAAATAAGTTAATTCATGTATTGATTCAATTAATTAAAATTAAAATTATGATCATTATTATTTTTCAATCAATTGACTAATGGTTTGCTGTTATTTTTCAAGGAAGGGAATTGTGAATGAATAATCAGATATTTTCGAAATCAATGTAAAATTCACATTAAAGGGTTAATAAAAAATTAGGGGACAATATAATCTATGATTGAGGATTTCAGATACATTCCCCAGCAAATGTAGCATATGATTGAAGATTTAGAAGCATAATTTCACAAATATAGCAAGATAAATAGTCATAAGAATACATTTGTGCCGTCGTGACATACTAAAAGTCTTAATAGTATACTGTAATAATAAAATTGAGAGTATGTTAGAACAATAATAGATCATATTTCAACATTCTTGGAAAATATTTTCCTTAATAAATCACAAGTAAACCCTTGGTATTACACTAGAACCAATGTGAGGCATAATGATTCCTATTATTACCTTCAATACTCAATAAAATCTCATGCTCAAACATATAACTACATTCTATGGAGAATATAATATGATTTATGACAACATATATCATGGAGTATGGAAAATAAAGCACTTAAGGTTACATCAACTCTACTAATGCATAAGTGTGAAATATTAAGGATGCACAGAAAATGTAATGTGTTTCAACTTTTGATATTGCATATACATTTTTAATTCTATGTCATGATATGTCAATAAAACAACATATCACAATATAATCTAGAATTAATTTTATTCATAAAATCAACAACTTTTTACCAGCCAAAGTGTACTATGTTGGTTTATATGGGTTGTCAATGATTAATATTCCAAAATTGCTGTGATTTTATTTTTATGGTATTATGAATGCCTAAAATGTTCCATGATTCCTCAAAGCATATGGGAATGATTAAAAATGGATATTATAGTGGGAATGAGAGGAGATAAGGAAATGGAAGTCATTTTTAATTTTTTAATCCTTATAGAAGATAGGACTATGCTTAGTATAACCAAATAATTTTAGTATATTAATGTTTACTCATAATTCTTCCTAGGATGCGTGATGGCAGATTACCCCTATAGTAAATAAAAGTGATAATATTTCTGGTCGGTGTCCAATGGCTCTCAATTTATGATTAAATATGGGATTGGTTGTTATTTAATCATAGAATTTTTTTTATATTTTATTTTTTTCACATATACATAATACATATATCACTGGAATATTTTTCATCAGGTTTTGATAAAAGTGGGAAAATGTGGTTTTCTTATTATTTGATGTCAAAATTATTTTAATGGATTAGGCCCATGTTTTTTGGAAATTAAAATTCCATATTTTCTTTCTGGATAGTTATTCTTCAGATTTTTGTGATATAGATTTTTGAAATTAATTGAAAATTGTTGTTTTTTAAAAGATCAACTATGTTTTTCCCTATTGAGAAATGCCTCAAAAAAAATTATTGAATAAATTAAATGATTATTTTTGTATTTTCTTTTCTGAAGTGGTTTTCATTAATTTAATCATTAAATAATTATCCCTCAACCTGGTTTACCCTATTAATAAGTTATTTGGAAATTAAAAATCATAGGTAATTACCCTTTATATGAGATGATATTTAATATTTATTGAATTCCATGTGATAAGTTTCCCTACAGATGGAAGATGAATTATATTATTATGTATAATTAAAGATAATATATAGAATTTCTCAATTATATTCCATATGTTATTACCTTTAGATGGATCTATTCACCGATATTTTATATTTCTCTTAATACTCATCCACACAATTTTATGTGGGTGATTGATATCTTTTAAATTGATTATTCTAGAATGTATATGCTTTAGTTCTAAAATTATCCTAATTTTCTTGACTAACCTACTATATCACATGCACTTATAAGATAATGGAGATGAATCTTATTTAATAACACAACAACAATAAAATATCCGAACAAAAACTGTAATAAATCACATCCAATGCTTGTAGCAACATATAGACCCACCATGCACAAAAAATGGATCATAACTAAAATTTACAGCATTCCATATCAAGGATATAAAACTGAACCACAAGAAGACCAGAGAAGATACACCTAGCTATTGTAGTGTCACATTCACTATGAATAATCCACACATTCAACTTCCTGAACCACCTTTCATGTATATTAATAGAAAATTTGTTGTATAACTACAACCATTACAAAATAATTAATCATCTTTATCAAGAAATCTAGTCTAGATCTAGCAATAAAGAATTATGTATCAAGACTCCAAGAATATAATTTGCAATAACCAAAAAATAATCTATCAAGAGTCTCATATCATAATCCTGACAATAGAGGATTGAAAAAACCTATAATCTGGAAGTGATATAAATGAACTGAATTGAAAAAAATATTACAAGTATTTTATTGATATATAAAATTTTATACATAATTATTAATTAAATAACTTGTTTATATTTACCATATTGTGTGTTGGAGGCCCTCAATGAGAAAAAAGATGACTACATTGGGCCAAAGGATCATTTTAGACTGGTATTAAGTGAGGACCACTAGGGGAGAGTATAATTTTGACATGGTAAAAACATCATCCCCACTAGGTATTGACCCTCATTAAATGCCTCTCAAATATCTCGTACAAAAGAGTTAAAAAACACTCATGTAAAAGCAGTTGAGTCCAAAAAAATATCCATACAAGAGAGTGAAAGAGGAAAACTGGTCACTGAATAGTTCCTGAAAGATATGAAGCTTATTTTTTCTCTCACTTCTATCGGAAGATAAAAATGTTTTTGATTCATGTATGGAAACAATATGTTTTGATTCACTGAGGGATGTCAATAAGGGTCCTAGTAGTTTTCGAGGTGAGGATTCTACTAGAAGTGGTGGTGGTGGTGATGATGATGATGATGCTGATGATTCTCCATGAAATGAAGCTGATAAGGATAGTCGTGATGATTATGATGGAACCAGTGGTTATAAGGGAGATATTGATCCCCTCAATTCTTGAGTTGTCCAAAAGGATAAATGTGTGGATGATGCTTAGTGACTAAAACTGAATGATGGTGTCGATTGTATATGTATATTATAGTATTATAAATGGTATGAAAACTATTGATAAATATTTTTCAAAATGCTTAATATATAATAATTATACTACATTAAATGTGTACCGTGGTTTTTAATTTATTTAAGAGTTTTATGAGAGTTTTTGGGTGGTGTTTTTGTTCTGTGTTAGGGTTAAGAATCTATACCAATGGTACATAGAACATTTTTTATATATCAATTTTGGATAGGACTCTATTCCTGTGATTTTCAAGAATCATTGTTTTAGATGTATTTCCATAGATTACTTAAAACTGTGGGTATTAAAATCTAGCCATGAAACATACCAAAAATTTCAATGTAAATCATTAGTACAGACATATAATGATTCCTATAATCTGTATGGTTTTATAAACTATTGATATAGGCTTTACCAAAAGTTCTGTAGGCTAAGACAATGGTTCAAAAAATATTTTATAAATTAGTTTTCCAGTAGTGGTACTCCTCTAACACTGAGTAAATATGTATTTCATTTATAGAGACAACAAAAAATGGTTCAAGTATAGCTAGAAGATCTATCTCATCAGATCCATAAACACTACTGGGGAATTTTCCAAACTAAAAGGCATCAATAGGAATCGATAGCTTCTATAGTGACATCAAGAAGTTGTGTCTTTCAAATATCAGCCTCACGAACCCTCAACCGGTGCTAGATATAGTTGAGATCAATCTTTTGGAACCAATGCCTGCCTCAAAACTACTCCAATATATTTTTAATCATCAAAATTGGAACATTTTCTTTATCATCACCAGGTTCCAGAAATGGTAATCAACATAAAGCATCAAGATCTCATCCACCTTTTATACAAACAAAACCGGAGTAGAATTGGAGAACAAAATAGGTTTGATAAAAAAATTCTCTCAAAGGTCCTCCAACTACACCATCATCTATTGATGTTCGATATGGAATATCTTATATGTTCAATATGATATTTGTGTTTTCCTGAGGTGCATGTTAATAGAGAAGTCCATCTCCCACCGTCGCAGTAGTCTTAGATTGTCTTCATGGAAGACATATGTAGAGTCATATACTACTAAAAGAATCCAAAGGCCTAATGATTACACTACACAAAGGGATAAACTCTTCAACCAAAGGGTTATGGGTTGCGACATCTTACTTACAAGGCCAAATTACCATTCCATGAGATCTCCCTCACTCAAAAAGGATAATCTTTACCTATCTGACCAAAGGCATTTGACCCTCCAATGATGAGAGTAAATCTCATATCGTATAGTGGAAAAATTGTGCATGCCCAAGATGATGTGATATGATTTACAAATAATGAAAAAGAGGTCCCAAGGTAATCTCTCTCTACTAAATACCCTCTTGTACTGTTGAATGATAGGCATTACCGAAGAATTTCACCTAGATGGAAACTCTTGAAAAAACTACAAGGATAAGGTCCAAATTGGAGTTGTAGACAACGAACAAGGGATACGTAAATGGAGTGATGTGTACCTATTTATAAAATTATTAGAAAATGTTTAGAAAAGACACTTATCATAGATTCTATCTTCTTTAGGGATATCGAGTTATAAGACTCCATGGTCTGTTGCTACTCACAGCCCTTACCGGAATCTCCCTGAGCATGGCGTAGACTGTATGGTGGTGGTGGAAGTAGATAATTCCATCACCCTCCACTATTATCTCCTCCACCTATATACCCATCTAATAATTTATAATCAATTCCTTCCTAGGGTCCACCTAGTCTATGCTAGGGTGAATCCTAATCTTGGCACTGCCTGTGCTATGGTGTTCTATCAGTTGTCCACCTTCTCTCCTCGTCACATCGGGTAGGGTAATCAAATATCATATGACCTAAAAAATCACACACATGACATACCCCCTATTATGGATGGCCTAGTACTCTATGTGAACCCTTCATCAGAATTCCATGTGACTGAAAACAACCATATACGTGTCTCCTACGCTGAGGTCCTACCCACTGGTGCCTGCGAGAAACTGAAAACAAATCAACCCCATGATTCGCACTTCCAACTACTACTATATGGAGTCCCTCAAAAATGAATATCTCAATCACCAATTCCCTCTATAGCACACCATCAAATTTGGTGGGGAAAAAAGGAACCAAATTTCTTGTATGTATCTAAGGATACCCTACATGAAATTATATATCTAGAAGTAACCATATCACACATTGTCGAGGGAGTATTGTGTATGTTCAGTGAACGTTTAATCATACTCAAAAACATTCATACTACCTTACTAGAGATAAAGAATCATTTTTCATTAACTGAATTCTATAATGGGGGATAATACTCATCTTGAAATAGCTGAAGGATGTCAGACCTTGAGAACATCATCTCATCAAGAGTCTGTATGACTAGAATCCACCAGTTCCCTACCAATCCATGGAAAAGTATGGTTTCTAGAAAAATCATCTAATAATTCTATGTTTGAATGATCTTAAAGACCAAGATTACTAAATAAATCCAATATTTTATTTTATAGGTATCAAGATCAATTCAAAACCACATCATTCTATAACACATGAACTTTTGGAGCGTGCTAAGCCTATATACAACATTACCATACCCTACCAGTACTAATTTTTTCTCTATATAAAGGTGGGTTCCTCCCTTCCTTCTTGTAGTAAAAAACTCATGGGATATCCCATGAAATGAGTCCTCATTAATTGTCTTATTGTATTTTTGATCCCGAGTTGGTAACCTAGATGGCAGTCTTAGAAAAGGAATATTGAAAATAATCCAGACGTACTATAGTAAGATGAGAATATTTATATGAGTATGTGACTCAATAAGTCAAGTCAAATGACTCAACCCCACATGATAAATTTACCTTTTTTCCTACAAAAAATGTCACAATATTCTGTTTCAACATGCATGCAGTTAAAATCTTGGTGAATGATTATGTAAGCTACTACATTAATACTAGATCATCTGGACTAAAATACACACTCAACACACTTTAAAATAGGTTCCCTAAATCTCATCCAATCCCCTTTGTAGGAAATTTCTGAAAACCATCCCAACAAATGAACCCCTCTGATGCCACTTTGTTATTACTAGACCCACCAGGGGCCTCCTGGTTGATGGATGGCTAAGTCATCGCGACCCTAAGCCCATCGCCCATAGTTTGGGGCTAGTGATAAGAACCAAGGTAGAATAATCTAAATGTGATGAATTTTATTAGTGTACTTATAAACATTCACAAAACCATATCCATGAAAAAACTCTATGGTATAATAAGGAAAGACAGTAACATATAGTGTAAACCATTATTGAATTACCTCAAGCCAATACATTAGAGAAAAAAATAAGATAGTATAAATATAAAGGGGAAAAAAGACTCCCAATCAGGAATGAAGTCCCAATCTGACTATAACTGGGATATAAAATAATTCAGAGAGTTTAGCTCCTGAACTGTATGACCAACCACCATATGAGGCCTATGCACACGAGTATCACTATGGTCCATCAATATCACCACCAGGCAATATTCCATCCCCATATGAAATAAAAAATGTGGGAAAATCCAATATAGGGGAGAGTATGTAAATTTCTATTAAGTCCCCTAGAAAACCAAAAAAGGAGAAATATCAAGATATGATATGAGTAGGGAGCTGAAGAAAAATAAATACGTAAATGAAACCTAACAATACACACACACACACACACAGATATATATATATACATATCTGTGTGTGTGTGTGTGTGTGCACACTCAAAATAAAAAAATACGAGAGAAAAAGGGGATATTTATCTCACAAACCAACCGAGGATGATGAGTCTAAATAAAACTCTAAAGGTCCTTGATTGATGTACAACATATCCTGTGTCCATCTAAAAAATCCATGTGAAGGAACCTAACCTCTCCACTACTTCACAAAATGATGGGAAAAATCACTAACAAAAAAATCACACCCATGTGACATAGGGGGATTCCACTTAGTAGAATGGGGACCCACACCCTATAAAGATAAGGGATATCACTCAGTAGATGTCTAGTGGACTCACACCCTAGTGCATTAGAGAGGTGACACTCTATGAATGGAGGAAAATCACCCTTGCCTGAAAGGGTGGTTCGAAATAGAAGTTATTAATAGATGGCCTATACCATTAATCATTATCAAGGTTCCATTCTGTGTGTTTATGACCCATTCCCTTGAACTATAGGGGGGTTTCACTAAGTTGGTATCCATAGAGGTCTTCACACTTATGTATTAGGGTGTTCCACTCAGTGGGTAGAGGACCCACACCCGATTAACATATGGGGGTTCCACACCATGGGTTGAGTTCCCATAGCCTAGTACATTAAGGTGGTGCCACTCAACCATTGCAAGGATTATGGGGGAACTTCACCATGGTGAAATATACAATTTTCCAACTATATCCTATCTTTGATGATCCTTTTTAATCATTTCTACTGGTTCATCTCCACTTAAAGAAGCATCATGCTCTCAAAACCTTACATCTCATCTCAAAAGACACAATAATGGATACCATCATGTTATATGTGGAAATTTATAGGGTTAAGAAACTCATTGGTAAAAAAATTGAGTCTAAATGATGGGAATACATAGGTTTAATGTTTCTTAGAAAATTATATAGTGTGTAACAGGGGTCACATGGCATGTGACCTAACCTGGCCTCCTGATCATGTCCAAACCATCACACAACATGGATGGTAATTTATAACTTCACAATATATAATGGTACTACACCACATGTCTTGATCATCTAGGGTCTGCTTTTGTGCATTTAGTCCGGATCTTGTACTTCAGGCCTTGAACATGTACCTGACCATGTACCTGGATGTGCTCGTGTAGCAGTACTTTCCCATGTATTCCCAGATTACAATATATTTCCTTCCACATGGGGTCCTAGATGTTTGAATCTAGAACATAGCTTACCAAACTAGGGAGTTTCCCATGGAATAAGGGACTTGACACACAATTTGTGACCCTAATCTTCCGTGAAACCCTATTCCATAGTCAGGAGGAGTACCTGATGTGTGTTCCTAGACTGCATGTCATCTATCCCCCATTTACATTAAAACATGAGTTTATTCACACATAATTGTCATAATTTCTCCACCACTGTTTCATCCACAGACACATTGGGGTCCCCAAATCGGGGATCGTCTTTTCCCGATCCATCATTGATGGATGAGTTTCAGCTACCAGAATCCCACACAGATCCTTCTTTTCAACGCCGCAATCTCCCATCACTACTTCATATCTATGATCCACATATGTATCAACCATAACGTTCAACTTGTCCCAATAAATCCATAAATATCTAATCGATTATTAATTTTTAAGTCCCCGAAGAATTCAGTTGTTCGATCATGCTCAAACTTACCTCGGTAATGTCAAAATGCAACCCAATGGGAAAACTTTGAAGAACATGAATAAAGGAGGTGGTAAATCACCCAAAAAATAGTCAAATCTTTTGGAAAAGTATTCTGATCCAATTATTACAAAATCAGGATGTAAAGGGGGTGATATTAAAGGCAACACGAGATTGAATATGATAAAATATTATCTAATAAATTGTGTGGACCATGAGATGATCTAAAATATCTTGAGATAAATCATGATTAATGATCCATTCTATACTAAATAAAAGAAATGTGTAAATATATAAATATCACGTTATAACACATTTTGGATTGATCGTTAGTGAATATTATATTCTCCAATGATGAGTGTAATCCAATATGTTCACTTCCTCCTGATCCACCTCAATACTATCGTTGTTCATCTTCTAATCTTGATCCAAAAATGAATAACAATCATTTCTCTCCTATAAAAATATCCCATGGTTATGTGGCTATCCATAGAGAAATTATATAATGAAATATTAATACAGGTTATAATTTAGGAAATTGAAAATTTAATAACTAAATTTAATTATTTATTTTAATTAAACTCACCCTATAACGACTGCCTTAAATAGACATCTAACAACGACAATCCATAGGTTGTTCCTTGGGTAAAACTCAAATTTCATAATCAAACATGATATGATATTTACCATCCATGGTCTTAAATATCAGAAAAAATTTATTTCCACTAAAATTTTGTGTGTAGATACATTAAAATATATTTTTATTTTTAATATAATATTTATGGGGTCCTAAGACATCCAAACACCACGCCGAATTGAGGATAAATCCAGATATATACGTCGAAGTCTTCAAAGGATAATTCATAAAAATCAAAGTCACTACAAATACATACAGGGTTTATGAATCTAAAAATGGTGATTAGTTAAAAACTAGATATATTACTTTTTATAGATCTATATACAAATATGGATATTTTAAGTGAATTTTTTTTGATACTTTTGATATGAAAAAGAATTCATGACTAATATTGATATTTATAAGTATCTTTTGTTATGAGTTCCAAAATGAAGAATCATTAATTAAGGATATCCATTAAATACCAATTGCATTAATAATAAGTTATTATTGTAATGAGGGAACCAAAAATGGACATTCAATGATAGCACTTTATGACTAGAAATGAGAATTTCTACTTGACATTACATTTAATATTATTTATTATAGTGAGCCTACATTTCCTTACATTTCTATTAAATCGTTTTAAAGGTAAAAAATATTATATAATTACAAAAATCAGATCACAAGGTTCATTATCTTGGAAAAATTTGGTCTAAACATCACTCCTTCCTAATAAAACATAAAGATTTATTTAAATTATTATTATTGTTCATTTTAAAGATCATGTTATCTATAGTACCAGTAGTCACCAAATGATATACATCAAAGAAATGGGTGATTTTAAAGCTGATTAAGAGTATAAATTAGGACATGAATCAATATAACATGGGTGATCGTAATCATTGTGATCATAATATTACCATAGGATCATCATAATAATCATGATAGGAAGAATTATATTAATTCATGGAATGTGGAAATGCATAAAAATAAAACATCATGTCCACGTGGCGAGATAACACACATTTTTGTGAACAAAGATAACACCATGTTCACACATATCATATTTTCATAAAAAAATATTATTTGTGTGAAAAAATATAGAATATATTTCATGCATACTGAACATTATCTCATGAGATACATCACATTACCATGGGCATTGGAGCCCTATATAGTTAAAGGCACACCCATCATAATCCTAACATTTACATAGTCATGCATGCAACATAGAACATATAAAAATCATAAAACAACCCATGTAATGGAATGTAGTCCATAATAATTTCATAAATATTAAATTTAGAAATAAAACTTTGGGAACTCAATTGATAAAGGGAAAACATATTTGGTATAAGAATCATCAATCGTGAGTAAATAAGAAAAACTCTCAAGAGTATTCAAGAAATTTCTTTTTGGAAAGAATAATTATTTTGGGAAATCTTCATATTTGTCATATTACCATGTTAAAAACATGTATATCCTTTAGAATAAAAGGGAATAAAAATGAAATTATATTTTAAGAGTATTAAAATAAAATCAACAAAGAAATTTAGAAATGAAAGTGGAATAACACAAAGAAAAAGAGTTGGGTTTGAGAATCCCCTTACATTATGTACAAACTATTTCTTTACATTAATATCCTGTATAATAAAATTCGACTGATTCATTACTAAAAAAACCTATTCAAGACTTATTTGATTTAATATAGTTTCATTCTATTTTTATGGAATTTCTGATTAGTTATAAGGTTCAATTTCACTATTTTGTAGCATTCATTTCCATGGTTTCATAGATGATTTACCTGTATATAATTATGGAAGTTCATATAAAGTGATAATAACTCTCTATAATTGAAATTATATGTTATTAATGAACTAATATACATTTAACTGGTACCATATCTAATTCGTATATGTGGTATGAGAATGATTCATTAGATAAAACACTGATGAAAATGTTTTAATTTTTTTTAGGTTTTCAAGACCCTCACGAACATGTATCATTTTATTTAGCATTACATTTTTATTGGATTGAGGAAATTATAGAACATAAAATATGTATATTTAAATCATATAAATCTTTAATGATGGTTTTATTATTATCCTTTAAGGTGTTAATAGAAAATGATATCATGTCATCCACAAAGGCAGTGAGTCGACATATCACGAGTGATATTTTCACTTTTAGAATAAATGTATAAGGTAAGATATTTTATGATGGAAATTCTATAATGTAAATAATATTACAGTATATTGGTGATACTAAATTTATCATTCCACTTGGGAGCACATAGGTAGGAATATGATAAGTAAAGGAAACAAATTAAGAAGAGAATGATTGAGGATTCAACCTCTTGGATGTTGAATCCTTGAGAACCACTTAAAGACACTTGGGGTTGTTATTTTGTAGTGACCATAATCCCTTGGATGTGCGGAAGAGGCATTTAGAGTTAATTTGGTAGTATTTATAAAAGATACAAGGCTTTGAAGGTGGGAGGATAAGGGTTGTAATTTATAGGGGAGGAGAGGGGTGTTTTATTATTATTTTATTCCGTAGTTTATTATTTTTGATCAAGAATATCAATATTGTTGATTATTTTGAATAAATAAATTAAAGGGTTAATGAGAGATATAAAAATGGTTTCTTACGTCATCTATACACAATACGTGAATCAATAATTCTTGAATTGATCTTATATCAAAAAAATATCACGTTTCACTATTTACAAAAAAATGTTACTATTTTAGAAAAATCCAAAAAAATAACATTCACTATTTTACAATGGGTATAATTAAAATATGGACTCCATTTTAATAAATTAATTATATAAATATGTGAAATTTTATTTTTAATTAAGATCATTTATTTGAAAAATACCAATTTTAAAAATATAGCTGATTTTATGGAACTTTTAAAAATCAATTAAGGTCTCATAAAATTATATTATAATTATAGTATAACAAAATATTAATTTAGGAATATATTTTATGAAAATAATTTTTTAAAAATGATAATTTTAATTATATAATTTTAATCAAAGATGTACATTTACAAAAACACCAAGACTTAATTTAGCATTTTAAACATTTATTTACTTAAAATATGAAATAATTATGTCATATTTTATTTTATAAGATGAAAATACTTTATTTATAATTTCTTAGGTGGGGTTACTATTCTATTGGCTAGATTACTATTCCTAATGGTTATGTTACTATTCCAATGGTCATGTATCTTTTCCCTTGGTATATGTACCTTAATTTCTATAAGTATTAACTATTAAATTTTATATTTATGAGAATGTTGTTTTTTGGGTTCTGTATGTGATGTAAGTGTTTTATAAATCATAGAAGGTAAATTACATTCATAAATGTTTTGGTCGTTACATGCTTCCCCCCTTTTGAAATTTCTCCCTCAAAATTACGTTTTTTAAACTATGGTGAAAAAAGGTGGGGGTGAATCTACTTCACTACCTCCTTCAGTTCCCATGTCTCCTCTTGGTACATATGATTCCACTAAAATACGTTGAAAATACGAGTTATTGTAACATCCCACTTTTGGGTGCTTCCCAAAGGTGCCTCGAACTCGGTTGGTGACATGACCTCAAGAACATTCCCCAGAGTCCAGAGGATTCGTACTAGTAGTGAGGACCACAATGTAAAAATGGGGAAACAAATACATCAGTGGAAGAGAATAAAAAGTGAAAAAAAAATAATTAGTATACAATAGAGGATGTATTAATTCTATATAACAAAAGTTAGAGAAAAATACTGACAGTAATATAACAACTAGAGAATATATAAATGATGCACATCACATGTGTCTAGGAAAGAAGCCAAACAAGTCACAATGTTGGAAATACAATACAAAATCCCATGTAATGAAAAGTAGTAAAATCCAACTGCATCACAAGCCTCAACTTGGCCCCATGCCCTCCTGCAACAACACCAATCAAGTACCTAATTAAGAATGTTACTTTCCCTTGTCTGTAACTACAACCATATAATCTATTTGGGTCAAAAAACCTGACCCAAATATGGTGTGAGAAGAATAACAGTAGGGAACCACAAAAAGATCTGTGTATAATTTGTAGTGAATATATTTAACAGTTAATATTCATAAATGGAGCATTATACTAGGTAGTACTCAAAAGTAAATAGTCATAATGTTTTCAATTACATTAATTTAACATTAATTATTCATCCATTGAATCTTGTAAACATTTGGATATAGCCTAATATTAGTATCCCCTATGTAATAATAATAACATACATCTCATAAGCCCATCTAAAAAACAAGTAAGACCAAGTCCAATCTTTTTCTTTTCTTTAGAAGACTCATCATAATAATTAAATTATTCAATAATTACCCTTTTAGTAATGTTCTAACAATATGATCCCTTTGGCTTAACATTTCATCAATTCATTTAATAATGTCCCTATGGGTAGCTCTCACAGTCTAACCCCTCTGGTCTAAAATAGCACTAATCATTTAAAAATGACCACTTGGGAAGCTCACAAGGTCAGTACCCCTTGCATAACATAACATCAATGAATTATAAATGACCACCTGTCTACTCTCACAGTCCTTACCCTTTTTGTCAAAATAAAAAAAATTCATTAAATAATGAACCTCGGGGTAGCTCTCATGGTCTACCCCCAGTACGAAATAACAACAATTCATACATAAATAACCCTACCTTAGGAATCTCTCATAGTCAAATTACCCGTGGCCAAACTTACACAATGCATATCATAACAATATCAACAATAAGTAACTCCACCCTAACCACGTGAGGCATGGAAAACAAGGAAATACTAATACGAATTCTAGACTAAATGGCCATAATCAATCAAACAAGGAAGACACAACCATATGGTGTCCCATAAATAATGCATCTAACTTCAATCATATGAAACTAACCTTTATCAATCTACCAAACCATATCAGGTAATAAACATGGTCTAATTCCAAACATGCAATACCCCAAACTAGGGTATACAATAATTTTAGAATATAAAATCCAAAGACAATCAACAAAAGGAACAAACCACCTACCTTGATATTGTATGATTAATAATCTTGAATGTCGACACTTGAATTGTCCTAGAACAGAGTAGATATATAGAAAGGCAAAAAATGTTCAACCTTGAATAATTCATGAGAGAGAAGTAATTAGGATGAAATGAAATATAGGAATTGATAACACACTTTTGGATTCCAACGCACCTGACAATGTCCCAATCAGAGGTAAGATAGACAATCGTGGGGGGTTATGAGTTCATCGACCCTTAGGTCAATCTCCTGTATGATCCAAGGGGAGAAAAAGACCTTTATAAGGATGAGACACAACCCCGCTCCAATTTATCAATTGAAAAGAAAACTACGCAACACCTTACTTGAATTTACATGATGTGTAGTAGGCATAACCATCCCCTTCCTTATGAAGTATGTCATGTAACCTACACAACCATGTACACAACCATGTACACAACCATTACACGACTAGTATGTGGTTTTACGTGGTACCCCGGGTACATGGTGTGTACTCATAAGTACATGGTGTGTACATAAAAAATTCTTATTTCTTTATTTTTCCCCAAAACTACCTGATATCAAGATCCATACATGAAATGAAGATTCAGGTTCATACAAAATCCCCCTTGAAAAAAATTAATCCTAGAGTTGACCTTCAAAGGGTGGTGAAGTAGAAACTCCAAAGCACTATGGCCACTGTGATCGTACGTCAACCTCCCTATCCCAAGTCCCATCCTACACTCTCCCATTTTTCTATAGCACCCATACTAGAGGGAAAGACAGGCCACAATGAACCTTCGTGGTGTGATCCACAATATGAATAGTGTTCTCCTCAAAGAATGCATTAACTTTTAAATCTGCCTCCTCAGGTTAAAAAAGTGAGACGGGTCTAAAATGTAACACCGTAGCTGATATAACATCATGCATAGCTTGATACCTCTGAGGTAACTGCAATCGATAGGCAATCGACGTGACTATCTCCAAAAACTCAAACGGCCCAACATAACTCGGTGAAAGCTTAACCTACCTTTTAATCCTTTTGTGTTTCAAAGTCATCGTGAAACAAATGAAAAACTAATCTCCATCCTCGAACACTAATGGTCATCTCCGCCGATCAACATAATATTTCTAGAGTGATTTTGTACTATCCATCCTGTTCCAAATCAACTCCACCTACTCAGTTGTCTCCTGGACATGACGAGGTCCCAACATTGCTTCCTCTCTTACCTCCATCAAACATATGGGTGATCTACATGGCCTACCATAAAAATCCTTACAAGGATCCATTTTAATCATTACCTGAATACTGTTATTGTAGGAAAACTCCACTTGGGGTATGTGTCTCTCCCAAGAGCCCCCAAAATCTAGGATGAATTCTTGAAGCATGTCATCCAAAAATTGAAATATGAAATTGGATTGGCCATCTATCTGGGGATGGTAATCTATACACAAAAGTACCTCTATACCCAAAACCCTCTATAGCCCCTACAAGACATGATAACTAAACTAGGAATCCCTATCTGAAATGACAGAGTGACGAACCCCACAAAAATATACAACATGTCAGATGTACAACCATCCAAGATCGTCAACTCTGAAAGATTATTTAATCTACAATAAGTGTGAATCCTTTTTGATCCTGTAGAAAACATCAAAAATTTCTTCATTCCCTCAAGGAGACCATCTTAGATATAGGAGTATCAGTGGACCCAGAAGAGGTGAGAATGGTATTTTTCTGGGAGCATATGAAGAACATATTTGTGGTACATAGTTCTCTGGTGTTGGATGGTTACTACCGACACATTACTTATGAATTTTTATGCTTATCATCGCTACTAGTGGGCCTGACTAACAAAGGTGAGAAGTACTTGTGGATAGATTCCTATTATTCATCCCTTCAGGAGGTGAAAGGGATATTGGCTTCAACACCGGTCCAGATTTTTCTGGAGTTGGGAAAGAGTTACATCGTTTACTGTAATGCATCATGTATAGAGTTAGGAGTAGTGCTTATGTAGGGGGAAGGAGTCATTTTGTATGTGTCTCAATAGTTGATTCTTCATGAGAATAATTATTTGACACATGATCTCGAGTTAGATTCAGTTGTGCATGCTTTGCGCTGTTAGAGACATTGTCTTTTAGGAGAGCATTTTTTGGTGTACATAGATTACATAACCCTAATGTATATCATTAGTCAACTAGATCTGAATTTGAGATAGCAAAGGTGGGTTGAGTACCTTCAGCCTTTGGACATTGACCATTCTTATACACCTGAGAAAGGCAATACAATGGCTTATGAGTTGAGCCGGAGGACACAGAAATAGGTAGTTCATGAGGATAGCAGTAAGTGACAGCTTATGTATCTTTTCACTGAAATTCATTTGGTGGTACACAATAGACAAGGGAAGAAATTTATTTCTTATATAGATGTTAAATCAACTCTTCTTAATCGAGTTATAATGAGGTAGCTAGCATATTATGAAGGCATAGTTCTATGGGAGTGTTGGTTAAGAGATGACCCTACTACTGGGTGGACCGTAGGTGAGGATGAGGTTTTGTGTATTCATGGGTGTGTATGGATGTCAGAAAATATATGAAAGGATTTGATGAGAGATTTTCCAGCCTTACTATGGGAAGTTTATCCTGGTGTCACCAAGATGTATCAAGATTTACATTGTCGGTATTGGTGGCCGGGTATGGAAAAGGATGTGGCTGGTTTTGTTATGAGAATTTCCACATGTCATTAGGGGAAGGCTAAGCATCAGTGAAGGGAATGGATATCATAATAGTTACCAAAACTTGAGTGAATGAGGAATGCTGTAGCGATGGATTGTGTTAAGGGTTTACCAAGGTCACATAGAGGAAATGATGCAGTTTGGGTTGTTATCAACAACATCACAATGGATTCACATTTCATGTCGATCAAGGAAACCTTTAGTGTAAATGAACTTGGAAGGTTGTACATTTGAGAGATAGTACATTTTCATAGGGTTCTGCATTATGTCATTTTAGGTAGGGAATCTTTGTTTACATCTCATGTCTTGTAGGTACTACAGTTGGATTTGTATATATAGGTACATATGTGTATATTTTTCCATCCCCAGACAGATGGCTAGTCCTAGCACACAAATCCGGTTTTGGAGGACATGCTTCGAGCATGAATCCATGATTTCAGGGGTCTTGAGAGATACACATACCCTTGGTGGAGTTTTCTAAAAATAATTGTTTTTAGGAAATGATTCAGATGTCACCTTATGAGGCTATGTATGATAGTAAATACTGATCACCCCTACATTGGCTAGAGGCAGGAGAGTCGACTATCTAGGGACATTTTCTTGTCCAAGAGACCACTAAGTTGGTGGATTTGATTTGGAGGAGGATGAATACTTCACAACCTCTCTTGAAATCTTATGATGATCGATGAAGATGACCTATGGATTTTGATTTCAGAGATATAGTTTTCATGCATGTCACATCGTGGATGGGACAAAGATGGATTTAAAGGCATGCGAACCTTTCACCGAGATACGTTGGGCCATTTGATGTTTTGAAAAGAGTCAGATTGGTTACATATCAGTTGTAGTTACCTCATAGGTACCGGGCTATGCATTACATATTTCATGTTTCTTAGATACGAAGTTATATTTCAGACCCATCTCATGTTTTTAAACATAAGGAGGTTGAGTTAGAGGTGGATGCATCCTTCATGGAGAACCCTATTCAGATTTTGGATCACTGCATGAAGGATCACTATGGCTGGTCTGTTCCTCTGGTATGGGTGCTATGGCATCAAGGGTGAGTATTGGATGAGTCTTAGGAGAGGGAGGCCGATGTGCAATCATAGTGCCCGGAGTTGATCGCAGATTCTTATTCACCACCCTTGGAAGAGAAATTCATGAATGAATTTATTTAAGGGGTATGTTTATATAAACCCGAATCATTTTTTAGGTATAGATCATGATTCCTGGATCTTTTTTAGGAAAAAGGAAGAACTATGGATTTTATGATTACATTTTGTGTACTTTCAGGTACACTCCATGTACCCAGTAGCCATGCATAACTGCGTTTTGATCGTGTAATGACCGATTACATGGACGCGTGGTGACCTGGTAGATTGCTTTAGTCGAGGGCCAACAGAGGGTAGTATATTGTATGCAGTTTTAATGAGCATTCCATGTACATTTTTTTTATTAATTGGAAGGGGGAGAGTCTCATATCTAGAAATACCTTCTTCTAGTCATGGTTCATACAAGAGCATGATGGGACGACTGATGAACTCCTAACCACTATCGATTCTCTATTTGAGCTTTAATTGAGACACTGTCGGGTGAGTTGGAATCCCATTGGTGAGATCTCAAAACCCCTAGAGTCTGTCTTCCTAATTTATCCTCTCTTGTGAGGAATTCAATGTTAGTATTTTTAACCTTTTTTTAGATCAATGCCGATCTAGGCTGATTCAAGGGCCGATGTTCAAGTATATCAATCGTACAACATTGAGGTTGGTGGTTTGTACCTTTTTTTGTTCTTATTTGGTTTATATATTCAATACGTGCCACATACCCACATTTCAGGGATTGATTGTTTCGAAATTTAACCCGGTTTAATACCTTTTAGGGTTTTTTTGATTGAAAAGTGGTTATAGATTATGTATAAGGTTAGATACCTTGTTTATGGGACACCCCATGGGTGAATTTCATTTGAATGATAGTTATGGCCATTTGGTCTAGGTTTCTATCAGGAGTACCTTTTTTTCCATGGCTTGGTTGATTAGGATGGAGTTGATTTATTATATGAAATTATTGTGATATTATATTGGAATGTTTAGCTATGCAGTAGTTATAGATTATAGGATCTATTTTGATATGATATACACTCTATATTTCTAATGGACCATGAGAGCCTTGGACCAGGATGATTGAGGGGAATTCCAACTTTTTTACATAGGACCATGAGAGCCTTGGGGTCGATGTTGACCCAGGGGTATTGAACATGATAGCTACTATAGTGATCATTTATAATTTATTTAGTGCTACGTGGGACCAAAGGGGTTAGACAATGAGATATTTCAAAAATTTTCATTCTCGAATGAATTAGTTTTATATTAAACGAAAGGGGTTAGACCATGAGAGCTTTCCCACAACATTGTTTATGAATAGCTAAATGTCCAGGAGGAGTATTCAAAACGGTAATGTCTCCAACTGCACAAAGTATCCACAACTGCAGCTAACTCAAGATCATGCGTTGTGTAATTTCTCTCATGTGTCCACAACTACTGAGACCTGTACGCAACGACTCCTTCCCCTAGTATATCACCACCACTATCTTGATACCTGATGCATCGTAGTAAATGGTTTTACTCTTTCCCATATCCGACAAAATCAAAATTGATGTTTAAGTCAATCTCCCTTTTATCTCTAGAAAGGATGAATCACAGGAATTTCTACACAAGAACTTCACACCCATCTTATTCAGGCCCATTAGTGGAACATATAAGTGTGATAAGTCTTGGATAAAGTATATTTAGTAACAAAACATCCCCAGAAAACTCCATACCTCAAAGATGTTTTTTGGATACTCCCTGAGAAATACCAGTCGCTCCTTCTCTAGGTCTAATGATACTCCTGTGTCTGAGATTAAATGACCCCAAAAGTGAATATGATCAATCCAAAAGCGGAATTTTGTGAGCTTAATATATAAATAATTCTCTCTCAGTGTACAAAAAACGATCTCAAGATGGGTGGTATGGTCATGCTGAGTGTGAGAGTAAACTATAATATTACCCATGAAGAAAACAAAAAATATTCCAAGCAAGGACAGAACCCTTAGATCATCAATACCATGAAAATAGTTGGCACATTCATGAGAAAAAATGGAAAAAAAATACTATTATTGACTATACCTGGTCCAAAATGAAGTAAGAGGTATATCTAATGGTATAACATGCATCTGTTGATAACTGGATCTCAAGTCAATATTCGAGAACACTCAGGCTCCTTGAAGCTGTTCAAAGAGATCACCAATCATCATAAAGGAATATCAGTTCTTGACTGTCAACTGGTTCAACTTCTGATAATCCACACAGAGTCTATGGGTACCTCCCCCTCCTAACAAAAAGGATAGAACAACCCCCAGAAGATGTATTGGGTCAGATGGAACCCCTTACCTGCAACTCCGGCAATTTCTTCTTGAGTTCCTGTTACATTGATGTAGCCATCCTATAATGAGGAATGGAAAATAGTACCACTCTTTGAAAAAGAACAATATATGAATACACCTCTCCCTATGGAGGTAAACATGAAAATTTGTCTGGAAAAACATTTCTGAAATGATCCACCACTAGAGGAAAATCCATTAGAGAAGTCCCCTAGTCATCTAAATTTAAACTAGTAATCTGGGCTATAATTTCTCCCAAAGCATGATGTTGGTGTCAATCTCTACTCTCCTGGACATCCTATTCATCCTTTTGTACAATGGAATGCCCCTCAGGTGATGTGAAACTCAACTTTCAATGATAAGAGTCAACAAAGGCCTAGAAAGAGACCCACCAGTCCATTCTGAGAATGAAATCAAATCTCATTGTCTCTAAGACATTGGTGTCCCATAAGTAGTGACATCCAAAAACCTCAATAGGGAACTCCATTAACTAATATAAACTCACTATCTTGATCCCTAATGGAGTGTCTATCATTATAACATCCTCAGAAGTAATGATATAGAGCCCAATTCTCTCTATAATGAAAAAAGATATAAAATTATGGGAAGCACCAATATCAAATAGAGAAGAAGCTAAAACTGAGGAAACCAGAATCTGACCTATATCCATAGAAGGTTTCAGATCCTGATTCTTATGGGTTTTCTCCACTAAAAAATTCTAACATGTACTGTGGCCCTGCGACCCTTCTTGACTACGCTGAGCTGATCCACCATGCTATCACTGAAACCCTACAATCTGCCTACCACGACATGAAGAACTACTATTCAATAACTGATGAAAAACTTGTGGTCCTGATCTTGAACTTGGAGTCATAACAGATTCATTCTCACTCACTACTAGTGGGAACTTTTAGCAAAAACTATGAATACGGCCCTTCTTGCTGCAACATTGGAACTTGATTGGGTCCTTCAGGCAATGTGGTCTCGTCTTCCCACTCTTCCCGAACTGGTAGCATACCACCTGACTAACTGAAGAAGCATATGGTAAATGCTCTCTAAAGAGATTATTTCTCTCTATCAAAGGAGTACTTGCTGAAGATGTTGAACCTTCAAGGCCCAGATCTACCAACACCCTCTAATTTTGATCAGTAATCAGCAACTAGTTTTCTATAGAAGTCACCAAAGTCATCCTGAAAACATTCACTGGTGATAATATGTCACACCTAGGACCATATTCAACTCACCTAGCCAAAGATAACCCACCACCATGAAAAATAGGTAAGATGTGATGAAGCTCTGTAAAGCGAGAAGAATAATCCATCACCGAAAGAGCACCTTTCTCAAAATGTATGAACTCATGGGCTCGGTTGGCCCTCAATGTTTCAGTGTATAAGTAATCATAGAAGGTCCTATGAAACTCTTCCCAATCCATATCTTGATGATGTCCTGCCAGTGAGATAACATACCACCATATCTCTGTGGAATCATGTAGCATGTACATCGTGAGCTTCGCCCTTCTCTCCGAAGGCATCTATAGAGGCTCAAAGATAGAAAGCATGTCCTCTAACCATGATTCTACAGCCTATGGTCCTCCATCTCCAAAAAAAGTGGGAGAATGACGCCAATGGGACACCCTAGTCCACTACTCTATAGATGGGGTGGGATGTGGTGCTCCTTGAAAAGGATGTATCACACTAAAAAGACTTCACGGAACTATGCATTAGCACCTACCTCCAGTATAACAGTTATTGCCAAGACAGTCACTCTAGGAGGATCTGTTGGTAGTCCTTGATCTACCATTTTTGGTGTTTGATTATCAAACTATTCCTGGCATACAACTAAAGGAAATCTTGGGGGAATGACTCTGCGATGTCAAGTGCACACCTCAGTTTATGATTATGAAGGACTAAAACATAGAAGTTCATGAAACACCCTTATGACATGGTGTGTACATGACATGGTGTGTACTTGATTTTCCCCCTTCCCAGGTACTACAACATGGCTAGAACTACACGATTTTCCCCCAGTCTAACACTATATGACATGTTCACCCTATACATGGCATGTACTAATTATGTTCCATAAACTCATGTCATTATTCACACGTCTGGATAAACAGTCAATCACCACAAAACATGTACAAGATAGACATGGCTTGTATCACCCAAATTTCATCCACCTGTGTCATTAGTCACAAAGTTGAAAACATGGTCTTATAAAGTATGATGTGTACTCCCAGTACACGGTGTGTTCTATAAATCTTTTATCAAACCCATGTCTCTACGCACATGGTTAGTCTCACAGTCAATAACTACAAGGTGTGTACATACTGTACATTCTGTGTACTTAGTAAAAGCTGTTTCTTCTAGAATAGAAGAACACAAGACATATGTTCATTACATCACACATAGTGCTATTTGGGTTTATGGAAAGTAATCCTCTAAAACTTATTTGGAACCCTTAAAAACATAAAATTTTACCATGTCATGTCATTTCTTAATCTGTGAGAGCCCACACTCCCCAAGAATAAATGATTTCCATCATCATTAATGTAATATCATAACATAATTCAATTAACGTTCAATCATAATCGACGAAATTCTAATCCCAGAGGGCCCATAAAACCTCAGGGACCAAAGCTTGGCATCAATCCAAAAGAATATTTACAGATACCAATACCCTATCAAAATAGAATTTACTGTATAACAAAACCTATCACAATAGTATGCACTTCCAGAACAACATATATCACACCAAAATGCAATCAGTAATGCATCCTAAATGGTACGATAGGAATTAATGACATGTGATCTCTAGAAAGGGCCAATACAATTCATGAGATGGAATAATATTTTTAATTAGGATTAAAAATAATATAACCTCAATAATATCAATGATAACTGAAACAAATAAATGAATCACCCAATGGTGAAATCATATCAACACTAAAAATTGAAAAAAAAAATTTAATTTTGAGGTAACATGGATTTTCCCTGTACATAAGTTAGCAACTCCCGAGCACAAATTATTACCAACTACCTATTCCTTCCTATCCCTGTCTATTGGCTCCAAATAGTAAGTCAAATTATAAAAGAAAATCTATTAATACCACGTTGTAATGTCTCGGTTCTGGGTGCCTCCCAAAGTTTCCCTAAACCCGGTTAGACACATGACCTCATGAAAATTTACCCAAATGACAGAGGCTTCCAACTAGTAGTGAAGGACACAGTGTAATAATGGGGAAACTATTCCTTAATTAGAAGATTACACACAATAGAAAATAAATTAGCAACCAATAGTGGATGCAGTAATTCCATACAACAAAAGTAACTGAGGAAGAGAGATAATAATATATCAAGTAAGCATATATAAATGATGCATGTGGTATGTGTCTAGGAAAGAACCCAAACAAGTCTCAATGATTGAAACACACTATTGAATCCAATATACAGAAAAGTAGTAAACTAAAACCAAATTGCATGCCTCAACATGGTCCCATGCTCTCCGGCTCCAACATCAATCAAGTACTTGATTTAAAAGGGTACTTGGACTTATCTTTACCTACTACCATATAATATTTTTTGGTCCAAAACATGACCGAAACAGGGTGTGAGACAAAGTTTAGTAGGAGGCCACCAAATATATATTTATAACTATCATTCATTGTATAAATATATATAGAAGGTAATATGTAGAAAGGAAGTAATAAACTAGTAAGTAATCAAAAGTAAACAATACTACATTTTTTAATAGCATTCAATTATCATTCCTTATTCTTCCCTTGAATCACATACACCTTGGGATCTAGCCAAATCTCTATATCGCCTATGTAATAGTAAAATAAAATGTCTCAGAAAACAATCTAAACAAACAAGTTTGATCGAGTCCAAGAATGTGCATTGTATTGACAGAATCATTATAATCATTCAATTATCCAATAATGACCCTTTTGGGAAAGTTCTCACAGTCTAACCCCCCTATCCTAACATAAAAAAATCATTTAACAAATTACCTCTAGGTAACTCTCCTGTACTATCCTCTCTGGTCTAACATAGCACTAATCCATTACAAATGACCACCTAGGTAGCTAACATGGTCAATACCCCTTGGTCAACATAGCATCAATGAATTATAAACAACCACATACAATCTCTCCCAGTCATTATCCCCTTGGTAAACATAATTACAATTAATTAAATAATGAATATTGGGGTTTCTCTCATGGTCTAACCCATTGGTCTGACATAAAAACAATTCATACATAATTTTCCTTACAACGATATGTTCTTTCATTCAAAATCCATATGGTCAAACTTCAACAATTCATATCACAAGATTCTCACAATTCAGTAACTCCACACTAACAACATGAGGCATAGAAAAAAAGGCATGAATAATAGGAATTCTAGACCAAAAAACCATAATGAATAAAACATGGGAAACACACCCATAGGGTGTCTCATAAAAATGGTATCTAACCTCACTCGTATGCAACTACCCTTTATCAAACTTCCAAACCATAACAGGTAATAAATGTGGCCTAATTTTGAACACCCAATACCCTAAACATTTTTATATAGATATTTTATCATATAAAATCAAAATACAATCAACAAAAGGTACAAACCACCTACCATGATGTTGTACAATCAACAATATTGAATTTTGGAAACAGAATCATCCTAGAACGGCGTAGATCTAAATAAAGGTTAAAAATGTTCAACCATGAATAACACACGAGAGAGATGGAATCAATAATAAAGGCTCTAGAGGAATTGAGAACACACTAGTGGGATTCCAATGCACCAAACAACATCTCACTCTGAGTTCTGATGGAGAATCATGAAGGGTTCAGAGTTCGTCGGCCCTTCCATCGCTCTCATGTATGAACCAATGGGAGAAGAAGACGTTTCTGAGTGAGAGGCTTGAACACACTCAGATTTGTCAAATAAAAAGGAAAAATACATGGATTTTTTATTAAATTTATAAGACGTGTAAGAGCCTTAACTTCCCCCACCTTAAGAGTTCTGCCTGGTCACCTACACGACCATGTACTCTGCAGTTACATGACCAATATGCAGTTATATGCGGTACCCTGGTACAAAATGTCAAATCATAAGTATATGGTGTTCACATAGAAAATTCATATTTCTAAATTTTTACTAAAAACAACCTAAAATCATTATGCATACCTGAAATAATGATCTAGGTTCTTATAGTTATCTTGTTTTGTAAGACTTTGTATCACTCGTCCAAAATATTTACCAGCATCTCTTCATACGAGAGGTCTTTCTCCAGTTGTACCACCTCTGGATTTTGTACATGTGAAGGGTCAGGTAAGTACATCCTCAAGAGAGATACATGAAACATGAAATGAAATGATCCATGTTTGGTCAAAGTGAAAGGTAATAAGCCACAACTTTTTTGGGATTAAGGATCTCAAAGGGGCCAATGTACATTGGGTTAATCTTCTATTTCTTTCTAAACTGCATGAATCCATTCAATATTGATATTCGGAGGAGTAATTTACCTCTATCATCAAAATACAAATCTTTTTGATGGTTGTCAGCGTAACACTTTTGTCAACTTTGAGAAGGTTATATGTTTTCCGGATGGATTGAAACTTATCACCAATCTTTATGTTTTTTTGGGTGGATTGAAACTTATTAGCCCTCTCTTTCACAAGATCAGGTCCAAGTAGATATTTTCTCCAAATGAATCCCAATATGTTGGATTTCTACATTTCCTTCCATAAAAAACATTATATGGAGGCATCTGAGTACTCTAGTATTAGATATTGTAGTATGAGAACTCAACAAATCAGAGATGTCAATCCCATCCACCTTTGAATTCCATTTACCAGGCTCTTAAAATTTACTGGAATGTCTAAATATTCCTTTTAGATTGGATATCAGTTTGGGGGAGATAATTCATGCTAAAATTGAATTCAATACTAAAACAATGTTGAAGACATCTCCAAAATTCAGCTATAAACCATGGGTCCTGATCAGTGATGAAAATTGGTATACCATGTAGTCTCACTAATTCAATCACATATATCATGGAAATTTTTACAATTGGGAATTATTCAGGAATATCAATAAATTTGGAATACTTTGTGATTTTATTGACCACAACCCAAATCACATTGCTTTTATTCGGTTTATTTGGGAGACCATTGAAAATGTCCATAATGACATTATCTTATTTCACCAAGGGTTTAGAAAATGATTGAATTATCCCATTGGACTTCTATCAATCTACTTTAACTTTCCAAAATTCTGAGAACCTTGAGAAATAATCAAAAATCCCCTTATTCTTGTTTTCTAAGAGAAATGTATCTCAAATATCATGGTATATCTTGGTCCATATTGGATGGATGGAGAATTATGAGCTATGATAATAATCTAACATATCTTTCTCTACCATAAGTGATAAAGGAACACAAAATCTGGGTTCATACCAAATCACATCGTCATCATCAACATTGATATTAACCTTTTATATCATCCTTTCAATCACCCCTTTCAATTTCTTTTGTGGCTCCATATCATCCCTTGGTTCCTCATTTATATTCTCTTTGATACAAGATTGGGAAATAATTTTGGATATATAAGATTTATTCCTTTCCATTTTTGTTTACAAATCCATCATTTTCATATTGATCAGGATATAGACTTTCCTAATTTGCATCATGGATAGAGTAGCAGGTTCATTTCTTCATACAACATCATCTACCTTGCTATGCATTCTCGTAAGGTAATTAATAAATAAATAATAGTTCTAGATTATCTCTATACATATTCTTTGATTAAAATTGTGTTCCTATTGTGTGAATATATAACTTATACTCTTCTGATCAGTATATATATAAAACTAATCACCATAGAGATTGCGCCACCAAATATTTAAAGTGAATATCATAGCATCTAACTTAATATCATGCATCAGGTAGTTCTGATCATGGATATTCAACTACCGAGAGGCATATGCTATCACATTAGCATATTTTATGAGTACACAACCCAATTCTTTCGTTGAGGAATAATTATATATCAAAAAAAAATTCCACTTGAGGGTAGTTTGAGTATATGTGATGTTATTATTATCTTTATTATCTCTTTGAAGTATTAATAACATTCTTTCATCCATAAATAATTTACCCCATTCATTGTTAAAATATTTATAGGTCTATAAAATTATGTGAAATTCCTCAAAAAACATTGATAGTATCATGATAATCAATGAAATTTTAATATTTTCTCCTAAACATGTGGGTATACTCCATTCCTAATTTCAATTTTATTTTGATATTTTATTATAAATTATCTCACTTTTGATCATGTGTCCTAATATTCTGACAAGATATATCCAATGTCACTCGTTCTGATCTTGGAATAAAAATTTTCATTCCAAAATTTCTCTTGCACAATTATTGGTTATTCAATATATTCCTCCTTTCTCTTAGTGTGGATTAGAATATTGTCAATAAAAACTATGTCAAGTAATTAAATTTATTTTCAAAATAATGAATTCATCAAATCCATGAATATTCATAGGGCATTTATTTATCAAAATGGAATCACTAGAAACTCATTGTGTTGTTGCATTGTACAGAAAAATATATTAGGATTATATTATTCTTAAACATCAGCTGATGATATCCTAATCAAATATCCCACTTTGAAAAGTATTGAGCTTATCATAGTTGATCATATAATTTATAAATCATTGTATGAGGATACTTATTATTTATGGTGATCTTAATTTTCTCTAGGTAATTGACACACATAAACTTTCATCTATCCTTCTTCCTTTCAAAGGGAATCGAAAAACCCCAATGAGATGTACTCGGGAATATGAACCCCCTTCCAAACTCTCTTATAGCTAATTCTTTAATTCATCTTGTTTGATTAAGTCAATTATATAGGGTCATTTTGGGATAGAAGTGGATTTGGGTGTAAGTTCTATTGAGAAACATACCCGATAATCAGGGGGAAGTCTAGGTAACTCTACGAGAAACACATCACTGTATTCCCTTACAATGGGAACTTCTACTAAGTTTATACCTTCCGTTGAATCAAACATTTTAGATAGGTATTCTTCTTCAATGGGATTCAACACCCACACTATTGAGAGATTTTATAAAGGAAATTTATGGTCTTACTTGAATTTGATGAGGAGCATGGGATAGTTCAGAATATGAAATGACATTTTATTTACATGTCAGTTGGTGTGAAATCTATATAACGAGAGACAATCCATTCCCAGTGTAGTGTTGAATCCCACTAGGGGAAGTATCTTGAGATTTAATGGAAGAGTCATCCCATATATTCTAATAGGAGAATATCTGAACAATTGGGTTATAATGATCACCCCACAAGGTTTTTATGGATATCTCAACATAAACGTATTATGTATTTGATTCAATAGCATTATAAAATATGAAACAAACAAAGGAATTCATATAACCATAATCAAATAAGAGTTTTTCCATTATTGATTGAATAGGAAGTGTAACTTTGAAAACTTCATTTTTTTTGGACCACTTAATTAGTTGATATGGAATAAGATTTCCCAAGATCATTTGTATTATGTAGCCATTGAGGATGATTAACCTCGAGGAGTTGAGGTTTAAAGTACTAACTTTCATATCTACCTTTCTCCCTACAGTTTAAACATTTATCCTTTTGTGGGTCTTTCTTTTCCTCCATCATGTTGGTAGGATTCTTCATGTTTCTTAAATATTCATGGGATTTATGGCCTTTTGTCCCACATTTGAAGCATTTACACATCACTTGGAGTAAATTATCTTGATGTATCATCCCACATTATTAACGCGCGGGTGGTGTAATCTTCTTTACTCATATTTTTTATGACCCACCAACTTGAAAATCCATTGTTCTCATGTTATCTACATAATCTTGGGACCATTCGATGAACTCCATATCTACTTTGAGAGTTCATAGAACCACATCTTCATAATTACCAATGTCTCAAATATCTAGATCATTTCAATGGTGTGGGTTTAAACCCCTAAAAAATATATATATATTTCTATCATTGTTGATAATAAAACCTGAGGTATACCCTAAAATTATTGTGATTATTTATTTGTATGTTGTGATAGATTCACCTTCATTTTTCTTCAGCTCAATGAATTCTCTCGCCATATTTTTCTGATGACTTTAAGGGGAATACATATTAATAAATATTTTCTTAATGTCTTCCCAATCCATTAATTATATTTCATCCTTTAATTAGTGTTCATAACCATCACCCACCATTGACCAACCTCTCCATCTAAATGATAGGCAACCACATTCACCTTCTCTTCTTCGGAATAGTCGACAACAAAACAAATGTTCTTCAATAAGTTAAATTGTTGTTATGTAACAATTGGATCAAATATCCACAAAATTTTAGTGGTCATTTCCACATAAAAGATTTGATTTCATATTTCTCCCAATTTAGTGAAGATGATCATTCCACATTGTTTAGGTTATAGTTTATAGCCCGAGACATCTTGGTAAAAATTACAATGAAATTCCATACTCCACCTCCCAAGGCATTGGGGATATTTTTTAGGAAGCCATTTCATTGTCCCTCACATGAGTTGTTATCTTGGTCTCACCATGTTCCCACCATTTCTTAAAATATAAAAGGTTTGAACAAAACATACGTCTACAATTCATGAATAATTTATTTATTTACATAATTAACACTAAAGACATATCTTTTTTGATCCTTATGATAATAAATTTTTAAAAAATTCTTCTTGGATGTTTATATATTCTTAGTCTCATACTAAGGGTTTACATTAATATTTTCTAATTTTATTTCCCAAATTAACCACACCTTGATCTAATTACAACTCCAGATACCCAAATTTTCCTTATATGACTATTACATCATTTTAAAGTTAAAAAATAATAACATTAGTAAACCAATATAAAAAAGTTTAGAATATAGGGGAAACGAGGACAATATTTCAATTATGAATAGTAAAACATAAAAAATTTATTTAAACTCCCCTTATTTATCCTTATAAAGATGTATTTTTTTTATTATATGTAGTCACCTGATGATATACATCAACGAATGGGGTGATATAAAATTCCAATAAGAGGATAAATAAGGACCTGAATCTATATAACATGCATGAGAATAATCATTCTAATCTTAAAATAATAATAGGATAATTATCATAATAATTAGAGGAATAATTTAATAAAGTCATGGAATGTGGTAGTGTATAAACATGAAACATCATGTCTTTGAGGTCAAATACCCCACATCGTTGTGAAAAAATCGAGAATAATCTTCACGAAAAACATATGTGAATAATCATAAAATCATAATTGTAAAAAATATAGAATAATGTTCATGAATATTTCACATTGTCTCATGTGATTAACCACATTATCCAATACATTGGATAAATATATAAATTTTGACACACCCATCACATTCATAACATTTACATAATCATGAACACCACAAGGAATGTATAAAAATCATTAAATAATCCATATAAAAGATTGGGTTTCAAAATAATTTCATATAAAATAAACTCATGGATAAAATCTTGGGTTCCCAATTGACAAATGAAAAACATGCTTAGTATAAGAATCATCAAACTTTAGTGAAGAAGAAACAATATCAAGAGGAGTCTAGATTTTTTTATAAAGAAGAGTTCTTTTGAAATAGTTTTATATTTTTGATAAAACCATTTTTGAAACATGTATATAATCAAAAATAAAAGTTAATAGTAATTAAACTATATTTCAACAATATTAAAAGAAAGTACATAATAAATGTTTTCATGAAATATGAACAAACCAATGATAGGGAGTTGGGTTTATGAATCCCCACACCTTATATCTGAACGACGTATTAACTTTAATAACTTATATTATCAAATTATATTCATTAATTACAAAATAAATGACATATTATATATTTATTTTATTTATTATTGTTATATTATATTCATTTATGGACTTTTGAAGAGTTATAGAGTTTAATTTCATTGTTTAGGGAGTGTTTGTTATGATGGTTTCACGGTATGTTTACTTGTATTTAATTTTTGAAGTTCATATAAAATGAGAATAATTCCATAGAATTGAAATTATACGTTATTAATGACCATAATTAAATTTATATAGTCTCATATATAATTTGGTTATATGGTATGAGGGTGATTGATTAGATAAAATGTTGATGCAAATGTTTTAATTTATTTTGGTGGTTTTTACATCCATTATAAACTAGTATCAATTTATTTAATATTTTTTTTATATTTTGGTTCCCTAACATTATAAAACATAATATATTTATATTAAAATATTATTACACCATAATAATGGTTTTATTACAAGCCTTAAAAGAGGAATTAGAAAATGAAATCTTGTCATCCCTGAAGGTTGTGGATCGACACACCACGGATGATATTTTCATTTTTAGAAAAAAAATTAGTAGAGAAGTGATTTTATCATAGATATTACATTAAAAAAATAAAATTATAGTATATATTATAAAATATAATTTTCATGAAAATTTGGATAGAGGATTTGATTAGAGGATAATAAAATAAAATAAATTAAAAGAGGGGGATTTAGGATTTTACCTCTTGGATGTTGTATCATTGGGAACCTCCTCAAGGACCTTGAGTTTGGAATTAAGTTAAGAAGAAAATCCCATTGAATTTAGGAATAGGATTAGAAAGATAATTGGGTATAATATATATAATATTCAACTCTTTGAATATGTGATGAGGAGGGGTTGTTAGCGGTTGCATTTAAAGGGGGAGAGGGGGTTTTAGATTATTTTATTCACAAGTTTATTATTTTTGATCATGTCTATCAATATTGTTGATTATTTTTACTAAATAAAATTAAATTTTAATGATATTTCAATCCATTAAGAGATTAAATCATCAATAAATAATCCATGAAACAATAATTTATGTATTTATATTATATTGTAAATTATCATATTTCACTATTCAAACAAAATTCTACAATTTTATAAAGATCGCAAAAAATCACCCCAACCATTTTTCAACATGTAGATTTAATAAATGGATTCTATTTTATTAAACTAATTTTATAAATATGATTTATTTAATTTTTAAAAAAATAATAATTTATTCAAAAAATAAAAATTTTATTATTATGAGGGATATTATGAAACTTTGTAAATTTAGTTAAGGTCTCAAAAAATTATCTTATAATTATAATAAAACGAAATAATTATTTATGAATCTATTTTTTAACATAAAATTTCATTCAAGTCATTATATTAATTATTAAGTTGTAAATAAAAATTAATGTTTCCAAAATATACCAAAATTTAATTTCACAATTTTAAAACACTTATTTACTTATAATATGATATAATTATATCATATATTCAATAATAAGATACCTAAATTTTATTTACACATTCATAGGTGAGGTTACTATTCGTTTTTTCTTATTACTATTCCTAATGGCCATGTTACTATTCCAATGGTTAGGTAACTATTCCATTGGTATAATGTCATTATATTTACTAAATATTACTTATTTTCTCATTCATTTATGAGAACAATGTTTTTATTGGGTTATGTATCTGATGTAAGTGTTCTAAAAATATAAAATGGTAAATTCCATTGATAAAAGTTTATATCACTATATTTATTTTTATTAAATAAATCATATGTAGTTAAATGACACCGTATGTTCTTGTGATGATCGAGGAGAAAGAAATACAAAAAAGATGAAGAATATACTACTACTATATGTTGTGGAAAAATTGAGGATGAAAAATTTGGTGTGAATTACATAAAAAATATTGATGATCATTCTAAATGAAAAATGAAAACATGGAGTTGAGATATTGTTGAGTAGATAGATCAACTTGGTATAGAAGAGGAAGATGAATGAGAATCTATCTATCACTAAGTTAAAGTATGGATAAGAAGAACAATGTAAGGACTAACTATTTTGTGACGATTACATCAAGAATACGTCATTTCGGTGGTTTATCAAAGAGGAGTATAGATGAGAATGTTTATAACATCTATGAATATTGTTTTCAAGAAGTAATTGAGTTTTTACATTATTATTAAATATCATTGGCATTCAAAGAAGGTGTTTTGATTTGAAGGATAAATATTCTATTTATAGGTTATGATCAACCGATATGAATAACAACAAAGAAACACATGAATATATATGGAGAGACTCCATTTAACCTGTGGAACATAGGATATGGATTGGAGATCACCTTTCTACTCAGTTACAATAGAGTAATTCTTAAGAGATAAGTCCAGTTTGATTATATAAAAATATTTTTGGTGCTATTTGGGTATTTTAAACACTATGAATTTCAATGTTATCATGGGGAAAACAACCTCTTATAATCAATATGGTTTTATATTGAAGAATCCTTAATTGGTGAAAGAAACCATTCAAGTAAAATAATATGACATTGTACTATAACTTTTAAAAATATTATGCAGTTGTTTACTTCATTACATAAATATATAAAGATGATTTTTTACTTTCTAAAAAATTAATTGATATAATTTAACTAAATTAATGTAGAGGTTTAATTACAATGTGGATAAAATGATTAAAAAATACTTTTCAATTAATAGAATGTATTGAACACATAAATCACCCCACCCCTCAAGTGTTCGCACCAGTCCAATATGTACACCAATAACGAACACCCTTGGCGAGGTAATTCTTATCATGGTTTAGAGACTTTGGATACATACATGAATTATAATATTGTTCACTTATATTTTAATCATTGTGATTTTGGGAAAATTTTAAAGAATTTAATTAAATAAATCATTAATGGATTGCATGATTTATGGAAAATGTGTTTTACTTTTTTGTTTATAGAGAAGGATTTTATTCATCATAATCATATTCATTATCTTGGTGAGGTGCTCCAATATGATCTAGTTGAACATAGGATTATTCATTAATTTGAGGATGATGAGTCTTATAGGGGGTATTGTGTGAGTTCTAGCATTACGACTTAGTGAAATATGTGATAGGAATCTTGGATTTAGAGACTGAGAAATGGTTTGAGGACCTTTAGATTACATTATTATTATTATAAATACAAGGATAGTGTATTGATTACAACTATTTACTAAAAAATGATAGGGGCCACATGATAGAGGTGGATTCTTTTCCTTGGGGAGTTCAAAGACGTAGATATATCACTGTATAATTTTTTAATGGAGTTCCCTATAGAGTTATTTCCACTGATAGTTATTGAAGTAAATAGGAAATAATTTTTATCTCCACAATAGGAGATTTATATCATGGTTGATAATCGGATAAAATATTTTTTTTCACTTTTCCATTAAAATGTTTTTGATGAGGTTAGTAGATCCAAATTTTTTGTGTAGGTGATTTATATATCTATTCATTATGTGGTTACTATATTTATATTAAATGTGTATCTAGAGGTGAAAATTAAGGATGATGTTATAATAATGTTGAATGAACATTTGAGATAATTACATTAGCTTATTTATCAAAATTACCTATGGAGAAGAGTTGTTATTGGGGGAACACATATATTGAATTTGATGAGGTTTTACCCAATAATGAGTCATAATATGTAGTCCCATTCATATTTACTTAGAGTTAATATCTATCATTCATCCTTTATAGAATTTGTTTCTATGTGTTTTGGTTTTGGATTCCACAGTTTTAAATGATTTTTGGGATTGAACATTCTCTAAAAATGGGATAAGGTTGTGATCTTTTCTATGATGTGTAAAATGGTATTTGGTGGTAAATATGTTTAGATTATGATTATTGGTCTATTGTATGTGGAAAATGGATCTGATGAGGTATTTCATTTTTTATTTCATGTCTATAGAAGGAATGTAAGCTCATAAAATTTTCCATTGGGGGTGTGAAAGTGGAAAAATAGTGACGAAGTTGTTTTGATGTACCATCATGCTATATTATTTTGAGAATATGTTAGTATGCTTAGTTATGATATTGAGGGAGGGAGAATTAATGAGGATGGGTGGAAAACTACCAGATTAATTTGAATTAGGTTTCATTTTAATCACTGGGGAATTAGTATGCTTTATCTACAACTTCATGATAGGTCATGAGGATGATCCTATTGAGTATACATTTATTCTCATCCCTATATAAATATAAATATATTTTATAGGTTTCATAAATGAGTTTTGTTACTAAAAGATAGATGAATATCTTGGAGCTTAGGGTTTTTGACTAAGTTTCTTGAATATGAATATATTTTTGGAATATTATTTTTGGATAATTTATTCTAAATTAAATTTTAAATTTCATGTGATATTTATAATACTTTTTTTGGGTGATGATTGTTGATTTTGTTTTTTTATATTCTTAATATTGTGTGGATAATACCGCCAATTTGTTTGATTTATACCCTTGGTGCCAGTCAATGAGTCATGGCCTATTGGAGGTAGGCATTAGGGATCACCATTATATTCATTATAGGCCCATGAGGGTTTCCCGGTGGGGGAGTGTTAGGGAATATATTAGAACACTTATGTAATAATATTTACTATTTTATGTTAATAGTTGTAATCTAATGTCATTACATAAAAAAATTATTTAAATGATTTTATAAAATATAACCTAGGCTATAAACTCAAAATGAATCCTCCTATAACAACATTAAACTGAGAATGACAAAATATTATTTTGATAAAATACATATTATGTGAACGTTACTATAGAAAAAATAATTATCTAAATATTTAGTTAACATGAAAAAATATTTATTTTACTATATTAACATAATATATAATAAATGAATATTATTTTCATTACCCTTAGAATAAATAAATTATATTTTAAATTTGACTTACATATTATAAATTTTAATATCTCATAATTGAATTGGATGATCAATTATTATTATGAAAATATTATCCCACTTGTTGGGAATGCATTTATTCTTAATATTTAATTCAATAAAATTTAATGAGTTTTTCTTATAAATATAGTACGTGACTGTCGATACCCATTGGTAATGGAAATAGGAAAAACATACCTATATTCTACGATTGACATATTACAACAAATTATGGAACTTGAGAAAGAATATATTTATATAAAAAAAACAAAAATCTTCATATAAATTCTACTAGGTAATATAATACCTTTTTATTTAGAAGCTCATAAATTAGGTTTTATATTAATGTCATCACACTATATACACACATTATCTTTAATTGACTTTTATTAGTGAATAAATCTATAAACTTATATAAATATGAATTTTTTAGACAGTTCAAATTCAATCAAAGGGCCATATATATCATCTTCAGTTAACATAGAAGGTAAAATTCCTTTCTTCACTATTCAACTATTTCCATGTAACTTATGATTAACCTGAAATATTATAACATCATATAAGACTATATCATTCTGGTTATCTTTCACACATCAAATTACATGTTTCATGATACATTTTAATAGTAATCTCTATTTTAAGGGCTAATTCACACATTCAGAAATATGAATATTCAATTACATACTAATCATGTGATATTCCTATTGATATACATGCCATCATAATATCCCCTAATAGAGATCATAAAGCACAAACTTCATGAGGAAAATACTAAATGATGAATATTCCCATAAACTTAATACATAAATATCATTTGTGTCATGCGATATAGATTTATCTAGACCGCAAGACATATTGATTTGAATATAGTTTTATATCATTTCTAGGTTCTTTTTATTGTTTGGAAATGATATTAACCTTTGATGTGAAAATTAGGATAATTTCATTATCACACTAAATTTATATAGTGGAATAATTACTATGTTATATGAATAATGAAAATAATAAATATATATTATGTTCATAAAAATTACTAAGTGAGTTTTTTCTAGGGAATCAATGCCCCGACCTCCCTATTTGATTATAGAAAATATCTAAAATTTATAAACCTATTATGATTTATTAGATATTAATTCATTTATAATACATGATGTAGTCAATGGGTTTTCACATATTCCTTTATGGTTATTCTTGTCATTGAGACTTTACATTTATTAGTGAAATCCACTCCAGAGATGAAATCACTAGGTATATGCCTTCAATTTCTCAATAATAATATTTAAATATTATAAAGATCCACTAATATAATATTATTAACATATACATTGAAAACCTATTAAATATTTTAGTACAATTCCAAAACTAGAACATGATACTTTTAAAATATATAGCTTCATTAATTCCATTATATTCCACAAACTACTCAATATTTATTGATATGGAATCATCAAAATTTATTATTATTTTTCTCACATAAGTACTCTAACAATGATTCATGGTTAAAATGATCGATATGAAGACTAGTTTTTATGTACCTTGATAACTATCATTACTTCTAATCATTTTAATATGAACTCCCCCCTATAAATTCTTAATAACTATTGGATTAACTGGTTAACATCTTATTAATTTCTCCAATATATATTTAAAATACAAAAACATATTTTTTCATTGAAAAAATTTAAACATAGTTCTTATTATTCATACACCATAGATCTCATGTTTGAAGAAAACAAATTTCTACTGACTATCTTTGTCCCCTCATGGGTAGTACTACACCATCATAGATACACTCATTCCATGCGATATAAAAAATAATTAACTCTTAAATTGTTCCATTTATTTATTTTTCAACACCTTTTAACTATATGACCTCTGTCTTGTACAATGAAAACCCATTAATTATTTTTTTATAGACCTTGTTCTCTATAATGTGGGTCATTTCTATAATTAATTGATTATAAAAGTGATTTGTCATATTATTCAAATTTTTCAAAAATAATTACATTTTTTCTATATGTTAATAACAAATTTCATTTAAAAAAACGTGATTCTCCCACAATGAATTTTTATACACATGGAAATGACTTCATCCTTCAATTAAATGACTACTTTTACCTATAAATATATAATTGTATAATTTAAGAAAAATACTATAAGCCTTAATGGAAACATGGATTCAAAATTGATTTTAATATCGATATTGGATAAAATGTTTTGATGATATAATTTTTTGAATAGTCTTATAATTTTATCAAAAAAAAATTATAGTTAATCTAATTTACCATAAATTTGAATCTTTAATTTGAATACCCCTTCTAACCTAGTGGTATTTTCATTAGCTTGTGATACTATAGACATTTATATTTTTTTTGTATACATAATAAATCTTCTAAATTCATATATTCCATTTTATCTTATTTTACAATTTAATTTGTCCTTTTATGATAAGTATTTGTTATTATAAATCAATAATATCTCAAATTTCATAAAGAAATGAAAACCATATCCATTTATTCAATATAATATATTATTGAACTATTAAATTTTTTATCTCTTGAATAAAAACTCCAACTATATCATAAGAATTTTATGTTCCTATATATATAATCTTGTGATTTTTGATCATTGTCTACATTAAAGTAAACAATACTCCAATTATATGGAATAAGGATGTCTCCCTTCATATAAATAAATATTATTTTATTTAATTATAAAATTATTATATTAAGGATTGTAATATCCTTAGTGACATAGGATAATATCTAAAATTCACAATGTTGTTTTGTTAATGCAATTATTATGCTAAAATAATCCATAATATTTTTTTCATTTATAACAAATGATTATATTACATAAAATATATATTTCATATTATGATTTATATTATATCCATTTTATATTCTTTTTGGAAAATAGTTAATTGTTAACATTTTAATTTTTGTAGTATTACTCAAAGCGAATAATCCAATATTTTGAATAATTATAAGACTCCTCATCAATCCTCTTTTTTACTTCAACCACAAATCTGATGTCTGTATAGAAATGAGTATTTATGACTAAAAAAACTCTACATTTAGTGATCGATGAATTCATGATGAAGATAAAATCTTACCAGCCTTCCTGAAGAAAAACTTTTCTTATTACTATGATCATTATTTATTAAAAAATCTCATTAATTAAATCAATTAAAATAGCCAAATAATGTTAATGGATTTACCTCAATATTATACATAGAAAAATTCACACATATTTTGTTGAACTAATTAGACAATTTTTTTGACTATATAATCCTTTAGTGTATAAAAGGTTTTATTATCTTATAATAAATTTCATGTAATCATGTCATGTATTAATGATTTTTAACTCTAAATAATATAAGAAAACTTTTTTATATATCCAATACATTTACTTCTTGTTTTACTTTAACAAGAAATATTTGACCAAAAATGGGTTATATTTTTGTTATATATTTTATATTCATCATTAATTATTGTTATTAGATATTTTTGATTTATATATAATTTAACAGAAAATTAAGTATGATATTTCTTATCAATATTCATTTAAAACATGAAATAATGCTATAATGTGTCTTAATTATGACTATTATAATTTTTTTGATTACTCTTCAAAAAATAGTTGTACTTCATGGATAGAAAAATAATTAAACATAGAAAGTATTGTTGTGATATTCTCTACCAGACATAGAAGTCATTATATTTAAGGAACATGAATATTGACATCACTCTTGTAATATTTTTAGTCTACCTTGGTTTCAATATTAAGGTACAAATTCATGGACTATATATTTTATTTAATACCCATGAAGTGAAATATAAATTTTACATGAATTGATTAATATATGAGATGTAGAATCTACAACTTCATTATTTATTAATTCATTATAGTTATAATTATAGTGACCTATGTTTTTATATATGAAGTAAAACACCATTGGTTCATTACTCTACCATTAAATCTTCTATTTAATTAATGAAAATTTCAAATACACTATTGAAATTAAACATGTTATTATATTATAAAACATTTCCTACATAACATTCACTATAATGATTTAATAACCAAATTCTAATATATTCATATCAATATGGAGATCCATAGTTAAAATATTCTTAAGTAGATTTTTCGTATTATTAATTTTAATTTTCTAATGAAAATATTTAATTTTCATTCTAAGTATGAATTAATAAAACTCATGGAGAATTAATTGTGAATATGAAACCCGAAAATTGTTAATTTATAGTGGTACGTCATCATTTTTAGATCTTGATCACTAGTTATGTATCCATATTTGAGTTGACACAGGTACAGTGTGTTGATCATTTCATTTATAATTTTATTATCATTCTCTATATAATGTTATTAGATATGATTCAATATAGTGAAACTATCCACATTTTTATACTACAATATCATACCATAATACACATTGGATAACAAGATACATTGAACATCTCAAGCATTCTCAATGTGCCTCCTCTATATATCTTTCTCACTCACACTAATATATTGAGGTATTTGACAAGGTATATGAAATTACATCATAAAAATATTTTTTTCATGTGGTAGTATTATTCAATAACATGTATATATCCATTAGAAATTTATTCTGTAAAGGTAATTCCATTGGTAAAAAACTGTTCATAATAATTCATTGGTTTTACTTCCCATTTTAAACAATATTAAAAAAATAATTGTACAATACATTATCATGATTAATTTATATGAAATTTAGTAAGTTAATAAAATTTTCCATCATTTTGTAAAATCCCAACATCCCTCACCATTAGATTCATAATATCTACTCGATTGGATATTCCATCGGAAAGGATCAATATTTTCCTTCTCATAACACTACACGGTGGGAATGCTCTAGAAATGGTATGTACCACATATGTTCCATCCACCCATCTCATTAGTCACATGTCTAGATACATGGTTGATTACTACACAGTGTGTATTATCTATTCATGGAGTGTACAACCCATGTTTCATCCACTCATTTTATTAGTAACACATCCAAACAGATGGTCTTTTATAGCATGGAATTTACTCCTACTACATGGTGTGTTCTACCCAATGTATTCCAACCCCATGTCTCTACATAAATAGTTATTCACATATTCAAAAACTATAATACATGTACATATGGTACATAGCGTGTACTTAAGAAAAGTCATTTCTTCTATAATTGAAGAACACCTAGCGTGCGTTAATAATATCACACCCCTTGTTGTCTGGGGTTTTATGGATTGCAAGACTTTAAAACATCTATTTAATACGAATGAATTAAAACGTTGGCCAAGGCATGCCAAATTCTGATCCATGAGAGCCTATAATCTCTGAGAATCAAACATTGGTATCAATATTCATATCATTCCATAATAGAATTCAATTGATGTTCAAACATGATCCAAAATATTTTCATCCAAGGTGGCCCATAACACCTCAGGGACCAAATCTTGGAATCCATCCAATGAAACATTACATATACCAATACCCTATGAAAATATCATGTATTATATCACCACATATAACACAACAACAAGCATATCTAGCACAACATCTATCACAACAGAATGAAATCATTAATGCACCCTATATGGCATGACATGAATGAATGGAAAATGATATACATTTAGTGACTATATGATGTATGAGATGGAATACCCTCATCCCATTGGGTTTCAACAGAATAGAACCTCAAATAAAATAGCAAAAATTAAGTGCATCACCCAATAGTTTAATCAAATCAACTATAATAGTTCCATGTCAAAAAATTAAAATTTAATTCAAGGTAATATGGATTTCTCAATATAATGGGAATCTACTCCTAGAAATAACTATTTACTAAACCCCATTTCCTTCATATTTATTTTTAGTTTTTCCAAATAGTATGGAAAACTTGAAATGATGATTCCTTTAATACCACTTTGTAACGACCCAGATCTAGTGGCCACAAAATGGTACCCCAAACCCATTTGGTCATACAACTTCATGCACATTTTCCAAAATGCTAGAGGCTACCAACTAGAAATGAGGATCAGGGTATGATAATTGGAAAACTATGCCCCCATTGTCAGAGTATACACATCAAAAAACAATTAGTAAATAATAGCGGAAGAAGTAGTACCATACAACAGAAGAAAACAGTGGAAGATTGATAGTAATAAAATAGCATGAGGACACATATATATAAATGAATCATGTCACTTGTGTCTAATAATGTATCCAAACAAGTTACAATGTTTTAAATACAATATAGAAATCAAATTATATAAAAATAAGTAAAATACAACTATAACGCAAGCCCCATCTTGGTCCCATGAACTCTAGATCTAACAACAATCAAGTACCTGATGAAGAGGGGTGATATCCACTATATATACCTATAATCAAATAAATATTTTGGGTCCAAAACATGACCCAAAATGGGTCTGAGGAAAATTGTAGTAGGCATCCACCAAAATATCTGTACCTAAATGTTAGTGATTATATATAACATTTAATATGGAAATGTGAAGCAATAAACTAGGAAGTACTCAAAATTAAACAATTATAGGGTTTTCAGTTACATTCATTTAGATTTATTATTCAATATGTTGAACCATGTAAACATTGGGATATAGACTAAGCCCCGTATCCCATGTGAAATTAACATAACATTTGACCCAAAACACAATCTAAACAATCAAGTAAGACCGAGTCCAAGACTATGCTTTGTCTTGGAAGACTCCTCATGATTATTCAACCTTTCATAAACAACCCTATAGGAATGTTCTCATATTCTAACCCCTTTAGTTTAACATAGAACTAATTAAATTAAAGAAACCATATTGGAAATATCCTGTAGTCTGACTACTTTGGTTCCACATAGCGTTAATTAAATTATAAATGATCTCTTGGGAAGCTCTCACAGTCCTATGTAAATAAGATTTATGTCCCCTTACTATTCTTTGTCCCAGGATCTCATGGTCCATTAGAAAAATTGCATGCATAAAAAAATCAATATAGCTCATGTAATATATAACTACTACTTGTATAAAAATTCACAAAGCATATCCCATGTATTTCATATAATCAATCTACTCAATCCTAATCAACCAAGGCATGGAAAATAGGGTATGCCTCATGGAAAACCAAGACCAAATGGCCATAATTATCAATCAGGGGAAACAAACCCTTGTGGTGTCTTATAGAGAAGGTATATAACCTTACACATAATCTAAAAACCCTTTTAATCAAATAATCCATAACTGTAATTTAATAAGAAAAAACACCAAATCATGAAAAACTGAAAACATGGGTATGTAGCACCAGATAAATGGTCTCTTATAGCACAACATGCACTCCAAGTACACGGCGTGTTCTACCATGCTATAATCCACCATGTGTTTAGATTTTAAATGTTTTTTGGTGATCAACTATGTATCTGATCATGTGACTAACAACATGGGTGGATGGAACATAAGTAGTACATTATGTGTCTACGGTGAACACACTGTGTATTATTACACTAGGAGCGAACCATGTAGTTCTAGATATGTTGAAGAACCTAGGTTAGAGAAAAAATTCAAGTACATGTCGTGTCGTAGGGTAAACAAACTGTGTGTGTGGGGTGTTATACAAATAGGATTGAAGAGGTACACACCCAATTTAAATATTAAGGGAACATGTTGTGTAGTGGTTCTACATGTCATGCAACCCTATTTTGTTAAACATGAATGCTTTCCTTCTCATGTTCCATTCTTTAACTTCTATGGTGAAGTACTTGATAATCTTAAACTGAAGTGTGTGATTGACCTTTTAGAGTCATGACACCAAGATGTACTATGGTGGTATTCCAGGTACAGGGTGATGATTAGACACCAGAAATGGTAGATTAGGGACTACCAGTAGATCCACCCATCATGCCCATATTTGGACAAGTTTTCCACAAGTACTTCACACCCTTCTTATTTAGGGTTGTCAGTGGTGATGTTAAGAATTAAAAGGAAAATATAATGAATCTGTAGCAACCATCTAGTCCTAGAAAACTTCGTACCTAAATGAAATTCTTCAACTACTCCCTAGAAACTACTTCTGTAACATTCTCTAGGTCTACCGATACTCTTGTCTCGGAGATAACATGACCCAAGAAGTGAATTTGGCCCATCAAAAAGTGGCACATTGAGAGTATAGAATATACATAATTCTCTCTCATTTTACTCAATATGTTCTCAAGATGGCTGGCATGGTCATGTCGATTGTGATAGTACACCAGGATATCATCCACAAAGACTACCACAAAATAATCCATGTAAGGATGGAAGACTCAGTTCGTCACTTCCATGAAAACTTCCACCACGTTCGTGAGACCGAATGATATAACCAAATACTAAAATATAAAATACCTACTATAAAAGGCTGTAAGAGGTAAATATGATGGTGTAACACGCAAATGATGATGACTGAATCTCAAGTCAATCTTCGAGAACACCCAGGCTCCTTGAAGCTGATCAAATATATCATTATTCCTTGGAAAGGGATATGGGTTCTTGACCATCAAATAGTTAATCTGCCTATAATCCATAGATATTCTAAGGGCATCATCCACATTCTTCTAAAAAAGGATTGGAGACTCCCATGATGAATTATTGGGTCATATGGAACCCTTTTTCTGCAACTCCTCCAACTACTTATTGATGTCCTGTAACTCTGGTGTATCCATCATATAAAAAGGAATAGACACCAGTGCTGCTCCTGGCACAAGATCAATAGGGAAATCCTGATATTTCTAGAGAGGTAAACTTGAAAATTTATCTGGAAATACATCTATAAAACGATCCTCCACTGGATAAAATCCCTATGAGAAGTCCCTTGATTATCTGTTTTTAAACAACAAATTTGGGCTGTAATTCCTCCTAACCCATGATGATCAAGTCCAACTCTTCTCTCCAAGAGATCAAATTTTACCTTGTGAAGAAATGACCCACTCTCTAGGGATATAAAACTCACCCTATGGTGATAGGTGTAAATAATGGACTGTAAAGAGACCAACCGGTCCATTCTGAGAATTACATCGATGGCTATCATCTCTAAGAAATAGAGGTCCTAGAAGAAGTGACACCCACAATCCTTGTGGGGGAACTCCTTGCACTGATGTACACTAGCCATCATAATCCCTACTTGAGTTTCTAGCATCATAACTTTCTCATAAGTAATGATACACATACCAATTTCTGCACTACAATAAAATATATAAAAATATGGGAATCCACTATATCAAATAAAGACAATGCTAAAACTGAGGCAACTAGAATCTTACCTCTAACCATAGTGGGTTCGGGATCTTTCCCCCATTGTTTCTACTCCACTAAAAAATTATGGCATGTATCGTAGCCCCGAGATCCTCCCGGACTACCCTAAGATAATCCACCCTCTCGTCGTTGAAAACCTATTGTATGGCTACCCTGACCATGACCTCCTCCTTAGCCTTAATGGACCAAGGAACTCCAATTCTATGATGGATGAGAAACTGGTGGTCCTAATTTTAATAATGGAGTCATAATAGATCCTATCTCACTTTCTTCTAGTGAGAACATCCAGCAAAAACAAAAAATATCACCTATCTCACCACAAGATCGGTACTGAAATGGGTCCTTTAGGAAATGGGATCTAATATTCCAACTCATCCCACAAAAGTAGCATATCTCTTAGATAGATGAAGAAAAATCTCATGGAAGTGCTCTATGGAACTTCCTACTATTTATCGATGGAGTACCAGCCCTGGATGCAGAACCACCTTGGCTCATAGATCCCAACTCCCTTAGATTTCACTTGATATTCAACACATGGTTTAATATATCAGTCCCCACAGTCAGCCTAAAAACATTCACCTTTGATCAGATGTCATAACTGTGACCATCCTCAAATATCATATCCAAATGATACTCATCACCTCCAATAATAGGTGTGAATAACTGAATCACTTTAAAGCGAGAGGAATAATCCATCACCGAAAGAGCACTCTACTCTAAATGAATAAACAATTGAAATTATCTAGCCCTCAACGTATCAGGGTAGAAGTAATCATTGGAGGTCCTATAAAACTTTTCCCAATCCATATCCTAATGGTGTACCACCTGTGAGATAACATCCCACTATCTCTTGGTAGAATCATGTATCATGTATTTCGTGAGCTTCTCCCTCGTCTCCGAAGGCATCTCCTGATGCTCAAAGATAGAAAGCATGGCCTCCAACCATGACTCTACAACTTATAGTACTCCATCCCTTGAAAAAGTGTGAGGATTATATAGTGGGAACACCCTTTTCAACTTCACCATAGCTGGGGAAGAATGTAGTACTCCATAAAAAGTATGTATCAACATTAAAAGGCTTTCACAGAACTGTGAATTTCCACCCGCATATAGTATAAAAAAAGGTTCCATGATGGGAATGATGGTAGGATATGTTTCTATTCCCTAACCTACCATTTAAGGTGTATGATCATCACCCCATACCTGGAGTAGAAATGGAGGACTTCTTGGTGACATGACTCTAAATGTTCAAGCACACACATCAGTTTAATATTATCAAGGACTGCAACTTAGAAGCACATGAAATGAATAAGAAAAAGGAAGGATTCGTGTTTTACAAAAGAGGGTTACATGGTGTGTTGAACCACTACACAACGTGTTCCCTTAAGCATTAATATGGAATTGTACCTCGATGAACATGGTCATGTTAAACCCCATACACACGACATGCTTATCCTGTGACACAATGTGTACTTGAATTTTCTCACAAGCCAGGTTCTACTACATAGATAGAAATACATGATTCTATCCCAGTGTAACACTACACATAGTTTTCACCCTAGAAATCATTTATACTAATTATGTTCCAACCACCCATTTCATTAGTTACACGGTCAAATACATGACCGATCACCACACAACATGTACAAGCTAGACATAACATGTATCACCTGAATTTCATCCACCCGTATCATTAGTCACATGGTTGGATACATGGACTCTTATAACACGACATGTATTCCAAGTACACAACGTGTTCTATGAATCTTTTATCAACCCCATGCCTCTTCCCACAAAGTCAGTCACATGGTCAACAACTACACAACATTTACATATTGTACACAGTATGTACATTAGAAATGATGTTTCTTCCAGAATAGAAGAACACACGATGTATGTTCATGACATCACATACTGTGTCATCTTGGTTTCTGGATAGTAAGCCTCTAAAACTTATCTGGAACCCTTAAAAATGTAAAATATGACCAAGGAATTCCACGTTCTAATCCATGTGAGCCCATTTTATTTGCAAATTGAATTTGTAATCCTTATTCATGTCATATAATAACAGAATTCAATTAATGTTCCAACATGATCCACTAAATTTCGATCCAAGAGGGCCCATAACACCTTTTGGACCAAAGATTGGAATGAATCCAAATTAAAATTTATATATACCAATAATGTATCGAAATTGATGGTATTCAATCACGACATCTATCACAACAGTATGCATATCTTGCACAACATCTGTCACAACTCCATACAATCAGTAATGCGTCCTAAATGTCATGAAAATAATGCATCCCATGTGATATCTAAGAAGTACATATATGATGCATGAGATATAAGACCCTCATATCAATAGGTTTTAATAGAATTGGAACTTAATAATATCAAAAATAACCACCCCAAACAATGGAATAACCCAATAGTGAAATCAAATAAACTGTTACAATTGAATAAACCAGAACAATTTCAGTATTGGCTTTTCCATTTACATGAGATAGCTACTCCCGGAGAAAGATTATTACGAACTAACTATTTCTTCTTATACCATCTATTGGATCCAAATAGTATGGAAAATCAAAAAATAATCACTTTTTATATTACTTTTTAATGTCTTGATTCTGGGTACTTCCCAAAGGTACCTTGAACTCGGTTGGACACATGACCTCAAACGCATTTCCGCAAACACTAGAGGTTGCCGACTTTCTATGAGGGACACAATGTGATAATAAGGAAACTATTCCCTCATTAGAAGAGTATAAACATTAGAAAAACCATTAGTAAACAATAGAAAAAGTAGTAATTCCATAAAAAAAAAGTAAAACTCAACACTGATAGTAATATAAAAACTGGAGCATATATAAATGATGCATGTAGCATGTGTCTATGAAAGAAACCAAAAAAGTCACAGTTCTTGAAATAATATACTAAATCCAAAGTAATTAAAAGTAGTAAAATTCAACAGTATCGGAAGCCTCATCATGGTCACATGCTCTCCAGCTCCAACTTCAATCAAGTACCTGATGAAGAAGGGTGATTTCCCTTATCCACACATGTAACCATAAAATATGACTGGGTCCGAAAACATTACCCGAACAGGGTGTGAGAAGAATCCTAGTATTAAACAACCAAAAGATATGTGTCTAACTATCAGTGAATATATATATTTAGTAGTTAATAAGTAGAAATAAAGTAATAAATTATGGATTACTGAAAAGTAAATAGCCTGACAGTTTTCAATTACATCCATTTAAAATTCATTATTCTTCCATTGAATCATGTAACCCTTGGGATCTAGCCAATGCTATGTATCCCCTATGTAGTAGTAACAACAAAAATCTTAGAAAACCATCTTATAAGATAAGTAAGACTGAGTCCAAGCTTGTTTTTTGTCTTTGAAGACTCGTCATTATCATTCAATTATTCAATAATGACCATTTTTGGAATGTTCTCATACTCTAATCCCCCTATCCTAACATAATAACAAATAATTTAATAACTACCACCTAGGTATCCCTGACAGTATAACCCTTCTGGTCTAACATAGCACTAATCATTTACAAACAACCACCTGGGTATCTCACACTATAAATACCCCTTGGTCAACATAACATCAAAAAATTATTACCGAACACCTTGAATCTCTCACAGTCATTACCCCCTTTTTTAACATGACAATAATTCATTAAATAACAACCTTCTAGGTAGCTCTAATTGTTTATCCCCCCTGATCTGACATAAAAAAAATTCAAACATAAACGACCATACCTCAGAAATCTCTCAAAGTGAACTTTACCTTGGTCAAACATCCTTAATGCATGTACGAACCATCTCAAAAATCATTAACTCCACTCTAACAACACGAGGCATGAAAAACAAGGCAAGCCTAATGAGAATTATATAATAAAGAACCATAATCAATCAAACAAGGGAAACACACCCACATGGTGTCCCATAAACAACGTATCTAACCTCACTCATATGCAATAACACATTATCATACTACCAAACCATAATAGGTAATAATAAGGTTCTAATTCCAAACACGCAATAACCCAAAACCTAGGTATATTGAACTTTTATCATAGACAATCCAAATAAAATCATCTAAAGGAACAAACCACCTACATTGATGTTGTATGATCAATAATCTTGAACGTTACCCCTTGAATAAGCCTAGAATTGTGTATATCTACAAAAGGTGAAAACTTTTGAACCCGGAATTACTCTCAAGAGAGGAGGAATCAATAATAAATGATATATTGGAGTTGAAAACTCACATGTGGGATTCCAACGCACCTGAAGGCATCTCTAACGGAGGTAAGATGGAGAATTGGGAGGGGTTCAGAGTTTGTTATCCCTTCTGTCACTCTCTTGTTCAAACGAAGGGGAGAAGAAGACATTTCCAAGGATGAGACACAACCCCACTCTGATTTATAAAATAAAATAAACTATATGGCATGTTCGTTAAATTTACCTTCCATGTATTAGTCATAACAACCCTCTCCTTAAGCGGTCTTCCATGTCACCTAGACGACCATGTATATAGTCGTTACACGGCCAATATGCAGCTGAACGCGGTACCCAGGTAAACTACGTGTACTGAGAAAATTCCAATTGCTTATTTTTTTCCTTTAAAAAAACTGAAATCAAGATCCATATGTGAAATAAAGATCTAAATTCTTACCATTATCTTGTTTCCGAGGACTTTTTATATTTCATCAAAAAAATTTACCAACTTCTCCTCATACGAGAGGTCATTCTCAAGTAGTATCATCTCTACATTCCATACATGTGAGGGGTAAGGTATATAATTCCTCAAGAGAGATACATCGAACATGTAATGAACCTGATCATTATTTAGTGAAATTGATATCCTAATTCCACTACTTCATTGAGATCAAGGATCTCAAAAGGGATAATGTATGTTGGGTTAATATTCTATTTCATTCCAAAAATCCCGAATCCCTTCCATGGTGATATTAGAATAATGACTTCGTCTCCAACTTCATACTCCAAATCCTTTCGACAGTTTTCAACATTGATTTTTTTTGAATCTAAGAACCTTTTATGTGTTTTTGTACGGATTGAATCTTATTAGTAGTCTCTTTCACAAGATATGATTGATATATAATTTTTTTTCCATCTTCATCCCAATATATTGTATTTCTAAATATCTTTCCACACAAAACATCATATAGAGGCATCTGAATACTCAAATTGATATTATTGTTGTATGAGAACTCAACCAATGTGAGATGATTACCCCATACACATTTTAATTTAATTTACTAGGCCTTTAACCTTTACTCGAGTGTATAAATAGTCCTTTTAGATGTGGGAGGTTAATTTTATTTATAATGTGGTGTCATTGCAATAAGTATCAGTAAATCCTACGATGATCTAGGAAGTAGTTTCTTGGGAACACCATATAATTTTAATTAATTCAATATATTCGTAATTATTATAGTCTATTATCATAAGATCATATTATGATACTCTTATATAAGAGCCCCATTGAACACCTATACTAGGATTGAAAATAATTTGTTATAGACTTTTCACTATTAGGTGTCATTTGACTACCATATAAGTAATTTAATTAGTACATATGTTATTTGGTTTTTTGTGGATGGAATGATTCGTCATTTTTTATTATTATCTTCTTGGTTTGGATTTTTTTATTGATTTAGTGGATTATGATAATCGGTTTTGGTTTTAGGTAGTTACTTCATAAAAAGTATAACTATACAACACATGATCCCAATTTAGTGTTCTCTCAAATGGTGTGGTGGAATTACCTAATGTTTGAATGATTTATGGTCTTCCAAGATCACAATATAATGAGGTACATCTTCACATAGGGGGTTTTTGAATATGCATCAGTGGGGGTGGATGACAATATTATAGGACTACGACTTCAAGGTCTCCTATACCCTAAGGAAATGGAATGTTGTAATATGTTCACACACAATATCATGAGATTTTTTAGCCCTCTTTTTATTAATTGAGATAAGTTTAATATAAATATAATTTATTTACAAATTTTTTTATATATTTTAAATTATTATTTATAAATGGAATTGTGTGTATTTGATAAGCATCTCCCAAATATTTTTGGGTTTGATTATTTTTTTCCTTTTATAGGATAGACTTTTTTATTGAGGGTGTAAATCCTTTGAGATATATTTAATACAATTACCTTTCCATTATTAGACTTTTATATAATTTTTTATAGTGCATTGGATGTATTTTGAGTATGTTTAGAGGTTTTTTTTAAGGAATAGGGGACATGAATGACACTCTTGTCCCTAAAAGGCCTATGGTTGAGGCTATTGTAATAGCCTTTTCTACCCTATGGCTATGGTGAAATCCATATATATGTTATGGTCATTGTGGTTTGAAATTTTATTTTCGGTCGTTGCATTTAACTATTATATAACTAGGATTTTTTTTGTTTTAGTGATCATGGATCTGGGGTGATAATGGATGGAGTTCCAAAACATCATTGTGGGTTTATAAGGGAATTCCTTAGTTTGATCTGTTACAAACATGTTAGGTTTTGAAATTCTTATTTTTAAAAAGATGAATTAATATAAAAGAATGCATAAGAGAGATTATTTGATGGAATTATAATTCAAATTATATTGATTGATACTGGTAAACTAATATATTTATATGATTAGTGTTGATTTTTTAAAAGTTTTCAATGTTTGTTTTTTCCTCAGTTAGCAAGGGAGAAGTTGTAGTTGCTGAGGAATTGGTGGTTTGGAATATTATATAGTTTGTATTTTTTTCTATTTATGAGGGGTTGAAATTGTATTGTGGTAGTCTTATGGGTTGGTGTCTTATTCTTTGATGTAGTTATTGTAGTGGTTAGCTGTGTGATGTGGGTATTGTTACATAGATGGCTATTGGTGTTGAATGTTATCATAAATGATGACGTGGTACTGATTATGGGATAACATTTACTATTTAATTTTCTGTAATGAACTATAAAAAGTTGACACGAATCGAGTAATGGTTGAGCTAAATATGGGTGACATCTAATGTATGGGTTTTAATCAAATATATAATTTAATTGTAAAATGAATGTAATATGGAAAATAAATGATAAATAAATAAATTTATAAATTAAGTGGTTATTGAAACTATTTTAATGTTGGTGTTGGTTTGAATGATTGACTAGTTTTGTGGTAGATCTGGTTGCAACTACTAGTTTATTGTAGTGATCATGCAGGGATGGTTATAGACATAGTATTTTTTATTTTGATAAAAATAATTAAGATAGTTTTTTTTTGGTTTTACTATATGTTGTATTTTATTTTTATTTCATATGTAGACCTCTTGTTTTGGATAACCTTAACTATTCCAAGATGTTTTGGGTTTTAGGTGTTTTCCCTAAACTCTACGATGGATATGGAACATAATACTTACTACTCCTTATTCCACACATTCCCTTCTAGATGTAGTGTAATATATGACAGATCAAAGTTTGTAAAAGAATACAGGCTATAAAGGATTGATTTTTTAGATGTGATATAATGGATAACGTTATTATGTGGAAATGACAAAGTTACATTATGTGTATTATGTGTGATAGTAGGAGGAAAAGTGATTGATGTCCTCCATGTCCTTGATAAAATACTATGATAAATATGTGATAAAGTTGTGATATGTGCTATAAAGTGTTATATGGTATTTTGTGGTAAATATGTTATGATTGTGGTGATTGGTCTCTTGTATGTGGCATATGGTTCTTATATGGGATGTGATGTTTGATTTTGTGGCTATTGATGGGATGTAATCATAGAAAATTTTCCATTAGGGTGTGAAAGTGGAAAACTAGTGAATAAGTTGTTTTAAGTTACCATCATGCTATATTTTTTCAATATTATGATATTATTCATAGTCGTTTTATTGAGTGAGGGAGACTTAATGAGAATGGGTGGAAGTTAACCTAATTTATTTGAATTAGATTTCATTTTATTTAATAGGGAATTAATATGCATTATCTACAACTTCATTTGAGGTCTGGAAGAAGATCCTTTTGAGTATACTTGTATTCTCACCCATATATAAATATAAATATATTTTATAGGGTTCAAAAATTAATTTAGTTACCACGAGATTGATGAATATCTTGGATATTAGGGGGTTTTCCATGTTTCCTGAATATTAATGTACTTTTGGAATTTTATTTTTGGATACTTTATTCTCAATCAAATTTTATATCTCATGAGATCTTAAGAGTAATATTTTTATTTTGGTGATTATCGGGGATTTTCATTATATATATTCATAGGATTATGTGGTTAATACCTTATATTTTTGTGATTTATACCCTTGGAGCTAGTGAATGAGTTCTGACATATTGGAGGCAGGCATTGTGGATCACCATCATATTCATTTCATTCCTTTGAGGCTTTCCCAATGGGGGAAGTTTATGGAATATATTCGAACACTTATATAATAATATTTATTATTTTTTAATAGTAATGATCTCATATCATTTCCTAAAAAAATTATTTAAATGATATTAGAACATATTTCCTATATCATAAATTCTAAATGAATCCTCTTATAACATCATCAAACCGAGAATGATAAAATATTATTCTGATAAAATAGATATTATGTTCACTTTACTTTAGAATATATAGTTATTTAAATATTAATTTATCTTGAATTAATATTTATCTTACAATATTAAAATTACATATGATAAATCAATATTATTTTCATTACCCTTCTAATAATTAAATATGATAATAAATTAAACTCACATTTTATAAATTTTATTATATCATAATTTAATTTGATGATCAATTATTGTTAAGAAAATATTATTCCACTAGTTGGGGATGAATTTATTCTCAATATTAAATTCAATAATTTTTAATGAGTTTTTTAATAGACTTAGTAGGTTACCCTCAATTCCCCATTGGTAGTGTAAATAGGTAAAAAATACCTAAATTCTATGATTGGAATATTACAACAAATTAAGGAACTCATATAGGAAGATCTTTGTATAAGAACAAAAATATCATCCAACAAAATATACTAGGTAATATAATAACTTTTAAATCAAAATTCCATATATTAGTTTTTATATTTATGTCATCACCCTATATTCACAATTTATGTTTCATTGACATAAATAAGTGAATAGATCTATAAAATATTATAAATATTTATTTTTTAGGAAGTTCCAAATCAATAAAAGGTCCATAGATATAATCTTCCATTAACATGGAAGGTAAATATCATTTCATGACTATTCAACTAATTTCTTGCCACTTATGTTTCACCTGAAATATTCTACCATTTTATAAGACTATATTATAATCGTTATCTTTAATATATCATATTACATGTTTCATGAAACATTATAATTTTAATCTCATGTTTATGGACTAATTCACACATTTACAAATATGAATATTCAATAATACACAAATCTTGTGTTATTCTTATTGACATTCTTATCCTTATAATCTCTCATAATGGAAATCATAAAGTGTGAACATAATGAGAGAATCCTTAATACTGAATATACACCGAAACCGAATACATAAACATCATTTGTGTCCAGTGATATAGATTTATCTTGATCACATGAAATATTGATTTAAAAATATGTTTATATCATGTCTAGGATCTCTTTATAGTGAGGAAATTTGATAACACATTGATATGAAAGATAGTATAAAGTCATTATCACTCTAAAGTTATATGGTAGAATAATTACTATGCTGTTAAGAATAACAAAAATAATATATATATATATATATATTATGTTCATAAAAATTACCAATTTAGCTGTTTATAGGGAATCAACTTCACCGGCCTCCCTATTACATTATAGAAAATATCAAACATCTCTCAACCTACAAGGTTTTATAAGATATAAATTCATTTATGGTACTGGATTTAGTCAATGGGTTTTCACATATTCCACTATATTAATTCTTCTCATTAAGAATTTAACTTTTCAGTAAAATCCACTCATGAGTTGAAATCAGCAAGTATATTCCTTTCATTTCTCTATAATAATATTTAGATATTTTCTAGATCCACTACTATAATATTAATAACATATAAATTTAATATATATTGATATTTGTTCAGTAAAATTCCAAAACTAGGGAAAGATACTTAAAAAATATACAGCTTCTTTAATTCCATTAGATTCCAAAAACTTCTCAATATTTGTAGATAAAGATACAACCAAATTTAATATATTTTTAACTCATAGAATGACTCTAACATGACTCTCTATTAAAATGATCTATTGGGAGACTATTTTTTGTTTCCCTTAATAACTAGCATTCCTTCAATTCCACTTACTAGGAATATATCCCCTATACTTTCTCAATTACCATTAGATTAATTATACAACATCCTCATTAAATTCTCCATTATATAATTAAACTTTTGTATCATATTTATTCATGGAAAAGGTTAAAACTCAGTTCTTATCATTCATAGACTTTATAACTCATTTATGAAGCCTAAACTTTTTTACTAACCATCATAGTCCCCTCTTGGGTCTTACTACAACATCATAGAGATACTCATTCCATATGGCATAAAAAATAATAAACTCTTAAATTATTTCATTTATTTATTTTTCAACACCTTTTCATTATATGTAATATGACTTGTACTATGAAAGCCCACTAATTATTTTCTTATAATCCCTGTTCACTAGAATGTGGTTCAATTTTATAATTAATTGATTATTAAAGTGATTTTTCATATTGGTCATAGTTTTCAGAAATAATAATATTTTTCCACATGTTAACAATATATTTCATATAAAAAACCACAATGCCCCCACTATCTATTTATATACACATGGAAATTTAATAATCCCTTGATTAAATGACATCATTAACAAATAAATATATCATTGTATAATTTAATAAAAATCATATATGATATAATGGAATCCGGGATTTAAAATTGATTTTTACATTGATATTGGATAAAATGTTCTGATGATATAATTTTGTTTGACTAGTCTTATAAATTTATCATAATAATTTTTTATAGTTAATATCTTTTACCATAAATATGAAGATTTATCTTGAATACCCATTTTGACCTAGTGGTATTATATTAGCTCGAGATACAATAAAAATTATTAATTTATTTTTCTATAGATAATCATTTTTCTAAACTCATTTATGCCATTTTATATTATTTTAAAATATAATTCTTTCTTATAGGATACAGATTTGTTATTAAAATTGAATATTATATCACCTTTTAAAATGAAATGAAAACCATATCCCTTTATTCATTAGAATATATTATTGAACTATAAAATTTCTTTATCTCAAGAATAACTACTCCCACTATGTCATTGGATTTAATTTTCCAATATAAACTTATGAATTTTGATCATTTACTTTATTAAATTAAAAAATACATCAAGTAAATGAAATATGGTTGTTTCAATTAATATGAATACATATTTTTTCGTTTAACAATCAAACATCAACCATAGGTATTGTAATATCCTTTGTGACATGGATAATTTCTAAGATTCACAATGTTCTTCTATTGATGAAATAATATTTTTGAAATAATCAATAATAAATGGTTTTCAGCTAAAAAACATTTTTATATGACATATAATATATATTTCATATTATAATTTATACGGTATCCATTTTTCATTCCAATTATCATATAGTTAATTGTTAATATTGTAAATTTTCATATATTTATCAAAGGGAATAATACAATATTTTAAAGACTAATAGGACTCCCCATAATTCCCCTTTTTTTTACTCAGGACATGACTCTGATGTATGTAGATAAATGAGAGTTTATGAATAAAAAAACTCTACATTTAGTGTTCGATGAATTTATGATGAAGATATTTTCTTATTAAACATCATAAAGGAACATTTTATTCTTATCAAGCTCATCATTTAATAATCATTTTCATTTAGTAAATAAATTAATAGAGTCTCATGATTTTAATATATTTACCTCAATATTTTCAATAGAATAATTCACACATATTTTTTTGAACTAATTTTATAATTTTTGTCACTATATAATCCTTTAGTGTCGAAAAGGATTCTTTATGTTATAATTCCTTTCAAGTAATCGTGTCATGTACCAAAGCTTTTTATATATAAATAATAAATGAAAACTTCTTATTATATCCAATAAATTTACTTCTTATTTTACTTGACCAAGAAATATTTTACCAAAAATGGGTTATATTTGAGTCATATAGTTCATATTCATCATTAATTATTGATATTAGATATTTGTGATTAATATATATTTTAACTATAAATTAAGTATGATATTTCATAAAAATATTCATTTAAAACCTGAAATAATTTTCCAATGAGTATTAAACTCAACTATTATAATTTTATTGAGAACTCAAAAAAAATATATTAATATTTCAAGGATAGAAGAATAATTTCATGAAGAAAGTTATGTTTTTATATTCTCAATTTGACTTAGATGTTATTCTCTATAAAGAAAATGAATATTCAATTAAATCTTGTAATCTTTCTAGTCTTCCTTTGTTTCTATATTTTGATAAAAATATGTGACCCATATATTTTATTTAATATACATGAAGTGAAATATAAATTTAATATGAAACTATTAATATACTAGATACATAATATATAACTTATTTATTAATTAATTTATTATAGTTATCCTTATAGTGACCTATATTTCTATATATGATGTAAATAACAAATATTTCATTACTCAACCATTGAATCATCTATTTATTTAATGAAAATTTCAAATAGAGCATTGAAATTAAACATGTTATTGTATTTAAAACCATTCCCCACAACACATTAACTATAATGATTTAAGATCCAAATTCTAATATTTTCATATCAACATGGAGAACCATAGTTAAAATATTCTTTAGTATATTCTTCATATTTTTAATTTTAATTTTCATAATTATAATATAGAATTTGGATTCTATGTATGAAAGAATAAAATTCATGAAGCATTAATTATCAATATGAAACTGAAACATTGTAAATTTATAGAGGTACATTCTCTTTTTTAGTTATTCATCACAAGTAATATATCCATATTTGAGTCTACAAAGGTACAATGTATTTATAATATCATTTATAATTTTATTCTCATTATCCATATAGTGTTCATAGACATGATTCAATATATTATTTCCATCAAAATACTGATACTTCAATATCATACCACAGTACATAATGTATATCATGACACATTGAAAATATTAGGCATTATCCATGTGCCACCCCTATGTATCTTTCTCACTCAAAAAAATTCAATGAGGTAGTTGACCTGGTATAGGAAATTCCAGAAAAAAATATGGTTTTCATGTGGCTGTACTATCCATGTACCTGTATTCTTCCATTGGAAATTTATTCTAGTAAGGGAATTCGTTTTATTTAAAACTGATCATAATAATTCATTGTTTTTACTTCCAATTTTAAACTATAAAATAAATAAATTATACTGTACTTTATCTTGACCATTGGCTATTCCGTTAACTAAGATAATAAATTTTCCCACAATTTTGTAAAATCCCAACATCCCCCTCCCTTAGATTTATAATATCTACTCAAATGCATATTCTAGTTGCAAGGATATATATTTTTATTCTCATAACCTAAATGAAGGAATTGTCAAATTTTTGATTTTTTTAGTATGATATAATATTTACAATAGCTCTAAAATTTTGGTACATGAATTGTTGACTAAACTTTCCAATCCTAAAATTTATACTACAATTTCATCAACACTTTACTCAAAGGTAATATTGGAAATGAAACACCTATGGTTTGAATAACATTTAAATAATCAAACCCTTTTTAAATTTTGAATACATTGAAACGAAATAACTTAAGAAGACAACATTATATGAATCTTTAAAACCCAATGAATATTTTAAAATAAATTTATAAGGTTTTAGGTACACCATTCCAAAACAAAATGGTTTATAATAGGAAATATGTCTCAAGGGATGAAAATTTGAGAAAATAAACTCTTCTTATTGATATTTTATATTTGAATGCACTCTGACCTCCCGAATAAAAAAAAAGTTTTTAATAACATATTTCAAAACAATATTCATACCTTACCAGATTTACAATTATAATTTATCATCATTGTGTATAAATTTTTTTTTACTTATTTTCCAACATCGTGTGTTTTTAATATTCAACGTTTAAACTAGTTTCATAAGAGTGGTATTAGTACCCATATATATTCCAAAAATAATCACAAAAATATTATTAAATATACTATAATGGATTAATTTTAATGATTTATAAAGTTCAAATTTTCTTTGATAAGTGTTTCATTCTTTATGATGGAAAATTAAATCTAAAATAAGCTTACTTAAATGATTTTTATACCAATAAATGAGTTTTTCATAATTAATCTAGTTAAATATAGATATATACATTATAGAATTAAAAATTTATTAAAATTTATATAAATATATCATATTTTACTTTTATTTATGTTTTTATATCCTTCCTTTATATAATTATATATAATTTTTCATGTAGGTGGTCAAACCAATCGAGACATTAAAATATCAAGATTAATGGATCATTCTACGGTGACTATGAAGAAATATAATTATAATAATAGATTAATTATATAATTTAGTATTAATTGGTATGATATATTAGAATTAAAAAGTAGTATATGTGATGGTCGTGAAAAAATTACTGAGAATGAATAATGTTTTTCCTTCATACATTGGTTTATCATTCATGTAATGTCCCCCAATCTGGAATTATCCCACGTGGAAAGAAAATGTTGGTTACGAGACTTTAAAAATGCCTCCCCATACGCTAGGCTGCTGACTAGAAGTGGAAGTGTGATAAATATAGTGGGGAGACTATACCCCCTGACATAGAGTTAAAATAGATAAAAAATAAACAATATAAGTAAATATCAGAGTAATTGAAACGTACAAAAAAATATCATTCAAATGAAAAATAAAAGAATAACCTAACAAAAAAATAAGTGTGAATCACGTAATGATAGAATGAATGAATGTATATTCCAAATTGAATATCAGGAAAATAATATAATCATCTAAAAAAATAAACTCAAAGAACCCAGTCCTAAACACCATGTCTGTTTGGTCCCCAAACTCTAGCCCATCTTGAAAACAAAAATAAAAAACATAGTTCATTTCTCTTGTTCAAAACTTTATCCATATAATATTTTCTAGTACCAAACGACATCCCATGTAGGTTGTTATTAAAATTCATTAGGTCTACACAACCTTTTATAAACAAAACAAATCTGAGAGTAATTATATGAAATAAAAAGATAAATAAATGTATTAATTAATCAATTAACACAATACAATAATAAATATGGCTGGAAATATTTCTTGAATGACTCTGATCACATAACAAAAACTGTTCCATCCATATCCATATATCAAATTAACCTCCATTATTACCATGTTGGTATTTCTTTGGGAATGTATAAAAACTATACAAACCATATTAATATATGCATGAAAAGATAACATATATATGGGCCAAGCCTGTAATAAATTCATATCAGCATGTGAGGGGGAAGATTACTCTCAATATAAGCATTATAGCATGTTTCAGGGCATAGCCTAGTATATTATAATTTCTGATTGAGTTAATTTGTTCAGCAAGATTCACTAGGAATATCTTTCTATATAATAATTTCAACAAGATTCACTAGTCACTACCCACTGCATTTTAATTTTAGCATGAGACATCAATAGTTTAATCCTAATGGATCAATCCAATATTGCACATACTTCACAATTAAATAGACCACGGGGTTAAGTTTACACCCCCTACTGTTATCTTGTGATTAAAAAAAGTTACAAAAGTGTGACACCTATCAGGAATAAGGTTGAGAAGATCACAAGAAGAACATAAAACAACCAATGTCAAGATCAGAGGAAATTTTTTTTCCAATTATTTCCACCAAAATGAAGGAGAGTGAAAGAATAGAGGGGAAAACCTAAGAATATCAACTCAACAGCGATCAGATGTAGAAATAGATCATCCAGAATAAAAGAGAAGGCCCGGAATTCTCTTGTAATCCACCTAGGGTCGAGAGGATGGGATACAAAAAACGAATGAAAAAATAAATCATATGCATGTTCCACATAAACCCACTACTCATGATAAATACATGGTGTTTATTCCATTAACACATAATGTATTCTTTTTAAAGGTATATACCAAATAAATTCCACCTCAGGTTAATATTAATCCCAATATATATTTACACGACGTGTATTAGTTTCCTAACATGTAACTACTTCACATCATGAACCAGTTTATGATATGTGTTTGGTGGAAGTTACATGTCATGCAACATATACAAAACGTGTAATCGTTCAGAAAATTATTATCATCCTAGTTTATTCATAAGATCTCCAATCACCTTTAATCCTTTCCAAACCATGCTAAAAACTCATAAAACAATATATCCCATTATACATGGACATCATAAATTAAAATAAACATATATAATTGATCTTTATGAAATTTCCCCATTAACATCTCTCCCTCTACGAACATATATCATCCACAAAGGACCAATAAAAAACTCAATGTGGAATGTACTAGAAATGAGATAGTATCTTACAACCTATCCACAATATAACAAATTATCACCAAGATTCTCCAAGTATCACTATGGGATCCTGGAAGAAATTCTAGTCACTCTAATCGCATATCATAATCTCTTTTTCAGGTTTCATCCTAAATATGCACATTCCACAACTACACTCGATCGAAAGGAATCACCTATACTACAACATTCATATGGGTTTTTCTTGGGTAATACTATCAAAAATTGTATAGTGACATCATCCCATTTCCACTCATGAATGGGAGAAGGATTTAAAATCCTTGATGGAATCTGATGCTTGAATTTCATATTATAACTACTGAAACATACCACTACCAATCATACTACTTTACTCTTCATTCCTATCCACATGTACTATTTACAAATATTACAATAAATAATTTTCAAATTAGGATGTATCACCCATATTGAAGAATGATGATCATTCATTATCTCCACACACAATCTTGTAGGAACCCATACATGGACACATAATATAAGATAATTTCTATTTCCATGAGACCATCTTGACGGTGTCACACCACAATATAAATTGTCTATCAAAACAAATCCCTCTACATTAGAAAAATGTTCAATATTGATATATTATAAAATCATTGGTATAAATGATGTTGAATGTATAACTACTCATCCCTCTAACTCTAGAAAATATAGATGCATGTCTACAAAGAGTTCCATTCTCCTCCACTCGTCAGAAGACTCCCGGACTACCTTTTTCTGTGTCTTCCATTCAAAAAATAGGCATTGAAACTACGCATGTATGGTTTATAAGCCTACTGGATGTTGAAATACTATAGATACATGACCCAAATCCTCTTCCAAAGGTTCAGTTACAACTAAGAAAATATGTACCTAAGGATGATAAGGTTCATGTACACAAAAAAAAATCTCTCCCATAAGACAGTGACTCCAACATGTTTTGGTATTTACGACCTTAGCTTACTCCAGATCATGTTTATGGTAATTAATAAAATGTTGTCTTAGCTATTAGGGTCCACAAGAATCCACTCAATCCTACAGCATATAAACTAATTTGAGTCAAACTGTGGATACAATATATTAAACGGTATATGATTTACTCGACACAGGTAAATTGAGGATAGGTTCTATGGTCATCCTTCCTTTCATCTATTTAAAATGTCTCTCAAAAGTATCTAACAAAACAAACGTCACCTCTTTATTGTTCATCCCAGATATCGGTGTTTCCTAATGTGATATTTCTTGAATAAAACATCGATTATAACCTATTAAATCAAAAAACCTTTGTATCTCAAAGTCATTCTTGAGAAACTCCAAAGATACCATGACTGTAATTTTATATGGGTCCATTGACATACTAGACTCTGAGATGAAATTGAATAAGATGTTCACTTTATCAATCCAAAATCTGAATTTGGATAGATTGGTGTAAAGTCTATGCTCTCTCAATTTACTAATGATGATATCATGATGTTGGGAATGATATTCTACTAAAATAGACTACATTACAATGTCATAGAAGAAACCCACCACAAACTTATCCAAAAAGGATAAAATATCCGATTTATGAAGTCAATGATTACTAAAAAAGTATTTTTCAAACCAAAAGGTATCATTATGGACTCATAAAATCCATTCATACTCCTAAAATTATTCTAATATATGTATGAAGGTCTCACCCTTGGCTAGTGGTATCTAGATCATAGGCCGATCGTAGATAAGATCTTAGAACCTCCCAATAGATTGAATAGATCATTGATACATAGAAGGATAAATGATTCTTGAAGATCATCTAGATCAATCACTAATAATACACACATAATCTCAAAGTACGATCAACCTTCTTGTTTAAAATAACGGGATAACCCCATATATATGTACTAGTCTACATGAAAGCTTCAACTTCTGGTTGTTCCAAATAAACTTTTAACTATATAATCTCTATTTGTTCCATTCTATAAGGCATGAAAGAAACTATATTTTCTATTGGAATCAAATTGACTATGAATGTGATCCCTGACATGATCGGTAATCATAGTAATCTTAAGGAAATATATCTTGAAAAAAGTTTACATTCCACCATCATCATGAACAAAACAAGATATTTTAGTCTTGTGACAATCTAATATATACTAAACTGGTCCTACACAACCAACAATATAATCCCACTCAACCTGGTGAGAATAGATTCTTCCTTATAGAGATTGAAAGGAAACACTCCTATGGTAATAATCGATATGATCTTGGAATAAAACAAGTCAATCGACATCAACAATCGTATAAAAACCTTTCATTTACTACACAAAAAATTCCCAAAAGAAACAATAACCACCAATATCTAGAAAACAAAACATGTAAAATTTGATATTCTATGAACTCAATCGCAATGATGTAACAATGGTCATTACATCATCTAACATGTCTATATAAAGGACTATAAAGTTTTCATAAAATACAGGATAAAAAGGAATGTGATTCCCTTGTATCAAATACAATTCATGAAAGGGTATATGATACATGAATTGTATCTATAAATATAGAAGGTCCTAAATCCAAAATTTCTAGAGTAGTCTACATAGCCTCCAATAAATGATCCCCTCTTCCCAGGGATCCATCCTAAATCCCATAAGACATTCCCTCTACCTGGTTCTACCATTACAGCACCGGGGTTCTACATCACCTACCGTGACCAAAATGTACTATGGAACTCTAGCTACCTGACTACTGGGGAGTATCTGATTCCTTCCTAGACATAAATACCCATCTGGATCCCCTACCACCACTATTATTCTAAATGATCGAAAAAAACCTCTAGAGGTGGCCCATACTACCATAAGAAAGAAACTCCAAATAGGGGTATGCACATTGATGTTTCCTGTAGTCCACCTTTCCACAATGATATTACTGCAATAGAACACAATCCTGATTTTTTTTTCACTGCCCTTAATTATCTATCTTCTATTTCCTTGGTGGAAACAATCATAGAAACCCTTCATTCCACTAGAAGAATAGTAACCAGTTCACCCTGTTGAAACATCCAAGATTCATCCCAGGGCCTCTCTCTGATTCCATTCCATGATATGTTTTTGATTCCTCATACCCTCAAATAATACTTAGATGAGAAACATTTATCTATATTCTAATCTCATAGTAGAGGATATACTTAAAACAAATCACCCAGGAGATCCCCCCCAACTACTATAGATAGCGCAAATCACTATAGGTCAGTGAAGTATTTGACAAAGTGAAAAACTAGAATGCCCCCATTATTCTGGTGCATGAACTCACAAGACTTCTCATCCCATAATATATCAAGAATGAAATGTCCTAGTAACTTAATCACAATTTCCTTCAATGGTTACTCTTCCTGCATCCCAACATGTTTTTGAATATCCCACAAATGCGTGGCATGTCAATGAATCACATTTATAGCAAGCTCCACCCTTCTCTATATGGGTGTGAAGAGATGCATAAAGATTGTCTGGACTGAATACATTAATAAATTACCTTCCTAGATTCCTTACCTATTGAAAATAATAGTATTTTATTGCTAGAATTCTCTCGTCATCTTAGACATCAAAGGAACAGTTAAAAAAATCTCATGTTCCATGGATCACATGACCCTCAAGAAGTTTTCATGAATCTGGAGATCCATATGATCCTCAGGATATACCAGAAGCACTATAAAAGCAATAATAGAATTATAATTATTACTATTTTTATGAATCTCAACTAGAATATGATAAGGATATATTTTATCTACAATACATACACACTCTACAGAACACTAGATATAACAATACGGTCAACCGAAACAGGTGAAAATAAAATTGAACCACTGACTCATGGTCTCTCTGAACCCAGATTAAAAGTTTTTTAACATGACATATCTATTCATTAGTTTAATTTGTCAAATATAATAGGTATCTTATATCAATTTTCATATAGGAAATTGTAAAAATTGTGAAATAAATATGTCCCTATCATGAACAATACGTGTCAATATCTATCCTTATGTGAATATAATGATGTATGAATACTCATATCACACCATAATGATCTATGAGTGTAAAACTGAAGAAAAAATTTCATCACCGAAAATGTGAATCAACCAAGGTAAAATAACACTGACTATAACAAGAGAATAACAGAAACAACAATACCATTTTGGGGAACTCAGATTTTCCACATATATAGTTAGTCACTCCCATGCACAAGATCATTAACCAATCTCTATATATCCTAATTTTTTTCTTCCTTTACCAATTAGTAATGAAATTGAAAATAATAAATATATCCATTCATTCCACTTTGTAATATCCCCCAATATGGAAGTCCCTCATGTGGTTAAAAAAAGGCAGGTTATGATACCTCAAGAGCGCCTAATTGTATACTAAATGCTACCGACTAAAAGAGAGGGTGTGATTACTATATTTGGGGATAATATACCCCCTAGTATAGAGATAAAATGAATTCAAAATAATCCATATATACATATATAAGAGTAACTTAAAAATAGAGAATCAAAATATCATACAACTATAAAATAATTAAACTAATCTAAAATAAAATAATTATGAACCATTTAATGATAGGATGGATGTATCTTGATGTAAAACATAAGGAAAAACAAATAAATGAATCATCTCATCCAAATAAAATAAAAAATCTTGATCCATAACCTCAGGTTGGTCCCATCTCCAAACTCCAAACCATCCATCAAAATGGAAATGAACAACATGGTCCCATACCATTGTCCAAACCTGAATCAATCTAATTTTCTCATGTAAAAAATGGAATCCCACATATGGTGTGAGAAAAACCAATTGGTTGACCCCACCATGTAGAATCTAAATCAGTCTAATAATAATTTTATGTAATATAGTGATAAATATGTTTAGTAATTTATCAAATATTAAAACCCATCAGTCAAATTGCAATGACACCACACCAAAATTTCAATGAGCACATAACTAAACCTTTCTTACCATATCCATATATCCAATTAACCTACTTCAGTTTCTTGTTAGTATGTCTCTGAGAATGTATAAAAACTATGCCAACCATATCCAAATATGCAGAGTAAAATCAAACAAATATAGTCAGATACAAATATATAATAAATTCATCATGGAACGATGAAGAGGCTGCTCAATATAATAATTACGACATGTTTCAAGGTAGACCAGTATAAAATAATTTCAACATTAGTCACAGGGAATAGCTTGATATATAAGAATTTCAACATGTTCCACTAGGCATAGTCTGTTATATAATCATTTTAGCATGAGTCACTAATAATATACCACTATAAAAGCATTTTGGAATGAGTCAGTGGGAATACCCTGATACATAAGTACTTAAACATTAACACAACAATTCATAAAAATAAGGATATCAAAATATAACATTATAATCCTCAATTGATAATTATGAAAAAATACCATTTTTTATTCAATTAAACTTTAATTTATATGTAAAATCATCAACAACCATATCAATATCCCAAAAGATATTTCCAAATTGATTATATACTAAGAAATAACTTATACTCTCATGGTATGCTAAATATTATTTAAGATATTAGCGAAGTTTATATTATTAAAAGGATTACTCACCCAATGGGTAGCCATAAGTTAAGTCACATCAATAATTGAATACAAAGGGATTCTACCAATTTTACGATTCACAATTTACCATTATCTAATGAATAATTTTATTAAAGAACATGTTACATTAGTGAAACAAAAATATTTTATATAATTAATAATTAAATAGACCATAGAGTTAGTTTTAGACCCCATGCATTTATCATGTGATTAATGAAGCACTTCTAATGGGTAATTACATCATTGAATAAGGTGACAAATATTGCAATAATAACAAAAATCAAACCCTTTTAAGATCACAACCAAATGTGTTCCGAGGATTTCCACTGAAACGATATAGAATAAAAAAAATATAGAGGAAAACTTATGAAGGTAAACTCATCGGTAATCAATTGAAAAAAATGATTGTACATAATGGAAGAGAAGAACCCAAATTAACTAAGAATCCACCTTTGGTTTTGAGGATGGATTGTAATAAAGGAATGAATAAATAAACAATCTTCAATAACCTTTAAAACCACCACTCACAATAAACACAGGGCGTATAAACCGTTTATATGTCATTTATTCCTTCTTAAATGGATACATTGAAAAAACCATCAGCTCTGGTTAATATTTATCCCTATCAGAATTTAAATGACAATTTTTAGGTTCAAAATGTGTAACCAGTTCATGTTATGTACCACCTTATGAAATGTTTTAGTGGAAATTACACTTAATGTAACATGTACATGATGTGTATCCATGTAGTGAATTATTTCCATCCTACTTTATTCATAACAGCTATAAACACCACCAAACATTTCAAAAACCATGGATAAATAATAAAACCATTTAAACCATTCATACCAAGGCTCCATTAATTAGAATAAGCATACACACTTGAACATTAGTTAATTTTCCATAGAAAAGGCTCTCTATATATGAACATTACATAGTAAAAAAGGTCCAATGAAAGAGAAAAAGTGAAAAAACCCTGAAAAAATATTGGATATTACAATTAAAATAAATTATAAGATATTAATTTTTTTACAAAAATATTATTTATTTATTATTTAATATTAAACCCCATTATTAAAACCAACCATGAATGGAAATATTGATAAAAAAATACGTCGATCCATAGAGGTAATAGTCCTCAAGTATGCATGGATGGTGATTTAATATTCATAAAATAAAATAGAGTATTATAGTTTATCATTTTAAAATCTTAAATATGAAATAAATATCATAATTATAAATTAATTTCACTTTTAACATTCCATGTTATGTAGTGAAATAAAATGAACATGTTACTTCATGGGGGTTCTAGTTCATGCATACCCGAGTTTCCAAGTTTCAGTTTTCCTAAATGAAAAGGGATAAGAGAGTTAATGGTTATAACATCCTCATAATTACATGCAATTATACTAGTGATACTAATTTTATCATTTTTATAAGGTTTAATGGAATTTGTGGAAGAATAACTGCACATTATGAAATCACAGTGAGAAAGGGGAGATAAGATATTTATACATCACTACTTAGATTATCAACTTTTTGAAGGGGATTAAACCTTTTAGTGGTGGTCTTTTTAGAAGAACAAATAAACATTCAGGTGTATATTATTTTTGAGACATTTTTTGGATAGAGTTTGGGACGAAATTAACTATCTTTTGTGTGAGGATAAGGGATGAATGACATCCCCTTTATAAGTGATAAGTAAAGGAATTTTTATAGACACCAATAATTTTTAAAAAATGGGAAGTTAATCTCAAGGGAAGTGGATAAAAAAATTTCAAATAATAGAGAGGACATATGATAAGGTCATGAAACTACCCAACCAAACATCCATAAAAAATATAAAACAATGTTTTTATTAATTTACATAAAGATTATTACTTTTATTTTTTAACTATTACCATGGTAGGTTGTTTTTACCTAAGTAACTTATCCTTTTTCTTAAAAAATAAAAAGGTACTCATCATAGAATATGGAAAAACCGATTAATTTTTTTAAATACATTTAATTTGATCGATATATTAAAACTGATAAAAATAAATTTTAAATTAATCAGTATATAATAAATTAAAGATATATTCTTGGAAAAAATATTATTTATATCCTAAAACATTCTACATGGGTTTTTAAAGTTGAATATTTTTTTTAAAAATATATAATATAACCAATAAAATTCATATTTGTTTATGAAATGTGTTTATAAAATTTCAATATCATTATAATAAACTAATAATTCCTTAAAACACAGAAAATTTATAGAAATTGTTTATATTTCTAGTCTCCAAAAATAATATTTTTAGAAAAATTTAAAAAATTCATATTCTTATAATATTTCTATGATAAATCCATAAATCAAGTTAACTTTTTCGCATTGACATTTTAAAACATATAATTTTAACTTTTAATTAAAACCATGAAATAAAGAAACATGTTGTATTTATATAAAAATTTCTTTTGACATGTTAATGATTATTTTCCATAAATATTATTAACTAACACAGTTTTAACATAATATTTAATAAATAAATAAATATTTTTATTATTAATTAATAAAAAATGTAGTTCCATCAAATATAGTATTAATTTTTAGAAAATACTTTTTTTAAGAATATAGTGAACTATGAAAAAATAACATTTCAAAAAGTATAAAAATTGATGATATATCTATACATATAAATATTTTATTACATATTGATATAACCACAATTTATTCTTAAATAAACCCTAGTGATTTTCATGTAATAGCTATGAATCAGATTATATTTGGTTGTAGTTTTGTGAGGCAGTTCATCTAATGTCGATCTTGGGGAAATCTCTACGAGCATGAACTTCTTTGATATAAATTTTTACTCAAAACACTATTAATCATGTTTGTCCTGGTCTTAGTATTGGGAAAACCCTTGTAAATATATCTCACTTGAGATCCCATAAAAATGGTCTTTATATGAAAGACTTATAATTTAAGATGAAATTTAATGGTAATTTATCTATCGATTTTCTAATGTGGATACTTTAATTTATACAATCAAATTTAAAAAATATGTTTTATGAGTCATATTTAATATTCAAAATATATAATTGTTTTTTGTTTTAGTTTGTTATATTATGTGAAAAAACCCTATTTAATATATTATTTATTTATGTAGAATATACTGTGAAATATTGGGGTTTTACATGTTACTCCTTAATAAATTAAATTATTGAAATGTTATTTTTTACTCACTGATGTGAGTATGTGATTGTATTTTTAACATATTTACGATTCAAGATAGAACACCTAATATTATATCTACCTTAATCACTTATGTTATTTTGATTTATTAATCCTTCATTATACAAAATTAATCATTTATATAATCACATTCTCATGTATGTATATACCCTAATCATATATTTTTCATACCATAACCTTCCAAAAACTATTTTAATATTTAATATATTAAACTATAATAATAATTAATTATATATTTAACCCTAGAATGTGTTAATATCTAGTTCAAAAAATCAAAAACTAATCAATATATATAATCATCCTATAATTGTATAAACTACAAAAAAATATCATGGATTATTTTTTTATTAAATCTATAATAAATTCATAGGCTATCAATAAAATCAAACTCACTTTTCTCAAAATCAATCAATAATTTACAAACTCATCATCAATCATACATTATATCGATGAGTTATCTGTAAAACATTCTTGTATTCTATTATATATATCACAGAAGAACTTTTCGTGTAAGAAAAATCACTTTTAATTATAATGATTATAATGTATTATAGGTTTCTAAAGATTAAATACAATCATTTAGAGAACAATCTTTATATGTTTTACATAATCCTCATAAATTTTAGAATATTTCAGAATATCAATGATAAATATCACTTGTTAATGAAAATATCTAATAGTATCATTATTTAATATCTATTAAGATGTCATCCTCATTACATTATGTAGGACTGGAAAAATCACTATTTCTATCATAGCTAACAAAAACTATGATTTTTAACCATTCAAGTAGGATCCCTTATTTGGTTATAAGATATTACTTTTTGTAAATACATACCATTACCAAATTCACTTTAATAATCCTATTAGAAAAAAATATGTAAACAAAAAATGATATGATAATATCCAAAATATGAATATCAAAATGTTAATCCAAAGTTTTCATCTTCTATGACACCTTCTTATTAAGCATATGATAATTTTTGTTTAAACATTGACATCTATTTTTTTTAATCATTAGTTTTCCATGTTAATTTTCTATTTATGTTCTCTATCTTATTTAGTTATCATCATAATCAAATACTTAATTGTTTTTGTTTGAGTGACTGTAAAATAACGATATCATATCATCTAGGAATGTAAAAATAGGTATACATTTAAGTATTTTTTTGTGCCCTATGTTAGGATCGAATATGCCATTATTAGGATTATTACCCTAATTATATCTTTAAAAGAACCTATATTAACCTTTCATATCCCGAAAGGTATGTCATATCCAATAAAAACACATAGTCTTTACTTTACCAAACTTTTCATATGATAACCTACACATAGACATATCTGTTATAATTTCTAAATACAACTTATTTTAATCACAAAAATATTCAAAATTACCTCAACTAGCTAATGTTTTATCTATACCATTTCAATTATGATCAACCTAAACATATCCAACATTGATGAGAATTTAAAACAAAAATTATCCTCGAAAGATTGCATATTAATTTCCAGTGTCATCTAAACCATTCCCTGATACCATGTATAACCTTCCAGGAATTTGGTTGTCCCAATAGTAAGTCATAAATAAAATATTTTAATATGATACATTCCCAAGACATTTTAGGTTTAGAGTTTTATAAAATTAGAAAAATCATTAAATTTTAAACTTATTTATATTTCAAATAATTGATACTTTTATACTATATAAACAACTGATTAGGCTATAACATTCCTTCAACATCTCTCATAAATTATTCCTAAAATATACCCTCATAGGAACATCATACATATTAATTTTCTTCATAACCTGGGAAAATAGAAACATAAGATAAGGGTGATATGAATTCCCCAGTATGGAAGAAATAAACAAATCAACATGTTTCCCAAGGTGATATTATAAGCTTATTAAAAAATATATGTATATGAGAAATTTATAACTAAAAGAACATATAATTATAAAAATAGTTAATATTTTAAGATATAGAATATATAATCACATATGATCAAACTTGAAACATAGCTTAAATATTTTGAAACCATGATACTTAAATCATGATCTTGTGATCATATCAATGTCTCATATTAAAGGAGTGTGGTTCCAATATAAGCATATAAACATAAAATTATATATTCTAAATCTCCTATTTTTTCCCATAGTAGGCTAAGAATCATAACGTATTTCCCATTATGGATCTATTGTAAAAACTTGTTTCCCACTATGTATTGAGCATAAGAACACATGTCCCCATTATTTCAGGAAGTGTAATGCTTTAAGAAATGCATTGGTGTGATATATAGTCCCAACCTATCACAAAACAAACTATATCACCCACTACCCTAGAAACCTAACCAAGTCCATGAAAAATCCAAATGTTAATTCATGATCCCCATAGTATGGTGACAAAAACCTATGCATAAAGAATAATATTTGGGAATATTTTTCCCAAACATTAAGGGAAAAACCTGACATGGAATATATGAAGATTTGAGTAAATATGGAACAAAACAAAATTCGATCATCCCAAAAAGAAAATTGAAGTGATACATAAAATAATCAACCATCCAAACTAAAATAACATAATATAGAAAAAAACAGAGTTAATTAAAACATACTATAGCTACTCCACATCATATATGAGAAAATACCACCATTTCAGCACTATATACTCATAACTATCTAAATAAGAAACCCTACACCAAACTATTATTCCTTCCCATTTATTTTTTTATAAAATAAATAAGGTCTACAGTCACCTAAGGGAATGTTAATTATGTGAGACAAACAATTCCATTTGGATCCCTCAAAGTGTTTGATAAGCAATTTTTGTTAGATAAATCTAAAAATGTCCAAATTTAATGAAAACATGGAATGACAAAAAATTTAACAATTAATTTCAAAATCATGAAATTTACCCTATTTAAACAAGTGAACAATATTTTTAAATAAATAGTTTTTTAAGACACATAAAATAAACTAATTTCTATTTATCTAATCTTGAATCAAAATCCAGATCAAAACCAAGCACAATGGAGATACACATTAGAAAAAATAGGTTCGTGATAGCTTGATTTCACATAAAATGGTCAATCTTGACTAGTGTGTACTAAAACTTTCCCTAGAATACATACCAAAGGAGCATAGGAATATCTAGATTTGTAACCCCCCCCCCCCAATTTTGTTCTTTAACTAGTCCCTAATAGACCCTTTAAAAGAGAAGTAGAATACCCCAATGTTTAATTCCCCTTATAAATTCAATGACAAGTAATGATTTGAAACCCCCACCTAAGTACCAAAGGCCCCCATGTGCTACATTGATCACTGTTTTTTTAAAAGAATATCATTGGTCAGGAAAATAATATATATTCATTTTATAATTTTGGCAACCATAATAGGAAACCAATTTTCATAACAAAACTTAAGTTATTATAATTCTTCATCACTTTATCAATTTCAAGGGTAAAACCATTGAATATTAATATACATTACAGATGAATTTTTAATATATGGGATCATCTCAATAACAAATTTTAAAACATGTTTAGAGATCAATGGGAATATACAATTCATTAAACCAAAACTCATACCAAAACACCTACCTCAAAATATGGATTACACAACATTGTGATAGGATCCCAAAAAATTATAAATAAAACATAAGACAAGAAAAGGGGATACCCTAAAAACAATTCCATGTATAATAAATAATATTTAATGATTTCATGGTTGGAAAAGGAGAAATTATATCATATACATTGTCAAACATGAGATCCACACCACAACAAACAATATATGGACTTAAAAAACAACACACAAAACATATCTATGTGAAAAAAGAAATTAAAAAACACATGATAAATAGATAAAATCAATGTATCCTATATCTACTTTCAATATAGTATAATAACATATAACGAAATATATCTTATCAAACATAATAATTGGATGAAAACTGATTGATATTTGTTTAAATTTTTTATCAAAGAATAGTGGGGGTGAAAAAAATCTTAAATTAAAGCCTCTCTAAGAGCCTAGGTTTATATAGTTTTGGAGATGAGGGAATAAGAAATATAACTAGGTTTCATTTTCATAAAAATATGATACCCCTTTTACTTTACCATCCTAGGTCGACCACATTGTTCTGATGATGGAGTCCCATTCGCTAGATAATGGCTACTATTTGTGTGTAGTCGATACCGCTTGGCCTATCAACCAACTGATAGTGGAATATCAGATTACTGGTGTATAAGATTCAATGTTTTAGTAATTAATAATCCCTTGGATAGGTTGTTGTCCTCTTATAGCCTCCACCATGGCCAAGCTACAATGAAATTGCAATTTGTCTCCTCCTCCACCTCCTAAAATAAAAATACATCCTCTTGAAACATAAAATAGTGATGTACCCTGACTAGTATATGAAACTTATACCCACAAGTAGACTTTCCATCCCCATAAAATATTGTATAAGTGGTTTGATATTCAATGATATGAGGCCACTACTCCCTAACAATTGTTCCATGCCCCCATTTCTCTTGATAATATGATCCATAATTATTTAAAACATTAAAAATCAAGAAATTTACCAAGAAACCCCATCATCTAGGATTAAATGAATCTCATTGGATCCTCAACCACTAATACATCTAATTCAAAAACAAGTTCTAACCAATTTAGAACATGGAAAATATTTGGGTGATACTTCTTAAGATGAGATATGTGGAACACATCATGAATCACAGTAAAATGTGAGGATAATTTAAATTGGTGTACTACTAATATGATATTTTCATAGATCTCAGATGATCCAATATATCTCATAGGTAACCTTCCCTTAATCACAATTTGATAGTGAACCAACAAACTATATACTTTCATGAAAACCTGATCACCAAAAAAATTCCAAAGGATAACATCAACGATCATTGTAATTTTTTGTTCCCTATGAGTTATCACAAATCATTGAGATAAGACCAGAAAATTAAGATAAAAATCTTGGAATATACTCAATAATATAATTGAATCCACAAAAACCTCCTACAAATAAATATGTGATTTACATTGCTTCTCATAGAGAGCCTAGAATGATTCATTCTGATCGAAGAATGGAAATTGTTGTTATAAGAAGACATGATCAGTCCCATTTGTCTATACCATTATCCTCCAACATCTAAGATATTGTAATGGATCATATCCTTCATATTACAAATATTATTATTCTTTCATCCATGTTTTAGTGTATGATAAGTTGTAATTAAACTAACATGAGTGACCATCACCTCTTAGAGACCCTTATATGGCCTGAAAGAAATCCCAAGAACCCTATATGAGATGATAGTAAAAGTCACAACTTGTAATGACCCAAACCATCATTAATGTAAACACTCATGATCTAATTAAATATATCTTTATGTAAAATTATTATATAAATTGTCAACATCTTTGGTTTTTTGTTATGAAGTGTGACTCTTCCTAATATAGTTGTTGAATAGCAATCACATGATTAGTATAAATATAGGGCTTTCAGAAATCCAATTTACACAAACAAAGAAAGTAATGGCTTCATCCAGTATACATGCCCCATACGAAGCCCATTTGTTAGATCTTGGAAAGGAGGTTGCATCATTTGGTTTTACTCTTGACCAATCCCAAGCCGAGATTGAATATGTTAATCTCGAGCGGGACCACCTATGAGAGAAGTGTAAGTAGAAACAGATTACCACCCGAGCAATGTTATCCAACACACCCCAAGAGTCGGTCACCACCGCACACCTTACCCTTCAGTCTTATGCGGGTGTTATAAGGGGTTATTTAATAAGACATTAGTACTATGGTTTTGTATATTATTTTTGTATATAATAAGAAATATACTTTTTTTATTATTGTTACCTTGTAAATATTTTTTAATGCTCAAATAGTGTTTTTATTTACAGTTCAACTAAGAAATATATTTTGATGAATTAATGGATTTTTCAATTAAATAATATTTTAAAAAATTATTATTATTATTATTAAATTAATTTTTATTAAATATAAATGATTGTATAATTTTATGAATGCAATTGTAATTTTTATTAATGTTTGAAATACATTTTTGTCAAATCCCGCGACTTTTCGATAAATATAGGGTTTTTTTAAAAGTCAATATTAACATAATTAGAAAATTATTTAGATAAAATAAATATTATTTCTGGAATCTAGACATTAAAATTATCGAACGGTGAATTTTTCATAATTTTCTGAGACATTCAAATGTTTGGGTAAAAACTAAATACCATTTAAATATATAATGCGTTTTATGACATCATAAGGACTAAATAACTGTATAACAAAATAATATAAGCCTTATGTTCGGCCAATATATGTTTTACCATTAAAATAATGTGATTTTGGGATTTTTTTACTTATTTTACAAATCATTAATGGAATTTTCATGACTTATTAGACATCTTGTATTTTTAAATTGTTTTCCTGGGGAGTGTCACTCACCTTCACATAATCAACCCCAATATTTTAAGAAGTTCGGACATTGGCATTATAAAATATTATTTCTAGTTCCCTTTTCCAAAAAACATGGGGAAAAACCATGGGATGGTTTGTGTTTTGGATTAGTTTATTGTGAGGTGTCCGAAACCTAAATAATAAAGAATTCCTTCACCTTTCCTATATATACCCACACATTCTCCCACTTCCTCCTCACTCAATGTCATTAGAGTTCATCCAACCTCTGCCATCCTCTCTCTATAATCCTCCCACAGTGCCCCAAGCTCTTAAGAAGCCTATCTCAAGCCTCTCTCAATCCTTTGGAAGAACACTTCCAAGTAAGGGTTTTTTGTTCCTTTCTTATTTTTGTCCAATATTCTTTAAATTGTTAAGCCATTTTAATTTCGATTATAAATTTTGGGGTATGGTTTTTAACCTCTCCCATACTTCCCTATTTATGTTTGAATGATGGTATACCCCTTTATCTCTCAATAAATATATCCCATGTACACCCGTTACTATGCTGAAATTTCAAAAAAATTTCTCTCTCCTCATTTAAATTCAAGAAATTATTTTGTATCATCAATCTAAATTCCATTAAAATTGTTGGTACATGTAACTATATGAACCCCTTACTGTCCATTTCATATAAATATGATTAGACACCACTTTCCCTCTGATAAACCATATTTATGAATTCTTACGTCACGTTGTTTCTCTGTCAAAATTTCACTAATTTTCCAAGCCACTGTCAATGTGTAGTGAATACCATGCCCATTTCATTATCAAGGGTATTCACCATTATGAACATTTACTTATTGATTGTAAAGTTTCATGTATTAATTCCACAATTCATTTATCATGGAATAAATGATTATGATTTTTGAATCCATGTTATATGATCTATGTGGCACAATTATGCATGAAATGAAATGTTTAAGAAGGGTGTGTCATGATAATGCTCCATTTCATTGGGTAATGAATAGTACCATGATACATAATGTGAAATGGGTTTTCACTCATGATAATTCAAGTGAAATTAACGTTTAATCATGCTTCATGTACAATTATGGTTTACTCAAGCTCCAGGGGCAATGATCCATGGATCATGAAAATTCCATGTTATCTATTGTTACCACTTTATCATGTTATGATTATCTTCCATTATCATGAATTTATGTTTATGATACTATAGTGCTTTATTGATATGACTATTGTCAAAAATGTATTGTATTCCTCATGTTATTCCATGATTATTACCTTACTGGGCTTTATAGCTCACAATTTTCTTATGCATGTCCTCGGGTTATCCCATGCGATACTATGTACAATGGAATGTGTTGGTCATATAAAAGAAGTTTTCAATAAAGATGTTTTATTTCATGTTTTATGTTTTTATGTAATGACCAAAATCCCCAAAGACACTATAACTCTCGATATTCTATGTTGTATCAAATGAAGATTATATAAAAAATTATGTTTAATTGTGTAATAAAATGCAGGGTTTTCATAGTGGTTATCAGAGGATATGATTAGTTATTTTTGGGATTAGGATTTGAAAACCCTATTGAAGCCTTAGAGACAAGACTATTTATAATTAAAACAACCCTATGTTTTGGTGAGTATTGAGTAAGTGGTTTATCAAAAATATACATCCCAATCTGGATATGAGGAGGTAGAGGTGATCCGGCATAGATATATCCTAGGGGTAAAACCAAAAAACACCACTTTGAGAGAGACTCAAATGGGAACTGGTGCACGACAATGGGCCCTGATGCACTCTTGGTTAAGATGATCCTAGAGGAATTTGTTTGGTAAATTTACATGCTTAGTATAAACCATTATTAAGGGAAAAAAATGCCCTGAAAATATATGTTAGAATGTAGATCATAGATAACATAGACTGGATCCAATAGATTCATATGTTAAAGAAATAAAATTTATTTGTAAGTCATTATTTTTGTCTATGGATTAATCATTATGTGTCACCCCTAACGATCCGTTTATTCTAGCCAATGGGTTGTAATATGAGGACTCGGGATAACAATCGATGTGAAGATCAATGTGTGACTATACTAATGAGATACCCAGTTCAATGGGAGTCAGAATCATGAACTTTGTCATGCTTATCTCTTAGCCAACTCAATATTTGAAAAGAAACAAGGGTAAAGAGGAATGTTCACCCCCCCCCCCCAAAGAAAGAACTAGTCACTTTCGAGAGATTAATGAGACAAAGGCTATCACGACCCGTCCTCGGGACCCATGCCGTTACTACGCCTATCCCACCTTCCATAGGCCAGGGGCTGTCGACTAGCACCAAAGGCGTAATACCCGATATAAGGGAAGGCATTGCCTTTATGTAAGAAAACAAACACCATATATTATGCAAGCAGATGTAAAAGCTGAGTAAATTGAGTATAAAATTAAGTGCTGGAATGTAAATGGGAAAGAATACAAACCCAACTGAAAGTAAAATACAATAGAAAATAGAGTACATCAGTAGAAAAGTAAAACAGCAGCACTAAGCCATCCTCTAGAAATCCCACCTGATGGGTGGGTATAGATAGTCTCCTCCGCTCTTCGGCTCCAGCTGTCCGCTCTGTGTACATCTCGTCCAGTGATCCACCTCCTGGTACTGTCCAGCTCCACAAGCTCCTACCTTGGTCAGCGCTGTCCGTCGTCTGCATCCAACACAATGTAGTGCGGGCATAGCCCATACAGGGGTGAGTATACACTACTCAGTAGGGACCCTGACACCCCGAAGGTCTCCCAGAATCCCTGAAGGATAAACCACAAAGGAATGATACAATCACGAAGTAAAAAACCAACTCTACTTAGGTATATGCCCATATATATACCTAAGTCATCAATTGTAGCTCGGATCCAACACATGAGCCCATGTTCAACCCAGTCCAGACAGGAAAGAACTACCCAATCCACACAGGAAAGCACAACCCAATCCACACAGGATAGCAAGTCAAGACTCAGCTCACACAGGTATACATCATTCGTAAGCAAAAGAGATGATCAAATGTAGTTACTGATTCATCTAAGCTAGGACCCACGTAGGATACTAGACCAGCTAAGCTGTCGGGCCCACATTGGATACTAGTCCAGCTAATCTGTCGGACCCACGTAGGATACTACATTAGAGGTCAATACTGTCAGACCCACGTAGGATACAAGTACAGTAGTTGTCACCGCCGAACCCATGGAGGATTTTAGTATGGTTGTCGTCGTCGTCGAACCAACAGAGGATTCCAGTACATTAGTTTTCACCGTCGAACCCATGGAGGATTCCAGTATGATGGTCGTTGTAGTCGAAGCCGTCTCTAGGGTTCTTGCACCCAACATACTCGATTCCGGGAGGGTCTGCTCCTCGATTCAAAGGGACGGATTCATCAAACATCACGAAGGCCATGGATGATGTATCCCAATGTTCTGTCCCACGTCCATAGGGAAAACCAAGAAAAACATGCCCAAGTCACAGAGAGAAAGATTACCAAGCCATTTCTCAGAAGTACACAGCGTGTAGATAAGCGATACACACCGTGTCATCAGACACTGGGTACTGCCAGTGTGATACGGCCCGTGTCGCTGGGATGGTCGTTTAAATAAGAAAGTACATTGTAACACCTGAGACTTTTATGTTATATAAATCATCAAAGGAATCTTTTTCTACACAACACTTGCTTGGATTTCTTTACACGCAATCGCGACCTTCCTCGATATCTTGCGTTGTACGCAATACCGAGTTTCACTAAGCGGCGATATGCTATTAAAATATTATTTAAAATTGCCGGTATGAATAGTAATAACCACTTTTTGATTTTTTTTTTGAAAATAGAATTAATTTTTTGATTCGGAAAACCGAAATTAGCCTAGGGTGAAATTTTGGTATTTTTTCTGAAAACATTCAATTTTTTGATGAATAGTGAAACCACTAAGTGGTTGGTTAAAAACTGAATTTTGCATAAAACTTAATTTTACCGCTTTTGTTAATGGAATTTCGAAAATACGACAGACACGGTTGATATCAGTAAGTAAAATGTGGTTCAATGAGATAAAACTAATTTTTTGGTGAATAGTAACTTTTTACTTTTTTTACCGCGGTTAATAGTAAATAGGGTAACTAAGGGTAAATATGATATTACTATTACCCTAACACATGTTCTAATTATATTGGATAAGTGTAATTCGACCAAAAACAACCTTGTGAATATAATATGACCATTTAGGTCCACTTGGATTAGATTATGACATTTAATATTATTTTATTTAATGAATAGTTAAAATAGTTAAAATCAAAGTTTAATAACTAAAACATTTTTAATATGGGGTTATACATAAGATAAATTCGACTATAAATATTCATTAGAAAGATAAAAATATTTCATACATAATGATATTTTATTTATAATTTTTAGACTTTAAATAAATTAATTAATTTATGACACAACGATGATGCAGTAATTACCCTTTTAAGGAAATGTTAACATAATTGATGTTATAAATGCTCAAATAAATGTAATTTGAGACTTTTTATGAATTAAACTAATTTTATAGGTTAATATGATATATTATTGTTGATTTAATCAACTTGGTTCGAACATATAATTCTGTTATGACTTTCACAAAAATCATATATCAAATAGTGTCAAAATTGACACAAAATAGTTTTTAAATAAAATATTATATTATTAATTGTTATTTTATTCCTAAAAATCTAAGGTTCAGCCAAATGACTTAGATAAGGATATATATATTAATAATAAACAAGTTGGGGTTCGTTTTCCATGTTATAGTAAGTGTGTTAACCATATAGTGTAAGAAAACAAAAAGTCACGGTAAAAGTTAAATTATTTAACTTAGAGTTAAATCTAATTGGTAAGATTAAAATAATAACCTAAAATTGTATAAATCCTTTTGGTTGATATTATTTCGACCCTTCCTCACTTTACCTTCGAAATAAGACCCTTTGGAACAATTATAATCCGATTTTGACTTTAATATAAAATAATATTTTGAGATATTCCTAAGGTGCCCCTCTCCACCCTTATAAAAGGGCGCCTCCTCCCCCTCCTCCTCACACCAATTTGACCACTCAAGCTCGTCCAAACCCTGCCAAAATCCCTTCTCCACTTCCCTAGAATAATCTTAGAGGTCCTGGTCTTCTTCGAAGACCAATCTTAGTTCCCTAAGTACAGGATTCAAAGAGGCGTTTCAAAGAAGAGGTAATATCCATTACCGATCTTTTCAATTTCTTTCTTCTTCAACTTCTTCTTCTTTAGTTGTTTAATGATAAAGTAATAACATCAGTATTACTTACATAGTGATTTGTTATTATAAATATGAAACAACCCTAATTCACCTTCTATCCATCCTACGGAAAAATGAAATCACCGCGCGTGCGTACGTACGGAATACCATCTTCACGCCGTGGTGTAATCTATTTTCCACCATCACCTTACAAGGATGGGTATAATGGTGTAATGAGTAACTATATATGATTATTATAATGTGATATTGATACTGAAATAGTATAAATACACTTAAATACAATTGCACGATCATGGGAATAATATCATCTCTCGTGCGTACGTACAGAATACCGTCTCCACGATGTGATGCGACTCGTTCTACATGATCATCATTACATAGTAATTATATAAATGAATTGAATGAATAAATATGATATATGTTACACTAATACCATTCTGGATATAAGGTATCTATAACCTTAAAAGAAGAATAAGAATTTATTCGGCAAAATTCGTATAAGAACAAAAGGCAATAAAGACTCGAGTAACAAGTAACAATGAAATATTACTAATAAGAAGCTAAGAATATGACCATATATGATATAATATCAATATGTATGATTCTGGAATAAGTAAATAACATTTTTAAACCATTATACATGAGCTTCGGACACGTACAAAGAAAATCGGACCTAAGGTAAGGGAAATATCACAATCTCATTTTTTATCCGAGATTGTTTATACTTTGGTATTTACTAGGGTGTATTTTATCATCCACATCCATGTTTCCTCAATATTTAATATTATTTTCATCCACCTACAATTGTTTAAATCCAATTTTACCCTTCGGTGAGTTTTTAGTAAAAGATATGAAAGGAATATTTTGTCGTTTTTCGTACGAGGTTCTTTTTTTGATTTTTCCGACAAAAGTACTAGAAGAATGTTTTTTTAACTTATACGGCATGAATGGATTTTTAAAACTATATGTCCAAGAATCTTAATTTACAAGTTCTCAAGTTTATTTTTAATCAAATTCTTTTAGTTATAATTTTATGACGTGTTAAGAAATGAAAAGTGTTTTTGAAATAGAAAGGATCATTTCCGCAAGAATGGAGTTCAAGTGTTTTATCAAAATTATTTCCCATCTAAGATAAATAGGGTTCTGTTTCTATCCCTATTATTACATGGATTTGATTATGTTGTGATGGAAATATTTTTATGAATTCATTTATCTTATTTGAATTGTTTTATGATGCCATGTTGTTTAAGAATCCCATTTTTATTACATGGGTTATGCAATGATGTATGGTTTATGATTTTGTGGCACACATAAGAATGGTATAATTATGAGATGGGTGGGACCTATATATCTCTCCAATTCATTGGGTAAAGATTTTATATCTCATGAGATACACATGGCTGGAACGGTAGGTTATACCGGTTCCGTGAAACAGGACTGAAACGAGGGTGACTCGGTTCAGAAAGGGACTTTGTCCACTAAGATAGTCTTGGCAATGAGTCTTGACTAACTAGAAATGATTCTCTATGATTATGTGTGTATGCCACAAAGTTTCAAGTTTTATGTTATGATTATGTGGATCTCATTTTCACTTCTATGATTTATTCCATGTTAAGATATTATGATCTCTTTTGCAGGTTATGATTTTCAAAAAGATATGATATGATTTTTATTTCCTTTATTTTCCCTTGCTGAGCATTTGAGCTCACCCTTTTTTGTATTTTTTCTTTTCCCGGGTCAGGAAGAAGGTTATTAAGTAGGATATGCCAAAAAGGGACCTTAGATATGATGAAATAAGTGGGAGGCAAAGTTGATGCTTTATGAACCAGTTGTTTATGTTTCCCAGTTTCTAAAGACACTATACCTATACGGTCCTTTGTGGTTTTGTCGTATGTTGTAAAAAGTGTGCTTAAATTTTGAAGTATTAACAATGTATGTAAAGTATGGGTCGTTATAGTAGGTATTATAGGAAAGGTATAGTCAACCTTTGGAAACTTGGATGTGAAAGCCTTAGTGAGAACCCTAAGGATAATTCTAAGCAAAGAACACAATCTTAGTTTTTTAGAAATGGACATGAATAACCTAGGATAAGACCTTAAGCGTGAAAATTTTATTCTTGAATTATGTGGTTTTCCTATTATAATTAGTGTTTCTCACACTATTCTTTTTGGTTTTAGTCAATGGCTGGAAGCCGAAGGAACCGTGTTATTGCGGAATGCGATGGGAAATGCAATGATTGTCCCCCTGAGCAACCAAACGATATGGGAGCTGGAATGAAAAATCTTGTAGCCATGCTCACACAACTTTCTCAAGCTATAAATCATGCAGGACTTCCAAACGAGCAAAGGAAGGAGCAACATTCTGTTGAATCCTTCATGAGGCAGCGTCCACCTTCTTTCAGCGGGTCTACTGATCCATTAGTTGCTGAATAATGGATTAGTACTACAGAAAAGATATTTTCAGTTCTTCAATGTTCTGAACATGATAAAGTCATCCTAGCAGTGTATCGTTTGGAAGGAGATGCTGATCAATGGTGGAATCTTATTAAGAATACGAGGAAAATGGATGAAATTGAGTCCATGGAATGGGACGATTTCAAGAACTTATTTTTCAATAAGTACTTACCTCGTATTCTCCGAACAAAGATGGAGAAAGAGTTTCGTGAACTGAAGCAAAGGGGTGATGAATCTGTTGGTACCTATGAAGCAAATTTTACAAGACTTTCAATGTACGCTTCTGGTATTATTATCCAACCTGAGAGTAAGATCGATCGATTATTTAGTGGCTTAAAACCAAGTCTTCGAAGGGCGTTAGCCATAAGGGACTTCAATAGCTATGAGGAAATCGTTCAATGTGCTCTCAAAGTCGAGATGGAGATTGGAGTAACCCATCAGTCATATGGGTTTGATAAGAAGAGGAAAATGGAATTCAAAGGAAAATATAAAGAGCACACTGAAAAGAAGATGAGCTTTCCCTTATGCTCAAAGTGTGGAAAGAAACATGGAGGGAGTTGTCTTAAAGGGACAAGTAAATGTTTCAAATGTGGAAAGGAAGGTCATCGGGCATTTGAATGCCGCGATAATGGGAATAAGATGTCTAATGATGCAAACAAAAGAAGGGATACACAGAATGAACCAACTACACTTCAATGTTTCAAGTGCAAGGAGATGGGGAATTATGCCAATCAATGCCCAAATCCAAGGGTTGATGATGATGGTCGATGTCAACAAACTCTTAAGGCTAAAGACAAAGGAATGTCACATGAAATTCTTATCAGCGATGTGGAGTATGATAACGAAGTGGTGAAAGGTACACTTACCATCCAATCTAAAGTAGAAAATGTTTTATTTGATTCTGGATCCACCCACTCTTTTATTTCTGAAGAATTTTCTAAGGGTATCACTGTATTACCTCAACAATTAGATGTTGAGTTAGCTGTGACAACACCTAATGGCACATCAATCGCATCAAAAGTTTATAATTCTTCTCCGATCAAAGTTTGTGGGAACATGCTTCCTGCAAATCTGGGGATCCTTCCTTTAGTGGAATTCGATGTGATTCTTGGCATGGATTGGATTTCTTTATACGGAGCTCGTATCAATTGCCAAAGAAGAGAAGTCGCATTTCAAAATCCAGATCAATCTATGATCGCCTATCAATGCAAGGATGAACATAACCTTCCAGTGGAAATTTCGTCCATTTTATGGGTATTGATTCCACTAAATGAAGGTTATTTATCTCAAATGGTTGGTGAGAAACTCGCGATTAGGAATATTCCCATCGTAAGGGAGTTTGATGATGTCTTTCTGGAGGAATTACCGGGTCTTCCACCAAATCGTGAAGTTGAGTTTTCAATAGAACTCGTACCGGGTGTTTTCCCTATTTCAAAGAAACCTTATAGAATGGCCCAAATTGAGTTGCAGGAATTGAAGAAGCGACTCCAAGAGAATATTTATAAGGGATTCATACGCCCTAGTGCGTCACCTTGGGGAGCACCTGTTCTATTTGTTAAGAAGAAAGATGGATCAATGAGACTCTTCATTGATTATCGAGAACTTAACAAGATTACTATCAAGAACAAATATCCTCTCCCACGCATTGATGACTTATTTGACGAACTACGCGGAGCTCAATAATTTTCCAAGATTAATCTTCGTTCAGGGTATCATAAATTGAGGGTCAAAAGGGAGGATATACCAAAGACGGATTTCCGTACAAGGTATGGACACTATGAATTTATAGTGATGCCATTTGGTCTTACTAATGCCCCTGCTATCTTCATGGATCTGATGAATAGAGTTTTAGAGACTATCTTGATCAATTTTTGGTAGTCTTTATAGACGATATTCTTGTCTATTCAAAGAGGAAGGAAGAACATGATGATCACTTGAGAATTATATTGAAGACCCTGAGAAAGGATAATCTTTATGCCAAATTTACCAAGTGTGAATTTTGGCTTCAAAAAGTTTCATTTTTGGGTCACATAATCTCAAAAGAGGGGATATCTGTGGATCCAGCAAAAACAGAGGTTATCGAAAGATGGTCGAGACCAACAACAGTAACTGAGATCCGAAGTTTTCATGGTTTGGATGGATATTATCGAAGTTTTGTAAAAGATTTTTCACGATTATCTAATCCACTCACCAATTTGACTCGGAAAGGAGTTAAGTTTGTTTGGACAGAGGAATGTGAAGAGAATTTCAAGGAGTTGAAAAGAAGGTTATCCAGTGCACCTGTGCTCACACTGCCTTGTAGTGGAGAAAGGTTTGTGATCTACAGTGATGCATCCAAGAAGGGATTGGGGTGTGTTCTTATGCAAAATGATATGGTGATAGCTTATGCCTCACGGCAGTTGAAAATCAATGAGCAAAATTACCCAACTCATGATTTGGAGTTAGCTGCAGTAATCTTTGCATTAAAGATTTGGAGGCATTACCTTTATGGTGAAAGGTGTGATATTTATACTGATCATAAAAGTTTAAAGTATATTTTCACACAAAAGGAGCTGAATATGCGTCAAAGAAGATGGCTGGAGCTGATTAAGGACTATGACTGCTCAATCCATTACCACCCTGGGAAAGAAAACAAGGTGGAAGATGCATTAAGTCGACAAGACCATGATAGTTTATCCATGATGAGGATCACAAAAGAACCAATATTTATGGATTTAAAAAGGATGGATCTTGGAATTATAATGGACGGGGAAAAATCTTATCTTTCTCAAATGAATATTCAACCATATATACATGTGAAGATTAAAGAGGCACAGAAATAAAATGTCGAGTTAAAAAAGAAGGTGAGAAATGTTCCTGAATTCAACCTTGATTGTGATGGGATAATTAAGTTCAGGAATCGGGTTTGTGTTCCTCCCACCCCAAAATTAGAGAAGGAGCTGCTGGATGAGGCTCATAGTTCTTCATTCTCCATTCATCCTGGAAGCACGAAGATGTATAGGGACCTGAAAGAGTACTTCTGGTGGGATGGCATGAAAAGAGATGTTGCTGAATATGTCTCTCGATGCTTGGTTTGTCAACAAGTTAAAGCTGAGAGACAGAAGTCTAAGGGGATGTTACAACCATTACCCATACCCGAATGGAAATGGGAAAACATCACTATGGACTTTGTCACAGGACTTCCTAAAACATCCAAAGGAAATAATGCTATCTGGGTCATAGTTGATCGTCTTACAAAGTCTGCACACTTCATTGCTATTAGAGAGGATTTCTCTCTAGATCAGCTTGCCAGGATATATGTAAAGGAAGTGGTAAGATTGCATGGAGTACAACTTTCTATTATCTCTGATCGGGATCCGAGATTTACCTCGAAGTTCTGGTGAAGTCTTCAGTATACTCTGGATACAGAGTTGAGTTTCAGCACTGCTTATCATCCTCAGACAGGCGGTCAGTCAAAGAGAACAATTCAAACCCTAGAAGATATGTTGAGAGCTTGCTCTATGGATTTCAAAGGAGGTTGGGATCAACACCTACCTTTGGTGGAATTTTCTTATAATAATATCTTTCACTCCAGTATTCAGATGGCTCCTTATGAAGCTCTCAACGGAAAGAAATGCAGGACTCCAACTTGCTGGGATGAAGTTGGGGAAAGAAAGCTATTAGGACCTGATCTCATTGATGAAATGGCAGAAAAGGTCAGATCTATTCAACAACACATAAGAGCAGCTCAGAGTCGACAGAAAAGTTATGCCGACAACCGAAGAAAAGACCTAGAATTTGAAGTGGGTGATAAAGTGTTCTTACGAATATCTCCCTGGAAGAGGATTATGAGATTTGGAAAGAAGGGGAAGTTGAGCCCTAGATATATCGGTCCTTTAGAAATACTGGATCGTGTTGGGAAGGTAGCTTACCGATTGGCGCTTCCTCCGAATCTCTCTCAAGTTCACGGTGTGTTCTATGTATCTCTCCTGAGAAAGTACATACCTGATCCTTCACATGTACTCAGCTCAGAAGTTGTACCGCTGAAGCAAGATCTTTCTTATGAAGAACAACCGATAGAGATTCTGGATCGTAGCGAAAAAGTCCAATGAAACAAGACCACTCGATTGGTGAATGTTTTATGGAGGAACCACCAACTTGAAGAAGCTACATGGGAGCTTGAGGATATGATGAGGGAGAAGTATCCTCATCTGTTTGTTACAAAGTGACGAATTTCGAGGGAAATTTTTTTTAAGGGGGGTAGAAAGTAACACCCGAGACTTTTATGTTATATAAATCATAAAAGGAATCTTTTTCTACACAACACTTGCTTGGCTTGCTTTACACGCAATCACGACCTTCCTCGATAGCTTGCATTGTACGCAATAACGAGTTTCACTAAGCGGCGATATGCTATTAAAATATTACTTAAAATAGACGTTATGAATAGTAATAACCACTTTTTGAAATTTTATTTTTCAAAATGGACTTCATTTTTGGATTCGGAATACCGAAATTAGCCTAGGGTGAAATTTTGGTATTTTTTCTGAAAACTTTCAATTTTTGATGAATAGTGAAACCACTAAGTGGTAGGTTAAAAACTGAATTTTGCCTAAAACAAAATTTTACCGCTTTTGTGAATGGAATTTCGAAAATCCAACAGACACGATTGATATTAGCAAGTAAAATGTGGTTCAATGAGATAAAAATAATTTTTTGGTGAATAGTAACTTTTTACTTTTTTTACCGCGGTTAATAGTAAATAGGGTAACTAAGGGTAAATATGATATTACTATTACCCTAACACATGTTCTAATTATGTTGGATAAGTGTAATTAGACCGAAAACAACTTTATGAATATAATATGACCATTTAGTTCCACTTGGATTAGATTATGACATTTAATATTATTTTATTTAATGAATAGTTAAAATAGTTAAAATCAATGTTTAATAACTGAAACATTTTTAATATGGGGTTATACATAAAATAAATTCGACTATAAATATTCATTAGAAAGATAAAAATATTTCCTACATAATGATATTTTATTTATAATTTTTAGAATTTAAATAGATTTATTTATTTATGACACAACGATGATGCAGTAATTACCCTTTTAAGGAAATGTTAACATAATTGATGTTATAAATGCTCAAATAAATTTAATTTGAGACTTTTTATGAATTACACTAATTTTCAAGGTTACTATGATATATTAGTGTTGATTTAATCAACTTGTTTCGAACATATAATTCTGTTATGACTTTCACAAAAATCATATATCAAATAGTGTCAAAATTGACACAAAATAGTTTTTAAATCAAATATTATATTAATAATTGTTATTTTATTCCTAAAAATCTACGGTTCAGAAAACTGTCTTAGATAAGGATATATATATTAATAATAAACAACTTGGGGTTCGTTTGGCAAGTTATAGTATGTTTATTAACCATATAGTGTAAGAAAACAAAAAGGCATGGTAAAAGTTAAATTATTTAACTTAGAGTTAAATCTAATTGATAAGGTTAAAATAATAACCTAAACTTGTCTAAATCCTATTTTTTGATATTGTCTCGACCCATCCTCACTTTACCTTCGAAATAAGACCCTTTGGAACCATTATAAACTGATTTTGACTTTAATATAAAATAATATTTTGAGATATTCCTAAGGTGCCCCTCTCCTCCCTTATAAAAGGGCACGTCCTCCCCCTCCTCCTCACACCAATTTGAGCACTCATGCTCGGCCAAACCATGCCAAAATCCCTTCTCCACTTCCCTAGAATAATCCTAGAGGTCCTGGTCTTTTTCAAAGACCAATCTTATTTCCCTAAGTGGAGGATTCAAAGAGGTGTTTCAAAGAAGAGGTAATATCCATTACTGATCTTTTCAATTTCTTTCTTCTTCATCTTCTTATTCTTTAGTTGTTTCATGATAAAGTAATAACATAAGTATTACTTACATACTGATATGTTATTATAAATATGAAACAACTCTAATTCACCTTCTGTCCATCCTACGGAAAAATGAAATCACCGTGCGTACGTACGGAATACCGTCTCCACGCCATGGTGTAATCTATTTTCCACCATCACCTTACAAGGATGGGTATAATGGTGTAATGAGTAACTATATATGATTATTATAAAGTTACATTGATACTGAAATAGTATAAATACACTTAAATACAATTCCATGATCATGGGAACAATATCATCGCTCGTGCGTACGTACAGAATACCGTCTCCACAATGTGATGCGACCCGTTCTACATGATCATCATTACATAGTAATTATATAAATGAATTGAATGAATAAATATGATATATGTTACACTAATACCATTCTGGATATAAGGTATCTATAACCTTAAAAGAAGAATAAGAATTTATTCGGCAAAACTCGCATAAGAACAGAAGGCAATAAAGACCCGAGTAACAAGTAACAATGAAATATTACTAATAAGAAGATAAGAATATGACCATATATGATATAATATCAATATTTATGATTCTGGAATAAGTCAATAAAATTATTTAAACCATTATACAGGAGCTTCAGACATGTACAAAGCAAATCGGACCTAAGGTATGGGAAATATCACAATCTCATTTTTATCCAAGATTGTTTATACTTTGGTATTTACTAGGGTGTATTTTATCATCCACATCCATGTTTCCTCAATATATAATATTATTTTCATCCACCTACAATTGTTTAAATCCAATTTTACCCTTCGGTGAGTTTTTAGTAAAAGATATGAAAGAAATCTTTTGTCGTTTTTCGTACGAGGTTCTTTTTTTGACTTTTCCGACAAAAGTACGAGAAGAATGTTTTTTTAACTTATACGGCATGAATGGATTTTTAAAACATTATTTCCAAGAAGCTTCCTTTACAAGTTTTCAAGTTTATTTTTAATCAAATTCGATTAGTTATAATTTTATGACATGTTAAGAAATGAAAAGTGTTTTTGAAATAGAAAGGATAATTTCCTCAAGAATGGAGTTCAAGTGTTTTATCAAAATTACTTCCCATCTAAGATAAATAGGGTTTTGTTTCTATCCCTATTATTACATGGATTTTATTATGTTGTGATGGAAATATTTTTATGAATTCATTTATCTTATATGAATTGTTTTATGATGCCATGTTGTTTAAGAATCCCATTTTTATTACATGGTTTATGCTATGATGTATGGTTTATGATTTTGTGGCATAGATAAGAATGGTATCATTATGAGATGGGTGGGACCTATATATCCCTCCAATGCATTGGGTAAAGATTTTATATCTCATGAGATAGACATGGCTGGAACGGTAGGTTATACCGGTTCAGTGAAACAGGACTGAAACGAGGGTGACTCGGTTCAGAAAGGGACATTGTCCACTAAGATAGTCTTGGAAATGAGTTTTGACTAACAAGAAATGATTTTCTATGATTATGTGTGCATGCCACAAAGTTTAAGTTTTATGTTATGATTATGGGGATCTCATTTTCACTTCTATGATTTATTCCATGTTAAGATATTATGATCTCTTTTGCAGGTTATGATTTTTAAAAAGATATGATATGATTTTTATTTCCATTATTTTCCCTTGCTGAGCATTTGAGCTCACCCTTTTTTGTATGTTTTCTTTTCCCCAGGTCAGGAAGAAGGTTATTAAGAACGATATTCCAAAAAGGGCCCCTAGATATGATGAAATAAGTGGGAGGAAAAGTTGATGCTTTATGAACCAGTTGTTTATGTTTCCCAGTTTCTAAAGACACTATACCTATACGGTCCCTTGTGGTTTTGTCGTATGTTGTAAAAAGTGTGCTTCAATTTTGAAGTATTAACAATGTATGTAAAGTATGGGTCATTATATATATGGTGTGTGGTATGGTTACACACCGTGCCTTCAGTCCACGGTACTGTCCGTGTACCACAACCCGTGTCGATGGGCTATTCGTGTAAAAAGTAAATACATGGCGTGTGGTATAGTTACATGCTGTGTCTAATCTTATGGGGTCGGCTCCGTGTACACTGGCCATGCCTGGCCATGTGGTGGAGTACATGCTCGTGTACTCCACCCAGTGTCTGTGTATTCCCAGAATACACGTCGAGTCATACCGAAGCCGCTTCTACCATTCTATGATGAGAATACATGTCGTGCCTCGTGGCCGTGTATTTCTGTCCATGTCTGTGTATTTTCCTCAAATACACGCCATGTCCATAGCAGTCTCCTCTGTCAAACTACGTGGAGAGTACACACCGTGTGACCGGTGTCACACGCCGTGTGTCACTTCTTCTGATGTCCGTTAATTCTGCCGCTGAACGTTTGTACTACACAGCCTGTGCTTTGGAAGTACACGCCGTGTATTCTGGAATTTTCCAAAAATGATTCCTCTAGACAACACGCCTCCCGATGCATCCGTCCTTTGATCTGATGATCCATTTTCTACAAAACGCACATTCCTAGGCCATCCCGATGTTCTGAGGCCGTTTCTGATGTTTTCGGGCCTCTGATCAGCTCCGAAAACATTCCTTGATCCACCGGTGAAGAACGGTTGGAGGACACCATACAACAAGAACAGCGGAGGAATCGGACCGTGTTAGTTTGGTCCGGTTCTTTCCGCATTAGTTTGATAGAAAAAGGGTTAGAGAGAAACATCAACATGGAAGGAAAACCAATATTTCTCAATTCAAAACACACCCCTACCTCATAGAAATTCGCGGAAGCTAGCATCGCGGAAAATGGCGTCACGGTGTGAGGCTCCGTATACGTCGATGGTAAACTCCTGATGATGGAATGACATCTCCCTTTCTTCAACGTGGGAAAAATATGAAAAGGTGTTACGGTGTTCTTCATCGAGGTAGAGATGTTCTTCGCCAGGAAGATGATGTTTTTGAAAACTTTGAGTATTCTTCTCCCAATCCCCTTACACCACAAGCCCACTTAATAAAATAAGATTCCTCTCATTTTATTATCTTAAGTCATGCCTTTCAAAATTATAAATTTCAAAATACATAACTCACTTAATTAAATTAAAGAGTTGGGATTGAATAAATGTGGGGAGAGGGAAGGTCGCAAATTAATGGGATGTTTTAAGGGTTACACACTTAAGTGGGAGATTAGAGGAGTTAGGGAATATGAAAAGACGGGGGCTCATGTGGTCCCCACCGCCCTTATAACCTCACATGGGAAGTTGGGTAGTTGTGGGCCCCACCAACAACTTCCCATGAGAGAATTAAACTACCATGGATAAAATAAATTTGCACACAATTTATTTTACCTAACATTTAATTCCCAAATTTTTAACAACTCCTCCTGAGAAAACGCAACTCCAGTAAAGGTCTTATTAAGAAAATACTGGTGCTACGGTTTTATTGGTGCCATCAGATTTCAATTCCGAGCACCGGTTCAAAAGTTAGAAAAACCTGCTCATTTGTTCACTAAACATACCCGAGATAAACGTTGGAAATTGATTCCGGGAACACCGGGCCTCTAAATCAGGTGCCTTTAGAAACAGCGTACTCGTAAAATACCAAAAAATTTAAGAAAAAAAATTCCTTGAAATTTATGGGTCTTTACATTACTCCCACCTTAGGTATTTATGTCCCCATAAAGATACATCACAAACTAGGGAAACAAATGAGGGTACTAAGCACAAATATGAGCATCACACTCCCAAGTGCTCTCCTGGAGGTTCCCGTGCTGCCACCAGAAGCGCACTAATGGAATCGACCGCCCACGTAGGAACTGCTCCTATCGATCCTAGATCTCCACTGGGACCTCCGCAATTGTCACCCATTCATCAATGTCCAGCTCCCCATGGTCGATGATATGCGTTGGGTCATGCACGTATCTCCTCAGCCGAGATACATGGAAGACGTCGTGCATCTGGTGCAACTGAGGTGGTAAGTCCAGGCGATAAGCCACCTCACCAATCCTGCTGAGAACCTAGTATGGTCCTATGAAGCACGAAGATAACTTTCCACCCCGGCCAAACCACTGTAATCCACGTCGAGGTGAGACCCACAAGAAAAAGTGGTCGCCATCCTCGAACTCCAGTGGTCTCTGCCTCCTGTCATCATAAGACTTATGTGGGCTCTAAGATATCTTCATCTGCTCCTGGATGACTTGGACCTTCTCTGTCGTGGCCTAGACCATCTCTGCTCCTAGAAGTGCTGACTCCCCAGGGTCTGTCCAGTACAGAGGTGATCTGCAAGTTCGGTCGTACAATGCCTCGTATGGTGTCATCCCGATGGTGGAGTGGTAGCTGTTGTTGTACGCAAACTCCACCAAGGGTAGGTGATCCTCCCAGCTGCGACCAAAGTTGAGGAAACATGCACGGAGCATATCCTCAAGGGTCTAAATGGTCCTCTCCATCTGACCATCCTTTTGGGGGTGAAAAGTGGTGCTCAGAAGTATCTGCATCCCACAAGCCTCCTGTAACACCTTCCAAAGCTGGGAAGTAAAACGAGTGTCATGATCGGAGATGATAGATGATGGAACACCATGAAGTCATACGATCTCCTGAATGTAGAGACTTCCCAAGGTCTCCACTGAGCCCTTCTCTCTGATGGGTAAGAAGTGGTCCGACTTGGTGAGTCGGTCGATGATCACCCAAATTGAGTCATGTCCTCTGGAAGTACGTGGAAGTCCAGTCACGAAATCCATATATATCCCGTCCCACTTCCACTCCGGGACCTCCAAGGGATGTACTAAGACTGGTGGTACCTAATTCTCCACCTTCACCTGTTGGCAGGTGAGGCATCGAGAAACGAACTCTGCCACAACCTTCTTCATACCTGACCTCCAGTGCTGTCATCTGAGATCCTGCTACATCTTCGCCACTCCTGGATGTACTGCTAATGGGGAAGTGTGAAACTCTCCCGTGAAAAAGTGGGGAGGCATTCTAATGCCCTGTGAGAAAATAGATAACCAAAGCACCTAGAAAGGAAACTATGCACCCAAGCCTCCCCAAGGAACATTCCCCAAATAATGAAAGTCAAGTAATGTATAGTAATAGAACATCGATATTTGGGTACCCCATGCCACTTTCCTACTGGTTATTGAAGGCATCTTAAACATCTATCCACTCCTGCCATTTTCACTATAGTCCCAATGCCACTCCCCTCCCGCACACTCCTAGGACATCACTACCACACATCCCACCCACAAACATCTGGTCCACAACAACCACCCATAACTACACCCGCAAACACCTTGGACAGAACAACTACTGCCACGCCCAAAGAGACTTGGGCCTCATCCCAAAGACTCTTGGGAAATAACATTCCCGCACACACCTGGGCCAACCACCACAACTACCCTGCCTGACGAATCATGGCCTATAATGGACCTCAGGCTATCACAGCCTACCCGATGAGTCTTGGGATAATTAGGAAAGGGATAATAAAATGAGATAATAATCAGCCAATCATAGGAGTTTTGTGAAAAACACCCTCCCCAATGAAATGGGGGTGTTCGACCCTAAGTGCTCAACTTGGGTGGGGCGCGAATAAGAAACATAAGAACTACAATTATATAATATATATAACAAGCACTCAACTGAATCTAGGAGTTCCAAAACCAACTTAAGAATAAACACCCTCATTACTATTCATTTATAAGAAACACCGAACCCATGAACATGTCACCACTCATCCCAGAAAACAATTTCCCATTGAGACCATTCTTTTTTTCATGTTCAAGTGATCCCATTTACGTAAATTCTGCACTACTAGGAAACAAACAGGCATAACTAGAAGAAAAAGGAATAGAAACACCCAAACCACAATTTAAGCATTCACACCCAGTTCTCTTGTAACGTCACAACAACAATGGGATTCATGTGATCCCTCAAAGTATAGGAACTAAACCAAGACTTGAGATATATCCCCTCACAGCTTCAGATTAACGACCAAAAACTGTGCCACAACAGAGGATCCCATCCCCATCCACATCACCCTATAAGAATCAAGTAGAATAGCAGACCTACTACCAAAACATAGTAGGGAAACTTCCATGTTCAATCACATTATTCATTAGATTGTTCTTTCTGTTTGTTAATTAGAGTGACCACAGAAGGATTTATGTTCATTGGGAATCAATTTAACTGACCGAGTTTAGGTGATTAACCAATTTCCATGTTACAGTCATTTAATCATCATAAGAGATAAGGGTTCATTAGTGCACAAGGAAAAACCACCAACAACCATGATTTTTAGTGAGAATAATCCCATATAGTTCACAACATATAGCAATTATAAAAGAGTACAGCAGAATTTTCAAACACACCCCATCATTCTTTAATAGTCTATTTATTATCTTTGTTAAGGTTTTGCTTCATCCATTCACACAGAAATAGTGGAGTACCCACCCCGCATGATACAAATTAAGGAGATACGGAGGAAAATCCCTACTTGGTTGATCAAGGATCAATGTTCTTCTCTACGCGCCAAGAACTGGGGATGCAAGACTTGCAGGGGAGAAACGTCGGGGAATCCATGGTTGAGAAGAAAGGCTCTAGAACAGGCGTTCCAATTGCCTCGGGAAGGGGACCTCCAAATGCACAAAGAAGAAAAGGAGACTAGACAATAAGAAGAAATAATTTCTTTTGTGATATAAAGATCAAATCCCATTGTTACGAGATATGGAATTTTGAACGGCTATAAAGTCGGATAATGGATTCACCACGTGGTTGGGTGGTTATGCACGATGGAATTAATTGTAATTTAATAATTCTCCTTGGAGAGGTGGTCATAATGGCTATGCATTAAACAACATTCTTTACCTATAAAGGAAATGCATAACAGGGGCGAATTTGGAAGGTACGGTGTAGGGCGTGACACCAAGGAAATAAACCGCACGTTTTTTTAGGTTAAGGGTTAATCTACTCTTGGAGGATTTTAGATATTATTTATGGGATTTAAATGGGTTTGAAAGGGGGAATTAAATCATCATTACATTAAAATATATGTTGTGGGAGTAGAAAACTCGTGAACTAGGAACCAACGAAGACCGCTCAGTGAGGACACGGGGCAACCATCACGGTGTCACCCTTATGCTGCCACCATCACAGTGTCACCCTTATGGTGCCACCATCACTATGGCACCCGGATGGTGCCACCTTCACGGTGCCACCCTCATGGTGCCCCCGTGACTGGTACCATCGTAACTCTGCCACCGTCAGGGTGCCACCGAATACCTCTCAAACTATTCCCTCCCTTTAGAATCAAAACTAGGCCCAAAGAAAAGAGGGGTTCCAAACAACCACCCTGAAATATACCTCTCATGAGTGAACCAAACCGACATCTAGGAACACCTATCCCTCAAGTAACCAGGCAAAAATCGAGGGTTAAATTGTCCAGTCATATGGGTTAGGGAGTTTCTTCCTCCATGTCAAGATACTATCCGCTTTGGGTGGCACTGACTTGCCCGCACAAGTTTAATCGCATCCACCATAATGCGTCTTGATTAGGTATTAGTTCCTCCTTTCCCCATAACAAAGAATCTTCATACATATACATATAATAAGGAAAAATGCACATTCCATAGTTAACATAGTAAAGCGTTCCATCACAAAGAAGTACAAACAAATTAGAACAAAATTCAAAATATTGCTGGGTACTGGGCACACATCTATTTCTCCCAATCCCAGGTACTTTCCTCGTTCCCGCCATGCCTCCATGACAAAAAAACCAAAGTAATGGTCCATCCATGGAGAACCTTCTCCTCAAGATCCTCGATCCTCACTGGTCTTTCCACAAATGTCCCGTCATCCTCGATATCCGGCGTTCCCCAGTCGAGGACTTGTGAATCGTCGTGTAGATATCGTCAGAGCTGAGACACATGGAAGACATCGTGCTTTCTTAGTAGAGGCTATGGTAGCGCTAGCTGACAAGATACTTCACCGAAACGCCACCACACTTCAAACGATCCGACGAACCTGGGAGAAATCTTACTCCCCCTACCGAACCTCTGCAATCCATGCCGAGGGGAGGCCTTCAAGAATACTTGGTCCCTGACCTCAAAATCTATGGGTCTCCTCCTATTATCAGCATTTGAATTATGTCGGTCCTGTGCCACCTTCATCCTCTCCCATATAAGCTAAACCTACCCCGTCATTCTCTTCACCACTTTTGGGCCTAGAACACCTTTTTCCCCAACCTCGTTCTAACATACGGTTGAGCGACATGGCCTTCTTTACAAAGACTCAAATGGAGCCGTGCCAATGGTAGAGTGATATCTATTATTGTAGGAAAACTCTACCAATGGAATGTGTCGCACCCACGAGCCCCCAGAGTCTAGAATACATGCCCGTAGAATATCCTCTGTTGTCTGGATGGTGCGCTCTATCTGTCCATCTATCTGGGGGTGGAAAGTGGTTCTAAGACGTAGCAGGGTGCCAAAAGCATGCTGCAATCCTATCTAGACCCATGAGGTAAACCATTCATCTCTATTAGAGACTGTGGACCTCATAACCCCATGAAGCCGCACCACCTCTTCCACATGCCTCCGAGATATGGAATCCACTGCACTTGACTCCTTGATCGCCCGAAAGTGAGCCAACATCGTCAACTTGTCCACCACTACCCAGATAGCATCAAAACCAGCTTGAATCTTATGTAGCCTTGTAATGAAATCCATCGAGATATCATCCCACTTTTAATCGAGGACATCTAAATTCTGTAATAGACCGCCTAGAACATGATGTTCAACCTTCACCTGCTGACATACTAGGAACCTGGCCACGAACTCTTCTACCGCCCGCTTTACCCCAGTCCCCCAAAACTGACTCCTCAGACCTTGCTACGTCTTGGAAACTCCCAGACGCACCGCTATGGGTGATTTGTGTAACTCACCAAGAACTCTCTCTCATATCCTCTCTAGAACAAACAAATTCCCTCAAAAAAGTATCCTATTCTGACCATCCTCCTTCCACCCATCTGAAGTATCACCACGGTTATCCTGGTCACACATTAATTCACTCTCTATGTATCCCCACTATGACTCCTCCACCAGCCATAGGAGAGAGTAATTCATTGTCATATGAAACATGAAACCTCTACCACCACCCTCTCTTACATCCTGGTGCAGGGCAGCCACCTCCGAAATTGCCTTCCAAGAATCTTCCGACTCTCGAACCGCATCCTTCTGCGACATCCTACTCAAGGAATCAGCCTCCACATTCCATATTCTTGAGGTGTAGAAAATCTCAAAGTCGTAGCCCTGAAGGAACTCCATCCAGCTTCACTACCATAAGTTCAAGTCTGACTGGGAGAATATATACTTCACGCTTTTCTGATCCGTGAAGACCACAAAGCACTCCCCGATGAGGTAATGCCCCCAGAACCTTAGTGCGAACATGCCCGGCACAAGATCTAGATCCTGGGTGGCATAATTATGCTCATGGGGACATAACTGTCTAGACCCATAAGAGATCACCCATTGTCGTTGCATCAACACACACCTGATGCCTTATCCGGAATCATCACAGAATACCATATATGCCGACCCTTCTTCTGGCAACATCAGCACTGGGGCACTTACCAAAATTTCCTTCAGATAGCTAATGGCTGCATCACACTGCCCATCCCATACAAAAGCATGGTTCTTCTTGGTAAAAGCTGTCAAAGGTGCTACAACATGGGAGAAGATGGGTATGAACTTTCGGTAGTAACCTTCCAGTCTAAGGAAACTACGAACTCCTGCCACGTTCTTGGGTACTGCCCAAGAAACAACCGTCTCAACCTTTGTTGGGTCTACCGTGATTCCCTTCTCGGACACCACGTGCTCAAGGAAGTGCAATTATCGCATCTAGAACTTGAACATGGACAATTTACCTGAGATTTGGTGCTGTCGGAGGACCTCTAAAACCATTATCAGGTGCTCAGCGTGATCCTCCTAGGAGCTTGAGTAGATCAGAATGTCGTATATAAACACGACTATAAACTGATCTAGATTTTTCCGAAAGATAGAGTTCATGAGTCCCATGAACACAACTGGTGCATTCGTAAGATGAAATGACGTGACTAAAAACTCATAGTGTCCATACCTATATCTAAAGGAATTCTTTGATATGTCTCCCTCCTTCACCCTCAACTGGTGATATCCAGACGGAAGATCTATCTTAGAGAACCAACCTAATCCCCAAAGATGGTCAAAGAGATCGTCTATCCTCGGATGAGGGTATAGATTCATGATAGTCACCTGATTCAGTCCCCTGTAGTCTATGAACAAACTCATACCACCATCTTCCTTCTTTGAAAAACAAGATAGAAGCACCCCATTGCAATGAACTTGGTCGAACAATACCCTCCTTCATCAGTTCGTCAATATGAATCTGCATCTCCCGAAACTCAGAAGGTGCCATCTGGTAGGGAGCCATTGAAATCACTCAAGAACCATGTTGCAAGTCTATCCTGAAGTCAACAACACTTCGAGGGAGTAGAGTCTCCACCTTTTCAGGGAATACATCCATGAACTCACTGATGATCCCTCGGACTTCTATGATGTCTACATCCACCGACTCCACTGATAGTTCGACTAACAAGGAAAGGATGGGCTCCTCTCACCTACTACTTTTCCAAAAACCCTTCTTGCCGATGAAAGTTACATGTCGGCTACCCAAATCTGAAAACACAATCCTTTATTGAAAGCAGTTAATGACGGCACACAAAGAGAACTGCCATTCAATTCCTAGAATGACATCGTATGGTTGTATCTGCAACAGTTGGTGATCCCCGATTGACTGATGTGGCCCTATCATCAGTCTACACCCTCGTCAAACATAAAGCAAGTTGGTCTGACCTATGACTTGCGTGCTCAACACCAGGGGAACTAGAAGTCTCTCAATGTCTAAACCCAGAGCACGGGCCATACTGGGTGTAACAAAGGAGTGGGAAGCTCCTGTATCGAACAAGGCATAGAAAAGAATACTAAACAAGCTGATCGTACATCGAACGACTTCTGGACTTACTGGAACTGCAGCCTCTATGGAGTGCAACTACTCATGCCCAGCTCCTCTGCCTCTCACCTATCAACCACCTCCCGACCATGCCCTCGTCAAGGTCCTTGAGGGGCACCCTGGGGTCAGCCTCCTCCCGCCAGGTCTGGCCTGAGAGGGGCGGGAGCTTGCTACCCCTGTTGGTGCTGAAAGGGAAAAGCTGGAAACGGCTGCTGCTGAGGTGGGCGTTGAACCTTCCCACCACAACTATACTGCACACTATTCGGGCACTGATTCCGATGGTGCCCATGACTTCTATAGATGAAGCATCATGGACCTGGGATCGAATGGAAAGGGAGAGGACCAGGATATCGGAACCGGAACTGCTGAGGCCTGCTCTCTTATAGTTTGAACCTAGAGGGCCCTGATGTAGGAGGACTACTGTTGATGGCCTTCCACTTCGACGAGACCTACTGGATTCCCTCTCGTGGTATGCCACCCAGCGTGTGCATCATTTCCACCACATCAGCCTTCTTTTGAACCTCTAAGTATGTCAGTAAGGTGAAGGGAGTAATAACATACTAAAGAGAAGTTTGAAGTTCCTCATCCAAACGTCTCACCCGAGACTCCTCATCTGGAAAGAGATCCAGAGAAAAGTGGAGGAGATCCTTGAACTTGATCCCCAAATCTTTCACTAACATGCTCCCCTGCTGGATGGAGAGTAGTTCATGCATCTTCTCAGCCTTCATCATGGAAGAGAGGAATTCCGCCCGGAACTCCCTCTTGATGTCATCCCACATAACCTCAGCCTCCCTCTTCTCCCCGAGGTAGAGCGCCCACCACTGACGCGCTGTTCCCCACATCTAGATTATAGCTAGAGGAACCCAATACTCCATCAGAGCCCAGATCAAGCTGAAAGCTATCACCAGATCCTCTAGCCAGCTCTCTTTCTCCATGTCTGAGATGCTGCACTTATAAATCCTGAGGGTCTGTCACTGAAAGCCACTAAGCGTCCTCTACGACTGATCATATTCCTCCTCTCGGTCAGTCCTCTGCTGATTGTCCAAGTCAAACTCCTGGGCGTCGACCGCCTGCACTACTCATGGCCGTCTCCCAAGTTCCATAGCTGCAAGGTAAACAATGAATTCCTAAGCCCGAGTAGTGTAGAATATTATTCTTAAATTATTATTATACTTCTTATTAATTTTAAATTTCCAAATACCCATAAAACCCAAGAACACAAGTCATTATGATGCATGTTCCTTCCCTAGGGTCTCTATCCTGTAATCAGTGTAGCCTTATTTTGATGTTTGGTAGGCCCAAAGTCCTTGTATCAGATCACAGGGGGACCTAAAATCCTGTCCTAGCTAGTCTTCCCAAGCCTATTTCACGCACAAAGATTGTCCAACATTGTTTCCCTACAGTCCCATGCAATCCTCACTATGCCTAACTCCGAACTCCATCCTATCTCTCAACCTCCTCCTCTAATACCATTTTGTCATGACTCGCCTTCACCAACATGAGAGAAGAGACAACATGTTGCCAAACCCTTCCTTCTTCAAGTTGAAGGAGAGATAAGACCCCAGAGACTTGCCTTTAATAGGTCCCGGAGTGGAGACTTGCACCAAGGGTATAGAATCCCACACAAGATTGAAGGAATTACCCTTTTATTTAATAGGATCAGGAGATAGGATAGTAAATTCCAACAACACCAAAAGTGGAAGTACAGGTAAATCCAAAACAAACCAATATCATATGCATGTTGTAAAAGAAAATGATACAAAAGTAAAAGAAAACCACAAAAAAAGGGAGTACCAAAAGAAAAAATAACAGCAACATCAAATCTCCCAATGTCTGAACTAGTATGACCGTGAACGATCCCTGAAGTCCTCCTGGAAACCTGAAAACAATTTTATAAATGTAGGGTGAGAATACAAGAATAATTTTTAGGGAAAATCCAAAAGCTCTTATGTACCAATGGGGAGGCATTTAAATTCCTTTCAAGAAAATATATCACCAATGCACCTAGCAAGGAAACTATGCACCCAAGCCTCACCAAGGAACACAACCCAAATAACGCATGTCAAGTAATTTATAGTAATAACACATCGATATTTGGGTACCCCACGCCACTTTCCCACTGGTTATTGAAGACATTCTATGCATCGACCCTCTCCCGCTATTCTCACTCCAGTCCCACTGCCACTCCCCACCCGTACACACCTAGGCCATCACTACCACACATCTTTCCTGAAAACACTTGGGCCACAACAACCACCTGTAACCACACCCGCAAAAACCTAGGGCATAACAACTACTGCCACACCCTATGAAACCTAGACCTCACCCCGAAGACTCTTGGGAAACAACCTACCCGCACACACCTGGGCCAACCACCACAACTACCCTGACCAAAGAATCATGGGCTATAATGGACCTCATGCCACCACAGCCTACCTGATGTGTCTTGGGCTAATCGGGAAATGGATCAGAAAAGGAGCTAATAACCAGCCGCTCATAGGAGTGTTGGGAAAAACACCCTCCCCTAGGAAATGGGGGTGTTCGGCACAAATTTCTCAACGTCGGTGGGGGAAAAATAAGAAACATAAGAACTAAAATTATATAATATATATAACAAGAAATCATCCCAACCTAGGAGTTCAAAAACAAACTCTAGCACAAACACCCTCGTTATTATTCATTCACAAGAAATACCGAACCCACGACCATGTCACCACTCATCCAGGAAAACATTTCCCCATTGAGCTCAATTTTATTTCCATGTACAACTGATCTCATTTAAGTAAATTCTAAACTACCGGGAAACTAACAAGCATAACCACAAGCCAGAGAAATAGAAACACCCAAACCACAATTTAAGAATTCACACCCGGTTCTCTTTTAATGTCACATCAACAAAGAGATCTTTGAGATCCCTCAATGTAAATGAACCAAACCAAGCCTCATGATATAGCCCCACATAGCTTCAGATTCACAACCAAAAACTGTGCCACAACAGAGGATCCCATCCCCATCCACATCACCACATAAGCATCAACTAGAACAACACACCTACTACCAAAATAGGGTAGGGAAACTCTTAGGTTCAAGCACATCATACATTAGGTTCTTCATTCTGTTCGTTAACCGGGGTGACCACACAAGGAATGATGTTCACTGGGAATCCATTTAACCAACTGAGTTTAAGAGATTAACCAATTTCCATGTTACATTCATTTAATCATTACAGAAGAAAAGGGTTCATTAGTGCACAAGGAAATACCACCGACGACCATGATTTTCTGTGAGCATAAGCCCATACAGTTCACAACATATAAAAATTATAAAAGAGTACAACAGAATTTTCAAACACACCCCATAATTCTTTAACAATATTTTTATTATCTTTGTTAGGATTTGGTTTTATCCATTCCCACATAAATAGTGGTGAACCCACCCCCAATGATACACAATAAGGAGACACGAAGAACAATCCCTACTTGGTTGATCAAGGATCGAATTTCTTCTCCACGCGCCAAGAACTGGGGATGCGGGACTTGTAAGGGATGAATGTTGGGGACTCCAAGGGTGAGAAGAAAGGCTCCAACACAGGCATACCACTTGCTTCAGGACGGGAAACTCCAAACGCACCAATAAGAAAAAGAGACTAGAAAAGAAGAAGAAATAATTTCTTGTGTGACATAAAGATGAGATCCTATTGTTTAGAGATATGGAATTTTGAACAACTATAAAGTCAGATCGTGGCTTCACCACATGGTTGGGTGGTTACACATAATGGAATTAATTGTCATTTAACAATTCTCCTAGGAGAGGTGGTTATAACGGCTATGTGTTAAACAGTTTTCTTTACCCATAAGGAAATTTCTAACAGTGGTAGATCTGGAATGTACGGGAAAGGGTGTGACACCGAGGAAAAAACAACACATTTATGTAAGTTAAGGGTTTTACGACTCTTGGGGGATTCTAGAAATTATTTATGGGCATTAAATGGTTTTGAAAGGGGGAATTAAATCATCTCTACATCAAAAGATATGTTGAGGGAGAGGAAAAGTTGGGAACTGGGAACGAACGAAGACCGCTCAGTGAGGACACGGTGCCACCATCACGGTGCACCCTTATGTTTCCACTGTCACGGTGCCACCCTGATGGTGCCACCATCCCAGTGCCCCCTTAAGGTGCCACCGTCACAGTTCCACTGTCCTAGTGTCACTATCATTGTGCCACCGTCACGCTGCCACACTCATGGTGCCACCGTGACCTATGTCACTATTATTGTTCCACCATCACAGTTCCACCCTCACGTTGCCATCGTCATAGTGGAGCCATGTTTTGGAAAAGTAATGGACGAGGAGGGTCCGGACCATAACAGGGTGGCCGAGTCTAACATCAGTAACAAATATCCATAAGTTCGTGGGGTTAGCTAGATATTATCTATGATCTGTTAGAAATTTCTCACAATTGTCCAACCCTCTTACCCATAAAACTCATAAGGGAGTAATGTTTTTTTGGAGGGATGAATGTGAATAAAGCTTTAAGGAGTTAAAAAGGATGCTTATCATTGCACCCATGTGCACTTTACCCACAAGTGGAGAACTTTTTTTGGTATTTATTGATGCTTCGAAGAAGGGCATGGGATGTGTGTTGATGAAAAATGACAAGGTCATTGCCTACGCTTAAAGGCAATTGAAATTTCATTAACAAGACTATCCAACAGATGACCTCGAGTTGGCTGATGTGATCTTCACATTGAAAACTTGATGGAATTATCTCTTTGCGGAGAAGTGTAAAATATATATGGACAACAAAAGCCTCAAGTATATATTCACAAAGAAAGAGTTGAACATGCGCCAATGAAGATGGTTAGAGCTGATCAATGACTATGACTGCTCAATACATTACCACTCTGGGAAAGTGAACAAGTTGGCAGATTCCCTATGTATAAAGGACCTATAAATTCTATCATTAATGATAATTTAAAAGTAACCAACCTTATTTCATTCGATGAACATAGACATGAGAATCATAAAAAATGGAATATCATCAATCCTTTCACAAATGATTTCTCAACCATCACTTTTGGAAAGTTTAAAGAGGCTTAAAATGATGACATGTGAAATCTAGAAAAAGTGGAAGCTATTGTAAAAGGTAAATCCTTGAAGTTTAATGTTAATGAAGAAGGAATTGTGAGATTTGAGAAAAGTCTATGTGTTTCATATAGTCCACAGCTGAAGAAGGAACTTTTGGATGATGCAAGTAGTTAAAATTTTTCTATTATCCCAGGAAACACAAAGATGTATCGAGATCTCTGAGAGCATTATTGGTGGGATAATATGAAGAAGGTGATCATTGAATATACATCAATGTGCCGGGTGTGTTAGCCAGTGAAGGTAGAGAGGAAGAAGTCTAAGGGGATGAAACAAACATTTCCCAGACTAGAATGCAAATGGGAGTGCATCACCATGGCCATTTTCCTTGGACTTCTGAAGACATCCTATGGAAACAATGCAATCTGGGTTGTCGTAGATAGTCTTACAAAGGCTGAACACTTCATTGCTATTCAGGAGTATTTCTCATTGGATCAACTATCACATATATATATATATCAGGGAAGTGGTTAGGCTGCATGGAATACCACTATCTATTGTGTTTGATCAAGATCAATGATTCACCTCTATGTTTTGGAAGAGTCTTCAACATTCTATGAATACTGATCTTAGCTTAAGTACAACCTATCATCCTCAAATAGATGGAAAATCCGAGCGGACTATTCAAACACTTGAGGACATGTTGAGAGCATGCTCAATGGATTTTATAAGAGTATGGGATCAACATCTTCCTCTGGTTGAGTTGTCTTATAATAACAGTTTCCTCTCAAGTATCCATATGGCACCATATGAAGCCCTTTATGGGAAAAGGTGCATAAAACTAATGTGTTGGGATGAGGTTGGAGAGCATAAGCTGCTTGGGCCAGAAATGGTCAATGAAATGGTGGAGAATGTGAAATCCATTCAGCAGCATATCAAGGTATCCCAGAGACGATAGAAGATTTATGCAGACAACCGTCGATGAAAACACGAGTTTAAAGTTGGAGACATGGTATTTCTACGCATATCTCCATGGAATATGGTCATGAGGTTTGGAAAGAAAGGGATGTTAAGTCCAAGGTATGTCCGCCCCTTCGAGATTCATTATTGAGTCAGGGATGTGGCCTATTGACTAGCACTTCCACCTACCATGGCCAAGGTACATGATGTCGTTCATGTATCTCTCTTTTGGAAGTATATTCCAGACCCTTCACATGTACTATATTTAGAGGTGGTACAATTAGAGGATGTTCTTTCTTATGAGGAGAAACCTGTGAAGATCTTAGATCATAGAGAAAAAGTTCTATGAAACAAGACAATGTCCTCATCTAGGTGTTGTGGAGAAACCATAAGTTTGAAGAAGCAATGTGAGAATAAGAGTAAATGATAAAGCAGTGTTACCCACATCTGTTTGAGTGTGGGAAAAGAAAATTTTGGGGGTGAAATGTTTTTAAGGGGGGAAGATTGTAATGACCCAAACATTCATTAATGGAAATCCCTATTGATTTAATTAAACGTCTCTTTATTTAAAATTTTTATATAAAATGTTAACTTCTTTGGTTTTATGTTAATAACTGCAAATGTTTCTAATATAGTCATTGAACAGTGATCACATGATTAGTATAAATTTAAGGCTTTAACAAATCCAATTTACTCAGAAAAAGGAAGCGATGGCCTCATCCAATAGACATGCCCCATACGAAGCCCATTTTTCAGAGCTCAGAAATGAGGTGGCATCATTGGGCATTTATATTGATCAAGCCCAAGATGAGCATGAATATGTAAAGCTCGAGTGGGACCTCCTATAAGAGAAGTGGAAGTTGATAGAGATTACCAATCGAGCCTTGTTATCTGAGCCACCCCAAGAGTTAGTCACCATCACACACCATACCCTTTGACCTCATGGAGGTGTTATAAGGGGTTGTGTAACAAGACATTAGCACTTTTGTTATGTACATTATTTTTTTATATAATAATTAATATAATTTCTTTTTATTATTGTGACCTTGAAAATTGCATTTTAAGCTCAAATAGTATTTTTATTTAAAGTTAAACTAAGAAATATATTTTGATGAATTAATGTATTTTTTAATTAAATAATATATTAATAAAAAAATAATAATATTAAATTAATTTTTATCAAATATTAATGATTGTATAATTTTATGAATGCAATTGTAATTATTATTATGGTTTGAAATCAATTTTTTTCAAAACCCGTGAATTTTCGATAAATGTTGGTTTTTATTTTAAAAGTGAAAATTAAAATAATTAGGATATTATTTAGATAGAATAAATATTATTTCTTGAATCAATATCTCGAAACTATCAAATGGTGAATTTTTCATAATTTTTTGAGATAGTTAAATGTTTGTGTAAAAATTAAATACCTTTTAAATATATAAAGTGTTTTATGACATCATAATGACCCAATAATGACATAATAAAATTCAATAAGATTTATTTTCGGCCAATATATGATTTAAAATTAAAATATTGTGATTTTGGGTTTGTTTGACAAAATTTACAAATCATTAATGTACCCTTCAAAACTTATTAAACATCTTGTCTTTTTAAATTGTTTTCCATGGGAGTGTGGCTCACCTCCATATAAGAAACCACATTATTTTAAAACTTTAGGACTTTGGAATTATAAAATATCATTTTCCACTTCCTTTTCCCCAAATCCTTGGGCAAAAACCATGGTATGGTTTGTGGTTTGTATTAGTTTAATGTGAGGTGTCACAAACCTAAATAATAAATAATTCCCTCGCATTCGCTATATAAACCCACACAAGATCCCATTTCCTCCTCACTCAAAGTCTTTGTAGTTCATCCAACCTCTTCCCTCCTCTCTCTATAATCCTCCCAAGGTTCCCTAAGCTCCCAAGAAGCCTATATGAGACCTCTCTCAATCCTTTGGAAGCATTCTTCATGTAAGGGTTTTTTCTTCAATTATTATTTTTGTTAAATATTCTTTAAATTGTTATGCCCTTTTAATTTCAATTATAAATGTTGGGGTATGGTTTCACGCCTCCCCCATACTTAAATATTTATGTTTTAATGATGGTAGACCCCATTCTCTATCATTAAATGCCTCCCATGTACACCTGTTAATATGCCAAAATTCCGAAAAGAATTTCCCTCTCTTCATTTATATTCAAGAAATTATTTTGTTTTAGGAATCGAAATTGAATTAAAATTTTTGGGACATGTATCATTATGACCCAATTACTGTCCATTTCATGTACATATTACGATAAAACCTTTTATCTCTCATCAACCATTTTTATGAATTCTTACGTCACGCCGTTACGCTGCCGAAATTGCACCGATTTTCCATGCCAATGTCATTGTGTAGTAAATACCATGCCCATTTATCTATCAAGTGTATTCAACATTATGAATATTTACTTATTTATTATAATTTTTCATGTATGAATTCCACAATTCTTTTATCATGAAATAAATTATCATGTTTTATGAATCCATTTTATATGATCCATGTGGCACACTTATGAATGAAATGAAATGTTTAAGAAGGGTGTGCCCAAATAGCAGTCAATGCATTGGGTAAAGTTTAGTATCATGATATGACAAGTGGAATGGGGGTTTAATCATGATAATTCAACTAAAACTAGGGTATATTCCTGATTCATGTGCAATGATTGTTTACTCACGCTCCATGTGCAATGAGCCTTGGCCCATGCTAATTCCATGATAAGTGTTGTTGATACATTTCCATGTTATGATTGTCATGATTTATCATGACTTTATGTTTATGATTCTATTGTACTCTATTGATATGATTATTGTCTAACAAGTATTGTATTCGTCAAGTTATTGAATGATTATTCCCTTACTGGGCTTTATATCTCACCCATTTCTTTTGCATTTCCCCAGGTTATCCCATGTGATGATAAGTACAAGGTAATTTAGTGGTCATGTAATAGAAGTTTTCAATAAAGATGTTGTATTTCATGTTTTAAGTTATTATGTAATGATACTAAGCCCCAAAGACACTAGAACTCTCTATATTCTATGTTACATCAAATTAATTTTATGTAATATTTTTTGTTTAATTGGGTAATAAAAAGAAGGGTTGTCATACAACTTGTAACCTCATAATTTCACACATATACAAATTCCCCAAATCATATTCCATAGAGATACCATTAATTAGAATGAAGTGATCCATTTTAGTAAATTGATCTAGAACCACCCAAATAGTATTTTTCCATTACGGAATGTATGGTAATCCAACAATGAAATCTTGGTAAGCCATATCCCATTTCCACATCGAAACATGAAGAGGTTAAAGAAAACCTGAAGGATCATAGTTATTAAACTTAATATATTGGAAGGTATATAAATGAGGCATAAAATACACTACATAATTATTCATTTATGACACTAGAAATCTCATCTCATGTCATGGAAAATATTTATGGTTCCAAGTGGAATGTCCCATATAGAACTATGTCAATACATTATCATTGAGACCCTAATAATTAGACAGATGAAGAAACAGTAAATGAAGTAGTGATTCTCATCATAAGAGAGAGACCACATTATAATGATCCCCATACCATATAGAGAATATATAATTCAATTAAAAACATTGTACTTCTATATTTCCAGATTAATAGGTTTATGAAGAGATGATATTAAGGACAAAATGTTCATCAAGAGTCTTGAGTCATTCTCCCAAGCATATAGATGCAGCTGAACAAACAACCCCTTGATATTCCAATCCTCCGATTCCATTATGGTATAAGATGAAAAATTACTAATAATGTTATGAGTAACAATGATAATCTCCCGCAGTTGTGTTGATTATGTCAATGAAAAATTTTTGGAGGTAAATTCTCATAGACTCTACCTACGATTCATATGTATATTTGAAATGATATAAGTCATACTCTTATGATAATAATAAACAATGAACCTCTACCCAAAAGGATATGAAGACGCATGTTCCAAGTCATGACTAGGGTAATTATTTTTGTGTGGATGAATCTGATAGGAGCTTCACTCCACAACATAATCATGCTATATAAACACCAATCCTAGACCTACATTGATGGAATCACATCACACCATATAAACCTTACTACTATCTATAAATATCAAGATACAAGTTTATGATAGATATGATTTCCTTTCATTAAATGATTTATGATTATTTTCTTCCCATAAAATTGTACCCATTTCTTATTAAGAGAAGAAAAAGGTAATGAAATCTTAGAGAATACTTTAAGAAACATCCTATAATATCCAGCTAGAACCCTGAAGTGCTAAATATGAGAAACATTCTATTGATCCTCCCATGATTGGAGAAGCATAATATATATAGGAAAAACCAATATGTCATATTTCTAACAGTCATTACCTAAAAATATAACTTCCTAGATCTAGAAATTACTTTTTCTTTTTTTAGAATAAAGGGGGTGATTCTACAACATTTCCAAACCCAATATCAAATTATGGTTATGTTATTCTTATGATTTTGGATAAACTTGGATATTATTAACAAATAACACATTAGAATAATCAAGGTAAGGGTGAAATGAAATGTTCATTAGGTCCATAAAATATGTAAGAGTGTAGGTTGGGAAGAACTACATCAATATATATTCATAATTATTAAACATTCTTCTAAAAGTGTTCTTCAGGATATTTGACTCCTCAAATCAGACTTTATGATAACATGGTCGAAGGATAAATTTTGAGAACCACATTTCCACTTTAAATATTAAAAAAAAATCATCAATATATGGAACATGATAATTATTTAAAATAGTCACTAGATTAATATTATTATTATTGATACAAAGATATAGGGATGCCTCAACCTTCTTAAAATAGAGAATTGGGGATATGTAAGGAGATTTTGAAGGACTAATGAAGCCTTTCTCTAATAGATTTTCTATTATAATCTTGAGATCCTTCCACTCTGTAAGTATCATATGATATGAAGGAATAGAGACCATTTTAGTACTAGGAACATGATCAATTGAGAACTAAACCTCTCATTTCAAAGGAATATTATATAAGAATCAGTGAAAACCTTAGGAAAGACCTGAACCACCATGGATTGTTATCAACAAAAGGCACAACACTAAGATCAACCATATAATTAGACACAAATTCCAAATATGAAGATGAGAGGGTACTTTATAATGATTTGTTGAATCCTACTCTCTCTGAAACACACAACAACTTCCATCAATAATACTAAAGTGGTACATTGATTATAACAATAAATATTGACTCAATGAGCATCCAACCAGCCAATCCTAATAAATGTTTTGAAGAGATTTAAGAAAAGAACCAGAAAGTCCCAAGATAACTCAACGTTTGATAAATAGAGAGAACACGAATGGAATCAAAATAATTTAACATTTTTCATGCCAAGGGACATCAATAACTCTATAACATATGGCATGAGTTCCACTTGATGATACAAAATTCAAAAAAATGGGTAGATATAAAATTATAAAAGGGACCTATATCAAATATAGTATCTATAGAATCCCGCCTCTTTATCACATAAACTTTCATTACATTTTACAAAACCGAGGATCTTTATAGTTTAGTGTCTTGGAAACCAGGAACTTTAACCATGAAAACATGAAATATTCTTCTAAAACACTTGAAAGGCTTATCCTCATGTTCATCCTAGGTTCATTACTTCATCACATAACCTGGAAGCATACATCAAAAGAAAGGGTGAGAAAAAAGCCCAGTAAAGAAAACAAGAGAAACATTTTACATGTGAACTTGAGATACTTCAATATGGTCATGAAGAAGAACTTTAAGGCATGAGAATGAAATAAGGAGGCATATCATAATAAAAATAATATTTTTCATAACTTGAAAATGTGGCTACATAATTTAACATAGACAATCATGAACATATCACCAAGGTCCATCCCCAAGGTGTCATTTGAAAATTACCAAGGCTATTCACCAAGGTATCGTGAAAATTGTAATCTCTAGTGGTTACATCATTACCCAATGTATTGGAGCGCTATCAGGGCGCACCCTTAAATTTGCCTTTATTATCATGTGAGCCACATATATCATCATCAAAAATTTCATAAATAACCCATATAGCATGAAATAAATGGGTTTCATTTCACAATCATAACGTTTTAAAAACTGCTTTAAAGACATGATCTTTACATCACTTTAAAACCCACAGAAAAGGAAGGTGGGTCTCATGTATGTAAATCCCAGAATTTAAAATATAACATTTTGGTATATATGTGAATACCCCTTTAGAAAAAAGAGCTTTTAGTATTCACTTAATAATATAAAAGAACTTTAGAAAAAGAGAGAGACATTTTGAGATGGAAATTCTGCAGCATAACGGCTATGTTACGAGGTTTTAGAAGACATTAAAAAGTGAGGTAAAATGGTTCAAACATTCATAAATGACCCATAAAATAGTATATGGACAGAATAAGAAGGATACATGATCATGGTAATGAAATTTCAAGGAAATACCATTTGAAATAAAAAACATGGAAGGAAGACAAAAATTAGATTTCTCTTATGAAAGTTCGGCAGCCTAACGACGCCACTTAAAACTTCAAAATACTGAATTGAAGAGATCAAATGGGGTCTCTCATCATATGAAAATAAAATTCCAGTATGATAGATATAGAGATCATACCCCAACATAACAAAAAGTATCTTGAAATAATTGACATGAAAGTCGAACTTCAAAACGAGAAGGGTGAAGAACTACTTAAAAATTCGGCAGCCTAATGGCGCCAGTTAAAACTTGCAAATACTGAATTGAAGAGATCAAATGGGGTATCTCATCATATGAACATAAGAGTCCAGTATGATAGATATTTAGATAATACCCCAACATAACAAAAAGGAACTTGAAATAATTGACATGAAAGTAGAACTTCAAAATGAGAAGGGTGAAGAACCACTTAAAAATTCGGCAGCCTAACGACGCCACTTAAAACTTCAAAATACTGAATTGAAGAGATCAAATGGGGTATCTCATCATATGAAAATAAGACTCCAGTATGATAGATATAGAGATCATTCCCCAACATAAAAAAAAGGAACTTGAAATAATTGACATGAAAGTAGAACTTCAAAACGAGAAGGGTGAAGAACCACTTAAAAATTCGGCAGCCTAAAGGCGCCACTTAAAACATCAAAATACTGAATTGAAGAGATAAAACGGGGTCTCTCATCATATGATCATAAAATATCAGTATGATAAATTTAGAGATCATACCCCAACATAATAAAAAGGAACTTGAAATACTTTACATGAAAATAGATCATGAAAAATGAGAAGGGAGAAAGAATCTGTTACAAAAATTTCGGCAGCCTAACGGCGCCACTTAAAACATCATAAAACGAAATAATGAGAGTAAGAGGGGATCTCTCATTATATGAACATGAAAAGTTACGTAAGAGGAGTATAAAATAACATCCTAAAACATAAGAACATGGAGCATAAAAGGAATGACATAAAAGAGATTACTTGAAATGAAAGAGAGAGGTCGGATCCCTTACCTTAAAACATAACTCTTAAAACTCAATGGTTGGGACCTTGAGGGCTTGGGGGAACCATGGGAGGACTCCTTGGGAGGTAATGAGACCAGAACTTCGTTGGGGGAGAGTGGAGAGTCTAATGGATGATAGGATGGCTTGGTATTTATAGGGAAAGTGAGGGGACAAGGCATTAATGGCAAATGGACACCTCATTAGTGGTTTTTGGCAAAACCATGGGTTTTCCCATGCTATTTTCCCATGGTATTGGCCACTTGGGACACCTCATACCTTATCTCACTATTCATAATTTGAACATATTTATTACATCATTTAATGATGTCATTAAACACCCGTAACTTAAAAACTGTATTTTCACTATTCATCGAAAATTCAACTTTTTCAGAATAATCCCAAATTTTTACCTTAACCAAATATCAACGCTCTTATTACAAATATGGACTCCATTTTATAAAAATAATTTTCTAAATATTTTTAATTTAACTTTTAAATAAAAACACTATTCACCGAAAAATCATTTTTTTCAGAAAAAACCCCAAAAATTACCATAGCATAATATCGGTGCTCTGAGTTCAAAAATGAAATCTATTTTATAAAAATAATTATCTAAATATTTTTAATTAAATTTTTAAATAAAAAAACACTATTCACCCGAAAAAACTAATACTTGAATAATAATTTATGAAACCGTTATTTAACCATTTTATTTGATCACATTACTTAATCAAGGTGCCTAGATTATATTAATACTTTCTTTAAGTGAGATTACAAATCCATTTGGACACATTACTAATCCTAATCATAAAATCACTATTCATAATTTACTATTCATCAAAAATTAACTTGATCTTATTAGACTCTAAATTTCGTATTGAACATAATTGTAGAAGACCATTTTTCGAAAATCATTACACATTTTTAATTATTTAAGGTTTACACAACCATTTTTAAAATATCCTTTTTCTAGAACTCATCAAAAATATGCATACTATATTTATTAGGTCATTTGAAAATTCATAAACTTCATCATAAGAAGAAATCCCAATTTTTATTTAAAATAAAGGATTACACAAGGCAGTTACGCTCTCCTTACATAGCCCCTTATCACACCAACATAGGACCTAAGTGTAAGGTGTGTTAAGGTGAGAGAATCCGAGGGAGGCTCGGCCAACATCGCAAGAGTAGTAATTTCTATCAGTTTGAACTTCTCGCGAAGGAGATCCCGTTCTAGCTTTATACGATGAAGTTCAACTTGGGTTTGGTCCAGAGCAAAGCCCAGTGGTGCTACCTCCTTCCCAAGTTCTGTTAGATGGGCTTCGATTGGTCCAAGACTACTAGATGAGGCCATCGAATCTTCTTTCTATATTAATTAACCAAGATTACTTGTATTTAGCAACAATAATCAAAACGTTTAGTTTCTAGTGGTCATATTGACCAATGGTCATATAACAGTCAAAAACCAACAGTATCTTTTTAATTATACTCATTTTATCAAATGAAAATTTTTTGTTGAGTATAAAAAAAAATAAAATAACACATAAAATTAGGAAACAAGATTTATTCAAAATTTCGGGTTGTTACAATCTTCCCCCCTTAAGAAATTGCGTCCTCACAATTTTTTAAAATTGGGTTTTGAAATTTTATTGAAAGTACCACATCGTAAAAGGAGTCAGTAAAACTATTACTTTTAAAAAAGAAAGGTAAGTACGAAGGTCACCCGAGTTAGCCCACACTAGGATTCCATGTAGGAAAACATGGACATGTAGGAGAAAACAAAGGGTCAAGTTCTGAGGGAGAGTGACAGAGAACATGATTAGGAGAAAGTTAACCATAATAAAATCCCAAACTTATGATGTGTGTAAACGATCTTTGATTACCTAGTAGGAAACGTAAACCAACAACGTTTTTGTTTTACGTTCCTTTTCATAATTTTGAGGAATTCATTTACAACATAGAACAAAAACATAAGGAAATATATCTACCTTCATGTAGAGTTTCACCCTTTAATAAGTTTCTACCAAAAATAATCTTTTCTCCCAAACGATGAGCATTCAAAGCTACTTGGTCTCATCAAAACACAAGAATCATCTTCTAGAGAATCACATAATCCACAAAAGATTAACTATCTATTTCTTCTATCTTTAAACATTATCCCAAAAACAGAAAGGGTAAGGTTAAACAACTCTTCAAAAAGGAAGAATACCATAGGAATGGAAAAAAATTTTAAATCTTCAATGTTCCATGGTAATACCAAAAGTTCATCATAGACCATCCCATAAATAACGGTCCTTAAAATTCTTCAAAATAAACCAAACTAAGATTGAAACCCAAATACAAGAAGGATTTGATAACATAGTCTTACAAAATAAACTTCGTTGTTCATCTCCAAACAACATCAACCACTCCTAACATCTTATAACAAAATTATCTAAACTAAACATATTTTACCCAAGATAGGTTAATCATTCCCATAAGTAACCTAAATTACTATAATTCCACCATAAATTCATCGATTCTTCAAAATATAAGTGAACCTTACTCATCAATGAAAATACCGTAGTAATCTATTTACCTCGATCATATAGGGTCCCTAAAATAGTGAACGTATTCCAAAACAATAATCATCTTTTAATCCCCTAATCACCTCGGTCATATTAATACGACACTCGTCACATTTCCTATCACATTGGTTTTTGGGACATGTTCTTTCACTTCCCCCCATTAACTAAGAAAAGAAACTATAATTAGGGGATTATTTACTTAGCTAATAATCATGAAAAGGAAACTTTAAGCATAAAAGGATAAACATGTAGAATAAAAGTATATCCTAACTTGTGATCCCCGAGGTTCCAATCTAGGTTATCCATGATCATATATTCTTATGTGAATATTTTTTTTTATCCTTGTTCCTTTAATAATGGTTCATACTAAGCATATGGATTTACCAAAGCATAACCCCCGGGAGTGTCGTAACCAAGAGTGCAGCAAGGCCCGTTGTCGTGTACCAGTTCCCGTTCGAGTCTAGCTCAAAGCGGTGTTTTCAGGTTTTACCCCTATGTACATCTGTGCCAAAGCCACCTCTACCTGCTCGTATCCAGACAGGGATGTATTTTCTTGGAAACCCCTTACTCAATACTCACCAAAATACCAGGAAGATTTCTTATATTTAAACTTTTCTATAGGGTTCTTCATAGTTTTTTCGTATCCTAATTTCCAAAAATAACTAAACCATCCTTTGATACCAACTATAACATCCCGCCTCTTTATCACATAAACATTCATTACATTTTACAAAACCGATGATCTTTATGGTTTAGTGTCTTGGGAACCAGGAACTTTAAACATGAAAACATAAAACATTCTTCTAAAACACTTGAAAGGATTCTCCTCATGTTAATCCTAGGTTCATTACTTCATCACATAACCTGGGAGCATACATCAAAAGAAATGGTGAGCAAAAAGCCCAGTAAAGAAAACAAGAGAAACATTTTACATGTGAACTTGAGATACTTCAATAAGGTCATGAAAAAGAACTTTAAGGCATGAGAATGAAATAAGGAGGCATATCATAATAAAAATAATATTTTTCATAACTTGAAAATGTGGCTACATCATTTAACAGAGACAATCATGAACATATCACCGAGGTCCATCCCCAAGGTGTCATTTGAAAATTACCAAGGCTATTCACCAAGGTGTCGTGAAAATTGTAATCTCTAGTGGTTACATCATTACCCAATGCATTGGAGCACTATCAGGGCACACCCTTAAATTTGCCTTTATTATCATGTGAGCCACATATATCGTCATAAAACATTTCATAAATAACTCATATAGCATAAAATAAATGGGTTTCCTTTCATAATCATAACGTTTTAAAAACTGCTTTAAAGACATGATCTTTACATCACTTTAAAACCCACAGAAAAGGAAGGTGGGTCTCATATATGTAAATCCCATAATTTAAAATATAAAATTTTGGTATATATGTGAATACCCCTTTAGAAAAAAGAGCTTTTAGTATTCACTTCATAATATAAAAGAACTTTAGAAAAAGAGAGAGACATTTTGAGATGGAAATTCTGCAGCATAATGACTATGTTACGAGGTTTTAGAAGACATTAAAAAGTGAGGTAAAATGGTTCAAACATTCATAAATGACCCATAAAATAGTAGATGGACAGAATAAGAAGGATACATGATCATGGTAATCAAATTTTAAGGACATAACATTTGAAATGAAAAACATGGAAGGAAGACAAAAATTAGATTTCTCTTATGAAAGTTCGGCAGCCTAACAACGCCACTTAAAACTTCAAAATACTGAATTGAAGAGATCAAATGGGGTCTCTCATCATATGAACATAAATGTACAGTATGATAGATATAGATATCATACCCCAACATAACAAAAAGGAACATGAAATAATTGACATGAAAGTAGAACTTCAAAACGAGAAGGGTGAAGAACCACTTAAAAATTCGGCAGCCTAACGACGCCACATAAAACTTCAAAATACTGAATTGAAGAGATCAAATGGGGTCTCTCATAATATGAACATAAGAGTCCAGTATGATAGATATTTAGATAATACCCCAACATAACAAAAAGGAACTTGAAATAATTTACATGAAAGTAGAACTTCAAAACGAGAAGGGTGAAGAACCACTTAAAAATTCGGCAGCCTAACGACACCACTTAAAACTTCAAAATACTGAATTGAAGAGATAAAATGGGGTCTCTAATAATATGAAAATAAGAGTCCAGTATGATAGATATAGAGATCATACCCCAACATAACAAAAAGGAACTTGAAATAATTGACATGAAAGTAGAACATCAAAACGAGAAGGGTGAAGGACCACTTAAAAATTCGGCAGCCTAAAGGCGCCACTTAAAACTTCAAAATACTGAATTGAAGAGATCAAATGGGGTCTATAATCATATGATCATAAAAGATCAGTATGATAAATTTAGAGATCATACCCCATCATAATAAAAAGGAACGTGAAATACTTTACATGAAAATAGATCTTGAAAAATGAGAAGGGAGAAAGAATCTGTTACAAAAATTTCGGCAGCCTAACGGCGCCACTTAAAACTTCATAAAAAGAACAAATGAGAGTAATAGGGGATCTCTCATTATATGAACATGAAAAGGGAATTAAGAGGAGTACAAAATAACATCCTCCAACATAAGAACATGGAGCATAAAAGGAATGACATAAAAGAGATTACTTGAAATGAAAGAGAGAGGTCAGATCTCTTACCTTAAAACATAACTCTTAAAACTCAATGGTTGGGACCTTGAGGGCTTGGGGGCACCATGGGAGGACTCCTTGGGAGGTAATGAGACCAGAACTTCGTTGGGGGAGAGTGGGGAGTCGAATGGATGAGAGGATGGCTTGGTATTTATAGGGAAAGTGAGGGGACAATGCATTAATGGCAAATGGACACATCATTAGTGGTTTTTGACAAAACCATGGGTTTTCCCATGGTATTTGCCCATGGTATTGGCCACTTGGGAAAACTCATACCTTATCTCACTATTCATAATTCGAACATATTGATTACAAAATTAATACATCATTTAATGATGTCATTAAACACCCGTAACTTAAAAACTGTATTTTCACTATTCATCGAAAATTCAACTTTCTCAGAATAATCCCAAAATTTTTCCTTAACCAAATATCAACGCTCTGATTAAAAATATGGACTCCATTTTATAAAAATAATTTTCTATATATTTTTAATTTAACTTTTAAATAAAAACACTATTCACAGAAAAATCAATTTTTTCAGAAAAAACCCCAAAACTTACCATAGCATAATATCGGTGCTCTGAGTTCAAAAATGAAATCCGTTTTATAAAAATAATTATCTAAATATTTTTAATAAAATTTTCAAATAAAAAACACTATTCACCCGAAAAAACTAATACTTTAATAATAATTTATGAAACCATTATTTAACCATTTTATTGAATCACATTACTTAATCAAGGTGCCTAGATTATATTAATACTTTCTTTAATTGAGATTACTAATCCATTTGGACACATTACTAATCCTAATCATAAAATCACTATTCATAATTTACTATTCATCAAAAATTAAGTTGATCTTATTAGGCTCTAAATTTCGTACTGAACATAATTGTAGAAGGCCATTTTTCGAAAATCATTACACATTTTTAATTATTTAAGGTTTATACAACCATTTTTAAAATATCCTTTTCCTAAAATTCATCAAAAATATGCATACTATATTTATCCGGTCATTTGAAAATTCATAAACTTCATCATAAGAAGAAATCCCAATTTTTATTTAAAATAAAGGATTACACAAGGCAGTTACGGTCTCCTTACATGGCCCCTTATCACACCAGCATAGGACCTAAGTGTAAGGTGTGCTAAGGTGAGAGAATCCGAGGGAGGATCAGCCAACATCGCACGAGTAGTAATTTCTATCAGTTTGAACTTCTTGTGAAGGCGATCTCGTTCTAGCTTTATACGATGAAGTTCATCTTGGGTTTGGTCCAGAGCAAAGCCCAGTGGTGCTACCTCCTTCCCAAGTTCTGTTAGATGGGCTTCGATTGGTCCAAGACTACTGGATGAGGCCATCAAATCTTCTTTCTATATTAATTAACCAAGATTACTTGTATTTAGAGACAATAATCAAAACGTTTAGTTTCTAGTGGTCATATTGACCAATGGTCATATAACAGTCAAAAACCAACAGTATCATTTTAATTATACTCATGTTATCAAATGAAACATTTTTGTTGAGTATAAAAAAATAAAATAACACATAAAATTAGGAAACAAGATTTATTCAAAATTTCGGGTTGTTATAGTATCCACTAGAGAATAATGTATAAATATAGTACCTCTCAAAAATGATGGACCACATATACATCCATTAGATATTCTTCAAATGCATAAAATTGTTTCACCCCAGTTTCCTATGGATAGAGCTCATAAGGTTTGGAACCATTTGAGTACATTGTAGTCCCTTTTAGAGATGCCAAAACTGAACTATAACAAGGGGTGGATATGTCATGCTAAAACATTTATATAGTACAATTTCATCCATATGTAAAACAAACATCCAGAGGTGTGGGATAATATTTCTTAGTGTGAAATTTCATACAACGCTATTAGAAATGAAATGTAAAAAATATTGGCCTCTACTAATGGAGTTGTCATATCCTGATACTGAGAACTACCACCACTGCCACCTAAAAGGGCTTATATCCATTTTCCTCTTCATCGATTGGGATCCAATTAAATTAGTCCTTGGTGGAGAAGAGTATCCAACCACACCTGAATTTATATCTAATTCAAAATATTCCATAATTGACTTATCCACCAATTCTACATAAAAGATCAATATTAACATAAATTCTTACAAGTGAACATTAGGTTGCAAGTTTATCTAGAGTTTCAGATCATTTAGTTTACTTTTTATGAACATGAGAGATAAATGAATAATATCAGAAAAGTTATTTTCATATTATGACATTGAGATATCACCTTACTGAATTGATAGAAACTCTATAGACCCTTACATATTCAAATATTATTTAAAAACATTTGAAATAATATAGTCTTATAGTTTCTCCCATATAATAACTCATGCTGGGATTTCTGAATCATTATGTACCACCATAAATTACTATGACCCACAAGACTAAAGGAAACATATTTCATCTTTAAAGATTCTATTTTCTCCAAGAAATCAATGATCTATCAATATTATATAGTTATTCCTCTATCTTATGAGGATTTTTAATCCTGTTAATCTATAATGGATTATGGTGGAGAAACTCATGAGCTTGATCTATATACCCTCCATCTCATGGTTGTACCTATCCCACATAAACCTATGTAGGTGGTACATTTTTGTCACTGCATGAATGACCTACACTATATCATGAAAAATTCTCTAATCAATATGAGGATTCCCATGGGGGGAATTACTAATTTCTTATTCTCAAGGAACCCTAGAACGTTTTATAAGAGTCATGATTCTACACACCAAAGCAAGAAGAGAGTCCATCATATGAGAGACAATATCAGCTTTAATTAATTAATTATAAGCATATAACTAATAATAGATCAAAATATGACAAATGATACACAAAATCTACTACTCTTTGTCCACTTAATATTTTTACAGTGAGAGTAGTCAATAAATCACTCTCAACATACCCCTCAAGTCCTGAAAATTTTATCTTATATATACCAACGACCAAAGACAAGAACACTTTTGAAAAAACATACCTATGAAACTAGATTATCATGAACTAATTGGGATAAACCATCGACCAAGGAAAACGACCCAATTAGTGATTTAGATCCAAGGGAATTATTGATTCTCAAGGGTTTATGACAAGAATTGGGACATGAAGAAAAACCATTGGGAATTATTTTTTCTCAACATGAATGAAAACCCAAACATGAAATATATAAACTATATAGAAAAGAGGGAATAAAACAATAATTTATCAATAATGATATACAATTGTAACAATACACCATGTATTAGAAAAACCTAAATAATGAAATAGAAGACAAAAACAAAACCCAATGTACTAAAAAATGATCCTATCAACTTTATATTATATACTAAAGGTACCCCGCAATATCAACACTCTTAACTTTCATACATCAGATAAAACAATTTCTACACTCACTCAATGTTATATACATGTTGTGATAAAAACATTCCCAATAGGATCCCACCATGTTTTCCATATGTAATAATTATTATATAAGTACAAAAAATTTCAAATTTAATGAAAACATGGAAATGTAAAAAAATCATAGTTTATATCAAAATGCATGGAAATTAAACCATTTGATTATATATATAAAAATTAAAATAAATTGTTCTTCAAAAAACATTATATAAAAAATTTTCTATTTATAATGTCCAGAAATAATATACCTATCAAAATCAAGTACAATTAATTTACCCTTATGATAAAATTGGAATTTTTTAGCTAGGTTTATCTTTCAATGATCAATCATGACTACTGTTCAATGATCCCATCTATAGTACAACCGCCAAAGGTGAAAAGTAATAAAATTAATTGTAATTTTTTGGATGATGTCACGTAACTTGTCCCTAATATGAAATATAAAGGAACATTGTGGTGCCATAATGTGTAATTTCATTTAAAAGGCAGTGAAATGTCCAAATACCAAACCCTAACCTAGGTAACCAAGACTTCGATGTGTTACTATTGTCAAAACATTCAAAAAGGATTATAAAATTTCATGAAAAAAATTCTATAACTAATTTCAAAATATCAAAACCATTCATTGGAAACCAATTTTCACAAAAAAATATTGGTTCCTTGAAACCATCCTCTTTTATACCTTTTTAATGGGAAAATAAATTTTTATCAAAAAATATTACACACACATTTCAAAAATATAAGATCATGCTAATAAACATTTCAAAAAAAAGTTTTGAAATCCAATGTGAAAATTCAATTAATTAAGTGAATAATTAATATTATACCATATTCAAGATATTATGGTACAAAAATTCAGTTATGAGGTCCACACCCCAAGATGAAAGAAATCACAAGATTTTAGAAGAGTATTACCAAAACATAAATTCCATATTATGGACAATTGATTCATTAATCATATGGTTTAGGGAGAATAAAGGAGATCACAAACTACATTAATCATGAGATCTTCACTACAAAAAAAAAGGAAATAAGGGAGCTGGTCAAGGGGAAGAAAACAAAAGGGAGGAAGGATTATTATAATCTTCATAAACACTTGGATATAATATCATTCATGAAGTCAAGGACAAAAGAGATGGTCTATGTATCTAATTGAAAATAGTAGGAACCTAATTGTAGAGATTAAAAGGATCATGAAATTTCATGTCGTGTGTTGGGAGAACCTAATATGAGTCAGGGTGAATTAGTGGTGGATGATATTGAAAATAATGTTTATTTATTTAGATTGGTTGATATGGAATGTGAGGCAGGTAAGGAGGCTAGTAACAAGGGGACATCGTGGGAGATTATCAACTAATCCGAGGAAGAAATTATTGACGTTGCCTTTGAGATTAAGTTCCCTATCGACATTGTAGACCAAATGTATGAGATATTGATACAAGTGGACAAAATAATTATTCTTGAAATTGGATCAATAATCTAGATCTCATTCTAACTAGAGGATCTAATTAATGGATGTTAAATTCATAGTATCACATTCAAACAAGGGACAAGATGGCTTATTGGTTCGATGTTCATTTCAATGATGACCTAGATACAGAGGTAAGTTATCTATAATAAAAGTCATATAGAGATAAATCATAGAATAGTATAAATATTGATTTTAATGGTTTAGATATTTCTTTTTGATCCAGATTATTTTGTGGTTGAGTGTTTGGCTTCTCACATTCCACCTAAAATGTGTTTGAAAATTAGTGAAATTTAATTTTCAGTTAGTACAACCAAGAATATCTGGACTTTAAAAACCAATCACAAAATGGATTTTTGATAAAAGGGTTGTATACATAACATGATATATCATATCTTCACCATATATATCCACTTACAATCCAAGAAAAGAAGAAGAACATAAGTGATAATATCATCTATGCCAATGGGAAGAAAACCAATCAATCTCGTACAAAAACACCAATCATAAATGAGTGATAGATCTATAAAAACCATAGGAAATACTCTTCAACATCTCTAGTAAAATTATGTTTGGATATTAGGGATTAAGTAACAAAAGAGAGTTTCAGTGGTGTAAAAAGTTTAAAATTCTGTTACATAACCAGCCCAAATCGACACCCTTAGTGAGATTGTAGATTCCCATCAGATGGTCATTAGATACAACAGAATATTTTATCCATGGATAAGAACACTAAAAATCTATTTGGCCATTGTAGCCTCTACTAAGGCAAAGAAAAATTTAAATTTTAGTAGTTATATTTTCCCACCTTTTTTATGAAAAAAAAACAACTGTATACTTAAAAAACAGTGGTACATATAATAGGATGTGACATGCCTATCACAAAAAGATTAACCCTACACATGTGGTCAATAAGAAAACATATAAAAATCACATCATTAAATGTCATTTAATATGAATGTGTTTCATTAAACATTCAATTGAAAATAAATCACTTTTTATAGTATAATGAACACATAGAAGTAAAATGGGGTTTATCTCATTTTTAAACGGATTTATATAAAGAAATAAATCATAATACCATTAATAATAACATCATGACAAAAATATGTAAAATTAAATGGTATCCAATGAAATTAAATAACATTATAGGTGAATACCATAAACAAATTATAATAAATCATATGGTATTTAAACCATAAATATAAAGGCAATATAGTTAAGATGCCAATTTACCCAATCAATCGTTGAATGGATATCAATCTGAACACAATTCAATAAAATTAATAATAAATAGGATATACATAGATTCAAGGAATTATAATAAAAATTATATTATTATACTAAACATGGGTAGGAAAGAAAAAGATAGTGATAAGACATTAACCAAAAATAAAATAACCTTACATAATCAATCAATAGAAAGAAGGTGGAAGGTATCATTAAAATAAAATCCTCTAAAAATCATTACATATCTGAAATTAAGACATATTAGATAATGAATTATAGAAGTTTTTGGAAGATTACTCTGGAAATAAGGAGCATCCTTTACTTTTGAAATAATTTTCAAAGAGATTTTTTAAAAATCTACGAGAAATATAGTTTCATTCAAAAAAAATCAAAAAAATGATATAAATCATCATATAAAATTTAAAAAGTTTTGGACATACCTGTTCATGGATAAATATTAAAAAGATAATATATTTAAATTTTGATGAAAGAAAACCATATATAAAACATTAAAACTTTTATTAATATATTAAAAATAAGGACATGTAGTATAAATGAACTTGTTCAATTTGGTATTAATTGATAGGGATACTTGATAAATCATGAATTTAATATAAAAATGTAAAAATGGGAGGTTTCTAATTAAGAAAGTGAAAAAATTTCTCTTTCACTTATAATAAATATTTTTGGATAATTTTTTTTCAAGGGGAATTGAAATTTAGATGAGACATCTAAAACCCCATGAATATCTAAATAAAGTAATTAAAAGTTTTATAAAAAAATATTCCCAAAATAGATTATCTTTTGAATGTAACCTGGACCTGACAATAATATTGTCAACATGACCCTTCCAATTTGATTAAAATTTATATTAAGAACCCATTTTAATCATAGGATTCTTTTGAAATAAATTATCATTAAAAGGGAAAATTATATGGATCTTCAAATCCCCCCAAATATGGTAAAATACATTTAATATTATGTAGGTACATGACTCTAAATAAAACATGGGGTAAATAAGAAATATGTTTTAACATGTGAACATTTTAGAAAATAAACCCTTACCTTTTATGTTGACCTTCATGGATACACTATAACAACATTTATAAGAAACATAAATATCTTACTAAATAACATTCAAACCATATTATTATCTCTCAATATTTATAATTTTCATTTGATCATCTTATATATTAGTTAGTCTTTTTATTTTACCACTTTGGGTGTTTGTAGATTTGATATTTTGTACTAGCTTTGTAGGAAAAATGTCATCATTATTTCAACTTACAAATTATATCATTTAATTATAATTATACTTACTTTAATTCAAGACTTATATTGAATAATGAATTTTCAATTTCTTTTGACTAGTTTTACATTGTTTATCATTGAAGATTAAATCGATAATAAGCATGCTTCAATGATTTTGTTAACCAATTAAAGGGGTTTTATTAATTATCTAGTTAAGTCATGATTAGTAATTTTTAGAACCCAAAAAAAATTATCATTTAAAAATATATATCATATTATTAATTTAATTACGATTTCAAAGTGACTCATGATATAATTTCATGTCATTGTTTCTTTTGAATGTAAAAATGAACTAAACTTAAACATGGCTTGATTAATGGATTATTCCGAGGTTATTTTGTTGTAATATAATTATAATAGTTGCATAATGATATTATTTGGTGTTTAATAGTTTTATATATAATAATTATAGATAATTATAGTAATAATTTTTAGATACCAAACAATAACATAGTATAAATAAATTGTTTCCCTTTTTGGTTTAGTTGGATAAGATGGTTAATTTTATAAAATTATTTATCATTAATATAATTAATAGTTTATTAAATTTATTAAATAAAAAACTTATTAATATCATATTTATCCTTTATAACCATTCTTATAACAATTTATTAATGTTAGTAAGGGAAAATTGAATTCACTGAATCATGAAGGTGGTAGTCCGCACGAGCACATGGATGTTGATTTCATTTTCATATAAATTTAGAGAGGAGTAGTATGTATTATCACATAAGAACAATAAATATGTCATAAATATTGTAAGTATACATTAAATTATCTTTTTTATCTATCCATGTTATGTGTTTATGGGAAACGATCCTGTAACTTCATGGAGAGGGTATTCTACAAATATTGACTTTTTACATTTTCATTTTTATTAATGAAAATGAGAAATGGTAATTAATGATTATAAAATTATTATAATAATGTATTAGTATACTATTGATAACTTTTTTTATTTTAAACTTGTTTAATTTAATTTGATGAAGAATAAGTGCACATAATAAAATACGAATGAAAAAATAATGGTCAAAAACTTATACCTTGACACATGGATTATCCCTTTTGAGAAGGTGTTTACACCATTGTGGGATAGTATATTAAAAATAATAATATCTATTTAATTTGGTTAGGAGAATTTGATATATTTTTGTGAATATTTTGGGATGAAAATATTGAGTTTTTTAGGGTACATGAAGATATTAATGACCTGTTATAACTAAAATAGGATAACCTTGTAGTAAACACCCAAAAATTTTTATTAATGATAAATTTCTCTCAGAAAAGTGGATAATTTTTTTTTGAAATAATGGAGATGGGAAGTTATAAGGTTCATCAAGGCCTAAACATAAATTTTTACAAATGGTTTAAACATGTCTGAAATTATTCAGCCGTTTATTTATACATTTTCCACTTTAGCATTTATTGTAGTAACTTGGATTTACCTAAGTAACATATCCTTTATTATTATAAAATAAAATGACCCTTATTAAATTATTCGAAACTAATGATATAAATTTATTAATATATTTATTTTTATAAAATTTCTAATTTGATAAACAATTATTTAAAAATAATATGTATATTAGGTATTTAAAACAATTAATTGAAAAAAATATTACGCATGTTCTAAAAAATTAAATTTTGGATTTTAAAATAGATTCTATACTTTTAAATTTATAATATAACCTATAAATTTAATTTTTTTTCCAAAGTTTGGTTTCATAAATTTCAAAATAAATCTTCAAAAATAAAATTTTGATAAATGGAGTGCCATTTGAAAAAAATGTTTATATAACTGTTCACTTAAAAATATATTTTTAGAAAAATATAAAAAACTAATCTTAAGAGAATACTTCTATGATAAATTTAAAAATGATTTAAATTTTTATTAATTTAAAATTAGAAATTTATAAATTTTAATATTAATTAAAATTCTAAAATATAATGAGAAACATATTTAATAGGAAGAAGGCTTTTAGTGTAATAAATTTTATTTTTCTAACAAATTACTAATTAATATAGTGTTAATATATTATTCACATGATAAATATATCTTGTTGTTAGTTAATTTTATTAATCTTATTTCTTTTAAAAAAAGTAACTTATGGAAAATATATTTTTTATGCATAATGTGAATTGGGAAAAAATAACTTATGAAAATTTAAAGATCTAATGACATATACATTCATATAAATATTTTATTACTAAATTATATAATGATAATATCTAATTACCTAACCAATTATGATCTGTTAATAATTAATATGCATCAAATAAACTATAGTTGCATCTTTACATGGAAATTTATCTATAATTGATCTTTATGCAATCTCCATGGGCTGGATATTATCCCATATATTATCTTTATCAAACAATAATTTCTCAAGTTCAACATGGGTTTCCTACCTAAATATACTGAAGGACCTCAATTATTATTCATTTTTGATAATAATCCTTTTAAGGGATGAAGGGGAACACTTACATGGCATGTAGGATTTTTTGAAATTACATGACCCAAACGTCTTTGAGGAATCAACCCAGTATATGACAACTTGGATCCATCCCTCTCCAACATCTGTATAGTTATTTACACTCCACCTTCACATGTCTATTCTGTTAGCTATCTTGTGTATATATTCACAATCCCAATACCGATATCAATTTTAAACTCATTTATTAATCAAAATATGATATATCTGGTCTAGAGAATGTGCCTTCCTCTAAATATCATATGGAGATATATTCTTGTAGAATCCTCCAGGAATATATATGCACATCATGTGGACAAAAGGTCATGAGGTGTCTTGAATGCCATAAGGTGGACTGAAGGCATTGAGGTGGCCTGAGGGCCTCACTGACTCAAAGGACTAGGTGGCTTGAAGGACTCAAGGACTCCATGAAAAAACCATTGGCCCGAAGGTGAATAGTCCATGCTACTATAGTATCGAATAGTACCTTATATAGTACATGAAACAGTACCTACTTTAATGTTGCTATAGTAACATGGAAATATGCCTCCACCCTGATTTGAACTAGGGTCTCGTGGATGGACATGAAGAGTCCTCAACCACCTGGTTGAGGCTCACATTCTCATTTTGGGTTTGGTCTTGAGAAAACACTAGTGACGACACCTCCCTTGGGAGATCAAAGAAATGGTCTTCATAAATAATACATCTTTCTCTATATGTGATTTATTGCAACATTATTTATTGATTTTGTAATATGGTTTCTTCATATTATACTAGATAATTTAATGAAAACTTTTAATGGTCGTATTTAATATTCAAAATATATAAATGTTTTTTTGTTTAGTATATTGTGTAAAAAAAACTATTTAATTTATAATTTGATTTATGATAATGTAAAGTTAAAGCTCGGGTTGTTACAATATAACATACAAAATAAATATAGTTGTGGAAGATATCTTTTTTATTTTTTTACATTTAAATTACATTTTGTGAAAAAATAAATACATATTTAACTATAACTAATAAAATAAATGTTATTCACTTTATTTTATTATTATCTGAGCCATTATGTAAATTTATATATATTGTTTTCATTTTTATTTATGAAAATTAATTATTCATCTATTTCATAAATAAAATAAATAAAAATATAACCATGATCTTATAAATAAAATAGAGACATTAAATTATCATGATATTTATATGTTAGTTGGTTTATTTAGTTGTTATAAAAAATGTAAAAAAGGGATATAACACCTTGAGAGTTAACTTAATTTTAGTTACAGTTTCCACTACTGTTCTATTTATCTACTTTTTTGGATTCATCTCATTTTAGGTCTAGAACTATCCCCTTTAGTTCGGATATCAATCATTTATAAATATATACTCACACCCATTTTATTTTTATGATGGGATTGGGGTTACATTTAATATTCCTTACACATATAGAAAGACACCTAATAAATATAGATGGAATGATTCAAAAATCTAACCTTTTAATTTAACCATAATTATCACATAATTTCAATGAAATAAATGATGAAATTATATAAAAATATCAAACACAAATAAAATATAGTCAATGATCAAGTCTAATCACAACGTTAAACAAAATATACATTTATTATTACTTGAATTCAATATAAAGCATTCCATATAAGATAATTTTTCTCAAATTATCAAAGTAATAACATAATAAGTAAATAATGTATCTTATAATTTTCCTAACTATGGGTCCTTGAGATATAATATCAGATGAAATATTATAAATAAATAATTTTATTAAATTTAAATTTAAATTTAATATAACATATTTCATGGTGTGTACTCCAAATGAAATACTATACATACTTCCAGTAAAATATTAAATATAAATTCTAATAATAAGTAATTACATTTAGGAATATTTTGTCATATGAAAAGTCAATTGACAGATTCTTTGTATGATATGTGTCATTTACCAAACTCTATGTGACATGAATATTAACATGGTGTGGCATAAAATACACAATGTGTTTTTTCTATGTGGTTATACAATATGGTCATTATAATAATTTTGACCACACAACATGCCGATAATGTACAAAATGTGTTCTACTATAACCTTATGTGTTTTACATTGAATTTAACAAATCATTACACATCATATGCTTGATACCATGTGAATGACCTCACTTATTAATCGACATTACATTGAAAGAGTTACCTGACATGTAATTTTTTTGAAGTGACACGTGTGACGTAGTGTGCACTACAAATATACTTCATATAGTCTATATAATTTCATGTATTGGGCTATAATTCAATAGATAAAATGTAATACTTCCATGTGTTAAACCATTGGACATATTGAGAAATATGAAATGTGTTCCATTTATTGTGTTATAAGATGTTTACACATAGGTTTCACATTTTTCATGCCCTATCAATACAAATATCACGTGTGAACTTAGCATGTGATTTGTAATGATACTATTTATTTATCAAAATGGGATTGAATAAAAAACACAGTGGGTACCTTATGTGGTGTTGTACATGAAGTACTGACCTGATACATTTTGTGTGACCATGATGATCATCCAACAAACAAGGAACCTTCGTATGGGTTCGATGAGAGTTCATCAACCATTTTCGTCTATTCTTGGTCATGTGATGTAAAATTAACGTTTTTTCTACAATTATTTGGATAAGAACATAAATATGATGATGAATAATTACAAACAAATTCCTGGAATTTTGCAAATGAATTGTAATTATTTATAAATTATAATGTGCTTACATGGATACTTGATTTATTTTCTCGGGTGCAATAGGTGAATTTTTGGGAGGCCCAACATTGATATTTCACCAATATATAGTGGATAATTCTAGAATAACTATACCAACACACTTTAGAACCTCATTGACATATCAAGAAAATTTAATTTATAATTAATTAAAATTAATAATTTCTTCAATTTTAGAATTATTTTGACCACTTAATTTTACCTCCCATCTTGTTACATTATCTTAGTGTTAGATAATTGTACCTAGGATCACTATAGTAGTGTCCAAACATGACCTATGAAAAAAAGATTGATTCTATAGATCTTTCAGCCACTATCATTAGATAAAAAAGTGATTTACATCATTTATCTTGATCATAATTATTGATCTCTTAGATTATCTCTCTAAAAATTTGAGATTTGAATGTATGATTTTATATACATTAACTCTCTAGATAATGGGAGAATAACTCTATTCAGAATATTATCCATAGATAATATATTATCACTGCCATGAATTATGTTGTCTTTATTTAATTTTTTATCATTAAAATAATTTGAAATGAATTCTATTAATGTAGTTTAATAATAATTTAAACATTTAAATCCAAATTTCCCATTAAATTATAGTAATAATTATTTTTTTCGACCTCAAAAATAAAAACCACTTCACCATTTGTGTAAAATATTAAAACTAATATTTATTAAGGTGGTATTTAATATTTATATATAATTTCATAATAAAATATTTATTTAGAATCATACAGTACATTATACATGTCATCATAACAAAATAATAATATTTTTCTTTCAGGTGACTTGTGATAATATAATATAATTTCATACAAAAATATTTTTTTAATAATATTAAAATATAGTTATTAGATCATAATCTAGATTTCAATCCTCCCACAAGAATAATAATACCTGAATAAAATATATTCCATTGATAAACTAACCACTGTATTTAGTTTACTTTTGATTAAAAATTTTGATAAATTTTCCTAGAACATGAGTAAATACTTATTTTACTATATTCACTAAATATGTGAATAAATAAATATAATTTCCTTTATCTTATAAATAAATAAAAAAGAGAATGAATTTAAACTACATATTCAAAACATTCATGTTTTATGATTTAATTTTAATACATATTTATTAGGAATTAATATTATTACACAATTCAATAATAAAATTATTCTTGAACATAAAATCATTATAATATGAAGAGATCCTCTATGAACTTAGTATTTCATCCATTATGAACTGTTCATAATGGCCATAGGTGGAACTTAACTAAATTCATTAATTATCATCTAGAAACACATCAAGTTAGACATAATGAACAAAATTGTTATTCCAATAATAAAAAACATCCTATAAACTATAATTTTTAATATAATCCCTTGGTCAATTTATATATCAACATATAGGATGAATACAGGGGTCAACAGATTATATAATCAATTTAAATTTCTTTGAGTTCAAAAAAATGAACATTTTTTTAAACTATAATGTCCACAGATTTTGTAAGATAGTTAAAATTCAATCAATGGTCAATAAATATCAACATCCATTAATATGGAAGGAGGAGATATTTTTCTGACCATTCCAAAAATTCTGTATTAAATATGACACTACAAACGCTAACTACCTCATAATGAGTAAAAATAATCAATGTTTTTAATTATAAATCAATGTACTCTAAAGAATAGGTTCCAATAGTAATTTTTTAATATTGGATTGTCCAATAACATATATAATATTTTTAATTATTATTTGTAGGTTTTTTATTATGAACTATCTTTTTTGAGTTAACTATACCTAAACATAATAAAAATATGTTACAATTATTAGGGTCCCCTAACACCTGATAGTCAACCACCTCATATGTCCACTAGGAATGATCTATCCAATCATTGGTCAAATTGGTGGAAGAAAATTTTCATTTCATCTGATTTTCTTAATATAAGGTGGTACTATTATATCCCTTTGAAATTAAAAATAATATTAGGTAATTATCAAATTAATATTATATTGAAGAATAATACTATGATAAAAAATAAATATTCTTGAAATTAAAGGTATAATGAAATTTTGTTTTACAGAATTAATTCCTAAAAAATAATTATTTAAAAATGAATATAATTATGATTTAACATTAGTAATGAAATTATATCCTCAATGATCATGATTGAATGAGAAACAAGTTTATTTAATTGGATAATTTTTCTTCCTGTTACATAATTAGTTTTTCACATTTAAAATTGTAAACCTAAAAGTATGTCTAATATAAGTGAAGTAATATTTTCCAAAAAACACGTAATAATATTATGGTAAGGCTAATGTTGTTTCCATTGTTATGTAATAAATTTATAAGGTATTATAAATTTATATTATGTAATAATTATACATATTATTCATACATTTTAAGTATTTTTATATAGTACTTTCCCCTTTTTATTAATATGAGCTTCAGTCAATAATACATGACATGGGATAGATGCGACTTTAGGTTTTTCAAGTCAACATATAATAAAACCAAGAAAATATTTTTTTTATATCACATCAAATTTTTTACTAGATATTTAAATCACATTCCATTTTTTATCATATAGAGAAAACACATCAATACATTAAATTATTGGTATGGTGGTTTTAAAATATGTTGTTTATTTTAAACAATAATACGATATTTTATAAATTAATAATTTGGGATAAAATATATTTATACTTGTTTTATAAAAAAATAAATTCAATTAAAATATACCATAATATCCTTTCCATCTTGACCGTCCATGAAAGGATCCCATGTTTTATTCAAAAACATGTTTTCAGTGTGATGTTGTTGGTGGGGTTTGTCATTAACCTCAAAATCCCTAAGATTAAATTTTAGTAGGAAGCATCCCAAATAATATAATTTTTTTTTGAAACCATTAATTTGAATTCCACTCTATTGTATTATACAATGAATTAATATGAAACAGATAATTATGATAAAATGAATTTTTAATTATTTTATTTTATATTCTAATATTTGATGTATATTATTAATTTTCATTAATTTATTTTCAAGTATTTACCTTAACTTAAACACATCATTTTTCTAATATCCATATCAATTGTTACATGCATTACAATATGATCCTATGAAAAACCAAAATCAATTACAAAACATTATAGAACCCAAACCAGTATTCACACAGCTCAAAGGGAATTCCCTATCCTTATGGTATGGAGAAAAATATGTTGGAATTTTAAACTAAATTTTAGAATTATGTTTCAAAAAAGAAAATAATATATTTGATAACAAGAATAATGAAAATTTCAGTATTCCTACATAAGACAATAGTGTAAAAGGGCTATATAAAAATGAAAAAACTATGGAACATTAACTGTCAAACCAAAATAATAAAAATAACTACATAACTTAAACACCATGTGATATGTAGTAACATCTATATCAAAAAAATCTATTAATTAGAATATTCACTATGAAACTATGACTATATTCATATACCTACATCTGACCAAACAATACATACATACACACAATGGTGTATGTCAGGTGTCAAATAAACAAGCCTAGTAGAATCCTACTAAGAATTTCATAATAATACATTAAAAAACAATTTAACATCAACAAAAAAAATAATACATGGGAATAAAGATTTATGTAGATCAATATAACCTGGAAAACCTCCCTCAATCAGAATTTTCAATATATAACTATTCACCGTGTATTCAAATCATTTATATAACCATTTTAAATGAAAATTTCAATTAAAACCTAACAATAAATCTGTAACTTTGGAAAAATTAAATTCCATGTTAGTGAGGATCATATTATAGTTCATGTGATTGGTAGGACACCTGGTGTTGACATTACACTAGCACAACAGGTATAGGGGATAAACATTCACTCATAGTAGCAGATATTTCGATAGCTAATGAACCCTGTTTCACATATTACCCTGGAGTAATCAGTCTATGGGGTTCGAGTTCATCCTTGGGGATAGATCTGTACCTCATCATTGATAATAGTCTAATTTACCATATCAAAGTCATTTAAATTTTATTTTATCTTAGAATCCACATAAATAATGATTTAAAACAATTTTTGTTAACAATTGAAAAGTAAAGAATACATTTTAAAAAACATAATCAAATCCACCATTTTTATAAAAAATAATCATGAATTAAAACTACTTCAAAAATTATTTAAATGAATAATCAAGAATGTTTTCTAAAATTTAATCATTTTTTGAAACCACCATCCCTGAAACACTAAGAATATCAACCCCCAAATGGGAGCACACTCCAAGATGAACCGTGGGCCCTAATAATTGGGTAAGTAACATAAAATAAGAATTATTAGTAAAAAATATTTAAATTATTACTTTATAGAATAAATTAATAAAAAATAATCACATACCAACACAATTCCAAAAAAACACTATGTGGATTGGAGATCTAAACAGGAATCCTCAAATCCAAAAATGAACCAATGGAAAATAATTAAGAACCATTATCTAAAAAATTACCGTCATTTTCATGGTCATTACATTGATAGAAATAAGATGGATAAACAATATAAGTATGTACATTATTATAATAGAGTTAGAGTTTCTAGGGGAGAACCAATACCTCAATCATCACTTCGATACATCAAGAATTTATCATCCAATGTCGGTGAGGATGTCATGAGTTTGAGGGATGGATGTAACCTTTAAAGAATCCATTAAGTTTCCCAAGGTTTGAGAGAATGGATTCAAAGATGGATAGTTTTGGGGGTCTTTGATATTTATTGGGGAAACTAGGAAAAACAACATCACAGTGAAATTCCTATCCCATAATGCAATGGGGAATGAAATGAAACCAAAATATAGTGAATGGAATGAGTCTACCGGACAAAATGACTGAAAATTCACATTTTACTGAATAATAAATCATATAAGTAACCCTGTGAAAATATCAATGGGTCAAAAGTAATGAAGGCCCAATGCTTAATTTCTAACAATATTATTAAAATTATCAGGCAAGGACCCTAGGTTGTTGAAAATAATAAATCCCTCTATTGGTTTACCTTTTCAAGGTGAAAATTTCCCACATAGTGCCCTTCAATCCATCTGTGTCCGAACAAAATATTTTAAATGGCATAAATCCTGATATAAATGATCATGTAAACCATATCACAGGGAACATCACCTTGATCAAAAGGAACAAAACCAAAATAGAAGATTCTCCCTCAAATTATGCAATTTTAATGTTTAATTACCTATATAATGATAAACTAGTGGCCAAATATTTAGCCTCTGCACCCATATAAGTAATTTTCCCCCAAAAAAAATACAAAAACGAAAAATGTATAGAGCGTCAGCTCTCCTAGAACATCCCACCCCCTATCATCTCCATATTCAAGAATGACCCATCAACGTTCAGTTTCAACCCTAAAGAGAGGGAGGTCCATAAGTATATTTATTGAATAAAATATCAGTTATTAAGGTAAAAATAATTTTTGTGAGATGTTTTTGAGATTAATGACATTTGATATTTCAAAAATATTAATTGTAATAATTACATATATTATTATATAACTTGTTCCAAAAAAATAGAATAGAGGTTATAAAATTCATTATACATTTGTGTAATTATTAGAAAATAATTTTATGTATTCAACATTTTAGTTATACATGTATTGGTTCCACCCCTAGGAATCTCTAATTACCATTAATGTCTATGAAATAACTCTTTATTTATTAAAATTTTTTATCAATACATTTTTTATATCTTCTAGTAGATGAAAAGTGAGGTTATTATTCTTGTTTATAATATTTTGGTTTCTTATTACTCCTTAATTTCATATGTTATATTTTCATTATTTAAGGGAATTTTACGAAGACCAGATGGATAATTATAATAAATCTTGGAAAAGTCTTAGTTATATTATTGAGACTCTTAAAAGTAGGATTTTTACTATCAATATATAACTCATAAAGGTTTCAAGTATTTGTATATCATAACATGTCCCCACCAAGACCCCTTGAGTCAAATGCAAGGACATGTATGCATCCCAAATATCACCTTCAATAGGACATGAGTTAATAAAAAGTTTATATGGTTTAATTATGAAACATGGTAGGCATTACCCCTTTTGGAGAACACAATGCAGTACACGTCCCATCCTCATCAACTTCATATCCATAACAATTATTATTGAAATTTGTTTCCTCCAAATCATCACCCGTATCATTTATATTGGTTGAACTACTCTGATATGTTGTCATCCCATGGATGCATAATAATCAGAGTACTTCAAGAAATGTAGTATCATGTCCCAAGAGATGGTGTATTAGGCTCAATCAAAATATGAAATAATAACTCTTTGGGAGTTGACGATTATTAGGATGAAAATTTTCAATATCTTTTACTTATGGATGAATTCAGAGTATAACACCTACCATAGTTGAGTAATTATTTCCATAAATTCAATTACCCATTTAATTATAAGCCGATGAAATTATTAGAAAAAACAGAATTTTCAGATTCTGTTATTATAATTGTCTATAACTTTCATTTTTGATAATGAATATCTTATGTGTATTTATTTATTTATTAACTGTAAAAAGTGAAAAACATATTAACCTAATTTGATGGATATGAATAAAAAATGGATGAACACTAATCATTTGGAGATAGTGTATGAATATGGATTTATAGAGTTCATCATGTTTGGAATGGATATTTCATATGACCCTTTTCAAATACATTGTCTGTGTTTATGCTTTTCTTATTCAAAAATAATTAATCCAAAAGATTTTAAAGGATATTTTATTTTTACCATGTAGATCAGAGTAATAAATATTGGACTAATAATGGGGAAAAAATAAATGTGCACACCAATTGGTATGATACAATGATTTACAGATCTTTTGAAATAAATATTTGTGTAAATGATGATGAATATTTTAAGGATGAAATGGTAGGGGAGTTGAATATGGACTTGATGATTGTATAAAGTTGTTTGAGGAGATAAATAGTTGGGATATGAGATGATTGTATACATATTGTACAATATACAAAACTTTTTCAGATGTATTAGCGATATATAATTTGAAAGCTGGCAGCGGGAGGAGTGACACCATCATTACAAAACTACTTAGTCTCCTGAATGATATGCCACTAGTAGGAAATTGAAAACCATGTGGAACATAATATTCAAAAATAAATATATGTTTAATGGGAATGATATATAAAGAAATACATGCTTGTCCAAATGATTTCATGTTGTTTTTCAAGGATCGTGAATCACTCATAAAATGCCCAATGTGTGGCACAGATCGATACAAAAAAAATAAATCAAGTCCTTCAAAAAATTTAGGGATCTTTCATATGATTTCATGTTTTAGATGACTATATAGTCTTCTAGAAACCACACAATAATTGACATAGTATTTAGATATAAAAATAAATGTTGGGAACCAATGTCATCCAGAAAATTCACCTTAGTGGAAGAAAAATGATTACGAGTATCCTAAATTTGTAAATAGAGCTAAGAAATGTTCACTTAAGTTTCCTATCGATGAAATAAATCATTTTGGTGTATAGAGAAGTACTCATAAAATAAATACCATCATGTTGGTAAATTATAAAATCCCACCATGGTTATGAATGAAGCATTAATACATTATCCATTATATTCTTAAATATAGAACAAAGAATCAAAGTAATGATATTGATGTCAATTTGTATGGATTGATTGAATATCTGAAATTGATTTGAGATACAGGTTTTACAATGTATTATTTTTATTGTAGTGATGAATTCAAATTATGTTCCATGTTGTTAGGTATTATATATTACTTTATCTATTTATGGATATTTATCACAATATATCATTAAATGAATGTTGAGGTATCTCATTTTTGAATAATGCACATACTTAGTTTGTCTGAAATATTTCTAAAAGAACGTGTCTCTAAGAAATATGATTTTTTTTCCTTGATGACCTAAATATCGATCTAGGTTGATAACATTATATGGGAATATCAAACAAGTTAAAACAATATCTCCACTAACAGGTGAGCAGCTATACGATAAAGAAAAATATATTGAAACTGATTTGGTTAAACCATTTTTGAAAAACCATAATAATAAAAATCTAAGAAGAGATAAATTTTCATTAAATTACAGTATTGGATTTTTTCACATCAGACATTTTATTGATGTCATTCAGGTAGAAATAATCTATTTCATATTGTTATTGTCATATTAGAAAAATTCTTCTAGAAATAAAATATCGAATCATGGCTATGTTAGACATGATTCACATGGAGATAAGTGAATATTTAGAATTGGGGAAGGGTTAAGGTCATACTTTTCATACTCCAGTAATTTAAACTCTATCCATATAGAAAAATTTAAAATTTTCCATTTCTTTAATAGTGTATATGTTATAGAGGGGTATTCATAAAATATAAAGAATATTGTTTCCATGAAAAATTTAATGTTACATAAACAAAATTGACCTGAATTTCATGTTTTAATGAAACTTTTAATCAATGTATATTTCTATTTCATTCCTCTTAAAAATGAACGGGATACCTTAAGTAGTATCTAAATATTTATCAAATCTATATATATTAAATTTATAGACCTAACAAATTTTCCAAACATGAATAAGGAGGTTGCAGTTATGTAATGTGAATTAGAGAAGTTCTTCCCAAAATCATTCTTTTATATAATGGTCTACATATTGGATCACTTGTTAGAGAGGTTAAAATATTTGGGAAAATCTATTACAGATGGATACACCCCATTTAACAATATATGACGATTTTGAAAGGCTATGCCAAGAATCCAATCCATCACAAAAGCTGTATTATAGAACAATATATTATTGAATAAGCTTTATAATTCTATACCAATTACCTATCATATAATAAAAACATTAATGTCCCAAAGTCTCATCACAATAGATGCCTTATGAGTGAGGGGATTTATAGAATAGATGTTGTTACAATTACCTTCATAGAGTGGGAGAAAATAAAATTTTACATTTTATATAATAGTTAATATGTTTATCCATATTCTAAAGCCCAAAAATAAATTATTATATAGTTTAACCAATCTAGTGATGGAGGATGAATATCAAATAAACGTAATCAATATTTTATATGATGTTTTCGAGATAAATATATAAGGTGCTATCAAAAAATAAGAATTCAATTTCCATACAACATTGATGTCTATCTAGGGGACTAAATACAAATATTAAATAATAACTTTTTGGAATCAATAGTTATATGTTCAGTACAAAAAACACAATGAATACTGTACAATGAAAAATAGCAGAGTTACAATTGTGGAGGAATCGAAGTACATACCTGGTTCCCCGAAAAAAAAATCAATTTTATGAGAATGTGTTATATTTTGGCATTATTGAACAATGATATTAATTGGATTATAAAACATTTCTAGTGCCAATTTCTCATTGAAAATGGAGTGAATATAGGAGTGAAATGATAGTTGATGGAATATGCTTCATGAAAGTGAATTTAACTCTATAAGGGTAAGAATACAAAATATTCATAAATGAATTATAGAAGTGAAACAATTTTATATATCAGATCCAACAAATAAGAATTGGTCGGTTATTCTAATGGTGACTAAAAAACTATCAGGTCTGAGGAAACTTTAACTGAGGATTACCATTTCATTGGGATATCACAATCATTTTATGATGGAAAAAATATACTAAATGTTTGGTATTTTATAGGGGACTATAACTAGGGTATTGGATTCTCAATAGTGGGAAAATCCCTAAAACCATTAAAAAGAGAGAGAAAGAGAGATTTCAATAAGATGGTAAAAATATTTATTAATACACTTGGGTTTTCCTCATAATATTATGTGTTCTTTACTGAATCAACAAAATAAAAATTAAATTATTTACTAATAATGCAAAAAATGTCTTCTAGACATGATTATGTTACAAATCCAGTGAAAAAAATAGACTAAACAAAGGAAACCCTTTCAAAATATATAAAGGTAATGCTATAATATATTTTCTATATTTTACAGAAAATTTATATAATAAAACTTCGATTTAATCACAGTTTTTCCTTAGAGATTTTTTTTTATTTTGTAATATTTTCATCCATAATTCATCCCTTTATTAACCAAAACATTCATAGATTTTTTCTAATTCAAAAACCCGTTTCCCATGAAAATTTTACATTTACCAACTTCTATCGTGTTTCCTCCACTACTGTTAACCATTGAAGGAATCGTGATTTTTTCCCACCTAAATTTTTTAGCAAAAAATTAATGTATTGTTCCATATTTATGTCAAATTTTATTTTTTTAACATTACTCATATTTTAATTATTTTCTTATACCGGTGGATTTTTTTGTTTGAGTTTGGGTGGTTTATTCGAAGCCACTCATGCCCATGATAGAAATGACATGAAGGCTACAATTGAGATAATGAAAAAAATTAAATGGGTTATGAATGTACACAAAAACTATGAAAAATTGAATTCGTACTAATTCATTAATTATTTTTTTTACCATTTTTTCTACTATTTTTAAGTTAAATTCCTTATCATTTTTAAAAAATATATATATAATTTTTTTCACAGATATTTTGGGAAGTCATAATATTCATTCAACTATCTAAAATAAGAAAAACTGAGAAAACATGTTCCTTTTTTCCAATTTCACATGGCTTTCACTTTTTATTCTTTATTGAACGTCCAACACTCAATATTCAGTCAATGTTCTAAGCTGAAAAAACTTTTTCGGCTAAGAACATCGACTTAATATATAGTGTTGTGAGTTCCAAAAATAAAGGAAATGGGTAGCATGGTAACATTAAGATATTTGATTTTTGTAAGACATTGTGATGTTTATAAATCAACCGCACCTGAATCCGAAACATGGTGTGACTTGTATAACTCTAAGAGAATCTTTTTGTTTAAAATTGTCATAAATTTTAGTAAAAAAGTGAAATGAAATACTCTAAACTAATAAAATTCTTTTATATTATTTTTATACATTATGAAAACAATCCATAGGTCATTTTTGATGCTTAGGAATCATCCTCACTTCAATCCAATACAAGATATTCTCAATATGGCTCATACTGTCTTCTATTAGTTTAAAATTTAAATTTTATTTTAAAAAGTGCCACACTCTAAAAACAAAGTAAACATGCTCATATTTTTATGAAAATTTAATATAATTATTGATAAGTCATTTTTAAAATTTATGAATTAGTATCATATAATGTTGACACATGATGTGACTAGTATGACCCCAAGTGTGTGTTTCTAGTCTAAAATGACATTTTAGTAAAAAAAATACAAGTGACATACTCAATATCATGAAACCAAATTAGTATTTTTTTGATAATTTTAAAAAGAAATAAATAATTTATTTGGAATTTGTGGTAATCATTCACACCTCAATTTGATGCATGGTATGACCAAAATGACTCAATGTTCATATTTAAATTTAAAATTGACATTAATATCTGTAAACAAGAAAATTGAAATACTTAAAACCAAGAATAATAATTTTGATTGTTCTGAATGTTTAGTAAAATGATCCAAATTTCATTGTTTATATGTATGAAACAACCTCACCACAATCTGATACATTATGTTCTAGGTACGTATCAAATTATCTATTATGAGTGTAAAATTGACATTTTAGTTCAAAAAGGGTCACTCTATGAAAATTAAGAAAATGGGAATAGATTGTCTTGATAATTTACTATATAATTAAAAGTCCATTTTTTATGTTTATGAATGGGTCTCACATCAAACAAACACACTATGTGATTGGTTTGACTCAAATTGCAAATTTCTAGTTTAAAATGACATTTTAGTAAATGATACATTTGACACAATCAAAAATGAGGTAATGAACTTGTATTGTTTTTATACTATAGAAAAAATAACCATTTTTCATTTGAGAGATGTATGAATTAGACTCAAATTTATCTGATGCACGGTGTGACCGGTATGATTCCATGTGTGTCTTTTAATTTAAAATTGAAATTATATTTTGTACAAAAACAACTAACATACTCAAAACCAATAAAACCAATTTGGATTGTTTTTATAATTTTTATAAAATTTATCTAATTAATTTTTGATGTTTAGGAATCATCCTTACCAGAATTCCCTTAATAATGTTCTCAGTATGCTCAAAGTGTTTGTTAACTATTTAAAATTGATATTTTTAGTTCAAAAAATGTCACTCACTAAATACTAAGAAAAAAATCATCGATTGTCTTTTTAATTTGTTAACATGATTCAAAATTAATTTTTAATATGTAGGATTCATTATCACCTAAAAAACACATGAGGTGATCGATTTTAGTCAATGTGTGTTTTTCTAGTTTTAAATGACATTTTACTAGAAAAGAAATGTGACATACTCAAAATCAATAATGCTCATTTAAATCATTTCATAATTTTGGAAAACTATCTATATGTCATTTATGATGTGTAGGAATCATCCTTACCGTATTCCAATGCACGGTGAGCCCAGTATGACACCAAATGATCATTTTATTTAAAATTGACATTAATTTTAGTAAAAAAGACATCTAACATACTCAAAACCAAGAAAAGACATTTTTATTATTTTGATACATTATGATAATGACCCATAAGTCATTTATGACATATATGGAAAAACTATAACTCAATCTGATACATGATGTTCCGGACATGACTCAATGTATGCATTATCATTTTAAAATTGGTCTTTTAGATGAAAAAGTTACAGTAACTGAAAACTGAGAAAATGTTCTTGGATTTTATTGATAATTTATAAAAAATATTCATAAGTAATATTTGATGTGTATGAATCTATCTCATTTCCAAATGGAACATGATGTTTTTGTTATGACTCAAAGTTCATGTTTCTAGTTTAAAAATAAATTTTAGTAAAAGAGACTAGTTCCATACTAAAAAAAAGAAAATACATTTCGATTATTTTTATAATTTTGAAAAAATGATCCATAATTAATTTGGGATGTGTAGGAATCAGTTGCACCACAATCTGATGCACATTGTGATAGAAATTACTCGAAGTGAATTCTTTCAATATTTAAGTGTCATTTTCATTTAAAACTTGTATCACATCACCAAAACTGTAAAAATGAGCCTAGATTGTTTTATCATTATTTAATATACTATTAATTAATTAATTTCCTTTTCTTATTTGTTTTATATATATTTATTTAATTTGAATAGAGATAATTGCTGAGAAAAAACAAGAAATGGTGTGACAAGAAAGAATCAACTATAACTCAATATTATACACATTGTTCCTGGTATGAATAAAAGTATAGTTTAATATAAAAAATTTATATTTAATTTATTTCTTTATATTATTAAAAATATTAGAACTATTTTTTATAAATTTTTGTTTTTTTGATCATGTAGGGTTGTTTGTTCAGAAATAGAATGTGTTAGGTTTAGGGTCAAAAGAAAAAGGAACATTGATATTTCTGAATACGTGTAATAATTTTCACACAATCATGTAATTATATTTCTTTTAAATTTCAATAATACACTAATTTTTTTCTTTTATTTGTTATTTAAACTTTATTTAATTTAAATTCTATATGGATAATTTTTTTCTTATTTCTAGTAGTTTTTTTCTGAAAAATTGGGCTTTTAAAACACACTAAAGTATGCACCTTTATCAAAACTAAATAAAATCACTGATAAATCTTTTCCTTTATGAGTTCTTCTAAAATAACTTATAAAGGAACATTTTATTAGATATTTTTTAGAACTGATAAAATCTAGGGTCTTTTAATCAAACAATGGTAGTCAAAGCCTCTCTAGTGTGGATAAAGGACATTTTACCACTATTAAAGGCCAATTTTTATGTATCTATATAAGACTTAATTTTCTCAAAGCTACAACCTCATTATAAGATAGATAAATATCATAAAATTACAAACATAATCTATCTCTATCATATTCTCTTTCTATGGATAATTAAATCTATATATTTCACAAAGTTCAAATATTCTATGTATAATTTCATAGTAAAAATATCATTGGAGTCCTTTCACTACAAGATCTCAAGATTCTATTCCAAAACAATTGATTCCAATGAACCTTACTCAAACCATCCAGTTTAAGGATTTCATATCCAATACTTAAGTAATCTAGGGTTTCCATGAATTCAAGTATCCTTTATTTTAGTCCTATACAATCCTCACTTTTTATGAATTGTTGTCCCTTTAATAGATGATGGTTTCTAAAAAAGAAACTCTTAGACTCATCTCATTACAACATATCTTCGAGGTTCTTCATCTATAACCTAAAAAGGGGTAGCTTCTATATCTTGTTCTATATATAAGACTATGTGTAAAACTTCTTCAATGCTATTTTGATTAACTTGATGGTTGTCCTGGTGTGGTTCGTTGACAAAACCATCCCATGGATTCAACAAAAGTATTTTAGTGGTAATTGTACTACACATTATAAGGAAATGATAATTATGAAAATTATATCCAACAATCAATTGAAACATTAAATTAACATATTTTAACTATAATTATAATAATACATGTTAAATGAAATATTTGGATCAAAACACATTGAATCCCGAAAGACATAGTTTTGGACTACTTGTGGTAACTTAATGCTCTTCATGAAGAGAGTTGTCAATTAAATTACCCTTAACATAGCCCTTATGTCCCCAAATTATTATATCTTATCCACCATGAAATCCCAAAATTCATTCAAAATATAAGAATAGAAAAAAAAACTTGGATACAAATTTTTCACATTGCAACCCAGATTACCCAAGTTCCTGAAACCTAAACTTGTCCAATCATGGAATACAAGGAATTCATGATCCCCATGGGTTAGTAATAAAAACCAATGTATTAAAAATATAACATTATAATTATTTCTATATATGATAAACAAGATACAAGATAAATTAATAGAGAAAATTTTGTTATGCCAGTAGAAGTGAACAATAGCAAACATGGTGTATGAAAAATAAAAAGAGGGTACCCAAAACGACCAAAACAAACCAAATGATAAGAAATGTCGTACCCCAAATACATTTCATGTATAGCCTCCTCAATATACTTTCACCCTACTAATGAAAATATTTATCACCACTCCAAAATACATTTCCATTAATTGCATTAGACTAAATAAAGAATACATACAACCAAAGGTGCATGTAGGGTCTGAGAAAAATAAGCCAAGTAGGATTCTATGAAGTATTTCTCAAGGAAAATATATTTAAAAAACAATATAAATTAAACAATCGCAAAAAAAATGTGATAAATATTTACATAGTTAAATAGTAAACATTGAAAATGAATATCATCGCATTTTGGAAAACATATCAATATGACTAGATTTAAAATCTTCTCGACAACCATCCCATATATTCAATTAAAATATAATCAACAGGTTAAATATTACCTCATTTTAGGAAAACTTATATGTTAGTTATGATTCTCATACAATTATTGTGATTAGTTGCCCACATTGTGTCCACATTACCATAGAAGGGTTGGTGTAGTGGTAAGAGTTCACTCTTGAGAGTGACTCATAGACACATCATAGTCAATCTATGTTACACATTACCCAAGAATAATTAGTCAACGGTGTATGATTTTATCCTTTAGTATAAATCCCTACCTCATCAATTATTATATTTTGTTTTTTTATATCAAAATTATTCAAAACCAAATTAATATTTGAAACAATATAAACCATGCTTTAAAACAATTTCCATAAAAAATTCAAAATTATGGACTCTATTTAAAAAAACCAAAAACACCAATTTCTTCAAAACATTTTTCATTGATTCAAAAAATTTTAAAATCATATATTAAGGAGGATTAAATAATGTTTCAAAAAATAAGTAAAATTCTTGAAACAAGTGACCTTGAAACCCTCATAATATTAACACCAACATGGGACCACATGTTAAGATGAACTAAAGATACTATGAATCAAGGAATGTTCCAAGTCCAATAATTACCAATCAAGAACCTAAAAATTATCACTTTCTATAAAAAATGAATCAAAATGACTCACTTTCCCCCATAATTGTTTAATAACTCTCAAGTGGTACCGATATTTGGAAAAAAATATCAAATTATGCAATAGGTCTAAAAGAAAAACAATTAGAAATTATGTTTTATCATATTCACATCAATATATTGGTCAGTACATCAAGATAATAAATAAGGGTTCAAACAAGAAGGAGATCCATGATCAAAATGGAGTTAAACATATAAGGATGTAACCATGGCTTCATTCAACACTTAAAACATTTTTTCATTTATCCCCCAATTTTGGGATAATGTCGAGAATTTGAGGGCTAGATATACTAATTGATGAATCCGTATAATCACAAATGGTCTGAGAGAAATGCATAATAGAGGGTTGGGTTTAAGGTTCATAGGAATTCATAGGTAAAACTAGGAAAAACCAAACCCTAATACAATCCCTTTACTAGGATGAAAATGGGGAATGGAATGGAAAAAAACCATGGTGACTGTCAAGGGACTATGTCGAAAGGGTTCCCAGTCAAAAGTGTTTTTGGAATCCATGATGTGTTAAATTCTAAGATCCTATAAAATTGGGAAAAGGGACCAGCATCCATGAGAACAACCACATGATTAAATTCCAAATCTAAGAATAATTATATGTATGGGCTTAGATCCATGGTGTAGTGACACTAAAAAAGGAAGAATTTGACCAATTTACACCATCTAATCCTCCATGTCATATACTTCTCTCAACGTCACAACTATTCTAAAATTTTAAGAACCCCAAAAAATATTTGATATTATATTTTACACCAACCATGATGCACCCACAACCTCCATGATGCAAGACCATACCCAAACTATAGAATACAATTTCACCTAAAAAAAGAAGGTACTGAAAAAAGAGTGAATATAAAACAAGAATATTGTCCTAGCTAATAAAAATATTGGAAATTACAATTATCACCACCATATTTCTTTCTACCCCTAGAAAGCTAAGTTGATGAAGGCTCATTTGAAAAGATATGAGGTCATTCCTCCTTAATCATTGACCCCTAGTTCCATGTGTCTTGTGAATTTGAACAATGCTGATACAGTACATAAACTTATGATATAGACTTCCCATGTATAACCCTTACTTGAGAATCAAAATCTCACAATGGTTTCTCAATTATAAACATATCAGGTTATATGTCAAGTTTTTTCGTATTCATAACATTATATTGCTATGGCTGGTTATTTTTGGTTTTGGAAACATTGAACAAATTGATGAAAAAAGGGAATTTATGCATTAAATCTAAGTGGTTTTCCACCTTTATAAGTTATTTGACAATAAATAATTGTCCCATGTATCTAGAACTCATCTTCTCATGTTTTCAAATCCTCGGTAACCCAGTTAGAGTGATCCTTCCATGAATACTTGTTATCAATTAAAAATAGTAGTATAAGATGATGATGATGATGATATATAATATTTGTAATAGATTATAGCCATTAAAAAACACTTACGAATCAACTGGACTATTGTCATTGTGTTTGGAACCAAGATCAATCTGATCAAGGAAGATCCAAAAACCTCAAAATAGTAGAGAGTTTTGTAGTATGTTAGACTATAAAAATATTCAAAAGGTTTCATATTTATGGATGATTGGTAATGATTTTTATATTTAAAATGTAGAGTTATGCGTTTTAGAATCGAAAAAAACCCAAGCGATTTAGAATTTTTCTTTTACTGGATGGTTCAAAATTAACACCAAGATTCACAATATAATTCTGAGTGTTGTAATGATATTATGTGTTTTTTGGACTTAAAATAAATTCCTAAGAATTCCCATAGAGTTCTCATTGTCTTTTAGGAGTGCTAAGATCCGAAACCTTGTGGTTTGGGTGGTTTACAAAGCAGTACAGTTTGTTTAAAACTATGTGGCCCGTTGTAGCTAACCATGTCCCTTATTTTAGGTGGGAGAGTGGTGGTGTGCACAAATGGACAGTGTAATCACACTGTTCAATGCATGGTTGGTGCATGGTTTGGCTTACTATGAAGAAAAAAATGTGTGATGAATTTTTTTAATTAAATTGAATTAAATAAATATAATATTTAATTGAAAATAAATTAAATAATAAACTGGTTTAATAATAATAATAATTAAATAATAATAATAATTTTTTAATTTAGGATTAAATGAAAAATAAAAGGAGGAATTTCCCTTTCTCCTTACTAAGAGAGAGTAGACCCCTAGCCTCTCCCTTGACTACCTGCAATGTAACATCATGACAGACTCTTTGATCACAGGTTCTTATGATTTCTTCATGTATTGTCCTTTAATCCATCCTGGTAAGCCCTTATGCTCATTCACCTATCAATTTCTAACTGTTTTTTGATCTATCTATCACCTTTTGAGGATTGGACTAACCTTAGGGTTAGGGATAACCAGATATTTATCTTCTCCTCCGCTATTAAGGCATGTGATTGGTCTCTCAGTACGCGTTCGTGTATGTTGTGACAACCACCATCAAAGTCGAATAGGTTCATCTTGATTTTGTTCACCACTAATGGTTTATGTTGATTTTTTCCTTAATTATTCATTACCTATTAGTTTACAATTGGGGGTTTTTAATTTATCAGTCCCTATTATTTAATTTGAGGTGCTTTTTTCTTTCTGCATTAATTGTCAGTTCCTATTAATGTTGTAGTGAGTTTTGTTTATCGTTTAAGGTCCACACTCACATACATAGGTATGTATAGATATAAATAATCCTATATCTTTCATATACATGTTCCCTCATGGAACTAGGAATTACATTCATTGGGTTAAAGATATATATATATTTATATGAATCTATGAGCGTGTAAGTGGGAAGAAACATCTGTTAGTTAGAACGAATCACGAGGATGAGCATTTGTCTTTGTTCCCCATTGAGGTAGGGTCCCATTCCATGTCCTCAAATTACATTTATGCATTTATTAATTTATTACATCGTTTTTTACATTTTAATTAATTCATTGAAGTTATTATATTAAATGTATTTTAATAGTGAATTTAGAATATTTCATGATTTAAATTCTAAATGTAATAAATGATTGCATGATAATAAATATAATGATTTTATAATAAATCCCCTCCAATAGAGGAGCACTGTCTATAAGGAAAAAATAATTTATTGGAGGTTTTTTGTTCTTTGGGTTGTTGTATTGATATTATTTATGCCTAGATGATAAATTTGGAATATATAATGTCTAGGATATATCCCTTAATGAAATTAGAAAAATAGAGTTTCCTCTATTAATATATTAACTATCAAAAAAACTGTCTATGATCTTGGACTAATTTTTACCATGGAATTTACCCATTTAGGTGATTTCCTTATTCTATTGACACCTGCTATGTGACCCATAGATCCTTATAAATATACTTGACATGTTTTGGTAAATTGAATGAGTTGAATTAAGTAAAATGGTTGATGAATGAGGATTAACCTTGAAAATAATTTATTAAATCATTCCAAATGTATTGAATAATATTAAAACTATAGGAGATACATGGATTCCAAAGTAGGAATACCATGGACGAGCACAGTTTTTCTGTTACTTATACCATGGGTAATACATGGATTCCCATGTTTGAATTCTATGGATGGACTCAGGTTTGTAAATTAATATTTGGTTACAGGTCTATATAACCCCTTATAATGTTATTGGAAGGTAGTGGAGGGAACCTTGATTATTAGAGATGCATTAAATAGATTAAATGAATGGATTTAAGCTACTTGGCCTTATCACAATAATGAAACACAAGGCATGAACCCAAAGGACTTATAGATTAATTATTAATTGATTAAATGGTTGTGTGCCTAATTACCAACATAACAGTATTGAATGGTAATGTATTAATCATAAATAATTATATATGAAACATTTTCAAAATTGGCGGGGAGTGACTCAATATCTCCTTGGATTCTTGATGGAATCCCCTGAGCACTCAAGTAATCCACTCCATATTCAAGGATTCATCATTCATAGGTTGAGGCACACCTAGAACCTGATCCTTGTATAAAATTGGATGCCTGGTATGAAACCATAGTATCTCTCATGTATAACTATAGGATAACATGGATACACTCCTTGGATCTAGAATTGACATGTAGGTTCCAGGGTTATGGTCCTTCGGGGCCTGTCATTTCATAGCCCTTTTTTTCCTTTGATAAAATTTTTGGATTCAGTGGAATCTTATTTTTTGATTGATTTGGATGATGCTCCTTAGATTACTCTCTTATGAAACTACATGATGAATTGGAGACACTGCTTGGATATAGCATTAAAAGTAGGTGCCATGGGTAAATCCCATTGGTCCCAATCATTACATAGCCTTTTTTACCGTGGATGATGTCCTTGGACTCAGTAGGTATCTTTTTGTGGAGTAACATAGAATATTCTCTTTGTATTACACTCATACCATTATCCAGGCTATATTAATTAGTGTGTTGGTGATCCTTGAGCTCTATGTTTCCTTGTTTATTACCATAGATCATTATTATTAAATATTATCACATGTTTCCTTGTAACATCCCGGAACCTCCATTATTGCAATCATGTGACTTATTTAAAATTGGATACATAATTACATTCTAGCCAAGGTCCGAAGTAGGTATAGTTGTCTGGTGTCCCATTAGAACTAGGATGAGTGATTTTTTTTTATCCCATTAATTATTACTATGAATAGCCACACAATGTTTAAATTATATTGAACTATATGGATTGGAAAATACACCATCGATGCCATCCTACTAATATTTACATCTCACACACAACATAGCTACCCTTGGTACTTGAGTAGACCATAAATTTACATGATCTAATTTTATTTTTGAATTTATTATTCCTGGGAGTTAAGAGAAAAGGGCCATGCTGAAGCTCAGGATACTTTGAGAGATCGATCATTGGGATTTTCATCCATCATTCATTTGAGTAATATAATGTTCTATATTCAAAATATTGTTGTATTGTTGCTGGTTTCAGTTATTTATCATCACCATGACATGCATTCATCTATTTTATAAACTGTAATCAGCCACTTTTATTAAATTGAATTTATTATTCTTCCTCTTATATATTATCTATTAATTTATTTCTTCCGCTGGCGTCTTTTATTTTTATACTATTATATTTTATTAAATATCTAATATGAGGGTTTAGTTTCCCCTATATCACCTTTACAGACCCCCACTAGAATTTGGAAGCCTCTGGAAAATAGAGAAATGCACTTGTGTCCATCAGACCCACGGGTTCGGATATATGTTTAGTGGTAAGTCAGATCGGGAAGTTACAAATAGGTATCATAGTAAACATTTTCATTTTACCTTTTTTTTTGGGTTGGTAGAATAGATACTAGGAATGTGTCAGCAATTTTTTAATATTCATTCTTGGGATTGATCGACCCGGGTACATAAAATGAACGATGGATTAGGGATAGGATTTTTGTTCATGTAGTTTACTCTTATAGTATATTTTATTTCACCTAAAGGTACAATAGTACATTCTTTATATTACAATTTATGAACATTATGAAATTTTACCATTGGCATAATATAGAAATGAATTTTCATTTAATGCATCATTATAGGCACAGAGGAATTAACTTGTCATGCATGTTCCATGACATATACTTTCATTAGTAGATTTCCTACTAAATTTGGAATGTGTTACTTGATAAATATTTCATTATTAGTTTTATACCATGTTTAGGTTATTCTCAGAATTCCTTTGCAATACATATGACATGCTTCAATGGTAAATCAAATCATGTTTTTATAGGAATCATTGATGTTCTTCCATGATTCTGTGATTTCAACATGTTGCTCTGTATTAGCTGATTATAGTGACATGATAGTTGTTTTATATATAATTGGTTTTGATTAGATTGAGAGATAGTTTTTGGTTTTAAGGTGTATGAGTTCCTTATAGCGTGGAAAATTTAACCCATTTATTCGAAACATTATAGAAGGCTATGAAAATTAAATTGCTAAAGTAAATTGATTTTGATAAAATGGATCAAAAGGACAAACTTGAATGTATAAGGGTACATTATAGGTTGTTCTGTGGCCACCCAAACTAACAGACCATTGTTTTTGAGAATGTTAAATTCTTAAATGTATATTTTTTTGATAAATGGGATATATTTTTAAATTCATCGAGTGCTTTGTGCACTTCATGAATTTTGAAATATCAACCATCATTATATGTAATGACCATGTTATGTTTGAAATTATTATAGATGTAAGAGATATATAGTTTTAATATGACATGAATTGTTTAATGCCTAAATTCAATTGGTCCTATGTTTTCCATTTGGGAAATGTTTTAATGAGATAAACTAATATGGGTGTTTGAAATTTTAAAGACTTGGTGACTAATATTGGGTTGCAGTTTGATGAACCTAGATTGTTTCCAATGTAATCCTTATAGGTCGTCATATTTATAAAAAATTAATTGTTTTGTGAAATTTGAAAATAATTATGGGATACCTATTAATTTTTATCCAGGAAAAGGATGTTTTATATAGATTCATGTTTTTCCCTTATGGAATTGGTTGAAATTTTAGTAGCTTGAATTTTTGTTTTATAAAATGGTACATGAAATTTTGATTATATCTTTTTATGGTTAAAGATTAAATGTGAATAATTTAAAGGGCTTGGAAATGGAACCTATAGTGGGGTCCCCTATTTGAAACCCTTTTGTATGGGTATGTTATGTTTCTCTTTGAGCTTCCTTGGAACAAAATTGTGAGTTATTTCCATTGGAATTCCTTTACTTTTAGAAAAGGATTAGATAATTATCTTTTGAGCCTAGTGAGTGTTTTTGACATGACCTAGAGTTATGGTAGACTATTGTGCTTCTTAAGGAGATAAACTATGGTAGGTAGTACCATTATAATTTTAAATTCCTTTCTATTGTCGTGATCTTTGGTAAATTTGGTGCATTCGAAGTGTTGTTTTCCCTAGAAGAAAATTCAATTTCCAATGAAACCATTGTTCAAATGGGTTTTGATGGTTCTTTTGGTCTTGTTATGGGTGTGAGTAATGGGTGATGCTATTTTTCAGTAGGTTAGACATGACTTGAGAATGGATATATGAATTATAGGTAATTTTAACCTTTCATATTTTTAGTAATAAATGACTTGTCATGGGGTTGCCCAGGTTAATGATCATACGAGGAAATGTGACTATAAAATAAATCTCATGTGCTATTTCGTTTTCTAAATGTCAGTGCTTTATTGGTAGTACATAATTGATGAGGTTGGTGGTGTATGAAGCCCTTGTGAAGCACCATCAAACTTGGAAGGACATTGGTGGTTTTTTGAACAATCACAAAATGTCTTTGGAGACAAAGACTTCTGCCTAGTTGTAATGAAACATCAGAAGTTGAAGTTGAACTACTACCCTGAAGTAGACAAGTTCTGTTTTGATAGATTTTCATTCAAGTCATTAGGTGTGTTGACCAGAAACTATTTTAGTACCCCAGGTGTGATATTCTTAAAATACTAGAATGTACTGAATATTGATGTCTCCATAGATGCACTATGGGAGCGTCGGTCTTATGTCATGCTAAAACAATAAGTTTTTGAGATTTTTGGTTGATCTTTATCAGTAATACATTCCGACATATGATTCTTATCGAGGCATGTAAATTATTGAGAGATACCTAGGTTTACTTTTAGGATTGACTTGGTCAAACTTAAGGACTCTGACCCTTGATTTTGAATTGCATCGGCCACCTAAGTCATATATCTTCAAGATAAGTTGGCCAAGTGGCATGAATCTTTTAATAATCTTTTAGTTCAACATTTTTTTCATAAAGAACCATTGAAAAGAAAAAAGTTAGGTTATGTCAAGTGTGGTTTTAAGGACTACAGTGTCTTTTGAGAAAGCTTGTGCAAAAATATTTCTGCTAGATCGATTTGGATTTGATTGTTCCTTTTTAATGAGATCACTCCAGGATCATCTTTAAGATGCGTAGATGCATTTTTTATGGAAATTATGATGGTGGAGATACCATGAATAGAAATTGGGACTTTTCAAGATAAGGAACAAAAGTGGGGGCCCCATAGGACTAATGTTCAAAGAGACAACGACATGATCATGTCTCTATCTTAACATACTCGTGCAAGATCAGTTTCAGTGTTTTTGTTGGAAAGAAAGCATTGGCTCAGGCTGTGATGGATTAATTAATGATTAATGATTTGTTGGGTGTTGGAAATAAATTATGATAGTTCGAATGAGTCTTCATGACCCTATTTGGTTGGGAGATATTTTAGTTATTTCCAAAATGATTCTAAGGTATAAGAAGTTCTAATGTGGGGAGATTGTAGAGTTCTGTATTCTTGGACTGGAAATATCTATTTTTTTTTATTTTCTTACATTTACTAGATGAGTCAAATTTGAAATCATGATTTAAAACACAATTTTGTGTGTTGGAAGGATTTAATGTGTTTTTTGGACTTTGGTAAATGAATATGAGATCTATCAAAGGTCTTGTTGAGTTTAGGTGAACTAGCCTCCAAATCCTTTAGAATTGGGTGGTTTGACAAAGGCACACAATTAGTTTGAAACTATGGAAACCTCTACAGCTAAATGTGGTACCGATTTCAAGTGGTACTATGGTGGTGCGCACAGGATAGTAATGGTTTTCCAAACACTTCATCTAGCACAAATGTTGAGCATAATTGGAATGTGTTCTCACACTGTTCATTGTACACTTGGCGCATGATTTGGGTGACAGCGCGACCCATACCATGTGTTGTTCATTTTTAAAGAAATTAAATGATATTATTTAAAAATTTAAATAGAAATAAGTTAAATAAAAAAATATTTTAAAGATAATAATTATCTAATTTATTATTCTTATTATTATTATTAGATTTTATTTTTTTAGGAAATCCTAATGGGAGGTCTCTCTCTTTCTCACTACCAAGCACGATATGACCCCCCTTGGTTTATCCCCTGGCTGTGCAAAACACACCACCCCGAAACCTTCTATAATAAATAATTCTTCCTATTTATTCACAGATTCTCCTTTAATCTATTATGGGAAGCCCTTCGGCTCTTTATCCTATCAATTTATAATTTTTTTGGTTTATCTGATGCCCAGTAAGGTTATGTAGAACCCTAGGGTCAGTTATGACTAGAATTTCTGATTATCATATAGTATTAAGGATGAAAATGGTATCTCAGGCCATGTTCGTGCATGTTGCAGCAATCTCTGCTGTAGGAGAAGCAGTTTGGATTGATTTGGTTTGACGCTAATGATTTAAGGCTACTTTTTTATCATTCTCAGATGCCTCATAGATTATAATTGGTGTTTTTTAATTTATGAGTCAGTGTTAATTAATTTGAGTTACTTTAGTACTTACTACATTAATTGAGAGTTCCTATTAATTTATAACTAGTTTTTATCATCAATGAAGTTTTTTTCTTAGATACATAGGTATGTATTGATATAAATAAATATAGATTATCCTTGTAAGTTTTACCTCATAACGGGGTGAATTACGTGCATTGGTTTAAGGAAACACACACACATAGATATATATATATATATATATATATATATATTTATATGAATGTATTTGTGTGAAAGTGGGTAGCATGAATTTCTAGTTAGAAAGTGTCAAGTGTAGAAGCGTTCTTCTTGGTTCTCATTGAGGTAGGGTCCCTTTAAAAGTTGTAAAATTTTATTTATGTTTTAATGAATTTCTTGCTTATAATTTCTTATATTTTAATTAATGTAGTAATGTTTTTAGACTAAATGTCACTTAATTTAGAATTTAGTATGTATTTCGATTTAGATTATAATTTTAATAAATGATTAAGTGATAATAAATATCATGATTTTAAAATAAAACTCATCCAATGGATGTGTGATTTCTTAAACATAAAAAAATAGTGATACAAATTTATGCTTTTCTAGATTTTTGTAATAATATTGTTTATCCCTTGATGCTATGTATGAAATATGGAATGTTTATGAAATGAACCTTATTCGCATTAGATAAATGGAATCTCCCCTTTTAATATATTAAGAACCAAGGAACTGTTTATGTGGTTGGCCCAGTTTTTAGATTGGAATTTGACCATATAGGTGATTGTCTTTTTTCCACTGACACCTCCAAAGTAACCCAAAGATCCTTATAAATAAAACTGATTTGTTTTGGTAAATTTAATGAGTTTAATTAAGTGAAATCATTAATTCATGATTTTTAACCTTCAAATGAATTATTAAATTTTTTATAATGTATTGATTGTTGTTAACAAATTAGAGGAAACATGGATTACCAAGATGTAATTCCATTGATGGAATCCATGGTATATCATACATAAATATCTTTAAAAACATGGATTCTCATTTAGGAATGCCAAGGACCAACTCAGGTTCATAAATTAATAACTGGTTACATGTCTGTAGCACACCTTACAACTTTACTAGACAGTTGTGGAGTGAACCATGATCAATGAAGATGGATTAAATGGATTAAATGAATTGTTTTAATATAATTATCCTTGTCACACTTATGATTGTCAAGGAATGAACTAAATAGACTTAGCAATTAATTATGGCATTATTACAGGGTTTCATGCCCAGTTATCCTTTTCATACAAATGAATGGTAATGGATTGAACCTAATGAATTATATATGTCTTATTATCAAAATATGATGTGCATAACTCGAGCTCTCCTTACATTCCCAAGGGAATACCTTGAGCACTCGAGTACCCCATTCTGAATTCCAGGATATGGATTTCTTAGGTTGAGACCCAACAAGAACTCGATACTTTTCTAACCTTAGATACCTATTACGAAACTGTAGGATCCATCATGTAGAACTAAAGGATTCCATGTATACACTCCTTGGATCCGACATTGATAAGTAGGTTCCATGGTTAAAGCCCATCGGGCCTAGTTATTTCTTAGCCCCATTTTAATATGGATAAACTCCTTAGACTCGATATTCATCTTATTATGGAATTAATTATATTATTATTATTGTATTAAACTCGTACTGAACTGTAGGCTTCCATGTATATACTCCTTGAATTATATAATGACATGTAGGAATCATGGTTAAAGACCATTGGGAATAGTCATTTCAGAGCCCCATTTTACCCTGGATGAACTCCTTATACTTGGTAAGCATCTTATTGATGATTTACATGGACTATGATCCTTGGTATACACTCTTTCCCTTAGCAATGATATAATTATTACCATGTTGGTAATCCTTGAGGCCTACGTTGGCTTGGTTATTACCTTGAAACCTCATTATTTAATATCATGACAGATTGCTTTATTATATCTCATAACCATCACTATTGAAAACATGTGATTAATTTATAAATAGGTTATATGCTAAAACACCAAACAGTGGATGAAGAAGGTATATCCATCAAGTTTTCCATAGGAAACTGGATGTGTGATGTTTATTAATTCTGTTTGTTATTAGACCGAATACCGGCACAATATTTACATTATATTTCACTGTCTAGATTGGTCTAGACATAGTTGGTGAAGACCTACTATGATTTATATCTCATAACCAACTCATGTACCCTTTTAACCAATGTTTATCTTATATAAACATGTTCTAGGTTGATTGTTGTATTGATTATTCTAGAGAGTTAGGAGAAAAGGACTGATCAGGAGCTCAGGATGCACATGCAGATCATCCGTTGGGCTTTATCGTCATTCTTCATTTGAGTTTGACATTGTAATGTATTAAAAATATAGTTGTATGGTTACTATGTTCATTTACTTATCATAACCCTAACATGAATTAATCTATTGCATAAATTGGCATTGGCCTCTTTTATTAAACTGAATATATTATTCTTCCCCAACTATGTTATATATTTATTCACTTCTTTTACTATAGTCTAACTTTTATTTAATGTAAAACCATTATGAAATATCTAATATGAAGGTATAGTCACCCCATTATCACCAATAAATACCCTAAAATCTAGTCAGAATCCACTAATTTATGGGGAGAATCTCTTAAGCTCATGTGACCCTATATACCACTACTGGTTTAGTGGTATGTCAGGTCTGGACGTTAAAAAAATTCAACTGTCCCGATGTGTCTATCCAATGAACATCAGAAATAAAAAAACATAAGCATGTATCATACCATAGATAATTTTATTAGACCTCCATATCTTCCAATCCATCTATGTATGATATGTAATGCTCACCTTTACAAGAGTTCCCATTACCTTCTAGAGGCCCTTGAAATATGAAGTGGTGAATTCAAGGTCCCTCTTAAAGAAAATGGTCAGATGAGTCCACATTAATATTATGATCTATATAACATAAATATTCTGTAATCATTTCACTTTAATAGTGTCATGAATCAGTATGAAATGTGATAAATTGTTCAGTGTATTGATCACCAACCAAATAGAGTTCGCATAGAGTTAGGGGAAAATGAACAAAGAAATCCACTGATATCTCATTCAATTTCCCTGATTGAATGGGGATATAAGGTAGAAAAATAAACGGAATTTGGTTATCATATATTATCTATTAAAACATGTTACTTATAGATAAAAAGGCTGTTATATTTTATTTCAAAGAAGGCCACCAAAACATATGGTTAATGTCATAACAGTTATTTATAGTAAAAAGGATTAAAACCTAGAATAAATTATGAAAATATCCTAACATGGCTATCCTTGTTGTTTTTGGAACAATATAATGGTTCCTAAAATAATTTATACCATCAAAAGAGAGAGACAACTAAGCTTTTGGTTTCCCCACCATGTAATAAATCACCAATATTCCAAAACTAGTGGTATTGTTACTGCTCCTAGAAGATCATCTTAAAGGGAGATGATATAAAATGAACAGTAGATAAAAATTTCCAAACCCCTATTACAAAACTCTCAAGTGAATATGTGGAACAATTCCCCTGATGTTTCATTAATCCTTTACATATTTGATTTATTGGTGATTCAAATTACTACTAAGAGTTTCATAAACCACATTACCGTTTCCCAAATTATGGAAAATGTCAAAGTCAAACATTTTTGTGTATTCCATCGATCATATCTAATTAATGTTCAAATATTTTTAAGGAAAATATAACCTGATTTATTATGATTAGAGAAAAAAATAAAACTATCCTGAAAAAATTAGTGACTATAATCTTTAATGGAACGCACAATAGCTTAATTTTCTAAATCATTAGTGGGATAATTTCTCTAGTGATGTCAAAACTGATGTGAGCCATAATCCATTGTATGATGTCCCTACATAAGAATTTAGGTCAAACCTATACTTCAAGTGTCATAGTAGACCATGTACCCCTCTCTAGCACCTGGTAATGCCAGAATTAGTGATAAGATAAAACATTTACTTTTTCTTATCAAAGTATTCCTGAAAATTACAATTCCACATATACTTTACTCCGTTCTAGGTGAGAGCAGTAAATAGAAAATCAAGTCTCATGAAATCCTCAATAGTCTACCAATAATATTCTACGCAAACTTGGAAGCTTTGGATCTCATAGAAATTATATGGATATTCCCATTAAATTACATTCTTCACTTTATTAGGTTCATCTAATATATGATGCTCGAAAATCACGTGTCCTAATAATATAACTTATTAGTTCTAGAATATGAATTTTGATAGTTTCACCTGTGGTAAGTAATGCCTTAGGATTCCAAATACATGTTCTCAGTGAGACACATGTTATTTATGGGTCTTAGAGTTTACAACAATGATATAAAAAATCCATGACATATGTCTCAAGCTACAGGTGGGAAATTTGATTCATCAATGACATGACGATATAATGAGTGTTAGTTAGGATAAACTATATAATAGGGTACTTGAAGAAAACAAACATATTACATCGAGAATTCTTTGGAATATTTGAATCCTTCATTCTATGTTAGTTACAAATATAATGAATATTAAATTTATAAAATCACTTTACCATTTCAAATTATCAATGAATATCATAAATGTTATGCAGTGATATCCATTATTGATTATTACATGACTATTCTTCAGATAATCAACACATAATTGGATAGTTCCAACAATAAACTTCGAAATAGTATAAGTGATACCAATGGTTTCATGATCAAGGGAATAAATCTATTGGATCTCAAATCATTTAGCTGAATTTTCATCCCTTTTAACTCAGTTGGATATGTAAGGTAATATGAAATCAATATAGGTTTGGTTCCTAGATATAAATCTATTGAGAACTCCATCACTCTTTCTATATGAAATATAGAAAACTATTATTCACAGAAATCATAAAATTCAATTACTATTAGATGATAATCACCAATAAAAGACTTATATACCATATTATCTACAAAAAAATGAATCAATATATCAAAATCATGAAGAGGTGGTCCACCTAATTGGACCTTAGGTCCCATTATATTAGGAACAAATGGTTGTTTCATTTGGGTGAAGTAAAATTAATATTAATATGATAACAACCAATGAATTATTTGTGTATAATCATCAATAAATATTGATAATAATAACAACGAGATCCAAGATGATAACCATAAAATCCCAATATTGAACTATGTCGCACATAATGAAAGACCATAGGGGGAATATAAAACCATTCTACTTCTTAATGTCTTAAGACATCACTAATTGCACAAAGAATGGTATGATTTCTATTGGATTTTTTAAAAGATACACTATAAATTTCAAAACTAATGATTAATAGGAACCTATATCAAATAATGTACTCTAAAATGTTAGATAAATAGAAATTTTACCTCTCCCAGTTAATGGACCAGTATTAATTTCCATCACAAACTCCTCAAATGTGTTTAACTTCTTCAGTCTAGAAGTATGTAGATGCATCTCAATTTTTCAAGAAATATATGTCTATGATCTGTATCTTATAGGTTCGTACAATCTTGTTCTAGAGTGAGGAGAAGAAAAATCTTGAAATAAAAACATCAAGTGACTATGATTTCCAATCATGTTACATGTCCACATATGTAAAGAATAAAAAACTCTTTGTTTTCTTCTTCTAGCCACAGTAATAAAAATTCATGACACCAACAATTTAACATGTTGAAAAAATTACATATGATATTAACTGTCAAATTTTCCTATATTAAAATCACTTATATTCACATTCCATTTAAATTATCCACTTAAGATACAACAAATGATAGGAGGATGTCATGTGATTCCTGATTTACCATCCATGTCAATGTCCACCATCAAGACCCTATCGACCACCTCGACAATGGTGGTAAGCTTCATCCTGAGGAACCATGAAAGGATATCTTGTCCAAGACCCAATTGAATCCCTCATGACATCATCTTTTAATTATATATAGTCCTATGCGAATATTTATTGTTCTTGCAAAAGTGATTAACATACTCTATTACTGTAAAATTTCCTTGAACAAGGGTTATAAACTCTATATATTTCACTAGGTTTAGGGATTATTGATAAAATTTCTATGCCAATATGTACTTAATGTTTTTACACTCTACTCCCTCAAGTTTATGTACCAAAAAAACTTAGTCCCACCTCATTATACTCATAATTTCCACCTTAAAGAGAACATATCTCAACTTGCTGGAATAAAGGGTTTCAATGAATTAAATGAACCTTTCAATATTTCCTATAAACCATCCACCTACTGAAAATTATTTTTCCCTTATAATTATGGTGTTTTATAATAAATAAACTCCATTTTATGACTCATATCCTCTTCACTTTCAGATTCTAGAACGCTATTCTAAAAATGGAATGTTCTACAACTTGGTCCATAGCTAGGACTATACACCCAACTACTCTATGAAGACTTTGATAAAATGAAGGGTTTATCTACTATGGGTCATTGGTAGCACCATATTAAGGATTTTCTAGTAGTATTATAGGGGTTATAATACAACACATCCTCATAAAAATATATACAATATATTAGTTCGAAAGATCAAATCAAATATAGAAAAATAAAGGCCACCCAAAATTGTAATGATGCACGAGAGATGAAAAACTAGGAATAAAAATCTATGAAGCAAAAAGAGGAATTTCTCAACCTCTAGTTGTATCGTGTGTCTTGTGACTATGAGAGCTATATAGGAACTTTTTCAGAATATACCACTTAAGTCCCAACTTTAATATCTTATGTCTACCAGGATATCCCAAAATTAATTCCAATAATACAAATAGTAAAAAAAATCCGATACGAAATTTTCATGAACCAACAATGATTACCCAACTACTTAGTAACTGAGCCTATCCTAATATTTCCTGGAGGGAATTCATGATTCCCATAGGATTTTGATACAAGATTCATTATTAATAACTACCTATGAGAATTTTTTTTCCATAATAGAAAATATAAACTCGATAACATGAATAAAAATTGAAGTATGCTAAGACAAGTAAAAAATATAAAAAAGGGTTCTAGAAAAGGAAACGAAGGGGTCCAAAAGCCACCAAACCAAAAAAAATGAATAAGAACAAAAAATACCAACTCCACATGGAATGTAGTCACCTCAATATCCCCACACCCTAAAAATGAGACAATCCACCCCCACTTTATGAAAAATTCCCATTACATACATCAAACAATGAAATATCTACACACACCCAATGTTGTATTCAAATCATGACAAAAACAAGCCCAGTAGGATCCTGTAATGAGTTTTATAAGTAGATGTTAAAAAATAAACCATTTATACTCAATAAAACATTATGTCATGACATAAAAAATTACACAGTTCTATATAATCATGTGTAACCTCCCTCTTCCGAATTCTAATAACATACCAGTATGTCTTGTTTTATAGGAATGTCCATATCCATTTTAAACATAAATTATAAAGATTATCAATAGGAAAAATCATTTCATTAGATTAAAATAAATTCAGGGTTATTTGTGATATGTGTAAAATTCTTGTGATTAATATTCCACTTGGTGTACATATTACCATAGAAGGAAAAGTCTAGGGGTAAGAGTTCACTACCGAGAGTGGCTCCTTTCTAAATCATAGGAAACCCAATGCACACATTACCCTTGGATAACATTTCTAGTGGATAATATTTTATCCCAAAGGATGGGTCCTTACCTCATTTGTGATCAAAGTTGGGTTTACCATAAAAAAATAATTAAAAGTATGATACAACTTTGAATCCATATAAAAAATTATATAAATCAATTTTTATTAAAAATACCAAAGTTAAAAGTCAATTTTCAAAAAAAAAATCTCCACAATTTTTATGATTTTTTTTCATTCAATAAAACAGTTTCTGAAACCAATTTCAATTTGAATGAAAGTATGGTTTGTAAAATAATTTCATTTCATGAAACCACCTACATTGAAACACATAGAATATAAACCCATATGTGGGACAAAATCCAATATGAATTAAGAAACCTAGGTTTCAAGGATATACCTCAAACCATGAATTATTAATCAAGTATCTCTAACTTATATGTTTCTTGAACAAAGGCATGAAAAGAAGTCACTTAACACCATAGTTAAATAACCACACATCTTTAGGATTGGATATCTAAATAAAAATTGTCAATTACAAATTTTTTTAATAGGAAAAAATTAGAAACTCTGATCCGACAAGTTCCCATCATTATTGTTGTTGAAATATAGATAAAAACATTAGGTATATAAATAACAAGGAGTCTTAAATATCAAAATGCAGTAATTCTCATAAATAGAGTACAATGGATTCAATAGACACTTTAATACAACAAGAATTAATCCTCCCACATCTGGAATGGATTCAATAATTTTTTTGCATGAAGTAATCTTTGAATAATCCCTAGTAATTACCAAGGTTCCAGAGAAAGTCTTAGGAGAGGGCTGGGTTTGAGGGGCATAGAAATTTATAGGGAAGACTAGTAAAAACAAATTCACAAATGAATACCTAAACCACTATTTAATGTGGTCAAAAATAGAAAAAAGGTACAATAAAATGAAAGGGACTACTATAATAAAGATCTGAGTAAAAAGTCTTTTTGGAATCCATTCCATGGAGAATATTGGGATCTTACAAACTTGGGAAAATGGATAACACTGCAGGAGAAATAATACACTGCAAAATTCTAAATCCTTGAAAAATCCTATTCCACAACCCATATCCATGGTGTATTTACCTTGAAATAGGAAGAGATGAATGATTTACTCCTTCCAAGACTCCATGTCATATCCCTCTCTCAACATTGCAACTATTCCAAAATTATAAGAACCCCAAAACTATATACTACACTGTATTACCCCAACCACACCACAACCACAACGTTCAAAACAATGTACTATCACCATGCTATGGAATTCAGTTGTATATAAAATAAATATTGTTCAAAAAAAGCAAGAAAAAATGAAAAATGAGGAAGTAAAATGTGAAAAAAGGTGAGAATTTACATGACATGAATATAACTGATGAAAACAATCATTTTCGACCTAATAATTTAAGGATGGAAATATTATCCATCATTGAATGTTATTAATACAATTATCACCTAAATATATTTTGATAACATATTCACAAAACATATCTTAAGTTTTTATAGACTTATTCCTTTCTCCCAATTTCAATCCATTGGTATATTACACAACTTCATCATGTTTCATACATTTAGGTTTTTTTTAGTTTCAGTACATTCAATAAAAATTGAAAGGATTCACAATTTTGAAAACTATTTAGGTTGATTCTTTAGAACATTATCATTAGTAGGTGTAAAATACATTATCATCCTGATTAGTTTGACATATAATTTAGAATATGTAATCATACTATTGAGAAGATAATGTATTAAATAAGACATTTTAGATAAAATATTAATCAAAAACATAAAACATAGTTATTAGTTTTTTTTCATTTCTATAATGATTGAAATGATTTTTACCCTCTATCATACATCCAAATATTATCTATCTTCCCCCCTTTATCATATTATAAATTATGAACATTTTAACCAAAAATAATTGATTTTGATTTACTAATGCAAGGATAATACTCAATTAAATTTTAATTGATTCAATGATTTTTTATTCACAAATATAAAAAATTAAAATTTCCTATTTTTTAGGATCTAGTGCATAAAATACTTGCTGTAATGGTCTGTTTATTATTAATCTATTACATTATTGGTTAGTGAGTTGGTGGTGTTCAAAGGAGGCTTGAGGAGGGTTCTATGGAGGTTTGTGTTGTAATCATGTTTCATTATGTAGTTCACATTGTTAATATATTTTAATTTCATTATATATTGACTCAAATATAGGTGGTTGGTGATTAACTACATTAATTTTGATATGAGTTTTATGCTTAATGAACTCATGATGTGAAAGATAAATTCATGATCTGAATTAAATCGGGGACTAGGAACCATGAAAATTGGCTGATGTTCATCTAGTTTTGCATATGAGGATTCCAAAACTTAAACTAGATTCACTGATTAAAATAGAGGGCCTCATGAAAACTCATGATATAAATATGTGATTCATTATGTTAATGTGGTGAGATCAAAATGGTTTGAAAATATCCGGACTCACCTAGATACTTTTTTCTTCTTCTCTAGATTCCCATAAAAATTAGGAGAATCCGTGTCATTTTTTGGAAGGTCATCCAATTCCTTTCCTCATACATTGATTACTGTCTCCCAAAGGTAAATCATTGTCAATCTGAGGGTTGTTCTCCTATTAATCTCCTTGTTTCCATTTTTTATTCTTTTAGGGATTCCCAGTGGTGATGGTGTTTTGATTACGGTAAGTTTGGGATGTGATTCTGATGTTCCCTTGGTGCATTTTAGGTTGATATGAGGTTCCCTAGTGTAGTTGTTCTTTTTAGGCTGTTTCTCCCCTAACCTGTTGTGCATGGTGATTTAGAATGATCATTCAAGGCACGAGATCCTCATTATCTCCATATTTTTGTGCATATGTTGGGATTTCATGATTTTTCATTCCATTGGGAGGATAATAAAGATCAAGTTAATTTATATAATTAATGAGAATAATATAAAATTAATGTGAATATAGATAAATCATATTTTTTTTACTAATTTAATGATATTATTGATGAGTATATGCAAGTTTGTTTCCATTTCTCCACCTCCCGGCTATTGAGAGCATTAATTTTTTATATTTGATAAGCATATGACCCCCTCATTGTGTTGATTGTTTTTTCACACCCAAAATAAAATTCATTGAATACATATATTGATAATTAATTGGGTTCCAACTAATATATTGAATTTTTTTGATAATTCCCATGATAAAAATGATGTTAAATAATATAAGCCCTTGAAACTAAATCATGGAAGATGGGGTGAGATGATATGAATGTTTCGGCTTGTTGTGTTTCCTTCTGTGATATGGGATGTTGTGCCATGGTGGTGGTGGCAAGATTGGTGATGAAATCCTTGGTGGAGTGATGTGATGGTTTGTTGGAATTGGATGTAATGTTGGTGGTTGTGATATGTCGATGATCTGTGGTGGTTATATTATGTGGTGGTTGTGATGTGTGGTCGTTGAGAGGGTGACTGTTGGGATGTGATGGATTACCCAATAGATTGTTATTAAGATGCTTGATGTGAGATGTGTGAGTTGTTCTGTGGTGTGATTGAGTTAGTTGTCCAGTTATCTATGGAACAAACACTATAGAAAAAATAAGTTTTTATGACATGCTAATTTTTATGGTCCCATCGCTAGTCTTAAATTGTCATTGAAGAGGGAATATTTGTGATTGGAAATCAATTAAGCTGAAAATATTCCTTAATAAAAAAACTATTTTGTGATAGGAAAACTGGCCAGTCACAAACACCATTGGCACACATGCTCTCCAAATTGTAGGAAAGGTATTTTAAACTGGAATATAACCCCATTGTAAATAACTTATTAAATGTCAATAGAGTAATTAAATATGGGTATAAATTGTGATTGGCCTCATCAAATCTAATATTATTTGCGATGAGTTTCCCATTGCAATTACTCCCACGACTAATAATATAACATATATTACCCCTCCCTACCAAACTAAAATATATTTCATTCTCTACTCCATTAACATATCATCTATTTCTCTCCTCTACACTTTTTCTACTTAATGTTTTAGATGTTTTAAAATTTACAGGGAAGAAAATATTCAGCTTTGCATCTAATAAGAAGATCAATTTTAAGGTACTTTTAATGTTTTTAAATGTTAGTTAACTTATTTTTTATTTTAGAAATTGTCATTATTAATTAAGAATAAATATTTTTAATTAGAGTTTCTTTTTGTTTGAAGTAATTAGTTTAATTTGGGAGTAAATATTTTTAATTAGAAGTATTTTGTTTTCATTGTTAAAAATTAATTTTAATTAGAAGTAATTTTTTTAAATTAGCTCCAATAAATTTTCATTATTACTATGTAATCAGTAATAATTAGTAATATTTATTAATTATTATGAATATTTAGTGGTAATTAGTAATATTTTTTAGAAATTAGTAACAATAGATGATAGTTAGTAATAAATAGTGGTAATTAGTAATAATTAGTAGTAATTATAAATAATCAAAAATTATAAGTAATAATTAATAATAATTTTTAATACATAGTGGTAGTTAGTAATAATTAATTTTAATTAGAAAAAATTAGTAATAACTTGTAAAAATTTGCAATAATTAGAACTTACTAGTGGTAATTAGTAATAATTAGTAATAATTAAAAATAATTTGTAATAATTAGTAAATATTAGTAATAACTAGTCATAATTAGTGGTAATTAGTCATAATTTGTTGTAATTAGTAATAATTAGTAATAAATCATTAAGAAGAATTTGTAATAACCAGTGGTAATTAGTGGTACTATGTGATAAATAGTATTAAATAGAAGTAATTAGTAGAAATTTTTAGTAATTAGTAGTAATTAGTAATAACTAGTAACAATTAGAAATAATTTCTAGTACATAGTGGTGATTAGTTGTAATTATTAATAATTATTGGTAATTACAAATAATTAGTAATAGATAGTTGCATTTTGTAATAATTTTTTATGATTATCAGTAATTAGTAATGATTTGTAAAAAATAGTAATAATAAGTAACAATTTGTAATAATTAGTAACAATTAAAGGTACTATGTAATAATTAGAAATTATTAGTGCTTATTAGTAATAATTAATAATAATTTCTAGTAATTAGTAATAATTATTGGTAATTAGTAAAAAATAGGGGCAATTAGAAATAATTATTGGTAATTAGCAATAATTAGTTGTAATTAGAAATAATTAGTAATAATTAGTAATAATTAGTTACAATTAGCTGTAATTAGTTATAATTACTAATAATTAGTCAAAATTTGTTATAACTAGTAGTAATAAGTTATAATTAGTAAAAACTAGTAAAAATAAGAACTAATTATTAAAAATAGTAAAAACTACTATTAATTATTTGTAATTAGTAGTAATTTGTGGTAATGAGTAATATTATAATTAATAAGTAATAAATAGAGGTGATTAGTAATTATTAGATCTATTTAATAATAATTATTAATAATTAGTAACAATTAATGGCACATAGTAATTACTAGAATAATTAGTGGTGCATAGTAATAATAAGAAGAAATTAATGGTACTTTTTGGTAATCAGTAATAATTTCTAATAATTTGTTTTAATTAGTAAAAATCAGTAATTATTAGTAATTATTAGTAGGAATCTGTAAAAATTAGTAAAAAAATATTAATAATTACAAATAATTACAAATAATTAATAATAATTAGTAATAATAAGGTAGAATAAAAAATAATTAATAAGAATTTGTAATAATTAATTGTACTTAGTAATATATATCTATAGTTACAAATAATTAGTGATATTTAATAATAATTAGTAAAGATTTGTGGTACTTAGTAATATTAGTAATAATTACTAACATTTTGTATTAATTATCAATATTTAGTAATACTTAGTAGTAATTACTAACAATTAGTCATAATTAGTGTTACTTAGAATTAATTATTAAAAATTTGTTGTAAAATGCAATAATTATTAATAAATAATAATTATAAGTGTAAATTAATAATAATTTGCAATAATTAGATATGATTCGTAAAAATTAGTAATAATTACCAATATTTAATAATAATTAGAAAAAATTAGCTATATTTATTAATAAATCATTATAATAAACCGTATTTAGGAATAATTGGGAGTAAATAATAATAATAAGTGGTAATTAGTAATAATTATATATAGTTATCGGTAATTAGTAATAATTATTGATAATTATTAATAATTAATGTTAATTTGTAATAATTAGTTATAAATAGTAATCATTAGTAAAAATGGTAATTATTAGTAACAATTAGTGATAATTAAGAATAATTAGCAGTAATTAATAATAATAAATTGTAATTAGTAATAAATAGAGGTTATTTGTGATAATTAGTTTTAATTATTAACAATTAGTATTAACTAGTCGTAATTCACAATAATTAGTCATAATCAGTAATAATTAGTTATAATTAATAATAATTAGTGGGAATTAAAGATATTAATAATAAATAGTAATAATTAGTTCTAATGAGGAACAATTAATGGTAATTAATAATAATTCGCTGTAATTTGTATTGATTTTAACATTTTCTGAAAATTATAAATAATTAGTGGAAATTAGTAATAATGACTTATAATTTGTAAAATATAGTAATAAATATTTGTTCTTATTAATAATTAGTTATATGTTGTAACAAATAGTAGTAATTTTATGTAATTAGTTGTAATTAGTAGATATTGGTGGTACATAGTAAAATTTATTGATAATTTATATAAATTAGCAGTATTTAGTCCAAATTAGTGAAAATTAGTGGGATATAGTAATAATTAATTTGAATTTGTGATAATTAGTGGTACTCGGTAATAAAAAGTTCTAAGTATTAATAATTAGTCCTAATTAGTATTAATTAGTAATAATTAGTCATAATTTTTAAAAATTATAAGTAATTACATCTAAATAGTGTTAAATAGTGGTAATTAGTAGTAATTAGCGGTAGTTAGTAATAATTATCAGTTAACAGTAAAAGTCAATGGTACTTTGTAGAGATCAGTTTTATATAGTTTAAATTAGTAGCACTTACTAAAATTAGTTCTAGTTACTAAAAATTAACGATAAGTAGATATAAATTTATAATATTAACAAGTAAATTATAATTTTCTAATTTCTACACTTTTTTGGATAGAGTTTTTGTTTTATTAAACTAATCAAAAAAATTATTTCATATTTTTAATAAAATATAAAATAAGAATGTTGATAACAATCTTTATAATATGATCATGATTGGATAAATAATTATAGGAATCCAAGAGATTCCTGTATAAATCATATATATATTGAGGGTGTTGAATATTTTTTTTATCATTATCATCTTCAAAAATAGAATTTGTTTTATAATGGACAATAAAGTGACTCTATAAGAAATGCGATCTAAGGAGGTTTGACACATTTGAAAATATTAGAACTCATCTATTGCATTTTGGTTTTGGAAAAGATTATGTTTTTTGTATTAATATGATGAATATAGTTCCGGATAAATTTTTAATAATTTGGTTCGAAATCCATCATGATTTAAAACATTAGTGGATTATGACTTCGGCCAGTCATTTCAAAAAACTAAAACTCAGGATGATATTATTTTTAATTTTGATTGAGAACTATCTTTATTTTATGAAAAGATAATGTTTCCTGGGGATGTATTATATCAGGGTTTTAAGGTTTTGAAATTTAACATGGTTTCAATATTTATGGATATTAAATAAGATAATAGAATTTCAAATATCTGTTTCTTCATATATTTTCTATGATTAAATAACTATTACCTGAAGGAAATCTGGCACCTTTAATGTTAATTGAGTGAAAGGGGATAGTATTTAATTTTTTTCTTGGTTATCATAACAATCATGAAAGTTTAAATACTAACACCTTACATTATGGTTCAAAAAATTCATTACTTAATTTTCTGATATATGGCCAATCGAGGTATAAAGATTCTCAACTAGGGATGTCTTGATGGATTCCAATTACAAAGTTGAGGCATTTCCCCATTATAACCAAATTTCAGAGTTTATTATTTCATAGAAAACTGAATCACTGATGTCATGTCATAAAAGAAATACCTCGACCAGTAAAAGATTAAATCACCCTTTTGATGGATTTTTATGGATCATTTTGACCATGAACATCATTCTACTATTTCAAAAGACCCTAACATGTGATATTGTATTCCTACTAATATTTATATCAATTTAGTTATTTTTCGTCAATATTCTTGTGTGAGAATCCTTATAACTCTGTACAACATACCTATGTAGGTGTTGATGAAAGATCAATTTATTTAAGAAGGTGATGCCTTGTTCAAAGACCAAATAAAGAAGATTATTATTAAAACAAGGAATTACATGACTCTAAAAGAAGTATTATTTTACAATCACTTTCCTAAAAGGGTAGTAAATCAACATGGTCGTCTTCCAACCATGTGGTGACATGGTTGAGTCCCATATTTGCAAGACCATCTGCCACCATGTTCGCTTCCTGAAAGGCATTCATAAAAATGTAGATGAAGTCCATGAGTGAATGAAGACAACACATCCATATTGTTGTAAGAGTCCACATGAGTTGAATCACACCACTCCAAATAGCATGAACGATGGTAGTCGAGTCACCTTCAAAACAGATGTTGTTCCAACCATGTTTCTTGGCGAGGGAGATATCATAGATCATGGTCATCATTACAGCCTCTATAGTTGAGGAGATACTACAAGGGCCATAAAAACATCCAATAATTTTCCCAGAGTGATTTCTAAAAATAGTATTATAGCCCGAAGGGCTAAGATTTTTATTCGAAGCACCGTAGACATTAACTTTCATCCATCCTAAGAGAATAGATTTCTAGAACACATCAAAAGTGCATCTATGTTGAGGATAAATATCATTAACCAAAATCTGACGTAGTATCCCAATGTCATTAACTGTATTTTTGTAAAATCCTTTTTGGATCATTGCATCTTCTTGAATGTATATGGGGATCTGCATCTGACCAGCATGTAAACTAATTGGGTAGTTGTTATGAATAATAGCATTCCTATCATACCAGAGTACATGAATATGTTCACAAACATCAGTTTATAAAATGATTTTTATTTTATAGGAGGCTTCATGATCCACAAAACGTTGAAGTAAATAGTTTATTAATTCATTGTGTAACCATATGCACTCAAAAGGATCAAAAAAATAATTCCATAGATCAGTATTAGTAACAAAATAATGAAAAAGATGGTTAATGTCTTCACAATGTTGGTTAAAAAGACAAAATTTAGAGCAATACTGGATCCGAAACGATTAATTACAAGTCTCAGTGGGAATCATCTTGTGAGAAATACAACATATCAGAGTGAATCGCAAACATTTTAACCATAATTTATCAGTATTTTTAAGCAAACCAATTTTATTTTCAGAATTAATAAATCGATGGTTGAAAAAAAAATTTGATTCAAGATTTCCATTATGAGAAGATTCCCAAATTTAAAAATCATCAGTGTGGGAAAAAGGGTAGTTGTTAATTACATAATTGACGTTGTTGGGAGAATTAAGTCTGGGAGAGAAAACAACCACCTTGATAGTATAGTTAGTGTGATCCAGAAGTTGATTAAGTTAGATCATAGATATGAGAGGAGCACCTTCCCATTTTTTGAGCCAAAAACATCTTGAAGAGTCTCTAATCACCATCCATCCAGATTTAGACATGATTTTGGAAAAAGAATTATTAATATATATATAAATGGAAGAGCTCATGTAATTCAAATTTCCTATCTTTATTTTGTCAAGAAATCTATTTTTAACGAATGAAATGGAGTCCTAATTATTACAAAAAAGGTTTCATGTGAGTTTGGATTGCATAGAATCATTAAAGAGTTTGATATTTTTTTTATACTGATACCACCCTTCTCCAAAGGTTTGAAACAGTTATACCATGGAATAGTCATCAGTTTCACTTCAAGCTTGCTTCTGCTCCCATTAATGTTTTTTATAGCTATGTTAATTCTATTAAAAATACCGGTAGTCCATTTAAAAATCATCAAAGTGTATACCATATTAGAAACAATCATAGATTTGATAAGAAAAATCCTTCCAACCATAGAGAAGGATTTTTTTCTCAGATAAAACATGGTGGAGGATATAGTAAATAGTTTTAGATAAGTAACAAGATTTTATTCTACCATAAAAAATGGGAACACCAAGATAGGTGAAGGGAAGGGATCCTTAGTTAATACCTAAATTAGCTATAATATTGGATTTATTTTTAGCTTTAACCCATTTCCCCAAAAAGGTGAATGATTTTTCTGAAATAATTATTTAACCATAAATATTTACATAGTGTGAGAGGGAACATTTGAGTTTTTGGATATTCTGTTTATCCCCTTGTAAAAATAAAATGTCATCCATATATAAAAGGTGGGTGCGAACATTCAAACTCCTAGAATCCTTAATATGCTTAAGATTGTTGATCATGACTAGGAGAGTGATCAATCAGCATATGTAATCATCCAAAATAGAAAAAATTATGGTAGGGTGAGGGTCACCTTGTTTGACACCATTGGTGAATTTAAAATTACCCTTAGGAGATCCATTAACAAGGATATAAATTGTGGCCGAGTTGAAAAGAGTTTTAATTCAACTGATAAAGGAATCATTAAACCCAAAGTTCCGAAGGACCTTGAATAAAAAACGCCACTCCATGGTATCGAAGTCCTTCTAGATAAAAAGATTAATGGAAATATTTTCACCCATGTTACTTCTATTTGATAAGTTAGTTGATTTAGAGGAAATTATAATACAATCATGACTGGACCTGCCTTTAACAAATAGAAATTGGTTGCATGAATCTTTTTTTTTTAAAATTAACGAAACTCTATGGGATAAAAGTTTGGTGATAATTTTATAAAGTGTATTGATTAAAGTAATGGGTTTGAATTGGTGAATTTCTAGGGCATTATCCCCTTTGGGGATCAAGGAGAGAAACTGTGCATTCAACCAATGAGGGAGCATACCATTAAAAAAGAATTTTTTAACTAGCTTACCAATGTCGGTTTGAATGACATCCAAAAACAACTGATAGAAGAAATTATTGAATCCATATGGGCTCGAAGAACTATAAAGATTTAAATAAGGACAACATCTCCAATCTCATGATCAAGTGGGATGCTATTATGAAAAGATTTATCATCATCATTGACCACAGCCTGGATGAAATTTGGTAGAAATTCCTTGTTAGTGGAAGTTCTATTGAATAAATTTTCCGAATAATAGAATATATGATTGGAAATTCTATTTTTATTAATAAAGAGGTTGTCCCCATCTCTCAAGAAGTCAAGAAGACTATTTTCTTTCCAGATTGTTTGAAGGGAGTTGTAGAATCTAGTGTTTTTATCACCATCTATGATCTATTTCATTTTGAAATTTTTTTCTCATGTTATCATTAAATATGATCAAGGAAAAATGTTTCGTAGTAATATTGATTTCATGTTACAGATTAGTGACAAAATTTGTGAAAGTATAGGGGTTTTGATGATGGGTATGTTCTTCTTCCAAATTATGAATGTCGTTATCAATTTGTTTGGATTGGGTACATCAAAAAACATTAAGGATATGTATTAGATTTTTTAATTTAGTGGTACCAGAAAATTAATCCTTGAAATATAGCATGGATTATCAATTAGGTTTAATAATTTTAACTAAATCTAGGTCAGAAGACCATGTATTATTTATTATGAAGGGAAGAACAAGCTCCTGGTGTTTTAAAGAGAGATTTACTAGGATATGATGGTGGTCACAATTATGTTTAGGAAGTTTTATGCTTGAAAAAATGATCCACATATCTCGAGATACATCATTCGTGAAATATCTGTACAATTTTCTAGCCACCACCGTGTTATTGTGTCTTCTATTCCCTGTATACAAGGCACTTTTAAGATTAATTTCAATATGGTTTTTAGCATAAATAGTAGATTTAAACAACCTTGTCGATATAATAGATTTAGTTTGTCCCATTATCTGACATGTGTCAAGGATGGAATTAAAGTCACCAACCAAAATACCATGGGTAATGAAAACAATTTCCTAAGTTTTAAAGGCCATTCCAAAGTTTTATCCTATCTTGGTATCTATTATTATCATTTATAAAAGAATAATAAATATGATATTTCCATAGTAAAATCCACAGGAAACTCTTTTTCTAACGTATGGAACATATTAACATTCTTCAAAGTATATGGAGTAAAGATCCAAAGGGATTCAATGGAATAGAACCTAAGAAGTTATAACCAAACTAACAAATATGAGAAAAATGAGAGCAGAAACATATATTATGTTCAGAAATTTGAAAAACTTTTGGATGATGAGTATTAAAAAATATTTTTAGAACAATAAAAGTGTAAGAGCTTGTAATTCCCTGAACATTCCAAAACAAAATATTCATTTGAACATGTTTTTGGGTTGGAACCCCTTTCTATTATTCCGTGATCCCTTCCTCCTAAGAGATCTTCTATGGGATTTCTTTGAGCATTGATATGAATTTTTTCCTTGATTACTCCTAGCAGTAATAGGTGAAATATTAGTAGTATATGAATTAGCCTCAGCATTTAAAGAATCCTGCAATATAGGATCTGTGTGGAAAGTCAATTTTATATTATTTAAAACACTCAAAGAGCTCTCAACATGAACTGTAGGAAAGTCCTTATAAGGTAGATAAGTGTCAGAGATTGAAGTGAATTGGGTGAATTCCTTAGAATCAATGACATCTATGTCACTACGTACACCAAAAACTGAATTAATAGGGATGCACATGACCTCAAGAGAAGCTAGAATATTGTCATATTCAGTAAGAATAGTGGGATGAGGCTCCAAAACCACAACATTTATAGTGTTTACATTCATAATTTTCAAGGTGGATTGAGTGATAGAGACCTGAGAATGACTAATGTACCCTCCCCCATTAGGTGGGTGAAGTGGGAGACCAACACACTAGTCAATCAAATCACTAGCTGGGAGAACAGATTGGTCAGTTTGGTCTTTATTGTTAGATGGTGTGTTTGGGGAGTCATGGTACTTCTTGGGGGAGTTCATATCCATCATGTGTGACACAGTCAACATAGGTCCTTTATCAAATTGAGACTGTTTAATGATCTCCATAATAAAAAATTCTAATTCCACAACCAAAAATGTTCTCCAGCTGATAGATCATCTGGTTCAACTAATTCTACCCAATATTTTACCACATTATCCCCATTGAGATTGAAAGTCTTTGAAATTTTCACCCTTTTTTCTATTTTCTTCTTTAAGGGCTCTTGTTTATCAAGGGAAGGGCCTTTTTACTTATTTTGTATTCTGATTTCAGTCCATTAAGAGTTAATTGGTTGGGATACTTGTTTTGTCACCACTATGTAGTTTAAAATAGAATTCCCTATGATCTTAAAAAGAAAAAAAAATGGGGGATCACACTCATATTCAATTCTAACTTCTGTTTTATAATCATTATCCTTGAATATGATACTCTGTGAGAGATCAGCTTCTATGTTCACTTGAATCATAGCTCAGGAAAAGAGGCATATCTCACCATAAATGTTCACTAATCAATCTTAAGTGGTGTGACTATGCCAGATGATATTTCATTCAAAATCATCAGGTGCTTAATGTACCAATTTATACCATGAAATATAACACATATCTGGGAAGTAATGTAACTATGGTTGTGTGGATTGAAAGCATGATCAAAATCAAAAATATTAGTTAAACCAGGTTTGAGTTGAGTATTTCCTATCATAATGACATGATCTAAATCATCATGAGAGGTATACATTATATGAAAATATCCATCCCATAATGGTATGAGATTCCAGTTCGAAAAACCCCTACAATGAGAAATTCAATGTTTATGATTATAGTAAGTCCATGGTTTATCACATTTTATTTAAGAGATGCGTCCCAAATCTGAGAGCATACACATTTGTGATTTTTGTTGAAGTGCTTTAAGTTCATCCTTGAATGAAAATCCTCCATCATCTAGTTTTTTTCACAAAGTAGGTTTGGAAGTTGAAATCTTGAGAGGAACCAAGCCTTTGAATGCCTCAAGGAACGAAATCCCTTTAGATTTATCGATTATAGAATGAGTAGTATTTTCTTCCTCTGGGGGTTTTCCTCTTTCATTTCCGGATGTTTAAGATAAAAAATGCTCCCATTCAATATCGAAGGATGCCATGACTGACTTAATCTAGTTAGTAGAGTAAAAACCATTATAAACAATGCCTGATTTACTGATTTCAAGACAAGGTTTCATCGAGTCAGATGAGGTGACTCCCCACATTTTTCCTCTCGCAAGGGATAATTCAACTATGTGTGGTGTAATCTATATATATTATTGACATTAATAATTCTCGAATATAGAGAAATAAATATATATGGTTATTCGAATCTATTGATTAATGAGTTAAATTTATTGCTGAGTAATGGTGTCAGTAGATATAATGATATTGTGAAACAAATTTTTTAAATGAAAGCTTCATTAATTTGGAAAATTAGTGACTTAATCGAATATGGTATTTAATAAATATGGTGTACACATGGTCCAAAATCTTGTTTTTAATATATGAGTGATAGGAAATAATTTATGCTCATCAATGGGAGAACCTAATTTTTTTTTACTTTCGTCACATATTTCTTCCTATTGATTATCATTTTTGAAATAATAGAAATAATTTATGAAAACATAAAATTGAAAGATATGGACCACCAAAAATGATCTCTAGTATTTATTTAAAGTATACTGTCTCTTCATTACCAACCATTTTCTTTGGACTGATTATAACCCAATAAAAAGTATAAGTATTTGGTAATGATCACAATTAGATTAAATGATGTATTTTTTAGGATCTTCCATATTGGTCTAATTTTTTGTTCTGTCACATGTTGGATGTCGTGAATATTGAGAAGAAATATGTTGATAATATATTTTATATTGTTTTGGACACACTCTATTAGACCATAGATAATTTTAAGGCATGATTGGATCTTATAAAAATTTTCAGGCAATCTGAAAATGAGTTTTTTGAAAATGAAATATCACATATGTTAATGAAATAAAAATCACTATATATATTTTACAAAGATAACCATTTATTATCTTATTAGTGGATAAAATATTTGAGACTATTGGATGGTTATGTTTCCAACTGGGATAACAATTTTATAGATAATCACATTACCTGACTAAAAAATCATGATTTTCATGTTATATAGAAAAGACATATTCCAATTGGATTTAAAGGTTTTTTTAATTATTCTATTAGTGTTTCTCTTGAAGAAATATAAGATTTTTCTAAGACATATGTGAAAAAACAACAGACTATTATACACTTAGTATAATTAATGATGATGTTGTTTAAATTTTATGTAAACTAGAAAAAAGATTCCACAGACTATCATTGATTCAATAGAAAATTTGGAATTACATTTTTCTCATGAAGAAAAATGTGGTGTTCTAGTAAAATTCAGATGGATGTATCCAAATGATATTTTTATTCAAAAATTAATGAAAAAGGTACATAAAAAACATAGGTTTAAGGGTCAGTTATAAAATATTATAATTAAGAGGAAAATTATTTTTTCCTCCAATTATTTACAACATAAATATATATAAAAAATATCTGAATGGTCCATAATAAGGTAAATGTTCATAATGAACTAAAAATTATATTATCATTTTTTAATCTTCCTAAACATGGATTTAGTGGAGTCCATGTATGATGGTTTTTATATAATGAACATCATATGGCTCTTACACGTGTTCTTCTCAAACATGATGAAATGAAATGATTTTTACATTTAGTTATACTTCCACATAGTTTACAATTTTTTTGAATACTAAATTAATATTATTTTATTTTTAGATTATATTATAATCATATCAAGCAATAGTTTCCACAAATTACAACATCATCCCTTTATAAATGTTGTTAATATAATTTTTCATACATGTTTCAAAGACTAGTAAAGATAATTGTGTATGTTTTAATATTTGAAATCAATTTATTATTTTGTATATTATTAATTATTTAATTTTTAATGTATAAAAACATTTTAATAAAATTAATAATCATTTTTGGGAATTCAGTAAACCACCATGTAAAATGGTTAAATATTATAATTTGTATGTTGTGAATGGTTTTGGATTTCAAACATGTTCCTATGGTGAATAAAAAACAATTAGTTGTGGTTTTTCTAGTGTATCTTGTTATGAAAAAGTGATGCTTACTTTTTTGGCATACATGAAGAAATAACAGAGCAACATTTTCAAGGACATAATTTTTGTAGAAATGTTTATGTTTTATTGGGTTGATACTTATAGAGGCCTAAATGTTTATCCACACCATGGAATCATTTATATCAAATATAAAATACTTTTTGTAATAAAAGAATAATTTTTTATTGTCTCATCAATTACAAAAAATAAATTATGCCAATTATTGTGCTCATTCAAGAGAGTTAACTGATTGATGGAACACTATAAATATAAAATATCATGGATATCAGTTTATGAAAAGTGAACATGGATCTATTGAAGTGAAAATTCTAGAAACATCTTTTCAACGAAGTGGTAAAAATATTGATGATGACACCCCACTGTTGTGGGTTCATGGTGACAATGATGTTAATGAAGTTACCAGAGAAATTGAATTAACAAGTGATGATGAAGATGAAACACTTGTAAAAATTAATGAAAATTAGGAGAAAAAAGAAGATATTGACATCTTTTAATATAAATATGAGTACAATGATGAATAATAAATAAATTATTTAATACTTAGACTCAATATAAATATAAATATATTATATTTGTTTTTAATTATTAGATGAAGACATTATTTTTATGTTTTAGATGGATGATAAGACTTATGATGTTATATTCTATATACTCATAAAGTATGTACTACATGGTGATGAGCCAGATTTTTTATCATCAGACTCTCAGGTTCCTAGAATTTCATCATCAACTTAAATGGGTCGTGGTCTTGCGAGATTGATGATTCTAGAACCTGTTCATGAGTGGTATCCACAACATGAAATCGATCTGCACATGAAGAAGTATTTTGAATTGTGTATTTTAGATATTTTGAATTACATTTTGATGATTAATTCATGTACTAATTGTTTGATTATTTTTTCTTTTTTATCATATTTTCACATATAGATGGAGGATATGGGAGTGTTATTATGAAAAACTATTTTTTGAAGCATGGGTGACATGGGAGTAGATTCCCATTGGTTTTTGGAACTAAATGCTTGATCATTGCAAGATATGTAAATAAATAATAATTATTTAGAAATTTATTTAGTCCATAATGTTCTATTATTTAAAAATATTGGGATTATGGTGTCCCATTGACAATAGTATACAAATTTTTATCGTGGAGGCACATGATGTGTGTATTCCTGAGTGATGTCATTCCTTGTTGAAATATTTGGGGAGGAAAACCATGAATGAGGTGAGAGTCAGAGGGTTTTATTAGTATTACTATAAACAATGCCCCCATTACATCTTATATCAGGTTTTAGATGGATTTTTTTGTATATTGGATATGAGCTTGTTTTCAGAGGAGAGTATCATTAGGTCAACAGAACTGGGGGTGGTAGGTAGTGACATAGTGAGTTGGTAGTCGTACATTTAGTATACATCTATGTATTCTGGTATGTAATTTCGTTAATAATTTAAGACGTTTAAATCTAAACAATTTATTTTATACTCATATAGGTACAGGAAAATCCCAATATTTCAGCCTTCTTCATTGAGACGAAAATTTACATTGATATATTACTAGATATATTAAAGGTGGTCTTCATTGTCAGATTGTGGTTAGTATAATTATTTTTGTTTTAAAATGAACTGAAAATTATAATTTAACTTTTTTAATTTAAAATTGAAATTAAAGGAGTCATTTGAGGCCAGCAATTCTTAGACACAAGATGAGATCTAACTTGAGACCGAGAGTTTGAACACTACGTAGACCTGATTAAATGATGTTGCATGGATGAAGGTGAAAAAAATATTCATTGGAGGAGGGATGAGAGGTTGGTATCTATAATGTGTTGGATTTTTTGTATATTATTAATAAATATAATGAGGAATTATTTTAAGCCCAGTCTTTGTAAAAACGTGTGATTTTGAGACCAGGGGTGCCAAGAATAAATGATTGAAATAAATTAAACTTTTAAATAGCACATGCAATCATTTTTATAGAAATAGTGGAATAAATTTTGAATGGGTCCTAGTATCATAAATATGAGGGCATAATTGCATTAAATGTAATGAATTTACCTTAGGCGTGCCCCAAAATTGACCGGTGCGGGTCGGAAACAGAAGTTAGTTTTCCGACATTTTAAAGGAAATACATTAAAATAATAATTTTTTTATTTTAAATGTTTTAATAAAATAGTGACATTTTAATTGGTTTGAAATAAATAGAAGTCAATTTTTAGGCTCAAAACATTCAAACATTTCATTGTTTCTTTGGAACATTGGATACGTACTATCCTTAGAGAGATATCGATGAATGAAAATGTGCAACGACATGTCGATCGTTTCATAGTGAGATCGATTCTCGAGTGACTACCACTATCCCTCTTCATCAATGATCGAGGTATGGGTTGTTTTTTATTTGGTTTCTCTGTAATAATTGATTTAACAATGAACACATATCTATTCAAAAATAGGTCGACCTGGGGATTGTTCATTCTAAGGGGAGGGTATTTTGTTGGGTTTTATTTTTGTGAAATGATCCTTGATTTATTTTATTCATATATTATTTCTTCTATTTTATCCATCTAATGGGAGTGGAACAATGTCGTGATGAATGAAGATAGATTTTTGTTCCTCAATTCATTAACTGGATTCCTTTTCTCTTTTTTGGCCATGTTTTCATCACTTTATTTGTGGGGTTATGAAAAAAGGATCGTTGCATGTCCGTTTCAAAATGCAATGATCCCAAATCTGAGATATAACATTGTAATAACCTAGAGTAGGTGTGATGATGATTGAATATGAAAAATGGACATGGATCAAATGAAATATTTCATCAACTGTTCTTCACATGGATGATCAGAACATTCTTTTGGAGATGATGGGACACTTAAAACTTACCAAATAGGCATTTCCGTGGAGGGGCAACCTCAGATCACGAGTTTTAAGGAAAAAATTGTTCTATCGATGGATAAAATAACATTTGTGGCATGTAGAGGAAGAACAAAAATTATGTAAAATTCTAAAGAATATGTCATGTTCTCCAAATAACACGGCCTGTGGGGCCGACTCTGTGGTGACTAGGGTTTCATGATGTGGGAAGTGATGAAACAACGTGAGATAGATTTCACATGGCTAGTGGGTCCTTACATAGGGCTCAGTGAGTATCTCGGATGATACAAAGGCATGTGGTGGAGTACACGGCATGTACTCTACCACATGACTAGACCAGGATAGAATTCTGGGTTACCCCGTATACTGGTATAAGGGTTTGTAAACATGAGTCGAAGCCGTGTACGGGAACATGACCATCACATGTGGAGAAAACCCTGGGTAATAGGACACGGTGTGTGACAGACACTACACTCTATGTGTGGGTTCGTTTACCTAACATGTCTTCTAACTTGGTCCATTGCAAATTGGCAGTACCTAATGTCAATGGACATGGCATGTGACCTAGCTACACGTATGGTACATTCTTTTACATGGATTGATCTCCTTGTCCACTTTACCATGGAGAAGATCGATTTGGGTTAGTTTCCATTTTCTCATTCCCCTAACAGAAAGGTATTATTTCCATCCATAATATTACGAACCGCTTCAGCATGAATTTTTGGATAGAGTAAGAATCCCTCCGAGAGGCCCAAAGCGAGATCATTTACCCATTATTTTTTTCCATGTATAATCAATTTATCAACATGAAAAATCATATGGTTTATTGGTACTCAACATTTTAGGTGAATTTAGATGATTCATTGTATAATGCCATGTCCCTAGTTGTGTGCCTCATCTGTGTATCATGATCTTTCCCCACATGAGAGTGAGTTATCCCAAGATGAGTGTATCTGTTCTCTCTTTATATCTATCAGTGTGTCTATCTTTCTCATGATGCATTACAAGGAATGTATTTCTTTGAAGGACATCATTAGAGAAATATAACTTGTGGAATGAGTTATTATGAGTGGGTTCTTCAGGGAATATTCAAACTGAATCCCTTGCATGGTTATGCAGTCATTGTGACTTAGAAATAGACTACGATCCTAGGTTTCGAATATATCTGGATATATTTCTCTTTTTTTATGTTTTGTAGACATTTACTATGTAGAGATGACTATAAATTTTCCTTGAGTTTTTCATTGTGGTTTTTAGGGTCCTCTACAAAGTATTGTTATAATCACCTATGCACGCGATTTTCCCCCATGTGTTGTTTCTTGTGCAGATGAGAATCTTTTTGATAGTGTCCATTATGGACCAGGACTAGACCGATATTTTTGAGTATTTTTATAGGAAGGGGTGTTACGTACCACAGCTACGAGCAGTACTCATAGTACATATTTCTTACTTATAGTTTAGCCATTGTAGGTTTAAAAATATTTTATTTTCCAAGGATTGTATTTTGGCCCAGTTTACATTCATATTTTTAATTTCCATTGTACACTATTGGTTGTGTTTAGTTATGTTCCTGCATTTTGTTACTTATTGGTTTTTTACATTTCATCGTTTGAGGACATGGCGATATTTTCATGTGTGTGTGTACATAGGAAATTCCTCCCATGTTTGTGAAATGCCGACTCAGTGCTAGTAACCAGCACATGGCCTATTGGAGGTGGGCTTGGGGAGTCGCAACACAAGAAAAACAGGGACGGGTCATGATAGAGTGGTATATGAGGTGATCAGTTCAACCATATGACCCATAGTCTGTGAGATTGGTTTGGGATAATTGTGTTATGTGTTTTGAGTTTGGCTTTCAAGCTACGGACTCTCCTGTTGGTGCGGGAGACCGGCATAACCATACACTGGGACTTCGATATCCTTCTTTTTGACTAAGTATATAAGAACTCTAATTGTATTGGAACCAAAATTATGGTTGATGCATCATATAGGAATGGGTTTTTTTTCATTTCCTTTAGTGTCAGGTATTTAGAAAAACTATTTGACCATGGTACATCATGTTTCATTACAGGATGCCTCTCTGACACATACCTGTTAGGATTCAATAGTTTTATCATGAGGATGACCCCTGCACTTGTGAGGCTTCAATTCATCTATCAGTTCCCCATGAATTACCTCTAGGTGGTGCACCTAATATACCACTACCATTGGAGAAGAACATGGTACCTACATGTAAAGCAGACATATAGCTTAGGATGTGCCTGCTCCATGAGCTTCAGAGCTAGAGACCCCTTAGTTTCCTAGGTGAGCCTGAACCTCAGGCGGTTGAGGGATGACAAGATCCAGGGACTAGAGTTTTCCATCTAGTGAGGACATCAACATACCATATGGTTATCCTAGTAGGGATCCTTCTTCAGGGTTTGGAGGGATTATGGTGGAGTTTAACCATGCAAATTCATGATGAGGAGAAACTTTCATAGATAGAGTTGAAGAGACTCTTTAGGGTGGAGTTCTCTCTAGTTACAGTGAGAGTAGTGAATATCAATTATCTTTTTTATCTTCAGCAGGGTAGTTCACTAATGGCTGACTATTCATCGAGGATCACCAAACTCCCAAAAAATCAATAGTTATTTCCAGGGATCAGTACATCAGATATCAATCTTTTGAGCAAGGTCTATGATTAGACATCCGAGCTAGTGTCATGACTTTATGAATTTCAACTTATATAAGAGTGCTCAAGTGAGAATTGGTAGTCCAAATCATCCTGGATGAGAAGAGACAACTAGTGGTATTTAGGAACCGAAATATAGGTGGATAGACCTCGACATTAGGGAGTCGACATTAGGCACAAGTATTGGGATATGAGAGATGTGATAGGAGGACCCAAGATAGTGGATCTGTGGCCCAGGTCTCTCAGGATAGATCCTGCCAGCATAGGGAGAGGAGATGGTAGTCCTGAAATGTTATGGGGAATTTAGCTAGAGATTTCCCAACCCATTGAACTAATAAAATGTAGGCGGTGGATGGACCACTGAGGAAGGTACCGAGAGTAGAGTAGGCAGACACACCAAGCACCAAATGTGGCATAGGAACCAGGATAGTGGTCATGGGTGGAAGGAGCTATGAACTACTTCCACCACCGCCAGGAGGACTGCACCGGGCTCATAGAGCTGGGGAACAAGGGAGGGTGTAGCTACATTTTTTTGAAGGTTACAACCCTAGGACTCAAGGCATGATATGGGATATGATCTGCATTTTTTTCCACTTTAGCTTCCATATATATAGACACAGGTTCTCGACATTATTTCCTCACCACATGTATTTTGAGAAACCATGAGATACAGGTGGAGCCATTTACTCGACCCATATGCTTGGAGATAACTACTTGAGGATACTCGATGATCACACATATTTGAAGATATTGTGATCATACCCTCAGAGGCTGGATTTTCAGTTGGAAGCACATGGTGGAAGTGTTGAGGCCATACAACGTGAATCTCAATAAGGATAGGTTATCTTCGGTCCTTGACCATATTAACTGCATTAGGAAAAGTGTGTGGAGGGATCGTAGCGATGGAATATGGTTTTCCATTATTTGTTAAAAGGAATCCCATGTAGTACAAAAGGTGCACATGATTTGGATGGTGAAGCTGATTCCCCATGAGTTGTCTAGCCTCACCAATAGAGAAGCAGATGTTGTGAGCTTTCTATTCCTAGTAGTAGGGGAAGAGTACATAGATTTATTTCGAGAAGAGGATCCAGGATTACCTCCTCATTGGAAAATAAACTTTTGCATCATCATACACCATGGGATGACACCTATATCTTCACAAGCATATAAGATTTCTCTCGTAGAGAATCATGATATGAGGGTGTTGTTGGAGGATTAGAAAAGTAAGGGCTTTGTAAGACCGATTATTTCACCCAGGTCTACAACAATTTTATTTTCCAAGTAGGCAGATGGGATTTTGTGGTTTTTGGTGGAATAATAGAACCTAAATATTCTAATGGTGAAGAGAATGTATCCACTACTGATGATCGATGACCTATTTGATCAACTGATATGGGTGTGATGGTACTCTATGGTTGACCTTTGATTAGGATACCACTAGTTATGATTAAAAGATGAGGATATATTAATGAAAACATTAAACATCCACTACAGTCACTACGAGTACTTTGTGAATCCGTTTGGAATGACAAAAACCCCTACAGTGTTCATGGGATATATGAAACAGATCATCCAACCATACCTAGATCTGTTTGTAGTAGTCGTCATTGATGAATTCCTTGTGTACTCGATATCATTGGAAGAGCACGTGAGACGCCTAGGGATGGTTCTAGACATACTATGATATCACCTACATTATAGGAATATATCAATGTTACTATTATTGATACAATAAGTCTACTTTTAAATAAAAGTTATATTATTAGATTGAGTAGTAATAGAACCATCCATAGATGATGTGGTGTTAGCATGGCATCCACCATTGCGTGTGAAATAGGTTCATAGCTTCCTTGGTTTGGAAAGATACTATTAGAGATTTATCACTAATTTTTCTCCAATATCAGCACCAATGATAGCCTTGAACTAGAATGAGAATCCTCTCATATGAAGAAAAAAGTTCCAATTGGATTTCTAGCAGTTGGGGAATAGTCTAATGAGCACACCGAACTTGAGATTTCCGGAAGAGGGTGTTGAGTACGTAGTTTCTTATAATGCCTCTAGGACCAGGCTTGGATGTGTCCTGATGATGAGACATGTGGTGATTTCGTATGGTTCGATCTAGCTAAAGTTGAATGAGAGGTACAATGTGACCCAAGATATTGATCTCGTAGCGGTAGTCTTCGCATTGATGATGTGAAAAAACTACCTAATAAGAAAATAGTATATCATCAAATATGAACAAAAAATACTCAAGTACATCATCTCGCAAAATGATCTAAATCTATGTTAGAGGTGGTGGATGGAGTTTCTCCAAGATTATGACATTGAGATCATCTATACACATTTGAAGGGAAACACTATAGCTAACTCTGTCGGTTGGAGATCGAGTTCACATCTATAGAGTGAGGCATCAGAGCGGTTATACTTACTATAGTTATCCTTTGTGGATGGAGAGGATGAAACTTATGTCAAGTTGATGGTTGTTACCCATCCACTCATACAACTCGTTATGGAGGCACAACTAGTAGATATCTACTATCAGACTTTATGTGCTTAGTAATCCACAGGAAATTCTCCAAATGGATATTCACAAGGTGGGGAGCAGGTCATCTTTTTAAGGAATACACGTTTGTGGTAGTGGAGTTTCAAGAGGAGGTTATGAGGTTCTTTCATAAATCCCCCTTATCTGTACATCATGGAGTGGAGAAAAAAGTACTTAGAACTCTGACATTAGTTCTAGTGGGAAGGTACGAAGAATATAGTAAGAGAGTTCATTTCTCGAAGCCTTACATGCCCATATGTGATGGCTGAGAACTAGGTTCCAGTAGGGATGAATCACCCCTGGAAGAGAAAAAGTGTAAGTTGGATGAAATATCAATGGAAATTGTGATGGTCTTACCCCAAATGTCTTGGCGACATGATTCCATCAGGTTAATCATTGACCGACTAACCCGGTTGGCCCACATCCAAGAAATTGGGGATTAGAGGTCTATAGAGATCTTGGAATGCCTCTTTGTTTAGGATATAGTTCGGCTTCATTATGTAACTTATATGATAGTCTCAGATCACGATTCATGTTTCACATCCTGATTTTTGATGAGATTATAGGAGGATTTTGGGACACAGCTATGTTTGATCATAGTGTTCCATACCAAGAAAGATGGAAAGACGGAGAGAACCATTCATGTTCTGGATGATATGATATACGCATGTATCTTTGATTTTGGTCATAGTTGGGAGGACTACCGACCACTAGTGAATTTTGTGTAAAATAATAGATACCAATCAACCTTCGGTATTATAGTGTTTGAGGCTTTATATGGTTGACCCAACTAGTCACTGCTTTGCTACACTCACCCTGGAGAGTTAGAACTCATGGGTCTAGAGTTGTTGTGAACTACCACCGAGAAGGTACAAATCATCCAGAAGTAGATGAAGACTACATAGAGCCAGTAGAATTCATATAATAACTGACAGTGTAGACCTCTGGATTTTGAATAGGAAGACCATATATTCCTTCGGGTCTCACCTCTGTTAGGGTTGTATAGATTTTTCTGGGGTTAAAAGTTGAGTCTAAGGTCCATAATACATTTATTGATACTACACAGAGTTGGAGAGGTGTAATACCGCCTAGCTATACCTCCACAGTTGCATCATGTACATGGTGTGTTCCACGTATCGCAGATGAGGTGGTACATGCATGACCTATTACACATCATCAACTATGGAAAGTTGTACATCTAGGATAGAGTGAAATTCGTAGAGTAACCTGGGGAGATTGAGTATCGATAAGATATGATCTTTTGTGAAAAAGAGATTCACTTGGTGCGTGTCCAGTGGCAGCACGAGAACCTTCAGGAGATAATGTTGTAGTAAGAGGCTCAGATTCATGCGTTGTACCCACATCAGTTTAACCAGACATTTGATTGGGTTTTTTGAAGATGTAATGTCCCTATGGTGGGGATAATGTAATTTCATAGGCTTTCCATGTATTATTTTTAAATATTTTATGGAATTTTTTTTGATAATTGGTTTTGTGACAGCGTGAGATTCTGAGGCCCCAAGTTCCTGAAATAATTGTTTGAAATAAATTAAACTTTTCAAAAGAATGTGTGAGTTGTTTACCCTAAAAAGTGAAATAATATTTAAATGTGCGCCCTGATCATAAATATGAGGGAATTGTTGTGTTTAGAGTAGATACATTACCTTAGGAGAGGCTTAAAATTGATTGGCGCATGATCATCGCATAAGTTAGTTTTTGGATGTTTTAATCAAAATAAAATAACATATTAATTTATTTTATTGGAAAAATTTCCATGACTCAGCAGTATGTTATTTGGTTTTAAATAACCTTGTGACTAGATCGAGGATCATAATCATGGAATCATTGCATGGATTCTATGGAACATTGGAGTGGATCTATCCTTGGAGAGATCTTGACAAATGACATGCGTGGATCTTTGTGCAGAGTGATCAAATATCAATAGATGACCACTCTCCCTCTTCATAAACAATCAATTTAATGGTTGTTTCTTTATTATTTTTCTCTCTTTTCTTTTATTTAATGTTGAACACGGATCAACCCACAAATAGGTTGACCTGTGGATCATTTGTTCATGTGGGATAGTATTTTATTGGGTTTTATTTTGGGGAGTTAATCCTTGTTTTATTTGAATTATATATTATTTAGTCCATTTCAAACTTATAATGGGAGCCTATCAACACCATGATGAATGAAGGCCGAGGTTCATTCTTCAATTTGTTAGCTATATTACTTATTCCCCTTTTGACCCCGCATTGATTGTGTTCTTTGCGGGGTTATGAACAACAGATCGTTGGGCGTCCATTTGTCTACGCAACAATCCCAAATTGAAGATCCAACATCGTGATGACTCAGTGGAGGTGAGAAGAAAATGGAGGACGAAGAATTGAGAAAGATTTGAAGAAATTTTTCATCGACTGTTCTTCACATGGATGATCAGAAAAATATTTTGGTCCTGATCGGACACCTGAAACATACTGAATTAGTGGTGTCCTTGAAGGGAGACAACATATCATGTTTTTTAAGGAAAAAATGGATGGCTTTATAGATTGAATATAATTGTAGGAACATAATGAAGAAAATCAATTCTAGAAAATCATGAAGAACTTGGAGTGTTCTACGAAGAACATGGAGTGTTTTATGAAGAAAACAACTTGTGGGGATTACTCTAAGACAACTAGGGTTTTGTGATGTGGGAAGTGATGAAATAGAGTGTGATATATGTCACATAGCATGTGGGTCCTCACAAGGAGATAAACATGTATCTCCGATGATTCATAGACAAAGAGTGGAGTACATGACTAGTACTCTACCACATGGCCAGACTAGGCCTGTTATGTGGGTTGCCCCATGTACTGGCAGACAAGTTTGCATGCTTGGATTAAATCCCTATAAAGGCACATAGACAACATAAATAGAGAAGACCTCAGATAATTGTTAATGGTGTGTTACAGACACTACATGATGTGTATGAGTTTTTTACATGACATGTATTCTTACTTGGTCCATTGAACATAGGCTATACCCAATGTGAAGGGACGTGGTGTGTGTCCTAGCTACACACCATATACATTCCTCTACATGGATTGTTCTCCATGTACACCATACATTGGAAAGGTTTCGTTTCGGTTAGTGCCTCGTTGCTTATTCCCATAAAAGACATGTATTGAATCCATCCATATGTGTATGACCCCTTTCAATAGGTCTTTATAGGTAGAGTAGGAATCCTTCTGAGAGGCCCGTAGAGAGATCATGTATTCATTTGTGTGCCCTAAGTAGAGTTAGGTTATCGAAATGACCAATCCTAATGAAAGTGGGTCCTCTACAATTATGGTGAATTTAGATGAGTCATTGTATCACCCCCATGACACTCAAAGTCTTCCTCATCCATATATCATGAACTTTCCCCACTCAAAAGTGAGTTCTCATAGAATGAGTGTATATGTTCACTCTTTAGATCTATCAGTGTGTCCATCTCTCTCTTGAAATTTCCTGACAAACACACTTCTTGTATATACATCATCAAAGCGATTAGACTCCTGGAGAGATTTCTAATTGGAGAGTGCTTCTTGGTATCTTTGAACTAAATCCCTAGTATTTGTATGAGTTTCTTTGTATATTACCTCTAGACTACAGGTTTAGGTTTAGAATATATCTACAAATATTTATCCTATTATGTGTTCTATAAACGTATACTTTGTTGAGATGATTTTACCATTACCTTGTGTATTCATTTGTGGTTTTTGGGGTCATCTATTGAGTATTTTTACACTCAACCCTACACATGCTTTGCAAGCATGTGTCATGTCATGTGTAGACGAGCCACCCTTTGATGGAGTCTAGGGAAGACCATGATCAGAACGAGTTTTGTGAGCTTACTTATAGGTCGTGGTGTTCATATTGCAATGAGAATTAGTCCTAGCACCTATTCCTTTTTCACAGGATGAAGTTTTTTATTTGAAAAATCGTTTATTTGGTGGGCTTGTATTTTTTCCCAGTTTACTTTCCACACATTACTTTCCGTTGTACTCTATTGGTTGGGTCTAGATATATTAATGATATTTTAACTTTAGTGTTTTTTACAGTACAATTTTTTTGTTATTTTTGATGTGTGCAGGGGTAATGTTACATAGGTAATGCCTCCCATGTTAGTGATATGCCTACATAGTAATAGTCACTTGCCCCTTGCCTATTGAAGGAAAGCTTGGGTAGCTGTGACATAGTGCCCAGTAGGATGGTCTTGATAGTTTCTCTTCTAGATTGATGCCAAGAAATTATGAATGTATTTTTTCATGGTCAATTTACTACTCTACGGGTGCTCATAGAGATTCATCGTCATTGGTCTCACAATATGATGAGAATTAGAGAGCTCAGAGTGTGGTTATAGATACCATGCATAGGTAGAAAGAAAAGATCCATCAATAAGATCGACAATCGTAAGAGGTGATTCAAAAATAGATGGAGCAGTAGAATGAGTACAAGCGATAGTTTGTTCAGGGTCTAGGGGTGGATTTACCTACCCATCATCTTCTGGATGATCCCTCCCCCTCTGTGGAGAGTGATTCATTATGAACATATTTGTTGTGTTAAAATTTAAATGAAAAAAAATTGGTTTAATAGTTTAAATCTTTTAGATATTTATAGTTTTATTTACTACTATTTCTTAAATTATTTTGATATATTTATATATTTTTTCAGGTTTTCTATTTTACATTTTTTACTAAACTTATTTCTGTTGGTTAGAGTCTCATGATAAATAATTTATTATGCCGGATCAGGTTACTCTCCACAATAAATTGTGTAAGTAATCCATTTTAAAAAATATTTATGATGGGGAGCCTCACCATTGCAAAATATACTTCTTACGATGATGCATTACAAAAAAAGAATCTTTTACGACATTGTTACCAGTTATGAGTTATTTTCGAAGTGGCCTCATTTTAAATAATCAATTTTTTATTAGTGAAATTTTAATATTAAATGAAATTAAATGGTTTGGTAAATAAATATGAATGGGATGGAATTGATGTGTGGTAATTAGATTAAATGAAGGGAATGATAAACGAATGGGTTTTTTTAATTTGAATGAAATTTCTCAGTAAATGAAAGTTATTAGAAACTCGTTAATTTTCAAAAATGGTGGAACGTGTAATTATAAGTGGGAATATGTGGTTATGTGAGGTTGTTGTGCGGTGAGATGAATTTAGTGGTGTAAATGATCATGAAATATGTAGTATGGTGTAGTGGTTGTGATGTGATATATGCTTGTGAAGTTGATGGGAACCCATAGGTTGGGTATTTTTTTCTCTCTATATATCATGAATTTTTATTTTATTTCAATATGCACCCACTCGAGTTGGATAAACATACCAAAACCCAATTTTTTTTTGTTCCAGGTTTATTCCCAGCAATAAGGCTGGTGGTGATATAGATGGCTTGCTACCCCACATCCACGCTATTCCTTCAGCAGTGATAATTTGTGTTTGTTTTAGAGATTACCAAATAATGATACAAGTTATAGGTTTAATATTACACATTGGTAATGAGGATGTGATTTTTTGTGGGGGTCCTATTTGGTGGGGGTGGGAACGAGGTCGATATCCAAAAAATTCATGATACCCTTCTTATCTAGAAACTTAATGATATTGCGATGTTGTGTTGAGGTTGTGATGTCATGATGAATTATTATAGCAAGGGATGGTAGACACTATGGGAGGCTAGGATACGGAGTGATGAATCCTAACCCACACAAGATAAAGTTGGTTTACTGATGTTATATGGTTGGGGGGAATGTTAGAATAAGAAATTTGATATAGGGGTGTGAAAGAGAAAATTTAGTGGTGAATTAGTTACAAGGTTCCTATGATTTATATTATTTTAGAGTATCTTACTATATTTGATGTATTATTTAGGTAGTGTGCCATATAGTGGATAAGATTGGTTAGTTAAACTATTTAGGTGAACGTTGGTTATATTATTTATTAACAGGTTCATTACTATACTATTTTTTCATATGCACATGGGACTTCGTGTATTATACTTCTAAAAAAATATGTCATGATCATCCTTCATTTATAAACTATTTTTTTGGAATCTAGGATGTCTGCAAGAACTGATCTAGACACTACTAGACTAGGATTTAGAGCTTCTTTTGAGCCACTACTCTAGGGATATCTTTTGGTATTTACATCAAGGAATATATTTGTTCTTTTAACATTGATCATTAATTTTGGAATGGTTTTTGGTTAACATTTGATATAATAATTTCGAGTTTATATGGGGCCATTTATCCTATATCTTGATCCTATATTATTATAGGGGTTTATTCCTCCAATGTGTGATATTTTTATACAATTATTGATTTTCACCATCCTGAGGCCAACTAAAGGGAGGACTCAAGAGTCATTATCTCTGTTCCTTCTTTAGTATCCTAATAAGAGTACCTTTTTAGAAAGAGGATCATGTATTAGTAGTATGAGAGGTTTTGGTTAATAAGTAGGATATAGTTTAAAGCAATGAACTTTATTGATTTCATGGGCTGGTAGGTCGATGATGCTAGTAGATCATGTTGCATGACATTAGACTAGGATATCGGCTAAGATAGGGGATTTCAGGGCCCCATGTGATCCGTGGTAAGGTCCATGTTATTATTTAATGACCACGTAAGGTTGGCCTATTTGTAGGGTAAAGGCCTTGGAGTTGTACAAAAAATCATGACCGATTTTTTCTATATCTGATTTGGGTGATCATGAAAATAAAAATGGATTATTTAAATAAAGTTTGATAAAATTTAATGTTTCCTAGGTCAAAAAATATCCTTTATTTTCAGTAATGGAACTTAGTGATCATTCATGAACAAAAGAAAAATAATATGTTTAGAATTCTGATCCAATCGATCATCCGAGGTCAACCAGATTGAGGGGGATGTTGTTTGGAAGAGGTATTTATGTTACATTTAATGACATAGCTTGAGGAAGAATGAGGGGAGAATCATTGATCTAGAGATAGAGTAGTGATTGGAGGAGATATACATTTTCTCTAGTCTAATTCATGATTAGGATATATTTTAGTCATCATTGGAATCTATTAAGATGTTGGGAAATATATGTATATTGTTGAAGGTTTATCATTTTGACCCCAAGTAGGAAGATATGTTGTGGATAGACATTCAAAATGAGTTCAATTTGTAATTAATTTTATAAATGAAGAATGAGTAAAAGTGTCACACATTACCCTCCCTCAGTAGGGGAGTCAATGTGTGTTGGATATTTAGATTAGGTTTACAGTCCTCTTCTACATTTCCCCCAATTTATTTCCAAATTTGGAGTCCAAACCAGTACATATGGAGGAGAAGTTGGACCTCTTAATCAAGAATGTGGTCACCCAATTAATAATTTCTATATACCAAGAGCTTCATAAGAAGGTTTAGGTTTTTGTTCGAATGATTTATCTAGTAGATGGGCCTTAGGTGGTTTTCTAATATGGAATATAGAAGATAAATTCTTCAATTAGTTGGTCAAAGAGGTTTAACATGTCAAGGTTTCAAATATTGGGGAATCAACCATTGTAGATCCCTTACTCCCTTTCTTGGGTTGGCGGCTTCAAATAACCTATCAAAACCTCCCATTTTTATTATATCTTTATTGGAGATATGTTCACCAATAATATCAACATCCAATCACTTAGGATGGTTATAATGAAATATGCAGTCAATCCCCTATTCGGTAGTAGTAGTGGTTTCCATTGAGGTAGTTATGAGAGGAGGGATTGCTGACACTTGTTCAGAATCCAAGGTAAGATTGGATTTATATGGGAAACCTAAGGATAGTCTCCATACATTAAAATCCAATCGATAGAGTGATTTTGTGAGATAACAGAAGAGAGGAAATGGAGTAGGGAATGGTCAGATTCATGTGATTGATGTGATAAGACCAGCAGGGCTAGAGGTTATCCCTAGTACGGTCAGTTTAATTTATACAATTGTTTCTTCTTTATATGATTAAGGATACTCACAAACCTTTAATTATACATCTTTGTTATGTGACTTATGACTAGATGTGGTGAGAATTTTGTTTCTATAGTGTTATATATTAAAATTGGAGGGTTGAATGCTTTGTTCTATGTGTTCTCAGGATATAAATTGGTGGTCTGGAAACATCAGTCAATGAACCATTTCTTCTTAAAATATATATAAACAAATGATATTGTACATATAATTCATTGTTTTTATTCCATGCGTGAATTCATTGATCGCTTTTAGATGATATTTTCATTGTTTATGTGGAGGGTCAGAAAAGTGTATTTTTTAGCAAATGTTGCTATTATATGTGTAATAGAAAAGATGAGCCTCTCCTGTTTTAGTTGATGGATATCATTTTAATATCATGCCAATTATATTATCAATGTTGTGGAGGAGTTTCTAGTTGTTTTTCCAAATCATGTTTTGACACAACCTCATTTACATGACATCGAGTTGAGGATAAAAGTGAAAATGTGTGAGACATTAATTTAAATGGATCCCAATCGAATAGAATTTATTGAGATTCATGAGTTGAGTAAATATCATATTGATATAATGAATATGGGTTTCATCTAGCCATGTGTGTCTCTTGACAGTGCTCTAGATATTTATCCAAGATGGTGGACGATAGTAAGAGGTGGTGTGTAGACTACTAGAGGTTGAATTAGGCAGTAATAATTTTTTTTTACCCTATTCAGAAGATCAATGATCCATTAGACCATCAAATATGTGTCAATTGGTTTTTTATGATTGATATATAGTCTAGATATCCTTGGATGAGGGTGAATGATGAAGATATCATGAATACTACATTCAGGTGAAGGTATGGTAACTTATTCTCCATAGTTATTCTATTATGTGCCATCAACTCACTATATGTTTTCACAGTGATAATGGAATCCATATTTTCTGAGTTCCTAGAAAAGTTATTCATCATTATCATTGACAACAACTTAATATACTCAAATTAATAGGAGGATCATGTTGATCATATTAGAACTATCTTGTAATTTATCTCACACCAACATCTCAATGGAAATCTATCCTTATGAATGTTCTACAAATGAGAGGTGCATTTCCCTGAACATGTTGTGTAGGAGTAGGGTGTGTTCATAATCCAATTTTATATCAAGATATATTTTCTATGAAAAAAACACATAAATATGGTATATGTTCATAGTTTATTAGGACATGTTTGATATTAGCAGATGTTTTTATCTAATTTATCATAAGTTGAAGCCCCGATGAAAACATTAACTAGAAGGATCTGGCCTTAATATGGATTTGTCAATTTCATGAAGTATTTTGTTACCTAATATATAATTTTATTGGATCCGCATTGCATAGTTTCCTGAAATTTGTGTGATTTTTTAGGTTATATATGACATGTAATGTATGGTATTAGGATGTGTATTGATTCCGTTAAGGGAGGGGATCTTTTATGGGTCTAGTTCATTTCACCCCTTGAACATAACTATGATACCCATGATCTAGAGTTAGTAGTAACAATGTTTTCACTGAACATTCTGTAAAATTACCACATCAACGGGTGATTGTTTTGTATTCATGGACTAAAAAAATCTCAAAACATGTATTTTTAAGTGATATTTTAATATAGACCAACATTGGTGGATAGAGTTTCTCTAAGATTATTATTTTTAGATATCTTACACCCCCATAATGGGTAATGTTTTCATCTATGCAATATGTTTGAAGTCCTAAGGATATGTGGTTTGGAGTTTGTAAATATTTTGAAATGGTTGGTGGATTTGAAGTGATGAATCTTAGTGTGCGAGATAGAAGTAGTAGAGGTTCTCTTAATAAGATGAATGTGGAGTATTTCCAGAAGTAGTAGGTGGAGGAGTCTATGTGGGGATAATTAGAGGTATAAGTGATTTCTGATTGAGTTTTCCATAAAAATGGATGGAAGATTGTAAAAACATGTTGTTTATCTAGGGGAGGTAATTAGTTATATTGGAATTGTAAAATGGATTTCTCAATGAGTTTCATAAATCAACATTATATGTATATCCCAAAATTATAAACAAATATCATAGTTCGAGGATAAAAATATTATTGTTTGGTATGAAATTTTTACTGACAGGGTTTGTGGTGACGGGTCTAGGTTTTCTATATGTGAATGTAGGACACCATGTTCTAAGAGGTCTGTTGCAAAACATTAATATTATTGAGTGTAAAATTTAGTACATCATGGTCTATTTCATAATAGGGTTATGTTGGGTTCAAAGATTATGTGATGTAGATTGGGTGATAATTGACAGACTAATGAATTCAATATATATTCTAGTGATCGTGGAATAGGGTGTTAAAAATATCTTAGGGAGGAGGAATATAGATGATGTTGTTAGGAATCACATGGTAACATAGACCATCTTATTTGATCCAAATACTTATTTTACCTTGTGTGGATTGAGGTTATTTCCAAATGGATTTGGATACTAGTGTCCCCTTAGCACTACCTTCCACAATCATACATATTGGTAGATGGGGAAGACCATCCATTTAGAAGGGGATATATTGTGAGCTTGTGTCTTGGAATTTATAGGATCATGGGAATGAAAAATACCACTATGTGAGTTTTTATACATCATCAGCTATTACTATTCCATTTCCATGCCTCTATTTTAGACATTTTATGGTCTAATGTATAATTCTAAATTCTACTAGACAAAGGTCGGGGAGTGACAGTTCTTAGTCCATATGTGGTGAAAATAATAAACGAGAAGATCTAGTTGAAGTGGGAGTGACTAAGGTAAGAACCTGACCGATAGAAGGCCTAAGAAGATTATAGGTAGATGCACATAGAATTTGATGTTGGATACATTGTTTTTTATAGTATCCACTTGTGAATGGAAGTAGATATTTGGTATAGGTAGTTAGAATTCTACCAAGTTAGTCTAACCTTTTGAGGTGTTGGGAATATAAGTGGGGTAGCATATCCACTATCATTGCCACCACAGCTTGATAGGATCCATGATTATTTCATGTGTCCTGGATTCATTGGTATCATCACAATGTATCCTAGATCATTTAATAGTTATATTTGTATATCTATGTCGATATAATATTCTATTAGAAACAATTTGAGATCCCAGATCACGATGAGAAAGTGTTTTGTGGATGATTTTTTCCTCAGTTCGTGTTCTATGGAGGCATGGTTCCATGGAAGAGATTACTTGGGTATGTGAGATGCATTTTGATACCTATTACCTAGATTTGTTTCTAATTGTTTCTGTCTATATTTTTCTTAAATGATGTGATTTTAAACAATAATGATTTATTATATGTTTCATTATTCCTTGTCAGTGATGTGTGTTGTGGATTTCAGTGTATGAAAAACTGAAAACCCATTCCTAATCATGATGCATTATACTACGGCATCTTTTAAAACATTTCAAGTTATTCAGTTCCACCTAAAGTGCTAAATATCATGATATTGATGGCGATATGACTTGTTTTTTGTACTTGGGGACGTGTTAAGTAATGGTTGAGGAGGACGTTGTCTCGTAATTTGAAGTTTTTAAATGGTTATGAGGATGTTTGTGTGGAATTTAGGTGTCATGTGGTGGGTATGAGATGATATTGTTTTTTGTCTGGTGTTGAGATGGTGATATGGTAGTTTAGGGTGTTTTTTGGATGTTTAAGAATATATTGATGTGTTTGGCTTTTTGTAGATTAAGAAGTGTATCTAGATCCTTAATAGGTATATAATGGGATGGTTGTTCATACACTTCACTTTCTTTTTTGTGTTCAATTTTTTATCTCAAAGATGATATTCATTTGAGAGGAATATAATATAATATTTTGTGAATTCTAGTCCCATTGCATTGCTAGATTTGGAGTTGGTGGTGTTGATAGCACGATTAAAGAGTGTTCATGGGTTTTTAACTGAAATTATCCAATAGATGGTAGTTCATGGCATGGATATGTATTCATGTTATAATAGGGTTTTAATGAATCATCCCATCAAGGCCCACCTGGTAGGTAGAAGGTCAGGCCACCACATCCCCAAACATGCATTCAATAAGTTAGGGGTTGGAAGAAAGTTCCAAGAAGGCATAATGTAAATTGGATTCTTTTTCATGGTGTACGTGTATGCATACACCCAACCATCTCTATAAAACAATGCATATGAATAATAAATAGAGCAATAATATATAGGAAAAAAAGCATAAAATTTCCGCTAGGGAATAAATCAGAGTTCAAAAGAATAAAACTAAGGTGAAAAGCGGAAACATACTTGCCCAACCAAAAATGATTTCTCAACCTAACAACCATTTAATACATAGAAATATGAGAGATACTGTATCTATATCTCTAAACCTTACCACCGTACGTGGCCTATTCACCAGATTATCCATATCCTCAACCGAAACCACTACCAATTTATCCCTCATCTACATAAATAATGACATGTGTGGGAGAAGCCTATGAGGAGGTGCGTATATACATACCAAGTAGGATTACCCGAAAACCAAAGAGGGTGAAATAGAAAATTCAATTGAAGTAGTTAGAATAATCAAAAGAAATATTGGAGTGAAACCCAGTACACACACACACACACACTTGTTTCTGTGTCTTATAAATAAACCCAAAAAGAGAGAAAGTATATCTCCATCTCACAACCCAACTCAGGATTATGGGTCTACCAATACCTCTAAAGTCCCATAATAAATTCCCAATATCATTCTTTCTTGTACGAATAAGTCATGAGGATGAACCATAACTCTCTTCTACTACAAATCCTTAGGCGGTGAAATCCCCAATAGAAATAGGACCTTTACTCTTAAACAATAAAAGGATTACACTCAATTGATATAAGAGTCTCACCCTAGTGAGATAGGGGGTTTCTATACAGTAGAATGGTAGATGAAACTCACCCTAGTGTGTCATGGAGATTAGACTCAAAGGGTAGAGGAATCAAGCCCTCATATACAAGGGCTTCCAATCAGTAAATAGATGTTGATATATGGCGCATGCCTTAGTCTTTCTGTGAGGTTCCAATCAGTAGGTAAATGTCAATATATGACTTACACCTTAGTGTGTCGGGAGGTTCCACCTAGTTGATAGAGGAAACACACCCTAATACCTTATGATGTGTTACTTGACTAGTGTAAGAAGTATGGGGGACCTACATCCGGGTGAAATTGGGGTGTTTCCAACCCTTTAAACTCTCTCAGATGATCCATCATAATTCCTAAAATCGTCAAGCATCACCTAAAAAATAATACCACTTAGAACCCATTGAATCATATATTTTATGACACCATTAAGGCCACCATCACATTCGATGTGGAATGAAAATCATGATAGGTTACTCAGATGAAAATATTCGAGTATAAATAATGGAGATATGATATTGAAAAGCCCTAGAGAAATGTTAAATGACATGTACCAGTGGTCAGATGGCATGTGACCACACACAACCTTCTAGTAGTGTTTGCATCATTATAGAGATTTCTTAGAGATGTAGTACTACACAATTTGTAATGTTACTGTATCAAATGAATAAAACACTCTATTCCTAGGCGTGTGGTCCTATCTATGATCCTATTATTCGGGTCAAGTTAGTGTACATGGTCATGTTCGTGTACCAATTCGTGCCTATGTACACTGAGAATACAAATATTTTCCTCTTATATGGGGTCTTAACCATGTGCATAAATCACATGATATATCCACTTGTATAGGGTCACAAGATATGTTTTCCCATCAATACACAATGTGCGATACTTATCTTCACAAATACCATAGTCATTATAGATGGGTGGGGCTAAATAAGATGTATTCTTTGAAAAAATTATGTGTATTTGTATTTTCTATATAAACCATGGTTCATCAAGAAGTAATCCACATTTTCCTTCTACACAATTATTTTCTCTATTTGACCACCCGAGAGAGGTAGGATTCACCTCTAGTCATCAATTATTTTCCTCTAATTAATAGAAATCAGAATACAGTGAGCCACTTGAAGACCACAATACCACATGTCTAGCCTCAACTCACTTATCACATGATCTCATAACCATTATAGATCTATGATCTATAGAGTATCTCAATTATCCATTTTCATTATTTGATTCATCCACAACACATCAATCCCCATGTATTTCGCGCCACACAAATAAATATTAAGGTCTCCCTAGAAATGTTGATCCATGAACCCATTGGGAAAAGACAAAGAATGCTATGAACTCAGAGTGATAATGAACAAGAAAAAAATGAATCCTTCATTATAAAATCATTCTCAGCTAATGATTACATAAATGGGGTTTCCTCAAGAGATATCATGGTAAAATGAAAATAAATTGAATAAATAATTTGATTGTCCATATGGGCTAATGAGATGGGTGTAAAAACACAGTTCAAAGATAAAATAAGATTAAGAATCAATTCTTATAATTCTAATAAATAGAATAAGAGAAACCTCATGAGGCCTATGTAAATTTCAATTGATATTTGGTGAATAACATGTTGACAAGTGATTTAGAAGACCCAATTAAATATATTCCTCTTGATCCAACACTATCCATTCATTGTTCATCCTCTAATGTCAATCTGTTAATGAATATTTCTCTCCAAATCCTCTCATATATATAAATATTTTGGAGTTTAACCCTTTTAACATAATAATAATGACATATTTATATATGGATATTTATATTTGGTTTATTAAATAAATCAATTTTTTAAATTTTTTAATTCACTTAATGCACCTTCCAAAGGACCCCTCAACTAAATGTCTGGTTTTGATAAACCTTAGGATACAACTAGGGTGAAATTCATGTTCCAAATTCAACCATGGTATTATATTTCTAATTTTATTCTCCACTTTTAAAATATTCCTTTATTTCATAAAAATTCATGAACATGATACTAATATATTTTATATTTTGTTATATTAAATGCGGGATCACCGGGCATTGAAATATAACTCTGTCTCATCTTATAGCTCTAAAAATATTTCTTAATATACTTCAATATCTTGAAAGTTAAAAATTAAGGTCACTAAATTATTCTCTCATAATTCATTTTCATCTCCATAAATCTGAATATAAACAAAAAGTTGGAGATATTGAGTCTTCATCTGGGTCACATTATCATGTGGGATCTCTTAAATGATCTTGTGTTGCCAAAACAATGAAACCAATGAAGTAGTCGATCCTCATAAGATCCTCTTAGGAAAATCCTTGATCAACACTGTGTACTCTATGAAGGTGGATCCATCACTGTTTTCCAGCTTGCCCCATTCAATGACGTGTCTTAGATCATGTATGTATCTCCTCAACTATGACACATGGAAGATGTTTCTTGCCTAGTCAAACTACGAGGTCATATATAGTTGTTAGTAAACATCAAAAACCCTCCATAGGATCAAAAAAACCTTATGATCCTTGGAGATTACATGCCTCCCCAACCAAAACTCCGAGTTCATCATTGGGTTTTGACTCTATTGAAAACATGGTCCCCATGCTCAAACTCCAATGGTCAATGAAATCATTCTGTGTAATATTTTTGTCACCTCTATGATGAATTCATATGCTCTCATTTTACATGAACTTTTTCCATCATCACATGCACTATCTCAAGAACAATAATATATTTCCCACAAATCATATTATTACACAAGGGTGACCTGCAAGTTATCCCGTAAAAGGACCCGAAAGGTTATGTTAAAATTTTATTGTGATTTATGTTGTTATAAAGAGAACTCTAAGAAGGGAATTTAATCCTCCTAGATCTAGAAAATGTCTAAAAAGGACCTTAGTATATCATCAATCACCTAGGTAGTGTGTTCATTGTTCCCATCCTTATGGGGGTGAAACTCCATACTCATTCACTAAGGTGTCTTGCATGCCTCATACAGGCCTCTCCGAAATCATGACGTAAACTATAAATCACATTTGGACACAATATTAAAGGGTATCCCACGGGTCTAGATGATCTCCAAAATGTATAAATGCTCCAGGATATCAATGAAAAGCTTTTACTTGATATTAAAGATGTTGTTCAACATCATGAGTCAGAAAAAAATCACCCAAATAGAATCATTTCCTCTCAATGTACGTAAAATACTTGTAATAATGTCCATCGATATTCTACTCTAGTTCCACTCAATGATATGGAGAGGATGTGTCAAACATTCTTGAAACCAGTTCCCAGCATTCACCTATAGAGTTTTGAGACATTGAGGATCAATCATGGTGATGCTTAATGTCATGAAATCCCACCAAAAAAACCACTAAAGGTCTATGTACATCTTCCACACACTGGGATATATAGCCAAGGTGGAAGTGTAAAAATACCTCTTCACCCCCTCTCATAATGTGTCCAGAACCACCTTCCATCCCTAGAAAAGGTTGATGTGTTCCCTTACATTAGAAAGTAAGTATAATGAATCTATAAAAGATATATTATCCTGATGAACCTCATAGTTGATGTATCTCAACAGAGTCTCCATCAAATGAAGGAGAAGAAGTGGAGTCAACACCATAAACCATGGATAATATACACCTCTATCCTCTAATAGGGTCTGCTATAAAGAATCCAACTTCATAGATACCTCCTCCAGTATATGAGAATATAAATTACTCTAATGTTAATCCTTAAACATGTTTCCATTATCGTGAGTATTGAAATTCAAGAAGTAGTATTCCAAAAGGAAATCCAATTAGTTCCATTATCACACGTCCATATCATTTTTTGTGAATATACACAGGAGACTCTGATGGAATGAGTAAATAAAATACTGCTATCCCAGAAGATAGTGCCTCCACTTCTTCATAGAGAAGACTTAATCTCGAAAATCCTAGTTATGTTTCACATAGTTCTTCTTGTGGGGTCTCATCCGCATGAACCATATACAATAAATACCTTAATATACATTAATATATTGTCAGAAATAGATCTAGGGGCATTGTAATGTACTATGTAAGACAAACCCTCATCCATCCCTCTCAAAATATGATCTCTTGTAATCCATAGCCTCAACTTGTTGATGGAGCTCTAACATTGCTCTATATTGGTAAATGGATAACCTTTTTTCATCAGGATGGTCAAAGGGGATGTAATCCTAGACAAGTTTTCTAGAAATATACTTTAGTAACAATTCATTATAAGAAAAAATTGTACCTCAAAGATGATCTTAAGTGGATAACATGAAATAAATGAATTAATTTTCATAGTTTAAACAACTAATAAATTCTAAAAAATTAAATTCACAAAAAAGTGAACATAATCAATTATGAACTATAACATTGAGAGATTACGATAATTTATGTTATCCTAGAGTTAGTTTGGGACCATTACCTTACACATTTCATGCCCCTACTCTAAAAGAGTTTAAATGGGTATATAATAAATGAAGAAAACCAAAAATTATTTCTTGTGTGGAAAAATGATGTATTTCATAAAATCCATAATCATATGTGCGGTATTCTTCACACCAAAATGCATCACCAAGAAATCAGAATTTCTATAGAAACATCGAAACATAATCTTCAGAATATAAGCCATTCTAAAGGTCAAATTATCGAAGATGGACCTAAGATAGATATTCAACAACAAAATTACACCTCACAACTGATCGAAGAGGTCTTCAATCATCCAAAATAGGATCATGTTCATTGTTGATACCTGGTTCAAGTGATGAAAATCAACATAATGTCACAAGCTATTATCTTACTTTTTCCCAAACATAACTGGGGAGGCCAAGGGGGACATACATGCTATGATAAAAAACTTCTCCTTATGGTCATATAATGGAACCCTCATCCATCATATCATGGTTGAGGGAATATGATATGATAAAAAAGATATCAGTATGGTCTCTGGGAGAATCATAATTTAAAAGTTCATCACCCACCACAAATGTAGACTTGACTCATCCTCCAAGAACATGACCATAAAACAATTCACTATTTAAGAGTCTACATTCAAAAATAATCAATTGATATAATTAATAAACACAATAAATTTTGGGTGATGGAATTCATAATACAACTCACAAATCCCACTCATTAATCCATGAGATCATTCACTCCATAAAAGGAGAATCTCATATAGTATATCCATATGCACCTAACCATTCTAGAATGATAGTCAATTTGGTCTTGAATAATGAAAAGGTCCATTATAAAGAGGACATCATAAGGTTCTACAATGAATAAAATAGGCCACATGAGAAACTAACTCCACTCCGCACTAGCATCCACTTTCGATATCTATGCGATATCAATGAATCAAACCTAGTCAGATCCTCTAAAAAAGATCACTATATACGGTCTCAAAGGGGAGATCTATCTTGGACACAAAAGATAAAAATGAATGAGTGGAATTCACTTGAATTTATAATTACTATATCAAGTGTTTAATAAGAAAAAACCATACCACATATCATATAATGAGATACTAGGTTATAACCCTCCATAGACAATAGCAACTCATGACCCCGACTACTATCCCCCATAGCTTAGCATGGGAGGAGTAGTGGTGGTGGTCAATGCATTTCAAACTATATCCCACCACATGTAGTTTCTCCCCATGGAGATCCACATACTCTAACAACATCACCTACCTTGGAGCCTCCTTAGATTTTCTATGTGATCATGGCCCAATCTCTGGCATAACATGCCATCTATTATCTTTCTACCCTCCTTGGCATGTTTGGTCTGGGAATAATGTGTTGTGTGACATCTCCCATCAAATGTATAACATATACTCTATCCAATATGACGTAGTCATCTATGTGAACCCCTTGTAGCATGTCAACATTTCTATGAGCAGTCATGAGGAGGTCTCCTACACTGAGATACCAACAACTGGTTATTGATAGGTTCTATATATGAATTACCCTAGGACACTTACTTATAGCTCCATCTACCTATAATCGCTCAAAATAGAATCTCTCCATCACCAGTCCCCATTCTTATAAACTAACATATGGATGAATTTTAAAGGGGACCACACATTCATATATTCCTCTACAGACACATTATCAAACATCCATTCCCAAATATGATCATGAAGCACTATATCGAGGGAGTTCCACATATGGTTTGTGAACCTCATAGAATACATATCAATCATCATAATCCCCTGATGTAGCTCCAATATCTCGTAATTCTGAACTGACCATAAGCATGTGGGGTAATACTCCTCTAAAAATAGCTATTGAAAGTAGAAACATAAGATCATTTTATCATCATGTGTCTACATGAAATGAATCCACCAGTCCCAACAGTTCCCTAGAAAAGACTGGCTATCAAGGAATCTATATAATTAATTAGTCTTCATAAGTGACTAAATTCTCAAATCACTAACTAAATCCAATCCTCACATTCCTAAGGATCTATCTCATCATGGAACCTCAGCGGCCTTTAAATCTAGAAATCATGTAGCTTTCTAAGTCTATATGAATCCTTATTAATCCCTTATAATAATAACTACTACTCATGTGGAAGGGTGTTGGTATCTTCCTACTTGGAGGGATATACTTGTGGTATGGGACTTAAAACGAGGTTTAATCTCTCATTGGATCGTCATCATGATCCCAAATTAGTAACATGGATAATATCCTTTAAAGTGTCATCCAATATGTTATCAAGATGTACCATTATAAGATGAGTATATATGGGGATATAACTCAAGAAGGATTGATAAAGGAATAAATCTTATATGATATGTGTAGAATGAATACCTGTAACAAATGTATTGATATGTAAAATCAATATGTAAAACACTAGAGTCCTGGTGTGTTTATATGACATCCACCAAAAAAACATGATGTTTCATATCTTGAATGCCACACTCTAGAAAATCTATTAATTTACCCTATATTCCCAACAAATCCTCACCATGGTTCTATCTCAAAACTGACTTGAGGAAGAACCACATATGATACCACTCTGTAATGAATTGACTCATTGAGGACCACCTAGAAGATGAATGGATTGGCCTCCATAATTCAAGAAAACTTATAATTGGCAAGAGGATGGAGAAAATTTAGAAGATATCATGATTTAAATGGAATTCCTTTTCTTATTGTACGTTTATGAATGGTCCTTACAATCTCTATGAAATAGTGTTGATGAATAATAAAATCTATTTTAACATCTACAGTAAAACCATGCATTCAATAATCACTAATGAATACATCCGAATAAAAAAGAATAAAAACTACTGAAAAAGGGGAAAATACATTCCCAACCAGAAATTAGGTTATAACCTGACAACCACCATATATATAGAAAGTATAGAGAGTAGAAATAGTGATATCTAATCATGAAAATAATACATGGACTATGAAATTGAGAATCCATATTCTCACAAAAACGAATTTAAATCAATCCATTATTTATAAAATATATACCACAGGTGGAAAAATACCTTGTATAGGTGAGTATAAACCTACTTAGTAAGATTCCTCAAAAACTGAAGTGGGAGAAATAGAAGATATGACTGAAGTAGTCATCTCAACCAAAAGAAATAGGGAAACAAAACCCAACACACCCAGACAAACATATATGATCATAATGAAACCCAAATGATAGAGAAATGGGATCCATATATCACAAATCAACCTAGGATAATGAGTATTCCAACAGCTTTAAAGGAACATTATCAATTCCCATTATCTCATGTATATGTCCAAAGAAGTAATGAGGAGGAAACTCACGTCATAATTTATCCATAATCTGAGGGGGGATAATCTACATAAAAAATAGGTCTCATGGTTTTCACCCCAATACCATTCCAAATTATCCATTTAGAATAACTATTCTATTGAAATCTTTCAAAAAATGCAATACTAAGTTAGTTTTCAATGCACAAAACTCCCGTTTAAATCAAAACCCAATTTATTCATGTTTATCACATTCAATTAAGTTATAATTTTATTATAGAATTTATTTATTAAATTTTTATGTTAAATATATAATCAAATACTTTTCATATTCATCCAATAGGTTCAATAGTAATAGGATAAGAACAAACCCAATTTTACGCATAAAACCCATATTTTATAGTGGAAGTTTTTACACATTTTAACAGAGAACCTATTTTAAATCAACAGTATAACACATGTATAAATTTAATATGAAAATATAAACATAAATTTTGTAACATAAACATCACATTTATTATAAGGAAATTTTTTGTTTATTTCCAACAAAGTTGCATTTTTTGTGAATAATGAACAATACTAAATTTAATTTCAAAACAGTGTTTTCGTCTAAATTATTTTTAAGGATTTTTATATTTTTTATTGTTTCTAAAACATAATTAAATCTATTTTAGATCAATTAATATAGTATTGGTCATTTTAACCCATTTAACTTTGAAAATTTATATAAAAAGAAATAAAATATTTGAACACTTTTACTTCAAAACCCACTTTGTTATCCCATCTACAGGATTAAATTAAAATTATTTTCTGACACTTATGTGATTAAATTTGAAAAAATGGACTCCATATTTGGAAATATAATAATTTCTAATTTCTAATAAGTTAAAAATATATTTTTAGAAAAATTACTTGTGATAGTGATTAAAATAAATTACAATGATTAAGAGAAAAATTAGCCTAACAAGAGAGTAAATCAAAATAATAAAGCCTAAAATTTCAATGAATCTTTTATAGGAGAACTTTTATTTCCATAATTTGAGCATATACACAATTGGAATAAATATTTACCATTATTGGAGAAAATCATAATGTAAAAAACGCAGGAAGAATTTCCATTTCAAAAATGTACAAGAATATAACTTCTCCTCCACTATAAAAATGCACTCAACCCACCACTTCCCAAAACATCTCATGATATTTTTATCAGAAAAAATATTATCCAATAATATCCAAAAATCCATAATATATACCTATAATAATTCCTTGTTCATGAAATCCATACAATATATCTCTTTTGTGCAAACCAAAAAGTGTTACCCAAAGAAGAGGTAACCTCCTACCTCAAACTCTTTTGTGTAATTTAAATTATCCACCCCTAAAATATTCTTATTACAGGATTAAATAATAACCTAAAAATAATAAATAAATATATAAGTTGTTATATTATGGTTTTGACATAAACTTATATATAATCCCATTTAATGGGTACTGGTCTTACCATTTATGTGTATAGAAAACAACCACCTCATTAAATAATGATTGTTCGTTCTTCCATTATCACCTCTAATAGTATGAAATACGATGAAAAAAATATTTTTATATTTTATATATTATATTCCCAATGAAATTATAATTCTATAATTTTTATATAACATATACTTCTATGATTTCTATTTTGCAGGAATACGATAACATCGTTCGTGGTTGTGTGGACTACCACCTCTTCAATGTGATTTGATTCATTCATGATATTAATGTAATGTATAGAAGCTATTTTTAATAATCCTATGAGACATATATATCAAAAATATTATAATATAATTATTATATACATATATATGATTTAATTTTCATTCATTAACAATGAAAAAGAAATGAAATTAGCAGTCATGCTTATGTACAACCTATCATCTCTATTTATGGTGCATTTTATTTAATATCTGAGTATATAATGAATTACAATAAATAATAATATGATGAATATATATGATAATTACATATTAATTTAATTTTTTAGATAAATTATTCTTGACATAATCAACAATAAAAATTAATTACACGTCAAAAATTTCTCGAAAACTAGAGAATTAACCCCATAAATTGAGAAAATGATGAACGATTAATAACAAAACAAAAAAAAATATTTTATAAGAGGATCAGAAATGAGATAAGAACCAATAATTTATTTCTAAAATAGGTTTTTATTATTCGTAAAACTATTATACATATGTTTAAATGATGCTCAAAAAATAGGAAACAAAATGTAAAGGGTTTTTGTATAAATTTACATTCCTTTGAGACTTATATATTACTGTACAATAATTCAATTTATTGGTGTGATAATAAAATCCTTTTTTATTTAACATCATGATCCATTCAAAATTCATGGTGTTTTATCTTTTACATTTAATTATCTCACCAAAGGGAATATCTTGGAAATTTCTATTTTGTAAAAGTAACATTTGAAATCTTACCTTCTTTTGTGATTTTTAACATTCACCTAATACAATCAATTTACTGCAACAATTTCACATTTTATATTTAATCATATATAAAAATTATTGGGATATGGATATTATTTTTCCTAATTTGTATATAATATTTACCTATAGTGTTAAATTTGATTGTTATTTGATTATGTGGGGAATTACTGATAAATTTGAATATTCTATTAAACAGTGATAAATTTGGAAATAGCATATTATTTTTTAATAAAATTGATTATTTTATTTATAGGGAATGCTTTGGACATTAAATAAAATGGTTGGGGACTTTTTAATGGAATCCCTACTTGTTGGGGAATCATTAATGGAAGACCCACAATGCATCAATTGTTTCATGAGATGAATCTGTTAAAAAAATAATAAGAGATTAAACTTCTAATATTGACGTTAAAGGTATCATGTGAATAGGATACATGACATCAAATCTTTAAAAATTAAATTGATTGAGAATTAATTTATTATTATTATCCATTATATTATTGGATCGATATATCTGTGGATTCATTTGATTATCAGTTTATAGATTAAATGACATGTGTTTAAGTTTCTCTCTTTACCATATTGATTATTTGATATCTAGTTTATTTGAATAGAATTTGCTATCAATTATTTAACATTCCATACTGATTTATCTCATAAAATCATTCTTTATTCCACATTAATACCCCATAATAAGAATTTGAACCAACCATTATTTTTCTTCCCTTCCATAGGTTATGAAGATGAAATACTTGAATATTCATTCAAGGATGATTTTCACTTCATTTTATTATGTATGATGTTTTATTTTAAATTTCAAAAAATAATTTGAGAATCATGTATGTAATATAGTTTTCCAAACACTCAAATTTTATTTTGACCCTTGTGATTTGGAGGTTGTATCAATGTCGATGTAAGAAAGTAATGCACCAACTATGGGCTTTTTTGGGTTGGATAGTTGCATTTGGTATTAGAGAAAGGTTTAACAACTAACTTGGAGACAAGATTTAGAAAACAATGATTAGTGAAAAAAACCCTAAGATAAGATTTTTGGATATGTATAGAAGAAAATCCATCAATTTAGGTAAGGTATAGATTATGTGGGTATTCTAAGAAATACATACCTTTCTTGATACTACAAGTGGATGTCGTTCGGGCACATATGTAACTAGAGGTAACAAATTTGACAAGGTACGTTGGGCATGAGAAAAAAAAACCTAGTATATGAAAACAAGCCATATTTTTCACCTAGTTTGACACACTGAGGTGATACTATTAAGAGAATTCAATTTTTATTTTCAAACCATTATATAGGATTTAAGATTAATGATTTCTCAAAACATAGCAATGTTTATGACTCTATGATTTATGATAAAAAATATTATGTTAGGTGTTATACCATGTTTGTAATTACACATAATGATATTTTGAGCTATTCTAACATATTACATTATTTAGAAATGGATTCGAAAAGGATGAATGATATCTATACTAGTGGAAAATATAGACATTTCCCTACTGATAAAACCTATATAGCTACTATTGGAATGAATAAAATTATGGTATTTTCATGGTAACTTATTCACCTGAGGACAAATATCCTTTCCATAAGGGAGAAACCTATTCCACATAGAGAATATTATCTGATGGATCAATTTATGTGATAAAATACCCCATTTTATAGTGGGGCTACATATCCAATTATAGCTAAACAATTGATTATGATTCTAGAGAAGATATTTATGGCCTTAGGATGTAGTGAAATGTCAAATATTACACTTTTGGTCAACTATAAAAAATGATATATTGATCAATTGTGGACTCTGATATATAATACTCACGAGGAAGATGAAATAAAAGACATGGAATTAATAAATTTTAAGATACATTCTTTGATAAATACTTCCCTCATGATCAAAAAATTGAGATGAAGAGAATTTTACTTAGCTAAAAAATAAGACAGTGTTTTAAATTATGAAGCTACCTTTATTATGTTAAAAAATTATTCTATGAATTTCAAATGAAACATAGAGTGAAATATTGATGAATTATTTTAAGGACTCAATCAAAATCTATGAACGGAACTAGTTTCTATGACATTTTCATCAAACATAGAGATAGTTTCATATTCCATCAAAATAGAGATGAAATTCTCAAGATCCAAATATTTAATGGAATATAAGAGAATTGTATGTCCTCGGAACATCATGAAAAATTGAAGGTGACAAATAAAAAAAAGTTAATGAAGAAATTCCAACATTTTTGATAATGTTGGAAAAAAACACAAGGAAATTATTTAATGGACACTGAGATTTTCATAAGCATGGAGAATAGGATAATTATATTAATGAAAGTTATAGGATGATGGAAAATTATGATATTCAGTGTTTCAAATTAATTCTCCAATTGTTATGAGAATCTATCATAAAAGAGGCCAAGGTTAGATGGGAAAGCGTATATGATCACAATAGCTAAGTTAGAAGCACCTATTTATGTGGTGGTAGGTACATTTATCTTATGGTCAAATTTAACCAGTGCCTTGTTTGATTTTGGATCATCACACATTTTTATTTCTAACCAATTTTCTAAAACAATTATTCATTCACATTTGATTTAATGAGAGTGTTTTGAGTGGAAAATCTTAATGGAAGTCACATTAAAAGAAGATGTGTCGAGAAGTACCCATTAGAACACATAAATGTGGATTGTGTTTTTACCATTTAATCATACCTATAGAGTACATTGGTATAATTATCAGTATGGACTAGAACTCAAAATATTATACAAAATTTTATTGTAAAAATATAAAAATTATTATTTTTAAGGGTGATATAGAATCCATCATCTTTAGAGAGGTTGTTTACTCACTATATACTTATCTAGATCCACCCTCAATAACTCTAGTTAATTTAATTATTATGTTATATGGGAAAAAAATCTACTAATGGACAAATTAGTCTTCAAATTGATGATGTACCTATTCTACACGAATAAATTGATGTATTTTTTAAAGAACTAACTAGACATATATGAGAATATATGTTTAATTTTATATTGATCTAATCCACGATGAAAGGACAACATCAATGAATACCTAAATAATCGACCTTGTGGATTTAGTGGAGTTGAAGAAATATTTATACGATTTGGGATATAAGGGATTTATTCTCCATTATTTTCCACCATGGTGATCCCCTCTCCTCTTCACTATGAAATAATCTGGGTCTATGTGGTTGTTATTTGATTAAATGGAAATCAATGCTATTACGATAAAGAAAAAGTGTCATATTCGTTTCATTGATGTCCTATTTGATCAACTTCACAAATCCTAATATTTTTCAAAGATAGATATTCAGTATAGGCATGTAAAATTTTACGTAAAGAAGGAAGACATTCTGAAGACAATATTATAGATGAGGTATGGACATTACGAGTTTATAGTAATTTCATTTAGAATAAATAATTATCTCTTTGTTTTCAGGGACCTTATGAACATAGTATTCATGAATTATCTTGACGATTTTTTTATTCATTGAGGATATTAAGGTGTATTTCAAAATCTATGAGGTCCATGAGAATAATTTATGGATAAATATTAATAATCATTTAAGTATAGAGTTATATGGGAAATTTAGTTTGTGTGATTTATGGTTTGAAGAAGTTTATTTCTTTTGACTAATTTTCTCCAAGGGTAGAATATCAGTTTATCATGAATGGATAAAGGTAGTCATAGAATATTATTAAAAAAACATACCCATGGAAATTTGTTTCATTGGTATGTCTTGTTACAATCTATGATTTTTCTATATTTTTTTATTTTTTATCCTTTTATCCCTATTTACATTCAAAGTGGTTATTCTTTTTGTAGAAATAAATGTGAATAATACTTTGATAAACTAAATAGAAAACTAGTCAATGGTCATATTTTTAGTCTAACATCTTGAAGTGATGTGTTTTTAATATATAGTGATGAATTGAAGAAGGTACTTGGTTGTGTCCTAATGAAAACTGGTAAATTTATTTCATATAAATCAAGGAAAATAAATACCCAAGAACAGAACTATCCAACCCATGATCTCGGGTAAGTGGAAGTAATCTTATTTTTAAAAATATGGATCCATTATCTATACAGAGAAATATGTGATATATACATAGATCATAAAAGCATGAAATACAACTTCTCATATAAATATTTTAACTTGTGAAAAAGGAGACAAATTGAGAAACTAATATTTTATGATTTCTCTATACACTACCACCCAGGTAAAGAAAATAATTTTGCAGATGCATTGAGTTGGAAGGATTATAGAGTTCTATCCCAATTGAGGACTGAGAGGGATCCTATTCCATACGATATAATAAACATTTATATTTGAAGTTTTCTGGAATGGGATAGATCAATAAATTTTCAAATGATTGAAAAACCATTTTTAATTGAGAGGAAAAAAAACTCTGAATATGATGATGAGAACATTTAGAGGAAAATTAATGTTGTGAATGATAGAAAATTAATCAATTTTTTTGTAAAGATGGTGTTCTAATGTTTGGAATATGGCTACGTGTTTTATATGTACCTGAGTTGAAAATATAATTTTTGGATAGTGACAATAACTTAAATTTCTTCATACCCTCAAGAAGCATAATGATGTATAAGGCCATGATGGAACATTTTATATGGGATAACATGATGTGGGAAATTTATTATTATTTGTCTATATGTTTGGTATTTCATGAAGGTATAGATGTGTGTAAACATCCTAAAGGACTACTGTAAATTCCTAGTTCTGGAAGCCACCCAGAGGCACCCCATACCCAGTTTGTCAAATAGGATCAAGAGCATTTCCCCTAATGCCATAGGCTGTTGACTAGCGGCGAGGGTCTTGGGTGTGATAGTGGGAGAACTGGGCCCTCATTGGTTGAGTAACAAAACTTAGGAGAAACTGACCACAATAGTGAATGCAGTAGTAATTTCATACAATAGTTTATAGAAGAAGACTAAATGTAATAAGAAGATGGAGCACATATATAATGATACATGATAAAAATATCTAAGAAAGTATCCAAACACATAACAATGCTAAAATATAGTACAAAAAAACGAAAGAAAACCGTTAAAAACTCCTCAGCTTCACAAGCCTCAGCTTGGTACCATGCTCTCTAGCTCCCAAAGCAGTCAAGTACCTGAAGTATGCCTTTATCTACCCCTAAAACAATATAATCTATTTGGTCCCCAAAGCATGATCCAAATAGTGTGTTAGTCTAAATATCCATAGTCAACCACCAAGAGTTATGTGCGTAATAGTCAGTGAATATATATGGCATGTAATAAGAAAAATAGCACTAAATAAGGATGTACTCAATAGTAAACATTCGTACTTTTTCAATGAATTCAAACACCACATATCAAGTAAGAAGATAGTCAAAAATTGGTAACCCAATGGGATGATCTCATATCTTCATCCCCTCTAGTTCTTCATAGAAAACACAAGAAGCCCTCAGGAAAGTACACATAGCCTAACCCCTCTAGTTCAGCTTTAGAATATACTCTTTGAGAAACCACTCACCGTCAATTCCCCATATAGTCTCATATCAATAACTAAAATGCGCTCTGGGGATGAACTTAGGTCTCATTCCCCTTTTGTCCCACATCAAGGAACTATAGAAACTCTGAGGAAGCACTTAAGTAAATTCAATCAATAGTCAATAGTGCATAAAACATTTTTTACGGTGGTTATTTTTTATTTTTAACATTGGATTTTGGCCGACGTTATTATAGGAGACATTATAAACAGAGTTTTTTACGTCGGTTATTTTACATCCGAAAAAAAAACAAATCCAAAGCGTTTTTCACGTTGGTTGACAAAAAACCAACGTGGAAAATGCATTGGAGGAGTTATTTATTACTTCAGTTATTTGATAACCAATTTGATCTAAACCCTTTCACGTCAGATATTATATAGCCAACATCATAAAGAACTCTTCTGAAGCATTTATCACGTCGGTTATTGTTATAACTGATGTGATGAACCTACCTTCCAAGCGGTTTTCAATGCCGGTTATATAATAACCGACATAAAAACATTTCTACGACATCGGGAATTTTACAACCGGTGTAAATGACTTTCCATTTCAATTTATTACGTCGGTTATGAAATAACAAACAAAAAAACCATTTCCCATGTAGTTATTACGTCGGTTTCCAAATAACCAACGTAATAAAAAATACCAATGCATTTTGTATGTCAGTTATTTCATAACTGATGTGATATAAACCCTTTCATGTCACTTATTATATAACCGATGTCATAAAGCACTCTTCTAAAGCGTTTGTCACATCGGTTATAAAAAAACCGACGTGATAAACATGGCTACCAAGCGGTTTTCAATGTCAGTTATATAATAACTGACATAAAAACATATCTACAAAGTTGGTTATAAAATAACAGACGTAAAAACCATTTTCCATGAAGTTATTACGTCGGTTTCCAAATAACTAACATTATAACAAATACCAATGCAATTTTAGGTCGTTTATGAAATAAATGATGTAATTTTTTTTATAAAACCCGAACCACTAGTATATGCCCAGCCAAATCACCTGAAACAGAGCAAAACTGTACCAAAAATAGACCAGAATAGACCAGAACACCCCCCCCCCCCCACCCTCACCCCTGGACACCCCAACACCCGAGGACAGCCCCCACCACCTGGACAGCCCCCCACACCCCTTGACATCCCCACCACCCCTAGACAACCCCCACACCCCTGGATAACCCCAACCCTCATGTACACCCCATCCCCTATACAGCACTCCCATACCCCTATACAGCCCTCCCACACCCATGAAACTAACCAGAAAGTTACCAAAAACATACCAGAACCCCCTCACCTGACTGGATATCCCCCACCACACCCTTGGACACCCCCACATCCCTAGATTTCCACCACCCTTGGAATGCCCCCAACACCCCTGGATGAACACCGCCCTCATGGACACCCCCATACCCCTGGACTACTCCACCACCACTAAACAACCCCCACACCCCTGGACAACCCCCACCCTCTAGGACACCCCCACTCCCCTGGACTACTACCCACCCTCGAGACTTCCCCCACCCTCCTGGACACCCCTCGACAACCCCCACACCCATAAACAACAACAACACCCCCTGGATAGCCCCCACACCCCTGGACAACCCCCACTATACTGTGTACCCCCATCCCCTGTATAGCACTCCCACACCCCTGGAAAACCCTCTCACACCCCTAAAACTGACCAAATATTTACCAAATACAATCCACAACCCACTCACCCCAATGGATAGCCCCCACCACACCCCTAGACTCCCCCACACCCCCGGACTGCCCCCACCCATTGACAACCCCCAACTCCACTAGACAACCCCCACCCTCCTGGACACCCCACACCACTGGACTACCCCACCAGCCCTTGGACAACAACCCACACCCCTGGGAATCACCCACCCTTATGGACACCCCCACACCCCTGGATTGCCCTACACCCCCGGGATTACCCCCACCCTCCTGGACACCCCCACAGCCCTGGACACCCCCACACCCCTGGACACCCCCACACCCTTGGACTGCCACCCCACCCCTTGGACATCCCCCACACACACACCTGGACTACCACCACCCCCAGGACTACCCCCACCCCCTGGACACCCCCCACACCCCGGGACTGCCCCCCCCCCCACTCCATTGACACATCCACACCCCTGGACAACCCACACCCTCCTAGACACCCCATGCCCCTAGACTACCCCCACCCCCAGGACCACCCCAACCCTCCTGAACCCCCCCCCCCCCCCCACACCCTTGGACTTCTCAAACCCCTGGACAACCACCCACACACCTAGACAACCCCCACCCTCTTGGATACACCCCATCCCCCTGAACTGCCCCCCTGGGACTGCCCCCACCCTTATGGATACCCCCTGGACATCCCCCTACACCCCTGGACTGCCCCCACCCCTGGACAACCCCCCACACCCCTGGACAACCCCCACCCTCCTCGACACCCCCACACCCCTGGACTCCCCCACCCACGGGACTACCCCACCCTCTTGGACACCCCCACACCCCGTGGAAAATACCCCACTTGCATAGACATCCCTCACCTCCTATTGGACAGCCTCCCACCTCACTGGACAACCACCACCATGCCCATGGACACCCCCACCTCACTGGACACCCCCAGACCAAAACTCGACCAAAACAAAACCAGAACCCCCCCTACCCCCCACCCCACAGGACAACCACCACCACACCCCTGTACCCCCCACATACACACCCTAGGAATTCCCCCCCACCCCATGTACAGCCCATGCACAGGTGGTGTAGGGAGAGGAGGCGCCGCCATCCCTTAGAGGGCACACCACTGGAAGGTACTAAACACCTCCACATGAAAATCTTAACCTCTCAAAATGATTCACATGTGTGAGTGATGAGTACCTTCAAGTGGTGTTCATCCCCCCGAGGGATGGCGGCGCCTCCTCTCCCACACCCATGGACTACCCCAACAACCCCTTGTACTACCCCCACCCTCCTAGACACACCCCACACCTCTAGACTGCCCCCACCCATAGACAGCCCCCACACCCTTGGAGAACCCCCACCCTCCTGGACACCCCCACACCCCTAGACTTCCACCCCCACCCCCAGGACTCCCCCACCATCCTGGAAAACCCCCACACCGCTGGACTTCCCCAACCCCTGGACAGCCCCAACACCCCTGGACAACCCCCACTCTCCGGGACAGCCCCCACACCCCTGGGTTTCCCCCACCCCTGGGACACCCCCCCACATGCGTGACTCCCATGCCACAGCCATGGACACACCATGGACATCCCCCACTCGCCTATACATCACTCCCACACTCCTGGACAACCTCCCACCTCACTGGATAGCCCCCACCACACCCCTGGGCACCCCCACCTGAATGGACACCCCCTGACCAAAACCAGACCCCCCCCCAACTAGACAGCCCCCACCACACCCCTTCACACTCCCCACACCCTTGGACTGCCCCCACACCATGTATTTCCCCTAGAAAGCTGGTGTTGGGAGAGGAGGCACTTCCATCTCATGGGGGTACGTCACTGGAAGGTACTCATCACTCCCACATGTAAAGATTGAGCTCTCAAAATGTTTCACACGTGGGAGTTATGAGTACCTTTCAGCGGTGTTCAACCCCCTGAGGGTTGGTAGCACCTCCTCTCCCACACCCCTGAACCACCCCTACCCCCGGGACTTCCCCCAAACCTCAGGAACACCCCCACACCTCTAGACTACCCCCACACCCTTGACAGTGCCCACAAAACTGGAAAACTCCCCACCCTCCTGGACACCCCCAGACCCCTGTACTTCCCCCCAACACCAAGACTACCCTCTACACTTTTGGACACCGCCTAGAAATCCCCCCACACCCCATGGACTGCCCCCACCCCCTGGACAGCCCCCCACACCCCTAGACAAACCCCCACCATCCGGGACACCCCCACACCTCTGGACTGCCCCCACCCCTGGGACTACCCCCCCCCCACCCCACACACCACTAGACATCACCTGGACAACCCCACACTCTCATAAAAATCCCTCCTACCCTTATGGACACCCTCCCAACTCACTGAACATCCCCCACCACACCCCTGGACACCCCCCACTCACTGGACACCCCCATTCCAAAACCCAAACAAAACTAGAACAGACACCCCCACCCCACAGGACAGCCCCCACCACAACCCTGGATAGCCCCCCACACCCCTAGACTACCCCACCCCCTAGATAGCCCCTGGACCGCTACTGTAAGGAGAGGAGGAACCACCATCCCTCTGGGGGCACGCCGCTAGAAGGTACTCATCAATCCCACATGCGATGCTTGATCTCTCAAAATGTTTCTCATATGGGATTGATGAGTACCTTCGAGAGGCGTTCATCCCCCTAAGGGATGGCAGTACCTCCTCTCCCACACCACTGCACTGCCCCCCCCCCCATCCTGATAGACACCCTGGACCCCCCCCCCCCCCACCCCACTAGACAGCCCTACCACACCCCTAGAAACCCCCTCACCCCACAAGACACCCCCGGACACCCCTGGACACCCCCTAGACAACCCCACCCACCTGTATAGCCCTTCCACCATCCTGGAAGTGCTCCCACCCCTGGACTGCCCCCCACTCTCATGGACACCCATGATTCCCCCCACCCCACTGGATAGCCTTCCCACACCCCTGGATACCCCCACCCCATTGAACACCGCCCACACCCTTGTAACCCCTCCCCCAAGACCAGAATCCATACCAGAAAAACCATCATTTGTAGACCAAAACAAGAAGTAATACAAAATTAAACATTCACATATATAACATTCAAAACATACAATATCAACTTAAAAATACTAAATCCAACCTAAATGACTACCAAATACAGAATTACATTGAAAATATTCAAAATTACATTTTACACTACAAACAACTAAAATTCAATCAAACCTATAAAATAATTTGATAATTCAACTAGAAAGTGTTTGACGTCTTGAGCACTATAGGGATGAGGGTACTCAAATAGCTACAAATTACAAGGATAGTAGTTAACGTGTATAATGAATAAATCAAATGAAGTATTATGGAAATGTTTAAAAGAAAATATTACCAGGTCAAAGTTCACAACTATCCTAGTTGGTATTATTTCATACATAAATCTTAACATATAATATCCATATTCGATGACGTGATGTTGTTCATGAAAATTCTATTTTAATGAGGGTAGATTCAATATATTATTTTTATGTAATAAATCAATAAGTACAACTTATAAATGGATATTTACCTTTACATTTACATATTTGATCTTCGTGATCCTTTTCTTTGTGTTTTTTCGAATGAAGACCAATCCACTATTAGAAAGTAATACGAATGGGATAAATTTAGAATTCATTATAATATATAAAACCATTGATAAATTGAAACCTAATTTTCCAACATTTTCATTAAACTTTACCGCACAGCACCATGGACAGAGGATATCCAATAAATAATGTGTCTTCTCCCTTGGGAAAGAAACCCCTAACATCCAATGATCACTGATAAAAGGAAATTTAAGGTTAGTGGTTTTTTATGTAAAAAGATAATGAACTCTTTGAGAGAGATGTGTTTCATACCTCTCACAAAAAGATATCATCCAACATTATGTGACTATATTATGTTCAAGTCTTTCTGCAATATAATGCATTCTTTTTTTATCATCGAATGCACATGCTTCAGGGAAAATCAAATGTGGGTCCATGAACCCATATACACCTGTCCTCTCATTCATCTCACAAATGTTATAAAGAAACCTAATACAAAACAGACATAAGTATACATTTTTAATAAATATAACGTAGGGAAAAGTTGTTAAGATATACATCAAAAACATTTCACCACGTCAATGCCCAACTTATCTTCAGTAACAAGCTCCATGATATTAGCTTTCATAATCCCTGTAGTATTTTCACATCCACAAACATGATAATCCATTGGAAACTCATAATGATCTGCCAACAAATTTGAATATCTTGACAATTTGTCAAAACTACTATAATATGTATCTGATGTCATATCCATTTGTCTTTGTTGTTGTCTATACAATATTTCTTTTCCTTTGAAGTATTCCTTTAAAAATAAATAGAAAAATATATTATTTTTCAAATTCTAAAACAACTTTAATAAAAAATAATAAAATAGAACATATAACATAAATACCTATATGGTAATTAGTCGAAGAATTATTGAGGGCCAAATTAAAAAATGGCCAACACCATGTCCAACTGTCATCACCACATCTGTAGGTAATGGTACTCGAGCTGATATATCTATAATATCATGTACAGTGACCCTCTGATTCTCTACCTCTAATTGTTGGTGATGAACTGTATCTCCTATACAATATACCAACCCATATGCAACTATATGATGTTGAGGACCATCAACATACAACTCGCAATAAGTAGGAAGCTAAGGTGGAGGAATAAGATAAAAAATGGGGATTGTGGGATGATGTGTGGGAGTGGGAGCTACTGGCGGAGGTGGAGGATAAATAATGGGGTCTTCAGGGGGAGGTGGAGGAGTGGGAGCTGCAGTCTGAAATTTTCTTTACATGTTTGAAAACATAGATTGTACTTACGCTCTAATATTTTTCTCCATCATTGAATTAATATTATGAACTTCTGCCTCCAAGGAATCTATTTTTTGTAAACACCCTCAATGCAAGTATTTTTTGAATGTGAAACACATTTCTTACCGATACATCGGCCATATATCCTCATAAAAGGCCAGGATCTTCAGGCTTTCCCAATGATGCAGATAAAATATCTTGGCTCCCAACAACTGTAAATACCCCCTATGTGCTCTCCTCCTCAAGAGAATCCTATATTAATAAATTGATTATTTATATAACGATTGAAATTATATAAAGAAAATTTTTATCTTAAATAAATAAAATAGATATATTACAATCCTATCAGCTAGAAATATAGAATCTTCCGAAAGATATTGCCCTTTTTTCCAATTCTAGTTCTCTTCCATTTTTCATATCTAGATGGAGGGGATGGAGGGGCCACCTCTCTAGAGCTTGAAGACTCAGCTCTTAGTTTTTGCAATTTTTCTACCTTCATTTTTTATTCAAAAAATGCATAACCTCCCCAAGATAAACTATGAGGGTATAAATTTTTAGATTGGAGCTCCTGATGATATTTCATTGTTTTCTATAAATTACAAATAAAAAATCATTCCTAAAATAGTAATAAGATTATTTATATAAGAAAGCTTATAAAAGTTTACATTTCCCTTACCAAAAATGAATCGTTTCTTATACTTTCAAAAAACTATCTCCATGTGTCTTCATCTATGAAAGGATATACACGACAAGGATTGTCATGACTCGTATGAGAGAAAATGAAATCAGCCATGTGGGTTGATTTGAAATCCCTCTATCTCCTGGCATCCATCGATAAGCATTTCTTCCTGACTCATCCAGTGTCAAGAATATCAACTGTTTTCTAACAAAGAATAATTTAAACATATTATATATACTATAAAAATTTAATGAATAGGAAAACAATAGCAAGAGATAATACCAAAATTGTCTCCCACAACTTAGATATTATCACTTAGTCCACACTTCTCCAGTCATCTTACAAAATGCATACATTGCTCTTACCCATAGTTGATACAAAAATATTAAAATCTTTTGCATTTGGACCTCTGGAAATATCATCCACAAGAAACTCAATGAGTATCGTCTGATCCTGCATACATGCAAGTGATAATTTTTGTAAACGTGTGCACCCACATTTACCAACTCTTGAACTCTTTGTAATAATGGGAGCACATGATGAAGAATGAGGAACATCAAGAGGAGAATGTGAATGTTCCTTCCCAGAGGTATGACCAATATTCTCGTCACCAAAATCATGTGGTTGATCAATTGATTGATCTGTCATTATCCTTCAAATTAAAAAAACAAGCATTAGTTCATAGATATAAAAATTCAAATATTTTAATTCTACTGTAATCATGAAATAGAAAATTGTACTATGTTATGTAATAGTAATTATGGTTAATATGTTAAGCATGTTAAACAATGGTAAAGATGGTAAAGATGGTCAAGATGGTAAACATGGTAGACATGGTAAACATGGTAAACATGGTAAACATGGTAAACATGGTAAACATGGTAAACATAGTAAAGATGGTAAACATGGTAATCATGGTAAAGTAATTGTCACTGAAAAAAATAAAATATATATAATACATGTAATGGTAATCAAGATAAAGTAAACTAAAAAAAATTAGAACAAGGTAAACTAGGTAAACATGGTAATCATGGTAATGTAATTGTCACTGAACAATAAAATAGATATATAATTAATGTAATGGTAAACATGATATAGTAATCTAAACTAAATTAAAACAAACAAAAAATTATATTTATTTTGTTTTAATTTATGTTTTAATAAAGAAAAAACATAACATCTACCATTTTATGAAAATATTAAATTTAAAAAAGAAATAAACAAATGTTACATGTAATTTTAGGAATGTACAAATGGATTGTTTTCCCAAATTTCTTCTTCATGATCCTTCTGTATGGAACAAACAATTTCTTCAACATGCTGATCATTATGTTCTGTTAATCTTTCCATGGAAGTAGGGATCTCACATAAATCAGCATCTTCATCAAGTTCATCCCCACCAACATATTGATTTTCCTTTGTAAAACAAAATCCCACTGCATATCTGATTGATCTACTATATAGAAATTTTGTTTTTCATGTGTTTCCATTATAAAAGAATCAGTTGTGCCTTAAAATCTATTCATATTAACAACTGTCATTCCAAATTCATCATGTCTGACACAGTTGTTACCAATAAACCATTTACAATTAAAAATAACAACATTATTTTTAAAGTAATCCATCTCCCATATGTCTTCAATCACTCCATACTACGCACTTGATGTAGAAATTGTGTTTTTGTCCTTAGCACTCGAAAAATGCATTGCTTATGTAAACACTAATAAACCACTATTCTGAACTACACTTCTATTGTACTGAGCTTTCATATGAAATGTATTGCTATTAATGTCATTACTAGGCAATTTTATCACATTTAAACATAGGCCACTCACTATCCATTTTAATGTATCTGATAGATCTGATCTACAGAGCAGGGCCTTTTTAAACTATGGAAAAAATGTTTTGGTGTGCTCATTCAAAATCCTCATTTGTTTCTTCTTTGGATGAAATTGTTTCAACTCATTAATATGAAATGTGATATATGGTTGAGCATCATCTATGTTAGTCAAGATATATGATTCAAACTTCTTCGTCTGTTCAGCTGACAATGATTTTAAATTCATGCCATAAACCCCCTTTCCCACATTATTAACTCATTAATAGCGAGATGGAGGCAAACCTATGTGCTATGTCATAGCCAAGTAGCTCGTACAAAACCCTGCAATATCCTCATAAATATCCATTACAATAATTGAGGCTTCAGGTGGATTTGGATTATTAACATACCCCTTCAATATTTTTTTATACCTTTCAAAAGGATACATCCAATGAAGATATACAAGTCCACAAATCTTTATTTCTCGAACCAGATGATTCATTAAATGCACCATTATATCAAAAAACATGGAGGAAATACATTTCCAATTGACAAAGTATAAAAATTGCATCCTTTTACCAAATGTTCAAAGAATTCACATCAATCACCTTATTACAAATTGAATTGAAAAATAACACAAATTCATTATAGTCTTTTTGACATGGTTGGAAAATATTTCACGAAACACAACTTGTAGAAGTTGTTGCATCCTAACATGACAATCATGAGATTTCATACCTATCAACTTCAAGTCCTTCAACGGGAAATTTTTTTTTACATTTGAAGAAAAACCTTGAGGAACTTGGATATCATGAAGACACTGACAAATTCTAATTTTCTCCCTCTTCAATAATGTATGACAATCTGGGTGAAGAAATGTTCATCTTCCATTAGGAGAGGGAGATAACTCAAACATATTCCCATTGATAGTAAGTCTAATCTTGCATTCAACCCATCTTTGGTCATTCCTTTAATATCTAACAATGTTCAAATCAAGCTATCACATATATTCTTCTCCACGTGCATGACATCAATATTATGTTTAACTTGAGGATATTTCCTATAACGACCCATACATTACATACATTGTTAATACTTCAAAATTGAAGCACACTTTTTACAACATACGACAAAACCACAAAGGACCGTATAAGTATAGTGTCTTTAGAAACTGGGAAACATAAACAACTGGTTCATAAAGCATCAACTTTGCCTCCCACTTATTTCATCATATCTAGGGTCCCTTTTTGGCATATCCTACTTAATAACCTTCTTCCTGACCTGGGGAAAAGAAAACATACAACAAAGGGTGAGCTCAAATGCTCAGCAAGGGAAAATAAAGGAAATAAAAATCATATCATATCTTTTTGAAAATCATAACCTGCAAAAGAGATCATAATATCTTAACATGGAATAAATCATAGAAGTGAAAATGAGATCCCCATAATCATAACATAAAACATGAAACTTTGTGGCATGCACATATAATCATAGAGAATCATTTCTTGTTCGTCAAGACTCATTGCCAAGACTATCTTAGTGGACAAAGTCCCTTTCTGAACCAAGTCACCCTCGTTTCAGTCCTGTTTCACTGAACCGGTATAACCTACCGTTCCAGCCATGTCTATCTCATGAGATATAAAATCTTTACCCAATGAATTGGAGGGATATATAGGTCCCGGCCATCTCATAATGATACCATTCTTATGTGTTCCAGAAAATCATAAACCATACATCATAGCATAACCCATGTAATAAAAATGGGATTCTTAAACAACATGGAATCATAAAACAATTCATATAAGATAAATGAATTCATAAAAATATTTCCATCACAACAAAATAAAATCCATGTAATAATATGGATAGAAACAGAACCCTATTTATCTTAGATGAGAAATAATTTTGATAAAACACTTGAACTCCATTCTTGAGGAAATTATCCTTTCTATTTCAAAAAAACTTTTCTTTTCTTAACATGTCATAAAATTATAACTAAAGTAATTTGATTAAAAATAAACATGAAAACTTGTAAATTAAGATTCTTTTAAATAATGTTTTAAAAATTTATTCATGCCGTATAAGTTATAAAAAAACATTCTTCTCATACTTTTGTCGGAAAAGTCAAAAAGTACCTCGTACGAAAAACGACAAAAGATTCCTTTCATATCTTTTACTAAAAACTCAAAGCAGGGTAAAATTGGATTTAAACAATTGTATAAGGATAGAAATAATATTACATATCTAGGAAACATGGATGTGGATGATAAAATACACCCCAGTAAATTCCAAAGTATAAACAATCTCGGATAAAAATGAGATTTTGATATTTCCCTTACCTTAGATCCGATTTGCTTTGTACGTGTCCAAAGCTCCTGTATAATGGTTTAAATAATGTTATTTACTTATTCTATAATCATAAATATTGATATTATATCATATATGGTCATATTCTTAGCTTCTTATTAGTAATATTTCATTGTTACTTGTTACTCAGGTCTTTATTGCCTTTTGTTTTTATGCGAGTTTTGCCGAATAAATTCATATTCTTATTTTAAGGTTATAGATAACTTTTATCCAGAATGGTATTAGTGTAACATATATCATTTTTTTTCATTCAATTCATTTATATAATTACTATGTAATGATGATCATGTAGAACGAGTCGCATCACATCGTGGAGACGGTATTCCGTACGTACGCACGAGCGATGATATTATTCCCATGATCGTGGAATTGTATTTAAGTGTATTTATACTATTTTAGTATCAATATCACTTTATAATAATCAAATATAGTTACTCATTACACCATTATATCCATCCTTGTAAGGTGATGGTGGAAAATAGATTACACTATGACATGGAGACGGTATTCCGTACGTACGCACGCGCGGTGATTTCATTTTTTCGTAGGATGGATAGAAGGTGAATTAGGTTGTTTCATATTTATAATAACATATCAGTATGTAAGTAATACTGATGTTATTACTTTATCATGAAACAACTAAAGAATAAGAAGTTGAAGAAGAAAGAAATTGAAAAGATCGGTAATGGATATTACCTCTTCTTTGAAACGCCTCTTTGAATCCTCCACTTAGGGAACTAAGATTGGTCTTTGAAGAAGACCAGGACCTCTAGGATTATTCTAGGGAAGTGGAGAAGGGATTTTGGTAGGGTTTGGCCTAGCATGAGTGCTCAAATTGGTGTGAGGAGGAGGGGGAGGAGGTTCCCTTTTAAAAGGAAGGAGAGGGGCACCTTAGGAATATCTCAAAATATTATTTTATATTAAATTCAAAATCGGTTTATAATGGTTCCAAAGGGTCTTATTTCGAAGGTAAAGTGAGGATGGGTCGAAATCCTATCAACCAATAGGATTTAGACAAGTTCAGGTTATTATTTTAACCTTATCAATTATATTTAACTCTAAGTTAAATAATTTAACTTTTACCGTGACTTTTTGTTTTCTTACACTATATGGTTAATACACTTACTATAAAATGCCAAACGAACCCAGAGTTGTTTATTATTAATATATATATCCTTATCTAAGTCATTTTGCCGAACCTTAGATTTTTAGGAATAAAATAACAATTAATAATATAATATTTGATTTAAAAACTATTTTGTGTCAATTTTGACACTATTTGATATGTGATTTTTGTGAAAGTCATAACAGAATTATATGTTCAAAAAAAGTTGATTAAATCAACACTAATATATCATAGTAACCTAGAAAATTAGTTTAATTCATAAAAAGTCTCAAATTACATTTATTTGAGCATTTATAACATCAATTATGTTAACATTTCCTTAAAAGGGTAATTACTGCATCATCATTGTGTCATAAATAAATTAATTTATTTAATGTCTAAAAATTATAAATAAAATATACTTATGTAGGAAATATTTTTATCTTTCTAATGAATATTTATAGTCTAATTTATCTTATGTATAACCCCATATTAAAAATGTTTTAGTTATTAAACTTTGATTTTAACTATTTTAACTATTCATTAAATAAAATAATATTAAATGTCATAATCTAATCCAAGTGGACCTAATTGGTCATATTATATTCATAAAGTTTTTTTTGGTCGAATTTCACTTATCCAATAGAATTAGTACATGTGTTAGGGTAATAGTAATATCATATTTACCCTTAGTTACCCTATTTACTATTAACCGCGGTAAAAAAAGTAAAAAGTTACTATTCACCAAAAAATTATTTTTATCTCATTGAACCACATTTTACTTACTGATATCAACCGTGTCTGTCGGATTTTCGAAATTCCATTCACAGAAGTGGTAAAATTAAGTTTTATGCAAAATTCAGTTTTTAACCTACCACTTAGTGGTTTCACTATTCATCAAAAATTGAAAGTTTTCAAAAAAAATACCAAAATTTTACCCTAGGATAATTTCGGTATTTCGAATCAAAAAATGAAGTCCATTTTGAAAAATAAAATTTCAAAAAGTGGTTATTACTATTCATTACGGCTATTTTAAATAATATTTTAATAGCATATCGCCGCTTAGTGAAACTCGGTATTGCGTACAACACAAGCTATCGAGGAAGATCGCGATTGCGTATAAAGCAAGCCAAGAAAGTGTTGTGTAGAAAAAGATTCCTTTGATGATTTATATAACATAAAAGTCTCGGGTGTTACATTCTACCCCCCTTAAAAAGAATTTCTCCCTAAAAATTCGTCACTTTGTAACAAACAGATGAGGATACTTCTCCCTCATCATATCCTCAAGCTCCCATGTAGCTTCTTCAAGTGGGTGGTTCCTCCATAAAACTTTCACCAATCGAGTGGTCTTGTTTCGTAGGACTTTTTCGCTACGATCCAGAATCTCTATCAGTTGTTCTTCATAAGAAAGATCTTGCTCCAGTGGTACAACTTCTGAGCTGAGTACATGTGAAAGATCAGGTATGTACTTTCTCATGAGAGATACATGGAACACATCATGAACTTGAGAGAGAGTAGGTGGAAGCGCCAATCGGTAAGCTACGTTCCCAACACGATCCAGTATTTTGAAAGGACCGATATATCTAGGGCTCAACTTCCCCTTCTTTCCAAATCTCATAACCCTCATCCAGGGAGATATTCGTAAGAAAACTTTATCACCCACTTCAATTTCGAGGTCTTTTCTTCGGTTGTCAGCATAACTTTTCTGTTGACTCTGAGCTTCTCTTATGTTTTGTTGAATAGATCTGACCTTTTCTGCCATTTCATCAACGAGATCAGGTCCTAATAGCTTTCTTTCCCCAACTTCATCCCAGCAAGTTGGAGTCCTGCATTTCTTTCCATAGAGAGCATCATAAGGAGCCATCTGAATATTGGAGTGAAAGATATTATTATAAGAAAATTCCACCAAAGGTAGGTGTTGATCCCAACCTCCTTTGAAATCCATAGAGAAAGCTCTCAACATATCTTCTAGGGTTTGAATTGTTCTCTCAGACTGACCATCTGTTTGAGGATGATAAGCAGTGCTGAAACTCAACTCTGTATCCAGAGTATGCTGAAGACTTCTCCAGAATCTCGAGGTAAATCTCAGATCCCGATCAGATATAATAGAAAGTGGTACTCCATGCAATCTTACCACTTCCTTTACATATATCCTGGCAAGCTGATCTAGAGAGAAATCCTCTCTAATAGCAATGAAGTGTGCAGACTTTGTAAGACGATCAACTATGACCCAGATAGCATTATTGCCATTGGATGTTTTAAGAAGTCCTGTGACAAAGTCCATAGTGATGTTTTCCCATTTCCATTCGGGTATGGGTAATGGTTGTAACATCCCCTTAGACTTCTGTCTCTCAGCTTTAACTTGTTGACAAACCAAGCATCGAGAGACATATTCAGCAACATCTCTTTTCATACCATCCCACCAGAAGTTCTCTTTCAGGTCCCTATACATCTTCGTGCTTCCAGGATGAATAGAGAATGAAGAACTATGAGCCTCATCCAGCAGCTCCTTCTTTAATTCGGGGATGGGAGGAACACAAACCCGATTCCTAAGCTTTATTATCCCATCACAAACAAGGTTGAATTCAGGAACATTTCTCACCTTCTTTTGTAACTCGACATCTTCTTTCTGTTCCTCTTTAATCATCACATGTATAGATGGTTGAACATTCATTTGAGAAAGATAAGATTTTTCCCCTTCCATTATAATTCCAAGATCCATCCTTTGTAAATCCATAAATATTGGATCTTTTGTGATCCTCATCATGGATAAACTAGCAAGGTCTTGTCGACTTAATGCATCTGCCACCTTGTTTGCTTTCCCAGGGTGGTAATGGATTGAGCAGTCATAATCCTTAATCAGCTCCAGCCATCTTCTTCGACGCATATTCAGATCCTTTTGTGTGAATATATACTTTAAACTTTTATGATCAGTATAAATATCACACGTTTCACCATAAAGGTAATGCTTCCAAATCTTTAATGCAAAGATTACTGGAGCTAACTCCAAATCATGAGTTGGGTAAATTTTCTCATGGATTTTCAACTGTCGTGAGTCATAAGCTATCACCATATGATTTTTCATAAGAACACAACCCAATTCCTTCTTTAATGTATCACTGTAGATCACAAACCTTTCTCCACTACAAGGCAGTGTGAGCACAAGTGCACTGGATAACCTTCTTTTCAACTCCTTGAAATTCTCTTCACATTCCTCTGTCCAAACCAACTTAACTCCTTTCCGAGTCAACTTGGTGAGTGGATTAGATAATCGTGAAAAAACTTTTACAAAACGTCGATAATATCCAGCCAAACCAAGAAAACTTAAGATCTCAGTTACTGTTGTTGGTCTCGACCATCTTTCGATAACCTCTGTTTTTGCTGGATCCAGAGATATCCCCTCTTTTGAGATTATGTGACCCAAAAATGAAACTTTTTGAAGCCAAAATTCACACTTGGTAAATTTGGCATAAAGCTTCTCCTTTCTCAGGGTCTTTAATATAATTCTCAAGTGTTCTTCATGTTATTCCTTGGTCTTTGAATAGACAAGAATATCTTCTATAAAGACTACCAAAAATTGATCAAGATAGTCTCTAAAGACTCTATTCATCAGATCCATGAAGATAGCAGGGGCATTAGTAAGACCAAATGGCATCACTATAAATTCATTGTGTCCATACCTTGTACGGAAAGTCGTCTTTGGTATATCCTCCCTTTTGACCCTCAATTGATGATACCCGGAACGATGATCAATCTTGGAAAAGTGTTGAGCTCCGCGTAGTTGGTCAAATAAGTCATCAATGCGTGGGAGAGGATATTTTTTCTTGATAGTGATCTTGTTATGTTCTCGATAATCAATGCAGAGTCTCATTGATCCATATTTCTTCTTAACAAATAGAACAGGTGCTCCCCAGGGTGACGCACTAGGGCGTATGAATCCCTTATCAAGATTCTCTTGGAGTTGCTTCTTCAATTCTTGCAACTCAATTGGGGCCATTCTATAAGGTGTCTTTGAAATAGGCAAAGCACCCGGTACGAGTTCTATTGAAAACTCAACTTCACGACTTGGTGGAAGACCCGGTAATTCCTCCGGAAAGACATCATCAAACTCCTGTATGATGGCCATATTCTTAATCGCGAGTTTCTCACCAACCATTTGAGATAAATAACCTTCATTTAGTGGAATCAATACCCATAAAATGGAAGAAATTTCCACTGGAAGGTTATGTTCATCCTTGCATTGATAGACGATCATAGATTGATCTGGAATATGAAATCTGACTTCCCTTCTTTGGAAATTGATATGAGTTCCATATAAAGAAAGCCAATCCATGCCAAGAATCACATCGAATTCCACTAAAGGAAGGATCACCAGATTTGCAGGAAGCACTTTCCCACAAACTTCGATCGGAGAAGAATTATAAACTTTTGATGTGATTGATGTGCCATTAGGTGTTGTCACAGCTAACTCAACATCTAATTATTGAGGTAATATGGTGATACCCTTAGAAAATTCTTCAGAAATAAAAGAGTGGGTGGATCCAGAATCAAATAAAACATTTGCAACATTAGAGTGGATGGTAAGTGTACCTTTCACCACTTCGTTATCGTACTCCACATCGCTGATAGAAATTGCATGTGACATTCCTTTGTCTTTAGACTTAAGAGTTTGTTGACGTCGACCATCATCATCAACCCTTGGATTTGGGCATTGATTGGCATAATTCCCCATCTCCTTGCACTTGAAACATTGAAGTGTAGTAGGTTCATTCTGTGTTTCCCTTTCATTGTTTGCATCATTAGACATCTTCTTCCCATTATCGCGGCATTCAAATGCCCGATGACCTTCCATTCCACATTTGAAACATTTACTTGTCCCTTTAAGACAACTCCCTCCACGTTTCTTTCCACACATTGAGCATAAGGGAAATCTCATCTTCTTTTCAGTGTGCTCTTTATATTTTCCTTTGAATTCCATTTTCCTCTTCTTATCAAACCCATATGACTGATGGGTTACTCCAATCCTCATCTCGACTTTGAGAGCACATCGAACGATTTCCTCGTAGCTATTGAAGTCCCTTATGGCTAACGCCCTTCAAAGACTTGGTTTTAAGCCACTAAAGAATCGATCGATCTTACTCTCCGGTTGGATAATAATACCAGAAGCGTACCTTGCAAGTCTTGTAAAATTTGCTTCATAGGTACCAACAGATTCATCATCCCTTTGATTCAGTTCAAGAAACTCTTTCTCCATCTTTGTTCAGAGAATACGAGGGAAGTACTTATTGAAAAATATGTTCTTGAACTCATCCCATTCCATGGACTCAATTTCATCCCATTGCCTCGTATTCTTAATAAGATTCCACCATTGATCATCATCTCCATCCAAATGATACACTACTAGGATGAATTTATCATGTTCAGAACATTGAAGAACTAAAAATATCTTTTCAGTAGTACTAATCCATTGTTTAGAAACTAATGGATCAGTAGACCCGCTGAAAGAAGGTGGACGCTGCCTCATAAAGGATTCAACAGAATGTTGCTTCTTACTTTGCTCGTTTGGAAGTCATGCATGATTCATTGCTTGAGAAAGTTGTGTGATCATGGCTACAAGATTTTTCATTCCAGCTCCCATATCTTTTGGTTGCTCAGGGGGACAATCATTGCATTGCCCATCGCATTCCGCATTAACACGGTTCCTTCGGGTTCCAGCCATTGACTAAAACCAAAAATAATAGTGTGAGCAACACTAATTAATATAGGAAAACCACATAATTCAAGAATAAAATTTTCACGCTTAAGGTCTTATCCTAGGTTATTCATGGCCATTTCTAAAACACTAAGATTGTGTTCTATGCTTCGACTTATCCTTAGGGTTCTTACTAAGGCTTTCACATCCTAGTTTCCAAAGGTTGACTATAACCTCCCTCTGATACCAACTATAGCGACCCATACTTTACATACATTGTTAATACTTAAAAATTGCAGCACACTTTTTACAACATACGACAAAACCACAAAGGACCGTATAGGTATAGTGTCTTTAGAAACTGGGAAACATAAACAACTTGTTCATAAAGCATCAACTTTTCCTCCCACTTATTTCATCATATCTAGGGTCCCTTTTTGGCATATCCTACTTAATAACCTTCTTCCTGACCTGGGGAAAAGAAAACATACAAAAAAGGGTGAGTTCAAATGCTCAGCAAGGGCAAATAAAGGAAATAAAAATCATATCATATCTTTTTGAAAATCATAACCTGCAAAAGAGATCATAATATCTTAACATGGAATAAATCATAGAAGTGAAAATGAGATCCCCATAATCATAACATAAAACTTGAAACTTTGTGGCATGCACACATAATCATAGAGAATCATTTCTTGTTAGTCAAGACTCATTTCCAAGACTATCTTAGTGGACAAAGTCCCTTTCTGAACCGAGTCACCCTCATTTCAGTCCTATTTCACTGAATCGGTATAACCTACCTTTCCAGCCATGTATATCTCATGAGATATAAAATCTTTACCCAATGCATTGGAGGGATATATAGGTCCCACCCATCTCATAATTATACCATTCTTATGTGTGCCACAAAATCATAAACCATACATCATAGCATAACCCATGTAATAAAAATGGTATTCTTAAACAACATGACATCATAAAACAATTCATATACGATAAATGAATTCATAAAAATATTTCCATCACAACATAATCAAATCCATTTAATAATAGCGATATAAACAGAACCCTATTTATCTTAGATGGGAAATAATTTTGATAAAACACTTGAACTCCATTCTTGAGGAAATTATCCTTTCAATTTCAAAAACACTTTTCATTTCTTAACATGTCATAAAATTATATCTAAAAGAATTTGATTAAAAATAAACTTGAAAACTTGTAAAGGAATCTTCTTGGAAATAATGTTTTAAAAATCCATTCATGCCGTATAAGTTATAAAAAAACATTCTTCTCGTACTTTTGTCAGAAAAGTCAAAAAGTACCTCGTACGAAAAACGACAAAAGATTCCTTTCATATCTTTTAATAAAAACTCACCGAAGGGTAAAATTGGATTTAAACAATTGTAGGAGGATGTAAACAATATTACATATCTAGGAAACATGGATGTGTATGATAAAATACACCCCAGTAAATGCCAAAGTATAAACAATCTTGGATAAAAATGAGATTGTGATATTTCCCTTACCTTAGGTCCGATTTTCTTTGTACGTGTCCGAAGCTCCTGTATAATGGTTTAAATAATGTTATTGACTTATTCCAGAATCATACATATTGATATTATATCATATATGGTCATATTCTTAGCTTCTTATTATTAATATTTCATTATTACTTGTTACTCGGGTCTTTATTGCCTTTTGTACTTATGCGAGTTTTGCCGAATAAATTCTTATTCTTCTTTTAAGGTTATAGATACCTAATATCCAGAATGGTATTAGTGTAAAATATATCATATTTATTCATTCAATTCATTTATATAATTACAATGTAATTATGATCATGTAGAACGAGTCGCATCACATCGTGGAGACGGTATTCCGTACGTACGCATGAGCGATGATATTGTTCCCATGATCGTGGAATTGAATTTAAGTTCATTTATACTATTTTAGTATCAATATCACTTTATAATAATCAAATATATTTACTCATTACACCATTATACCCATCCTTGTAAGGTGATGGTGGAAAATAGATTACACCACGGCGTGGAGACGGTATTCCGTACGTACGCACGCGCGGTGATTTCATTTTTTCGTAGGATGGATAGAAGGTGAATTAGGGTTGTTTCATATTTGTAATAACATATAAGTATGTAAGTAATACTGATTTTATTACTTTATCATGAAACAACTAAAGAAGAAGAAGTTTAAGAAGAAAGAAATTGAAAAGATCGGTAATGGATATTACCTCTTCTTTGAAACGCCTCTTTGAATCCTCCACTTAGGGAACTAAGATTGGTCTTTTAAGAAGACCTGGACCTCTAGGATTATTCTAGGGAAGTGGATAAGGGATTTTGTTAGGGGTTGGCTGAGCTTGAGTGCTCAAATTGGTGTGAGGAGGAGGGGGAGGAGGTGCCCTTTTATAAGGGAGGAGAGGGGAACCTTAGGAATATCTCAAAATATTATTTTATATTAAAGTCAAAATCAGTTTATAATGGTTCCAAAGGGTCTTATTTCGATAGGTAAAGTGAGGATGGGTCGCAATACTGTCAACCAATAGGATTTAGACAAGTTTAGGTTATTATTTTAACCTTATCAATTAGATTTAACTCTAAGTTAAATAATTTAACTTTTATCGTGACTTTTTGTTTTCTTACACTATATGGTTAATAAACATACTATAACATGCCAAACGAACCCCAAGTTGTTTATTATTAATATATATATCCTTATCTAAGTCATTTGGACTATCCTTAGATTTCTAGGAATAAAATAACAATTAATAATATAATATTTGATTTAAAAACTATTTTGTGTCAATTTTGACACTATTTGATATATGATTTTTGTGAAAGTCATAACCGAATTATATGTTCGAACCAAGTTGATTAAATCAACACTAATATATCATAGTGACCTAGAAAATTAGTGGAATTCATAAAAAGTCTCAAATTACATTTATTTGAGCATTTATACCATCAATTATGTTAACATTTCCTTAAAAGGGTAATTACTGCATCATCGTTGTGTCATAAATAAATTAATTTATTTAAAGTCTAAAAATTATAAATAAAATATCATTATGAAGGAAATCTTTTTATCTTTCTAATGAATATTTATATTCGTATTTATCTTATGTATAACCCCATATTAAAAATGTTTTTGTTATTAATCTTTGATTTTAACTATTTTAACTATTCATTAAATAAAATAATATTAAATGTCATAATCTAATCCAAGTGGACCTAAATGGTCATATTATATTCATAAAGTTGTTTTTGGTCGAATTACAGTTATCCAATAGAATTATAACATGTGTTAGGGTAATATTAATATCATATTTATCCTTAGTTACCCTATTTACTATTAACCGCGGTAAAAGAAGTAAAAAGTTACTATTCACCAAAAAATTATTTTTAACTCATTGAACCACATTTTACTTACTGATATCAACCGTGTCTGTCGGATTTTCGAAATTCCATTCACAGAAGCGGTAAAATTAAGTTTTATGCAAAATTCCGTTTTTAACCTACCACTTAGTGGTTTCACTATTCATCAAAAATTGAAAGTTTTCAGAAAAAATACCAAAATTTCACCCTAGGCTAATTTCGGTATTCCGAATCCAAAAATGAAGTCCATTTTGAAAAATAAAATTTCAAAAAGTGGTTATTACTATTCATAACGGCTATTTTAAATAATATTTTAATAGCATATCGCCGCTTTGTGAAACTCGGTATTGCGTACAACTCAAGCTATCGAGGAAGGTCGCGATTGCGTGTAAAGAAAGCCAAGCAAGTGTTGTGTAGAAAAAGATTCCTTTGATGATTTATATAACATAAAAGTCTCGGGTGTTACATTTCCAATATGGTAGCTAAAAAAATATTGAGATTTTATTCCAAATATGTCTATCATTACCATATTTCTGTGTCTTTCCCAATGTCACATCAAGGTTTTTCACCCTCTCAAAATATAGATCATGGGATAAAGGTTTTGGAGTAATATCAAATTCCTGTGAGCCATTGAATGCATTTTTAGCTTTATATAAGAGTGATCCATTGGTAAAAAACATTCGAAGACCCATGTACATTATTTTCCTCCCATGATGCAATTGACAATATGACATCTGGTGTTTGAAAATTAGACAGGCTTTATGCCCTTTAACTCTGTATCCAGAAAAATTTCCATATGCTGGGAAGTATTTTATAGTGAAAAAATCACTGCAAGCAGTTGAAAATATTCCATTTTATAAGAATGATACACCCTAATAGCATCCTCCCATAAAAGTTTCAAATCATCAATCAACGGTGATAAGAAAACATCAATATGATTGCTGAGTTGCTTCAGACCAAAGATCATTATACTAAACATGACATATTTGTGCTTCATAAAAACTTCAAGCGAGAGGTTTTAAATTACTAATAAAATAGGCCATGAACTATGTGTGCTACTATGGGTTCTGTATGGATACATTCCAACTGTGCACAACCATAGTCTGAGATTTCTAATTTTATTTCCAAATGTATGATACTGCTCATCAATTTTCTTCCATTGTGGATAATCAGCTAGATGACATATTTTTACCTCACATAACTGCTCATCATAATGCCATATTAACATTTTTACATCATGTAAATTATCAAATAGATGTTTGAAATGATGAATTATACGAAGATACCAAAATACCATTGTAGGGATCTTTGTATTCCCTACATTAGCCTGTGATTTTTCATTCACCTTATACCGTGATGTCCCTCATATAGGACACTCTCATAGAAATTCATATTCCTTACTATATATCATAAAATCATTTGGACATGGATGTATTTTCTTGTATCTTGATCCCATCAGGTATAATATTTTCTTGGCCTTATAATGTGAATCTAGAAGATCGTTATCTTTTGGAAGAATGTGTTTTATCAATTGTAGCAGCGCTGTTAAACATCTATCACTCCATCCATGTTTTTCCTTCAGGTTAATCAATCTTTACACCGTCGACAATACCGTAAAATCTGTACAACTGGGATAAAATGGTTTTTCAGCATCACCATATAGATGCGCAACTGTCAGTTCTATCTCAATTTGTAATGCTGCAATATTGAGAATCATTTCTTCAATTCCATCGGAGTCACCATCTTGCTAATCATCATCCTCAGTGTCATTCCGTCCAGATTCACCATGCCAGTTCCATGGGCTATAACTTAGATTGAAACCGTGACAAATCAGATTATCTTTTATCTCCCTAGTTTTCAACTTCTTCATATTCAAACATTTCATGCATGGACAGAAACAGATGTGACTACTTGGTTCATTTCATTTAGAAAATTCCAAATAGGCATCAACACCTTCCTCATATTCATTTCTCAATCAATGTGCCATAATCCATCTTTGACACATTATTACCTATAAAAAATATCAAAATTATACATATTTTTAAGATAAGAAAAATATATGGTTATATGAAAAACATCATAATTTCAATGTAAAACGATTTTGAAATATAAAATTATCTATGCGTATTTAAAAAAAATAGGCTTGAATATGATTTTAAAAGAGAAAATATAGTTAGATATTATAGTTTTCAATTATACTTGAATCCTTTCATCTCAATGTTCACAAAGAATACATCCTGGTACAACTGGATACAAAATTCACCATTCTGTAAAAATGAAATATGAAGTATATATATTAAAATATGTATACATTCACTAATAAAAATTACATAGATCCTAACAAATTAAAACCTCTGGGTATCCCCCCCCCCCGCCCTTCTGGGTAGCCCCCACCCCCTGTACACCACCCCCACCCCCTGGACATCAACCCCACCCCCTTGGACACCACCCCCACCCCTGGAAACCCCTACTCCATTGGATAACACCCTCCACCCCCTTGGACACAACCCCAACCCCTTGGACACCACCCCACCCCCTTGGACACCCCCTAGATACCACCACCCCATTTGACACCCCCCACCCCCTGGACTCCACCCCCCTCCCCCATGGACACCCACTAGACACCACCACCCCCTTGGACAACACCCCCACCCTTCTGGATAGCCCCCACCCCCTAGACAGCCCCACCCCTCCAGACAGCCCCCACCCCATAAGACACCCCCACCCCCTTGGAAACCACCCCCATCCCCCTTGGACACCCCTTTGACAACACCACCCCCATGGACAACCCCCACCCCTCTTGAAAACCCCCACCCCTCTAGACATCCCCCCACCCCCTTGGAAACGCACTCCTCCTAATAACCCTAGAACACAATGATTACTATTAAAATGTCAATTTAAAAAAGACCAAATATCACTAATAATAGAATGAATGAAGGAGAAGAAGAAGTGGACGAAGAAAAAAAATAATAAAGGAAGAAAACATGGAATAAGTAACTTATTTAAGGAAATTTCAAGGAATCCAAGAAAAACATGGGGCCTCCAATAGTTGATAGAAAATTGGAGTAAACAACACTAATAAATTGTAGTCTAATATCAATGAAACAATACAATCATCAAGTCATAATATCACAAACCACGATGCAATAGCCAATCCTGACTAACACCTGTCCCCCACACCCTTGGACACCAACCCACCCCCTTGGACACACCCTTGACACCACCACCCCCTTGGACAACCCCCCCACCCCTCTGAACACCCCCACCCCCCGGATATCACCCACACCTATAGACAACCCCCACACCCTTGGACACCCCCACCCCTCCTAGACACCCTCCACCTCTTACCCCCTTGGACACCCCCTGGACACCCCCATCCCTTTGGACATCCCCCAGAACCCTCTTGACAGCCCCCACCCCATGGACACCACCCCACCCCCTTTGACATCCCCCAAAACCCCTTGGACACCCCAACCCCCTTGGACAGCACCCGCACCCCCTAGAAACCACCTGCACCCCCTTTGATACCCCCTAGACACCCCCACCCAACTGGATAGCCCACCCAACCCCCATGGACACCCCACACCCCTGGACATCCCCCACCCCCTGGACACCATAGCCCACACCCTTTGAGATTCCCCACACCCCCTTGGACACCCCAACCCCCTTGGACAGCCCCCACAACCCCTGGACCCCACCCCCACCCCCTGTGACCCCCCCTAGACACCCCAACCCTACTGTATAGCCCAACCAACCCCCTGGACACCCCCACACCCCTGGACCCCACCACCACCCCATTTGGCATCCCCCGCACCCCCTTGGACACCCCAACCCCCTTGGATTTACCCCACACCCCCCTGGACACCAACCCCACCCCCTTTGACACCCTCTGGACACCCCACCCAACTGGACATCCCACCCTACCCCCTGGAAACCCTCACCAACTTGCACAGCCTCACCCCCTTGGAAACCCCATGTACTCTCACACACACATGATATAACACACAAAATTCGTAAACTTACATGAAATCACTTCCATAGGTTTATTTTACCAGAAAGAAATTTATCATGGTATAAATGAGCACTATGAAACTAACCATGATTTAAATAACACAAAAATAACATCTCAACAAATTAGTTTTGGACAGTGCGGAAAAAAACTCAAAAGGATTTGTGTGAGGCTTACTTGAGTTTTTTGAGTCGACCTGATAGATCTGATAATAATAAATATGACAAATGATATTGGAAAAACGAGGGTGGATATAATTTCTTAGACGAGTCAATTCTAGGTTTTCCATGCAAGAGTGATGAGTCACAAGTCGCCCGATCGAAGAAAACAGAGAATGACTAAATACAGGGTGCGATAAATCATTTAAATGATTTATCACGTTAGTTAATTAACTACCCTTATAAACTATTTTTTCAAATGTTTATAATGTCAGTTATTTAATAAACTATGTAGAAAAATATTTATCAGGTTAATTATTTCATAACTAACATGATATATGTCTCTTTCTACAGACGTGATAAATTTTCAAGATTGGCATTATCCCGTCGGGTTTTTATAACCGACGTGGTAAAGCACCGAGTTTTCCTTTATCATGACGGTAATTTCATAACCGACATGATAAAGTGTTCCAAATTCAATTTTCATTTCGGTTATATAATAATCGACGTCAAAAAATTAATCTCCATATATTTTAAGTTTGTTATAAAATAACCAATGTGATATATCGATCATTACAGCATTGTACGTCGGTTATATAGAATCGAAGTGAATTATTTTGATGTGTTAATCATTTTTCCACTAGTGTGTCTCGCTTCGTAATTCTAAAAACAGCCCCTCTGGAGAATCCATCACATCCATTTTCCTTATGGTCTACATCACTAGGTTCTCATGGACCTGTGTAAGTAAAACGAGCATAAAAATACATGGAAACAAAAGTAAACCTCAAGAACTACTTGGATAAAAATTTACAGCATAGCATTATGTCAGATAAAACACTTCATCCTAACAATACTAGGTATGGAAATCAAAGCAGCTACCTAGTAGGCAAATCTAGACCAAACAGTCAAAATAAGAAAAGGCACTTTTGGACATATAACTCAAAGACTATCTACGAAAAGGCAAAAAAACCTACCTCGGTGTTTTAGGATCATTATAAATGAACCTCAATCCTTGAATCTCCCTATAATGCTGAAGACCAACAAAAAAATCTAAAACATTCAACCCATGATATCTCATGAGAAAGAAGGAATCAGAATAAGGTATTACAGAAGAAGAGACAACCCAATGATGCGATTCCAGTGCAACCGACAGAGTTCGATTCAGAGAAAAGACACTCGATCAGGGGCTTGGTGAAGATCCGCACCATAAGGATTCCCTCGGAAGAACTAGGTCGAGAAGATATGTGTTTTATCCATTAGACGTGACCCCAGTATGTTTAATGAAAAAAAGAAAGTACACGCCATGTACTTTTGATGTACATGAAGTGTACTCGCATTATTCGGCCCCCACAAAAGGCGGTCTCCAAGTCACCACACATAGCTATGTGCTCGGCCATTATATGGCCACCACATGACTACATGTAGAAAAATAGTACAAAACATGTACTTTCTAAAAATGAAATGCATCCATAGATATGTTGATGAAAAATATCATTGATAATAACAATAAATGAATTCTCAATAAATTAAATTCAAAATTATTTGGTATCATGTTTCTTATAATCATGATTCGTATAATGGGTATATGTAAGAATATAATCCAATGTAAGCAAAAATAAATTTATTGACATAATAAAAAAAATTGCTTGATAAAAAGTGCAGAGTGGAAGATCTCTTACTGAATTTCAGCATAGTAATGACCATGGTAAGGGTCAAAAAGAGAGAGGATAAATGATATATAGTTCCTATAAAATCAATTGTATAATAAATTAATTATTATTAATGAATTATTGTATAAAATATTCAAATTCAGAATAATAATTTCAAAAACTGTTCGTGAATTTAATGTTGAGGAAGGTCCCTTACTTGTGTGTGTGACTCCAAAAGCATTGGGGGGGGGGATTTTTGAGAGATTTAGGGTACATTTTGAGGAATATAGAGAGTGGAGGGAATAGTATGGATTTTCTCCAATGATTTTTAGTAATGATATATGAGAGTTTAAGTGGGTTTATATAGGAAAAGAGGAGGATTTATCTATTATTTAGTTTTTGGACTCGACCTAAAAAATATCCAAAACCACAAACCACCTCTTAGTTTTTCCCATGGTTTCGGAAAAATAGGGGTGATTATAAAAAATTTATTTTTAAATGGTCCTAAATTTAAAAAAAATATCTTTCTTATGTGGAGTTGAGTCATACTCTTAATGAATTGATTTTAAACCCATTAAATATATTAAAGGTTTTGGAGGATTCATAAATACATTATAAATTTTATTAAATAAATATAAAATCACATTATATTAAATTAAAAAAAGATATATATGGTTTTGGATACCCATTATAGTATTTATTACATCAATTTTGAGTAATTATTATTTCATAATAAATAATATATATTTAAAATATATTGAATTTTTACCATAAAATTCTACTGCCCCAGAAAATTAGGAAAAATTAAACAATGGATAATTTTTAAATTATGATTCCAAAAAATAATATTCATTTAATATAAATAATTTTATAAATATGTGATTTTTTACATTTAAAATAAAATATATTGTTATTAGGAAATGTTAGGTTTTTTGACAATAACAGTTTTCAAACCCCTATAAAAATTATATTTGACATCATAAAAATTATACAATCATTTATATATGATTAAAATTAGTTAATTAAATTATTTTATTAAAATAAAATATTTTATGAAATCCATCAATTCATTGAATGTAATGTCTTATTTTAAATTAAATATTAATTAAAAATAAAAGTTGGGTTTTATCATATCAAAATATAATTTTAATCAAATTGATTAATTAATCATTTATAATGTAAAAACAATAGAGAGTTAATTTAATAACCATATATCTAAAAAAGAAATATGAATATTCATTCCATTAGTTAAAATATATTTTTTATTTGTTGAATTATTTTTACCCATATTTAACCTATTTTCCTTTTACCGTGGTTATTAATACCTTCAACATTTACTATTTATATTTTCCAAAAATTAAGTTGAACTTATTAAGTAATATTAATTAATATTATTGAAATCATTAACACTATTTTATCCAAATAAAATCACATATTTGTAAGAATTTAATTTAATAGAAATATTTCAAGCATGATGGAAAGCGATTTTCTGAAAAATGCATTTTTTAAGGAAATGATGATTTTAGGTTAACTAAAAAACTAGTAATCATCATTATATAAACATAAATTCACAAATATAGATATATAATATAAAAATTTCAAAGAAATTTTTTATAATTAGGTTTTAATTTTAATAATTGTAATAGAAAAAGATTATTTATTTCAAAATAGTTTAAAAAAACATGTTTCTATGTCTAACAATAAACATACATAAAAATATGATATAAAGATAATTTAAATGAAATTAATTGAATTAATTATTTATGAATAAGAAATAAGATAGATTGAATCAAATGAAAATAATATTTTTAATTTTTAATTAATTTATTTATCCAAATAATGTAAATTTTACATAAAAATGTAAATGTACATTATTTAATGGAAAATCCATATTTTTTATGAAATCCCAAAATTTGACACCTTGTTATTTTTTGACGTGAATATGTAAAAAATGGATTTATTTTTTAACTAATAAATTTGATAAATGTTTTGTAAAATAATCATTATATCGTTTTTAATAGAATAAAATAAATTCATTTTTGACAAAAATATTTTTTGAAGAACAAAATGACACTACCAAAAATTGATTTATTATTTACTAATCATTTATGAATTTATTTTTTGTGTTGGAAATATATATATATATATGTTTCATAATTTTGTAAACACTACTCATATCTTATCATTTCATAGAAAGGTTTAAAATATCATTTTTAATTAATAAATATATAGTTGGTTTCTTTGTTGAGTATCACATATGCTAAAAATGATTGTTACTATTTTAAAAATTCAGGGTGCTACATTATTCCACCCATTAATAAATTACATAATTGAAATTTAAACATGTAATATGATTATTAATATTTCTATCCTCTGACTAGAATATTGTTAAAATTAGTAATTATTAATTTAACATATTTAAATTCTTAAATGTGAGTCCAATAAAATTATAAAAATAAATTATAAATGACACATATTTACTTAAATTATGAATTCATTGAATTAAATCTATACTAACCATGATATATTTTATAATATATATTCTAATAGTATTTTTTTTCTCTTAATAGTGGTTCATAATGAACATATGAATTTAGCAATGAATATCACCGAGGACTGTCAAACCAAGTTCATAGTAAGGCCCATTGTTGTTTGCCAGGTTACCCCGAGTCACACCTTGTTTGAGTTATTACCCCTGAGTACATCTGCTCTAGAACCACATCCCCTTGTAGTATCTATATAGGGATTTATCTTATTAATAAAAAATTACTCTATAATTTACACAATTTAGGGATGTTTTCTTATACATATTCTTATACCTAATTGTTTCACTAGATTTTTCTGATCATAATACCAAAAATATCATTGCTTTTTTCCTGATACCAACTAATACAAACATTATCTTTTTTCATTAATTTTTGATTTACTAAAAAAGGTACACTTAATAAATCAAAAAACAGAGAGATATATAAGGATTTTTGGAATTAGGTACATTAAATAATACCTTATAAAATAAGACACAAAACATTATCGAAATATTCATTTATATTATCATAATATTCCAACATACCTAAAACTGTGTGGGATAACCTAGGAAAAATACATAAAAAATGGGTGAGCTACAAATCTCAGGAAGAAAATAATCATTTAATTACATGAAGATAATTATAAAAGATTGAAAATTGAAATATTAAATGTGAGTAATGTTCATAAAAATGAACAACATGAAATGTTATAGAATAGTAATCATAAAGGCAATAAGATAAATGTGAAAACAACTTAAAACACTTCATCATAAACAAACGTCACAGATGAATCTATAAATACTTCATGGTAGAAAAGTCACATAAAGGAATAAGGTTAAATCATTTTCCCAAAATGTATTGTCTTTATTATAATAATTTCCGAATGCATCATAGAACTATACAATTTTGGGTGAACCCATCTCATTCATTTCATTATCTAGCTTGTATATGCCATATACATCATGAAAAGTGGATTGAATCATCATCATTATTTATTCCACGATAAGGGAGTGTAGAAAATATACAAATAATTCCCCAATAGAAAAGTATATGTTCATAAATTTGAACACCCTTGATTAAAATTGGGTATCGTATTCACATCACAATTGGTTTGGCATGAAAAATAGTGGTGATATTTTGGTATCATAAAAACAAATCTTAAATATTCAAAAAAAAATTGGATTATGAGAGGGAAAGGGTAATCTAATCACATAGACATAAAATATAGAGTAGTAGGGACCTTTAAGAACATTTTCCAACATTATATATTTAAAATTGAAGGTACAAAGTAATTAAGAAACATGAATAATGAAGATTCCTACCTATTTTTTATAATGGTATTAGGTGTACATAAATGATCATGGGATGCTTAATGAGAGTGATAGAGGGATTTCATAATTTATTTATAAAATCAAAATAAATGTGAATATGGATTAACCTATCCAAACATAATAAAATTTAATTTCAAATACAAGTCATAAAATAAGTGCTTGAAGGGAAATGGGAAGAGATAAATCCCTTAATAAATTTTGGCATGGTAACAGGTTTATAGAAAGGATCATGGATGGATTAATGACAGTGAAAGGGTGATCACATTATTTTTAAATTAAATTTAATATAATGTGTATATGTATGAATATATCCCAACATAAGGAAAAAAAATTTATAGACATTTTAAAAAGAAGTGCTTGATAAAAAAAGGAGAGTAGATGATCACTTTCAAAATTTTAACAAAAAAATAGATTAGGTAAGGGTCAAAATGAGAGAGGGTAAATGATATATCATTCACATATCATAAATTTTAATGTAATAAAATGATTATAAATGAATTAAAATATTTTAAATTCAAAATTATAAGACAAATTTCATAAAATGTGCTTGAATTGAATGTGGGAGAGAAAATTCCCTTACCTGAGTGTGTGACAAAATAATATTGGTAGGGAATTCTTGAGAATAGCGTTGTGACTTGGGAGGACTCTAGAGAGTGGATGTAATATTATTGATATGATACAAGGAGATCTTTTTAAGATAAATGGTATATTTAGTGGGTAATATATGAAATGTGTGGGATTTCGTTATTATTGAGGTTTTGGACTCCACATAACAAAATAACCAAAACCAAAAACCATCCCATAGTTTTTCCATGTTTTAATCAAATAAGTAATTGTTATAAATATTTTATAAGTAAATAGTCTTAAATTAATAAAATAATTCCATTTCTAATCTGGAGGTGAGTCATACTCTTAATGAAATGATTTTTAAAACATAAAATATATTAATTGTTTTAGGGGATTCATTATGTCTTGATAAATTATACCAAATAAACATAAAATAAAATTATTTTTAAGGGAATTAATCATTTTATTCATGGATACCATTTATAGTATTTATCACAACACTTTTGGGTCATTATGATGTAATAATACATGAAGTATATTTATACAATATTTATTTTTAAACAAAAAATTCTACTATCTCAAAAAATTATAAAAAAAATTAATTTCGGATATTTTCAATGGTTAGATTCCAAAAAATATCAATTTCAAATAAATTTTTTTCTAAATATATGAATTTTCACTTTTAAAATAAAATAAAAATTTATTAAGAAATGCTCAGTTTTTTAATAGTAATAGTTTTCAGACCCTTACAAAAAGTACATTTGTCTTCTTAAAAATTAAATGATCAATTTGATTGGATAAAAATATTTAATAAAAATATATTATTAAAACCATATATGTTTAAATAATATATTAATTCAAAAAAAGTTATTACTAAATTGAAATTTCATATTACTTAAAAATACAATTTGTGTTTTATTGTATCAAAATTTAATATTTATTAAACTGATTAGTAAATAATTTATAATATAAAAACAATTGTGAATAAATTTAATCAAAATTTGAATTAAAATGAAATATTATTATTCATTATATTTGGTATAATCTATTTCTAGTCATTGGTAAATTATTTTTACACATAATTTACCTATTTTTCTTTTACCATTGTAATTAATATTTACTATATTTACTATTCAGATTTTTTAAAAACTAATATGAAATTATTACCTAATGACAATGATAATTATTAATAATATGGAAAAAATTATTTCAATGTAAATTCACAGAGATGGATGAATTTAATTTAATATAAAACTCAAAAGAATGACGGAAAGCGGTTTGCAAAAAAAATCATTTTTGATGGAAAAGATGATTTTATGTTAACTAAAAACTCATAATCTTCATTATTTTAGTCTAAAATAAAAAATATAGATATATAATATAAATATTTCACTTAAATAATTTCCCATTAGTGTTTATTTTAATTAATTATAACAGAAAAACATTATGCATTTTAAAATAGTTTTAAAAAAATGTATTTTTATGTATAATAATTAACATATAAAAAATAATATATAATAATAATTTAATAGAAGTTAAATGAACTAAATATAACTAAATAATTCCTATGTTAAATTTAAATCAAATTAAAATAACAATTGTAATTTTAAATTAATTAATTTATCAAAATAATTGACATTTTACATAAAAATGACATTTTTCAATATTCACTGAAAAAACAATATTTGCTGAAAAATCCAAATATATCCCCCAAATTAATTTTGGTTTTAAGATATAAAAAATGGTGTTAATTGTTTTTAAAAAATTCTAAATGTTATATACAATAAAGAAAATATCATTTTTTTAAATGAAATAATATCATTTTTGAATAAAAAATATTTTGATGAACAAAAATAAATTTAAAAAGATGGATTGATTATTTACAAAGAGTTTTATAATTTTTCTTTTGTGTTTAGGATATATATATATATATTTAATAATTTAGTTAATAATATTTATATTTGAATATTTCTTGTAAAGGCTAAAACATTCATATCATTTTAATCTTTGTTTAGTTTGGTTTTGGGTTTCATATCACATATGAAAATAAACATTATTTTATTTTTTAAATACTAGGGAAATTACATGCACTCCCTTGAATCATATGGGGTTCCAATCAAATAGTGTAAGGATTATGGGGGACCATCATGCTAGTGCAACTGGTGGGTTTCCAAACCCGACCTCTCTCTCTCAAATGATCCATTCAGATCACCACCACCATCAAGAATCACCTAAAGAAGTGTCCCAATTAGAAAAACTCCCGACATATTTCATATGAAACTATGATGGTCATCATCATTTTTATGGTGATAAACAATATGGATAGTCTACTCGCAAGAATCTAATAAATGTCCAAAAGAGTGAAATATGAGATGGAGAAGTCCCATTGAAAAGGTAAATGATTTGTAGTAGGGGTCACATGATGTGTGACCACATGTTGTCTAATGACTGTGTCTCCAACAACACACAACCTTCCTAGACTTGTAGAAATACATCGCATGTAAGGGTATAATGATGTGTCTCAACCACTTAGGGAAAACCTGTGTGCCCCAAGATTTTTCCATTTTCTTGGGGATGTAAACATGTACCAGGAAATATACAAGTACCATCTTGTTCTCTTGTACTCCAAGAGTACACAACATGTCCCTCCAACATGGGTTCCGAACTGTGTGAATCTAGAATATGACATATCCACCAAGGGGGGTTCATGGTGTGTGGGACCAAATACAAATGGTGTGTGATCCTTATCTTCCTCGAAAACCTATCCACCATATATGGTTATGGATACACAGTGCGTGTTCTTAGACTACATATCGTGCAATATGGGTTTTCTATGAAACCTATGTTTCATATGGTTCCATTGATTCAGATAATGTTTCGTTATTTAAACCATTTGACCACTGGTTATCAGTTGTACATTTCATCATCTGATGATTCCTAGCCTCTAATGTCGAGAAAACAAATTCTAGCAATACCCATGAGGCCTAAAATGTTGCATGTAGCGCCTATAGTCATCTGACATAATATCTCATAGCATCATTAGTTCTTGGGTTCATAGTGTATCACTCGTATCCCACACTATTCCTCAATCCATCTACAAACCATTAATCTATCCATATTTATTATTTTCTCAATTAGTCTAGGTGTTGGGTCACTCTGGAACCTTCCCCTGGAAATTTTGAACAACAACTCTATCAACAAACTATGAATAATGTGATGAATAGAGAGTGTAAGAGAACTAGAATAATGTAAATCATTTAGTGGAAAAGGGTTCATGGAAAAAAATTAAATAATAGGGATTTGTAATAGAGATATCATGGTATAATGAAAATAAACTGATTAAGAAATTTGATTATCCAAACAGGATCATGTGAAGAGTTTAAAAACACAATAAAAATATAAAGAAAATGTTGAATCCATGATCAAACTATTAATTATGAGAGTAAACCACAATTGAAATTCCATTCATTGATTTAGATAAATAATTGGTGGAGAAAGTGTTTTCTAATTACATAAAAGACATACTATGTTCAAAACCTCTCTATCTACCTTGTCCAATCTTTGTTCATCATCTGATGATGATATTCCTACAAAGAAAATTCAAATCCCCTTAGATCTGTCTATTTTCATGTTGTTAACCATTGTAAAATTATTATAACGACATATTTATATAGAGAGGGTTTTTATAGGTTTATTAAATAAAATAATTAATTAATTCAATTAACACACCCACCAATGAATTTCTCAAAGGGCATCTAGCGCTGACTAACATTAGGGAATTCCTAAGGTAAAACCCTCATTCCTAATTCAACCATAGGCTTAGAATATTTATCCAATTATCTGATAAATATATACTATATTATATAAAAAAAATGTGTGCACATGATATTAATATATTTAATATTTTTATAATATCAATTTTTGGCACACCAAGCCTAGGAAAAATACATTTTATCAACTCATGGATCTAGAAATATATGTTATTATATATCGAGGCCTTACAAGGAATGAAAAAAGAATAATTATAGGTTAATTTGGGATAAAGAGGATTTATATTCATGTTTCTAGATTTTTATGGGGGTTCTGTGCCTAATAAACTGTAACCTAAAAGGAAAACTCACAATGTGAATTAAATCAAGGTAGTGGTAAAATGAAAATAAATGTATGCTCATCTGGTTTTGATTTTAAGGAGTCTAAGAATCGAACTAAATTCATGAATTTAAATGGAACACCTCACAAATTCTTATATCATGAATATGTGATTCATTAAGTGAATATGGGGAGTTCTATCTTATTTATAAATATCAAGGTCATATTGGGATCTTCTATTGTTATATTTTTTCCCTCAAACCATTGGTTTTTCTGATGTTTTTTTATATTAACTTCTAACAAATTTACTCATTCAATGATCTATGTAATTTTTAGTTTGATCATTGGAAATTGAAGGTGGGTTATACTCTTTATCACCTTGTTTTCTATTGTCATCCTTTTGGGGATTCACAATAATGATGTTATTTTGATCGGGGTGAGATTGGGAGGTGATTTTGACGATTTTTTTTAAAATTTAGGTTGATAAATTGTTTCATAGCATAGTATTCATTTAAGGGTAGATTTTCATTCCCTGTGAAGTGCATTCCAAATTAGAAAAATCATTTGTGGTATTAAATCCATATTGTCTCCCTATTTACATGATGATATGGGGGTTTCATGGTTCTTCTGTTTATTGGATAGATAGTAAATGTATTCTTAATCTAGATAATGAATTATCATGATATAAAATTATTGGGAATGGTGAGAAATCTCATTCTTTTAATATTATGATAATATTTCTAGTGAGTTTCTACATACTTGTTACCATTGAGAATATATTGATTATCAGGAGCCAAGCTTTTGTTATTGTAGAAATGAATGTTAGACTCTTTTTATGATGATTGTCTGATCTCACCCTAAATAGAAATATAAGAACATATAAATTTCTAATGAATTGGATTCCAATGGAAATCAAGAATTTGTGTCATGAAATCAATGATAAATAACGATGTAATGTATTAGTTAGGAAAAAATCCCTCAAGGTATCATTAAAGAATTTTTGAGGTGATTGTGTTTGCTGACAAAGTGGGACTCTGTTTTGTGTTTGTTGACAGAGCAAACCATGTCGTACAAATTTGTTGACAAAGGGGATTAAATTGTGGCATGTAGAGTTCAAGGGATATTGGTAATGATCCATGATTTATTAAAGAACGTCGACAGATGAATGATCGATCTGGAGGCGGTTCAAAAAAAGCAGATACAAGGTGACGATGTTTTCCAGAGTTTTCCAAATTTTTGGACCTCAAAATCATCAAATGGAGAAAAGTGTTTTTGGAAGAGGGACTAGCGTGCTGATGAATTTGAGGCTTCAAAAATTGCACACCACTTTTTTTTAAGATCATAACATCAAAATATGGAAAAGGAAAAAGGATATCCAATGTTTTAGGTTTGGTCGTGCAAGTGACTAGGGTGGTTGGACTTGCGCGCCGAGAGAAGACTTGCGTGCCAGCGCTCATGGTGTCCAAATGCCTATAAATATAGGTCGACCCCTCCTCATTCGGGGTGAGTTCAACACTTATAGAATATAAAATCTCCCGTTGTGTAGGTGTAGTTTTTGGGCAAGTGGTGGTGTGGTCGCGCATGTATAAAGATATTCAGATGTTGCACCCCAGTTGATAGTTGCGCACCCAAAGTTGTTTGGGTGAGAAATGATTGGAGTCTCCCAAGATTAGAATTCATGAAGGGGGTGTCATGCAGGTGGTTTGATTAAACTTGAGTGATAGGATTTTAATAAGTGTGACAGTTGATAGTTGCATGCCAAAATTGGTTTGGGAGTAAAAGGGTGTGAGTCGCGGAAGTTTAGAGTTGAAGAAGCGAGTGCCGCACAAGTGGTTGAGGTGAATTTTCACACCAGTTTGAATATGCACGCTGGGACTTGAACGCTGGCTTGGAGTAGGGAGCCATGTATAGTTGTAGTACGAGAATCATTTTTGGGATGTGTGAAAGCTAGAAGATTTCCCGAAACCTTCAGTGCCAATTGATATTCATCTACGGGTGAAATTTGGACTTCAACAGAGCATCTACATACAACAGAAGATGTATTAATTTTTGATAATGAAGATACCAACAGTTCTATGTACTGTGAGTGGATCTTTTTCAGAGTAGTGAGCAAAGAAAAAGGAAGAAGGTGATCTTCTCCAACGGTAGTGAGTTAGAGATAGAGAGAAATAGGGAGTGACCATTGGGAAATCAGTGAGATGACCCTAAACATTGTTAAGTAAGTGATCCTGGAAATAGAAGTGATTTATCCTGAAATTTGTAAATAGCAGTGTGTTTTTTGTGGATTTGGTACAGTGGCACATCGCTGTTGTATGCTACTTGGTCGTAGCCCAGTGAGGGTGAACCATCTAAAAATATATGTGTCTGCCTAGTTGTGTCCCTCCATTGCATTCAATTCATCACCATTAGATAAAGATAAAAATAAGTGATCCACATAAACAAACAGGATCATATAAAGTGACCGTAATAATAAAATGGTCATGATCTAGTGGAGCAGGAAGAATTTTGACAATGAATATCCATACCCTGGTTCACCCCCCCCCCCTCTCTGGGTATCTAGGCCCCTTTTGGTCCAAACAATTTGTATCAGAGGGAAGGTGGATTTAATCTGATTTGTTTGATGTGACTTGGTGTAGCGATTTGTGTGGTTAAATCAGTCTGCCCTTATCTTAGTTTTCCATGGAAAAGGGAAAACCATCACAGAAGAATCAAAAGTCAGGTAAAATTCCCCATTATGGAAGTGTCAACGGAAAGTGTGTGATTCAGTTAAAGGAAACAAGTAGTGAAAAAATAATGGTTTGGATGATTCATAAAAAATAAAATACTTACTCATTCAATTATGCTGAAGGAATGAGTGACAAACCGGATTTTCCAAGTGATTTTGGAACCAATGATGGTGAAGAAACTCCAAGAAGTCGAAAAGATATAGTTGACAAAAAGGAAAAGGAAGTGGATCAGAAATTGGATGAAGAGATGAAATGTAAATATATCTCGATCCATGTACTAGAAATTGAGGTCAACAAGATAATAGGATTAAATCAAAGGCTTATTGACGTGGCCACTGATCTAAGGGAGGATAATGATTCTCAAGTTGAAGAACTATAAAAATGTCTATTAAGAGAGAAAATCTCAAATCTGGTGTTAAGGGAAAGAATCAGGACCTTGATAAAATTGATAATTTTAAATCCATAAATGATGATCTTACTACACACCTATCTGAGCTAGTTCAGATGAATCAAATGCTACAACAATAGAATTCATTCTTCTCTGAATTTGTTGCTCAGGAAGAATTTAAAGTAAAGGATAAAGGTGGCAAGGTGGATAAGATGACATATGAAGTGGATGATGATGTGAGTAGAGGAAATATTTTCAAGAGAGAACTTGATGCCCAACTTGAATCAAGAGATAAAAAGATTCAGCAAATGGAAGAAGAAATAGAGTCAGTCAAGAATGAAATGGAGATATCTAAATCCAACGATAAGCCTATGTTGAAGGATGCACTGCACTTATTATTTGTTTATCCTTCAGTAGATAACAATGAAATGAAATCCAAATATGCTAAATTAGAGGAGAAGCATGAATGGATTGTATCATCCCAAAGGCCATCCATTTTTGGAAAATCTGGAATTGGATATGATGATATCACTCTTTTGCGAGATAAGAAAAGTGCAGTGAAAATCTCCAGGGATAAGAAAAACCATGTAGGTGATGGAAATAGACCTAAAAAGATTTTACATGAAGAAATGATCGCATTTGATATTTTTGTGGGACTCAGGGTCATACATATAGCTTCTGTTCAGAGGCACAGGAATACATCTCAAGCGGTGAAAATAGAAACATCACTAGATCTGAGAAGAAGAATATTTGTCCTGAGAAATCAGAAAGAAGATTCTCTCAAAGGAAAGAATTTTTTAGATGCTATTACTATGGAAGAATGGGGCACACTATGAGTATGTGTTAGGAATATCAGGATCTCAATGTCAGAGGAAGAACTCAATATGAATCAATATCTCGACAGAGAAATGATGAAATGAGGTATTCCTTTGAGGGTTCATGTTTTATATGTTCTAGTTATGGGAATTTGGCAAGACATTGCAGCAAGAAGAATGCAGTAAAGGAAAAGGAACATGAAAAGGGATCTCCACCACAGGATGTGTACAACAAAGAATCCTATACTGGAATACAACATGGTAAGATGAAAAATAGGTTTACAGTCTCATGGAAATCACAAAGTGCTAAAATAAAGGTGCATCAATCACCTTCTCCATCACAGTCACAAAAACACTTGTGGAGAGAATGTGAACAAACATGGAAGATTAAGGGGAAATCTACTCCAGCTATGAGAAATAAGAATGAATATTCAAAAGAGTATTCACCACCAGAGAAAAATAGTGTGGTGACTTGGAAATCTGATTAAAGAAAGATGAACAAATAATGCTTTGAAAAATTCAAATATAGTGTTCTGCAATGAGAAGTGGAGGAAAGAGAAAGACCCCTGCAATGGTGGAAGAATAAAGGGAAGGTGACATGTAGAGAGATTTATACTGAGAGAAGGAATAAATGGAAATGTAATTTTTGTGGAAAATAAAAGAAGAAAGTGTGTACAAGTGGGTTTAACCACCATGTTGTGAAAAATGCCAAGCCTGCAGAATCTATATATTAGAAAATGGCTCAGAATGTGGGTAAAGAATGCATAGTCATATATCCAACGTAGATAAAATTTTCTAGGAAGCTAGAAGAAGCAAGGAATTAGTGTGATGCTCTGCAAGAATGAATCAAAGGGTTGACCCAGCAGGATCAACCGCAATCCTCATCCTGAGGATTCCAGAATCACCCCTCTCCCTATGTGTATAAATTCTGTTAGCTAACGATTCATGTGTTTTAGTTTTTAGGGAGATACGATCCAAGGGGTTGTGGCATCTAAGATGTGAAGGGATCAGCTGATATGCTTCAGAGTTTCGATTGACTAAAATTAGGTACCAAGTTGTAGAAGAAAGTGAGAAGTATAACACAATTTAAAGTGATTATGTTATTAACTCTTTATATTGTTTCCTACACCGATTTTCAACACATTTGTCTTAGATATTTTGTTAATGGCTAAATTACATGTGGAAGATGAGTATAGATGATGCAGGAGAAGAAGAATGATTATGGGTCTAAAAGGTGGGACTAATCCCGGGAGGTGTTTCAAAACATTGGGAGAGAATTCAATATCATAATCAGATGCATGATCTATCAAAGAAAAAATTGGTTGCCCCCGCTAAGGTGTTGTCTATCGAGAGAAGTCATATTTCTGAAGAAGCTGAAAAAATCATGCATCTCATGCTTATCTATTTTAGTCTAACAATGTGGTATCAACTAACTTTTTTCAGGATACCAAGAAGCTATGAGAGGGTATCAACGATGTTTCCACAAGGAGATCAGAAATGTAGTTGAAAGAAATGAATTCATTGAACAATGAAACAATTACAAGTTTTCTGTTGAAAGTGAGGATGTGGTAAACGACTCAGGTGGAGTAGAAGTGGCAGTTGCAGACTTAGAAGAAGACACTGATGATGAACAAGAAAGTGTCATGTCCGTGTCTGCAGGGAAGCCAATGAGTCGAGCTAAAATTGATAGGCCGAATATCATTGGTGATCATATTGCTCTAGTTCAGAAAAGAAGAATGAAGTCACTGTAATAGAAATATTTCTTATCTCAGGTAGAGGTGAAATTCTCTACTGATGCAGTTGAAAATTAAAACTGGGTTCAGGCTATGAATGTCGAGCGTGATCAGATAGAAAAGAGCCAGATGTGGGAGATTGTTTCACGGCCAGTAGATAAGAATTTCATTGAGAATAAATTGGTCTATTAAAACAAGATGAATGAAGATGGCACTGTAGTTCGAAACAAAGCATGACTAGTGTGCAAAGGATACTCCCAGATAGAGGGAATAGATTTTTATGAGACATTTTCACTTATTACATGGCTGGAGACAATCAGAGTATTCCTAGCGATGGAAATGCAATGAAAGTTCAATGAATTCCACATGGATGTCAAATCTGCATTCATGAATTGGGTTCTAGAGGAGGAAGTGTATATTGAGTATCCATATGGTTTTCTCATTCATAAGGATGACTACAAGGTTTGCAGATTGAAGAAGGCATTGTATGGGATGAAACAAGAACCAAGAGCATGGTACTCAAGGCTTCATCAGTACTTGTAGAATCTTGGTTTCTAGCATGGGGGAGTTGATTAAAATTTCTATTTCAGCAATGACAGCAATCAATGTATGATGGTGTTGGTTTATGTCAATGACATAATATTTGTTGGATCAGATGAATTTCAGTGCAAACAGTTTTCCAAATTTATGAAAAGTGAGTTTAAAATGTCAATGATTTGAGAGCTAACATTTTTCCTTGGTCTACAGGTGACACAAGGAAGGAATGGAACATTCATTTCTCAATACAAATATGACAATGAGGTTTTGAAAAAGTTTGGAATAGAGAATTCCATGGAGATGAAGACTCCAGTTGCTACCCAGATGAATCTATCCAATGATAAGGACGACATGGTAGTTAATATCATTGAATACAGGAAAATAATGGGATGTTTTTGGTACTTGACCTCAACAAGTCATGAAATTGTTTTCGCCACATGCCAAGCAATGAGATATCAGTGTAATCCCAAGGGAAGCCATATAATTGTAGTGAAAATAATACTTCGGTATATCAAGGTAACAATGGACTTCAGATTGACATATAATGACAAATCTTAGATAGAATTATTGAGATATACTGATACAGACTGGGCCGGTTCAGAAGATGATATGAAATCAATGACAGGTGGTGCTATCTATGTAGGTGGATTGTGTATTTCTAGGCTACGAAAGAAGAAATATCATATTTCATTGAGCACCATAGAGGCTAAATATATTACGACCACTGAAGAATGAACACAGTTATTGTGGATAAAGCAATAGCTTAATGATATGGGAGTTGAAGTGAAGTCTCTGATCGGAATCCAATGCGATAACTCAAGTGATATAAATATTAGAAAAAATCTCGTCCATCATTCAAGGACAAAGCACATTGAGATAAAGTATCATTTTATCAAGAAGAAAGTTGTGCAGTGGATCATGAAGTTGGAGTATGTGCCTATAGAACAACATGTTGCAGACATCCTAACAAAGGTATTACCCAAGGAAGATTTTTAGCGGCATCGACTAGCTCTTGGAGTTCAATATATTCCTCACACTTGAAAGATTTTGTATGTGGAACGCCCCTCTCCTCGGGGTATGGGGTATTTTTATCTACTTAACCGATCTATGTTCTATCCTATGTTGCAGCCACAAAGGGGTTACCTTTGGGTTTGTTGACAAAGGGAGAGAAATAGTGACTCCTCAAGTGGAAGAAACTGTCATTAAGGGCGAAAATGTCTTAGTACAATACATGGGGAGAAGATTACAGGTAGCGCAACGACATAGGGGGTAGCAATGAGATAGGGGGAGTGTTTTTAATTCTAATGATGCTAGAGGTGATCGATCAATGAATAGATATCATGACAGCTGAGGATTGTGATAAAAGAAGAAGAGTGGTGTTGAAATGCTGTAAGAATATTTCCAAAAATTGGAATCAGTTTGGTATCGATAGTGGGTGTCAGAGTTGAAGTGATTCATTGATGAAATTTTCATTTACTCATGTTTCTCACGCCGAGCATTGCTCATGTGGGCTTAGAGTATGTGTTGAGAAAATCCTTGATCGCTATCAGAATCGCAATAGGCAACTGTTGAATGAAGAATTAACGATGTATCTTTTTATTAAAGAGTTTTCAACAAACCCAAAGGGGGATATTGTGGGGAAAGAATCTCTCAAGGAATCATTGAATCTATTTTGAGGTTATTGTGTTTGTTGACAAAGTGGGACTCTGTGTTGTGTTTGTTGATGGGGAAAAAATGTCGTACAACTTTTTTGACAATGGTGATTTCATTGTGGCATGTCAAATTCAAGGGATGTTGTTAAAGATAAATGATTAATTAAAGAACATAGATAGAGGAATGATCGATCTGGAGGTGGTTCAAAAAGAGAAGATACAAGGTGACCCAATTTTCTAGTGCCGGCCTAATTTTTGAACCTCAAAATCGACAAATGGAGAAAAGTTTTTTTGGTAAAGGCACTTGTGTGCCGGTGTCTTGGAGGCTTGGAAACATGCACACCACTTGTTTTTCCAGATCATAACATCAAAATATGGCAATGGAAAAAGGGGTGCCCAAGTTTTAGGTTTGGTCGTGCAAGTGACTAGGGTGACAGAGATTAGGGCGGCTAGACTTGCGCACTGAGTGAAGACTTGTGCGCCGGCGCTCAGGGTGTCCAAATGCCTATAAATAGAGGTTGAACCCTCCTAATTCGGGTTGAGTTCAACACTTAGAGAAAATTATTGTTGACCTCACCTATTTGGATAATCCCAATTATGCTTTCACATAATTTGATAATCCCAAATAGTTTGTATATATATATATATATTAATTCTTTTAATATATGATCATGTTGATAAAAATATTCAAATAGTCATTGAAATATGTTTATCAATGTTTATCTATGTTTATAGGAGTTTTGGAATTAATCCTAACTCAATCAGATATGTTTTGAATAAAGCAGATACGTAAAGTCACTAATCTTCTTATAGCTACTGATACAGATCTACATGTACTTAGTCTACTGATAGACATAGTCTACCGATAAACAATGGTTAATGATAGACTGAATAGATAGAGTCACCGATACGAAGAGCTATCGATATATGTAAATCTACCGATACAGACAACTACCGATAGAAGCTACTGATAGAAGCTACCGACAGATGCTAACCGATAGAATAAGTATTCCAGTTTGCATAAGTCTTCCGATATACACTTCATTGGTACAGAACTGAGCTACCTATATTCACATACTAAAAGTTTACTAATACAAGATACTGTTACACTAGAGTAACCGACAGATTAATTCTACTGATATACAGAGTCACCGATACAGAATGATGCTACCGATACAAATCAGAGCTACTGATAGACCAAGAGCTACCAATAGAAGGAGTCATCGGTATATAGATCTACTGATAAAAAATCAAACAACAACAGATACAAGGAGCTACTGATACATGATCAAATATTTACATATATAAGATCAAATAGCTACCGATACAAGGAGCTATCGGTATATGATCAAAGAGCTATCGATAGAAGGTCACTGGTACATAAAGTCAACTGCTACCAAAAGAAGGCTAATAATGAATGACTGACCAGTAAAACTCTAAACTCTCAATATTATTTAATTATTATGAAACAGTTATATTTGATGTTTTTAAAGAAATTAATGTTATTTAATGATAGTTGTTGGCATGTCAAGGAACCGTACCTAGTACCCATGAAAAAGGTAATCATTCTTTTTATCGGAGCTGAAAGCTATAAAAGGAAGGAAAAAGGCAGTGTAGAATCATGAGAATTAAGAAACTAAGAAGGCGCGTGATGTCACGACCCGTCCTCGGGGCCCGTGCCGTGACTACCCCAAGCCCGCCTTCCATAGGCCAGAGGGCTGGCGACTAGAACCAAGGCGTAAATCCCGAAAAAAGGGGAAGGCATTGCCTTTGAAAAGTAAACAAGCACCACAGAGTAAGAAAGAGGAAAAGTAAACAGTAAGTAAAAACTGTACAAGCTGTGCTGAAAGAAAAAGGGACCGGAAATACAAGCCCAATTGTAAAGTACAACTGAAAGGGGAAAACAGCAACTGAAAAGAAAAGCCGCAGCGTTGAGCCGTCCTCTGGAAGTCCCACCTGAAGGGTGGGTACAGATAGCCTCCACTGCTCCTCGGGTCCACCTGATCGCTCCGAGTACGTCCCGCCCAGTGGTCCACCTCCAGGTACTCTCCTGCTCCGCACGCCTCCACCACGATCAGCGCTGTCCGTCGTCTGCAACCAACACAACGTAGTGCGTGCATAGCCTGTGCAGAGGTGAGTATAAGTTACTCAGTAGGGACCAAGAGCCCCCCGAAGGTCTCCCGAAATCCACAAAGGATAATCCACAATGGAAAGATACAATCACGAAGTAACATCTGAAACGACTTAGGAATATGACCATACATATACCTAAGTCATCAATTCCCATTCAGCTCCAACGTCTGAGCCCAAGCACAACCCAGTCCACACAGGAAAGCAACGTATACCCACACAGGATAGCACAACACAATACACAAAGGAGAGTAAACAGTAATCCACATAGGATAGCTCAACACAATCCACAAAGGAGAGTAAACAGGATTCAGCTCACACATGTATATTTCTTCAAATGACGATAGAGATGATCAGATGTAGCCACTGATTCATCTAATCCGTCGGACCCAGAAAGGGTCGGAAGGTACTAACCCCCCGCAATGACCCACAAAGGATCGATCATGAAGTTGGACCCAAAGCTATTGGGAAACTCCTTCTCCATCAAGTACAGTGGTTATGCCCCTACAACCAAGTGCTCCTCCGTCGTGGGTCTGCCGCTACAACCAAGCGCTCCCATGGGCCGCTACAACCAAGTGCTCATCCATCGTGGGTCTGCCGCTACAACCAAGAGCACCTCTGTCGTGGGTCTGCCGCTACAACCAAGCGCTCCCCTGTGCGGCTACAACCAAGCGCAAGTGTCGTGGGTCTGCCGATACAACCAAGCACTCCCCTGTGCCGCTACAACCAACCGCACCTCTGTCATGGGTCTGCCGCTACAACCAAGCGCTCCCCTGTGCCGCTACAACCAAGAGCACCTCTATCGTGGGTCTGCCGCTACAACCAAGCGCTCCCCTGTGCCGCTACAACCAAGCGCACCTCTGTCGTGGGTCTGCCGCTACAACCAAGAGCTCCCCACTAGGCTATCCGTAACACACCGAGTCATATGATCAGCAGTCATCAAATCTCAACCGGCTCTAGGGTTCCGCACACAGCATGCTCATTCCGGGAGGGTCCACTCCATTAGAAAAAATGTCGATGCATCAACCGACATGCAATGCGGAGTTGATGTATCCCAAGGTGTACTGTAGTGGTCACTTCCGAAGACACAGAGGATTTCCGTACTGTTCTCGTCATCGTCGTAGTCGAATCCACTGAGGATCTCTGTATAGTCGTCGTCGTCGAAGTCGCAGCCAGCACTAGGGTTCCCGCACACAGCAAGCTCGTTCAGGAGGGTCCGCTCCATGAGCCGAGAGGCTGATACATCAACTGACACAAAGTCCGATGTTAATTTATTCAAAAGTTCCGTATCGCCAACAGGAACTCAACGTCGCAGACGGCGCGTCAATCGGACGCTCGGTCTGAGAGTTATTGGCTTTTTCGTTCCAGGGGCCCGGTTGGTTTTAAGACAAAACCAACCCGACCGCACTCCACCTTCTTCCAAACCTCGGGTGGAGTGAGCCAAAAGATCCATCTCACTTAGAGGAATCCACCAAAGTTGATGGCACGTCAATCGGACGTCCGTAGCTCAAGATATGAGCGTTTCCGCTCCGAGGGGCCGGTTGGTTTCATGTACGAACCAACCCGGACAAACCCAAAGTAATCTGAAACCTTGAGTGCGATATAACGAAATGACCGTCTCGATCCAAGGATTGTGTTACCGCTGACGGCGCATCATTTGGAGGCCCGTAACTCATGTTACGAGCATTTGACCGAAACTGTCCGAAGACGGGGGGTCCGGGCCCGGGCCGACCCCCCACCCCCCCCCCCCCGGGTCAGCCGAACCGGGTCGGACCCGGCCGGACCCGGCCCGGCTCGGCCGAGCGGCCGAGCGACGCGGGGGGGAGACACCGCCCCCGCCTGACACCCCCGCGGCACCCGCGGGGTGTCGCCCTAGACGACCCGAGCGACGCGGGGGGGGGGGGGGAGCCGCCACCCCCGTGTGACAACCCCGCGACACCTGCAGGGTGTCGCCCTGGACAGCCGGACGCGGCTTCAGCCGCGTCCAGCGCGCGCCGGACCCGCGCAGCCGCGGGTCAGCGGGCGCCGCCGCCGGCTTCCGCGGGCCACCGGAGTCGCTCCGGTGGTCCGATTCCGTTCCCGTCTGCGCCGCTGCTGCTCCCGGGACTCGTTCTTCACTGCGGAACAATCAAACTTCCGTTGCAGTATGTTCCGTCGTCGCCCATGAAATCCGCACAACAATGAAGAACGAAGGAAGTTTGTCGGGCCGTGTTCGTTTGGCCCGCACCCTCCGCGTTAGAGATAAACAATGGGAGAAATATATTCAACACATGAAACAACAATTTTAATAGATTAAAATTGTTCTTATTGTACGGTTCTTCACTTTTAAAAGAAACGATCACGGGAAAAAGGAATTAATCACAACAACCCCTACCTCTTAGTCGTCGTCATACGCATGTTCTTCGCGGATTTGTTCGTCGCGGAAAGGAGGGGATCGTCGAGTCGTCGCGGAAGGGCGTCGCGTTGTCGTGGAATCCGGCCTTGAGTCGGCGAACTCAACGGACTAAGAAACAACAGATTTAATTTAATTATATAAAATTAAATCCGTGTTTTGTTAAAAGAAACACAAGGGAGATTTAAGAGAATACCGAAGTCTCTTACCTTAAACAGATGATCGAAGATTTTGTTGCGGAGGAAGAGACGTCTCAGAAGAACGTTGCAAGAAGGGAAAGTCGGCGTCGCGGAACATGGCGTCGCGTCGTCAACTTCCGCAGGTTCGGCGTTCTTCGTCGGAGGCCGGTGTTCTTCGCGTTCTTCGCATTCTTCGTGTTCTTCGCGAAGGAGGATGAAGGCTCAAGAACTCTGACAAAACCTCTCAACGAGTAATCCTCCAAAAAGACTTGTTGGTCTTATTTTATTATTACGCCAACAAACGAAAAAGGTAAGTAACGACCCATAAATTCGTTGAATTAATTCAACGAAAGAAACCGCCCATTTAATTCATTAAATAAACCAAACAATTAAATGGTGCGTTAAGGATTTAAGAAAATGCGTCAGTTGACATTTATAATGACTGGTTTTCGAGGTTGCGTTACTTAGCGGAAAGAAACGGAGCGGCTCGTGCGGGCCCCACCTCACAAATATCATATCAAGAGGGTAGGATATTTCTGGATAGCACCCTATCTGTTTCAACTCAGTTTAAGTGGCTTTTAAGTGGCTTAAGTGAAATAAAATAAAGTTTGTCGAACAAATTATTTTATTTTTTAAACTTTAAGCCCAAAAATTAAAAACCACACCCGAGAAAACGCAACTACGGAAGAGGCGTTTCTAAGCAAATACCGGCGCTGCGATTTCATCGATGCCCTCAGAATTCGATTCCGGGCACTGGTTCAAATGTTAGAAAAACCCGCTCGTCCGTTCACTGAACGTACCCGAGCCAAACTTCGGAAAATGATTCCGGGCACACTGGGCCTCAGAATCTGGTGCCGTTAGAAACTGCGTTCTTGTAAAATTCCAAACAAAATTAAGGAAAAAAATTTCCTTGAAATTTACGGGTCTTTACATTACTACCACCTCAGGGATTTACGTCCCCGTAAAGATACATCAAAAACAAGGGAAACAAATGTGGGTACTGAGCACGCATATGAGCCTCCCGCTCCAAAGTGCTCTCCTGGAGGTTCCCGTGCTGCCATCTGATGTGCACAAGAGGAATCGATCGCCCACGTAGGACCCGCTCCTGTCGATCCTCTATCTCCACTGGGACCTCCGCAAAAGTCACCCCATCATCCACGTCTATCTCCCCATAGTCAATGATGTGCGTCGGGTCATGCACGTACCTCCTCAACTGAGATACATGGAAGACGTCATGCACCCGGTGCAACTGAGGTGGTAGGGCCAGGTGATAAGCCACCTCGCCAACCCTGCTGAGGACCTGGAATGGTCCAATGAAGCGTGGAGACAACTTTCTGCCTCATCCAAATCTCTGCAAACCACGTCGAGGTGAGACACGCAAGAAGACGTGGTCACCATCCTAGAACTCTAATGGCCTCCGCCTCCTGTAAGCATAAGACTTCTACCGGCTCAGAGATGTCCTCAACCACTCCTAGATGACCTGGACCTTCTCTATCGTGGCCCGGACCATCTCTGGTCCCACAAGAGCTGCTATGATTTCTTCTTTGCCGATAAGAGAAATCTGGTCTCATCTCCTGGATGAACCACGTTCTTTGCCTAATACAGTCAATCCCGACATGGATGATACTAACCCATACCAGGGATGACGTCGTAAGGCCTCGACGCTACTACCAAGAGATTCGACCGCTACTCTCGTCTCTAAGGGTTGAGTCACACTATCGGCATCAGTGTGTGGTAACTGGGTCTCCTCCAGTAGGTAGCTCTCAAGTGAGGGTCAAGTCAACAATCTAAACTAGAACCTCTTAGTAACAACAGAAGAGAGGGAAGGGAAGTAAATGCCACAAGAAAAGGTGTCTTTTATTACTGCAGCTCAAGTAAAAAGACAGAAATCATCTACAAACATACATCAACAAAACTAGAAGTAACATGAACAAAGGTCTCTAGGTCTGGAGCTAGTCCCACTCCTGTCCATCTTCTCCCGGAGCTCCATGATCGTAGGCCCCAGCTGCCTAAAGCTAAGCTCTCCCATGTCCTCCTATCCCCTGCGGTCGGGGTGGACCTCCTGGTGGTGGTGGTGGCAACACCCTGAAGTGTCGTCCACCTCCAGCTGCACGGCCAGCTCCCCTGCCATGGTCGCCTGCTCCTTGCGGCCCGCCTTGATCGAACCTCTGCATCTGCCTGGGGGGCCCTTCGTCCATCTGCTGGTCATCCGTATGGCGGGTCGGACAGTCACAAGCCATGTGACCAATCCCGCCGCATGAGTAACACTTCCCTCTCATGGAAGGTCGTTGCCCACCCCGAGTGCCTCGCGCAAACGATCTAGAGTCATGCTGTCGACCACCTGTAGGTGTAGTCCTCTTGGACCCCTCAGTCATCTATCTACAGCCCGCTGCAGAAGACTCTTCTGCATGCCAGCAAGTGGTGGGTCCTCCTGCTGGAGACTGGTCAGCAAGGAAACTCTCCACTATGAGGGCTCGCTCCAACACCCCTGCCTAAGTCAGAATGTTGAGGGAGATCATCGAAGCCCTGATCTCATGCCTCAGTCCCTTCTCGAAGGTCCGGGCCCGGAAGAACGGGTCCCGTACCATATCTGTGGAGTAGCGCGAGAGATCAGTAAATCTTGCCGAGTACTGGGCCACGGTCATGCTGCCATGCCACAGCTGTAGTAGCTCCTGGATGCGCAGCGCTCGGAGGGTGTCTTGGACGAACTCAGAGCGGAAGATGCTCTCAATGTCCGTCCAGAGGAGAGATGTCTCGTCGTGCACCTGGAGCATCAAGCTCCACCATCTGCCTGCTGCCGCGTGTAGGAGCCTCGCAGCGAGGATCACCATGAGGTCTGCTGGTGTCCTCACTAATCTGAAAACCCGTACAACTGCCTCCATCCAGTCCTCGGCGGCCTGAGGGTCCTTTTCCCCACGGAACCTGGGTGGTCGCTGGCACTGGAACTCATGCAGTGCACTAAGGCGACGTGCATCGTCAGCGGCTGGGGCTGGTAGCATCGGTGACTCGGCGGGTATAGGTACTGCTGGTGCCTCAGCTGTCAAAGGGCCATGTACTGAGTCCTCGATGCTCGGTGGGCTCTCTCCATGCACATCGCTCGGAACCCTAGCTGGATACCGTCATGGGGCCATTCTGAAAAGGAAACAGGTGCGCCATGGTCAAAACAGTATACCTGGTGAGCTGACATAAAGTAATCACAAAGAAAACTTGAAACACACATGCAATCAATGTTTTTGTGCATTAAGTCAGAAATCAGAAGTCAGGGTCCTGGTGTACGGATACGTCGGTCGCCGCACCAACACTGGAATCTCTGGACTGATAACCACACCCAATAAGTTAAACACTATTGCTTCACATAGAAGAAATATCATATTCTGCGGTAGAACCAACCACCTCTGATACCAATTTGTCACAACCCATCCTCGGGGCCCGTGCCGTGACTACACCAAGCCCGCCTTCCATAGGCCAGGGGCTAGCGACTAGCACCAAGGCGTAAATCCTGGAAAAAAGGGGAAGACATTGCCTTTGAAAAGTAAACAAGCACCATAGAGTAAGAAAGCGGAAAATTAAACACTAAGTAAAAACTGTACAACCTGTGCTGAAAGAAAAAGGGGCCGGAAATACAAGCCCAACTGTAAAGTACAACTGAAAGGGGAAAACATCAACTGAAAAGAAAAGCCACAACGTCGAGCCATCCTCTGGAAGTCCCACCTGAAGGGTGGGTATAGATAGCCTCCACTGCTCCTCGGGTCCACCTGACCACTATGAGTACGTCCCGCCTAGTGGTCCACCTCTAGGTACTCTCCTGCTCCGCACGCCTCCACGAAGAACAGCGTTGTCCGTCGTCTGCAACCAACACAACATAGTGCGGGAATAGCCCGTACAGGGGTGAGTATAAGCTACTCAGTAGGGACCCCGAGGCCCCCGAATGTCTCCCGATATCCACAAAGGATAATCCAAAAAGGAAAGATACAATCACGAAGTAACATCTGACACGACTTAGGTATATGCCCATACATATACCTAAGTCATCAATTCCCGTTCGGCTCCAACGTCCGAGCCCAAGCACAACCCAGTCCACACAGGAAAGCAACGTATACCCACACAGGATAGCACAAAACAATCCAAAAAGGAGAGTAAACAGTAATCCATATAGGATAGCTCAACAAAATCCACAAAGGAGAGTAATCATGATTCAGCTCACACAGGTATACTTTTCAAATGACTATAGAGATGATCAGATGTAGCCACTGATTCATCTAATCCGTCGGACCCATAAATGGTCTGAAGGTACTAACCCCCCGCAATGACCCACATAGGATCGATCATGAAGTTGGACCCAAAGCTATTGGGAAACTCCTTCTCCATCAAGTACAGTGGTTATGCCACTACAACCAAGCGCTCCTCCGTCGTGGGTCTGCCGCTACAACCAAGCGCTCCCAGGGGCCGCTACAACCAAGCGCTCCTCCGTCGTGGGTCTTCCGCTACAACCAAGCGCACCTCTGTCATGGGTCTGCCACTACAACCATGCGCTCCCCTGTGCCAATACAACCAAGCGCACCTCTATTGTGGGTCTGCCGCTACAACCAAGCACTCCCCTGTGCCGCTACAACCAAGCGCACCTCTGTCGTGGGTCTGCCGCTACAACCAAGCGCTCCCCTGTGCTGCTACAACCAAACGCACCTCTATCGTGGGTCTGTCGCTACAACCAAGTGCTCCCCTGTGCCGCTACAACCAAGAGAACCTCTTTTGTGGGTCTTCCACTACAACCAAGCGCTCCCCACTAGGCTATCTGTAACACACCGAGTCATTCGATTAGAAGTCGTCAAATCTCAACCGGCTCTAGGGTTCCGCACACAGCATGCTCGTTCCGGGAGGGTCCACTCCACGAGAAAAAAGGTCGATGCATCAACCGACATGCTTTCTGGAGTTGATGTATCCCAAGGTGTACCGTAGTGGTCACTACGGAAGACACGAAGGATTTCTGTACTGTTCTCTTCGTCGTCGCAGTCGAATCCACTGAGGATCACTGTATAGTCGTCGTCGTCGAAGTCGCAGCCAGCACTAGGGTTCCCGCACACAGCAAGCTCGTTTGGGAGGGTCCGCTCCACGAGCCGAGAGGCTGATCCATCAACTGACACAATGTCCGAAGTTAATGTATCCAAAAGTTCCGTATCACCAACAGGAACTCAACGTCGCAGACGGCGCTTCAATCGGACACCCAGTCTGAGAGTTATTGGCTTTTTTGTTCTAGGGGCCTGGTTGGTTTTTAAGGAAAAACCAACCCGACCACACTCCACATGCTTCCAAACCTCGGGCTGAGTGAGCCAAAATATCCTTCTCACTTTGAGGAATCCACCAAAGCTAACGGAACATCAATCGGACGTCCGTAGCTCAAGATATGAGCGTTTCCGCTCCGAGGGCCCGGCTGGTTTCGTGTACGAACCATCCCGGACAAACCCAAAGTAATCCAAAACCTTGAGTGCGATATACCAAAACGACCGTCTCGATCCAAGGATCACGTTTCCACTGACGGCGCGTCGTTTGGAGGCATGTATCTCATGTTACGAGCATTTGACTGAAACGGTCCGAAGACTGGGGGTCCGGGCCCGGGCCGACCCGACCCTGGTCCGACCCGGCCGGACCCTGTCCGGCCCGGCCAGGTCGCGGCTCGGCCCGGCTCGGCCGAGCGACGCGGGGGGGGGGGGAGTCGCTGCCCCCGCGTGACACCCCGCGACACCCGCGGGGTGTCGCCCTAGACGACCCGAGCGACGCGGGGGGGAGTCGCCGCCCCCACGGGACAACCCTGAGGCACCCGAGGGGTGTTGCCCTGGACAGCCGGACGCGGCTTCAGCCGCGTCCCATGCGCGCCAGACCCACGCGGCCGCGGGTCAGCGGGCGCCACAGCCTCCGGCCAAAGCCACGACGGTTCTTCTGGCGGCGCGCCAGGGCACCGCCGCCTCTAGTCGTCGGCGCCGCCGCCGGCTTCCGCAGGCCACCGAAGTCGCTCCGGTGGTCCTATTCTGTTCCAGTCTATGCCACTGCTCCTCCCGGGACTCGTTCTTTACTACGGAACCATCAAACTTCCATTGCGGTACGTTCCGTCGTCGCCCGTCAAATCCTCACAACAATGAAGAATGACGGAAGGTTGTCGGGCCGTGTTCGTTTGGCCCGCACCCTCCGCGTTATAGATAAACAACGGGAGAAATATATTCAACACATGAAGCAAAAATTTTAATGGATTAAAATTGTTCTTATTGTCCGGTTCATCACTTTTAAAAGAAATGATCACGGGAAAAAAGAAATATTCACAACAACCCCTACCTCGTAGTCGTCGTCGTACGCACCTTCTTCACGGATCTGTTCGTCGCAGAAAGGAGGGGATCATCGCGTCGTCGCGGAAGGGCGTCGCATTGTCGCGGAATTCGGCATTGAGTCGGTGAACTCAACGGACCAAGAAACAATAGATTTAATTTAATTATATAAAATTAAATCCGTGTTTTGTTAAAAGAAACACAAGGGAGATTTAAGAGAATCCCAAAGTCTCTTACCTCAAACAGCTGATCGAAGATTTCGTTGCGGAGGAAGAGACGTCACAGAAGAACGTTGCAGGAAGGGAACGTCGGCGTCGCGGAACACGGCGTCGCGTCGTCGACTTCCACGGGTTCGGCGTTCTTCGTCGGAGGCCGGCGTTCTTCACGTTCTTCGCGTTCTTCGCATTATTCGCGTTCTTCGCGAAGGAGGATGACGGTTCAAGAACTCTGACAAAACCTCTCAACGAGTAATCCTCCAAAAAGACTTGTTGGTATTATTTTATTATTACGCCAGCAAACGAAAAAGGTAAGTAACGACCCTTCAATTCGTTGAATTAATTCAACGAAAGAAACCGCCCATTTAATTCATGAAATAAACCACCAAATTAAATTGTGCGTTAAGGATTTAAGAAAACACGTCAATTGACTTTCATAATGATGGGTTTTCGCGGGTGCGTTACTTAGTGGAAAGAAACGGCGGGGCTCATGCAGGCCCCATCTCACAAATATCCTACCAAGAGGGTAGGATATTTATGGATAACACCCTATCCGTTTCAACTAAGTTTAAGTGGCTTTCACGTGGCTTAAGTGAAATAAAATAAAGTTTGTCGAGCAAATTATTTTGTTTTTTAAACTTTAAGCCCAAAAATTAAAAACCACACCTGAGTAAACGCAACTCCAGAAGAGGCGTTTCTAAGCAAATAATGGCGCTGCGATTTCATCGGTGCCCTCAGAATCCGATTTCGGGCACTGGTTCAAAAGTTAGAAAAACCCGCTCGTCCGTTCACTGAACGTACCCGAGCCAAACTTCGGAAAATGATTTAGGGCACACCGGGCCTCAGAATCGGGTGCCGTCAGAAACTGCATTCTTGTAAAATTCCAAAACAAAATTAAGAAAAAAAATTTCCTTGAAATTTACGGGTATTTACACGTGAAGGGTGAAAAAGGAAAGGGATGATCATCATTGAAATGTGGTGCATTCACACAAAAGGAATAAGCTACATTCCTACTGGAATAGAACTGGACATACACAAAGCCACTCACTCCAGAGGAGAACACAAGTTGCATCTTGAGTGATGAACTACAATGAGCTCTTCATGAAATCAAGAAAAAGCTAAACCTGAAAATCAAGGAAGAAAACGACAATCTATTTTTCAAACAAAAACCGTAGATGGACTCAGAAGCATTTCTGATTAATCAAAAGAGTCCAGAGGAGCACTTCACATTACTTGATCATTACAAACTCTTATCTACTATCTTAGTGATTCTTTTATTTACATTTTGAGAGGTATGTATTCCCTGTATATTTCTTACACACATTGCCTCCTGTTCTAAACTGGAGGAATTATAAATCCTCACAAAAACATTCTATAACTCCTTTGTATCCCACTGTGAATAGTGGTAGAGGTCAAGTAATACATGGAAAGCCTGTGAGATGTTGGTTTTTTTCCCATGTAGAACTGTGGTAGAGGTCTTTGTACCTGGAAAGTGTTTTTCACTGCTTTTTACCCTGATATAAGGTGTGGAACAAATTTATATAAATTGTTTTAGAGGACTATGTTTTGGCTTGAGACTGAACCTCTTGGTTATATCTGATGTGAATTTTAGTTTAAAGTATAAAGTTTACTATATATATTTTATATTCCACTGCTAATTACTTTGAAATACAATTTGTTTTAAAGTTACATTGATAGTTAAATTAGCAAGTGTTTATAGTTATTATGAACCAGTAAGTCAGTTTCAAAAGTTAATTTAATTCTCTGATTAAATTAACTGAGACCTAATAAATCTTTGAGAAACTAATTGAACACTTACAATCTGTATAAATTCACTACAGTTTAACTTTTTTTAAAATATGGGGATTTTAATAGAAATATATTTAACAGAAATTTTAATTGGAACTCAATTCTCCCCCCTCTTGAGTATCCACTCCGACCAACATTTGGTATCAGAGGGTTGTTTTTATTAATACAGGATTTCAAAACACTCAGTTTTTCAATTGTGATTTTAGTTGTATCTTAAATATCTTAAATTTATATTAGTTCTAAATTTTATCTCTTTAAATATATTCTCTAAAATTTAGTTATGGACAATAGACTAGAAGGTGCTGCTACCAACCTGCCACCTTTCTTTAATGGTACAAATTATTCCTAGTGGAAACTTAAGATGAAAATTCACTTAGCGAGTATGGGATTTGATAACTAGACTACCATAGAAACTCAATATAAAATTCCAGAAACTGATAGTACTACCTGGGATGAACCTACCAATACTGCATACAATAATAATTGTAAAGATATGAATTTCCTATGTTGTACTCTAGGAGATGAATAGTTTAATAGATTATTATCTTGTTAAACTACCTTTGAAATTTGGGACACTTTGGCTATTTCCCATGAGGGAACAACCAATGTGAAAGGAATGAGGCTGAATACCAATACTATTAAATATGATAATTTTAAAATTAAGCATGATGAACCTATTTATGACATGTATCTCAGGTTGAATGAGATTGTTAATACTAGGAGCTCTCTTGGTAAAGCTGTTCCAGCAAAGGAAAAAATTATGAGAATATTAAGAAGTCTACGAGAATGATGGAGAGGCACATCTGTCTCCATAAGATAATTGTGTGATATAAGTTCACTACCGATTAAGGATCTTATTGGTAAGCTTATGATGTATGAAGAAGAAATCAAGGTGAATAAGGAAGATGATGATGAACCTAAAAGTAATTTAGTGGCTTTTAAGTCTACTTCCTCAAAGAGAAAAGAAAAGGGAAAAATACATGTACCTACTGAAATATCAACAAGTGAAAGTTCAGAATCTGATAGTGATGCTGAGATGGCTTAAATAGCCATAAGATTTAAGAAGTTCTATAGGAAGAAGAAATTCTTCAAAACATCAAACTGCAAAGGTAAATATGACAACAAAGGTCATTGGAAGAAGGATTGGAAGAAGCCTAATAAAGGTTATGATATTATCTGCTATGAGTTCAAATGGAAAGGACATGTTAAAATCGACTATCCAAAATTGAAGTTCATGAAGAAACATGACTAGAAGGACAGAAAGTATAAGAATTCAATGAATGCAACATGGAGTGATTTAGAAGACACTTCAAGTGATTCAGATTCTACTAAGGATGAAGATTCTCATAAATATAACATGTGTTTTATGACAAAAACATATGAGGTAACACTGGACCCTCCTACTTTAAATTCATATTATTTTGGAGTTGATTATGATTCGGAATCTGAAAATATTTCTAGTGAAGAATTAGTTGAATAATGTAATATGATAGGAGAAACATGTAATGAACTTAAGGAAAAATATAAGTCACTGAAGAAATAGCATGCTCTCACTGGAAATGTTAAATCATCCTTTGATATAGAAAAGGAAAAGAATGCTCAATAGCTTAAGGAAAATAATGAACTCAAAATATGTAATGAGTAAATGAGAATGGACTTAGAAGAGTTCACAAATGGAAAGAAAACTCTTACAAAAATTATAGGTAAACAAGTGGCACCAAAGTACACTACTGGTTTGGGATACCGACCTGGACAAACACAATTTACCAATATTATATTTATTCCTAAATCTGGACAAAATTCTGCTAGTTTTAGTTCTGAAAATTTGTATGCTTCAACTGGATATTCATATGGTTATCGACAAAATCGAGTTTATATTTCAAAATCTATTGATCCTGCAAATTATTTGAGACCCATAAGACAAATCTGGGTACCTCAAGCTTTGACTGTTGACCTGTCTGGACCCAAAAAAATCAGGGTACCAAAATCATTTTCCATCTAAACTTGTTTTGTAGGAGACATACTTAATGAGGTCTCACAAGAAGGTATGGTAGTTGGAAAGTGGATGTTCAAGGCACATGTATGGAGACTATTTATACTTTAAAATCATACTAAGGGTTGTTGGAGGCTATTTCACATCTGGTGATAATTCTAAATGAAAAATCATCGGCCTAGGCCAGATTGGTAACATTAATTCAGTTTTAATTTCTAATGGTTTATTTGTTGGACATAAATATAATCTGTTGAGTATTTCTCAGTTATGTGATGATGGTTTCAATGTTCTATTTGAAAAGGATTCTTGTAATGTAGTTAATTCGAAAAATGTTTTAGTATGTTTTTCTTTAAGAAATCAAAACGATTATGCTGTTGATTTGAATTATTTAGTCAAGAAAAATGTTACTTGTTTAAATGTTTTTCATAAAGAATCCAGGCTTTGCCACATAAGATTAGGACACTGAAAAATTTATTCACTTAGTAAACTAACTAGGAAGAACATTGTTAGAGACCTACATAAACTTGAATTACCAATTGACAAAGTTTTTAATCCCTATCAAAAGGGAAAGAAACATAATTCTCTTTAAAATCAAAGAACAATGTTTCAACTTCTCAAACACTCGTGTTAGTTCATATGGACTTATTTGGACATTCTAAAGTTTCTAGTGTAAATTGGAATCACTATGTATATGTCTTAGTAGATGACTTTTCTAGATATACATGGGTATACTTCTTACTCAAAAAAGTGAATCTTGTTCTTATTTTGTTAAATACTTAAAGTCTGTAGGGATCCTTAGTGGTATTAAGATTAAAATGCTAAGAAGTGATCATGGACATGAGTTTTAAAATCATGAGTTTGAGTCTTATTTCTCACATAATATCTATTGTCAAAACTTTTCTACACCTAGGACACCTCAATAGAATGGTGTAGTAGAAAGAAGAAATAGAACCCTTCAGGAAATTGCAAGAACCATGCTTAATGAGTATGACCTACCTGTTTAGTTTTGGTCTGAAGCTGTAAATTCAACTTGCTATATCATCAATAGGGTCTTGATTAGATCTGTTCTTAAGAATACCCCTTATAAACTATGGAAAAATAGGAAATCAAAAGCTAGTTTCTTTAGAGTCTTTGGTTGCAAAGTCTTTCTCCTCAATACCAAGGATAATATTGACAAGTTTGCTTCCAAAAGCAATGAAGGAATTTTTCTTGGATATTATTTAACTAGGAAAGTCTATAGAGTCTTTACTAAAACAAGAAAATGTTTGTATGAATTTGTTCATATCATGTTTCTTGAAACTGATCCACATAAACCCGAGTCTTCTCTTGAAAATCTTGATGAATATTTGACTATTCTTGACATTAATGATAAAACTAAAGAACCTGCTGTAAATTCATCCAGTTATGGACATATTCCAGAATATACATCAATATAACCCAAACTTAGAGAAGATCCGGAAATTTCTAGTCCTACATTTACTAGATCAACAAGGATTCCAAAGAATCATCCTTGGGAAGCTGTTGTTGGTAATCTTGATAGAAGGACACCGACTAGAGCTTCTCTAAGAAACCAGGTTGAACATCAAGACTTTGTTTCACAGCTAGAACCTAAAATATAAATGATACAATAAAGGATTAATATTGGGTAATTTATATGCAAGAGGAGTTAAATCAATTTGAAAGAAACAATGTCTGGGAATTAGTTGAAAGACCCAATGACACTTTGACAATTTGCACTAAATGGGTTTTTAGAAACAAAGTTGATGAGTCTGGAAATATAGTTAGAAACAAAGCTAGGTTAGTTTCACAAGGATATAGTCAAGAGGAAGGTATAGAATATGAGAAAACCTTTTCCCCTATAACTAGATTAGAAGCTATTAGGATCTTATGTACCTATGCTGCTCATCTGAATTTCATGTTATATCAAATGGATATCAAAAGTGATTTTCTAAATCGTTTTATAATTGAAGATGTTTTTGTTGAAAAACGACCTAGATTTACTAATCCTCATTTTCCAAATAAATTTCTCAAGCTATCTAATGCTTTATATGGTCTAAAAAATCTCCAAGAGCTTGGTATGATAGACTTAGTAATTTTCAAATTTTAAAAAGTTTTACTAAAGGGATTGTTGATCCAACTCTTTTTATTAAACGAATTTATAATGATGTTTTTATAGTACAAATCTATGTTGATGAAATTATTTTTGTATCTTCTAAACATTTTTTTTGTACTGAATTTTCAATGTATATGCAAAATGAATTTGAAATGAGTTTAATTGGAGAACTCAAATATTATCTTGGATTTAATGTTTTTCAAAATGAAAATGGTATTATTTTGAATTATTGTAAATATACAAAGGATATTTTAAAATGATTATGTTCTGATATTATTAAGGAAAATGATACTCCTATGAGTACTATCTGTAAATTGGATGTAGATGAAACTGGGAAACCAGTGGATCAAACCAATTACAAAGGTATGATTGGAAGCTTACTTTACTGTACTGCTAGTCGACCAGATATTATGTTTAGTGTGTGTATGATTGCAAGATTTCAATATAATCCAAAAGAATATCATTTTCTTGCGGTTAAAATAATTTTTAAGTATCTTAAACACAATTACAATTTATGTTTTTTTTACCAAAAAGGACAATCTTTTGAGCTAATGAGTTATTCAGATGCTGACTTTTCTGGCTGCAAGTTGGATAGAAAAAGAACATTTGGAACATGCCATTTATTAGGAAAATCCTAAGTATCTTGGAGTAGTAAGAAATAAAATTTTGTAGCTTTTTCTACTGCAGAAGCGGAGTATATAGATGCTGGTAGTTTCTGTGCACAAATTCTGTGGATGAAACACACTCTTTTGGACTATGGATAAGATTTTAAGCATGTTTCAATTAACTGTGATTACACTAGTGCAATAAACATTTCATAGAACCCTGTATCTCACTCTAGGACCAAACACATTGATGTATGGCACCACTTTCTGAGAGATCATTTCCAAAAAGAAGATATTACTCTTCAATTTATTGGTACTGAACATCAATTAGCTAACATTTTCCGCAAACCTTTGAGTTCGGATAGGTTAAGTTAAATTAGACCTGAGTTGGGGATGATTAAACTAGATATGTAAAAACCTCATTGATGTAAAAACCACACCGATGTACCTCACCAATGTAAAAACCTCACCGATGTAAAAACCATACTTATGTACCTCAACGATGTAAAACCTCATCGATGGACCTTACTGATTGGAATTCTCACTGATAAACCCTACCGATGAGTACACACTATTTTAAACTTCTGTCTGCCGCCAGAATCTGAATCATTTATACTTTATTTTAATTATTTATTTTATGATTCCTAAATGATAAAACTCAGTCCTAGTTACTTCTCAATCCACCGAGCCTCAAACCCTTTACCCACAAAGCTTAGCACCCGAATCTCTCGAAAACATTAAAACCCTCGAACCAGAGATGGAAAGATCCAAACACCCTACCATCAGAGGTGACATTGATGAGGTGAATTCAATGAAGCAGAAGATCCATCCAGAAGCTAGAAGTAGTATATGTTGAACCAAGTCGGGGAGACGACCAGTAAAACCTCATTTGCAAAATAGAGTTTTTATGATCGAAAAAGAGTTGTGCATTGAATGGTTGTTGGCTAGAAAATCATTAGTGCTCGATGTTCTGGAAGATCAAAAGTGGGTAGATTTCTTTTCTAACAATAATGGGTCCTACTATCTGATGCTAGTGAAACAATTTTATGAGATTGTGAACTTTGAGAAGTTAGAAGATGAGAACCGAGTGATTTATTTTTGTGAATGTAAAAGAGATATCTTTTTCATCTGTTGAGTGGGTTGAATGCCTGAAGGTTCCACACGAAGGTGTTTCATGATATTTCTTCAAAATAAACCACCTAAAAGTGATATATTCGACTATGAAACATCCCTAGAGGAGCTCACGGGTAGTGGAAATCAAAGATAAGTGGTGGCTACTGAAATGGATGGATAGAACAGATTGCTGTTGAAATTTTTTCATCATGTCTTAATACCAAGGGGATGGGACTTTGTGAATTTAAGATATCAAGATATCTATCTCCTATATCTTTGAAGACATTGTGTGAAAGTGAATATGTGCAGATTACTAATGTTTAAAATGGAGGACATGACCAGGCCAAATCAAAGACAAATGCCTTATTCTTTGCGAATTTGATCTCAGTGATGATCAAAGTGAAAGGGGTAGCTTAGTCTTAGGATGAGACAGTGGTAGTAATGAATAATTTTTGTATCACCAGAATAGTTTGAAAATATATGATGATAAATTGGATCCCATGGAGAGGATAATGGGTTAATGATGACAAGAAGGTGTATTATAAATTTAGTCCAGTGAATCATTCTTCAAGACCTAAGGATGTGAGGGTTCCAGGTCTAGGACATGATGAAGAAGAACTTGAGTACAATGTTGAGACTGATGAAGATGATAATTCTATGGCTGATGGAAGAGATCCAGAATTGCCCCCAAGTCCTACTACTGAATTTGTGTCCTCATAAAAAGAAGCTTTAGAAGAAGAACAAACTCCTGCTAGTGAGGAATACCAACCAGTTCCTGAGAATGAAGAAGAAAGGGAGAATGAATCTAAAGCATCCAATTCTTCTTACTTAAGTCTGAGTCCATTGATTGGAAGCTCAGTTGTGCCTGTTAAAGAAGTAGTGGGTGAGATGGAAGGACCAATGCCTAATCTAGAGGAGCCTCCTGCTATAGAGACCTGAAGCTTGACGTACATAGACATTACATTACTTTTGTGGAATACATAATACATATCAAAAACAGACACACAAGGACCGTAATAGTTTAGTGTCTTTGGAAACTCAGAACTTAATCTTTTAATCGTGGTGAACGATCTTCAACAACTCCCATAACCATCTTCCCCTTTTTGTTTCCTTACCTAAAACCTTTCTTTATTTCCTGGGGAAAATAAAACATAAAAAGGGAGAGATCAAATGATCAGTAAGGGAAAACATAGAGAACATAAAACAATCCATAAACATTTGAAAGCAAAAACATGAACATGAAATTTAAACATCAAAATCCTGAGCAATGAAATAAATCGTGGAAGTACGTGAGGCATATATCATAATGGAACATCAACCATGATAAAATATAATGGGAATAAAACATGTAATTGTGGAAACCATTCAGCACATGTTATGATTTCCGTAGTAGCCATGAAAATTCTCCCAAGATCGTCTTAGTGGACAAAGTCCCATTCTGAATCGAGTTCACTCCTCGTTTCAGTCCTGTAACACTGAACCAGATTAACTAACCATTCCAACCATGTCTATCACATGAGATATAAATCTTTTCCCAATGAATTTGAGGGAGATATAGGTCCCACCCATCTCATAATGAAATCATTATTACTTGTGCCACAAAATAAACATACATCATTCATAATATCCCAATTAATAAAATGGGTTTCATAAACAACATCCCATCATCACATAATCCATATAAAATAAATGGATATCATTTCATAATAATAAAAGTGAAACCATGTCAATCATAGAGACATGATACTTGAAACATACACATATGAAATAATTTCATCTTAGATGACAAATGGTTTTGATAAAACACTTGAAATGGATTCTTGAGGAAAATATCCTTTCTTCCTCAAAATCAATTTTTTTTCACAAAACGTCATGCAATTTTAAAAGAAATTTATTTTGTTTAAAATATTCAAGAAATATTTTGGAGGAAGCTTCATGAAAATAAGGCTTTATAAAACCGTAAAAGAAATCCTTTCATGTCGTATAAGTTAAAAAACATTCTCCTCATACTTTTGTCGGAAAAGTCAAAAAGTACCTCGTAACGTAAAAAAAAGAAATATTCCTTACATACCATGTAGTAAAAGACAAAATGGGTTAAAAGGGAATTAAACATACATATACACACTTTTAGAAAACATGGATTTGGATGATAACAATAACCCCGGTAAATAATTACAAATAAACAATCTCAGATAAGAAGGAGATTGGAATAATTATCCATTAACTTTGGTCCGATATGATTTGTATGGATCCGAACCTCCTATATAATGATTTAAATAATGTCATTAACTTATTACAGAATCATATTCATTGTTATGATATCATATATGGTTCTCTTATGACTTTATATAATCCGTTCTTTTGTAAATTCCATGTTAAAGAGCGTTTTGGGTAAAATCGTTTCATTTGTCATCCGTGTTTTGACTTGTAATTATTCATATGATTACTTAGATCATGATTAATTAATTATATAATATAAAAAATGATTTATTTATAATATATATTCAGAATATACATATATATAATAGATCAATAAATGGAAAGAAATACATCGTTCATGGAGACGGTAGGCCATACATACGCATGAACGTTGTTTTCGTTTCCTCATTGAATTGAATGGAATTAATTGGATGACATAAATATATATATAAATAAATTCAGTATCATTATTATGTCATATATTTCATGATTACTTTTTATATATACTTTATAATCATTCATGAATTGTTAATCAATGAGCATGAATCCCATCGCGTCGTGGAGACGGTAGTCCATACGTACGCACGAGCGATGATATCGTTCCCATAATTATTGAATTGAATTGGAGTGGAAGATAGAATATATAAGAATCAGTATGATGTTATAATAACTATTTATAGTTATTCTTTACAACATTATACCCATCCAAGTAAGGTGGTGTCAGAAAAACAGATTACACCACGGCGTGGAGACGGAATTCCGTACGTACGCACGCGCGGGGATTTCGTTTTCCGTAGGATGGATTGAAGGTGAAATGGGGTTGTTTAATATTTATAATAACATATAAGTAAATTAGTGATACTTATTTTATTACTTTATAATGAAAAAACTAAATAATAAGAAGTTGAAGAAGAAATAAGCTTGAAAGAATTGGTAGAAGAGATTACCTCTTCTTCGACACACCTCATTTAAACTTCTTCTTAGGGCACTAGGGATGGCCTTTTGTGAATACCAATACCTCTATAAGGTTTATAGGGAAGTGGGAAAGTGAAATGGGCAGATTCTTGCCGAGATTCAAGGCTCAAAATGGTGTGAGGAAGAGAAGGAGGAGGTTCCCTTTTATAAGGGAGGAGAGGGGCACATTTGGAATCCTCAAAAATATTAGTTTAATATAAATTAAAACCCCACATAAAAACCTCCAAAAATAACTCAATTAGAATATTATATTATATAGGGTTGTAATATCATCAACTAATAAAATTTAGACATGTTTTGATCTTATTTTAAACATTATCATTTTGATTTATCCTTATTTAATCTATATAAGTTTATTCGTGGTAATAAAATTCTAAATTTTAAATGGTTATAAATAATCACTTATGTGTTGTTAATATTCCATAATTATATACTTTATGACATTTTCAACTATATAAATTTCAATTTATAATTTTTAAATATTTTTGTGATTTTTAAACAATTTAATAATTTGTTATTATTATAAAATAACAGTAGTGTCAATGTTGACACTATTCATTTATTTGAATTTAAACAAACTCCAAACAGAGGATATATTCGAAATAAAATATTTAATAGATTTATAACATGTCAAATTTGCCTATAAAATTCGTAGAGCACATTAAAGAGTTCATATAATATTTATTTTAATATTTTTATTACCATTTATTTGTTATATCTATTAATAAAATAATTAGTACCACATTTTTGTATAATTATTTAATATACTTATTTGTTGCATAAAAATTAAAAATAAAATCCTATGATAAATATAAATATCAAATATTTTATAATAATAATTTTACTCACATTTATCATCTTAAAATAACAACAAGTAAATTTTTATATTTATTAAATTATGAAGTTGACAACTTTGGAATCATTTAAAATAAAATATTGTAAGTTTCATAATCACCTTAATAAGGATCCAAATGGTCAAAAATTCGGCCATTGTATGATTAGGGTTTATATATACACTACTAATAAGTGTTTTGCAGATTTTTGGGAATTTTGATACGTATTACTATTTCAATAAAAACTATATTATTTATTTTTCTCTAAATAAATAATTCCTCCATCATTAATGTATAACATAATAAGGTAATTAAATAACTCTTAAAAATTACAAATAAATCCCCATGATAAAGAAAAACATTTTATCTCTCAAATGAGTATTTATAACTGAATTTATATTCTGTATAGACTTATATTAAAAATACTTTAATTATTAATGTGGAGTGAGACATATTTCACTTTCCTTTATATAAGATAAACTAAAGGTCTTAATCACCTCCAACTGGGTTCCAATGGATTCCATTTCGATCGAAATATTCCTTAAGACAAAATATAAGCATCCAATTATATTAAGACAAGTGTTAGGGTAATTTTATAATATTATATTTACCCTTAACTACCCGATTTATCTTTTACCATGGTAAATAAAATTTACCGTGGTTACTATTCATAATGCCCAAAAATAAAAAGTAGAGTATTAACACAATTTGGACCCACTGATTCCAAATATGGAATCCATTTTTCTAAATTCAATACACAAATGTTTCAGAAATTAATTCTAAATTAATCACGTTGTTAAGAAAACGTGTTTTAAAAGTTATAACATAGCAAAAGATTGAAATGTTTTTACCTATGAATTCAATGTAAAATTAATGATAATTAAATAAATTATATTAAATGGTTAAAATTTATTATATTTATACTTTAAAACCATTCAACATTATAATTTAACCATATAAATTATTGCGATGAAAAAAGATGTTTTTAATTAATATATAGCGTGCTTTTACTATTCATGAAAATATGAAAGTTAACAGAATAATATGAAAAATTTATAAAAACTAAATTTTTATTTATTGATTTCAAAGAAGAATTTTATTTTGTCAAATTTAACTTATAAACATGTCAAAACTAGATTTAAAGTGGGTGAGCCATCAAAAGGTGGCCAAACTGCATTTTTTGAAAAATACTTATTTTACCTGAAAATTTTATTTTGTTCTTATACCATGTTCTAGAAAATGTGTAAGATGAATAATAATTTTATAAAATTATAAATATAGTCAATATTATTTATAACACCTATTTCATAATAAGATTATAACAATATATCATTGTTTATTAAAACCCGGTATTGCGTACAACACACGCTATCGAGGAAGGTCGCGATTGCGTGTAATGCAAGCCATGTCCGGGATGCGTGTAGTGCATGACTCTTTTGTTGTTGCATATAACAAAATACATTGAATATATATATATATATATACTCAATGTTTCATAGAATAACTACTATCAAACCAACATGAAATTGTGTGTAACACGATCCAAGATTAGTTTTGCGTATACTGCAAGCTAATACGGTGTTGCGTATAGCGCAAGATAATCATGGTGTAGCGTACAATAGAAGATATGAAAGAAATTAAAATGAATATATCATATGACATCTCAGGTTTTTACATTCTACCCCCTTAAAATGAATTTCTCCCTCGAAATTCGTCGGTGTAAAAAATCATTTACTATTCATGTAAACCAACACCGTAAAAAGGAATACTAAAACATAATTTTAAAAACTAAAGTATGAAATATAATGATTACCCAAAGTAAATAATAATTGGGATTACATATAGGAGAACATAGGTGAAAATATGGATATGGAAAATAAATCTAAACATCAAGTCCTGATGGAGAGTGGTAGAGAACATGGCTATGAAAAAGCCAACAATCACAAAGCCATAAATTTGTGATGATCTAAGGTAACATCTGATTCATAGGATATAAGGACACTGGGACAACATTTTTTTGAATTAAAGATCATTTCCTTAATGTTTAAGTAATTGGAATTAGAAGAAATACGTTCTTGATTTTGGTACCGTCTCACCGTTGGTCGTTCCTTGGACAATTTCAACATCATCTCTTAAAGAAATGAAGTTTAATTTTTCATTCATGAAGTGTTAGAAGATCATATGATAGAATTCCAGGTCATTCCATCTGTCTCAAACAAAAAGTTTGCAAAAGTTATCAAATATACATAAGTCCTTCTATAGTGATATTAATTGTATATAAATCCAAAAATGGACTTATACTTCATCTATCATACCGCTTAATTAAATAAAACTAGTTTCTACTAACCAGGGACTTTATGTAGGCCAGTGGTAGGTTATAAAGGCCAGTCGCACTTCGGTTGTGGGTTCGATTCCCACAGCCTTGTCCGACGCGATGGGTTTTCGCCCGTCCTGCTGGTTGTCCTTTTTTTTCTAAAAATACATTATTATAACATTCCATAAATAATATCGAAAAGGTTCAAGCCTTAAACAATACTTAATTATGTCCAACAGAATCCATTCTAATCTTTAGGCTTATCCAAAATACTGCTGTCCAATCTCATATTCTAGTGAAAACGATTACCAGAGAGATCATATAACAAGCATGTTAATACCATCGTTGACACCCATATATCATAAGATTTGTCTTTTTGGTCACATTCCAAACATTCGAAGGCCTTAATCATGTATTCTCTTGAAAAAAATGAATACCCATTGAACCTTAGTGAAAACAAGAATGTAGTTAAAAGTTAACACTTTCCACATACCAAAATCCTCAATGTTCTATATACTCAAACCATGATATCACTTAGTCCTTATATCAATCATCACCTCATGAATACTATCAAACAACTAATTATCCTCTTATCCTTTCATTAGGCACATATCATCTACCTTCCAATTTTTTTGAATTCCTTTCATGGTTACCAGTACCATTCAACATATACGTTCAAATACATTAGGAATAAAAATAGTTTAACAATCCTTAGATGATTCTTTATTCCATAGTACCATACATTATTCTTTATAAACATACAATCATTCCACTAACTTCTTAAACCACTGACTGAGCTTCATCATTTCTTTCATCTCATATTTCATTTTTAGTCTCTTCATCATCATCCACAAAAATACTACTCATATGACCATGATGATTCTCTTCATGAGATTTTCCCTTAGGGAATTGGTTTTCATAATTTCCATACATTCCACATTTAAAACATCTAATCACTGTTGATGTCGTAGAAATACCATTATCTTTGTCCATGGTGTTAACTGAACCTTTTCCTTTGCACTTACTGGCTTTGTGTCATTCTTTTCCACACCCAAAGAATCTTCCAGTTCCTTTGAAACAATCTCCTCGATGCCTCTTCCCACATGATTTACATGAGGGAAATTGAACTTTCTTTCCTCTATGATCATCATGAAACTCCATCTTTCTCTTATTATCTGAGTTGGGAAACTTACTAAAGTTGAGATTATTGATCATATTATGAGATTTCCGATTGGGCATAATAATGATGTTTGGACTTCCAATTCCCATTTCATTTGGGTGCTCATGAATAATATCATTCCATTGTCCGCCATATCCTCCATTATCATGAATCTTCATGTTTCCAGCCAATTTCTAAAACCCAAAAAGAATAGTGTGATAGGCAAAAATCATGCTAGGGAAAAAAACATAGTAAAATGGGAGTACCCTCAATATCTAACATCTTAGGTTAAATTCTAATATCATTACTGTAGTTCTAGGACTATATCCTATACGTATACTTATCCTTAGGGACATACCTATACATACCTTATAAATACCTCTTGGGATCTCCCTAACATTTTCGCATCCTAGTTTCCAAAGGTTAACTAATCCTTTCCTCTGATACCAACTGTAGAGACCCAAAGCTTGACGTACATGGACATTACATTACTTTTTCGGAATAGTTCATACATATCAAAAACAGGCACACAAGGACCGTAATAGTTTAGTGTCTTTTGAAACTCGGAACGTAATCTTCTTATCGTGGTGAAAGATCTTCAACAACTCCCATACCGATCTTCCCCTTTTTGTTTCCTTACCTAAAAACATTATTTATTTCCTGGGGAAAATAAAACATAAAAAGGGTGAGCTCAAATGCTCATTAATGGAAAACATAGAGAACATAAAACAATACATAAACATTTGAATGAAAAAACATGAACATGAAATTTAAACATCAAAATCTTGAGCAAAGACACAAATCGTGGAAGTACGTAAGGCATATATCATAATGGAACATCAACCATGATAAAATATAATGGGAATAAAACATGTAATTGTTGAAACCATTCAGCACATGTTATGATTTCCATAGTAGCTAAGGCATTGCTGCCAAGACCATCTTAGTGGACAACGTCCCTTTCTGAATCGAGTTCACTCCTCGTTTCAGTCCTGTAAAACTGAACTGGATTAACTTACCATTTAAACCATGTATATCTCATGAGATATTAATCTTTACCTGATACATTGGTGGGAGATATAGGTCCCAACCATCTCATAATTAAATCATTCTTACATGTTCCACAAAATAAACATACATCATTCATAATAACCCAATAAATAAATTTGGTTTCATAAGCATCATCCCATCATCACATAATCCATATAAAAGAAATGGATATAATTTCATAATAAGAAAAGTGAAACCATGTAAATCATAGAGACATTATACTTCAAACATACACATATTAAATAATGTCATCTTAGATGAAAAATGGTTTTGATAAAACACTTGAAATGAATTCTTGAAGAAAATATCCTTTCTTCTTCAAAATCAATTTCTTTTCAAAAAACATCATGCAATTTTAAAAGAAATTTTTATGTTTAAAAGAGTCATGAAATCTTTTGGATGAAGCTTCATGAAAATAAGGCTTTATAAAACCGTAAAAAAAATCCTATCATGCCATATAAGTTAAAAAACATTCTCCTCATACTTTTGTCGGAAAAGTTAAAAAAGTACCTCGTAACATAAAAAAAGAAATATTCCTAACATACCACGTAGTAAAAGACAAAATGGGTAAAAAGGAAATCAAACATACATAAAAACACTTTTATAAAACATAGACTTGGATGATAACACTAACCCCAATAAATACTTAAGAATAAACAATCTCAGATAAGAATGAGATTGGAATAGTTATCCCTTACCTTATGTTCGATATGCTTCGTATAGATCTGAACCTCCTGTATAGTGATTTAAATAATGTCATTGACTTATTAAAGAATCATATTCATTATTATGATATTGTATATGGTTCTCTTATGAATTTATATTACCCGTTCTTTTGTAAATTCCATGTTAAAGAGCGTTTTGGGTAAAATCGTTTCATTTGTCATCTGTGTTTTGACTTGTAATTATTCATATGATTACTTAGATCATGATTACTTAATTACAGAATATAAAACATGATTTATATATAATATATATTCAGAAAACACATAAATATATATAATAGGTCGATAAATGGAAAGAAATATACCGTTCATGGAGACTGTATGTCATACGTATGCATGAATGTTGTTTTCGTTTCCTCATTGAATTGAATGGAATTAATTGGATGACATACATATATATATAAATAAATCAAGTATCATTATTATTTCATATATTTAATTATTACTTGTTATATATACTTTATAATCATTCATGAATGGTTAATCATTGAGAATGAATCTCATCGCGTCGTGGAGACGGTAGTCCGTACATACGCACGAGCGATGATATCGTTCCCATAATTATTGAATTGAATTGGATCAGAAGATAAAATATATAAAAATCATTATTATGTTATAATAACTATGTATAGTTATTATTTACACCATTATATCCATCCATGTAAGGTGGTGTTGGAAAAACAGATTACACCACGGTGTGGAGACTGTATTCCGTACGTACGAACGTGTAGTGATTTTGTTTTCCGTATGATGGATAGAAGATGAAATGGGATTGTTTCATTTTTATAATAACATATCAATATATTAGTGATACTGATGTAATTACTTTATAATGAAACAACTAAAGAAGAAAAAGTTGAAGAAGAAATAAGCTTGAAAAAATCGGTAGAAGAGATTACCTCTTCTTCGACGCACCTTCTTTAAAAATCATCATTGGGCACTGGGGTTGGTCTTATGAGAATTCCAATACCTATATAAGGTGTCTAGGGAAGTAGGGAAGTGAAATGGGCAGATTTTTTTTGAGATTCATGGCTCAAAATGGTGTGAGGAAGAGAGGGAGGAGGTGCCCTTTTATAAGGGAGGAGAGGGGCACCTTTGGAATCCTAAAAATATTAGTTTAATATAAAATCAAACCCCATATAAAAACCTCCAAAAATTAATCAATTCGAATATTAGTTAATATATGGTCGTAATCTCATCAACCAATAAAATTCAGACATGTTTTGATATTATTTTAAACCTTATCATTTTGACTTATCCTTATTTAATCTATTTATGTTTATTTGTGGTAATAAAATTCTAAATTTTGAATGGTTATAAATAATCACTTATGGGTTGTTAATTTTCCATAATTGGATACTTCATGACATTTTCGACTATATAAATTTCAATTTACGATTTTTAAATATTTTTTTTTATTTTTAAACAATTTAATAATATGTTATTTTTATAAAATAACAATAGAGTCAATTTTGACAGTTTTCATTTATTTGAATTTAAATAAAATTTACACAGAGGATATATTCAAAATAAAATATTTAATAGATTCCTATCATGTCAAATTTGTCTAGAAAATTCGCGGAGAAAATTAAATAGTTCATAAAATATTTATTTTAATATTTTTAAAACCATTTATTTGGTATATCTATTAATAAAATAATTAGTAAAATAGTTTTGTATAATTATTTAATATACTTATATGATGCATAAATATTAAAATTAAAATCTTTTTATGAAGATAAATATCAAAAAATTTATTATAATGATTTTACTCGAATTTATCATCTTAAAATAACAACATGTAGTTTGTTATCTTTATTAAATTATGAAGGTGACAACTTTGGATCATTTAAAATAAAATATTATAAGTGTCATAATCGCCTTAATAAGGATCCAAATGGTCAACAAATCTGCCATTGGATGATTAGGGTTTATATATACACTACTAATAAGTTTTGTGCAGATTTTTGGGCCTTTTGATATGTATTAACATTTCAATAAAAACTATATTATGGATTTTTTACTAAATAAATAATTTCTGCATCATTAATGTATAAGATAATAAGGTAACTAAATAACTCTTAAAAATTACAAATAAATTATCATGAAAAATATAAACATTTTATATTTCAAATGAGTATTTATAAATGAATTTATATTCTATATAAACTTATATTAAAAATAATTTAATTATTAAAGTTGAGTGAGACATATATCACTTTCCTTTAAATAAAATAAACTAAAGATCTTAATCACCTCCAAGTGGGTTCCAATGGATTCCATTTCGACACCAATATTCCATAGGAAAAAATATAAGAATCCAATTATTTTAAGACAAGTGTTAGGGTAATTTTATAATATTATATTTACCCTTAATTAACCGATTTATCTTTTACCATGGTAAATAAAATTTACCATAGTTACTATTCAAAATGCCCAAAAATAAAAAGTATCTTATTAACAAAATTTGGACCCACTGATTCCAAATATGGAATCCATTTTTCTAAATTCAATACAGAAAAGTTTTAGAAATTAATTTAAAATTAATCTCGTTGTTAAGAAAATGTGTTTTAAAAGTTATAACATTGCAAAAGATTGAAATGTTTTTACCGATGAATTCAATGTAAAATTAATGTTAATGACAAACATTATATTAAATGGTAAAAATATATTCTATTTATACTTTAAAACCATTCAATATTATAATTTAACTATATAAATTATTGTGATGAATTATTTTTTTAAATTAAAATATAGCGTGTTTTTACTATTCATAAAAATATGAAAGTTACCAGAATAATATGAAAAATTTATAAAAAGTAAATTTTTATTTCATGATTCCAAAGAAGAATTTTATTTTGTCAAATTGAAATTATAAACATGTCAAAAAATATATTTAATGTGGGTGCGCCATCAAAAGGCGGAAAAACTGCATTTTTTTTAAAATACTTATTTTACCCGAAACATTTATTTTGTTCTTATACCATGTTCTAGAAAATGTTTAAGATGAATAATAATGTTATAAAATTCAAAAGATAGTTAATACTTTTTATAATGGCTAGTTCATAATAATATTATAACAATATATCGTTGTTTAGTAAAACCCGGTATTGCATACAATAGACGCTATCGAGGAAGGTTGTGATTGCGTGTAATGCAAGCCAAGTCAGGGTTGCATGTAGTGCATCACTCCTTTGGTTTTGCATATAACAAAATACATTGAATATATATATACTCAATGTTTTGTAGAATAACTACTATCAACCAAACATGAAATTGTGTGTAACACGATCCAAGATTAGTGTTGTGTATACTGCAAGCTAATACGGTGTTGCGTATAGCGCAAGATAATTTTGGTGTATCGTAAAATAGAAGATATTAAAGAAATTAAAATGAATATATCTTATAAAATCTCAGGTTGTTTACATTCTACCCCCTTAAAATGAATTTCTCCCTCAAAATTCACCGGGGTTATAAATCATTTAATATTCGTAGAAACCCACATCACAAAAAGGAATACTAAAACATAATTTAAAAAAATAAAGTATGAAACGTAACGATCACCAAAAGTAACTCATCATTGGGTTTCTATATATGAGAACATAGGTGAAAATATGGATATGGAAGATAAATCTAAACATCAAGTTCTGATAGAGAGTGGTAGAGAACATGGCTATGAAAAAGCCCACAATCACAAAGCCATAAATTTGTGATGATCTAATGTACCATCTAATTTATCGGATATAAGGACACAAGGACAACATTTTTTTTTGTATTCAAGATCATTTCCCTAAAGTTGAAGAAATTGGAATTAGAAGAAATACGATCTTGATTTTGGTACAATCTCACTGTTGGTCATTCCATGGACAATTTCCACTTCATCTATTAAAGAAATGAAGATGAATTCTTCATTCACGAATTGTTAGCAGATCATATGATAGAATGATAGGTCATTCCATCTGTCTCAAACAAAAAGTTTGCAAAAGTTATCAAATATACATAAGTCCATCTATAGTGAGATTAATCGTATATGATTCCAAAAATGGACCTATAATTCATATATCATACCGCTTAATAAAATAAAACTAGTTTCTACTAACCAGGGACTTCCTGTAGGCCAGTGGTAGGTGATAAAGGCCAGTCGCACTTCAGTTGTGGGTCCGATTCCCACAACTTTCTCGGACGTGATGGGCTGTCGCTCGTCCTGCAGGTTGTCCTTTTTTTTCTTAAAATAAATTATTATAACTTTCCATCAATAATATTGAAAAAGTTCTAGCCTTAAACAATACTAACTTATGTCCAACATAATCTATTCCAATCTTTAGGATTATCCAAAATACTGTTGTCCAATCTCATATTCTAGTGAAAACGATTACTTGACAGTTCATATAACAAGCATGTTAATACCATCGTTGATCCCCATATATCATAAGATATGTCTGGTTGGTCACATTCCAAAAATTTGAAGGCCTTAATCATTTATTCTCTTGAAATAAATGAATACCCATTGAACCTTAGTGAAAACATGAATGCGGTTAAAAGTTAACACTTTCCACATACCAAAATCCTCAAAATTCTATATACTCAATCCATGATATCACTTAGTCCTTATATCAATCATGAGCTCATGAATGCTATCAAACAACTCATTATCCTCTTATGCTTTCATTATGCACTTATCATCTACCGTCCAATTTTTTTTGAACAACATTTCATGGTTACCGGTACCATTCAACATATACATCCAAATACATTAGGAAAAACAATAGTGTAATAATCCTTAGATGATTATTTATTCCATAATACCTTACATTATTCTTTATAAACATACAATCATTCAACTAACTTCTTAAACCACTGACTGAGCTTCATCATTTCTTTCATCTCATATTTCATTTGTAGTCTCTTCATCATCATCCACATAAATACTACTCATATGACCATGATGATTCTCTTCATGTGATTTTCCCTTAGGGGATTGGTTTGCATATTGTCCATACATTCCACATTTAAAACATCTAATCACTTTTGATATCGTAGCAACACCATTATCCTTGTCCATGGTGTTAACTGAACATTTTCCTTTGCACTTACTGGCTTTGTGTTCTTCTTTTCCACACCCAAAGAATATCCCAGTTCCTCTGAAACAGTCTCCCCGATGCCTCTTCCCAAATGAATTACATGAGGGAAATTGAACTTTCTTTCCTCTATTATCATCAAAAAACACCATCTTTCTCTTATTATCTGAGTCTGGAAACATACCAAAGTTGAAATTATTGATCATATTATGAGATTACTGATTAGGAATAATAACGATGTTTGGACTTCCAAATCCCATTTCATTTGGTTGCTCATGAATAATATCATTCCATTGTCTATCATATCCTCTATTATCCTGAATCTTCTTGTTTCCAGCCATTTTCAAAAACCGAAAAAGAATAGTGTGAGAGGAAAAAATCATGGTAGGGAAAACAACATATTAAAGGGGGAGTACCCTCAATATCTAACATCTTAGGTTAAATTCTAATATTGTTACCGTAGTTCTAGGACTATATCCTATACGTATACTTATCTTTAAGGACATCCCTAGACATACCTTAGAAATATCTCTAGAGATCTCAGTAACGATTTCGCATCCAAGTTTCCAAAGGTTAACTAAACCTTTCCTCTGATAACAACTATAGAGACCCGAAGCTTGACATACATGGACATTACATTACTTTTTCAGAATATGTAATAAATATCAAAAACAGACACACAAGGACCGTAATAGTTTAGTGTCTTTGGAAACTCGGAACGTAATCTTCTAATCGTGGTGAAAGATCTTCAGTAACTCCCATAACGTTCTTACCCTTTTTGTTTCCATAAATAAAACCTTTATTTATTTCCTGGGGAAAATAAAAAATAAAAAGGGCGAGATCAAATGCTCAGTAATGGAAAACATAGAGAACATAAAACCATCCATAAAAATTTGAAAGCAAAACCGTGAACAGGAATTTTAAACATCAAAATCTTGAGGAAAGATATAAATCGTGGAAGTAAGGAATTTATCATAATGGAACATCAACCATGATAAAATATAATGGGAATAAAACATGTAATTGTGGAAACCATTCAACACATGTTAGGATTTCCATAGTAGCCAATACATTGCTGCCGAGACCATATTAGTGGACAAAGTCCCTTTCTGAATCGAGTTCACTCCTCGTTTCAGTCCAGTAACACTAAACCGGATTAACTTATAGTTCCAGCCATGCCAATATCATGAGATATAAATCTTTACCCAATGCATTGGAGGGAGATATAGGTCCCACCCATCTCATAATGAAATCATTCTTACTTGTGCCACAAAATAAACATACATCATTCATAATAACCCAATAAATAAAATGGGTTTCATAAACATCATCCCATCACCACATAATCTATATAAAAGAAATGGATATCATTTCATAATAAGAAAAGTGAAACCATTTAAATCATAGAGACATGATAAATAATGACATCTTATATGAAAAATGGTTTTGATAAAACACTTGAAATAAATTCTTGATGAAAATATCCTTTCTTCTTCGAAATCAATTTCTTTTCGCAAAATGTCATGCAATTTTAAAAGAAATTTTTTTGTTTAAATGAGTCATGAAACATTTTGGAGGAAGATTCAGGAAAATAAGGCTTTATAAAACCGTAAAAAAAATCCTTTCATGCTGTATAAGTTAAAAAACATTCTCCTCATACTTTTGTTGGAAAAGTCAAAAAGTACCTCATAACGTAAATAAAAGAAATATTCCCTACATAAAATGTATTAAAAGACAAAATGGGTAAAAAGGAAATTAAACATAAATAAAAACACTTTTAGAAAACATGGACCTGGATGATAACAATAACCCCATTAAATACTTACGAATAAACAATCTCGGATAAGAACGAGATTGGAATAGTTATCCCTTACCTTAGGTCTGATATGCTTTGTATGGATTCGAACCTCCTGTATAATGATTTAAATAATGTCATTGACTTATTACAGAATCATATTCATTGTTATGATATCATATATTTTACTCTTATGACTTTATATTACCCGTTCTTTTGTAAATTCCATGTTAAAGAGCGTTTTGGGTAAAATCGTTTCATTTGTCATCCTTGTTTGGACTTGTAATTATTCATATAATTACATAGATCATGATTACTTAATTCCAGAATATAAAACACGATTTATATATAATATATATTCATAATATACATATATATAATATATTGATAAATGGAAAGAAATACACCGTTCATGGAGACGGTAGGCCGTACGTATGAATGAACGTTGTTTTCGTTTCCTCATTGAATTGAATGGAATTAATTGGATCAAATATATATATATATATATAAATATAAATATATTTTCATTATTATGTTATATATTTAATGACTACTTATTAAATATACTTGATAATCATTCATGAATGGTTAATCATTGAGAATGAATTTCATCGTGTCGTGGAGATGATAGTCCGTACGTACGCACGAGCGATGATATCGTTCCCATAATTATTGAATTGAATTGGAGTGGATTATAAAATATATCAGAATCAGTATTATGTTATAATAACTATGTATAGTTATTATTTACACCATTATATCCATCCAAGTAAGGTGGTGTTGGAAAAACTGATTACACCACGGCGTAGAGACGGTATTCCATACGTACGCATGCGCTGTGATTTCATTTTCCATAGGACGGATAGAAGATGAAATGGGATTGTTTCATATTTATAATAACATATCATTATATTAGTGATACTGATGTTATTACTTTATAATGAAACAACTAATGAAGAAAAATTGGAAGAAGAAATAAGCTTGAAAGAATCGGTAGAAGAGATTACCTCTTCTTCAACACACCTCCTTTAAACTTCTTATTAGGGAACTAGGGTTAGTCTTCTGAGAATACCAGTACCTCTATGTGGTTTCTAGGGAAGTGGGGAAGTAAAATGGGCAGAGTTTGGCCGAGTTTCAAGGTTCAAAATGGTGTGAGGAAGAGATGGAGGAGGTGGCCTTTTATAAGGGAGGAGAGGAGCACCTTTGGAATCCTAAAAAATATTAGTTTAATATAAATTCAAACCCCACATAAAAACTTCCAAAAATGACTCAATTCGATTATTAGATCAGATAGGGTTTTAATCTCATCAACCAATAAAATTTAGACATGTTGTGATCTTATTTTAAACCTTATCATTTTTATTTATCCTTATTTAATCTATATAAGTTTATTTGTGGTAATAAAATTATAAATATTAAATGGTTATAAATAATCTCTTATGTGTTGTTAATTTTACATAATTGGAAACCTTATGAAATTTTAGACTATATAAATTTCAATTTATAATTTTTAAATATATTTTTTTGATTTTTAAACAATTTAATAATATGTTATTTTTATAAAATAACAATAGGGTAAATTTTGACACTATTCATTTATTTGAATTTAAATAAAATCTACACAGAAAATATATTCGAAATAAAATATTTAATAGATTCCTAACATGTCAAATTTTTCTAGAAAATTCGTGGGGAACATTAAATAATTCATAAAATATTTATTTTAAATTTTTTAAAACCATTTATTTGGTATATCTATTAATAAAATAATTAGTACATCATTTTTATATAAATATTTAATATACTTATTTGTTGCATATAAGTTAAATATAATTTTTTTGATGAATATAAATATCAAATATTTTATAATAATAATCTTACTCTAATTTATCATCTTAATATAACAATAGGCAAATTGGTATCTTTATTAAATTATGAAGGTGACAACTTTGGAATCATTTAAAATAAAATATTATAAGTGTCATAATCGCCTTAATAAGGATCCAAATGGTCAAAAATTCGTCCATTAGATGAATAGGTTTTATATATAAACTAAAAATATGTTTTGTGCAGATTTTTGGTCCTTTTGATATGTATTACTATTTCAATAAAAACTATATTATTGATTTTTCAATAAATAAATAATTTCTACATCATTAATGTATAAGATAATAAGGTAATTAAATACCTCTTAAAAATTACAAATAAATTACCATGATAAAGGGAAAAAAATTTCTTTCAAATGAGTATTTATATCTGAATTTATATTATGTATAAACTTATATTAAAAACACTCTAATTATTAAAGTTGAGTGAGACATATTTCACTTGCCTTTAAATAAAATAAACTAAAGGTCTTAATCACCTCCAAGTGGGTTCCAATGGATTCCATTTTGACCCAAATATGTCTTAGGAAAAAATATAGGAATCCAATTATATTAATTCAAGTGTTAGGGTAATTTTATAATATTATATTTACCCTTAATTACCCAATTTATCTTTTACTAAGATAAATAAAATTTACCGTAGTTACTATTCATAATGCCCAAAAATAAAAAGTATCTTATCAACACAATTTGGACCCAATGATTTCAAATATGGAATCCATTTTTATAAATTCAATACAAAAAAGTTGCAGAAATTAATTTAAAATTAATCATGTTGCTAAGAAAACGTGTTTTAAAAGTTATAACATTGTAAAAGATTGCAATGTTTTTACCTATGAATTCAATGTAAAATTAATGTTAATGACATAGATTATATTAAATGGTAAAAATATATTCTATTTATACTTTAAATCCATTCAATATTATAATCTAACCCTATAAATTATTGCGATGAAAAAAGTAGTTTTTAATTAAAAGATAGCTTGTATTTACTATTCATGAAAATATGAAAGTTTCCAGAATAATATGAAAAATTTATCCAAAGTAAATTTTTATATCCTGATTCCAAAGAAGAATTTTATTTTGTCAAATTGAACTTATAAACACGTCAAAAACTAGATTTAATGTGGGTGCACTATTAAAAGGCGGCAAAACTGCATATTTTGAAAAATACTTATTTTACCCGAAAAATTTATTTTGATCTTTTACCATGTTCTAGAAAATGTGTAAGATGAATAATAATGTTATAAAATGAAAAAGATAGTTAATAATATTTTTAATGGATAGTTCATAAAAATATTATAACAATATATCATTGTTTAGTAAAACCCGATATTGCGTACGACACACGCTATCGAGGAAGGTCGTGATTGCGTGTAATGCAAGCCAAGTAAGGGTTGCGTGTAGTGCATGGCTCCTTTGTTATTGCATATAACAAAATACATTGAATATATATATATATATATTCAATGTTTCGAAGAATAACTACTATCAAACAAACATGAAATTGTGTGTAACACGATCCAAGATTAGTGTTTCATATACTAAAAGCTAATACGGTGTTGTGTATAGCGCAAGATAATCTTGGTGTAGTGTACAATAGAATATATAAAAGAAATTAAAAAAAATATATCTTATAAAATATTGGGTTGTTATACCTGATGTTGCAGCTATTACAGAGATGGAGTTGATAGTAGAAGATTCTTCTGAGGAAGAAAGACCTGCTGAGAATGCTCTTGTTGTACAAGAGAATGCACCAGTTGAGGGGGAGCATCAAACCATATTCGATAGTGTTTTAGTCACTATTGATGTTGAGGATTGGGAGGATGACCCAGGTTTTGTGGTGTGTATATTAAACTATCCCGATTCTGATAATAAGGCATCACTAAATAGACCAAAAGGCAATTATGATGTTCAGAATGAGTTGTTACCTAAAGATGTGGTCAGAATGCATGATCTGGATAAGCTAAAGTCCAATCTCAAAATCAGTTTTGTGGAATAAATAAAAAAGATGGAATCTTCACTAGTGTGATCCATTAAATCGATTATGAATGACTCAGTGGCCAATATAGCATCTGAAGGAGCACCTTTTGTGGTTTGACATGCTGATATGATCACTAGGGGTGATCTTGATTCCTTAAAGAATGAGCTGAAAGAGTCTTTTAGTGCCTCTGTTGCCAAGTTAAAGCACTGCTTTGTTGAAGAGATGAGAAATTTGGAAAAATATTTTGAACTCTCTCTCAGTTGTAATATTTCAACCTTTGTGGTAGAAATAGTGGATGAAGTTACAGCTTTCCAGACACAAGTATCTAGACTGGAAGAGGATGTTGAAGCTCTAAAGAAATCTGTTATCACTTTAGAATATTATATGAGTTCTAAATCCCAAGTAGAAAAAATTTAGCTTATTTCAATGGTGTTGTGAGCCAAATGGTATCACTCTTTGATGGTTTTAAAACCTCCATGAAAGATCATGTCAGCACACAGGATTCCCAAGTCAAAAATCTCATTAGTGGGTTGACCAAAAACATCAAGGAAATAGTAACTTTCTCTATTGGTTCTCTATCCTCCAGACCTTCAATGGATTTGGATCAGATTAGAGTTGTGATGAAGGAGGAGCTTGGTTTAGCATCAACCAGTGGCTCTATGGATTATCCAACCTGAGTAAAGTGATGATTTCTACAAGAGATTCAGGTAGAGAAATAATGAAAATTGTTCAGGACTATATGAGTGAAGTTCTGCTTCTCAGAAAGAAGTGAAAGATAAGGTGGAATACTATTTTCAATGGATTTATAACAAAAATCAACTCAACAACCACTTCAAAATTCTATTAGAAAACCTAACGTTACCTCTTGTCAATCAATCCTTTAGAGAGAATGTCAGCAAGCTAAGGGAACTGACTCCAGCCTTGGAAAAATACATGGAGAACAAGGATGATTTCATATCTGCTATGAAGAGAGGAGGAGGAATAATTATGGATTTCAGAAATCTTTTGTTGCATTTATTTCATGTAGATGGTAGACCAATAATTATACCTACAGCTTTAATTGCCTCTTCCTCTACTGCTTCTCCTATTCAGATGACTCCAGCCTAAGCCATTCAAAGACTTACTCCTATGATCACTCAAAGAACTACTCAGTATAGGCCAGGAACAGTTTCTGTGGCTCGACAACCTATGATCATTTTTGGAATTCCTAATCCTTCACCTGCATCCACATAGTCTGAATCCTCTTTTGATCCAAAGGTAAAATCACCCATTGAGGGCGTGGATTGAATATGTGGCTAAGATAATTGATTGGAATCCCTTGAAAAATTATATATGGGAATGATATTTTTATGAGAAATGGGGAGAAATACTATTAAAGGGAGAGCTAATATGCTTTGTATCTTGTACCTTTGATTCCATTTAATTTAATTCTACCTGTGATATATTTAACTTTTTACATCTTATTTTGTTTTCTCTAATACAATTGAATTTAATGACATATCCTCTGATATAGTTACTCGTTATTTTGAGACTACAATATCATAAGTTGTGATTATCAAAAAGGGGGAGATTGTTGAACTCACCTGTTTTGATAATCCCAATTATGCTTTCACATACTTTGATAATCCCAAATAGTGTCAATATATATATTTATTCTTTTAATCTATGATCATGATAATAACAATATTAAAATAGTCCTTGAAATATGTTAATCAATTTTTATCAATGTTTATATGAGTTTTGGAATTAATCCTAACTCAATCAGATATGTTTTTCATAAAAAAGATAAGTAAAGTCACTACTTTGCTTATAGCTACTGAAACAGATATACCGGTACTTAGTCTACCGATAGACTTAGTCTGCTGATAAACAAAGTTTATCGATAGACTGAATAGACAGAGTCACCGATACGCAGAGCTACCGATATATGTAAATATACCGATAAAGACAGCTACCGATAGAAGCTACTGATAGAAGCTACAGATAGATTCTAACCAATAGAACATGTCTTCCGGTATGTATAAGTCTGCTGATATACACTTAATTGGTACAGAACGGAGCTACCGATATACATTGACTAAAAGTCTACTGATACAAGCTACCATTACCCCAGAGTTACCGATAGAGTAAGTCTACCGATATACAGAGTCACCCATACAGAATGAAGCTACCGATACAAAGAAGAGACACCGATAGACCAAGAGCTATAGATAGAAGGAGTCACCAGTATATAGATCTACTTATACAAGATCAAATAGCTACCGATACAAGGAGTTACCGATACATGGTCAAAGAGCTACCGATACAAGATCAAATAGCTAATGATACAAAGAGATACTGGTACATGATCAAAGAGCTACCGATAGAAGGTCACTGCTACATAAAGTCAACTACTACCAATAGAAGGCTACTAATTAAAGACCGACCAGTCAAACTCTATACTCTCAATATTATTTATTTTTTATGAAATAGTTATATTTTATGTTTTTAATGAAATTGATGTTATTTAATGATAGTTATTGGCATGTTAGGGAACTATACATAGTATCCATATAAATGGTAATCATTATTTTTACCGGAGCTAAATGCTATAAAAGGAAGGAAAATGACTGTGTAAAATCATGAGAATTAAGAAACCAAGAAGGCACATGACGGTTGAAAATGACAAGGGATGAACAACATCAAAACGTGGTGCATCCACCCAAAAGGAATAAGCTACATTAATATTTCAAGATAACATGACATACATGAAGCCACTCACTCTAGAGGAGAACACAAGTTTCATCTTGAGTGAAGAACTACAATGAGCTCTTCATGCACTCAAGCAGAAGATAAACCTGAAAACCAAGGAAGAAACGACACTCTCTTTTTCAGAAAAAAACTAGAGAAGGACATAGAAGCATTTATGATTAATCAAATGAGTCCAGAGTTTAACATCATATCACTAGAGAATTCTAAACTCTTATCTACTATCTTAGTGATTCTTTTACTTACATTTCAAGCTATGTGTATTACCTGTATATTTCTAACACACATTGCCACCCAGGCTAAACTGGAGGATTTATAAATCCTCACACAAACTTTCAATAACTCCTTTGTATCCCACTATGAATAGTGGTAGATGTCAAGTAAGACCTGGACAGCCTATGAGTTGTTGCTGGTTTTCCCATGTAGAACTGTGGTAGAGGTCTTTGTACCTGGATAGTGTTTTTCAATGTTGTTTACCCTGATCCAAGGTGTGGATAAAATTTATATAAATATTTTGAGATGACTAAGTCTCATCTTGAGGGTGAACCTCTTGGTTACATCTGCTATGCATTTTAGTTTAAAGTCTAAATTATACTATATATATTTTATATTCCTCTTCTAATTACATTGAAATCAAATTTCATTAAATGTTACATTGATAGTTAAATTAGCAAGTGTTTATACTTATTGTGAACCAGTATGTTAGTTTCAAAAGTTGATTTAATATTTTGATTAAATTAATTGAGACCTAATCAATATTTGAGAAACTAATTAAACACTTAAAATCTATATAAATTCACTACAGTTTTACTTGTTTTAAAATAGGGGGATTTTAATAGAAATTTTAATTGGAACTAAATTCACCCCCCTCTTGAGTGTCCACTCAGACCAAAAATTATTTCTCCCGTCGCGCAGGTGTAGTGGTCACTCAAGTGGTGGTGTGGTAACGCATGTATAAATTTATTCATAAGTTTCACGCCAGTTGATTGTTGCACGCCCAATGTGGTTTGGGTGAGAAAATTTGGGAGTCACCCAGGTATAGAATTCAAGAAAGGGGTGTTGCATAGGTGATTTGGTGACACTTGCATGCTAGGACTTGATCAAGCATGACCATTGATAGTTGCACGCAAATTTTGGTTTGGGCATAAAAGGGTGAGAGTTGCGCAAGTTTGGTGTTGAAGAAGTGAGTGTCGCGCAAGTGGTTGAGGTTAACTTGCCTGCCGGTTTGAAATTGAATGTCGGGACTTTCACGCTAGCTTGGAGAAGGGCTCCAGGAATGGATGAAGCACTTCAGTCATTTTAGTGATGCGTGAAAGCTATAAGATTGCCCGATACCTTCGGTACAAAGTGATATTCATCTATGTGTGAAAGTTGGACTTCGACAGAGCATCTACATACAAAAGATGATGTATTCATTAGTGATAATGAAGAGACTTACATGTCTATAAATAGTGAGAGGATCCTTTCCAGAGTAGTGAGAAAAGGAATAAGAAGAAGGTGATCGTCTCTACTAGCAGTGAACTAGAGAGAGAGAAACAGGGAGTGACCCTTGGAAAAGCATTGAGCTAACCCTAAACATTGTAATGTTAGTGATCCTGGGAATAGATGTGATCTATCCAGACCATTGTAAATAGTAGTATGGCCTTGGTGGATTTGGTATAGTGGAACATCGTTGTTGTATGCTCCTTGGACGTAGCCCAGTGAAGGTGAACCAAGTAAAAATCTTTGTGTCTTCCATGTTTCTTCCCTACATTGCATTCAAAGAATCACCATTAGATAAAGATAAAAACAAGTGTCCAAAATAAACTCACAAGAGAAAACAATGTGACCCTAATAATAAAGATGTCATGATCCAGTGGGGCAGGATGAATTTTGAGAATGAATGTCAATACCCTGATTCACAAACCCTCTTAGGGTATCTAGGCCCCTTTTGGTCTTAACAGTATTATAATCACTTAATCCTATATTGTGGAAGCTATGATGTGATGCTATATGTTGTTGTGTTTGTTTTTTCCCTTATCTGATTTGGCATATTGTGAAGTGATGATGGTGACTTGCTGGGTTATGAAATATGAGGGGGTAGTGTTGTGATTGTTTGTTGGAACAAGATGCATTGTGGGCAGTTGTGTGATGGAATTGATGTGTGGTGGTTGTGTTGTGTGGTTATTCAGTATGGTGTTGAAGATTGGTGTCTGTTTCAATGATATAGCATGTATAATGCAGTGTTTTGGTGATTTTTTATGATATATTGGAAAGATCATATATGGTGTAGTTGTGTTAGTTTCATGTTTATCCATGTAATAAATTGTAATAAAACATAAAATGTCATGGAATGGTAAATAAACAAAACTTGGCTCAAATTGATTTTTGATAATTTTAGTAAATGAATTGAATGATAAACATAAATCTGTATCAATATGAATGAAATTGAATAGTTAATGGGACATAGTGTAAACTAATTAAATATATAAAATTTTGGAACCTATAACTGAATGTGGGAATATGTGTCTCTGTGTGGTATAATAATGTTAGGGGTGGAAGTGGTCATGAAAGTTGTCATGTGGTGTAGTGTAGGTGATGTGGTATATTCTAGTGTGGTGGATGTGAACCCACAGGTTGGGTATCGTATATAATTTATATATAATGATTTTTTATGTTATTTTAATGCACACCCATCCCCTGTTCGATATCCTTACAAACACCAAAATTTTATAATTTCTTAATTTAATCCTGAACATAATGGTTTGTGGTGATATGGATGGATGGATACCCCAACTTCCCCTCTCTTTCTTTATCTGTGATGTTATAGGTTGGTGTTGGATATTACCCATTGGTTACAAGGATATGATATGTGGTGGAACTCAAGTGTGGTGGGAGAGGGAATAAGGTTCATTTCCTTCTCAATCATTATACCTAACTTCCTAGGATGTGTTATGAGTTTTTTTTGTGATTATAATATGTGGTAGTACTAGATTATAGACTTTTTGGGAGGTTGGGATAGGTATGAATGTTTTCGGACCCACATCACAGATGACTGGTTATGTGGCATGATATGTATATAATGGAGTGGAGACCATGAAATTTGATATTGGGGCATGAGAGTAGTAAATCAATGTGAAAGAAGAATTGTGGAGCATATTATTTGTATTCTTTTGATACTATGTCACTATATTGGATGTGTGAATCATTCAAGTTTCCATGGTGAGGTTGGTATTGGTTAGTTTACTTGTTTAGATTTATGTTGGTTATATTTTTTGTTCATTGGTGATTTAGTATACTATTTTCACATATACACCTAAGACCTTAAGTATTATCCGAGTGACTATACATATTATTCTCACTCTCTATATATAAACTGTTTATTTTTGGATTTCAAGAGGAATATGGAGATCGAGCTAGACCTCACTAGCTCTAGATTTGGTGTTTCTTTAGTCGATGTCAAAGGAATATATTTGGAATTTACTAAGAGACTTTTACATTCTATTTTTTGACATTGATCAAAGTTTTTTGGATGGTTTTGGTGTGACATTTATATTATGTGTTGGAATTTCATAGAGTTTACTTATCATATCATCTGATCTTATATTATTGTAGAGGAAAATTCCTCCCATGTGTTGTATATTTATGCACTCAGTGTTTTTCACCAACCTGAGTCCTATTAGAGGTATGAATTGAGGGGTCAATATATATCTTTCTCCATTTTGGCTTAATAGGGGTACCTTTTGAGGGAGGGGTCTTGTCACAAGTACATCCTATGATTTGATTAAAAATAATTTTTTGGAAATGTATCCTAAAGTACATTTATGGGAAAATATTGTTTTTTCATTTTTGTGACTTTTATTTGATAAATCTTTGGAAGATCTAATTTTATAATTGTTTTTGTTTTTACTTGTAAAGTATTTTTTATTATAGTGTTGTTTAATTTTTTATTAATTTGTAATGAACTTTTTATTTTCTAAATATGTTTTAAAAAATGTAGGTTTATGTGGCTTAAATGATCCAAAAATTTTCATATTGATTGAAACATCTCCAAGAACAAATATTTTGGATTAATTTTTTGTGATTTAAATTGAATTAATGTTATGTAGTGTCATTTTTGGTTTTATATTTTGGTTCTTGTTTTTTCAATGTACCATGTTCAAAAAATTTATAAGATTCATTGGAATTGTTTTAAATTTTTATTATAATATTTTAAAATTATTTTATATTATATTATGATTTTTAATTTCACATTTAGAATTTATAATCTCTTAAAGATTAAATTTTATGTAGAAGGACCTATGTAAACATCATATGCACTCTATTAGGGAAAGATAATTTGTCATGTAAAGGAAGTGGTCGTTACTTAATAATGGTATACTATGGATGAAGTCTATGTAAAGGTCACTTATATAACTTACATAAGGGTAGTTACACATTGAAAATAGTTATCTATGGGTATGTATGTGGTTCAGAGTTGAGTAACAGTGACATTAAAACTCTTCATAGGCAATAAATTTTATTTTGACATTTTTAATGTCATATTTAACGTAAATTCCACATTTTGTATGTATATAAGAGAAATTATGTTCCTCTCTAGAACATGTCATGGTCACCGTGTAGACTATAATTTTGTAATGGTAGCTTCGATCAGATGTAACACAATTTGACCCTCAAAGCAGTAATTCCCAAATGAAAACAAAATCAAGAAGAGGGAGTGCAAGAAAACTAAAATGTTATCGCGAGAAAGTGAGAAACTCTATGATTATAATTAGGAATCAAACAAGAATAAATACTACATGAGGTTTTATAGATATTTATGGAGGGGATTGTATTTTTTGTGGTATGCGAATGTCATACTAAAAGTGATGATAAAAAAATGATGACTACCTTGTGAAGTCTGGAGATTCAACTTGAAGATGTTGACTATGAGAAATGATGGTGTGAGTTGGAAAGAAAATTAATTTTATGAATAAATATAACTTCACACTTCAGTGAGTAATTCCATACATCACTGATTAATTAAAGGGACATCACGAACTCTGACCAGAACATATTGAATGGAATGAGGAAGGAGCTGAAGGAATGTGTTATACATCAAGGGGGAATGATTCTTGAGTCTGATGGATTTTAGTTCCACCATTGATTGAGATGATGTATTCTTCTACCTTAAATTTTTATACCTGATTTTTTTTATTTTCATATAGTTATAATTTTATTTTATATGCATTCACAAAATTTATAATCATAAATGGGAATCAGTAGTCGTTACTTATTAATTTTTTAAATAATTCTGAATTCTTTCATGTTTTCTCCCTATTCAAAATAATAATTTCCTTCTATATTATACATGTGTTAGTTGATGATTCTACTAAAGAAAACCCAAATAAATATATATTTTTAACAATTTCACCATAAAAAACAAACTAAAAACAAATACCATAAATAAACATCAAAATATTGCAATGTCACAGTGGACAATAAATCTGAAATCTCACAAACTAATCCACATCCTTGATTCATTCACACCATCTAAAACTGCACACCATAGATCCAAATATGTATTCCATCTATCACAATAAATCACCATATATGGTGAGGACCCTGAACCATTGAAATTCGAGAACCAACCATCATCGAAGAATCCACAAACCATTGTTTTCAATAGAACCTGAAATACCAAATGAGAAATCTCATTAGTTCTATACATTCCAGAACACCATCAAAACCTCATCTAATTCAACCACCACTACCATGGACTATTAAAACAATAGCTTTATCACCATAAAAAAACCACACCCTAATATACCATCATGGAATCAGAAGTACAAAAAATATAAAAACAAGAACAATATAGGAAAATTGTACCACCAGAAAAGTTGAAAAAGACCACCCAAAGTGAAAAGAGAAGTGATACCATGAGAGATGAACCAGAACAAATAATAAATACAAAAGAAATAAACATTAAAAATTTAAAATTTTTATAATCATGAAAACTATAGAGAAAACCATCCTTGAAGCTCCTATGATGGACCAATTCAACACTACTATAGATGTATCATCACAACGAGGATTACAACTGATGAGGTAGACACTATAAGGTATGAGAAGCTAAGATAATGCCTCCCTGGACTAGATAACCTAGTTACCAGACCAAATAACATCATCAATGAGTGGATATAAATAATCTAGAACACACAAATAATTTTACAATGGATGTTGAAGAATTAATATTTAAATAAGAAAATAATGATTATCATATAGTTTGGAATAATATTTTTTATTTTTTATGAGAATTACCTACTAATTTAGGTTCTAAAATAAACTTTATATCTGATAGTAACTTTAAAAAGAATTAGGATTCACAATTAATGATTCAATAACTTCTAAAAAAACATTTAATATATTTATCTAAAATATTTTTAACAAAATTCAACTAGTTGGTCCATTTTTTTAGAGAATTTATTAGTAGTAAATAAGGAGGAGATATGTGTGGAAAATATCACAATAAAAATAAGTCATTTAAAATTGTTATCCCTTAACGAAATATTTAAATGATTTATATATTAATTAAAACAAGAAGTGTAAACCAATCATTTTTTCTACTACTCAGGCTAATTCCATTGACCAACTTTCTACTTATGAGCATAATGGATTATTAATAGATCATGAGGGAGTTTCTAAATGTTCACCTAATCCTAAATGTCATAAATCCAAGAGGTCGATAGTGTTTCGTAATTTTTTTTGTACAATGCTAAATAATTTTTTGAGTGATCCCTCATTATTAGGGGTATCTTTGAATGGAACTATTTATCTTATTAAGAGAGTTGGGTGTTCTTATTGATGTCTTGGGGACTATAATATCCTTTCAGAATAAAAAACATATGGTATTTCAATATATGAAGGTGGTTGATTAATATAAAACCACAACCTCTAAGTCAATTTGGGTATATAATATTGGTTGATTGTCTAATGGCCTTAAAAATGATACCGCTTTGTAGGAAACCCAATGTTCAATAATTTGTTGACTATTTGTTTATTTTTATTTTGAATCAAAATACACCATAAGGGTTTTTATGTATCTAAAACTAGTAATTCCCCCTTATCATCATTTCCCAGAACATAGATTCATTGCGATATCCTATTACTTTTATCTTGATTTCATTTTATTTCCTTTTTAAAGGTTGAAACTCATGATTGATTTATCCTTCTTTCTACATGATTTAATAGGAGAATCCATATTTTGTTCATGTTTTACATGAGAGAGTAATATCTTGACTTTCACTAAGGAAATAATGTTCATATTATTTAAGGAGTTCACTTTATCAATAATATCATTCTATTTTAATTTTAAAAGAATTATTAAACTAATCCCTCCATCCCCAAAGGTCTGTTTAAAATGTAGAGATGGATTTGTAAAATCATTACTTATATTGAATCTATGTGTGGGTAATGTTTTTTTGAATGTAATAAATCATAATTTTTGATCAAACCACATATAAATATTGTTTTGTTATGCTTGTATGAATCTTTTACATTGATAATCATTTTGATAGAAAAATGTTGCCTTACAAGGAACTCTGAATTTTTTCATTGGATTGTTTTGAGAAGGTTTGAACCCATTTTCATGATGTTTCTTAATGTTTATTAACAACTTTATATGATACATTCTATGATACATTGAAAATACATTTATTATATCTATTTTTAAAATTAATGAACAATTTAAAACATTTTTTGGGAAAACTGAAATGAATACTTGGAAATTTTAGGCATGAAACATAATATCTCCTTGATGAATTAAGAATAGTTTTAATATAAATTATTTTAAAATATTGTATCAATTTTATATGAAGCACCAAGGTTATTTTTATGTTTTTTGGTGTGGGAGGGGAATTCATTGAGGTAAACCATGATTAAATATACTACACATCAATTTACAAATAATTTTTTCCAATTGAATTTTTTCCATCATTTAATTATGAACTTCAATGTTTATAATTTTGTCCTCAATTTGAGGATGTTTTATTATATGGTGTGATTAATAATTTCAATTATTATATGGATTTTATCTTATAACATATTTGACATTGTTATCTTAAATCTTAATACTTTGGGTCAGACATTTGGATTAAATTTTACCAACATAATTGGTTTTCAAATTTTTTTTGAAGTGAATTTATACGCATAATCTCTACATTTAAATGGACTATGAAATGAAATTTTAATCTTTGTGAAAATTTAATTATCTTAATGTTAAAAATTGTGGATGATTTAATTATGATTCCTTAAAATTTATAAAAACACGCATATCTAGATAGTGCCTAATTATTATGTGTGCTAATTATGTGAGTTTTTTAGCTTGGAGAAAATGAGAAATTTTGAGGATCATTTAAATACAAAAAGATTATTGTATTTCTAAATTTTCAATATCAATCATTATATAAAACTGAAAAATGGTCCAAAATACTTCATTTTTCTGAAAATGAATCACACAAACATATCTGAGAGAGCCTATAGGGGATTTTTTTCAAAATAAATCCTTATTTTTAAATTAAAATATTCATTTTTAAGAAGCATTTTATTCCCAAAAAATTTTATTAATTAATATTATGGGGTTAAAAAATATTCAATGTATGAGGGAATTTAATGTGGATTTAATTTGATACATGTTTGTAATGATTAATATTTTTTATGTATTTTTGTATAAATTATATGAATTATTTTTGAGAAATTCCACTAAGATGGTATGTGATTTAAAGGCCTAATTTTTTTAGAATATTGTTTTGAAATATATTAAATATATTAAATAGAACACTTGCACAATTTTCATGAAAAAAGGAATAGCTCATCGATGTGGGCCTAGATCAGAAATCAGAAGGGATCATTGAGTTCAGAATGTGGGTTTTACTCTAGGTGTGACATAATAATTTTTTGCATCTGTCATTTCAGAATCATTTATCATAGGTATTAATTAAATAAATAAATTAAATGATTGATTTAATTTATTATCTATGATGTAGATACTAATTTCTCCGATAGGTTTATAATTAACATATTTCATTAGTGTTGGATTCTCAAACCCTAGATATTTAAACAATAATTGCAGAGATTTCTTGGTGAATGACTATATATAGGGACGAGATCATGGATCATTGCACCGACGATGTTCATAGATCTCATCAATGATGAGTGTGTATAACCGTTCATCATCAACGATATATCCAAACTCCTTGTATGCTGTTTTTCTTGTGATTTCCACCATATTTCTTAATATTGTATGAGATAATTTCAATTCCAAAAACATAATTTGTAACCCCTTCATTAAGTGAATTAAATTTATGGAACAATGATTTGTTCATTTTAATTATTTATCATTATTCATTTTTTTTCATGATAACAAATCGTTGAAAAAAAGAACAATGAATTCTGTAGGTGCCTAAAACATTATGGATTACTAATATTACCCCTAATTCCCCATTTGATAGTCGTTGACACTTTATTTTGGATGATATTTTCACAAATACCCCAATCTTGATCGTTTCATGAATGTTATATGGGAAAACATATTTAAAAAATGGGTATAACACATGATGAATGTTTCTATTCAATAATTTTACATTTAGATGGTGGAATTGAGGTAGAAAAAGGATAAATAAGGGGTTACTTATCTTCCAAGGATGGGGACGTTAATTCAAAAATCCTATTTATGTTCTCGATCCATTTAGAAGGATGGATTTTGGAGTGGAATAGATGACCAGGCATGGTTAACCTATATCCAAGTTCATGGGAGTTGTTTTCGGCAGAAAATAAGGTGGTGAAAGTGAAAGGGAAAAATAGAGTAGAAACCTCTAGATTGGGAAAATCCTGATCAAAAAAACATTTATGTTTGGATTACATGCCATGTGGGGCCTGTTCAACAATAACTAGGGTTTCAGGATGAAGATATGGATCACATGGTGAGTGACCCCTATTGCACAATGTGAGGACCTTCCAAGTTTTTTTAATGTGTAATTCGGGATATACATAGATATGGTAAGAAGTACATGGCCAGAGGCATACTATGTACTTGGACATGGATTTGACCTGGTGTACATGAGTCGATACACGGACTCTGCCATCAGTACACAAAAAAGGCTAGCAGAACACATGGAGGTGCCTATTGAAATCTACATGATGTGTACTCCTTCTATTCACTATATATCATTATATTTAGATTCTATGCAAGGATTTACAATATGGTAAAACTTGTTGATAATTGGAAAATACATGTACCCCTGGTGTATTCCATGTACACAAATCAAGAGTGATATTAACCCATTTTTTTGTTAGTTTGGTCAAGTATAGGTTTAGATGGTTCCCATTATCCTTTCCCTCAAGGGTACAGTGGAACATTATATCCACATCATAAGATTGCGATCTATTCTATATTCCAAGCCTTAGATAGTGTTTTTCTGTCCCTCCATGCGACTGGAATGCAATGATATATCATCGTTGTTCCCTAGGTGGGGTCTGTAGAATAGGTGTGACCCCCAAGAGCAAGGTCTTGGTCCCTCAAAAAGAATAATGTATGAGTAGGGTTGGTGGTTTCGTTGACATATGATCCCCTACATAAAGGATTCATCTAGTTTGGTTTCATGGTTCCCGCTAGTGGTTTTGAGAATGACCCTTATATGTGTATTAGGATATTATTATAGTAGTGAGCTTTCATCCAAAGGGCCCAATGAACTATAACACTTCAAATAGTGTCCTCGATGATAACATGGATCATGTAGTGGATTATCCCATAATGATAATTTCTTCAAGAAAAATTGAGCTGCTTAAATTTTGGGATGATCACCTACTAGTGTGGTGTCTTTCCTGAGTATATCATGGAGCTTCTGTTATATAGTGATTGTTATATCTCTTATTGAGATGACTATACTTGGAAGTTCTTGTTTAGTGTCATCAAGGTGTCTAACTGGGTATTGTTATACTCACCATTGCATGTGATTTTCCAACATGTGTCATTCCTTATGAAGAAGAAGGACCATTTGATGGAGTCATGGGATGAATGAGAGAAATTAGACCATAGATGGTGCTTGTTAGGCTGAGGTTCTTATCTAGATATTGAATTTGAATTTACCACTCAATCTTGGATTATTATGAACTCATTACAAATTTTGGATGTGATTTTATTTTTTTCCCTTTTTACTCTTTTTGTACATTACTATAATAATTTGTTGTGGGATTTAGATGTATTCATGAATTTTCATAGTTTTTTTACATTTCATCATTGTGGGGGTCAATGATGTGTATGTGTATAGTTAGCTTAAGCTAATGCCTATTACTTGTGGGATATCCATACTTTGCAGTGGTCACCAACCCCCAACCTATAGAAGGTGGGCTCGGTAGAGTTACATGCCATGCCTCAGTGGATTTGGTTATTAATGAGTTATTCTAGAGCTGGTTGGTTCCACCTTAGGACTAGAGTTGGTGATATTGGCTTAGGGAAACGATGTTTAGAGTTTTGAGTTTGGAATTTAGGACATGCACTCCAGTGTTGGTGCGGTGGATGATGTATCCAAACAATGAGACACTGATCACCTTCCTTTCATCTCAGTACATGTAATCAATGGTTTCAAGGGAAACTTTTTATACATGCATCCTATTTGAATGGGTTTTTATGACTTTATTGAGTCAACTCTCGGATATACTCATTTTACCATAGTAAATATTTTTTTCCTTCTGGAGGCCTCTTCATAGGAATCCAAACAATACTCCACTACTTGATCATGTGGATGATCCACCTAGTGATGAGACATTGGTACAAGGGACAATATTGAAGATTGATCTTTTGCGGGGTTTACCATCTACACCACCACCCTTTTAGAAACAAGTGGAGTTAGATGTACCAGTTGAGGCTGAACACATGTTGATAGTGGTTCACAAGTTTCAGAGGTTGTGGACTCCCATGTTTTATGGTGATCTAAACCACTAGGTTTCTAAGGACTGACTAGAGTTAGTCATTGATGTCTCTGGCTTGTGAGGATGAATGTATGTCAGATGCTAGTCCTCATAGCGGGTCATCCATAGGGATTTACTAAGAGATAGTGGAGCATGGTGACTCAGTCACATGAAGAGAAAAATATCTCCTATCCAACCATAGTGAATATCTCCATTGAAAAGTTATATTTTCATATGTAGTAATTCTTATTCCTATAGGATATTTTGTATCGGTAGTAGGGGAGTATGACCATGGAAGAGTATATATTAAGGTATACTAATCTCTTGGGTTTTTCTATAGTGATTTTTTTGGAATAGTTATTCAAAGATCACACCTTGATCTTAGATTATGATCAGACATCATGGATTCAATGGTGTCCCTTTGTATTCCCACCTATGCTAGGGTGCTTGTGAGATCTATAATAGTGAAGAGCATTATAACAGAGTAGACATGAACTATGGGCTGTAGTTGTGGGATCCCAGTTGATGAGGCATCATTAGCAGGTACCTGACGATAGTCACAATAATCCAAGCATGTTATAATTTATAGAAGGGGATCCTAGTACACATGATCAGTGGTGCATGGATCTCAGAGTGGATCAAATCATCCAAGGGAGAGGCAATGTTACTCCTATGATGAGCATGGGCATTTGTCTTGGGATTTTCAAACCATTTTATTGATGATAAAGAGATGTTTTAGGGACTTCTGGGGAAGAGATAGAGGAAGGAGAAGGGTGGTAAATATAGAGGTTGATGTGGGTGAGGGGTCATCAAGGTAGAAGGAGGTGGTCAGAGATTTGACTTTTACCACCATCACCAAAATATTGTTTCTGCCAGGCTCAGAGGCCTGATGGATTGGGATATAGCTAGATACATGCTACGGAGGCCTAGGAATCTTAGAATCCATGGATGATATGACATATGATATCTACCTTTTTTACATTAATTTTGGTATTTATAAATAATAGTGTGAGTCATTCCTTCATTTCAACATGCATGTATTGAGACTTAGAGATTCTGATTGAGCCATTCGCTTGACCCTTGTGGTTGAGGACTCTAATAAGTAGTGTCATAGTAATTGCGTACAAGTGTCAATGGTGTGATTTGAAAATTTCAGGTGTAAAAATTATATGGAATATCATTATTGCAGTGATGAGGTCTCATGACGTCATCTTCGGTATGGACTGACTATCCATAGTTCATGCCTAGATAGATTATTTTTGGCGGAGGATGTAGTGTGTCCATCGTGATTGAATGAGGTTTTCCATTGCGGTTGAAAAGGAAAATTTGGTGGATTAGGACAAGATCATTCATATGTGAGTGTATGCAATTACTCAATAGTTTTCTAGAACGACTCTTAGAGTAGTGGATGCTTTAAGATTTCATTTTCTTGTGGTGGGGCAAGAGTTTGAGGAAATATTTCCTGAGGACGTACTAGAATTACCTCCCCACTGAGAGCTGGACATAAATATCTCATTTCATCCTATGAAAACACAAATATCTACACTAGTATAGAGGATGGATCCCACAGAGCATCAAGAGATGAAGGTGAATTTGGATGATTTTTAGGAAAATGTATTTGTGAGACTAGTGTATCCCTCTAGTTTTATCCTATACTATTCTCCATGAAGGCGGGTATGAGATTTAGGTTTTGCATTGATTACAAGAGATTCAATCAGATGAATATGAAGAATAATTATCCACTATTGAGGTTTGATAACCTCGTTGATCAGTTGATAGGGGTATGATGGTTCTCGAATATTGACCTAATATTAAGCTATATCCACCTACGATTATGAGATATGGACATTTCAAAGATAACATTCAGATGTACCTATGTTCACTATGAGTACTTGGTGATTCCATTTGGTCTAAAGAATGACCCAGTAGGGGTAATGGGACTCCCAATATAGCTTTTTCAACATTACATAGATTTTTTCATGATAGTCTTCAGTGACAACATCCTAATGTATTCAAAATCCTATGAAGACAACACTAAACACATGGGGAGGGTCTTGGATAAACTGTAATTGAACCATATTTTTGAGAATCTTCAATGTGTCAGTATTGTATTTGAGAGGTCCAATTTATGGAAAATTTCATTTTAGAGATTTCAGTTGTAGTGGATCTAGAAAAGGTTGAGGCAATGATTTCATAGGATCGCACAAGAGTGTTATAAATTTGTAGAGTTTCCTTGCATTGGAAGGGTAGTATCATATGTCTGTAAATTATTTCTCCAATGTGGTAGCACCCTTGAATGATATGACTAACTAACTGAAAATTAACTTTTTATTATGAAATCACTTTCTAGGAAAAGTGAGAAACTAGTCCCAGTTAATCCGAAGGTGAAGCCTCATAGGAGAAATCAAATCCATCAAAGAAAAGCCTTAGCCTATAAATGATTTCCTCTCTATAAAGATTCTAGTTCATAAGACATAACTTCTCTACCAGGTTGTTGCCAATAACATCTCCAAGACAACATGCCCTTTTATCCCAGGATCGAACATACACTTCTTTGCTGATATTTCCATCATCGAAGCTTCTCATCAGGATCATATCTTGTTTGTCCATCCAATTCACCTGCTATCTGATGACCATCACATGAATAGGTCTCCCCATCAACTCCGCCTCTTCCTGTGGTATGTTGACAAAGAAGGGGAATTCATTATTGTTAGTTGAGATGTTCCATATATGATCTAAAGGGATGAAACATAGTATGATGATAACTGCCTTCTTGAGAATGACAAAGGATGGTGTCACGTACACAGTTTTTTTCAATGAATCCATGACTAAACATGGTTGTGTTATGATTTAGAAGTTAGAAGATATTACTTATGGGTCTAACCAGTTGATACTACATGGGAATAACTATATGACCACCGATCTTGAGTTATAAGTGATAGTATTCTCATTGATTATGCAGTGAATATACCTGATGGGAGAGAGGTTCATAGTTTACGTTGACATTAATATTATCAAGTATATCGTCAAATAGAAGTATATTAATTTGAGGCAGTTCCAATCTTTGGATTTCATCAATGAAAATGAATTTTCATTTTCATATACTCTTTGTAAGGGTAAGGCGGGGGGAGACTCTCACAGTAGTAGATCTTGTTCTCTATTATTTGACAAGGAATTAGAGAAATTATCATTACTGTAGTTTCCTTAATGAAAATGGATGGTGTTTCATTTCTTCAGTTGATGGTTGTTAACCCAACACTTTTATAGAATATCTGGTATGCTCAAAGATGAGATAATGACTTTGAGACATTACATACTCAGATATCCACTATACATGCGGCAGATCAATATTCTGATTGTGGGGATAATTTCATCCTTTTATATGATAGATTATTGTACCATTGATGTTACTAAAGTACATGTTGCATAAGTTTCATAAATATAATTTTATGATTAATATAGTTGATGAAACGATATAAAAGGACCTCTGATGTTAGTTTTAGTTGCTAGGTATGAAGAAGTGAGTCGTAATGGTTTATCTCGATGCCTTACTTATCAGTAGATGAAGGTTGTGAACCATGTTCTATTCGGTTTAACTCATCCTATTGAGGTGTTTGATTGGAGAAGATATGAGATATCCCTTGACTTCATGACGGTCTTACCCCATATTTCAAGGGAAAACGATTCCATATGGGTGATCATAGTCTGAAAAACATTGTTAGCCCACTTCCTATCTATTTGAGAGAAACGTTCAACAGTGTTATTGGGGTGCCTCTACATATAGCAGATAGTCTATGTCTATAGAGTAACCATTCCAATCATATCTTAATATGATTTTCAGTTCAAATATCATTTTTGGGGAGTATTACAGGAGGCATTTGGGACTCAGTTATTTTTTATCATAGCTTTTCAGCTCTATATTGATATCAAGGGAGATCAGGGCATTATGGTCTTTGTTGAATTACCTTGTGATGGCAAGTTAATCTTTTTACATATTTGGTTATATCACATACCATTTTTTGAGTTTTTATACAAAAAAACCTAGAAATCAACCATTGTCATAGAACCAATAGGCGCATTGTATGGGTGACCCTACAATTGAGCACATTGTTGGACTAATCCTATAAATTTAGTACTCATGGTACTGGAGTTAGTACAATCTACCATAGAAAATTTTCATATAATTTGTGAGTAGTTGAGGACTACACAAATCCCTCAACATTTTTGTGGAGACTGATGATGAAGACCTACATAGTTCGAGGAGGGAGACCCTGTGTTCCTAAGGGTCTCACCTCGATTTGGATTGAGGATATTTGGTTTCAGTAGCATGTTTTATATGAGATTCATTGGAAAATTTCAGATATTTATATAGTTAGTTTCGTGGTATACAACTTATCTCTACAACCAAATTTGGACTGGGTACCATATATATTCAATGTGTTTCAACCAAGGATATTTGTGCACGAATCATTACAAATTATTGACTGTGGATTGTTGGAATTTGAGGTTAGAGCTAAATTTGCTGAGTACCTTGGAGAGATCATGAATCAGAAAGAGAGGATCCTATGTGGTTGATTGATTCTCCTTGTTCATGTATAGTGTTAGAATAGAAATATTCATGAAATCACATGGGAGTGGGAGACCCAGATCTGAGCTCACTACCATCATCTTATTGAGTAGGTATTTCTATTATCTAGATAAAAATCCCTAATTTTTGTAGAATTTAATTTCTTGGATATTCCATGTATGTTTCCAGATTTTATATATATTATTTTTACTACTATACACTGAGAGGGTGTGTGATTCCGAGGCCTGGTGCGTCTGGAATAAATTTTTGAAATATAATAGATATATAAAATAGAACGTGAATATAGTTTTCCTGAAAAAGTTGAATAAATCACAAAATAGGTCCCATATCTAAAATATAAGTGCATTGTTGTGTATAAAATGTGGCCTTTACACAACTAATGACATAATCATTGTTGATGTGGTCTATATATGAAAAATTCATAGCAGGCGTAAATGAATGAAATAAATAATTTAAATTATTATTTTTGACACAATGACTGATTTCTCATACAAGTGTACATTTATATGATATCCTCATGGTATTCCTCTAAAATACTAGAAATTTAGACAATAGTTTGAGATAATTCTTGATGAGCAATGACAGATCGGGATTATGTCATGGATCGTTGCTCATACAAAGTTCATATATGTCATTAATGACAACTACAGATAACCATTATCCATCATTAATTGATCTAAATCCTATGAAGGATTTTTTATAGATTTCCATATGGATTTGTAATCCCAAATAAAAATAGGTCATTTACCCAAAATGAATTTTATTTGTATCATCAGTAGAATTAAATTGATGGAATTGTGATTTGTTCATTTCAATTATTCCTCTTCACTTGATTTCTTCTAAGAAAATAGATAAATGTAAAATTAATAATGGAAATTTTCCATTACTCAAATTTTATTTCATATGGATATCTCCAATAATTCATCAATTTATCATAATTTGAATTTTGGTTTGGCCAACGATTCGACCAGTACATAGTTCTCGATCATCGCATGACTGTTCTTCAACGTAGAAAATTGAATAACCATAATGGTTCCTGGTGGAAGTTGAGGTTTTATAATTTATTATGATGATAGATAAATCGATGAATAATGAGTTCTAATTGAGGTTTATTCATCTTATTTGGTGACACAAAATGATCAAAACTTCCGAGGTTCATTTATAATCCATATTGGAGGTTGGATTTTGGTAAGCAAGTGATGGAAGGTATCAATAGACCTTGATACAAGATCTATGATGTGTTTTCTGATTGGAACTTATGTTGTTTAGGCATGTGAGGAAGAAGAATGGAGAAATCTCCAGATCTGGAAAAGCTAGTACAACACGGCGTTTTTGTTAGAATTATCCACTATGTGGGGCCGCTTTATTGGTGTGTTGGGTATGAGGATAACGATAGGGATCAAGAAACTTGTGACCACTATCACACGACATGTGGATCTCTCAAGATGGGTCAAAAGTACTTTAGGAGGTATATAGACAAGTGAAAAAGTACACATTGTGATGAGTGTCATGTACTTGGATAAACAGAGCATGGTGTATACATGCTGGTATACGCACCCAAACTGTGCAACAAGAACATATCCAGTGGCACATGGGAAGGATAATGGTGATATCGACACACCATGCACCCATTCCACACAATGGGTATCTTTATATTTACATTCCATGTGAGGGTTTACCTTAAGGGAAAACATTGGTATAGCTAGACATGTCGTGTACCCCATGTTTCACACAGTGTACCCCATTCGAGAGTGTTCGTTACCATTCATTTCATTAGTTTAGACGAGTATAGTTTGTGTATGTTCACAAAGTCAATTACTTCAAGTGTAAAATGTGGAATTTCATCCACATCATTATATTGTGATTCCACTAGAGGCTGAGTCTCAGATAGAGATATGGTGTCCCTTCATGAGACTGGAGTGTAATCCATTATTTTCTTTGTTGACAAGGTTGGGTTTGTTGAATCTTCATAAACTCCATGAGAATATATTTATTGCTCAATCTAGAAGTCCTTATTTGTAGGGTTTTTTTACAAATTAGAAATATGATCTTCAATGCATAGGGTTGATCTATATTAGGTTCATCGTGTCCCGTAGCAGTTTTGGGCACGACCCCTATCTTTGTATTAGGTTCTTCATAGAGAATTTATATTATTTAATAGGTCCCAATGACCTAGAACTCTTTATCAAGTGTCTCTAATGATATTAGGGATCCTGTAGTTTTTCTCAATGATTTATTGATGATTCGAGTAGAATCCTATGGCTCATAGTTAGTTATGTCCACCTGGTATTGGGGTGTCTATTCATATTAAATATGGGTTTTTATGTTATAAATATATTATGATATATTATATTTATTTGAGTTAATTTTTTGTATTTGGATTAGTGTTTTGGGGTTCTTTATTGGGTATTTTTATACTATTTCCATATAGATTTTTTTTCAAAAATACAATGTCTTATTCATATGACAACCCATTTAACAGTGTCATATGAGGACAAGGAGTGACTGGAGTGTTATTGGTGGTAGTCAAACCATGGTGTTTACCGTGAGCTTACATTTTACATTAGTCATCTCCATTGGAGTAGGTTTTACTCTTTATAGATTTTAGATGGGCATGTATTTGCTTTATTTTTCCTCTTTTTGTACTTTACTATCATACTCTGTTTGGGGATTTTATATGTATGCATGGATTATTTTAGGCGTTTTATTTTTTAATCTTGTGTGGGCTTGATGATGTGTGTGTTTATAATGATAATATAGGATAATCCCTGGGATAAGACTACTCAGTGATGGCCACCAGCCCCTCCTCTAATGATGTTAGTGTTGGGGTTGTCACGGGTTAGACCATGATGGGTCTGGTCATGATTTGTTTTCAAAATATAATTTTAGAATCAATTAATTATGCAATGCAAAAAATGTTTTTAATTTGGAATTAAATAAATTTGTTTATTTATTAATTAAATTTTTATTCATTGAATATTTTAATTGAAATGAATATTTTTAGCTCTTAAATGATCAAATGTTCTTCTTTTTTATTTCCATATCTCAAAGTAATTTTTTTTGGTTTTTCTTCTGTGATTTTAATTGAATTAATGTTTTGAGGTGATTTTATTGCGTTTGATTTTGGGGAATAATTTTTTAAAATTTATATGACTAAAAATTTTATAAGATTTATTTGAATTATTTTAAATTTTGATTAACATGATTTAAATTAAATTTTTATTATTTTATGGTGTTTAATTTTTTATTTAGTATTGATTATATCATAAAGGATAATTTTTTTAGGTGGACCTGTATAAAGTTCATGTGAATGAATAGTGGGTCACTTTGTTTCTTGTATAAAGGTAGTGTATGTGGTTTCATAAGGTTATACCATGACTAACGCTATGTAATGGTCACCTATATAACTTAGGAAATTGAAGTTCCCAATTTTTATAAGATACATAAGGGTATGTCTATAGTTCAGAGCTATATAAAGGCAGCTAATGTGATTTTTCATGTTTATGTATAGATTTTTTAACTTTTCAGTAGTTATGTTATTGGAAATTCCACATTTTAAATCTATGTGAGTATAATGTTGTTCCACTCTATCTCACATCATGGTCACCCTACAAATTCAACTTATGTAATGGTAGATTTATTGAAATAAAAGAACAATTCAATGCATGAAACCCTAATTCTAAAAAAATAAAATCAATGAGTGGGAATGTAAGCTTACTATTATGATTTCATGAAAATCTAAAGAATAATACAAGATATTTTAGAATAAAATAATATTCACGAGTTCACGTGGGTTAGTCCAAATTCATAGGATGGATCATATTCTATTAAATTAGGTTTAATGAAGTCCTAATGATATATGCGATAAATAGTCATGGATAATGCAAGGAGAGCATCGATTTGGCCTAATGATGTAGAATTTGATATGTCGTGATGTTAATTTGAACATTAATACATTTTAAAAATAATAATACATATAAATTTTTTGGATTCAATCCACGCCATACTGACTGAAACTCAACCATTGAATCTAATTAGACTAGACCCAAAGAAACTGGGCAGGAGTTGGAGGCATGAGCTATACTCTATGGAGGAATGAATCCTGATATAAATTGGGGAGTGGAGTTCCACCGTCAATAGAGACAACTTCTTCTTCTCGCTTATTAGTTCATAATAAAATTTATGTTTGATGTTTCTCATTCAACCATTCTATTTTTAAAACAAGAAGTATTTTTAAATATTATAGTATAATGGATTAAATTTTAAAATTTTCATTTTACTAACCTTATTAGGTTTTCTTCCTATTCTATGATGTAATTACCTTCCTTCAATTCTATGATTTTTTGGTTGATAATTCTATGAATAAAACCAAAATACAGACTATTTTGAACCATATCACTAAATTTAATAAATCATTAGAGTGAGTAATGAGAAAAATTGAATGGAAATTTAAAATGAAATGAAAGTTCATTCTACGAGTGACTTCACCTTAGAAATTTAATTTAAAACCAATTACTTATGAATTATAATTACAGAAGGATATATCAATTACATTAACCCTCATGTATCATAACCATGGCCATTTAATATTAGGTTATATCGATTATTTCATTACTCAAACATTTATCTTCATTTTGAATTAAAAACATTCAAATTACATCTCATTTTAAATAACTATTCATGCACTTCTATTTGAAGTTTAGGGAATTAATAAATTCCATAGACACTCACCCACCGTTACACAAGATTTATTCCGAATATCACTATAACAATATCAGTAGGAAATTAGAAATGAAAATTTTATATATTCAATGATGGATACTAATAATTTTTCTATAATGTGATAATTTATTTAATTGAGAATGGAATTTTTTTATCATAATTAATTTTTAATTTGTTGCATTAAACATAATAATTTTGATAATAATATATCATGTACTGTAGGATTTGGTTTTATCTCTCATCGAGAGACATCATGAGAGTATGTATTGTGATGTGAGGTTATCTTGAATATTTATTTTATAAATTTATAAATATAGTTTTCACAAAAATTTTATGTGGGAACTGTTGAACATAATATGACCCAACCTGAGAATCCCAACATGTATTATTCAACACATATTGTTTTTCTTTCTCTTGTGGGATCATATATATTCCTCCTTAGAAAAATGTATTGAAGGTACTGTTTCGATGATGACTTTCACACTTAGGCATCCATTTGACATTGTTTTAAATTTGATCTAAATAGATAGTTTTGGTAAATGTTACTAATCCTGGGAGTTATATTTATTTAAATCATATTGGGAATTTTTTACATATGGGAAATTTTAGACATCATGATACTCAAGAGAGTTAGAATGAGGTTGTACATAGTTTAGCATAATATAGTAAAATTATTATTATATTTTGTTAATTTATAATTATATGTGATATAATAATTTTCAGTGATGGAGGGATAAAAAATCTATGCCTCATACTCAAACATGATGACATGGATAATAGAAACTAGATGTAGTATACACAAGGGTAAATGAATAACACCTAACTCTTTATTAGGTATTGTATAATTATGAATAGGATTCAAAATTCATATTTTTAACATAGAAGGTTAATGTGAGTCATAAAAAATTTCCCCAATGATGGGAATGTTAATATTATTTTGTTTATGGACTTTATATTTATTAATTATTTAAACAAAATAAAATAATATGTTTTAATTAATTATTATTACATTTAATAATATATATATATATATATATAAATTATATTTTCATGGAATTACTTATACACACCCACACCCACACACACAGACATATATATATATATACGATTATAAGAGAATTACAAGGTACTAATTTATTATTTTTTTTAATATATGGGAAATATTTCAACAAATATTATGGATATTGATTATTAAATAATAAATGATATATATTCAACCATGATATTGGAAAATAGAATGATGAGATTCAATGTATTTATAATACTATGTTAACATTCATGATTATCTTCCATTAATATAATGAATAAAATGAATAATATACTTTTATATTGGATCCTATAAAATGAGGGTCTTGGTGATTGATATATCACTGCCATTGAAAAGGAAATTACATTTCTTTAGATCATTTACATCATTTATAAATCATTCCCCACAAATATACATTGAGATATTCATAATCTTAAGAAAAATAATGAATATAGAATTCATTTCTAGTAAGATAGAAATTAATCATTTACACAATGGAAAATGAATATAATTGTTTTTCAAATGGATAATTATTAATAGAAAATCATCATTTTTCATTATATGTTTTAAAATTAATTTTTTTTTCATAAATTGTGTTGGTGTTGGAAATATTTAATAAAAAGGATGCTCCTTTCCCATTACTTTTTGTATTTTGGGTGATAGAAGTTTTCAGATGGGGCTTGTTTATGGATGAGTGGATTGAAGCTAGAATTAAAATTATAGGGGTGGTTCATGGTGTGAACCTGATGTCTCAGCTTTATAGTATTAATGAAAAACTGGAAAATATATTGAGAGAGTTAACTCATGGGTTGAATATTGGGTTATGTTGTGAATATTAGGGTTTTTGAGTTTGGTTGTTTTTTTCATAGGTGGGATTCATGGTGTGATACCACCATTCCCAATGTAAATGTTTTCCTACTTTATAGGATCTTGAGAAAGAGAATATAGGGGATGTTTAACTTAAATATTACACAACAATAAAACAGATGACACATCGTGAATGGGTGTTCTTTGTCCCTAGTATAAAAATAAGATTCCCCATTAATTTCTATCATTCCAACTTCACCCCTTTATACTATTCGGTGAATCCTATGAGATTTTGGAGGATATTTCATCCTATTCTTATTATAATTGTACCATGGATTTACGAGATTGACTATTGGTGATATAAGATGAGTTTCCCTCTTTTATTCGTGGTTTCTTGTTCATTTTTCATCTTAATATGGTAGTAGATGTTAGTTTTGAGGAGTATTTTAATGCAATTAGATCGAGATATTCATAATAATCATGATTTCAAATATTATCAAGGGTTACCATGTGCAGTTTCATTCATTGATCATTTGTTAATCCCTTAGGTCATGCATTGCAGTTTAGAAAGCAGGAATTGTGGTAGGGGTTTATATACCCACTCCTTTATTTGGGTAAAAATATTATATTATCATGATTTAATTTATTTTGGAAATTAACATAAATTAACATATAATGATAAATAATTTGAAAGATGGTAAATATAAAAGAGATGAGGTAAAAATATGTGGACTTATATTTTTAGGTTATTTCATGTCTTATTTACACTTCTATATATTTAGTAAAGGAAGGCATATAATCCCCCACTATATTGGAAAATTATTTATTGTTTTCCTATTAATGTGACCCACCATGTTGTTATGATTGTTTTGTTATAAAATAATTTCTTGTTTTTGTGTTTAAATGTTAAAACTTACTCACATAATTGAAATATAATTAAATATGGAAATAATATGGGGTTTCATCATAATCTATTATGATGTGATATTTTCATAGGTACTTATATAGTATATTCGCAAGATATAGTGGTTGTTATTTTTATGTGAGTATGAATGTGATTTGTGTTGTGTGTGTGGAAAAGCGTACTTGTGATATAGATGTGTCTTTACAACTATTTTGTAATGATTATCTAGTTGGTTGAGAAATTAAAGGGATTTAAATTGAATAAATAGGGGTAGTAATGAAAATTTTAATGAATAAAAATAATGGGAATGAATTGGTTGTTAATGTGGGGAACAAGTAAAGAATGTTTTTTCATTAAATGTGAGAAATGGAATGAATTAATAAATATAATTTGGTTGGTAATGTTGGAATTTAAAAAATTGGTATATTTATTGATTAAATGGTGAATTTGGAAAATTATTGATTTGGTTTGTGGAAACTATTTTTAGTTCAATGTTTGGATATCATGGTGGCAATATGAGTTGGATGTGAATTGTTTGGTGTAAGAACATATATTTTGATAGTGTGTGAGTATATTAATTACTATTTTTCCTCCTGATTTCATTACACACACCAGCTATGTCAGATAACTTTATTGACACCCAATTTTTATTGTCCATGGTATTTTCTTAAACATCCAATTTCATGATGGAGGATGGATTGATATTCCATCTACACCACTCTTCCATAAATTGAAGTATATGGAATAGTTTTTTAAGTTACCATTGATATTATTTATCTAGGGTTGTTAATTTTATGAGGACAAAATGATGTTGATGTTCTTCAAGTTCATGATACCCTACAACTCTATATATATGATGTGAAGGATACATATGCAATGAGGTTGTGATGCATGGATGGGGTGATTGGAACATGTCGTGAACAAGGTTTTACGATTGATATGATGAGATAATTAGAATGGATTGATATATGTGATTTATATTATGATAAATAATATTGTGTGTAACGGACGCTGGCATAAGATATCAGATATTGGAGAATGAGAGTGAAAATCTATTGGGGAAGTCATTGTGGGGATCTTATGAATATATTCATGTGATATTATGTTCTTACATTGCGTTTGATAGTTAGTGAGTTAACCATGACGGGATTTCATAATGAGGATCCTATTAATTATACATGTTACTCTTACCCTCATATACATATAAACTATTTTTCAAGTCATTAGGAAGGATTCAATAACTGTGGTGGACTATACAACCCAAGAGTTTCAATTGCAGCTACTAAGAAGGAGTTATTATATGAGATTTCATGAGTTTAACTTCTTGAATGGTTATAATTTTTTCAATGGGATAATAGTTTATTTAATATTATGTAGTGTTTATTTTTTTGGATTATATCTTTTCTCCCGACCTTAAATCCATATACTGAGGGTATTGATTCCCATTGTTTCTTTTATACCATTGGTTCTAGTTACAAACCCATTATGTATATAAGTGGGATTCAAGGGTCAATGAATCTTTATTTTTTAACCAAGAGGTTATATAAGTGTGCATGGGGTTGGGGTGATATAGTGGAATTAATGATGATGTCATGGTTGAGAGTTAGGATTAATCTGGGGGTAAGCACCATTGAGGGCCACATGAGTTTTTAAGGAGAATGTTTGAACTGAACATATTACAGTAAGTACTCAAGGTATAATGACTATGAAATGAGATTTTAGGGCCCCTAATGATCTGATGTAATGAATCTAAGATTACCATAGATAATAAGTGAAGTAATTATTCTTATATGGTAGAGACCTAGGACAAGTACCTGGATCATACTTGGATACGATTGTGTTTCAATGTGGTGTTTTTTGGGAAGAAGATGATCCTATTTAAGTAAACATGAATGAATACCATGCCATATAGAATTGGTAATTGTATTGTATTAGTAACATAATTTATTGATTCATCACTATAAAGAGTTGTAACATAGTACCATCAAGGAATTCTATTTTAAAAACACAATTTAAAGCGATGAAGGCGAGTTAGAGTCACCCAAGGGAGACAATATCTTGGTATAATGGATGGGTACTTTATATTTTTATACATAGAGTATATTAATTTATTCTAATTTACCTGAATATATTACATGTTAAATATAATGGGTTTTTTTATCAACACATTGATAAGTAATTATTTCTTCCTAAAGTAAATGTAAAATGAAAACATTGAGTTTTTTGTTTTTATGTTGGTGTGTTGCTAGAAATATATTAGATAATAATAAGTAGGATGATAATTAAGAAATATAATATGAATTATTTTAACATCATATTTTGAAAATAGTGTCATGTTATAATCTGGATGCAAAAAGTTTGTAATTTATATATTTTCTTATAAACTTAATATTCTTGATGATTATGATGTTCTAGTTGAATAAAAAGAATGTAATGGAAGCATTAAACCATTTATATATATGTGTGTTATTCTAGAAGGCATAATAAATTTTTTCTTATTGACGTATGAACTATCCAAATCCCATTATGTTTGAGAATAATTTTCTAGGATATTATATTACCATGTATATATACATTTTTAGTATGATGTTTTTCTGATTTTTTTGAAAATTGAGAATGTTTTTTTTCTTTTTATTTCATATTGTGTCGGGGTGTGTGGGGTGAAATGAGCACTGATATATGGAAATAATATTTTATGGAGTTATTGTTGGGAATATTTTATCTAAAAATGCGGGTTCTCTCTCAAATAATATTTAACGTAATTTTAATGTGTTTTTATAAAATATTTTTCATGTGTTTTATGAAAATAGATTGTAGTGTTTTATTAAATGTTCTATTAAACATCAGATTTAATGAAAAATTATATAGTCCCTATTAAAATTATTTTGGGGGATTATTCAAATTTTACCATTCAAAATAAATTTTATCACATATATATTTTATAATTTATTGGTTCTAAGCAAGAATTTGCATGTTTTAAAAAATTATGTTTTTATAATATATTTTTTATAAATAATCATGTGATTAAAATTATATAATTTTCCATAAAAATTATACATGTAGAACATATAATTTAATTTTAGAATATGTGTAATGTTTTTATTCCTATTAATAAGTATTTATATAACTAATTATTTGTAATTTGAGTGGATTCATTTTAAGTAGATTCATATAGTTTAAATCATGTTTCGTTACAATATAATACATGATGAGATGACTAGTATTATTTCATAATGTTCCATATTTTTTATAAAATTAGAAATTTTGATGAAAACACATATAAAATTGTACGAAGAACTCAAAATATGGATTATAACTAATATGAGATGTATATTAATGTGTATTTAGTGTTGAAACATCAATCACAAAACATCACAATTTCCAAAAAAAAATTTATGAATGCTTTTTCATAATTAAATATTCTTTTTTTGTGTTATTTTTTTATTTTTAAAATGAAATATATAACAAACATTCATTTGATAGTGAAATAAAAAAATGTGAAATTTTAGTCTTGGTGATATGCTAATTTTGTTAAAACTAAATGAAAATTGTTATTATGACCTTATTTAAACAAAGTGCGTGTTAAGGGTTACTAATTCACGTTGTTTAGACTATATGACTTAATGATAGATTTTAATGTATTCCAAAAAATAATTTATTTAAATTGAAATGGATGTTGGATGATTAATATTTATAAATTATGTATTGGACATTATTTATAAAAACAATAAGTTTCTTATAAAAAATGCTAAATTATAAGACATATTTTTAAAATCATGTAATGTGTCATAGGTTTCAAATGTTATCAACTATATTTTCATAATGTTTTATTTTTATATTTAACTTATGTATAAATTATAAAAGGGGAAATTTTATTTTAACTGATGTATTAAAATGATGATAAGATACTTAAGAACAATATAATATGGTTATAATATTCTTATGTGAGTTGGAAGAGATAGTTATTTGGGCAGTAGACATGATACAGGAAATGGGGACCTTATATGAGATGTGGTTTTAATGTTTTGTTTTAGTTGTCGATATTATGGTTTTTATAACAGATTTCCTCTTAAATTGAGTTAAATATTTTTTTTCTAAATTCATTACCCATTAAACTACTTCAATGATAGTAAAGAAGGATTGAGTTTTCTATGTGGGGTGATTTTTAAATATTTCATAAAAAATCCATCTTAATATATATCCCATGTTGTCAAATTAAAATGATATGTTTTAGACAAATGCATATATTAATATTTTTTCTTGGATAATTTTTTATTCCATGTTTAACATTCCACTCAGGATTTATTTTATGCATTTATCTTATATTTACTATGAATATAGTTTTTTTTCATTTTTTTGTAATTACTAAAATAACACAAGAATTCCCAGTATTAATCCATTGAATACATATACATTCTCATAAATGGACTTCAATTTTAATTTTAATAATGGATAAATTTTTTGATGTTTTAGTATTTATGTTACAATTATTTAATTTTTAAATCTATTACATATATAGTTTTTGGAAAATAAATAATCATATCTTTGGGTAGGGTATATATTGTTTATTATGTAAAATAAGTTTAAGGATAAATAATTTTTATGTTATTCTTTTTTAATATACTTTCATAAATATTCCAATAGTTGTTTTCGTTTCATATTTTAGGCATAAATATTGAAATAATAGAAAATTACCCAAAATAAAAAAAATGAACAATGTTTTTTTGGTACTAAGATATTTAATAATTATTTAATTTAATAATGTCAAGCATGATTCATGATAATAAAAAATTTAAAACTTTTCATTGAGAATCAAATCTATAGAGACCCATAATATTAATATATAGATATTAAATCATAACAGATGAATATTAATTATATTTTAAAAATGCATGCCCAAGGAATATATAGTTTTAGTTTATTTGGATACTAGATACAAAATCATAGTATTTTATGAAATATTTCAATATCTCCTATATATATTTTCACAAAGTAATCTTTTTCGACATACCCTACTTGAAATTTATTCATAACCTATGGAAAAGGGAATATAAGAAAGGGTGAGATCCAATTCTCATTAAGGGTGATAAAGGTTTCTATCAATGATTAATTAGGCATAATAAGACCATATGGTTACCAGAACATAAAGTTAACATTTTCAATCAATACCCAACTTAAAGATGATCATAATCATGAGTTATGGAATATAGAATTGTAGTTTATCCGAAATGAATCTTTAATGGAATCAATTAATATTATCTAACAGAGAATAACGTAGATATAAGAATGGGATAAAACATAATCTTTTGATATTATGAAAATGTATAAATAGAAACAGGTTTAGTACTTTATTTATGGACAGGAAACCAGGTCCCCACATAAACATATTGACATGAAAACTATATCCACAAATTTTTTTAGTTAAATGAATGCCTAATCCATGGATAAACTTATGAACCTGAATCCAAGTCCATTCTTAATCTTAGAGTCATTAAAATCAGGTCAACACATGAAATTTAATGCCTGATATCAGATTCCCACATAATATATTTATATCATAAGTTTTTCATATTTAAAAAATGAATTGTAGGGATGTCTATTTTTGGTCCCACCCATAACATAATTAAAATCATTCAAATGTGTACAAAAATATAATAAAACAATCATAATAGAATAATCCATTGAAAGGAAATGGGTTTCCCAAAAATTTCTTCATATCATAACTCATGGATAAGAAACACGTTTTAACCGAAGTACCTATGGAAAAGATACATGTTTCATAAACATATTTTAATTATAATAATAATCCATATAGTAAAATAATATGTATTTAATAAATGAATAAAATCCAAATTAAATATTATCAAACACCAAATATTATTATCTTAGAAGAAAATGTATTTTAAAATATCACTTGGATCATTTCAGAATGAAAATAACAATTTCACATTGAAATCAATTATTTAAAATATATTTTCCCCCAATTATTAAAGAAACATTTTTCATTGAAAATAATCTTTAAAACATATAAATTAGGGTTCATAAATAATTTTGGGGTCATTATAGTGTAAAATTCAATTCATTTCATATATGGTAGAAAAAAAGATCCCTTTCATATTTTTAATATAAATTCAAAAGTACCTCATGTAGAATAATACCCGTTGATTTATTTTAATTCGTTTTAAAAAATTTATACATGGGTAAAAATTCCAAAAAAAAATTTTATAATTGTAAAAAAATTATTTAAAACAATTTTAGAAAACATATACACAAAAAAGAAATTGTTCTGGACAAAAGAGATAATTTAAATCAGATTCCTTAAAAACATTATTCTGTTTTCTTTATTATATAATGAAATGAGAATGGAGGGAAACATTAAATTTCTTGAAGTACCCACATGAAAAGAAAATTAACATTTTCCATGATAGATATATCAAATTATTTAATCCTTTAAAACTAAATCTTAAATAATTCTTATAAATAACAAGACTGTAACATAAAATCCTTACTACCATGGTAAGTTTTGAATCATAAGTCCTATAAAATAATCAAACTAATATGGACATGTAAATAACATAATTTTCATGATAATAATTATAATATAAATTCAGGGGATGTATTTACAGCACACAAACAATGATTTTCATTTATTTGGAATGTGTCCCACAAAAATAATAGTGAGACAAAAATCTCTAACCTCATGTCTTGAGATCCTTCATACACATTTAAAACTCCTATATAATAAATATGGGATGATTATATACCAATTACTAAATCATACAAATATATATCATCAAAATATTATTTAAATATAAAATTATACAGTTTATTGATTTACTATTCATTAAAAAAATCACTCTTTCGAGTGATAACTGCCTTTTTTTCTTAATTTTATTTTTTCAGTAGTACTGTTTAATGTACAAAGATTATAGTTAAAAGATGTAAATATTATTAATAATTATATAAATATAATATATATTCTGTATATAGATATTTATATTCATTCAAAAATTTATATATAGAAGAATGAATTAAACTATTCATAGAGACTGTAGGCCATATATACAAATGATATTTTTTCAATTTTCTTAATAAATGAAATAAAAGAAATGGTTTAATTAATTCCAAATTATAGAATAATTTTTATATCATATATATTCATTAATTCAATCCTTATTACAATCCATTTCATAATAAAATGAATTGCGTATCATATCGCTTCGTGGAGGCGGTATTCCACACATACGACCAAGAGACATTATAATTTTTAGTGAATAATAAGGTATGATGGTTTATGTGATATTATAATTAAATATGTATAATTAATTCATAAATACCATATTTATACTATAAATCCAAAATTATATTCATCCTTGATATGAAGTGATGACAAATAAATTACATTAGTTTGTTAGACGGTAGTCTGTCATACACATGATTAATAGTTTCATTTCCCACTTTAAAGAGGATGATGTTGATATAGGTTATAAAAATAACGTAATAAAATCACAATATAAGTGAAAAACTAGATAAAGTATTTTTAAATATTTCTATAATAATTTAATGAGGTGGAAAAAGAAAAAAAATTAAAATTCATTGCTAAGAGCTATACCTCTTCTTTAGAGAACCACTTTATGTTAATACATAAAGGAATCCTTGTATTTTTTTATGATCAAAACAAGTAATATAGGTACTAGGGGGGGATTTATGATATTTTTTTGGATAGGTATTGGGAAAAACAAAAATGCTCATGAAGTGTGGACAAGAGAGAATAGGAAATTTTTTTTACATGTTGGGGAGATGCCCCACTTGGAAAATTCCTAAAATAATCCAAAATGATCAATTAATTCCCCTATGAAATGAATCCAAATGACTATATTTTATATATTTTTATATTAAAAGTTATAAATATATCAATCCGATGATATTTTAACAAATCATATTTACAAAATTATCCTTATCTATAAGTTTAACCCCCTAGTAAACCCATTTTAACCTTCACAATGATAATTATTTTTTTATTATTTTTACTATTATTTTGACCGAACTTTCTATTGTCCTAATTATGAAAATTAATTATGAAAATTAAAAATATGTAATAAAATTTTCATAATTGAATTTACAGAAGTGAGTGATTTTAATTTAAAATTAATCTCACTAACGCAACGGAAAAACTGTTTTCAAAAGAAAAAGTTTCCAAAAGTATGAAAAGTATTTAATATAAAATGTAATAATGAAATTGATTCTAATAAAAAAATGTATTAATAAAAATAAAATAGATATTATATTATTGTTAAACTATTCTAAAACAAAATTTATATTATTTAATTCTTCAAAAAAACTAATGTCTTTAATAAAAATAATTATTTACACTATTCATTGAAATATTAATATTTTATTAAAATTATCAAAAATAACTTATAATATAATTTAGATATGTTAATTTAAAAAACTAATATTATTTTTTTAATTTTTATTCATGATGTTTAAAAAATTATTTGTAAAATAAGTGCATAAAATGGGATGAAACTAATTTTAAAAAAATATATAGATTTAAGCACCAAACTGGATATATCATTATTCAATACTTTGAAAAACAATTTATGAATTATGAAATTTTTTATTGATTATAAAATATATATATTTTATTATTGTTATTCATAAATATAGATTAATACAAATTATTTAGATAAAATACTTTACATGCATAAAAGGTTTTTTTAATAAAAAACATTTCATTAATATTATAATGATTTTTATTTTAATTTTTTTACCAATTAGTATCCAATTAATTTTTTACTCATGTGAAAACCATAAAAATTTAAAAATTAATTTATTACTATTATCCCTTAATAAATTATTTCAGAAAAAAAATTTCATTTACATTAAAATGAATATTATTTTCATTTCTAATTAATTAGTATCTAATGAATTTTTTATATATGTGAAAACCCTAAACATTTAATAATTTATTTATTAATATTAACCCATAATAATTTATTTTCTTGGTTAAAAGGTTCATGTTTAGTCATTTTAATAGTATTTCATGGTTTGATTAAAATCATTGTTAAGTGTAATCCAATGTATCGATGAAATTATATTCATTTGAAATCCAATTCATAAAATATATGTGTGTTGAATTCTACCCACCTTAAATAAATTATATCCTATGAATTTGAATTTGATACCAGTTATCAATGGTATTTTATTTGAAAATTCCTATGGGAAAAACCCACATCATAAAAGTGTTGATAATATTAACACAAAGAAATATGGAATGGAAAATTAGAAGGTTACCTCTAATAAAATATAACTAGGATTAAATATATGATAAAATTAATGGTAAGTGAAAATATGGAAATTGAGGAGAAATAAAATTCCTATGGACTAATATTGCGTGATATTGAACATGGTGAGGAGAATGTTAATGACCACGAAGCTATAAATACGTGATGGATCAAAAAGCAACACATTAATTATAAATTAAAGTAAATGTTTAATTTTTTTATATGATTATCATTGTCATAAATTTGAGGAATTTTCATGATGGTATATACTTACTGTATCTCATTCCATTTCATAAGCATAATATTATCAGTTTATTGTGATCCAATCAATTTAGACTTCATCTCCTACTTCAAGAAATAAATATTCAATATGAATTTGATTATTCTTTAATAACTACGATTTACATTTAATTTATCATTACATCCCTTGAATGATGAGAAATTTCTACTCCCATTTATATATATTTTCTAAAACTAAAATAGTTGAAATTTGTTATTTAATATGAATTAATACAAAGTATTATGTTCTAAAACATCAATAATAACACCCAAAGTTTAACTTAACCCATTTTAAAAATAGTTACCCATTAATTTCTTCAAAAATACATATGACAAATAATGAACACCAAATATTGGAATGATTTTATCGGATATCCATCAATGATCAACATAACATTTATCCTGATTTAATACCAAAATGTACATACCCTAAAATTTTATGATATAAAATTATACAAGATTATGAAAGATAATTATTCCATTATTCCAAAAATAATCTCATATCATAAACAAATAATTTCCATTTTAAACTCATCTTAATCCTTTTAGAAATTGAACAATATAGTTTGATTCATAATTTCAAATGTGATTTAATTATTCTAGAATAATTTTAGGTAGAGATAACCAATTATCAAAATCAAATCAAATTTCACTATTGGATGAAAAATAATACATTCATAGGGCTCATTTTTCAATGTTACAACATTAAATTACAAAATATGGTGTGAAGGAAAAGTTCCTAATTATCATTGTTCACTTAATCTATTTTGATTGCATAAATTTTCTATTTTTTCTATTTTATTCTCCAGCTCGAGTATTAAAACTATCTTCAGCTTCATTTCCATCTTCCCCACTTCATTTATATATAATCCTGAGAGTTTGATAGAAAATTTTGGAGTATATTTCATCCCATTTTTTTGACTATTCATATTTAGTGATTGATATTTGGTGATATTAAGTGAGTTCAAATGTTTCTTTGTTCACTTCATCATTTTTATTCAATTTGATTATCCCATGGAAACTCATTTTCAAGATTATTTTCGTTGAATTACATTAGGTTTTTAATAAATATTTGGATATCCAAGATTGTTGAGGGTGTCCCTATGTAGTTTCAATTAATAATTATATCCTCCTCACTAGGGCCCATCATAGTGTCTCTAAAATTAGGAATTATGCAAGGATATTAATGAATTGCTCAATTATTTTGGTTTAAATTGTTGGATTATCATAACATTTTCTCTTTATAATATTACTATGAATTAACCTAATAATATAAAAAATCTAAGAGATATAAAAAGAAAATAGATGACCCCCATGTGTTTTTGTACGTTCTTTGATTATTTAACATGTTTTATACTATTATATATATTTTAGGTGGAGGAAAAAATAACTAAGAAAGAATATGATGATAAAAATGATAGAAAATATATATGAGAACCAGGTGTGGTGTGAACCTTATATTACGTGATAACTGAATCCAGTATAAATTGATGAATTGTTTCATGTTTTTTAATTTATATGATCACCATTACTAATGTTCTTTTTATTTCTATGAAATAATTTCATGTTTTTGGGTTTAAATGAATTATCTACCTATATATATTTAATGAAAATTAAATATAGAAAAAATGAGTCGTTTACATAATCTATCTTGAAGTTATTTTTCTATATGAACATATACTGTATATACCTTAAAATATAGTTATTGTTGTTTTTTTTGTGGATATAAAAATGGTATTTGGTGCACATGTAGTTGTGAGTTTGTGTGATGTAGGTGCAACTATAATATATTGTTGAAATAGTTATTCTATAGGATGTGAAATAATGGGTTTCAGAATTAAATAAATATGGGATGTGATTGAAGTATAAAGCCTTGAAAATAATAGGTAATTTGAGGGTAATAAGGTGTTGATTAACTAAATAATGATTCAACCTTAAATGTTTCATACGAACTATTTAATAAATATAATGTGGTTGGAAATGTTGGAATATATAAAATTGTTAATGTAATGATTCAATGTATAATTGAAATGATTATTATTTTTTGATTTAAAACAGCAGTTAGTACAGAGTTGGGATAATGTAAAGATTGTGTGAGATGGATTGAAATTATTTAGTCTAAACTTATAGAAATATATTTCCTTATGAAATATTTCTCATTAATTTTTCCCCATGAAATAATTATTCACCATTATTAATTAAGATAACCAAATTGATTTCTAATTTATTTAGGATCATGGTGTCTTTCCCAACATCCAGGTTGGTGGGGGCTGATGGATGGATCCTCCAATTTCCATACTCTTCCTTTAGCAATATTATATAGAAAATTTTGTGGAGATACTAATTGTTGATTTTATTTAATGGGGATTATGCACGGTAAGATAATGAATTATGTTTATTTGTATTATGTTCACTATACTATTGTAAAATAGAGTTATAAAGTGATGGAAATTAATGTGATGAGGTAGTGACATGGTGGCTATAAGAGAACATGACATTTCAAATATAGGTGTGAGAAAAGAAAACTAGTGGTAAGTTGTATTGCAGAGGAAATGATTATTTTCATAAAAATATTTTGTTCTCAAATTTGGTGATATGTTTTTTTGAGTGAGACTAGGTGATGTTGGGAATGGGTATTTGACCTTGAAGGTTTTTATAGATTCTTCTACTATTTTACTGGAGAATTATTATTATCTTCTCAAATTTTCTTGTGATGTCCTACGGAGGATTTTATTGAGTATACATTTTATTCTACCTATCTCTCTCTCTCTCACACACACACATATATATAAATAAATTGATTCTTTGGTGATGATGGGGTATTTTGTAATCAATACAGACCATACTCTCATTGAGTCGAGATCTGAGATTATAGACACTCTACAAGGGTTTTTGTAGTTACACATTCTATTTTATTTTAAGTATGGTTGGATTTTATTGTCCTGCAATGTGGATTTATTTTATATGATGTGGTATTTATTGGTGGATCATATCTCATATCTTGTATTTATCCTCATATACAATGGGAAATGACTCCCATTATTTCTTTTACACCCTTATTTCAAGTATCTACCCCATGACCTAATGGATTTAGGCTTTAGTGGTCACTAACACTAATCATTTATTCCTTAATAGGGTTAAAAGTGGAGGGGCTTATGAAAAATATTTTTTTTATTTTTTCTATGTAAATTTATTATAGATAAAATATTGAATTTCTATAGTGTAATTAGATCCATTTTATTTTAAATAAAACTCACTGTAATTATTTTTTAAAATAATTTGATGATTATATTGAAAATGGCTCAATGGACTATATAAAATATTAATTTATTATTTTGGATTTTTTTTGAAGATTATCATAGAACATTCGTAATTATGGAACACACTAATGTAAATTCATTATTATTTTTCATGAACCTTATCATTATGGAATTTCAAAAAAAATTACTAATCCCATAATGGTGATGGAAAAGATCCGCAATGGATGATCTATCTAAAACATCCCATTTAAATGGATGGTAAAGGAGGGTCCTTTGTCTTTGTTCTTTTTAATATCATTCCAACATATTCCCATTCTTGAATCCATTATTCTCTCTAATTGTCCCATCATCTTCTAAATCTATAAAGTTCTATCATTTGAATTAGAAATTCCACAACTTCTCATTCCACTACTGTATTTAACATATGTATCTACACTCGATGATATTTTTTCATGTTTACCATTTTTTTAGATACCCATGTGTTGATGATTTCAATAGATTCATAAATGGATCCTTATATTTGATTGATTATACAATAGTTGTTTTTTTGGAATCATTCCATGTGTGTTTTTGTATTTTCGTTGAAGAAGACCACATTTAGTCTTAGTCCAATGACTAATGACTTTCTAATACAGTTCAATTATAATTATTAATTTAGACATATTTCCTTCAAATTAAATATCCCCCCCCCCATTCTAGGAAAATTATGTATTCTTCCTAATTATAAACTTCCCCTTGAAAACCCTATATATTCATCAAATGTTTATAAATTTGGTTAGGTTGTTTTTCATTTTTTATAGTCAATTTAAGTTTCAATGTCACCCTATTTCTCTTAATATTTTTAAATGTGGTTGTATCAGAGTCCCCAGTTGATTTTATTAGCATTGAGATGGTATATTTTATATCATCTGGTTCTATACATTAAGTAATGGTTTAACTACTATTCATCATATTATCCATTGTGAAACCACCAATAGGTGTATCCTTAAGGTCTAGGGAGGATGGTGGTTCCATTTTAATAATGTTTTAATTCTAATCTATAGGTAAAAAACTTCTGGGGAATAATCAAACATACTCAAGTTGGGAATTCTCGTATTGGCGTTGCTACCAGAACTCAAATATAAAATGTATTAGCTCATTAAAAGAAGGTCTATAGTTGTGAACATATTAAGAGTGTTTCATTGATGGTTTTTATCCTAAACTATAATTTTTTACAGATCACGAGGTAGTTTTTAATTTTTTATATTCTATGGTGGTTTAGGTTACATCGACTAATGTTGGGAGTGTTGGGTTAGTTTATATTACCATAGAGTCCGACTATAGCGATTTTCAATGATTCGGGGACATATGTTGATGTTGTGAATCAAATATTAGCTCCCATTGTCTGAGGGATCTGGATGATCCTCTATCCAATGGATTTATTTCAAATATAGGTCTTTCTTCCTTAATTGTTGGTACTGAAAGAACCCTATGAGGCAGTTTGTGGTGATATAAGATGGAATTGGAAATTCTATGCATGTGTCTTCTCCATCCTCGAGTGTGAGTTGTAGTGTGAATTAAATTATTCTTGAAATAATTTATAATTTTATAAAGATAATTTTTGATGATTTCTTGGGTAATGATGAATTTGATGGATTCAAATTCTAAATATCATTGTTAAATAGAAAAAAATAGGATAAATATTCAAATATAAAGCTAGATGAATAACTCTTAGAAATGGGAGATGTTATTTTTTTGTTGATGAACAACATGCAGAAGGTACATCACAAGACATTCTTTACTATTTATTAAAATTAATTGACTAAATGATTTAATTTTCATATGTAATTAATAAAAATGTGAGTAGATTTTATTTTGTGATTAAATCATTTTACAATAGAATAAAAATAGATCTAGGAATAGAAAATCTAATATAAACCAGAAAACGACCTCTATATTGATAAGAAACATCAAATAATTAAATATGTGTTCTTAATTTATAAGTAAATGGTGATAAATATCTAAGAAGGAATCAAGAAATTAATATCTCTATCGAGATGTTTTAATATGATGGGAGTAGGCTTAGAACATAAATTCGAGAGCATTCCATTGAGAATTAGCTTCCCCCAAGTGAATCCAGAATATATTCATCCAGTTCACATCCAAAACATATTCTCATCCTATTTTATCATAGTAATGGTTATTAAGAGGATCAAAAGTTTGATCTATGAAGGTAAACTTAAATTTCTCATAATTGTTTTCAATTTCAGCAGGAGTAATTATTTTTTGAAAGGAGAAAATTGGGAAAAATAATGTTTGGAATTTTATAATTTTATGGAACATATATTAGTTTGTTGGAAATAATGACAAAATATTTTCAAATTTAGAAATATTTATAGCATCCCATGATGGGATTCAATTTCGAATAAATGAAAAAATGTGAATGGGAAGATCAAGATCAAAAGACTCTTCATTTGTTATGAATTTATATATTAATGAATTTGGATTTGAAAATTTAATAGATGGAAAACACATTAGTGTCTATGGAAGAACTGAAATATATATATATATGAAACACAAAGCATTGAACAAGGTTTTCTTGATTCAGAGGATATATATATATGAAATATTCATGAGGGATATTTTTGGGAATGTAAAGCCTAAATAATCTGACTTGAATCAGAGTAACATAATGATTGATTCTAGAAGTTTTTTTAAGATAAGAGAGTAAAAGTGGGTTTTCCTTCAATAATCAAAAAAGTGGGTTTTTAGAAAAAGGATTTCTTGGAAAGGGTTCATTCAATGTGATCTATTTTTGGTTGTTTGGTTTTAGATGATTCAGGTTTTAATTCTATATTTTTATGAGTCTTTCAATCTATAAGATTTTTTTTCACTATGGATTTGATCAATTAAAATTTTGTCTAATTTATTTTTATAGTCCTAATGTGGATGCATTATGAGTTATTATTGGAATTGGGGGTGTTTGGTGCTAGTTTGGAGCCCAAAACCTAGCTTTTCGGGAGAAAATGATGTGTTAGATGATTAGAATAAAATATGTGAGGCAGAACAAAAAATATATTTTAACAATTCAAGGATGAACATTGGGATAGTACAGGGTGAAATGTTTTACTAAACTATGTATATTGGGTCTCGCGTCCATGAGAAGTGATGTAGGAAAATTATAGAGGAATTTCACATGGTTGGCGCAAGGATTCCCTAACTTTGTGGTATAACCATGTGGTATTTCTATTCCTTCAAACGTTTTGGCATAGTTTGCACATGGTTTGGAATACCATGTATCCAATCCATGCAATGCCATTTTAGGGAGATGGTATCTTTTTTCCCACAAATGACCTAATTTTACATCTCAGAATCCCTCTTTCTTTTCCAGTAGATATCCCCTCCATTTCCCCTCATTTTTGAGATTTTGAAGGCCTATACTAGGAATTGAGCTCGATCATCTCTCCCGGGTCTAAATTAACCACTGTTTAACTCATTTGACCATTACTGGTACATTCTTGATTACTTTTTAATCACTCATCATTCTTCTTTCTATCAAATATGATATCTAGATGTTTGATCATAAGCCTTCTGTTTAGGGAATCAATCTTTTCATTAGGTATACCCCAATCCAGGCCAAAATAGAGGCTGATACTAAATGAGGAAAGTCATACGAGTATGATATAGAGGGTCTATAACTCACCCCCCATGCTTATTCATTTTAAAAATATCCAATCCATCAGACCATTTTCATCAGGTGTTGAGTGATGAATTTATATGCCCTAATTTTAGTATATAGAACCATGTTCTATGACGAATGAAATATATGTTTATCATCATTTTGGGTTATTTCTACAAGTTAATTCATCCCATTTTGGTTGATTTAAAATAATTGTGTTTTTAGTGTTTTTACACATTTGATCATCCTTTTAGGTGTGCATGAGCTGGACTATTCTAATGGTAATCCTCCATATAGTAAATGGATTTTTAATTTCTAATAGATAGTATTACGTTGATAAAAACTTGACCCACCTTTTTTATGTGCTTGAATTTGATTAATCAATTGTATATGTAATTGTCATGTAAGTTGTTTAAATATTACAAGGCCAAAGGGATGTAATGAAATTGTATGGTTGGAAATCATTAGCACCCCATTCCAGGATTGTGGAAGTTATGATATGTGACATTAATAAATGAATATAACATTAATAAATCAAATAAATGGATTATTTTCCATTTTCATTGTCACTCTAATGAAAGACAATGATTTAACATTCACCTTATTAAATTGAATATTGATTATATGGACTAATTAACTAAATTAATTAAAAGTAAGGAACCTTATTAAATATAGACCTTTAAACCCATACTATAGGGGTGGTATGATGTGAGTTAGTTATTGGATTATTTGGGTAATTCCTTGTTCACACATGGATGCCACTCTAATTCATGGATTCCAGTCACCTTGATTGTGATCCACCATGGAACCCTATCCTCATCTATTCATTAGATGTCTATTATATCACCGGGGGATCCCTTCATTACTATTACATGATGCCCTTGATACACTCCTTTGATCAAGCATGGTTTATAAGGACATGGGGTTCCTTGATTATATCCTTGAGCCTATCTATATCTCATATCATTTTACCTTGGATGTATTCCTCAAACTCAGAAATATCTTCACATTTGTTGAATTCCTTGGAAACAAATCCTTGTATTACACTGTTACACTTAACCTGGTTGCATTTACTGCAGATTTGGCGGCGATTGCTGTCTTTTATTCCTTTTTTATTAATTTGGATCCCTTTAATTTTTAATATCAATACATGTCTCCTTATTACATCTTGGAAGTTTCCCTATTACTATCATGAGGCGATTTAAGTGCTAGATAAGCCACATGGGACCCACTTATATAAAACAGAACTTATTTAACTAATTAATTAGCTAAATTTGTTGACACCAGTTGAGAGATGATGCTGGCCGATGGGTATTTACATTACTATACTCAATTATATATGTATATTCATTATTTCAAAATTTCAGTTTAAATTACTCGAACAAGATGTTATAGACACAATTCCAGGTGTACTATTAAGATTTTTTTCATAACCTATCTGGGAGTGTTTGGTACTTGGGTACACTACATGAGTTCATGTGTTGATGAAGAGATGTGTACTGCTTCAAACACATTATTTCTTTCTTTCATAGGATGTAGCATGAAACAGATGACCAAGATGGAGCATGGGATGATGGGGTTCGTTTTTTTTATTATATTTTTTAATTTTGTATAGAATTATTAACTTCTACTATGCACCATGTTTTCCATATTTTTAGTACATGAATTTCACCATCATAATTTGTATATGTTTTTCAGTTGTTCTTAATGCTTATTACACTAATTGTTTTACTTATCACCTGATTATAGTGAATTCCTCAACAATTAACCTATTATATTATACCTATCTTCTATGATTCACTTGAGTAATGAGTTAATAGTCTCCCTATGGACACAACATAGGAGTTTGATACTAGTCAGTTGGCTCTGACATTCAGGGAGATGCGCTTGATGTCACGTGGCTCACCAGGATCAAGGTACCTTCAGTGTAATCCTTGTTCGAGACGTCACAATGTCCTATAAAAGCCATTAATTTCTTATTTTATTATTAAGATAAAATATATTAGAGATTAGGATCACTTGGAACTTGGACATAAACTGTAATTGGGTGTCACGAACAAATATTCGAGGTATATGCCATGTTTCCTAAATTATAATTGATGTTCTAATTTTAAAAATTAATTTTGATATCATTCCATTATTTGGTTACTCACATGCTATTTTATGGTTATTGTTTTTATTATTCTAAATGATAATTCTATTTCACCATAGCACGATGATATTAGTGAAAGGTCATTGTTACTTGTTTCATCACATGCACCTAGATTTTTTATGTCACACATATTTCTATACAATATAAACGCATTTCAATGCTAGAATGTTTTTGATATTTATGTGATTATTTATTTATCTTCGTTTATTTATATCCTTGTGATTCACCTTTTCTACAATTTAAATATTTATATTCTGAATTATAGAGGTTATATGGGACCTTGAGGGTAGGAATTAGTTATTTAGCATGTCAATACAAAAGATTAAAATTGAATGGACATCGATTTCCGTCGTAAGGAGTATGGGACATGATTCAATGGAAATGGAAGACTATATTTTATGAACCATGATATATAGAAATAAGAAAATGAAACTTGAAAGTGAATCCTGACATCTAAAATGGAATTTCTTCACATCCTTATACAAGCTAATTATTTTTATGAAATGTAATAGAGTGAACCTCATATTTAAATATGAAATTAAATTAAATGGTTATAGGTAAATGATAAGGAATGGTAAAGTTGACCCTTTTTCTACTAAAAACCTTTAAACTTATACGTGAGAAGTTACCAATACTTGACCTTCTAAGTGGGTAGTTGGGGAAGTATACCATTGATAGTAAGACCATCTATTATATTCATATTATAATAGTGATTTTATCGATTTGACTACAACTTTATCTAAGGCATATGTTTGAAATTTTATGTACAATTACACCAGGAAGTCCGTGTGTCACCCCCACAGAGGGTGGTGATTACCATGCACTGGATGTGGTGGGCCCTGAGCATCTAGTATTACCACTATGAGTTCCACTTAAGGAACTGCCTATTTTAAGTGATCACGGTACAAATGATCTGGTTATTTATAGTTGTCTATGTATGATGAATTTTATTTAAGGTTCTCAATTTCCTGCACCTTCAATGGTTGATCTAGACATGGAGTTCTAGAAGAAAAATCCTCCAAACTTCTTGGGGGATGACAGCCCAAATTCTACTATGTCATGTCTAGAGAAAACTATATATATTTTTGCGTTTTTGGAGACTCCACCAGAGAGGATGGTCAAGAATGTTAATTACATGATGCATGTTTAAGAAAATCACTAGTGGGATGTGATTACCCTAGTCTGTCACCATTAGGGCATGAGATATGTTGTTTTTCGAACTCCCTTCTATGATCAGTTATTTACCTAGATGTTATGAACTAGTTGACCAAGAGAGTTAATATGTCTCTAGATGGTTCCAATGTATATTATGAATTATCCTTTGTGTTTCCCTAAGTTATAGTTCTTTTCACCGACTTTATATGGGGTTGAGCATTTACGTGCCAGACACTTTGAGGATTGGGTTCAATATTTCATCTGTACTTAATAGAATGTATTTTTCCATCATATATTTTCTAAAATGGTCAACCATGATCTTATGAAAGAGTGAAACATGAGGGATGGAGATTGTTTTAGGTGTAAGGGATTAGTGCTGAGGAATTCCATTAGTTATTCTGATAGAAGAAAGAAATACCTAAAGGATTCTCATCAGTGATGTAAAATCTAGAGTACCCATGATGAAAGATTCATGGTGAGTCACCATTGTAGATGATAATGGAACTTGAAGCCTTAGTGTGATAGATACCATATGGAGTGCCACACTAAAGGATTTATGTTTTATCTTTAGTGAATCTATTAGAATCACTACAAAAAAGTGGTTTTTTATAATAGAATATTATCAACACATTATATATTTGTCGGTAAAAATGATTAATTCCAACAGATAATGAGTTTTCTCGGTATTAATTTTAACTAACAACAATTGTTATTACTGATAGGTATATCTATTGGTATTATCTATCTAATACCAAAAAAATCTTTTACCAACAATTAAATCTATTATTTTTTCATATTAATACAGAAATTTTTATACCAACACATGATTATGTAATTAATACCTATTATTACCAAAAATATTTTCCCATTAGAAGTTTTTTCCCAATAAATAGTTTTATAAAAAATTTGATACAAATAATTGTATATATATATATATTTATTTATTTATACAAACGAATCATTTGTTAACAAAAATATATATATTTATGCATCCAATTAAATTAAATTTTAAATGAAAAATATTTGTTGATATTAGGAGACATCCCATTAACAAATTTTGACTCTCTTTCTCCCATTTCTGCTATCGTTTCTTCTATAAGGATTCCTCAGTTGGTGAATGGTTTCCCTTTGGTGGAGATTTATACCATCGTATATGATTCTGTAGTTGATTCACAGAAATTTACCCTTGTTCCATGATTTGGGCATCGAAGGCTGTCTAAAGATGATTTCAACAAGCATGTGAATACAGAATGGGCTCTGAAGAACATATTATTGAGGGGTATTATCATACCTTATCTGATCGATATAAAATATCATGATGGATTGGAATTCCCAACTATGTGGTCTCTTATCCCTCGCTATTTCTAGTCAAGGGGTTTATTATTGTTTTGATAGTCACAAATAATTTAATTTAGGAAGTCTAGTACTAGTGAGTTGATTTGGAACCATCTTTCTAGTGTTCCCCTTCATTTCCCTTACTCGACAATACTCTATCACCATGGAAATGCTACTAAGAGGTTCTTGTAGGCTGATTGATGCACATTAACAGGGAAGTATCCAATTCAGGATAGGGTTTGCATCGAACTGGATTTATCCCAAACTCTTCCAGACTTCGTCTAGTTTGTTGTAGAAGACGGTGAGGGTTTCAGTTAGAAGATTTGGTTTGAGAGATCGACTGAATATTGTCTCCATTTTGAGATTTAGGGGAACTGTCATGAACACTATGGAATGGGGAAATTTTTTTCTCGAGCTGATGTAGTGAGGGTTGTTGAGGCCTATGGCGAGGTGAATGAAATGATTGTTAGGACAAAACGTCATCTTTTTCTAAATATCATTCTGAATGTGTTAACCATGATTGAATCAATGAGTGACGAACCTGATTTTATTAGTTGACATACTCAAGTGAATTCTGTAAAGGGATATGGGTTCATTGACTTACATGTCGGATTTATTCCTGAAATGGGAAATAGAATGGCATCCAATATGGTATAATGCAAAACCTAGTATGAGGTATAATTTCCTATTACAAGTAGCTCTGGGAATGGTATACTCGGAGTGCAGCTTGGGAATCACGATATTCAACATGGCTTTAAGGTACATGTAATGAGAATGGAATTTTCGTTAGTTAGGGTCTCTATGGAATATATCAATGTTTCTCTAGTCTAGTATCTAACCAAAATGACACCTATTGATGATCATCTTCATCATATTTCTATTTTCATGTTAGGGATGAGTACATGACTCAAAATAGGAGTATGGTCGGTTATAACAAGCTCCAACAATCTATTTTCTCGTCTTCCATTATGAATATAGAAATGGGTACCTGTCATATAGATAATAACTCTACTTTTATAATTATTATGTATATCAGAGGTGAACATGAATTGGAATTAAAAAAAATAGACAATAAGTTTACAATGATTGGTTTTCTTATAAGTTTCATTATACAATAACTACTCAAATAGTTGATGATGATTGACAAGGAATCTAATCTGTTTTTGTTGGGGATGGATCCATATTTTTATCCCATTACTTATAATTAGATTAGTAATGGAGAGTGATCCACTATAGTGTGAGTAAAATGTACACTACAAGATTAATATGCTAAGTGCATGTTATTTAGTGATGGATTCCAAAACAATCCTAGAAAGGTTGAATATCTAATTTTTAGTGGTGTTTTTTAAAAGAATTAATGAATTATGTATTTAGTAGTGGTTTCATTAACTCTTAATTCCAACATATGTTTTAGTAAAAATTAATTTAGTTTCTTTATCATGTTAATACCAAACTTTTTTTACCAACAAATGAATTTATGGTTATTAATTATTATTAACAATAGTTTTTTTCAAAATATAAAATTTATTAATACTATTTAATCACTATAAAAAAATCATTTAAAATTATTTTTATCACAATCATTTAACACTTCACTAAAAAAATATTGATATTAATAAAAATATTTTAAAAAATATTTGGAATATGGAACACACTATTTGAAACAAAATCAAACTAGTATTTTAAATATGAATTATTTGAAATAAATAACTATTTAAAATTTTAAAAACCATTCCCATGAACTAAAAATAAAGACAATGACTCCAAAAAATAGAATAATTAGGCATTTGAGAAAAGGTAAAAATGAAAAAATTAAAAGAAAAGAAAAAGAAAAATGAAAACAATTTTGACCTTTCGATTTCTCCCTGCGTCTCCCCTCTTCCCCGGCCACCTCCCGATCTTCATCACTCACATTGTGGTGATCCCCACCTACGGTCATATTCCTAGTTCATCACCATTGACCATACCCACATCCACACCCTTTATTTCATACCGTTTATCACACCTTCATCTATTGATGTTCGATTTCATTTTTCCTCTTTGAACTATACAGACGAGGACTATGGATGGTCATGGAAAAAAACTCATTTGACATTCAATCGGTCGATGTTAGGGACTTAGGTTTGCACTTATACTATTGATGTCTTAAGCACCTAAAATCATGAGTATATGGTGTGTAGATTGAATTCCAGTTAAGGTTTCAGTGAAATTATAATGTAATAAAATTTCTTATTCTTGTTATTGTTTTTTTAGGTGATTTTAGAATTCGAATTACACACTCCTCTCTCGAAAATAAACCGATCCCAACATTGAATCATGTTCTTGTGGATAAGATTCATCTACCTTCCAATACCCCTATAAGAATTATGCTCCCATAGAAAATTCCTAAGATCAATCTTGGAAGAGTTGTTTCTGTTGGTCATGGACATCATGGAATGGTAGGAAAGATGATCTCTGTCACATTACAAAAGGGGAAACTGTGTTTTGTTTCCAAATTATGGAAGAAATCGAAAAGAAAAGGTATAATAAAAAATAGGTTTTTAAATGTAATTAAAACTTGTCAATCTATCATGTTATATTTCATTTAACACATTCCTAACAACAAATGCTCATGTAAAACTTTTTTTTGGGTACATAAAACAGGATTTAATTCATGATAATTCATTTTCAGAAAAGTCATACCCACTTTCCACCTCTCAAAAATTACATACCAAACATTACATAATAGTGGAGCCACATTACTTAAATTTTATAATAATTTTTCTCTATAAGGATTTTTTAGTAAACTATAAATCTTGGGTTCCTTGATAAGATTGAAGTAGAATGGTTGAACAAAATACTATATCGGATATGGTGCATAAAAATAAACGATGAATGATTTTCCACAAACACCTTTATGTTGTTCAACCATTCTATTTTGTTGATGTTTTATATTGAAATTGATGAGAAGATTAACTATTTCTTTCTTCCATATAGAATGTATAATTCCATTAACTTTGGAAGGATTTTTTCAATAACATTATGCATGATATGAAATTACCCCTGTATGGAATAGTAGGAGAAACCAGTTGAAGAACATATACTAGTTTTCTTGGAAAATTAATGAGTAACTAGATATGTAGTGGGTTAACTAGTGCTTAACAAGGGGATGAAGTAATGTTTCCCAGAAGCATTAACCCGAAGTTCATGACTCCAGAAGATCCGGTCACCAATAATGATATCCAAGGAAGAGAAAACACCCTTCATAGAAATATAATTATCTTTTAGATATAGAAGTGTTTTGTAAGTTCATATAGATGTAAGGAAAAATGAAAATGTGTTCACTCAGTAGCTGGATGGATTCCATGGAAGAGCTGCAAACCAAGAATCACTCCAGTCGACATATGTACAATCACCCCCATGATCAATTGGACCATTTCCACTTCTCTGTACTGGTAATCACTTCATAAGTCAATGGGGGTGTGGATGATATTGAGTCTTCCTAGATGAAGGATCATATGGAAACATTTGGGTATTTTCCAAAAGATTTTGCCCTTAAATTTTCTGCATTTGCGATCATATGAAACTAGGGCCTTGTTCCAGTACTCCAACTAGATCCTTCAATTATTTAGAAGACACAAAATCCTTATTAATTTCCCATCCAGCTCCAACTTAGTTTCACTAGTATGGAGGAACTGAAGTTAATCTAGACAATGATAATTTTCACTATTAGTGTGGTGATTGTGACTAGTGATTGAAGGTTCCCATGTGGCCAATTGTTGATTTTGGAAGCAAAAGACGGATTGGTAGCACATCATGCTAAGGAATTTGAAATCGTCTTAGATTGGGTGAACTTGAGTTGATGAGGAGGGTCTAGGATTATTATTGAGAGAAGACACATTTTTAGTGCAGAATAATCGCTGATTTAGAGATGCTCCATGAAGACTGAACCAGAGGTCATGGTCCAGCATCGTGGGAAATAAGTTCCCATTCCAGAGAGAGATATTGTTGGTCGTGTGTTCGAAAGACTTCCAATCCCACTGTCTGCTAATATATTCTTCTTTTTTCAAGTTCATTAGTCATTTTATATGAATATATATGTGTAGGTTTATAGTAGTATGTCAATTAGTGTGGGAATTATTTGTACTATAGTCATAAGATTTTTTCTTGTTTTTATTATCTTTCTTCTTCATAGTTCGTTTCATGATAGGATTAGTAATAGAATTTTTACAACTATTTACTTCTTATTTTCACATTATTTTATTTAAATAATATTGTTTAAACATTTCATTTTAGTATATCTGTTCTATTTAGATATGTTTTATATGAATTCTATAATTTGTTTGCTGATATGATGTTTTTTTGGAAATCTGCTGAAGTGGATAATTTTCTAAGCTCTGAGCACTCTAGAATCAAATCGTCTTCTTGTGTTTCTGATAAACCCAATGTGAATAAGAAATAAAAAATATACAAATGATCTGCATATCCTTATTTCTAATAACACTACTATGAATACTAATTCTTTTCAGCAGATCCTTTGTATGTTTTATCCAGGAGAAATATTTTAAGTAGATCCTTTGTAAATTTTAATTACTATACAATATTATGCTATTAAATTTTCATTGACTACTTGTGTTTCTAATATTTCCTTGTATTTATTGGATAAAACAATATATGATTCTATCATTTTGGTGATTTGATTTTATTTCTGAATCATTAGGCACACAATGAAATATTTTTCAAATATCCCCATATTTTGAGTGTGATTTGAAAGAACTGCTTTATAAGCCTTTAAAATCCACAAGAGGATATGTATTCACTCATTCTCCACCATAACCAAATTGATATATGCATACTGGTCATGTCAATGTAAGTTGTTCATGATATGAGATGATACTATTTATTCCATAAGATCTGTTGTTGACTGATGTTTCTTTTTCAAATTGATCATTTAATGTTAGTTTCGGTCGTGCGAAACAGAGAGATGGATATTGTCACCTAAGGATATTGTTGAAATTTAAAGCATGTTAAATTTTTTCCTAAAAGATTTTCATCTTGGTTATGTATGATTCTTTTTTTACAAGTATGATGACATAAATTTTGAATCTTAAAAGAGTATATTGATCATGTTGATGAAATTGATGAGTGGATGGGTTGGAAAACGTTTAAGGTAAAACTTTTTTTAAATAGAAAATTTCTGATGTAATTTGTGCCTTCGCTTGTAGTAGAAGTGATCTATTTTGATTCTGATGGTAACATACAGAAGCGATTATTTTCAAGATCTGTACAATCTGGATGTGGAGTTGACTTGCCGGAGTAATAATTTTTTTGATCATCAGGTGGACACATTTTTTCTATTTTAAAAAAAAGTTATCATAAACACTATTTCAATACTGGTTTGTCTGAAATCACTTATTAAAAACTATTTAATGTACTTATGTTAAAATAATTCGGTGTTATAGTTCTGAAAGAACACTCAAAGTCCAAATCATTGTTAATATTCAATATAGAAACATTTGTGTAGAAGCACATATCATAAGTGGTACCTCCTTAAAGAGGTGATCATGTTATGAATGGTTTGAGAAACCATGGATGCATCCCTATCGATCACAAATTTGAATTCATCGGGTGTTGATCAGCTTCATGGTGCCGTCTTTCTTCTTATCGCAATCTGCCGTAGGACTTCCCCTGCATGGGAATGTAATATTAAAATCTGATTGAAAATATTCTATTGAATCCATTATGAGGTGTTTATAAACCATTGAAGAAACAAATTTATCCTGGGGTATTGTATATATATAATAGTATAGTATCAATGGCTGATATTCCATGGATTTCTTCAAGAAATGGACTGTAAGCTCCCCATTCCTCCAACATGTAGATCAGTGGAGACTACTTCTTGTAGAACATCTCGCCATGTTGTAAAAATGAATTTTCATCTTCCTAAATCAAACTTAACATTTACTTTTCCTTCTTGTCTAGTGATGTGAGTGTGGATTGGAGTGCAAAAGAGTGTTCGTGGTGTCTGTGGCTCTCCAACCAATATAGTTGCATTTGTTTCCTCGTATCTTCAATTTAATCAATGTATTGATGCTTAAATATTTTTTATTTTGTATAGATATTTTTTTATACTTATCTTTGTTTCATTAATTTATTTGATTCACTCAATGTACTAATGTATGCATCACAAGTTTGTTCAATTTTCTTTATCCTATTCTTATTGTTTCTACTGGTTAGATAACCCTCTATTTATAGTCACTGGGTTTCATTTTTGATGATGGATTTATTGGAATCTATCATGACTGGTAAGCTTTTTCACTAATTTTATAGCTTAATATTTTGTGAACAAAAATGTATTTTTAGTTACTAGTTTATTTTTTGCCGGTTCAAGTTTAATTGAATGTTTTTCTCACTATACTTGTAAATAATTTTTTTATCTATAGCTGGCCTGCTGGTCTCGAGGCATGGATGAGTTCTTCGTGCTCTCTGGTCCCTAGTGTGTGGCATGGATGGGTTGGAGTTGTCCCCTAGTTTTGGGTCATGGATGAGATGCTGGTGCTGACTAGTCCCTAGTGTGGCATGGATGGGCTACTGCTAGCTCAGTGGCATGGTTGGGCTACTGCTGGCACACTGGTCCTAGGGCATGGATGGGTTGTTAGTCCCTACTTTTTGCATGTGGGGTGTGGCAGGTGTTGCTCGCTTGCTAACATGGGGGTGATGGATCATGTTGGGGAATCAATTTTGTATTGATTCTTTTTTTTATTAAATTTCATTATTAATATAATTATTATTTTCTAATTTTGTTTATGTGGTAAAAATATCTTCTGTTTAATAATTAAAATAGATGTATTATATATGATATGTTAATAAATATAATATGAAAATTTTCTAGAAATTAAAATTTATATTTTTTATTCAAATGTCAGATAATATATATAGGTAATATTATTACCAGCAGAAAAATAATTCAATAGAACCCATTGCTAAGCATTTTAACCAACATATATATTACCTGTTGGTATTAATAAAATAGGAACAGAATGATTTTATCTGTTGCAAAAACATTTAGCGACAGAGTTTTTACCGACAGTTTAGTGATAGTGACATATATGTTGGTAAAAAATTTTGCCAACCAAAAATGTACTTTTACCAACAGATATGCCCATGTTGGAAAGAGTCAAATATTTTGTAGTGAATATTCCAATAGTTTATAGTGGATGAGGTTCTACAGAAGCTCCAACTTCAAATTAATGTTATTTCTTCCATGTTAGGTGTGGAGTCATAGTAGAAATGGTGGGACTGGCCAAAGAGGAGGTCGTGGGTGTTGTAGCGACAAGATGGATCACTAAAAACCCAAACACAGTGGTTTTTATCATGGATACCGAGCTATTGGAATGATATGTGGATCAGGTTAGTTTTATGCAGTAGATCCAATACCTAAGGATCATGATATTTGACACTTTAAATTATTTTATAACATTATAGTACCCTCCACTATAATATCTTCTTTATTTGGATGTTGGTTCTTTACACTCCTTCACTTCCTTATATACCTATAAAATTCTATGTCTATAAATACAATATTATCATGGTTTAATGACCCTAGATACCCTATTTGTAGCACAATCATAGTGTATATTCCAATATAATGAATGTCCCCCTTGAGGTTGATAGTTACCCTTTCTAGTGGGATGTCTTTTTCTTGAGATAATAGGATTTAGTGTCATTCATGGATTGGATTGCATGGTTCCATATCGTTATTTTGCAGAATACTATAATCCCATGGTGTTTCTTACATCACCAGAGGGAATATATTATCTACATAAGAGTGAGTGTATTACCATAATATTAGATATAGACCATAGAACTTGGGAAAGGTGAACTATCCTCCCATATTTCATATCTCTTCTTGGATGATCATGGATTATTCCTAGAAGAATTCCCACTTGTAGTAGATCATTTTATGATATTTTACACAAAACCTTCTAGCTAAACTCCCAAGAGAGTGGAATATGTAACAACTGACCTTGTCTAAAGATTTTATCTTGTTTCCATTCCTCTGTACTAGATAGAACTTGTTGTGATCAAGGATCTTAAGAGATAGTTTTGGGGATTTAGAGCCCAAATGTTTTATGTGTCATCACACTTCCTCTAAGGGTTCACTTTTCTTTTCCCCCAGAAGGCTGATTAGAACCATAGTCTATTCATGTATTATATATTGTTGAACCAGATTATAGTGGTGAATCAGTATCCACTTCTTCATATAGATTATCTCTTTGACCAACTTCTTGAATTTAGTGTCTTCCCATGATCGACATGATATTGGGATATCATCTTGTGCGAGTCAATAAAGAAGACATACCTCATACAACTTTTCATAGTAGGTGTGGTTTGTATGATTATCTTGTTATTCTATTTGGTCTCATGATTGTGCCTTCTATTTTCATGGATCTGATGAATAGTATGTTCCACCCCCATCAATATTATCTTATCGTGATCCTTTTGGACAACATCTTGGTGTATTCTCACACTTGTAGTTACAATCATAAAAACCTTTAAATCATTCTATGTACAAAAAAAGATCGTCATATTTACTAAAATCTTGGTAATATCCACTTTAGGATTGAAATATTTTACCACTTGGGACATACTATATTTAAATATAGAGAATCTATTGACCCATATAAGGTGCTTACTATGGCTTCTTGGGAGAATCCCAAGAATGTGTTTGATATAAAAAGTTTCATGGTAAAGGATGGATATTAAAAATATTTTATAACGGGATTATCATGCCTTTATTGACATCTTATTTGTCTTATAATGAACGGTGTCTTGTTATTATGGTCAAAAGCATGTGAGAAATATTATCAGGAGCTAAAAAGGAGCCTTCTATCTACACCAATTATAATGATACCAATTTCAGTAAGAGGCTATACCATTTTCAATGATTCATCAAGTATTATCCTTATAGTAGTGATGATGTAGGATATTGGATTTTTTGCGTATGGAGTGTGGAATATGAGGCCTCACGAGTGGAATTCCCTAACACATGACCTTTAACTAGCAGTGGATGTGAAAACCTTATGTTGCTGGAGACACTATCTTTTGAGCAATCACTTTTTGGTTTAAAAAAACCAAAATATCCAAAATATATCATTAAACATCATGAATCATATATTAGATAGTAATTTTGGGTTGAATATATTCCTTCCATAGATTTTGATCTTACCTATACTCCTAGAAAGGGAAATGTGGTGGTTGATGCACCGATCCAAAAAACATAGGAACCTGCTGTATAGGAAGCAATTGATGAATGAAAATTGAGGGACCTTTTATCTGAGATAAATATAGAGTTTAATGATAATCATGGGAATTCATATCTCTCATCCTTGATAGTTACCTCTTCCATCCTTGATTATACAAATATAATTCAATATTCATATCATGAGGGCGTGGTTCATGTGGGAGTATTTCAGGAGATGAACCACCTTTGGATTGGTGGGTAAAAAAAGATGAAAACCTTCATATTGTTGGACATGTTTGCATTCATACATATATTATATAATATTTAATTAATGAACCCTACACTTTATCCAAAACACATTAAAAATTAATGAGAAGATAATATTGTATGTACATGAGATTATCTAAACACATGGGGCCCCTCGTAAAATTGATTCATATAGGGATGATCATTTTACATCATGATATAGAATGGGGTTGTCGAAATCTAGGGGAATACATGTGATTCTGAGAATATTCTTTCACCATAAAATAAATGGATAGTAAAAACGGACAATAGATGTTTTAGAGGGCATGCTATGGGCATGGGTCCTCAATTTCATAGGTTATTAGGAGAATAATATCCCTCTTATTAGGTTATCCTACAATAATAGCTATCAGGTGATGATTGAGATGAATCTTTTTAGGCCTTTTTTGGAAATACATGAGATTCACCCCTATGTTGTCTAGAGGTAGATGATGCATCCCTACAAGGGCATTGTCTCATGAGGGAGAACTTAGAGAAGTTTTAACTTATTAGGAATCATATTTCTACTTCATAGTCTAGATAGAAATCTTTTCCCAATAGTCCTTGATGCCCTTTAGAGCTCATGGTTGGGGATTTTGTTATTATACTGTTATCAACTAGGTTTGGGAATAGATGGATACAAAGGATAGGGAATATTCTGTCTCATTATGTAGGTCCATTAGATATCATGGTGAGATTCCATCTGGTATCCAATCAACTATTACTACCATAGAGGAATATAATCTTTCACATCTCATAGATTCACTTGTATCATGACAACCATCTTAAACATTTGATTATGATGAAATTGAGTTATATGTCAATGGTCTATTTGGGAAGTATAAAATACTCACCATTGACTATAGAATGAAGGATCTATAAGGATTATATGTCTATCTAGTAAAAGTGTTATGGAAGCATGACCAATTACATGATGATACATGGGAGTGGGAGGACGATTTACATTCCTAGTGGATAGAGTTGTTCACATATAGTGTTTTACTAACCATAGAAGGTGAAATTATGGAACTTTTGGGGGGTATAATCCCATTTTCATTACTCAAGTATGGATCCATCAATTGTTTTTGACAAATTTATGTTTATGGACTTCATGTGGATGCCTAATTATTTATTAAAGGTCTTGGAGAAGTTTAGATCTTATTCAGAGCCTAGAACCCTACATTATGGTAGAGAATAATATGTCACATTATAATTTTAATCTATGTGACGTAGGCCACATGGTATGTTTTAACCATGCGAGCCTGGAAAATGGGTTGGTATAGGGCACACAGTTTTATTAAATCATGGATATGGGGTTGCATGAGCATGAAAAATGATCTAGAAAAATAATAGATGCATTTTTCATAGTTAGCACATAGTTTCCCTAATATTGTGGACTAAAAATGTGGTTTTCCCCTTCTTACAGATGCCCATGCATGGTCTATTCATGGTTTGGCTAACCATGTGGCCAATCCATGTTAATGCCTTTTGGGGTGATTTTGCCGCTCCCCAAATGATCTAATTTAACAATCACATGTTTCATATTTCTCTTCAAGAAGACAACCCCTCCCTTTCTCATCATTTTTGATGTTTTCAAGGCCTAAACTATGAATTGAGATTGATAGTCTATTCAGATTTCAAATTGATTATTGTTCATCTCATTGGATCCTCGCTGGTACGTTCTTGATTCCTTTTTAATCCTTCTTCATTCTTCTTTCTATCAAAGATGATATTTAGATGGAGGATCATATTCACTAAATTCAGGGAGTTGTTCCATTATTTTGATCTACACAAATATTGTCCATATAAGAGGGTATTACTAGATGATGATAATCATATGAGTACGCGGTTGGTGGTCTATAACTAATCCCTCAAGTTTCTTTATTTTAAAATGGTCATTTCATCACGCTGATTTCATCAGGAATCATATGCAAATTTATAGGCCAATCTTCTAGTCATTAAAACCATGTTTTAGAAACAATTCCATATATGATTATAATCATTGGTGGTTACATTCACAATGGAATCCATATAGAGTGACTTTCTATAATTTGGGTTTTAATGTTATGACACATTTGAGAAGCCATTCAGGTGTGCTTGAGTTGGACCCTTCTATTGTTATTACTCATTATATTAAATAGATATTAATTAGTTTAATGGATAATACCATGTTGATCCACTCTTGAACAACCTAATTTTTGTGCATCAATTTTAATAATCAATTGTAAATGTAATTGGAAAGTGTGTTGTTTAAATATGAATTGGTATAATTGATGTAATCCAATGGTAAAATTGCACATCCATAACACGCTTTGACATGTATTATGGAAGGTATTAGGGTGAAACTTAATAAATTAATATGTATAAGATGATTCAAATGATTGGTTTCTTTCCCCTTTTCCTTGCAACACTAATGAAAGTCAAGGCTTGAACATTCACCTTAGTAAATGACATATTGATTATATAGCCTAATTAATTATATGAATTAAAAATAAGGTGATTAATAACATATGGAACCTAAAATCAACACTATAGGGGTGGCCACACTCAATTTATCTTTTTGATTCTCAGAAAGAATTCCTTGAGCAATCATGGATTGCATTCTAATTCAACGGTGATAGTTGCCTTGGATGAGACCAACCGTGGAACTCAATCCTAATATATTCACGAGATTCCTAGTATGTCACCATATGATCCCTTCATTAAAACAATATGATTAATTGGATACACTCCATGGATGCAAAATGATTTCCACAGACATGAGGTATCTTGGTTATATCCTTTGGCCTAGACATATCTTATTTCATTTTACATTGGATGAATTATATAGATTTAGTTAGAGAATAACTATTTTCGAATTCCCTCGAAGATGCTCTATGTATTACACTCTTACCCTTATCTGATCTGTAGTAACTAATTAGTTTTAAATCCTCGATGTGTAGGATTCCTTGGACAGTACCTTGGATACCATTCATTATAAATATGAAGACATGTTGCCTTATAACATCCATGAACCATTATTAATACTACAACAAGGTGATGTTAGTGATGACTATACCACAATGACCTTCTAATATAAATTGGAATTTAATTAATTAATGAATTGGATAAATATTTACACACCATCTGAGGGATGGAGTAAGTACTTGGGTATTTACATTATTGAATTGCTATACTTTTATAGATGCATAATTGCACTGTTCTGGTTTATATTATATGGAAATATTTCCCTTTTTGGACGAATTTTTGGGATTTATCTCACACCATATTTGAGAAACCCTAATACCTGGGCAGACTATATGTATGGAAGTCAACAGAGGGAAGCATGCTACATCAAAAACCTGATTTCTTACTTTCTTAGGATAGATATGGTAGAACAAGACAAAGATGGATCTCGAAATGTTGGGGATCATTTTTCGGATTCCTTTTTTATACTTTTGTATGATAGGATTTTCCAATGTATTGTACCTTGTTTTGTAGCATTACAGTACATGATACTTCATCAGGGTCTTTTGTATATTATTATCAGTTTTTCATACAAGTTGTTACTTATTTTTGACTCCTTTAATCCTATTTACTCATATCGCTGCTGAATTTTACCTATTATATTATAAGTATCTTCATTGATATATTTCTGTAATGATGGAATATTACCCCACTAACACACCATATTTTAAAGATTGTAGTCGGAATCCTATAGCGCTCGTGGAGATGTGCTTGGTATCATGTGGCTCCCAGATATTGGGGAAACATTAGTGGAATCTATGTCCAGGATATCAAAAAATCAATATGTCTAATTTCATTGCTTCCTAAATATGTAGTCACATTGATGACTGCTATAGAAGATCATGAGTTGGAATAATGGAATGTATGGGCCCACACACTTTTTTGGAGGACAGTGAAACTAGATGATCGAGTGACTCTATCTTTCTTTATGGGGTGGGGATACCTGTGTCGTTTGTGAACTTATTATTATAAAATTTCCATATTAAAACAATGTGACTCATTATTTACAAATTTTTTATATTTATTATGTATTAATAAAATAACACAAATCTTCTTTATAGGATATATGACCATCAGTTAGAACCACATAAAATAAAAGTGTTTGTCACATGATTAAATTTACATTATGTTACTATAATTTTATGTTTTTTGGAGTTAATAGGGATGTATTGATGTTCCTATTAGTGAAGTGAATAGTTCTTTTATATTGGAAATCGATTTGGTAGTGATAGGTCATACGAGAATTAAATTTAGTACTCATACCATGTAGATGAATTCTCTCGAATGATTATGTGAACATCAGATCATGATCACATATGATAAAAAGGCGAACTCCATGCAGCCTTACCACTTCCTTCATGTAAAACATGGAAAGTTGATCAAGAGAGAAATCTTCCCTAGTAGAGATTAAATTGGTAGTCGAAGTGAGATAGTATACAATAAAACATATCGCATTGAATCCTTTGAATATTATCTAGGGACTAGTGACAAAGTCCATAGTGATATTGTCCCACTTCCATGCTGGTACATGTAGTTGTTGTAAAATGCATTTAGGAAGTTGTAGCTCTTCCTTCACTTGATTACATACCAAAAACCATGAAGTGTATTATGTAATCTCCATTTTCATATTATTCCACCAATAATTATCATGAATGTCTCTGTACATTTTTTACTCCTAGGATGTAAAAAAACATAGAGTAATGAGTTTCATCCATCAACTCCTTTTGTATTTTTGAAATTGATGGAACACGTAGTCTTGTAGATACCTGAACAATAACTTCATGATCAATAATGCACATAGCGAACTCCCCATACTTCAGGGCCTCAAATATTTTCAGCAATAAAGGATCTTATTTATGATCTATCTTGATCTTCTCTTGTAATTATGGTTGAGAAACCATTTGGGATAGAGATGATGATGTCCCTTCACATATAATTTCAATGTCCATTTTCACTAGGTCATGGATCAGGGGATCTCTTTGAATCCTCATCAAGGACCGAACAACTCGGTCTTTCCTACAAAATATAACCGCAACATAGTATTCTTTTTCAGGATGATGAAGAATTGAACAATAAGAGTCTTTAAGAAGTTCCAGAAATCTCCTCAATATCGGGTTCAATTACTTTTTTTGAAAATATATTTCAATGATTGATGATATATGTCTATATCACTTATCTCTCCATAAATATAGTCCCTCCATATCATCAGAGAAAAAACAATAGCATCCATCTATAGATCATGCCTAGTATAGTTCTGCTCATTAGTTTTCAATTGTCTAGATGTATAAGAAAAGACTTTTTTCATTTTTCATGAGGACACATCCAATCCCTTTCCAAGATGCATCACTAATAATAATGAATCCTTCTCCACTTAAGGGTACATTTAACTTGGTTGTAGTAACCAATATCTTATTCATCTCTTGGAAACATTCCTCACAATATTTTGAGAAGATGAATTTAACCCATTTTTAGTTAACATGGTTCAAGGACTAGAAATTTGTGATTTTTTCCCAGACTTCCTATAATATCCCACTAATCCAAGAAAACTACGAATCTTAGTTATTGTTTTAGTATGAGGCCAACAATATACAACCATTATCTTTACAGGGTCAACTATGATTCCTTCATTGGTTACAATGTGCCCCAAGAAATAATCTTGTTGTAACCAAAATTCATATTTTCTGAACATTTCCAAAACCTCTCCTTACATAGAGTTTACAAAATAAATATTAGACGATTATCATTCTCCTCGCATGATTTGGAATATATTAGAATATTATCAATGAAAACTAGAACAAAGTTATCAAGGTTTGTCCTTAAAGACTATATTCATCAAATCCATAAAAATAGAAAAGGCATTAGCCAACCCCAATTGGCATGAAAACAATATCATAATGATCATATCTTGACTGGAAGACAGTTTTTGTAATATCAGCCTTTTTCACTCTCATTAGATGATAACCAGATCGATGGAAAATCTTGGAGAAGAACTGACCCCTATGAAGTTGGTAAAATAATTCATCAATTTTTGGAAGAGGGTTTTTTATTCACTATGATCCCTTTCAGTTCTCTATAATCAATTCATAGATACATTGATCAATAATTCTTCATCACAAAGAGTACAGGTGATCCCCAAGGAGACACACTAAGGCAGATAAATCCCTTCTCCAAAAGATCATGGAGTTGTTATAATAATTCCTCCAACTGTGCATTTTGCATCCTTTATGGGGTCTCAGATATCGTATGAGATCCATGTAAAAGATCAATGGAGAACTCCACCTCTCTTTCTAGGTGTGGTCTGTGTAAATCCTCAAGAAATAGGTTAATGTATTCTAGGATTTTTAAGACATTATCTATAATTATACTCTCATTTCCTTTTTATTCATCATCGACCAACTCCATAAAAAATATATATACGAGGTTCTTATTGAAAAACGTCAAGTTGAGATATCTCTCCTTGGATGATAAGTATAGGGTTTCCATTCCAAACAACTATGATTTCCTTTATTCTGAATTTTATCTTAGCATTATACCTTGAGATCCAGTCCATCCCAAGTATAATGTCAAATTCCAGCAAAGTAATTACTACTAGATTTGAGATAATAGTTTTCTCACTAATGTAAATATAAGAGTTTATAAAAACTCATGATGCTTGGATAATTCCACCTGGAGTCTTCACTGATAACACTAATTTTAGAATTTCATGTGTTAATTCTAAATTCATTGCAACCTTGGAGGAAAAATGGAATGCATTGATTCAGAATCAAACAAAGTAATTTTTAGCATTGAGAGAAATAAAAGAGTACCTTCCACCTTATAATTTGGCACTTCAACTTCAGCTGTTGTGATTGAAAAAGAACTACACTATTCTCTTGGCCTTGACTAAGGTTGATGGGGATTTTCCTACACATCCATTAGATTTGGATAATTATTGGAATGGTGCCCATGTTTTCCACACTTATATCATTGAAATAAAGGTTGGGCCTTCACCATCCTCCATTTTTTGTTAGTTTTGAAATGTTGTGGATTCAACTCACTATGAAAATTCAGAGTGATATGGCCATCTCTTCCACACTTGTAGCACTTCCCTCTCCCGAGTAGGCAGTTCCCCGAATTCTTATTCCAACACTTATTAATAGCGGGATTTTGCGCTTTATTTCATCCTCTTCCATGAAAAAATATCCTCCCAATGATTTTTACATTGATCCCTTTTGGTCATTAGATTTATAAGGAAACTTCATCTTAAAAAACTCCAATTCATCTTTCATTTAACTCTGCATGATTGCCTCATAGCTATTGTAGCATCAGTTAGCTAGATTCTTGCACAGATGAGTTCTTTTTCCACTGAAGAATCTATCAACCTTACAATTTGGATCCATGAAATAGCTAAAAGTGTAACATAGAAACCTTGTGATGTTTATATCACAGCTTCCCACAAATTCATTCTATTTTTTCTTCAGTTTTGGTAATTCCTTCCGCATTTTTTCTCATAGAACGAGGGAAATACTTATTGAATAAGATCCCTCTAATCTCTTCCCACTCAATAGCTTCAACATCCACTCATGGACATGCATTTTTAATCTGTACCCACCATTAAGAATCTTCTGCCTATAAGTGGTAAAAACTAGGGTGACCATCTCTTGTTCTAAACAGCAGAGCATAGAAAAGATCTCCTTGATAGAGCTGATCTACTATTCATAAATTAATGGTTCAGTTGGTCCACTAAAGGTTGGTGGACATTGACGCATAAACGACTCATCATAATGTTGTTACCTTCATAGTTAATTTATTATCTCTTCTTGATTCAAGTTATTGCTCATATATCACAATAAATTATTTCATAAATAACTTATAGAGAGTAAGAGACATGGGTTTCACTTCCAAATCATGATGTTTTAAAAGTCCTTAAAAACACGATCGTTATGTCATTTATAACCCATGAAAATGTAATTAGGGTTTCATGTAAGTCAATTAAAACATAAAATAAATCTGTTTTTTCCAATATAAATAACTCTAAGAACAAAATTTTTATGGTTATTCATATAAATAAAATAGTAGAATTTCTTTAGAAAAAGAGATCGGGATTTTGAGACAAAATGTCTACAGCATTACAACTATATAACATTATTTTAGAAAACATTAAAAAGGGAGGATGAAAGAATCAAACACCAATAAATAACTCATAATAAAGTACAAGAATGTAATAATAAATATATAATACAATAGTATGGATATTTGAATGAAATACCACAGGAAAAGGAAACTTGAATGAAATGAGAAGTTTACATTTATTTTACAAAAATCTTATAGCCTAACGATGTCAATTAAAAATTCAGAAAATGAGTTGATGAGAGAAAAAATGGTCTCTAATCACATGGACATAAAATTTATAGATATAATTTTATATAATAACATACTCGAACAAAAAAATATAAATTAAAAGATCTAACAAAAAATAATACTTTGACTAAAAGAGGAGGCTGAAAGGATCTCTTACCTTGAAGAGTATCTTCAAAAACATGATGGTTAGTACCTTGGGGGCAGAAGGGAACCTTGGGAGGACTCATTCGGTGGTAAAAAGACTAGATATTATTTGAGGACGAATTTGGAATGAACGCAATGAGGTAATGTATTGGTATCTACTGAAAAATGTGGGCGAGTATTTTATTAATTTCAAAAGGACAACTCATTAACAGTATTTCTAAGACCATGGGTTAGACTATGGTATTTTCCCATAGTATTTCCCACTTGGGACACAAAATAACATATATTACTTTAAATAAATATAATTTAATTATTATATTATTATTACATCATTAACGATGTCATTAAACATGCAGATACAGAAAACTATATTTTTACTACTCACTAAAAAACAAAACATTTTATAAAAATCATATAAATTTAGTCGAACCTAATATAGATTCATTGAATTCAAAAAAAATCCATTTTATAAAAATATTTTTTTAATTATGAGATTTTTAATTTTTATGTAAAAACACGATTTTCCTGAAAAAATACTAATACTTAACTAATAATTTCTGAAATAGTTGTTTACTAATGCTATAATATCACATTTCCAATAAATATGCCTAAATTAGATTTATTCTTTCTTAAGTGAGGTTACTATTCCATTGGTCACATTACTATTCATAAGAGTAATATTACTATTCATAATTTACTATTCACCAAAAATTATTTTGATGTTATTTGAATCTCAATTTCATTATGATCACAACTATAGAAGACATTTTTTTTGAAAATGATTTCACATGATTAATTATTTATTGTATGATTTTTTTTGGAAAAAAATATTTTTTATAATATTCATCAATAATATGGTACTTCTAGAAATTCATTTTATATTTATTTTGTCATTTGAAATTAAATTTTTTACCATAATTAGAAATATAAATTTTATTTACACAAAAGGATTACAAAACGTAACTATGGCCTTATTACATTTCCCCTAATAACTCCTACATAAGAGATAAACGTAATGTGTGAAATTGTGATAGAATCTTGGGGTAGCTCATGTTTTTTTCCCAAGTGGTGATTACTATTAGATTGAACTTCAACTGTAATTGATTCCTTTATTTCTTTAAAAGTTAGTATTCATCTTGGGCTTGGTCTAGAGAAAATCCTAGAGATGCTACCTTCTTTTCGTGCTCCCATAGATGGGATTTATAGGGCCTGAGTCTTCTAGATAAAGCCATCGACTCTTCATTCTGTATTAGTCTACCTTGAACAGTTTTATTTATAATCAATAATAAAAATGGTAAGAGTATAGTTTCCAATTGTCATATTGAACAATGGTAATATAAAAATCAAAACGCAATGATATCATTTTAATTTTATTCAGTTCAATAATAAAAGGATATAGTTTTGTTGAGTATAAATTTAAATAATACACAAAATCAGGAACAAAAAATATTATTCAAAAGTTTAGGTCGTTATTATAGAGGCAACCGAAACAATTTATTTAATTGAGCTATGGGTATCTATAAATAAGATACAATCATATTTAATCAATACTCAAGATTGTATATTTCAACATGAGTGAAATGGTGGAATGATTCGCCTAAAATAGTTCATCAAGGCATGGGATAAAATGAACTATTGAATTGAAGAACACATAGAAGATGAACTAGAAATGAGAGAATTTTCCTTCAAATAGGTTCTAAAAAAAATTCCTATCTGATATTTTTTAGAATTGTTTATAATGATTTGGTGATTCCCTATATAACATAATTTTTATGCCCTTTTTATCATTTATCAATTTTCCCCCTTAATCATTAAAAATATATTATATTGGAAAAAGAATGATATTCATTAGATTGATAGAAATATATATATTTTAAAATGAGTGAAGGTGATATTCGTTACATATTATTGATGGTTTATCTATAAAAATAATATAATTTTTTACCTGGGGCCAATTTTTTAGTGTCAAACATTCAATAATTAATTTATTGGGAATATATGAATTATAAAATAGATTTAGTAATAATTATATATTTTTTATATTTATATTGTATTTAATTTTTTATTGGGGTAAAAAATATTAATATTTTAGAAATAGAAAAAGTTAAAATTATATTATTAAAATTATTAGTCAAAATTTAATTGAAATAATAAATATATATAAAAACAATATTTTGTGTGTGGGTGGAGTTTTCATAATAATAGATTAATTAATTATTTATTTAATTTTTATGAAATTTAATGAAATTTATTATATTCACTTCAAAATACCATAATAACATTTAAAATCTTTTGTAAAAGACTATAATACATTTAACATGTTTATTAATTTGAATTTTACAATGATTGACAAAACTATGAATGAAGTTTATTAAATGAAAAAATATTAAATGTAAACCAAAATGATAAATAAAAAGGCTTGAAAATATATACTTGTAATCAATGGAATTGGAATACAAAATAAGGACAAATTAAATCATTTGAAATTAATTGAAACCTTAGATACATTTATGAAAATTAATTTTTATTTGAAAATGTAAAATGTTAATATACTAAAAACCATTAATAGTTTTATGTCTCAGAAAATATCAAATCGAATCTCTTTTTGAGATGGAAATTATAAAATAAATAAAATAATAAATTTAATTGATCAATAATCATTAACCAATGGGTTTGATTATTTTTCATCTAATGATCAAAATAATTATTAAGACTAAAAATATAATTTTCTAAATATTTATATTGAAAATTTTTGTATGTATCATGAAAAAACATACCATGGATGATATCAGAATTTGAATGGATTTTTATATCCCCTTAGACCACACGATTGAGTGTAATGTATTAACTCTAATAAAAATGTAAGAGGAATATCTGGGTTTATATTATTAACATACTAATATAAATTCCATTAAAATGGTTGAACACATTTGATGTATATAAATAAGAATGAGATGCATGTTACAATTTTAATGGATATATATTAAATGAATTTATTAATAAATTTTTTACTTTGATTAAATATATAGGATTTATATACAATAAAAAAGATGAGATCAAATATATATATTAAGAATTATTAAAAAAAATAACACAATTATAAATTATAATGTTCATATTATTGATGACCCTAGTTGAACAAACATGGTGGATCATGATGAAGCATAATACTTATGATATATATTTTCTGTTTTTAGATGACGGTTTTTGATTATGATAATTTATATATCCAAATATGTATGTGACACAATGTAGATTATAAAATAGGGTATGAAGAAATTATAATTTTTGTGAATATTTCTTTTATTTTATGTCATTTAAAAATTTATTTATGGGGTATATAATTTATTATGTTATGGAGATATCTTATAAAATGTGTTTGAGAGGAACAATGTTGTACGATAAACAATAAGAGCATATAATATGATTTAAATATGTTCAATAAAAGTGATTATATGATTATAGAATACCTATAATAAGAATTAATAAGCATTTTTTTGATGAAATGTTGAGGAGGTTGGACTACAAATTTATATGATAAATTCATGAATGAATTAAGAATTAATCATGAATGTTTTACTTCATGTGTACATAATGTAGTTATTTCAAAATGTTTTTAGAGCTATAAATGGTAGAAAATACCATTGGGAGAGTTTCTCGATTAAATTTCCGACCACCTTCCAAACCACTGACACATTGTATCTCTCATTATTCTTTGTTCATAGCCACCTGATGTATTTGTGTACTATGGATTAGTGGGGTATCCTACATGAGCATTAGGTGATTGACTAAAACATTATATAAATCCTGGTGGATGGATTTATTTATCTACCACATAGATATATTCATTAACCATATGGTGTAACACCTTGATATTTTTTAAAAGGAAGCTATGATTTGCAGCTTATAAGACATACAACACAAAGAATAAACAAACCAAGAAATAATAATATTATTAATATTACTATTATAAAATATTCATTAAATTGGTAGATATAATAAGTAGTTATTTATTTACGAAAAATATGTTTAAATTTCACACTCAATATAATTTTTTTAAATCATCATTAAATACGCAATCAATTCTATGTATTGTAATTGTATTCCTCAAAATGTGTTTTTGTCAAAACGATTTTTTATTACTTTTTATGAAAAAATATTATAAAAATATTATTATAATTTTAGAAAATTTATTTTACCAAATTAAATTTACTTTCTAAATACACATATAAAAATTAATTTAGGGGTGTATTTTAGGATTTTTTTAAAAATATTGAAATTTTATGGATAGGAAAAAATACTGATTTCTTTTGTAAAATAATCATTTCATTTTAATAAATTAAGTCATTAAAAAATTACAGTGTAATTTATATTTGATATAAAATAACAAAATTATAATTGAATTATATTAATTCAAATTTATAACATTTTCATAATCATTAATTAATGTTTTCGAATAGGTTTATTTTGGGGTTTAAAAATGGGGTTTTTTCTAAAAACAATTATAATGTTCAATTTTTTCTCTCTTTAAATAATAGAAATAAACCCTAATGTGGAATGATTTAAATAAAATTTATATATTATATATCCATAACTATTAATTTAAATTCATATAATTATTATTATAATTAATGTAGCTAAAAAAAATTTCTTATACCGGGAAGATACATTTTTCATAAACCCATTTGGTTGTCATGTTTGTTGGTTTTATTTTTAAATTAAATTCCAAATTCTAATTGAAATTATTTTACTAAAAATATATTTTGTATTTTTATTCTGAATAATTTACATTATAAAATCATTTCAACATAATCTTTGGTCAAAATTACTAGTGGATGTAGAAAAAATATTTTACTACAAGAAAGGTGAAAATGGGTTCTAATGTGGGTCAAAATAAAATTATATGTATTTAAATGACCTAAAAACGTTCCTAAAAAGTATTTTATGGGAATATTTCAAAAAAATAGTGTCTTATTTTATATAATGGCCCATTTTTATCCATTTTTTCATTTATAAAATTTTGGTACATCTGGTTCTTTGCAAAAACTACATGTGTGCCTCAAACCGAACTTATAAAAGGACACCCATATCCTTTTATATTAACTCCATAAAATACTTTTTAAGCCTAAAATGACCCAAATAACTTTCGTATTATACTCTTTATAACATAGACACCCATTTATGATCATAAATTTAACAAAAAATAATAATTTTTGGGGTAAACTAGGGAGGTTTTCCAATGATCTGGTATCGTGATTAAGCGAGCATGTTTATTTTTTTATTCTTGCACCTTCATAAATTATTCATCAAATATATATAAAAAATAATTCCAGTATAAAAAATAAAATGATATTTTATTATTTTAATCTAATAAAAAAAATAAGTATTGTCTTCCGTAAAAGTGGAATCATAATCACACCCCATGTGTGCGAGGGACAACCACCTTGCAAACCCATATAATTCATTTTACATAATATCATATCACTGCATGTTATAATGTTGGATTTAATGATTATATATGATATTTGTGAAAATAATTTTACTCTTATAATTATGATATCATACAGACCTTCTTAATTTTTATTCTATTGAAGATACAATTATGTTTCCCCTGTATACGACATACTATAACCTCTTGAAGCGATGTGATTTTTTTCCACTAACACATTGAATGGAAGGTAAAATGGATAATGTTAATGTGTATATGTGATATATATGAAATAATGATGATATTAATTACATATTAATAACTATTAAAATAGTATATATCATTTACTTTTTACAAATATATTCATTAAAAGTGATAATGGCGTTCATGTGTATGTGTGGATTACCAATTCAATGAAGAAATGTGCTAGTTTTTTCATAACAAAATCACATGGATGATATAAATATATATATGATTATATAATGACATAATATGGTATTATTTGTATTATTAACTTTTATTAATGATAAAATATTACCTAACATCTTTCTATAATGATTGTTGAAACTTTGAAACATTACTCATGTGTATGTTCGACTTACCCATTCCTTGATAGTAATGTAGTCCATTTATAATAACCATTATTAGTTTAAAATATCAAAAGTATAAAAGATTAATATTAATTATAATGGTTTAATGAATATTATTTGGTATAATATGGAACAATGAAATCTTTGACCTCGATCAACACAGAGAATCCATTTTGAAATTGTGAAATAAACATCCTCAAAACACACAATAATGAATTAACTAAATAAATATTGAAAAATTTAATTAAAATAAATAAAATAAATAATATTTTTAAGGTATTAAAATTGAAAAATTCTCTCAAGAAATAAAATAAATGGTATAATAATATTATACTGGACTTATTGTGAATACATTTTAAGTAAAGAATTGAGTAAAGAGATTTTCATATCACTTATATTTCTATGGGACATATTCTAACATCACAACTGATTTTATTGTGTGATGTATATATTTTTCATGAATTTAATTTATTATTATTCTCATGAATGTTATTTGGATTTATAAATCCATATGGGGTTCTCCTTTTCACTTGGGTTTGATGTAGAAATTACAGCAGCATTAAGGGACATCATCTCAATTTTCCATCATTGAGGAAGAATTTAATTTTTCATAACACATTTATTTTATATATTGTAAATGAGGTACCCATTACTTGTTAAATATTTAAAGCTTTAATATTCATGATATCTCAGGTTTCCCAAACTCAATTTCAATTCATCAGTTTATAACCATATTTTATTAACTATGTTATGTCGTGATTACATGTGAATTGATCTCTAATTTTTTATATTCTATAATTACTAAATTATGTTTATATCTACATTATTTACACATAATATCTTCATTGAATAACTCTAAATTCAAGGATGTGTTATTTGTAATGGAAATTCATCACAAATTTTCATCCTATGGAACATACATTAATGAAAGGAAAATATATTACTTTATAAGATTTATATTATAAGGCCCCAAGCCTTCTCTTTCAAACTCAGTGAATTAAAATGCTGTGAATTTTTTTTATAAAAGAAACTGATCATTTACAACACACATTAAACAAACAATGACCTTTTAATAGTCTAGGTTCAGGAGTATTAAACAAAACCTTACATTTATCATATTTTAAACAATAATTATACAACCTACCACTATTCTTCCATGCACGATAACACCAAAAGAGATGACATATGTATTTAAAATTCTATGATACCTGTGAAAAATCAATTAAAAAAAATTAGTGAGAATTCAATTTCACAGTAAGGAGTTTTGAAAACCATTGATAAATACCATTAGAAACGTCTATTTAATAATACATTAAAGAAAATTCAATTATAAATACATTTGTAAATAAAATTTTACAAAATACTATAATTATTTGAAAAATAATTATACTTCAAAAATGTTTTTAAACTAATATAGTGATTTTGTTTAAATTATTATTCATGATTTTAAACACAAAACCACTGAGGTGACTTGAATCATTGAAGGATCTCATGGGACAACCCACCTGAGGGATGGATTCACTCACCAATTCCCTATCATATTTACAAATATCAAGTACAAGATACTCTAAAAAACATTTTTTTCTTAGCTTTCCTTAATTAAATATAATTTTCAAGGGAGTTTTAAATTTTATAAACAAGTTACCGAATTATAATACCCATTTCCACCCTTATCTATTTATAAGAATATATATATATATATATGAATTTTCATTAAAAAAGACTTGTGAGTATTGATTTCCAAAAACTTACATCACTAGGCCTATAGGTAAACACCCATATACCCAAACATCCAATCATAAAATGTATTTTTAAAAAGTAATATCATTGATTAGTTAAAGATCAATAAAAATATCATTGTCTTATTTTCATGATTTAATGACATAAACCATTCATATAAATCAAAATCATTGTTTAGTAAATAAATAATCCTGAGAATGGAAAAAAGATTGTATAGTATACATTTTAGAATAAACATTTCATTCTTGAGTAAATTACAAATATAAACATATACTAGACAACTTAAAATTTAACCCAATCATCATACTAATGTTGATTACGCTTTCAATTAAATGAAAATAGGTTAAATTTGTCTATATATTTATATATATATAAGTTTAAACATGTAACTGAAATAATTGTAAATTACAGATCATGAGAAAATCATATAGATTTACTTATTTGACTACCATAACTTCTGATATTTATATATAATGACAATCCCATAAAATCATGATATGATTTAAAAATATAAAGAACAAAATATACTACTTTAAAACATTTATAAAAATTATTTATTAAATAATATTTTTTCATGTAAGTCATAAAACATGTTTTAAAAAAATAAATCTTTCTTTTGTTTATTATAATGAATGTTTGAGATAAAAACATGAGATCTAAAACAATATAAATATGTACCTATATGATTTAAAAATAAATAAACACCATACCAAAATTACATAGAGATAATTTTAGTTTTGATCCCCTTACAAATATTTATCAACTATAAGAAAAAACATTTTGATATTGTTTTGATGAAACCCAGAAATAAAATTTCCATAAATAAGAAAATTGTAAAAAATCAAATTGAAATTATTTACATCAAATTTCTTAAAAATAAAACATAAATTATTTACATAATATTATCCATTACAAAAATAAGATCCTAAATAAATAAATAAATTCTTAAATAAATATTTACCCCTTACCGATTTTCGAAGAAGGTTGAAATCACCTTACTCCTTCAATTACTACTCATTTCCCATACACTTAAGAACAAAAAACACAACAAAATAAATAAAAAATAGGGTGTCATTACTTCTAACATGACCCCCTACCTATCGACAAAACTAATATATATATATATATAGATATATATATATATATATATATATATTGGTAAACTAAATGGATGCACTGTGTGCATGTGTTATTATATGGTCGTGCAGTGTATCATGTAATTGAACTTTGGATTCAAAGAATGAAACTTATCACTAACAAGAATTAGTTTTCTTGAAATGACAACATGCATTAAAATGGATGTTCATATTTTACTATAATGAATAAAATTATTCATGAAGCATTCAATGTCAACCACATGAATTGTTTACAGAATGATATATGCATATCATTCTATTAAATAATTTTCAAAATTGAGACAAATAATAGTGTCAAAATGAATTTATTAATACACAACAGGGACATAAAATGGCAAAAAATATGAGAAAATAGATGCAAATCAATAATTTAGGTCATTGGGCAGTCGATTTCAAAATGATTTTGTCACCGAATACATATTGAAAAAATTAATCAACTAGCAGATCATATCCGATCTTCCAAATCAAAACCCCTAAACAGAAAAATGAAATACATATTAACGATTTATAACTAGAAAGTGTTCTAAGGTCAAATAATCTCAATCCAAACTTGAAATTATGGTCTGTGAATCGACATCATCTAGAGAAACTATTCATAATTGAATCGAAACCTTTGACTTTGATCAAACAATGCCTAAAATCAACTCAGACTCTAGATAATCCCCCATGCTATTGGCTGGAATAGACTTCGAAATTTTTTGAATGACTTCTACTTGTGAGGACGGAGCCTCTCGACTTGACTGGACTTGCTCAACGACATGATATACCATATCCCCAAAAACCCAATTCTTCATGGATCACTTCTCATGTTTTTTTAAATTTCATTTCACAGTTTTTTATATTGTTTATAGTTTTGTTATTAATTATTTTATAATACAATTATCTTATATATATATATAAACAGATATATATATATATATTTTATATCAACATCATTATTTTTAACGTTTATTTAATTTTAAGAAATTGAATTTAAGTGAAAATAAATTCATCAATATATTATATATAACAAGTTTATTTAAACAAAAATCAGTATTTTTAATAATAAATTTTATTCATTTTATAATTTAATTCAATAATTTATAAAAAATAATTATTATTCAAAATATTAATTTAATGAAATATAATTTTCATAATTATAACATATATAACAAAAAAAATTCAATTTTTTTATTTCTATAATTATTTATCATGGTTTCATAATCCATTCAGATAAAATAATCAAGTAATTTAATCTAATTTTAAATGAAATTATCTTTTTAAAATCAACAATTAAAAATTACAAATTTTATGTTAAGATCAACTTTTATGCCTCCAAAATAATAATTTATTTAAATAAAACTATAATTATTTAATTTTCAATAATCATAGTGAAAGTAATATATTTATATGAAAAAGATAAAAAGATTAAATTTATTTCTAATATTATTAACTTATAATTCATGTTTTATTTTAATTAAAAAATCAATTTAAATAAAATTATTCCAATTTTCTGGATTGTTACATATATATAACCCCTTTTTAATTTATATGTTTAAAATCATTTTTTTAATGATATTTAATGTTTTATTTGGAGTTATACTTTCATGGGAATTATTATTTAAGAGTTACCAAAGTGAAAAAATATTTATTTTACAATGTCATTTCTTTTCAGATTTTTTATATTCATTGTTCCTTTTGAAGAAATAATATTCTCTTATTTTCATGAGCTAAATATATTTAATTACATCCGAGCTATGAATGTGTATTACACAATTATTTTCCATTTCTCCCTTATTTATTAATGAAACAACAAGAAGGATTCTTGTAAGTGATACCTGCATTATATGTTCATTTTGACCGGGAGTCCTCCTCTTCCATATACATGTTTTCTAAAATTTAAAAACCATGTTATTTTATAAATATTAAATATTTAATAAAGCTATTTAATATGATCTTTGAACTTCATTTAAAAGAGTTTAAAAAATAAATTTATTAAAATATTCCAAATGGGAAACTTTTAATTGCATTACAAAATGTTTGGAAAGAATTAATATTTTAATATATATTACATGAAATTATATTCCCTCAGTCATACCCATTATTTTATTCAAGTTTCATTTATATGTTTCCATATTTTTATCAATGAAAATTTTATTCACAGTTTTTTGTAAAATTATAGTCTTTAAAGTGATTTTCAATGTGAAAAGGATATTTTCCTCAAGGTTGGTTTCAATGATCATTGATTGATATTTCCATTAATCAAAAACTGCATACCTTGATGTTATTTTAACTCCACCGAGAATATGTAGTATTAATACCATCATTTTCATTATATGTATGGATTATGCAATTTTCATGGAACTCGTTTATTTCTATGGGTAAATGGAATTGGGAATTTACCCTATTCCTTGATGTAAATTACCCCTGAATAGGGGAAAACCTAATAGCCTGGGATAGGAAATTAATTTTATTTATTATTATATTTTATAGTTGGTATGACTTCACCATTGGGTGACACACTTGTTTTACGATGTTAATATTAATGATATGAATGAAATGGTATTTCATCAACCAGACCATATGAAATGAGTGAAATATATTCCATACATCATATTTGGAACTATATGATTAATTTGACAACAAATTTTTCATTCCATAATTATTTTCAGTATGCTTGGCATATTGTTAGTGGCGTGAATATTTATTCACTTTTACCGACAATTCTTGTTGGTGTTGTAAAACATAAATGATTCTTAATGTGTATGGCTTAAACAAACCATTTCTTCTTCAATAGTTTAAATCCAACAACTTAAGCATCCAATTATAGAATTTTTAGCCATGAACTATTGGTATTAATGGATTAAACAAGGTATAGTGTGAGTTGAATGGATATCACATTTTGGTTCATAAGAAGTATAGACCCTAATGGATCAAATATGGTATACCATCTAATTCGAGAATTTTAAATTATTTTAATGTCATAAAAAAAGATTTCAATTTTTATGTCTTTTAAGGTATAATTGACAATCTTCTACATGTAAAAAATAGACATCAACCTGAAGTTGTCCTTAATAGTGGATAGTGGGTGACTCTTTTGTTCTTATAGTCATTTATGGTATCTTCTACTATATAGTGGCATATTTTAGAGTGTTTAGTTAAGAGTTCTCAGTTTATAATAATTATTTATATCTATCGTAGTTTCATAAATGAAATATTTTTGTTTCATAAATCTAATCTAAGGCATTTTTTCCGAATTGTAGTATCACACCACAAAAACATCCTCGGGTCATAAGCCATAAAGGCGGTTAAAACCATGCTCCTCAGGTGGTTTTCCCTGGGGATCTAATGATTCCTCGAAAAGTTCCTCCTACATCACCTCTTCCTATACTTATTGTGTTCACCGTAACCCAGTTTGGATAGGGGTTTTTTAATATTATGTATAATATAAAAGGATTAGTTCTACCTACCCCCAAGTATGGAAGAGTGTACTTGAGAATTTCAATAGAAGCATCCTCCCACCTCTTCGGGGGGATGACATAACATTAACTAATAAGTCATGGACTGATGAAATATATTTTATTTTATAACCTCTTTAGAAGCCTCTAGAGTGGAGGGTCATGCTATATACCTACATGATACATGATTCTTCCAAGAGGTGGTGTGATGTTATAACCCCATATGATCAACATAGAGATATGGTCTCAAAAGATTTTAAGATTATATAATATGACTAATGTTTTCCACATACTATGAGGGATGTGATAATTCCTGAACCTGAAATAAGGGAGCATTTATATCTTAGAGAATTATTCAAATTTTATAGTGCTTCGGCATTTTACTCCTACCATTTTAGGTGGTGATATATTTATGAGAAATATATTCTTAGATAGGTTGGTTTATGGTATCCGGTCATAGGTCAATGTATTGTGGTTGAATATTGTTTCATAAATCATCAATTAGTCCCTAATTATATAGAAAAATATGAGGGATGTTGATGGTGTCAATCAGGGTGGATCGACACCTAAAGCTATATGTGGTTCATCAAGCAGAATCAAGTGTTATTTTGAGGTTTCTTGTAGAGTTAAAAGAATCCAGGATCCCAACATAGATAGTTTCATGATTTTTCAACATTGCAGGTTTCCATGAAATAGAATTCTATAATGTTTACATGATTCTGTAGAGTGAAGAAACTATGGAAGGATGGTATAAATATATACATTCGTCAAAATAATTAACATAGTGCATATTTAGCAAGGATATATGCCTAATCAATTATCAGAGTAGGGATAACAGGACCATCACATGGGGGTAGATGGAAGACCACCAGCTAACGAGGTCGAGGTGTCAGTCAATGAAGAAGAAGTCAGACTTATAATTCTTAGTACCAGTAGAGCTAGTTTTCTTAGGGTATTTAGGTAGTGAATCAAGTCTGCAATAAAGTTATGTTACATGAATTTCATCCAACCCTAGAGAATATGAGTTCTAGACCTTCTTATATACAAGTAGTATTCTAATATAATTCCTTTTAGTGTCTACCTTATTTTATATTGGTTCATATCACTCATTTTTATATGAGGAAATCAATAAGGGTTTGTGACTCGATATCAAGCATGAATATAGTGTTAAGATGATAAGTATCATGTTATTTATATAATCATTAAGAGAACTCCATTGTAAATAATAACCCCTTGAGTTTGGAGAAAACCACCTCGTCTAGAATCTTTTTCATCCTCGGCATGATGGGGTTTGATGTAATAATTTGGATAGAATGGTTAGTTCCCAATAGATTCCATATTAATATCTATAATTAGAGGGTGAAATTTCCTTAACCATAGGATTGCAGGAATGTGCATAAGGGAGAATGATTTGTGCTTTCTACTGGTCAGGTCACATGAATTAAGGGCAGGGTAGTGTGACAACATAGATCACTAGTATTTTATTATCTGATCAGGGGTCACCATACACTATTTTTCCTCTTGTAGTAATCATTTAATAGATACCATTTCCTGTAAAATTATAATCTTCATTTATTTTCATTTATATTATTTAATATTGAGCTACACCCAGGTTTAATGCGAATAACCATTACTCCATATGGATGACACTTAATGAGGTTATGCATCTCAAGAAGCAATGAGAGGATCTAGATGCTACATGATTTACATGCCCCAACACTTCTCCATGGGTTCACCTATTCAATTTTATAATATAGTGTATAGTACCTGATATCCAAGTGGGGCATTATTAATTCTCTATGGTACTATAAGAAAATTTTAAAAGTAAAACTATCCTACTCTATTAATTAAAAAATTTGTAAAGAAGAAGTTTGAGGTCAAACCGACATGGATGAAGAAATTAGATTATTTAAAATTTAATTTTTTTTTTATTGGATTTGAGATAGAGTTAATAAATGATTTGTCTGATTGAATTTATGATACTATATTGAAAATGAAATAGAAGATTGATTGGTTCTGAATATATATTTAGAAAACATGCAAAGGTTTTGTAATTTTTTGGATCAAATGAAATTGAATTTTTAAAAATAGGTTGACTTATTCATGATTGGTGTCAGTTTTGAGACAAGGTAGATCCAATTGTCCATGAATCCCCTCCTTAATGCATCAATATAGTATTTACCATGGTCCAAAAATATAGGATTTCACTGAATTGAGTTTTTCTTGATACCATATTTAAACCTGATTTCCCCTAATGTTGTTAACAAGAATTACTAATTTTGGGTCATCAGTTTTAAAATTTAAATGTTCCTATTAATTAGATTAGAAATGGTAATGATAAAATAAATATAAAGGGAATGAAAATTGATTGATGAAATCACACAAAACAAATACACGAATAATAAAAGAATTATATCCAATATAGATTCCCCCTTAGGTTACATTACTCTAGAATAAGTTGTGTTTACCACATCATCCAAGTATTACGTGAATGGCAGGGAAATGTAAATTAAAAATAAACTATAATGGAATGTAATAAATAACTAAAGGGGGTCTTAGTAGATTCATTCCAGGAATTGGGATCGTACTAGATTTCCCTCTAAGGTTACAGACCATCCCTCTATTTATAGGCATTACATGATATATGCCTAGCCCATTACCCAAAGTGTAATCCAGATATATATTTTCCTCTATCTGTAAGAATATCACATGATTCACATTTTATGAATCTAAACATTTACTCCTTTAACAATGTGTAATTGAGACTTACGATGTGTAATATCTTCCTAACATGATATTTCATGAAAATACTTCTTGTTTTTTTAACATGTTGTGAAATGAAACTACAGGTTATGTAATGATGAATCATGACATGTATTTCATTTTTCTATCCCGACTATAATTTTACCTTGGATTCTCAGTTTTTCCCTTAGATGTTGTTTATAATCATCCTAAAAAATCCAGTGTCATGCCGCGAGATCCGAAAAGTGGCACAAAGTTTCAATTGTCTCCAAAAATTTTATATTTTCTCCTTTTTCCTAGAATTCATTATATCCTACCACAAAACACAAAACAAAATAAGTTGTCCAATATGTGGGATGAATAATCAATTAAATCCATAAAATAATAGGTTATATACCCTAAAATGTATACATGAAATATACTTATCTCTATCCTTAGTATTTGTGGGGATTACTGTCTTTGAATCAGATCATAATAATAAAACAGTTTGCACTACCTAAAATAGACGACCTCATTGATAAGATCTTAGGAGATGAAGTGAGTTTAATGATATATCAAAGGTAAAGTTAAAATCCGGTGCCTGTGAAGTCCTCTGACATAACTTCAGTCTTAAAGTAGATAGTGAACAAAATTCAAGAGAAGGTATGATCTATGAGAGTACCTTATCTTACCATTCAGTATCATCAACACAACATTAGTCTACATGGCTCTTATGAATTATGTATTCCAAATGTATTAGGATTTATTCATGTTAGTATTTTTTGATTATATGTTATTGTATTCACACCACAAACAATAAAATAAAACCCTTCTTGAGATCCTAATAAATGTGATAAGAGAGAATTAGCTCTCTGATAAGCTTTGTAAATGTCAATTTTAGATCTAAAAAGTTAACTAACATGGTCACATAATCACATAGTTATTACTTTTAGTAGACCAAGAGAAATATAGAGCTGTAGTTTCTTGGCAGCATCCAAAGAGATTTTTTGTTATTCAGAGTTTCATGGGGGCATGGATGATACTAACGATTCTTCATACATGATTTATTATGCCCAAAAGAACCACTTATTGAATTTATAAAGAAGGATGTGAATGTTTTGTTGTAAAAATTGAGTGAATCATAATTTTAGGTGTTAAAGGGAATATTTAACGGAGTTATAATATTTATTATTCTAGATATAGGAAGGTGATATACTTTATAATATTACACATCAAGTTTGATGATTGGAGCTATTCTCTTTCTGACTGAGTGAGTCACTTCTTATATGTCTCATCAGTTTAATAATTACGTGATGAATTAACTGACACAGGACATTGAGCAGTTTGATGTTGTTCATGTTCTTCCCTGTTGGATGAAATATCTACATGGAGATAATTTTTTTGTATTCAACAATATAAATATCCATTATTATATATTTAACAAATTAAATATGAACCTCATGTAGCCAAAATGTTTTGAATACCTAAAGTTGTTTGATTTTGAGCTTGCTTACACACCAAGTAAAGTCAATTCAGCAGCCAATGCTATAAGACGAAAGACTCTGAAATAGGTAGATCAGGAATCTATTAGCGAATGAAATCATATGGAATTTTAATTAGAGATGCACATTGAGGTTTATGATTACCATGGATAGACTGTTCACTCAACCTTAGTAGTGACCTATACTCTTCTAGAGTCGGAGAGGTCGACAGATCTATCTAACCCTGAATCCCTTATATCAAGGGAATGTGTTTTAGATGATGACACATCTTCCATTTGGACCATGGATGGGGATGATACTGTTTTCTTACACGGGCATGTACGGCTCCTCATAGACATCATAGAGGGACTGATGTGGTAATTTCAGGCTTCATAATGGGCGGTTCATCCCTTTATAAGTAAAAATGTATTAGGATCTATGATACAAATATTGGTGGCCTAGTATGAAAGATGATATTTTTGGACTCATCACTCAATGATACAATAGTAATATTGTGATATTGAAACAAAAATTAATAGCATGGTTTTTTCATACATTGTCCATTCCTGAGTGGAAATGGGATGAAGTTTCGATTGATTGCATGACTAGTTTGACCAGATCAATTGGTGGAAATGATTCCATGTGGGTTTTGTTTGATAATATTACAAAGGATGAAAATTTATTACATTTTTAGAGACCTTATTAGTAGATTATATAGGAGGTCTATATGTTATAGAGGGTTCAATTATTCAAGTTTATATGCATTAAATAATTTCTAAAAAACAATAACATTACGTCATGGTTCTAGAAGGGGTTGTAAAGGACACGGGTATACAGGTTCGTATGAGAACAACTTATCACACACAGTACAATGGATAAATAGAGCAAATGTCTAAAGTCCTAAAATACATGGACCATTCTTGTTTCATGGAAATTGGTGGTTCTTGGGAGAAATACCTTCCTCTTATTAATTTTTCTTATAACAAGAGCTTTTAGGATACCATCGGGATGGATATTTGTGAAGCCATGTATGGAATGCCTTTCCTGTCACAACTATTATAGTTAGATGTTTGGGATGCGTATTTTTTTGGTCCACATTTGATACATGTGACTAAAATGTATGTCCAATTGATCAGAACATGAATGATGAAAGCCCTATCTTAAAATCAGTTATATGCCAATAGATTTTTTGAACAATTGAGTTCACAGCCGGAGACCAGTTTTTCGTATGTGTCCATCCCATGTTAGAGAATAGACATATTCATAAGTAGGGTAAGATCTTTCCAAGGTTCACTGGACCCTTAGAGGTTTTAAGACATATCAGACAAGTGGCCTCTCAATTTGAACATCATTAGAGATACCAGTCAACACTTGATTTATTATATATATATATAATCTTTTATAATATTATACATACCCATCACATGTATTTTTTCCTTATGGTATTTAATTTAATTTTGATTCTTCCTTATTGGATAATCCAATGTGTGTTGTTGATTAGAGCATTAAGACACTCTAAAATACGTCACTTCCTTTTGTACTAGTGTTACAACAACATAGACGAGTACATGAAGAGATGTGGGAATGAGAAGTAGATAAATGATCTCAATAGAAAAATCACTTTACTAAAGATACATCTTTATCCTCATAAGGGAAAAATAAAAAAGAGTTTTATTATGGAGTTTCGGTTGTAATTACACGTCTTACCTTGATGATAAAAATCATTTTTTTCAATTTTAATCCTTGGTTTGATCAAGGTAAATATGTACTATTAAAGAAGGAAGGTCCCATGAGTTTTTTTTGGGATTGTATGGAGCCTAGGGTTCTAGAATAGTGGAAAAAATACAAGGGCACTTTATTAAGAGAAATAGCATAGCTGTAGATAGTGGGCACCTGTATGGTGCATGGTCTATCTAAAAACGTATGACCTAAAGAGTACGATCATGAGACATTTCACCATTTTTGAATATTGGGTTGTCCCATGGTTTGTGAATAGTTTGAAAACTATGTGCCAAAACCAAACACCCAAATATTTTTGGTGAAAATATTAAAATGACCATACATAAATATATTTTATCTTTCACCTCTTTCTTTATTCTAGTAGTGGCCACTTATTATCTTCCAATGTAGCTCAAAATTCTCTCAACATAGGAGTTTTTCGATATCTCCAATAATTTTTCCATTTCATGATATGTAAAAGGTGTTAGAATCATAGATTAATGATCTACCTTCCTCTAACATCGGATCAATATTTATCTTCAAATCCATCATTCTATTTAATTGTAAGATAAGTTTCCCCAATTTTAGGGAATAATAATTTTTCATTGATTTCTTCCAACTTACCTAATATCTGAGGTTACATTAGGATTAGGATTCATCAATAGGCATATTATAGGTGGACACCTCATTTTAACTTTGAGTATTGATATTTCATAATTTTTATGTTGTGCCACATGCTATCTTTTTCAAAGTGTCCCCATTTTATTGGTTCCTTCTTTTTAAATTCATATTCGAGACTTGTTATATAAAAAAATGATCATTGTTTTATAGTTTTGGGGTTGTACACACCATATATGTTCACCCCTTTGGGTTTTCCATGTTAATTTCACCTAAATGGTTATTTTCTCACATGTTTGAAATGCCTATTTAGTATCTTAAATAGATGCGAAATGTTTTTACCTTAAATTATACAAGTGTTCCATAATCCCAACCACATCTTTGTCTATTTCCTAGCATATTAAGTGAACTTACAAGGTTACCATTGTCCCTATAGAACATCAAACCATTTAATGGACACCATATGACTTATGAGTTAATTTTTCATGACATAGTAAGCTAAATGGATTTAATTAAATTGAAGGGAATTATAATGATGGATTTACATCTTATAAATAATTTAAATACATTAAATTAATGACACAAAAAGAATGGAGAAACCATTCCTTTTGGTTATGCTTTGTCAAAATTATCATTAGGAACTAAAATATCGTATATGTAATTGATGTTGGATATCGTAACACATGAGAGGTAATGCCTCGTGTATTGAATTATAAGTATAATTATTTTTCTTCTATAAATATATTTACTAGATAAAAGAGATTGATGAGAGGTAATACCCCATTCCAGTTATAATTATATTAAAACATTATAAATGCTATGACACAGTGGTAAGGGACCAGTTGAGCATGATGATATGAAGAACCCATACAATGAGTTTTGAGCTTGATTTCTCACCCCATTAACACTAGTTGGGAATTAGGCTTTACACATTGTGTCCATTTTTGAGTGATGACATGATGCTCACTTACATTCCAATGTTTCTTTAATGATATCTCACTCTATAATAATTATTTTGGAAATATTCCATTTGACTTGATCTTATAGGATTGTTAGACTAGTCATGGATGTCTAAGTGATGCCACGGTCCAACCAGCACTTGTACTACAAGAATATGTACACTTATGTGCGTATGTACTTTATTCGTATAGGTTCATGGGATATATATAAATAATATATATATATATATTGTTACAATATATTTGGTTTCTGATCATAGGATTTAAAAAAATGATCTAAACTGGTAAAGCTATCAGGTGTCCCTTAGGAACCTGAGGAACGAGGTTATTTTTTTTATTCAGTGTTGACTTCTCATTCTTAAATACCTATAGATAGTTTAGTTAGAAGTACTTCTTGGATTACATGTAGATACCATTACTGGTGGACTTCTGAGATTTTTAGTTCACACCATACTAGGACTACCTTTGGTACCTGAGAAGTTTATGATATTGTAGGTCTGAATATTTTTTAAGGACCTAATATAGGTTGTTGATATGAACTACATTTACATGTATCCTAGTCGAGAGTACTAGTCATAAGCTCTAGATTCTTACGATTTATTTTTTAGTTTTACACTATTTTATTACATTCTTGTATCTACCTATTCCCCATTTTATTAACAACAAGACATGCATCAAGGTATATGACACTATCACAGTGTATTTTTGGTATTATTATTAAAATATTCAGTAATTCTTTTCGTGATTTTTTATTTTTTATTTTATTTTATTAAAACATTAACAAATTTTTAATTATGCCTGATTATATCATGATTATTTTGTTGAATTATATCTATGGTATCCATTCAGTCTTTTTGATAGGAGGGCATATTCTCCCAACTGTACTACATTCAAACCCTCATTGTTAGTCGACAATATCTAAAATATGGAGAGGCATGATTGAGGACATATTACCCCTGCTCATGGAATAGTTTGTGTGGACCCCAATACAAGTACAATTAATTTGATATGATTAAATAAAATTCCTTATTTAATGAAATTTTTTAAACCATTTCAAATGTAGTTTAGATAATTAAAATCATAAACCTTCAAATGATATTCAATATATTATATTTGGATCACCAAAATTGATTTCATAAAAAATTTACTATATAAAATATTTATGTTTTAATTAATTATATATATATATAAATTAAATATAAAGTGGTTATATTATTTAATTTAGGAATGTACAATGTGCATGGATAAATTATATAGTATTTTTAAATAGATTGGTTTATGAAATATTTATAAATCTATTTTTCATGTTTAATATGGGAATTTTAGAGTAATTTTCTTTATTAATTGATATATAATTCTAGAATATAAATTTTATATAATTAATAAATGTTATCATTGGTTTAATTTTTTAATATGTTTCTATAAATTTAAATACATATATATAAATAGTTATATGTTAGGATTGAAAATTAATTTAGTTTTATTATATATTGAGTTTGGCCTATACAAGATTAATATATTTAATTATGTTATTGATTATTATTTATATATCATAGTTTTTATAATTGTTATGTTAACGAGGTCTCAGTTATGAAAAGTATCCCTTGGGTGGAGGGACATTGGGTATGATTGTTCACTAGCCTGGAGGTGTATGACTTGTTTGGAAATGTATGAGTTGTTAATCTATCACTATAGAATTATTTTAGTATGAATTGATGAATTCATATATTTATAAAACCTTACCTTAAAGGGATTAATTTAACTTAATAACATTATGAATTTTTATTTTTATAAGTATTTTCATATTTTAATTTTATCATGTAAAAGATTCTATGGACTTTTTTAAGAGTCAGACATAAATATTTTTTAACATTTTACAATAGCATAAGGAATTTTACTCCAAACTAATTCAGTATATGTATAAATATATTAAATCATAATACCGAGGATATGGTGGTGATATAAATTCATCTTTTAAAAGGCATAGTTATAGGGTCTTTATAAAGTGAACACTTTGCAAAATAGTCAATATCCAACTTGCTAGTTCAATGATAATTATAAGGACCTTATATTGTATTTTTTATGAAATGTATGTAATGAGGTAACCCTAAGTGTTTGTTGACACATTTTTAGAATTTTATTTGTGTTACACTTAGTTGGGAAACCCTTATAAAAGAAAATTGGTAGAATAGTGTTGAGATTATCCATATAATGGATAGGGGAAAATGTTTCTTTCTCAGGCATCCAATTTTCATTTATAATGCTATTTATATAAATTTATATTTAAATTACCAAGTCGTTTGGTGAATGAAGAATTAAAATTCTTAGATTGTGAAATATAGATCTTTTCCTAATAATGCGTGTAAGTAATTTTAAAAAGGGATTCATCATTTTAAGGTGAGAATAGTTCATATAAGAAATTATTAAATGATTATAAAACTTAATACTGATTTGATTATATATTATATTATAGATAAATAACTTCATCATTATCAAACATTTCCCAAAGATCAGTCATTAAAAAATAAAACATGAATAAAAAAACTTCTTATACGAGTACAAAACCTGTGATTCTTTTATTATAATAAGAGATAAATCAATGTGTTAATGAATACCATCATGAATAACTTATTTTGTATGTGATTAAAAATTTTAATCTATTTGATTATATGTAGATACAATTTATTCAATTAAGGTTTAAATAGAATTAGATGCATAATGACCTATTTAAATTTTGTTTCTACTCATATAAAAAATGTGTATGTGAATGTTAATGACATCGAGAGATAAGAAATATCCTTATGAATTATTATATTTAGGGAATTATTTTTTATATAAATTCCTATAAGAGTAATGAGTTATATAAATGTTATACAATTTTTTCTCAATAATTTAAGGATAGATGAACTGATAAAGTGATGTCCATTATTTTGGAACTCTATAAATAGTATAAGTGGGTAATATATCAATATGAAAGAAGAAAAGAAGTTTTTTGGTTTAATAAACTTTTTTAAAAATATCCAATCATGAATTGAAATAAAATATTTATGTTAGGATGGAAAAATATTTCCCACTTGATCAAATTCTTGGGACACTAAACAATGTTTTGAAGGACCCTTTGAGTGTCTATGTCATGTCTTAGTTGTATAAAAATAGTTTTTTTTATGAAAAGGTGAATGATATCATATATATGTTTTAAAAGTTCTATAAATATGAATGAGTTTGAAATCAAGGGTACAATATATAGATAATGTATTTTTAATATAAATCCCAAATCAAGGGGATATTTAATCATCCAATTGAATCTATAGGAATATATAATGCCAAAATACTTTTGAAATGTATGTTTATTTTCATAATATTTATTTTATATGATAATATAAATAATATGAAAACATGGTCTGTTTTTTTCACAATGAAATGATAGTTCTAAAAAATATATTTTATGATTCGTTGGATTCTATAACATATCATGAAATGAATATGTGGATAAAAATATTATATCCAAGATAAAAGATTTTTTCTTGATATTTGTTAAAATATGGTCGATATAATCCCACCACCCAGAAATAGGATATTTTAAAGAATAAGATATTATTTTCCATCAATTTCTCTAGAATAAATTATAATATTTGAATATAATATCAATTTTTTTTAATTTATTACAGTTATGAAAATAAGTGTTAGTAATTGAGAAAAATTGCTTTTTTGGATCATAGAATGATATTGTAAAGACTAAATAGATTATATGTGGTTTTGGGGAGTATGTTTGGACCTTGATAAATTCTACATTAACCAATAAAATAATAGTTCAATCGAAATAAAACATTAATGTAAATTATTACCATAAAAGGTATTATGGTTTTTTTCTAAAGGAATAATTTAAAAATTTATATTAAATACTAAATTATTTCAAGAAACATTATTAGGGAAATGTTAAAAAATGAAGATGATAGTAAAAATAATAACTTTTCTATATATAAAATTATTTTAATAACAATGTATCATATGATTTGGTGAAATAAATAAGCATGAATTTTTTTTAAAGTAGTTTAAGAATAGGAATATGATTCCCAAGACTAAGAATTATAATATATATTTTTATTCATATATTTTCAACATTAATGGTGTTTAGTGAGAGAGTTTCAATATGTGGATACACAGGTGTCTGTTTGAAAATATATTGAGATAAACTGAGTTATAAGAAACCATGAAATTTTAGTGAAAATGTTATTAATATGTTAGTATATTAAATGTGATATGATAATATATACACTTATGTATGGTTTTTATAATTAAATATATATTTAATTGATCTAATTATTTCATGTTATATAAAATTAAATATCAAACTTACCATTCTTTTAGTATGGTTTCATTTGTTACACTAAGTAAATAGAAAATTATCCACTTGAAAGAGAAAATATATTCAATTATTTTAATTGTAATATATTTTTTTTTCTCACCTGAGAGTTATTTCAAAAGAAATTTTCATATTTTGTTGTTTTTGTAGTATTTTGTGCATAATTATAAAAAAGGAATATTTTTAGAAATTTATGTTTTTTAATTGATTCTATTATTTTACACATAACATTTTCAATACTGATATAAATGGTAAACTTCAATTATTTATATTTCTATACATATTGTTATGAATTTTATTCTTTATGATAAAAATCTCAATACAGTATTTTATGTCCTAAAACTACCTCCTAATGTAGACCTTGAAATATGTGCATTGATCTAATAAATATTATTAAGGTCCCCATATCTCGTAATTGGATAGCCCAAATGAGCCTAAATTCAACATTCCGAACATGGAAATCAGGATGAAGAACCTTAATTAATTTTTTTGTTCATGACTTCATCATTTTCAATTCCATAAATACATTAGATTTCAGATGAGTTCGAATATGAATAGTCACCCATCTAGAATAAATTATTGATGTAGTCTGATAGTAACTATCACCACATGTGTTCAATGAAGCTTAAATTATGTGGTTCTAAAAAGGACACAAAGAAGAAAATCTTTAATGATGATAATGTTTCCATATTCAGACATTTATATGGGATTTCTCATGGAATCATTCTAATTATATTTATAGAGCCAAAGTTTTATTCACTTTGCCTATGAAAGAGTGTTCCTTCTTCATGTATATGTGTTGGAAACATAGTTTGACCATTTTCTGTAGAATTTGGGTTTGTGATGTTTTAATATTGTTTTACTTATTTAAATTTTATTTTTTTTCTTCGTATATTCTCTTTAATTTCTATTTTGTGACCCCCACTATGATAATTCTAATATATATGAAAGTGGAGAACTAACTCTCATTGCTTTTATAGTTGGGAGTCAAGGTTGTGCAGTTTATTGTGCTAAATTTTTTCACTTTATAATATTTTAATAATTTAAATATTTGTTAAATGGGTTTGGTGTATAGTTCAACCCACTTTCATTTCTATTGACTTCTTTATCCCATTTAAATATTTTCCTCCCTTTCATCATCATAATGTTGTATCCCAAGTGGAGTAGCTTTGTGGTGATGACGTGTGTGCGTATTGTCTTTCTTTTAGAGGGTCTATGTGAGCTAATGACGATTCATAAGATATTTTTGAGTGATAGTATTTATATTCAAATAGATTATAATATTTTGAATAAATATTTTTAAAGAAAAATGATCTCATCACCATGTTTTTCCAAGAACAACAATGATTCTACACTAATCTTTTTGGGTCTTATCTACTCCATTGTGCTTTGTTTTATTTTTTGTTTGTATTTCATTAATATATATAATATTAATTTATTTCAAACACCATTTTTATATTATTTGAATATTATATTAGTAATTTTATAAATAGTAAAAATAGAAAAATAAGTTTATGTAAGAAGCCTCCAAGAGAGATTGATCCTATGGTGCACAATTATTACATTCTTAGGTAAAAACCAATTTGTTGGTGAGAGATCCACCAAAAATAACTTCCACAAATTCATAAAGTATATCACTCAGTTATAGATAAATTATGTTCATCATCATTCATTATTGGCTATGGTTAAATGAAATGGTTATTGTGGGTATGATTTTTTATTAAGATACAAAATGTTCTCATGATTCAGAAAAACAGTGTCATGTGTTTGATGACTATTGAAGTATACCACATGGATTATCATAAACTATGAACATTGTATAATATGGTTCCATATTTAATTTTTATATTTCTATAATACATATTGTTAATCAGATTCATATATTGAAAACCATAATACTTTGATAACATTCTTTTTTGATCATTGAGATTTAGAAAATAAGGGGATGGTTGGGTATATTTCTAACCATATCATTAGTTTGATATTATCATTTATGTGTTCTATCCTTTAATATGGCGAGTCTTAAATATGTATCCTTGATATAGATAGACTTAGGGTGTGTAAGACTATACCAATATAATAAAGTATATTGTTTTCATCAATCATGCGGGGGGAATATACATTCCTACTCCAGAAAGGTGGGTGACATTTGATGTATTCATTAACCTAATTAGTCTAAAAAAGAGATTAAAAAATGTGTGAGAAATAAAATTTTATTTAAATACATCTATATGGTGGTTACTTTATTTCTTATAAAAAATATCAAATGTAAATTCATGCAGTCATATGTCATAAAAAATAGAAAAAATGTATAGAGATTCATGTGTTTGATGGAAATAATTCAATCCCATGTCATTATATGAGTAGAAATAATTTATATCTAGAGGTAAGTATTTTATAATATTTATGACTCTGGGAATTTATATTTGTTTTTAGTGATAGAATGTAATGCGAGGACAAAAATATGTGGTTTATGAAATATATATTACGTTTTAATTAGAGTACTACTCACAATTTGTTTTACAAATTATCCATATTGTATTTTTTATGGGTATTAAAAAGGTATTATAAATGGTGTGATTCAATGAGAAGTTAATGATAATATTCAAAACTATGATGAAATCAAAACCCATTTTAGGCAATGGTTTGACAAAAAATTATATAATACATAAGATTAGTTATAATGGCATGATGTCTATATAGATTTAGTGAATGTTTTAGATCAATTGAGAAAATACTTATGTATGTGATATATATATTCCTAAATATACCATTTATTTAATATAAATTAAAATTTTCTTGGTTAGGAATATCCTCTCATATGATATGCAAGTATCATATGGAAAGGGTATGAATAGAATTGTATTTTACAATTTACACTGACACCCTAAGATATTAGCGGGATCGAGCTATTAAAATTTAATGTATTATTATATTCCACATATGAATATCATTAATATTGATTTTAAAAATGAATCATTTTTGTGGATTAATGATGCATTCATGTGATTAATTCTTAAATAGTTGATTCTTACCTCATGCATTCTATAATTCAAAATAAAATAAGGTATTGACTCAAGAATGAATTGTGGAATATATTCAGAGTCTTATAATAGGTTAATGAAAACTAAATTGAGTTATAATCATCCCTTTAAATCTCAAATTTTATATATCTATCTTTCACCTCCATCCTTAGACACATAATATATTTTCTTAACATTTAAGAGATGTGTATCTCACTCTATAATCTTGTTATTCACTCAAAAAATGGACACACCATGGAGGAGGGAGTTATCAATATGAATCTGTGTTATTTTATCGAGGAATATGGATTGAGGATTGATACAAAAAACTATGTTTGGTGTAATTTACACACCACATGTGGTATTTAATATATATATAGTATGATTTCAGTTTATTTATTTCTATATAATGTTTTATTGGATTCATGTTATTTTTATAGAACAAGTTGAGTGTTACTCAATCCATATAAACTCATCAGAAACATATCCAATATTGAAATTTAGTTATCAATTCAGTGGGTTCTGGATAAGTGTTAGATGAAAGTGGAAATAGACTACACCACCCAATAAAACTAGAGCTGAATACAATACTTTTCAAAATTTTGTTTCAATAAAAAAATACTGATATGGGATAGATTTCACCAATAAATGCATGATTATTTATTAATCTTGGTTTAAAATTCCTAGTTATTATTTAGTGGGTGAAATATTCACAATAAAAGGAATTGTGGATTAATTAATCAGGGGATGGTTTTGTATGTTATTGATCATTTAATAATATAAAGATAAACCAAGACATGTATTAACCTCTTATATAATTAATGTGATATAGGTGACCATGATTTAGATAGATTATAGAATTAGAAACCACAACCCAGATAAAACATATGTTGTTATTTTCTACCATGAAGTGACATCGATCCCACACACCCATATCTGGTACTAAAAAAATGTAATTTACTCACTATTTTTGATAAACAAACTTTATTAAAATATCATTCATCTAGAGTGTATCATTTTACTTAAAGTTCCTTTTTTAGGTTTAGTGTTTTTGGGATTTACAAAAAAGGATACTTGTGAAATCCATTTTATTTAAACCAAATAGAAATTAATCCCACTATATAGGAAAATAGTTATTCTAAAACAAGTGCTAAACATTTCCCTAAAATACTCCACAAAATATACTACTAAATTTAGATATTATATGTTAATTTTATTCATGACCAATGTAAAATGGAAACATAAAAAGATTTGAAATGAAATTCCCAAAAAAGATAAATATAAGAGAATATTTTCAATGATCCAAAGTAAGAATAAGATAATTATATGGGTATAATCAAGATATATATGGAAATCATACATAGAAAAACGTAGAAAATAAACCAAGGAATAATGTATTATATAACATAGGCACAGATCCAAATAGTTTGGAAACAAGAGTTAATAAATATTGTCTATGAGAGCATAACATAACCAAAATATAATGGCGTACAAAATGGTTTTAATAACATTACATTCATGAGACACATCGGGATTGTATAATTGATGTGTTAGAAATTCCAAAGGATCATGATCGATTTATTTTTCATATGACAATATGTGTTTTGGAATCTCAATGAAGAATGTGAAATTTAATGACAATAACATTTTTTGAGAACACATGATTGAATATGTACTAATTGGTGAAGTGGTTCTTGGAATAATATTTGATCTGATTAGTGATTTCCAATGTGAGTTATTGACAAAGTGAGTGATTGATATTCATTTTTAATTTCGTCAAATTTGGTTATTGGGGAAGTGGATGATTTCCATAATCAATATAGAAGCAATGAAACATCGGTGGTATTGAAAAAGGGTTAAAAAACAATATAAGGTCACACCCCATATGTGTTCATTGTGAAGATAAAGAAGATGTCTAGGTGAATCAATACCAATGGAAAAGGGTGTGTCATGAATAGAGATACAAAATATTAGAAACTAGAAAGGTACCCCAATCATGGTGATCCCCATTGTAGACTTCTAGTGAACTAATGAAAACTGACCAAATTTTATACATGTATTCTCAGTTATGCGGAGAGTGAAATGTGGCAATTCTTTATACACCACATCATAGTGATGACTGTGGTTAAATGTAATTGCACCAGTGAAAAATGGAAAAGGTATAAATGACTATGGAGATTGTTTTTGTTGAGAATTGGTTCTTCATTGAAGTCATAGAGTATAGAAATTATTAAATGAAAAAGATTATTGAGTCTATGAAAATAGTTTATGTTTCTTTATATTATTGATTTTGTTTCAATAAATCGTGACTAGGATTATAATGGTTCATGATCCAGTTATTGTAATTATAGAGAATAATGGACATAATCAATGCAACATTTCATAATGAAGATTATATGGTCTAGCATGTTTTCATTATTTAGGATCTAAAATTAATGAAGTAAACCAACTGTATAGATATGATACAATTACCCCTTCGGAAGTTTCTATGGTGGAATCTTGGTGTAGAAAGTTAAAAAAGTTTGATCTAGAAAACCACCACCATGGTTGTTGGCATTTTGGAGAAAAAAAAGGAAAATATTTTTCACAAGGCTATAATGATTGGGTATTTGATTGATGACATGTATATATCAAGAGATATCAAGCATTCAATGAATTATCTATGTGTGAAATGATTTATAATCATGTGCCTTAGGTAAATGGAAATAATTTATGAATGAGTTAGTGGAGACTTTCATTAATTTTTCAAGTTAATTAATTTGAAATTACTTCAAACAATAATGATTTACAATGGTTTTCCACAAAAAAAAATTCTCATGTTGATAACCTTTTGTGCATCTTGGAGGAGATTTATGAGGAAGTGAATTGGTATTTTCTAGTTCCCATTAAGGTACATATTAGTTTCCATGTATTTTATCATGATCCATCAAAATTTAAGTTAGATTAATTTTTGTAGCAAGAAATGAAAGTGGGGTGTTATTTATGTACACATTAAATATCTAGAAATATAGATATATAATTAGTATTTTACACCATATCATAAATCTATAGAATAATTATAAGAATATGTTCTATGGGAGGGAGTAGAAGGTGTTTGGAAAATATTAATGACTATACAAAAGAAAGAGAAGACTTACCATTCAAGAGGATATCACAACAAGGCTTTGAATACAAGTGAGTCAACATGATAAAACATATCTATACATGGTGAATTCTCTCTAACGATGTTGATGAGGGGACCTACATGTCACTATACAATGTGAAGGTGACCCTTTCCCTAAATATTTATCTTTAATAGGATTGTTTGTGGGAGTTAACCCGGGGATTAAGTGAACTATATGTAAATCCATTGTAAATGGGAATGACCCTTTAGAAAAAACTAGTGATATTTATGGTGAATTTTGGTGCATAAAATAATACCGTTTCATGCTACATGGATGTATACCAATGAGGGAGAACCATGTTAATACTCCATGTCCTATTTATATTCACCAATAACACCCAATGTTTGTCAATACAACTAAATTTATATCCATCAATAGGGTATGGTTAGGTTATGAGGTAATTGAATAAAGTTAATAAAAACCATTTTATCCTTATGGTTAAGTGTTACTGATATTAATAGGGTAGTAATATATTTAATATAAAGTGTTTGAATTGTTTTTTAGGAATAATGTGATCTCCCATCATGGTATACCTCACATTATTCCTCAAGTGAGATCTTATAAGTGGTATAAAAGGGATGGTTCCATTTTTTAATTGATTATTTTATCTCTAAATGTTGAATATTCAACCTACTCTTGTTATCTTAATTACCAAGGAAATGTGAAATAATTCAATAGAAATGTTTCAATCTTGAAAATTACCTCTCATTAGTATTGTTTATGAAAATATTGGGATCATTTGTATTGAGAATTGTATCCCCTAAGTAGATGGTATGAATGATCTAAACAATACAATTATTTTATCATTTAATGATCTCATATGAAAGGATGAGAAACCTGATATACAAAGTGATATTGGGAAACAAAATGATAATGGAGTCTCAATAAAAAATTAGTTATTAATATAACTTATCTAATAATGAGAATATGATATCATGTGAAGAATGTTTGACACCAAAATAGAAAATCAAATCCAGTCTTTAAGATGAATGTGGTAAAATGGAAGTAGAAAATATGAGAGGCCTAAAAAAAGAATTTCTGAAGTTGTTACAGAAAATAGGGACATGAATTACACTCATTAAAAATATTTTTAGAAGATATAGAAAATGGTGGAATAACTCATAAAATATCCAAAAGAAAATAATCATACATATAAATAAGTATAGAATCAGAAGGAAATGAATGTAAAGCTGAATGAAAAATTTTTAGAAGTGGTTGAGGAGAATAAGAGGATATAATAGGAAATGTTAATCCTTAAATTCTCTATGGTTAGATGAATTTTTAATGAAATAGAATATATATATATGCTTGAAATACTATTTAAATACTGATTTTCCCTATCAAGCATGGAAACTTTTAATTTGCAGTCAAATCCTTTATTACAATGGTCTTCTAGTTTATACTATAAAATCAAGCCTTAAAAAGGGTTGGTTTTTTTTTATTTTGAAGTTTTCATGGGGATATAAATCCTAGAATTTAGCTAAATAAAATATGGGTGTTTGAATACATGGTGTGTATTAAATACATTATGTGTATTGGTTTGTATGACCCCTCTACATGACATGTTATTGTGTTTCCATAGAGGAGATAAACACAATAATTACACAATATGTAATGTTTACATGCCATTTAAATACCCTAGGATATTTTTATAATGTATTTATTTTGAGGTAATATCATATCCCCTATTTTTAGTTTGTTTTTCTATTTTTTATTTTTCTTCCAATATAGACCGGACCATATTAGTATACTAGATGAGTGTTTTTCTACATGCATAAGGTAGGTTGTCTATAAATTTTACCTAAGGTTATATTTTCAATTTGACTATCACTATTTTTTCTCATGAAGAACCTTCTGATTTTTTCTTCTATGTTAAATTATTTTCCTTAAGTAAATTATTGTATCTAATTTGGGTCACCATTGTCGAACAAAATCCTGGTGGCATGTATTAAACCTCAATTAAATCTCCCAATGTTGTGTGTTTCTTTATCATACCAGAGTTTCATCTTCGTATTGTGTGACTGGGATCACTACCTTTTTCATGGTATACTCTACAAATAAAAATAGTTATATAGTGAGTTCATAAATCCTTTGTTATGTTAGTAAATGAAATTAAGTGGATAAATGATATAGAATGTAAAATTTGAAATGTGATGGCTTGTCTATTGGTGTGTTACTCTATATAATGGTAACTAGATTTGGGTATGGAAAATAACATATCCATTGACACATTATATTAATTTCTTGATGTTTTATATGGTGAAATTGCATTGGATTAAAATGAATGTGTGGAAACCGCTAATTATGGTATGTCCCTAAGAAGGGGATCGAGGAATGACACCTTTGAACCTTATATATTATTAAATTTGGTATGGAACAGATTAGGGGATCAAGATATGGCACGTGACACCTTTGTATATGATCTTATATGGTATGTTAATAATGATTAAATTCAAGGTATGAAAGCTATGTATTTTGTATATATTCATATATTTGAATATAGGTCTCTTTGGTTATACACATAAGGAGATGAACCATATAGGTATAGTACACTTATTACAAATAGATTATACCAAGCTAGTTATTTTTGAGTATTGACAATTTAGATATTGATGATAATTTTTTATAGATTGCACTTGTTATAACTTGTTCTAATGGACTTATCATAAATGGTACTCACTTTCATGATTTCTGGTTATACCTACTCACAATTATATTTTATATTCACATGATTGATTTGTTATTGACACTACTGGTGGGGCCTACTAAGTATATCTAACACACTATTTTGGGTTCTTATTGGAACCCAGAAAATCCTCATGGATACTTGTTGATGTTTGATTTATTATAGTTTGGGAGGGGCAGAACAAGACTAATCAATGATTTTTAGGCTATTTGGAGATAGTCTTTTTGGTCTTTTGGTATCTTTTTACATACAAGTATTCTACTAGATTCTTTATACAAATTTTTCTATTATTATTCGTTTCTGTAAATGAAATTATAAGATATTGTAATTGGTTATCTATATTTTTTATTGATGTTTAGTTTATTATTATCATATAAATGTTTACTTCTACTATTCTAGTTTTCTTTAATTATTATTTTGTTATTATTTATTTATTACACCATTATGTTTCATGGATATTAGGTGTATTTTCTCTGTATTATTCCACCTTGGACCCTAACTAAAATTCCAAAGCCTCTAGAATATGGGGATTCAGGCTTGAGGCCATGTGGCCCATCATCTTGGGGCACACTTTTGTGGCTCCATGGTTAGAAAATTACAAATTGGTATCAAATGTTTCTGTTCATTTACATACTCTTTTGGGATAGTTTAATAAATTATAGGAAATGTGATAATTTGGTAAAGAGCTAGTGGCTATGAGTAGCTAATCCACATCTGGGAGAAAATGAAAATTATCTTGAAAGGGACATGATGTACCGGGTTATGTTTGTTAGAGTGTTTTTGATTCCACCACGGGGTGACACACAAGATATGTGATGTTATTATTATCATCAGGTTATATTATATATATTATTCCCTACTGGTATGCCTATGAATCCTTGATCATGTATCATTTTAGGCACCATATAAGATTAACTTATCATGGATTATGTCATTCCATAATGGTTGCACTGCCTAACAACATGATAGTTGTTTCATGTGCCTTGTGTGATATATATGTTGTCCAAATAACATTTCTAAATAAAAAATAGGATAAAATAATTGTTTATTAATGTGTCTAAATCAATGTAAATGGTTGTTCCTCATATGTTTTGGTGATAACACATTAAATAATCAATTATTATGTGTTTTAGTTACGTAACTATGGATATATAGACTGAAACACTATTTGATTTTGAATAATTTAATTATTTTTTTATCTAAAGAGTGAATGTACCCCTATAATATGGTAATGATGATTCATTTTGTGAAATCATCCTATTATGCATGCCACATTCTACAATTGAAAGAAATAGTATGGACACAGTTAAATGAAAAAAAAATTGAAATATAAAAATAATTTACTTTCATATATTGGTAATTTCATTTAACCCGACTGATTTATTATGTAAATGATAGAAATGAAATATTTTAATTTAAATATAGTCATGGTTTTACTGGGATTCATGTTTCTACATGATGGGTGTATTTCCCTATAACTTGGAATTGAAAGTTCATATTCCTACACCCTTACAGTGAAACAAAATTTCAACCTTGAAAAATCCCTAGATGTGGGTAGTAGGCAATGTTTTGTTGTATTATTTTTGATTGTTCATATCATCCAGAAGTTATAATAATTGCTGGATGATGGGTGTGAATTTTTTTTGGGCTTTCACATATCATATACTTGTTTCTATGAAATTATCATTGTAAAAATTATATTAGAGGCATGTGATTAGAATTATTTGATCTCTAAAAGTATAAATTCATCTAGACATTCTCTATGAGGGTAGTGATGACCATAAAAAAGAGGTAGTTAGCCTTGAAATACTTGTGTTACCACCTATAATTTCACTTATGTTACCTCATGTTTTTCCTGATGTGGGTGATGATTCCCAGTTTCAAAGGGTTTTTTCATCTTATGCTGTCTATACATGGGAGATCTCCTATTCGATGGAATAGTTGATGCGAGAGTCCTAGTAGCTGAATCCACCCATGTTATTAGGGGAATTCAGTCCTTAGGCTTAAGAGTCAAGAAAATATGTCTTGTCAACTATCCTTGAGAATCATAAGACACATCCTTATAGGAGAGTGAATTATGCTACATATATTATATGAGATTATTCCATGCAATGGTTGGATGGTATCACCCAAAAATATCATTATCAGGGTATGTTCTATATTTTTTTTCCCGATATTCTTATATGACTATTTATTCCTTAAGACCTTTAGGTCTGATTGTTCTTGGGTGATCATGAACCTATAGCAAGGTTTTATGTCTGTTATGGGATACTAATATAATTTTATTGATATTTAGTTCTTTGTTCCTATCTATACTTATAATGGGTTAGGGAAAGTGAGATACTATGACTATTAGATCATATATCCTTTTCATTATGAGGTTAATTTTTTTCACTTGACTAATATTCCTAATATGGTAAACCTGGAATTTATTAAAGAGTGTAACCTAGGGGAAGTTGGATGTCTCGGTCAGAAATGACCAATTTTTAAACCATTAGTGAAATATCTATTGTAACTATGCATTAGTTCAAGACTACTCATGAGGAATGTATAAGGAAAACTGTACATACTGAGGGTTTTATAGTCTATTATCTGGGTGGGAAGTCGGGGAAAATGAATCCTTTGTGTGAGAGGGCCCCAGTTGATTGAAGATCATGTGACATGATGTATATTTTTCTAATGTTTTTTACAATAATCCCTCTAGAGACCATTGAGATAAAATACACCCACTCATTGGGTCATGGGAGGAATCGATATCACTACATCATGTACCAAGATCCCACATTTCATAACATTTAGAAAGGCATTCGATTTTTATTTACTGGGGATAATGTATGTATCTAATATTATATATCATAATGTCTACTCAACATTATAATTTATTATAGAGAAATTATTTCTATATCGAGGACTTGGAAAGGGTTACAGAAGCCGTTGGGTAATGAGTTTCTCTAGAAAACATCCTTTCAACCTTAGACTGATTGTTTGTTGGAATGAATGACACATGTTATAGAGGTCATGCTTCAATCATGAGTCCTTGAATTTGAATTTTCTTGGGATATATATACTTTTTTTCATGTATCTCTATAATAAAATATATTAGGTGATGATACAGATGGATGTATATTATGATTTATATGACAGGGCATGCTGACCACCTCTGTGTCAGTTATAGAAAGGTGAGTTATCCTTTCATAGAGCTCATTTCATTCAGAAATCATTAGAATATATTTATTAGACCATGAAATGTTTGTATATAGCTCAACCTTGGAATAATTCTTATGTCGATCATTTCCATGGACCACTATAATTCATGTTAATTCATAAAGTTGTTCCTAATAAATAAAATTAAAATCCTTAAGGTAATTATTGCATATAATTTGGGTCACCATTGTAGAACATAATCCAGGATAGAGGTTTTAAATATAAACTCGAGCCACATACGTGGCCTATTTCCTTATATGTCCTATGTTACACCACTGATATGGGTGTGTGAGATCCCCTCCATTTTTTTGGAGCCTCTATATATTAAATGAGTTAGCTGGATATGATATTTCCTCCATTTATATGTTACTAAAAGTTATCATGTGGTTAAATTTATTTAAATGGATAATTTGAAATGAGACGGATATTATTATCCCATATGCCACTTTACATGGTAATTGAAAATTGTAATGGGAACTAACATATCCCAAGACACCTTATATTACATGATTTATGTAGTAAATATATTTATGTAACCGATATATTATGAAGTAATAGGTCTTTTTTACTTACGTCATGTCAATTACTAGGTGATCGAAGATAGGTATGTATATCTCATATGTATTATTACATATTGTATAAAACCAATTAGGGGATCAACATATATAACGTACAACCCTTAGATATGATCTTATATGGTATAAGATAAATGTGGAAGTTCTAGGTTTGGATCCTGTGACCATAATATATATATTTACATTATTAAAATTAGCTCACCCTGGGTATAGGACTTGGGAACTGAACCATGTTTGTCTGTTACTCTTTTCACATTTGGCATATGATGAAATAGATATTATGAAAATTTGACCATTTATATATGCATTCTCATATGTTATAGTCTTCTCTTACTAAAACTTGTGCTTATGGACTTTTCATATTTGTTACTCACTTACATGTTTTTCTATTATACCTAAATACAATAATGGTTTAAATGTACTAGCTAGATTTGTTATAGACACTCTTGGTAGTGGCCTACTAATGATATTTCCCATGTTAATTGGGTCTCCCATTGGGACCCATAGGGAATTCATGTATTTTGGAAGTTATAATGGTAGAACCCATTATAATATGTTTGATTTGTTATAGAATGGGTGCAAGAGAGAACTTTATCATGCTATGGCTCAAGATGCTAGTTAAAGAAAACATTTTTGGTCTTTTTAGTTCTTCTAATATATATGTATTACACTAGTTAACATATATAGTGTATCAAGTTATTTTAGGTTTACATATATCACATTAAATAATATTTTATATGGTACTATATATTACAATTGATGGATTGTTTATTATTATCAACATAATGTTTACTTTAGCTATTCTAGTTTTCTTCTATTGCGATTTCATAATTATTTAGTTATCACATGATTGTTTTCCACTGATTATAGAGGTTTATTCTCCCCAATAACCCACCATAAACCATGATTTATAGTCATAATCATTGGGAAATCATCGAGGTGCACTTGAAGCCATGTGACACACCAAATAGGGGAACTATTTAGTAGCTTATGGTTTTGGATTTTACAAACTCTGAAACACATTGGAAGGATGGATGTATAGTGGGAATAATTTCAATGTGAAATTTAATTATCATCATTAGTCATTGATAAATAATTTAAATCCTTGACATTTTTTTTATTTTTATCTTTAAAATATTTGTTTTATTTGATATATTTCTTTCCATGGAACACCCAGATTAAATGAACCCCGATATACTTTTAAAATATTATTATGGAATGTGAATGTCTTCACCCTACAGATTTATTCATGAGTCTGAATAAGAATAAATAAAATTTTTGAACAACTTTTTACATATATATAAATTTTTTTATTGGTTACCATTTGGTTATTAATGATTAAAAAATAATTTGATGGTAAATATTGATGTATTTATAAAAATTTGTTTTTTTGAAAATAATGTGTTTTTATCTTAGTAAATTAAGTCAATCAAGATTAAATAATTATTTTCATGAAATGAAACTTTTATGTGTTCAATAATATGTTATAAAATAGACCTAATTGTTTCTACTAGGCATAGAATAATATTAAATATAATTTTATACAAAAAAATGCATGGTTATAAAAATGATTTTTATTTAATTTTACATGATTATTTTAAAATAAGTTACTTCCAATTATATAAATTTAATCATAGAAAAATAAATCAATATTTTTAATCATTATAATTAATATTATTTAATATGGTCAATATTTTTTTTTGTCATAATGAATTTTAAAGACAATAATTTTTTTAAGGTTTTAGGTTACAAAAGCATTACTACTGGATTAACCTAAGAGAAAAGTTTTTAAATATAGAAAAATAGATTCGTTAATTAGAATATTTAATGGTATTTAAAACATATAATTACTAAATTTTATTATTTTGAAATTTCGAACTACTTGACATGATTATGTAATTATTATATTTTAATATTTTGAATAAGTCCAAATGTGTTCTCCCCTGACTTGAAAAATGAAACCACCTATTATCCCATCCTAATAATTTATGACCCTTATATAATAGAAAATATATATATTAATCCCTTAATAAAATTCAATATTATGTAACAGAGTTACAATATTTATTGGAATACGACAATTTTAAGGCATATTGTGTAATCCAAAAGGGGGTTCTCAATGAAGAGGAATAACTCTTTGAAAATTACTTTTAATTTTATTTATTCTTCTACCTCCTCTAGATCCAAGGTATTCATTATAAAATAATAATGTTTGTATCTTAAATAAAATTAATTTTTATTATTATGACAGACACACAATTTCCTCCTAATTTACACTAAATGAGATATGAAAGTATAACTTTTGTGTATGTATGGACTACCATATCCACATGGCGATGTGAATAATTTTTCATCAATCCATCATAAGACCATTTATTATAATATATGAAATGTTTATTCATGATATTAATTAAATAATAACACTCATTAAAGTATAATAACATATATACCTTAATAAATTTTTATTTTTTTGGACAATCATAATGTCACTCGTGGGTATGTATGGACTGCCACATCCTTGCAGCGATGCGATCAATTTTTCATGACTGATTTATTTGTATAATTTTTAATGTGATTATAATTAATTAAATATTTTATTTATTTCATTAATAAATTTATAGTGAATTTGGAAAAACAACATTGGTGAAGGTATCACAACTATAAAATCAAAAAATGAATGAAAAATAGTTTAGTTTTCACCCGAATGTTCATTCTAAAGAAGAAAATCATAATAAAATAATAATGGGAAATTATAATGTAATAATAAATAGTAAATTATGTATGAATAAAATTTTGCAATAAATTTAAAATAAATTCATATTTATTAAACAATATATTTTAACTTGTACGAAGCAAGACGAGACCTAAAAAAACGGTTTTTGTAAAAAAAATCTATTCCTTTTTGGATTATTTCTTCAAAATTTTTGAATCAGTGAATTTATATGTTTATTGTTATTTTTTAATTATATATTTTATTCACTTCAATTTATTCCTCTCATTTTTTTGTATTGTTAAAATTTTCATCACTTTGGTAATAGAAATGATCAAGAAAATGTTTTTAAATAATATTTTACCTTATTTCCTCTTTGGATGATAAATATTTTCTTCTATATCCATGATAAAAGAAATTATTTTTTATATTATTTTACTATAAATTAATGGTTTTAAAGATATTATTCTCATTTCCTCTTAATTTATTTACAATGTTTTAAAATTTATCTTTATTAAATGAACAATTTTTGAATAATTCATTTTTGACATTTTACGAATCATTGAAAATAATTTTCTCTTCTAAAATATATGGTATTAGAATATTTTCCTATATTTAGGACATTTATTTTATTTGAATCATAGAATACAAGTTTCCATGGATAATTTCAAATCAAATTATATTTTTATCAATTTTGGTGATTTTTAGGTAATGGTTTTTTCTAAATGAAATGATACTTTTATGATGTTTTTAAATGAAAGGTTTGAATGATCATTTAATGTAATATTTCATCTATATCTACATATTTAAGGATTTTTATGATTCAATTATAACACGATCATATCATAACATATACTTTATTTCTAATTATGTCTTATGAGGATAATGTATTTTATTTTTTCTATGAAGCCTATTTCTTTTCCCTAGGATATGCAACAAAAGAATGTTCATTATACCCGTTTATTTTCTATGGTGTTTTCTTTGATAAAATAATGAAATTTTTATGAGAACAATAAAATTTCAATGGGTTATATTATTATGTTATGATGACTGTTTTATGATATTTGGGAACACATAATTATGGTTTCATTAAAAGATTTATGGGCCCATAATTATCTATCCCACCAATGTATTGCTTAATGAAAACGAATTTAAAAATGTGCTAAGAGATGTCAGTGTTCATAAAAAAATAAGGGATAGAAGAGGTAACTATATGGAAGTTACCTCTAAGAGAATATTGTATGTGACATGGTATAGAGCTTTATTATGGGACCCTTTTTTAAATGATCATATTTGGAGTGAAGCATGAATAAGTAAATGAAGGAATGAAAAGTGAATCGAATAAAATTTGATAATCCTTTAAGCGAACAGTTAATACATAAATTATTTTTAATGATTATTTATAAGACTAAAATCTATGTCTTATTCTTATGAAATATTCTCATGGATCATGGTTGATTTTTGATGATTGAACAAACATCAAAATTTTTTATTTTGTTATGAAAAATCCTTATACTATGATTAATGATTAATGATCTTTTACTAATTGGGTTTGAATATTATAAGATATGTTGATATTTTTATACCCTTACAATTTTTTGATAAACAATTAATATCACTGATTTATATCACTTATGTTTACCCTTATTGAGCATATGAGCTCCCCCTTTATTATACTTCCTTTCCCTAGGTCATAATGTAGGGGTTTTATGATATATATTTATAAGAAGTGTACTATGTTATATGAAATTTTCATGATTTATTTAAGATATTTAAGTAAATAATATGATTATATATATATCCTCCAATTATAGTGATCCTTTATGGTCATAAATTAGATTGTGGTATTATTTATAGATAATATTCTAATATATTTGAGGATCAAGGAAGAGAATGCTAAATTTTTTAGGATTCTTCTAAAGAACATGAAGAAGTTGAAGATGTATAATAAATTAAAAATGTGTGATTTTTCTCTACATAATTTTATATTCTTGGGGCATCTAATCTCAATTAAAGGTCTCTTGAGGGATCCTTTAAGGATGTAAATCATTGAACCATAGGACATACCGACCATTGTAATTGATATTTCTAGTTGTATTTGGTTTTGAGGATAATAACATCAATATATGAATGATTTATCATATCTATATAATATAATAACATGGTTGACTCAGAAGGGATCTATGTTCCTTTAGAAAAGTAAAATTAACGAAAATTTGTAGTTGCTGAAATGAAGTTTGGTTAGTGAACTTTTTCTTTCATTACCATGTCGTAGATAAGGGGTTATGATCATTAGAGGTGAATTGAAAATGTATATGGGATGTTTACTCATAAGCAATGTTATGTTGATAGATTATTCCTCACTCAATTTGAAAATTCCTGAGAAAATTTACCAAGCCATGATTTTGTGTTTTGAATTAGTATTTTTTCCTTGATAACATAGAAGATTTATATATATTGTTAACAATGTGATATATAAATATATTGATACTAAAAAATTGAATATATATAAATGTATAATGATTTAAATATGTTCTAAATGATGTTTCAAGAGATGAGTAATTATTATGAGTGATCAATACACTACGATACTAGGAAGTTGAACAAGGTTATTGTTGCACTAAGTCAAAAGAATAATCTAGTTTTTCTATCAGGACATTTGAAAGAGATCCAATATTTATTTATTTTTAAAACTTGGATTTGGAAATCGTGAAAAGAGGGTAATGATAAAATATTTCTTAGAATATTTTTGAATCATCCCTCTATGTGTGGATTAAATAGGCATATAAGTAGGAGGTGGGACTATATAATAAAGAAATAAATGTTCCAAATATAAAAATTATTTTGATATAATGATATGTTTAAATAACCACATATGTTTCTAATGAATAAAAGAAATGAGGGAGATTTTTGATGTTTGATGTTTATCACAACTCACCATCCTCTATTCATCCTCGATGTATAATGATTTATTGATTTCTAAAAGAGTATTACTAATAGGATAACTTGAAAAGGGATATTGTTGGTTATGTATCTTGATGACTAATATGTCAATAAGTTATGGTTTATAGGAATAAATATAAGGGGATGTTACAACCATTAAATGTACCAGAATGTTGATCAGAAAACATTATAAAAAATTGTTATGTTGGACTTCCTATAATAGACAAAAGGAATAATATATTTTGGGTTTTAGTCAATCACCTTATCAAATAAAAATATATCATTCTCATTAGAGATGTTTTTTTATATTGATTATATTTAAAGGATACACATTAAGGAAGTAATAAGTATTCCTGGTGTACCATTTTATACTGTTTCTTATCAAGATCCATGGTTTACCACAATATTTTAGTGAATCCTTCTACAGGAATGGAATATGATGTTGAACATAATAACTTTAAATCATTATCATAACAATGAAACATGAAAGGGGAAAATTAAAAATAAAGACGATATACTGAGATCCTATTATATGGATTTCAAATTTGGTTGGGATCAATAATTTCCTATAGTATAATTTTACTAGAACAATAACTTTTAGTAAAACATTCTGATGGATCCTTATTTGAATTTATAATCAAGTGAATAACTCCAATATGATTAGATGATGTTGGAGAAATAAATCCACTAGAACCTATGATAGTAATGGAAATTTTTGACAATGTTATAACCATTCAAAATCATATAAAGTCCCATAAAATTTAACATAAGACTTTTACTAACATTAGTTGGCATGATCTATAATTCCGAATTTGTGAGAAGATATTTCTGTAAATTTCCTCATCGATGAAGTAAATTATATTTGGATAGAGGGTAAATATAATATATATATATATCTTTACCATTAAATTATTTATCATATTAGTAGTGTTTCTTATCATATTTCACTTCCACTATGCCTCTTTAAAGTTCATGATGTGTTTTATGTATCTCACCCAAGGAATTACATAATTGTTAATTCACATGTCATAAACAATTAGGTGATACTAAAAGATAATGATATTTATAATCTGAAATAAACATTATATTTTTTGGACTGAATAGTAAATGTTTTGTGGAATAAGACTACTCAACTGGTCATTGTTTGATTTGGAATCCATAAATTTTAGAATGATATGTGGGAACCTGAATATGTGATGTCTATGAAGTATATTAGTTATTTGTATAATTTTTTTTAATTTTATGGTAAAAAATATTATAATGGGGTAGAATGTAAAACTATAATAAGTTATGATATATTTCTTTAGAAATAATTTTTAATTATTTGATAAATTCTGTTACACACAACATCATATTTAAACAAACTATTATAAACTATGAAAATATTATTTTTAATATGAAAATTATTTCATAGATTTTGGATTGGTGATTACACGTAAGAATAAATAAAATAAGACAAATTATTTTATACAAATTTATAAAAGGAATATGACTTTTATAAATTTTTTATAAATGAATATAAAATCACTTTTGGGTTTATAGGTATGTTTTGATAAAAAAATTGTTTTTAGGAAAACAATGTATTTTTATATTAAAAATTCAATGTAATCTAAATAATTAATTATTTTAATGTATTTTATATATAATATACCCAATAAAATTTTTTAACATTCAAAATATAGTTTGTACTATTCATGAACTAATAATCAAGATACTTTTTTTTATTTTTAAATGATTTTCTCTAAAAAATATTTCAATTGGGTTTTGCACAGTTATTTTAAAATGATATTGTGAAACTTGTCAAAATTTAATTTTAGAAAACATATTCCATATTGGTAATTATAATAATTAATATAATTTAATTTGTTTTTCTATTTTTTTGGTCATAATGAAGTGTAAAAGGATAAAATTTTATTTCCATTGTTATGGATAAAAAGGGATTACCAAGTGCTAAACCTAAGAGATAAGAATTCAAATAAAACGAAACACTTTAATTAATATCAATTGTTTATGGTTTTTTCAAAAAAATTATTATAATTGATTCATTGTAATTTTTTAACCACAATACCTTATTAAAACATTAGTATATTTTAATCTTTTGAAACATTTGAAGTTTGTCCTCTCCCTCCCTTATAATAAAATAACTCATATAATATCTTTCTCAGACATCAAATAACTTATAGCCTCTCTAATAAATCACCAAATACTAAATTACATCCTTCCCCATGTCTCATATGACCTATATTGATCATAATACTATACATTCAATGCTTAATATGTAATTTATGAGGAGGGTTTCAGCAAGATTTATAATACATAATCGAGTAATTTCAATTTTATTTCATCTTACATCGACACTAAATGTTTTGTATCAATTAAATAAAATAAAATAAGTATATTTAATATAATTAATTGTTATTATGATTACTTATTAACTATTAATTACAATATTTCTGTCATCTGATAAATAAACAATATCACTTGGGAGTACGTGTGGACTACCACCTTCACATAATAATGTGGATCATTTTACATACCTACATCAAAAAACAATTTATTATGAAGATTTAAGGTTTATATATGATATCTAGGACATAATTATTCCTTCTTTAATAATAGAATATTATATACCTTCTTGACTTTCCATTCATTGGTAAATTATAATGTCACTCATGTGTACTTGTCCACTACCACCTCCATAATGTGATTTGATCCAAATTTCACCATCATTTTATATGAATAATTATAATATTTTATACTATGATTAAATAGGAATATTGTTTCAAAATTTATTTTCTATATGCGATTAAACCATATATAATGTTCATGTACTATAACCTTTAAACTGAAGAATTCAGGGAAAACATAACAGTTATATCCAGAATATTCATTTTGATGATGAAATTGTCAATAATAGAAAAAATTAAAATTATAACGAAAACATAAATTTTAACTTATGTGTTAATATGGTTATATAATATCTTTTAATATATATATATATTTATTGTAGTTTATATTTGAACGTGTTTGATGAAATACAATACTTTTGGTATGTGTTTATGTTAGAATATCATTTGATTTTAGGAATATATATTTTAAATTGGAATTAAGGAATATTATATGAATATTATTAAATAAAAAACACACATATTTTTATTCTTCTTTAGATATTATATATATTTTTTTGAATTATTAATATTTTCCTCTCTTTTGTACTAAAAATAATCTATAAATTGTGTTTTATTAAAAGTAGACCTACTTTCATTGTTTGTAGTTAATGTTTTTGAACGAAACCAATGCACCTAATATTTTTATGAAAGGTCAATAAATATAAATGAAATTTTTAAAAAATTCAAACATTATTTCCTTTTGAATTATTTAATTTCATTTGATGGAATATTTTTAAAATAATTTGTTCTAAATAAGTTGTTGTTAACTTTTTAAAAAATGTTGAAATTAATGTTCTATTTTAAATATAAATTGTATTGATTGATTTTCCAAAATATATGGCCATTATTTTATTTGAATATTAATTTATATGTTTACATGGTTATTTTTAATGAAAATCAATTTCTCTATTTTCTGGTAATTCATTTTTAAAATTTTATCTGGATAAAATGATATTTTTCTAATGCATTCGAAGAAATTATTGAATGTTATTTTACGGTTTTTTTCATCTTTGTCAACATCAGTTGAGTATTTTTATTATTCTGTGTAGATATTATATAATGATAACATCAACTATCTTTCTCTGGATGTATTATGATAGTGATGATTTAAGTATTTTGTTGGAAACTGCTTTCCTTTCCATTTGTAATGCTATAATTGATTATTTATTAAAAAAATTCTTTTCCATGTGTTATATACTATGATGAAATGATGAAATTTTTTAAAACCCATATAATTTCCATTAATTATGATATATTGATATACTTAACGTTTTATGATCTTTGGGAAAACAAAAGTATCGTTTTAATTATACAATGGGTGGGCGAAAAATTGTATAGCTCTCCAATGTATTTAGTAATGATGATAGAGAAGAGAAATTCATAAGATTTTATGGGGTTAATGAACTCATATTGGATAAAAAATTTAAATATATGGACGTTTCTTCTAATATAAAGTTTAGAATTAACTTGTTAGAATTTTTATTATGGTACTTTTTCTAAAATGATAGTCTTTGGAGTGAACCTTGACTGAGATTATGATGTAATGAGGAGTAAACCCAATACAAAAATAAAAGTATTGGTAGTAATCATTGACTTTGAAAATGAATTTTATTCTTATTTATATTCTATAAAAATATTTCTATTCTTATGATATGTCATCATGGATCATTGCTGAATATTGATGATTTCATACACTAATTCATTATCTATTTTGTTATAAATGATCCATGTTTGATGATTTATTATTAATTATCTTTGAATAATTTGATAATAGTTTATTCAATTTAAGATTATGTTCTCACACAATTATTATTAACTTATTATTTCTTATGATCATTGATCGATATCTCTTATTTTTATTCTTATTGAGCATCCGATTTAACCGTTTCATCTGTTCATTTTCCTATGTTTATGAATAATGTTTTTAATATAGATATTTATAAGAAGTGTAATATGTGAGAATAAATTTGTATGATTGGTTGATGTTATTTCAATAAATATGATGATTATGTGTATTACCAAAAAATACACTAAACCATTATAGTACTTGATTAGTTTTTGGTTGGATATATAGATAATATTAAAATATATTTGAAGAGCAAGGAAGGAAATAAAGAACATTTTCAAATTCTATTAAAGACCATAAGAAAAAGAAGTTTTTTGGTGAATTTAATAGGATTTAATTATGGAAACATAAATTCACATTCATGGGTCATATATTATCAATGGATGATATATTTGAAGATCTTTCAATGATTTATGTTGTTGAACAATAATCCATAATAACCACAATAATAGTGATTCATTATTTTCATGGGGTTTGAGGATACTACTCGCACTTTCAGAGATATTTCTTATAGCTATCTAAACTAATAATGAAGTTGACTGATAAGGATACCAAGTTCTTCGGTACAAATTAATGTGAGGAAAATTTAAAGTAGATATAGGGAAGGTTTTTCATTGAACTTATTATTACACTACCCTACAATAAAGAAGGATTTTTGGTATTTACCGATTCCATGTAGAGGGTGTTTTTATTAGTAATCATATGTAATTATATGGTGAAATGTTATTATTGGATGAAATCGAATGTTCTTGATAATAAATACCAACTCATGATTGTTGGTTTGGATGTATTATTTTGTGAATTGAAAATAGAGAGGAATTATCATTATAGTGAATAATGTGATATATATATTGATAAAAAAATAATGAATTATATATTCATATACAATCATTTTAATATGTACCAAATGACACAGTTAAATATTAATAACAATTTCGACCTCCCTATAAAATACAACCATATGACAACAAAATAGGCGGCTAATTCTCTATGTCCAAACCAAAAGTATAGTTTTTCTATGGTGATGATTCATAGATATCCAATATTTTCATATTTTCAAAACATGAGGAGTTAATTCTTTTGTATAGGGGAACAATAAAATATTTTTCTAGTGAACATTCAACCATCTATCCATGTGAGGATAGCAGAGGAAAAAGGGGGATGTTGAACTACAGGCAAAAGTGATATATTTTCTTCATTCAAACCATGATTTTGATAGATTGAAATGAGTCTCATAAAAAAATAGTTGAGTAAGGATCTCTTGGTTGAATCTCACAATTCTTCATTTTATTTTCATCTTGGAAATACATAGAATTATAGATTTCTAAAAGAGTATTTATGGTGGTATAAAATGAAAAGGGATATGGAAAAATATGTATTTTGATTCTGGGTAGGTCAATAATTAATGTATATTTTTTATAATTATAAGGGGTTTTTTCAACCATTACATATATAAGAACGGAAATGGGAATCCATTATCATGGATTAATTCATTATTCTACCCAAAAAATATAAAGGGAATAATGTTATATGGGATTTTGTAAACCTAATAAAAAAATAGTAGAATTTATTTCCATTAGAGAATATTTTTTCTCTCTACTATCCTGTTCGGATAACATTAAGGAAGTGACCGTATTTATTAGAATTGTAGATTCTATTGTATCTGAGTAGGATGGGGGATTACCGTGAAATATTTGAGATTACTTCAATAAAATTTTCATACGAAGATGATATTTTGACTGAAAATCCTCATTGGAATGATGTTTCATAAAATAATACCATTCAAACCCAAGAGGATATAATATGATCCTATTATATCGATTTCAAATGTGGTTGGGACGAACACCATCCTATGGAATAATATTATTACAAAAACTACTTTCAATCAAGTATTATATTGGATCCTTATGAAAATCATCATATACAAATGTAAATAAATAGAATGTTATGGGATGAATATTGAGAAATAATGACATTGGATCCTCTGTCATTACAGGCAATTTAAGATAAGGTTAGATCCATTAAACATCACATCCAGGTTGACCTTAGTCGATATATAATTTTTTTGGAAAAATTTCGAGAGATCATGAAGTCCAATTTTGTGAGAAGAAATTCTAATTATTTTCTACAAGGAAAAATATTATTAGATATGGAATGATGGAAAATATCGATAATGGATAAATTATTAAAATTAAAATTACTAATCATATTGGTATATTTTTTATTCACTTGGAACTTCCACTAAATATATTTGAAGTTCACAAAGTATTCCATGTATCTATATTGAGGAAGTACATAATTGTACCTTCAAATGTACTAAACTCAGAGGTTATACCATCATAGAATAATCTAACTTATATAGAATTAATGGTAGAGATTTTGTAAATAATAGATAATATGTTGTGAAATAAGACCACAGACATAGTGAAAGATTCATTGAAAAGCCATAAATTTTAGGGAGCTTTTTGGAAACCAATGGGTGTGATGTGGAACAAGTATCATTAGTTTTTTTTATCAAAATAAAATAATTTCAATGATAAAAGTATTATAAGGGGTTACAACGTAACACCCTTTTATTTTTTAACGTATATCTCTTTAAATAAATTTTATTTTTCGGTAACATCTTTACAAATAACCCTAGGGTTAAACAAACTACTATATAATACAAAAATATTATTATTTTATGTAGTAGATATGTTATATATTTATTATTGTTGATTATGAATCAGAATTACTAAATTATTAAAAATTATTTTTTACACGTGTAATAAATAAATTTAAGGGCTATCGATTTGTTATAAATTAAAATTCAATCACATTAAAGTACATATTGATTTGTTTTTATATTTTTTTATGTGTGTAATTTAATTTTATCATAAATAATTAAAATAATCTCCATTGATGAAATATTTTAAGGATATATATAAATATATATATTATCAAGAAAATTTTTTGAACATTCAACTAATTTTTTTGTCATGATGTTTGAATTCAACGAGTATTGTACATAGAAATAACTTTTTCTAAAAATGTTTCAAATTATATTTTGGAAAATTATTTTAAAAATAGTTTTTGAAACTTATTGAAATTTAAAATTTTAAAATGGCTTCCATATTGGGAATAATAATAGTGAATATAATTTATTATTTTTATCTTAGTTTTTGGTCATAATTAATAGTATAATAGAAAATTTTACAACCACAGTTACAGTAAAAAATGGTTTACCATGGTGGGGGGTTACCATATAATATAAGGTTTAAAATGTCTAAAAAAATGTATAAATTTTGATCGGTTTATAGGGTTTTAAATTATATTTAATATTACTTATGAATTGTAATTTTGGATCCACATCACCTTATTGGGAAACTATTATATTGTAATCTTCTGAAACATTCTCTGACAGTCCACTCCATCCCTGATTAAAGGACACCACATATCTTATTATCCAGAACCTTCTGAAGGATTATGTATTATCCAATACCATTCCAATTTCCTTTTTAAAATCAATATTTGCATATTAGATGTCAAATATTGATCACAATTTCAACCATTCAAGTCATAAAATGTAATATTGTGTAGTGTTTTCAATAGAGGTATAACTCCTAACAGACGACATTCAATTTTATTTATCCTTATAAAATCTCTAGATTAATAGAATATATTATAAAATATGTAATTTAGTATATTATATTTATTTATTTTTTATTATGATAATATATTAACTGTTTATCACCACATTTCCATCATAAGGGAAATGAATTTATTTCTCATGCTTTCGTGTGGACTATCAACTTCTCATAACAATGTTATTCATTTTCTTATAGCTACCTCAAAAAATATTTATTATTGTGGATTTATTGTTTATATATACTATTTTTGAAATATTTATGCATATCAAATCATTATATCTTATCTATATTCATATCATTTCATTCATTAGAAAATAATAACATTGCTCATTTTTACGGGTAGATTACCACCTTCATGAAGTGATATGATTCATTTCCCATCATCATATTATTTGAATGAATATAAAATTTTATAGAATTAATAAATATTATACTTATTTCATGATTATTTTTCACTATATGACTAAACTAAGACCAATTTCAAATTACTAGATCCTTGCAACTGAAACATTCATGAATAACATAACTATATTCCCACGAATTTTTATTTTAATGATTAAATAGATAATACAAAGAAAACTAGAAATTATAAAGGAATAATAAATTATAATTTACACATGAAATTTTTTTATCATATATTTATAGTAAATCTATATTTATTATATTGGATAATTGAATACAAATGAAGAAATATGGGACATGAGGTAAGGGTTATGTTCGAATCTAATTTAATTTAATGAATTATTATTTTAAATTTTATTTTTGGGAACTTATTTTAATCTTATTATTTAAAACCCAAATATTTTATTCTCCTTTGGATATTCAAAAAAATTTACATATTAGTACCATCTTCCTCTCTTTTGTAATAAAATGATCTATAAATCATTTTTAATTAATAGTTGAACATATTTCTTATTTGGTTCTCAATATTTTTTTTACATATACATATTCCTAAAAATTATTTTATGTATGTTCATAACTATTCTTGTAATGTTTTAAATATTTAGTGTTAACTACCTTTTAGTTTATTTGATTTTTTATGGAAATTTCTTAGTTATTTTTTTTCTTTAAAAACTCATTTATACCTTTAAAAATACTATTAAAAAATGCTTACTTTTACCACATATATTAGGAGTGTATTTTAAAACCATAAAGTCCATTATTACATTAAGGAATAATTTTAATGTTTCTATGGTTATTTTGGATGAAAATCATATTTCCAATATTATGGTAATACTTATTTAAAATAATATAAAAATAAAATGATATTTTATCATCCTTTCAATGAAATGACTGAATGATATTTCAATTGTATTTTTATTCTATTTAAAAATCCTTTAAGTATGTTTAGTCTTCAATGTAAGTATTATACTATGATAATTTCCACATTTATTAATTGGATATCTTATGATGTGGATGCTTTTCGTTTTTTAATCCAGTTTCTATTCCATGATGTATGTTATGATGGTATATTTTTAATACCCATTTTGTTTTGATAGGTTCTTCTATTATGGAATGGTGAAATTTTTATAAGATGGATTTAATTTCTATGGATAAAGATATGATGGTGTATTGAATGTTTTTTGATCATTAGTAATATACATGAACTGTTTCTATTTTGTGATGGGCAGTAAAAAAATTATATACTACTCTAATGCATTAGGTAATAATGATGATGTTAAGAAACTCCTAAGAGAGGATGGTGTAAATATACTACTTTGATTTGAAATATTTAAATATATGGAAGATACACCTATGATAATATTTAAAATTAATAGTTTGAAATTTCTACTATTGATATTTTTATACCATTGATGACTTTGGAGTGGAACATGACTAATCAAATAATGTAATAAAGAGTAAACCCAATCCTCTATGATATTATTTTTAATTATACTTGACTAATGAAATTATTTTCAATGTTAATGTATAAGAAAAAAATCATGTTATTACTCTTATAGTATGTTCTCATGGATCAATGTCTAATATTGATGATTCTACACAATTCTGCGTCATGTCTTTAGTTACACAAATTTTTTAATCATAGATTTATGATTAATGATATTTGAATGATTGGGTATAATTATTGAAATTATTATCATGTTATCATAAAATATTTATTATATTTTATTACGTCTTATTTTCGATTGATATTTCTTACGTTTATACTTAATGAGTATATGAGCCCACCATTTCTATTATTTATATTCCCCATGTTATGGAGAGCAGTATTAAGTATGGTTTTTCTAAGATGTGTACTACATGAGAAGAAATTTTCCATATATCATAAAGATGTTTTGATTAATAATATCATTATATATCCAGTCTATAAAGAAAACATACCTTTAAGGTATTCATGAATGTATTATTTTTAATTTTATAGAATATTCATCTAAAATGAAGAAATATTAATATATGTAATGATCAAGTATCCTAAAAAATGATCCAGTCATAAGATGATGAAATAGACTCAGTTGATAACGAGTTATATTCCAATGGTAAGCCAAAATTCAATAATGATTTTCAAAATTTATTTGAAAACCCATTAAAAATTTATAATGAATGTAGGAAGTATGACATATTATAAGAGATACATTAATATATTATCAGTTCATGAAACCTTACTCCAATAGTAAATCTAATAAAATAAATAAAGGAACACCACCAAGTCATTAGAAGAATATAACTAGAAATATTAAGTAAAAAAATTAATTTTAGGATGGTGATAAAATGTTGATAAAAATTAAAACAATAGGTAAAAACTAGATGATGATTCAAGGAATTCATGCTAACTTGGTTTAATTTTGTAATATTCCAGGACATACATTTTCTTTTTTGGGCTGATGAATGAGATTATATAAAATACTCTTACGCCTATGGAAAACATGAATTACTTGTTAACTAAGAACAAAAAGTATGTTTCGATATGATCAAAAAATTAATTATCATTAGAACCATGTCCAAAATAATATTTTTAGAAGATATTAAGTAGGGATTAAAAATAACATCAATACAAAGAAATTTGGATTCTTATTTTTTTGATCAACATATTTTCCATACTATGTGAAGATGGATTATTTCATGAATATATGGCCATTATAAGATATAATACTTTTCTTAATTTTTAGTAATTAAGTTAATAGAAAATAGTATATAATTAAGATATGATATAACCTAATTGTGAATATAAGAAGTCCCTTGTGAAAGGGACATCCCAAATAAAATTATGAAATGAAAAATAGAATAATGCTTTTATGGGATAGTAAAGGTAGTAAGAATGTTTGGGGAAAGAAAAATTATCATATAATGAGATAAGAAACCATTTGTGGTGTAGGATTTTTAAAAAATAATTAATTGTGAATAGGATATATAAAAAATAATAATCCCCACGAACATGAGTGCATGTTAGAGTTCATCAAATCAAAATTAGTTCTAAAGAAAAATTCAGAAATTAAAGACATAGGAAAAACTGATAGTACATAGTGAATGATCAACATCCTCATCTTTAATATGATTTAGTAAAATTTCATCAAATATTCAAAAAAAATTTAATTATATTTGAATTGGTATTGTATGAATGTGGATATATGATCCATGAGGCGAATATGCTAGAAAACACATCTCATTAATGTTAAAAAGAATATATATTTTAGACACATGTTCAAGAAGATTACAGACACATGAATATGATCAAATGTGAAACATTTGAAACTGTTTTAATACCCTAAAATTTTAAAAATGATCATATCCTTGATTTCATATAAGGTACACAACACAAATATAAAATGAATCTTTAAAGATAAGAATATTATAACAGTGAATTCAAATTTGTGGCATGAATATGATTAATTACACTACGAAATATATATAAATTCATAATAAATAAATATTTTTGGATTAATACTTCGTAAATAATTACTCAATTTTATGTAAATCCATGTGATTCGTCAAAAGTATTTTTTCATCAAAAAGGATTCAAGTATCACTTTTTGTGAAAATATTATAATTAATATTTAGAAATTTTAGAGAATATATTTTATAATATTAAATTAAATTTTAAAATAAAAATATTCAAAATAAAATAGTTTAAAATATAAGTATATTTGAAAAATATTAATTTCTCATGAAATAGTGGAAAATACTTCTTTGGAACAATTTTATTTCATTTCAGCAAATAATGAAATTTAAAAGTCCAATTATGTTTTTAATATGATTTACTGTAACATTTTTATTATTTATATATATTTTATCCACAAAATTACATTTTAATCTTCTATGTATAGGTATTTAGTTTAATTTTATTTTAGTGTTTAAAAATAGGTATTCTTTGAAAACTATTTTATTTTGAATAATGTTTCTCCATTTTAATTAATAGAAATAAACCCAAACAATGGAATAAAATAATATAAATATATATATATATATATATATTAAATATCTATAAATTATATTTCAATTTTATATAATTATTATAAATATTCATATAGTTTATATAATATAGTCTTTTTTATGAAAGATACATAAGTATATAAAACAGTTTTTTTGTCACATTGACGAGTTTTATTTTAAATAAAATTCCACAAAATATATGAATTTAATTTTATTAAATGTATTAAATATTTTTAACCATTATAATATATTTTTTATAAAAAATTTATCTTATTTTTTTTCATAATGAGTAGTGAAACAAAAAATTTATTTTTTGTTCATATAGAAAATGTTTTATCGGGGGCGACAAACACAAGATATAAGTTATTAAATTACATAAAAACATATCTAAATTCATTTTTGTACAAATTTATACTTTATATAATATAATTATAGATAGTGGTCCATTTTTTATCCTTCTTTCATAATAAAAACATGGGTATAACTCATTTATTTTAAAAACAATTCTATATGGGTCCTCTTTTCCACTTATAAAAGGCCACTTCATATTCTCTCTTCTAAAGACATTTAAAACATAACGGAATAAAAAATACCTGCCCAAATAATTTATTTTATTCTATCAAAATTCATAAATATCTCTTAGTTTGATAATAAATCACTCCGAGGAAGGTATTTTGTGCTAAACTACGTAGGTTGTCAGAAAAAGTGGGATTGTTCTTAACTAATTTATTTTAAATAATTTATTCTTCCACATAAATAGAATATTATTAGATTATTATTATATAAACACATAATTAGACCCCATATACTAATATTTAATTATTTTAGTGTAATAACCTAAATATGTCACCTTTACTTTCAAATGCTAGATGAAACCATCATTCATGTGTACAACAGACAACTAACCAAGAGTTTATGTAATTTTTTTTTCCAAATTTCATCCCATGGATTTTTATAATGTTTTATTTAATGTATATGTATATATATATATTTTATAATATAACAATTATATTTTTACTTTTACATCACATATACCGTCTTACATCACATTCTATTGGTGATATAATAATGTCACTCTTCTGTACAACAAACTACCGCCTCACAACATAATGAGATTTTTTTTGATAAACTCATTACATGGAAGGTAATAAGGCTTATTTTTATGAATATATGTTATATTCATGAAATAATAAATAAATTCAACAAATAATTATCATTATAAAGATATAACATATCATTTTGTTTCTTAAAATGAAAAATTACATTGTCATCTGTACATACATGTAGACTACCTTTACCATAGAGCGATGTGATTCCTTTTTTAACCCCAAATTACATTAATTATATATATGAACATATTTAATGAAATAACATGGTATATATGATATTAATATCATTATATATAAATTATAAATTATTTACTTTCTTATTATAATGTTTTTTTAAAAATAGAAATGTTACTCAAGCGTACATATGGTCTATCATCACTATGATCACAATATAGTTCATTTTCTGTAACCATATTTCATAATTTTATTTAAAATTATAATTTATGTAAATATATTGTATTTTTGTAATGATTATAAATATATATAAGTTTTAATTACAACCTCGTTGACTAAAGACAACTTATCAATGTTCTCTAGAACATATAATACAAATATCTTCAAAATATTCAATTTAAAATTATTTAATTGATTAATTATATATAAGATTTAGATAACTTAAAAAATGAATAATTAACATGAGATTTTTTCTTAATAATGTAAATAACTAACATAAGTTAAATGTTCAGGAAATTAACTGAAAACAAAAGAGAAATCATATTCACTGTAAGGGACCATTTTATTTATAACCTCATTTAAAATGGTTTTAAATATTTTATTTCAAAATATCATTCTTCTATGTTTATGTAAATGTTTCCAAAAACTTATATTTATGTTTTAATGGATTATAATAGTAATATTTTATATATTTTATTTATATTTTTATTAAATATGGATTTATTTAATGGTTTTACAGAAGGCACACATTACATTTAAAACATTCAATTAAAATGTTTTAATGATATATTTTATAAATATTTATTACATGTCCATATTCATGAAATTGTTTTAGGGGTTTATTTATAATGAAACAAATGAATTATTAATGAATCATTATTAATATTTTCATCTATCTTGAATGATTTTCTATAGAAAACTTTTATGTGTTTTTAGAAAAAATTTCTAAAAAATATAAAAGGAATATTCTATTTTTCTATATACAAAGACAATGCCTTTTCATATTACAATAACCATTATTATTTTTTTATTCCATTAAAATCATTAAATTTATCCTTAAATAGGAACCCTATTTTATTGTATTGAAAATCTATTTTTAAATGGACAGAATATTTTGATATATAAGAGAGTTTTTATGTGGGTTTAAATTTTTTTCAATGGATTTATGATGAAAAATTTCAATGTAACTTATTTTAATGTTATAGTCCCTGAAAATTATATATATGATGGTTTTAGCCTCATTTTTACTCGTGGGTGGGATCATTATAGCTTATATGATGGGTGCACCCCGATACTATTCAAATTCATTAGTTAATTTGTGTTTTCTACAAATAATTATATATGACATTGGCCATATTGTTATTCCAATTAATTGGGTTAATATAAGGGTTATATAAGGGTTAAATTTTGATATTGTCCCATTGAACCTACATTACTTTTATATTTTTTCTAATCATTTTTCATAGAAATAATTTCATTCATAAATGTATTGTAATGAACATTTCAAAGAAAACTATTATTCTATTTTCAGATAAATGAGTGGTTTTTATGATTTTTTAATGGTATTTTTGAATGTTACTTGACTAATGTATTTTTTTATTTGAATTAATTATATTTTGTTTCCACATCAAAGGTTATAATTTTTTAATGGGATGAAGAATGGGTTTCGTAAATTAATAAGTCAAGTTGAATGTTGTGACAATTTTTCATGTATAGAAATAATGTTTTATTTTAAAAAAATTATATCATAGAAAAAATTGAAAATTATTAGAAGTTATGAGTATATATATATATGTGGTTTTAATGTAATATTTATTACTTGAATATTTAAAACTATAAAACCATAAGATTGTTAAAAATGTAAAAAAGTGATTAGCTTTCTAAAGTCACCGGTATATGTAATATTTAGGGTTAGGTCCTTATATTTTGTATGAGAGAAAATTTTAAGATCATTTTATAAGTCATTATATTAGTTCATATTAATTTAAAAATCCTATATATCAAAAAATGTCAGTATTATAAGGACAAATATTTTAATTCTTAATAAATTGAAAGAGTTTAATAGAGTATTGAATGGTTAATGATATACTAGTAATTATCCCCCAAATAAGAAGTGTTCTATGTGTGAATAAATTTGTAGGATCAGTTGAATTTATTTCAATAAATATGATGATTATGTATATTAGCACAAAATAAACTAAACCATTATTGCACTCGATTAGTTTTTGGAAGGATATATAGATAATATTACAATATATTTGAAGAGCATGGAAGGGAATAAAGAACAATTTCAGATTCTATTGAATACCTTAATGAAAGAGAAGTTTTATGGTGAATTTAATAAGTTTTAATTATGGATACATAAATTCACATTCATGGGTCATATATTCTCAATGGATGATTTATTGGATGATCTTTAAATGATGTTTGTTATCGAACAATCACCCTTAACAACCATAGTAATAGAGAATCATTATTTTCATGTGTTTTGAGAATACTACTCGCACTTTCTGATATATTTCTTATAGCTATCTAACCAAATAACAATGTTAACTCATAAGGGTGACAAGTTATTTTGTACAAAGGAATGGGAGAAAAATTTTGAGGAGATGTAGAGAAGGGTTGTCATTAAACTTATTATTACACTACCCTATAATAAATAAGGGTTTTTAATATTTACTGATTTCTAGTAGAATGGGTTTTGATGAGTATTCATATATAATTATATAGTGATATCTTATTCCGGGATGAAATTGAATTTTCTTGATAATAATTACCATCTCATTATTATTGGTTTGGATGTATTATTTTGTGAATTGAAAATATAGAGGAATTATCATTATAGTGAATAATGTGATACATATATTGATAATAAATTCATGAATTATATATTCATATTTAATTATTTGAATATGTACCAAAGGACAAGGTTAGATTTTGTTAACAATTATGGACTCCCTATAAAATACCACTATATGATGATGAAAAAGGTGGATGATGCTCTAAGTCCAAAAAAAATTATTGTTTTTCTCTGGTGATGATTCAGAGATATCCAATATTTTTGTATTTTCAAAACATGAAGAGTGAAGTCTTGGGTAATGGGGAACAATAATATATTTTTCTATTGAACATCCAACCATCAATACATGTGAGTATTATAGAGGGAAAAGGGGGATGTGGGATTATAGACAAAATTGAGAAATTTTTCAAATTCCAAACATGGTTTTGATAGAATTAATATTTCTTATAATAATTTATGTGTCTCATAAAAACTAGAGTTGAATAATGATCTCTTTGATGAATCTCATAATTCATGATTATCTTTTCATCTTGGAAATATAAATAATTATAGATTCCTAAAAAAGTATTTTTGTTAGATAATATGAAAAGGGATATTGAAGAATATGTATCATGATTCCTGATAGGTTTATAAGTAATGTATAAGTGGTATAATTCTAAGGGGATGTTACAACAATTATATATATATAAGAATGGAAATGGGAAACCATTATCAGGGATTAAATCATTGTTCTAACGAAAACATATAAACGGAGTAAGGTTATTTGGGTTTTTGTAAACCTCATATTAATATAAGTAGATTTTATTTCAAGTAGAGAAGATTTTTTCTCTCTACTATCTTGATCGGATAACATTATGGAAGTGACCATATTTAATGGATTAGTAGATTCGATTTTATTAGAGTAAGATTGGGGGTTTATCTTGAAATTATTGATATTCCTTCAACAGGATTAGAATACGATGATGACATTTTGAATAAAAATCATCATTGGAATGATGGTTCATGTAATAATACCATTCAAACAAAATAGGATATAATGTGATCCTGTTATATAGATTTCCAATGTGGTTTGGATCACCACCAACCTATAGAATTAAATTATTAGAAAAACTACATTCAATAAAGTATGATATTGGAACCTTAAGAAAAAATCCATATAATAATGTGAATAAATAGAATTTGATGGGATTAATATTCAGAATTAATGAAATTAGAACCACTGTTAGTACATGTAATTTATGATAATGTTAGATCCATTAAACATCTCGTCAAGGATGACCTAAATATAAAAATGTTTTTTTCTAACAATTTTTAAAGAGATCTTGAAGTCCAATTTTGTGAGAAGGTCTTCCAATGATTTTCTACATGGAAAAATATTATTTGATATGGAATGATGGAAAATCTCAGAAATACATAAATTAGTAAAATTATAATTATTTATCGTATTAGTATATTTTTTATTCGGTTTCCACTTCAACTAAATATATTTTAGGTTCACAAATTATTCCATGTATTTATCTTGAAGAAGTACATAATTGTACCTTCAAATGTACTAAAATAATTGGATTTACCATTAGAGAATGATCTAACTTATATAGAATTACTGGTGGAGATTTTTTAAATAATAGATTATGTGTTGTGACATAAGACCACAGACCTCGTGAAAAGATTCATTGCAAAGCCATTAATTTGAGGGAGCTTTGTGGAAACCAATGGGTATGATTTGGAACAAGTATCCTTATTTATTTATATAAAATCATATAATTTCAATGAAAAAAGCATTATAAGGGGGTGCAATTTAACACCCTACCATTTTTAAATATATTTCTCTTTAAATAAAATTTATTTTTTGGTAACTTCTTTACACATAACTGTAGTCTTAAACTAACTACTATATTGTATGAAAATATTACTATTTAATTGAGTAGTTATGTTATAGATATATGATTGTTGATTATGAATAAGAATTACTAAATTATTAAAAAATATTGTTTACACATGTAAAAAATAAATTTAAGGGTTATAAATTTTTTATAAATGAAAATTAAATCACATTAAAGTACATATGGATTTTTTTTTTTGAAAAAAAAGTTCTTATGTGTGCAATTTAATTTTATTGTAAAAAATTAAAATAATATCTAGTGATGTGAAGTGCCCAGATCAGTGTGAATCACTGAGAGGGGGAGGGGGTGAATCAGTGATCCCTTTAAAACTTTTTACTAATTGATTCTTTATTAATTAAACCTCTATGGCTGGATAAAGCCTCGATCCACTCTTCTTGTATCTCTCAAACTTTCCCGAATGATGCAGTAATGAAAAGGCACAGGACACAAGGATTTACAAGGTTCGGCACCAAAGGCCTACATCCTTTCCATGCTCTCCCAGCATGGATTCTCCATTATAACCTGTTAAAATTACAATGGTCAATACAGAGTCCCACTGTATCTCTCTTGAGTCCCACAGGAGGGTCTTTATACTGCGTCCCACAGTGTTACCAGAGTCCCACTGGCCTGCTCCAGAATCCCACTGAAGACTTCTTCTCCCTGAGTCCCACAGGGTCCTCTCTTGGCTCTTCGAGTCACACGAGTAGCTCTTCGTCACTTTAAGCTTCTTCAAGTATCTTCAGTAGCCTGGGATAAAGGCTGCTGGCCTTGCTCTTCTTCTGATCACTTGTGATGATCAGGTCTTCTCGTCTTGCTCGGGCTTTATCACCTTCTTCTAAGGATGACCCGGCTTCTCTCTTCAACTACTGAATGCTCAGACAACTGATGTCTTTATCTTCGGTCTGGTCCAGTCTCAGTTCAAAACAACTTCATGAACTGTGTGCATGGAAGCTCTTCATTCTCATGCACTGATAGCATGGCCTTCTCAAATTCTTCAAGAGCCTCCTGGTCTTGGACTCCTCAGATGCACACCACTGATTTAGTACTGTTCACGTGTGCACGTGCATGCATGCATGCATGCACTCCCCTTTCCTGCTTCTTGGTGTGATAAACCCTCTGAGGGTGTAGTCAACTATAGCACACACCTTCTCACTTGAACTTCACACATTGTTCAATGTGTTTACACACTTAAATGTGTGTTATACTTTGTGTGAGTCTTCTTCTTCTTCTAAGTGTGTTCACTCCACTTAGAGAACACACATAGGTTCGGCCTTCATTGTTAATTGTTCATGTACACATAAATTGTTCTTTGTTTTGCACACACTTGAATTTGGCCTCTTCCCACTTCTTGTTGCACACCCTTAACCCGTAGGTTGTTCTTCAATTTTGCACATACAAAATGTGTCTTCACTTGGTGCACACACAAGGTCACAACCCTCGGCCTCTTCAAATGCACACACTTAAAGTGTGTTCTTCTTTGTTCAAATGCACAAGGCTATGGCCTTTCCTTCCCTTCTTGCACACACACTTGAATGTGTCCTTCTCTACTTGGTGCGCACACAAGGCACTATGCCTCGGGTCCTCTTCTCCACTTGGCACACACCCACTGTCCGTAGGTGGTCTTCTTCATTTGATCTCAAAGGAGGCGCGCAAGGGTGCGGCCAATCTTCCTCAACACTGCCCGAACTCCACTTCTTTAATTGGCGTGCAAGGGGTGCAGCCTTCCTCTATTCACAGCCGCACAGAGTGCACTGGCCGCGGGCGCGCAGGTTCTACTGCCGCGCAAGCGCACAAGGGTGCAAGGGCGCGCAAGCCACAAGACGCCTCAGCCGCGGGGCACGCAAGTGATGCGGCCTCGGGTACTTCCTGCCGCGCAAGGAATAGGCGCGCAGGGGACTCCTTCCCTTCACCTCTTTCGCGCAAGGGGTGCGCGAAAGGAACTCCTTCGGGCCTCGGGTGGCACTGGGAACAATAGCCGCGCAAAGTTTTTTGTGCGGTGGCTTCTTTCTTCGCGAGGCAGAGAGAGCTCTACGCGGATCTTCAAGTTTTCAGGAAAGATCAATGAGGTCTCGGCCTCTCCTTTTATAGGCAGAGAATCCTCAAGACTTCCGCATGGGATATCTTTTAATCTCCCGAAGATTTCGGGATTTCAAGATTTCCTTAAATCTTGTTTTCTTCTCTCTGTTCACGCGGGTTCCATTTATTTTCTCCTCCTCCTCGTGCATGCACATGAAACCGCATGCATGGCCTCTGTTTGGCCCATCCCATACAAAACATGAACACCTCATGGCCTCGGCAACTCCGTTTGCCTCGGCTTTCATCAAATTTTGTCATTTGTCGCATGCACGTCTGTTTTTGTGCATGGTTGTGTTCAGTGTGGTCAGACGAGCCGAATGGAGGTCTCGGTTTCGAAAATGGTGGCCGAGAACTCGAAATAGGTCGTCGGGGAGGCTCTGGTTCAGCGGCTGCTCGCGGGTGGCTTCGGCTCGAGCTCGAGGTGGAAGACGAGCCACAGCCGTCGGATCAGGCGTTTGAATATCCTCGGACGGCCTGGATCAGATCGCCTCGCCGCGGATCAGATGTGCGGCCGAGATCTGGCGCACGATCGATCGTGCGGCCAGGATCGCTCCCGCGGAAAAATTCCGCATCCCACATCGAAACGGCGCCCTGTTTTCATGCGGTTTATCACCCTGGCACTACCCGCCTCTCAGCAATTGGACTTCCCCCTCCACGGTGCCGCCCCGCACCGTGTTCTCTCTGCGGGCGCGCTCTGCGCCCACTTTGCTCCTGCGGGCGCGCTCCTAGCGCCCACTATGCTATCCGGGTGCGCTGGTTTCACCACCGCGTGCCCTCGGGGCTTATACACGGCCCCCTCTGCCTCTGCCGCCCGGGCTGGCCACATGGGATCCCCCCTTGGGCGTGGCGCCTTAGGCCCACATGTGCCTTGGGGGTTGAACCCTTAAGGCTGGCCTTGGCTGGCCAATTTTTTGGCAAAGGACAGAATATTACTTTGTCAAAAACAAAGTAACCCATGAATATAAGACTAGTGCCAAATGCCTCCTCCTCTATTCTTCTCTTCTTCATCTTAAGAATTCCTCCATTTCTTCAACATGTATTCATTACTTAGGAGGGAAATTCTTGGAGGTACTTCTTCTTCAACCGAACTCCTGAATTACTTAATTCTTCAATGTTCTTCAATGATCCAATTAGAGGTCAAGTTGGATCATCTTCATGTTCACATGCACTAAGTGATAGTGCATGGACTTCATTAATGCACATCATCCACTTAGTAGTTGTGGATGGAACTCCTTTCAACTCCTCATGCATTGTGAAGACAATGCATGGTCTTCAATCAATGTTGTGACTTTGTATCATCAGGATACAAGTTCTATGAACTTAATGATCAGCTCAACAATCGTCAGATTTCCATAGAGAATGTTTCAAGCATATTCTCCAATGCCACTTAGTGAATCTCCTAAGTGACATTCCTCTAAGTACCATGGCCATTCTCCTTCACCACCAACACCATCACAACCTTTGTCATTCACATCTTGACATTCCTTGACTTCCATTCATTCCAAGACAACTTCATGCCTCATTGACAACAAATGCAACACAATGCACTTCAATCTCCCCCTTTGTATTTTTTGTCAATACACCACTTCAGCACATATGAATGGGTCAATATGTGTTCCAATATTTTCTCCCCCTTATTGGCAATAAAATGCAAAGGTGTGGTGTGGTTCTCTTCCACAATATCTCTTCCTCCCTTTGAAAAGTATTTTCTTGAAAAACACTGAGAGAGGGATGATGTCACATGTTCTTATTTAGCAAAGAACCTTTAGTAGATCAACTCTAAGTCTACTTGGGATAACCCGGTGTAGAAAACAAGAGTGATGTAACCAAGGTACTCAATGCTGTCCATAATTCTCTACACATGTGAGATCATGCTTAGGGGTTTGAAAATTTTTCAGATATAACAATGAATTGCTAAATCCTGCACATACTTCACAAAACTCATTAGAAAGTTCAGTGCAATGATAAAGCTCCCCCTTTCATCCATTTATCTTCAATCCATACTCCCCCTTAATTGACAAGATAAACTCAATTAAGAAACAAGGGATGAAAGCATGATTGGAATACCTTCACTTTCTCAAGATGATATTAATTTTAGAACATCGTCTTCTCCAGATTGGCTCCCCCTCAAGGGGTGCACTCCATTCTGTCCAAACCATCCTCCAGTTGAGAATGATCATCATCTTCAATTCCCTGCAATGTTAGAACATGTAAATACCAATGTATAAGGGAATAAGATGGAACCTCCTTGGTTCATCAATGTGAACAACAAGGTTGAGAATATTCTCTCAACTGAGATGTCCCATTTTCACCATTCTTCACACTTGCACATTTGATCTTCATTAATGATTGTGCTGGTGTGGTTCTCAAAACATCTTCATGTGAAACCTTCTTCTTCCCTTTTGCTTTAGCAATTGCCAGAGCTTCATCTTCAACTCTTTGTAGTTCTCTGGAAAGTTGCAACTGATGTGGCCATATGACAAGTAAATCATTTGGAAGTGTGGCCTCAGTTCTGGATTTTCCACATGGTTCCTTTGATGCTGCTAAGCTACCTCTCTTAGGCAACTTATTTTCAATCAATCCCTTCTTCTTCTGGATTGATTGTCTTTTGGAGTTCAGTTTGCTTCTATTTAGTTTCATGGCTTCTTTACAAAGGTCCATGATGTGTCCTTTCTTTCCACAGTAGAAGCATGTTTTCTTGGTGGTCCTACTGGATGACTCACCCTTCTTGGATTTAAATTCCAAGGACTTCTCTTCATTTCTAAAACACTTCTTGAGATCATTTTCTACTTTCTTCTTGCTTCCCAAGGAATCTCTCTTAGCCAGGTTCTGTGATCTTTTCTTCTTTTGAGCTCTGGATACAGTTGGAGATTGACATGTATCTAGTTGACCACTTTTTCAAACATCCCAGATGTTGTCAAGTAATCCAAATCTATTTGCAGTAAACAGATGTCTCTGGACCTGTGGATGTTGCTTCTTTTCTTCTGGCTTGCTCCCCCTTGGCATGGGCTTCCTCTGTGCTTTGGCATTCAGTGGATTGTACCAACAATCCTTTGCACAATGCCCATACCTGTTACAACACCAGCATTGTCCCACGAATCTTGACCTCTTCAGTCCTTCTGATTGTAGGGTACTTTTCTTGACCTGTTGTGCTGTTTCAGGAGAGCTCTGCTTCTTCATTTTCTTCATCCATACTTGTTTGGAATTATTTTTCCATCCTGCAATTTTTGTGGAAACACAATTAGAAGCATCAGTACAAGATGGTATGGATGGTACCTTCTTTCTAGAAGATGTTGCACTTTTATTAGAGGATGTCTTTATCCTAGAATCATCCTGCTCAAAGCATACTTGAGTAGTAACATGTCTTCTTCTAGCAGACTAGGAGGATTCAGCTTTAGGTGATTGCAGATGTTTCAATATCACCTCCAGTTCTAAGTATTTCATGTTGAGGGAGTTCTTCTCATCCTCAACAGCTCTTAGCTTTCCTTCCCAACTTTCTTTCAGCTGATTCATCTGGTCATCATGCACCTGCTTCATTTCAAGCAATGAGTTGTCAAGCTCCTTCACCCTTTTGACTTTGTCTTCTAGTTGAGCATCTCTGACAACCATTGATACTTTGTGCCTCTTTTCCAGTGCATGGACAACTTCTTTGATCATTATCATAAAGATTTCTTTCTCAGAAAGGCTTCTTTGCAATTCTTCAGCAGTGTCTTCATATCTTTCATTGCAAAGAGAAACTGTTTCATCCTTAGCCTTCACCAGCTTTCTGAGAGTGTTGGTTATGCCAACCCTTTTTGCCAGCTGATCTTCCATAGCATTGGCTTCTTCTTCTAACTGTGATTTTTCTTCATGAAGATCATGGATGCCTGTAGCTATACACTTTGCCACTTCCATGGGGACAGTCTTCTGAAGATATTTGAGTGCACTCTGAAGATCATTCATTGTTTCAACTTCATCACAGCTAGGACAGGCTTTCTTCATCTTCTTGGCCTGCTTCTTCTTTCTATTTTTCTGAGTCTTGGCAGATATCTCCATTTGAGGCTGGTCACTCATTTCCTCAAATCTTCACTTCATAAAGACTCCCTTGGATCTTTTAGAGGTAACCTCCCTCTGATACCAATTGAAGTGCCCAGATCAGTGTGAATCACTGAGAGGGGGAGGGGGTGAATCAGTGATCCCTTTAAAACTTTTTACTAATTGATTCTTTATCAATTAAAACTCTATGGCTGGTTAAAGCCTCGATCCACTCTTCTTGTATCTCTCAACCTTTCCCGAATGATGCAGTAATGAAAAGGCACAGGACACAAGGATTTACAAGGTTCGGCACCAAAGGCCTACATCCTTGCCATGCTCTCCCAGCATGGATTCTCCATTATAACCTGTTAAAATTACAATGGTCGATACAGAGTCCCACTGTATCTCTCCTGAGTCCCACATGAGGGTCTTTATACTGCGTCCCACAGTGTTACCAGAGTCCCACTGGCCTGCTCCAGAATCCCACTGAAGACTTCTTCTCCCTGAGTCCCACAGGGTCTTCTCTTGGCTCCTCGAGTCACACGAGTAGATCTTCTTCACTTTAAGCTTCTTCAAGTATCTTCAGCAGCCTGGGATAAAGGCTGCTGGCCTTGCTCTTCTTCTGATCACTTGTGATGATCAGGTCTTCTCGTCTTGCTCGGGCTTTATCACTTTCTTCTAAGGATGACCCGGCTTCTCTCTTCAACTACTGAATGCTCAGACAACTGATGTCTTTATCTTCGGTCTGGTCCAGTCTCAGTTCAAAACAACTTCATGCACTGAGTGCATGGAAGCTCTTCATTCTCATGCACTGATAGCATGGCCTTCTCAAATTCTTCAAGAGCCTCCTGGTCTTGGACTCCTCAGATGCACACCACTGATTTAGCACTGTTCACGTGTGCACGTGCATTCATGCATGCATGCACTCCCCTTTCCTGCTTCTTGGTGTGATAAACCCTCTGAGGGTGTAGTCAACTATAGCACACACCTTCTCACTTGAACTTCACACTTTGTTAAATGTGTTTACACACTTAAATGTGTGTTATACTTTGTGTGAGTCTTCTTCTTCTTCTAAGTGTGTTCACTCCACTTAGAGCACACACATAGGTTCGGCCTTCTTTGTTACTTGTTCATGTACACATAAATTGTTCTTTGTTTTGCACACACTTGACTTTGGCCTCTTTCCACTTCTTGTTGCACACCCTTAACCCGTAGGTTGTTCTTCAATTTTGCACATACAAAATGTGTCTTCACTTGGTGCACACACAAGGTCACAACCCTCGGCCTCTTCAAATGCACACACTTAAAGTGTGTTCTTCTTTGTTCAAATGCACAAGGCTATGGCCTTTCCTTCCCTTCTTGCACACACACTTGAATGTGTCCTTCTCTACTTGGTGCGCACACAAGGCACTATGCCTCGGGTCCTCTTCTCCACTTGGCACACACCCACTGTCCGTAGGTGGTCTTCTTCATTTGATCTCAAAGGAGGCGCGCAAGGGTGCGGCCAATCTTCCTCAACACTGCCCGAACTCCACTTCTTTAATTGGCGTGCAAGGGGTGTGGCCTTCCTCTATTCACAGCCGCACAGAGTGCACTGTCCGCGGGCGCACAGGTGCTACTGCCGCGCAAGCGCACAAGGGTGCAAGGGCGCGCAAGCCACAAGACGCCTCAGCCGCGGGGCACGCAAGTGATGCGGCCTCGGGTACTTCCTGCCGCGCAAGGAATATGCGCGCAGGGGACTCCTTCCCTTCACCTCTTTCGCGCAAGGGGTGCGCGAAAGGAACTCCTTCGGGCCTCGGGTGGCACCAGGAACAATAGCCGCGCAATGTTTTTTTGCGCGGTGGCTTCTTTCTTCGCGAGTCAGAGAGAGCTCTACACGGATCTTCAAGTTTTCAGAAAAAATCAATGAGGTCTCGGCCTCTCCTTTTATAGGCAGAGAATCCTCAAGACTTCCGCGTGGGATATCTTTTAATCTCCCGAAGATTTCGGGATTTCACGATTTCCTTAAATCTTGTTTTCTTCTCTCTGTTCATGTGGGTTCCATTTATTTTCTCCTCCTCCTCGTGCATGCACATGAAACCGCTTGTATGGCCTCTGTTTGGCCCATCCCATGCAAAACATGAACACCTCATGGCCTCGGCAACTCCGTTTGCCTCGGCTTTCATCAAATTTTGTCATTTGTCGCATGCAAGTCTATTTTTGTGCATGGTTGTGTTCAGTGTGGTCAGACGAGCCGAATGGAGGTCTCGGTTTCGAAAATGGTGGCCGAGAACTCGAAATAGGTCGTCGGGGAGGCTCTGGTTCAGCGGCTGCTCGCGGGTGGCTTCGGCTCGAGCTCGAGGTGGAAGACGAGCCACGGCCGTCGGATCAGGCGTTTGAATATCCTCGGACGGCCTGGATCAGATCGCCTCACCGCGGATCAGATGTGCGGCCGAGATCTGGCGCACGATCGATCGTGCGGCCAGGATCGCTCCCGCGGAAAAATTCCGCGTCCCACATCGAAATGGCGCCCTGTTTTCACGCGGTTTATCACCCTGGCGCTACCCGCCTCTCAGCAATTGGACTTCCCCCTCCACGGTGCCGCCCCGCACCGTGTTCTCTCTGCGGGCGCGCTCTGCGCCCACTTTGCTCCTGCGGGCGCGCTCCTAGCGCCCACTATGCTCTCCGGGTGCGCCGGTTTCACCACCGCGTGCCCTCGGGGCTTATACACGGCCCCCTCTGCCTCTGCCGCCCGGGCTGGCCACATGGGATCCCCCCTTGGGCGTGGCGCCTTAGGCCCACATGTGCCTTGGGGGTTGAACCCTTAAGGCTGGCCTTGGCTGGCCAATTTTTTGGCAAAGGACAGAATATTACTTTGTCAAAAACAAAGTAACCCATGAATATAAGACTACTGCCAAATGCCTCCTCCTCTATTCTTCTCTTCTTCATCTTAAGAATTCCTCCATTTCTTCAACATGTATTCATTACTTAGGAGGGAAATTCTTGGAGGTACTTCTTCTTCAACCGAACTCCTGAATTACTTAATTCTTCAATGTTCTTCAATGATCCAATTAGAGGTCAAGTTGGATCATCTTCATGTTCACATGCACTAAGTGATAGTGCATGGACTTCATTAATGCACATCATCCACTTAGTAGTTGTGGATGGAACTCCTTTCAACTCCTCATGCATTGTGAAGACAATGCATGGTCTTCAATCAATGTTGTGACATTGTATCATCAGGATACAAGTTCTATGAACTTAATGATCAGCTCAACAATCGTCAGATTTCCATAGAGAATGTTTCAACCATATTCTCCAATGCCACTTAGTGAATCTCCTAAGTGACATTCCTCTAAGTACCATGGCCATTCTCCTTCACCACCAACACCATCACAACCTTTGTCATTCACATCTTGACATTCCTTGACTTCCATTCATTCCAAGACAACTTCATGCCTCATTGACAACAAATGCAACACAATGCACTTCATGATGAAATATTTTAAGGATATATATATATATATTATGTAGATAAAATTTTCAACACTGAACTAATTTTTTTCTACATGATATAAGAATTAAAAGAGTATTGTAAATAGAGATGACTTTTTCTAAAAATTATTCATATAATATTTTGCAAAATTATTTTAAAATTAGTTTCTGAAAATTATTGAAATTTAAAATTTTAAAATGGATTCCATATTTGGAATAATAATAATGAATATATTTTATTATTTTTATCTCAGTTTTTTGTCATATTTAATAGTTAAATAGATAAATTTTACGACCACATTTACACTTAAAAAAGGCTTACTCGGGGGTGTGTTAACCTAAGAGATAAGCTCTATAATGTCAAAAAAACATAAATTAATTTTTATCGGTTTATTTTTTTTAACTAATATTTCATATCATTTACGAAATGGAATTTTGGATCCACATCACCTTATTAGAGCATTATTATTTTTTAATCTTCTGAGACATTCTCTGAGTGTCCACTCCATCCGTGATAAAAGTACACCACATATATTATTATCCAAAAACATCTCTGGGATTATTTATTATCCAATACATTCCCAAGAACCTTTTTGAAATAAATATCCATATATTTTCTGTCAAATATTTATCATAATTTAAACCTTTCAAGTTATAAATTGTAATATCGTCGAGTGTTTTCAACAAAGTGGTATAACTCTTAACAGAGTACATTAAATTTTTTTTTGTCCTTATAAGAACTCTATATCAATTTAATATATTATAAAATAATTAAATAATTATATTATATATATTATTTTCATTATGATAATATATTAACTATTTATCACTACATTTCCATCATAAGAGAAATGAAATTATTTTTCATGCTTATGTGTGGACTACCACATCCTCGTAATAATGTTACTCATTTTCCATAACTACCTCAAAAAAATATTTATTATTATTGTTTTATTATTTATATATTCTATTTTTGTAATAATTATTCATATACAATCATTATATATTATCTACATTCATATCATTCCATTCATTAGAAAATAATAACATCGCTCATATGTATGAGTGGATTACCCCCTTCATTAAGTGATATGATTCATTTCTCATCATAATATTATTTGAATAATTATAAAATTTTATAGGATTAATAAAAATAATACTTATTTTTTGATTATTTTTCTCTAAATGACTAAACCATGACCCATTTCAAGGTACTAGAACTTTAAAACTGAATCATTCATGGAAAACATAATTATATTCCAAATAATTTTCATTTCAATGATGAAATTTGATAATACAAAAAAACTTGAAATTATAAAGGAATAATAAATTATAATTTATTTTTTAAATATTTTATCATATATTTATAGTTAATCTATATTTATTATATTTTATAATTGGAATAAAATGAAGAAATATGGTACTTGAGGTAATGATTATGTTATAATCTAATTTAATTTTATAATTGATTATTTTAAATTTTATTTTATGGAAATTATTTTAATCCTATTATATAAAACCCAAATATTTTATTCTCCTTTAGATATTCGTAAAAAATTTAAATATCATAACCATATTCTTCTCTTTGGTAATAAAATGATCAATAAATTATTTTTAATTAAAATTTGAACATATTTCCAATTTGGTTGTCAAATTTTTTTCTTAAAAATACGTAGTACTAAAAATTATTTTATGTAAGTTCATAACTATTCATTTAGTGTTTTAATTATTTAGTTTTAACTACCTTTTAATTTATTTGATTTTTTATGGAATATTCTAAATTATTGTTTTCTATAAAAACTCATTTTTACCTTTAAAAACCCGTGAAAATAATGTAAACTTTTACCCCATATATTATGAGTGTATTTTAAAACCATAAATACATTATTACATTAAATAAACTTTTGAATGTTTCTATGGTTATTTTGAATGAAAATTATATTTCTAATATTCTAGAAATACTTATTTAAAATTATATGGAAACAAAATGATATTTTCTCATCCTTTCAATGAAATAATTGAATGATATTTCAATAGTATTTTTCATCTTTTTAAACATCCTTTAATTATTTTTACTCTTCAATGGAGGTATTATATTATGATAATTTCCACATACTTTCTTTGGATATCTTATGATGTGGATGATTTATGTTTTTCTAACCCAGCTTCTATTCTATGAGGTATGTTATGATGGTATCTTTTTAATACCCATTTCATTTCGATATATTATGCTATGATGGAATGGTGAAATTTTTATAAAATGTATTTAATTTTAAGGGATAAATATATGATGATATATTGAATGTTTTTTGATCATTTGGAATATACATGAATTTTTTCTATTTTTCTATGGGTAGTGAAAATTTATATACATCTATAATGCATTAGGTAATGATAATGGTGTTGAGAAACTCCAAAGAGATAATGGTGAATATAAAATACAAATATTTGAAATATTTTAACATAAGGAAGTTACACCTAAGATAATATTTGAAATTACAAGGTTTGCATTTCTATTTTGGTACTTTTTATACCATTGATGACATTGGAGTAAAACTTGACTAAGGAAATAATTCAATAAATAGTAAACCAAATCCTCTATGATAGTATTGGTAATGATACATGACTAATGAAATTATTTTCAATGCTAATGTATATGAAAAAAATCTCTTTATTACTCTTATAATATGTTCTCATGGATCAGTTTTTAATATTAAAGATTCATCAAAATTATGCGTTATGTCTTTTGTTACCAAAAATTTCAATTCCTAGATTTTTGATTACTGATCATTGGATGATTGGGTACAATTATCAATATTTATGATCTTATTATCATACCAATTTATTTATATTTTTTAATTATTATTTTCAATTTATATTTCTTATATTTACTCTTAATGAGTATATGATCCCACCATTTCATTTATTTATATTACCCATGTTATGGAGAATAGTTTTAAGTATGTTTATTCACCGATGTGTTCTACGTGAGAAGAAATTTTTAGTATATGTTAAAGTTATTTAGAGAAATTTTATCATTATGTATATAGTCGATAAAGAAAACATAACATTAAGGTATTCATGCATGTATTATTTTTAACTTTATTGAATATTCATTTAAAATGAAGAAATATTAATATATGAAGTGATCATGTCCCCTAAAAAATGATCCAGTCATAGGAAGATGAATTAGAATCAGTTAAGTACAATTTATATTCCAATGGAAAGACTAAATTCAATAATTATTTACAAATTTTATTTGAAAACCCTTTAAAATTTGAAAATTAATAGAGGAATTATGACATATTAAAAGAGATACATTAAAATATTATTAGGTCATGAAACCTTACTCCATTGGTAAATATATGTTTTTAAATAAATCAACCCCACAAAGTCATTAGAAGAAGAAACCTAGAAATATTAACTTAAAAAATTTAATTTTAGGAAGGTGATAAAACATTGATTAAAATTAATAAAATAGGTAAAAAAGTTGATGGTGATTCAAGGAATTCATTCAAACATGTTTTACTTTTGTATTATGCAAGGACATACATTCAGTTTTTTAGTATGATGAATGGGATTATATAAAATTCTATGAATCCTATAGAAATCATGAATTACATGGTAACCAAGAACAAAAAGTATGTTTAGATCTGATCAAAAAATTAATTTTCTTTAAAACCATGTCCTTAATAATATTTTTAGAGGATATTTAGTAGGGATTAAAAACAACATAAATACACAAACATTGGGAGTCTTATTCTGTTGATAAACATATTTCTAATACTATGTGAAGAAGTAATATTTTTTTAATATATTTCCAATATAAGATATAATACTGTCCATAACCATTAGTAATTGAGTTAATATAAAATAGGATTTGAATTAAGAGATGATATCAATTAATGGTGAAGGTAAGATGTCCCTTGTGAAAGGGACATCCAAAATAATATTATATAATAAATTATATGATAATGCTTTTATGGGATAGTAAAGGTTGTATGAATGTTTGGGGAAAGGAAAATTCACATATAATGGGAAATGAATCCAATTGTTGGGTGGGTTTTTACAAAATAATTAATTGTTAATAATGATATATAAAAAAAAGTAAGCCCGAAGAAATGAGAGAAGGTTAGAGTTCATCAAATGATGATTATTTCTAAAAAAAATTATGAAATGTAAGAGAAAAGTAAATTATATGGTATATAGAAAATGATCAATATCCTAAACATTAATATGATTTAGGAACCTCTCAACTAATTTTTATTATTGTTTTTAATGATTTTTGAATTCTTGTTGTATAAAGGAGGAGATATGATCCATGAGGTTAATGTGCTAGAAAAAACATCTACTAGGTGTTAAAAAGAATATATATTTTAGAAAGATGATTGAGAAGATTAATGAAACATGAATAAGATGAAATGTGAATCATTTGAAATAGTTTTAATACCCTATTATTTTAAAAATTATTGTATCCTTGATTTAGTATAAGTCACATAACACAAATATAAAAGGACTCTATATATATCAGAATATTATAACATAGAAGTTAAATTTGTGGAACAAATAGGATTAATTACACTATGATATATATATATATAAATTCAAAATAAATATAATTTTTTGGATTAATATTGAGTAAATAATTACTCAATTTTAACTAAATCCATGCGATTCCTCAAAAGTATGTTTTCATCAAAATGGATTCTAATATCAATTTTTGTGAAAATATTATAATTAATATTTATAAATTTTATAGAATATATTTTATAATGTTAAATGAAATTTTAAAATAAAAATATAAAAGTTAACATAGGGTAAAATTGTAGTATTTTAGGAAAATATTTGTTTCTCATGAAATGGTGGGAAATAATTTTTTGGAACAATTTCATTTCATTTCAATAAATTATGAAATTGAAAAGTCCAATTATGTTTTTAAAATTATTTAATGTAACATATTTTTTATTTATATATATTTTATCCCTTAAATTACATTTTAATCATCCTTATATATGTATTTAGTTTAATTTATTTTAGGGATTAAACACGTGTATTCTTTGAAAAATATTTTATTGTGAATAATGTTTGGTCATTTAAATTAATTGAAATAAACCCAAAAAATGGAATAACAATATATATATATATATATATATATATATATATTAAATATCTATAAATTCTATTTCAATATTATATAATTATTATAAATATTCCTATAGTTTATATAATATTGTCTTTTTAATGAAAGATACCAAAGTAGATAACGTGGGTATTTGTCACATCGATAAGTTTTATTTTAAATTAAATTCCCCAAAATCTATGAAATTAATTAGTTAAAATGTATTAAATTTTTTTAATAATATTAATATATTGGATATAAAAAATTTATCTTATTTTTTTGTCATAATGAGTAATGAAAAAAATAAAAATATTTATGTTTTGTAAATGTAAAAACATTTTTATCACGGGTATCAAACACAAGATATATGTTATAAAATTACATAAAAACATATATAAATTCAATTTTATGTAAATATTTATACTTTATGTAATGTAATTATAGATAATGGTCCATTTATTATCCTTCTTTTATAAAAAAATATGGGTATAACTTTATTATTTTTAAAACTATTCTATGTGTGTCCTCTTCCCCACTTATAAGGGCCACTACATATTCTATCTTCTAAACACCTTTAAAACATTATGGAATATAGAATAACTTCACAAATAATTTATATTATTCAATAAAAATTCAGAAATATCACTTAGTTTGATATTAAATAACTCCACGGAATGTTATTTGTGCTAACCTGTGTAGGTTGTCTAAAATAAGGGTATTGTTCTGAATTTTGTGTTTTTAAATTATTTATTTTTCCACATAAATTGAATATTATTATATAAAAACATAATTAGACCCTATCTACTAATATAAATTTATTTTAGTGTAACAACCAAAATCTCTCACCTCTGCTTTCAAATGCTAGATGAAACCATCAATCATGTATACAACAGACAACCATTCATGTGTTGATGTAATTTGTTTTTCAAAATTTCATATCATTGATTTTTATAATGCTTTATTTAATGCATATGTATATATATGTTATTTATAATATAATAAATATATTTTTATTTTTACATCACATATACCATCTTACATCACATTATATTGGAGATATAATAATGTCACTCTTAAGTGAAACAAACTAACACCTCGCAAAGTGATGAAATTTGTTTTTTATATTCTTAATACAGAAAATGTGATAAGGTTTATGTTGAAGAATATATGTTATATACATGAAATAATAAATAAATTCAAGAAATAATAGTCATTATAAATATATAACATATAATTTTATTTCATAAAATGAAAAATGACAATGTCATCTGTACATACGTGCAGACTACCTCCACCGTAGAGCGATGTGATTCCTTTTTTATCACCAAATCACATGAATGATATATATGAAAATATTTAATGAAATAATATTGTATTTATAATATTAATATCATTATATATATATATATTATAAATTATTTACCTTCTTATTATAATGTTTTTTTGAAAAATGGAAATGTCACTCAAGCGTATATATGGCCTATCGTCTCTGTGATCACAACATAGTCCATTTCCCATTACCATATTTATCTATTTTATTTAAAATTATCATTTATGTAAATATATAGTATTTCTTTAATTATTATAAATCTATAAAAGTTTAAATTTCTACCTCATTAAGTAAAGTCAACCTATCGAAGTTGTTTTGTACATATAATCTAAATATCTTCAAAACATTCAATTTAAAATTAATTGATTGAGTAATTATATATAATATTTAAATATGTTAAAAAATTAATAATAAACATGAAAATATTTCATAATAAAGTAAATAATAAACATAAGTTAAATATTTATGAAAATAACGAAAAAAATAAGAGGAATCAGATTCAAGGTAAGGGACCATTTTTTTAAAACCACATTTAAAATAGTTTTAAATATTTAATTTCAAAATATCATTCTTCTATGTTCATGTAAATGTTTAAATAAAATTATATTCATGTTTTAATGGATTATAATAGTGAATTTTCTATGTTTTTCATTATTTTTTTAAATAGATGGATTGATTTAAGGGTGTCATAGGAGACACACATTAAATTTAAAACCTTTAATTAAAATGTTTTGATGATATATTTTACACATATTTTTTAGATATCTATATTCATGAAATTGTTTGGGTGGTTTATATATAATGAAATAAATGAATTATAATGGAATCATTATTTATATTTTCATTTTACTTGGACGATTTTCAATAGATATTTTTATGTGTTTTTATAAAACATTTATAAAAAATATAAAAGGAAAGTTCTATTTTACTATATACTAAGACAATGGATTTTCCTATTACCATAACCATTATTATTTTTTGATTCTATTAAAATCGTTAATTTTTTCCTTAAACAAGAACCCTATTTTTTGTATTGAAAATCTATTATTAAATGAAAAGATTATTTTGATACGTAGGAGAGTTTTTATACAGATTTTAATTTTTTCAATGTTTTTAGGATGAAAAATTGCATTGTAATTTTTTATCATGTTTTTGTCCTTGAAAATTATATATATGATGGTGTTAGCCATATTTTTACTCGTGGGTGGGCCCATTATAGATTATATGATGGGTGCACTTAGATATCATTCAAATTCACTAGGTAATTAGTGTATTCTATAAATAATTATATATGACGTTTTCCATATAGTTATTCCAATTGATAGGGTTCTTATAAGGGTTATATAAGGGTTAAATGATGATGTTCCCCAATGAAACCTAAATTAGTTTTATATATTTTCTAATAATATTTCATGGAAATAATTTAATTTAATAAATTATTTTTATGAATATTTCAATGAAAAAAATTATTCTCTTTTTAGATAAATTAGAGGTTTTTATGATTTTTTTCATAGGATTCATGTCTAGTACATGACTAATGGATTTATTATTTTTTATTTTCTTTAATTATCTTTTGTTTTCTCATCAAATGTTTTAATTTTTTTAATGGGTCGAAGAATGGGTATGGTAAAAGAAGAAGTCATGTTGAGTGTTGTGATGATTTTTCATGTATAAAAATAATGTTTTATTTTAAAAAATTTATATCATAGAAATAATTGAAAATTAGTAGAAGTTATAAGTTTTTATATATATAAGGGTTTTTATGTAATATTGACGACTTGACCCTCAAGAATTATAGAACCATAAATTAATTAAAAATGTAAAAAATTGATTAGTTGTATAATGTCCCCATAATATGTAATATAAATGGTAAAGTCCATATATTTGGTATGAGATAAAATTTTTAGATCATTTTATATGTCATGATATTAGATAATATTCATTTAAAAATCATATATATCCAAAAAAAATATTATGCTAAGGATAATTATTTTAATTCTTTATTAATAGAACGAGTTTAATAGAGGATTGAATGGTTAAGGATATACTTGTATTTATCCCCCTTATAAGTTGGTTTATTATATTTTATTTTAATTAATCACCCAATTTAATATTTTTAGTAAAGGGATTGATCTAATAAGAACAATATTAATAATGGAGATGAAAGAAAATGTGGGGGTTTTCAAAATAGGAAACTCAATGGAATGGGAGGAGTAGTGAGAACTATTATTGTTAATATAAAATACATATCATGCGTTATTATTTAAAATAGACTAGTTATGTTCTATAATCCACCAAACATGTGAAAAATTACTAATATAGTTTTTTAAGTGATACACATCACAAAGCTAAAAAAAATTAATGTCCAATGTGTCAATAATGTGGAAAAACAGCTACAAAAATGAATTCAGAGAATTAGAAGATGATTTTTATATTATAAAATGGGGTAATACTGAAATAATCTACAATGTAAAAAGCGAGAGTTCAGTTAGTGAAATGATGTGTAATAAAATTATTCTTAAATTATCAATGGATTTTTTAATTGTTGGTAGTTTTTCGATTATTGAAATCAATTTCCTTGAGAGAAATATCCAGAAAGGGATAAAACATAATGTATTGATAAATTCCTAGAAATTATAAACTCCATTATTGTTTAAGAGAAGGAAAATATAAATGATATATCAAAGGTATTAATTATATCAAGGCTTAGGTTTTTTTTGTTTTTGGGTCTTAGTATGTGTGTTATATATTTGTTTCAACGAAGTGTGTATTATAGAATAATATGGAAAATTATGGATAATGGATATTTAATGATTCTAAGTCATGAATGATTCAACATCATGGGACTAAAGAGTTTTGATATAGTGGTATATTCAAGGATAATCATAGGTTTATCTCCATTAATTCTATTTTGGATGATTTATATGATGAGATTAATTTTTGAGATTCTAGTTTTGTTTTCAATGAAGTTTAATGTAGTTGTAATGATATATTTAAAATTTAAAAATTTTATTTGAGGGAGAATAATAATTTAATTTTTTTGAAATAAGAATAATGGTATTGAAAATTTTTGTGATTAAATTATCATTGATGATTAAATTATTTTTTAGGTTATTCTAAATATTTACGGTAATGTTTGAAAAATTGTATTTCTATAGTTTTTTCGTAAATGAAAAATTTTCCCATATGAAATGTCCAAGCGGAATTAACCCACATAAAATGTGTGATAAGGTGAAAACACTAACCACATTCCATTGTGATGTCCTACTTAGTACACCCACATTTGTTTCACAAAAATAGATTGAAATATATTGATTAAATTTTTAATATGAGAATATGTTTTATCATATAGAAAACCATGGGATTTGATTGTGATTTTGGGTTTAGCTAATTAATGTTATTTTTGAATAATTTCAATATTTTGGGAACAATATTTAAATATGGTAAATAGAATATTATGGAATTTAATTTTAGTGATATTGATTAAATTAAAATTTTATCATGGATTTGGGGAAATACATGTAATTAATGGAAATTATTATTATATCTCAGATTATATTATGACGAGATAATTTTTCCCGAAATAGTTATTAAAAGTGATTAGTGGTATTTGGATATAAAAGTTAAATAAATAAAAGAATAATATGTGATAAATGAATTCAAATTTTGGTGTCTTAATATAGGTTCTGAATATATTGGAATGTTTTAATGATACATATTTATTTAATGGTCTATAGTTAAAATTGTGTATTATTACTGAACCCATGGAGAATAGTGTTCTATTTTATCATGCAAAGGTATATTAATTTTGGGAATTATCTTACATTTTGTTAACTGTTTTGGTTTTATATTATGTATAATGATAGGAAAAATGTCATGTAATCCTTTTATTCTTAAGTTATACATTAAATGATTATTTAAGTTCTTCATGCATTAAAAATTCATCTCGAATGCTCATTATCTAGAGAAATATATGGAATTGTGGTTGAAATTGATTAATGGATGGAATTAAACATATAATGTAATTATATTCATGTTTTTTATTAATCAAGGTGGTCAGTAATTATTCAATCCTAGGAAAAGGATATTTAAAATGAATATTTTTTTCATATTACATTTATTTTTGATAAAATTATGGACTTTTTTAATCTTTTAGGATTATGGTTTTTTGGATGTTGAATTTCTCTTGATCATCAACTTTATTATAATCAATGGTCTATATTACTCTCTATAAATATTTCTTTATTACACATTTATTCCATCTAATAATATTCACCTCCCACGAATGTTCTCAAATTTGGAATCCAAGTATCTGTTATTTTGGATAACCATTATACTTTCTTTTCTTTGTTATCAAGAGGAAATTTTTTTCACAATTATTATGATGCGGGATTTCATAATGGTAATTTAAATGGAAATCATTTGATTTCAAATATAATGTTTCAAATGGATTAAAATAATTTATTAAATGGGTTATAATGTAACACCAAAAGTTTATAAATATGAATATATTCTCTATATAGTACAAACACAGAACACCGTGATTAAATGAATCTTGATATATATAACAGTTATAACATATCCATTAGATTGGATGTCTAAATAGAATACACACGAACACACACATATATAATTTTTATATTAAATATTATTTTTTTGATAATTACCTAATAAATAAATACTAAATGTTTTGTATAGTCATTTTTTTCACAAACAACGTGTTTTCTTCGAACATAATTATTTTTGAATTTTTTTATGAAATATATTAATCTTTTTATAAATTTTATAAAATGTATTTGATAAAATTAAATTAATTTTTTGAATTATAATATCAATATACTCTTATTGTTATGTTTTTTGGTTTTTTAGAACTATTAAATTTTGATGAATATTGAAAAATATTTATTTTTGTTAAAATATAATTTCTTCTCAGAAAATTACAGAATTTGATATTACTATTATGTTGTGAATATTATATAATGTAACATAATTATTATACAATAATATTTAATATAAATATTTATTTTAAAAATATTTGTATTGTTTTCTAGTATAAGTTTAATTTTTTTGGGTTTAAAAACAAATCCATTCGGAATTCTTTTTTAATGTGCACAGTTCTTATCAATTTAATTTCTTAAAAAAATTAGTTGTTATTAAAGTTTAATTTTTAGACTAAATATATATATATATAAATAAATTTAAATTCTTATAATGATTAATAATTTTCATATATATAACATATAATTCTTTTTATTGAGAAATATAACCCTTGGAAACCCGCTTTTTCATCGCGTATATAAGCATTATTTAAATTTAAATTATTCCACTTATGTCAATTAAATATACTAAAACATATTATATATTTTGAAGAATAATAATTTATATTATATAATAAGTTAAAATTTTTTTTTAAATTTCATAAATTGTTAAAATAATAAAAAACTATTACTATTTTTACGGTAAAAAAAGATTTTCTAGGGGTATGGGTTTCAACTAAATAGATACGGAAAAAAATTTCCCTAAAAATTTTATAAATTTCATGGTATTTTCATATTTATACCTTATATAATATAATTATTGACATTTATCAATTTTAAGCCTCATTCTATTAAAAAAATGTGCGTAGAACTTTTTCTGTTTACAAAATTCCTTGCGTTTCCTCTACCACACATATAAAAGGCCATCCTCTCTTATATCCTCTACATAATATAAAAATCAAATGTTTAGTAAAATTTTTATAAAAAAATTTATATAATTCCCTAACTAAAAAATGATTCCATTATTTTATCATAAATCCAACGTAAGACGGATTTTGGTGCTAATGTAAGGAGGTTCTCCAAACAAGAGGTATCATGATTAAACATGCATTTTAATTAATTTTTTTCTTCCAACATCATCCAATATTCGTAAATTATTATCATATTATAACACCTTTATATTTCATTTTCTAAAATTTCACAATTTTAATGGAATAATCCAAATTCATATCAACTACCATCAAATGGTATATGAAACCATCATTCATGTTTATGATAGAGTGACTTCTTGTGAACAAAAGCAACTTGTTTTTCACCATCACCTCTCCTATATTTTTATAAATATGGATTTAAAATTAATATATATTATAAATTTATATATCATAATTATATTTCTTTAATTAATTTAGCACCTTTTACTTATTAATTTATATTCTATGGTGGAAACTATTAAAACACTCAAGTGTACAGAGGATTACGACCTCACGAAGTAATGGGATGTATTGTTCACTAAAACGTTAAGTGGAATTGAATTACTTTAGTGTTAATGAATATATGTGTAATAATTTAAAAATTAATGATATTAGTTACAAATTTTTTCTTATTACCAGAAAATAAATCATTTTATTTAAACCCATAAAAAATGATAACTTTTTCCGTTCGTACATGTGGATTACTACTTCTACGAAGTGATGTGATTAATTTTTCATCACCAAATAAAAATATATTTTATATAGAAAAATATATGGAAATGATATGGTAATTATGATATGAATTTAATTATTTAAGGATAAAATATTGTTTAACTTCTTTACATAATTATCGCTGAAAAACAAAAACATTACCCATTCATATGTTGACTAAACATCTCAATGAATGTAACATTATTCATTTTTCAAAACTATCATTTATGGTTAGTTAAAATATAATAATAATTTTATATAAATTATAATTATTTCCTGATTATTATTCTATTTAAGGTTATATAATGACTTATTTCACTATAGTCAACCTACCAATATCATTTTTGACATATAAGACAAATATCATCAAAACATATAACCTAAAATTCATCGAATACATAATTTTATATATCATTTTAATAATTTAAATAAAAGAAAAAATAGAAATTAAAATGTTTAGTAATAAACAAAATAATTAACATAATTTTATTAGTTATGATGATAAATGAACATACATGATGAACTAGACTCGAGGCAAGGGACCCTTTTGCTTAAAACCTCATTTTAAATTTTTTTAAAGATTTAATTTAAAAAAAATTTCTTCATTGTTATTATAAATGGTTGAATGAAATTATTTTCAATGTTTAAATGGATGATAAATTTCATTTTTTCCCAATAATCAATTTTTCTATTTTTTTTAAAAGATAAAGGAATTTTTTTGAGTGTTTTTATAAGAGACAAATTACATTAAAAATCATATTTTACAATTTTTGAAGATTTATTTTCTTTGTATTTATATTCCATATTCATATTCTTGAAATCATTTTATGGTTTTATTTATAATGATATAAAACTATTATAAAAATTAGATTATTCCCCCTTTTCAATTTCATTCAATGTGATTTAAAATTAATTTTTTACATTCTTTGTACATCATGTTTTGGAATAAAGACAAAATGAATTTTCTATTTTGATGTATAAAAAGACAATTAATTTTCCCAAAACCATAAAAATTTTTGGATTTAAGGATAATTTTGAAGTCATATATTCATTATTTAATAAAAAATCATTTTTAGGTATTTTGGTATTGAAAATTATTCATTAAATGAAAATGTTATCTAGATATCTGAAAGAGTTCTTATACATGTTTAAAATATATTTCAAGGGTTTTTTGATGTAATATTTAAATCTTAAATTATAATATTCATGTTATATTACATGGTATTTTTTATGATCTGTTTTTCAAATTATATCTCAGGGGTGATCATGATATAGGTTATATAATTGGTTATCCTAGATAGCTCTTTAATACATTGTTTAATAATAATTCTCTCGTGAGAATTATATTGTATGTCAGCCAAATACCTATTCTAATTGTAATGGTTCAGCATGGATTCAATGATGATGATTCCCAAGGGAACCTACATGACTTTTCTATAATTTCAATTAATATTTCATAGGAATCATTTTTTTAAAAAGTTATGATATATATATATATATATTTCTTACTGAAAAAATTACTCTCTTTTCTAATTGAAAGGAATGTTTTTAAGAAAACAATTTTTTTCTTGAGTTGTCTTATATTTTATTGGATTAATCTATTTAATATCTCCATGTAACTTACTATGATTTTTTTATCAGGTGTTTGGGAATACTTTTTATATTGTATAAAGAAGGGTATGAGAAATGAACAATTCATGTTGAATGTCATGATTATTTTTCAAATATTATTTGAAAATTTTTATACTTTTGAGAAAATGGATACATATTATAATTGTTAACTTTGTATATATATGGGTTTTTTATGTAAGATCCATGAATGAACTCTCTGAAAATATTTTCTTAAAAGATCATTATGGAATTAATAATATGGATTCTAGTTTAATGTTAGAAGAATATTAAATATTTAAGGATGGGTCCTAATAACCAAAGAATTAAATAAATATATCTTTAAAAAAAGTGGTTTTTGATTGGTTTCATCTGTTAGATTTCACGATATCGAAAATTTGATGATATAAATTAGTTTTCCCACAATTGGTATCCCCATGTTGATCTAAAATTATTTGGGTCATAATTGAAATACTTAGGTAGAGTTTTTTTAGTATTAATGGCTATACAACCATATAATAAATTTACGAAACTTATGAAGATCTAAAATCCATGGAGTTCATGTATCACAATTTGTTTAAATTTAACATATCTATCAATGAGTGGTGTCATAATTTTAAAATGGGGTATCAGTTACAATATCAATTTTTGTGATCCTCATAACCATGTTATTTAATGTTATCAACTAGAAATTTTTTGGGAATAAATAAATATTATAAGATGTGTTTCAAGGAGATAAAAAGAAAATATTCTATATGTTTTTATTAATATTTATGAATTCTATATAAGACAATGATAATTTTAATAAAACAACTTTTCTTTTATTGAGATCACGACTAGTAGCTGTAAATAATTTATTAATATATCAAATTACCAGTGATAAATTCAAGATATGGATATCTTGAAAAAATATAGTAGTAATGATGATTATACATTAAAGAAAAAAATACGATAAATATTTCCTATCAATCCTCATAGTGGAGTTATTTCCCATGAGGAATCCCTCGTCGAAGTTGAAGCCTACAACAAATCTATTATTTCTTATAGTTTTTCCCGTACATCATGGGGGTGAAATATTTGAAAATAAAAATATATTATATATATATAAATATGGTTTCACTAATAATATGAGAGATATAAGAAAATAGAACCACTATAATTGAAAGTGGAAAAATAAAAAATCCGTTATTTATTCCATTTCAAATAATAGGTTAAGATTATTTAAAGGATTCCTTGATTACAAAAAAACAAAATAAAAATTGGGATACTTTTTACTATCCAAATTATTAATCTTGTATATTATAAAAATTTGATGATATATATCTTTTCCAATCGTTGAATAAGGTTGGATTTGACGACAATAAAATTGTTTGTAACACATAATTTAAGATTGGAAATTTTTTGAAGTGGTTCTTATGATATTGGTTTATCACATTAGTGTTGGCCAATGTGTGTTATTGGAAATAATATTGGTTGATAATATTGTTTAATTGGTCTGAAATAATGTGACTGGGAATGTGGAATAATTCTTGAAGAAATAAATAAATAATAAACCCATATTTTTTCATAGGAGTGAAAGAGAGAATCTATGAAAGTACATGCCCAAGATGTGTTCTCAATAAAGTAGGAGAAGAAGTTTAGGGGAGACCGTAAACAAAAAATCGGTATATTATGACAAGATATGATTAAAATTTCTTATTACAAATAAAACACTCCCATGGTGATCCACAAGGGGGCTTCCGGTGTGCCAATGAGAAATGACCTTGTGTTCTATATGGACTTTCATGTCCATAGGGAGTGTGAAATTTGAAATCATTTTTATTGTGTATCAATGATTTCTATGGTGAAATGAAATATTTACTGTGAGAAATTGTCAAGGGGATGACTATGGTTGAATATCAATTCTACATATAATATATACAATGTATGAAGTTATACTATTTATCAGATGGAGATTATTACTGTGGTGGAAGTGGTTGTCGTAGACATGTCAAGTTACAATCCTAAACTATTTATTTTAGGTGACCATTTTCTAAGTGGTAGTAATTATAGATGAAAAATGAGCAAGCTTGTTTTCACTAAGGAATTGTGTTGGGTGTTTTAATCGATGATGTATATGTTTCAAAAGATTTCAATAAGGTAATTTATGATCTATGTTCTTATTTTTTTCAACTTCATATTCCCTCAGTTCTTGTCCTTGATTCAGTCTAGAGTCGAAGAATATTTTAAGAAATTGAGTTTGTTAATTATGTTGGTTTTAATTTATACTGCAAGGTGTTACAATGTTTTTTTGACTATTTAGTATGGTGCGTTGAATACATTTTTTGGGTCTGGACACAGTTTATGAGGAATTTAATGGGGGGTTCAATGTCCTATTTACGATAATACAAATCTTCATTTGTTGTTTCAAGATCCCTCTTATTTTATACGGGATAAGATTATGCCAAAATTAATGAATTTGGTGGATTATATTTATTCACATAGAAATTCTTAAATAAAAATTTGAAATGAAAAATATACACAATATTACCCCTCTATAAATGAATTATAATAATGAGTTCCAAGAGAGGGACATGGTGTTATTTTAATACCATTATAAACCATGATAAAGGATGATAATAAGAATCTATTTGAGAAAAGATGATGAAAATTATATGAATATAAGAAAATATGATTCAATGAAACTTATCCTTTCTAGATGCACTATCTATAATGTTATAGATGATAGGAAAACCATATCCATATATTTTTGGAATGTGATTAATTCCACAAGGAGTGAGAATCCGAAGGAATTATCAAGTAAGTGATACTTGGGATGTTTTGAGGCACCCCTGAACCATTTTAAAGTTGATTTACACCTTGTGAAAAGAAGTGATATTCATTATCGATTTTGGTTAATGATATAATGACGATAAATTTTCCATGGAATTTAACCAGCAAGGGTAAACCAAGTAAATAGGATGCTTCAAATTTAATTTTTATATGAACAAAAAATGTGGGTCTAGAAACATAAATTAATATATACTAATATGGAAATCAAAAGTGAAAAAGTAGTTGAATCATGATTACTAATAGAGAAAAATGTGTGACCCCTGTGGTTAAGAACTGAATATCATAATAGGTAATTAAGTAACGATTGGTGAATCATTGATATTGATTTTTTACAAAACTTTTCTTATTTAACTCCCCTAATTAAGGTATATCATACATTTAGACTATATAGAGATAAATAAATGTAGCGAATGATTCAAATATGGAACATAAATTAGTATATTAAACATTACATTCATTAGTCACACCATCAGTTCCTGTAATATATTCAATTTTTAATGATAATAATAAACCACTTTTGTTAATAATCTATAAATACTTTTATGTGACAAATTAATTTTTTCATAAAAACACTTGATAAATGTAAAATGGATTCATTTAATTGTAAAATATGTACTAATATACTGACTTAAATTTTATTCATGAAAATATTTAGAATATTTAAGGACTATTTTTACAGATCGGTGTGGAGCCAGTGTGAGATTATGAGGATTATAGATCCCCAAAATTGATATAATTAAGATATAAAATATATTATATCATGTGTACAAATTTTTCCTTGAATAAATGTATTATCTTGTGTGCGGCCTCTCGGATGGGAAATCTAAGATTTTCATTAAATTTAGATAGTTGGATTTACCTAACGTATGAAATAATATTAACATAGGTATGTAATTTTTAAAAATAAAAAAATATAGTAATTTAGATTACCCATTTTACTTTATTATATTTATAGTTTTATTTTATATATCATATCTTATATATTCTCATTATTCCCCGCAATCATGCAACATCCATTTTCATATAGGATTTTATTTTGAAACCCTGCAAATGACATGTTTTTTCCAACAATATTAGACATTCATTAATCAGGTTATTATAATCCTCTACATTCTTGTTTTTGATTAAGAAAGAATTAAAATATAATTTTCATTTGGGGTTTTATAACTATTCAACACATATATTGATTTTCTTTTAAAATTGATGGACTATTCGACTATGGGTATCTTTCGATTCAATTGAGTATTTCCAACCCCATAACATGATTTTATTTAAATTGGTGGAGCCACCATAGGTTGATCTAAATATCTTCTTTCCATATCTAGGATCGATTAGACACCCTAAACTTGATAAAGAATATATGCTAGTTTTTATTTGTATTAATTTTACTTTTCTTATAAATTTCATTACTATCTATAATAAATAGTAGAATTTGAAATATAATTATGAAGCCTAAATTATCGAGGGATAATTTATAAAATCATCAAAATATAATCAAGAATAATTATTAAGCGGTAAAATAATTAAATCATTATCCAAATATTATTTTACTAAATTATCAAAGGATAAATTATTAAAAATTATCAAAATATAATTATAGATAATTATCAATTAATTAATATAAATAAATATAAAATTATAATAACATTGAATTATAAAAGGATAGTAAATTAAAATTATTGAAAATTTAAATTTTTAGAATGTTTCAATGGATAATTATTAATAAAAATGTTGTGACATTTACATGTGATTATTAAAGCATTATTTATATAAATTATCATATGAAATTTATAAGAGGATAATGAAAGAGATTATTGAATGATAATTAATGAAAATTATAAAAGGATAATTTTTGAATTTTATAAATGGATACTTTTTTAAAATTTTCAAAGGATAATTTATGAATATTATCAATGTATAATCATACATACTTATAGAGAAAAATTAAGCGGTTTTATCAAATAATATTTATAATTAACTTCATATATGTTTCCAATTAAACATACATATTATATATATATAAATGATAATATGTGTTTTTATAAATACTCTTAAGTAGATAATTATTATCCGATGTGTTAGAAAAAATAATAATTTGGAAATTATCAAGGGGATAAAAACTATCATCTCGTGTGATATTTGATTTATTTTCAAAAAAAAAATTGGTTTTGGTTCTAGGAAAACATGAATAAATTTGAGTATTTATGTTTCAATAAAAATTATTATAAGAACCCCAGGGGGGGTTCTTGAATATTATGGTTTACACTTCTACTATTAAACCACACTTGTTTGGTTATCATGGACATTGATGTCTAAAACTGTTAGGTAGGAAGTTCCTTACCACATTAGTATTATGTTAAATTTTTTTCCTTGTTCTAATTTATGTATTATCATAACTAAAAAACCTTCTCGATATTGATTTCATATTGGTGTGTTCATATACTGTGATACCTTGTAAGATTTTTAATCACGTGATTTTTTAAACAATATTGTTTCCATGTTTGATTGTTATCACAAGGTGTTATGTATTTCTACTATATTATAATTATGATATGACATACCTACCCTGTATCCCATACATTGTATGTTTGTTACCATACCTTGGATGTTTTTATTTTTACTTGAGATAGACATTGTATGTTTGTTACCATACCTTGGATGTTTTTATTTTTAGTTGAGATAGATGGACCACCATTTGTTGTTTGTTCCATGTAATGGGTGGTGTCCACGACTTAAGACAACAATGATTATGAACATGAGCGTATGAAATGTGGGAGAAGTTCTGGAAGCCTAAATCAAGGAAACACCTTAGGGGAATGATAGTCTAGGGGAATTCTCTATGGTGTCTCATTAACGGTATGTCAATCTGGGTTCCTGGATTGAGGTAGAATGTCTGGGTTATGATAGATTGATGGCCTGGCCTGTCGAATAGTAAGGGTAGGATGGTCAGGGAGACTGACCTATGATAGGGTTTGGACATAATGATATGAAGGACTGCTCTTCCTTGATTCCTTGAGAACACTTTGTTATTTTTTACAAGTAGGGTGGCATGTTCTTTCCCACTATGAATTCCATGATTATCCTACAATCATGGTGATGAAGAAGGTACTATCTGGGGTTTTTGGATTCATTTATTTATATGACATGTATTTCCTATTTATATTTGCACATAATATTATAAATTTATTTTATTTGTTTTATTTATTATTATTACTTTAATGACATTATACTATGGGTATAGTCTCTAAACTGATGGAATTAGACCCTCACTTCTCATCGACAACCACTTGTGTATGTTGAGACATGAAAGAGGTCATGTGACCATCGATCTTGGGCCCAGTGGTTCAAGTAAGGGTGTTAAGAAATTGTATTGGTGTACATGTAATTTATAACTTGTTTCTTAACATTACCTTTATTTTGGGATAAGGTAGAAAAATTCTATAATGATTGAGACCTGATCATGGGATCTATGCTCTTTTTTCTATTTATACATTGTGGACCTCCATGTTTCTATAGAGTGAGGTTAATTATGTTTTTATGTTAACAATGATTAAATTATCCATGTTTTATGTACACGATGTTGATATGTGATTAATGATATTTCATGGGTCTTCATGCTTAATTTATTATCTCATAGATTTATATTCTATGTATATACATGTTGTTGTGCTTCATGTATATTATTTAATTATATGAATTGAATTTTGTTATATGTTTGTAGTAGAATCCCTATTGTTTGAGGTATATGTATTTTTGTACTATTGTGATATATCTTAAATGAAGTAATTTTTTTTAACTAATTATTTTTTTTGTGTTTGTATATATATGATGAATGTGAATAATGTGAATGGATGGTACATAGGATTATTCTAGGAGGTTTATACCTTGGGTTGTTGGTAAAAAGTTAGGAGATCCTCATGTCATCTAATATAATACATTTGGTATCTTCTTTTTATTCTTGTATTATTTTATTTTTAGATATACTTATAGGGGTTTAGAATTAATTAGACAAGAAGAATTTTAATATCTATATTTTTAATGATAATAAATACCTTATTTTGATTGTAATTCATGAAATTTTTTCTATAAAAATCCATTTTTCCAAAAAATATCACCTTATAAATGTTATATTGATTCTGGTTTGGTTAAAATACCAACTAATGTAATGACTCTTTTTATTACATGAAATAATTTAGAATATTTTAATAATTTTTTTAGACATATGCATGAAGATAGTGTGAAATTATGGGACCCATAATCCTTAATATTGATATAATGTAAATATTGAATATATTATATCAATCATGCAATGTTTTTTCATAATAACCGAATATCTCTCCAATAGTGTCAGAAATGTGAAATTTGAGACTACCATTAAATATTAAATGCATGGTCTAGCCACGACATTAAAAAACATTTGTGTGGATTGAATTCTTAGGCACATGATGTTGATATGTGATTTAATATATTTTAGGTGTGTTCATGAATCATGACTAGTCGTGCAGGTTTACATCCCATGTAATTTTATTGTTGTGATGTATATCTGTTAATTAATTAAATTAATTTAATTTTAATGTCTATTAATGAAAGATTCTATGATGTCTTATATATTTCTGTTTCTATGCTGTTGTGACATATAATTAATGGAATTATGTAGTTGAACTATCTAAGCTATTGTATTAGATTATATATGATGTATGTGACTAATGTGTAGGTATGAGACATTCGTTTGTTCAATAAGAGTTATAACTTAGGTTATATGTAGAGTCATATGAGAATCTTGTGTGATCCCGTTGACCAAATAGAGTCTTTTTATGTTTCTAATATAATCATCGTTTCAATGAAACATATTTAGGATGATAAACTATTGTAGGGGAAGAAATTATATATAAATAACATAATGATAATAAACCCCCTATTTTTTTAATTTATATGTATTTTTATTTAAATATAAATTTTTTCAATAAATATAACTTTCAATATGTTAAATTGATTTTTATACAAGTAAAATATATACTGATGTAACAAATCTATTTTCCCATATAATTAATTTGTAATATTTTATGTAATATTTTCTGAGATAGGAACAAATTTATTGCTGGATTCTAAGGCCCTTAGTGATTCGATAAAGATATAAGGAAAATATTAAATTTATTGTATAACATTTGTGGTGTTTTTTAAAAAAATTAATACATCCAAAACTGTGACTCAAAATGGAAATTTAAGACCTTCAATAAATTATTCAGCCATTTTTTTAACCAAGAAAAGGTATTACATATTTACACGATGAGTGTTTGGATAGATTTCATGTGATAGGAATTTTTATTACCATTTTTACTTCTTTTATTATATTTTTTATTTTTTTCTATTTTTATAATTTACCCTCCATCATCCATTCAATCATGTAACATCCATTTTCATGTTGGAATCAATCATATTTACTTTAAACAAATTTTTTAAACGATTAAAATGAGAAATACCATGGTGGGGTTAAAATAGATAAATTGCATTAAGGTTTCAAATGAATCACGAAATAAACCAGGATTTTTTTAGTAATAGAATTGATGAACTTGTAGGTGTCATAAGGTTTTAAATAACTATACCACTTGAATTTTGGTGCTAGCCAATCCCATTTAGTTCATGTGAAGCCAAAATATACTTTAAAGTAATTAGTGGAGCCTTATATGATTGATTAAAAAATATTATTTCCTGATAACGGATCGACTAGAAAACCCAATGGTGTGCTATATTTATGAAAGAAGATATGTCAGTTTTTATTTTAATAGTATTATTTAACTATCATATTTAATTATTATGAAATACTTGAAAAATAGTGGGATTTAACATATAATAATACAAAAAAAGTTATCTATGTGTAACTTATAAAATTATTAATGGATAATCACATGAAATAATCACATGTCAAAAAATAAATAATTATCAAAAGAAAATTACATCAAATAATCAGAGAATTATTCATAAAAAATTATGAAAAGGTAATTATCTTAAACAATAAAAAGGTCAATATAAATAATTATCAAATGATATTTTTATTGAATTATAAATGGATTATTTTTTAAAATTATAATTGATAATTATTTTAAAACTACCAATGGAAAATTATAATGATTATCAGGAAATATTTACATCAAACATTTTGAGGGAGTAATTTATAATCTAATGAAATAATAAAATTAAGAAATTATTGTAATATTGAATTTTCAATGGGTAATTTTTTAATATTATTAAATAATTTGAATATTATAAAGAAATATTTTCATCGAATACATAGATGGATTAATTTATAATGAATTAAAATAATGAAATTATAAAATTATAATAACATCAACTGATCAATTTATAATTTATGAAAATTATTAAATTATATTCATTAAAATGTAAAAATGATATTCACATAGTTTTATTAAAATCAATAATTAATAACGACCACAAATGTTCATTTTTTAATATATATATATATACATATATATTATCGAATGTGTTTTTATAAGTATTCATGAGAAGCATACTACTAGAACATGCATTCACCAAAAATGATGATTTTAATATAATATATGCTAGAGAAATAATTATCACATGAATATTTTAATAGTAATTTATAAATTATATGTATATAAAAAGTATATTAACATGTTATATTTTAGTTTTTTTAAATAAAATCGGTTTTTTGTTCAAATAGCCCTTGATAAACCTCACGTTTTAATGCGGTCACCATTACAATATTAAGGCCCATGGGGCAAGTGGGAGCTGAAATTAATGACTGTTAAGTATCCATCTCCAACGTTTAAACCACATAAGGAATTTTATCCTTACCATTGATGTCATTGAAATTGATGTAGGATGTTCCATACCAATTATGAAATTTTTTAACAAATTATTCGATTTTAAATTTATATATGGAAATAACTGATAATTGTTTTTCTCTTTGATCGTATGTGGGAACATGTCGCATGTGTGAAATATTGTGATATTTTACCCCATGATAATTATTAGAGTATCGTGTTTCCATGTTTTATGATGATCACATGTTTTTATATGTCAGTACTATATTATCCTGATGTTAAGATATGCCAATCGGTCATGTTTACCATGTTTGTGTGTTACCAATCCTTGGAAGTTGTTTTCTTGAATTGAGATAGGAGGACCATCATGTGTTATTTATTCTTTATAGGAGAAGTGTGAATTGATTTGCTGATAATAATGATGGATTTGAGCATAGGGAAGGGACATGATGGCCTAAGGCAGAGACCCGAGGTATCAAGTTTGTGGAATGTTGGTCTGGGGGCCTAAACCAAGAAAAAAAATTAGGGGAAGGATAGATTTGGGCATGAAATGAGGTATCTTGTTTTGGTGATGGCGGTTTGGGGAATAACCCAATGCATAAATGGGTTGTGATTGTCTTGGGTGTCATGACCCATCCCCTTAGGCCCACATAATGACTACCCCATGCCCACCTTCCATATGCCAGGGGCTGGAGACTAGCACCAAAGGCGTAATTTCCCATAACCGTGAAGGTGTTGCCTTTATAAATCGTAAACACACACAACTAGAGTACAAGAGGAAGGAAACACTAATTAGAAGCTGTATAAAAAGTGTACTGAAAGGAAAGAATGCCAGAGTACAAGCCCAACTGTAATGTAAAAATACAACGGAAAACATGTAAAACTAAAAGGGGACAAAAACCTAAAAGGTGAAAGCTATTCTTAGATCCTCCTCCAGGGTTCCTACCTGAACAAGAGGTACAGATAGCCCCATCAGCACTCCACGTCCATCAGACTCCACTGTGTACTGATACGTCAAAAGGTCCTCCTCCTGATACTGACCTATCCTAGCACTCTCGGCCTCCGTCAGTGCTGTCTGTCGTCTGTATCCAACTCAACAAGGTATGGGTACATCCCGTGCAGGTATGAGTATAACGATACTCAGTAGGGACCCTGAGACCATCAAGGTCTCCCAAAATCCAACAATGATAAACCAAAAGGTTGGATTTCAATGGATAACCATTACATAGGTAAATTCCCATACATATAACTAAGTTATCAAGTAACCCATCTCAATCATGAGGAAAACACTTAGGTCTTTGACTCAGCTCAAACCAGAATTTCTAATTAACGAAACCACGACTGCTAGAGAACTCCTCCTCTGTCGAGTCCAGTGGCCCTTTCGTGACTTTAAGGTTCTTCTAAATAACCTTATACTGCTGAGGAACTCCACCTATCGAGTACCGCAGGTCTGCCTCCACACACAATAGCACTCCTCCGCCATGGGTATGCCGCCTCACATAGTAGCACTCCCCCTAATATCCAACAGAAGTACTCCTCCTGTCAATTACTGCAGGTCAGCCGCCTCACATAGTATAGCTCCCCCACCATGGTTCTGCCGCCTCACACAATAGCGCTCCCCACTTGGCATGTCAAGTCATTCTAAAATGAATCGAACAAGAAATCATCAGGTCTCAGCAAACTACTAGGTCTCCATACTCTATAAGCTCGTCTCTGGGCAGGTCTGCTCCACGAGCTACATGAAGATACTCCAAGTGTCACGAAGTCTCATGTGGAATTTTCTCAATGGACCGCTAAATCATAATGGTATCAACTCAATAGACTTCGTGTCAATCGGATGCCCGATATATGAGTTATTTGAATTTTAGTCCCAGGGCTCGGTTGGATTCGTCTACGAACCAACCTAACAATGACTAAACTATATCCTGAACTCTAGTGGGGTATATTAAAAGGGAAGACTATGCTCCATGAATACCAGATTCAATGACGCTTCATTAAACGGACATCTGGTACCAAAGATATGGCCCATGAATGTAAAGGGTCAAGAATGGGCATGGGCCCGGTCTGACCCGATCACACCAACTTGGCCCAACCCCATGGGGGCTGACCCGGTCTAGGTCGACCTGTTCCGACTCGCTGAGTTAGACCCGAAGCATTGGGTAGGTCATCCAACTATGTTTTGACCTGGTCTGCTGGGCCCGACCCAGCAGACCACAAGGGAGGTTCGGCCCGATAGTCTTCACGTAGGCGGCTCAGTAACTCGGCTTGGGAGACCAGGCCGATTCGGCTAGCGACAGCACGAGGGAAGATGGGGGTCGGATTGGGATGCCAGAGGCTGGGAGGCCAGCATGCAGGCTTCATGGGGTGAAGTTAGGCGTGCAGGTCAATGACTGGCCACGGGTGCACTAGCAGGGCACGGGTGCCGGGCAGGCCACGGTAGGGGAACCGGGCAGCGCACGAGGGCACACCGACCAGTACGTGGGGGCGCCCTAGGAAGAATGGAAGGGAACCAGGGGGCACCGGGAAGGGATGTTGGGTGTCGTCGGGTGTGTCGGGTAGTGCGGGCATGGCGCCGTGGGGCGCCGACAGCGTGGGCCGGGTGCCGCAGGGGGTGCTGGGATGTGCGGGCAGGGCGCCCCGGGGCGCCAGCAGCGACCCCGTGCGGCGGGACAATGCACGACAAGGCATGAAGGGCCATTGTCAAGGCCCCAAAGCAGCACATGGGGTGCGGGTTGGGCGCCTCTTGGCCGACAGTGTTTGGAAGAGTGCACAAGTGCGCTGCGGGGCGGTGGGCTTCACAGAGGCCACAAGTAGAGCAACCTTTGTCGTTGCTGCCATCGTTGCCTCTTTCTTCATCTCCAAGCCGTAGAACAAACAAAAATGAATAAGGGGGAGGGTGTCGGGGCGTGTTATTCGGCCCACACCATCCACGTCTAGAGGGTGATATCATTTGGCTCACATAGTTAAAAAGTAAGTTCAACAGTACGTCTGCAATAAACCCTTATCATTCTTTGAAGAATGAAGGATAAAGGATACAATTTCAACAAGTATAAACCCCCTACCCCATAATCGGTTTCATTTGACGAAGTCATGGGATGTTAGCATTGCTTCGTCAATGAAGAGAGGAGGTGAATATTTCTTTGGCGATGTTCTTCGCGGGCGGCGTCTCCCCTTCCTTGGCCTCGATTGAAGATGTAAGAAACTGGCGTCGATCTTCAGGTGAAGGAGAATTCTTCGCATTCTTCACTGGAAGAATAGTTCTTTGTTGGGAGAATTTCCTCTCCTTAGCTCTCCATAAAAGAAATTCCCACCGAAGAGAATTATGCCAATGAAATAATAAAAGTTTGCTTATTATTTTATCATTGGTACTAAATTCAAAAAAAAAATGAATTAAAACTCGACTCCACAAATTTAATTCTTGTGTGGTGTCAGATTAATTGGGGAGGAAGTCAGGAGGCTCCTAAAAAATGTTTAGCAATCTCTAATTGGAGGATGTGAGGGGTTTCTCCCCATTTAATGGGTATTTGTGGATGTTTTTATCCTCCTCCATTAATAGGGGTCGAGTAGTCCCCACCCCTATAGTTGAATGGAGATGTTATGCCTGAGTGGACCCCGCCATAATTATCCTCCCTAGGGAGGTTATGTGCGGGTGTACCCCACCACAATATCCTCTAATGGGAGATTATGGTGTGTTGGACTCCACCACCAACCTCCACTTTTTGGTTTTAATCTCCAAAAATAAAAATAAGGTTAACACATTATTTTTATCCAACTAAATTAAAAATCCTGAAAACTATCTTCCATCCATGTTAGAATAAAAATATGGTGAAGATCTCACTAGGTAATTACCGATGCATCAATCTCAACGGTGCCCTCATATTTCAATTCCAGGCACCGGTTCAAAATATATAAAATCCCGAACGTACATTTACTGAATGTACCCAAAAAAAAGTTTGAAAAATTATTATTAGTCACCCTCAACTCGCACCAGTTGAGGATAAGCTCTGCCTAGGTGAAACAAACCCCAAAAAACCCAATTGTACTCTCATATTTTTAATCTAACTCACAATTTAGAAGTTATGAATTTTACCATAAAATTATTGTCACATAATTATTTTATTTGCGGCCAAAAACTATATTTTTCTGCTGGCCTGTACCGGCCAAAGTTAGTATCTTCTTAAACAAAGAATGCCCTCATGAGTTCATAGGTGGTCTTGGTTTTTTAATCCAAGATACCATTTGTGTGTTATAATCATTTGAAAGATATTATAATTTATTTAATTATTTTATTAACAGATATGCCATTTTTGGGATTTTTCACCGGAGGCTCGCGCCGACTAAACATAAGTCACGCCTAGGGTAAACCCACCATACAGAATGTAACGCTGCCCTCAGATTTCTAATCTGAGTGACCATTTAATAGTTATTCATTTGTTTAGGAAAACTGCTTACACACGTTAATTTAAGCTTAACAAAACTTCAGAAATTGATTCTGGGCACACCGGGCGGCGGAATCAGGAACCATCAGAAAATTTGGACTCGTAAAATTACCATGTGTTAAAAAAAGTATTCCACGGTAATTTCAAGCTTTTACATTCTCCCCACCTCAAGGATTTATGTTCCCATAAGCTACAACTCATACTAAGGGAACACAAAGGGGGTACTGAGCACACATCTGAGCCTCCTCCTCCTATGTTCTCTCCTTGAGGTTCTCACGCTGCCAGCGAATACGCACCAAAGGAATTGACCATCCACGTAGGACCCACTCATGTCAATCCTCAATTTCCACTAGAACCTCTGTGAAATTCTCCCCGCCATCAATGTCTAGTTCTCCTTGGTCGATGATGTGTGAAGGGTCATGCAAATTTCTCTTCTGCTGAGATACGTGGAAGACGTTATGAACCAATTACAACTGAGGTGGAAGAGATATGTGGTAAGACACCTCGCATACTCTGCTGAGGACCTGGAAAGGTCCGATAAATCACAGAGATCACTTGCCTCCTTGGCCAAATCTCCATAGACCTCGTTGTGGTGTGACATGTAGAAAGACATTGTTGCCATCCTCAAACTCCAGAGGTCTCCATCTCCTGACAACATATGACTTATATCTACTCTGTGCAGTCTTTATCTACTTTTGGATTATCTGCACCTTTTTCGTTATAGACCGTACCATCTCTTGTCGGTAGGAAGTGGGACGACTTGGTGAGTCGGTCGACGATCACCCAAATCGAGTCGTGAACCATGGATATACATGGAATACCCGTCACTATGTCCATGGATATTCCATCTCACTTCCACTCTGGGACCTATAATGGATGAACCAATCCCGCTGTTACACGGTGATGTGCCTTCACTTACTGACAAGTGAGGCACCATGAGGCAAACTCTGCTACCGCCTTGTTCATACCTGGCCACTAGTGCTGTCATCGAAGGTCCCGGTACATCTTCGCCACTCATGGATATACCACTAGAGGGGAAGTATGGAACTCCCTCAACACTTCCTTCTGATGTGAACTGGTACCTGGGTTCATCCTCTAAAAAGGATGACATGCTTCCCACCTTCAGAAATATTTTAGGTGCCTGCCCTGTGGATATCTGAGCACGTTTCGTCTCCCAGTTAGCGTCTCCACACTGTGCCTCCCTAACTCACTGAAGAAGTGGAGGAGTGACTGTAAGAGACTGTAGATAGGATTCTCCATTGCTATCCACAATGGATATCTATAAGGCAGCTAGCTGCTCTGTCACCTCTCCTAGCAGCTGAATGTCTGATATTTTGTTGAGAGAATCCACAACAAATTTCCCCTTCCCAGGAGTATATAATTTCATGATGTCATAGTCTTGCAGGAACCAAAAACTAATAAATATTGCTGCCATGATGGTAAGCCTGGCTGACTCAAGAGGGATCAACGGCAACCCCCTATGCATGTGTTTGTCCTATGATACTTGGGTTTCCTTTTTCATGGATAAAGGAAAACATATTCTCAACGTTGTAGATAAACCACATCCTCTTTTCCTAATACAGTCAATCTGAGTGTGAACTGTTGATTTCATGTCCAAACCCGAACTAACTTCATACGGCCTCGATGCTACCACCAAGAGGTTCCAACTGAAACTCTCACCTCTAGGGTCAGATCACACCATCGGTGTAAGTGTGATTATCAATTATCCTCCCAATGGTATCTCAAGTCATGAGGGTCAAGTCAATGATTTAACCAGAAACTCTAGGTCTTGGAAATGATTCATTGATGGAAGGAATGATTGGTACTTATATCTATTGATACGACAGCTAGTAGTAGACACAGTCCGTATGTTGAATCATTGATAGAGCCCTTGGGTCTCACTCCTTGACTGCATGAAGCTATTTTATTCCTATGCCCTCTAAATCCCTAAGCCAGGTGGGGACTACAAAGGTGGATAGTTATAATATGTTGAAATGTACACCACCTCATGCATCACTCCTATCTCTGCTTCCACGTCTGCTGCCATGCAGATTCATCCTTCCTTGTTTCATCCTCTTTCTGAAACAGTTTACATGCCCAAGTCTCTAAGACTGTCACTATTTTCCTGCTTTCCCACTAAAATCATCCCCTGGTTGTATCTTCTCAACCAACATACATTCAATCAACAAAGGTTCTCTTTATCACCCTAACATGAGTAGGAGTGAATATAGGAATAGTTCTGACTCAGATGTCCTTAAACATGCTTCCCTCAGAAGTCCGATCCCTAAACACTGATCGCAACATAATAATCGAGTACCTAGAATGATCAGTACGCGTCAAGGAATACTCAGCTACCTACATGTTGTTCTGATGAAGCTGTACAAGCTCTAGAGAACTCTCAGCCACCTCCTCAGGACATTCCTCAACCGTCTGTGAGTTGGGCTAGCCTTAGAACCTAAGGGGTATCTGATGTTGAAACATGTGTAAGGCACTAAGCCTATATGTGTAATATACAGGTACATCCGGCTATAACTGCTGTCCAACAGGTAGTGATATAACTGGAACACTACCCGAAGGTACTAGCTTAGGCATCGGTCTATGTATCGAAGCATCATCACTATACGGAACATCCTCATGGTCACTCACCAAAAATGACTAGTCACTAAGATCACCATCTGCTCTACGAGTGTCTCAACTAGGTGGAAAACTCTAGAAATCGCCCCTAGCTAGTCCTCTCATACCCTGGAAAATGTCTCTCCTAGAAACCATAGAGGCCTCTGCCGCTGGACTCGTGCAACACGCTAGGTCAGCATGAACCATCTGCTAGTGTGGTTGGTGGAGTCTGCTGCCCAATGGGTGGTGGTGCTACTGGTACACCACCCAAAGGATCTAATATAGAAGGAGGGCCCCACACCGACGCCTTGTCGCTCGTTGGGCCGTCATCGTGTACTTTATCATAATTATAACTGGTTTTCTACGTGGAGGCATCCTGAACAGATGTGACACAGTCAAAAGTTATACATGGTGAGCTGAAATAGTTTGAGCTGACTAAAAGAAAAACTTTTGAAAGCACACACACACTCAGTTTTTTCGTGTACTGAGTCGAAAATCAGTAGTCATGATCCTGGTGTACGGATACGTCGGCCGCTGCACCAACACAGGACTCCCTGAACTAAAAACCACACCCGATTCCCTTAACACTATTGCATCACATAAAAGAAATATCAGAGTCCTATGTTCTATGGTATAACCGTCTCCTCTAATAACAATTTGTCATGTCCCGTCCCCCGGGGCCCGATTCGTGACTACCCCAGGCCCACCTTCAACAGGCCAGGGGCTGGCGACTAGCAAAAAAGGAATAATTTCCCATAACTGGGAAGGAGTTTCCTTTATAAATCGTAAAAACACACAACCAGAGTACAAGTGGAAGAAAACACTATGTAAAAGATGTATAAAATTTGTACTGAAAGGAAAGGGGGACAGAATACAAGCCCAACTATAAAGTAAAAAAACAACTAAAAACAAGTACAACTAAAAAGGGACAAATAGCTAAAAGGTAAAAGAAACTCCTGGATCATCCTCCAGGGTTCCTACATGAAGGGTAGGTACATATGGCCTCCTCAGCACTCCACATCCATCAGACTCCCCTGTGTACAAATACGTCAAAAGTTCCTCCTCCGGATACTGTCCAGTCCTGGCTCTCTTGGTCTCCGTCAGCAGTGTCCGTCGTCTCCATCCAACACAATTAGGTGCGAGCATAGCCCATGCAGGGGTGAGTATAACGATACTCACTAGGGACCCCGAGACCATAAAGGTCTCACAAATTACCACAAGGAGAAACCAAAAATTAGGATTTCAATAGATAACCATTATTTTTGTATATGCCCATACATATACCTAAGAAATCATGTATCCAATCTCAATCATGAGGAAAACACAAATGTCATTGACTCAGCTCAAACAACTATTTTCATTAAAGAAACCATGGATGCTGGAGAACTCCTCCTCTGACGAGTATAGTGGCCCTGTCATAACTCCGAGGCACTACTCATTAGTCATAGACTGCTGAGGTAATCCTCCTATCGAGTACTGTGGGTCTGACACCTCACATAGTAATGCTCCTCCGCCATGGCTTTGTCGCCTCACATAGTAGCGCTCCCCCTAATAGCTTATAGAAGTACTCCTCCTATCGAGTACCACGGGTCTGCAGCCTCACAGAGTAGTGTTCGGCCTCCATGTTTCTACTGCCTCACATTTTAGTACTCCCCACTAGGCTTGTAAAGTCACTCCAAAACGAATCAGACAAAAAGTTATCAGGTATCAGCCTGCTACTAGGTCTCCAAACTCTTCTTACTTGTCTCTGTGAGGGCCCTCTCCACGAGTGACAAGATGATACTCCAAGTGTCACGAAGTATCAGGTGGAGGTATCTCAATGGACCTCCATGTCATAGGTGTCTCAACGCAATAGATGGTGCATCAATCAGATACCCGGTCTGTGAGTTATTTTCATTTTAGTCTCGGGTCCCCGGTTGGATTCGTGTACGAACCAACCTGACCGTGACTCAACAATACCCCAAACACCAGTGGGGTATACTCAAAGGGACGGCTATTCACCAAGAATACTGGTGTCGCTGACGGTTCGTCAAACAGACGTCTGGTGCCAATGATATGGCCTATGAAATTAAAGGGTCAGAAATGGGCCTGGGCCCGGTCGGATCAGGTCAGACCGACTCGGCCCCACCAAGTCTGGGCCGACCCGGTCTGGGTCGACCTGGTCAGACTCGATGGGCTAGACCCTGCCCATTAGGTCGGTCAACCTGCTATGTTATTACCTGGTCCATTGGGCCCGACCCAGCAGATAGTGGGGGCGGTTCGGCCTGATAGTCGCCATGTTGGCGGCTCAGTAACTCGGCCTGAGAGACCAGGAAGGTTCGGCTAGTGGCACCGCGGGGGACACTGCAGGTTGGATCGGGAGGCCGGTGGCTGGGAGGCCATCAGGTAGGCCGCACGGGGCATGGGCAAGCGGGCTGGTCACCGATAGGCCGCAGGTGCACCGACATGGAGCGGTTGATGGGCATGCCATGGTAGGGGCATCGGGCATCGCGTGAGGGCGCGCCTAGAGGCGCGCAGAGGTGCCCCAGCCAGCGCGGAAGGAAGATGGGGGTGGGGGTTAGGTAGGGTGGCAGGGCACCACAGGGTGCCGGCCGCATTGGCAGGGAATGGTGGGGGGCTCCGGGGGGCACCGAGAAGCACGAACAGGGCGTCATGGGCCAACGGCAGTACGGGTAGGCCGGCGACACGAGCAAGTCTATAGAGCTCTTGGGGGGAGCGGGATGCGTGCCGGCGGGGCATGAGAATCACGCCGATAAGGTGCTGGGGGCTGTTGGCAGGGCCGCAAAGCAGCTCGTGGGGAACTGGTCGGGTGCCGCACGGCCGGTGGTGGTAGGTCGGGTGCACCGGTGCGCAGTGGGACAGTGTGATTCATGGAGGCCGCATGTAGCGAGACCTTTGTCATTACCGCAACCATTGCCTCTTACTTCATCACCAAGCCATTGAACAGGAAAAAACAAAACAGGCGGAGGGTGTTAGGCCGTGTTAGTCATCCCACACCATCCATATCTAAGGGATGATAACATTTGGCTCACAGAGTGAAGAAGAATGTTCAACAATACATCCGCAATAAAACAATATAATTTTTTGAAAAAAGGAAGGATAATGGATATAATTTCAACAAGTATAAACCCCCTACCTTGTAATCAGTGTCGTTTGACGAAGTCCTGGGATGATGTCATCACTTCGTCAACGTTGGGACGAGGTGACGTTGTCTTTGGTGATGTTCTTTCTGGTTGGCGTCTCCCCTTCCTTTTCCTCGATTGAATATAGAATAAACAGACATCGATCTTCGGTGGAAGGAGCGTTCATCACATTCTTCGCTGGAAGAATGGTTCTTCATTGGGAGCCTTTTCTCTCCTTAGATCTCCACAAAATAAATGCCCCCAATGAGAATTATGCCAATGAAATAATAAAGGTTTTCTTAATATTTTAATGTTGGCATAAAAATTCAAAAAAAAAAGAATTAAAACTCAGCTCCACCAATTTAATTCTCATGTGGTGTCAGATTAATTGGGGAGGAAGTCAAGAGGCTCCCCCTAAATGTTTGGCAAAAATTAATTGGAGGATTTGAGGAGTTTCTCCCCATTTAATGGGGAGTTCAGGTGGTTTTTATCCTCCTCCATTAATAGGGGTCAGGTAGTCCCCACCCCTACAGTTTAATGGAGAGGTTATGCCTGGGTGGTCCCTGCCATAATTATCCTCCAAAGGGAGGTTATGTGTGGGTGGACCCAACCACCATAACCTTTCATGGGAGGTTATGGGTTGGTGGCCCCCACCACTAACCCCCACTTGGTGGTTTTAACTACCAACAATAAAAATAATGTTAACACTTTATTTTTAGACATCTAAATTAAAATCCCCAAAAACTATCTTCCATATATGATAGAACAAAACTACAGTGAAGGTCTCACTAAGAAATTATCGACGATGTGAGCTCAACGGTGCCCTCAGATTTCAATGCCAACCAACGGTTCAAGAGATATAAAATCCCAATCGTACATTTATTAAACGTACCTGAAAAAAGTTAAGAAAATTATTATTAGACACCCTCGGCGCGTGCCGGTTATGGATAGGCTCGTCCCAGGTGAAACATGCCCCAACCAACCCAATGATTCAATTAGAATTTCAATCTGACTCACCGTTTAGATGTTATGAATTTTACAATAAAATAATTTCCACTTTATTATTTTATTTGCGGCCAAAAACTAACTTTTTCTGCTGGCCATCGCCAGAAAAAGTTAGTATCTTCTTAAACAAAGAATTCCATCACAAGTTCAGTGGTGGTACCATATTTTTTATCAAAGCTACCATTTTTGAGTTATAAGCATTTTATATAAAAAATAATTTATTCAATTATTATATTTACGGTTATGACATTTTTGGGATTTTTCACAGGAGGCTTGCGCCGACTTAAATTAAGTCGCACCTAGGATAAATGCACCATCTTGAGCATAACTGTGCTAGTAGATTTCTGATCCAAGTAACCGTTTAAGAGTTATTATATTTTTAGGAAAAATTCTTACGCGCATTAATTTAAGCTTAACAGAACATTAGAAATTGATTTTGGGAACACATGTCATTGGAATCAGGCGCTGTTAAAAAATGTGAACTCCAAAAATTCCTATGTATTTAAAAAAAATTCCACTGGAATTCCAGTCTTTACATTGGTAACAAATCAATCTAGATTACTTAAGACCATTAAGGGACATGATATTATTATAGTGTCTTGTAATTTACAAATTTATCTTTCTCGATTATCCATGCAGTATGGAGTTCTTGCATGCAAAACTCAGGGTTTTGGGATCTTGGATAATACATGACTACTTTTTAATTGAGTTTTAAATTTCATAATGGTTTAGAATTTATTATTATTGTGGAATATACCTTTTTTAATTGAGAACAATTGTTAATGAAACATTTTGGGCACCCAACTGTGTCTTTTACACAAAAAATACTGATGAATTTGAGTGCAGTTGCGGATTTTATTACTACAGTTCCAGAAAATGGAATGGAAAAAATGTTTGATGACTGAGAAGAGAATCAGGAATCCAGTAGATGACTCTAAGAGACAAATGAGGACCCTACTATTTATATATCTATCAGCATATTTTTAATCTGTTGTTAATTCCATTGGTAGTAATTTATTTATATGAAATTTATTCTATATTAATATTTAGTCATATCACTCAGATTACTTATTATTTATTATTATTTTTTTATTTGTTCTAGGACATGATACTGATGTTATATTATACCAAAAAATGGACATAAATCCTCTCTACATGGTTGAAGCCACTTACTATGGGGTGGTTTGCATGAATCCAGGTGATACACCGGTCCAGACTCGTTGTTCTATGTTAAGAAATTACAAGGCATAAGATTATAAAGTACACAAAATACTTCTAAATATTTTTTCTCATGAGATTAAAAATATTAAAAATTCTTTAAGGGAGATATAGTACCCATAATGTCATTCATCTATACTCACATGTTCCATAAAAGTTCTATCATTAATCATATGACAATGAACACATGGATTGAATATGGATTTCATTCAACACATCATAAAGACACCATATAAATAATACTACATCCATTCATCACAATATAAAGATCCCATGTAAATAAAATTGGTTCCATTATATTTGAAAATTGAATAACATATGGAAAAACGTATTAATTAGTTAAATAATCATAATATGATATACATGATGAAAATGAATGGGAATACAATGATATTCAATAAAATTCTAGGAAAATACACTTCAATCAAGATAATAAATATGGTGGTTTTTACATATTAGAAATAAAGGGATTATGGTGAAGTTAATATTTTCCCTAATTAATAAATTTTTGTTATTTTGGTGATCAAATTTCAATAAAATAAATGTAATAAAAGATATTAAAAACAAATTCATTGGATGTATGTTATGACTATTCCCAGTGGATGGATATAAATGAAAAATCTAGTGATAGGTCATGTCATTAATAGAAAATATAATTACATAATTAATTTATAGAAATATATTGGATTGTAATTTTTTTTCAAATTATATTAATAAATCATAATAAATGTAAAAATACAAGGAATTAGACGATGAACTTCTTTTTGTAGTAATATAAATGTCATTTTAAAATAATTAGTATCCTTGATAATTTTAATTAATGTTAAATGAAATATTTTATAAGACCTAGAGAAAAATAATTTCACTTATAAATCATGAAAATATATATTTAATATTTCATATAAGGTTAAAAATGTGAACGAAAGATATGTTTAAAATGAAAACGTTAAAAAGAGATGCTTTTTAAACATTAAAAAAGACAAACCATTCGACAAAAAATGGTTCATTAAATTTTTTAAAGAATTTAATATAGTATTAAATGGAAGTAATCAATTATTCATGTATAGATAAGGGAATTATCAAAATTATCCAATGAATATGGACATTAATAAAGGATGTTCTGAACCAAAATTGAAGTGGTAGGTTTGGTTTCTAAAATACGGTTAGAAATAGCTAATGGGGAAAACGAAAGATAGAAAGGACAAGTAAAATAATAAAAATTATTATAGGAGAATAAAATCATACATGGATTACGTATAAAATTATAAAAATTCCATAAATGGATTATCTTTCAAAATAAACCTATATTTGGAAGTGATAGTTGTGAAAAAACACTCACTGTATGGCTAACGTAAGAATTAAAAGAGCATAATATAAAGATAATGAAATGGAAATTAAAATATTAGAAAATGGATAATATTTCATAAATGAAAGAAATACATATTAAATTACACTATATAAAAAAATAATGGTGATAAATATCAATATTGTGTCATGAAATTAAATTTTTGACAAAAAACCCATTTTAAACATAGAAACATTTAAGTCAATACTCATAGAAGGATTTTATTTCAAATGAAATATTTAATAACATGAATAATTAGAGGACCAGGATACAAAATATTAAAGGCGTAGTAAATACAAAATTTTAACAAAGTAATTGTGTATAATAAGAAATATTTTTCAATGAGTGTACATTTGAGACATGAAACACTAATTTTTTTTCGTCATTGTTAAATATGATTAAATGTCATTGAATGAGTTACTGAGTCCCACCAAGATAGATAAATGCCATTCGTGACAACCCCTTGCCCAAATATAAATTGATTGGGAATAAATAAATTCATTGATAAGGGAAAAATATAATTTGAGTCCATAGACTATGTACATGTATTCATGCACACAACCATCTCCAAGGAAAAGTGTAGATAAATAATAAAATATTCGAGAATAAAAATTATAACCATCCATGAAAGAACCTATATGAAAATTTAAAATATTTAGATAGTTTAATCCAATGGATAAAGTTAAAAAAATACCTGGATTACATGAAATGAACTCCCAACCTGAAATCAATTGAAATAAATAAAAGCTGAAGAGGGATCGACTCTTGATCTCAATTTCTAACCACTATACATAGTCAACGAACCCATATATTACTTATTTCCACCAATTTCATCGTCGAACTACAAATAGTATGAATATGAAACAAAAAATGAACTAAAATAACAATTAGGGGTGAGTATATACAAACCATGTGGTATTCCTCAAAATTCCACAAAGGGGGTAATAATAGGATACAAAAAAATCATCGTGACTCATAGGTAGAGGGAAACAAAATCCATAGATATATTCTAATAAATAAACACAACGGTTAGTGAAAGAGAATATATATATATATATCTAATATATTTATAATTAAACTACCTGAATCTAAATAATTATATATCTAATGTCCAGCATCGCCCACAACATCATCAGAATCAGTGTGGTGGGGCCCGCCATTTACTCTTACAATCAATAGAAGAGGTAAGAATAACCCGTGTAGAGGATCAAATTCTTACAAAAGCTCAAATATTTGAGTATAATAATTTATAGATAGAGTATTTTAACCTTATATTACAATGGGGTAGTACAGACTCAACATATTTAACGACTATGGGAATCCATTCCCTAGTGAAATATGGTATTACCATCCCAAAAATATCTCTTTTTATCAAACCATAATCATTTCCATCATCACACACCTCCTAAAGAATTATTATTATGGGAAAACGTCACATTTTTTCATTTTTTCAACAAAAATTCCACAATCACGATCTATTTAAAAAAACTCAGGATATGCTGCCCAAAGAACAAAATATGAGTCCTAATAAAAGGGTTAAAAAGTTCATATTTACAGGAATAAGTAAATGACATGTATGTAGGGTCACAAAATGTGCGACCTCTCCACATCACCTCTGCATGTTCTCCCATGGACACAGTTTGGGAGGCCATTCCATACTACAAGTCATGAAAAAGTGGTGCACGACATGTATCAACCCCTTATAGAATGTGCATACTTTTATACCATGGTAATGTACCTTGCATGTTCTCATATACATGGTCATGTTTAGGTAATCTAGTCTTTTCAATGTACATGGGATTTCCCATGTACTATGGGCATTCCCATATTCCTGACATTCTTATGCTTGTGTACCCCCACATTACACACTGGTTTGCTAGAATCAGGTCTCATGGCATGTGGTATTTCTACATGTTGGGTCATATTTATAAACGCAAAAAACTATAAAGTCCCGCAAATTTTCATACATAGACATTACATATTTGTAGTTGATTGTTAATTAAATAAAATATTTTTCCATTTCATAATCATTTTGTTTTAATGCATTTAGATATTTATACACATAAACATGAAAACCATAAGTGTCCTAAATTATCTCCCACTATGTTCTTCATAACTAGGACCATTATTAGATATATCATAAAAAACACCTTCCTTAATATCCATATGCAGGGAAACATAACAGAGGTTGAGATCAGATGGTCAATGAGGATAAATTATAGAGATAACAATATAAAATTATTTTATATGTATACTAACATTAGAATAACTTATATTATCCATAAACTACATATCCCTAATCATAAACATGAGTATTTTAATAAATGATAGATTCTTATAAGCCATGAATAATAATGGAATCAAGGAACATTATCCATTAGAGAATAAAATTTTTATATGACAATATGATTTGGAATATACACTAGTATAGAAAATATTATGTCAAGGCTAATGACCAATACATTCATAACATGTTTGGTTGGAGTAACCACCCATGTAACTAATTGTGGAATTAGAAAACCTCTGATGTACCCTATATTGAGAATAAGATAACATTTGGTGTACCATAATTGGGGATTTTGATAACCTCACATATAACCAATAAATTCGAGGGAGGTATTGTTCCCCCAATCACATAATCCATGAATTCTTGTTCAACATGACCATAATGAATTTATCATAACTTATCCCTTATAAATGAAATGGGTTTCATAACCATAAATTATTCATACTAATAAATTATACACATAGAGAATAGGGATGGTATTGTTGGATCGCATCCTGAATAAATCTTATGTAACCTTAAAGGATTCATCATAGATGAAAATTGTTTGGAAATATTCCATAGAATTATTCTTGAGTTAAATAACATTTAATTTTGTGAAATCACTGTTTAATGATGAAAGTTCATAAATTTTTTGAAATTTATTTTCTTTAAAAATTATATTTTAAAATTATATAAGAATATTCATAGAAAATAATGGTTAAGAATTTGTGAAATTGAAGTCATTTCATATGTATTAAGATAAATATTGCTATCAAATTTAAGTAAAATTAAAACAAGGCTTGTTTGAAAAAAGATAGAAATATTTCATTTAAATCATTTTTAAAATTTTAAAATGGGTAAAAATTTATTTTAAAAATAATAGTATAAAATGTTTTTTTGAATCATTGTTAGAAAATATTATCATGAATGAGAAAGGTTTTTTGATCAAAGAGCAACATAATTGTGATTTTCTTTAAAAAAACATCTCAATCATTATAAGTACCATATAATTGAGAAATGATAATATTAATTTAAAATTAAAATAATAAATAAATGATATAGAAAAAAAAGAGTTTCATGAGTGATAGATAATAATATTTTCTCATTGGAGGCATAATGATAAACAATCTTACTAAATAATGAGATTCTAACCCAAAATCATTACATCTTTTGTAACATTTTATCATAATAACTATGGAAGAATAACATTATATAAAAATTTTATGTTTTAAAATAATAATATTTAATATATAAAATGTCAAGGGGTGTTTTACAAACTTTACAAGATAAGGTATGTGCATAGCATAAGTAATGTCACAGAGAAGAAAAATTGAGATAAAAATCCACTCCCTTAAGTCTTATCTTCTGTTGTACAATTGGAAACATCTTGATTAATAAACATTGATTTATTATATATCTAATAATACACCATAATTATATATATATATAATACAATAAAATATTAACATTTACCTTTTATTACCCATTTGTTAATGACTCCAGGTCAATGTCACATTTTGGCTAATAACTGCTTTGTTTTTCTGGTATGATTTAGTTTTTTGTTATCATAAATTTATCATGGTTAAATAGTCTCATGAATGTAAAAAATTACATATATATAATATATATTTATTATATATGTATTTGACATAATTGGTAAATGTTGGAGATTGATAATGAAATACACCATTCATGGAGACAATATATTATACGAACGCATGGATGATATATCCATTTTTTCAATGGAATGAAATAAAGAAAGATAAATTATATGTTACCATTAATATATTATTATTATTTTCTATATTTCACATTTTTTCATTAAAAAATTCAATTTACCTACCATGTAAGTCATGATATAAATTAAATCAATTCGGGAGAAAGTATTCCACTGTACACACGACTGATTTTATTATATTACCATAGAATAAAAAGAATGAAGGTATAAATAATATAATATTTTGGTAATTATAATAGTTTTATAAATAAAATATATAAACATTTAATCCATAATTATATCTATCATTGATAGGTGGTGAAAGAAAATGAATATAATTAGTCCGTGAGGTGGTAGTCCACTGCACAAATAAATGATATTGTATCCCTTTTGATGGAATTAGAGATTATTGTAGATAATGAAAAAAAAATCCCACTACATTAAAGATAATTAAGTTATTATATTGTCATGGATTAATAATAATTTTTTGTGTTGTAGGAAGAAATAAAATAAAATGCTCAGTTAGGGACATTACCACTTCATTTGAAAACATTTTAGGTTTTCACTAAAAGAATTAATATGATGGATTTTTTTAACCAAAATAAGGATTATGTGATGTTAAAAGAGAATTAATGAATTTTTTTAGTTTGGTATTTTCCATCAAATGGGTTTCTATAGTGTTAAGTAGAGTGGATAGGGGGTGGCATTTAATAAGTGAGGTGACTGGAACACATGGAATTCTTGAAAAAAGATGTAGCCATATTTTTCTCAGTAGACACATGGATCCAAAATTGGTGATTATAAAATATTAATAGTTTTAAGGTCTCTATAAGGTTTTTTAAAATGTATTTTGGTATTTTTACCCCTTTTTTATTTTAACACTCATGAGACCTGTTTTAACCTTTACCATAATAATAGTTTTTTGATGTTTTTTAGTATTCATTATGGAAAAATTTTAATATTACCTTATTAGATAATATAATCTAAAATTATTTAAAATATATAATCAATGTATCAAAATTAAATTAACATAATTGGAATAATTTAATTTAAATTTAATCTCATAATCTAATGAAAATGTGATTTCCCAAAGATAAATGTTTAGAATCGTCAAAATGTTTTTATATCATAATTCAATGTAAAATTGAATTAATTGAACTAAATTTTATTAATAGATATATAATGGAGGTAATTTTTATTTTAAAATAATCTTTTAAAAAATTCCATATATATTATTTTATTGAGAACTATGATTTCAATAAAAAAATATTGTTTTTAACTATTTGCTGAAGAATTATTTATCTAAGAAAAATCCTAAGATCTCACACTAAGCTATTTTTTACATATTTATTTCAAAAATGATTCATATTTTATAAAATTTAAATTTATTAAAACTTTCAAAAATAAATATGATTATTCTATCATAAAAATAAATAAATTTTTTGGAAATAAAATATTTTCAAGCATATAAAGACTTTACAAATAGTTATGTTCTTATTTATAAATTTAATTAATTAATATAGGAAAATTATATTTAATTTCCAAAAAAATTTTCATACTATTAATACATTAATTTTTAGTAGCAATTTTATAAAATTAGTATTTAAATAATACTATTCATACTATATCATGGTAAATTAAAACTCATTATTTCATGTAATGCAAGCTATTGATGAAATTAATTAATTTCAAAAAATGTATTTCATAAAATATCAAGATGTTATATTATAACACAATTAAAATGAATTTGTCACCAGAGATTCATGAACTTAATAAAAACAATGAGGACACATATACATCATTAAATCCTCAGGTTCCCACATTGATTAATGAAATTAGTTGTTACTTTATAATACATTTACTGGGTGAGTGGTCTTGTTTCATGTAACATTCCTTATTAGATTTAGAGTTCATGAAATTGTTTCTATATAATAATTATCTTTCTGCAGTGGTATGACCACTATGATTTGTACATGTGAAGGTTTTCTTATAAATATCATTAAGAAATATACCTGGATTAAAAATTAATGTTGACAGTGGATTAGTATAAGTGCCAACTAATAAACTACAATCCCAAAATAATAAAAAATTTCAATTGGAATGATATATAGGCAAAATATTTCCCATCATTACAAATATCATGACCATATTCCAGGGTATTTGTTTTTTTACAAAACCTTGTCACCATCTTTAAATTCCAAATAACCCTGATGATTTTCAACAAAACATTATTTGAACATTAGGCTTCCCTTTTGTGATGTAGAATAGATTTGACCAACTCTATAATTTATTCAACTGTATATGTTCCTAATATATTTATTTATCATAACTAATTAATTTAAATTGAATTTATAAACTTCATTCAGTTGAGGGATTCATAAGGATTCTTCTAAATCTTTGAGTGAAAAATATTATTGTATTAATGATCAACTAGGGGAAACTGTTGATCTGACCGACTATTATAATATATAGAATATGTTCTCAACATATCATCTATGGTTTGAATAGATCTCTTAGACAGAACATCTATTTGAGGATTATATGAATCACTAAAAATTGACCTTATATCAAGATCATTATGAATAATTTTCCATAACATCATGGTAATAATATGATCTCGATGAGATAAAATTGAATGTGGCACTCTATGTATCCTTAATATTATATTAGTGTATATCATGTAAATATGGTACTAAGATAAATATTCTTTGATAGTAATTAAGTGTGTTGACATTTCAAGGTTATTAACTACCACCCATATAGCATATTTCTTTCATAATTGTTTGGGTGTCCAATGCTGAGATGCATGGTGAAGTTTCATAATTTCCATTGTAGTTTTTGTAATGGTTGATCAATCCCCAATGAATTTTTCTACAAATACGTAACATATTGACATACCATGAACTGAGATAAAAACTCTATAATATTTCCCATTATTCCATCCCACCAGAATTACTTCTTCAAATCTCTATATATATTTATATTTCTAGGATTAATAGATAAAGAATAGATACAATCCTCCTAAAATAAATCCATCATCAAATACAGTATGGATGGGGAAAAAATGGTTCTAGATCCATATCATTACATTATGTTCATGGTTAAATATAGGATCATTTCTCAAATTCTTTTATACCTATATATGTTACAACTCTGACACTTTAATTATTACATAAGTAGATGGTTGGACATTCTACTTAGAAAGATAATATTATTTAAATTTCTTTAGTATTTCCCGATCCATAATTTTGAAATATATAAATATTGGAAATTTTGTGATCCTCAACATGGCTAAGCCTGCATGATTGTTTTTTCTCAAAACATAGGCGGCCTTTTTCTCTTTCCCAAGGTAGTAATGTACTGAGTAGTTATTGACATTAATTTAGTCCATCAGTCTTGTATGGAATATATTCAAATCTTTATGTGTGAATATTATTACGAATATATATTAAATTATATATAAATTAAATCAATTTTTGTTTAATACTAAAATAATTATGAAAATATAATCACATGGAACGTATTAGTTTAGTTCCTTTGGAATCATGGAAACATAAACACAAGTATATAGGCGAGTTACATTATCTCCCACATGCTTCTTCAATACTATTAATCTTATTTTACACATCATACATAATAAATATCGTCATAACCGGGGGAAGGAAACAAAAAAATGGGGGAGGTTAGATGCTGAGTAAGGGTAAAAAAATGGAGAAATTTATCCAAAAACCTTAAAATTGGGGAATGAGAATGTGATAATAACATTACAATATCATACCCTTCAAATAAAACATCATAAAAATGAATAATGGAATTAATCATGGAATTTTCTAAGAAATGAATGAAATGTAAATAAAGAGCTTAATCCATGAAATCATGACATAGGAATAAGTAATGGAATTGTGGAATACATACACATATTATAACATTTCCTATATGTAAAGACACATTCCTAGAACTTATCAATGAACATTATGGGAACTACACCAACTTGGTGGGACACACCACCATCCCCACCTATAGTCCCATACATTTAAGGGATCTGGTTTCTCTATCATCCCATTGGGGATCGGTTTCACTATATTCAAAAAGTGGGCCATGTTTCCCTGTCTTCTATCATCATTATGACAACACCTACTTGGAAGGACACACCACCATCCTCAGTTCCATTTCTTTCTTTATAAGGGATTGGGTTTCCTTATTTTCTTATAGTGGATCAGGATTCTCCTTATTCCAAAAGTAGATAAATCCCATCCACTTGATTCCCATCATTATATTCAAAGATATAAATTTTCACCCATTTCATTGGATGAAGATATAGGACTCCCCCATCTCATACTAAAATAATTCATACATGTTGCACAAGATATGAAAACATTTATTATATCACGAATCATAGAAAGATATGGGTTTTAAAATATTATTATCCTAATCCCATTAATTTAAATTGGTGTCATAAACATATAATCATATTTTAATATGTGAAAAAATAAATATTTCATAATATTTTCATCAATCCATAATCAGTAAAAAGAATCGTGTTTCACAAGCATAAAATTGTGGAAGAGGAGTAGGTTTCATAAACATCATGCGATCAAAAAATGAACCATCCAGAGATATAATATTAATGGAACATTTTTATATTGTCCCAGAATGGCATGAGTAACACCAAAAAATGTCATATTAGATTCTAAAAAATGTAAAAATTCATTTTAATAACATTTTTTGAGAAAGATATCCTTTCATCATTGAAAAATTATTTTAAAAAAATAAAATCATTTGGAAATGATTTTTCTAAAAAAAATAGGAAATATTTTAAAGGAATATTTACATAAATTTTGGAATACTTTTTTTTGAAACCAAATATAGAGATCATGAAAATTTATTCAACACTATTTACCCTAAAAACCTATGAATGATTATGAAAATTTTTTAAAACCTGTTTCATTGAATATACTTTAAAAACGTATAAGGTAGTTGTTAAAATTTTCAAAATTGTTTTTACACACAAAAAATGATTGATACCCATTTCCATTAGAAATAATATTCATAAATATATTCTAAAAAATTATGCTTTTAAACATGAAAAAAAATAAATGATATGACAATGGGTAAATCTGGACATGTCGTGCGAGGTAAAGAGAACGTTTTTTTTGTATGGTAAAAAGGTTTTAAAAATGCCTTGTCTGTAAAGAAACAATAATATTCCATTGAATTAATTTGTAAAAGAAAAAAGGTATAATTTTTTTAATAAAACAATTTTCAATGGTTAAGAATATTTTTTAAAACCTTTTTAGAAATATGATTTTTTAAGAACATAGATTTCCAACCAAAAATAAATGTAATGCCAGACTGTCATAAAAAGCACATTCATGATTGTATTATATACGAATGTGTGAAAAATTTGTAACATTACCTAGATGTAATATGAATATATATTTTTTCAGATAATTCATGATATATCTTGAGATATTAATGATAATATTTCATCAATGGGAATACAATAAAAAACAATATTGATAAATGATGAGATTATAACAGTAACTTGTTACCACATTGGTAACATTGAATCATAATATAATAGAAATAATAATATTAAATGAATCTAAAATATCATATAAATATTTATATATTAATGATATAACTTTTAAAAGGATTTATATACACCTCATATTTAAATATAGGGTCATGACTGGGCATGTGTATCAAAGATGGAAAATTATGAAAAAAAGTACTATAGCGATTTGGTAAATTTTGAAACATAAATCCCATCAATGAAAGATAATAAAATGGATATCTAAGTACATATATATTTTATTATATGATAAATATAATACACTAATGGTTATTATATAAACGACATAAAATACGTTAGTGGTGAATAAAGCATGAATCTCAAGGAAATAAAAAGTGAGATGAAATTCATTACCTTGTGTCTCGACTCTCGTAACACTTATTCAATCCTACTATATAATTATTATGAGTATATTTTGAATATATTTTATAAACATATTATTATACACAATATCATATATGGTTTTATTATTACATTATATTACCTACTAATTAACAATTCCTTGTTAAGGTTTCATTTTGGGTAATATTTTCTTTTTTTTTTTCACGTGTCTTAATTTGTTGTATCATTTTTCCTTAGAGTTATATCATAGTTTACAGAATGTAAAAAATAGTATAAATATCATTTATACTAATTATATTTGTATTATAATAATATATATAATATATTAATATGAAATGGAAAACACTATTCAGGGAGATGGTAGGCTGTACGTATGCATGAACACTGTTTCTATTTAATTATCACTTAGAAAAGAAGTGTGTAAACAAAATATTTGTTTATATATATACATATATCATTAATCTAATAAAATTATTGTATCATATATATCATATATTTTTTATAATACCATCCTTAAAACTACCCATGTAATGTGTTAACGAACTACATCTTTTGAGAGGTGGTAAAAGAAGAATAAACAATCATCATTTTATGATGTTGTAGTTTCACACACATAAAAACAGAATGTTTTTTACCCATAATATGGATTTTTATGTAAGTGTAGGTAAAAAAAATATTAAAAAAATTAATTATATATAATATTCTTTATATTAATGTAATAACGATAATTGATATGGTGGAGAAGGAAAAGAAAAAAATTGATCATGAGGGAGGGTGTTAACTCATAGTTAGGAAAATCCTTTTTCTCGGCATGGAAGGGATTCCTTTTATGGATTTCATCAAAATGATAGGATTTATGGATTAATTTATAGATTTTGGGATGTTTATTTGTTAGATATTGGCAGAAACTAAAAGGTCTACTATGTTTGAAAATGTTGGAAAGGAGGTGGCCATTTACTAGGAATAGAATAGATAGACTTGTATTTTTTTAAAACAAGATAAGTGTACCCATGGATTTACCTAGGAAATTTCATAAAAATAAAAATAAAAATATTCTTAATCGATGTTTTAGTGCTGATAAATGTACATAAAATTGGTGTTTGACCAATATAGAGATCATATAACCCTTTAAGATTGAGGTTTAGTCATTGATTAAAGTTTTCTTTAATCGGTGTAATTATTTTTAATTACATTCACTAATATTTTTGGTCAAAAACAATATTTATATTTTTATGAATTATAAATTATTTTTATTCCATATATTTAATCCATTTTATAAATTAATATAATATAATTTTCATAAATTTAATTAAATTTAATCCCATAGACAATATGGGAAATAAATTTAAATTAAATACCTCTAATGGTTTCTTATGTTTTCATAGTCAATTTCAAAGTGAAATTGATTATAATGAAATAAATGGGATTATTTTAAAAATTATTTTTATTAGTTTAATTTAAATCAAAATTAAAATATAATTTATCATTATAAATAAATTAGAAAAAAAGGAGTTTTTGAGTTAAAAGGTTTTTTCAATATTCATAAAGAAAAAAAATCAAAGAAAAAACGAAAAATTGACCCCATGATAGTTTTATGCTTTTATTTCTAATCTAATTTATATTTTGACATGTAAAATTCATAAAAAGATCCAAAAAATGGACTTAAAACATGTTCACTATTAAATGGTGGTAAAATTCTCCTTTCAAAAAATATAGTATTTTATATATAAAATTAGGTTTGTCCTTATGATATGCCAATAAACTATGTTTTATGAATGTCACAAATATACATTCTAAAATATAACATATATATTACATTAATATCTACCAAAAATTGTAATTTATTTAATTTGTTTTGCTAAAATAGTTTTTATGGGCATAATAGTATTCTCTTTTATATTTAATCAGTTTTCATATTGCTTTCTAATTTTTTGTGACCAATGAATTAATTTGATATGTTTCTAAACAATATGTTTTAATAAGTTTGTTTACCCTTTTCATAAGAACAAATTTAATAGATATGAGAACAAAGGTGGAAAATTAAAACATGGACACATAAGATAAATCTAACTGTTATGTTTTGACTGAGTGTGATAGATAACACTATTAAGAGAAATATTTTAGTAAAAAACCCTAAATCATCAATGAACTGAAGGGAAATAAGGTTCATCAAAAAAGAAAATACTAAGATATCATTTTTAGTATCAATAACCAAATTTAAATGAAATTTTATAGAAAGATATGAATAATTGATTTAATTCCATTACATATGCACAATTTCACCATATGGTTGTGACATAATCAATTATCACTTTAACCCTTACTATAGAAAATAATTGAGAATATCTTATTACTAATGAACTAATAGACCAAGAGATCCATCATATATAATCCATACTTTCTTTTTCTATAATCAACAAAAAAAAAATTGAAATATTTTATCAAATATACACGAATCCTGTTGTGGTGAGATAATACATTAATCTCAAAAAATTGATCCATTGATGAAAATAAAATTTCTTTAAATGGTATACATTACTACACATCTAAAAGATGAACATCCAAAACTATAGTAATAAGTTAATGAAATCATATTAACATTCATCCTCAATATATGAAATATTATATCTTGGTTGTCACATTCCAAACATGTAAATACCCTCATCTTATATACACTGGAATAACTGTAAAAAACTAAATTACTATAAATCCAATTGGAAAACATTTATGCTTCCTTATTCCTATGATTATTTGATATATTCATCAAATCCAAGAAGTTTTAAAATTCATCCATGATGATATTTAAAAAAAAATTCAAAAAAATACACAATTTGTTCAATGATGAATAGTACCACCCAAATAACATATTCATACTCACCAAATATTTATCCAAACAACATTATATCAACATCTGGAATTATATAAAGTCTACCATCCCTTTATAAAAAAATAAAACATCCATGAAATCTACTTTATATACCATCATCACAATTCCACATGTAATTTTCAATACATAATGAAAACATATAAAAAAATAAATATATATTTCATGATTCTTATGAAATAATATTTGAATTAGAAAATAAAAAAATCCATTAATCCAAAATTATTCTTAAAATATTACTTGGGATTCATAAAACTATTCATTAAAACCTCAATTATTGAATATTAAATCTGACTAATATCTTAAGGGTACTCAACCAAAATCTAATTAATATTCTTATGTTTAGTAAAAACAATACTGGAATAACATCACATACATTTCACATGCCATTTTCGGTCTATTTATCTTCAGAAGTAAAACCAATACTCAGAGAACCTTCCAGATCTCCATTATGAGATTTCCACTTAGGTGGTAAATTTTAATAATACTAATTATTTCAACATCTGAAACATTCAATGATTTCCATGTTTTTTCTATTTTTCTTCATTGAAAAAAACCATAAAGAACATGGTGATAATTATTAATCATCAAATAAAACCACATAATCATGAAAAATGTCTCATCAGATTTCAAAATAATGACACGTACATTTTAATCAAAAGAACCTTATTCTTATCCTAGGATAGTCATAGTAATATTCTATTGAAATACTTCATGATAGGTTATAAAGATTTTGTGCATTTCCAAATCATATCCCTTTATACACTCCACCATCCACAGTTTCATTCAATTCCATAAAGGGTTCGAGTTTCCCCAACTTCCCCTAGTGGTATGGTTTTCTAATCTTAAAATATTAGCAAATGTACAGTGACTTAATTCTAATCATAATTTCAAGATATATAAATCATTATCCAATTAATTGGTGGGAGATATAGATCCCACCCATCTCATAATATATTCATTCTTACATATTACATAAGATAAAAGAACATTCATTATATCATACCCAATAAGAGGAGATGGGTTTTAATAAACATCTTATTATAATCCTCGGAAATTTAATGGGTTTGATGTCACATATTATCCTTTGGAGAAGGATAATTTTCATAATCATTTCACTAAATCCTAAACCATAAAATAAGATGTTTTCACAATCAAAAAACATGTGGAAGAATAATGAGTTTCATAAACATGATTCCATAAAAAATTAACATTGAAAGAAAAAATATTAATTATACCTTTAGATTATTTTACAAAAAGGCACTATTAACATCAAACAATTTCTTCTTTGATGAAAAATAATTTTGAAATATTGTTTCAAAAATGTTCTTGAGGAAAATCACCCTTTAATATTTGAAAGAAGTGTTTTAAAACAGAAAACATTTTGAAAACCATTTTAATGAAAATAAACATGAATGATTATAAAGTAATATTTGAAAAAAAAATCGAATCATTTTTCTTTGAATATATATAAAAAGATCATGAAAACATTTGGAAAACATTATTCATGAAAACATAAAAAAGAATCATGAAATTTTTTTGAAAAACATTTTAGTGAAAATATATGAAAAACTTATAATTATGGCATGAATTTTTTGAAAATATATTATCAAATTGAAAATATTTTTCAGAAGCACTTTTCTTAAAAATCACATTTAAATTTTTTCTCATAAAAATTAACCATTAAAAAATAAAACGGAACCTTCAATTAAATGATGACTTGTAATTTTGTACTTGATGTTTGAGGAAAAAAAATAATAATTCATTTTGTACGGTAAAAATGATATTAAATTTCATTGTCCATAAATAGAAATGAATATTCCTTTAAAAATATTCTATAAAAGAAAAAATTGATAAATATTATTTAAAAAAACATTTTGGAAGGTAAAAATCAATTTTGATAACTTTTTTTAAAACATCTATTTCTATATACATTCTAAAATAAGGTTTTTTACCAACATGTGTCACTCTCTCCATCAGCCACACCACCCAAAACCCTATTTCCCTCTTTCACACATCCTCATAGGCCCGATCTTTTCCCCACACCTCTGCCCCGTGAATTATAATCCCTCCATAGCTAGGGTTTCCCCCACCTTCCCCTACCTCCTTCCCTCCGATTCCCACTATCTTCTAGTGATACCTCTCCCATTAGCTCCCACATACCCAATGATCTCCCCACACCCCACTCGTGTTTCCAATCATCATTGTCTGCTTTGCTTAAATACTCTTCGCCTTCTCCGCCTGCTGAGCCTGCTCCGCCACCAGCTCATCCACCTCACGATACTTCAGGCTTTGACCACATCACCTCCTGCTCCGATGTTGTACTATAAAGGATTCAATCGACGGAGACCGGTCTTCCCTCCCAGATGATGTTCCCTCTTCCGATCCTATTTTCTGTTTCAAGGTAGCGGCCTGTTTCGACAAATAACTTTGACACACTACCTCTTTTCTACCACAACTTTCACAACGCCATTTAGTGAGCGGTGTGCTATGTACTCTTATCTACATATCACAGTTTCGACCTACCTACTGGCTTCAATGAATGTCAACGAAACAAAACTCAGCCTCTTTACTCCTCCTTCCATTTTGCTTCATCCAGGTATAGATTCTCTATATACGAGCTCCTTTTGTTGAACAGATGTTTAGATTACTCCATTCTACAATACGATGTCTGAATGAAATATTTCAGTAGTTATTTTCACGTGTATATTGGTCTCATTTCACACATGAGTAAGAAAATTAAACCCATGTATGGGTACCTCTTACTACATTACATTATATTCATATTTCATTTTTTCTTGTATATTTTCAGTCTAATTTATAACTATTTATTTGGTGGTGCTATGACTGTGGTTCATTGCAATACCAGGACAATGCTTTGTGAGGTTTACAGAATATTTACTCCCATTCTTGCTTCTGAATTCACTGTATAAATATTCCTCGATAACCATATGAGGTATTCATTGTAACTGTTCTTGATATTTGTGTATTTGGTTCATTATTTTTAATGTAATTAACTTTCCACATCTTTATTAAGGGTACCTTTTATTGGATAATTTGACATTCAATTTGTAGATTTGATTTTCTATTTTCTGTGCAATCATTATATGTTTCTTTGATGTCGGTATAAGGGTGGTTCATTGAAATCAAAGTACAGTTGTTATTCAGTTTTATATAATATTTAGTTGCAATTCCATCTGACATCACTGCATATATATTCGTCAATATAATTTATAGGTATTCATTCAAATAGAATTGCAGATGTGTTCCCATATAGCATTGTTTTTACTTGAATATTCTATTTTCAAATGATTCATTTCTGTATACTATATAAATTCGTTAATGTAGGTATAAGTTTTGTTTAGTAAAATTAAAGGACAGTTCATATCAATGGGTACCTCATACTACATTATGTGACATTCAATAATGAGATTTCATTGTATTTGTGTGTGTATGTAATGTATATATGTTTCATTGATATTAGTATAACTGTGGTTCATTACAATCAAAGTACAATGCTTATTCAGGTTTAGAGATTACATAGTTGCAATTCCATCCATCTTCACTGCATAAAGTTTCCTCAATATCCATCCAAGTTATTAATTCAAACAATTTTGCAGATGTGTTCGCATACTTCATTCTTTTTATTTGAATATACCTCTTTTTGAATATGTTGTTTTCAAATGTTTCATTTCTGGGAAATCCATGTTTTCATGCTACACAATTTTCTTCATACTCAACGTTGCTCATGATGGAGCAGGATAATGCCTCACATTTTTTTAATACGCTATAGGTTTCTGATGCTGACTGTTTATGCTGGAAGTGTTGAATGTTTTTATGCAGAATGATGATCTTGGGAGTTTTGTTTATTTGATGATATCATGTTGCGATAATGATAAGAATTTTATTTAAAGGGACATGTTTTGATATGTTTACATGAGTTGTATGAACCTTGAGCTCTTTGTATGCCCATTCTACTGCCTATTTGAAGCAGTTTTTTCCCAGAAGTTGCATGGTGGGTTGAACCATTGTATAGAAAGTGGTGATAAGGGTCTGCAATTTATTTATGAAATTAATTATTCTTATGTTACTACTGAATTTATCATCCTGTTGTTTGAAAAGGCAGGGGTGGCTGGTAAAGGGGTAGGATGTGCATATACACATTGTGCATTATTCCTATATCTGATGCAAATAGTTATGCCTTCTTCCAATGTTCCTGGGATGTCTACAGGTAAATGTTTTTTATGATATTCTTTTATTTTTACCATATAATTTTTAATATAAATACTTTTTTTGATGGTACAGTAGTTACAGATATGATATTGATATTGGGAAGATGGAGCGGGGTTGTCACATCCATGAATGTGGGTATATCTGTTTATGTTGATGTAGAATTAGTAGCAGGTATTCTTACTGCTTCTAAATTTTTTAATATTTAAACAAATTTTTTCTTTTTCTGCATATACTTTCCAATTAACATATTCAATGATAAATAAAACATGCTAAACATGTTTGGAAAGCCCAGGTTTTCCATTTTTTAATCAGTTTCATGATATTTTATTTCTTTATAAATTGATAACTATACATGTTTTTCTTTATTCATTTTGTAGATTTGAAAGGTGTTCACTAATTAATGTCGTGTGTTTTCCCCATTCTCGAAATTTCATGGAATCGATGTCCTATTTTTTTACAAATGGATCATTTCAATATATTATATTTCAGTATTTTTGTTTGACATGCCATCATAAATGATATTCATAGACTAAGTTGTTTCCAAATTACTAGGCTTACAAGTTAATTTATCAGACTGACTTTTTTCACTTAAAACATCTTTCTTCATATGTAAATATAACACCATCTCTTTTTGTTGAAAAATTAGTTCCCTTTATGTATTATAATTAATCTTATGCACATCTCATACTTATTATAAGAACAACTCTTCATGTTCATTATTAACATTGAAATATAGTAATGTCTTCAAAAAAACAATCATTGAACCATTTTTTCTTAAAAACATATAAACAATTAAGATTGAAATAGTTCTCATTTTCTAAATAACCTCCTCTCATTATATTACTGCTCCCTTTATGCATTTTTTCATGTATTATCTGCGTAGTTATATGTTTAGAGAATTCATTTGAAGCTAACATTCGACTAGCTGAGTATTGATTGATTAGTGTAATTCCTCAGGTTTCCTCAGTTGTTTATTTCTAATTTGATTAAAATTGATTCCATGGAGTGAGAATTCATGGTTATTGATTCAGGTTTGTATCTATCCAGAATAACTTCACATATCCACATGTATCAGTTCATTTTTTTCATTTCCTACTTAGTTTTTACTTCTGACATGTTGTTTGTTGAATGTTATATTACTTTTTGTTGCATGAAAGGGAATAAAAAAAGTATAGCAGCTGTTATGGAGTTACATATTCAATTGCAGGAGCAAATTTTGAAGATATACCAAAAAGTATTGGAGTTGATGCTTTTTATGTATTCATTATTTCTTCTTTCCATTGGTGTTTTTTTACCTATATAAGTCTATGTTCGCTGAACTATTTTATGCTTATTTATAATTCTAGCTGGGAATGTGTTTTACTGTCATCACTAAACGATGTTGGGTTACAATTATGGGATTCTAAGGATGTTTGTCTCCCTAAAGGTATGTCTCACTACTTCAAATGTCATGGGACCCATATGATAATGGAAAATTTGTTTTGGTTTCTATTTTCAGGGGTTATGTTTACTTGATCCATGTATTTTCAAAATTCATTCATTTATTTATTTCTGTTGGATCATTCAACCACAATTTGGATCATCCACGATATTTTCTTGAATGTATGTTTCATTAATCTGAAAAGATGTATGACAACTGTTATGGGGAAAGATTATATTAATTCTTGAGTACCATATTGATTTCCCATATTCTTATTTATGTATTTATCTTAATGTGTGTCTATTTGATGTAACAAATTTCAATGTTTCAAACCATCATCGTTCAACTGAACATAACAGCTATAAAGTGGTTTTGTCATTGATAATTACAATTAAATCAGTATCTTTATTGACAACTTAGAACACAATTATTTAACTATCTATTAATACAAATTTTCATTGTAAGAAAAAAGTAACAAAACATTTCAGTTTCATTAATTACTATACATGAACATTAAACCGGTGGGTCTTCATAGTGACTTATCATAACCCGACATTTCTCTCTCACCTTATACAGGTCTGCACATATATAATTATACAGAGTGATTAAATTAATTTGTAATTTTATTAACATTTTTTGGCAATATTATGGACCACAAATTTATGTTTTTAATATATTCAGTATATTGAATATTCATGCCGGGGTTCGATCCTTCTTACAAGGTGACATGGTGTACATAAACTCGATATTGGAGAATAAAAACGTCATGGAACACTTGAGAAAGGGTACATTTTCAAGCATTGGGTCATTATATTTGTTTCAGTTAATAGATCCTTTTAATTGTATTAAATATGATATGTGATCCATTTTTTAGACTACATATACTCTCATTGAGCATTGTATGTATTTAATTTGATTAGTGAATAATTTTTTAAACCTTTAAAACATGTATTGAATTTGAGAAGTGAATCATGATTTTTTATTGAGCAGCTGGTCATTTATTAGAGCATTAACTAAATATGTTAATTTCTATTTCCCACATGCTTATTTAGGAAATCCTTGGTGATAATTTAGTATTTCTTATGGGGAAAGATGGTGTTGATGCTACAGTCTAGATTCTAACTGAAGATACTCAAAATAGTGGAACAACTTCTTCTGATGCATTTGTCATCGAATTTACAGAATTCTATAATTATTTTGATAGTTCCACTCTTAAAATATACTATCATACTTTGAGCATAGTATTGTTTCAACTCCTCCAAATTTTTGATAATTATGCTGGACATGTTTTAGTGATGATAGGAAAATTTTTCATATTTTGAGGCATATATGATGTCATGCATCATTGTACAGATATTGTACAAAATAAGTTCAATAGTCCAATAAAGTCGAGTTGTACTCCATCAATTAGCTATATCATTGCATTGTTATCTCATGATATATTTCTTGAATAATGATGGATTTTTCTCTTATAGATTGAAGTTTATGAAAAATTATGAATGTTGACGTCTACATGGTTTGAGTTTCTATTATTAGATATGGGTGAGACGTAATGGTGATGGAGATTTGTGCCATTTTTTTAGCGTAGTGTTTTGAATAAATAACATTGGATCTGGATAGATCTTTTATTATTTTATTAAATAAAGTGTTACCTGTTGGAGCATCAAAATCCACTATTGGATTTTGAAAATGTTGAAATTTTTGTTTGATGATGAAGACAGATGGGATGAGTTGCAGCATGTGTAAAACACAACTCTAATTTCTCCTGGACGTTATCATCTGTAGACAGGGTATTATACTGAATACACCATAGAATAAAAAATAATTTTACAGGAAACTCTTCTCACCATAAGAACTCTCCCCATAGATCATGAGAATTAGTCACAACCATGATAATATGAACTTCCCTACAATTGAAAATACCTGAATCAGAACCAGTGAAAATAGAACAATCTATATCATTATTCAGAACAATATTTTAAAATATGATCCTCTGATTCTCATCTAGAGATTTATGAATAAGTATGGGATAGGTGTAGGCATCCCTAAAATAAAATCTATGGGTGTTACTATAGGGGAATCTGATATAAATCCTTTACCAGTTGTAGAACCAATAGATGATATCACCCTTACCAACTAAAGATCTTCCATAATGGATTTTTTTTATTCATTCGTTCTCATATATAAACTTAATGGGATTTGTTCATTTATCAGGATTTCATTGTTTCGATTTTGTTGATTTGAGGATATGGGTTTGAATCAAATAACATTTTTAGGAATGGTAATGTGATGGTTCAAAAAAAGTTGCATCTTGGAAATCCAAAACATCTTTCTATTGAAAAACATGTTTACGATTTCGGCAATCTATAAGCTGTAGATTCTAAACATTTTATCATTTTCTGACAAACAGAATTGTAGCATCATCTGCTAAATATTTTAATTTTTTACAATCACGTGTATCATGTAATCTGTACATTTTTTGAACATGTTTTATCTCATAGTTTATTGAAGACTACAGTTCATGTAATCCATATAATGTTTAAATCCCTATTTTTCAGTTGGATGATCATATACTTGCAATACTTGTAACAAACAATTATGACATAAAGCATCAATTGTTTATGTTTTGTTGCAGGGTAATCTATATCCTGGTGGAATCGATTATGGTTGACCATGTTGCTGGGGTCGTGTTTGGTGACCTTTTTTTTCAAAAGTGGATGAATTAGTTGGTGGCCTTGATTATACTATTCACTAAATCATTTTTGAAGCAACATTCAGATCTTTAAGATTGAGATATCAGTTCCACAACTTGCAGCCATGGATGGTGGACCTAAATCATTTTGTGGAATGATTATTCAAACCCCCTACGTTCTTAATGTTGGGCTTGAAGTTGTAAAACTTTATAAAATGGATGTTGAATCAAACAAATTGTTGGTTTCCATTTATTCCAAATTATTCCCAAGGTACCCTCTTCTCTATTTCTATAATTGAACTCTTTAACCTTAAATTTACATATATTTGATTTAACCACCAGTAGATACTATTCTATTGAAGTGAAATAGTCTGTTAAAACACTACTTATCATTGAAGTTGATTTTGTGGAAATTAGTTCATGAATTCATGGAGGTACATTAATTTTTATTGACAATACTATTTTCATAAAGTGTATACATTGTTTTCGGGAGAAATAATTGGCGGAATACCCATGGAGAGTCCATGCCTTTGCGCATTGAGCCTATGAAGTATCGACATGGAGGTCTCACTACAATTTATTTCTCCTATGATGAGGTTCATTCCCTTCTCTCTTTTCTCGACCCTATGAGAAAACTAACATTTACATGTATTCTCTTTTTAGTTAGAATTGTTACAGTTGTCTAAACTTAACTTTGTTTAGAATCTCTTGCTATGGAATAATTTATTTCTCACAATGGTTTCCAAATTAGAAGAATTTATCTTTTTTGTTGTCTGTTGGATTTAGCATGTTCGTGGGTGAATTCGAGCCGATGTTTGCGACCACGAAATCCATTGTATGAGTGCTACTTTCTGGCCAAATATTCAATATGTATGAACCATTCATCAATTTTATTTCTTATTACGTATATATTTTAGATGATTCTCGGATAGATAGAATTGATCAAAATAATCTATAATTTCCACCATCATAGATTCAAAATACACCATAGGCTCATAAATATTCATGGAGAAGAACTCATGAGTTATTCATATTATTTATTTATTATACTGTATAGATTTGTTTTCATGGATGATACCATGATTGCAGTACCAACTAATAATCTAATAATTGGAATATTTTGGTATTCTTCTAGACATAACAACACATATATATATATTACTAATGTTAAAATATCCTATGAAATTAAATCAAGGGAGTGTGATAATATTTTGTTTCAAAAAGTGAAATTTATTTACGATGATTAGGTTAAAAAGATGAACTATCAATTACATTATCTTTTAAATCCACCACACTGAATACAACCAAGTTTCCTACTAATCCTCATCCCAACATCTTCACAAGCCCATCCAATCCAGTCAAAATCTAGATACCTTAAAACTCTCTACGTTTCCTTCCATCATTTATCGCAATATCACCTCTTGCCTCTACCTCTGCCCTCACCTCCACCTTCAGTTTCATCCATGTCTCCTATCTCTACCTCTTCCATTCCATCTTGTAGTATTTCTATCACAATTAGTCTTTACTTCATTTCCTTCAATAACATGTAACGTAATAACTTCATTATCATCGTTTTATTCTAAACATTATATGAAATAAAATGATAGTTCAATTTATTTTAATGACACAAAACCAAATGATTTGAATGAAAATTGAATAGTCTCGTGCATTTGCATGGGCAAAGTACTAGTTTTTTTAAAAGAACACATATTTCAGTTCGAAAAGAGTGTTAATGTTGGAATTTTATAAACACAAATTCATTATCACCTTATATACCAAGAGTGGATAAATTATACCATTAATTATATATATAATGAATAATTTTAGTATAATAAAATCCATGTTATTCCTAAGATATTAATCCTATGATATTATCAATGGAATCATAATCGTAAACAATCTTGATAGAAGATGAGATTGTAGTAATTAGTCATTAGATATTTTATAACATTGAATCATAATAAAATGGAAAGGATAAAATAAAATTAATCCTAAATAAAAAAAATAGATTCTTGATATATTTTTTCAAAGGTATTAATAAGGCCTCATATAAGAATATAAGTGCATAATATGGCATGTGTCTTAATGAAGAAAAATTGTGACAAAAATCACATTACTAATTTGGTAAACATTGAAACATAAACCCCATGAAAGAAAGATAATAAAATAGATATTTAAATAACATCATCTTATGTATAATATGTATATAATACATTCTTGTTCAGTAAATAATCCATAGAAAATATATGAGTGGTGAATAAGGCATGTAACTTAGAGGAATAAAAAGTGATCTGAAGTCTCTTACCTTTTGTCTTGACTCTCATTATACTCATTCAATCCTATATTATAATATATATATTTTTTATTATAAACCTATAATAGAACCATATTAATATATCGAATTTTATATATTATTTAAATATGACAATATATTAACCACTTATTAACAATTCTATGTTATGGTTTCACTTCGGGTAATATTCTATTTGTTTTTTTCATGTGTCTTAATTTGTTATATCTTTTGTCCTTACAATTAAATAATGATTTCAAGAATGTAAGTCATGATATAAATATAATTTATAACAATTATATTAATATAATAATAATCTAAATAATATATTGTATGGAATGAAATACATCATTCATGGTATGATACATCATACGTACTCATGAATACTATTTTTGTTATATAGTTGTTTAAAATGAAAGAGATTAAATCTAAGATATATATATATATAATTATAATATTGAAATTATTATATAATATATTTAGTATATTTCTACTAAACCCATCCTTAACATAATCCATTTAAATTTCAAATCGATCACTTCAGATTGAGGGGTAGTTGTCCACACATCGTCAAACTAAATTATCGTATTTACAAAGTATTAAAAGTATAACGATATGTATTTTAAAATAATTAAATAATTTTATATAAATAATATATATCATATATATCATATATAAATAGTGTATCTACCCTAATTCACATCATGAGAGGCGGTAAACTAAGAATGGAAAATATTTTTTGGTGATGCCATATTTTTCCATTCACATATGTGGTATGTTAATTACCAATTAGATGTAAGCATGTGTAAGTGTAGGTATAATAATTAGAATAAAAATTATCATTATTTCTAGGATAGTGGTGTTGTTTTATAGTCATGTAATAATTATAATTGAGGTTTTGAAGATATAAAATATAATAAAGTATCTTAAGGGAGGATGCTACCTCAAAATCGGGTAAAGCCTTTTTCATTGCACCAAATAGATTACTTGAAGGATTTATTCCCAATGTGAGGATTAATGGAGGAATTTTTTTAGAACTGGATTGGGATGTTTATTCCCAAACCTATTAGGTTTGATATGTGTGATTATGTGTGAGAGTTGGGGCCATTTATATATAAGGTAAAAAAGAAAAATGGAATTGTTGAAAACAAGATAGATTTACCCATGTTTTATCCAAAATAATTCATAAAAAACTCAATAATGGAATTTTAATTACTTATGTATGGCCATAGAATTGGTTTTGGAAAATATATATGTAATTTGGGAAATTATTTTTAAGGTTTAGCCCCTTTCCAATCCTAATTTTTCATTAATTAATATAATCAATTTTTATTACATTCTATAAAATTTAGGACAAAAACAATGTTTAGATTATTATAATATATTAATTTCATTAATTACAAATATAGATTATGTTTTTCTGAATTCCAATCATATAATTCGAAGAAATTAATATTAATTTAATCCTAGATACATGATGAAAGTATGACTTTTTAATGTAAAATCCCCCAAAATCGTGCAATGTTTATATCATCAAATTTATAGTGCAATTGATTCCAATGACATAAATTATATTAAATGAAATATTATTTATTTAAATAGAATTAAAATCAAATAATAAAATATAATTTAATAGATTAAATAAATTAGATGAAAAAGTAGTTTTGAATTAAAAATCAGTGCTTTTTATTATTTATTAAAAAATTAAATTTCAATGAAAAATAATAAAAAGCATCCTTTGATAATTCTTATGCTTATATTTCAAATATAATGTTTATTTTTAAATTTAATATTTTTAAATTTGTAAAAATGACTTGTTAAATTGGTTTTTTATTAAAAATCACTACAATTGTTTACTAAAAATATAGCATTTTATGTATAGAATATAGTTTGTTTTTATCATATGACTATCTAATATTTATTATAAATATAAAAAATATTTTATTGATTATATAAAATAATTATCACATAAATATCACTAACTAATTTTAATTAATTTAATTTCTCTTGGATAAAATATCTTTATGGACATAATAATATCATCCATTACATTCAATCAGTTTCATATTCATTTAAAATTAATTTGTAACCACTGAATTCATTTTATATTCGTCTAGACTATTGATATTAATAATTTTGTTAGACAATTTAATAACAACGTATTTACCATCTATGTAATATTAAACAATATTTTAATAGTATATCATTATGTGGTAAAACATGAAATTTCATGCTACACAAGCCACTATAAATAGGAATTGTTGAATGTAATGCAAGCTATCATCGGGGTTCCATATATATAAATATAAAATTTATAATTCATAAAGATCATTATTAAAATGTTTTTATTCATATAATTCCATAAAAATGTAGTTGTTAAATAAGAAAAATTGTTTTTAGTGTTTCTTGAAATGAAAAATATCAAATAGATTAAATTAATTCAAAAAATATTTCAAAAAATCCAATAGTTTTACAAATATATATAATAAATTTTTTAAATTAGTATATATTTCATAACATTGTGCATAATAATAATACATCCATATCTATAATTCAATAATAACCATTACTAACTTCAATGCATGAGTTCAATAATTTTTCTCTTGAAATTTAAAATTTTCGATGTAATAAGCTAAAACCATGTAATTTTACATAAAAACACATGAAACTAAATTCATTGATGCATCAATATAGACTAGAAAACATTATAAACTATAGTTTAATTTATTTATATGTGCATTGACAAGACTTATATTACTATAATTGAAATTTTCATCACATTCATCCACTCAGATGATCATAGATGCCTCTCAAGTTAACTTATTGAGTGGTTTATATACTCAGGATGAATTTTTAAAAAATCATAATTAATATCAATCTATGAAAAGAAAACTATATATATCAATCGTAGTAGTTGGTCTGTGATAAAATTCAATAGCATACATCATTGATGGAACAATTGATATACCCTTTCTTGAGATTATATGACAAAAAATTGAAATATTTTTCATTATAAATTCACACAGAGTAAATTTCACATACAATTTATCCTTACACAGTGTATTTAGAAAAATAATCCAGATAAATTCATTCCATTGCTTTATATTTTAATATATAATAATATATTCTATAAACATTTCAATAAATTGATCAAGTTCATATCTAAATACTATTAATTATATCTACAAAGATATAATGAGAATTAATAAGACTAAATAGAATCACTATATACTCATAGTTTGAATAAACCGATTCAAATAAAATATTGGTTATATCATTCTTCTTAACCCTCAGTCGATTATATTTATATGAAATGATAATTTTCAAAAATTATTGTGCTCTTTTATTTTATCAAATAGGGCATCAATAGGTGTAACAAGACACTAGTTTTTTATCGTTACCTTTTTTATATCTTGATAATCAATTAAGAGTGGCCTAAATAAATATTTAATTTTGACAAAAACAACTAGTTCACCCCAATATCACACACATGGAAGAATAAATCAATTGTCATGGTTCTCCTAGAGTTAATATTTTAGTTACTAAAAATCGATAAGGGACATTTTATAAAAAGCCATAGAAATAGGTGTGACACTTGGTAAAAGTTATATTAATACCTCAACATCATCATTTGGTTGAAGTCATGAAAAATATTATATAAAGCCATAAAAAACTCTCATAAACTAGTCATATAATCAATGTTGAGTTTCTCCCCAACCATATGAGATAACCCCCCTAAATAGGAATCAAAACCCACACAATGGATTCGTTTTATCTTGGAAGTTTATATTTATCAACTCACTAATAGAAAATAATATGTTAGATTGCAATAGAAAACATGAATTCCCATTCTCAAAATTAATGTTAGATTAATGTAGATAAATCCAATATATTCCTAATTTAAGAAAATATCCTACATAATTAATAATGGACATATTTGTAGGAAGAAGATTATTAAAATATTTAATCATAGAGGAATCACGAATAAGTTAATTGATAATTCTACCATTATGGGTTTTTGAATTTTAATTCCACATATAATCATTTATGTGTTATTTTGACACCCTTTAAAAATTATTCATAAATAAAAGAGTGGGGAGATCTAGTGTCAAATAACACAATAGTATTTTTAAAGTGGATATAATGTGGAATGACCTAACCAAAAGGGATCAGGCCACGAAAACCACAAGCCTACCTCTATAGTCTAGGAGACAGAGATAACTACTAAAAGGCATTAACTAATATGGGTAGAATTATCCTAATGTACCAATATACATGCAACACTGAGTTCAAGAGCATCACGACTTACCAAAATAGCAGTTCAAAAAGAAGTTATGAATATTATTAACTTAATATTAAAATTTATATAATCCATATAATTTTAACGTCCATATTATGTGTTTTTTGACATAATATAATAACAAATTCAATTTTTTAAGATAAAAGAATTATTTTTAAAATATATGTAATTTAAACACCTTTTAATGGAAAAACCTTTTTAAATCCAATATTTGACACTTTTATTTATTCAAATTGACTACATCTTCATTATTAGTGGGACATTAAAATTTTGTATGGAAAACGTTTTGCTGTTATTTTGATAACTTTCATATGTGGATGAATGGTTAAAAGTAATAAATTTTAATTGAAAACAGCTTCTTTAATAAAACTAATTTATATTGTTAAACTATAAATTTGAATGGTTTTGAATTTTTATTAGATTATATATTTATCATTTAATCCAATTGTGTTCATTTGAAATAATTTTACATTTAAATTGGTCATAAACACATATCAATCATTTGATAGTTTTACTTCTAAAAAACTAGCTTTCTAGTTTTGGAAACAATAAATAGTTTTAAATTAATTAATGACAATTATATGGTTTGACTTTTTTATAATAGAAATAAATTTTTATCTTGGAATATCAAAATTTTCTTTAGGTGGAATTTTTGTAATTTTTGGAAAACATTTAATTTTAATGAAAAGCGAAAAACACTACCTAGTACATAATAACCAACTTTTTTCATTTAAATAATTTTTTTATTAAATTTTTATCAAAATGTCAAAATAGATAAAAAAATACATATACTAGTCCAATTTATGTCATTTTATTCACTTTATAATAAGATTATATGTATGAAATTTTATTAAACTTTTTAACGTCCTTTAGCCACCTTCGAAGAAAATTGGAAAATTTTTATAAAATGTAATTTTAACACTTTTATGAATTGAATTCCAAAAATATGAGAGAAACATTTGATAACTATAAGTAATAAATGGTTCAATAAGATGAAACTAATTTTTGGTGAATAATAACATTTGAATTTTATTTAACATGGTTAATAGTAAATAAGATAATTAAAGTTAAAAAAAGATATTATAATTACCCCAAAACATGTCCTAATTATATTGGATAAGTTTATTTCAACCAAAATGAACCTTAGGAGAAAAATATGATCCACATTGATCTTATTGTATTAGGTTAGGACATTTGTTGTTTTTTATTTAATGAAAAGTTAAAAGTTTTAAATTCAAGTTTTTCTAATGAAACCATTTTTAATATAGGGTTATACAGAAGATACATTTTAATATAAATATTAATTATAAATATTCATTATAAATATAAAAATATTTCCAAAATCATGGAATTTTATTTATAATTTTTTTACATTGAATATTTAAATTTTTTTATGACTCAATGATGATACAATAATTACCTTATTAAAGAAATATTAAAATAATTGATTTTATAAATATCAAAATAAATGTAAATTGATTCTTTTGATTCCATAAATGAATTTTACAGTATATTATTACTTGATAGGGTTAATTTAGAGTATTTGTTTCTATAAAATTAGGTGGTTATGACTTTCACAAAAACCAAATACTAAATAGTGTCAAAATTGACATAAATGAGTTATTAAAACAAATACAATTTTATGAAAAGATATAATTTTCATAAATATAAATGGCTCTACCAAGTCTTATATAATGATATATACATCATTAATGAATCACTTGAGGTTCTCATGGATGTTTAATGTATGTTTTTAACCATATAGTTTATGAATACAAGAAAACATGGTAAAAGTGGAAGCATTTATCTAATAGTAAAATCTAAAAGATAATGTTCATATGCTGAACTAAATGAATCTAAAACCTATTGGTTGAGAGGTTTTAAACCCATACCGAACTTATTTTTGAAATAATTTTTTTGGAGTATTTAAAAAATTAAAATCTTTCAATAATAAATTAATACATTTTGTTATTCCTAAAGTACCCCTCAACTCTCCTATAAAAGGCTTCTTCCCCTTCTCTCAAATTCACACCTATAAATCCATTTGGCTCATCCAAACCCAACAGAAATAACCTCCCAACTACCATCACTTAATCCTAGAGGCCTTACTTTGATCAGAAAGCCAACACGGTGATCCTTTTTGATCAGATCAAAAGGATACCCCCGAAGAAGTTGTAATTATTTCATCACATATGTTAAAGTTATTTTCTTCTTCCACTTTCTTATTATTTGTTATTTCCATAATAAAATAATAATTCTAGAACCATATAAAAATAGATATGTTTTTATAATTATTTTAAAACAATATTCATTATTATATCTATCCTATTAATGAAGAAGTCACCATACATGTGAACGTATGACTTATCATTTCCATAACGTGATGAGAATCATATTCAACGGTTAACATTGAAGAATTGTTATAAATATATATATATTGATTAATTGTGAGAAATATGTACTAATATTTATACTAGAATAATATACATTTTTATAGAAAAATATATTTATTTTACATCGGTACTATACGATAAGAAAATTGAAACATTGTTCATGTGCACATACGGACTACGTACGAACTACCATGTCATGATACAAATTAGTGTTTTAGAACAAGGCCTTGAAATTTTCTTAAATGTAGTCTTTTTAAGAGGATTTTACTATATTATTATGATGTCCATCATTTTCAATCCCTAGGTATAAATTTTTTTATTATATTTGATTATTCTATTAGTATAATATCCATTTCATGTTTAAATTCTATTGTTATATTTATGGTTTTCTGTATAATGTTCAAGTTTTTCTTTAATTTTAGTTTATTACACATTTTCCTTAAATATTTATAGCTTCTACTAAATAATGTACACTAATTGAGCATCTGATCTCAATCATTTCTTAGGATTTATTTTCCGAGGATTCCCAGAATTTCATTATGATAATATGCATGGTTAAGATGAGGGAATAATGGCATAATCAATGGATTACTTATGTTGTGTTTTATATTGTATTTTGTAATGTAACATTCATGTATCTAATAAATTTTCCAAGGCTACATAACCTATCAGAACTTCTGGACTTGATTCCTTATAATCATTCCAATGTATTAAAACAATGCCCAAGCTTCAGGCTTAGGGGGTCACAGTTTTACAGTTTGTAGAAGAGGAAGTTTAGAAATAACCATAGAAACTATATTTAGATAAAAAATGATTAAAAAACATTACTATAAGATGGAATTTTAGGATTATTATCGATGAACATCTAAAATTTTTGTTAATATAGATATTTTTTAGATTTTCAATGAAATGCATCCATGTATGGATAGTACAAGTGGACGTGGTTCTGGTACAGAATTACCTAGGAGTGAAAACTCTATCATTGAGTTTCGATCTTGAACATCGGTATCTTGGTACATGACAATTTTCCTTATAGTACACCTGGATTGACACTTTTAGTGGATATGCTTAGGATAATTCACATTTACTTTACAAACCATTATGAAGGATTTATGAGTAAATTTTCAGAAAAGAACACTTTTTTATGAATGTTAGACTATAAGTGTCATAATATTCAATTAATGTTGATATTTTTTTTATTGTTTTTGGATTATATAATATGATATTATATAACATAGTGTATGATGTTATTTTGAAATGAAACCCGGAATAGGTAATGAAAACTCCAGCAATATGCATCATCCAATGAGTAAGATTGATAATATTTTTCATGGACTTAAGTCAACGTTTTTAATGGAAGTTGTCTCCCATGTATTATCATCATTTGAATAAATAATATCAAGTGTAAATAAGATATGTAATTAATTACTTGATCCCTATGGCTTTGAAGGGAAATAAGATAAGAAGAGGATAATAGGGAAAATGATGGAAAAAGAATGATTTTCCCATATGTGATAACTTTAAAATGAATCACCTCGGTAAATGTTTGAAGGGAATGCGAGTTTTTTATAATTATAGAGGATAAAGACACTATGTATGTAATTATAAGGGTATGAAAAAGGTTTCAAATGTAAAATACATCATCTACAAGGTGTTGGGACACTACGTGAATCAATGTCCCAATCAATAGAGTATACCCCAAATGATGCTATTGGATAAAAATCATGTTATTTTACTACCAGAGATGAAGAGTAATGATTAGTTTTATTATGTTGTTATTGTAGAATTATGTCCTTTTAGTGTATTATCAATGCTCTACCAGTAATATGAATTATGGAAATAAATAATGATTGTACTGCAGTACTATTGTATTAAGGATTCGAGATTATATGGTATCAAGTAATGTGAAATAGTTTCAGGTTAATCATTTTAGAAAATATATATAGGAGAGAAAGATAAAAATTAAAATAGTCATGAGGCTGAGGTAATGATTTTTTTAATAAGAGATAATTGAGTTGGATAAAGTATATTGGATATTATTGACTACCATGTAACTAATTAGTGGTTTTTTTATTCTTTCATTGTTAGAGTTTAAAACATTTTTGGCTTAAATTAGTATATCATGTATTATATGTTTTACAGAAGGATTATGGAAGAATTAATGTATTCAATATGATTTTCTGTAATTCATTTTAGTACCATGTATTAAGAAAATACACAATGAAGGTATTCACATGTACGTTATATGACCTTCCATATAAATTTTGGACTGTGAGTTTGGAAAAATTTATTTTGGACAAGTATAAAGGTTGGAATTGATTAATTTAGACTTTGGATACTATTTTTTACGGTTAAAAAATTTCTCAACATTATATTTGTATTTTTATGAAAACGGAAACCCGGAGGTTGGGTGAGAACCCATCATGTCTGCCACGACTACAAGACTGGAACCTGTAATCGAAGGGAGACAATGGTGCATCACCTACAACTGGCCTACATGATGTCCTAGTTGGTATAATTTGTTTTTTTAAAAAAAGTCATGAAAGAAGAATTATAAATTAAATTTTTTAGGCTCTATAAAATTAGGTTAAATATTATAATTTTTTTGTTCTATTATATTTTGGAGTGAACGATGAGTTCGTGTTAGAAATTATTTAAAATTGTTGGTCAGAGTGGATACTCAAGAGGTGGGTGAGTTGAGTTCCTATTAAAATTTCAGTTATAAATATTTCTTTTAAAATCCCCCTATTTAAAAACAAAGCTAAACTATAGTGAATTTATACAGAGTGTAAATGTTCAATTAGATTCTCAAATATTGATTAGGACTCAGTTAACTTAATATGAAGATGAAATTAACTTTGGAAACTAACTTACAAGTTTACAATAAGTATAAAAACTTGCTAATTTAACTATCCAAGTAGCTTTAAAATAGTTTTGTAGTTCAATGTAGTTAGTAGCAGAGTATGAAATATATATATATATATAGTATACTTATGATTTAAACAAAAATGCATAGTAGATGTAACCAAGAGGATCAGTCTCATGCTGAGACATAGTCCTCAAAACAATTTACATAAAATGTTCCACACCCTGGATCGGGTTAAACAACAGTGAACACACTATCAAGGTACAAAGACCACTACCCCAGTTCAAAATGGGAAAACAAACAATAACTCACAGCTGTCCAGGTCGTACTCGACCTCTACCACTATCCATAGTGGGAAACAAAGGGTTATGGAGTTTGAGTGAGGATTTAAGAATCCTCCAGTTTAGGTCAGGATACAGAGTGTGTGTAAAATAAACAGGGTACACACACTACTCGAAATGTAAATAAAGAATCACTAAAGAAAGTGTGACTAAGTTTAGAAAATCATTAGTGATCGGTAGTGCAGCTCTGGACTTTTTTGATTGGTCATAAATGCTTCTGAGTCATTCTCTGGTTTTTGACTGAAAAACAGAGTGTCGTTTTCTTCCTCGTTCTAGTTACAACTTATGAGCTTGAGTGAATGAAGTGTTTTTTGTAGTTATTTACTCATGATGCAGCTTGTGGTTTCATTCAGAAGAGTGGCTTCAAGTATATACATGAATCTTGGAGTATGGATGAAGCCTTGTGTGAATGCACCATGTTTGAATGATGTTGAGCCTTCTTAGTTTATTGTTCTCTCTGTATGCAACCACTTAAATTTCTATCTCCGTGTATATATCAGCTAGGTCTTTATCTTCACTTTTATATCTTTCATCTCCGACAAAAAGGAATGATTAGTTTTTGCATGGGTACTAGGTACGGTTCCCTGACAACCAACAGATATCATTAAATAACATTAACTGCATTAAAAACATCAAATGTAACCGTTAGATTAATAAATAAATAGTGATGAAAGTATGTATTTTGACTGGTTGGTCAATCATTAGTAGCCTTCTGTTGGTAGACATGTGCGGTGGACATTGTGTAGCAGGACCATACGTCGGTATCTATTTTGAACGTGTATCGGTAGCTATATATATTGGTGAATTCATTTTATCGGTAGCTCTTATTATCAGTAGCTCTTAATCCATCAGTACCTCTTGGGCTATCAGTAGCTCGATGTATCAGTGACTAGTTAATTGTATCGGTAGAATATGTCAGTTTCTTCATATCAGTCGCTAGTCTTTGTATCAGTAGGCTGGTCGGTAGCTCATATCAGTAGACTTACTATATCGGCAGACTTTTAACGGTAACTTTCTGTGAACTGGTTCTATCGGAAGACTTCATCATATTGGTAGATCTGTATATATCAGCTATATAGTGTATTCTAGAAGACTTAAGAATACCGGTAGACTTGTTCTATTAGTAGATCAGTTTCAATCGGTAGCTCTGTACATATCAGTGATCAAGTGTATACTAGAAGACTTAAGCATACCGGTAGACTTGTTCTATCTGTAGCTCGGTTTCTTTCGGTAGCTCTATACATATCGGTAGCCTTAGATTATCGCTTACACTGTCTATCAGTAGACTAAGTACCAGTACCTATGTTATCAGTACCTATATGCAGATCAGTGAAAAACACTTATCTGTTTTCTCAAAAACATATCCGATTGGGTTAGAGTTAATTTATAACTTATAAACATAGATAACCATTTATTAACATATCTCAAATATTATTTTAAAATTATTATCATCTTGATAATAGAATATCCTATATTAAGAGAATTTGAATATAGATAAACATTAATTGGGATTATCAAATTATGTGAAAGCATAATTGGGATTATCAAAACTGGTGAGGTCAACAATCTCCCCCTTTTTGATAATCACAACTTATGATATTATAGGTTTAAAATAATGATTAATTGTATCAGAGGTAAAATTAAATGCAATGATATCAGAGGTAGAATTAAATGTAATAGTATCAGAGATAAAATTAAATGCAATGATATCAGAGGGGAAAAGCATAGTAGCTTTTCCTTAAATAATATGTCTCCCCCTGGGTGAATATTTATCCCTCTTTGATACTTAGTAATATTTCACCCCCTTTATAGAATATTTGTAGAATATTTCTCCCCCTTTGTGATAATCAAAAAGTGGAAACAAGAAATAGAGAAAGGAACAAAATGAAAAAATAAAAGAAAGACACTTGTATTATATGTTGTAAAAAGGTACGTAGACAGAAAACAAAATACAAGGGATTCCTATCAAATATCCTGGCCACGTTTTCAATCAACATCCTCAATGTGAGATTTTCCCTTTGGATAAGAAGAGGATTCATGTGGTGTGGATTCAGGTGAAGGCTTAGGAATTCCACAAATGATCACAGGATGCTAAGACACTGACACTATTCCTGGCTTGTACTAAGTAGTTCTTTAAGTGATCATAGGTGTGAGGCTTCGAATTGCTTGGGCAGGAGTTATCTGAACAAGAGAAGCAGTAGAGGTAGAGGCATGTAAGGTTATAGGTATAATCACTGGACTAGCATCAGCATTCAAGAAATACAGCAACAGATTTCTGAAATCCATAATTATTCCACCTCCTCTCTCCATAGAAGATATGAAGTCATCCTTGTTCTCCATAAAAGTTTCCAACACTAGAGTCAATTCCCTTAGTTTTATGACTTTCTCTCTGAAGGCTTGATTGACCGGAGGTAACTTCAGATTTTCCAATAGAAGTTTGATGTTATTGTTGAGTTGATGTTTCATATAAATCTTTTGGAAATAAGAGTCCACTTTTTCTTTAAATTAATTCTGAGAGGCATATGTTTCTCTCATATAGTCTAGGACTATATTTATTATATCTCTAGCTAAATCTCTAGTAGAAAAAACAACTTTGCTAAGTTAGGAAGAGTCCACAGAGCCACTGGCTGAAACTGAACCAAGCTCCTCCTTCATCATAGCTCAAATCTGATTCAAATCCACTGAGGGTTAAGAAGTAACATAGCCAATAGAGAAGGTCACTGTTTCCTTGAAGTTTTTGGTCAACCCACTGAAACGATTTTGGACTTGAGAATCCTAGTGTTTAACATGATCTTTCATGGAGGTTTTAATTCCTTTGAACACTGAAACCATCTGACTTACTACACTCTTGAAATAGGCTACATCCTTGTCTGTTTGAGATTTTGTACTCATGTAAGAGTCCAAAGAGACAAAAAAATTCTTTTGAGATTCAAGATTTGCTTCCAATCTAGATATTTTAGTTTGGAAATCTTTAACTTCTTTAACTATTTCTATCATAATGATTGAAAAATTACAACCGAGAGAGTGTTAAAAAGATTTTTCCCACATACTCATCTCATCAACAAAACAGTGCTTCATCTCAACAACTAAGGGACTAAAAGATTATCCCAGCTCCTCATTTAAGGATTGAAGGTCATCCCTGGTGATCATATCAGCAGGAGAAACTACAATAGTTACTCATTCAGATGCTAAACTGACCACTGAGTCAGTCATGATTGATTGAATTGATGATACCAGAGAAACCACCATCTTCTTTACCTCTTCCAAAAACTGTCCTTAAGATTTTTCTTCAAAGTATTCAGGTCATGAATTCTGACCACATCTTCATGTAGCAACTCAGAATAAACATCATAAATGATTTTTGGTCAATTTAGGGATGCTTCATTCTTAGAATCAGGATAGTCTAAACCACATACCACAAAACCTGGGTCTCCTTCTTAGTCCTCAATATCAACAACCACTGTAACACTTTCAAACTTGGTTTGATGCTCCCCTTCAACTAGTCCATCCTCAAGTATAACAACTGCATTCTTAGCAGCATTCTCAGTAGGGATTCCTTTTTTTGGAGAATCTCCTACTATAAATTCTTTCTCTACAATAGCTGGAGGGGTTTCCAAAATTGGAAAGGGTATGTCAACTTCATTTTCATCCTTAGCAGGAACTAAAGATTGTCCAATCACTAGACTAAGGCACAAATCAGCTGATAGAGATGCTTCAATTTCATGATCATCTTCTTCATTCTCTATAGAAGCCGCTTCAACATCCTCTAAAGTAGATTCTTCCTTATCTAATTTATGTTGATCTAGATATTCAGGAGCTAAGGTAGGAGGTAAGTTAGGGTCTCGCCATCATTAGTAGAGGGAACTTCCTCTTCTGAATCATCACTGTATTCTGGATCCTCTTCATCAAGTCCCAGGCCTGGATCCCTCACATCATTTGGTCTTGAAGGATGATCCACATGATTGAACTTATCATAAAACTTCTTGTCATCAGTGACCCATTCTCCTCTCCTTGGGTTCCAATTTATTTTCATGTATTTGAAAACTGTACTGGTGACACAGAAATTGTTCCTTAATACCACTATCTCATCTTGAGACTCAACTATTCCTTTCACTTTGATCACTACTGAGATCGACATGGTAAAGAACAAGGAATTAGTTTTTGACTTAGGTCTAATCATATCCTGCATTTGAGTCATCATAAATCTACACAGAATCACCTTGACTCTATGTCTCAAAAGTTGAAGGAGATAGATATCTTGATATCTTAAATTTGAAAAGTCTCATTTCCTTGGTATTAAGACATGCTGAACAAACATGAACAACAATCTGTTCTCTCCATCCATTTCAGTAGCTACTACTTGTCTTTGATTTCCATCGCCGGTGAGTTCCTCCATGGTCGTCTCATAATTAATGATATCACTAGTATGTGGTATAGCTCTCGAGACATATCCAGATACACCTTTGTGTGGAAATTTCAGACATTCAGCCCACTCAGTCGATGAAAAGGACAACTCCTTTCCATTCACAAACGAAGATACTCGGTTCTCTTTTTTTGATTTCTCAAAACCTACATAGTCATAAAACTATTTCACTAGATTCGTATAGTATGGACTATTGTTGTTCAAAAAACAATCTACCCACTTTTGATATTTCATCACTTCAAGCAATAACGATTTACTTGTCAGCAACCATTCCATGCACAACTGTTTTTCGATCACAATAACGCTATTATGAAAATGAGGATTTACTGGTCGTCTTCCTGATCTTGTTATACTAGCACTGCCACTTTCTTCTGGCTCGGACATCGGCTTCCTTTCTTTAGGCTCATCAGCAACATCTCTAACAGAAGGGAGTTTGGTTTTTTCCATCTCAGGTTCGAGGGATTTAGGGTTCTCAAATGATTCGGGAGTTACGGTTTGAGGGTAAAGGGTTTGAGGCTCAGTGGATTGAGAAGTATCCAGGACTTTGTTTTTATCATTTAGGAATTATAAAATAAATAAATAAAAAAAGATAAAGTAAAAACGATTCAAATTCGGGCGGCAGATAGAAGTTTAAAACAACGCACTCATTGGTAGGGTTTATCTGTGTGAATTTACATCGGTGAGTATTTACATCAGTGAGAATTTACATCAGTGATAATTCACATCGGTGAGAATTTATCGGTGATAATTTCCCATCGGTAAGGATTCAAATTAGTGAGGATTTACATAGGTGAGAATTTTCATCGGTAAGGATTCACATTGGTGAGAATTTATCGGTGAGGTAGATACCGATCAAGGTTTATCATTCCCAACTCATGTCTAATGTAACATAACCTATCCAAAATCAAAGGTTTGGTGAAAATGTCAGCTAATTGATGTTCAAAACATACAAACTCAAGAATAATATTACCCTTTTGGTAACGATCTCTCAAGAAATGGTGCCTTACATCAATGTGTTTGGTCTTATAGTGAGACACAGTGTTCTTCGAACTGTTTATTACACTAGTTTTGTCACAGTTGATAGAGACATGTTTAAAATAATATCCATAGTCCAAAGGAGTGTGTTTAATCCACAGAATTTGTGCACAGCAACTACCAACTGCTTTGTACACTTCTTCTGTAGTGGACAAAGCTATAAAATTCTCCTTCTTACTACACAGAGATACTAAGGATTTTCCCAATAAATTACATGTTCCTGATCTGCTTTTTCTATCCAACTTGCAACCAACAAAGTCAGCAACTGAATAACTCATTAACTCAAAGGAATGTCCTTTTGGATAAAACAATCCTAAGTTTACAGTGTGTTTAAGATACTTAAAAATTCTTTTATCAGCAAGCAAATGAGATTCTTTTGTATTAGATTGAAATCCTGTACACATACATACACTAAACATAATATCTGTCAACTCGCAGTAAGGTAAAGTAAGATTCCAATCATACCACTTCAATTGGTTTGATCCACTGGTTTCCCATTTTCATCTGCATCTAATTTACAGATGTACTTATAGGAGTTTCACAATCCTTAATAATATCCAGACCAAAACGTTTTAAAAGATCCTTTGTATATTTAATTTGATTCAAAATAATACCATTTTTATTTTGAAAAACATGAAATGCAAGGAAATATTTGATTTCTCCCATTAAACTCATTTCAAATACATTTTGCATACTTTTTGAAAAATCAGTACATGAAGAATGTTTAGAATATCCAAAAATAATATCATTAACATAGATTTGAACTATTAAAACGTCATTATAAATTCTTATAATAAAAATTGTGGGATCAACAATCCCTTTAGTCAAACTTTTTGAAATAATAAAATTACTAAGTCTAACATACGTAGCTCTTGGGTCTTGTTTTAAACCATATAAAGATATATAATGTTTGAAGACTTAACTTGGAAAATGAGGATTAGTAAATCCAGGTGGTTGTTTAATAAAAACATCTTCAATTATAAAAACATTGAGAAAATCAATTTTAATATCCATTTGAAATAACTTGAATTTCAGATGAGTAGTATAGGCAAGTAGAATTCTAATATCTTCTAATTGAGCTACAAGTGAAAAGGTTTCCTCGTAGTCTATACCTTCCTCTTGACTATATCATTGTGAAACTAGCCTAGCATTGTTTCTAACTATGTTTCCTGACTCATCAAATTTGTTTCTAAAAAACTATTTAGTGCCTATTGTCAAAGTGTCCTTGGGACTGTCAACTAATTCCCAGACTTTGTTTCTTTCAAATTGATTTACCTATTCTTGCATAGCCATTACACAAAATTAATCATTGATTGCATCATTGTAATTTCTAGGTTCTAGCTATGAAATAAAGTCTTGATGTTCAACCAAGTATCTTAGTGAAGCTCTAGTCTGTTTCCCTCTATCAAGATTACCAACAATAACATCCAAATGATGATTCTTTAGAATCTTTGTTGATCTAGTAATGGTAGGACTAAAAATTTCAGGTTCATCTATAGGTTCGGGTTCTATAGCAGCAAATTCTCGAATATGTCCAGAACTGGATGTTTTTACAGCAGGTTATTTAGTTTTATCCTTAAGGTCCAAATTAGTCAAATCTTCTTCAAGATTTTCAAGAGAGGTTTTAGGCTCATGTTGATCAGTTTCATCAAACTTGATGTGAACATATTCTTCCACACATTTTGTTCTTTTATTAAAGTCTCTATAGGCTTTTCTAGTTAATGAATAACAAAAGAAAAATTCCTTCATCACATTTAGAAGAAAACTTGTATAGATTATCCTTTGTATTAAGAATAAAAACATTTCATCCAAAGACTCTGATGTAACTACCTTTTGGTTTTCTATTATTCCATAATTCATATGGGATCTTCTTAAGAATAGGTATAATCAAGAATATATTAATAATATAAGAGGATGTATATACAGCTTCAGCCTAAAAATAAATAGGTAGGTTACTCTCGTTAAGCATGGTTCTAGAAATTTCTTGAAGGGTTCTATTACTTCTTTATACTACACCACTCTGGTGAGGTGTCCTAGGAGCAGAAAATTTGTGACTATAGCCATTGTGTGAGCAATAAGATTCAAACTCATGATTTTCAAACTCACGGTCATAAGTCCACTAAGGTTTTCTACAGATTTGGTGTATTTGATAAAGTAAGAACAAGCTTCACTTTTGTGAGCTAATAAGTATAACCAAGTATAACTAGAAAAGTCATCTACTAGGACATAGACACAGTGCTTCCCATTTAGACTAGAAATTGTAGAAGGTCCAAAAAAATCCATGTGAACCAACTTAAGAGGTTGAAAAGTTGAATCTTATTTCTTTGATTTAAAAGAAATTTTATGTTGGTTTCCCTTTTGACAAGGATTAAAAACATTTTCTGACAGGAATTAAAGTTTTGGTAAGTCTCTAACCAAGTTATTCCTAGTCAATTTTCTAAGTGTGTGGATGTTGCAGTGTCGTAATCTTCTATGCCAAAGCCTAGACTCTTTAAGAAAACCATTTAAACAAGTAAAATTTTTCTTTGATAAAGAATTCAGATCCACAACATAATCATTTTCATTTCTTAAAGCAGAAAATACTAAAACATTTTAGAGATAAACACATTACAAGAATCATTTTCAAACATAACATTAAATCCATCATCATATAATTTGGAAATAGTTAAAATATTATGTTTATGTCTATCCACAAATAAAACTTTAGAAATCAAAACTGAATCAGTGTTACCAATCTGGCCTAGGCAAATGATTTTTCCATTAGAATTATCACCAAAGGTGATATGGCCTTCATAAACTTTTATTAAGCTTTTGAAGCATGAATAATCTCCAGAAATGTGCCTTGAACATCCACTGTCCAAGTACCATATCTTTTTGTGAGAACTCTGCAAATAGGTCTCTTACAAAACAGATTTAAATAGAAAATTATTTTGGAACCCATATCTTCTTGGGTCCAGAAAGGTTAGAAATCAAAGCTTTAGGTACCCATATTTGTCTTATGGGTCTCATATAATTTACAGAATCAATAGATTTTGACAGATAAACATTATTAGATCTATAAACTTATGAATAACTAGTTGAAGCATATGAATTTTCAGAATGGGAATAAACAAATTTTTTTCCGAATTTAGGAATAAATTGAGTTTTAGTGAACTATCTCTGTCCAGGTTGGTATCAAAAACCAGTAGTGTACTTTGGTGAAACTTTTTTTTTCCAAACATTGGAGTAAGTCTATCTTTTCCCATTTGTAACTTTTCTAAGTCCATTCTATGTTTCTCATTTGACATTTTCTATTTAGTATTTTCCTTTAACAATTGAGCTTTCTTTTCATTTTCTATATCAAAGGTAGATTTAACATTGTAGTGAGAGAATGATCTTTCTTTAGTGACTTATATTTATCCTTAAGTTCATTACATGTTTCTTTCAGCATATTACAATACTCAAACAATTCAGCCTTAGACATATTTTCATCATTGTCCGAATCACTGTTATTTCCAGAATAATAATCATTCAGCATAGGGGAAACATGTACCTTAGATGTATTAGTCATGAAGAACATGTTGGCATGATTATTTTCAAAATCAGAAACATCGGATTCACTTGTGCTATCCTCCGAAGTACTCCATGTAGCTTTCATGGATTTCTTGTACTTCTTGTCCTTATAATCATGTTTCTTTTTGAATTTTAATTTTGGAAAGTCAGCATTGATGTGTCCATTCCTCATGCACTCATATCAGACTATATCATATTCCTTATCAGATTTCTTCCAATCCTTCTTCCAATGACCCTTGTTGTCATACATTCATTTGTAGTTAGATTTTCTGAAGAACTTTTTCTTCCTATAATGCTTCTTAAATCTTCTGGCTATTTGAGCCATCTCAACATCACTGTCTGAATCCTAATCTTTACTGGTTGAACTTTCAATAGGTGAATGCATTTTCTCCATGTCTTTTCTCTTTTAAGCAGTACACTTAAAATCTACAGACTTTATTTTTAGTTCATCATCTTCCAACTTATTCACTTTGAGTTCTTCCTCATATATCATAATCTTACCAATAATCTCTTTTACAGGCAGAGAACCAATGTCACATGATTCTATACTTGAAACAGAAGTTCCCCTCCATCGATCTGGTAAACATCTCAAGATTCTCATGATTTGTTCCTTTGCAGGAACTGCCTTTCCAAGTGAGCTCATAGTACTGACAATCTCATTGAACCTGAGATACATTTTAGAAATAGGATCATCAGCCTTTATTTTAAAATTATCATATTTAATAGTATAAGTATTTAATCTCATTTCATTAACATTGGTTGTTCCTTCATGAGTAACACCCAAAGTATCCCATATTTCATAATGAGTTTTGCATGCAGATATTTGATTAAATTCTTCATATCATAGAGCACAGTACATGCCATTCATAGAATTAAAGTTATTATTGTAAGAAGTATTTTTAGGTTCATCCCAAGTAGTTCTTTCAGTTTTTGGAATTTTATATTGAGACTCTATAGTAGTCCAGATATCAAAACCCATACTCTCTTAATGTAATTTCATTTTCAGTTTCCACTGGGCATAATTGGTACCATTGAAGAATGATGGCCGATTAGTAGCAGCACCCTCTAGTCTATTGTCCATAACTCGATTTTAGAAAGTAGTTTTAAAGAGATAAAATTTAGAGCTAACAGAAATTTAAGATCATTAAGGATGCAACTAAAATTACAGTTGAAAACAGAATGTTTTGAAAATTTGTATTAATAAAAACACCCTATGATACCAAATGATGGTTGGAGTGGTTACTCAAGAGGGGGGGGGAATTGAGTTCCAATTAAAATTTCTGTTTAAAATATTTCTCATAAAATCCACCTATTTAAAAACAATGTTAAACTGTAGTGAATTTATACACAGTGTAAATGTTCAATTAGTTTCTCAATGATTGATTAGGTCTCAGTTAACATAATTTGAAGATGAAATTAACATTTGAAACTAACTTACTGGTTTACAATAAGTATAAAAACATTCTAATTTAACTATCAAAGTATCATTAAAATAGTTTTGTTTTTTAATGTAGTTAGAAGTGGAATATGAAATATATATATATATATATATATTACTTATGATTTAAAAAAATGCACAAAACATGTAACCAAGATGTTAAGTCTCAAGCCGAGACTTAGTCCTCTCAAATATTTACAAAAACTGATCCACACTCTGGATCGGGGTAAACAACAGTGAACACACAGTCCAGGTACAAAGACATCTACCACGGTTCTACGTGGGAAAACAAACAATAGCTCACAGCTGTCCAGGTCTTACTCGACCTCTACCACTATCCAAAGTGGGAAACAATGAGTAATTGTGTTTGAGTGAAGATTTAAGAATCCTCCAGTTTATCTCATGAGATAGTGTGTGTTTAAAATAAATAGGGTACACACAATGCTCTAAATTTAATGAAAGAATTACTAAAGAAAGTGTGAATGAGTTTAGAAAAGCTTTACTGATCGGCAGTGAATTTCTGGATCCGTCTGATTTGTTATAAAATCTTTTGAGTCCTTCTCTTATTTTTTTCTGAAAAATAGATTGTCGTTTCCTTCCTAGTTCCAGGTACAACTTATCATCTTGAGTGAATAAAGTGTTTGTTGTAGTACTTCACTCAAGATGAAACTTGTGGTTTCCTTCAGAAGAGTGGCTTCAAGTATATCTAGGATTCTTGGAGTATAGATGAAGCCTTGTGTGAATGCACCACGTTTGAATGATGTTGAGCCTTCTTAGTTTATTGTTCTCTCTATATTCAACCACTTCAATTTATATCTCTTTATATATATTGTCTAGGTATTTATCTTCCCTTTTATAATTTTCATCTCTAGAAAAAAGGAATGATTAGTTTTTTCATGGGTACTAGGTACGGTTCCCTGTCATCCAACAGATATCATTAAATAACATTAACTGCATTAAAAACATCAAATGTAACCGTTAGCTTAATAAATAAATACTATTGAGAGTATAGAGTTTGACTGGTTGGTCAGTCATTAGTATCCCTATGTTGGTAGACGTGTACGGTGGACTTTGTGTAGGAGGACCTTCCATCGGGAGCTCTCTGGAACTTGTATTGATAGCAATATATATCAGTGACTTCATTCTATCGGTAGCTCTTATTATCGGTAGCTCTTAATCCATCAGTAGCTCTTGGGATATTGGTATCTCGATGTATCGGTGACTCTATACTTGTATCGGTAGACTATGTCAGTCACTTCATATCAGTCACTTGTCTGTGTATCAGTAGGCCGGTCGGTAGCTTGTATCGGTAGACTTACTCTATCGGCAGAATTCTATAGGTAACTGTCTGTGAACTGGTTCTATCGGTAGACTTCTTCAAATCGATAGCTCTGTACATATCAGCAATCAAGTGTATACTAGAAGACATAAGCATACTGGTAGACTTTTTCTATCAGTATCTTGGTTTCAATCGGTAGCTCTGTACATATCGACGATCAATTGTATACATGTTTATTTAAGTATACCGGTAGACATATTTTATTGGTAGCTCAGTTTCTATTGGTAGCTCTGTACATATCGGTATCCTTAGCTTCTCGGTGACTCTGTCTATCAGTAGAATAAGTACCGGTAGCTCTGTTATCAGTAGCTATATGCAGATCAATGACAAACACTTATCTATTTTATGCAAAACATATCTGATTGGGTTAGAATTAATTTATAACGTATACAAACATAGATTACCATTGATTAATATATCACAAGGATTATTTTAACATTATTATCATCTTGATAACAGAATATCATATGTTGATATAATTTGAATTTAGATAAACAATAATTGGGATTATCAAAGTATGTGAAGGCATAATTGGGATTATCAAAACATGTGAGGTCAACAAAAAGTTTGAACTCTACCTCTCATGTATTTTTATTTTTATTTTTTGAAGAATCTATTTATTAATGATTATGGATGGAAAATAAAACAAAAAATTTCCATCCTATAAACTTATGTTTTGTTGAACTGATTATATTTCATATCATCATAGATTTATGGATTTGAGGCCCTCAATTTTCAATTTATTGATCAATTTTTTAGATTGATGACCTCAATCAACCCCTATAAATAATTACATTTTTTCTCTAATTATGTGTATCTAAATTCCACAAATGTTATTCTATTTAAAATCCAAAATTGGTGGTGAATTTTTCATTTCCTTTATCATCTCATTGAGACTAAATTTCTGTAACCATATTTCTGATTTGGGTTTTCAATAAAGGTATTTTCTTTTTTAAAAAGATTAATTTAGAAGAATGATTTCAAATTCTGACGATGTAATTTATTAATCGAGGGGAGAATGTAATAATCCATGATTTAATATTATATTATATCTTTAAAGTAATTCAATTGAATTTTCTACCCAAAACACTGAGTTCAAGTGCATCATGACATACAAAACTACTCGTTCAAATTTCATTTATGAATAATATTAATTTAAATTTAAATTTTATATACTCCATATAATTTTAACATCCATATTTTTTTCTTGGAAATAATAAAAGAACAAATTATTTTTTTAGATTAAAAAAGTATTTTTTTTAAAATTCAATTTTACAGCCTTTTAATGGAGAACCTTTTTAAGTCCAATATTTGTGACTTCTATATATATATTTTGACGAAATAAACTTCTTCTTTAGAATAGAGACATTAAAATTGAGTTTGGATAAATATATGGTGTTTTCAAAATAACTTTTATTTTTTGATCAATAATGAAAATATAAAATTTTAATTAAAAACAAATTTTTTAATAAAAAATTTTATATAGTTAAATTATAAATCTTGAATGTTTTTGAAGTATAATTAGATTATATTATTATTATTTAATCCAATTTTGGTCAATGGATGTAATTTGAAATTTAAATAGGAATTAGACACAAATCAATCTTTTGATAGTTTGTACTTTTCAAAAACTCTCTTTCTTGTTTTGAGAACGAGAATTAATTTTAAATTAATTAATTCACCTTCTATGTTTTTAATTTTTTAAAATAGATATTATTTCTGAATTTGGAATATCAAAATTTTTTGGGGTGATTTTTGGGTAATTTTCTAAAAAATTAAATTCTTGATGAATAGTGAAAAACACTACGTAGTATATGAAAACAAATATTTTAAGCTAAATACATATTTTTAATTAAAAAATTATTTTATTGTAAAAATGGATACATAATATGTATATTAGTCTAATGTATGTCATTGTGTCACTTTTTAATAAGATTACATGTATGAAATTTTGTTAAACTTTTTAACATCCTTTATCCACAATGTAGGCACATTTGCAAATTTGGGTGAAACATAATTGTAATGATTCTATGGATTGAATTTCAAAAAATAGAGAGACAATGTTGATATCAGTAAGTATAATGTGGTTTTATAGGATGAAAATTATTTTTTGTGAATAATGACTGTTGAATTTTATTTACCATGGTTACAAATAATATAGTAATTACAGTTAAAAATGATATTATAATTACCCTATCACATGTTATAATTATATTGGATAAGTTTATTTCTTCCTTAATGAACCTTAAGACTAAAAATATGGTCCTCTTTGATCCAATTTGATTAGGATATGAAATTTATTATATTTTATTATATTATATTAGAAGAAGATTTAAAAGTGTTAAATTCAATGTTTAATAACTAAAACATTTTTAATATATGGTTATACAATAGATAAATTAGAATATAAATATAAATTAGAATGAAAAATATATTTCCAACATCATGGTATTTTATTTATAGTTTTTAGGCATTATATAATAAAATTTATTTATGCCACAATGATGACGCATTAATTACCTTATAAATGAAGTATTAAAATAATTGATTTTATAAATATCAAGACAAATGTTAATTGATACTTTTGATGCCATCCACAAATTTTGTAGATGAATATGCAATTTTTGGATCAATTAAATGTTTTTAATAATAAATCATATTTTTATGACTTTCACAAAATCCTAATACTAAATACTGACGAAATGGACATAAAGAAGTTTTTAAAAAAAATACAATTTTATTAAATGATATAATATTCATAAAATTAAATGGTTTGACCAAAGAACTTATACAATGATAGATATGTCATTAATTAACCACTTGAGGTTCACTTGGCTATTAATTGTATGTTTATTTACCATATAATGTAAGAATACAAGAAGACATGATATAAGTTAAACTATTTATATAAGAGTTAAATCTAAATGATATGGTTAATATGGTGAAATAAACTTGTATAAATCAAATTGGTTTAGAGGTTTTCAAACCAACCCAACCTTATACATGGAATAAATCCTTTTGGAGAAATTAGAACCAGAAATTAATTTTATAATAAAATTATATTTCCGGATTTTCCTAAAGAGCCCCTCACCAATCTTATAAAAGCGTACATTTCATTCATTCAAATTCACTCCTCCAAATAATTTTATCTCTACCAGAACCTACTAAAATATACTCCAAAGTACCCTCATTTAAACATATAGTCCTAAATATGATCATAAATCCACCCCAAGGATCCTTTTTGATAAAATCAAAAGGAAGCACCTAAAAAAAGGTAATTATTTGATCACCACTTTTTATGTTCTTTTATTATTCCACCTCCTCATTCATAGTTATTTCGATACTAAAATAATAAATCTATAAACATATATATACTGATATGTTATTAAAAATATGGTAAAACTATATTCATTCTAATATCCATTATATGAATGATAAAGTCACCATACGTGCGTTCGTACGACTTACCGTCTCCACGACGCGATGAGATTCATCTACAACAATAACTATTAAATAATTTTAATAATAATATATATATTATTTAATTATTTGTTATATGTAATAATATTGGTACTTGAATAATATATATTTAGGTAGATAAATATATGTATTATATTTATTTCCATACTATACGATAAGAAAACAGAAATAATGATAATGCGCACGTACGGACTATCGTCTCCCTGGATGGTGTTTCTATTTAATATATCTATTTATAATAAATATTTATATTTTAAATATATATTTTATATAAATAATTTTTTATCTTCAGGAATTTTGTAAATCATTATCAATGTGATTTGATCATGAATAATAAGTTAAAACACGTATGATAAAGAAAGCATTTATTACCCGAAATGTTACGTTAACAAGGAAATTATTATTAGATGGGTAGAATAATTTCATAAATTAATCATGTATGATATCATAAATATGAATATGGTTCAGGTATAATTTAATATCATAATATGGTCATTACACAGGAGGTTAAACATACTGTCGACCAAAGGAAAGTACAATTAAGGGTTATGTCATAAATCTAATTTTTTTCCAATACTGTTTATCAGTAAGTATCTACTGGGACGTATTTATCATCCATGTCCATGTTTCATATTTATTTTTCAAAAGGAATATTTTTTTTTATCTAAGGTACTATTTAACTAGATCATCATTTAAAATGTTTAAAAGACTTATTTTTGTAAATTTAATTAATGAATGTCCATGTTTTCAAAATGAATGTAAGGATTTTTTAATAGGACATTATTGTTTTTAAATTTTAATTCCTTTAAAATGTTTAAATGAAGTATGTATCACATTGATTCAAAAATCAATTTTAAATTATTTCCTTTATAAATTATGTAACTTTTAAATGATTTCATGAAAAAGGGATATTTCCCTCAAAGGGGTTTTCAGATAACTTTCAACTATGTCAACATATTTTAATTGATATTATTCTTGATTGAGGATTATTTATTAAAATACAATCGTCCATATTGTATTTAATGAGTAATAATATTTTTGAATGTGGAGGTGCAATTTTTATACCATTCATCATTTATGGTAAAAGAATTGAAATTTTATATGAAAGATTTATTAAGAATGGTTATGCTTTGATTACCCCTTTTTCATATGAGGAATACATTGGACATAGTAAGTGACGATCAGGGCCCACTATAACCACTCAATTCATAGGTTGGTATCATGACAGAAAAATATCCATTCACCCATGGTTTTTGAAAACTGTGGGTATAGGGTTACAATGGGATCCTATAAACACGGTTTTCCAAAACCGTGAATATAGGTTACCTATTCAAAATGTTTTGGGAAATAATTTGGGTATACTATTTTTTTGAAGACCTATACCCATAGTTATGTAAAAACATGGGGAAAAATAGTCATACCCACAGTTTGGATCAAAACTATGGGCATAAGATTTTTTTTCAAGGCCTGTACCAACGGTTTTGGCAAAACCGTGGGTATTGGATTTTTTTCGATGAACAATACACATTGTTTTATAAATCTATTAGTTTAGATATACCTTGTTATGGCCGGAAAATAATCAATGGGACACCAAAAAAATTTGCAGGAAAACCAAAAACCACGGTTTTCTCTCCCATACCCACATTTCAGATTAATATATATAAATAAATACCAATAAATAACAAAAAAATATTCATAGATGATTTGGTGAGGTGCTATTTGATGTTCTACAAGTTCTCGGGGTCAAATCCTACTAACATCTTTTTTTCATACTTAGAAAAAATATAAATATAATAAAATAAATATAGATATATAATAATATAAGAAAGTTTTCTTAGTTGGTTAATCATTGGAACAAGGAATATGAGGTGGAAGGATTGAAAACCACGAGGTCCTTTTTTTCTCTTAATGACATGAAATAATATATTATTAAAAATATAGATATAAATACATATAAGCGGAAAAGCATGATTGGTTAGGCATCTCAAATCTATAATGCAAGTCGTGGGTTCTATTCTTACGACTTCCTTTTTTTACAATTTATACTGATGATTTGAAAACTGTTGGAATAATAATTTAACAGCGTAGTGGGAAAAAATTTGGCTTTAGCATAGTGGAAGTAATGATTTACCGACAATTTATAAAACTGTGGGTATAGGCTGGGGACCTATCCCGATGCCTTGGTTGCCCATGGTTTTGGGGGTTATACCCACAATTTTGAACTGTGGGTATATTTCATTTTTCCAGTAGTGTCTCATAAGACAAATTAGTGTCTTGGCACAAGGCCTTGAACAAAATTTATTTGTATTCTTGGGCTAATGCCTTGACTATATGATTATGATGTATAGTATTACACATTACCTTATTGTGAAATTAGTTATTACATGTGAATCATAGTCTAGAAAAATATCCATGTGTATGTTCATATGGAAATATTTTTTTTTTATCATACTGTGTCATGTTTAGGATTAAAAGAATGATTTTTATTTCTCATCATTCCTTAAATGCTTATAGAGTTTTCCAATGTATTAACCCTTACTGAGTTTCTGAGCTCACCCCTTTCTTATGTTTTGGTTTACAAGGATTTCAAGAAGTGTTTTACAATTGATATGTAGTGTTAATCTAAGGGAATAATGGAATAATCAAAGGATTATTTAGGTTGTGTTTAATATTTTATGTGTAATGTAACATCCATGTATGTAATCAATTTTCTATGACTACTAAAATGACCGGTCCTTCAGGACATGATTTATTATAATCATGCTTATGTATTATTATAATGAAACAACTCTGAGATTCAGGGATAGGGGAATTACATTCAATACAAACCCCAACTTTCTACTCTACTTCATAGTTTGGGGAAAAAAACATGGTTGAGGACACATTGCCTTGCTACATATGAGGTTGAAACAGAGTAGTCGATAGAGGACTCATTCCCATCTCATAATGAGGGTTCCACTCTAATGTATGAGGACCCATGACCAAACTTCATAGGAGGGTTTCACTCAATTAATTACTAAATGACCAATGTCATACCTAGATTGACATTTCCATTCATGTACTAGAGGACTCACACCCTTCCCAATATTTGGGTGCCACTGTAGTGGTTGAAATACAATTCTATGACAATATAAGAGGGTTCCACTCAGTGGATAGGTTGAGGACCCATGCCATATCCTAGTTAAAGGGTGACACTCTTGTTGTTAGTAGATTTCCAATTCCAAACCCAGATAGAGTGTGCCTCTAAAATAGATGATCAAGGACCCCTGACCTTCCTAGTATGAGGTTTTCATGATGATCTCTCTGATCTGCAAATCAGATAACTACCTTCATCGATCATATCAAAAATAAGAGTCACTCCATGAACATTATTCATCATATCCAAAAATCCACTATAGAAGGAACCATCATGTTCTATGTGAAAAAAATAAGATAGTCTAAGTGTGGGACAAAATACGAATCTAAATAAAGGATATACATGATATGTATGTTGCCTCAAAAATGAATTAGGGGTAAGAAACATTTTAGTGGACCCACACGTTATGTTATCCTACTCATCAACTTGGTAGTATCATTGCCAGTACACTACTCGCTTCCCACGTGTCCCTACATGGCATGGAAGGGGACCAAAAAACACGCCACAACCACTTTGCAACCTACTATGTGATCCTGGACCTGTCAATTAAAATTTTTCCATGGATGTGTACTCTAGTACATGATTTTTTCTCCCACAAGGGTATCCTCCCAGGTCCATTGGGACGTGTTTGTATACCTTGTCTGTGTGACGATACACAACATGAACCTAGCCATGCATATTCTCTTATACTTCCATAGTATATGTTGGGTGGTCATCACATGGGTAACAAGTCGTGTCGGAGTCCCAAACATTTTTTGATATATATAATCATCCCATACACTTTCTTTAATTCTAATCCCATACACATATTGTGTTTTTCAAACTTCAATGACTATAGTGCTTATTTTCACAGAAACATTAATATACTCTCACAAATCCAGATTTGGTGTCACCTGCTAAAATATCACCTCCATGCCACCCAAAATATAATAGCAGCCTTTTATAATCATTAAAATTCATCTATTTTCTATAAACTAGATTCATGATAATCCATGTAGTTTTTCATACACATTGTGCGTGTCTCCTATTTACCCTATCTATAATTTCTATCCCAGATAAAAAATAATTCACATAAAACCTGAAAATCATCCAAAATACATAATTGAATGCCAGCCAATTCAATTAAAATGAAACTATCATGAATCCAGAGGTTCAATATGGCTCGATCACGCCCTTTAATGTCGAACCATGGAACTATTTCCTAATGGAAAGGGACACATTGAATTGGTGGAGGAAAATAACCAAATAAATGGTGTAACAATAATTATCATACCATTATTTAAAAAAATAAAAATTGGGGAGATTTGGTTGAAAATCATGGGGAAATATATGCATATTGAATATTTAATTAAAACACTCTATGTGAGCTTAAACATAAGATTATAATTGATTCATATTAACGAAATGGATGATCATCCAAAATCTATATAATAAAATGGTGAAGAGTTCAAAAATTGTCAAGACCTACCAGAAATTATACTTTTCACCATCAAAAAATAGGATCACCAAAAAATGAGATAATTTATTTCATTCACTCCACCTCGAACAACATAGATCCTGGGTTTCATCACCATTTAATTTCGATCCACTAATAAGAGGTGGATGAAGATTCCCCAAAAATCCAAGGTTTTCTAGGAAACCATTTATATCCACCATAAAAATATTTTTAAAAATATAATTTGGTATAGGATATTTAAATAAATAATTTTTTTATTTAATTCAATTAAACATACATTTTGAAAACTTTTTTATCATTATTCCCCTTGCAGACTGATTTTAGATTATGCCAAGGAAAACCACATGTTTCAGATGAAACCATGGTATCATAATTTAAATCAAATACCACTTTTAAGAGTTAACATCTTATTAATAAATAATTGACAAATAATATAAAACATATTTAATATTTTTGAAAATAAATTTTGGGCACACCTAGCCTCATAAATGAACATCATCATAGCATATGGCTCCAAAAAAATCTCATGATATATTCTGATGTAATATAATAATAAAACAAAGTTTTCCAATTATTCCTTCCATTAATATTTTAATCCCCAAAATGAAAAAAAAATACTAGGATACTAAGACATCATCTTGATCTCCCACTCCAAGGAGATCTACTACAAGCTCATGTGCATCAATAACACCCGAACCAAGGGGATGATCCATCCATGAAGGGTACTTTCCTCTAAATCCTCAATTGGCACTAGGTGATATAAAAAAGGGGATCTATTCTCTTTGTCTATTTCTCTTCATTGAATAACATGTTTAGGGTCATGCACTTATATCGTCTACTGCAACACATGTGAGACATCGTGCACATTCTCCAAATGCGGTGGTAGTTCGAGAGGGGTAGTAATCTAGAAAACCCTCTAAATGATATCAAATGACCCAATTAACCTCAGGTATAGTTTTCGTCCACAGTTGAATTTTTTTAATATTTCTTCAAGGGGTGACTCTTAGGAAAGCATAGCCTCCTTGTTCAATATCCAAAGGCCTATTATATCGATCACTATAATATTTATGTATACTCTGTTCTTTCCTCATAAACTGACAAATGACCTGGACCATCTCCATCATTTTCTACACCATTAATTATCCCAAGGGATGAATTTTTTATCTCATTACCTCAAATGGGTGACCTATAGGGTCTTCAAGACAAGGTAAAAAAGCTTCCCTGCTAATTATAGAGTGGTACATATTATATTATGAAAAATGGTACCTATTGAAGTTGATCCTCCGAGCTCTATAAAAAACCTATCCTGAATTCCATTAGCATGTCCTCCAACACCAACATAGTGCACTCTATCTTCCAGTATATCGTAGGTTCAATGTCTTAAATCATCATCCTCTAGGTCCTAAATTCTTCTGACAAGCCCTTGAACACATGAACCACACATCAATATCAAAGTAATTATTCAAGGGAACCCTATAAACAAAATAAAACTCTTGTATATACAACTAACCCAAAATATACAATTAAATATAATCCTTGGTAGATATACATTGTTTCGAAATATAAAGTTGGTCACCTAACATAGATGGTGACATGGCGTCTCACTGTCCACAAAATCCATATCATGAATATATGGATATGCCATCCCATTTACTCTATGAGATCTCATGGTGTTTCAAAAATATGATAGAACCTGGTACTCATCATTCACCTACTAATAGGAAATGAACCTTTAGAAAATCTCAACCACACTCTGTCTAATTCCAAAATACGAAAACTATCTTTGACAGACTCTGTACATCTTCCCCACACCTACATTTTAAAAAAATATGATGTGTGAAACACCCACATCACCTCCTCTCACTTCATGTTTGAGATTCCACTCAATCCCTAGAAAAGGATAATGATACTCTCCACTTCATAAAATCCATATTATAATCATCCTAAGGATATATGGTGAAATTTAAACTCACATTACATGTATCCCAAAATTACCTCTCTTATATGCTAAAGGATCATAGAATTCAACTCTATATACTGATGAAAATCTACACCCTCCTTCTCAACAAGGTTCATCTATAAGGAATCCAAATACTCAGATGATTTATCCACCAAAAGATCTTGGGACTTCCTAATAATGGAATCCTCCACCGCAAATCTATTCCATGTAGTATATACTATCTTAAATTCAATCTTTTTTAGGAACTCAAACTAGATCAACTATCTTGGGTTCATGTTACTCTATGTGAAGGCATAACTGGGACTCTAATGTTCTGAGTAGACCAAAAATTGCTCCCCTAGATGATAGTTCCTCCAAATCCATAGATCAAAGACTACTATTACCAGTTCTAGTTCATGATTTATGCAGTTCTTCTCATAGGGTCTCAAATAACATAAGACATATGTTATAAATACTTTTATCTTCCTCAACGTGCTACTAATCTGTCTTTCTAATGGATCACAATACAATAGATATATAATACCCTCCATTGGTTTTATAAAAACGGTGCACTTTTCAGCCTCATCCTCAACTCCTCAAAGGCCCTTTGAAAATAACCAGTCAAGCTAAACTACTTGCCTTATCATGTCAAGGTGGTCATAGTGGATGAAATATTATACATATCTTCCACAAGTCTATTGTTGTACCCCATGAATCCCAGAAAACTATACACCTATAATCTGATCTTGTTTGGATATGATGAAATAAGTATAGTGATGTTCACTGAGTCCACAACTAATCCATGCTATGAAATGACATACCCCAGAAAGTGAACCTCATAGATCCAAAACTAGAACATTGAGAGAATACCAAATAATTAGTGCTCTCAAAGAAATTATATGACTTTCCTCATGTGCTCTGCATTCTCATCCTTTTATGTTGAGTATAGGAGTATTTATTCAATGAATATTGATAAAAATGAGTCTATGTATAACTTTATGATCTAGTTCATCAAATCTATAAATATAGTAGTCGAAATCGTCACAATAAATGACATCATCATGTACTCATTATGTCCATATTTGTATCAGAAACCCAGATTCAGAGTATCAACCTCATTAATTCTAAACAAGTGGTTACTAGATCAACGACTGATCTTCAAGAAACAAATAATGCCTGAATACTGATCAAATAGGTCATCAATCCTAAGAAATGGGTACTTTTTATTTACGGTGGGGTGGATTAGTCAAAGATAATATAAAAAAATAGGTAATATTTTATCTTCCTTTTTCAAAAAAAACACTACTACTGCCCAAGGGGACAAAGTAAGCTGGATTAAACCCTTCTCTCAATGTCACTACAACTAAAACAAAAAATCAAAGTTCTAGGTGAGGGTAATCTGATATTCCAATCAATAGAATGAAGTGTTTCATGAATTCATGTCCATGAAAATAGTATCTCCAACATTAGATGTAGTTGCATAACCTCATAATGCATGAAGCTCATAAAATCCTACACAACATAAGTAATATAGATTCCAAATAATCCTAATACAGTAAGGGATACACTCAACAACTGATTTGTGATGGGATTCAACATCCTACTCAAAAAATTACACTCATCCCACCATGTGATCTCCCTATACAATAATGGATATTCGCATCCCATCAATTTGAATACATATATATTGTCTATGATTATAATCAATTTGGTCCCTGATTGTGGAAAACCAATGCATACCCAAGATAACTTCATAGGATTCCAGGTGGATGAAACAAATGACCCAAAGGAACCTCTATCTACCATGTGGTGGCTCAAATGACCAACAATAAAATGGTATAGAAGAAATGTTCCCCATAAGAACGTCATTACAAAGATTCTGGGTTAAATCCTCATTAAGAGATCCATCTAACACATCATGAGTAAAGAGATAAAAGAATGAATTTCACACGTGTTGAAAAATACTGAAGAAAGTGCCTAAGAAAGAAACACAATACCTCTTATCATCTCATTTTTGATGGGTTCATAAGCATATTTAGCATGAAATAGTATGGTCTCCCTACCACCAGAAATGTGATCCTGATGTGGGCCACCTAGTGGTAGTGGTGGTGTATGGATCTCTAAATATCATCGTACACCCACATATCATCCTCTGAGAGCTCTACCTTTTTCCATATTCCACTCCTCCTCACGGGGGGACACCATGACCTCTTCTAAAAGACTAGTGATCATGAATTTGCCTCTTCCATTTCAGTATATCTGTTATCTTTTTGCATTTTTTATAACATTGGGTCATGAAATCACCATCCACATGACCTCACCCATTACATGCATAGTACCACCCTCTCAAGGCTTCTGTGGGCCACTCTTTTTCCCCTGACCATGTGCATGAGCCTGAACCTCGGAAGATCTCTTACACTGAGAGTCTATTAAATAGTATCTTATAGGTTTTTTAAACAACTAAGCTATATAACTCCCAATAACATCTTAATAATCCAAGAGTCACTCTAGAAGGAATCTCTCAATCATCAACACCAAGTCTAACACCCACACATAAATGAGAATACACAAGTGTTCTACAATAGCATGTATATATCTACAAAGACCAATGTAAAAAAACATTTCAAAAATGAATCCATCCTGGATCATATTAATGGATTATAGTATACAGTATGTGAATGTCACATCATACTCTAAAAGTGTTGCCCCTCCATGTTTCATCTCTAGAAGAGATTGAATCGAAACTAATCATAAGAATGTGGTGTTGTATTCCCCCCAAAATAGTTTTTGGATTTTGGTCCTTGAGAGGGTCAAATCATCATGAATCTATGATACAAAACTCCACTGGTGTCCAAATTCATTATGTAATAGGATTGATTTTAGTGTATCCACCTGACAAGTATATGTGCAGAAAATCCTAAGCACATGTATAACTGACTATTGATAATATATAACTTTTTGGGAATCGTGCTCTTCGTAGTACATCAACGACATATAGCGATGGAACTTGCAGTGTGAAAAATGATTGGATGCATCCTCATCCTTATTTACAGGTAAGATATTATAATCAATAGGTGGGGGTGATTCTACCTTTACACCTAGATGAGGGATCTCAAGGGATGTACCCTAAACTAAATCCTCAACAATCATCTAATTATTGTTAAGATGTAACATTGGTAACATGGATGGGTGTCATCATGGAGGCTTACTTAATATTGAATCCACGCGTATCATAGTAAGATGATCACATATATATAATGGGTATATTTCTAAATAAGTACTATAAATTATCAAAATCCAATATGATGAAATTACCATTTATCCCGATACCAATTGTCTCTGTATGCTCAATTTTCAAATAGGTAGTCAGAGTGCCTGTGAGAGGATACATCATCTATTCCACCAACATTGAGCCCTCTAACATGAGAGATGCACTCTAGACACTTTTAATGTATTTACCTAAATACCAAAAAATTCTTCATAAGGGGGATACTCTAAATATCATCATATAGATTAAACAATATCCTATACAAATCTATCAGGACCTTACCCAATGGGGATCGAGCCACAAACATCCCCAGACAATCACCAAAGGCTAGATGTTGGAAAAAAGTGTAAAAAATCATAACAAATATAGGTGACCTTTTCCTAATGTATCTATATACACACACCCAATCATATCAATCCATATTTTCAATGTACTAATCAAAAATATGAACCATATAGAGTAATAACCATAGATGAAAATCCTCACTGGGATATGAATAGTACAACCATGAAAATTTAAAAATAAATGGAAAAAAATACATGAACAACCATAATGATGTACGAACCTGAAAAAATGAAAAGTAAAATGTTATGAGATATTAGATATTGATCTCCATGGATTGACTACTATACATAGTCAAATACACTAGGTAACCCAATGATCCTTTGTAATCACTGTTAGGAATTCCATTTTATAGATAATTAATGACTTGTGTGGCAATCTCTAATAAATTTGTGAGTATATTCATACCCTGTAGGATTCCATGATAGGTAAAAAATGGTATAAGTAAGAGACATAATTTAAAATATACAGATGAAACCAAACAAAGAGAGTAACAGAATCCAATGACAAATATATATATATATATATATATATATATTGAAATCAAAGAATCCAAAATGCTAGAGAAATGGGATCTTCATCTCATATCACTACTCATATAAATACTTCCATCAGTTCTAGAATTTTTTATATAATGTCCAAAATCTCAAACGTCTTTCCAGTATAAACATCCATGTTAATTCACCCCTCACCACTATTCCACATTGTTGAGCAGAAATAACACTAGGTAGAGTACCAATGCCCTAGTAATATAGGAGGGTGCCACTCAGTATTCAATAGAAGACCCATTCCTTACCCAGAACGGGGGTTCCTCTATAATAGATTAGGACTCACGCCCTAACTCTGTAAGAGGGTTCCAATCTTGTAATCGATAGAGGTACCATGCTGAGCTCAGATGGAGGGTTTAACAATTATATTTGAGGACCCATGCACTACCTAGAAGGATTGTCACACTCTAGTTATCCAGGACGCATGCCTTGATTCAACATGGGGGAATCACTCGGTGGATAGGTAGAGGACACAAGCCATATCTTGGTAAGATAGAGGTACTCTAGTGGTGAAAAAAGTATCGTTTCCCAACATGTCTTTAGGGTTCTACTCTAAATGTTGATGGTAGACCCATTACCTACTAAACAGGAGGGTGCCTCTATGATCTCTATGATGATCCTAATGGATCACTTCCATATTGGAATGTCGCATAAATTATCATCATTCCCAGAACACAACACATCATATCTCAAAATATATTATGGAGGGAAACTTCATATTTTACCAAGAAAAATATTCTGGAGAGGAAACTCTTGGTCCAAAATCCAAGAAAAATGAAGAATATATGGGAGATGGATGTTTCTTAAAAATGGATGTTGGGGTCCATGACGTGTAATGTGATGCACATGATGTATGGTCGCACTCCACTGATTGGATGTGTCTCAAATAGTATGTGACTTTCAACCCATAATCTTTCATAATGTGTAAGGTAACTACATGTAATGACTCAACCACTTAGGTTCCTAACTATGATAATGGCGTTGTCCTTTTAATGTTTTCTATGTTTGCGTACTCCGTTAAACGATGTGTCCTCCCACACAAGAATTTTCTTGTATACTTTGGGCAGTGTTCATATACTTTGGTCACATGACGATACATAACATGAACCTAGACATGCTCATTCAAATGTACTCCCAAATTACATACCACGTCTCTTGCAAATTGGTTACATGGTATGTGGGGGTCTCACATGATTTGTGATACTTATAATTACTTAACACCCTATCCACTACAAAAAAATCCAAACACACAATTTGTTATTATAAACTAAAAGATGTGTAGTTGTGATTTTCATTGAAACATTGATCTACATCAAACATTCTAGATCCGGGTATGCCTCCTCAGTTATCACCTCATGGCCACCCAAAATCAAATAGGGAGACATAAATCATTATATATGGCTATCTTTTGGTTGAAAAAATAATCCTAATCATCCTTGGTATTATCCATATGCACCACACAAATACCCCATAACATCCATATTAAATTTAGATCCCATATCAATATAACATTCACCCAGGACCAAAAAATCATCTAAAATCCATCCCTTATCACCGATCCTAACTTTTGATGAAAAACCATCACGAATTAGGTGGATTGATTGGTTTTGATTCTTCCTGACAATGTTGTACCATGGAATCATTGCCCAATGGTGAGGAACATGAAGATATGTTGTGGGAAAATCACTAAAAAAGTGCAACAACATTTTTCCATGAAATAATTGACAATGGATACAAATGGGTTCGATTTGGGAGAGAAACGTTGAAAAATGTATATAGATTTCATGCCAATTAAAAATTCGATATTCAAAAAAATACGTAGGATTGTAATTGACACAGACCTATGGAAAGGATGATAATGATCAATATATTTAATAAATCAGGGAAAATCAGAAAATTTATTATTACCGTGTATATTTAGATCATTCATTGTCATATAACATACTAATCAATTAATGGGACACGTCACTACATTTGTTGGTCCTTGATCCACCTGGATTAGTAGTTTCATCATTATATGATTCTGATCCACCAATGAGAGGTGGAATTAGATACCCCTCAATAACCCTAGGGTCATGAGGATGAATATATATATCATCCATAAATATATACTTTTGGTTATAATTTGGACTAGGTTGTTTAAATAAATAAATAAAATTATTTATTTATTTTAATTAAACATACTTTCCAAAAAACATTTTCATTGAATGGCCAGTGCCGACCCATTTTATGTCATGCCTAGGGAAATACACACATTTGGAATTAAATAAAAGTCTTAGGTTTTTTATCCAGGAACATTTTTAATATTAATCCCATTTTCATTATGATATCATTCAAGTGTAATATAAAATATATCAAATATTTTTGTAAAATTATTTCCATGCACCCCATGATTTAGAATCTCGTTTTTTCTCAACTTCCATATCCATAAAAATATCATGAAATATTTTAATGTCGTATAAATAAAAAATATAGACCCTAATGTATTTTTACATTTAAACATCTCATTATCACTCCCAACATCTAATATAGTGATCACACGAGACTTCCATTTATTCCATATCATAGTAGGATATTGATGTTGATCATAGTTAATAATCCTCAGATATTGGAACTTGTTTTTATTATAAACGAACTCCATGAAACTAAAATGATGAAGTGTGGGTGGTGAATTTTATAGAGGTTTTTGATTATTTGTATCAATAAATAACTTCTTACCATTAATTCAACATGAAACTGCACGATTAAATTATTTTACAGACATAAAACATTCATTATTCCACTTTATAATATTTCTATATTGATTACTTACACACTTTGGGCATTTGGGAAGGATAAGCGTCTTCCATTTTTTATAAATACCCTTGAATTACATCCTTCTTTTACTATCAAAATCCTACCAAATAATGGGTTTATCCATTCTCCATTTCCATATTGATGACATATTACAGATTTCTTAATACTTACCAAAGTCCCTTTTAGAAAATTACCTTTAGAGACATGGTTTTATGTTAGTTAAGAAACAATAAACCACATATTTTGGTTTGATAAAAATATCAAATGTGTGTCTCACAGGTCATTTTAAAGATGCCTTATTGGATAGAAAAATATATTTCATCCTTCTAATGTAGTTCATTGAATTACTCCTCCATTATCCCATGCACAATATTGGGGATTTTCTTATTGAATAATAACCTCTTAATACCATCCCACCCTAAGGAGTTAATTTCATATTGCTTCAATAGATTCAATACAAGATTCCACCATTGGTCTTCTACAACTTCCAAATAATAGAATTTGAAAAACAAATATTTCATGTTCTGAACACCGGTTAATGTGAAATATATATTTAGTGTTATTGATCAATTTCTAAAATACTAGAAAATTATTGAAACCACCAAAATAAGGTGCAAAATTCTTCATGAAGAACTCATTAAAAAATTATTCCATACTTTCTTCATTTTCATGTTTTGCCTGATTTATATTTTGAAAATGTTGTATGGAAATAAAAATACGATTTTTCATTCCATATCCCATGAAATTAAATTACTCAGCAGAAAAACCATCAAATTGTCCTTTACATTCATAATTAACAAGATTCTGTTTGGTTATAGCTATCATCAAAAACCAAAAATCATTGTGTGAGATATGATAATCATAGTGGGATAACCACATAATCATATAAATTTAATCATTGGGTATCTAAATAATGACACATTATTTTAAATCAATAAGACCTTTAGTTTGACCATATTTAGTTAATAACTATCATCTACTTACATACTTAAAGATTGATTGTAATGGTTTTTTTAATATGCAAGGAATATCCCCATGTGTGTTAAACCAGGTTTTCCAAAAGGCCCATTATCATACACCATGAGATGATCTAATTTAGCTAAATGGACCCTTTTCAGAGGTATTACCCCTAGGTACCTCTATTCCAGAGGCACATCCAATTGATGTTTCCATACAGAGATGTAATTTCTAGGCAACCACTTGCTATTTCCTTTACAAAAATTCGTCAATATTTTCAAATTATTAGTTTTTTCATTATTTTTATAAAACTTTTTTTATCATAAATGATTCCAAAGGTTAAATAAACTATTCTCTAGTACCAACTGTAAAGACCCCCAAAAAATTTCATAAATAGATATTACATCATAGTAAATATATATTAATTATATACCATAATGATCCACTGCAATTTTATTTAGGTATACTGAATTTGGAATGAAGGACCCATAAAAAACTAGTCTATAAGTGACATATGTCAAATCCCACTATGTTATTTATAACTAGATCCCCTAATAAACATATAATACACAATAAATTTCTTTATATCCTATAGAAAGGAAGCATATGAAAGGTAGATCATAGTTGATCATAAAGGTTAAAAAGGAAAATATCAATATTACATTATCATATATGTATGTGAGAAACTGAACAAAATATTGGAACCATACACTGCACATCATAGATTATAAACATGAGTCATTGAATGAATCTTGGGGGATTCTGACACTTGAATCATAATTGAATCGATGAACATGATCCATGAGACCATAAAAATTAAATATGTCATTTTTTTTGTAGAATATACATAAGAATAAAAATTATTATGTCTAGGATACCCAATAATAAATTACTAACATTCTAGTCTGGCACTAACCACTCGTGTACCTAATTTAGGCTTTGGATGAACTCATACTTACCCTATTTTGGGATTAGGATACCCCTTTTTGAAACATATTTCTGGATTGGGATAACCTAACATGTATAATCTGATCCCATATGACATTAAACATTAAAAAATTTATTAGAGGGAGATATATGTCCCACCTTTCACATAATCAGTATATTTGTGTGACATAATATTATGATGCATTTATCATAAAACTAACAGTATAATGTAAATGGATTTCATAACCATATATTCCTAATAATCATAAATCATCCATGTAAAGAATTAATATTTTAAAATTTTATCATATCCTTATCCAATATTACATAAAATCTAAGGATATCATCTCAGTTGTCAAATTAATTTTAAAAATTGCATGAAATGTTTCGTGACAAAAATTAACTTTTCATTTTGGGAATGAATATTTTAAAAATAAAACCTCACAAAACATATCTAAAATATTATGATTTAAAAATTAAAATTGAAACATATAATTAATGCTTCAAGTCATTTAATACTCAAGACATTGTGGTATTCTGTTCATGTTGTATATGTTACGATATTGATTCCATTAACATATTTGGTTAAATCAAAACATGGCTTGTTTATAAAAATACATGAACATTAATTTTAAAGCATGTTTTAATAATTAAATAATTGGAAAAATTGTATTTTGAAAATCATAGGAAAAAAAAGTTGAATCATTTTTAGAAAACAAGAACATCAAATAAAAACACATTTCGACCCAAAAGAGAGATAATGTAGATTTCCCTTAAAAAATTAATGAACCCTTTTGAATAAAAAAGAGAGGAAGAATTGTACAATTAAGAAAATATTTCATGAATAACTATACTAGAATAATATACATGAGTTTCCTGAGTGAAAAGTAAAATGATTTAGTTATTTGAAGCATAATAATAAATAATTCACTTTAAATATGAGATTATAACATTAAATCATTATCATTTAAATAACATTTTTATCATAAGCACCAAGGAAGAATAAATTAAAATTAAATAGTAAAATATAATTAAAATAAATATATTCATTTTATAATATGTCTATGGGGATGTATATACACATTATAATTGAAGGTAGGTTCGTAACATAACTAATGTCCCAAAGAACACAAAATGGGACAAAAATCACATACCTTAAGTCTCAAATTCTATTTTTCAACTTAAAAACATATTTATAATAAATATAGGTTAATTATATATCTATTGAAAACCATAATTATATATTTCATACCATATACAATTTTCCATCACCATTTATTACTCGTTTAATAAGGATTCAATTTTAATGTCACATTTCATATATTAACTTATGTTTTTTACTATGTTTTTATTTCTTGTTAATGTTTATATTAATGTGATCATGTTTAAATTATCTTCATAATTTTAAACAAGATTTAAATATCATAAATATTATATATATGTGTACTTATCATTATCTATAATTGTTAGAGACATAAAATGACACACACCATTCATGTATATAGTAGGTTGTATGTACACCTGAATATAGCTTCTATTTTCTGATACGAAAAAAAAGAAAGAATAGTAAATAATATATAAAAATTATAGAATAATTTTTATTTTTTATATATAAAAATTTATAATTAAACCCATCCTTATTACATTCCATGTAAATATGAATGAATCATGCATCTTCATGAGGTGGTTGGCCATCGTACACACGAGTGAAAATATTGTATTACCGCAGAATGGAATGTAAAAATATATATGTGATATAATAATTTCTGAATTATAAAATTATCATAAATATAAAATGAAAATTTAATCCATTATTATACCCATCCATTATAGGTGGTGATGGAAAACGCGTAACATCAATAAATATGGCGATTGTTCACCGTACACAGGAATATTGATTTTATATCCCATTTGATAGAAGTGTTGATGGTTTTAGGTCATGAACATAACATAAAAACATATTAGTGTATGAAAGATATTTATTATATTATATTATAATGTTTTCATTACAATTTATTGCGGTGGGTGAATAAATAAAATAAAACTCTTAGTTAGGGATATTACATTATTTTTGGAAAACATCTTTTAGTTTTCACCCAAATCAATCCTAGGATTGAATTATAAACAAAATAATATTTCTAAGATTTCATTATGGAAGTAAATATGTCATTTTGGTTGTTATTTAATGATCCAATGGGGTTTTTATGTGTGATGAGTAAAGGCAAGGGGAGGCCTTTTATTAGTGGGGTGAGTGGCACACTTATTATATTTGAAATGGAAAAGGTGTTTGAATATTTTTGAACAGAACAAATACTATAAGATGGGAAATTATAGAGCCTCAAAAGGTGATATGCCAAAAAATATGGCCTTTAAATTAATTTTTTAATAGTTTATAGGTCATTTTTACCTTATCGTTTTAGTTTAACCCCCCCCCCCCATTATCTGGTTTTATCCTTAATCGCGATAATTAGTTTTTACTTTTTTACAATTTATTATAGAAAAAAATTATGTTGAAGTTTTTAGTTAATATAAATTATGATGATTAAAAATATTGAATAAATTTGTAAAAAAATTATTTTCAAAAGTGGAAAAATAAAATTTAAAATTAATCCAACACACATGATAAAAAATCATTTTTATGATGCAAAACATTTTAAAATATTAAAATGTATTTATACCAATGTTTGTTCCATATATATAAATATACATTTTTATATCAAACATTTATTAGGACTTCTAAAAATGTTATTATTACTATTAATACACAGTATGTTAATAAATATGTTTTAATTTTATTGTTTAAATAAGAATATTAAATATATATCACTGATTATTAATGATCGAGTTGGTATTTAATGTAAGCTATCGAAAAAAATTAATTTATTCAAAAAAATTATTTCAAAAAATATAGGGAGGTTAAAAACACCATAAAATCCATAGCTAGGGTACTACATGGTTTATATTCTTCGTAGTACATTCTGTGTATTGTGTAACATCCAATGCTTCCATGGTATGAATCTCTTTAGATAATATAATAGTGTGCGATGTACGCAACACCGAGTTCAAGCGCACCACGACCAATCAAACTAGCCATTTAGAAAGTGAATATGTATATTAATAACTAAATTATGAATTATACATATATCCCATATAATTTTAACATTCATCATTTGTGTTTCATAAACATAATATAAGGACAAATTCAATTTCTCAACTAAAAGAAGTACTTTTAAAAAAATGTAGTTTCCACCTTTTAATGGAGAACCCTTTGTAAAACCTATATTTGACACTTTTATATATTCAATTTGATGAAATTAAATTTTTATTTAGTAGAGGTAGAAAAAAAATTCGATTGGATTAATTTTTGGTGTTTTTCTGATAAATTTCATATTTTGATGAATATTGAATAATAATAAATTTTAATTGAAAACAATTTTTTTAAACAAAATAATTTAATGTTTTAAATTATCAAATTAAATGGATTTAATGTATAATTAGATTATATTTTTTTTCATTGAATCCAATTTTGGTAATTTAATGTTATTTCACTTTTAAACAGGGCATAAACACATATCAATATTTTGATAGTTTTGACTTCTCCAAAACCAGCTTTCTGGTTTTGACATCAGGTTTTAATTTTAAATTAATAAATGAAACATATATGTTTTCAATTATTTAAAATATACAACAATTTTGAATTAGGAATATCGAAATTTACTTAGGGTAAATTTTTTATAAATTTCGGAGAACATTCCATTTTTGATGAATAATGAAAACACATCATTTTCTATTAAAACAGAATTCTTTTTTAAATAATTATTAATTTTATTAAAATCTATTTTAAGTCAAAATACATAAATATTACCTATATTAGTTCAAGGTAATTAATAGGAGTCATTTTATAATAAAATTAGATGTATTAGATTTTATGGAATGTTATAACGTCTTTTACCAACTTTCTAAGAATGATTGCAATTTTTCATAAAACATAATTTTAATGGTTCTATGAATTTAATTTAAAAAATTTTAGATACACAGTTGACATCAGTAAGTAAAATGTTGTTCAATAATATGAAAATAATTTGTGGTGAATAGTAACTCTTGAATTTTATTTACTGTAGTTAAATGAAAATAGTGTAATTAATGGTACAAATGATATTATAATTACGTTAACACCTGTCATAATTATATTGGATAAGTGTAGTTTGAATTTAATAAAACTTAGGAAAAAATATGAACATTTTGGGTCCACATGGTTTAGATGAGGACATTTATTATTATTATATTTAAAGAAGAGTTAAAAAAATTATATTGGAATTTTAAAAATTAATTTTTTTAATATAGGGTTATACATAAGAAAATATCGACTATAAATATTTATTCTGAAGATAAAATGATTTCCTACATCATTTAATTTTATTTATAATTTTTATTCATTAAATAACTATATTTATTTATTCCACAATGATGTTGTAGTAATTATCTTACTGGAGAAATATTAAAATAAATAATATTATAAATATTATTATAAATTTTAATTGAGATTTTTTATTAATTAAACAGTTTTTAGCTTAATATTATATTTTAGGGTTGACTAAATTTATTTTTTTGATGAAATAAGACTTTTTTGACTTTCAAAAAATCCAAATACTTAATAATGTCAAAAATAACATAAATGAGTTTTTAAAACAAATACAATTTTATTAAATGATATAATATTCCTAAAAATATAATGTTTTGCAAAAGGATGTATATAATAATATATATGTCATTAATTAACCACTATTGGTTATCTGGTAATTTTATAGTATGTTTATTAACCATATATTATAATAATACAAGGAGACATGATAAATGTTGAACTATTTTACCAATAGTTAAATCTAGATGATAAGGCTAATAGAGTGACCTAAACCTATTTAAAACCTATTGGTTGAGAGTTTTTTGAACCCTTCCCATCATAGCTTCAAAATAAATTCTTTTGGATTCATTATAAACTAAATATGATTGTATTATAAAATAATATTTCACTGATTTCCTATATTGAACATAACCGCTCTTATAGAAGGATGCTTCCCCTACACTAAAAATCACACCTCCAAATCCATTTGGCTCTGCCAACCCCCACTAAAATATCCTCTCAAATACACGCATTTCAACCTAGAGTCCTTACTTTGATAATAAATCATACCTATGGAGCCATTTTGATCAAATCAAAAGGAAGCACCTGAAGAAGTTGTAATTATTTAATAACCTCTTTCAATGTTTTTTTCTACAACCAATTCCTCTGTATTTGTTGTATATAGACTAAATAAATATCTCAAGTACCTTATACATACTGTGATGTTATTATAAATATTGTATGACCATATTCAGTATTTTATCCATCCTATGAATGACAAAGTCACCAGAGGTGTTTACGTACAATTTACCGTCTCAGCATCATGGTATAGCTTGTTATTCAACCCCTAATTATTTCGATATGTATAATAATTAGTATAATAGATGTAAATAATAATTATAATTTGTTAATGTTTTATTGTATATGAAATACCATACAATTACAGACAATTTCACTATCAATAGATTGGTATTGTCACTCATGTATACATACGGATTACTGTCTCCACGAATGTGATCAGATTCATTCCCCATCGTAACCATTCAAAAATAAACATCATTTTATGATTAAAAAGTAAATTTTTTAAAATCATATCGTTCTAGATATGAATCAAATGCATCATACCCATAAACAATGACTAACATAACAAAACATATAAATAAAAACAAATCATTTAACACACGAAATAATGATACTACTAAGATATTATTAACAATGAAATATTAAAATATCATATATATTATAATATTTATTTACATGGTTTGGAATAATTTAATAACAACTATTTCATAATTATACAGGAGGATAACTTACCCTCAGCTAATGAAATGTACATGGTATGGTTTATTATCTCACTTTTATTCCCATGAGATTCATGCAGCATTTGGAACTATTTCCTTTTGTGTGGTGTATGTACGACCCATAATTGTATTTTTTGCGTAACATACTTTAATTTATGGGAGTTTACACCTTCATTGTATGATCCTTATTTCATTGGTTGTATGTTTCACATGCTACCAAATCTGTATGGTAATATCAAATTTCCATTTCCACTCATTGGGTTCTACGCATACTTCATTGATTATTTTTCTCCAAGATTATGCATGGAATCATTATTTTTTTATTTATGTAGAAATTTCGACTTCCCTTTGTGTGGGTATAATTTTTATACACATAAACAATCCATTTAAAAAATTTCAAGTCATCGATATGATCTAGAACTTGATAAGAGTAATCTTGACACAATTTTCATTCATTGAGTAAAACATCCAAGTCCTTGGTGTTTTTTTACCAGAAAATGTGTGAATGTATTCTGATTGATTTACATTGAATATTCAATAATATTGAGTGTATTTATATTTTTCACAAATAATTATGTCATATATTTATCCATAACCAAAGGATACTGTATTTATAAGGGATTTCATTACAATTTACATTCTATTGAGACCTCTTTGTTGTTATGTGGAAATTAACATTTATATGGTGTACATTCATTACATTGAAAAATTATATCATGAACCCCATTATTCTCATTATATTATAATGTTTTTATTAACACAATTATTTTTATTAAATCATCTCTCAGTTGGGTAAGAAACCTAACTAAAATATTATTTTAAATGTTTTAAAGAGTTATTCTTCTAAATCTTCCCCATTAATGTTTATGTTTTAAAAATGGTATTGAGGATTTATTTATATGGAAATTAATTTTTTGAAATTAAAATTACTTTTATATGTTTCAAAGTGGTATGGGATAATATTATTCAGAAATCTATTTTTAATATAATTTTAATAAATAGCGAGACTTTTAAACATTTTCAAGAAAAATAGGATATTTCTCTCAAATAGTATTACTGACTATTTTCTTCTATGTAAATATCCTTTATTATTCTTGATTGAGGTTGATATAATCTTCTATATTGTATTTAATGAGTTATGTTTGAATGTGGATGTGCTATGTTTATACCAATCATGCTTTGTAGTTAAAATTTTGACTTGTCATATGCTAGTTTTAATATGAATGTTTACATTATGTTTCAACCATTTCATGTAAAGAATGTATTGGACTTAGTATGTGATGGTTGGAGCCCTCTATGGCTCCTCGATGTATTGGTAGGTCTCATGCGTCAAGCTGGTGACTTAAAAAAGGCCAGTACAATATCTAAATTGTAGTCTTAGCATGATGCCATGACTATGCGGTTATGATGTCCGACATTATGCATTCTATCATTATAAAATTAGCTGTTCATATTATATGTGATTATTTGACTAGTGTAAAATCCGTGTGAATATGTAAATAGAAATATTTGATATATATTTTCCATATTGTGGTGAATTTTAAGATTAAAAGTCATGTGCTTTAGTCTTATATGTTGCCTAAGATTTTTATGCTTATTTTTGAAAGTTTCCACTGTATTGATATCCATACTTAGCATATGAGCTCACCCCTTTCTATGTTTTATCTTCACTATTATGTGAAGAAATATATCATGATTAATCATTATGAATAGTCTAATGGATATGAGTGTGTTAAAATGGGACACAATGTTGTTTTTCATCATTTCTTCATGTAATTTAAAACTTATGTATGTACCTAATACTTTCAAGGAAATGAATCTAAGCTGTCTTTTGGGACATGATCTCTTTTGATTATGCCAATGATATGTAATAATGCACCGACTCTGGAAATATAGGGTCAGGTAGATACCATTGTTATTAGAGGAAGTATAGTACAATCCTCGGAAAATTGATTTATAAAAACTCTGATGAAAGAACATAACCCAAAGATAGAATTTTTGGATTTGTATAGTAGAACATCCCATATTTTTGGTTATGTAAATATTATATAGTTTTTACAAGAAATAAAACCTTGTTTGGATATGAGTAGGTAGAGGTTTATCTGGAACAAATGAAACAAGGGGTAAAACCCAAACATACCGCTTTGAGTTAGACTCGAACGGGAACTGGTGCACAACAATAGGCCTTGCTGCACTATTGGTTACGACACCCCCGAGGGATATTCTAGTGATAATTTATATTTTCATTAAAAACTATTTTGACATATATTTTTTTATAAGATGAAAATAAATATCCTTGGTTAATCCTAAAGTGTTTTTGATTGAATATAAGGTGTCATGATATTCATTAAATAATTTTATGACTATTGTCACTCACACAATGCAATCTTGTTTAAGTCAATGGATGGATTCCAAGGAAGTCATAGTAACATCGATCATGATGTAAAATGTGGGAACAATGGTGGAAATTAGAAAATAAATGGATTTTTTATAGGGATAAAAGATATCGTGTTCATGTCAATTCATCTTACCAAAAATATTATGAACAATATATATATTAACCAACTCCCGGACTCAATAATGACGTAAAAGGTGGTGAATGATAAGAGCTCCAACAGTGGAGACCATGTAGAAATGAAAGATAAATTTCCATCATGCATGAAATCTAGAATGATACACCCATGATAGTGTCTCAATGGAACAAATAAAATCTATATGTGTTGGAAATATGGAAATAATGTAAATAATTACCAATTAAAAATGAAGAGTTGTTTGAAAGAAAATAAAAAAGATCCCAAAAATCTAATTACATTCATTTGTCATAAATTTAGGGGACCTATTCATTTCTCAATTCAATGCCCTATTCTATAGGATAAAATTTTCACAAGTAAGAAACAATGTATAAATAAATAGATGGTGGAATGTATAAATGTTTTAGTGCCCTTTGTTAACTAGATTACATTTGAAGACTTTACTCTTGTTTGTGTAATGCTGTAGTTTGTTTTTTCAAAATTCTATTCAAGGAAGAATTAACTTTTATTTTGTGGATATACTTATAAATAACCATTTGGGTTAATATTATCCCTGATTTTGAGTCAATTACATGTTATTAATATTTGGGATGAAAATTTGTGGTATGAGATAATATTTGTGGTAAAATTATGTTTTGGTTATTTTGAAGAATTTTTCTCATTTTGGGAGTAATATAAAATATATTTTTTGAAAAATTACAACACACAGACTCTGTGACAACCCGTCAGGTCAGACAAAGCTGTGGGAATGAAACCGACAACCAATGTGCGACTAGGATTTATCGCCTACCAGTAGACTATATGATTTCTCTGGTCAGTGTGATTAATTCTTCTTAGTTAAATGATTTTATTCATAAATAATAAGTTGATTTTGGATCTTATGTTCTATCAAATGGATATCCTTACTGTATAAAAATGATTTGGTGATTAAGTGATAAATGTTGTTTTGGGATACGTTATCTCTATTGGAAACACTATATGCCTAAGGAAAATAAAATACTATAGGATTTAAATTGAGGAGTAATGGTGGTTTTATTTAGAAGTTTTTATTCTATATTTGTAGTGATTTGGAATATGTATGGAAATTATTAACCTATCGTAGAGAATTTTTTATTAGGTTAATTACTTCAATGTATGAGACATTAAGAGTATTCAATGTTATTTGGAGATAAAATTTATTGTGGAAGACTATGTAATAATATAATTTTGAGTACTGGGTTTCATTCTTAGTTTGGATTATATTGAAGGATTTTAAGGACAATTGTTTAATGAATAGTAGTTTTTGAAATGTGGGTATTTTTTGTTTAATTTTAAAATTTTATATTAGTATTTTTTTGTCTAAATGATTATCCATTTTTTGAATCATTTGATCTTGTACATACCATTTTGGTTTTTGATAATCTCAAAAGGAAAATAAAATATATAGTTCATCCTTTATGTATTATGTGATTCTCTATAAGTTGATTTTAGTACATTAGGTGTTATAAGGTCATCTTGAATACTCATCATTTGGGGTGAATGATGTGTTTTTTTGTAATTTAGTTAAAAATGTTAAACTACATATCATGTATTTTTTTATATGAAGAAATTAATTATTAAACCATTGGGAAAAGATCATTAACCAAAAAATGTTTTATCTTTATACATTTCATTATTTATCATAGATTTCTGGCTTTGAGGCCCTCAGTTTTCCATTCACTTTTTTTGATTATTGACCTCAATAAATACCAATAAATATTTCCAGTTTTACTCCAATTATACTTACAACCAATGTCCTCCTATTCTAAATCCTAATTTGGTGAGAAAATTTTCATTTCCCTTTTACTCTAAATAAGGGTAAAATTTAATAACCCAATTTTTATAGTGGGTTTTACAGAAAACGTATTTTCTATTTTTATCCTTTTATTTATGAAGATAAATTTCAAATTTAGAGGAAAATATTTTTTAAGGGGGGATAATGTAACACCCCATTCTTCCACGATATTCTTTTATTTGAATAATAAAATAGAATGCGAGGTATGCAACACCAAGCACAAGCGCACCAGTACCTATCAATATAACCATTTTGAAAGCATCTATTAATAATAATAACTATATTTTTAATTTTATATATATACCATAAAATTTTAACATTCATTCTTTTTGTTTCATAAACATAATATACGTAAAAATTCAGTTCCTCAGAAAAATGAAGTAATTTTCAAAAAATGAACTTTTTCTGCCTTTTAATGGAGATACCTATATAAATAAAAAATATGACACCTTTATATATATTAAATTTTATGAAATTAAATTCTTCATTAAGAGAGGGACATAAAAATTTGTTTTGGTAAATTTTTGGTGTTTTTTTGATAACAATCATATTTTGATGAATAATGAAAGATACTAAATTATAATTGAATACAACCTTTATAATAAAATTTATTTATAGTGATAAATTATACATTTGAATGGTTTTTATGTATATTTATATTATATGTTTATCCATTAATCCAATGTTTTTCATTGGAAGTGATTTTAATTTTAAACCGGACATAAACACATATAAATCTTTGGATAGTTTTTACTTCTCAAAAACCTGCTTTCTAGTTTTGACAACGTTACATAATTTTTAATTAAATAATGAATTTTATATGTTTTGAATTTGGTAAAACTGACATCATATTTTGATTCGTAATATAAAAATTATATTAAGGTGTATTTTTGGTATTCTTCTGAAATCATTCAATTTTTGATTAATAGTGAAAAACACTGCATTTTTTATTGAAACCGAATTTTTATTTAAATAATTATTTAATTTATTTTAATTTATTTTAATTTAAAATAGAAAAATATAACCTATATTAGTATAATGTAATTAATTGGAGTCATTTTATAATAAAAGTATATGTATAAAATTTTAGTGGTTTTTTAAAGTCTTTTACCCCCTTGTTAGCACATTTGCAAATTTGAATAAAACGTATTTTTACAAATTAAATGAATTGAATTTAAAAGATTCAAGAGAAACAGTTGATATTATTAATTAAAATGTGTTTTGTTAAAATGACAATAATTTTTGGTGAATATTAACTTTTGAATATTATTTTCCATAGTTAGAAGTAAATAGGGTAATTAAAGGTAAAAATGATCCTATAGTTACCCTAAGACATGTCATAATTCAATTAGATAACTGTATATCGACCAAAATAATTCATAGGAATAAAATATGATCCATTTGGGTCTACATGGTTTCGATTAGAAAATTTATTATTATTTTATTTAAAGAATAGTTAAATGTGTAAAATTTAAAATTTAATAACTAAAATAGATTTAATATTGGATTATACATAAGGTAATTTTTGTTATAAATATTCATTAGAAATAAAAATATATTTCTTACATCATGTAATTTTATTTATAATTTTTATACATTTAATAATTATATTTATTTGTGACACAATAATAATGTCGTAATTACATTATTAGTGAAGGATTAAAATAATTGATATGATAAATATTAAAATAAATTTAAATTTCGACTTTTGATACATTGAAAAAAATTTATAAGTTAATATTACATGTTGGGGTTGATTAAATTTATTTTTTTCAATGAAATCAGATTTATATGACTTTCACAAAAACCAAATACTAAATAATGTCATAAATGACAAAAATAAGATTTTATAACAAATACTATATTATTAAATGATATAATAGTCTTAATAAACTAATGTTGGTCTAAAGGGCTTATATAATATTATAAATGTCATTAATTAACCACTTGGAATTCTAATGCCATTTTACAACATGTTTATTAACCATATAATATAAAAATACAAGGACACATGGTAAATTTTAAACTACTAAAACAAGAGTTAAATCTAAAATATCAGGTTAATATAGTGATGTAAACCTACCTAAAAAATATTGGTTGAGAGGTTTTCGACCCATCCCCTCCTTATCCTCAAAATAAATTCTTTTTTGAGACCGAATATGATTGTATAATAAAATAATATTTCAAGGTTTTCCTAAATTGTCCCTAACATCTTTTATAAGAGGATACATCCCATTCTCTCAAAATCACACCTCCAAATACTTTTGGCTCAGTCATCCCCGACTCAAATATCCTTCTAACTCCCCTCACTTCAACCTATATCGCTAACATTGACAATAAATCTAATCTATAGAGCCCTTTTTCAAATCAAAAGGAAAAACCCAAAGAAGGGGTAATTATTTCATCACCTCTGTCAATGTTATTTTCTTCTTCAACTTCCTTATTCTTTATTGTTACCATAAAAAAATAATAACTCTAGAACCAGATATACATTGTTATGTTATTATTAATATTTAACAACCCTATTGATTATTCTATCCTCTCTATGAATGACAAAGTTAACATACACACATATATACGACATGCCATCTCCACGTCATGGTGTAGTTGGTTATTCAACACATAATTTTTTTGATAGGTATAATAATGAGTATAATGGATATAAATAATAAATATAAAATGTTAATTATTTTTTATATATTAAATTCCCTCCAATTACTTATGATTTCACCATCAATAGATTTGTATTGTCGCTCGTACGTATGTACAGATTACCATCTCCACGAACGCGATGAGATTCATTCCCGATCATAACAATTCAAGAATAAATAACATTTTATCAATTAAAAAATAATATTTTAGAAAAAATTACATTATGGATATGAATCAGATACATCATATCAATAACAAACATGACTTTCATAACAAAACATATAATGAAAAATGAATCAGTTAACACCCGTAATAATGATATTGCAAAAACAATATTAACAAAGAAATATAAAAATATCATATATGATATCATATTTATGTATATGGTAATTTTAAAATTTAATAACAATTATTTCACCATTATACATGAGGATAATGTACCCTAAATTAATGAAAATTACAAGGCAAATTGTTTTCATCTCACTTTTATTCCCGTGAGATTCATGCTATATTTGCCTCTATTTCATTTTGTGTGGTGAATGTACTTCCGATGATTGTATTATTTGTGTAATATTAACTAATTTATAGGTATTTACACCATTATTGTACGATTCTTATTTCATGGGTTGTATGTTTATTAAGGTACCAAATCAGTAAGTGAATTTCAAATTTCAATTTCTACTCATTGGGTTTTATGCATACATCATTTATTATTTTACTTCATGATTATGTGTGGAATCACTATTTATTTATTTATGTAGTTATTTCCACTGCTCTTTGTGTGGATATAATTTTGATACAAATAACCACTACATTTATAAATTCTCAAGTCATAGATAAGAACTTTTTACGTGTAATCTTGAATCAATTTTCAATCATTGATTTAAACATCTATGTCTTTGGTTTAGTTTTTACAAGAATATTTTTGAATGTCCTCTGATTGATTTTACACTGAATATTCAATCTTATTGAGTATATTTTTATTTTTCAAAAATAATTATGTCATTGATTTATCCATAACCTATGGATACTGTATTTAAAAGGGATTTAATCTAAATTTACATTCAATTGAGACCTCTTAGTTGGTATGTGCCAATTCACTTGTATATGGAGTACATAATGGACTTCGACATAGTATATCATGAACCCCTTTATTCCCATGATATTCGAATGTTTTTATTACCTAAATTATTTTTATTCAAGCGTCACTCATTTGGTTATGAACTCGAACTAAAATGTTATTTTAAACGTTTTAGTTATTTTTTCTTATAAATATTTCTCATTAATGTCCATGATATAAAAATATTTTTAATGATTTATTTAAAAGGAAAATAATGTTTTAAAAATAAAATTTCTTTTAAATTTATTAATGTCACAGGGGACACTTTGATTCAAAAATATACTTTTAACATCTTCTGGATTAATAGTGAAATATTTAAATGTTTTCAAGGAAAAGGGGATATTTCTCTAATATAGTTTTACTGATAATATTCTTCTATGTCAATATGCTTCATAATTATTCATTGAGGATGATATAATCTTCCATATTGTATTGAATGAGTTATGTTTGATTGTGGATGTGAAATTTTTATACCATTCATGGTTTGTGGTTAATATATTGACATTTCGTATGATACTTTTAAAAAGAATGTTTATATTATGTTTCATCCTCTTCATATGAGGAATCCATTAGACATCGTAAGTTACAGGTGGATATCTTTATAGATCCTCAATGAATTGGTAGGTCTCATGATACAAGCCAGTGTCTTGGCCCCATGCCTTGACAAATTCTAATTTTTAGTCTTGGAACGAGGCCTTGACTATGTGGTTATGATGTCCGACATTATGCATTTCATCATTATTAAAATTAGCTATTGATATTACATGTGATTATTCCACTAGTATAATTTATAGCTGAATATGTAAATGGAATTATTTGATTTATATTTTCAATATTATACTGAATTTTATTTATAAAATCCTTTTGTACTAAAATTATATATTACCTTAAATGTCAATGCTTATTTATGAATATTTCCGCGATATTATAATCTTTACTGAGCATCTGAGATCACCCATTTCAATGTTTTATTTTCCCTAGTATTTCAAGAAGTATATCATGATTAACCTTCCATAATAGGCTATGGGATATGAGTGTTTTAAAAGGGTATATGTTGTCATTTTTTTATTTCATGATGTAATTGAAAACATATGTATTTTCCTAGTACATATAAGGCTACTAAACTAAATGGCCTTTCGGGACTGGATCTCTTTTGATAATGCCAATGATATGTAAAAATGCACCAACTCTACGTAACTAGGGTCAGGGTGTTACATATTGAGTATTGTTTTTTCAAACATAAATTCTTCACGTGGATCCCATATGTTTCTTTTCCACTATGAATCTCATCATTTGACCCCCCAAAACAAATGGAAAATGGCATAGGGTATATATTCCTATCTTTTTTGAGGATGGAAATCATAATCATGTCTGATGTGTGGATGTTTTTCATTTATCTAATTCATTTAGTAGATCCAAAATCTAGGAAGAATCACCCATATCCCGAATCTAACATTGGTACCTATAAAAACAATCAATAAATTCATAATTATTGTAAAAACTATGAATTCTTTATGAAATCATGCCCATCCCTGCTCCAATAATACGAAACAATGACCACATGTACCAATGACAATGAACAAGAAGAACTATGGGGGAAAATAATAATAACCATGATAGTGATCATCATTATTTGATGAAAACAAGGAGAACGATCAATAAGTACAAGAACATGGATGATAATATGGCATAACAATAATAACTAATTTAAATAAATAAAATTATTGAATGAGTTCATGTGAGTGGTGTTTATTAGAAATAATTATAAATAGATAAAAATAGATGATTATCAAATAATTATGGAAGAAACCAAAAATAAATATCCATCCCATGACTTTGGATATATCATTAGTAAAGTACACATTAACCACGGATGTAGAAGGTCCTCTACGATTACTACCTTCCTCTAGATCCACCTAGATCCAATTTTTTATCCATGTTTATAGGTTTGCTAATGATGTATGCCCTACTCTAACCCTCTCAGTTATATGCGGATAACCCTAGAGAAAAATTGTAATGATGTATTGATAGATTATTTGGCAAGGTGAGTCCATTTAATTAAAATTATTAGTTTTGTTTTGTATTATTAAGAACACCCACCAAAAATCACATCCCAAGGAACATTCAAAACCGAATAACCATATTTAACTCCTACGGTATTCTTTACATTCCATATTAAACTATAGTATTAGTTTTTCAATCTGAGGTCAACATAAATGGGAAACAATTTTAAACTAAAATAATATGTGCATGGGAATAACAATAAACTAATAATTTTAATTTGTTAATTCGGGGATCTAAAGAAATCCATTCTCTATAATTAATCCAATGATAACACTAAGTATACTCTTAAACCAATTCTGAAAACTAATCTATTAAAAATAGATTCTTTAAATTATCCAATCCTTCTAGTCCTTTCCCAACAAAAAGAACATTCTCTATAGAAATTTTTGGCTACTACATATAAATATAATTATCACACTCTTATGATATCTAATGAGTTCCACCACATGTTGTCGGATCACAAGAAAAAAATAGGGGTCTATCCCCACAAAAACCTCTCTTACCAATTCTCAATCACCCCTTTGTGAAGGTATCTCTATCCTTGATGTCTAGCTCTCCATAGCCAATTATTTGTGTACAGTCATGCACATATCCTCTCAAATGTGACACATGCAAGATTTTATGCACTCAGTTCAACTAAGGGGGAAAGACCAAGTTGAATGAAAACATGCCAACCCTATATAGGTTCATGAATGTTCTGATGAACCTCAAGGATATCTTAATAGTTTATCTAAATCCATATAATCCAATTTATTATCTAGGCTATCCTCATACACTAATTAATCACCTAAACCTTCTGTTTCCCAACAAGGGATGTCTCTCCAATATCAATCTAACAAAAGGTTTACCTACACTGTCTCCTTAAAATTGATTCAAAAGGTCCAATGTTGAATATATAGTGATAAATATTGTTTTAAGAAGACACTAATAATTATAAGTGATCCATCAATCTCCAGCTGAAATCCCACTCACATTCCTTCAACTTATCATCTTGAACATGGATAGTTCTATTGGGCCGCTCATATGTCTCATGGTGGAACACCATGATCGTCCCCTATTCATACCTAAAGGCATGTGGAATTCCATCAAGAACCATCACATTAACGTAAAATAATTTTCAATGAAAATAATCAAGGGTACCTAATGAATCTATACAATATATCCCATATACAACCACACATGAGTCACAATGAATCTCTACTCTCAAATGGAAGAACGTGAAATAATGTGGTAAATAAGAAAAAAATATCATAGATAGTATCCTATAATCTCACTACCCATAGAATAACAATAAAATAGTCTATTGATATTCTATCACATTTCCACTCTAGGATCCAGAGAGGCTACTCAAAAGATACAAGAACCTAACACTTAGTCTTCAACTTCAAATATATGAGACAGTGCGAGATGAAATCGATAAGTCTACACATCATTCAAGCATAGAAAAGATTCATATTAAGGTATTTAAACATTTTTTACACACATAAATATCTAACCAAGTGGGATAGATGAGACTCCCTTATCTCCTCCTCACAAAATGTAAATAAAACCACCATTCATCCAAAAATAATAGAATACGTTCTCCCCTCCTATAGAAATTATATCATGGGAATATTAAGAGGGTGTATGGTCACATATATCCTCACAATAAATATACCCTAATTGATACTCTATCAAATGACAATGAAGTATTGGAGTTACCATTGTCTCTTAAATAGAAGTTTCCCCCTCCCCATCATTAGTGAAATTTATAATTTATCCAACATCATAGAAGTGTCATCCTATAAGGGAGAATGTAAATTATTTATAAAAGAATATTACACCACATTTCCTTACAATGATTATAAACTATATTGAAGTCCTCATTTTATATGAACACTAATAAATTCCACTCTATCAGGTTAATATCTCTTTGAGTTAATACAGACCTGAGAATATGGGGATCTATGTAAATAAAAATTATATCCCATTGAATATAAAGACTCAATATATGTAAAGAAAATACTAATAATTCAAAATCAAGGTTGTGGTCATGTAGTTTTTATCATGAGGTATCAACTTCCTCGACCTATATGTGATCACCCCTTATATCTATATCGTCTTGTAACCGATCCCTGTACTAGAGGAATCAGAAAACACTATTTAAATCATGCCCCACTCTAGTAGAGTCATCAAAGGAGCACTGGTCAACCTTATCCCCAAATCCTAAAATGATATATAAAAAATTCACTATCATGGTAAGTGGATACCCCTTCATCATCTAGGAGGTCATGGGGCCAAAATCAAGGATAATTATTTCATAAACCTCCTATATTACCTAACAAATCTAAAAAAACACTGCACCCTTTTACATTTTCTTTATTAGATTCCATGTAGGAACCAAATAAATCTTCATCAGGTCCACAGGTAATCCATCCTCAAAGATTACATTCCCAAAAATTTGAACGTCTAAGATTAGAAACATTAATATTGAGATAATACCATAAAGCTGGTTATCATGGAGTATGTATAGGACCATCCATTGAAGATCCACCTGATCCTCCTCGAACACATTGTATATGAGTGTATCATCATTGAAGACAACCCCAAAATAGTATAAATATTATATTAAGATTAAATTTATAAGAACCATAAACACATTAATTGAATTAATCACTCTGAAAGGAATAACCAGAAACTCATATTTTCTATACAGACATCGATATACCATCTTCTTAATATCATCCCCACAATCCCTCAAATGGTGGTTTAAGTACCTAATATTAATCATAAAGAACTATCCCTCACTTATTAACTAGATGAAGGGGTCATAAATCCTTAGAAAGGGGTACATTTTATTTATCATTACCTAGTATTTGAAATGATAATCAAAAAATAAATTCAATAACCCATATGAATTTTCATGAAAAAACTAGAGAGGCCTGAGGGGAAACACTATTCAGGATAGACCCCTTCTACCAGATGTCCTCCAACTATACCCTCAGATCCCAATGCTTGTAATGTTTTATATAAGATGTCATTGAATATATTAGTGTCATCATAATATCCCCCACCATATAGGTAGTCCCTAAATGTCTTCAAAGAATATTTATAAGTGTGCATCCACAATATAAAGAATACAAATTCCCAATGAGACCATTAAACCAATGGAGTAACAATAAACCTAATGTTGGATGGGTTGTAGCTTCATACTCACAGGACACTCTCATCCATGATGTCACTCTCAACTAAAATGATGAATCTCACCTGATATATCCATATACATATAACCCATGTTTGATAAATGTAAATCTAGTACAATATAGTAGACAACCAGATCATACCCAAGATGATTTTGTGAGGTTTAATCATAATGAAGAATAAGTCCCACAATAAATTCTCTTCACTGATCACCCACTCCCAATATATAATGATATTAGATATCAATTAATCTCTCCCTATTGGAACATGTAGTAGTATTTTATTGGATAATGATCTAGATAAAAGCATTATATCTCACTCAAGGAATATGGTGATGATATAATGACTCATGTTCGTGAATATAAGTACGGGTGTATGATTAGAAAAGACACATATCAATCCTCGGATCACATTGTGTGGAACCTAGTCATATCCCTCCATAGAATGTAGAAACCCATATTCCCAACCACCGACTCCAGCATCTTGGAATGGTCCACCAGGTGTTGGGGGTGGAATTTCCTTATAAAATTTACCAACTCCACTTAATCTCCATTTAATTCTCCATGTGATCCTCTACAAGCCCCGCCTCTCGGGGGGGGGGGGGGGGCTGCCCTAATGATGCCTAGGAGATCACTAATCATGAAACTACAATTTATGTTGTGGTCTATCTATGACCTTACTATCCTTATTACCATGATGGTTTGGTTAATAATGTCCCATGTGACCCATCCCAGAACAATCATTTCACCCCCACTCATTTGGGTAACCATATAATCTAAATGATCCAATTGAAAAAAACCCATGTGTCTATGAATGAGAATGTGTATGCCTCCTAGTATTATAACATGATGTCTGATACCTGATAGATAATTCTAAATAATAAGAAACATGATGTCCCCCATTGACTCCAACAAACCAGTTTTCCTTTTCTAGGCAGCTCATAGTTACCGGATTTGACTATAGCACTCGAACATATTTCTGAATCCATGAGGATAATATGATCACCTAAATGTATCCACATAGACCATAAAAAACATCTATTCTGAGAAGAAAACATTTCAAACCATATATAGGGAGAAATATAAGAGTTTTATGAGCATTACAGGGTACTCTAAAACATTCACCTCGGTCATCCATAACTTGATAATTTCTTGAATCATCACAAAGCATATACATAAGGGTTAATACTCAAAAAAATGTATTTGAAATATTACCATCATAGAATTTTCCCCATATTAGTAATGTGTCATTATACATGACCAGATCATTTCTTTCTCCTAATTAAGGCTTTCTATGAGCTCAAACATCACATCCATCAACATCCTAACAAGCATGATTTCTTAGAACACAGAGTCAATCCAATACTCTATTAAATAAAGATCTAGATTGATGAAAATCAGTAGCTGTCTATATCACTAAAACTCACATACCATGATAAGGTTTTGTGTATCCTCATCATAACCCACTGGGATAATTTTTAGATTGAATGATAAGGGTAATAATACCTTTCTTCCCAAGGTAAACACCTCATGGGTTGGTCATTGGAATAAGGCTATATCACTTAAAATTTCATCATTATGATCTGATATCAGAAATCCGGATGGTTTTCTTCATGAATATATCATGAAAGTGATAATGTTTAACACTAGTATGTTGAGAATATGTATGGGAAGGTATATGAAGAAGGAAACTCAATGTACTCATTTCTATTTGATGTATGTACTAATGATTCCCTATAACTGATGTCTTAGTATACTATGTTCAAAAGGAGGTATTTAATGTCCAATAGAATGAATACATTAACCTCCACCATAATACTTTTTTCCATGGCCTGAAACCCACACTCAAGAAACATTAAAACTATTTTCCAATGTTCCAAACCTAATTATCACAATCGGTTCCACTGCAACATTAAATATAAGATGAACTCCTCTAATAGTACTCTATAATTACCTAACCCATAGGGGCCTACTTATCTGGGTGGCCGAGTGTGAAAACCCCAATCCCACCTTGAATAGTATTGGGCATTGAACAAAACTCTAACAAGGAATAAATATAATGTGTGGACTTAACCTAATTACCATTAGACATGCACACAACCATCAATATGAAAACGTGTATAGGAATAATAAATGATAGTAATATCTAGGATGTATCCTTGTATGATTTAACCACTATGAAAATAAAATGTCTTATGATAGTAAAAACATAATAAAGAAAATGGGAAAATACATACACGACAGAAAATGAATTTCCAACCTAACATAAACTCGAAGAAATGGTAGATTAAGAGAGGTCGAGTCCTGATCATCATGTCTGACCACCATACACTATTAATGCATACAAGTATCACTAATAACCATTGATGTCACCATCCATAAACATATCATATGTAACATTCCCAACCCAGAATCTACTAAATTGTTGCTCTGAGCTGGGTTGTTACATGACCCTAAGCTCGCCTCCCCTTACACCAAAGGATGATGACTAGTAGTGGGGGTCCAACATGTCAATTGGAGAGACTATACACCATTTTATCAGAGTAAGAAAAAACATATGATAAACAAAATAGAAGAATAATAACTAGTAATTAAAGTGACTGCATAAACCACTATTCCGTAAAACGGGTACAACCATGTCCAACAATAAATGTTCATTGTCAGTCTATAATTGCAATGTAAACAAAATCCAAAATAAAGAAAAAACGAAAAATCCCAGAAATTTTCAAGGCACCATGCCCATAACCTCCTCCATACACACCCATGTCATACCAAATCCATATAAAGAACATTTTCAATTACCCTGACATGAAAACATGATGACTGATCGATTACCTAATGGTGGCATGAGGAGGGTGTGAGTATCACTTAGTAGGACATCACCAATGGTTTCTAAAGAATATTCAATATAAAAAATTATACATGAAATATGAAAATGAATAAAAAATATAAGAAAGACATCAGTTCCCCTATCTAGTTTTATTCCAATACAAAGAGTTAATACTATTCATTTATCTTACCATTTCATTTGATTTCCCATTACATTCCATTTCTAATGAATTTATCATGGGTTCATCATACACAATGTGTTACAGGGGATGAAAGTACAAAATCAAATGGATTTGAAAAAACATTTCATTATCATATCTCACTAAGAATAAATTCCACTAGTCAACCATTTCCTCACCTCAAAGCCTCAGTCTAGGTGTATACAACTATTAGGGGAACAATGCCTTATTATTCTTCCTTAACCAATACATTAGGGGTGGAGTTTAGGGAATTAGCCTAATTCGACCTGTGGGCATTTAACCTCAAGTCAATGCCCCACTCTACCATGCCATGATCACATGTAATATACATAAATATATCCACCAACCATTCACACAATATCACAAGAATTTCCCATGGTATACAAAAATTTTAATAAAAACATGCGAGTTGATTCCATGAATTACACCATTAAAACATTTACCACATTTCACATCATTTACCAATTTTTCCAAATTCCCTTTTATTATGCTTATCTCACTAAGCATTCATTCAGTGTGCCTATTTCACTAGGCTTCATTTATCATTAATTACTCAGTAGGATTTATTACCATACTCATAATCCATTCCACTATGGTCTTTAATCATTTCCACATATTAACCTATTTAGAAATTCATCATGATAGTGTGTCAACCCATTTACACATTCCAATAGTATTCTAAATTGATTGAGCATAACAATGTTCAATCAATATAAACCAATTATACATTATCCCAATATCCCTTATGTTATTATTAAGCCAATGTGTATCACCTAGATTAAACTCTTACATATTAAATCACATCAACATGTTTATCATGGGATCTACATAAATACACAACAATATCACATATTCTTCACAAATCCCAATGTCTGAGGAAGTCAGCACACCCCATGGGTTCCCTAGATTAGTCTCATCTCCCACAAAGCTACCCAATAATATCGTGAGGGTTTCCATTTATTTTCTTCTTAAAAATTTTAACTAAACATTCTAGGGGTAATCAAATTATACTAAGAGGCACCCATGAACAAAACCACAAATGAAAAAGTCCTCAAATTAACCATGGTATATAACTTATTGACCACCTATATCGATTCTGTAGGTGAACAAAATATTAATCAAGCAATTAGATTCTTCTTCAACCATCCCCTAAAGCCTCAACATTATTCTCACCCTAATAATAAGGTTTAAGAGAATCTGAAAGATTTGAGATTGTGATACAAACCCTATACTGAAAAGATTAGAAAAGATGGGATTAGACTTACTCAGATCTTTGATCCACAAGTAACATGGATAAAAAAGCCATAGAAAAGAGGGAGATCATTCTATTCAGGATCATTGGAGATTTGGTTCATTCCATGGATGAAGAGGGGAGAATATAGAGAAAATATTGACTTAGGTATTAAAACCCCATGATTGAAATTTTTTAAATTTTTAAATGTTTTTGTACCGCATGGTTTACCCAAAAGGTTTTCCAAGATGTATGCAAACCATGTAGATTCCATAGTCAAAAACCCCACATCATTCATGGTTTCCCTATGTTGTCCATACATTTCGTTCTAACCATGTGTAGACCATGCAACCTACCCCGCAAACTCCCTTTTTATCCTTTTATATGTCTCAAACCCTCACAACACCTCTGAGCCTCCATAAGGACATGTGTAAGTAATTAATTAACAAAAATAAGGTATTAAAACCAAAACATAAATGATGGAATAAATTTCCATGATCTGAGATCATATAGACTCCCCACCTTATAATGGCTCATCCTTGAGCAGAGCACCCAAGCTTCATTGCACTTTACAGGAAAAGTGATTGGGACAATGGGACCACAAATGTAATTACCGCCTTCTAGTGTCTTCATGAACATTCCCATTCTTCCATATTACTCACAATAATAGAACATCCTTTCCCTAAAATACTTTCTCAGTACGATACACCACACAAACAAGATGCTCCTAAAAGGATGCATCAACCTCGGGCTCAACATCCTAAACATCCACCACGTGAGTTGGGTAAGGGTGATACCACTAAAGATGTGACACAAGTTAAACATCACGAATACCTCTACAAAGATGTGGAAGATCTAATCAGTAGGAAACTAGCCTGATAATCCCCACAATGTCCAATGTCCCCACATACTAGGTTTCAAACTCACCCTACTTCTATGTTTGTCATTGACCCAATCTGGGCTTCACCCAAAAGAACACACTATCACCCATCTCAAACTCATGTGATATATTCCTCCGATCAACATATGACTTATGCCAACTATTATCTATTAACATCCATTCCTAAATCAAATCAATTTTTCCAATGTCTCATGAATTGGACATGATTTCAACAGCTCGGATTCACCAGCCTCCAACATAAACAGTGGATATCTACACGGCCTCAAATATAGTTCCTCAAATGGATCCATTTGAATAGTAGCCTAAAAACTATTTTTGTCGGAATATTCAACATGTGACAAGTGTTTATTCTAGGAACCACCAAAATCCAAGACACCAGAACTCACAATGTCATCCAACACATGGATTGTATGCTCCGACATCCCATCCGTCTATGGGAGGAAAACTATACTCAAAATCACATGTGTACCATGTGACTTCTGCAACCCTTTCATGAAGTTCTATGTTAAATGAGGATCATGATATAAAATTATTGTTTTTGGTACACCATGAAACCATACTATTTACCAAACATATGAATCACCAAACTGATCAACTATGTCTGTCCCTTGAATTAGTAAGAAATGATCCACTTTCGTCATCCGATCCACAACCACCCTAATTGCATCATTCATTCGATGCATTCTCAGAATACCCACGACAAAATCCATCATCAAATCATCCCACTTCCATTCCAGAATAGGAAATGGATGTAACAAACCATCTGGTATTTGATGCTCTGCATTCACCAGCTGATTGGTAAGGCACCATGCCACAAAGCCTGCAACTTCCTTTTTCATTCTCACCTCCAAAAATTATAATAGAGATCAGGATACATCTTGGTCAATCCATGATGCACTACCCATTTTTACTCATGTAAATCAGACATCAACTCCTCATTTCTTCATATTCGTACAACAAAACGACCATGAACACAAAAAACACCATCCAAATTGATGGCCCAACCAAAAAGTGGATCCCCACATTTATGTCATTCCTTCATGGACAATCATTAATGATCATCGAGCAGACCTTCCCTAACTCGATTTAAAATTGTCGAATCATCCTCCATGAATGAAACAGTCACCCAATAATTTTCAACCCGCACCTCCAGTTGCATCTCTAAGAACAAATACACCACCATCCACTTAGTACTGGATTCCTAAACCATATGTTCATATGCCTTCCTACTCAAATAATCAACAAAACTATTCCTTTACCCATGTGTATATACAATCTAAAATTTTAAATAATGTACATAATAAACCCATCTTTGCAACTGGAGATTCAAATCTTGTTGCAAAAGTATATATTTTAGACTCTTTTGATCGGTATACTCTGTGAATAGTTCCCCCAACAAGCAGTGCCTCCAAAACATTAAGTCATACACTACTGCAGCCAACTCAGGATCATGAGTTGGATAATTCCTCCCATGGGGTCTCAATTTCCTTGACCCATGAGCCACAACCCACTCATCATGCTTTGACACAAGCCCATGCCTAATACAAGAGGCATCATAGAACAGGACATACATCCAACCTATCTCAAGAATGATCAAGATCGCTGTGGTTTTAAATTTTTGTTTCAACTATTGAATGGAATTCTCACAAGCACTAGAAACCTAAAACATGATCCCCTACTTGGTAAAGGATTACAATGAGGCTTCCAAGTGAGAGAAATCCTGGTTTAACCTTTGGTAATACCCAGCCAAGCCCAGAATGCTCTGAACATATGAAACACTATTTTACTTCGCCCAAGACACAATATCCTGTACATTATCTAGATCCACCAAAATACTACATCAGATATGATGTGACCTAGAAAAAAAACATCTCTAAGCCAAAAATTGCCACTTTGATAGCTTGGCGTATAACAGATGCTCTCTAAGTATACTAATAATGATATCAAGATGTTGGGTAAGATCATCATGAGTTTTCTTTTACACCGTGATGTCATCAAAAAATACTACCAAAAAATTATCCCGATATGTTTGATTGATTTGTTTGATTAAATCCATTAACACTGACGATGGATTGGTGAAGTCGAATGGCATCCCCACAAACACAAACACGTTGTACAAACTGTTAAATTCTGTCAACGGTATGTTAGAAGACCAAACACTCAACTGGTGATATCCTAATATCTAATCAATATTATAAAACATTGATAAACCCCTCACTTTTAACGACCCGGAAATTTCAAGGAAATTTTTCTCTTAATTTTCGTTGGGATTTTATGAGAATGCAGTTTTTGACGGTGCCTGATTCTGAGGCCCGGTGTGCCCGGAATTAGTTTTGGAAGTTTAGCTCAGGTACGTTCAGTGAACGAATGAGCGTGTTTTTCTATCATTAGAACCGGTGCTTGGAATTGAAATCTGAGGGCAACGATGGAACCACAACACCGGTAATTTCTTAAAAATACCTTTTCCAGATTTTCGTTTTCTCAGGAAGAGTTGTTTAGATTTGTGAATAAAGACTTCCGAGAAATAAAATTTGTGCAACTGATTTTATTTGTTTAAAGTGGTTAAATCCTAAGGATAGATGTTGGGTGAACCTATCTTCCTATGTGAGGTTAAATGTGAGGTGGGCCCCACACAAACCCCACCCCATCACATTCCTTAAACATCCTTTAACTCCCCCATTAAGTGGGTGACCTCTCATCTTTTATAACTCTCTCCAACCCCCCTTGAAACCCCTTAAATTTAATGTGGAAATTCCTTAATTCAATTTATTGAATTGAGTTTTTAAATTCTAAACTCTTGGCATGAATTAATAAAATATGTGGAGCTTATTTTATTATTGGGTTTGTTTTGTGGTGTTACGGTTTGGGAGAGAATACTCAAAAGCTAGAGGAAACTTTATCTTCTTCGTTGGAGAACGCGAAGAACGTCAAGACCCCGACGAAGAATGCCGTCAGCGCAATAAGTGATCGTCATTACTTTCTTCTCCTCTCCATAGCCGGTGTGAGACACTGCACCACCTCAGAAGATCTCCGTCAAGCGCATACAAAATTTTACTTCGTGAAGCCGTTTCCACGACGTTCTTCAATCTCCAGCTGTTGTTGTGGTAGGGGTTTGAATATATGTTCGTGAATATTCGAGAATTCTTTGTAATCATAGCCTCTTTCTATCGATTAATGGGAGGGGTCGGACAGTACAAACACGGCCGACCCTCCTCCCTTAATTCTGTTATTGACCTTGTTGTGGTTTTGGAACGGAGATGGCGCTGTGCCGTCACATCGCGCGGAATCATGCGGCACCGTCGCGCCGCGCCATTGAAGTCGAACAAGGTCGTGGCACCGTCGCGCCATGACGGAGAATCACGAGAACACCGCGGCCAGAGCGGGGTTGCGGTGGAGCAGGGAGCGGCAGTCGGCTTCCAGCCGCCGATGTCAGAGCAGAGGGACGAGACCGCGCCGGTCCCATGTCGGCAGCAGTGGGCCGGCCGGAGCGGGCCGGTTGGTTAGGGGAAAAACCGGGTGTTCGTAACCCCCGGATAGAAGGGAGGAGCGACCCCCACAGGTGGGGGGCTGCGTTTAATTAAACAGGGGGCAACGCCCCCCCCCCCCCCCCCCCTTGTTCGCACAGCTCAGTCACGCCGATCTGGCCAGTGGACCGCGCCAGCGCGCCGGGCCACCAAGGCGGGGCCCGGCCGTGCCCAGGGCGGGCCGGGAGGTGCCATCCGGGCCGAAGCCAGTTCGGGTCGCCCGGTTTGGGTCGACCAGGTTCGGGCCGACCCAGGGGGTCTCGGTCCGGGTCGGACCGTGCCCGAACCCCCTATTTTCGGGCAGTTTCCGTTCAAACACCCATAACATGGGCTACATACCTCCGATCAATGCACAGTCAGTTGAAATGTGATCCTTGGATCGAGGTGGTTGTTTCAATATATTACACTTAGGGTTTTGGAGAACTTTGGGTATGACTGGGTTGGTTCGAACACAAAACCAACCGGGCCCTCGGAGCGGAAACACTTATATCACGGGCTCCAGATGTCAGATTGATGTGCCGTCATCATTGTGGATTCATCTTGATGAGAAGATTCTTTTGGAATACTTCTCCTGAGTTTTGGATGTAGTTGGATAGTGGTCGGGTTGGATTGTACCCAAAATCCAACTGGGCCCCTAGAACGGAAAAGCTGATAACTTTCAAACCGGAAGTCCGTTTGATGAAGCGTCAGCGGCGTTGGTGATCACGTTGGGAAGCAGTACCTATGAGTATACCCTATGAGAGTTCTGGGTACAGTTGAGATATAGTTGGGTTGGTTCACACACGAAACCAACCGGGCCCCTGAGACAAACATGCTAATAAATCACAGACCGATCGTCCGTTTGACGCGCCGTATGTTGCATTGGGACCCCTATGACGAGGCGGTACATTGAGATACTTCTTTGTGGGACTTTTTGATAATTGGAGTATCGACCTGTAGCTCGTGGAGAGGACCCTCCCTGAGATGAGCGTACGGAGTACATAAACCGTGTAGCTGGCTGAGACCTGATGACTGCTTGTACGATTCGATTCGGAGTGACTAGCATAGCCCAGTGGGGATAACTACTTTGTGAGGTGGTAGACCCATGGAGGAGAAGCACTAATTTGTGAGGCAGCAGACCCGCGGTACTCGACAGGAGGAGTACCTCTATAGGCTATGAGGTGGAGCACTACTGTGTGAGGTGGAAGACCCATGGCGGAGGATCACTACTGTGTGAGGTGGTAGACCCACGGTACTCAACAGGAGGAGTACCTCAGTAGTCTTAGGTTAGTGAGTAGTACCTCAAAGTCGTGACAGCATCACTGTACTTTCTAGAGACGGAGCTCTTCAGCAGTTACGGTTTCGATAATTAAAATCCTGGTTTGAGCTGAGTCTTCGACCTTTGTGTTTACCTCATGGTTGAGATGGGTCTCTTGATAACATAGGTGTATGTATGGGCATATAACTCGGAAGTGGTTATCCGTTGATTTCATAACCTTTGTGTTTCCTCATGATTGAGATGGGTTACTTGATAACTTATGTATAAGTACGGGCTTATACCAAAGTAAGGGTTATCTGTTGAGATTCTTCTTTGTGGATATCCTTGTTGGATTTAGTGATACCTGGAGGGTCTCGGGGTCCCTACAGAGTATTGTACAGTCACCCCTGCACGGGCTATGCCCACACCTCGTTGTGTAGGTTGCAGATGACAGGCATCACCGACAGAGGCCGAGTGTTCGAGGACTGGACGATACCTAGAGGTAGACCTCACAACGAGTCAGTATCCGGAGGTGGATTTCATGATGAGATGACACTCGGAGGAGGTTGACGGGAGAGAGAGTTGTGGAGGCTATCTATACCTACCTATCAGGTAGGATTTGTGGTGGATGATCAAGGAGCTGCGCTATCTGTACCTACCCTTCAGGTAGGATCCGAGGAGGACGACCCGGGAGCTGCTTCCATCCTTCCACCTGTTTTTATTTTTCTATTGTACTTCTTTTCAGTTGTAGTCGCACAATTCATTAGGTTTTTTATTCTGGACCACTTACTTTACAGAAGTTCCTTTTTGAACTTATAGTTTTACTTCATCTTGTACTCTATGGTGTTTTGTTTACCTTTATAAATGCAATGCCTTCCCATTTTATTGGGATTTATACCTTTGGTGCTAGTCGCCAGCCCCTGGCCTATGGAAGGCGGGCTTGGGGTAGTCATTGCACGGACCCCGAGGATGGGTCGTGACAAATTGGTATCAGAGGAGTTGGTTCTATCACAGAACATATAACTTTGATATTTTCTTATGTGAAGCAATAGTGTTAAGGGTACCGAGTGTGGTTTTCAGTTCAGGGTGTCCAGTGTTGGTGCGGGCGGCCAATGTATCCATACACCTGGACCCTGACAACTAATTTCCGACATTGTGCACAAAAATACTGATTGCGTGTGTGTTTTCAAAGGTTTTCCCTTAAAACAGCACAAACTATGTTAGCTCACCAGGTATAAATCGTTTGACCGGGTCACGTTTGTTTCTTTCAGGATGCCTCCCCACAGACGAACAGCTAGAGCCCCGAGAGTTGTACGTACTGACAGCCCGCCGAGCGACGTGGCCTTAGTACAGGGCCCTATCCCAGTTGAGGCACAAGCAGAGGCACCGGCAGTACTATTACCCGTTGGGCCACCGATTCCACCATCCCAAGCACTAGTGGGTGCACGTCGCTTGAGCGCACTACACGAGTTCTAGCACCAGAGGCCACCCTGGTTCAGGGGAGTGATGAACCCGCATGCATCTGAGGACTGGCTGGAGGCTGTGGTGAGAGTCTTCAGGATTTTGGGGAAACCAAAAGACTTCATGGTGATCCTTGCTTTCAAACTTCTTCAGGGAGCTGCAGGCAGATGGTGGAGCCTGATGCTCCAGATGCATGACGAGGCGACACTTCTATGGGAAGACTTCGAGAGCTTGTTCCGGGCAGAGTTTGTACCATCCACCCTTTGAGTGGTGTGTATATAGGTGACGCTGCATCTAAAGTAGGGTATCTTGATGGTGGTGCAGTACTTAGTGAGGTTCAATGACCTCTCACGCTACTCCACAGATATGGTACGAGACCCGTTCTTCAGGGCCTGAACCTTCGAGTAGGGGCTCAGGCGAGAGATTAGAGCTTCTGTTGTTTCTCATATCATCACGAAACAGACAGGGGTGGTGAACCAAGCCCTCTTATTGGAGAGTTTCCTTGTTGAGCAGTCTCCAGCAGTAGGACCCACCACTAGCTAGCATGCGGCATAGTCTTCTGTAGCAGACAGTAGACAGATGACGCAGAGGACCAAGCGGACCAGTACAACAGGTGGTCGACCGCATGACTCAAGGTCAGTAGTGCGAGGCACCAAGGGTAATGAAAGTGCTAGACCATCCCTGCATTGTCACTCCTGTGGCGGGATTGGTCACATGGAATGTGACTATCCGACCCACCATACAGATGACCGAAAGTTAAATGAATAACCTCCCAGGCAGAGGTAGAGGTTCGATAGAGGCGGACCACTAGGAGCAGAAGGCCAATGGAGGGGATCTGGCCATGCAGCTGGAGGTGGATGATGCTTTGAGGTGTTGCCACCACCACCAATAGGAGGTCCGCCCCAACCGCAGGGAACATGTGGACATGGGAGAGCTCAGCTTCAGGCAACAGAAGAATACGACTACGGAGCTCCGGAAGCAAGTGGATAGGAGCGGAACTAGTGGGTTCCTTTTGTTCTTCATACTTCTAGTCCCATGTTGTTGTTACATTTGTGTCTTTGTACTATAAGCTACAATAATAATAATATACTTACCTTTGTGAAATTTGCTTCCTTCCTTTTTGACTACTAAGAGGATCAGGTTTAAACTATTGACTTGACCCTCACATTCGAGATTCCTACAGGAGGAGACCCAGTTACCTCACGCTGATGCCGACAATGTGACACAACCCTTAGAGGAGAGAGTAACGGTTGGATCTCTTGTTAATAACGTCGAGGCCTTACGACGTCATCCATGGCATGAATACATCATTCATGTCCTGCTTGATTGTATGAGGCAAAGAATGTGGTTCATCAAGAGGATGAGACCAGATTTATCTTATCGGCAAAGAAGAAATCATAGCAGCTCTTGTGGGACCAAAGATGGACCAGGCCATGACAAAGAAGGTCCAGGTCATCCAAGAGCGGATGAGGACAGCTCAGAGCTGACATAAACCTTATGCTGACAAGAGGCACAGACCACTAGTGTTCGAGGATGGAGACCACATTTTCTTAAGGGTCTCACCTTGACGTGGAATTATCGAGATTTGGCTGAGGTGGAAAGTTATCTCCATGCTTCATCAGACCCTTCAATTTCCTCAGCAGGGTAGGCGAGGTGGTTTACTGCTTGACCATTCCACCTCAGTAGCACCGGGTACAGGAAATCATCCACGTACCTCGGCTGAGGAGATACGTGCATGATCCTTCACACATCTTCGACCTCAGGGAGTTGGATGTCGATGACAGGGCAACATGTGCGGAGATTCCAGTGGAGATCTAGGATCGACCGGAGCAGGTCCTACGGGAATGATCGATTCCTCAGGTGCTCTTTCACTGGCAGCATAAGAACCTCTAGGGGAGCCCCTGGGAGCGGAAGGGTCAGATGTGTGCTCAGTACCGCTTTTGTATCCCTAGTTTGTGTTAAATATTTACGGGGATGAAAAGCCCTGAGGTTGGAGTAATGTAAAGATCCATAAATTTTAAGGAATTTTTTTTCTTAATTTTCTTTGGGATTTTACGAGAATGCAGTTTCTGATGGCACCTGATTCCGAGGCCCGGTGTGCCTGGTATCATTTTCCGAAGTTTAGCTCGAGTACGTTCAGTGAACGAACGAGTGGGTTTTTCTATATTTTGAACCGGTGCTCGGAATTGAAATATGAGGGCACCGATGGAACCGCAACACCGGTAATTGCTTAAAAAGACATTTTCCAGAGTTGCGTTTTCTCAGGAAGAGTTGTTTAGTTTTGTGGATAAAGACTTCCATGAAATAAAATTTGTGCAACTAATTTTGTTTCTTTAAAGTGGTTAAATCCTAAGGATGGAGGTTGGGTGAACCTAACTACCTACGTGAGGTTAAATGTGAGGTGGAGCCCACACTATCCCCACCCCTTCACATTCCTTAAACCTCCTCTAAGTCCCCCATTATGTGGGAGACCTCTCATCTTCCACAACTCTCTCCGACCCCCTTGAAACCCCTTAAATATAATGTGTCGAGTCCTTAATTCAATTTATTGAATTGAGTTTATAAATTTTAAACTCTTGGAATGACTTAACAAAAAAAGTGGAGCTTATTTTATTATTGGGTTAGTTTTGTGGTGTTATGGTTTGGGAGAGAATACTCAAAATCTAGAGGAAACATTATCTTCTTCGTTGGAGAACGCGAAGAACGTCAAGACCCTGACGAAGAACGTAATCACCGCAAGAAGTGATCATCGTGCCTTTCTTCTACTCTCTGCAGCTGGTGTGAGACATTGCACCACCTCAGACAATCTCCATCAAGCGCATACAGAGTTTTACCTCGTGACGCTATTTCCACGATGCTCTTTGATCATCAACCATTTTTGAGGTAGGGGTTTGAATATATGTTCATGAATATTCGAGCGTTCTTCGTAATCTTAGCCGCTTGTTATCGATTAACGGTAGGGGGTTGGACCACACAAACACGGCCGGCCCTCCTCCCTTAATTCTGTTGTTGAACTTGTTGTGGTTTTGGAATAGAGATGGCGCGGTGTCGTCGCACCGCGCGGAATGATGCGACGAGGATGTGCAGCACCGTTGTGCCGCGCCGTTGATGTCGAACTAGATCGTCATGCCGTCGCGCCGCGCCAGAAAATCACGAGAACACCGCGGCCGGAGTGGGGCCTCGGTGGAGGGGCACGACGCCGTCACGCTACACCGGTCGGAGAAAGGTCGTGACCTGAGGCCTCGGCGCAGCAGGGAGCGGCGGCCGGCTTCCGACCTCCAGTGGCAGAGCAGAGGGACTGGACCGTGCCGGTCCCGTGGCGGCAGCAGCTGGCCAGCCGAAGCGGGTAGGCTGGTCAGGGGAGAAACTGGGGCTTCCTAACCCCCGACTGGAAGGGAGGAGTGCCCCCCCCTGTCCGCCCAGCTCTGTCATGCTGAGCGGGCCAGCGGACCGCGCTAGGCCACGCCAGCAGGGCCGGACCCGGTTTGGGTCGACCGATTCAGGTCGACCGGGTTCGGGCCGACCCAGGGTGTCTCGGGCTGGGTCGGACCGGGCCCGAACCACCTATTTTTGGGCAGTTTCCGTTCAAACATCCATAACATGGGCTACAGACCTCCGAGCGATGCACTGTCAGTTGCGATGCAATACTTAGATCGAGACAGTCGTTTCGTTATATTAAACTCAGGGTTTCAGAGAACGTTGTGTACAACTGGGTTGGTTCGAACACAAAACCAACGGGGCCCTCGGAGCGGAAACACTTATAACTCGAGCTCCGGACGTCCGATTGACGTGTCGTCAACTTTGTTGGATTCCTCTTGATGAGATAGAAATTTTGGCATACTTCTCCTAAGAGTTAGATGTAGTTGGATAGTTGCCGGGTTGAATAGTACCCAAAATTTAACCGGGCCCCTGTAATGGAAAAGATGATAACTTTCAGACCAGACGTTCGTATGAAGAATAGTCAGCGGCGTTGGTGATCACGTTGGGAAATGATCCCTAGGAGTATACCCTATGAGAGTTCGGAGTACAGTTGAGATACGGTCGGGTTGGTTCACACCCGACACCAACCAGGCCCCTAGGACGAAAATGCTAATAACTCACAAACCGGGCGTCCGTTTGACATGCCATATGGTGCGCTGGGACCCCTATCACGAGGTGGTCCTTTGAGATACCTAATCATGGGACTTTGTGATACATGGAGTATATAACTATAGCTCGTAGAGAGGACCCTCTTGGATATGATAGTACGGAGTACAGAGACTGTGTAGGTTGCTGAGACCTAATGACTGCTTATCCGATTCGATTCGGAGTGACTAGCATAGCCCAGTGGGGAGAACTACTTTGTGAGGTGGAAGACCCATGGAAGATGAGAACTACTTTGTGAGGTGGAAGACCAGCGGTACTCGACAGGAGGAGTACCTCTATAGGCTATGAGGGGGAGCACTACTGTGTGAGGTGGAAGACCCGCGATACTCAATAGGAGGAGTACCTCAAGAGTCTTAGGTTAGTGAGAAGTACCTCGGAGTCTTGACAGGATCAATGTACTTTCCAAAGACGGAGCTCTTCAGAAGTTACAGTTTTGATAATGAAAATCATGGTTTGAGATGAGTCTTTGACCTTTCTGTTTAACTCATGATTGAGATGGTTCACTTGATAACTTAGGTGTATGTATGGGCATATAACTAGGAAGTGTTTATCCGTTGATTTCATAACCTTTGTGTTTCCCCATGATTGAGATGGGTTACTTGATAACATAGGTATAAGTATGAGCTTATACCTAAGTAAGGGTTATCTGTTGAGATTCTACTATGTGGTTATCCTTGTTGGATTTAGTGAGACCTTGAGTGTCTCGGGGTCCCCACAGAGTATCGTATACTCACCCCTGCACGGGCAATGCCCACACCTCCTTGTGTTGGTTGCAGACGACAGATAGCGCAGATAGAGGCCGAGTGTTCGAGGACTGGATGGTACCTGTAGGTGGACCTCACGACGAGTCAGTATCCGTAGGTGGACTTCACGATGAGACGACCCTCAGAAGAGGTTGACGGGCGAGAGCGCTGTGGGGGCTATCTATACCTACCCTTCAGGTAGGATCCGTGGTGGGCGATCGAGGAGCTGTGCTATCTGTACCTACTGTTCAGGTAGGATCCGAGGAGGACGTAGCAGGAGCTCCTTTCATCCTTCCAGCTGTTTGTCTTTTTCTGTTGTACTTCTTTTCAGCTGTAGAAGCACTATTTATATGGGTTTGTATTCTAGCCCACTTACTTTTCAGAACTTCCTTTTTGAACTTAGTGTTTTACTTCCACTTGTACTCTATGGTGTTTTGATTACCATTATAAAGGCAATGCCTTCCCAGTTTATCGGGATTTATGCCTTTGGTGCTAGTTGTTAGCCCCTGGCCTATGGAAAGCAGGCTTGGGGTAGTCACGACATGGGCCCCAAGGACAGGTCGTGACACACCTAGTCAAAAAAGTCATGAATTCTAGGAAGAGGGTACCTATGTTTCACCATCATCTGATTTAACTTCTGATAATCAATAGATATTCTTAACCACTGGTTATCCTTCTTTGAAATAAGCATAAGAGATACCCATGGAGACGTACTAGGATATATAAAACCCACATGCTCCATCCCCTCATGCTTAAGATTTAACTCATGGTGTTTATCCAGTGAAATATGGAATAGAAGAATAGAAACTCACTCAGATCCCAACAGTAACTCAATCGTAAAATCAACATCCCTCTTAGGTGGAAACCCCAAGAAATCCTTGAGAAACACATTCTAAAACTGATCAACTACTAGAGATAAGATAGATTATCCCCCTCATTCATCATAAAGAACAAGACAATCAGCTTGATCTGTGAGCCCACCCAACTGTTGAAAAAACTGTCCTGCATTACCTACCCAAAAATCTCACTCTCCAAGATGGACATAAGTGTCACCCTCAAATGAACGGAACGATAACGAGTTACTGTAACCATCTATGTGTGCATGATAGAACTCCAACCAATCCATACCCTAGATCATGTCAAATACTGAGAAATTGAGAATGATCAAGTGCCATGAGAAATGATACCCAAAAACTTCTAGATCACATCTCTTACACATCCTGATATCTTCATTTTTCACCCCCGAACAAGTGTCAATATTCATAAACCCACAGTCTCAATCCACAAGAAAACCCAACACTACCACAAGCTGAGAATGCATAATTGAGTGTGTGGCACCAGTGTCAAACAATGCATTAACAAGCATAGAAGCTACAATGATAAAACTTAGAACAGTCGATAGACTAAACTCTCCATAGACAAGTTCAGACTGAACTCCATGAAGCAGACCTACCCTTCTACCTTGGACTCCAACCTAGGTGACCTATACTGCATAGCCTAGCTAGCATGGAATATCCTACCCAAGAATTCATTGTCCACCACCCCTTCCAGTTAGGCCCGTGGAGCTCCAAATTCTTGCCTGATATAGATTAACTCATCCATTCCCTCCACATGAAATATTCATATCACCAACATACATGCTCACATAGGGAGGGTTCCTGTAGAACCTCTGAACATGTCTTAATCTTCCACATGACTAGAACATAACTAGAGGTCGAGGATGCAGGCCATGCATGGGCCACAAATTGCTAGCCTGATAGCAGAACACGTGATTACCAACCTGAGAGGCTTAACTTCTCTTGTGAATAACTTTCACTCTTCATCCATATTGAAATCATCCAAAATGATTTTTTTGGCCCTCAAAACCACTCCAATCGTCTTTCCATATGGCACAACAAGACAACTACCAGAAGCTCTGTTCATAATACATCCTCAGATCCGTGCTTGATTAACTACCTTTGTAAAATTCATCAAAGAATTGATATTCACTTGATACCTGATTTTGTGTCTTAGTCTGTCCTGGAAACGCCTCTTAACTACTATCTCATCCCCTACCAGTGATGGAACAATGTGTTGCAGGTTATTGAAGTAGCCAACAAACTCCATCACAAACATTGAACCATGAGTCAGGCCCATGACATCTATAGCCCACTCTTACCTCAACGTATCTGGGTAAAAACTGTTCCAAAATCCCTTAATAGAAATTATTCCATAACATACCCTCATTCTACACTATCTGAACAAGGATGTCCCACAAATTGTTTTTCCTGGCCCCACAACATATAAGATTCTCGATTTACTAACATCCCAATGAAACTATCTAGATGATCAGGTTTCTTCTAGACTGAATTTCTCATGAACTCTGTTTCCTCGGACCCACCCTCTCCAGTAATGGTCAGAGGGTGATGCAGCTAAAACACTCCTGTCATCTCAAACATACTTGGTGCTACCTATCCTGGGTCCTCATCCTTTATCTGTATAAAATGATCCATGTTCTCTAAAAACTATCTTCCACACATTCATCGATCACCACATTCACTTTGTCCTCTAATGGAGGAGTTTTCTCAGTAAAATCCTCTTGTTTTCCGACTGGTGCTCAACATCATGGGGGCATTTCTATACATTGAAAACAATAGGTTTAGAACACATACCATAAAAAATTTACAACATTATAATAAGAAATATCTTCACCATCCACATCAACCAACCATATATGCACCATCCAAAAAAACCCATAACATTCTGAAAACATCACTGCCACCATCCCTACCACATGCTATGGTCCACACAGGGAAAACAATCATACACTACCACATGGCCCAAAAATTATTTTACAAAAAACATTTTCAATTCATTATAACCCCTTAATTTAACATATTTTATTATTAATCACATATCATTATTTTATCTTCACCCACTGTAACTGTTTCCTTCATCAAATTTTCCATTTTCAATTTTCACAACAGAAGGAGAATTCTAACATTCATGCTTCACACCGCCAACCCGTGTGTGCCAACCATTATGATTTTCACATATCTCTCTTGGTGCCTACAATGATGGATGAATGCACAAACTCATTCCATTGAGGCCATAATCCAAATATCATAAAACCATAACATCACAAACATGTCTATCACCGAATGGTGAAATATCATCAATTATAACATCTCACAATACACAGTTAATGCACGGAACTATCAATAAGCACCACTGATATCACTGTCGAACTACATATCATCTCTAACATCTCTGAACTAGATGCCACTAAAATGGTGCTCTGATCCAAGTGGTTACATGACCCTATGCATGCCTCCCCATATGCAAAAGGGTGCCGACTAGAAGCAAGTGTCTAGAATGTCAATTAGGGATACTATACTGCATTTTTTTGAGTAACCCACAACATAAGATAAAAAAAATAGTGATGTAGTAACCAATAATACAAGATCATTCATAAACAACCATTCCAAAAATCTGTAGAACCATGTCCTACAGTAAATATTCAATTTTATGCAATAAGTGAAAAAGTAAACAAAACCAAAAATAGTGAAAAATGGAAAAATACCTAAAATGGCCCTGACACTATGTCTGGGTCCTCAACCATGCACACCCATGCTAATACAACTACCTTGAAAGAGGCCTTTCCCTTCTCATGACAAGAAATTAGGAAGTCTCCTTAGGTACCCAATGGCTTCCTAAACAGGGTTTGAGTTCAACTAAGTAGACCACCACTAATAGTGTCTACAAAATATATAGTATAAGCAGTTGTTCATGCAATAGAAAAATTTATACTAAATGACACGAAAGGATTAAGTTCACCTAACTATTTAATGTATGTTACCAATATTTATTACCATTCCCTTATCTTACTATTTCTTCCCATTTTCGATTACGTACAATTTCCAATGCATTTATCATGGGTTCATCAAACACAACATGTTACAAGGGCTTAAAGTACACAATCAAATTCAAGAGTAAACACACAATGTTATTCTATCTCACTAGGGATTAATTTTTCAGGTCAACGATATACTCACCTTGATGCCTCAGTCTAGTAGATGAAACTATTTGGGGAACTGATCCTCTTTCCTCATCACAAATCCATGTATTAGTGGGGGGGGGGGGGGGTGGAGTTTAGAGCCTTAGTCCAACTCATACCATGGTTGTAGAACAACAATTCAATACCTCACTCAACCAATCCAAGTTTAGATTTTATATACATATATGTATATCCATCCTCCACTGACAAAAACACCACGACCATTTCCCAAGGAGAACATAAATCATAATTATAACATGAGTGTTGATACCATGACATAACCCATTAACACATTTACCAAATTTTGCATTATATATCCATTTATCCCAATTCATTTTTATAACACTTATCTCACAAAGCATTCATTCCTTGGGCCAATCTAAATAGCTTCATTTATCATGCCTAACTCACTAGGCATTATTACCAAGATCACAATCCATTCCATTATGGTATTTAATCATGTCCACATATTATCCCATTTTGGACTTCATCATTCTCACATGTCTACACATTTATAAATTCCAATACTATTCACAATCAATCTAGCATAACCTTGTTCAACCCATATAATCTGCATCAATGTTAACCCAATATAACATAGGTTATTATTAATCCTAGGAGTGTCATCGCGCTTATACTAGAACATAATAAATAACATCAATATTTTTATCATTGGATATACATATATACACTACAATATCACTTGTTCTACACAAATCCTTAGGTCTTTGGAAGTCTACGCACCCCATAGGTGGCCCAAGATTAGTCTCATCACCCCCGACACATCTAATTGAGATCACGAGGGTTTCCATTGACCATGTTAATAAAACTTTTACCAAAACATGATTGGGGAAATTAAAAAAATACCAAGATAAACACAATAACAAAACCAAACATGAAAAAATCCACAAAAAAACAATGGGATATACCTTTTACACCACCTACCTTGATTTTATTGGTGAATGCACCATTAATCGTTCCCTTAGATTACACATCAGCAAAACCATGAGGCCCCAACTTGGATCTCTCCCAAAGAGTATTGTTTTGGAGATTTAGAAAGAGAAGAGAAGAAGATAAAAACCTTAAACTCAAAATATAATCAAGGTTGATATTTTCCTTAATAGAAGCATCAATTCACAACTAACAGAACAAAAAATGCTAGAGAAGGAAAGAAGATTGATCTCTTAAAGCCATTGGGAGATTTGACTCAATCATATGGTGAAGAGGAGAGAATATGGAGGAAATACCTAGTTGTTTATTAATATGCTAGAGTGGAAAAACTTTCTTGTTTAAATGTTTCTAGACCGCACATTTTTCCAAACCGTGTGCAAATCATGTCGACGCCATTGTCCAAAATCCCACCTCTTGCTTGGTTTTCCATGGCTGATTACATGGTTTGCACTGACCATGCACAGATCCCGGGACATACCTTGAAAACCACCTTTTTCTCAATATTTATGTCCCCAACCCTCAGAACACCCCCGTACCTCCTTAGGGAAATGTGTTAGTTCTTAATTAACCAAAACAAGGTATTCTAAACCAAACAAAAATGAGAACACAAGTTTCCATGATCTGAGATCTTACCTCAGATATATAAAAAATGAAATGTGTTGGAAAATACTGGATAAGTGTGAGAATATACATATCCATTAGAATACACCATAATCAATAGTATGAGTAATAAGAGGATACAATATCAAATTATATCCACCCGTAGAATGTGTGAACAAAAAACACAAAGACATATGATCATAATGAATACCAAGAGAGAGATAAAATGGATATATATATAATTGAAAACTTGTTAAATGAAATTACTCTTCTTAATGATCTGAAACTCTAACTTCGATTCCAAGAAACATGTGAAAGATCACATGAATCTGTATTGAGGGGACCACTTCTCACTGCTATACTCGACAGAAGTGGGAGCCCCAACTCACATAGATGACTAAATTTCCCACAGATCATGAATATGGTTGATTATTAATCCATATATATAAGAAATAGACTTCTACTTAGAATAGGGGAGATATAAATTTTCACATGTGATGAGTTTGGGGACCCATTCCCCACAATGATAGTGGAGTGTCGACCCCTACATCACTTTGATGATCCTTCAATGATCATTTATATCTACAAACATCTATTGATGAAGAATCATTAATAGAAAAACCCAATATTGTATCTCATTTTTCAAATTGAATGAAATAATAAAATTATAAATTGAAAATAAAATTAATTAGTAGGTACACACACATCATGATCCAAGTCATTTAGAAGGATATAAAAATTATACAATTTCCTGGGAGAGATACACAACGTGTATGGTGGGCCACATAGGATGTAACCTCATATAATCACCTAGTCTTGTTGACACCTAGACATGGTTTTGGAAACAATTTTGTTCAACATTATGTGTACTACTGGTTCATAATGTGGCTCATCCACCCAATGCATTTTTATTGAAGGAACCATGGTATCTTAATTTAAGAGGTTAATTTAAATGTTAAAATTTCATATGAAATATAAAATCATTATTCACCTATTTATATCATATATAATGAATGAATTGTTTAAAAAAAGTACACTAAGATTATATTTCAATTTAGTCGTTAAACCATCCCAAACATGCAAAAATAATAGTTTAATGGTTGATTATGAAGTGATTTAGTTATAATAAAATTTTTGTAGGGGAATAATGAATCTCTTTTTATTTTAATAGAATTAAATAATAGTAGTAAATGGAATTATATGAAGAGGAAATGGATTAAAATTTATCACATATTATGAATAAATTTTTTTCTTCTTTGTAAACATGTTTTAATCTCTAGAAATTACAATTAATATTTTTTGTTCTAATAAATAAGAGGTTTCCTAATATGATTTAATATAACATTGATAATTTTTTGAAAATAAAGTTTTTTCCATTAACCATATCATAGAACCACTCATGAAATGTTTTAATGAAATATAGTATAGAACATTCCATGGAGGAGTAGTGCACATGTAGACCTGGATGATGATTTAATTTTCCATAGAACTAGAGAATGGGTTAATATGTTATAAAATTTAATATTCAATTTTTTTATTAGTGTCTTCATTATTTATTAAATCCAACGTTAGGGTCATTCTTGTAATGTGATGAAGGAAAATGAAATATGTTGCATCGTGGAGGTGGTAGTCTACACTAACGCAAGATTGACATTTTCCCTTTTCTATAGGATAATTACGAAAGGGCAGATAATATAAATCCCATTTACATAAAAACATTTATTTATATAGGTAAAATTTATTTTGTAATTTAATAATGGGAAATATGTTATTACTATAATAATATATAGAAGAAAAAATAGTAGAGACTGGGAAGAACATACATAATGATTTTGATCATTCTCTAGAAGTACCTCTTGAAAATTGATTACTTTGGAAAGAATATTTTTACCATAAGAATAATTTAGTAAAATAATATTTCAGAGAAAGTAATAATGGTATTTTTAGAATATGAATTTATTTTTTCATCTTTTATAAATGGTTGGTGATATATACCTTTTATAAGTGGTAATAATGACATTTTTTGTACATATTTAAACATAATATGATGTGTGAACATGTCTCACATGTAATGTGGATCCAAATGTTGAAAATAATTTAGGTGGGGATGATAAATTATTTTTTAATCTTTCTAATATCAATTCTATAACTTATTTCAATGATATTTTAATTTCCCTCACTATTATAATTTTTACTTTTTCTATTTGGATTTTACTAGGCTAACTAATCTTTAGATAAGTAATTTACTCTTAACAAGAAAAATATAAAATTGATGTAAGTATAAAATTTTTAAATTTGGATTATAAACATGAAATCAATTTTAATAGATAGAATTTAGTGGTGTAAGAGAAAACCATTTTAACATTAACACATGTAATATAAAAACTAATTTTTAGTGAATGTGTATATTTAAGCATAAAATTTATGAGTAGGGGAAAATTATCCTTGTAATTTATATTAATTATATATATTTGGTTTATTATAATAAAATAAAATATATAATTATTTTAATTATTAAAAATATCAACAAAATCTTATTTAATTAAATGAAAATAACACTAACTGTTTTATTGGAAAATGATACTAATGTCCCTTAAATGTAAATCATAGGTTTCTGAAATTAAAATGTTATGTTTAAAATGATTATTTTTAATTACTAAAATAATATTTGAGAAATAAAATGGTTTTAAAAGAATCAAAACCAACTCCCTCAAATGGTACCCCACCTAAGATGACAATAAAATAAAAGATATAATTACCCCCCAAGTCCCACCTTTAGTAAGCCTCGAGTTATATCCCATCTTTGAGTGTATAAACATCACAAATATAAAATTCATTACCACCAATAAGATAATATTGATCAAGATATAGTGTAATTTAATGAAAAAGAAACTATATCAAATATGGAAAAGGGGGAATCCCAATCGTCCAACAATATATGACTAGTGTAACAAAATAAAAACAAATGTCTCTAAATAAATACAAATGAAAAATCCTACAATAGTGTCTAAAAAATCTCAAACTCATAGTATATTAATGTTTAGTTTGGTAATGAAAATTATCATGGAAATCTAAAATATTGTTCATATACACATAAGATGAAAATAATATGTACAATACGTAGGATCATAGCCAATTTCATTCATGCACATGCGTAAAGAACATATTAATATACCAATGGAAAAATAATAGAGCCAACATTCTCTAATAAAATGTTAACTAAATAATTTCTAACTTACCATGTCTTTATCACTATATAATACCTATAATTTATTAACCTAATATCATGAATATAACCAGGAGGTTACCGGTAATAGTTTCCCCATTGATTTTCCACCCTCAAGAACCAACATAATACGTCTTATGCTCACAAAAATTACATGAACATCTCATTACATACACATCAACCTCTGATGTTGGGTGGGATCCATCACTACCTAACTCACCTAAAAAAAGTATAGTATCAATTTTATAATGAGTCATATTCACATAAGAACATTATACACATAAAAATGTATCATATATGGGGATGTATAGTATCCAGAATGTGAAGGATGCCATCCTTGTCCATCATCCAACAACACTTGGCCCCCGCGATATACCAAAAATCAAAATCCTTGGTTCGTCTCTAACAAAAACCCATCATTACCTGAGTAATCTCAAACACCAACCTATTTCATCATCACTAATACTAAAATATGAGCAGGGAGGAGGGGTTAGAAAACCATTTTAATAACCACCAACATAGATGATAGTGAAACTCCCATAAATGAAAACATTAATGTGTTAGTAAGTTTATTAAACATAGGTGGGGTGAAGAATGAATTACCACTGAATACATGATATATATTCAAAAAAAATCCTAACATATGGGTTCATAATGATAGAAAAATTTGTCTCATGAAACTACCACAACACCTCATAACCTCCGATACACTCTGATACCACCACTAATGCATCACATCACACAACCACCACACACAACCTATATAATCCTACTTCCCAATATCAATTCTAAATATTAATGTAATTATTGAGATTCCACTAACATTCATTTATCAATCCATTTCATATCACCTTAACACAACTAATTCATTTATTATTTAGTCCATTTAAGCCAATTATCACACATTAATATCACCCCAGTCATAGTTAAATCCAACCGATGATATTTCAATTTTCACATTTAAAATTCATTCAATAGATAATTAAAAATTTAACATAGCCACAAAAAATCATATCCCTTCCACCGCACATCGACCAATTCCATATTGCAATATATTATGAGACATCACTACATCCCAAACATGTCACCCCAACAACCTCATGTGAATACAATCATAAATAAAATATTTCCCATTATCCCTCATAATTTACTATTTTATACAAATAGAACCTCCATGACACTACATTCCATCATGAATATGATCTCTAATATAACATATAAAATTCTGTGTAATATCACTACACATCGCGCAAGAATACATTAAAATATCATCAAAACATATTATTATACTTTACCTTCCACATCTTTTACAATTTCCATTTAACGGATTTCATAACATCACATCTTCTTTCTAATGGGTATTAATGCAGAATTACAGAATTTCATGTGATACAAGATTATTAATGATATATAAATTCTTATCTTATTATGAATGGACGAGTTCAATAAATCAAAACAAAAATTTTCACACAAACCACATCAAACTAATATAATGAAGGATCACAACCATCCTGATTTTAATAATTTAAACAATCAAGTATAACCTTATATTAATATCTTAATATGAGTAACAAGATACAATAATTCCAAACCTTATATGGTTTTAGTTTAATCAAAATACATATCTTCTTAATATGATTTGTAATATTTTGTAAATTGAGAAAAAAAGTTTGAAATTTCAACCCATTAACATAAAAAGGATATAATGAGAACCCCCCCACCTAAAATGTATGTTCCAACAAAAAATTTAAAGGAAAATGAAGAAATTAAGATGACATTTCTGCCACAAACACAATACAGTTATATTGAAAATAGAGAGGAAACGATGATATTGAACACACATTGATTCACGAATATAGAAGATCGAGGTAGATGAAGACAACTCTACAAGGCTAAAGAGTTGAGGTCTATTTTATCAACACTCAAAATAAACAATAAAATTCATGAATGTAAATATAATATACTTTTAAGATTCTATATACGTATTTCCTAAGATTAATTTGGTAATCATTCTTCTTTAAATTTAATTTAATTCAATTTCTTTAAAAAATGATATAAACCATTTTGAATCCATGAGGTATAAGGATTTCAATTTCTTATCATTAATCCCAAAAATAAAATATAAAAAATATATAGTGATATTTAAATTCATTATTTTATAATAATTGTTTTCATGTTATTCATTAAAATCATGCATTTTCACAAAAAAATGTAAATTCTGAAAATTAATAGAGTGATTCTTAATGGATTCAATGTGAAAAATAATTGTGAGAACCTAAAAAAATTTAAACTATGAGAAGGGAAGTTACAAACAAATGAATAAAAATATAAATGTTATAATGATTAGTTTGACCATGTAATAAAACATGACCATGAAAAAAACTATGACCATTGGAAAAACAATTACAACCCTATGAAGTATTGACACAACCATATGAAAAATTTTTAACTGTGTGACGAAATCTATGGACATATAAAAATTGATGATCATATAAAAAAGAACGTAAACCATGAGAAGCGTATGTTTCATCCTATAAAAGAAATATTTGACCATGAAGACAAGATATAATATTTCATGGGGAATAAGACCTTAAACACAATGTATACACCTCTTGGACTAGGAAAATAATACTGGGATAGTTTTTGAGACTAGAATAATTACATAATATACCTATCAAAAAATATTATCCTCAAGAATAAAAAAATATCCTAGGAGTAAAAGGATGGGAGGTACAACCAATCACCAATGTTTTACCTTTCTTGTATTTCATGTTGATTAAACACAACCACCCATTGGTGAAATAAAACACAAAACCATGAGACATAATCAATCAATGGAGATATTTATTCTCAAATAATGAATACGGTTAAAATATATCATCTCTACAAATGAGAAATAACCAAATCATGAAGTTTGATTGGGGTATTGAGTATCTAACATTTAATCCCACTCCCATTTACCCACCTCCACTCCAGTGTGCCCTACAAAACATAAAAAAGGGGATGAAGTGCCATGAATCACCTTCCCATGATTATCTTGGATTTCTACTAGCATCTCTAAACATTTCATAACATATTAAATGTCTACATCTCCCTAATCAATGAAATGGGATTCATCATGAATATGATGATGAATATGAGAAATTTGAGAAATATCTTGAAATTTTTCAATCTACGGTGTGATATCGAACCGATAAGACATCGTTTTGGAAGTACTCTATCAACTCCAAGGTCCAATTAACCTGAGAGAAACATTCCACCATTTTCTAATACTCTACTACCCCCCAACATGGGAAATCCTTCAAGAACACATTGTATATGACCTCATATTCTAAGTGATTCCACCTTCGATCCAAATAATATTTATAATGTCATGCACTTCCATTTTCCTCTCATGAACCACTTGAACCTTTTTGGTCTTAATATGCACTACATCTAGAATAATAACTCCAAAATCTCCAAACTCTATACAAAAGAACAAAGAATTACATGATCATATATAAAACAACATAAATGGGGATATGTTAAGGAATAATTAATAGGAATTATTATAGGAAAACTAATCTAGGGTTATCTTCGTCACCCAAAATGCAATAAATAAATGGTTCATTTTTTATAAATATCCTCTATCACCAAGATTGTTAATTTTATGTCCCCATCTATCTGAGGGTAGAAAGTAGTATTAAGGAATAACTGATTTATTAAATCATGATGTGATCCATTCTATAATTTCATGGTAAAATGATAATCTTACTCCAATAGGAGGGACTATGTAAATATATATTGACACAAAAAATTATTTACATAATTCCTTTCCAAAACATCCATAATGCTCAAATCATGGATTTCATGGAGGTGAGTTGATTTTATCATCTAATACAAAATTACATAGATAGTGTTATATAATCCATGATATTAGGGTAATATTGTGAATAATTACAACAATATTCCATCCCACATCATCTTGGGAACCTCCATAGGCTACAACAGACTACTAGGAACAATATATTATTCCTTCACATGCTAGAGAACTAGACACATGGACATGAACTACCACACTACCTATTTCATCCCAAACCACCAGAACTATGTCCTAAATCTATAATATATTTTTCGATACATTTGGGTACACCACTTTAGGGGAGATATAAAATACCCAACAAATTCCCTCATACAACTCCATTGAGAAGATAAATCTATAATGTAATAAATACTAATGTTTGTTATCCTCTAAAAATCCTCAAAAGGTATCACCCTAACCAAACTGATCCTACATCATTTCCACATCTACATCTCCCCACTGAGACTCTCCCACTTACGTCAAAAATGATGACTATACAATCTTATAATAAAAAAAATATACCACAAACATATTCTATATTATTAAATATCACATTGAGATCCACCATATGAATTAAAACATTATTAGAATAATAAATCACATTAGCTCAGGACATACAAATAATCAAACAAACTACTACATCCCCATTTATGGGATCTAAAAATCATAATGCTAGAGAATCCATATCTACATAAACATGATAAATTTAAGATACCACTAATAGAAAACATATTTCATGGTATTATGCTCAAGGAAAACCCCAAAGTTCTCATGGATGGGGTAATATTGCAATGAATTTATTGAAAACACAACTGACACCAACTATATATCCAGGATGGAATAGGTAATATCATTTGGGTGTAAATATCTAGACCTATTCGAGATAACATCCCTCCACTACATCAATATGTATCTTAAACTCAGTCAAGATACACCATAGATCTCCAGAAACATGAAACCCTACTTAGGAAAATGAATCACCAGTTCACTAATCAGTCTCAATATCTGATAATCAAAAGTATCCGAACACAGATCAATCTAGATGAAATCCTGGTATTTCATTGTTAGATATATAATAAAGGATGAAATATGATGGATATCGAAAACAAAACTATGAAAATATCATGTAAATGTAAAGAAACTATAAATTAATTCCACATTTCTATCATCTTTTAATGAAATGCGTTTCATGTTCTTTGATGTGTCCATTAGCACAACCGAATGTGACAACACATAACCTATGAAATAAACCTCCCATGTCAAAAACATTCTATTGGAAGACTTAAATAAATATAATGGTATTGAAGAACATACAAGACAAATATAATATGATCTTAATTCCCCACCACAATTTTGAGTAGATGTAGATGTAATAAATGACGAAAAATATGAACTGCTCAAGGAACTCAAAGAACACAGATTTTATGAGTTCCACAAACATAGTTGGTTAATTTATGACACTAAGGAACATGAATACAGACTCAATGTGGTCTAAAATGAACCTCGATAATGTATTTAGTATATTTTCATATTTCACCTATAAATTATGATATCCAGACCACAAGTCAGTCGTAAAATAAATGAATCCTTTCATCGAATAGAAAACAATGTCAACACTCAAGAGGGGGAATGTGTACATGAAAATCAAATTATTCAAACTCTAGTACTCCAGACACAATCATACTCTATAATATTTACATTTAGATAAATGAATTTGTTTTCACCTTGTTGATATTCTAGGTTTTATGAGATACATTTACATAACATCATCAAAATATTTCCATAAAACATGCAGATCAGTATGTTCTACTCAATAGGGGTCCAAAAAATAGAATATTCTCTTATTTTTTAATATATCCAAAGCATGATTTCATTATAAGTTGATAACTTCAATACATAAGCTAGAAAAAATTTCAAAACTCCTCAAAAACATTAGAAACATCCTCCATCTAATTCCCCATTGGTAACTCCACCGACTAGGACAAAAGAGGATCTATATTCCTGAAAACCATTCAATAACTCCTCTCACTAAAAAATAATACTCATTAAACATCCAAATATGAATTAAAACTCATCTAGACGAAATTAATAAATTAAAACATAGAATAAAACCAATCCATAATTTGTATACAATCATATATGTGTGTCTCCAGTAAGAAGAAGGACCCACTAACTGGGTCCCTCGTCACTAGTATATACCTCCAAAAAAACATGAAAAATTAATCCTAACCACCATATAGTGTGGATAATACCATAGGAACATAATTTACTCCACCTCTAGTCACAATGAATAGACCAATGTGGGGAAAACCAAGGAGTTTAAAGCTCTAGAATCATATAAGTTAAAAACTATGGTAGGCAAAAAACTGCTCATTCATTGTATGAACAATGATATTTTTAGCACTTTAATATCAATAATATACCTCCTCTAAGGGTAATATCATTTGTCAATATTATATCATCATCAGTGACCAGGATATGGTCTACTTCCCTAAGGATGGGGACCATCACGATGAAACCATGTTCCATCTCTATCTACAATAAGCTTGAAAAGTGTCTTATACCATGAATGCTAAAAATAATTGGTCGATTTGATAATGGTACTACGTCTGAGGAAACCAATTGTACTTTCCATAAGGGACATAAACTATCAGATAATGCTAAACTCCTTGATCTTTTATACAATACGAATAAGGATGTAACACACTGAAAAATCTATGTTAGTAACTTTTCTTAATAGCGTGTATGAAATGCAACACCAAACTTATAAATGAATAAAACATATAGATACATTATGGAATATAAAAAATTTTAAATAAATTTTAAATATTTTATAGCTTTAAATTCACAGAACACTTATTTATCATTAATCACATCAATAATGATTTTATTTTATAGTTTACAATACATGTAAAACTGATTTTTACCAAATGACAATATAATATTAAAATAATATTATTTAATATAAAAATTAATAGCATATATATAAAATTACAGTTTATGGATAATATTAATTAAATTATTCAAATAAATGGTGTATAAAAATGTAATATGAATTGACTGGTTACCCATTATTTAGAAATGAAAATACAAACCAATTGAATATTGCAAAAATAATTTTATTTTCCACCCCCAAAAGAATTTTGTATTAATAAATTTAATAAATTTAAATTAATGAATGATATTAATTAAATATTTTATATAATTAATTTTTTAGGATATTCATCTAATATATTTTATAGGTATATTATATGAAGAAACCCAATAGTATGCACAAAAAGCTATATTTTTATAAGGGCTCTTTTCTGTAATTCTAATGGCAACCCTCTATTAAAATTTATTTATGGAACATTTATAAATTTTATATTTAAAAAAAATTTATAAGAAAATTTTGAAAATTATCTTAGATCAATATTTTTTTTGTATTTTTTTGTGAAGTTTCATTTTTTTATGAATAGTGAAAAATACTGAATTTTAAATAAATACTGATATTACATTTATAAATTATTAGTATTAAATTATATTATAAATGTGTATTAAAGTAAATTTATTTAAATTATAAATAAGTTAATACAATTTTGGTCACTATAATCATTTTAACAAATAAAATTGGGCATAAAAACATAGAAAAAATGTGAACATTTTTACGTTAAAACCCATCATTGTCTTCATGTCTGCGAGATTGAGTTTAAACTAAAATAATTCTCATATGGGATTGAAATTTGGAAAAATTGATTCCATATTTGGAAAAAAACTTATTTATAATTTATTTTAAGGTAAAATTATTTTTTAACCAAAATATTACTGACAGTAATTTTAAATAATTAAAACGATTAAGAAAAAAATTAGCTTAACAGAGGACTAAATCGTAAAAATTGGTCCAAAATGATCTATAAAACTATCAAAATGATATTGGATGTCCATATATTTTATGGAATTATGTTCATTATTTGTGACACATGACGTGAGAAAAACATAGGTGGAATTCCCACTTCCAAAAAATTACCAGAACGCCACTCGTCCTCAGCAATAAAAATGAACTTAACACGTTCAATAATTTAAAACAATCTCGACCATTGGCTCACCAAAAATACGATAAAATATTATCCCCACATATCTGCCCTCTTCCTAGAATCCTCAACATGGGAAAAAATACTACCGTATAATTAATTTGGTATACAATAAATGGAGTTACCCAATAAATCAGTAGCATTCTCCAACGATCACTTTCGTTTCATTTATTTATCGACCCCTTCATTTATTCAAATATAATTACTATATAATAACATTAGATTATTAATTAATCGGTGATGTTTTTAGTATAAAATTTTATCTTAATTTTTAACCACATCCATCAAATGGAATATACAATCATCATTCTTTTTGTCTGATAGACAACCGCCTCGCGAACAAATCTCATTCATTCTATAATCTACCACATTTTATGGTTAGATGTAATGATAGATTTATAAGATGTATATATATATATATACATGATATATAAGATACTTATAGTGTACTTAGGTTTCATTAATTATTATATAAATCATAACATCATGTAATCCATTTTTTGGGAATATGATAACATAGTTTTTGGATGTGTGGACTACCACGTCCTAAATGTGATGTGATTCGTTTACACTATACATGGAATGTATAAAGAATTATTTCAAATAAAATTTGTGATATATATTATATAATGATACTAATGTTATCATAATACAAACAAAAACTGAATTATATATATAAATTAATGTCAATTACTTTTCATTCTAAAAAATATGTCAGTGAAATGGATGTAGCGTTAATGAGTACATACAACCAACCATCCCTATGAATGGTTCATTTCATTTAATATATCAAAATATAATATAATATTATAATTTTATGAATACATAATATATATGAAAATTAAATCACATTTTTAATCATCTAGATGAGGAAATTAGGATCAATGTAAGATGGAAAAAATAATAAGTCAAAACAACTCAAAAAACAAGGCAATTGAAACTCATAATAGTGAAAATAATGAAAAATTATTAACAGGCATGTAAAAAGATATTACTAGAAAATTAAATATGATACTTTAAATATTAATATGGTTATATTATAAATTAGATACATACTTGAAACCATTATACATGAGGTCAAATGATGTTCACCAGATAGGAAATGCAAAGTATATTATGTTCATCACACTTTTTACATCTATGCGATGAATTTAAAATCTACCACATACTTCCTTTGTGGTGTGTATCTATTACCCATTTTAATATATTATTAAATGTTTTATTTTATATCCAGGTTTTTTTATCTTCAATTTGTATTTTTTTTATTCTAAATGGGTTGGAATTAAAAGTTATCAAGTGGTAGTGTATCTCATAACCCGATTCCTTTTCACTGGATTACATTACATCATTATTTTCCCTAATATTATATGATAATATGTATAATAAAATTTAAATAGAAATTTTTTATTTTATATTATTTTATGTGTATTTAAATTTTCACCACATTTTATATTCATTGATTAACTCTGACGAAACATTTATGGTATTATAAATGGTTAACATCATAATATCATTTTTTTAGGATTTTTTACTCCTAAATTTACATTAGAGGTAATTTTTCGATAGACATTTAATACATATTTTATCATTGTTCTCTTCAGGTCATTCATGAAATTGTCCATGTAATATTACAATTTCTCCACTCTTTGGTTTCAGAATTCTTTGAAAAATGGTTTAATAAAATCCCAAATTAATTTCTCTCTTTAGTCAGATAACATGTATTCTTTTAAATACCATATTTTCTAAAAAGGATTTAAAAATGTGTTTAAACTATAAAAATGATTTAATATATTTATTAGTTCACAATTTGTTTTAATAATTTTTTTAATATACTTTTGTATTTTATTTCCAATCAAGGTACTTTTATAACATTTTTACAATAAAAAAGGAATAATATTTATACATTATATTACCTGGATATATTTTCTAATTATTGTCTATTTGAAGCTTACATTTCATGATAAAAATTAATCTTATTAAGTAAAATTTTCTACAAGTTATTTTTAAAGAGAAGTATTTTCAAAATGTGTTTCAAAATAAAGAAGATATTTTCCTCAAAAATTTTATTAAAAAATATTTTTATATTATTTCAATTCAAAAATAATGAAAAAAGTTTATTTATACCCCAATCGAGATATTTTTTATTAATACTTCCTTTAATTTTTTTTTTAGATTGGTTTTGAGATATACGACTAAGGATATTTTTAACATTCACTAACTTGATTCATTTTTGTATTTCCTTTGAAATATTTACCTTTATATGATAAAAAAATATTGAATTCCCTCTAATTATCCATATCTTTTGTCATGGATATGTTCATTTCCATTAATATATACTATTTTAAAATGTCTTTTTTAACTTTGAAAGTTATTTTATTTAATAAGAAAATATTGAAAAATTTATATCCCTTACTAAATACAAATATTTGATAGGTATATTTTTTTTGAATTGATTTAATTATTAGATATATGAGGACTTGTTTGGTCATGCACAACATGGGATGGGGAACATCTAATGTAATCCCCTGAATGCATCTGTAGTATTATTATATGAGATTGGTTGAAAAAACCCATTGAGTTTGTTTCTAATAAAAATAGAGGTGTTTCATACTATAGATTTAAACTGTCTTATGAATGGTCATGATAGTGTTAAGCTAAACTAACTTATGATGTGTATTGAATGTAATGGTATCATGTGCCTATGTATCCTGACAAAGGATAATTACAAATTTCCTTCATGTAGTATTCCATTATTTTTATCTATTATATTTTTTAACATTATATATAGTTGAGTTGCATTCTAATTTCATTGATTAAATGGAATGTATTTCATTTATTTTCCTTTACATATTGATTTTTCATTTTCCAATTATTTATATAGTATGTTTTTTCCAACTATTTACCTGTCCATATTTTGACACACTTCCTTCTCAGTTTATTGGTTACATGTAATGTATTTTTAGTTATTACCTTTCAATATTAACTATTCTCATTGATTCATTATTGATTACACTATACATGACCCATATTGGGAATTTGATCTCACCCATATCATTTTTCACTTCCCCAGGATTCCCTAAAGACTATTATGAATCATATGAAATGATAAACTAGATGGAATAAGGTTATTATCCATAAAAATTATTATGTTATTTTTGTATCATGTATTTTTCTAGTTTACCCAGACTAAAAATATATTCGGTCCTTTGGAAATTAGTTTACTTGTATCTTAAAAAACATTAATGGAAGGGGGAACTGACTCTTGTATTTTTTGGGTCATGTCACAAAAATTTGTAAAATATTAGTTTTAGTAGAAACCTAGGGAACTAGATTTAAGAATTAATATATTGGAGAACATAACCCTAAGGAAGAATTGGATTATAAGTATAGAAGAACAGATTATATTTTAAATTAGGAATAAATTATGTATATTTTCTATCCATACAACACTCTCAAAATAATAAATGTGAACATTGTTTTGGAACTTATGTACGTTGGGGTAACAAATACAAAATGGTTCATCGATCCTAACTCGAGCGTAACGATGTACATGAAAATGGGCATTAACTGTTACAAGGTTTGAAAATATAAAGGGAAATGATTAGGATAATTCAATTTTTATTTATTAACTATTATAAATGATTTGAATAGACAGTGAAAATTAATGACATGGGTTAAATCTATGGTTTTTATATTGAAAATAAGGTTTCATAAATTAGATAACCATTAAATTTGTATATGTAATTCTCACTCAGACAATTTTTACTCACATTATACATTATGTTATTAGACAATGGTTGGATCTTGAAGTAATCATGTTAAAATTAAACTTGAAGGATAAGTTTGTGACAATGATCCACCAAAGTGGTGATATGAGTGAATGGTGTTATTTTTATTCCAAATAAATTTTATAGAAATATGATTAACAACAAATAACATAAAAACTCAAGAATTCACCAAATAATAAAAGGTTGGAGGCTTCCAAGAGCTTTAGTGATAAATATGGTAGAGAAAATATGCATTTATTTCCATCATGCAAGAAAAATGTAAGGTAACACCAAGTAAAGTGTCTCAATGTAATGAGGAAATGATTTATGTGTGGAAATGTAGGAAATAAAGAAAATACATGCAATTGGGAAATGAAATATACTACGGAAGAAAACAAATCTCATCATAATGTACCATTAATGATAAATTTCTTCAAATGTGGGGAACCTGATCATTAACCGACTCCATTCCATATATAATATGGATAAATATAATCAAAATAAGGAACTATGTGGAAACAAATGGATGATGTATTTATGGGTTGGGATTGTATTAAAAACAATTTTTAAAAATTAATTTTGTTGTTAACATTATTTTTAATGAATTCAATTATATATATTATTGTATTTTTTTAATACTGTTTACAAAAATAACAACCCACATTGTGGGTGAAAATCCATCAAAATCAGGAAGGAGGGGGTGCCTGAACCCATGACTGATGGAAACTAAGGCTTTGACTCATGCGACAGGATAACACAAATTTTTAGTTAATGTGTTATTATTTTCAGTTAAAAAAATTTGATTAATAAATATTAATGATTTACCAATCATAATACAATTCTTGTCTAGAGAAAAATGCATAAATAATATTGGTTTTAGAATATTGTTATAGAAAAACATAAAGACTTTTTTAGTGGATCTTACAATTTGAATAAAGTAATTTTCAGTGCATCCAATATAAAACAGGTTTCATTATAGGATATCCATATCATTGAGTACGGGATGAATAACAATTTGGTCGAAGAAAAAACAATATATGGACTTTCTCATATGAAATTGAATCCAATCATATAATTATGTATCCCTATAATCAGGGAAAATAATGGTATCCTTCACCATTAGGTAAGGCATCTTAAAACAAAACTTTCATACTAAAAACTTCATTTTGATAAATAGGTGGACTTTTAATTCATAAAAGATGTATGGTTTTGGGACCCATATCATTCCATTGATAATAAAATTATTTTATGATCGATGAACATAATAACTCCATATAAATATTTACACTTTTCTTAAAAGTTCATATTTTAACTTTCCATTAATGTTTTCCAATATAGAAATCGAGTTATATGTTATTCCATTTGACATTTTAGATTTTCATTCTATCTAATTAAGAAGATATTTTATTATAAACTATCTTGATATGGTTTTTTTGAAGAAATTAATTACTAAATATGAATACATTGACTACAAATTTTGAGTTCAAATTTTGAGGACACAATTTATTCAATGTGGGGAGAATGAAACACCTCAAATATCCTAAAATAGTAACTTTTATATGGTAGCGTGTATGACATACATTAAAAAACATAGAAATGAATATAAAATTTTGTGAATTTATAGTATATTTAATATTTTCAATAAATTTAATATTTTATATGCTTATAATGCAGTTAATACCTAGTTTATTACAAATCAGACAACAAAAAGTTACTTTGATACTTTGTTTTACAAATAAGACTCAGTTTTACCCAACAACAATATATTATTAAAATATTATTATTTAATATAATAATACATGACCATGAACTTAAATTAGTGATTATTAGTATTAGTATATAAATTATTAAAATATATGGTTTATAAAAAAAATGAATAAATTTTTTACTAATTAATTATAAATAAAAATATAAACCAATTGAATATAATAAAATTATTATTATTTATATTCTTCAAAAGGTAATTTTTTTTAAAAAAATATATAAAATTCAAAAAATTAATGATTTTAATGAAACATGTGAAATATATATATTTTTAATATTCATAAAATAAAATTTATAGAATAACATTACAACAAACCAAATACTTCCCATAAATAACTATATTTTTATAGAGGAATATTTGATGCCTTTTAATTGAGAACCTATTTTAAAACAAAATAAGAATATATTTATAATTTTTTTTTAAAATAAAATTTATTTTTTAAATAATTCTTCCAAAATTAAATTAGGGTTAATTTTAGGTATTTTTATGGGATGTTTCATTTTTTATGAATAGAAAAAATAAGTAAATTTAATTGAAAACTGCTTTTTCATACAAATAATTTGTATTTATGAATTATATTTTAAATTGTATTTAAATTAAAATTATATCAATTATTACACCAATTAAAAAATATATATCATTTGAATACATTTTACTTGGAAATTTAACATAAAAACATAGAAAAAACATGGGTATTTTTACATTAAATAACTGCATTATTGTTCTCTTTGTGTGATTGATTTTCTACTAATTTATGAAAATTATGTGATAGGAATTTGAAAAAAAAAGTATTAAATATTTATAATAATAATAATTTCTACTTTCAAATATGGATAAATTCTATTTGACAAAATATATTAGTTAATGTAATTAAAATTAATTAAAGTGGTGAAGAGAAATATTATATTATATATGGAATAAAACATAATCTTAAAGCAAAAAATAGACTAGAATGTTTTTGAAAAAAATGTTAAAATTAAAATAAATCCATATAATATCATTTATTGAATTATTTTCATTAATTATTCCACTTGACATGGGAAAAACGTAGTTTGAATTACATCTTCTTAAAATTTACAATAATCCCACTTCTCTGTCACTATAAAAATCCACCCCATCAACATATTACGACATATTATAACATTTTTATCACACAAAATATGTTCATATAATATCTTGACATAACTATTTTTATCCTAGAGGACTAAAAGTTCGATGAGATCAATCTAAGGAATTATGTTTGGTATAAACCATATTGTGCGGCCTGAAAAATAGGTTACATTTTCCAATGACCGCTTTCGTTTCATTTATTTATCCACACCATAACTTCATCTTATATATATAATTGATATTAAACTCATAATATTAAATAATCTAATAATTATTTATCCTAATTGTATAACCTACACTTCCACTCACATCCATCAAATGGGATATATAATCATCATTTATTTTTTTGGAGGACTACAGCCTCGCGAATCGATGTCGTTCTTTCTACTCTTTACCAACATTCATGTTTTAAAAAATTATGGATTTAAGTTTATATATTATATATAAGATATTTATATTGTATTTATATCTTTTTCATAGTTATATACCCCATAACATCATTTTTTTCTCACTTTTTTGGAATACGATAACATCATTTTTTGATGTGTGGACTACCACCTCTTCAAATGGGGGCGATTCATACATTCTACACATGGAATGTTTAAATGATTATTTTAATTAAAATATTTGATATATATGATTCAATGATAATGATTGATTTATAATAAATAAATATATATATATATCATTTATTTTTTTATTCTTTTAAATATGATATGGATATGGAAGTAGTGTTCATGCATATGTGTGACATTACATCTCTATGAATGTTGCATTTCATTTACAATATCCAAATATTATGGATAATTAAAAATTCATATATAATGAATTTATATGTTAATTAAATAATGGTTTTCATCCTAGAGAAGATAAAATCACAATTGATGTAATAATAAAAAATACTAGTCCAAACAAACTTGAAAATTATGTAATTAACATATAAAATAGGGACAAGAATAAATGGTTGTTAAAAAATGGGTAATATTATATTATAAAAAGATTATATATGATATAATACATCTAAATATGGTTATGTTATAATTTATGTAAATGTATAAAACTATCATATAATAATTAAAAATATGATTACCAAAAAGGAAAATCTTGGTAAGGTAATTTCATCCCACTTTTTTACATCAGTATGATAAATGTATTTTTCAATAATTAATTATTATTTTTATAGTGAATCCACTACCCATTTTGATCTATTCTACCATGAAATATTTTATTTTAATGATATTAAGAGATTTATTTTTAATAGTTTTTTCTTTATTGGATGATAATTAGAAGATACAAAGTTTTCAAAATTTTCAGAACTAGATTCTTTTTTGTTGGGTTATAACAAATCCCTAATTTTGTAAATATTTTAATATATTGTTTATAATCAGTTTTTATTATATATTTTTGTACTTATACTAATATAATGTGGATTAAAATTTGAGGCCAATATTTTATTCATTTCTCACATAAAAAATATGGTCTTTTAATATTTTTGGTTATAATTCACATTTTTTGGGATTATTTACACTTGAATTTACCATAGAGAAAATTATTTTATAAATTTTAAATAATTTATTTAATTTTAATCTTTATTGGTAATTCAACATGTTTTCCATGTGTCGGTAATATTCATCTACACTTTGGTTAAAAGATGTTTTATAAAATTAATTTAGGAAAACCTGACATCATTTCTCTTTTTAGTCGAAGAACGTGATTTCTTCTAAAAATAATGTTTTATAAAGAAGTTTTAATTTTATTAATTAACCAAAATTATTTATTAATGAAATGTTTTCACTTTTTTCATTTAAATAATTTTCCAAATATTTTTCTTGTTTCTTTCCGAACAAGGTTCTTTTCTAACATTTTTACCATATAAAAGTTTTGTTTTTAACCTTGTATTACATGTATGAAATTTGTCTTTATCATTTCATCTAAAATTATTTTTCATTATTATAATGTCATATTTTAAATAAATTTTTTGTTAATTTATTTTCATATAAATGATTTTGAAAATGTTTTCTGAAATATATATGCTATTTTAATCAAGATTATTTTTTAAATATATTTTTTGACTATTTAAACTTATCGAAGAAATGAAACCATTATTTCTAATCAAGATGGGATATGTTGTACTTATATCGTCCTTATTCTTCCTCTGGATGGTTTTTTATTGATTTGACAGTTGATATTATTGAAATTAACATTAATGATTCATTTTGGTAGTCATGTTTTAATATTTAATTTCCAATTAGCATTGAACAATTAATTTAATCTAATTTTACTTTTTATTTATCATGAATTTGTTCATCCCCAAAATAATAGACTATTTTTTTCATAAGGTGTATACATTGAATGTTATTTGACTTACTAGTAAAATATTAATAAATTCTTATACTTTACTGAATATGGATATTTGATTAGGAACATTGTTTTTGATATAAATCTATTATTAAATAAATGATGAATGCATTGGAAATTAAATACATGGGTATATGAATGATTAATGTATGTCCCTTTACGAATCAATAGTCTCATAAGATGAATTCAGTCAGTGAAAAACCATTTGAATTATTTTCCAAGTAGAATAGATATGTTTCCGCCCACAGATTTAAAATTTCCAAGAAATGACTAGATTATAGTATGCTAAACCATCTTATGAATTTCCTTGATGGTGATGATACCATGTGCAACGGAATCATTCCATCCAATAATTAATAATTTCTTACATTTAGTATTCATTTGTTAATATATTTGTGTTTTTTTCATTTAAATTATCTATGGATGAATTTCATTCCCATTTAATTGAATAAATGGATTAGGATACATTTATTTAAAATACCATATTGAATATGCCTTATCATGTTCTTCAAAATTGATTTTTTATTTATTTACTTTGAAATAATTTTTATGAAATTCTTTAAAAGTTTATTGATTACATGGAATGTGTATTTAGTTATTACCATTCTCTATTGACTATTCCCATTGACTCATTGAGTCTTCTATTATACATGAACCTTACAGAACATTTGAGATTACCATTGTTATGTTTCCATTCCCCAGGATTCCCTGAAGTGATCAAAGAAAAAAATATTATGATTTTATGGATTTAATAAATTTATTAATCTACATAAAAACTATGTTTTAATTTTTGACTCATGTATATATGTTGTTTATTAAGACTACTAAACTATTCGGTACTTTTGTACACAATTTAATTGTATATTATGACAATTTAGTGGTATAATGCATCAGATCCAGGATTTCTGTGGTTGGGTCACTAAAAATGATGAAAAAACATCAGTGAACTTATAATATAAACAATAAGTCCCCAAAAAATAAACTGGTGCCAGATAAACCAAAATTAAATGAATATGTACTCCATGGTTGTCTTCCCACTACTCACGTGACAGAATTCTTAGGCATCTATGATCCACTACTTCGATACTGGCTGCTGATGATACCCTATTGGCCACCCTTTTGAGGGTCACACCACATACAATGCATTTTCTCTCTCTTCTTCATTATTTTGAACCACCAAAATTATAGAAAGAGAAAAGAGAGTGATTAAATATATTATCCCTGGATTTAACACCACCCCTATACTCCACGATCTTGGATAATTGTATGGAATGATATAAGAATAAAATGAAATATGCACTTGAACATTATTCCAGGATACCACACAATTAGTCTCCCAAAATAAAGAGAATTCAACTACTAACCATTCCTTACATTAATCATTAATGATTGTAATTCCATCCATAAAAACTAATGTAAATTTACCCTTGGAACATTGACCTCTTTATGCTTCTTGAATTTTAAATTCCACCACTAATGTGATACAACTATCACATTAATAACTACTATTGACACACAAAACTCATCCCATTCTCAGACCAGACCAAAAATGTTCGAAATATCATCTAACTAGTGTTTTTAATGATTATGGATTCTCTCATAATAAATTCCCAAAAACTATTACTAAATAGAATATAATTCCCACTTCCATTGCTAATCCTCCACCTCTGTGTCAATTATATGATTATTAAATACAGTAGAATGTGGAACCTCTACAACAAGATCAAAAAGTGAAAAATGAACATGATCTATTCTTGAAACACAAGGGAATCCATATTTCTAGTTTCATATTATTTTCATTTATTATTAAATTTAAATCACTTATAACATCATAAAACCAACTCATTAAATCTAATACACAAATAAGAAGGATGAATGTACCTGACGTAGGTCTCTACATGACATGTGAAACATCATGAAATTGTTTTCTAATATGATTAGAGTCCTTTCCTCAGATCACAGGGGAAATAAGATCCCATATACTAGCTCCTCCTCTGAGTCAATGTCATATACAATGATTTTAGGTTACTATTTCTCTGTTAACTCACGTTAAACCAACTTCTTTCCAACCCTATGATTTATCTTATCCCTCAACCTAAAACTCATATTCCACTCTGTCATGACCCCCTCTATCTGTTGATACTGCTCCTTGGATGATAATAATACCAGGGAGATAATAACACCCCAGTCCCACCACAAGTTGGCCTTATGTTAGTGAGTGTCACAAAGAGTATAAAAATATGAAATGTGGAAGGAAATAATCTCTATAAAAATAATGGACTGGATTATAATTTATATTAACCTAAATGAAAATCCACCACACATTATAAAATCTTAACAAACCAATAAATAATTAATGGAAAATGTCAAACATACAAAAATATCACCATATATATTCACTTTATAACTAATTCGCCATCGATTTTTTCCCTTATATACCAATTTACAACATCTTGTGATCCAATCAATTACATACATATCATTCCACATATATAAAAACCAATGATGTTGGATGAGAAACGTACCAAACTACCCCACCGTCACAAGGGCTATCATCTTCTTTTATTATGAATCATCATCACATAACAACATCAATTTCTTAACCACATCCCATATCAAGGGTAGTAGGGTATCATGGACATCAAGTACAATAAAATCATTACCTCCTTCTACCGTGCATGACCACAAACATCATTATACATTATTATTTTTATTAGGTATTCTCAAACCCCAAACCATCATGACCTGGGTAATATCAAGCACTAACCAATGTTATCATAGATACTACTGAAGGATGGGCAAGTCAGAGAGGGTATCAAAACATCTAATTCACCACCAACCTTGTTATTATGAAAATTTTAAGGAAACCCTGACATTTGGTAGTTGGTAAGGTTATCCATCTCAAGTGTGGTGTATATGTAAATAAATAAAATACATGATAAATATATAGAACACATGTCCATCCTGTGTGTTAATAATGAGAGAACCAAGGATTCTCCGGATTCCCCCACAATTCCACATAGCCTCTTCAAATATGAGATTCTAATAATAATGAATCAGACTACAGGGCCACCACACACAAAGCACATAATAATTATATACAATTTCATGTTCCTCCATTTCATGAATTAACGAGTTCTTTCTTTCTCGCATTTATTAATCAATTATATTTAAAACTGAAACAACCAATTAACTTATCTTTCAATTCATTAAATAATAAATAAGCATATATATTCCATCACATTAATAGTTATTTCATGCCCCATTTATTATGGTTTCAACATTTCAAATTCATTATATATCTAATCATGTAACTAACACAACCATTACACATCACAAATCATCCACCCCATATCACCCAACACCATATCACAACATATACGAAGCATTCACCATAAGATAAATTTCTCACCAAAATATCGATCTAACAAACATCATAAATCAAATGTTTCACATCATACCTAATAACTTCTCATTCAAAATAGACATAACCTCACTACCACCATATTCTACCTCAGTCATAGTCTACAGTCCCACAAATAAGAACCCCTTAAGAACCCCACACATCCCATATGACCACATAATAATCACATGAACACATAATAGAATACTTTAACTTCAATAATTTTTAAAATTTTAATTTTAGGGATTTTATAACATCACATATCAATTAGATTCTCTATTATAACTCAATACTATAATTTAATTGAAAAAAGTTTCATTATCCACATAAAAATTTATAGTCTTTTATATATTGGAGAGTTTAATAAATAAACACAAAAATGTTCCATTAAACCATGTCAACCACAATATTATAATGGCTCCCAACATACCAAATTTTATATAACGAAAGAAACAATTATTACATTGTTATAATATCATAATGTATTTAAAAACCGTGACAAATCCCATCTCCATTAAATGTATGTTTGATCCGAGTACTTAGTTTCTAAATATGACATTTACAATTCACCTAATGTAAAGAAAAATCATTATATTTGAATACATGGACATAAATATGAATGAACAGTGACAAAATACCTAGAAATGATGCTCCCAAATACATTTCACAAAAAATGTTAAAAGAATATTTGGTTCATCCCCAAAAACATGACATACTTCAATTGAAAATAGCGTTCAAACCATGAAATTGAAGACATAATGGATCCTGATTTAGAAGGATTTATTTGGATAAAATAATGTCTCAAAAGTTTAAGAATAGGGTTATATTTCATACAAAATTTAAGAAAATAGTCAAAATATCAAATAAAGATATTAACATTCTTTTAATATTCTAGATAGATTTTCAGAAAGATTAATGAGGCCCAATTTCCCCGTTAATTTTAATTAAATATTGTTTAATTAAAAAGAAATGGAAAACCATTTTCTAAATCATGGGTTATAAAGAATTTAATTCCCCATTTAATTCCCCATAATTGTTAATTGAAAAATGTTTTTTGAGCTATAAATTCATAATTTTATGTAAAATCGAAATTTCCTGATATATTGTGTAATTGTGAAAAATATTTGAGTTACCATGAGAGAAAATTTTGTGATTTTGGGAAAAAACATTGACTATTTGAATGGATGGAGTGACTAAAAGAACAATTCTACATCTCTTGGAATATTTTTTATTATAATATTGACAAAATTTCTTCCAACAGTGAAAACCTATGATGATGTGAACAAAAAATGGGCCATATTAGAAAAATAAAGATTGTGTGAAGGATTTGGGTAACCACCAAGAAAAACATGGCCATGGGAAAAAACTACAATTTTTGGAATGAAAATCATGATAGTGTCAAAAAAATATGGCCTTGTGAAAAATTATTTCACTATAAAGGATTGGTGTGACCATACGAATGATAATTGAATCTATTATTACAAACAGGAACATTTCTTGGGGTAGAAGACCCCCAAACACCCTTTGAAAGCAATAGGGAATGATTGACCAAAAAGGGAATGGTTTTAAAATTATGTTAATTATAAGAATCTTATATTTATTAAAAAATTATATATAAAATAATAAGAACAATAGTTTTGGTAACGTATAATTTTTTATTATTCACTTTAAAATTAATTATTTCAGAAAAAACTAATTATTCACCTTTGGATAATATTGATTTATTAAATAAAAAAATAAAGATAAATTTTTAAAATCCTAACACTGTAATTTATAATTTTATCTTTTAAATGTTAATTCATAATATAAATGGAAAACATATTTTATTAAAAATTAATGATTTTAATCAATAATTTTTTTCAATATTTTTTCATACAACCATATAATTTATAAATTCTTAATATATTAGTTCAAATATTTTAATATCATATATTATCATTATATTAATTTAAATGCAGTCCATATAATTTATAAACAACTTAAATTGGTTTTTGAAAAAGAAAAATTAAATAATATTAATTATTCAACCATTAAATGTAAGGAATTTTAGTATTTTAATAACACATTATTAACTTTGGGTTTGGTTATTTTTATAATTAATAATGTTCACATAATATAATGTGGCTCGTTTTGGCTTGGTGTTGCATATAAATAATGATTTTGAAATAATATTAATTTTGACAAGTATATATTCCAAAATCTGAGGTAGTTATATTTTACCCCAACAAATAAAGTTCATCCTAAATATTTTAACGGTTACTCATTCATGGATGTAGGTGAGTATATTCATAACATATTTATCATTCGAGATATACCTTATAACATGAATTCTGTCATAATCAATTATGATATATAAATTATTTTATATTTTTTTGAAAAACTGTTAATTATTCAAACTTTCAATTACCCATATGTATATATAATAAATTCTTCATAGCATGAAATTCCTATGATAATTATAATCTCCATGAAAGTAAACCATAAAAAATAATATACTATTCAGAAAAAGTAAACCCATCATTAACCTTAAAATTTAATAACCACTAATTCATAAATTCACATACTAGTCAATATATTTCATAATCTTTGAAATGTGACAATGATAGCCAAAAATATCATGGATCAAATTTTTGTTAAATCAATAACAAACATCAAGGTTATCAATATTATATAACATAGTTTTTTATAATTCAATCAAATCATATTAACCTAAAAAACATATATTAATGTAATAAAATGTTATCGACAAATACCCATCGATAATTAAAATAGATAAGATTATCAATAATTAATTTATATTAATACATCAACCTCACTATATTATTTAGGACTCAAAATTTCACATATTTCATTATAATATAAATACACTAAGATTCTTAATCATTTAACAGTGCCCCGTCATTTTATTATAATAAATAGTTTTTTCAGGATGCATACCATTCTCATCTTATTTGCAAGGATCCTATCTTAACAAACTACATAAACTAAAATGTTTATTAAATTACCAACTAATTTATTTTGAAAAAAATTTAAAATATGTCTTCCCATATTACACATTCATTTTAATATATTTTAGTTCCAACTAGGAATCAATTTGTTCAATTATTAATTATATTCCAAATTGTTTCTCAATCCTTAAATGTTAACATCATACTCAAATCATTCTTAACAATTCATTATAAATAATTTATATTTGAAATATAATAACCCTGAGGAGTATCAAACTAGGTTTTTCGTTTGTACTTTTTTAGATAAACCTGGTAATAATTGACTTAATACAAAACATTCCATTTTGGGTTATTACTTCTAGTTAAATACATGTATTTTGTAAAATCCCTGTTAATTATACATAAAGGGATTTCCTTACTAGAATAAATACACAATATATATTTTTCCTTATTTTTAGTATTTTTTCCAATGGTTGAAAATGTCCATATGGATTTCACTAAATCTAGCTCATCATGATAAAAAAACCTATAATACTCAGTATAACTAATTTAATGGGTTAAATACACCACTAAACAAGGATAAATTATAACCAATGAATCCATATTACGGTTGATTATGAATGCTTTATCTTATAAAAATAAAATCATGAATTGATTTTTTTCTAAACTCTCATCTGATACAAACTGAGGTAACCCCATATTTATTCTCACAAATCTAGTGGTAAAAAAACATAAATTTTAAAAAATATTGATTCAAATCCTTGCTAATAAGATCTTTCACACATTTTTTGAATTTACATTCTATGTACCTTATTATTTCTATAATTTACGAGAATTTGAAATAAAATTTTACTTTTATAACACATTTTCAACGTAATGAATCATCATTTTTCTCACTATATAAGTAACTAATTTACCCATAAAAAGTCTTAAAAATAGAAAAAAAATCCTCAATAAACTATAATCCTATATACATATCTTACATATTATTTTTCATTATAAACTATGGAAAAATAAATTAATAATACTGATGATCACAAATAACTGACAGGGGTAATCATATGTGACAACAATTAAGGATTACATTTATGTATAATATAATAATATCATTATAATCTAGATATATAATAAAATTTTATCCTCTAAAAAATACTACAAAAACCATGGATTAAGAAATTCCATAAAATAATGAATAAATAAAAATAACATGGGAATTTTTTTCTATAATCATTTCCTGGAAAAAATAAAATTAACCTTTGACATTCAAACAAAAATCCATACATGAAACATAAAATTAATCATACACATCATGAGTGAATAAAATAAGGATGTTAAAAATCTTTCAATAATACAACATACATTATTATTGGGAACATTCCATTCATGACCCACAACATTAATCCCCTCTCTGACGAGTAACTAAAATTTACTCAATATTACCTTTTCTCATGAGATATAAACTCTAAAGTAATGAATTGTAAATAGATATATGAACCATCCCTGAATTCATCTACACATACATGTGACACATTAAATCAAACATTCTTCATATCATAAAGAATCCCCAGGAAAAAAATTGTTTTCATTCGACACATCAACAATATCTCATGAAGTGAAAAAAAATTTTATTCATAAAATAATAAAGAACCCCAAAAATGAATATAATGTCCCATGTTTTCAATGTATGGAAAATATCTAAAAGAATTTAAAATTAATATTATTGGATGGGTTAAATAAAAAATTGAATATTATATCACAATTCAAAGTGGTGGATAATTTAAATGTGTTTCATAGAATAAGTTTAAGGTTGAATATGATTCTTGGGTGTTTGGATGCATTTTTTGGAGAATCAAGCTATGAGGAATCACTTTATTTAGAATTAAGAATGTGTACATAGTTTTTTTAAACATGCATCCCTCTAGGAGAAATCACCCGGTCAAGAACAGTATAGGTGAGTGTGTCACATGGTTTTGTTGAACCATGTTTGAGGTGGTGGATGAAAATGTGAGGTGTTCACAAAAAATTGTAAAGGTGACACCAGTTTTGCACATGGTTTGGTCAAACTTTTCACCAGGCCCCAAGATTAGTGCCTATTTTGCAGTGATCCCACACTATTAGTGCAGTATTTTCCAAACCATGCGACCAACCCCCATAACTCATTAATGGGATGAAATTATATTTTACCCTGCCTCTTTATTTTTTCCTTTGCTACTTTATTCTCCTCCCTCCTTCACAATATCTCATGCATGGATTTATCACTTATTTTATCCTTACCAGGGTGAGATCTCATCTGTCTGAGCATGAAATCCCTCAATGACTGTCATATAAGAATCCCATTTGTTAGTCTATTAATCATCTTTTATAATATCTTAGTTTTGTTCCACATTGAAATATATTTCAAGGAGACCTCATTTCCCTATATTTAGGGAATTTTACTAACTCTTTTTATTCTATCATTTAGGATCAAAATAAATCATATTATTGGAAGAGTTAAGAAAACAAATCTTGGGGATGGAGGTACGATGATTTTCTATTGTATTCTATCATGTTTATCAAACATTCAATTGTTCCACACACACAAATTTCCTTGTGAATTTTACTTAAAGAGAGATTAATTATGTAAATACAGAAAATTTAAATAATATGGACTCTACCTATTTAAAATTAACCATTAGTGGATTCCAACATTGACTCGAACCACCCCTTTTGTTGTTTCATTCATATTCCGTAAAATTGATGTATAGGGTTTCAAATAAAAATAACATTTTGAGGTGTGTTGACTTACCTATATCAAAATTCAATGCTAAATTTGACTAATAGAATGATAAATGGTGTGTCTGTTTCCCCCATAGCTTATAGGAATTTATTTTCTTACACTAGAACCACCCATATAGATAAACTGACCAACTAATATAGAATGAAATGCTAATGGAGAAGATCTAAACTTGAATAACACAAATTAATGAAAATATTTCCGGACTTGTCTCACAAGAACAAAGGCATGGGCCTTTACATGGAATTTTAAATTTATTTAAAAATGAAATGACACAAATTCTATAATTGAATTATTATAAGGTATTATTATATAAATATCAATTTTCAATAAATAATTATTGAGAATATATGTGGAATCTGTTATCACATGGAAATTTTTATATTACCAAATTAATTATGTATGACTTCAGTGATACCTACGTTCCACGTAATGGAATTACTTGGTAAGGCATATAGGATGTTATGGTATATTTTTGGCATGGAAAATTCAAGTTTCATCATTATGATATTTCATGGATGGGATTATTGGTAACATAATTTATTTGATAACATGAGTGATACTTTGGTTTCATTATTATTGAATTCCTTGTATTTGTGCTTACGCTAGATGTTTTCCTCAATCTTTGAGTTATACTTCAGTTTCCTTTTCAAGGAACTCCTAGGAATATCTCATATGGAAGTTAGAGGTTATAGACAATACTTGGGTTTCCTCATTTTGGAATTCCATGCAAGGGATCATGGAATAAATATAATTATGTTACTCCATAATAGATAATTAGGTTACTCAATATGGAATGTCATGAATAGGATCATATGAAAAAAGTATTATATCATGCCAGTTTATTATTACATATAGATTTGGGAATTTATTTATAGTGATTATTATGCAAGGATTCCATAGCCATGAACCTTAGAGCCTTGAATAGATCAATGAATTATATTTAGATACATGTGACTACTCTAAAATTATACATGGTTTTTATGAAACTCATTCGTGGAAAATTAAGATTATAGTTATGGTTCATATGATTATATTATCACTATCACCTTTAATATTTTGTCCGGAAACCATAGAAATACATCATGGGTCCTAGAAATTTTTCCCTATCTATACATATAATGATATATTTGAAAACACATATGATGTATATATTTACATACAAACCGACACATGTATATATATATATATATATATGGGGCCAGATCGTCATAGATATTTTAGTATTGAAAAATGTAGGAATTATGGGCTTGGTGTACCTTAACGAAACAAAGCCCAACTTATTTATATGATTTTTTAGTTTTTTATTTGTTATAAATTTACACCGCAAATTTTAAATTCAATATATATATAAATAGACATAATTTGTGGTGGTCTACTAATATTATTTGATACAAGGTTCAATGTTTAATTACAGAAGGGTACCTAAACATAACTGTGGGTTGTATGTTCATGATCTTGGATTACGATTGCACTATTTATATAGTATATGGGATTTTAGGATAACCTGATTGAGAGGGATCTATGGATGCTCATTTTGATAATTTATGGGTCTTTCAATATGTTAGCTATGTATTTTTTGTATTTCATAATATATACATCAACATTTATATTATATAATCATATGGGCAAGCACCATTCCATCAAAATGAAATTAGACATTTTATTCATTTATTATTTAATGTCAGTTTTTATTACATAAAAATTATTTTTTATTTATATTGTGTCTATTTTGATTATCTACCACACTAAAAAGTGATTATGTTCATGTGAGAATAATATTTACACTAAAACACTATTAGATCCTCAATATTATTTAGTTGCCTATGGAATATTTTGGGGCACACTTAAGACAATCAGAGAAAATTCATTGAGGAACAATATAAGTGGATCTATGGTAGGGACATTAAAGTGTGATATAAACATATATTTTCCCTATTAATTACAATTTTAGTTGGTCAAAAGGAGACAAGTATTTTATAATTTCATGATAAATATTAATGTCTGGGAGTGATCAATCCATTGATGGGAATGTCAATGTGGCCATAAATTTGACTATTTTCCAAAATGTTTGATTTTAAAATTGATTATTTTTTACATTGAGTGATTAGTGTTCATTCTTTTTCTTTTGAAAAACTAAATATGTGGTATTTTAACCTTATATTATTCTGGAAAGTAAATATTATTACCTGCATCATTATGGGGACATAAATATTCACATACCATGAAATGTAGATTTCATTGTTGATCGAATGATTCACAATGATCCTTATACCAAATTTGGTGATAATTATAGAATGCATAGTTCTATTAAATGATTTTGTGATTATTAAATATTTCTTTTCATATATGACGTATTTGTGGTTTCATGCTTACATGCCTCTCTTATCTTTTTATGTTGTGGATTTTCATGATTATTATCATGTTTACATGTGATATTATTGTTATATCATGCCTTTTTCTATAATGTAAAAGTAAATGGTTTTTAATGTCTCTTAATCAAACAAAAATATATTTTCCATTATAGATAGAAGATGGAACTTCAAAAAACAAATTATGAAATGTTTTATCCTTAGACCCTTAGTTACATTCACTGAATCATTTATGGTTATGATTAAATTGGTTCCAATAAAAATTTACAATGTTTTTTTATCACTTATTAATTATGGATGGGTAAACCATATAATCGAACCATTACGTATGAATATTTTATGTTCTATAATCAAACACAAAACATAGATTACTCTACCAGAATTTCAATTGAAATTTATAACAGAAAGTACATTTAAAACATTATAATGATAATTCTTCTAATAGAACCAGGATTCTTATATATTTGCTAAAGTGTAATTATTATATAATATATTTGCCTATATGATTGCATGAACCTCTATTAATTAGGCATAACAATTCATATAAATGAATTAATAAATGAACAAAAGGGACCTTGTTGGTCAGTTGGGGAATTTTGCTTATATGACAAACCCATTAAGGGGGTATTAAAATATCAAATGAAATAGTAGTACCCTTTAGGACACCATTATTTAAAATTAAATAAATATAAAACCCTATTTGGATATTTTCAGGATATGTAGGGATTATTTTTTATAGTTTCACTAACCAATTATATGGGTTACATATAAATTTTGGTGCCAATATAATGTAGATATGCACTTTAATTAATTAAAACCATTAACTATTTTGGAAATAAACATATACGAGTCAATATTTTATTAAAATTCCAAATACAACCTAAAGGATATTTTCTTCTATATCATAGAAATGGAATTTAACATAACTAATACAAAATTTTATAAGCAATGTATGAATGTTTGATGTGAATAAATGGAATTCTTCAGAAAAATTAACTAAAACTATGAAAATACATAAACAAATAATAGAACTTTTTTAATGGTTATTTAATCTAACTTAAATGTGTTTCATAGTATTATTAGATAAATAATTAACCATGAAATTCATTATTATAAAGTGTAATAGAAGTTATTAAAATTGTTCTTTTTTAGTGTTTAATTTAACATAGATTTGATTTATTCACTTTATTAGATCCTTCGTAGAGAATCTTACATAATTTTCTGGTATAGAAGGGTAAATTCTAACAATTCATTGGTAGGTTACTATGAATGAGAATGTGAAAATTTCCAATGGGATTATTATTATATATATTTAATGTGAATGATATGTTATAAAGATTAGTGAAATTATTAAGTTTGAATCATTTAAAAATTAACACTTTATGTTTGAACATGGGTTATCCCATTATCGTTTAACCAATTGTGTCAAATTATCATTAACATCCGACCCCTCCACCATTGGCTTGATAATAAGAAGGGGAAATTATGCCTAATGTGATATCTGCAAGACACAAAAGGCAAGAAATAAATTCCATAGGCAACATAAAACATTGAAGGCCATTTTTCACTATTAAAATAAATCAATGTAACCAAATATCAATTAACAAACAACCTCTATATGATTCATGTGTAAAAAATAAAACCCAATGAAATTCAAACAAAAACAAATGATATCTAAGAAAAATGTGGAATCAAAGACCAACAAAAACCATAAACATTGATAAAATTAACCTAGTAACTCCCAACCTGCTCTACGATCAACACCACATGACATGCCTATGGTATCACGGTGCATCACTAAAAAAATATTTACCTTACACATACTCATGTATTAATGTAAAACATTTTAAAACACACCAAATTTCAAATAAGGGGGTGAGTATAAAACTCAATAGGATTTCCCCAATGTCTTCCCTACTCACACTATTAGGATAAAACATTTTATCAAATTTATATATAATTGTAAAAAACAATATAAAATAGTTTATATAAAATCCCAAAATAGTTATTGAAATCAAAAATATTTTCCATGAAGTAAAAAAATCATATTTAAAAATTTCAACATTCCATTTGGGACACCCATTCCATTTCCATACATGAACACATCTAATCATTAAATACAACCACATACCTCCATATACTCAGGATTGGCGAGTCATTATTTCAAAAATACACCACATGGATAAAACTTTTAATCTGATAAACATCATACCCTTATCCATCCCATTTTGATGAGGGAATCCACGTGCCCTTATCATCCCCAAATGTACCTAAACACTTGCCAACCCAAAATTCCAAATCGCATTCAAATAAATTTTAATAAAAAATGATATTTTTTTGAAAAAATATGTATGTTTTTCACAATCATTTAAAACTGATCCAAAATTTTAAAAAAATCATTGAAAAGTCAATAGCCAAAATAATTTTCATAAAACCATCCAATTTCAAAATTCCATAAAACCATTACTAGGGAGATTTTACATTATGAATCAAACATAAATTTCACAATTTAATACAAAATAATTAAATTAAATTAAAATCATGCCATCATGCTCAAATCACAAGTAGTTGAGAGTGAGTCCACCTACCTCTCAATTTTGGAATAAATTATGAATTAGATAACATCAAATAATAGACAACAAATTCCTTAAATAATTCTAAAATCTAGTTCTATTTAATAAATTCAACCATACAATATCTTGATTAGAATCAAAAAATATAATTCATTAATTAACAGATTAGATCCATGAATCTAGGATAATGTAGAAGAAGATAATTGAGGAAAATGACGAACATAGATCTCATATTTGAAAAGATGGACCCCAAAAAACATTAATTTTATTTAGAATCATTCATGTGTCAAGAAGATTGTCATCCAAAGAATTGGTAGGGAGATGATTTGATGAAATGGATTTTTAGAAAAAATATAGGTTTAGGATGTAAACTGAGTGAGCTTGAAAAATTTTGGATTTAGTTTCTAGTAGTGCAAGGTTAGGGAACATGGTTTGGCAAGCCCTTCATTTCCTATTCACTAGCCACTACCCCATACCCACCTATCATAGTTGACCTCCATGCTTAGAAAAACCATGATCCAACCATGCTAAACCCATCTATCCAAGGTTTAATGTTTTTTCATTAAATAACACATGGTTTGGCCAAACCATGTACGTAACCATGTACTTACATAATAATTATTGTTTCAGATTTATGGTTTCTGCTAACCAATATCAAACATCACACCTCTAGAAAAAAACCAAAAAATTACAAAACTCCACTGACCACCAAGAACATAATCCAAACACATTATATACATAATATAAATAAATAAATGGTTTATTTAGGGAATCTATTGGTGTAAAATTCTTCATAAAACATGCATTTCTATCCCCAAAAAGATGAAAAACTCCATCATATGTACAGGTTTCGGGTCATATCATGAATATTTTCTTTCTAATGCTCTAATGATTCTTCCCAAATCTGACCATTCTACCATAAAACATAAAGTTGTTGGGATAAAATCCCCCAAGGTAACATTGGATCAATTTTGGGTTGATTGTGTTTGTTGACAAAGCGCGTTTCCATGGTTAATTCTAAAGGTACAAAGATGTTGTTTAAAATCCATGTTGATAAAGAACCATGGTAATGGAATGAATGATCTTGATGCGGTATAAAAGAACATATACATGGTGGTTCTATTTTCTTGTGTTTGCCAATTTTTTGGGGTCCAAAATTTGGGGTTTGGTGAGAATCGCAAAATCTAGATTTCCTAGAAGAACACATCAAAATATGGAAAAGGAATGATTTTTGAAAAGATGGGATTCTTGAAGCCGATTTTGAAAAGGCATGAGGAAATTTGACTGTGTTCTTTGCAATTATGATGAGATTTGTGAATAGAATCATTGAAGAGCATTGCAGTGATGAAGGGAATTAAGAGTGGAGCTTCATTGGGAAGGAAAAAAGGAATTGACAGAATGCTCCGCGATTACGATGGGCTCTGAGATCTGAAAATTTCCAAGGTGCTTCGTGATTTGAGAAATTTTCGGCAGAAATTTTGGATATTTGCGATTTGAGATGATGTGGCACTGACTTTGCGTGGAAGGATTGATGGTTAGTGGAATCTCTTATAAATAGGCCATGACCAACTCGATAGAGTAGAGTGTTTTTGAGGAAATTATTTTTCTCTCTAATCGCAAAGGTGGTTCTGGATGGCAGTGTACTTCGGGAAATTAATGAGCTTCACGGTGGCTAATCTGACTTCGTGAAACAGGAATGTTCAGTGTGGTCTCAGTGAGCTTTGCGATGGGAGTCTCTTTGTGATTACTTGAGTTCTACGAAGGCCTGAGCATTTTGAAGGTCTGAGCACTGCAAAGGAGTGTGACTCACAAAAAGGAATGGACTGAATGAAGTTTGGTCTGAGCTTCATAAAATATGGAGCTTCACTATGTAGGGTGATTTGGGAAATTATTTTCCAAAGGATGTTTCTCAATGCTCAGGGGAAAAGGGTATTCATCAGTGGTTGAAATTTCGACATCATTAGTGAATCAACATATAGTGTAGGATGCATTAATTGGTGATAATGAAGAGACCTACAAGTCTATAAACTATGACTGGATCTTCTGACGAATTAGTGATATAATTTTAGTCGAGAGAGTAGTGTGTTCTCAAAATTTCAATGGTTGTACACTAGTAGGGGTAGTGAGTCCACTTAAATCATGTAAACGGTTGGGTACTTATATTGGATTTGGTATATCTGCACATCACTGGAGTATTCTCTTTGGACGTAGCCCATTGAGGGTGAACTATATAAAATTATTGTGTCCTATGCTAGATTCAAGATTCATTTTACTGTAACATGAAGGAGTGTGAGAAGATGGTTTTTTCTAATAAAAAAATAATATCAAAAGGGATAGTGGTTTTAATTTTTCATACAATGATTCACCCCCACTCTCAGGGTATCTAGCCTAGTAGACCTAAAAAAAACATGAACGATGCTTTTCACAAGTAAGACTCTCTTGTGCATTTAAAAATACCACACTAGAACATGAAATAATATAGAATTTGGACCTAGGTAAAAATAATACCATTAAATAACATGGTTAGGATCACGATGATACATCCTTAATTGAGATAAATAAAACGCATTTTTCATAGAACTAATCTTTTCAAGGCATAAAACTAATAATCCCTCACACCACCCATGTAAAATACCTCAAAAGTGACTATGAATTACGAATATAACATTCTCTGCTCTGCAAAATGATGAATCAAAATCCTTAGAGAGATTATCAAGAACACAAGATCACTCAACTTGATGGACTTTTACCATCGACAATGATTCAGATATGATTTTTTATGAATCTTAGTCATATCTATTTTCATTTTGATAAATTCAATATTATCTATTGTATCATTAAAGTGGCTCAACAAAACTAGTCATTATATCTCACCTATTTCCATCCAAGAAAGTTTATAATATCATGGATTAACATAAAATGATTTAAAATATTCTATAAGTATCAAGGCCTCATAACTACAGTTATATGTTAAATACAACAATAGAGTCTCCACCAACCATGGACCATAGAAATATATTACAGATACCCCAAGAATTTCTTCCAATATTTATATCAAATCATAGGTTTTTTCTTTATTTGGAATATGACACACTATTCTCATAGTAAACTGAGCAACAAGGGATTACTATAAGGAATATTTAAAACAACACATGAACCTTAGATCTATATCCAATCTAACTGAAACTCATTGTTCATGCCCTATTACCACTTCCTAGATATATATTTGTTAAAATTCTTCCTCCGCATGAGATTCATGAATTACGATAATATTAGATGACTTTGTGAGATGATCCACAATTAACCATATGGAACATGTTTCCAAACTATACATGAGAGTATTGTTAGAAAATCCATTATTATTTTCTCCCACTTCAACACCAAAGTTAGAAAAGATATAAATACACCAACATGTCAATGATGCTATACCATAATATCCTAATAGGTGACACAACTCATAATAATGTCATCGATCATTACTTTCAATTCAACCCACCAAAATTTTTCTTTCAGTTCTTTATACATGTTAGGTATTCCATGATGAACAACTGATCTCGAATGATGATAATCGTGAAGACTATGTTCTAGAAAATATGTAGGTATGACCATAATATGTTAGAAAAACACAATTGAACCTTTTTCAATTATTTATCCCTCAATTGTATCACCACCATTGAGTTTCTTCCTAATAGAAACAAGTTCTGAATCATGAACTTTTAGATTAGTAAACTTATCAATAAAATATAAAACAAAATATACACGAAATAAAACTACAACAATAACATGGCCATTCATAATAAATGTTTATATCGCCTATCACCAACATCAGCTACCATTGATCTACAACCTCTTTCATCAAATGATAATATGATTTTATTCATAATTAATTCACCACTGAATTTTTGTTACCCATTGTACAAATCAAGTAAAATTGAAACATTTGGATATACACTATCCATATTATTTGTCTCATATTAAAATTTCATTTTGGGAAATTTTTTTCCAATATATTATGATCTATAAGCACCATAAATTTATTACAAAATCATTAATTATGAATCATCTTCAAAGAATAGAATAATAAAACTAAATCCAAGTCTTGTGATGGTTAGTTCATGTCATGAAAATGTAACTATAAAGATCTATAAGGGACAACATAATAACATTTCAGGATTACACCCATAACCCAAATCTCTAAATGTATAAATTCACCAAATAACCTTGTCCTGATTATAGGAATATCAAGATCAGTGATAATATAAGACAAAAATTTATATCTTAAAATAAATTATGAAATTCATTACTCCATTGGAATATAAAATTTTTCCATGTGAAATATGTAATTGGTGATTATATTCCTGAAAATTATTGAAATGAAAATCAGTAATAAATAACCAGGACAAGGAAACTTCATTTCTAAAAGACATTCATTATCATTTTCAAATGATCGTTACCTCTATCTTAAATGGATCCATTGAAATATTTTTTTAGATAACATGGACAATGAAACATAAATATTTTATAAAAATCATTACTTTTAATGTATTTCATACAGATAATGATCTCTTAAGATACCCAAAACCATCAGAGGGTGTTTACCATGCTCTTATATTGAGTGATAATACACTAGTATTCCATCCAAAAAGACCACATAAAAATATATACTATATACCATTGTAGTATCCAATTCATTAACTCAATAAATACATATTGTGCATTTTTATGACCCAAATGCATAATGACATACACTTAATGGGTATATATACTCATGAAATCTATCTTTAGAATATCCTCCTTCAGGACCCATAGTTGGGGACATCTTGATCACAAGTTAATTTTAGTGAATCATTGGGATTACCTCAATAGATCAAATGTATCGTTATTTCCTTGAAGAAGATACCAATTATTTATCATAAAATGGTTTAGATTATGATAATATATATAAATCCTAAGAGTTCCATCCACGATTTTCATGAATAAGAACAGTGCTACCCACTAAGACATACTAGGATGAAAGATCTTTTTTTCATTTTCAATCCTTCCAAATTGACTTTAAATTCCCATATTTCTCTTTGTTTCACCTGATATGGAATAAGTGATACAGTAATGGTCCCTAGTATGAGATTAATCATAAGATCCACTTCTCTTTTTGGTGGAATCACTGAAATTTTGTTGATAAAAAATCTTGAAACTTATCCAAAATTGATGGAAAACATCTATTCTAAATCTCATTAAATGATGCCAAGGTCCAACCTACCATCTTGAATATGACTGATCAATTAATTGGTACCAAGAATCCTATTTCACCTTCCTTTACATTTTATTCTCCCCTAAATATATGATTTATTCCATTATATTTGGTAAATATAACCCTTCATGTAAATTAACCGATATGAAATATTAACATTACCAACTATTCCATACCATGTATTAAGTCTTAGAAATCCATACGAATCCATGATAAATCCAAAATCAATTCCTACCCATCGATATTTCTAGAATAAGATTTAAAGATATACTCTCTTTATTATCTTTATCCAAGAGGATATTGATGTATCAGAATATAAATCAATATCTATTAATGTCATCCTAAAAGCTAAAAAATATGAGAATCTGTAAACTAATGTGAGTCACACATATAAAACAATTATTGTATAAGTGTAAAATAAAAAAAATCATTGATATACCCATTAAATGTCTTGATTGATCATCCATGATCAGTTGATCCACTCAATGAAAATTATTACACCATGTACAATAGTCTCAATTACCCTATTGAGATTTCACTAGTTAAAGAGTTAGGTTATTCCTAGAATTACCATTTCTTACTCATTTCTATTGATGAGAATTATTCAACTACCCTCATTTCATAGATGAAAAATCCATCTATAAAAAATGAAATGTTTCCCTAAAACCCATGAATAGATAACTTTGATGATATGACTAATGACTTCACATATTTTTGAAATCATAGAAATATAAATCTAGTTTTATAATATCTTACTGAATATTTTCTAAGTAAGCACATTGGAAGAATCCCGTCTTACTTTTGGGTCTTAGAGAAGAGTTGACCTATCTTTTTGTATGAGTCTATGGTGCTTCACCTCTTTGAGAGTAGGTGTCTCTCCTCCTCTTTCTCATACTATTAAATATTACACATATTCTCATAAAGAAAACCATAATTCCTCCACATGGATTTTCAGTAGTGTATTATTACAATATTATCTTCATATTCACCATCAATATAAAATCCATAATTTGGAAGATATATATCCATGAAATGGTATACAATTTCATTTATGACATAACAGTTTGAAAATATTGAATGATGCATTTATCTAACTATGGGTTGAAAAATTACTTATGTGTAAACACTCTACCAAATGGAATATTAGAATCGGTTTCTATGACTACTACCCAATTAGATTCCCTAAAATCAATGAAAAATGATACTTAGCCTCACTCTCTTAAAAATTAAGGCTTAGAAATTTCAAATATACCTCATTAGACTTATAAAAATATGCCTTTTGAAAAATTCCCCAATTTATCTCATTTTTCAAACAATTTATAAATATTAGGCCTTTATTTTGAAAATCATACAATTTAGAACTATTTAAAATAATCAATATTTTTTGATGAAAACATATAAAATTTTTCAAAATTAGTTTTCAAATTCTTGGTGGATGTCATTTATATCAATGCATTCCATTCTATTCTCATACGCTAACACCAGGTCGATGATGTAACAACACCTAGAAGTGCTTCAAGAAACTCATGTACCAAAGCACCCTAGTTACATGATTTACAACATAAATAGGTTATCTACACCTTTCAATGCCCTACATTTCAATATATTAAAATCATATCTCCTTGCTACAACTAAATGACTAAAAAACAATTATTTTCTATCAACGTGAATGTATAAACTGATACCATTGGCAATGTCTCACCCATCACCCATGGGATTGAGAAGAGGTAGAGGGTGATAATAGGCCTTAGTTGACATCCCCAAGACACAAAATGATGAAAATAATGGATTATTGCCTCAGAAAAATCTGGGGAATTATTTTCCCTTTGAAAATAAAAAAACCATACCAATATAACTGTAACAAAATTATCTCTATATGATTATTTTGAACAAAATACTACATAAATATATTTAAACCAAAACAAACTATATTAGTGAACAATGAGAATATAAAGAGCAATAAAAGTCAATGACACACAGGACATCAATATAGTATCACATAACATACTCCAAACTCAAATCCACATTCAATTCCCATGGTATCCTTATGCATGACTAAATAAATGTGATAACATAACATTACATGTTCCTTAATACATAACATCTAAAAATAAACCAATTCTCCCATGTTGTTGTTGACTATAAAAATAAGTAGGATTTACCCAGCGACTTACTGAATAATGCCAATAGGACAAAACATGATATAAAAAATTGCTAAAATATTTTACCCAAAATAAAATAGCTATATCATCCCTAATATAGATTTCTAAATCAAAATATTTTTCTATGAAATTAACCAAATAGTTATTTAAAACATTTTACATTCCATTTGGAATACCCATTCCATTTCCACATATCCACAAATTCATGAAAACCGTGTAACCCTATATAATCGTTATTTATGAGCCATCCTTTCACCAAGAAATCATTTGGTGAACCATTTTGAGGAGGGAACTTGTTTCCCCTATCCACCCCATTTTGATGGGAGAACCTTCCGCCCTTATCCATCCAAAATAATCATGAACACATTCCCACTATGTATACCAAGACCCATGCAAGTAGAATTTAATAAAAATATAATTTATTAGAAACAATTAAAATAATAGTTTTCCATGCATTTAAATGAAATAAATAATTTTAGAATCATCATCTTAAAATATGTAACCAAAAAAAATTACACCACACCATCCTATTTCACATTTTAATGAAACCATTATTAAATTGGTTTTCAATCAATAATTACACATTGATTTCCTATTTCAATTCAAGAATATACATTATTTTTAATTCAATATTGAAATTTTTAATCAAGGTGATGATATAATGTATCATCCGATATATTAATTTTGGGAAGAATGAATAATAAAACATCCACTTCAAAAACTCAACTAGAGACTCCTTAAATCATTCTTAGATCTAGATAAATTTAGAAAAACAAACATCAACTCATAATGATAAAAACAAAACAACCAAAATATATCATCAATATATTATATCCATGAATACGAGATAAGTAAGAAGAATAATACTATGGAAAATGATGATGAACAATTACTTATCTAGAAAACTAGCCTCCAAAGCACATAGATTTATCACAAAATTGATTCCTAGTCAAGAGAAATGGTCTCCAAAGCCTTGTAAGGGAGATAATATATTTAAGTGACCAATTTAGGTTATTAAATAGTGGTTTATTGGTCCAACCAACTTTGAACCAGAAATGTTTGATATAACATTCTACAATACAATGTTAGGGTGCAATGTTAGGAAAACGTTGCACAAACAGTGCACTAGACACTACCTCAAAACCCCCTAACATGGTGGGATTTCATGGATAGAAATTTGTACACCAACCATTATAAACCCATATATATATCATTTCATGGTTTCTCTTATGTGGAAACATGGTTTCTCCAAGCTGTGCGCCTACCCGGTGCCTACTATTTTGATCGTGTGCTTTTCTAGAAGGTGTTACACAATTTATAGAAACAATGATCAAACTGTGTACCTCTATAAAATGTCTGAAATAATTCAAAAACTACTATGAAAAACCACTATATTATCCCAATAAAATTCTATATTATTAAAATACATTAATATAGGGATAATTAGTTGAAACTGGAGGCGATACATTACCAAAAGTAAATGATTTTTCTATTATCAAACTAGGGGTGTATTTTGGGTGTATTTTATACCAAATAGGACCCTTAGTTTTTTAAACTACACCTGGTTAAATGGGTATCCATGTGGTAAATTGACCATTTTTAAGGATGCATGCATCTAGTAATGCTCAAGTTCATGGAGTTTTAAATACATAGTGTGTGGTAAGATGCTCATTAGTTTATGTGTCCATTTGTTAAATTCAGTAGTTATGGATGACTTAGTAAATCATTATCAAGGTTAATAGTCATATGTTGTAATATTAATCTGGACATAAAACATTGGTGTGATAAATTAGATACTTGAATGAATTGGGATGATATTCCTATAGATAGTATCAAATAGGTTGTCATTGTGTTGTGGGAATCATAGAGTATCACACATTGATACCCACAAGACCCCCAAAAATGATAAAATGATACAATGAACTATATTGATTTGGTGTAAATTGGTGATCATTGATATACATTGTTTTGATCATGGGTCACCTCTAAGGTTGAATGACTTCGAAATTGAATGAAATTATACTCTTTCATACACATGGGATGATTTTTTCAAAGTATCAAGTGTTGAGATAAGTCATTCGGTTTATTTTTGGATCTCATTTTGTATATTAGTGATGTACATGATTGTGGATTGATGGAGCATCATGTGTAAATCTAATGTGAACCCAACCTACATCACTTGTAAGCATCTAGATGTTATCTCACCATGAGAGTTATTATTTGGAAAATTATTCTAGCAATGTATGTGACTTGTGTTCCGTGGTTGATGGATTGTGTGTCATGGGATGAGGGTACATTATCAGTAAATAATGAAAATCACACTTCTAGTGTGGGGAGATTCACATACAATGTGTTTATCAGGTTCTCATATATTGATGAAACATAATCATACATGACTATTCTGAAATGTCCAGAAATAGTTTTGTGATACAGTGAGGTGAGTAAGATTGATCATTATAGAAATTTCATTGAATTTCCCTATAAAACCAAACTACGTGTTTTTATGGAGTGTATAAAATATATTTAGGCTCAAGGTATGTATGCTAATTAGAGAATGTACCAATTCTAAGGAATTTTCATTCATTAAAAGAATTATGATGATAAATGTTTGGATATATATGAAACCTTTGAATACACTATTTTTTGGAGGATTTCACTAGAAATGCCTGAAAAATAAAAGGATTCCTTTGGTGGGAAATCTATAATTTTTAGCTAATGATGATGGGGATGCCGGTTCATCCGAGCTCTTTTAAAATAATATTACCAGTGGTGGTTCGTCTATTATTCTTTTTGGAAGTGGAATATTATTTTAAGGAATCCACGGGGGAAAATTCCTCTTGGATATGTCAAGAGTATCTTTGGACTACATGGTAACCATTTTATCCTCAATGTGTACTCTAAGTATAGAGATGATCATTTCTATCTATTGAAATCACCTTGGATACATAGAGATAGAACCAATTATACACCAATATATATAATAAAGATACACTTCGTGATGGATATATAATAGCCATAATGGAAGTCATGTTCTGAGAGAATGGTTGTTGTAGATGGTTGAATTTTCTTGAGTGAAACTATGAATTACCTTGTAGGAAGGGGTATGATAAACTCATGGACATTTGTTGATTCTATGACTCAAACATTAGGTGAAATACCGTTTAAGGGAACAATTAGTTTCATGATACATGGATGTTTTAGCTGTAAAATAATTTCAAAATTATAAAATCCAATAAACTGGTTACCTTGGATAATAATCGTGGATTACAGTAGTTGATTCCAATTATACAAAAAATTTTAAATAGGAACATTTGAAAAAAAATTGAGTGTAACTATCCAAGGGTGTTGTGTTGGGTTTATTTACAGGCTTGTGTTGTGGTAGGAAAATAGTGAATGAATATTCTTCTAGATACATCACTAGATTAATCATACAAGATAATGTGTGTGTCATTGAATCAATAACAAGGAAAATTGATAAATAATTGAATAAATGATTTTGAAATTATTTTACATTACATATGAATGTTTTCAGAAAAAATTGGCTGGTAGTAGAGGGACATGAATATTTATTCTTTAGTTGAATGTGGTCTTCATGTAACCATGTCAAGGACACCGATGAGATTATATACGTGTGGGGAAAAGGTTTTCCATGGTTTTCATAAAAATATGGTGCCAACATTATCATTATGGTTTAATGGTAGTTGATCGTTAGATCATGTATGGATTCATATGGGAAGTATAATTATTACACTATGTGCTTGTTCATTTAGAAAAGTATGATGGTGGAAAGTAACATGACACAAAATTAGATGTTGAATAATAAAATTATTGGGGTACTATCCATGAGATGGATTCCTAAATATATAGAAACACAACCATTTATTGCGATAGAGGGACTCATTTAATCTCCATCTCAATGTTTCTACTTGGAGGTATGAGTGTTGTGCCACTATTCAATGACATATAGACTATAAAATTAATATTATTATTTTCAGTGCATTGGGTGTTTTGGAAACAATATGTTAAATTTTATTGGGAGTTCTTGACCCATTTTTGTTGGGTGATTTATTATTTTCATTCCACACGGATTCTCAGGGCTGATATGTTCTATAGTCGGGAGCATATAATGTCCCATGATTTTAAACCATGTAATTTTTTCAAATGAATTTCAAATTTCATTTGATGAATGGGAGAAATAATAATTCGATCCTTTGATAGTAATTCAATGACATAGATCAAATATATGTGATTTTTAGATGGGTGTTATGTATCAAGAGGTGTTTTGGGATTACAGGGCTATGGAGAATCACTTTTAAGAAGAAGCAAGTAGAGATTTTGTTGTATTTAAAATATGTAGGCATATATGATATACTGCATGGCATAGTATTGGGTAGATGATGCTTTCACATGATGTGGTATAACCATTAAATAAGTGGAAAATGAATATAGGAGGGGTGTGTAGAAACAATAATTGGTGGCACATGGTAAACACATTGTTTGGTTAAAACATGTCTCTACCATGCATGCATAGTTCCACTTTGGCAGTGAGCCCGCCTGGATGGTGCATGTTTTTTAAAACCATATGGACAACCATTATATCCCATTAGAGGGATGGAAATATTTTTTTTCTTCAAACTCCTTATATATTTCCACCCCCTTTATTCTCCACCCTCATGGACATCAACCCACTCATGGATCTCTCCCTTGGATCCTCCCATGCATAGTGATATCTCTTCTTTCCCAGAACAAAACTAAACACCATCTATCACATTGGAATACCCTAAGTGAGTTTGAAAATCCTTTATAGTCTATTCCCTATTTCTTTTTTCCCTATTGCATTCTAATAAAATGTTACCTCATTTTACCTATTTATAGGCTATTTTTTAATTAATCAAATTCTCTAATTACGGATCAAAACAAAATCTGAAATTAGAAGAGTGAAAAATCCAAATAATGTAGTATATGGTCTCAAGGTATTTCCGTTATGCCAATCACATTTGTGTAATACCCCATTTTACTATGTGCAATATTTTCCATGAATCTACTCTTAAATGATATATTAACATTGTAAATACTTATAGATAAATTAATATTTCTATTTCAAAAATAAAAATCCCTATTTGTCGATGTCTTCCATGAATCAACCCTTTTTGGGGTTTCAATCATATTCATTGACCTTTATCCTTAGGATTGAAATTTATAATCACTTTTCAATTTGTGTGGAGATACCTATTCCAAATTGAAATGATAAAGGGAATTAAGTGAATAATGAATTGTGTTGTCGTTTCCCCCATTGCCTACGTGAATTATTTATTTTATTATTGAACCATATTTGAAGACAAAATGTCCAATTAAGATAACATGATTTATCAATGGAAAAGATCTACACATAGCCTATACTAATTAAGGAATATATTTCTTGTCTCGTCTCATATGAAAAAGGGCATTAATCTTACAATTGTCTCGTAAATTTATTTATAAATAAAATGATCAGAATACTATAATTGAAATTAACTATAGAATTCTTATGGTAATGGCCATTATCTATTAATTATATAGGATATGTAATATGAAATTGATTATCTCATAGTTGATTTTATATTAAAAAATGAATTATGTATTCCCTGACCCATGCTCGTGTTCCACTATATTGAGAAAATTTAATGGGTTCATATGATGTTAGAGATAAGTGGTACCATGTGCACTACTAGTTTACTCATTATGTGCTATGGATGGTATCATACATCAGTTCAATTATTTTTTCTCATGGGCAATATTAGGGTTTCATTTTTAAAAATTTCTTTGAATAAGTTCATATTATAGATGTGTTCATCATGATTTGAGTGATCCTAGAGTTTCCTTTTTACAAAATGACAGGGTTTGGATCTTAGGGAAATTGGATGTTAGCAGTGTTACCTGGGTTTCTTCATTATAGAACAACATGTAACAGATCTAGGAGTAGATATCATTAAGTTAAACCTTGGATGATACAAGAGTTACTCATTATTGAATTCATTATATGGTATTATATGACAAACAAATTATATCATGTTTGTTTTTTAAGTGTAGATTGTGGTATCCTCATAAAGAGATTATTATGCAAGGATACCATGGATATGTACCAAGGGTCCATGAATATCTCAATGAATTATTTTAAGATAAATGTGACTACTCATAACTTCTCCATGGTTTTATAGAAACTCAGTCATGGATGACTAAGCTTTAATCCATGGGACCTAGGATTATATTATCACTATCACCTTTACTATTATGCATGGACACCATGGGCATACATCCCAGGTCATAGATATTATTATTTATCTATACATTTACACAAATATCCACATACATATATGATGTATGTATTTACTAAAAAACCTATTCATTTATATATATACATAGTGACACTTCATTAGAGATATTCTGGATTAGGCTCAAGCAGGCATAGCGGAATATGTGTCCCTTGAGGTACCAAGCATGAATTATTTAAATTTATTTACTTACTAGATTATATATTATTTCATCGCACTAAATATTAGATATTCAAAATTGGATTTCATTAGACACCGCTGGTGGAGGTCTATAGAGTTTATCTCAAACCCTATTTCGGCTACTATTACATTGGGTTACATGAACAATTCTATTGGTTGCAGGTTCAGTATCAATGATTATACTTGTGTGGTTTATCTTGTACATGAAATAATATTGTAATAAGACTAATAAATAATTTAGGATGCATATAGCGATAACTTATGGGGATTATGATATTGTTTATGTTTATTTTTATACATCACCTACTATATGTATTCTACTACTATGTTTTAGTATCACATGAACATACATTAGGGAACCATTTTTTGTCCATTAAATTATTTTTTTAATGATTTTCAATTATTTTTATGTACAAATACATCTTTATTTATATTTCCTCAACTAAAAATAACTAGCCACTCTTTTGTACGACATTGATCATATGGGTATAGTATCCCCACTATATCACTATTGGGCCATCACTGCTAGTCAGTAGCCTCTAGCAGATAAGGAGGAACAATTGAGTCCATTTGACTGACCGTATCAGGGAACCATTGCATTACATCTAGGTTTGGAAAATTTTAATTCAATTTGATTTCATATTTTATTTAAAATGTAATCATATAAGGAAATAATTATTAATTCCATCAATATTTAAAATAATATATTCTCATAGAATATGATCATGTAACCATTTATTTTCAACAACATTATATGTAAATACCCTTCCATAAACATATTAATAATTTTGGTATTTACCGCATATAGATAAATGTAATATGGATATGTTAGCACATTTCCTAATAAATCGATGCATGTTATCTCAGTTAACAGCATTCCAATAATGAACCAGAAAAAAAGGTATTCATAATAGAATGTTATTGAGAGAAATTTAATCCTTTTCAAAGTGAATGTATAAAAAAGAAAATGGAAGTGATGAATCACCGCATTGATAGAAAGAAAAATATATATGAAATATAGGGAATTAATTCGGAATTTAAAATTTGAATGATATCATCTACCAAGCATAGTATAACTCAGAATGCAATGAAATTGATGACGGAATTTTATTTTGAGTTTCAGAAATATCACTTTGTAGAAAAGAAATATTCTCAATATTAAGAAATCATATTAACTGAAATGTAATATAAAACAATGGGAAAAATATTTTCTTTTATAAAAAATGGAAATTTGTAGATAATGTTTCAAATTTAATAATAATAGTGGAAGAATGATGTGTTTATACAGAATATGTTTAATGAAATGTTTTTCAAAAAGTGATGAATAAAACAATGGGAAAAAATTAAAAAAATTTCAAATATTTTAAATAAGGTTAATTATAGAATAATTAAATAAGTAAATTTTTGAGTCATAGATAATGTAAGTCAAAGAAGAATCTAAGTATTATAGAAATTAAAATGGGGAGGTTCCCGATTGAATAGAAAATGTAGGGTTTGATACAATATAATGGAAAAATGGTGACCCAACTTGCAAAATGAAACATGGAGAAAAAAATAAAACCATTAGTTTTAATAGATGGTTAAAAATTGATAGGGTGTTCATATATAAAAATTTACAAATTCATCATATTAATTATCTTTCAAAATAAATAACTATTTGAAAATGTGATTCATAATAAAATCATCAATGTATGAGTATAATAATAATCAAGGAATCCAGAGTTTAATATAATTAAATAGGAATTTTAATCTAATGAAATGGAAGATATATTATAATTTCCTGAAACACAGAAGTGAGTAAACCATATAAACAATCTAATGCTGTGTAGTAGCTAATATGTCTCATGGAATTAAATTTGATGAAAATATCACATTTCATCCTTCAAAAAATTCATATCAAAACTATTTATAGGATATATTCCCAAATAAAATAAGATAATTATTAGAGGATAATGAAAATGTATTAGAATAAGAATTATATACACCATTACCAAAAAAATATAGTGTACAATACAAAACATTTCTCATAAGATGACAGTTTGGGATAAGAAACCACTAACATGTATTTCCGGAAAGTCGTTTGTGCTCTAACCTTATGTATGAAAATATAAATCAAATAATACCATATTTTGGAACATTATTCATGAATATCACTATTTTTACCTAACACTTATAGTTTTTCTCTATATTTTTATTATTATTTTTCAATCTGTAATATTGTTTTTGTTTAGTCTTGATCGTTTTGGACTAGAATTGTAATTGTTGTGTTGGTGTTAGGTATTTTCAAAACATTAATCATGAATAGATATCCAAAGTTACCATAATCAATAATTTATAACAAGTTATATTTTTATAATTTAATTATATGGGTGATTTTGTTATGATTTATCAGGTTGATACTAACAGTGATATAGTTTCAATGTTTTTAAGGAGCTATCATTGGTATCTTAATTAATGAGCATTATATCAATGTTATATATCACTAAGAAAAATAAAATCCTTTTTTATTTCATATCATCAGTTTTAAATATCTCATAGTCATAAATGTAACTACTAAAATCATTGTTCAGTTAGGTGGTTTAACCCACCCAAATATGAAAATAGAATAGTTTAGCGGATGGTTATGAGGTGATTTCTTAATAATATTTTTTTTCTAGGTAAATAAAGAGATTTTTTCAATTTCAATTTTAATATAATTATTTATTTTCATTTAAAATAATAGGATGAATTGGTATTGGATAAAATAATATAACATAGTATGAGTAAATTTTTTACTTATTAGTACCCTTATTTTAGATAGTTGGATTTATAAAGAAATAATTTTCTTCAAATAATAAATTATTTGTCCAATTTTATTTATCAAAACCATAATAATTATTTATATAGAATATTTATTCCTTAAACCCAATATTATATCAATCCATTAAAGGTGTTATTTAATTATGTATAAACTGTTTCATGTTGACGGTAGTTTTCACATACACAAAAATGGTTAATTCATTTTCCATTGAGTGGAAAAAAGGGGAAATATAGTTTATCATATAAAAAATTATAATATAATATAAATTTCACAATGATTTATTAAATTTAAAATTTGGATCATCAATATTTGGGATTTTATAGAAAATGAAACATGTTCCATCATGTAGGTTGTAGATTTCATAGATTCACAGTTGATGTTTTACTTTTCTTAAGGGAAGAGAAGAAAATTTAAATAATGTGTTTCCCTTAAAAAAATTCAATTTGTATATTAATAAATATTTTAAAATATCATAAAGATTCATATAATTGTAAATTAATAATATATATATGTAAAAATTATAGATATTGAGAGTTACATACATTTAGATTTTGATCGTTATATTGAAATACTTCTTTGAAATACCGGAATTTCTAAAATATCTTATGTCTGAATGAATAAGGGAGTAAAAATGGATTATAGGGGAATGAATAAGGTCATATTTTCATGTGGATTTTTTAATTCAAGTAAAGGTGTAGTGATATGAACCATTTAGATGTGGTGATGGTTACTTATTTTTTAAATAATTCAATAAAATATAAAGGGAGAACATGATTAATATGTCTTACGGCACAAAAAATGGACAATAATAGAGTGGGGTATGAGATAATTCTGAGAATACCATAATAATTCCTTTTAAAACACATTTTAATCATCATATTTGTCTTGTGTCTTAAAATTATAACTTTTACCGTTTCTTATTTTATCATGATTTCCAATTTTTACCTTGGAAATTTACTTTTAATAACTAAAAAATCTCTTATATCATATATTTTAACTAATAATTATAAATATGATATCAATTTTATTAGGTAAAATTACAATGTGTATGAAAAATATATTTAAACATTATACTTTTATAAAATTTATATATGTCCAAAAATCTATAGTTATTTTCTTAGAGAAGGGAAATCACCTGTGTCTCCTTTTCAAACCCTCCACACATGGAAACCCCATCCACCACAAAGAGGTCACTTCCTAAGTTAGTGCCCCAGCCGAGGAAGGAGATGTTGCTAGCCAAGATGGAATAGTGTCCCAAAGGGTGACGACCCGACAGTGATGGTCCATCAAGTGATCCGTCAGTGATTGGGCCACACCTTATTTTGCCCGCCCAAATGAGACCGGGCAACCAGGCTAGGCGGGTGGATCCTGGGGGAGAGGTTCTACCCAAGAGCAGACTTCCAAGATTCGAACCCTGAACCTCCCAAAAAATAGTGTGGAAGTGCCACTCACCTTCACCACCGCACCACCACTGAAGTGGTGTCCACAAATATATAGTAAATGTGAGCTGAATCGTTATTTTATTGTAACCAATTTCCATGGATAGAGTAAAACCATGGTCATAGGGTTAAATATGATGGGATATAGCCAAAATAAATAGCGAATTTCACTGTAGGATGACTTAAAAATAATTATATGAAATTTAAATGGAATGTTAACGTGTGATAGAAAAATGTTTCATAGGGTATAGGCAGAATGATTGTGGGAAAGGGATTAGGACACGGTCCATGTCAACAATATTTATATAGTATACTATATCAACAATCTATGTAGACCATGTCAGTATAGATGAAATGTGGACATATTTTTTCTAAATAATTTTCATAAATCCTTAATCCAAAATTGATTGCCATACTAAACTTGAACTGTGGCTATATGGATTGGCTGAACACCTATGATCATAGTTTTTAGAATTTGATGCCATAGGTCTGGGGCCAAGATGCCTTTTTCACTATTTTAATGTTTCATAACACACACATAGAGATTTATATATATGAAAATATAAATATTTATAGAGAGTCATAGGTAAGTGGTATGAATTTAGATGAAATTAGGTTTCTATCTTAGGATCAAAACACCCAGGGAAATTATATTTTTCAATATGAATGGCCACTATATCAAACAGTATATACATTTCCTTAAACCATATGTCAGTACCTAGGCTAACAACCCCTATAAATTCATTTCTAAAAACTATGGCTATAGAAAAAGTACATGGTTTTGAACTATAATACCATGATTTTAGTGTATGTAACTAGGTTGATTTTCTACTTATGTTAGTACATGTAATGTGTAAAAAACCAAATTTAGAAAATGTATATTTGTCAACATAATTTTCTTTGTTGAGTAAAATTATCCATGTATTTTATTTTAATTATATAAAAAAATTATTATAAAATCAATAAAATCAATGTGACTTTCACCACAATCCAAAAAAGTGTGCAGAAAATTTATTTAACTAAATTAAAACACAAAGCAATTGTTTTTATTGGAATATATTACTTTTGTTCCAAAAATTTTAATCATTTTTATTAAATATTAAAATTAATATTTTTAAAATTTGATGTTTTAAATTGTAAATACTTATTTCATCAATAAAATTATTTTATAAAATCTTTGTTCATTCTAATTTATTTATAATGTAGTAAACTTAACAATTTTGATAGAAATTGTATTTTCAAAATTCCATTAAAAATTAATTATTTTAGAAAAATAAAAAAAGTAACCTAATATAAAATTGAAAAGTTTAATTTAAAAATAAAAATAATTTATTTTAAATTATTTTTCATAAAATTACAATTACATATTTTTAATGAAAACTCCAAATATAAAGGGAAATTGATTTTATTGAAAATTTATATTCTTAAACATTATATATCATAAATATTATTTCATATCAATTTCTAGTTTAAATAATTATATTATATTATATTATATTATATAATATTGTATATTATAAAAATAATAATTTAAAATTAGTCTAAATAATTTATTAACACATTAAACAATTCATTGACATAGAACAATTAATTCATAATTTGTATTAGTCCTCTAAATTTGAGAAATATTAGTAGATTGATATCATTTTATTTACTATAGGTTTTATTCGTCATATATTTTATTAATGATGTTTATATAATATATTATGCCTCATGTTGGTGCGGTGTTTCTTTTGGAGAAAATTATTGAATATATAATATATATTGAGAATATTATATTACAAAATATCGGGACATTACATATCAGGGAATCAATTTTTCTCATCTAAAAAGTTGATGAAATGGGATGTATTCATCAACCCAGCCAGCCAATACACTGGGAATGCATATAATATAAGTATCTATTTGCGATTGACATGCTCTTTTATCATTGGCTACAAAAAAACATGGAAATGGGGGTAAATTAAAATTCTTACATATATAAATGATAAAGATGGTGGAGACATATTTAAAGATATATGTGTTTGATGATAATAAAATCATACACTTTTATAGCTCTAGTGTCACTAATTATTTACTCCATGATTCTACTATATTTATGAAATTATGAATAAATTTTTTTTCCATGATACAGTAAAATGTGTAGCCAAAATTTTTGTTTTTTATTTATGAATGATTTTTAATGATCGAGCTACAGTAAAAGTATTTTAGATCAAATAAAAATGTTGTTTACATGGGTATTTAGGAGGTATAAAATATGTTGTCATGCAAGTGTAAAATAATGATTTATTTCAAAGAATGTTTATAATGATATTCAAGAAAGGAGGGTTGGATATTTTTTCAAATCATATAATATATGATATAATATAAGTATTCATAACATTACGTACATTAGAATATAATAGAAGTTGTAGATTTATGGAGATATTACAAAAATCCTAATATGTATGGGAAACATATTTTTCAATATCATATGGTATGATATTGGGATATCATATGTGATTACATACTTTATTTAATGCAAAATCAATATTACATTAACCACTCTGGCCTCTACCATGACCCTATTAAGCCTATATGATTCCACCTGAAGCTCTATCCTCATATGAATAAATGTAGATATGGTGTTCAAAATAAATGGTTTTCATTACAATGCTTGGTTCTAAAATTAAACGATTCTCTATATTCTAAAAATCATATTCCCTTTGGAATATTCATTCCTATACATAAACATTAATTATTAATTGTGATCCATAACACATATCATCCACATTAATCCCATATTATCATCCTAACTCCCATCCAAAATTGACTCAGATGTAAATTCCCATTCAAAATACTTTATTATATCCTTTTATTCTATTCGGGATCCAAAAAAACCTTTTTTCAATTATATTAACTCATCCCATCAGAAACAGATCCAATGACCACAATTATCAATGAAACATCAAGATAATGTTTTTTAATCTCATAATTCTAAAGACACCAATAAATTATATATTTATTAGAGAATATAGGTCATGGTTATTTCAATAATAAGTCTTTCCATACCTGGAAAAATCAAACCCATTATTCTTCTTCAAAGAAAATATTTCCTTATAATCATATAACTATGTCTCAATCAATGTTCCTAGTATATTTTTCTGTCAAAAATTTTTCAATTACACACAGAAAAATTGGTTAGACCCTCTATGAACGATTAGGATCAAGAACACTTGATTTTTTCAAATTTTTTGAATTCAAAACCAAAATGGACATTCCCCCACTCTCCAAACATAACATAAACATGATTTATTTCTTTGAAAAGTCCTTGACAACTTCCAACAGTACCTAGTCATATCCTATATAACAAAATCAATGTAGTTCCTATACAATTAAATCCTAGCACACACAAAATTCTTCATTAGAAATTTTCCGGATAATCCCTCCCCAAGATGCTTAGCTTCAACTGCCAACACATCATATGATGACTCAATCTAGAATAACTTAGTCCCAGATTCACCATATGGCCACTCCATTATGCACCCCAAATTTTTTTCCAATCTTCTTGTTAGATTCCATTATTTGGACAAAAATCATAAAAATGAACTATCATGTTATACTATACGATGAGTTGTCACACACTTATGTTACTACTATGGTTGGAACAACATAATTTACCTTAAAACCAATACTAATGATAGGATTCCATTTGAAATGATAATTGAAACTGTATAAAAAATAATAGACAAATCTATGTGTGTTGAGGTCCCTATAATCAGTAGAATCTAAATTATATAACAATATGTTATCAACTAGTCTCATTCACCCTAGATCCTTTAACACATAGGTCATATTACATGTAACCAATATCATGCTCTACAACATGGGATACACCATATCATCGCACTAATAAACCAAATTATGGATCATCTTGACCCACAACCCATCCATCACCAAATCTGATGACTAGAAAAGGCCATCTTGTTCTCATCTAGGTGAGGATATGAAACACAATGCACCCCCAATTTCTATTATCTCATAATTACTAGCATAGATTTCATTGATATTGGGTTCATAATGAGGTCCTCTACCTTCGAACAACATTGGTTCACTCACCACCATATAGATTCTATTATATCGTCACTCGAGCATAACCTAAAAAGAAATCCTCTATCAGACACATGCCACTCCACCCGAGAATTTTTTATCCTTCATGTCTTCCCTTGAGTATTCTGTAAATTTCCAAATCTGATCTTCCATTCTACCAAAATCAATATATTTCAATTATCCAATCTACCTTGGAGGAACACTTCTCATAGTTCTTATCCTCAAGGTCCCAATTCCATAAGAATCTCATCAATACTATCACCACTTAACATGTACACTATCATCACTAACTTCAATTCCAAAAATTCCAACTCATCAATTCTTGTTTTAACTCAATATAAACATAAATAAATTGGTTTATGATCTAGTAATACTGATATTTAGAAACTCAACTCATGATTCCAAGAGTGACACTCCACTAGATTCAATATTACCATTATTAAGGACATATTTTTCATCTTACTAGAAGGACTCAAGGTTACCCATTCAACCAAAAATAACATCAATCACATGTTAAGACTAACCAAATGATCACCCACTAACAAAATAAATATTGAAATCAAATTATACTACACCACACACCTTATAATTCTAGAGGATATATATAATATTTTCCATGTACTTAACCATTGTTTCCTTTAAAATTCAATCACACTGACAACAACAATTTATGTTCTTCTGATATTTAAAGAAACTCGTGACTGATCTAAAGATATATCCCCAATCATACCTTACTAATAACAATGTCCTCAAGGAATCCCAATTTTTAACCACAATGTAACTACACATCTCATGGACCTCACTCAAATTGGTAAATTTCTCGTGATCATTGAATCCTATGATTTAATAAGACTATCTAACCAATATCTTGATTAAACATTTAAAAAAAAGATGTCACTCATTGAAAATCACATGTCAAATATAAAAATATCACTATATCCTTCCACCTGCCCCAAAAACTAAATTTATCAAAATTAAGAATGATGGAATCTCACATGCAAACCACCCACACTATGATCTTGTATACATAATAACAAGGAATCACATGCCAAATTTTTACCCACAAGTTAATCGATCCTCACCATAAATACACCAACATGAATCCCTATCAGGGATCAGTAATATCAAATTTGATGACATTATCATATATTATTATATTCATGAGGTACCCCATTCATTGGATTAATTGAATAAAATACTATTCCATTTTATATGGAAAAATCCATATTGATTCTTATTGTCTTTTTCTAAATCAATGACCAAGATATTAACAACCCACTAGGGGTTTCTCACTATATAAATAACATTCTTTTTAACATACTAGGGTCAATAAATGTCCCGTATGATAATTAATTAGATCATCGTTGTTTTCTCAATTTATCATCCTTATATAAAAACCAATTGATCTTCTAAATATATATATATATATATATATATATATATATATCTGTGTGTGTGTCTGTGTAAATACGAAATTTAATATATATTTTCAATCATAGAAGAATGAAAACAAATCCTTATATGGGAAAAATTAATATGATCCCATACTAACACATTCTACTTATAAGCCTACCATCAGAGTTAAAAATAACAGTTAAACACTACTGGGACCCTACATGTCATGTAAATCCTTCATGATGAGAATAAATCATTCCTATAATGTTTTTTATCCGATCTGGGAAAATATACATATCAATAAAAATCATGAATCTAAAATCTCCATGTGATTCATAGATGGTGAAAAACATATCAATATCGACAACACATACCAAGAACATTAATCACAACTATTGTATCATGGACTTCCACCAAAAAATGTGTGTGGAACTCAATATTCTTTGTTCAATTACATGATCTAAAACATTCACATGTCTCTAGTATACGAAAAAATAAACAAAAAGAAAAAAAAGAAAAAAATGATTTGATACTAACTTATAACATTCCAACCGATCTCATTCTAAATAGTAATCAAGAAAGAACACTATAAAACCTAAGGTGTACCTCTCATATGCCTACTATTTTTAATATAATTTAATTCTAAGATGATACTGTTTTGAGACTATAGCCTATATATTATAGTTCCTAGTCATAAATTAAAATAATGTATCTTATATATTAGAGAACATAGAAGAATAATGAAACTGAAAATAAAATTTCAAAATAGAATGTGGTCATACAACACACCAAATGGATCACACATTAAGATATTGACATATTAAAAATAAATAAAATTAGAAGGAATGGACAAAAGTAAAAATAGAGTAGGATCCAATAAAACACAAGGTCAAAAACTTATCCTATCCTACAAACCCCATACATGATTCTCAAATTCAATCATATTATCCTAGGTTCCAACAAAATTGTATCCTACATTATGCAAGGGATGATTGGGCACCCAAGTGTCATATATTTTTGAGAAGGTAATGTATAGAAAACACTATAGGATGGAACCAACAAAGCCCAATACATAACTATAAATGATGTTATATCAGCATGTGGAATTCAATATAAAATTAAAAAATACAATAAATAAATAAATCTAATAACACATTCATTAGATCGATTCTAAAATATGTTTGAGAATATCATGTTTTTAGTGCCCACCCATTTTTTATCTGGCATAAAATTGATGATCGTTACATCTATGGCCCCAATCAACCATGCCTAATATAAAGATAATGATGGTCCATCCCAGAAAAGTCTAATTATTATTCCTTATAATATAATAGATAATGATCTCCTTGCTATAGATAATAGTATCACAGACCCCCAATGTGAGAGTTTTCTCAGCTTAGGTGAAGTCCATAATGATGAAAATCGCTAAAATTCTCTTAGAAAGCTCCATCCTTGTATAGTGGATATTCTATAGGTTCAAAATTGGTGGAATAACAATTAATAATTGCATAGAACTTCACATAATGAGAATTTTCAACCATCAGTAATACTAACCATAGCTATAGGTGTTTTCTTATCTAGATATTCCACATAATAAAAATCCACCATTATGAATTTTACTAACCGTAAAAGAGAATGGGTCCATACCCAAGGTAGTTTTCCATTACTTATAAATTAACAATCCTAGAGTGTGTTTTAATAAAAAAAAATAAAAGGAATCATGAGTTTGTTGAATTTATATACACTCAATAACCATCCACAAAAAAATCACCCTCAGAAAGGATAATATGACACTGAGACTACTGCTAGGGTCCCATGAATCACTGTAAAATGGGGGCACCCTACATGAGGTTCCTTATATTGTTCAAGACTAATTTAATCAACCACATAAGCGAGGGTATCAGAAACCTAAAAAATTTCATAAAAATTAAATGACATAAAAAGTCACAATTTATATGTCAAACCCCTCCAAAAAGACATTGGACATTCTGGGTTAGGCTGCTCACAGAACTTATGACCATCCCATCCATTGTCACTGAAATGTCATAAGAGTCATGATATAGCCTTCTAGGGCCATTAATCTTAGGAGAACATATGATGTTCCCCTAAGTATTATCTATCCTAATTGTTTTGATTAACTCCCCTAATGGATTTCATATTCCATGGTATACAATTTTTCCATGCCATAGCCACTATTTACTATGTAATCTAGGCCAGTGCACCGGGGCTATTGTGATCGAGGGACATTAATCATTCAGTTCATACATGTTTTACATGTTTGTAATAGTTATATTAAAATGATCCATATAACAAAAGTTAAAAATTTAGTTGAACATAAGGTCATCAACCATGTTGGTGAGACCACGCTTACATAGGCAAATGAAAAACAAAATTATGCCATAATAAATGTTCTTAGGATTACATACCATAAATCTGAAGATTTTAATTTTTATTCCACAGGCTATAGCTCTGCCAAGGCCCACTGAGGTTCATCCAAGCTCAACAGAAGACATGATAATCACTTGTTCACTAATATCAACCCCAAACACTTAAATAAATAAGTAGATTTTAAATTAATTAATTAATTTAACATAAACTCAAAATAATTACATTTAAATCACCATGCATTATTATCCCATGAAAACATGAGAAAATGGGGTTCTATCAGCCCATGAAAACCCCCTTCCCCAAGATACGAAAAATAATCATCAATTGACATGAAAATCATAAAACATTTTACTACATTTTAGGCATAAATATATATAAAATGAAAATTATGGCATAAATTTTTAATTCCCCATGAAACCTGGTGTATATGAAATCTTGGTACACCCTCATCCAATGAAAAAAGGAATCCCTGTATTATCTTCCATATTCTACCATGATTCATGGGAATCAAAAACTAGAACTAGTCCATGAGAAATAATAACTTAGAAGGAATTGACGTGTATGAAAGTTTGGATTAATGTATGGGAAAATATACACAGATTCTCAAAACAAAAAACCAAAATTAATACCTAAAACAATGGGATATGAATGTTGAAGTGGTGGAGGCCGACCCCTTCTATGATGATAATAGAAATTTGGTAGAAGGGGATACCCTATTCGATTAATTAAATGGTAAATTTGATTTAACACTTTAAAAGGACTAATGAAAAGCATGTTGGAACATGTATGTGGCCGATAGCTATTGGAAATCATGGTATTTTTAACCAGCACAACCAATCTATAAAAACTACAAATCCCCCAAGACTACACTGTTAGCTCATTCCATGTCCAATATCTTGAAATTTAGTTTCCCTAGCACTTGATATCTCAATAAAAAACATCGATTCCCAAATCAACCAATCTAATACAAAAAAACACAAATTACATTTGGAATTTTCAAGCATATTCAGACATATTAATTTCATTGAATCATTTTGTGTAATGTTTTATATAGATCATTCATCATATGAAATCACATGACACATGTGGATGTTGTCACATCCCTCCATTATATTTTGTCCCATTCGTTCAACATATTGTAATAAATTATAATATTTACAGAAAAGTATATATTAAATTATGTCACCTCAATTCATTATTAGAAATTTTAATCTGACTGCTTATATTTAATAAACTGATGGAGTTACTCCTATGTTACACTTATTGAATATTATGTTCCACACATTTATATAATATAATGTTCTTATAATTCTACACATCATAATTATATTTATATCATATAAAACAATCCTCACTTCATTGATATATAATCTGAATAAATGATCACATTTTCCCCTGTTTTTCATATATTCCCATCATCATGCCATGAATTCAATCATTTAGGATACAATTTATCATTTTATTTGCCAAAAACTATGTCATTGAGTACCCCATGAACCATGTAAATATGATAACAGAGCCAGTCCTGACATAGCTTGAATGGTGATCCTGATACCCACTGGTCAACCACTAACACCTAATATCATACAAAATGGATGTGGGAAGAAATTTGCAACCAAACATATCAGAATCATGAAATACAAGTAAATACACCTACAAAAGAAACCCCACTAGGAGAAATGTAATAAACGTCAATAATTCTTTAATGCCCAATGTACAATAACCCATGAACCAAAATGGATGAAAAAAACATACTCCATATGGACACTACTCTCCATGTCCATTGTTCAAAATCTGGATCCACCTCTATCTAATCCATTACCCTTTCTAAACCTAGAGGGAGATAATCTAAAAACACCAGAGGGAATTAATTTGGAGTGAGATAAAAATCCCAACATGGTATTAGTAAGCATTCCATGGAAGTTGGTAATAATAGACTAACTAAAAATAATTATTCAATTATAAAATAGTCAATATTTTTATTTGAAAAAAATATTTAAACCAAATATCACTACTAAGAAAATTGGCCTTTAATAGTTCGTTAAATGGTCTTTATCAGCACTAGAGAAGCACATAATACTAGAGCGAGGATAAAATTCATTGTCTTTTATCAGTGTAAATTATTTTCTATTAACAGGGTTCTTTATAATTGATTATATTGCGCTTATAAAGGTAACTTTGTTAGCATTTTTGTAACAGCTATTAATGGACCCCGTTATCAGTGCTTATAATAGTGCTATTAAAGGGGAATATTGTAGTGTGCCATAACCGAACAAAACTATTAAAAGTCTAGTGTGTTGTTACATCACACCACCCCACAAGTGTATTGTGATATAAAATCACACCACTACACGAAAAGCAACATAAAATGAAAATAAAAAATTATGAATACATGAAATTAAATGAGGAGTAAACTATCTTGGATCATTTTCATGGTTTTGAAGATATGATGTGTGTTTTAATCTAAAATTATACTTATATATTGAAACAAATGCACTTGGAATCATGAAAGACACACCATGTTCTATACTATGCTGAGAATGATTTTTACATGTCTCAAATGACTTATGGTTCATTTTCAATGTTTACAATACAATTCCAATGTGTGTTTCTATTTTTGAGTAAAAAACCTGACTATTTTAATTAAATTTCATTTTAAACATGAAACATGTGATTTGATTCATGCTGGTCATATCCTATTTCAATTTCATTTTATAATGATTCCTACAGTCAGAAAATTACATAATAATCATAGTCCTATATTATATTGTAAATCTGAGTACGTTTTCTAATTTTTGATTGAGTGACACTTTTTGGAATAAAATGTTGATTTTAAAAAAATAACGGACACATTGAGTCCTAATAGACACATCATGTATCATATTGAGGTGTGTCAGATTTCTACATCTCAGAAATGTCATTTCGATCATTTTCAAAATGTATTAAAACTATTTGAATTCATTTTGTTATTTTTGAGTAGGCAAGTTATCTTTTTCACTAATTTTTGTGATAATTTTAAATTAATAGACACAATTTGATTCAAATCAGTCACACCATACATATTATTAAGTTGCATATAATTATTAAAAATCCAAAATAGATTATTGAAAATTATTTTAAATTATCCCAACAATATGAATATGTTCACTTAGTTTTAAGTATGTCACATTTTTATTTTACTAAAATGACTTTTTTATCTAGAAACACGAACTATTACTCATTTATATCACATCATGTATCAGTTTGAAGTGAAAAAAATTAACACACAAAAAATGACTTATGAATACATTTAATATATTATCAAGATTACTTGAGTGTGTTTGGTTGGTTTTTAATGAGTGGAAAATTTTGACCTAAAATATCAATTTTAAACTCATAACGGACACATTGAGTCATACAGGAATACCTTGCATCAGATACAGGTGAGGATAATTCCTACAAAACAAAAATTACTTGAAGATAATTTCTTTAAATTATCCAAAAAATCTAAATGTGATTTCTATGTTTTGTGTAGGTCAGTTTTTCCATTTATTAAAACCAGTGTCATTTATAAGTAAAAAGACACACATGGAGTCATTCTGGTCACTCCATATATTGGATTGAGGTATAGATAATTCATACATGTATCAAATGACTTATGGATCATTTTCATATTGTATAAAAAATAAGAATTTGTTTTATCAGTTTTTAGTATGTCACTTGTTTTTTAATAAAATATAATTTTTAAGTGGAAATATTCATTTTGTCATATATCGATCACATCAGGTATTAGTTCGATAAGAGAATTATCCATCATTTAAAAATGAAATTATGAATTGATATTCAAAATTATAAAGGTAATCTGAGCACATTTTCTCTTTTTAGTTAGTGGAATTTTTTGAACTATAATACAAATTTTAAAATGATATCAGACACATTGAGTTATAATGAGATCACCCTGCATCAAATTGAGGTGAGAATGATTTATACATGTCAAAATGAATTAATTATTTTTTCTCTAAAGTATCAAAACAATATAAATGATTTTTCATAGTTTTGAGTTTGCTAGTAGACCAATTTATAAAATTTGATGTCATTTTTAAATATAATGATGTCGTTAGAGTCAGACATGTCAAAAAAGTGTGGATTTAGGTACAGATGATTCCAACACATAAAAAATAACCTATGGATCATTTTCGAAAAGGATGAAAACAATCTGAATGTGTTTCTATTGTTTAGTGTAAATCACTTTTTTTACTAAAAGTCATTTTAAACTTGAAACGCAAAATTTTATCTATAATCATCAAATCATGTGTTATAATGATGTGATACTATTTCTTAAACATCACAACAAACATAAGAATCGATGTCCTAAATTATTAATACAATCTGAGAATTTTTTATTTATTTTTTGTGAGTTACATTTTTTGAACTAAACTTTTGATTTTAAACTCATAACACACACGTTATGTCATACTAAGAACACAATAAAGTATATTGTGGTGTTGATTATTCCTACATGTCAAAAATAAAAAATACTCCATTTCAATAATGTATAAAAACTATATGAATTTATTTTCTTAGTATAGGGTAGACCAATAATCGTTTTTAATAAAATTGTTGTCATTTAAAATAAAAAGACTCACATAGTGTCATACCTACCACACCGTACTTCATACTGATTTATGAATGATTATTACACATATCAAATGACTAATGGATCATTTTCCTATGGTATCAAAATAATTGGATTGTCTTTTCTTAGTTTATAGTACATCACATTTTTTAATTAATTTTCAATTTAAACTGTAAACACACACTTTTAACTATACAAATCACATCATGTAGTAGTTTGACATGAGACCAATTATTTCACATCATAATAGAGTTATTAAAAAATGTCATAAATTTTTAAGATAATCCATGTATATTTTTAGTGAGGGACTTTTTATTAAAAAACTACATACTACTAAAAGACTCATTAAGTTATATCGGGAAAACCATGCATTGAATTCTGGTGAGACTGATTCTTACACAATATAAGTGACTTATTTATCATCTACCGAATGTATGAAAACAATATGAATTTTTTTTCTCAGTTATGAGTTTTTGAGTTTTACTTTTTATTAAAAATGTTATCATTTTTGAATAAAAATTCGCACTTGGTGTCATACCAATCATCGTGCATCGGATTGAGGTAGGACAAATACTAATATGTCTGAAATGACATTTAGATTGTATTTATTAATTATCTAAACAATTTGTATGCATCTTCTTGGTTTGGAGTACATTAATTTATTTAATAGAATGTCATTTTAAACTTGAAATATGCACTTTGGCCTATATCGATCACATCATGTATCAGTTTGAGGTGAGACTAATTCCTTTTTCTCATAAAGGACCTAGGAATATATTAATAATATTATGAAGAAAATCATAGATTATTATATTTTTATTTCAATGAGTGAATTTTGTTGAACTAAATTGTAAATATTAAATTGATAACGGACACATTGAGTCAAAACGGTCACACCTTGTGTCGAATTGAGGTGTGGATGAGTCTTATAGAGAAAAAATGACTTATGGATCATTTACCTTTGTATCAATAATGTAAATAACTCCATTGAACTATTTTTCAATAATATGAAACTGTATAATATTTCACATAAATTAAATTCTATTTAAAAACTAGGTTTTTTCGAAAAAAACATTATAAAAATATCATCAACCAATTATTTTTAAATGTTTTATTCAGATCATTATGGATAATTTAGATGATTTAAATTAAAATAACTCATCATTAACTCTTCCAACAAATCAAATAAAATAAAAATATTATTTTATGATACCCTTGTTATCTGAAATTACATTATATCAAACCAATACACTCATGCACTGTAATACTATAACTACGTATTCCGATTCTTCCATATCCAACACATCCATTTCATTCAATTATTTCACTGTATCAATTATAAGGTTTGGTGGAGCATCGCTGTGGAAGGAGTTTGTTTCAATGTAAGAATCGAAATAATAACTAGTTTGAATGGTACAATTCTCACAAATAAATGACATTTTCCATTTTAGAGAACACAATTATGTAAAATTATCATCCGCATCATTTCATATCCAAAATAGTTACAGTTAAATTTTTTTGTCTGACACACATTCTCCATCAATGGTGGACATGCACCTATGTTGCTAGAAGTAATCTACAAAATAGTCATCCATGGGATGATTAATCCTTAGTGAAGTATAAGAAATATACTAGAGATAGAGGATTATTAACAATGAAAAAAAATTAATAACAACTATTCGGGAGATGAAGCTGATGAGGGTGACAATTTTAATTATTTGTTTTCTATTAAAGGTGAAATTCCTCCCATTTGTGAGAATTAAACCACTAACAATATTTATTTACTCGGTGCATACATTTCCATCAACTCCATCCAGATACAATATCCAAACAACAAGAGAAATTACCGAGTTGCAAGAGGGAATGAAATAGAGAGGGTAGAGATGGAAGAATTCGATTAGGAAACTATAGTGATGCGCATTTTGGGGGTGTTGGATTGCAATGTTATTATTTCAAGGGTAGAATATAGGTTATTAAATTAATTTATATGATTTGACATAGAGGTATTATTGATGATAAATTATTGTCATTTATTCATCTATATTATCACCAAGGATCTGAAAATAACATTGATAAATTATTTGGATGAGGTTTTTTATAATAATTATTTCTATTAAAAATCGTTTTAATAGGTTTTAATTTAATAAAAAATGATAGGGTTTTATATGATTCTAAAAGAGGTCGATGGAGGCCTTTGTTTCATTAACACTTATCTGGATAGGCAATAAAATTGAACATGGTTTACACCATCCACCATAAAACACAATAAAATGTATGCCACTCCTCTTTTGATACATAGATAAATAAGGTGGATATTCATAAATTATATATATATATATATTTAATTAGTAACAATATTTTAATATAATTATATATATATTTATGTGTGTATAATTTATAATATATAAATTTATTTAAATATACAATATATTATTCGATATATATATAGTTATATTTTTCTAATGAAAGTAAGAAATATTATCAATAATAATTTATAAATTATTATTAATAAAAAAAAAAATTATTTTGGGTTATTTTAAATAAAAAATAGTTATTTTATCTTTTGAATGTTTTATTTTTTTAGAAAAATGTATATATAGTTAACTAATTTTATTATTTCTAATATAACATGAGTATACAATATTGTCTTGTTTATTTAATTAAAAATTATATTATGGTTAATTAAATGTATATATATACCTAAAATGTATATATAGACGTAAAATATATATATATAGACCAATAATGATGAATAACTAAAATTAATTTACATTATATAAAATTTGATAACTTTCATTTAATATTTTCAAAAAAATTAATGCAACAACATAAGGATTCTAGGAACACCATCTAATACACATTGACCCATCCATGAAATTTGAGGGCGTTTAATAAATTATTTTTCATATAGAAATAATACACATTAATAATATATATCTCAAACAATGGAGAAAAACACACCAACCCTTGCAATGTATATCACATTGATATGTAAATCAATTTTCTCATTCTTTTAAGGTATTTAAATACAAAACCCCCAACGTTTATATAGTGGAATAAATACTTATTTAATTAGATTATCAGTGGTATATAACTGATTCATGAATATTAAAAAATTGTAATAAAATTATTCTTACGGAGGAAGCTGGGGTATAAATGTAGACAATAAATAATATTGATTCAAATCAACAATTTTAAAAGATAAAAATAGGATATCCAAAATGGTTGTCAACCACACAATGGATAATAAAAAAAATCAAAATAGTAGACATAAAACCAAGCACAAATATATAAAGAAAATCAGAACATTCAAATATGAATCTAAAACCCTTATTTTTGGATATTATAATGAAAAATATAGAATGAAAATTTGACCTATAAATGAAAAACAGAAGCATACCTCACTAGGTTGAAGAAAATTTTGGACCATCAGATCATGATCATTATATTATCTTTGTAAACCGTAAGTGCATCCACATTCCAGATGTTGGATGATTTTCAAGCAATTAGAGGTAGTGGGCTTGTGTGATTTCAGTTGGATTTTATGATTTGATCTTCAATTCACTGAGGAGATGCACCACCTTAGTCTCGAATTAAACTGCCTTTTCATTTCATGGGTTAGAAGAAACATCCAAATGACTATACCCCATCATCCATTCTCCAATAGTAGGCTTGATGCTCTTTCTATTTTCTCTAGAAAAATAAACCTTCTATTATAAATGGTTCTTTGTCCCATGCCTTTAGAATGTTATAGGATGACCCATTTTTTTTGGAACTACAGAAATTGACCCATGATTCAAACAACAAAATCTTCTTACTACAAAATTATTCCCCTAATATAATCTAAATAAAATTCGTAGGAACTATGAAGACACCAACATAAAAAAAAATTAATGCCGATATTGGTGGAGAAGATGACTGGGTTCTAGAATTAGAATATAAAAATCTACCAAAGAGATTCCCTAGAATGCGTATAATCATCAGATTTCAAAATGTTAAAGCGAGCTTGGTAAAACTAACCCAAATACCAGATGTTGGAATGTGACACAAAATATGGAAGTCATATGACCACTTAAATTGATAGAATTAGATGTTGTTGTAGCTATAGGGGGAATTTGACCAAGACCTTACCAAATAATCCTCCTATGCAAAGTGAATTATGATGTTCCTTTTATCGAGCAAACATAATATTGCATGATCTTGCAAACCAACGACTCGATGATTAACCTGTCAATCAAGGAGAGATTAAGAAGAGCTGATGTCGTGTTGTCACCTAAATTCATGATCAATAGATTCATAACACCATTGAAAAATCCCAAGTCCTTAGGGTGAAGTGAATGAGGGAAATGTGGTAGAAAATCAGGATTCAGTAAAGGGGAGAATGAATGACAATCACCTGTGAAGGGTTCACAAGAGGTTTTTTCCTGATATCATGAAGGGTTCGCAACATGGTAGGTTTTCTAATTATAAAAGGACACTTGTATACCCACTATTGAAAAAGCACAGGAAATGATTACTCTTATAAATGCTTATTATATATGTACTAATAAGAGGTGTATTTATTATGGTTTTTTTCACTAATAAAGTTGGGTATTTATATATGGATGTTATCAGCTCTTTTTAGCACTTATAAGACAAACCTTTATCAATTCTAAAATAACTGATAATATATATATATTTAAGTATATACATATATATACTTAATAAATATATATAAATATGAAATAAATTAATTATTAAATTAAATAATTTTTAATTTATTAATTATTTAAATATGTAAAAATTTATTTATAAATCTTCAAATATATACAATTATTTCATTATAATAATATATATAGTTTGAAAAAATTATTTATATATTTATAATTATAAATATATAATATTATAATTATAGGATGTACATTTTTAAATATATCAAATTTTATATATTTAATTACAAATATATTTTTTTGATGATATTTTGACACTATTTTAATGAATATATAATCTTTACTGAGTGCATGTTAAAAATGAGTGAAACTGAAAAATTTAAAAATAAGTAAACATTAATAATATTTAAAATGGATATGTTTTGATTGTTTACATTATATAGAAACAATCATTAATTACATATATGTGAAATGAATACAACAAAGATTAGATCTACATTAAATTGAACAATAAAACCACATTCAATTATATGTCCATTACTCTGTCTAGTTAGTTATTATTTTTAATTCATAGTCAATTTTAATTATAAACCATTATTCACTAAATATAGAAAATAATTATATTATAATATATAAATTATAATTATTTACAATAATATATATCAATATTATATATATATAATATTTATTAACATTAAAAATAATCATCCATTTAATAAAATGTTTAATATTTTTCTCAATTTTTTTACTTTTACTTTTAATTTGTTTAATTTTAATTTTGAAAATATATATATTTAATACATAATATTTATTAGTATTTATAATTTATATATAGTACAATCAATTTATTCATTTTTATAAATAATTATTTAAAATACATACATTGTAATTTTATTAATAAAATCCCTTTTTATTTTTATTTAGTTAATTAATTTTTTATTTGTCTATTTTTAAGTGCTAAAAATAAATCACAAATAAAGGGTATCCATTATTAGTGGAAAAAATGAACTTATAAAGGGTAGCCTTTACCAGCGTTAGAAATAAACCACTGATAATGTGGATATTTTTAAGTCCTAAAAAAGAACATATAAAGTTTTAAATTTATATGCACATTCTTTAGTGCTGATAAATATGAAATAAATCAGCGCTTTGTTCTAGCACTGAATGACAAAAATGTTATTAAATAATATTTTTTAGTATTTCATGATATTTTTATCAAATTAGTGAAAATACTTTCAGAAATGGCTTTTCAAAATATAAAATATTTCTAAAATAGAGTCTTTAATATTTTTTTATAAAATTGTTTATATAAATTCAAAAGGTATGTAATGAAGTTAAATAACATTGTCATGGTTTTATATCTCAAATATAATCTAGTGTGAAATATGGTAATCATCCAAATAGGTACAAGAGTTCTAGGATATATTAATATGCACTCTAAAAGTGATCATACAAATATGTGTATACACACATCCCTCTAACACTAGCCAAAGGTGGTGCTTGACCTTCCCGCCTGGAATGTGACTTGCTGTAATTATCTTTTATAATGTTGTATAAGCATATACAGTTTTAAATAACTCCAAAACTATAGATTTCTTTCATGTAAAATTATATAATCAATGATATGAAATTTACTTTAATATTTCATAAAATACCATAAATTATGATTTCCCCATTTCAAATGCAAGTCTTATATTTATAATCAAAATATGTTTTAAAAAATAAATCCCTTTTTATGAAGATAAATCCACTAGTTTTCTATCAAAACATTTTAATCCATTTTCAAAAGTTTCAAATATATTCAAAACCTATTCCATAAATTTCGCAATACATTTCCATAATTATATTCCACAATTTAACTGAATCAGAATCCATAAATTAAAAAATGTAAATTTAACTAATAAAATCATCCAATTTCCATAAACACACCACAATTTAATATAACTCGAGGTTTTCTCAAATTTCATGCCAAAACCATTTTAGATATGAAAATTCACCAGAATTAGGTTTTATCATATAAGATGAAAGAATGTTTGATTAGATGAATTAAAATCCTCAATTGAAATAATTCAGGGAATTTATGCTTAATCAATTTGGATAGTGGAACAGAATCACCTTCCTTATTGTTGAAATTCAACAATTACAAGAGATCCTGTCATTGAGAACGAAGGTGTAGAAGACCCCGGATCTAAATCTAGTAGTGAGACCCAACAACATAGAGAATAGAGCAATAAATTTCATGATTATCCTTTGAAATACCAGTGGAGGATGATTAATAAATTATGATGAATGGGGGATAAATCTTACCAAAGAATAACACAAAATAAAAAAAATGATTGAGGTCCATATGAAAGGTTCTAGAAGGTCTGGAGGGCTAGAATATCAGATGGGGAAGGCTTTTAGTCAAGGGATATGATTTTAGAGATGAGAAAAAAGAGATATATCAGTAATGTAGCCTATTTAAAAACCACTACTGGTGTATTACACGATGTGTAATACCATTACAAATCGTTAAATAGTTATGTTTCATAACCTATAAAGAATGCATTGATTTAAATAAAATCAATTCATTAAATTACTCAGAATGTGTATGGTCCTATCATGTCAGTTCATATCTCAGACTGTGAATCCTCTCATGATAATAAACTGGTTATAATTACATTGCGTGCAACATAGTTACAATGCATGTAACACTACTAAATCCTGAAAGAACATCTAGTTAAATCTCAGAGTCCAACAAATATATTTCATCACCATTATAGGTTTCCTTTATAATTATTCCCTAGCCTACGTAGTTAATGAAAATAAAAAAATATGATATGGTTAATGACGTACCTATAAGATTAGAAATAGGATGTTGCAATATCTCCACCATAAAAAAATTCTTTCCCCAAAAATCATATGAAAAATCTTCCAGGAAAAATAGATGAATCTACTTCCCTCTAATAATTCATCACATTACTATGTCTCAATATAATTAGAATTATTCTTCCATACCACACAATCCAATGTTATCATACTCATATGATGTACCATGGTCTCGAAATAAAATATCCTGAATGGAATCTTTGTCAACGAAAATTCAGGTTAAATATAAAGATCACTTTAGTTAAAAACATGAGATGGATAAAAGAGATACTTTCATAGATGTGATACTTGGAAAACGTTTTGAATCAAATTTATATGTGGTGGAAGTGATAAATGGTATGTCACTTTCCCCACATGCTTAACAACCTCTAAAGGTCACTCAAAATGAGGAGAAATATTCTCATTACTCCCATACAGTCGGTAACCCATACGAGGTGAAACATTCAAGAATACATATTAAACAACTGAGTACTACAAAGGGCTATGGTGATTATCAACATAATACTTTTATCATCTCTATTATTTCAAAATTAATTAAATGATTAACCAAATATTTTCGGTTATATCATGCATGAAACATAGTCCAACCAAGGAACTCTCACCAATCCCCAACCAACACAATAGAGAATTATAAATATGAACTTAAATGGCATAAAAGTATTGATTTTCATTTTATATTGTTAAATACATTTATAATCCATCTCAACCAAACCCAAGAGATCATCCCTTGCTCTACCAATGTCGTGAACCGAAGTGTGAAGCATTTCCCCAAGATTCTGTATATTCCTCTCGGTCTATCAACTTGACGGTATATGGTAGGCCATGCTCAAATATACATTAGATCCAAGTGCCTCATGAAGATCTATCCAATAGGGAGACGTGAACCAAGGATCCTAATAAGAGACTATAGCAGATGAAATTCCATGAATATGAATAATCTCTTTCATGTAGTGATTTCCCAAATCCACTAAATTGGTTGTATCAAAAATTAGTATAAAGCGAGCAGACATGGTCATCCTATCAATCACAACCCATATCACATTCCTCATTATTTTTCCATGAGGCTACACAATGGCAATTTACACAGTTATCTCATCCCACATCCACGTTGGGACTTGATGTGGTTGATGAAAACATGAAGATTTCTAGTTCATGAACACCACCTTATGGCATGGTTAATAAATAAAAAAACACTCAGAAATGACCGTTTTCAAACCTGTAAACCAGAACATCCACTACATATCAATGAAAATATTATTGGTTCCTGGGATCACAGCCCATTTGGAATAACCAAATCCTATATCCCATCCTTCCTTTGCACAAATAGCACAGTGAAGTGATTATGAGATTATAGAAATCCAAAATTGGAGAATGAACATTAGACCAATGTGTCATAAACATAAATAGAGTCTATAATGATATAAAACTCATCATCCTACATTTGGTCTTATAGAATCATCTCAATAATAGAAGATGTCAACTACATGATGGGAAAATAAACTTCTTTTGGTTTCTCCTAAACTCCATAAATAAACTGTGAAAATAAAGCCATCATATTTCCAACCTTTGAAGATCCATTCACTACCTAGGTTGAAAGTTTCATACTCATTAAATATATAATGAAATCACCTTTCCCTAGTGTGTATGTGATGTCAATGTTGAAATATTATAGGTAATTCACAAAAATCATGTGGCATTCATTCAACTCCTTTTTATATAAAATATAACTCAATAATTTTTTGTTTGAATACATATTAATACTTTATCTGAAATGGAAGTGTCACAAAATATTAACAAAAATCATCAAAAATAAATGTTCGTGGTCATTGGTTAGATAATTATTAACCTATTGAATAAGATAACGAGATCCATGTGCAACTACATGATCACCTTTCCTAAGAACAAATCCCATTCCTGAACCTAATGCATTATAGAATACCGCACAACTCTAACTGGCATCTGGAAGAGTTAACACTGGTGTAGTATTAAAAAGATATTTCAAATCGAGAATGGTTGTCTAACATTTATCATTCAATGAAAACATCACCACGTTCTGAGCTAGAGCAGTCACCAGGGAATCAAACTTCCCGAAGTACTACCCGAACCATCGATAATATCTATCAAAGACCAAAAATCTCGGAATCTCAAAGAAATTTGGTGGTTTCTTTGAAGTCATAAAATCCTTTAACTTATAAAGATAAAATAATATTCCTTTTTTCAAACACCACATTTCCTATGAATTTCACTTCCCAATTCAAGATATCTTACATTAATATCATGGATAAAAGTAGTTGATTTCTATGTAGACCCCAACCTGTTCAAAGATGATATAAATGTTTCTCCTAAATCTGTGAGTAAATGAGGATGTCATCTAGAAATACTACTAAAATGTTATATAGATAATCATGGAAAATCCTATTCATAAAATCCATGAAAACTAAAGGTTCATTTGTTAGACCAAAGGGCATAATAAAGTAAACATAATGATTTTACCTATACTGAAAGGTGATTTTTGGAATGTATGATTCATTTATTCACAAAAAATGGTAACCATGTCAATGTTCTATCATTGAAAACCACTTCTATAATTTCAAATTTTCTATTAGATCCTCAATCCATGGAATCAAACAAATATTTTTCTCCATTACTCAATTGAAATTCTGATAATTCATTCATTAGATATGATAACCATCATCCTTCTTAGGAAAATAAACCGACACCAACCATGTTTACATTATCAGGAATATAAATCCATTCTCAAGATGGTCATCAAATAGGTACTTTAGCTCTTTAATTTATTAATGATACTTTTGGTACGATGGAATAGAAACAAGGAGAGTATGTGACATTAATTCAATGTAAAACATGACCCCTCCAATTAGTTTGAAATAAGATAATTTAGAAGGAAACACGCTGAGAAATTAAAAAACAACTTGTGGTAGATCACTAACCGTTTCTTCCATCACTATATCAAAATAAATAACTAATATTACATTCCATAACTATGGATAAGAATGTATTTTTCTACAAGACATTGGGTCCCATTCTCATTTAATGATAAGAGACACAACCCTTGGTGTAGTAATGTAGACCCGTTGAAGATAAAATTAAATCTGGGACTAAATGGAAATTATCTAATCCATTAAAAATATTATGTCATTTGGTTTCATATTGAGGATCACAAAATTAAAACCCATCTTAGAATCAAATAGAAAAAAGACACAAGAAGGACTACAGATACCATTCTCTCTCTTTGTACCAAGTAGAGTTTTAATATCCATTGAAAAATATTAATTCTCTACATAATGATTTAAATGATTATGAATATGGGTTGAGTTAAATGAATGAGATGCACAAGTATAAAATAGATTAGTTATTAATAATGAACCTATTGAAATGATACCTCTCACAGGTGCAAGACTTCTACATTCTTCCTCTGGAGACTCTTCTACTATGTGAAGTACCTTCATAATGGATTCCTATAGTTATAACCCTATAATATGTAAAGAATCTAATTTACCCTTAGTTTTAGGATGATCATAATATCACGGTCTACTATGTAGATTTTATAAGAAATGTTAGATCCTCTTTAAGGTTCGTAAACAGACGTAGAAGATACATTTATTGGTCACCTCAGTGAAAACCATCTTAAAATGTTTTTGATTTCCACACTAATAGAAAATAAATGGAATTCCTCCTTGAACTATAAGATGTATTGAATAACCCTTATGTCTACAAATAATAAGGTAATAGTTACACATATGCTTTACCATAATGGAATTGAATCTACCAATAGGAGAAAATGGAAGTCTAGTCATCCCTGGTATTTCAAAAAAGTGCATTTCAATAATCATTTCCACATGTATCCCATCAACATTAGTGGGAATATTCTTTATGGAAACTGTAAAAAAATATCATACCAATGTCCCAAGTTAGAGCATCGTGCCTTAACCTCTCTTTAGATACAATCTCAGGTGAAAACAATTATAGATTAGTAATGTGATTCGAATACTCAGTTAGGGTTTTGTTAGCCTGATTTGTCTGAAAAAACATCCCATCCATGGCAAACACCACAAACATTGGATAAATATAGATAGTTAAAAGAACCTTGAATTATTTCTACTCGAATCCATCATAATTCATTTCTATCACCATCACGTCCCAGCATCTCATGCTTAGTCATTCTATAATGATGTTGGAACACCTCAACTTGATCTTATCTAATGTCTGCAAGAACGCCCATAGACATTCTCTCTGGCCCTACCATTCTTTATAATGATCAGGATCAACTGATACTTTGAAATAATGGTGTATTATTATTGGAATGACCCAATGTTTTATTAATGGAAATTTCTCATGATCTAATTAAATGTATTAATATATAATCTTGTTATATAACATATGAAATTATTTGGTTTTATGATTTTAGATTTTTTTTAAATACTGTTTAGAATTGTGACCATTGCTAATAAAGCTGTTGAATAGTGATAAGATGATTATTATAAATAGAGGGCCTTTCAAATACAATTTATACCTAAAACGGAAGTAATGTCATCATCCAGTATAAATTCCTTATATAAAGCTCGTTCTTCAATGCTCGGAAAGGAGGTGGTCTCATTGGGATTCACTCTTGATGAATCCGAAACCATGTTTGAAAATGTTATGCTCAGACGGAACCACCTATGAGAGAATGGTAAGTTAATAGAGATTACCACCCGAGTGATGTCATCTGAGACACCCAAAGAGTCTGTCACCATCACAATTCATACACTTTGGTCATATGCAGGTGTTATTAGGGGTTATGTAACAAGACAATAACCATATTATTGTGTGTATTATTTTTCTATATAATAAAGAAAATTCATTCCTTTGATTATTGTTACTTTGTAAATATTTTTTAAAATCACAGATACCATTTTTAGTTAATATTAAAATAAGGAATAAATTTTGATAAATTAATTTATTTTTGAATTAAATATTATTTTAATAAAATATTATTATTAGTAAATTACTTATTAATTAAAAATGGTTGTATAATTTTTATGAATACAATTGTAATATTTATTAAGGATTGAATGTTGTTTTTGTCAAAACCCACAATTTTTTGGATAAATGTCAGATTTTAATTTTAAAAGTTAAAATTAGCATATTTAGAAAATTATTTAGGAATAATTTTTATTATTTTAGGATTCAGGATTCCGAAATTAACCAATGATGAATTTTTCATAACTTTTTGAGATAGCTGAATTTTTTGCTAAAAATTAAATACCATTTAATTATATATTGTGTTTTATGACATCATAATGGCCATATAGTGATGTAATTAAATAATTTTACCATTATTTGCAGCCAAAATATGTTTTACCATTAAGATAATGTGATTTTATTTTTGTTTGATTTATTTTACAAAGCATTAGGGGACCCTTGATGACTTATAAAACATTTTAGCTTTTTAAATTGATTTAGTTGAGAGTGTGACTCAACTTCACATTGAAACCATATTATTTTAAGAGGTTTGTCCACTGGCCATATAAAATATTTCATTACAATCCCATTTGGAAAAATAACATCTTCAAAAACCATGGTCTGGTTTGTGGTATGGATTAGTTTAACATGTGGTGACCAAAACCTAAATAATTAAGAATTCCTTCCCTTTTACTACATAAACCCACACAAGATCCAACTTCATCTTCACTATAATCATTTTTATATCATCCATAATCATCCCTCTTATATATAGAATCCTTACAAGGTTCCCCATGATCCCAATAATCCTCTCTCAAGCCTCCCATAAGCATTTGGGATCACATTTCCATGTAATGGATTCCTATCATTCTTATTTTAATTAATGTTTCATTATGTTGTAATACCCTTTTATTTTCAACTATAAATGCTGGCGTATGATTTCAAAGACCCTAATATTGACCTTATTTTGTTTTAATATTGGGAGACCCCTTTTCTATTTCATTAATGCCTTTCATGTACACCCTTTACCATGCCGAAATCTCGTAATGAATTTATCTCTCCCCATTTACATGCAAGAAATTGATTTGTATTATAAATCCAAATTCAATTACATATGATCGGATATTTAACTATTTGACTGCATTAGTGTCCATTTAATTTACATATTATGTGACACACATTCTCTCTCATAAACCTTATTTATGATGATTAATGTCATGCTATTATGTAGCTGAAATTGCACCTCTATTTTCAAATCTGAAATCATTATGTCGTGAATAGTCATCTCATCTACCTATCAAGGGTATTTACCATTATGCAAATTTACTTACTGATGGAATTGATTCATGTAATAATTTTACAATACGTTACCACGGAATAAATTATGATGTTTAATGAATCAGTGCTGTATGATCTTGTGGCACACTTATGCATGAAATGAAATGTTTAAGAACGGTGTTCCCTGATAGCACTCTAATGCATTGGTTAAGATTAGTATCATGATACATCAAGTGAAATGAGGATATAATCATTCTAGTTAACATGCAAAGGGTATTTAATCATGAAAATTCATGTGAAATGTTGGTTTACTCATTCTCCTTGTTCAATGAGCCTTGGCTCATGCTAATTCCATGTTAAGTGTTGTGGCCATATTTCCATGTTATGATAATCATGCAATATCATTTCTTTATCTTCATGTTTTTATGATTAATTTATATTACTATAGCATAAAAGGTATTGTAATATTCATGTTATACCTTGTTTACTCCCTTACTGGGCTTTATAGCTCACCCTTTTCTTATGCAAGTCCTCAGGTTACCCCATGTAATGCTATGTATGAGGGACTATAGTGGTAATGTGAAGGAATTTTCAATAAGATGATTCATTTAATGTTTTAAGTTGTTATTTAATTTTACTAATCCCTAAGGACAATATACCTCTCGGTCATATATGTTGTATTAAGTGAATATTTTTTGTATTAAATCAGGTTTAAGTGTGAAATAAAATGTAGGTTTGTTATAGTTGATATCAGAGGATAGGTTTACTGATTTTTTGGATTACAATCAGAAAAACCTATTGATATCCTTATGGATAAGAGTGCATATAATAAAAACATCCCTAAATTTTTTGGAGTATTGTTTAAGTGATAAATCGTGCAAATACATCCATGTCTGGATACGAGCAGGTAGAGGCACCTCTAGCACATATGTACATTGGAGTAAAAACTATGACAAGAAGTATCGGCCATTACCCAGGGTATCCTTGTCCACGAAAATGGTCCTTGATGCTCTCTTGGTCATGACACTCCTGGGGATATGCTTTAGTAAATTCAAAATCTTAGTATGAACCATTTTTATTGGAAAAACTGAACCTAAGAATAAATGTTGGGATGTAGATCATGGATAACCTAGATTAATGCCTATAAATTCATAAGATAATGAAATAAAATTAATTTATATTTAATCCATTTTTTCCATTTTCTACCCATTATGTGTTATCGATAACTTAGCATTTTTTCCTACCAATAGCAGTTAATAGGAGGAATTAGGCTAACTACCAATGCGAAGACTAATGTGATGACTATTCTAACGAGATGTCCAATGTTATGGGAGTGGAAATCACAAACATTGTCACGATACTCTCTATTAACTATAGATATTAATAGAAACATTGTTCAAGATGAACGTTCAACCACCCATAAGAATGAACAAGTCACTATCAAGAGCTTCATGAGACAAAGGCCACCAACTTTTAATGAATCATCTGATCCCTCAATCAGAAAAAAATTGATCATCTCCATTGAAATGATCTTCCCCACAATTCAATGTTCTGAAAAGAGAAGGTTATTCATGTTTCTTATTTAATAGTGGTGAAACCGATCAATAACAGAAATTGATAAAAAATACGAAGATCGAGGAGGTGATCGAGGTGTTCTTATGGAAGGATTTTCATAGGATATTTTTTTATAAATATTATTTGTGCACCCACTGACTAAAGAAGGGATGGGACTTACTTTACCTCATAAAAAAAGATGATGAATACATCAATGAATATGAGGATAACTTCCAAAGTCTTGAAAGATATGACTCCATCTATTTCGTTACCCCTGAATGCAAGGTTGATCACTTCTTTGTTGGGATGAAACCTAGTATGAGAAATGACATGGTGATCTATGAAATTGACAACTATGATGAAATTTTCTGATGTTCCCTCACGGTCGAAATGGAGATCGAAGAACATTAGGGGTTTCATGGAGATAATAACAGTAAGGTGGAATTCAGTTATGGTACCCCGATGGATAAATCCAATGGTGCTAAAAAAATCTAGCACCCCACTTGCAAAAGGAGTGGAAAGAAGCACCCCATAAATTGCTTGAAGGGGATGAGGAAATGCTTTAGGTGTAGAATTTAAGGGCACCTAACTATTAACTTCAAACAAAAAAACCTACGGCTGCCACAGATTAGAGGAATGATCCATTCAATCCTCAACTTGATGTTCATTTCTTCATCTGCGAATAATTGGGGTACCTTTCAAAGCAGTTCCTTATGCCAAGGGTTTTTGGAGGCATCCAAAAATATCCCAGGTAACGAGGGTGATCTTTTTCCATAACTACTGCAGATGTTATCCCTAACATAGAAGTGCTGATAGGAAAACTAGTTATTTAATTAATAATAGATAAAGTACATTTTTATTCTAGTTGTACACATTCTTTTATATCCTGAATGATTAGAAGAACAATCCAAATACCACCACAAATCATGGGTGTGAAGATCTCTATGAGTATGGAGAATATGGAAATCATTGGATCTAATGAAAATAACTCCTCCACTATCATAATCGGTGGATTGAACATCCCCACGAACCTCATCATACCCCCTATGGTGGGATTGTATTCAATTCTCAGCATGTATTAGCTTTCCTTAAATAGAGCCAACATAAATTATTATGAGAAGGAAACAACTCTCTATATGGAGATTCGACCCATGATTCAATACAAGTTCAAGGATGAAGTTTAATACACTTTTTCACCATCATCTCAAACATGGATATTATTGCACCATGAGAACACGTATCTAGATAAAATGATTGAGTCTAAAGAGTAAAACATCCTTGAAGAAATGCATATTGTGATGGAATTTGCTGAAGTGTTTCACAAGGAATTTCCCGGTCTTCCACCAAGAAGATTTGTTGAATTCTCAATATACCTTATACTATGGGAATTTCTAATATCCAATACTCCATAATGAATGGCTGTTGGGGAGCATGAGGAGTTGAAAAAATAATTATAGTTGAATCTAGATAAAGGGTTTATACAGACAAGTGCTTCACTATGGGGTGAACCAGTCCTATTTATCCAGATGAATGATGGGTCAATGAGAATTTTCATCGATTATCTTGATCATAGAAATTTCACATGTAAGAACACATATCTTCTTCCATGAATTAGATACTTTTTCTATCAGCTGCACAGAGTACAATACTTCTCCGAGGTAAATTTATGTCTGGAAATTATCCTCTAAGTGTGATAAAGGAAGATATCCCCAATACTACTTTTCATAAAAGGTACAGGCACATTGAATTCATAGTAATTTCTTTTCACTCACAAATTATCTAGTAATCTTCATGGATATGATGAATAGAGTCTTAAGAGATTTACTTGAAAAGGTTGTTGTAGTCTTATCAGATGATATTTTAATATACTCCAAAAATAAGGAGGATCATGAGGAGCATCCAAGAACTATACTACAGACCTTTTGAAAGGAGAACTCTTTGAATTGTACATCATGTGTGAGTTTTGGTTGAATGAGGTCTCATTATTGGATCACATCCTCACAAGAAATGGGATATCTATGGATCCCTCCAAGACAAATAAAATTTAGGGATGGTTGAGGCCAACATCGGTAAACAATATTTATAGGTTATTGGGGTTAGCTGGATATTATCGCCGATTTTTGAGAAATATCTCAAGATTTTTCACCCTCATGCCAAGCTAACTCATAATGGAGTAATGTTTTCTCGGTGTGAAGAATGCGAAAAGAGCTTCAAAGAGTTAAAAAGGAGGCTTATCACTGCGCTTGTTCTCAAACATCCCACAAGTGGGGAACTTTTTTTGGTATTTAGTTATTCTTCAAAGAAGGTCCGGGGATGTTTGTTGATGTAGAATGAAAATGTGATATCCTATACAACAAGGTTACTGAAAATAAATGACCAAAACTATCCCACACATTATATGGAGTTGGCAGCTCTGATCATTACATTGAAAATTAGGTTGCATCATCTATATGTGATGAATTGTGATATATATAAATATATTGATCACAAAAGCCTCAATTATATATTCACACTAAAATAGCATAATATGAGCCAATGAAGATTGATAGAACTCATCAAGGATTATGATTCCACAATCCACTACCATCCTGGAAAAGCAAACAAGGTGGAATATGCTCTAAGTAGAAAGGATCCTGCATTTTTATCAATGATGAGAATTTTAAAGGATCTAATATTCTTAGATTTTTAGTGGATGGAAATGGGAATAATTTTTAGAGTAATATCTTTAATCATTTATCATCTGATTGATCAACAATACCCCATAGAAAAAATAAAGGATTCTTAAAGAAAGGTTGTGTAAATTCTGAAAAATGAGGAAGCTATCATAAACTGGATATCCTTGGAGATCATGGTTGATAGGTAAGTAATTGTGATATTTTGGTCACACTTATCTGTAAGATCCGGTCTAGTGATTAAGAAGTATCTTCTGAGTGACTCACATAACTCGAAATTCACTACTCTACTAGGGAACACAAAGATGTATCGAGATCTTCGAGAAGACTTTTTGTGGGACAATATGAATGTAGAGAATACAAAATATACATTAATATGACTGGAATGTCATCAAGTGAAGTCTAGGAGGAAAATGTTTATGGGGATGATGCAACCACTACCCATACCGACATGGAAGTGGGACAACATTACAATGGACATTTTCACTTCCTATTTATGGACACCAAGAGTAAACAATGCTATATGGTTAATTGTGGATTGTCTTATGTTGACAACTCACATTATCATGATTCTAGAGGACTTCTCATTGGATCAAGTTGCACATATTTACATTAAAAAATTATTAATTATTCATGGAGTACCACTATATGTTGTATCTGATCATGATCCTAGATTCACCTCAAAGATCTTGAAAAGTCACTAGCATGCTCTATGAATTGAATAGAACATTAGTATGACCTATCTTCCTCAAACTGATGGCAAATCTGAGAAAACAATTCATACACTAGAAGATATGTTAAGATCATGTTCTATGGACTTCAAAGGAGGATGGGACCTACACCTTCCACTTGTTCAATACAATAAAAATAATAGTTTACACTTGAACATTAAATGGAACCATATGAATCTCTTTGTGGGTAAAGGTGATGAACACTTACATGTTGGGATGATTTTGGTGAGAATAATCTATTAGGACTTGAAATGGCTAAGGAAATGGTGGAGCTGGAGAAAACCATTCAATAGCATATCAAGGTTTCCCAATGTCAAAATAAGAGTTATGCAGATAACTGTCAATGTTACCTTGAGTTCAAAGTTATGAACATGGTATTTATACACATATCTCTGTGGAATAAGGTCATAAGATATGGAATGAAAGGTAAGTTATTTCATAGGTACATCATCCCATTCGAGATTCTTGATCGTGTCGGGGTAGTAGCATATCGAATAGCACGTCCACCCACCATATCCAATGTACATGATGTCTTTCATGTATCCCTCATTATCAAGTACATACCAAACTCATCACATGTACTCTCTTAAGAGGTAGTATAGTTAGAGGATGGACTTTCTTATGAGGAGTAACAAGAGGAGATCTTATATCGTAGAGAAAAAGTCCCATGAATTAAGACAATGCCACTTATCAAGGAGTTGTGGAGAGACCACAAGTTTGTATAAGTGATGTTGGAATCATAGGAAGTGATGAAGTTCTATTTTCTCAAATCTATTTTTGTGTCGGAAAAGGATATTTTGAGGGAGAAATTTCTTAGGGTGGGGAAAGATTATAACAACCATAAATTTTATTAATGGAAAGACCTCTTGATCAAATTAAATGTATTATTAGGTAAGATGGTTATATAATGTATGAATATCATTGGCATTATGATTTGGATTTTTTTAGTATAACGTTACAAATTATGTTCATTGCTAATATAGCCGTTGAACGTGATCACATGGTTTTGATAAATATAAGGTTTTAACAAATCCAATTTACAAAAACAATGGAAGTGATGACCTTATACAGTAGACTTTACCTATACAAATCCCATTTTTCATAGCTCAGAATGGAGGTTACATCATTGGGATTTTTTCTTGACCAAGGACAAGTGAAGCTTTGATATGTTAAGCTGGAATGTAATCGCCTACAAGAGAAGTGGATGTAGATATAGATTACCACCTGAGTGATGTTATCCAAACCACCCCATGAATCTTCCTCCATCGCATAACATACTCTTCAGTCATATGTGGGTGTCATAAGGGGTAATATAAAAATTCTTTATCAGTCTGATTATGTGCATTATTTGTGTATATAACAATGAATATACATTCATTTTAATTTTGTTACTTTGTAATTAGTTTTCAAAATCACAAATAGTATTTTTAGTTAATATTCGACTAAGGATTCTATTTTGAAAAATAAATTCATTATTTAATTAATTAATATTTTATTAAAATATTATTATTGGTAAATTAATTTTTAATTATAAACATTCATATAATTTTTATGAATACAATGGTAATTTTTATTATGGTTTGAATGATGTTATTTTTTTGAGAATTGTTTTTTGATAAATGTTGGTTTTTATTTTAAAGGTGAAAGTTTTCCTAATTAGATAATTATTTTCATAAAAATAGTATTATTTTTCAAATAAGGATTTCAATATTCTCCAATGTAAATTTTTCATAATTTTCAGGGACAATAAAATTTTATTTGTAAAAATTAAATACTATTTATTTATATAATTAATTTTTTGACATCATAATGACCTAATAGTGATGTAATAAAATACTCTAAACATTAGGCTCACCAAATATATATTTTAATATTAAAATAATATTATTTTAGTTTTGTTTTATTAATTTTACAATGAATTAGTGGACACTTTAAGACTTACAAAACATTTTATCTTTTTAAATTGATTTCCTTGAGATAATGACTCACCTCAACAGAATAAACCCTATTATTTTATGAAGTTTTACCACTTGACTTATAAAATATTGTTTTACACTCCCCTTCGGAAAAAATCATGTGAAAAAACACATGGGTTGGTTTTTGGTTTTGGATTAGATTAATGTGTGTTGACCAAAACCAAAATAATAATGAATCCCCTCTCCTTTCCTATATATACCCACCGACGCTCCCATGTCATCATCTCTAATATTTTTTAGATTTCATAAATCAACTTCCATCATCTCTTTAGAAACCTTATAAAGCACCCCATGATACTAATAAGCCTCTATCAATCCTTTCCCAATCCTTTGGGATCATAATTCCTTGTAAAGGATTCCTACCATTCTTATTTTTATTCAAGTTTCATTCTGCTATACTACCCTTTTATTTTCAATTATAAATGTTGTGGTAAGATTTGGAACCTCCCTAATACTGACAAATTTATGATTGAATGATGAGATACCCATTTTATCTCTCATTAATGATTCCCATGTACACCCGTTTCCATGACGAAATCCTGTAAGAAATTTCTCTCTCCTCATTTACATTTAAGAATTTATTTTGTATTATGAATAAAAATTACATTAAATATGTTAGGACATGTATCTATATGATTCCCTTACTGTTAATTTCATGTATATATGATGGGACAAAATTTTCATTCTCCTCAACCTTTTTTATCATGTCTTATGTCACGCTGTTATGCTGCCAAAATTGGAACACCATTTTTGAAGCAAAAATCATTGTGTATTGAATACCAGACACATTTATCTATAAAGAGTATTCACTATTATTCACATTTACTTATTGATGGATTAGTTTTATATATTAATTCCACATTTCATGATAGTTGGTTAAATTATAATTTTTAATGAATCTTTGTTGTTGAATCTTCTAGCACACTTATGCATGAAATGAAATGTTTAAGAAGGGTGCTTCCTGATAGAGCTACAAATCATTGAGTAATGATTAGTATCATGATAATTCAAGTTCAATTGGGATTTACTCATTATAAATCTTGTGAAATGTGGATTTACTCATGCTAATTAATTTTCAATGAGAGTTTACATATTCTCCATGTTCACTGAGCCTTGGATCAAGCTAATTCCATGTAAGGTGTTGATACCACATTTCCATGTTATGATAATCATGATATATATTTAAATTATGTTCATGTTTCTATTTTTCTCCATCTATACTCCTATGTTGTATCAATTGGTATCTTGACTTTATACATCCATAGTCTTTCAATTGCAGTGTTTATGTAATAATTCTTGTTAAGTGAATAATAAAAAGAAGGGTTGTTATAATTGTGAATGATGTTTATCAATCACTTTCTCAGATCATCCACATGAGTATCCATAGCTTGAGCCTGAATGGGGGCTAGAGGTAGGGCCTATGCATGGATAGTACGCACAATCACGACAACTAGATTATACTCTATAATATGATTCTCTTATTGAGGTTCAATTAAAAAATCTTCCTATATCTAATTTGCATGACTTATCAGAAACATGATTCTAAAAAACATAAATAGGTAACAATTATGAAATTAGATTAACACAAAAACTGATCAACATGGGAAATTAATCCCTACACATGGAATAACTTGATTTGGATTCCACTCTATCCAAATACAATAAGTTAATATACTAGAACTAATCTACATGATGCCTCTAAATAACCACCCATGGTGACTTAAGGTTAAATTTGGTGGGAGCTAGTCAGGAACTCAATCAATACCACCAACTAAGTCCCACCAAGATTTAATAACTGCATACTCACTTTAAGACAAAATATCTACCTGGACCTATGATACCACATTGTCACGAATCATACCAGGTACTCTAGTAACATGATAACCAAGATAGTCCAGACATAGCCATAAGGGTGTTACTGATTTTCACAGGTTTTCGACTTTCACTTAGTATCATAAAACAAGCATGTGGGAATTAATTTTTCACAAAATATAGTTGAAGAAAGACATGTAACCCAATATGAATAAAAAAGAGTCTCCTCTAGGCATAATTTAATATAAGTCAATAATTAATTAAATCCAAATTTTCATCATCCAACATACCAAAATAGTGGAAAACAACATAATTCAATAAGGACACTACTCACTAAGTCCACAGTTCTTCAGATGGATCCACCTCCAAGAGATCCTTTCCCTATGCCTGATCCTAATAAGAGATAATCTAAAAAAACGTAAGGGTATAATTAGGGTGTGAGCTAAAAATAAAAGTAGGGAATCACCAAATATTCCATAATTAGTTATAATAATAGATTGAAAAAATGGATTTCAATTTAAAAAAATGGTTTACAATTTTAAAGAATATTTAAAAAACATGATTTATAGTTCAAATGATGGAAAATAGTTTATGAATTTTTCTTACAAGTGATGTAATATTTCTAAAACAATTTCATAAGTATATCATTTTATATAAAAATTATTTAATTTCAGATGGTATGGACTTTAGTTTAATAACATGGCCATATTTTTATATCTCAAATATAAAATAATCAAGAAACATGGCCATATTCTAAATAAGTTTGAATGTTAAATGTTTTAGGATTCATCACTATCAAAGTGATCATGGAAATATTTTTATAAAAAATTCGTTTGGACACATGAAAAGGATACTATTCATCATCTTATCAGGGATATGACCTGCAGAATTTACTTTTCAGAACGTTCTATAAGCATTAAGTGTGTGAAAATAACTCAAAAAGTACCTAAGGCTTGTATTTTCAATTAAAAAATCAGTGATGGGAATTTTATTTTTAGAATGATTAAAACTCAATTAAATCGCAATAACCAATTTCAACTTCCAATTTTCCATTTAGAACAAATATAAAATTTAATCAATAATAAGGATATTTAATATGATAAACAACCAGGCTTATATCAACACTTTTAAGAAATTTTCATAAGATTAAAATCAATTCAAATCTAGTTCCATTAACCTCACAATCCATTTGCATAATTAAATTCTACAAATTAATTTATATAGCATCAATCAAATATAAATATTAAATTAAAAAATTGAAATCAACCAATTTCCATAAACACTCACTAATTCAATGGAATTGGGGATTTCTTAATTTTCATACAGAAACCATTTCAAATCATCCAATTAACTATAATTCAGGTTTTTAAAATCAATTGAATGAATCTAAGGTAAATTGAATTTAAATCATCCATTGAAACAAATTCATGAAATTCATGGTTATATGATTTTCCGAAATAGAAAATAATCACTTACCTTTTTCCCAAAAAATTCAACCCCGACAATGGAACCCTTCAATGAGAATGATTGTGTAGAAGACCATGAAACTGAAACTAGAACTGAGATCCACTGTAAATGATCACAAATCCATTAATTTCAAGTGAATACGTTGAAATCCAAAAGGTTTAGGAAGGGATAAAGATGATGAATCAGGGAGGAAGCGTACCCTAGAATCACACCACAATTTCTATAATGATCTAATGACATATGAAAGTATTTACAAAGTTTGAAGTGCTCTAAGATCTCCAATGGAATTTTTTTAAGGGAGATGAATTTGGAGATGATCCAAAAGATATGGATACGTCGTTATGCATATTTAAAAACATCTTTTAGAGTATTATATGACTAGTAATACCAGTAAACATCACAAAATAGTTTAGTTTCATAACCGTTGAAAACGTATCTCTTAAAATGAAGAACCATTAATTAAATTACTATTTACATGTATTCTAGGATTAAAAATTGTATCATTTAATGCTATGAATCTTCTCAAAACTCAAACATGGTGACAATTAAATGGAATGTAACATAGTTACATGGTGTCTAACTCTACTAAATCCTCAAAAAACAACCTATTAAAGCTCAGAGTAAAATTAATCTTTAATGTCACCAATATAGGTACCCTCCCAATTTTTAATCAAACTTATACGACCGATGAAATGGAAAATCCATGAAATGATTAAGGAAAAAACTATAAGATAGGTAACTGGATGTTGCAAATTACTAAATTTTGGACATCCCCTTTCTAGTTGTCTCATTTTAACATAAATAGATATAAAATCTCTAAATTTTATCCACAAGAAACAATTATGTATAATATTTATAATCCAACTAAGAAAATTATTTTATTGGTTCATTTTTCCTTTTTCATAAAAAATGTTTTTCCCAGATTAAATGTTGTTGTGAATACAAGTTCAAATATACCAATACAAATTTGTACATTTATTTCATGATATAGATGATTTTTTTTTCTAATAGGTAATATAATAAGAAGTAACTCAATATAATACAGAATAATGAAGCCCATGTTGGACGGGTCCTTTTCCTAAGTAGTAAGAACATATCATGAAAGATTATGATAAGATTATAGTCATTGATGACAATCCAACATCTTATGGAGAAGTAATTATATTTATTCAAAATGTTAAATGGATTATATTTAAGAATGATGAGATATAAATTATGTGTCACAAAAATCTTTTGAAATTTTTTTATTTACCCATAGATTCTATACCTATAAGGTCTATATGGGTATTTAAGAAGAAGTACGACACATATGTTAGAGTATTTACCTTTAGAGAATGGTTGGTGGATTTTCCCCCTGAAATTTAGTGGAATTTAATATCAAAAAAACATATCACTAGTTGATATACATAAAACTATAAGGATTGATCACAAACCAATCATAGTTACACCTAACCCAAGAACCAAATATAGATATTGGTTAGTAATTCATGCATCCATATGCGTGAATCAATAACATAACTGCAAAAAATTATAAATTATAACTCAAAAGAAAACATAACAAAGTCATTAAATAAATATTTATCTATACATTGACAGTATGAATCCTTCCATACATATACAAATAAATTTTATTACATTTGAATTCTCAATATAAGATAGTGTCTATAAACAATGAATCAAAATAACATCTTAGCATCTCCGTGTGACATAACAAATCACTCCCACCACATCAGCACCAACCTCATAAACACAGAAAACATAGGAAACCACCACCTCTAAGATGTAACCTTCCTAGTATCTATCAACATAATGTATAAATAATTCAATTGGTTGTATGAAGGATGTGTTAGCAATGGTCCTAGTTTGACTCCACCATGTGTTTTAAGAGAATAATTTTCTCGAAAAAAATCCAAGAATGTCATTTTTATTGTAAATAATATAATGATATACATTTAAAATTTTAGAGGAATAAAATTACATAACATGTTTTAGGATATGACTAATTATAATTGTAATTACATTTAAATAATTCTTTATAAAACTTCCATAGAAAATATATAAGTCAACAAAAGCCAAGGAACCCTAGGATCTGTACACTATCAGATAACTAAAATAAAAATATATGATTGGTGAACATGATGAAAAGAAATAATCAACTTGGCCTAGTGTTATGGTGTAGTCAATATGATGAAAGAACAAAGATATCATCCATGTATTTTAATATAATTTTTTATTTTGGAATCCTCCAAGCCTAGGATAGGCCTTTTTACCCCAACAATTACAATCCTAGTTTTTCAACTTATTCATCTTGATTCCCATGGGTTAACCCCAATTTCAATATTCTAAAATAATAATTAAAAAATAATTCCCCACATCGATTTAATTTAAATTATTAATTTAATCAAACACATTGATGGAAAAAATTTATATCATAAGTTTAAATTATTCTAAACTGTACTTTAAACACCTAGTCCTAAAGGGAAAAATTATAAATAAACATTCCACCTATAAAAACCTTATAAATTTTATAAATTTTTGTAAACATGTAAAAATAATATTTTTTTAATAAGAAAGAAAAATAGTTTATTCAAAAAAAAGATACATCATGAAAACACCTACCTAAAATATATATAATCACAATCCAAAAACATATCTCCACTAAGATAGGGGTTGAAGAATCCCACTCATACAATAAAAGGCCCTTTTTTCATAAGATCCTCAATACAAATTCAAGAAATAGAAACTATAGGACAATATAGATGTAGTGAATAAAAGAACCCCACATTACATAAACAGATAATACATCAAAATTTATGTATAATCCACTGAACATATAGTAAATCCATAGTAGGACTATATAGGTATAGTGTATTTAGAAACTGGGAAACACAAACAAATAGTTCAAAAAATATGTACACTGTTAGTCACTTATTTCATCATTACTATAATTATTATTTAATTATCTTACTTAATACCCATCTTCCTGACATGGAAAAAATAAAAACATGAATGGTTGAGCTGAAATTCATAGTAAGGGTAAATAAGGGAAATATCAATTGTATCATAATCAAAAGATATAAGAACATAACATTTGAATGTCGTACCTGTATATGAAATTTCATGATATCATGTCATGGGATAAATGATCATATGAATTAACTGAAATAATCCCAAAAGACATAAAACAAGACATGAAGTATTGTGTCAAACACATAAGCATACAAAATCATTTAATATTAGTCAAGGATCATTTAAAAGACCTTCATAAAGGATAGAGTCCATTACTGAACTAGGTTTACTTTCCATTCTAGCCAAGTATTACGAAACTGGATTAACATGCCATTATAGTCATTTCATTCGCATAGGAAATGAATCATTATCCAATGCATTGGATAGAGATATAAGACCCACCCATATCATAATGAAATAATTCTTATCTATTCCATAGTATCATAAATCATTCATTATTTCACATCCCTGGAATAAAATGGGTTTCTTAAACATCTTTCAATAATAACACAATCAATGTAAAACTAATGGATTTCATAAATAAAATTTAATAAAAAATACAATAAAATCATAATATTAATAGTAATGGAAACATAAAGCTATTTAAATAATGTAATCATAGATGGATCATAATTTTGATATAACACATGAAATTAATTCTTGAGGAATATATCATTTCTTCTTCAAATACGTTTTCATTTCTCAAAACACCACATAATTTTAAAATAAAAAAATTTCATTGAAAAAATGTTTTAAAAACATTTAAGGGAAGCTTCATGGAAATAAGGCATCTTGAATCCTTTAGAATCCATTCTTTTAGTATTATTTAAAACATATTCTTCTCATATTTTTTTGGAAAATCCAAAAAGTACATCCTATAGAAAATGAAACAGGATTCCTTTTATACAATTTAATAAAAATACATCAATGGGTAAAATTGACTTTAAATAAATATAGAAGACTATAAATATTATTTTATATTTACTAAACATGTACATGGATGATAAATATACCATTTTAAATAATTATGTATAAAAATATATGATAATAGGGAGAGTGTGAAATTGTCACATACCATAGGTATGATATCGTTTGTATGTATCTGAACCTTCTCTTCCTCGACATGCTACCAATAAATCTCATTTTTGAGAATAAAAGTTGTTCTCTTAAGACAAACAGAACATATAAAATGTAAATAGTGAAGTCAAGAATGACAAATGCCAAGGGATGTCTGAGAAAGAATGTTCAAATTGAACTGAAGAGGTTAGGGAGTATGTACCATTTTTTAATTGAGGTGAGGGGAAGTTTTTTAAACACCATTATTAATAATTTATAATAAATTAAAACCCTTCCAAAAAACCTCCATAATAAAAAAAAATCATACATGAGATTTAATAGGTATTTAATATCATCGACCAAGAAATTTAGGACAAGTATTTTGACAATTTAAACATTATATATTAATTAACGATAATTTATTAAATTTAATTTTTAACTAGGGTAACAAATAATTAAATATGAAATGGTTGAACTATTTACTTATTTTATAAAAAATATATCATTAATAAATTTAAAATAATATTTTATATCATATAATAATTATTATATTTTTTTAAAAAAATATAATGATTTTTAAATAATTTAATAAAACATTATTTTAATAAAAAATCAATACCATCAATTTTGACACAACTGAAATCATTGATTTTTAAAAATATTTATATAATTAGAGATCATAATATCAAATATTTTATTATATTCCAAAAAGATAAAGGTCTACTAGAAAATTTATTAGACATGCTAAATAGCCCAAATTATATTTACTTTAATATTTATAATAACAGTTAATTGATATTTATCTTAATAAAATAATTAATAAAATAGTTTTGTGTAATAATATAATAAGATTAATTGTTGAATGAAAATTAAAAATTGAATACTATGAGGATGGAAAATATAATCAATTTATGAATAATAATTTTAGTTGAATTTACCTTTTTGGAAAATAATATATTTATAATGTTATACTAATTATATTTTGAAGTTGAAAACATTAACATATGTTTAAATAAAATAATATATGTGTCATAGTCTCTTATATATAAATCTAAATGGTCCATAATTCGAACCATGGTTTAATATGGCCAATATATACTTGACCAATAATATATGGTCAATTTTTTGGATATTTTAATGGGTATTGTTATATTAAAAAAAACTATATAATTAATTTTTCATCAAAAAAATAATTTCAGCATCAATAATGTATAAGATATTAAGGTAATTATTTATTTCCTAATTATTAAAAACAAATAACCATGATAATGTAAAATTATTGTTTTCATATGTGTATTTATAATCAAAATTATATTAGTATATCCTTTAATTAATTTTTTTTTAGTATTTTAAATTTTTGTGAGATATATTTAACCAATCATAAAATAAAATAAATTAAATGTCTTTATCTCATCCATGTTGATTAAAATGGATACCATTTTGAAACAATGTTTATTTATGTATAAAAAATCATCTGAATATATGGATACAATTTTTAGGGTAAATTTTTAATAGTATTGTTACATTTAATTACCTGGTTAACCCTTTTACAGTATTAATAATCGATACAGAAGTTACTATTCTTAATTCCCAAAAATAAAGTAAACATATTTACAAAATTTGGACCTACGAATTCCAAATAGGGAGTTCATTTTTCAAAATAAATAATAAAGAAGTGGTAGTAAATAATTTAAAATTAATATCAATGTTTGAAACAGAGAACAAGTTTGAAGTTCATAAAAATTGAAAAATATTTATATGTTTTTAATCTGTATTCAATATAAAATTAATGAAAATGACATAAATTGTAATGAATGATAATAATATATTCTATTTATACCTTAAAACCATTCAATATTATAATTTAAACATATGTATTATTTGGAAAAAAAGTGTGCTTGACATAAAATTTATTGTATTTTTATTATTCATCAAAAGATGACTGTTATTAGAAAAATAACCTAAATTCATCCAAAGTAATTTTTTATCAACGGATTCAAAAGAAAATGTTTATGTTTTCATATAAAAATTATTTATGTGTTAAAATATTAATTTAAATGGAGTTCACCATTGAAAGGAAGAAAAATGACTCTTTTAAAAAATATAATTTTTTATATATCAAATAAGATTTATACAGACACTATGACTAAAATATCCATTGGATGAATATCAAAAATATTTTATTATGTAAATAATAGATATATATCATTAATTTCATTACAAATAGTAATTAACTCAAAAATACAAATAAATAATTAATTTATATGTTTTATAAATAATTGGTAGCCAATGAATAAACAATAAATTTTCATAAGTTAGTTATAAATATTCTTGGTAACCTTAAAACAATTCTATAATTGTAATTTAATACTAAGGGCATCTTGAGGTTTCTTTAAACTCATGTTTGCGTGATATGTAAACTACTGATGAATTAAAAATGTTTAAGAATATTTCATAAAAACATCAAGTTGTAACATTATACCCCCCCTAAAACTAAATTTCAACCTCGAAATTAGTCACATGGTAACAAACAGATAAGGTTAACTATTCCTCATCATATCCTCAAGTTTCCACATAGCTTCATAAAATTAGTGGTTCTTCTTTAAATCATTAACCAACAGAGTGGTATTGTTTCCGAGATCTCAATCACCATGATCCATAAACTCCATCCCTTGTTCATTATTAGAAAGTTCATTCTCACACGGTATGAATTATATTTTTATTATGTGTGAAGGATAAAATATTTTCTTTAATAGGAGATATACATGGAGTAGATCGTGAACTTGAGAGCAATTTAGTGAAATCACCAATCAGAAAGGCACCCTCCCATCATGATATATAATTTTCAATGTCTGATATACCTACGGATTATCTTAACCTTATTTCCAAATATAATTACTCTTTTCTTGGTAAATATTTATAGAAACACCTTACAACCATCTTTATACTCTTTTTTTCAGTTTTCGACATAGCATTTCTGTTGAATATGATATGCTCTTATGTGTTGTTGAATTGATATGACATTCCCTGTAATATCATCAACAATGTCAGGTCCTAAAAGCTTTCATTCCTCATCATCATCCCAACAAGTTGTATTAAAGATCATCTTTCTATAGGGGGACTCATAATGAGCCATCTGAATACTGGAGTGAAATCAATTTTTGTAAGAAAATTATAACAATGGTATATGTTTATCCCAACAACATTTTACATCCATAGAGAAAGATCTTGACATGTCTTAAAGAGTTTGAATTGACCTTTCAGACAAACCTTTAGTCTGAGGATGATAATAAGTAATGATACTTAACTCTATATCCCAATCCTACAAAATACTTCACCATTACAATGAGGTAAACCTTAGATCATAATCTGATATAATAAAATTTGGTACACTAGGAAATCGTACAACTTCATTTACTTTTTTCATGTCTTGCTGATGAAGTGAAAAATCATTTCTAATAGAAATCCAGTGTACCAACATTATAAGGGGATCAATTATAACCAAGATAGCATTATTGCCTTTGGATGTTATGGGATGTTCGATGAGAAAGTCCTTAGTGATATTCTCCCATTTCCATTCCATTATGGGTAATAGAAATAACATATCCTTAGACTTTGGTCTCTCAGTTTTAACATTCTAACAAACCAATAATATAGAGACATATTCAACAATATCCCTTTTCATGCCATCCCACAAAAAATACTATTTTAGTTAACTATACATCATTATGCATTTATGGAAAAAATAGAATAAGGAACTATGCTCCTCATCCAATAGCTCCTTCATTTATTATTATATGGGAGGAATACAAACCTGATTCCTATACTTTATTATTCCATCATAATCAAGGATCAATTCAGGAAAATTTCTCACCTTATTTTGTACATATATATCTTTCTTCTGTTTATCAATAATCTTCAGTTCTATAGATTATTGATCATTCATTTGATTAAAATATTATTCCTACCATTATATTAAAATTTCATGATATATCCTTTGAAAAACCATATATATTGGATCTTTTGTGATCCTCATCCCAATTAGGCTAGCATGGTCTTGTCGACTCAAAGAATCTACCCCATTGTTCTCTTTTAGAGGGTGGTAATGTGTTGGGTAGTCGTGATTTTCAATCCACTCCTACCCCCTTCATTGGTTAATATTCATCTCTTTTTGTGTGATATTATACTTTATAAATTGATGATTAGTATAAATATAACAGCTTTCAAGGTAAAGATAATGCCTCCATATCCTTAAAGAAATGACTACCACAACATACTCAAAATAATAATTTGGGTAATTTTTCTCATGTATACACAACTAATGTAAGGCATAAGCAATCAACATAGAATTTTTCAAGAGAACACACCCCATCCCCATCTTGGATGCATCACTTCAGATCACAGAACTTTCTCTACTATAAGGTGGTGTGAGAATAGATGCACAGGCTACCCTTCTTTTTAAAAGTTTTATATTCTCTTTAAATTTTTCTTCCATATGAAATTAATATCATTCCAGGTCAACTTTGTGAGTTGATTAGATAATTGTGAATTTTTTTCACAGAACATCAATAATATAAAACTAAACCAAGAAATCATCAAATATCAGTGACCATTTTTGGTCTTGGAAAACATTTATCATCTTAGGTTTTTTATGGATCTACATATATCCTATCTTTTGAGATTATTTGAGCACAAAATAAAACCTTTTGAAGCCAAAATTCAAAAAATGTAATTTTTTATGGATTCTTCATTCTCAAGGACTGAAGTTCAATTATCAAGTAGTATAAATTTTCATACATTCTCTTCAAATAGACAAGAATATCATCTATAAAAAATACCACAAATAGATCAATATAGTCTCAAAAGACTCTATTCATTCGATCCATTATCATAGTGTGGGAATTTGAATGATTGAAATGAATCACAATAAATTCATAATGTCTATACCTTGTATAGAATTTAATATTTTGTATATCATCCTTTGTTACCCGAAATTTATTATATCTCTAGTGATGATCAATTATGGAAAGGTATTATGCTCCGGTTGTTGGCCGAACAAGTTACCAATTTGGGGATGGGTATATTGGTTCTTGATAGTGATCATGTCGACTTCTCAACAATCAATGAAAAGACTCATTGATCCATCTTTGTTCTAAAAAAATAGAATGGGTTCTATCTAAGCTGATTCACTAGGGTGTGTGAATCCCTTATCAAGATTCTCTTAGAGTTGCTTCTTCAGTTCCTATAACTCAATTGGGTCCATTCTAAATTTTTTATTTGAAATTGGCATAGAACCCTAATTATTTCTATTAAATACACACCTATAAAATATTGTGGAAGGCCTTGAAATTAAATTGGAATGAAATCGTAAAACTCCAATATAATTGGTTTACATGGAATCGTCAGTTTCCCCACAAACACATGAGATAAATAACCATCATTTATCAGAATGAAGACCCACATGATGGAAGCAATAGCTATTGGATGGTTATATTCATTACATCAATAGATGATTATAGATTGATCTAGTATATGAAATGTGACATCCCTTCTATGGAAATTGATATGAGATCAGTACAGGGAAATCATATCTGTGTTATGAATCACATAAAATTTTATTATAGAAAGGGTCACATGATTTTCAGGAAGTACCTTCGCACAAACATCAACTAGACAAGAATTATAAACATCTGATGTGACTATTGTGACATTAAGATTTCTCACAACTAAAAAAATATCAAATTATTGAGGTAATATAGTGATACCTTTAGAAGATATTTTATATATAAATGAGTAGGTGGATTCATAATCAAATAAAGAATTTTATTATCTACATTGGATTATAAATGTACCTTTCACCATTACATTATCATACTTCACATAACTAATAGTAATTGCATTTGAATTTCATTTTTCTTTGTCCTTATGAGTTTTTGACATAGAATATCATAAATAAATGTTGGGTTAGGTCATCAATTGGAATAATTCCCCCATTTCATTTTACTTGTAGCATTGAAGTGTTTGAGGATCATTCTACGAATCATTTTCTATATTTGCATCATTAGAAATCATTTTTCCATCACATCATCATTCAACTACCCTTTTTGAAAATTTCTTACATGTTTCATTCAACACGTTGAGAGTAATGGAAAACTCATAATCTTTTTAGTGCAGCCTTTTTATTTTGCTTTGAATTCCATTCGCCTCTTATTATCAATTCCATATGACTGATGTGTAACTCCAATATTTATCTGAACTATGAGAGAATAAAAAATTATTTACTTGTTTCTCTTAATGTCCCTTTGGGAAAATTCCCTTCAGAGAATTGGTTTTGAGCCACTAACAATTGATGAATTTTACTCTCAGGTTGGATAATTATTTCAGAAGCATACATCAGAAGTCTTGAAAACCCTACATTATAGGTACCAACAGATTCATCACCTTTTTCCTTATGATCAAGGAACTCAATATCAATATTTATTCAAAGAGTATGGGGAAATATTTATTGAAAAATATGTTATTGAACTCATCCCATTATATGGACTCAATTTCAACTCTTTGCCTCATATTCTTGATAAGATTCCACCAATGATTAGATTCACCTTAAAAATGATAGATTTCTAAGACGAAATTATCATGTTTCAAAAATTGTAGAACTGAAAATAGATTTTCAAATGTATTACTCCAATGTTTATAAACTAAAGGAGTAGAAGTCCTGCTAAAAGAAGGTGGATGTTTCCTCATAATGCACAGAAAAAAATGTTTCTCTATTTTTTTTTCATTTCAATGTTATGAATGTTTCATATATTGAAAATGATGGGTGACCAATGCTTCATTATTTTTCATTCCATAAACCATAACATTTGGTTTCTCTAGGGGAAAATATTTTTATTTCCCTTCACATTGAACATTATCGTGGTTCCTTCAGGTTCTATACATTGACTAAAATCGAGAAGCATAGTGTGAGAAACATTAATCACAATAGGGAGACCCTAAAATCAAGTATAAACTTTCAATTTAAGAAAAAATTATATTTTATCCATGGATATTCATGGTAATTTCTAAAACACTAGGATTATAACCTATACAGAGATATATCTAATGATTTATTACTAATGATTTTTCATCCTAATTTCCAAAGTATCACTATACATTTCCTATAATACTAACTATAATGACCCATACATTACATTCATCAGCATTTAATCAATATTGACATATAGTCATTAAAAAATATAATAATTCTATGAAACTACTATATAGGTATAGTTTCATTATAAAATAGGGAATATAAACAACTGGTTCATTAAACATCTATATTGTCTCTCTCTTATTTCTTCATAACTATACTCTTTTTTTACATATTATACTTAATACACTTCTTCATGACCCGGAGAAAATAAAATTATGAAAGGGTAAATTAAAATGATCATTAAAGGTAAAAAAGGTTAATATCAATCATATCATAGTCATAAGATATAACAACATGACCTTTGAAAGTATTATCTTAAAAATGAATGATCATGATATAATGTCAAGGTATAAAATTCTAAAACAATTAATGGCCATAATCCAAAAAGTCTTAAGATAAGACAATAAGATTTCTATAAATCACATACGAAAATAAAATAAATTTACATTATTCTAGGCTGATTTAAAAATCCACCATAACAGAAAATTTCCAATACTGAACAATAGTTACATTATGTTCTATCCATGTATTACCGAAAGATATTTATAGGTTGTTTAAGTCATGTCTATCTCATGAGATATAAATCATCCCCCAATGCATTGGAGGGAGATATAGGTCCAACCCATCTAATAATGAAAGAATTCTTATGTGTGACATAGAAACATAATTCATTAATCATTTCATAACCCATGGAATAAAATGGGTTTCTAAAACATCATATTATCCTAAAAAAATCCATGTAAAATAGATAGATTTCAAAAATAGCATTCCATCATAAAAACAGTAAAATCATAGTATTAATATGATTAGAAAAATAAACCAATTTAAATAATGTCATCAAAGAGGGAAAATAATATTTATATAACACATGAAATTATTTTTTCGCAAAAATATTCTTTCATCATTAAATATGTTTTCATTTACCAAAGTTCCATTCAATTTTAAAAGAATAAAATTTCATTGAAAATTACATTGAAAAATTGCAAGGTAAGCTTCATTGAAATAAGGAGTCATGAAACCATAAAAACCCATTAATTTTTATACTTTAAAAAACATTATTCTTGTAATTTTACCATAAAAGTTAATATTTACATCATAAAAAATGGAAAAATATTCCTTTCACACAATTTATTAAAAACTCTAAAATGTGTAAACTTGACTTTTAAAAATTATAGAAAAATATATATAATGTTACATATTTATGAAACACTAATGGATGATAAATACAACCCAATATATATGTACATATAAACCATATTGACTAATAATTAGATTGCGAAATTTTCCCATACTGTATGTTGGATATCCATTGTATGTATTTGAACCTCCTTTTCTACGGCATGATTCCACTAAATCACTTCATAGAGCAGAAGAGTTGGGATATGATAATAAACTACAATGTAAATAAGAAATTTGATAAGGAAAATAGGCATTAGAATGCTAGAATTGGTTTCACAATGTTAAGTGAAGAGGTGATGGAGGAGGAAACCTTTTATAATCGAAGTGAGGGTCATTTTTGGAAACTCCATAAATAATAATTTATAATAAAGTTAACATCTATATAAAAATTCAAAAAAATGTCTCAATTTGAGATATGAGATAAGATAGCATTGAAATATACTAAAAAATAAATTTTGGCAAAGTATTTCGGACAATTTAAACACTATCATTTTAATAAACACTTAGTTATTCTATTTTATTTCTAACTAGGGTAACAAATATTTCAATATTTAAAAGGTGAAATATATAACTATTTTATGTAAAACAGAACATATATAAATATATTATATCATTAGATACCATTTCATAATTATTAAATATTTTTACAAAATGTTTAATGGATTTTATATAATTTAATAAAACATTATTTCAATAAACAATGAATAATATAAATTTTGACACTATTAAATTCATTGATTTTTTGAAATTTTAATCTAACAAGATAACATAACATGAACTATTTTATTATATTTTTAGTAGGTAAAGGTAATATACAAAATTCAATAGACTTTTTAATCAGTCTAAATAATTTTTAAACAAGTTACATTAATATCATTTATTTGATATACCTCGTGATAAAACTAATAATACAAAATATTTTTGTAAATAATTTTTAAGCATATATGATGAATTAAATATAAAAATAAAATTCTACAAAAAGATATAAATCTACTATAATTCAGAAGTATGAATTTAGTATAATTTATCTTCAATAAAATCCAATGATTAAAATGTTATACTTATTAAATTATGAAAGTGACGACATTAACATCACATTAAATAAAATAATATATGTGTCATAATCCTTTCTATAAGGCTCAAAATGGACCATAACTTGACCCTTATATAATTATGGTCCACATATCCTCAATCAATAATATTTGTTCTATATTTGGGATATTTTATTGGGTATTATTATTTTAATTAAACGTATATTATTGACTATTCATCAATTAAATAATTTCTGAATCATTAATTTATGATATATTAATGTAATTATTTATTCTTGGATAATTACATATAAATTAAAATTATGAAGGAAAAAAATTTATATTTAAAATGAGTATTTATAATCAAAATTTTATTTTATATTATCTCATTTTGAAAATGATTAATTAATAAAATCTGGGTGGGACATATTTAACTTTTTCTTAAATAAAATAAATTAAATATCCTAATCTCTTCCAAGTGGATTCAAATGGATACCATTTCAACCAAAAGATAATTTAAACAAAAAAACAGATCCCTTAATATTTAGACAAGAGTTATGGTTATTTTATAATAGTATTATCACTATTAATAACATGGCTTACCCTTTTACTATATTAATAAACAGTACTGAACATACTATTCATAATACCCAAAAATAAAATAAATCTATTTACATCATACGGACCAACTAATTCCAAATATAGATTTTATTTTTCAAAATTCCAACCAAAAAAGTTTTATTAATTAATTAAAATTTAATCACATTTTCAAAAAGTGAGAAGTTGTTTTAAAGGCTAAAACGTTGTAAAATATTGAATTGTTTTTACAGATGAATACAATGTTAAATTTATTCGAATGACATAAATTATATTTAATGATAAAAATATATTCTATTTATAGTTTAAAACCATTAAATATTATAATTTGACTATATAAATTAATCAAATGAAAATGGTTTTTTCACATAAAATTTTGTATATTTTTACTACTTATCAAAATAAGAATGTTATCAGAAAAATATAATATATTAATCTAAAGAAAATTTTTATTTCCCACTTTAAAAGAAAAATATTCCATTTTCATATAAAAATTATTAATGTGTCAGAATCATAATTTAATAGTTTTTCGCCATTCAGTGGTGTAAAATTATATTTGTTTTAAAAAAATATTGGTTTTTATACATCGAATAATGTTTCTTTGCACCATCTAACTGAAAAGTCAATTAGATAAATATATTTTTTTCATTCTCTATATAACATATATATATATATCGATAAAATCATTACAAATAGTATATCACTTAAAAATTATAATATTTAATTGATTAATATTTTTCATAAAAAATTAGAGCAAATGAATTCAGAATTCATTATCAAATGTTAGTTATATTTATTCACGATAACCTAAAAGAATTGATATAATGGATATTTTATACCATATGCATATCAAAATTCATTTAAACTATTGATTTCATACGATGTATGAAACTAAAGAATTAAAATTATAAGAAAACATATTTCATAAAACATCAAGGTGTTAGAGTTAATGATGGAAACAAATAATGATTGTGGGTAACCCAGAATGAAGTTGGAACACACTTACAAATATATTTCCTGAATAAACATTTGTTGAATAAAAATTTAGATCTGACTATTGTGGGTAATAAGTTAGGATCAACATATGAGGATTTTAGACATTTTGAGTACAAAATGAGATAATATTTATGAAAGTAAAAAACAAATAAAAAAAATATGGTAAAATATAATTTTTAATGAACATGGGAAGTCCATAAAATTCCTAATACAATGTTATTACTCTATAGTTGGAAATAGATAATCTTAACTGGACTCACATAATTTGTCTATACGGTTTGAAAAATAGTGTGGATACTATATACTAACCATTGTAGATATCACTTACCCATTACATTGGATATGTGAACTATTTTCATTAAATAGATGATAAACTTGACCCCTAATTAAAATCGTACATTTCAAGGAGTTTCAGTTAAAAAAATCAGGTAAAATGCAATATAATTATAAAAAACAATTATTATATATATACAACAATATGATTCCATGGATGTGAAAATAATCATCCCATGCAACTTTTTAACTATATAATGATGGATCAATGATGGTTGATCCCTAAAGATATGATCCAATTTCTCCAAAATAATGGATTTTATCTCTCATATACCATATGAATAAAAATCATTTTTCAAAAAATCAAAAATAATAAAATATATTTCCCACACCATACAATATCTCAGGAGTGGACAATTTGAACTACTTTCTTAATCAACAATGCATCTTTTTCAAAATCTAGTTCTTCCCAAATCATAACATAGGAGGGGTTTTTATAGTCCCTCATTAACATAGATTAATGAGTGAAATTATTTATTGATGTTATCGTATGAGGTGAAGAAAACTAATATTCCATTATCCAAATCCTTGTACTGATCAAAATGGTTCCAACATATCTTAGGGGAATGCAACCCCTAATTATTTCTCCATTTTTCGAACTGAGGTATTACCCTTATGAAAATCTGTCAACTAACCTAAAAATATAAAGGAAAATTCCAAGTATAGATATATAATTTATGGAATCTATGATCCATTACCAATAACCTCTAGATCACGTGAATCATACCCATTGTATCATATTAATTTTGTGAAACCAAACCGAGATTCTCTCCCAAATATGTCCAATAGAGCAGAAAATTACCTATAGAACTATAAAAATACAAAAAATGTTCCATATAAGTGATATAATATTAAATCTTATAATATGAAAATTCAAGTAGTTCCAGGTTAGTATCCCTAGTGAATCTAAAATCTATGATGTTTTCATAGAAAATATCTTCAAAATATGGTTCACAAACACTATCTAGACATTTATTTATAAATGATATCTTTCAATAAAACATTCATGGGATCATATAACCTTTTGGTGAGCATTCCAAAATTGGGATGTGAATTACAGGTATATGATAAATTATAGAAGACGGAACTCCTTGAATCAAAATGATATTTTATATGTATTTTTCCAATGTTTTAACAACCTAGTGTTATCCTTGAATTGAATAAAGTTAGTTTATATGATCAATTAATTTATCACTTCACACATGGAAAAATAAACCAATGAAGAATGAGGTATAAAACCATAATACATATTTAGTTATTTCAAGACTCATACATGGGGTATTGCAACTCACTCACCCGATATTCATATTTTATCATTGAAGCACATTATTCTATCTCAGGGTTTTTCATCCATCGTCCCACTGGTGGGTCTCCAAAACATCTTATTCATCTCCAGTTTAGAATTCTTCATATTATATAGGAATTTTCTTCACATCTATGCTTGTTATTGTGGGTTCCTTTTTCTCTCATAGAAACATAGAATTGGGCCCCATGTTCCCTATTTATTCCATTATGATATCATTCTTAATATTTGGAGTGGTCCTATTTTCCACTCTTTCATAAATAATCTACTATCTTGCACTGACACATGTTTCCCCATCTTGGTTGGGTTAGTTGGTCTCTTCTAGTTGGGTTGGGATTGTGGAAATAGGATTAGTGGTGCTGATGGATTCTTCGTGATGTGGTTTCACCCCTTATTCGACCTTCATCATTTTGATTCAACTATTGAGGTCAATTATACCATTTTGGTTCTTCGTAGATTTTTTCTTTGACCACAAACCTCATTAATTTTGTTATCTTGATGAAATTATAAAGGTGTTTGATGGATATTTCAGTTCTGGTTTATACATTTCTAATATGATGATTTAATTTGGTATTTCTCCCTTAACATCGATGGTTGTTCTGAATCTTGTGGTTCATTGCCTAGTAGAGCATCACCTCTCTTTTATTTGGTCGTCCAACTCCAAAATTTGATCTAGGATCCCGTTTGTTCTCTCCAAGACTAGTGAGAATTATGCTATTGATCTTTGTGTTGTTTATGGATTCTACTGTTTGTGATGTGGTTGGTGTTTGAGGATGTGCGACATGAAATACAATGTCCATGCAGACCCTGGTTTGGTGTTTTTAGGCTTCATAGGCATTTCAATAATTCGAGATCATTTCCTACTAATGGTGTTTCTTTATTGATGGGGTTTATATATGGTGGGTTTCTTATTCTCTATGGTGATTTTGGTTTATGGTGGATGTTTTTTAGTATGTTTATGTTTTGGAATAGTTATGCAGTTTACCATTTCTTGGGTCATTTAAATCGGTTGAAATCAATTGTTTTTTTATGTTGACTATTGCATAGGGTTTGTTTTTTGGGGATTCACACACTCAATGATGATGATGATGATACTAGGTGTTGATTTTTAAATAATTTTTTAATTTTAATATGCTGTTGAACTAATAATTTTTTCTACTAATTTTTAATTTTTTATGGTGTATGTAATTTTGGTATGGTGGAAGTTAGTGTATGTAATTTTTGTATGGTTGATGTTGTGAGGTTCACACAGAACCATAAATGTATGATTTATTCATAAAATGAATAAAATCTAATTTTGAGGAAGGCTCATTCTTGGAAACCAATATCAATGATTCCTATCATTCTTTATATATTTGGTATCAAGGCTCACAACCCTAAAAAATTTAGGATAATCTATCATCATAACATTCCTCGTGGGAAAATGAACCAAATATTATTCAATTTACAATATCAAAACAATGGGGGTAGAATTGGAATTTAAAAATAATAACTAAAAGATAGTGATGAAAATAAGAAATTGAGAAAATGTAAAAAAAGGTCAATGTATGTGAAATAGAATTAATATTATTACTTAAAATTCATACAAAATTAATAATAGGTGAATCAAAATATAATTTAAGAGAGAGAGTTAATTAAAAAAAATACAAGATTAAATAATTGAGAGAATTAAAAATAAATATATTTAAATATTGAAATATATTTAAATGAATGAATTCATAATTTCATTAATGAAGGCATATAACTTTTAATGTATCTTTAGAAATAGCTCAATTATATGCACCCCGTGTCACCAACATCAATTGATATAGGGTGTATAGACATAAATATTGACTATAAAAGAATATAAGAAACATAAAAATAATAAAAAGAAATGATATTATAAGATGGAATGAATCCTTGAAATTTAATTTTTTATAGATGATTGCTAAAAACCAAATGATAAATAAATACTTTGGTTTCAGTGTCTTACCAAGAAAGTGAATAGTGATCCGAAAAGTATACATTCTTATGAAAAAAATATTTTTTGAAATGATCTTAATTATATATAAATATAGGGAAGTTAAAATTTATTGAATGATAGAGATACTGATAGTGATCATAGGTTTAGAATAAATAAGCATAACGGTGTCTCTCGAAGAAGATTTGGTGAAACAAGGTTTAATTGGATGTCTATTATAGTTTTTTGGGTATCATTATTGTTCAAAAATTTCATTATAGCGTTGTATTCCTCCCATAGGTATTATTTTTTTCTTCCAAGGGTCTACTGGTATGTTTGGAGTTGTAATATGGTCAAAATATATTTTGTGGAAAATAATAAATGCACACTGCAACCCACCATCAAGCCACAAGATGCCAACAACTAGCCAGTCAATGTCACATGATAGCCTCCCAATGCCACTTACTAGTTATTGGTATTAATGTAGGAGTCATGGATCAAGTAGACTAAATTGGGCGGTCAATGTATTCCACTACGTTACCGCTGATATTCATCAAGATTTAGAGTTTTTAACTAAGGACACCGGTTAGATGTTGAAACTATACATTGTAGTCAATGAGGTCCTGTACATAGAGGATCAATGTAATGACAACGACTAGGCAGAGAAAGTCCACTGGGTAGTCAGTGGTAACCAAGAATGTGTGATACTATTTTTTTCTTCTTTATTCATATTTAATCCTTTATTTTTTCAACTAAATACTTATTTTTATACTCAAAAATAAATACTCAAATCTATGTTAATTCATCATATAAACAAATAAATGATGTTCGTGATCATTAAAACTCATATGATTGATTGAGGTACAATAATAGCCCCCTTGTGGAAAATCCCCAACACATGGAATAAACCAATGGAAAATGTAAAAAAGAATTTCAATATTTCCTAATGAAATTTAAATGAGATTATAAAATTAATTTATATACTAATGTGAAAAAATAAATGGGTTTCAAAAGTATTGAACACAAAAAACATCATGAAACATTCTCTTATAAAATGTATTTTGAAATAATAAATAAATCAATACAACCAAAAATTACTTTACCTTTATCAAAATATTGAACCTCAGTTTAACAGAGATTAAAATAATGAGAATTTTAAATTTTAAAAATGAAAATGATAACATATGTTTATATAAAAACATTAAATTTTCACCCATCATGGATTTAAATTTAATATAAATATGAAAAAATAATTAATAGTTAATATTAAGTAATCTATTAATAATAAGAGATAAATAAGATATGAATATTTAGTTAGTGATCATTAACAGTCATTTAGGAGAGAAAAAAGGATTTATACAATTTATAGAAACTAGGAAAGAATTAAATTTTTTAAGATAAAATATAAATGTTTATAAAATATATAAACATTAATGTATATAATTTTTTAACTATTTTCAATTTTTTATAAAAAATAAAACTAGTATACCCAGTATTAAAATAAATTTTTTAAGAATAAAATATATTTTCAATAAGATGAATTTTTTTATAATAAGTGATTTATTATTTTTGAAAAATTATGAATTATTATTTTAATTCCACCATTTAATGATGAATTAAAATATTCAATTTGTTATAATTCAATTAACTTTATGAGATAAAATAAATTATAAAATATATATTAATATTAATAAAAAATTTATAAATAATAATTATGGGTTTTAAAGGATATAATGATTTTCTGGATCTTATTTCATTTGAGTGTGATACTGATGTACTATAAAGCCCAACTACTCGTGCTTAGGGTATTATTATATTGAAAAACATGCCATTAATTTTCATGGTTATAACCTCTATGTTCTTATGAACTAAAACCTAATCCCATTTTTAAATATACAAACATTAATTTTATTATCTAGTATTATTAAACTCATTTTAGTCTATGATATTTAAGGGTAAAGAAGTTTTTATATAGTAATAATTTCAAGAAAATATTTCTGAATATTATAAAATGTATAAATAATTTTAAAATGAAAAAAATATTTTATTATTTAAGGAATAATTGTCTTCATATAACCATATCTAACTCAAATACAAAACAAAATATAAATTAAGAGGCTATGAAGAATATATTATCAAACTGATGATCTCTGCTACTTACCTCAACAAATATATCACTATTTTCGATGTGATAACCCAAAAAGGGGTGTCTAAGGTCAATTTTCATTGAGTTAGAGTGTTTAGTAGGATTAATACAAATTATAACGGATCTAGTGTTTTCACACATAATACAAAAATGATATTTATTTAGCCATAATATAAGATATTGTGTTTTGTGATTTAATTTATTTTGTAAAACCCCCATGGTTATATATTATTCTTACACCAATGAAAGAAAAAAAAATTCTTATTATAACTACTCCCTGAGACTAGGGATCTTTCTATAAAGAGATAACTTCCCCTTGGAATAAATTATCAGTTAATTATATGTGTTTTTTGGATAAACTAAAATGTGATTTTATAATACTTTTAATATCTAATTTTTTAATATATATAAAATGTAATTATTTGTATTAGAATCTAAATTATAATATAGGTAATGACCAATCATGACATCAAATAAGTAGGTGATATGAAAATTTGGGATCATAATCATACCTTAATAAATCATGTTGTCATCCAGTGTAACTATTTCATCCAACACTATCTTACATGATATACTCATTTCATATATATTTCATTTACATGATCTATTATTTTTTCATTAATATTATTTATTGATATTCTATGATTTATTGTAATATTAAATTTATAATTGGATATTTAAAAATGAATAAAAAACATACTTTCTCCAATAAAACTCATTTCAAAATATTTACTCATTAAATTAGAAAATTCATTAACAAGTTATTTTTTAATTGTACCATAAATAGAATCATTGAAATAAATTTGAAACATTTACAAATATTTTCAAATATATTTTAAAAACAATATTTAATACTCCATTTTGATTTTTAAAATCATTTTTTAAAATATATTTTGACATCCCATCATACCATGACTGGTATTCGTTATTTAAACCACCACAAGCATTGGTTAATAGAAACCCATGATTTTAGATATTTGAATCCTCAGAATAGATTGTTTGTTCAATAGAAATATTTTTATATGTAACATCATTCTAGAAGGATATTTTTATATTCATATGAATAACTATCAAAAATAAATGAGTGGCCAACACCAATATGATTAAAATAGAATCAATCATAGTGATGGTGGAAAAGGATTCAGTTTAATAAATTCCACAGAATTGATTATAGGATTTATATTTAGAAATATTTTTTATTATAGATGTTACCTTTCTCAACCAATTAAACACAAAAAACCCATTTAGTACAAATAATGGAATGATCATAATGACTTTCAACAAGTGTCCAAATTTTATTCATAATAAATTTATTTTACTTATATTGCATGGAATGTACCTAATTTCTATATCAATGAAATCATCAATGTTAAAGGGTTCTATGTTTTAACCAATAGAAATATTTTTAACCACATTTGTAAAAGATCTTGTTATATGAGTACAGATATTCGGGTCACTGATGATAGTTTTTAAGGGATGGTCTTTAGATTTCACCCATGAAATGAATAAATGGAAAGATAATAATTCCTACAATAAATAAAATTATTTAGATGTATGTGGATTTATTAAGTTTAACGATTCTATATCATCCTTAATTTAATCAATATGTGGATGTTGTTTAGAAACATTCTCTGCAAATTTGATGGGTTTTGATTCCTATATTGTAATTTTAATTTTATTAAGGATATTGTATGCATTAATTGATTTAAAGTTCTCAATTATAACTCTTTAATCAGATTTAGGGTAAAACATTCATGTGGTATATTTTGTGTTTGCAATATATAATTTATAACTAAACCCTTTAAAAATGATTACATGGGATTTTTTTAAATTTCATAGGAGATATTTTTAAGGAATACTTTTTGATAACATTGTTCAAGATATTAATAGAATTTTTAACTACATCCACCTAAAAATATTAATGGAGTTTAAATTCATTTATGAGATTTCATTCCATATTTTAATTTTTTTATTCCAACCCTCAAAAACCCTTTATATTTTTAGGTTCCTTAATGATGAAGAAAATTATTAAAACCTTATGATGAAAAAATATTCTTCCAAATCATAACTTTCGAACTCTCCCCCATGATAATTTTGAAATGATATGATATTTTATCCTATTATATTTTTTTGTAATATTTCATAAAAAAGTTACATGAATCATTTTTATAATACAGTTCATAATCCCATGTATGTCCTATATAGTCACAGATAATTAAAAATATGTATAATTTACCTCTTCTACCTAGTGAATGGGTTGGACTAATATAATTATGATAAATTAGATAAAATTATTTAAGGAAAGAAATATCAATTTTAGATTTAATTTCATTGTTATGTCTATTTAAATGTTGAGAATGTTCACAAATTATGTTATATTTGAAATGAAATTTTGGAAAATCATGAACTAGGTGAATTCATTTGAGTTTTACAAGTGTGTTTTTTCCAAAATGACCAGGTTTCCTTTTAATAATAAATTAATCTCAATATTTTTCACTTATAAATTTGAAATTTTTACTTGAATTATTTTTAAAATTAGTAATATAAAAAATTTGTTTATAATGGGATAAAAATGAAAATTTTCCATTAGAATCAGTGACTTTTCAAAAAAAAACATTAAATGAGCCTTTACAACCATTATCACATAGTTATCAAATACGTAGAACAATATATTTCAAGACATTAAAAAATAAAATATATTAAAGAAAAGAAGATTCCAATAAAATTATAGTACTTATACAGATGATCGTACCCACTATATTATCAATAAAAGTTATGTAGTCTAAATTATTCTTTTTAATATGATTGAGTATATAATATTGAAAACACATATGTCTTGAATAATTTCAATCTATGCATCATAAATCCCCTTGAATATTTATCATTTAAAATATTTCCTTTAACATTTTCGTCAAATATAATATTATGGTACTAAATATTTTGTTCTACATGTGTTATCAAATATATATTTTTGAATTAATACTTGATTAGAATAATATTTTCCATAATAATTCGAAAATAAATTATCAGAGCAGAGAATAATTTAATTTTACATAGAATAATGAATTATTTTAAAATCACATTCATATGTAAGATTGTTGGTTTTTATTTATCAATTAAAGAATTTATATTTAAACTATGTTTTTATAAAATTTGTTAAATCTTTTGAGATGATATATTGATTTGTGAACCAAAAATAAAAATTTCATTTTATATTTTGTTGAGAATAATGACATTTATTTAATATTTTATAACATAGGAAAAACATAGTGAATGAATTCTTGATATCCATAATTGTTAATTCAATTTTCTCAGAATTAGGATTCCCTTTTTGTTTAAAATATATGCCTACATTTTCTTTAGAATGATTATTTTAAAAAATGAAGATATATCTTTTGTAGATTTTATAAATTTTAGGTATGTTCAAAGAATCATAACTCACAATAATTTATAATCTAATTGTACATGAGTAGAATAATATATGGATGAATTAGTATTGTAAGAACAAGAAGTATAAAATTCATTACATATAATATTTTCATCCATGTGACATTTTGAACTTCTATCAGAAGTGTTGGACGGGGAGAGAGAGTAATAAGTTAATCATTCAATAGAGGCTTTATGTGAATTTCTTATTTTTATTCAATTACATTATGATAATTGGGAAATCTATACACATGTGTCCCTTTTTTTAATTATAAAATTTTACCACATCTTTATTTCATGTATTCTATTTTTTAGCCCGGTGAAATGATTTATTTTATAATTAATTTTTTAAATTTTTTTTCTAAATATTCCTCCTTTAAATAAATTTCAAAAGAGTGAAAATATGTTTATATAAAAGTAGTTTAATTTATTCTTAATTTTATTTACTTATTATTTTTCTAGTCACTTCATGGTGATTTAATAATTTATTAGATATCTAATAAGTTCTCCATCCAAATTTGTTTGAATTCCTTTTTCCTCTTGAATCATCAATACCTTGGGTTCCCATGAATTTTTTAAATACCTAATTATTATTCATCATAACATTTATTAAATCAACATCATAATCAAGATAAATTTTACCATTTATATTTTTTTAAAAATGACTAAAATATATTTAATATATTCATTTGTATATATACTAAAATTTCCAATATATTTTTTATACATATATAATCAATCATCTTTCTTTTTATTAATTAATTCTTTAGTTTACAATTTTAATTTATAAATTCCATAGAAAGTTAAATATGTGAAAACCAAATTATATTAATTTCTTCCTAAACCAGTATGAAGCTAATTCTTGGGTTATCAATAAATTTAAAATGTTATAATTTAATGAATATTATATATATCATTTTAATCTATATTAAATGTTTAAAAAACATAATATTTATCAAAACATGATAAAAAAATTCATTAAATATAAAAAAATCAATTTTAACATAATTGTAGTATTTTATATAAAATAATGGGGACCGACTCATTTGTTTTCATTTAGGAGAACCACATTTTTCAGATATAAAAGTCATTTTTCAAACAACATTACTCAAAAAAATTATTTGTTTAATTTTTTAAAATATATATTAAATAATATAATGGAAATTAATCTCCTATAATTAAAATTGTACGTCAATGTATGATATCATGAGGTGGGGTGGATTTACATGAAAAAAATGATGATGATGTTATGTAATACAGAGATGTATTAAAATGATCAACATACAATAACATTGAAATGTATATTTGAAATTAAAAAAACCAATCATGAAAAAGTAAAGTTGATAATATACCATGATAATTAATGAATGAATTAAATAATATTTATTTATATTATTTAAAAATAATTCATTAAATGAATGAAATATATTTTAAACTAAAAAAATTGGTACATAAATAAAATACAATGAACACTATTTGACAAGAATGGTTGGAAATATCTTAATTATGGGTCCTTAAGTCTTCCACCTCGATATCATGAGGGTTTATGATTAAATATACTTATAATTTTTTTTATAATAAATCATTAAATGAACAAAAAAATTGAATTTAGTGGAAGAAATGAATCTTAAAAAAAGAACATTGTTTTTGTGGGTTTATAGGAACCTGAAGAGAGAGACATTTGTTTTAGAGGTTTACAAAAATCATATAGAGGGTGGGGAAAGGAAACATTATTTTGTGAAATCCCTTTAATGAAAATATCTAAATTATCTATAAGGATAGTGATGATTAAATTGATTGAATTAGAGAGGTAATGTAAGAGATCAAACTATTATATGAAATTACTACAAGGTTATCTTAACATGTGGGAAAGTAGAATAAAAAAATTTGTCAATGCATGTTGTTATTTTCTATTTATTTTTTTAGTTCTCAATTATTCAAAATCATATAATTATGATCCTCCTATAGATGGTTTTTATAGCCTCATATTTTCCATGTTTTGACTAAATCATGTAATGGGGTCATAAAAGATGTTGAAATCCAAAATAAATGCCCACAATCATGTAATGAATCAACTGAATCAACTATATTATCAATTAAAAAAGCTATACCATGGGATTTTGTGAGTATTTCTCGATGATGTGTATCCCATTAGGTGGGAAATAGCATCCACCTTGTTATTGGAGAGCTACCAAATGATATAGATCAATTTTCTCATTCCATCAGTTGGCCATTAACACTCTTCTAGGTAGCAGTGGATTTTATTCTAATGCCACTAGTTGACTGTTAACACTCCATTGGTTATTCTGTGGTAACAAACTACATGTGATCCACTTTTGGTCTTTTCCGTTCACCATTATGCCTTTTTTCAACCCATAGTCAACATTTATTTATGATCAAAAATATATATTGAAATATCATGATATATGATATTCAAATAAATCATGGATGGTTGTGATCCTTAAAACACATAAAATAGAGGGCGTTATAAGCCTATATATCAATTATGGATATATAAATCACCCATAAGAGTTCAACACAACTTTTATAAGACATCCTTATATTTTATAATGTTATCAATACACTAGGAGTAATAATATCAAGATTTCTCATGATGTATAATATTAATGGTGAGGGGTGAAGTAGAATACTAAAAAGAAATAAATATTAAATCTCAACATTAGAGATTAAATTTGACTAATAAAATAAACCCATCATGTATTAAACATTTCTTGAATATTTCATATATTGTACGAGTAGCTTCTTACTGATATAATCAATAACAAAATTCTATTTTACTAGTTAATGGATTTAGTTGAAATCAAAAATAATGAAGGTACTAGATCCATCACAACATACTCGATATTTAAATATTTCTATATAATAATATTTCTAAATTAATTATATTTGGAATAAACCATTAATCTATCAAAAAATAACAGTGATTCTAATATTTAAGATCATACAAGACCACGTAGTGCTAAATGTCAGGGACCATGTACTTTTTCTCAAGTATTTAGATATTTGAGAACCATATTACACCACTCAATCACAGGCTAAATCAGATAACCAAATAAAATAACTAATTCATTAACATAAATTACCCAACTTTTATATCATTGAGTTGAATTTGAATAGTATAAAAGTTTAATAATTTCTTTAGGTTAAAAGATAAAACCTGAAACTCATATTTCACCCAAATCTGGGTGAGGGAATTAAAAATAAATTCAAGCTAAAATATATACTTCACGAATCACTATTAATATTTCTTAAAACCAAACAAATTTATATCATTACTAAATTAGATATTTCATTCCATGATATTAAAAAATTCATATTATCATGATTATCTTTCATGACCTATTTTAATACAACATGTCCCATTAATTTTACATTTTGCATCAAGAAGCAATACTTTGCAGGTTTAATATAACATTGGGGAACACATATAGTTACCAAAATCATCCTTAAATGATTCTATTACTTTTATTTTGTCTAATAATAGACCTAGATATCATCTATAAATAAAAAAAAATGATTTGAGGTATTAATGAAAAATTTTATTTATAAATACTATATAAACCACCAGATTATTGGATAGACTAAATGGTGAAACTCTTGTATTGAAATTTACTATACATGCTTCTAAAAGATATCTTGGAAATATTATTGTTTTTTTCTCAGGATTATTGATTAAATAACCCTATGTCAACCATTTAGAACCCATTTCCCCTCTAATAGTTCTATGTGGTAATTGTTGTGTTAAAATAGTTTATTATTATTAATGGTAAACCAATTAAACATTCCATAATGAATTTACATGGGGATAGTTCCATTAACATTCATACCGAAAAGAATAAGATTGTAGCATGAAAATATATAAAGTGGAATAGAGAAATTGGAAACTAAATCTTGTAGTTTTATGTGAAATTATTCCAATTCTATGGCATCCATATGAAAAGATGGTAACAATATCACTTGTGTTTTGGGATTCTAATCAATCAAAAAATCGACATTCTACTTTAGGTATAAATTAGAGACATCATCAAAAAATGCAACAGGGAACTTCTTAATTTCGGTAATAATCCCACTCAGTAATTTCTCTTACTATTCATCAATAATATGAGATGATATATGACATAATATTCTTTCAAAGTTGTTAGTGGGGGTCCCACCTGGCATACCAGTGGGTCCCATTTTCTATAAGACACATAATATATCTCACCATGGGATGTGAATGACACCCAATGATGAAAATAGTCAATTGAGTTGATGGTAGTCATCCCATAGATATTTATAATAATGAAACTGATATCCATTTCATATACAAAATATCCCCCAATAACACCACATCTAATACATAGATGATACAGAATGTTCATCAAGGGCCTTATTCCTTCATCATCCATGTAGGTATCCACATATCTATAAATATGTATTCTGTCAAAATCTAGATTCATAAAATCCATCATATATGTAGATATTAATGAATTATATTAACCACTATCAAATAAAGAAGTTATTATAAAGGAAGAAATAATGATGAAACCTCTCAATGTCATTAGTCCAGTGTTATATTCTACAAGATCATCTTCTATTTTATGAAAATGTCATAACTATGAACGAATGTATGAATTAACAATATCATGGGGAGTTTTATTCAATTAAATAAACATATGTGATGAACTAATTTTACCTCTATGACCATTAGATTAGGGTCCCACTAATATTGAGGATTCAAAGTTCACAATAAATCATCTACAAGTAAAATAGACTACAATACCTCAATGAAATGATTTTTAATTACAAAACCAATATAGATTGACCAATGTTCCATATGTGGGATAATAAAATAGCTATTTATTGGTACAAGTATATTGCATGACCTACCATGCAGCACTAATATTAGAAAATTTTTAAATAGATTGCAGTTACCGATTATAAGGACTGAGAAAGGATCACATAGCCACTTCCACTTCCACTTCCCCTTCAAGGTTCAATGTATTTTATCGTATTTTTACAGAATGCCATATTACTTCCATTAATAATATGAGTTTCATTAAGAATCATTGAAATCAAAAGATTGATATAACTCCCCCGTCATGGATATATCCAGGACATCTGCATTATATTAAATATTTCACAAGATGACATTAGGCCTGATGTCGGGTTGTAATCCCCTTTCAAAATGATGGAAATTTAACTCTTCACAAGAAACTTTCACAAGAGAATTGTGGATAATCTTGACAAACTATATTAAATACTCCTTGACCATTGTTATTAATTGTTTAAGGTGAAAAACATCCAATCCTTATATTTTATGTAGGTAATTTTGTTGATCTAATAATTTAAAATAACCATTATTTCCTTTAATTATAAGATACCAAATAGATTAGTATGAAACATTAACTAACACCATTCTCTATAAATTTTTATATCCTAGAATATCTTATAGAAAATCCTTTTAATATATAGGATATATGGTTCCATGATAGATTATGGTAATGAAACTCTTCAGCCTAGTCCTTATCACCACTCAAACATAGACCTTATTCATTAGCATATGATGGTATAAGGTCCACTATATCACAAATAACTCAAACGATTCCATTTAATTGTTCAATTATATACTAACTCATTTAGGTATTGACTCATAAAATGTTATCATCAATTTACTACAGAGGGTTCACATGAGGACATTAAAGAGGTAAAAAATACATAAAAAACAAAACAAAAAGAATTTAAATAATTTAAATAATTCTATAAAATAAATTTAAATCACAAATAACAATTAATGAAAATTTAATAGTAATAATATAAAAATTTCAAAGAATAAACATAATTGAAATAATAAAATTTATAATATGCATGGTTTGGTTATAGGGGTTTCCAACTCATTCTCCAAACATGAACATCACACTAATTATAGGAATAACCACAAGGATTGGGAACACAGTTTTAAAAATAAATTTTAATTAATCTAAATGGCTTTTTAATTACACCCGTAAGTTTTCACAATTCGGTTCCCTAATTTTCAGCCAATGTAACGTAGTAGTGTTCTATTAAAGTCATCTTAATATATGTTTATTTACTGAAATATTGTTGAAAACCAAATCCAATTGAAAATTCATTCCGAGATACTCAATTAATGAAATATAATGTTGACTCAAGGATATTCATATTCAGTGTTTTCTAGACACAATCATAAAACATAATTCTCAAGTGCCAAATATCAAAAATTGTATCTTCCATAACATTAGAAATATTAGAAATTCTGGAAATGAGATCAAATAATATCATTTCAAAAATATACATTGATAACCCTAACACTATTAACCAATATCGTTTATTTAAAAGGAATACAGGTATTTCCAATCACTCAGATACAGAAACTGTTGTAGGGAATCAATAAAATTTCCTTAAGAATTGTTTCAAACAAAGAAATAAGTAATATAAAATAAGGCCCATCCCAGAACCTGACATGACCCCAGCCTAAATTGGTGATCCATTAATATTTAAAACTAAAAAATAAAACATGTTACCATCTAAAAACACCAAAATTTACAACCCAAAAGTATCAATAATAACTAATATAAACATTATTATCCATACATAGTCAACATTAATTCCAAAATACTTATAATAAATGAATGCTAAGTGTAGTATATTAGTAAATCTAATATTGATAGTATAAACCTAATCCATAATAATCAAAATAATATTTACCCAATATATGTTATGCATGGTATTTCTCTCCAAATTTCACCACCACCATCCTAAACTCAACAAACATGTGTGACTGGCGACTCTGAGAGGTTGCTTTCCATTACATACATTAATCAAAACATGGTATAAATAATTTCATTGGGTATCTATCTGGATTCATAATAACATCATAAATATTATCCAAAAATTTGTTTCATGAGAATCCATTACTAAAAAAATTATGTATGCTAGTATAAAATATAATCGAATGAAAAATATGGTTTTCATATTTTTAATGGGATGAAAATAAAAAACGTTTAATAAAATATTACTAACCCTAGTTTTTATTCCATGTAAATAAATATTTGAAACAAGAAAAATGTTAAATACCAATGGTAGATAAGGTCTAGCAACCATGTAATCATTGTACAATCCTTTGTGAAAACCAATCACTCTATAGAGCATTGTTTTGGCCTAGATGAATGGTGACACATATTTGAGGGAGCCATAACCACATCATATTAATCTCAATATAAAAACGTTTATACTACATAATACATTTATTTGAATTGATTTCCATGATTAGTTATACTATTACTAGTATTCCCAGAAAACCACTTAGGTTCCCACGTGCAGTCCCCATTTCAACGAATTTCTGTTTCATTGTTAATTTTTTTTCAACATATTTTTTTCTATTAAATATACCCTCAACCATAGAATATTGTAATAAAAAACCCATTTCATATGTAAACATTGTTTTGAAATAATTATTAATAACAAAAAACAATAGAGAAAAAACTTATATAATTAAACCATATATTACAAAATCAATGTTTATAAATTATTATCTAAACAAATCATAATAGTCTACAAAAACATAAGGTACATAAAACAAACACAACTAAAATATATGTAATCCCCAAAAAATTGATAAATCATCACCATGTGAGTGTACTAATGATATAAATGAATCAATTAAATACAATAATATCAGAAAGACTTTTATAAAAATTTTATCACATGAATCCCTTTGATTCCATTGATTTTCAAAACATTAGAAACTATGAATGAGAGGATAATAAAAACATGAATGAAGGGTATGGAAACATAATACGATTTTTCATGAAAAAACTATTTTAATTTCCACTTGAATTCTACTAAATGAAAGTGATAATGGAGGACCAATAAGTGAAGGGTATGTAGAGTTTGAGTGTGGTGTTATGGAGGGATTATGAGAGTCAAAACATGATAACATACTATAATAAAGTCACATTTTTTATAATAATGGGAATCACACATAGTTTAGAAACATGATTTTATTGACCTTAATATAGCCATGTCGGTGTAACTAGATGAGCCTTAGTGGATTTGCATAGTTTGGTCACACATTTACGAATTCCATCCAATAAACATTCACACAATAATGTTGATACCAATTCCTCCATTTGTGGTCTAGGTGCATGAGATTAAAATAATTTCATAATCATCATTCTCTATCTAGAATCAACATTTCTAATTTTTATTTTAAATCTAATGAATAATGTATATGAATATAAATAATAAAAAAATACGGGGTTTTGATTCATAAAATAGAACTATGGGTGTGATACGATTATATTAGTCATTACTATATTCTCCGATTACAATATATAAATAATCTGATTCAATGATGAAATCCTCAAAGGAAATTAACACAAGAATGTCTCTATGTCACAATACCCGAGTTTTGTATATCCATATAATTCTATAAATTAATGTAATATCTAAAAATCAATTTATGGAATAATATATATATATATATTATAGTTAGAATCACTATTATAATGAAGCAATCAATGATATTGGATTCATTAAGAATTAAAATAAATAATAGGAATAAAAATTTATTTGAGGATAATTATTATATTTATAATATTATATTTTGATGATAGTATACCCCATTGAAATTAATTTACCAATCAACATACTATAAAGGATTCTATGGGGGATGATATTCACAATTAATGACATAGTAGAGGCATTAAAAATCTTATGCCAGAAAATATTCTGGGATAAATCAAGAAATATCTACATACTATATTCAGATACATATATTGATATTATCTTGATGAAATTAAAAAATTAATGATTCTATGAAATGATATATATCAATTGTGCCTCAAAATAGACATGTGATGCCTATATTTCTATATTATAATGAGGAAGTAAAATCAATTGATGGGTTATCTTATACATCTATTGTTGGGTATATCTTATATGAAATGTGATGTAATCGTCATTATGTTTTATATTCATTGAAAAATATAATAATATACCAATTAAATTTAGTTAGAAAGTAATGAAATTTCATAATAATGATCTAAAACAATTCTGATGTAACTATGGATACATTTTTGATATATAGAGATGATTAAAAAAAATTTGTATCTATTATCAATGATTAAAGTCTCTAAAAAAATAATGATTTGAAATTAATTTTTGTATTTTTGTTGATTAATTAGGTGAGTTGTAATATGTAAATGTTCTATGTAATAAATAATGAATAATTTTACAATATTTATTTTGAAAAATACCTCATAAAATATATCAAAAGAGGGTCTTTTGATTAAGATTATTATTAAGGACAAGAGGTTATTTCTTTCATTTCTAATCCAATTGAACTCTTATGTGACAATAAAAGTTAAATTACATATTTTAAACAAACTCAATGTCATTAGAAATTGATGATTTTTCTCTAGAAACACTTTATCACTTGTTAGTGCATAGCTTTTGGTGATGTATTTACATTAAATGTTATTATATATTATAATTTTATAAATATGAGAATGGGAATGATTTTGGAACAAAATCATGAGAATCTTGTATGATGATATATGTATTAGAGAAATGGATGATTAACTCTATAGAAAGTGTAAAATTTTGGATATTGTTCCTCATAAACAAATCATTGTATTGTGGTATCAGATAGAGTTTGTATCAATAGTTACTTTGTTAAATATTGAATTGTGATCTTCCATTATACTTTTCAGTGTAATATTTAATTATAAAATAATTGAGATAATAATACTCTTAATTATTATGGTCTGGTTATTATCCTTATCCAAGAACCATAAAATAAGTTGGGATTGTCATGTGTTGCTTGTGTGATAGTAATTTTATATATTTATTCATATAAAGTTATCAAATCAATTGCATATGAAAAATTTTGAATAGGATTTGACTCAACATGAATGACACTATATGTACTGTCCCATTTATATATTGTATTTTTCTCTATTGGGGGGCCATTAATACCCCTTTTGATAGGTAAATTCAAGGTACCCATTTTTAGAGAAATTTCATACTTTGGCTTCCATCTAATTTTATTTCAAAATTTGACCTAAGGATATCATTGTTGGACATGTTATCGATTATGGGAGAAACATATCTTCAGATATTATTAGTAATTTTCCACCTATTGGACATGTTTGATATCATAATAATTTCTCAATTGAGACTAATAAGTTTCATGTCCATATCTAGTATATGATATGATTTCATATGATCACTTTATTTATTGAGAAGTTATATATATTAAAGTCAACTTACCTGGGTTTAATATTATCCATTACCCCTACATAAATTCTATTACAAGGACTATATTAACATTATGCAGTGTACTTATTGTGCGTGTGATCCTGTTGGATCTTTTATTACACAAAATATAATTTTGAACTGAATTCATAATATATTCAAATAATATGAAATCATAAAATGAGTCAAAAATAAATTTTTACATTGATGCATTTGTTAATTAAAATATGATAAAAAATTTATTGGATTTAAACGAACAATTATTTAAAAAAAATCATATGATCTTCAATAATTATTATTTAAAAACTATATATATATATGTTCAATATATATATTTAATGTTATTGAATTTCTCTTTTTATATTATATATACTTATAAAAAATTTATCAATGAATATTTTATAACTATTTATATCTTTGAAATATATTTAAAAAAATTAAATGATATCAATTATTAATATGTTGTTGATATTTATTATACTCAGTCAAATGTGAATGGGTGGATTAGATTGTATCAGATGAATAAAATATATTACTAATCCAATATATTGATATTTATTATAATAAATTAAATTTTTTTAATACCTAATTGGAGAGAATATAGAAGGATGGCCAATTATATTGTTATAAAAAAAAAATTTAGTGGAAATTAGAATTCATTATGATACACTCGATCACTATGAAATCGTTTTCCTATACTATCCTTTTATAAAATATAAAAACCATGGATGCAAGGATAACAAAAATTTTCCCCATTTTGATATGTGAAAAAATTTCTATTTTCTAATTGTAAAAATAAGATCAATATTTTTATTGGAAAAATCATGAAGTGAAAATTGTCATTTTATAATTTATTTCGATAATTCATATGGTACTTGTTTTGGAATTATTTCATTAGTTCAAATTTTTATGTGATTACTAGGAAACATGTAGAATTTTTATTTGGTTATTACTTGTACTATTCCTTAATGGAATTCACTTCATGAATATTACTTCATCCATTTCAATCCTAAGGATTTCATCAACAAATTTTTATTGAAAATCCCATGTCTTTAATTTCATATAATCCAACTTCTATCTTATCAAGATGATTCAAAATGAAAACATATTCAAGGAAATTTTATTTTTAACCTTGGTAGAAGCTACATGAATCACATCCACTTCAATTGTAACACTATTATTTTGAATTGGATAATTATTATCATTTTACTTGTATAAAATTCATAAATTTTTATTACATTACCATTGAATGATAATTCAATTAAAGTTGTCCTTTGGTCAACCATTGAAGCCTTCAAGAAATTGATTTATTATTTTTAGATAATAAAAGAAAAATAATATCTTGAAAGAATCAAATAAACTATTTATTATGGGTATTTAATTTATACAAGTTAGTAATGTTAGATTAAAATAAATAATAATATCATCAGATGTTTCAACATATAGTGTGACATCAATACTGTTAAATAAATCTTAATTAATAGATGTATTGGTATCCCTGATAGTAAATAGAACAACATATCTTCCGGAAATTTATTCATCCTCAAGGCCTCTGGTGTATTTATATTTTTGACTATAATTATTTACAAATTAAATTTAAATTTAAATATAATTCAATATATTCTTAAAAATATACCACTGTATAATACAACAATCAGGGATATAATTATATTTGATAAAACATTCTATAATCTCTATACATTATTCAATTGGGAATATATCTTTATAATGTACATGATTATATAAATTAATCATGGTCACTAAGTGAATCATCATGTAAAAAATAATATTAAATAATTGAAGGGGGATATCATTGAAATATGAGATAATACGACACAAATTTCATTTTTAGAAAAATCAGACCAGAATGTTATATGACCATGAGAGATCCTTCCAAAACCCGGATGGCCACTAACTAGTTGTGAAGGTAAATGTGGTTTTTTGGGGGAGTCTATACCCGATGAACCATATTGTGAAATTATACATTAAAAATAAATACTCATAAATAAATATACACATTCTCTAGAGTAACTATAAAATAATAAATAACTAAACCTGAATAAACTAGAATGCTGAAACACATATGTGCATGATGGATTTTCCATTAGATTGATCATATATACCAGTTGAAAACAAGAAAAAAATAAACCCCAAAGTAAAGGTATTTGATGATCCACTAAAATTTCCCAGACTCATAGCATTCTCAACTCTAACTCCCTTATAATATACTCCATCTTGATTATAAAATACCAGGCCTCATCCCAAACTAAATCTACATCAATTGAAAGATAACAAGTTAAACACGAATGATTGAATACCCATGAATGTGGTGAGTATAACATAATAGACAACCACCATCCAAATCCCTAAATAAAACATATTCGTTTCATGTGCCTTAATTATTATCCAAATAAATATTCATGTATAAATAAAAATATATGAAAACATAATGATAATAAATAAAATACTCAACCTATTGTTGGGTTCACCCCATGAATGATAAATAACTAATTAATCCAACATAAGTGTGTATCTTAGTATCTTGTAATGACAATGAAAAATTTAACTATTCAAGATAGTTGAATTAACTTATCCCTCTTTCTAAAAAGGTAATTTATGATCATTAAGAAGATATCCATGATCAGTAATGCTCTTCCAATCATCCTAACACATCCTAATACATTGTATCTATATTTGGATCCTCAAATGAAGAAATTACCAATATATAATTAATATATCAAATTAAATTTAAAAGGGATAATAATTAACAAGACTGTATCTGGGCTCATAAATCTAGATTTATGAAAAAAAACATGCCAGATACACATGGTGATCCACTGACATCGACCAAGGAAAATTCCCCAAAAGCTTCCTCGGCTATAGAAGTATTTAATTAAAAGGTAAAAACTAATAATATTAATATGATGATGTACATTTAAATGAATCGATAAACAATGTTACCCTTGTAAGATCGTTATTTTTCATACGAGGTACTAATAATTTCTATATCAGTTTGAATGTTTAATTATGGTCTAATGGGATTACCCATTTAGTGTAGGAGTGTTTTCTATTGTGCATGAGCCTTATTTGTAACCAAAAACCTAAGATAGTGGGGGGGTGGATGGCTTGGAACACTATTTGTACAAACTTCCTAGTATAGACATAGAGAAGAGGGGTTCTAAAATGTATGGATAAATCATGTTCATTGGGCCGCATGACCATGCAACATTTCTTTAATTTTATTTTGAGGGGTTTTTCAAGGTTTTCACATTGTTAGTCAAACAGTGTGAAAAAACAATGAATTTGACCATATCATACTACTAATCATTCATGGTTGGTGAATTTTTTTCGAAACCTTGTGGTTAAAAGGTAAGACACCTGTTATTTTTTGAAATGTATAATTTTAAATTAATTTAAATTAATTTTAACCTTTTGTTTTGATTTCATCATCCCACATAAGAAAGAGAACATTAGAGAGCCCATTTGGTGGGTTATTTTTGGATTAACAACCAACTCTCCATAAGATCCCTAACACAATCATTTAACTTCTTGTTATATCTATATTAGTGAGTACTAAATGTTTTTTCCACTATTTTTTTCATTTGGATATTTTTGATTCTATATACATTTCCTAACATCTATATAGATGATATAAGAACCTATTAGTTCAAAATCTAATTCACTATTTATTATATTAAGTCATAATAATCAACACCATTGATTCCCTTGAGCCAAAATAATTAGAAAATGACTAATATAAGAGAAAATCCCCACTCTCATTCTCTATAAATACTACTCTGACCACCTCTTCTCCTAAAATCTTCTAAAAATTTAATATTTATTATATTCAACTAGATTCCTCTCCCAAAAAACTACCCCTTTTTTATTTTTCTAACATCAACAATAGACCAATTCTATATTCCTAATTTTTGTTCCTAAGGGGAAAAACCTCTAGAGTTTAATTTATACTTCATTATCTTTTAATTTTATTTATTTTATTATACTCTTCTCACCCCTATAAAAAATAGCATGATAAATATAATATAATATTTATAAGTTATTTTTTTAATGGATTATACATCATAAATCGCCCCTCCTCAACATTAACTCTAAAAATGAAAAAATCATCTGTGAGGTGTCGATTCAAGGTCTTCATGGAAACTGAGTTTTGTTTTTCATTACCAACATGAATTATTACAAACTTGTATGAGCTTTTAAAATTAAACAAAAGTTAACCGATTAGGAAACCATAATTTTAATACTCCCAAAACTACATGATTAAACACTATAACATATCAAAATATTCATAAATAGATAAAATATAATCATTACAAATCATGTAAATGTATAAATGGTTTTTAATTAATTAATTAAAAGATCTAATTAGATTATTCGTGACATTATGTACAAGTGAATATTAATTGTGGTCATAAGGTAATAAATTCTATCAAAACCTCTATATTTCATATAATTTATGATCTATTTCTCTTTATCAAAATGTAACGATTAATTATTCATTTCTACTTTTCCAAAATTTGGATTTTTATGTTCCAAACATATGTACCTATGTGAATTCATCTATATTTTATAGAGAAATACAATTTCACTTGATTCACTTTTGAATTCCTCCTCATAAAAAATACTAATTAATAAAAACTCCCTAGTTTCCTAGCTATTTAAAAGTTCCCTCCACAATATGTTTTAATCTGCCATTATTTTAGTAAAATATCTCATTTCAAAATGGAAAACCATCTTATATAATTTTCGGTTTTATTAAAACAATATTTCTATTGTCAATTTTAAAGGAACTTTTATATATTCTCTTAAACATCACCAAAGTGGCTCATTTCTAAATATTTTTAAACTCCATTTTTTCATGTTTCACTTAATCTAATCATCATTTATCATGATACGTTCTTATTTCCCTTATTAATTTATATATATTTCATAAATCCATTCATTCATTTACAATAATGTTATACTCCACTTGGTTATGATTTATGACATGATTAGGATACCCATTTCCATCCATTTGATTTATTATTAATGGGGAAAACAGAATCATGAACATGGATTGATCACTGTTTCTTGATAATGCTGTAATACATTCGATAATTCTTAGTCTCATTAAATGTCATTTTGGGACATTTATTAAACCTGATTACTTTATGGTACATTTTCCACAATGTGATTTAGTCTCGGTAGTTAGTATTGAATCATATTCATGTCATGTTATAGGTTTCTTACACATTCCAATATTACAGCGATTACATTGTACTATATTTTATATGTTATGATTCCATATATTTATTTGTATTCCATACCTTTGTAGGACATCATGTTATTCCTTCTAACCAATGTGCTATTATTTTTTACATTGTTCACTCTATTTCAATGATTTTATCTTATCTTGTTGTTCATGAATTCCATCGGTTATCCTATGGAGATATAAGAGATCAAAAAAATATAGGAGCTCATTATGGAGATTAAATTAAATATGTATCTATTTTAGTTTTAAGATTTCTAATTATTTACCTAATCCCCAAAATACACAATAATTTATGATACTTGGTTTGTATTTTATGGTAAATTACCTTTAAAATAATGTATTAATCTATGTAAATGGACAAAGTATCTATTTTTATGTCATTCATAGGTCTTCATAATCGAAATCAATATTTGAATTATTTATTTTGTAGGGATGGTTAATCAATAATTAGAGGAAGAAATATAAATCAACACTAAGTAAAATAAATATTTTTATGATAAAAATGTGTATTTATAAATTGAAATTATGATTTCATCAAATGAGAGAACTCAATATTGGTTTTACACATTTATATGATTATTACCATTGATTTGGTTAAGATATTATCATTAATCAATTATGCTAACTATTTTAGTTTTGTTGATTAATGAAAAACAATACAAAATGGATTCTTGAATTCTTATTAATAATTATTGAGAAATATTATCGGATTATATTTTTATACACCCCTACATATCTAATTTTTATTATGTTATAGTTAGTGTTTAAAGATAATATATGTTAACAAATTAAAGGAAACTAATTGTAGTGATATGAATTTAACTGATGTCCAAAAATATTATTTTCTTAAGGATTGTGTGAATATACGTCATAATGTTATTATTATTCTTTCATTGTATACATTTAATGTGATTTTGATCAAGGATTTTATCGATTTTCATAGATCTTTTAACATTTATTTTGTTAAGGGGATCAGATTTCATATCACACTCAAATTAATGACAATGTATTGATTAAAGGCTAACTAATAACTCCCGTGGGAAATTAGTTCTCATATATTGGACTTAATAATTAATCCTTAGCGGTATTTACATCAAACTATACATAATAAAAATAGTATTAATGATATGAATATTTTATAGGAATAAGTAGATGTATTTTTAGAAGAGTTTCATATAGACCTCTAGATCGTGCGTTTGAGTTTTCAATAGATCTCATAACTTGTTCCCCAATAATTTCAAAGACTCCATATAGAATTTTCACTATTGAATATAAAGAATTGAATAAGAAACTCCAAGAATATTTTTGGATTAATGTTTCTCTACATTAATTATTATGAACTCTAATATATCATTAACATGAACATGTGTCCTCTTATAAAATATTAATGAAATTGTTGATAAAGCAAAAGGGTACTAACACCTCAAAAAAATAGACATTCAGTCAAAAGGTTATTAAATAATGGTGAAAAGATAGGCTAAATCCATATCACCATTTGTAAAATATTTGCAAATTTGGTATTCATAGTGATTCAATTCCAAATTACGCGTTCCCCCACTAACATCACAAATTAGATTAATAGAGTATTTGAAGAATAAAATGATAAATTTTAAGCAGTATTTATAGATGATATTCTCACATATTACATCAATGAAAATTGGAATGGATATATTTTCAAGAGTGTGTTAATTTCCTTGAAAAAGTTGATATAGTATTCCACATATATCTATTGTAAATTATAGTTACAAAATATATCATTACTAGGTCTTGTTATCATAATCGACGATATATCGATAGATCCATCAATGAGAGATATGGTTGAAGAATTACATGAACTAACAACATTTATAGAGATCCAATAATTTCATGGATTATATATTTACTATCATTTAGTTTTGGAAAAATTATCATTATTATCAATTCCACTAAACGAGAGATTTTTAAAGGGAGTTATTTTATATTGGATAGATGAATGTGAAGTGAATGTCATGGATTTCAAAAGAAGCATAACCTTTAAATCATGAATATCAATAACATATAGTGGATAAGGACTCTTTATATAAAAATATATTATTATATATTAATTAATGTATTTGGATGGGTTATTATTTAAAATAACATGGTGGAATCATATGCAATCTATAAATTGAAGGTTATTGAGATTAATTTCTAAGTGAAATATCTATAGTTAGAAATTGTTATATTATCATTATAGATATTTCAGTATAATATCTATTTTCAAATTTTCATTATACATACTAATCAAAAGTGAATAAATTATAAATTTAAACAGATTGTGTCAAACATGTTATATAATATATTTTTGGTGTTTATTTTGGACAATGAATTCTTAAAAAAATTAAATCCTGAGCATGGTGAAAAATAAACATAATTATCTAGGTAGGAAGGACAACAAAAAAATATGTGATATGGTTTTAAAGAGTCTAAATTCTTTTGGATTTGAGATGGATGGAATTGAAAAAATAAGTGAATGTGATAAATTAAATATTTCCAAATTTACTTATCCACCATTAATCTAAATAATGATCATGGAGACCTAAAAAATGTAAATGGAGATATAGAATATGGTAATAAATATTAAATAGTTTTGATAATATACTAATTGAATTACAAGATTTGGTACATGAAGGTGTTTCCCTTCAACACCCGAATTGATTAAGTTGTTTTTAAATGATGAAGATATGTTTTAATTATAATTTTATCAATGAATTGTAATGATATATAGATATCTATACAATAATTTCTATTTAGACACCACAATTATGTAGATTCTTGAGAATATAACAAGATTCAGGGTATATCAAAATTTATGTTTATTGATTAAATGTATAAGGGGATTAATCACCGTTTAAACATATCTGTATAATAGTTGTAGAGGATGGCCATATATATATTTTTGTAGTTTTTCCTATAAATTATAATAACTATAATTCTATTTGGATTATAAGTTTTTACCTTATCAATTTGTATAATTTCATTAATATATTATAATATTTCATAATTAATCAAATTTATATTATATTCATAAATATAGTGGTTAGGAATCATGGATGACCCATTTATTATTTTTTTGTTGTTGTATTCTAGGTTTACCTAAGTGTTTTTGGGAAGTCTTTAATAATTATTATAAAGAAATGAAATTTTAAAATCTATAAAATGGACTATATATTTGAAATATTTAATTAAACACTAAAAGAAAAATAAATGAAAATTAATTTATTTAAATTTTATTATTCGTAAATATGTAATAATCTATAAAATGGTAAACATTCAAAATTTATTATACATAGAAAATAAAAAATAAATATTTTTTATTTTCAAAAATGTTATATTCAAGAGATGATTTATTTAAATTTTATACATTATTTTTAAAGATAAATCTTGAAATTTTTGAATTTTTATTTTCTCAAAATGAACATATCTGTTGAATTTAAAACATCATTGTTTATACAGTATATATTTCTTATATTCTCTTAAGAAGGATCTTTTTAGTTAAAAAATATAGTCTTTTAAAAAATGATTGATTTATGTTATTTTATCATTATGAATAAATGTACTAAAAGACTAAAAAACATTTTTAGTAATCAAATATGTCTTTATGAAATATCATTATTCATTTTTAATATATTATTTGATCATATAATCTTATGTACAACATTTTTAGTATTAAATTAAAATGTTAGTTTAACTAACGTTTTTTTGGTCCATCCCTTAAAGGATGTATTTTCAAGGAAAAATATAGTTGTTTCATTTCATTAAAGAGTGATTCAATTTATTTTATTTATAATATATGAATTTATTTTATTAAAATAAAAAATAATGACTATTTTATCTTATATATAATGTTAGAGGTGATAAACATTATGTTTTTAAAATCCTATTCTAAAAAGATTAAGTAATATTATTTAAAAAGAAAATGTCTACTTTCTTTGAAACATGAAATTATAATATTATTTTACGTTTTTAAATAATAAATTTCAACTTTTTAAATAATTTTTGTTTTAATATTTTTCATTAATAATAATTTCTATATTTAAAAATTTGTTAGCACGATAAAAATATAGCCAATTGGTAAAAATTAAATTATAAATGGGAAATAGAAAAAACATGATTAAATCATTTTTTAAATTATTTTATCATTTTATTTCATCATAAATGTATTTTTTCATCCAATATTTTCAATTTTTATACATTTATTACTGAATATGAATCATATATTATTGAATATATAAGTGGTACTTTGAAAAAATTCCTTCCCGCAACAAATAAATTGATAACACTTAATCAACATTAAGACTCAGATAAAAATACAATTATACATTTACTATATAACTATTTACTTCACATGGAACCTTATACCACATCCAAAAAGGCATTGTAAGTACTATTGTAAAAATAACCTTTATTTCAAAATATAATTCATAACCAAAATTCAAGTACCATATGAGAGTATAAATATCTTCTTAGTTTTTACTTTATCGTTTTTTACTCTCATAACCTCATGTAATCTAATTAGTTTAATTAAACTTGTATTTTTAGACTAATGTTGTGTCGTTATATTATTTTGACAATAGATTTTAAATTATTTCCATCCATTAAGTAAAAATATCATTGATCATATGCAAGTGTGGATTAACGACTCCATGAAGAGTTGTTAATTTTATGTCACCAAATCTCAATGATAGAATCACAGATGTATTATATGTATAAATATATTTTTTTCCAAAATTAAATTTCTGATGCGACCATTTTTTATATATCATCATCCCTTTTATTCATTGAAAAATGAGATAATTAATCATGGAGACAACAGACTGCAGCCACAATGAAAAACATATTTCATTTTTTTTCACCACCATCATGGGTGGTTTTACGAATGGATTTACAATGTATATGTGATAATTATGAAATTTAAATTATTATAAACATGTAATATTACAATAATCCATGTACTCTCACACAACCATGAATACATCAGAAAACATTACCCTTTAGGTTATTTTTTCTGATATGTGAATGATGTTATAATGTATATGTAACAAACAATCATAGAAAGACATATGATGGTAATTTAATGTAATAATATTAAATTTATGATTTGTTTATGATTATGGAAATGTGATAATTTTTTTTTTAATTTTTTTTATTTTATCATCTTTGAACGTTTAGAAGGTAGAAACTAGTTTATCTTGTTTCCAATTTAAAAAAACCATATTCATGTATTTACTAAATGAAAATAATAGTTAAGGAAGAATTGTAAAATAATAATTATTTTATAATTAAAAATAATTTAGTGTTGAAATTGAAAATCTTATCAAGAATTGTCATTTTTACCAGGATATGTGAATGAGACAAATTAAAAAATGATCCATCATTCCTTGGAAAAAAAATTTATAACTAAGTAAACTATTTATAAAAAAGGATAATAATGAAAGTAAATAATTATTAATATTTTTGAATAAGGTACTTAATTTAGTATGTATGTGAATTATGTTGATTATACAAGAGGTTGGATGAAGGATAAGCTAGCAGAAACTCAATGTAAGGGTTATTGTCATAATATATCTTCATTGAGACTTAGTATATATTTACAAAGTAATTTGAAATTAATATGGTGTCATTTCTTCCAAATAAATTTTTTTTTATACTATCTGATTAAATGATAGTTATTTTTAGAGAAATATGATTTTTACAATTGAAAGGACTTTTTATTCATAAAATACCAAATCTTTATGGTTTTGATAACAATATTACATTTCATCAAGTAATAAATCTTTTTCTCATTCCCTTACATTAATAGATGGTTCTAATAATAACTATAATTATATTATGTTATAAACGTATTTAATTTCCATGGAATTATTGTCAAAATCTATTTCTTATTCCATTTTTAGTTTGACAACAAAGTGAGATATTTCCATGAATAATCTCGTATTTTCAAATGAACCCCATCCGGTGTCCATATTTTCCATTATCACTATAGTATTTATTTTTATTTGGAAATATATTATGTGTTACTAGGTTATAACGTTATATTTTGTAATAACAATTTATAAAAGTTTGTTTTATCAAACTATAAATCAATGTGTCTTTAGAAAAATTTATTTATTGATATAGATGTTTATATATTTAATGATCTTATATTTCATTTCAAACAAATGTTTTCTTATACCAAATTTTTTTATTGAATAATTTATTTGTAAATAAATTTTTTAAATGTTCTAGAAAAAATATTATATTAAATAACTTGGAAATTATTCTAATATCGGTTATATAATCAATTGAAAAGGGTTTTAAAGAATTTTATTTTGAAAAGTTATAAATAAAATATCATATTTATTTCAAAAATATTTAAATCAAAATGAGTAATATATCAGGATTCACCATTAAAATTATCATATTAATTATTTCATTTTAGTGTAAAATTATTGATTTTATATTATTTTATTTTTGAATTTTTTCGGAGATACCATTTTACATTTCCTTGAAAACCATTTTTCTTTATATGGGTTATTTTATGATGTGAATATTGTTTTCGAATATGAAAAAAATTCATGGATAATGAATTAGATGGTACTTTTCCATATCTAATACATTGAGTAAATGATTATATATCTTGATAAATAATTAGTTTGTGAATAGTTTAGTGAGTATCGATTTTCTTAACAAGTTAGTATGATGGTATTTAGATTAACTAAAAAAATTATCTTTTAACAGGTTTGAATGTAATGTGTTCATAAAGATAAAAAATATTATGTTTTGTATTATGTAAATTTATTTCCTATGTTCCAATTATTATTCTATATGATTAATGATTTATTTCATCATCCAATAACAAAAAATTAGTTATTTGCAATGATATATATGTCATTTAGGAATATGGTTAAAAACATTGATTAATGTAATTTTAAATTAGATATTGTTTCTTTTTTCATGATTTCGCATAGTATTGTGACCTAACTATTTTATAATTTATTATATTATTCATTAATAAAAGTTTAACCTCACTCCTACATATCTTTTTCCTTCTCTAGTTTTTGAATATGATCAGATCTCAAGGAATTCCTAATTAGGGTTTTAGTATTTGGGGAAGTGTTCATAGAATATAAAATAACTATTTGTATGTTTATGTGGTATAAGACACTAAACAATGCTATCATTGGGTTATGGTATTTTTGGTGTGATATATTATTAAAATCTTGATATTTATTTATTATTTTTGTATGCTTCTATTGGGTTTATCTCTTTGGTATCAGTGTAACATCTAGTTATTTTGGATATTATGATAAGAAAAAGGTAGCTAAAACACTAAGGATAAGACAATGAAAAAATCATTACATTTTAGTAAATTATGGAATATGATTTTTTTCTATGAATATACATCCCTATCTAGAATTTTCAATTTGGATTCAGGCACTAGAATGGTTGTATCTATGGGTAATAATCCCAAAGAGGGCGTGTTGTGTATTAAATCAACTATGACATGGTTCATGAAAAACAAGAATAACTCTACACTTTTCTATGCACAAGCATGGGATATAATTTTGACAATTCACATTATATTTAATTATCTATTTCGAATGGTTTAGTTATTATTGTAATTTTTGTGGTTAAAAAAAATTAGACGGGAAATATCCTTGGTTAAACTATTTTTGAAATTATATAGTAGTTAAAGAAGAATAAAATCATAATTTTTGAGTTACTTTTTCTTTAATAATAGTTTTAAACTACAAAGTTATTAATTTAGGAATCCTAGGTTTACAGATTCACCTCTCATGGAAATAGAGGGATCCATTATGAACATATATATTGATAGATGCAATATAAAATATGTAGATTTTCTAAATGATATGGGAACTAGAGTTACAAATTTCACAAAAAATTTCTATTGACACTATCATTTTATGAATATTAACATGAATAAGAGGATATCCCAAAATCATCTATGAGGGAGTATATTGATATTGAATTATTTACTTATAAGCATCTTCCATCATTTTAGGGGCCTTCTTTAAAAAAAATTTATAAAAGGATAATGTTATATAAATTTTATTTTATATCTGTTAATTATAAAAGTATAAAAATGAAATTTTGGATTTCTTTCCACTGGAAGGTGAGGATTACAGATGGTGTAATATAATTATGAGTATAATTGGAATAAATGTATTAGATTTTTTAGAGTGGATGTATTTGAATGTAATATTCATCTATAAATATTTCCTTTGTACTCTTCACACTAACATGGAATTAGAATTCTGTGAATTAGAAGAAATTTAAGATGATTATATTATATCTTATGAAACAAAACTATAAAATTACAATTTATTCCTCTTAGTCCATACAATGTCTCAAATATAATATTGAACAATTTGTCTGTGGTGTTAAACATGGTGCTTAGATGATATTAGTCGTAAATCAATTATGAAGCTATGAGGTTTTAATATAATGATTCATTATTATTGAAATGATAGATTGAGACCCTTGTGAATCATGTGATAGAAAGGAAATGAAGAATATCATGGAATCCCAAATGAATATTCTCAAAGTGTTGAGAAATTAGAACTACCCAAATGTAAAATATATTGGAAGAATCACCTAGGTAATTGAATTTTATGTTGTGGGAAGTTTTATAAGTGTTTTAAATCAGTCATCCAAGCTAGTGATTACTATATAAATTGAAAGAGGATGAATTACAATAATGATGTGATTAAGTATTTATTTTAAGACCCACTCTAGGAGTTGGTGTCCTAGGAAAAATTGATATTGTTTGATTACTTAAATATTTAATGCAGTGAATATTAATAATACTTATTGTTATACATTATTAATTATTCTTCATGAATGTAATGTAAAAATTTCATTTAGTATAGAACATGTATATAAGGTCAGAATAGTTTAATACTGTGATATGAAATGTGAAATGAAATAATGATACTCGTGAATAACGTTATGAAGTTTGATAACACGCTAAAATGGGAATCTTTATATATAGAATGTTAGGTGAAATTACTCAAAAGTGGATGAGGTTTCATGTGATGAATATTTCACATCATAATTTATATGATAGGAGATTATTTGAAAAGGACCACCAGTAAGATTGCCCCATGTTTTTGGGGTCATCAAGTATTCCTATCTACGAGGACACATAAAATTACTCGGATGTTAAGATTATTAATAATGATTTTTGTGATAAAAAAATTATATTTTTTATTAAAATGAAGAATCCATATGTTCATTGTTAATTACAATATTTTGGGTGCATCATGGTTGACATATAATTAATAGGAAGTTATTGAAGTATTTTACCATTTTATCTATATGGAAAATATTATCTCATCCCTTTCATTAGTGTAGAATAGTCACCTTACATACTGTGGATCTGAAGTAATGACGTGTTTATTTAAAATAATTAAATATCGATGTATCGATCATATAGGTTGGTGACAGAGAAATGAAAATTTATTAATGAGATATTTTGATGAAGGGACTATATTACATAGTGAATATTCATATGTATATTTATTCATTTTTAGATTATGTTCATTCTATGGTGTTCATTAACCTATTGATAGATAACATTCATAGACATTATAAAATCCTACCTAATAAAAATGATAAAGAATCCCAGAGGGTTACATAAAAAGTATTTTTGAGGTTATTGAATAAATTCAATTTAAATTTACCTATGTGAATAAATAATATTATCATGTTTTAGGGATAATTATATTTAGGTATCAATGAATTAAAATTTTTATTGACCATTGAATTATTCAAAATAAATATTCATTTAAGAGATAAATAAATTTTAGTGGTGTCTGGACAGACCAAGACCGAGTCCTTTTTAAAATACTAAACAAAGAGATGATTAAATTATTATTTTTTACAAATTTTTTACATGACAAATAATAATAATAATATATTTCATGGGATAATTTAGGTATTAATATTTTATTTAATAGAAAACATTCAATTAAATTTATAATTTAACATAAACCCTAAATATACAAAATTATAGTTATGTCTAATGTGTTTTCCATAAAATATGAACTATATAATTTTTTAACCTAAACAATTCCCTATTGAATATTCCTTCCCTCTCCCTCTCAACAATGAAAATAGTAATAAAAATTACATTATGATTGAAGGACGAGTGATAAAAAACACAATAAAATTTAATTTTTATACTAGAACCCAACGATCGATGCATGTTTCTTAACGATCAAAGCTACAAGCGTGGATCACTGCTAGAGGTATTTTATCTGTAGATCCTCATAGAGAAACAATGGAAAATGAAAATGGTATTTTGGGATGATCAACCCCCTGATAAAAGATAGGTCCTAATAAAAGTTATTAATTTTATTTGATAATATATAAATAAATTATATGTTCGATGTTAAGGATCATCACTCAGTGATTTAGGAATCATAATATTAAATGAAATTTTAATGTATCGCCCACCACCATATGCTACCATCACATTCATAACCAAAAACATGTTTCATTGGGTCCAAATTTATATTTATAATTATTTATTTGATTGTGGAACAACATAAAATCAAGGTTTAATTTTAATTTCTTGTCCTTCATTATTTAGTACAATTTAGAATAATAGATTATCAAAAAATTAATCATGTTCAATCATTATTTTATTTTATGAAATTTATAATAATAAATGAATAATGGAAAATATTCCATCATGAACATCAAAATTTTTGGTCAGTAAGATAGGGCTACACATCATGTAGACAGAGTACACACTATGTACCTCAGTACATTACACTGCTCAATGTCGTGGTAGACACACCATTCTACAATGTTTTTAGATGTGGTGTTGGTCATGTGATGAACAGAACACGTGGATCATGATTGTTTGATTAAACTACGTCTGTATGGTGAACAAGGTATGTCTTCTATAAGGGATTGCAGTGTAAATCATGTAATATGTGTGGACATTATACATGGACAAATCTCGTGATAATGAAAACTTATATCATTAATGATATACATGACATGGATGAGGTGTAAAAGACATATAGTTCATCAAGTACATCATCTAATATAAAAACATATTACTTGGACTTATTATCAAGCCACAAGAAATTAGAGAGACACATCCAGTTGATGGAGGCATACATAGCGTAGTCTCTCACCCTAGAATATTATGAGCATTTAAGAGAGTGGAATCGACATGTGGTATTCAGAAAAAAATAGCATATATCTAACTCACACAAGCCCTATGATCCCAATTAAATATATTCCACTAACGCATTAGAATTTATCAGGACCATGGAAGGTAGACACATATGGTATAGCTAGCATGTACACACCATGTAGTATAGAAGAGTGAACTCTCTAAAGCACTAGGCGAGTGACCTAGTTGTATGAGAAAAGAGGTACATGATGTTTTTCTATAGTGTGCACATTTTTTATTCTCTCAATTTAAAGAATATTAAATTACATTAAATTGAAAATTTTCACATTAAACCATATTTAATTTAATGAAATATTTAGTTTCAGATAATTTAATTAATATTTTAAATAATATTAAAAGACGAATTAAAAGATTATAATAAATATGAAACTAATTGTTTTGTAATTTAATTTCAATTAACAACTTTTTTATGGTTATCATCAAGAGGATTTATATTATTATTAAGATGAATGAGAATTAATTAATTAATTTACGTTTATCAGAAAAAAAATACTGAGTGTGAAAATAATATTATACATTTATATTGCATATATGTTTCTTGTATGATTGTTCGTGAGCAAGAGAATGACTAGTGTAAGTGTTAGAATTTATTTAAATTATTTTAATATATCATTTATAAATTATTTATTAATAACTAATTTTTATGACATATGAGTAATCTCTTATTTCATTACAATATAGGTTTTACAGGTTAAAGGATATTCATGTCATTACCTGTTCACCAATCCATTGGTTACCATCATCTACATGTGAGTTATAAATACACGTAATTAATATAGTTTACCATGTCACTTGGAGGTGATTAAGGATGAAGTAATAATGATTACAACCTAGGTATTACAGAAGTGGATAGGGGGAATGTTGTAACCCAGTCCAAGACTGAAAAAATGAGTTGTTTAACCTATTTCATAGGTTGATTAAATATTTTAACTTCAAATAAAATATTAGATAAATATCATGAAATATATATTTGTAAATTAATTTCCATATAAGACATAATTATTTATTGATACAAGTCCATGATAACACAAATACATTAATTTATGCTCAAATATAAAATTTCAATTAATGTAATAGTGTAAATTTTTTCTGTAAAATGGATAATTAACTATGAAATACCATATTCATATTATCCATACATGTAATGGATATAAAATATATTTTTATTCATAATTATTTAAGATTCCTCAACATAATATTAAGATAGACTATGAATTACATTTATTCTGTGGGATTGAAACCATAAGACTATGTGTAGTAAAAAAATGATTTGTTCAAAATTAATTTTGTTGGGGGTGTTTTCATGAGTGTTTTTTGATGAAATAACAAAACTAGTATTGAGTTTCACATCCAAATTATATTCATTATAATTTTTTAGGCATGTTTTTAGGAAAATATAGTCTTGATTTTGGTATAGGAGAATTTAATAAACAGATCATGGAGCTATAAACTGAGAGTCCGAAGGACAACATACTAAATTATTTTCAACTGTTCTTCATGGATTATGTACAAATAATTATGTTTTTATTTTTCCACTATAATTTCATAGAAACTAATAATTCAACATAAATAGTGATATTTTTTGAGGCATGATAAAATAGTGGGAGATTATATAAATACAATAATTTACTTATTTATTTCTCACAAAATTTTTCATTAATTAAATTTCTAAAAATATGATATTTATCTCTAGAATAAAATTGGAATATCATCCATAACACTAGTAATAAGACCAGTAGAGGATAAATAACTCATCACTAGTAGTATCTTCTAGGAGTGGATTAGATGCCTTTCGTGTATGCCAATCAATGAATGAATATTTTACAATCTAGAATCCTCAATTCCAAACCCACAATCAACGATTTTTAGTGATGAAGATGTATTTTTATATAAAAAATATTTGTTTGATTCTATAGAAATTTAATATTTGAATCATTCATATATGTTTAGTGAACTAATGATATATCAAAGAATCATGGACGCTTATCGAATTAATGGGAACTCAAAAAGTTTATACAAAGAGATAGCTAGACATTAATGGTTTTATATTTGTAATGAAATCTTTTAGAACAATCATGTAGAGGTTGAACCTGTTAGGACACATATAGTTAGGCTCATTGGGTATATTGAATTCCTCAAATTAATAGGGTCTAGTATCCCTAAATAACTATTAATTAATATAATTCTTGCCTCACTATTTCTAATATTTCCAATAATTATTGAAAATTTTAATATGAATAACACTATGAATTTTGCACTAGATATTATTAATCTACTATGCAATGTAGATATATAATTGAAGCATGACAATCCATCCATTCATATGGTGAATAATGGATAGGTAAATTAGAGAGTTCAATTTATAATGAATTTCTACACCCTTTGAAGAAGGGGAAGAATAAGGGAAAAACTTATGAACATCAAGTTGTCTATATTTTATGTCGTAAGAGGAATACTAGGAGAAAAATGCACCAAAATATTAGAGCAGGGGGAAGATTTAGGTAGCATTTTATTGTAATTATAATTATCCATATCAAAAAAATCGGTATTTGATACAACTTGTGATGCTCACATATATATTCAAATATTGGAACTAGGTAGATTAAGAATCATTTACTTAGGGGAGGTAGATATATGATAGTCCAACGGAATTAAATAGGTTGTTATGGTTATCGAGAACTACCACCTCACATTGTTGAGTAGAATGATAATAGTTTTAGAGGGTTTCTATTATACTACATCCATTAAAAAATACACTATTAATTTATATATACTTTATTCAAATTGAAATAATATAAAATTGGGGAATAAATGTTTCTTATTTGACAAAAATATAATTCTGTAGGGTAAGGTACATTTAAATACAAAGATTTTTATGATTTTTTATATAATCAAAGTACTGAAAATCTAAAATGAAATTACTTTACATGACTCATATGACACCAAACATTGGAAAAAACTTCAAGGATATGTAAAAGAGACACACTTGACTAAATTACATCATTATTGATATTTAAAACCCTTTGTAATAAAACAAAATGGTGAATGTCACACATGTTTACAAATAAATATAAAAAATACATATTTAGTGGGAAATCTTATATGGAAAAATAGGTTCTCAAATTAGATTATACTGATATGTGTGAATCATTTCATGTTAATGCAGTTTGAGGGTACTCATAGTTCATAACATTCACTTATGATTCTAGTAAATAAATATATATCTATTTATTGTGGTAAATGTCCGATTATTTGTATAAATTCATGGAATACCAGAATGAAGGTGAGAACCATCATTGAAAGAATATTAAGAAACAAAACTCATACCATGGTAAAATATTTGTAAATAAGGACATGATTGAATATTTATGGGATTTATAGATATTATCTCAACTGAATCCTTTTTATTCACATTATTAAAAATTTATAAGAATAACATATAACCACTACTTGTTGGATATGGTGATAACAACAATGAATCATGTTATTCTTCTATTATCTTTTTGGGGATACATGTTACAAATATTTTCATATGTGATAAACTGAGTCACAACTATATTGAATGATGTTATACCATAACAACAATTGATATGAATGAAATATATGTTGAATTACTTACATGTTTGTTGGTTTTGAAAATATTGTAACGGTATCAATAGGTAAAAAATTTTCTCCCCAATGAAAATTTTTCTCTTTATATTATATCCCATAGAAACAAATTTATTCCACATATATAAATCATCATTCAAATATTTTGTTGTTTAAAATGTCCTAAATTTCGTGAGAATGGTCTTATCTGTAAAATATCTACATTAAAGAAGTAAGACAATATCTTTTTCTAGTCAATGAGGATGGTGACTCATCATTAGATGACAATAATGGTCCTATAATCTAAAAGAATGAAGTAAGTGGCACATATACATCTAGATAATAAGAATTTAGGAATAATGAAATGGATTCATGGTACAGAAACCATGTTTGGATTTTTGTATATTCCATAGTTGATCTAAATCATGTTTGTTAAAATGAGTATTCAAGAAGAAACTGGAAATGGTAGAAATAATTATTACCTATAATTAATGAAAAATTTCAGAAGGGATTAAATAGATTAATTATATTTATTATGATGAACATTTAACTACTTTCAATAATAAAATCCATAAAAATTATTTGTTTTATTATAGATTACCCTGAGCATGTGACTTGGAAAATGGAATTGAAAATATTCTTCCTTGATGGGAACCTTTAAGATGTTTTCCATATGACCTAGACAAAAGGTTCTTGGAATCCAAATTATTCACACATGAAATTAAATTCTTTTAAATCAAATTATGGATTGTTGAAATATTATATTTTATGGAATATTATTTTTTAATAAGTTATAATGGAATTTTATTTCAAAATGAATGATTGTGAGGCTCATGCCTATAAATAATTTCATTGGAATGTAGTCATTTTTATCATATTATATTTTGGTGACATATTAATAATTTATAATAAAATATGAATGTCATAGTCTATTGTAGAATGGTTGAATAAATGATTCTCTGTAAAGAAATTTTTTGGGGAAGATTATATTCTTATGATCAAGATCCATATTGATATATCCATGGGGTGTTTTTGAACGTAGTCGAATTGCATTTATTTTTATTATACTAATGAGATTAATTATGGGAAAATCCATGATGGGATTGTTAACAACATCATATGAAATTCCTAATTTCAAGAAGAAGGATCCATAAACACATGTGGAAGGAAACAAAAATAGAATAGAATCCATATTCATCTATTATTAGGCTAGTCTTTTAGGATATTCTATGAACTATTCTAGATATTACCTACATATAATGTGTTTTTGATGATATTAAGAAGTACCAGGTTACCACTACTATACGGTAGTGAAGACTAGATCTATGTTTCTGTGTAATAATAAGTTTATTCTATGGTTTTATATAAAATATGATGAAATATTATCATAGGAGTTTCATATGCTAGTTTTCAAACTTGTGAAGATGACATGAAGTGACAAATACGATCCATTTTCACATTGAATGAAGGTTCTATTCACTAGAAGAGCATAATAAAGGATGTGATAAAAATTTATATTGTATTTGCTAAGAATATTATTGCTTCTGAGAGAGTTAAAGAATCATTTTGGATGCAAAACATCATATATGAATATAAAATAGTACCTATCTGTAATGATCATATCACACAGTACTATGATAAAACAAAAGTGGTGTCTTTCATAAAAGGGACAAGGTAACATGAATTATTGTAGAACATTCATCAAATGTATCTTATTTAATGGTATTTCTCTTATAGAGGTGTGTTTCAGTGAGAATTATTTCAATGAAAAAACATGTAGTGGGCCCCTTGACTAAATCCATGACTTATCATAAAAATGATTATCATGTGAGGTCATATAGTCTAAATATCTTAGGTAATTGGATACAGTCCCAGAGAGAGTTTCTATAGTTGGAAAAACTATTGGTACATTAACTACGTTGATATTTTATGTATTTAATATTAATAAACCTTCATATTATTTATTATTAATTATTAAGGATTACTATAATGTCATAATATCTTAAAGTATAAATCACAATGATGATGTCATAGTAGTTCCGCACTATTGTGGGTACCATGATGTTCTATTTAGATATTATTTAATAATGTTATTTGTTTAAAAAAATAGTATGAAGATACACCTCTAATATATAATAATAGGTGTATGTAATCATAATCGGATGTTCTATATTCATACGAAGCTATCACATGCTAACATCTATGATGAGATATTCTGAGAAAATACCCACCAGTATGAATTTTGTATGTTTTTGTGTTATCAAATATTATTATATATGAGTTTGTGTAATGGTCTTTCGACATTGATGTTATAAAAAATTATTTTCATGAGTCCTGAATGTATATTTTCATAAAAAATTGTGTCCCGATATGGTGAGGGGGTATATTGGTTTTCTCATGAATGAAATTCCATTAATAGAAATGTCAAGGAAGGATTTTTCTTTTTCGACATTATGGAAGATGATATCTCTAGCCTTTGATTATAATATAACTTTCTAAATCAGTTATATGTCCATGGTGTAATGACATTCTTATTTCATATATTCAAAGAATGATATTTCGAGCCTATAGGATGGTGACACATATGTGCAACCTTCTTGAAGATATATTTCAATATAGTGAATATATTACATAGTGATCATATGTATGTGGTTTTCATTGTTACAATATTTCTTTATATATTTCTCATTCCTTGGACCATTTCTAGAAAATAATATTCTACATTAGGCAGACCAACCATGTTATAAAATAAGATAATCTTATTAGGTCACAAACTATGTTCTTTGATGATATTGATAAAATTATATTTGGATTTAATTAAGAAAATAAATATTATTTATAACGCAGAAGGAAAATTTAATTAATATCTGATCAATATTAAATTTATATTTTTGAGTTAAATTTTAAAATTGAATATGTATTCTTAATTTCAATAAATTCTAGAGGACTACGAGTGGTTAAAGTGAGATTCTGGGGAAAATATTAATTAACAAATATATATAATAATATTTTTTTAAAGTGTTAGTAGGAATGATAAATGAAATAATAATACTTATAATATTTTGCAGATTGGGGTTTATTATGGATTATTATATTATTTATGGATCGACATGAAATTAATTAATTACATTTTTCTTAACCAAATCTCTCCAAATAGACAGTTATGTTTATTGTTTATTTCATACAAAATTCAAAAAATGGATAATTTATGTGGACAATAAATTCTCCCTCTCAAATCCTCATTATCTCTCCCTCTCACGAAAAATAACAATAAGGTATATTTATTCAATACTAAAGGATGTGTGATCAACCAAAACACCAAAATGAAATCAATATTATATGAAAACACAAATATTTCTATTGGCTTTTCTTGGATATTATTACAATATCTGTAGATCACTAATAGAGAGATTCTATCCATGGATCCTCATAGTTTAAAAAATGAAATTTAATGAGGTATTTTCGAATGCCCATAATTCCTCTAGAAAAAACATCTTAATATAAGGTATTCATTTATTTTTATATAAAATAAATAAATTTTAAATTTTATGTGCTAGATCTGTTCTCATGGTTTTAGGAAAAACAATATTTAAGGAAATATTAATATATCACAAACCACTATGTGTGCTTCCCCAAGAACAAACACCGTTCAATCATTAATAATTAAAATTATATGAGTATTAGAATTTATATATTCAATTATCTAACCCTTGAGTTAATTAAGTGAATTTTTTGCAACAATCACATAAACCAATGTAGTATGACATCTAAAATATTTCTTTATGGTATGATCTTTGTTTTACCTTTATACTTTTGTTTTACATGTAGATCATAGATACACATGAATTTTTCCAAACATTAATGGTTTAACCAAATATTTTCTGATTATTTATTGGTATTACTATTGGTTTATGGGGGTTTTCATATGAGTTTACATGGTATTCTATCTAAAAAATTTACTAGTATTCTACTAGATAGATAACGAGATACACTAGACCTCAAATTGCATGATCGAAGTAGGAAGTTCCTATATGATGTCCATCAGATAGATTATGGGGTTTCCTATGATGCATCTATCCTTCATGAGATTAATTATTATCAATTAGAAGCTATTAACTAGACTTTCATGCCAATATGGAAAAGTAAATATTTGGAAACATTGAAATATTTTTTAAGAGATCCCTATTTTTTAACCTCCTCTACCAATCCAAATATTACCCATTTATTTTTGGTTTCCCTCTTAAAGTGTGTTTTCATCCTCAAACCTTAAATATTTATGGATTTATATGATGATTAAATAATTGTATCTATTTGGGTAATTGAAATCATTATGTTGCTGTGAATTCATCAGTAATTATCTCTCATATTAATTGTGGGATATTTATCATTATGTTTTTTATGGATCATGGAATATGTTTTTATATTATATCGTTATGATTCCCTCTTTATTGATTATAACCAATCATCTTTATTTAACTATGGCTTACATTTTTGGCATTTTATGAAGATGTGAATTAAGGAATGTAGTTATTTAATAAATTCCCCATAATATGAGAGTAATTTTCCTTGATTAGACTTAAATCATGTTTTAATTGGTTTTTGAATTGTGAATTTTGATTCATGATAAATTTTTTCAAATTTCAGGGTGTCTGTGAAAAATCTTTTCCAATGAAAATTTGAAATAATATGTTGATCCTCATATAATTATTTCTAATTGAAAGAAAATGTTTAGAGATATATTCTTTTGTGTTTCATGAGAAATGCCAGCATAAAATATTTTATAGAACATTAAAATAAAATAACTTTTTGAATGGAATGCGTTGTGATGAAAAACATTTGATATTGGTTTTTAAAATAAAATATATTATTGGAAATGTGATTTGGGAATTATTGAATGAAGATTGATGAAATTAATTCAATATTAACAATATCACATTTATTTATTTATTTTAACCTAATGGTATCCTATATAGTTCTGTGGGTAGTCTATGAAATGCATTCTTGGCATGTACTGCCTTTACCTAGAAACAGATTGATGATGAAATTGGGAAATTAAAATTTATGATGGAAGGGTGCCCATTTTTTGTAGTAGACCCCTATTCCATAGGGGCTTGAGATATAGGGAAATGTGAAAACATGGATCTGTATTTCAATAAGAGTGTGGGGATCCTTGAGTATTAATCATACATACCCAAGAAATTTTAGTATTGGTTCAATGATTCAAAATAAATTATATATATAGTGTTGATTAAAATATTTATTCAATGCAGTTTCTATCATTATTATTATATTTTCCTTTTTTTTTGATTGAAATGGAAAATTTTGCCTATTTTATACATTCTAGTAAAATGACTATAAATTAATAATTTTTAAGAATTATAAAAATGATTACCATGCCATTTTTTATCTAGAATTGATCAAATTTAATTTTATTTGATATAGAATAATTATGAAATGTCTCTGTTGGATCCTTCTAGGCTTGTGTTCCCCACACGTTTCATATTTCTTTGGGCATATATAGATATTAATTTTCTATGTCCAAGAAAATAGAAAAAAAATTATTTTAGTTTGTTGGTGTTCTTAATTGATATAAAATGAGTGTTATTGGGGAAATATATATTATGTGACCTATCTATTCTAGGGATATCATGGCCTTGTTTTTGTAATTTTAAAGATTTTTTAGATTGATATTTCATATCATGTTTTAAACATTCCCTCATGTGATACGTTTCTCTTGTTGAATACATTGGAATATTAACTACTTATTGATTATTATACACTTATTTCAATCTTTTGGGTTATTTTTATGGTGAAATAAATCCACATGATCATTCATGATGCCCAATTACTAGTATCTAGCCCATGTGGACTCGGAAATCCCTTAATGAAATTGGAGGGTGGATTGAAGTACCTATTTAGTGTGTAATTCAAGTTAGTTCATGAAAAATTTATATCAAATGTGGTTTTATACCATTTTGGTTGTTAGTATTTTTTTTGAATGAATTGGTTGGCATGATATATGTTTTTCGGGACATGATGGGTTTTCTATGATTTTAGTTCTTTAAACCTATCATTATGGTGATCCTTAAGATACCATGGGATGTTTGGAAAATGTTTCAATGGGGATTAATTTTTCCTGAAAATATTGTTTTTCCAAATATGAATAAGATATTTATGTTAATTAATTAGGTTTAAACTAATTTAGGTGATGATCTTGTATCTATTGACAGATGATACCTTATTGTAAGTTGATGTTGCGTAGGACAAAGAAACCATGAATGCGTATAATTAGTCTTCATAAGGGGGGTATTGATGAATCCCAAAAATAAAATCATCTAGTAAGTTCAAACTATATATAGAATGTGGTGCACAATTTCCACACTCTAAATTAAGGAGTTACACCCACCCCTCTATAGGCATGATATATAGAACCTCGAAGGGAAAATAGTATATATTAGTCATAGAATATTATTCCTAAAACCCACCATAATTTAATTGAGTAAATGATCTTCAAGAAAAAAATAATTTTTTAGGAATGATTAAATGAATATTCAAGTTACTAGAGTTTATAGTTTCCATTAAGGTGAGGAGTTTGTTAATCAACATTTTCAATCATTGAAAGAGGTGGTGGATGTATTAGTTTTAGATATGTGGGATGATAATATGGTGTAGAAATGTATATACAATATTTTTTTTGAAAAATAATAAATAATATTAATTGTATTAGGTATGTCCATGGTGTTCTTAAACTTTCACCAATGTGATTGGATAGTGACTTATTATGTAAATTTCGTTTCTAATCATGCTAAATTTTATCCTATGTTGGTTATGAACAATAATTTAATGACGAGATGCTTTATATTCTACATTATTAAGATAATAATTGTCATGAATTTATGATAATGTCTACCTTATATGCTAATGTTCTGGTAGGTCTATCATAGAAAAAATTTAAAAGGCCGGTACACCGAGGCTGAAAGTAGTTCCTCTTACTCATTGTGTTTCATAGTTATTTCATATAATGTGAATAGAATGTGAATGCATCATTTTAGTTGAAAACTTGACAGTATACTGTGAAATAAAACCTCCAGATATATTTTAGGGTCTAGATAATGCCCAATGAATTGTTTCAAATGTGAAAACATAGTGCATTAAATTCATAATTTCAAGGGCACACATAATGTATGTAGTTTAAATTGATTTTGAAGACACCACATGATAATTGTGAATTTTATTACAACCATGTATAGAGGAATGGGTTCTTTTTTTACTCATATTAACCCTAGAGAAGTAATATATTTCAAGGACAATTGGTATTCTTCAACCCACATCTTGTACAAAAAAACTTCACCTAGAGGAAGAATATAGAGTTGGAATTTCTTGAACGGCCTGATGGACTTGGTTTTTATTTATTTATTTTGGATAATCTTATTTTAATATCAGTTGAGTGGGAACTCATTCATGACCCACAAACCCAGTCTCACAAGGCCGAATACATGACCAGAAGGAAAAGAGGAATAATTCCCATTACATGACCTGAAGGGATAACCAAACTACTTAAGAATTGTGCAATAAAAAATCTACATCATTGAAGGCACCTCACTACCCATATCAAATTATTGATCCGATGGAATTTCCACATGCATTTCTACATGGTTCCTGGTATAGATGGAGATTTCCATACACTCTCACTCTTCTAATCTTTTTGTATTATATTTCATGAAATTGCATGGCCTGATGGCCTGAGGTTTCATGATGGTTTTCAAAGGCCTGAATGTCCCGATTCCACTCATTCTTTAATATTTACCGGCATTTTGGACCTACTGGTCCTTCTAATGGAGATAATTCCTTATGTGATGTAAATTAAAATACCATTTAAAATTAATAGAGGGTCGGGTATTTGATGAATATATTATGTTTTAATTTTTTCAATGATGGATCTTGTCTAGGATTTTTTTGTTCAAAAAATGAATTCCTTAATGTTGTTATCTAGATAGACTGGTCTGTTTCATAAAAAGATCATAGTGGATGTTATCATTGGTTGGTTTCCATTATTTTATCTAATGACGAGTTTCCTATTTTCAATGTAATATGAGATGTGATGTATTGTTATGTTTGTTCTCCACATCTATATCTTGGTAGGTTGATATCCTTTTATGCTTTTAAACTATAGAATAAAATCTATTTTATAGAACATAAGAATTTCTCTATTAAATTTCCATATGTTATCCAACATAATTATTTTGTTTACCACAAAAGAGGGACGTAGAGTTCACTATCAATTTATTGTTGGGCCATGTTTATGTTTATATTACCACATATAGTATTACAATATAAAATATTTAAAAACTGAATAATCATAAATTTGGAATGATTTTTGATGGATTCATTCAATCCATCATGAAATATTGGGTAGAAAGGAGATGGAAACAGTCCCATGTGTGTCGATTAACAGATGAATGATTAAGTTTCAATCAATAGCAGGTACCCATTTCCCCATATTGATGATTTATTTAATCTCTAGATTCATTTGAAGTGCTCTATTAAATATAGATTTTGTTTGGTATCTATGTCCTTTTTTTCAAGGAATATGATATCCCAAATATAACATTCATTTTTAAGTATGGACACAATTATTATCATGTTATATTATTTGTTTTGTTTAATTATCCTGTTATTTTTATGAAATAGATGAAAAAATAGTTCTCTCTAGTATCTAAAAACATTTTTCCATGGTATTCAATGATGAAATATTGGTTTTTTTGAAATACTGATGTGGTTATATAGATAATTTGGGATTAGTTTTGGATATAATGAGGAATCACAATTATTATTCTATGTTCTCAAAGATACAATTTTGGATTTTGTATGTGAATTTCTTGGGGAATATAGTCTCAGAACAATATATCCTCGTTGATCCAAAAAAATGTAAAAATATTTCAGGTCATGGGTGTAACAATGATATTTTTTTTCATATTCAATGTTTTTTGGATTTAGCCACTTTTTACTACAAATTTATAAAATAATTCTCCAACATGGATATTTCATTAACCACTTCTACTCATAATGGAGTGTTGTTTATTTTGGAGTTCAATTTTGAAGCTTCCATCAACGAGTTGATGATTTATACTATAACATCCCAATTATGTAATTAATAATAGATATTCTTATCTATGTATATTTATGAAATAGATAGTGTTTTAGATTATTAAAATGAGAATAAATCTAATCTTAAGCATGGAATATACTAATATTTTTAAAAGATTGTTTTACTGCCTTTTAATAGAAAACCCTGTTAAAATCAATATTTTGACAATTTTATAAGCTCTATTTGTCCAAATAAAATTATTATTTATGATTGGGACATTGAAATTTACTTTGGATTAATATTTGGTATTTTTATGACAATGTTCATTTTTTAATGAATAGTGAAAAATAATGCATTTTACATCAAAACTGCTTTTTCATCTAATTTAATTATATGTTTATATTATCTTTTCAAATTGTTTTAAAGTTTAATTAGAATATATTTTTACCATTTAATACAATAGTGGTCATTAGAATTAATTTCACTTTTGAATTCGGCATAAACTAATGCCAAACATTTTATAGATATTGTTTAGAAAAACTGTTATTTGTTTTGACAACTGGAATTATTTTTAAATTAATTATTTCAATTTATTTGTTTGTAATTTGGTAAAATTGATTCCATATTTGGAATCATAAAGTCCAAATTATGTAATTAATACTCTTTTGTTTTTGGACTTTTTGAATAGTAATGACGGTAATTATCATTAATTATCTTGATTAATTAGTAATCGGGTAGTCAAGGATAATAAAATAATATCATAATAATAAAAAATGACACTAAAATGTTTCCTAATACTACTTTTTGTGTCATTTCCAGCCATGGGATGCCTTTTTCCAAACTTGGAGACCCCATGGAATCACTTTTGTGTGATAATGACTTTTTATATTTTTATTTTTTAAAGAAAGTAAATATAACAAAGAATGTATTACATGAGTAAACCATTTTTAATATTGTATAAATAAATGATCTATTGGATAATGAATATTCATTGGAATGCTAAAAATATTTCCGAAATCATAGTATTTTGTTTATAATTTTTAGACATTAAATAAATTAAATTATATATGACACCATGATGATGTAGCGATTACCTCATTATTAAACGATTCAAATAAAATGAAAATATAATGTAAAATATAATCCCTACACATGTCAAAAACCGATTGGATGGGTGTATTTCGAACTATTATCACCTTATCATCTAAATACATCAATGTGGGACCTTTAAAATCTGAAACTCATTTGAAAATAAAGTGACATTTTATACCATTCCAAGAGTGCCCCTCCTCTCCACTTACTAAAAGGCCCCCACCTCTACCTCCTTACCCACACCTCTCAAGCCTCTAGCTCGGCCAAAATCTACTCATTTGGTCTCTCCAAGTCCCTCTCCACATCCTAGAAGCCTTAACGTAGGTAGAAAGCTCTTGATGAAATCATTTTGGGTCAAACCAAGAAGAGTTACCCCATTTAACAGTAATGTCTTCACTTGTGTTCTTTTGTTTTATTTTGCTTCTCCAATCCCCTAAACTCTTTTTATTCATTTCATTTGTAATAAAACCAGTCTCTTAAATATACTAGGATGTTCTTATAAGAAGGATTCAAGCTACACTTACAGAAACCTACATCTAATGGTCAAAGAACATACTGTTTCTGTGGATGGTGAATTTTTGCCTCACGAAACGATGATTGTTCAATATTCTTCTAACACCGTCAAAGGTGGGCATTAATATGTCACTATATTTATATATGATATATAATATGTTTATTTTTTCCTTAAGCTTATGTATTTTTACATTTATGGAATATCTTTATGGTTTCCATTAATGGTAAACTTGATATCTTCATTTTAAGAAGTGCGGACAACTGCCCCCTCAAAATGATTTTATTCGTTAATACCATATTTGGGATGTATAAAGGATAGATTTAATGATATTATATATTATATTATACTTTAATTATAATATAACTTTATATCATTATGATTCCATTCAATTAAATACGAAATATAAATGAAAGTAGCGTTCATGCGTACGTACGACTTACCATCTCTATGAACGGTGCATTTAATTTATTATCTCTAAATGTTATGTAATATTATATATTCATGTATATACGGTATATATATGATATATATTATATCTAAATCATGAATATAATTCTGGATATAATGCATATTTTACCCCATAAACAACTTGTAATTATAAAGAGTTTATTTTTGACTCAAGTACCAATGATCGACAAAACAACCATTATTAACATAAATAATTACATAGTGTTCATAACATGGTAATAAGTGATATAAAAGGAATAATGAACTTGAAAAAGGTTCTTAATCAAGTTGAAACTAACTCAAATTTGTTATTCCGGAGGTTAAAGAATGATCGATTCAAGCCGGACCCGAGGTATGGGACTTCGTCTTAATCTCTTTTCATTGAGGCATATTATCTTTTATACACAACTTTATTTTATATGGTGTATAAACCACTTTGACTTTTATGTTTATTCAAATGGAATCTTTTTTATACTAAGCGTTTTACTAAACGACAAATGGGAATGTTTTTGTCGTACGTATGCGGCCACAATGACTTCTCCACCGTCGTTTCCATTATTGAGTTTCAGTTTCCTCTACAAGCCATAATTTTTTTTAAATGAAAAATAAATACCATGTTTCCCTTTTCATTTCTTTTGGTATTGAAAATGGTTTTTAAAATGTTTTTATTATATCAATTTGTTATTGATATCTTGTGATTGAAATGTGGAAATTTTATGTTTCCTTAATGCATGTTTTAGGTGATACGATTATGTTATGGTTCTTGGAAATTGTTTATGAAGACAGTTGGTTATGTGATAAACTAAGGGCGGGTGAGCCCGATATAGCTCTCCAATGCACTGGGTAATGCAAAGTATTTAAACATTAAGGCTTCTCTGACGATATTTAGGGAATATACTGTGAAGGGTATTCCAAATATAACCAAGAGGGTTACTCCCTACGTAAGAATGTTATGAATGCCTCATGTTACCTTTATGTATTATAATTTCTATGATTTATTCCTGATTTTATGAGGTATGTTAACGTGCTTATGTTTTATGAGTAAAGTATTATTTCATTGATTCTTATGTATACATGTAATCATGTTTCCTTTCCATATTTTTATATCTCTTACTGAGATTTTTATGCTCATCCCATGTTTTTGAAATGTTTTTCATGGGTCAAGGGAAAGGTACATGATGTGATGATAGTGTCAAGGAAGTGTCAAGAAAAAATCCATGTTTTATTTTAAATATGTTTTCGTTGATGGGAAAAATGAATACTACATTTTATGTGACAACTTTGTTTAAATGTGGGATGTATTGCATGTTTTATGATCTAATTCTCTAAAACTCTAAACCTGAAAAGATCCTCAATGTGTATTCTTGAAATATCTGATGATTAAGTAATGTTTAAGGCTGGGGCCTTATAGTTGGTATAAAAGGTTGGTTTAGATAACTTTAGGAGTTATAAATCTATTAATTGATTATCCAAAAATATTTTTTTTATGGTCAAATTGAAATGATAGAGAATTTGATGATTACCCTATTGTTTTATCTAAGACATGCTTGTTCAGAATGGTTTTCCACAGAGGAAATCAGGAAGCAGTACTATGAAGGAATACAGAAGGAAATAACCTTCCGAATCAGTATCCCAAGATGGTCAGAATTGGAATTGAACAGATTGTTTCAGTAATGGCACAGTTGACTCAAGAAATAAATGGTGGTGGTATCCATGAACGAGATCAGCCAGATCAACCGTAGAGGAACACATCAGTGGAGGAACATTTCTTGAGGCAACATCCCCAATCATTCAGTGGATCATCTTACCATGTGCTAGATGAAGGGTGGATTAATGCACTGGAGATGATTTTCGAGGTCATTGGGTGTTCATACAATCAAAAGGTTTGTCTTGCAATTTATAGTTTGGAGGGTGACGCAGATCAGTGGTGGTCAATGGTAAAAATATCAGGGACACTGATGATATTGATGCTCTCGACTAGGATGAATTCAAAGGTATGTTTCGTAAGATGTATTTTCCTAAGGCTCTTCAACTTAGGATGGAAAAACAATTCTTGGAATTGAGGCAAGAGGATGACTCATTGGATGCTTATGAAGAAAGGTTCACTCGATTGGCAAGGTATGCTCCAAATTTTATCTGATACCTTGATAGTATAATCAATCGTTTTTACTCATGATTAAAGCCAAAATATCAAAAGGAATTAGATTGTCGTGAGTTCAAAAGTTATGAAAAGATTTTTCAATGTTCTGAGAAGGTGTAAATGGATTTTGCCGATGATCAAGTGTTCTATAACAACCAACAGAAAAAGAGACTGAGGTGGCAGGAGAAAGGGAAAAATTATTCAAAAAGGCTCGATGGTAAGAAAAGTAAGTTTCCAGTTTGTGATAAATGCAGTAAAAGGCATGCTGGGGAATGTCTTTTGAATTTTGGAAGGTGCTACCAATGTGGTAAGATGGGACATAAGGCTCGTGATTGAACATAAAAAGATCAAGGTGATGGTAAGACCAAATTTGATTTACAATTAGTGAAATGTTTTAAGTGCAATGAAATGGCTCATTATGAAAACGAGTGTACGAAAACGAGCTCGAGTGATGGGAAGCATTTAGACTACAACTAGAAAGTGGTGGTGAAATACTTTGCAACTAATTCAGCAGATGTTGGGCCATCAAATGTAGTGGTATCAGGTACTTTGATTGTTTTTACAAATTATGACAGTGTGTTGTTTGATTCAGGGTCTACACGTTCGTTCATCTCTGAAAACTTTTATAGTAAACTGGGAATACCATCTCAAGAAATGACTCCTGAACTTGTGGTAAAAACACCTGGGGGAAATGTTGAGGCAAAAAGAATTTATAAGAATCTTCCTATCCTTATCTGTGGAAAGATCCTACTAGCAAACATTGTTGTTTTACCTCTAGTAGAGTTTGAAGTTTTCCTGGGTATGGATTGGCTCTCTATTTACCATGCTAAGATTTACTGTAGAGTTAAAGAAGTTTCTTATCATAAATACTTTCATTTTGTGTACAAGAATGAACCTTTACTATTGATAACATATCAAGAGGCTGAGAAACTTCTAAAATATGGAAATGAATGTTACCTTGAACATATTGTTGAAAACAACGGAACTGTTCAGATTAATGATGTGTTAGTGTTAAATGAGTATCTAGATGTTTTTTCTAATGAGTTGCCTGGAATAATACCAGATCGAGACGATGAGTTTACTGTTGAATTATTTCCTGATGCTATGCCAATTTCAAAACCTTCCATTTCAAATGGCTTAAATTGAACTTTTAGAGTTGAAGGAGAAATTTCAAGATTTATTAGAGAAAGGTTTCATTCAACCTAGTACATCACCATGGGGTGCGCCTGTTTTATTTTTTTAAAAAGAAAGATGGTTCTATGAGACTTTTCATTGATATAGAGCCTTGAATAACACCATTGTTAAGAACAAATATCCATGGCCTCATATCAATTATTTGTTTGATCAGCTCCAGGGAGCTCAGTTTTTTTCAAAGATTGACCTGAGATCGGGGTACCATCAGTTGAAGGTAAAGGAAGTAGATACTCCGAAGACCACGTTTCGTACAAGATATAGCCATTATGAATTTGTAGTAATTCCTTTTGGGCTATCCAATGTACCTATTGTATTCATTGGCCTTAGGAATAGAATTTTCCATGAGTTCTTAGATAAGTTTTTTTGTTGTTTTCATTGATGATATTTTGGTTTTTTCTAAAAGTAAGGAGAAGCATGAAAGAGATTTAAGGGTTATTTTTCAAACCTTAAAAGAAAATAAATTGTATGGGAAATTCAGTAAGTGTGAGTTTTGGTTGCAACAAATATCTTTACTTGGTCACATTGTTTCTAAAGATGGGATAACTATTGATTATGAAAAAATAAAGGTTGTTGAAGAATGGCCAAGACCCAAAAATGTAACTGAGATTCATAGTCATCTTGTATTGGCAGGTTATTACTGAAGGTTTCTTAGAAATTTTTCCTGGTTATCTAGTCCAATGACAAAGCTAACTCGGATGGGTGTCAAGTTTATCTGGACAAAAGAATGTGACGATTGTTTTCAAGAACAGAAAAGAATATTGGTGAATGCTCTAGTTTTGGCACTAGCTTCCAGGGATGGGGAGTTTGTTATCTACAGCGATGCTTCATTGAATGTACTTGGATGCGTCCTAATGTAGAATGATCAGGTAATTGCTTATGCTTTACGTCAGTTGAAAACTCATGAGGTAAATTACCCTACACAGGATTTGGAATTAGCTACTATTGTTTTCACTTTAAAAATTTGGAGGCATCATTTGTATGGAGTAAAGTGAGAAATATATACCGATAAAAAAGCTTAATATATATATTCACTCAGAAATAATTGAAAATGAGACAGAGGAGATGTGTAGAATTAATCAGGGATTATTATTGTAAAATTCATTACCATCCGAGAAAATCAAATAAAGTTGTTGATGCTTTGAGTAGAAAAAGTAATGCTTCATTAACAATGTTGAGTTTGGAACATGATATTTTGGTTAAAGATTTTATGAAATTTGGCATAGAAGTTGTTGGTGCAGGATGTCCTTATGTTTTTTTTCAGGTATTACTGAAATCTTCTCTATTAGACAGAATTAAGCAAGCACAGAAGCAAGACAGTGAGTTGCAAAAAAAGGTTGAGCATGTTCAAAAGGGTAAGTTTCCTAAATTCAACATTGATAATGATTGTGTTTTGAGATTTTTGAAGTGATTTTGTGTGCCTTTTGATTCACAGATGAAGAGAGATTTGTTATGTGAAACTCATAGTTCTCCGTTTTCAGTTCATCCAGGCAGTACTAAGATGTACAGAGATCATCAGAAGTACTACTGGTGGGATGGAATGAAAAGAGACATTGCTTATTTTACTGTGAAGTGTTTGACATGTCAACAGGTTAAAGCAGAGTGGCAGTTACCGAAACGGATGCTTCAACCTTTACCAGTGCAAAATGGAAATGGGAGAATATATCCATAGACATCATTGTGGGATTTCCGAAGAAACTTCGAGGTAATAATGCAATCTGGGTTATTGTTGATAGCATGACTAAATCTTCTAATTTCCTTGCTATAAGAGATACTTTTTACCTAGATCAACTTTCTTGTTTGTATCTTGAAGAGATAGTCAGGTTACATGTAGTTCCTCTCTCCATTGTATCTGATCGTGATCCCAGATTTACTTCTAACATTGGAAAGGCCTTCAGAAGTCGTTGGGTACTGAATTAAATTTTAGTACAACTTTTCATCCTCAATCAGATTGGCAGTCAGAACAAACGATTCAGACTATGAAGGATATGCTACGTGCTTTCTAGATGGATTACCAGGGAAGTTGGGACCAACATATTTCTTTGGTTGAGTTTTCATATAATAACAGTTTTCATTCTAGTATACAGATGACACCATTTGAGGCATTATATGGGAAGTGATGTCGAACTCTAGGTTTTTTGGATGAAGTTGGTGAAAGGAAGTTGATGGGACCGGAATTGGTAAAAGATTTGGCAGAAAAAGTTCAGCTGATAGAGAGACACATGATAACAGCTCAAAGTAAGCAGAAGCGTTATTCAGACAACAGGAGGAAGTATCTCTCTTTTGAGGTAGGTGATCATGTTTTTCTCAAAGTATCACCATGGAAATGTGTGATGTGATTTGGAATGAAAGGAATGTTGAGTCCAAGTTTTATTGGACCATATGAAATTATAGATAGAGTTGGATCAGTTGCATACCGAGTGGCTTTACCTCCGATTTTATCTCAGGTAGACAATTTTTTTTCATGTTTCAATGTTAAGGAAGTGCATGCCTGATCAATCTCATGTTTTGAGTCCAGAGGTAGTTTAGCTGGAAGAGAATGTATCTTATGAGGAACAACCGGTCCAGATTCTTGACCACAGGGAGCAAGTGTTATGGAATAAGGTGATTCATCAAGTAATTTTTTTTGGGGAAAACCCACATGACCAATGAGGCAACATGGGAATCTGAAAATGCAATGAGGGTTAAATACCCCCACTTATTCGATAAGTAAATAAAATAATGGGACACAATTTTCTTAAGGTGGGAAGGATATAACATCCTAAGTAAGTAATTAATAATAGATATTATTATCTATGTCTATTTATGAATTATATAGTGATTTAGATACTTAAAATGAGAATAAATCCAATCTTAAGCATAGAATACACTAATATTTTTAAAAGATTGATTTACTTCCTTTTGATGGCAAACAATTTTTAAATCAAAATTTAGACAATTTTATAAGCTTTATTTGTAAAAATAAACTTATTATTTATTATTGGGACATTGGAATTTACTTTGGATAAATTTTTGGTATTTTTCTGACAATGTTCATTTTTAATGAATTGTGAAAATACTGCATTTTACATCAAAATTGATTTTTCATCTAATTTAATTATATGGTAAGATTAAATTTTAATTGGTTTTAAAGATTAATTAGAATATATTTAGACCATTTAATCCAATATTGGTTATTATAATTAATTTCATTTTGGAATTGTGCATAAAATATTTCCAAACTTTTTATTGATATTGTTTAAAAAAACCCGCTATTTGTTTTGACCACGGGAATTATTTTTAAATTAATTATTGGAATTTATGTGTTTGGAATTTGGTAAAATTGATTCCATATTTGTAATCATATGGTCAAAATTATGTAATTAAGAATCTTTTGTTTTTGGACTTTGTGAATAGTAATGACGGTAATTATCGTTAATTATCTTGATTAATTAGTAATTGGGTTGTTAAGGATAAAAAAATAATATAATAATAATAGAAAATGACCCCAACATGTGTCCTAATACTACTAGTTGTGTCATGGCAGATATGGTATGCCTTGTGCTAAACTTGGGGCCACCATGGAATCACTATTATGTGATAATGACTTTTTATCTTTTTATTTTTTAAAGAAAGTAAATATAACAAAGAACGTATCACCTGAGTAAAACATTTTTTATTTTGTCTAAATAAATGATATCTTGAACTATAAATAATAAATCGAGAGATAAAATGATTTCCTACATCATTGTATTTTTTTATAATTTTTAGAAATTAAAAAATTAAATTATATATGACATCATGATGATGCAGCGATTACCTCATTATTTAATGATTTAAATAAAATTAAAAGACAATGTAAAATCTAAGACGTACACATGTCCAAAACCTATTGGATGGGTGGATTTAGAACTCTTATAACCTTATCCTCTAAATAATTCAATGTCAGACATTTAAAATCCTCAACACATTTGAAAATAAAGTAACATTTTATACCTTTCCAAGAGTGCCCATCCTCTCCTCTTATAAAAGGCCCCCACCTTAACCTCCTTACCCACACCTCTAAAGCCTTTAGCTAGGCTAATCTCTGATCATTTTGTCTCTCAACTTACCTATCATCATCCTAGAAGCCTTAACATATGCAGAAATCTCTTCAAGAAACCATTTTGGTTCAAACCAAGAAGAGTTACCTGATTTAAAGGTAATGTCTTCACTTGTGTTCTTTTGCTTTATTTTGCTTCTCCAACCCCCTAAACTCTTTTTATTCAATTATTTTGTAAGAAAAACAGTATCTTAAATATACTAGGATGTTGTTATAAGAAGTATTTTAGCTACACTTACACACACCTACATCTAATGGTTAAAGACCATACTGTTTCTGTGAATGGTGAATTTCTGCCTCATGAAATGATGACTGTTCAATATTCTTCTAACACCTTCAAAGGTGGCCATTAAGATGTCAGTATATTTATATATGATATATAATATGTTTATGTTTTCCTTAAGCCTCAGTATTTTTACATTTCTGGAATACCTTTATGGTTTCCATTATGGGTAAACGGGATATCTATATTTTAGGAAGTGCGGACTACCGCCCCCTCAGAGAGATTTGATTCGTTAATACCATATGTGGGATGTATAAAGGATGTATTTAATGATAATATATATGATAATATACTGTAATTATAATATACCATTATATCAATATGATTCCATTCCATAAAATACGAAATAGAAATGAAAGTAGCGTTCATTCATACGTACGGCTTACCGTCTCCATGAATGGTGCATTTCATTTCTTAACTCTAAATGTTATGTAATATTATTAATGAATGTATATACTGGATATATATGATATATATGATATCTAAATCATGACTATAATTCTGGATATAAAAGATATTTTACCCCATGAACAACTTGTAATTATAAAGTGTTTATTTTTTACTCAAGTACCAATGATCGAAAAAACAACCATTATTAACATAAATAATTACATAGTGTTCATAACATGGTAATAAGTGATATAAAAGGAATAACTAACTTGAAAAGTTTCTTAAACAAGTATAAATTAACTCATGATTACTGTTCAAGAGGTTAAAGAAAGATCGAGTCAAGTCGGACCTGAGTTATGGGACTTCGTCTCAATCTCCTTTCATTGAGGCATATTATGTTTTATACACAACATTATTTTATACGGTGTATAAAACCCTTTGAATTTTTCATTTATTCAAAAGGAATATTTTTTATACGAAGCGTTTTACTAAATGAAAAAAAGGAATGTTTTTGTCGTACATATTCGGTGACAATGACTTCCCCGCCACCGTTTCCATTATTGAGTTTTAGCTTCCTCTACAAGCCATAACTTGTTTCTAAATGAAAAATAAATACCATGTTTCACTTTTCATTTATTTTGGTATTGAAAATGGTTTTTATAATATTTTTATTATATTAATGTGTTATTGATATCTTGTAATTGAAATGTGGAAATGTTATGTTTCCTTTATGCATGTTTTATGTGATACAATTATGTTATTGTTCTTGGGAATTGTTTATGAAGACTGGTGGTTCCATTATAAAATAAGGGTGGGTGAGCCTGATATAGATCTCTAATGCATTGGGTAACATGAAGGAGTTAAACATTAAGGTTTCTCCGAAGAGATTTGTGAAATATACTATGATGGGTATCCCAAATGTAACCAACAGGGTTACTCCCTACGTAAGAATGTTATGAATGTCTCAATTTACCTATATGTCTTATGATTTCTATGATTTATTCATGATTTGATGAGGTATGTTAACGTGCTTATGTTTTATGAGTAAAGTATTATTTCATTGATTCTTATTTATACATGTACTCATGTTTTCTTTCCATATTTTTATATCCCTTACTGAGCTTTTTATGCTCATCCCAAGTTTTTGAAATGTTTTTCACAGGTCAAGGGAAAGGTACATTATATGGTGATAGTGTTAAGGAAGTGTCTAGAAAGAATCCATGTTTTATTTTAAATATGTTTCCATTGATGGGAAAAATGATTACTATCTTTTATGTAACCACTTTGTTTAAATGTGGGATATAATGCATGTTTTATGATCTAATTCTCTAAAACTCTAAACCTGATAATATAATCAATGTGTATTATTGAAATATCTCAATATTAAGTAATGTTTAAGACTGGGACCTTATATATACAACTACAACTCCTGTTCTAACTCTTCCATATGCCGATCAGTAGTACATTTAATTTTTTTATGATTCTTGTTTTGGTTTGGGATGTGTTCTCGTGAAAGAATATAATGTAGAGTATTTTAATTCAAATAAACATTATACATATTAGGGGAACTATCCCAAAAAAATGATCTAAAACTTATAGCTATGATATATGTACTTATGATTTAGTGAACCTACCCATTTAGTGAATCGTTTACCGTTTACAATAACAATAAGATATTGAGCGATATATAATTTTCATAGAGATTTGATTTTATAATAGAGGATGTGAGTGTAATAAAATTAATCATTCAAATGTTTTATTCCATATACCCCTTTGTTAATGTTTTTTCAGAATACCTTAGTGTAAAGATTCTATACAAGGCTATAAAGGAATTATCAAAGGGATGTTTCTCATAGAAATCTTTTTTTTTCATACATTTGGGAGACTGAAGCAATGAGACTCTATTTATTTGTAATTTGATTAGTTTATACCATTTTTACTGATATAATATAACTAGTGTAGTATTTTTTGATAGGTTTTGACATATCAATAATTCATTATATGGAAGATAATCTATGAGAATATGTTCTCCATCTATAGAGGACCTTCATGTACTCAAGAACGATTAATTCATTCTATAACATATTAGAAATTATGTGATGATATATTATAATCATTAAAAGTGGGTGGATCACACATGAGTGACTAATATGTTTTTGGGTATAATTTCTGAATTTTGATGTTGATTTATTAAATATTACATCAATAATGTTTTCCCATTGTAGTACATATTATTAAATTAAGGATAAGAATATGAATCATTCACGTGTTTTTCGACCTATAACTATTTATCTTGGAAGAAGGGTGATACATTGATGTATTTTGTGACTGGGTTTATAGCATCCCGCCTTTTTAAAACCTAAATTTTCATTACATTTTACCAAACCGAGGAACTTTTAGGTTTAGTGTCTTGGAAACCAGGAATTTAAAACATGAAAACATAAAATATTATTCATAAAAAAATGAAAGGCTTCACGATATATTCATCCTAGGTTCATTACTACATCTCATAACCTGGGGACATACATCAAAATAATGGGTGAGAAGATGGCCCAATAAGGGAAACTAGGGGAAACATTTAACATGTGAATTTGAGATACATCAATAAAGTCATGATACATAGCTTTAAAGAATCAGAAAGAGATCATGAGTCATATAATAATGGAAAAAAGATTATTCATAAATTGATGATTTGGCTACAAAATTTAACTTATAAAATCATGAATATATCACCAAGGTTCATCCCCAAGGTGTCATTTGAAGTTACCAAGGGTATTCACCAAGGTATCGTTAAAATTGTAATCTTAGTGGATACATCATCACCCAATGCCTTAGAGAGCTATCAGAGTGCACCCTTAATTTTACATTATTATCATGTGAGCCACATATATCATCCTAAAAAATTTCATAAATAACCCATATAGCATAAAATAAATGGGTTTCATTTCATAATCATAACTTTTTAAAAACAGCTTTAAAGACATGATCTTTATGTCAATTTAAACCAACAAAAAAGGAATGTGGGTTTCATGTATGGAAATAATAGAATTAAAATAGAACGTTTTGATATATATATATGTCTGTGTGTTAATAAACCTGAAGAAAAAAGATCTTTGAGAATTTAATCAATAAAATAAAAGAATTTGAGAAAAAGAGAGAGACATTTTAAGACAAAAATTCTACAGCATTACGGCTATGTTACTGGGTTTTAGAAATTATTTAAAAGAAATGGGAAATGGATTACACACTCATAAATGATCCATAAAACAGTATAGGGACATAATATAAAGGATATATAAACATGGTGATGAAATTTTAAAGTCATGCCATATGAAATGAAAAACATCAAAGGAAGACAAAAATAAGATTTATCTTATGAAAATTCAGCAGCCTAACGACGTCAGTTAAAACATAAAAAAAGAATTGATGAGATAAAATAGGGTCTCTCATAATATAAACATTAAAGATAAGTATTATAGATATAGATATCATACCCTGAAATAATAAAATTTAGCATTAAAGACTTTACGTGAAAATAGATCTTGAAAACGACAAGGGTGAAAGAATCCCTTAAAAATTCGGCAACCTAACAGCGCCACTTATACATTCTTAAAATTGATTGATGAGATAAAGAGGGGGTCTCTCATCATATGAACCTTATAAGGACATTATGATGAATATAAAATAACATCCTATAGCATAATAACATGGATCATAAAAGAAATGACATAAAAAAGAGTACTTGAAAAGAAAGAGAGAGGTAGGATCCCTTACCTTGAAGAGTAAATTCAAAATCATGATGTTTTGGAACTTGGGAGGCTTGAGGGAACCTTGGGAGGACTAATTGGGAGGTAAAGAGACCAGAACGTCATGGAGTAGGATTTTGGAATGGAAATGATGAGATAATGTCTTGGTATTTATTGTGGAAGTGAGGGGACAAGGAATTAATGGCCAAGGGACACCTCATTGGTGGTATTGGCAAAAACATGGGTTTGCACATGGTATTTTCCCAGGGTATTGTCCACTTGAGACACCTCAAACCTTATATTACTATTCATATTTCAACCATAATCACTACATAATTATTACATTCTTAATGATGTCATTAAACACCTGAAACTCTGAACTAAAAATTCACTATTCACTGAAAATTCAACTTTCTCAGAAAAATCCCCAAATTTTACCTTAACAAAATATCGATGCTATAATTTAAAAAATGAACTCCATTTTATAAAAATAATTTTATAATTATTTTTAATATAATTTTAAAATAAATACACTACTCACCGACAATTCATTTTTTTTTCATAAAACCCCCAAAAATTTCCTTAACATAATATCGATGCTCTGAGCTCAAAAATGAAATCCATTTTATAAAAATAATTTTTTAATATTTTAAATTTAATTTTTAATTAAAAAACTATTCACCCGAAAAAAACTAATACTTGACTACTAAATTCTGAAACAGTTATTTACTTATTTTATTGACTCACATTACTTAATCAAGGGGCCTAGATTATATTAATACTTTTTTAAGTGAGATTGCCAATCCATTTGGTCACATTACTAATCTTAAGTGTCAAATCACTATTCATAATTTAATATTTATCAAAAATTAAGTTTTTCTTATTAGACTCTAAAATTCTTACTGAACATAATTATTGAAGTCCATCTTTTTGAAAATCATTGCACATAATTAATTATTTAAGGTTTACATAAATATTTTCAAATATCATTTTTCTAAAATTCATCAAAAATATGCATACTATATTTATCCGGACATTTTAAAATTCACAAACATCATCATAAGAAGAAATCACAATTTTTATTTAAATCAATGGATTACACAAGGAAGTTATGGTATCCTTACATAGCCTCTTATAACCCAAGCATAGGACCCATGTGTAAGGTGTGCTAAGGTGAGATAATCTAAGGGAGACTTGGCCAACATCGCAAAAGTAGTACTTTCAATCAGTTTGAACTTCTTGCGAATGCAATTCCGTTCTATCTTCACGTGATGATGTATGGCATTGGTTTAGTCCAGAGAAAAGCCCATTGGTGCTACCTCCTACCCAAGTTCTATTAGATGGGATTCGATTGGCCCGAGACTACTGGATGAGGCAATCAAATCTTCTTTCTATATGAATAAACCAATATCACTTGTATTTAAAGACAATAGTCGCAACATTTAGTTTCCAACGGTCATACTGACTAACAGTCATAAAATAGTCAAAACCCAATAGTCTAATTTTAATTATACTCATTTGATTAAATTAAAAAGTTTTGTTAAGTATGAAATAAAATAACACAAAATATTAGGAAAAAAGATTTATTCAAAATATTGGTTCATTACAATCTCCCCCCTTAAGAAATTACATCCCTACAATTTTAAAAATGGGCATGGAAATTTCATAGAAAGTCCCACATCGAAAAAATAGTCAGTAACACTAATACTTTAAATGAAATAAAAGGAAGTACAAAGGTCACTCGAGTTAACCCATACTAGGATTCCATGTAGGAAAACATGGATATAGAGGTGAAAAAAGGGTCATGTTCTGAGAAAGTGTGATATAAAACATGTCTTATAGGAAGTTAACCACTAGAAAATCACAAACATGTGATGGGTTAAATGGTCTTTGATTACGTAGTATGAAACATAAAACTACAAATTTTTTGTTTTACGTTCCTTTTAATAATTTTGATGAATTGATTTACTACATAGAATAAAAACACAAGGAAATATATTTACCTTCAAGTAGAGTTTAATCCCTTAATAAGTTTCCACCAAGACTAATATTTCTTCCAAACAAAGAGCATTCAATACTACGTGGTCTCATAAAACCAAAAGAATCATCTTCTAGAGAATCTCGTAATCCAAAAAAGAATAACTATCTATCGTTAAACATTTCTCCCAAAAATAAAAAGGGTAAGATAAAACAACACATAAAAAACAAAGAACCCCTTAGGCAGGGAAACTACTTTAAAACTTCAATGTTCCACGGTACTACCCAATGTTCATCATAGACCATTTCATAAATAACTATCTTTAAAATTTCTCAAAATAAACCAAACATAGATTGAAACCCAAATATAAGAAGGATTTTATAACATAGTATTCCGAGATAGACATTATAATTCATCTCCAAACAACATCAACCACTCCTAAAATCTTATAACAAAAGTAACTAACCTAAACCTATTTTCCCCAAGATAGGTTAATCATTTCCAAATTAACCTAAATTATTATAAGTTCACCTTAAATTCATTTATTCTTCAAAATATAATTCAACCTTTACTCCTAAAATAAATTATCGTAGTAATATATTTACCTCTATCATATATGGTTCCCAAAATTGTGAACATCTTCCAAAATAACAATAATATTTTAATCCCCTAATCATTTTTAAAAAGAACAGCTTCACAAACTCAACATGTGATACATAACAATAGATTTTTTCCTTATTGATATAAAACCATCTTAGGTAGTGACTTGATGTTCTTAGAAAACATTAAGGATATTCTCATAGAGCACAAACTAAAATACAACATTGCATAGTCAATTATTGCGAAGATGTTGCATGTACTTTAGTCATCATGATCTGTGTCAACATAGGACTTGCATTGTTCTCTTGTCCTTGAAGATTGTTGATGCTCATCATGCTTCTCATCCCTTCTAAGAGAGAATTTCCTTAGATAATGTCCAACTTCTCCACATTTATGACATTCAAAAGTATAAGGTACATTAGATCGAACCTTATCTGTATTCCTCACATTATCCATTTTTGAAGCAATATTCTACTTTATGACCTATCACCCCACACTTAAAACATATCCCGGTTCCATTGTGACATTCTCCTTGGTTCAACTTTCCACACTTTTTGCACAAAGGAAATTGGGTCTTCTTTCCCTTATCAACTTTATCAGATGAACATCACTGAGACTTTGTCTTCTTCTTCCTTGATGAATGTTGGCATTCAACTTGGTACCAATTATTAATTGTGATTTTTGATAGCTAGTTTGGAATAATCACAATATGTTCAACTAGATCTCTCATCATCTCTGTCACATTAATATAGAAATCATCACATATCCAATCACATTGATTGTTGGGACATGTTCTTATACTTCCAACCATTAACTAAGAAATGAAAGTATAATTAGGAGCTTAAATACATAGCCAATAATCATGAAAAGGAAACTTTAAGCATAGATGGAAAAACATGTACAAGAAAAGTATATCCTAACTTGTGATACCCTAGGGTCCAATATAGGTTATCGATGATCATATATTCTTATGTGAATCATTATTTTATTTTATCTTTGTTCCTTTAATAATGGTTCATACTAATCATATAAATTTACTAAAGAATATCTCTCGAGAGTGTCGTAACCAAATGTTTAGCAAGGCCCATTGTCATGTTCCAGTTCCCATTCGAGTCTAGATCAAGCAATGTTTTCAGGTTTTACCTCTATGTACATATCTGCCAGAGCCACCTCTACCGGCTCGTATCCACACAGGGATGTATTTTCTTAAAAAACCACTTACTCAATACTCACCAAAATACCTGGAAGATTTCCTATTTTTAAAATTTTATATAGGGTTCTTCCAAAAGTTTTCATATCCAAATTTCCACAAACAACTAAACCATACATTGATACCAACTATAGCATCCCGCCTTTTTATAACATTACTATTTATAACATTTTACCAGACCGAGGATCTTTAAGGTTTAGTGTCTTGGAAACAAGCAACTAAAAACATGAAAACATAAAACATTCTTCTTAAACACTTGAAATGATTCTACTTATGTTCATTCTAGGTTCATTATTGCATCTCATAACTTTTGTACATACTTCAAAAGAATGGGTGAGTAGAATGCCCAGTAAGGGAAATGAGGGGAAACATTTAAGATGTGAACTTGAGATACATCAATAATGTCATGATATATAACTTTAAGGAATGAGAAAGAGATCATGAGGCCTATCATAATGGAACGAACATTATTCATAACTTGAAGATGTGGATACAACATTTAACTTAGACAATCATGAACATATCACCAAGGTCCATCCCCAAGGTGTCAATTGAAGTTACTAGGTATATTCACCTACGTATCGTTAGAATTGTAATCTCTAGTGGTTACATCATTACCCAATGCATTGGAGCGCTATTAGGGCGCACCCTCAAATTGTCTTTATTATCATGTGATCAAAATATATCATCATAAAACATTTCATAAATAAACCATATAGAAAAAGAGAAATGGGTTTCATTTCATAATCATAATGTTTTAAAAACTGCTTTAAATAGATGATCTTAATGACACTTTAAACCCACGAAAAAGGAAAGCGGATTTCGTGTATGTAAATCCCAGAATTAAAATAGAACATTTTGATATATATATATATAAGTAAATACCCAAGTAGAAAAATATCTTTGAGTATTTACTTAATAAAATAAACGAATATCAGAAAAAGAGAGAGACATTTTGAGATGAAAATTCTGCCGCATAACAGCTATGTTATATGGTTTTTGAAAATATTGAAATGAAATGGGACATGGGTCACCCACTCATAACTGATCCATAAAACAGTAGAGGGGAAGAATTTAAAGCATATAAGAACATTGTTATGAATTTTTAAAGACATACCATATGAAATGAAAAACATGGAAGGAAGACAAAAATAAGATTTCTCCTATGAAAATTTGGCAGCCTAACAGTGTCACTTAAAACTTAAAAAAAAGAATTGAAGAGATCAAATAGATTCTCTAATTATATGAACATAAAAGACAAGTATGATAGATATAGAGATCATACCCCAACATAATAAAAAGGAACATGAAATACTTGACATGAATATAGATATTGAAAACGAGAAGGGTGAAAGAATCCCTTATCAATTCAACAGCCTAACAACACCACATAAACATTCATAAAAGGAAATTAGGATGAATATAAAAAAACATACTCCAAAATAAGAACATGGAGCATAATATAAATGACATAAAAGGTAGTACTTCAAAAGAAAGAGAGAGGTATGATCCCTTACCTTGATGAGTAACTTCCAAATCATGATGTTTGGGACCTTGGGAGGCTTAAGGGCCCATTGGGAGGACTCCTTGGGAGGTAAAGAGACCAGAACATCATTGAGGAGGATTTTTGGAATGGAAATGATGAGATAATGGCTTAGTATTTATAGTGTAATTGAGGGGACAAGGCATTAATGACCAAGGGACATCTCATTGGTGGTATTGGCAGAACCATGGGCTTGCCCATGGTATTGGACACTTATGAAACCTAAAACCATATCATACTATTAATAAGTTGACCATAATGATTTCAAAATTATTACATCCTTAATGATGTCAATAAACACCCGACACTCTAAATTGAAAATTCACTATTCACTGAAAATTCAGCTTTCTCAGAAAAATACTAAAATTTCACTTTAACCAAATATTGATGCATTGATTTCAAAAAGAAATCAATTTTATAAAAATAATTTCCTAAATATTTTTAATTTAATTTTTAAATAAATACACTATTCACTGAAAATTCATTTTTTCAAAAAAATCGCCAAAAATTACCTTAACATAATACCAATGCTCTGAGTAAAAAAATGAACTCAATTTTATAAAAATAATTTTCTAAATAGTTTTAATTTATTTTTTACTTATACAAACACTATTCACCCAAACAAACTAATACTTGACTAATAATTTCTGAAATAGTTATTTACCTATTTTATTGACTCACATTACTTAATCAAGGTTCCTAGATTATATTAATACTTTTATTAAGTGAGATTACTAATCCATTTGGTCACATTACTAATCCTAAGTGTAAAATCACTATTCATAATTTAATATTCATCAAATATGAAGTTGATCTCATTAGACTCCAAATTTCTTACTGAACATAATTGTAGAAGACCATTTTTTGAAAATCATTACCCATAATTAATTATTTTTGGTTCACATAAATATTTTCAGATATCGTTTTTTTAAAATTCATTAGAAATATGCATACTATATTTATCCGGACATTTGAAAATTCACAAACATCATCATAAAAATAAATCCCAATTTTTATTTAAATCAAAGTATTACACAAGGAAGTTATGGTCTCCTTACATATCCCCTTATAAAACCATCATAGGACCTAAGTGTAAGGTGTTCTGAGGTGAGATAATCTGAGGGCGGCTCGGCCAACATCACACGAGTAGTAATTTCTATCAGTTTGAGAATCTCACAAAAGAGATTCTGTTCTAGCTTCACACGATGAAGTTCAGCTTGGGTTTGGTCCAAATCAAAGCCTAGTAGTGCTACCTACTTCCCATGTTCTATTATATGGGCTTTCATTGGCCCGAGACTACTGGATGAGGCCATCGAATCTTATTTCTATATTAATTAACCAAGATCACTTATATTTAGAGACAATAATCGCACAATTTAGTTTATAAGGGTCATAATGAATAACGGTCATATAATAGTCAAAACCCAACAGTCTCATTTTAATTATACTCATTTTATTAAATGAAAATGTTTTGTTGATAATGAAATAAAATAAAATAGAATATTAAGAAATAAGATTTATTCAAAATTTCGGGTCGTTATAGGGTAGCCTCATAATCCTGAATGAAATTATTTAATTTGGGTTATGAGTGACCAATTGAATAAAACAACTCACCTTATTCCAATTCTTGATACCAAAAAAGTTGAAGATTTATTAAAGACATATATTTAATAGATTGTCATGTTGAATAGATTTTCTTCGTCCATTATTTCTTGTAGGGATTTATGTTCACATATCTATATTTTAGTGTCCTCAAGGTAGTTATTTAATTCCATTTCATGTTGCACACAATTTACCACCCGGATATGAATGTGAAAATAGAATGTGATATATATATATATATATATATATATATATATTCTTAAATACATGATCCATGAAAGTGTCTTTAAAATTGATGGATAATGGGATGTGCATTTTTTATGGTTTGGTTTTACAATAAACATATCAAATATCATTCATTAAAATATATATCTTAGAATATTTTTATTGTTGGAATTGTAAATCTACAATATGTGGGTTCGAGATTAATGAATCTTCTTTGGCTGGAACTAGTTTGGTTCATGAGATAACAATGGAGATCCAGATGATTCATTAGGGTTTACTAATGTGTCAATTCCAATGTTAATATAATGTAATTCATTTTATACTTCATTGGGAGTTATTGGTTTGTGATAATGTGTTATTGAGTTTCTCACCATATACATCTCACTAAAGGATTGTAAAACAATGTATATTGGAACTCTTATTTGAGAGATATGTTTATATCACTGAGTTTCTTGTAACGATGTAATTCCATTTTTCCTTTCCACCAAAAATTACTTCGATCCATAATGTGTTTAATATTTAACAACATAACAAATATATTTTAGTCTTATCTCATCTTTTGTACTGTTAATACATTAATCTAGTACATGATATTCCCACGTCTATGTATAATGTCTGGATTGTTGATTCTCTGGTGACGGTTCTACATAAGAAGTCCATTATTTTTTTCTTCATTCTATAGAATTTTTTTTGATAATCTCATGCGATTTTGGAGCATAATCTAATGATGAGAGAGTAGTGGATGCAACTATTAAGTGAGCAGTATCTATGTTGAGGATTTATTATAGTAGATATCATTATGGTGGGTAGATTTCTAACATTATATTTCATTCTTTTAGGCAATGAATTCCACTAACATATTTTCCATTTTCATTCATAGTAGTTTCAACATTTATTTTACCATTAAATATATTGAGGAGTCATTTTTAGGGTTTTTAGAATCTTTGATTAATTTATTTTTTTAGAATAAGAGTGGATATGTGATTGATTATAAGAAATGTATAGGTATTCCATCATTTGGCTGGTAAGACCCCCTGGTTATATGGTGGTATGATGAAAGTGGTGTGTTCCTATAGTAACTCCACTATTTAGCAAATGGTTATCCAAATACTAGTTTTGGGGAATATAGGGGTGAATACATCATATCTAGATATTAATACTAGAAATTGGAATCCAACAACAAATATGTGACATTTATATGGGTGATTAAATGATGGGAGGTATCATTTATTTATTTCCTGAAACCCATTTAAAATTCAATAATCGTTTTTATAAATCCTAATTTAACAATTTAAGTCATTGATGATCCCTTATGGTTATTTATTCATATTTTAATTTTCAATATTCATAGATCAACGTGTCTATTGTTTTTTGTATAACATCCACTAATTTAAACCCAATTTTTTAATTCTTATTTTTATGTGTTTCTCCTTCATTGAGTGTTTTGTGTCCTTGTACCCTTGAATAATATATATATATTGACTTGTAAATTGAGTTTCTAATATAAAATGTTGTTTGTTTCAATAGATTCATTTATATCTAATAGTGGATATCTTATTCGGTGGTCTGAGATATCATTAATTGAGATAAGAAGGTTTATAATAGTACAAAAATCAATTGAATATTTTAATTTGCTGATTGAATTGTAAGGGGTTTTTAAATGGGTTCGAACTAAAAAATTATTATTCATGATATATATTTTAATATAGAACGTTTTTTTGAAGAAACCACATTGAATTTTATTTTAAATAAATGTGATGCTCTTTAGAAGAAGAGTAATATTTGTAATGAATGACTTTAAAAATGAATTTGATGAAGATTCTTGAGAAATGTATGACTAAAAATATTTATATATTTTGAATTAAATAAATTTTCCTCAATAGAAATAATTTTGATGATATCCATTTGAATTTGGTTTTATAAGTGAAATGGAATATTGAAAATGTGATTTGGGGTTTCTTGAATTACAATTGATGAAACGGTTTTAATATGAATGATTTTCCAATTGATTTATTTATTTGATGTGTATTGGAGACAGGGTAGTTATATGGTTTTTTATGGAAAATAAAATTGCGAATTTATTAAATCTTCCTAAAAATGGATTGATGATGAAAGAAAATTGAGGGCGAAATGGAGTAAATAATTAGGTGAGTAATCATCTGCCACCCAGACCTGTCATATAGGGATGTGTGAACACATAGGGAAATATTTATATGATATTGTTTGGAATCTTGAGCTGTAAACTATCTAACCCAATGTCATATTACAATGTTAATATGATTGAAGACTAAATATATGTTTCAGTGTTTTTGAAATTACTTATTCATTCAAATTTTGGTCTAGATGACTTTACTGGCCAATTTTGATGAAAATGTTTATTTTCACATGTCTAATAATTTTAATTTAAGTGATATTAGAAAAAATTATTATGAAAGGTGAAAATGATTACCATGCCATAGTTTATCAAATGTTCAAATATTTAGTTTATTTGATATAGACTACATAGGACCCAAATACATTAAAATATTTTGATTTTAGAATAAATTTATGTTTTTAGAAAGTGATATATACAGATTTATGCATACACTACAACCAATATATAGTTAGCTTGTGTAAGGTGAAAATATAATTTTTACAACCTTATAAAGCTAAACTTATTTTAAATCCAATTTTTGAACTTCAATAAATTTTATATAGAAATATAAAGATAATTTTTTAATAATTAACATAAAAATTATGTTATGGTGATTTTTTTTGTTTTTTTCTATGAAGTATCATTTTATTTATGAATTGTGAGAAATATTGAATTTTAACTAAAATTATTTCCACATAATTTATTTATATATTTAAATATTTTTTTTGATTTGTTTATAAATTATAATTAGTAAAATATTATATCATATAATACAATTTAGTTAATTGGAATAAATTTATCTCTAAAAGTGGATATAAAAACATAGCATACATTAAAACATTTTAACATAAAAAACTCGCTTTCCCTCCAGTTTTGTAGGAATACCATAAAACATAAACTTTCTACAAATATTAATTGACTTTTGAAAAATAAAAATTAATTTTCTTAATCGATATGATATGTATAGTGTAATAATATAAATTTAGTTTTGTTCCAAAAAGAATAGTGAATGTAATTAAAATTAATTGCTGTGATTAAAGTAAAATTAATTATTGTGATTAAAGTAAAATTAATTGCTGTGATTAATATAAAATTAATTCAAAAAGGGGACTAAACCATAAAAATTACAACCAAATGACCAAGAACATTACCAAAGGACAATGGTTTCCTAAATTTTTACCATATACAATATTGGTTTTAATTGTAAGAGTTATTGGGATACATTTTCATTAATATAAGCAATATAATATGTTGTGTAGAGAAAAAGACAATGGATTTACCTTCCATTTTATTAATTCCAATGAAGCATAAGAATATTTAAGAAGAAACATATTTTAAGTTATAATTATTTTATTTAAAGATAAATGATTTGTTTTTATATAGTTAATTAATATTTAATTTTATGATATGATATAATTTACATTAGACTCTTAACTATCTTAAATTCATGTATTATTTGTTTAATAATTAAATACGATAAATAATGCAATAAATAATGAAAATTTAATTTATCAAATTATTATGTTAAAAAATTTCTATACAATAATATATCATGTTAAAAATATGTGAAATTAATATATTTTAATTTCAAAGTAGTTTTTATATTTAAAAAATAAAAAATAAATAAATTATTTCAGAGTTGACATTAATGTTTTTTTACAATAAGTTATTTTTTATTGAATGATTTAAAATTAATAAAAATTATATGCTCACACAGTTAATATTTATGTATTTTTAAACATCAATTATGGTATATTCATGGGAAAATTTTCCTTTTATAATTAACATAATTACACATAGATTGTGAAAATATATTTTTCAAGGTCTTTGTTAAAGAATTGTTTATACCCATTACCTGAGCTTGTTTAAAAATTTATTTCCAACAGACATGATATTTTTTAAAACAATAAAATAAAATATTTTTAGTTAATTGGGGATATTATGTTTAATGAATATCACCATAATTTATTCTTAATGGTTTAGTTACATAGGCCGAAAAACTATTTACCTAAATTAAAAAGCAAAATGAAAATACATGGAAATTTAATGACTAAAAAAATTATAATTATTTATTTAATTTTCCCTATTTGAACATTTTATTGAAAAAAAATCCCCATTAAAACAATATTCTTCAATTTTTTTTGGAACATGTGGTAGGGGCATACCAATAGTGCATACCTTTGGGTATTTACAAGAATACCACTCCCCCTCCATTATAAAAAGGCATTAAATATTCCCCTTCCTCACACATCTAAAGCCACATTTCCCATCCAAAATCATCCACAATAGTCTCCAAAAATCCCTCTATTAAAAAAATATAATCCAAACTTTTTAAATTAACACATAAAAGGATTCCCCTTGGTGTAAACCAAAAGTAATTACCTAAAAGGAGGCAACATTCCACAATTGTGCATTTATGTTATGTTTTTTTTCTCCACTGTTTAATTTATTTTTATTAAATTATTATATTAATACATCTGTATAATAATTTAACTGAGATGTTTCTTATATTAATGTATACACATAATATTACACTAACTTCCACTATATGCGTAACGAACTTATCATTCATGTACGGTGAACTACCAAATCACTAAACAATGAAGGATTGTTCTTCCATTACCACTATTCACAGTTGTAATTATGCAAAAAATACTCTTTATATCAATAATATGTGATATTAATTATGTATATATTATTCTTTAGTTTTTATACAACAAATCACTTATTCATTCCTTTTAGTGTAAATATGATAACACCATTTGTGGAACTGAGGACTACCACCTCCTCAAAGCAATGCTATACGTTCACACATTACATGTAATGTATTAAGGAAGGGTTTCAATGAACAAATGTCAAATAAATGAAATATATAGGTTATTTTTGAAATAATTCAATTTATGGATGTATAATATATCATTTCAATTATTACAATTTTCACAAAAAACAAAATTGACAACATTGTTGTAGGAAATGTGGAAGACTACCTACTTGAATAGATGTTATAACATTTTCATCAACAAAATTATATATATAATTATATATAATTAAAAAACATGTTATTAATGATATAATTATACTTATATTACGATATAATTAAACATAACATTTTCCATAATGATCAAGGAATAATAGGAACGTTACACATGCGTACATATGGCCTATCATCCCCATGATTTTAATGTTTCTTGTTCTTCATAACCTTATTTTATAATTTCTATCAAAAGGATAATTTATGTATAAATATAAATAAAATTCAGTATTATTTTTATGTATATATTTATATAATGACATATTTGACCATATTGGACCGACCAAATCATTTTTTGACCCATGAACCCATATTTTGTGAAAACACCAAATGTAATCATAATTTTCTTTGTAATTGTTAAAAAAATTATAATAAGTGAATTAAATGTATTATTAGTCATGATAAATGTTCTAAATTAATATAATAATTATCATTAGTTTATTATTCATTAATATAAAGACACATGTTATAAGTTAGACATAGGGTAAGTGATTCTGTATCAATTTACATTCCATTAAGACTTATTTGTTGTTTAAAACAAATTATCTATTATATGGTTTATATACTACCCATAAACATGTTATATCATGAATATAACTATTATAATTATATTATATGATTAATTTAATGACATTACATCTTTGTTAATATGATTCAAATGTTTCAAAGTGGAATTTAAACTTTGGAATGCTTTAAAATTATTTTCCTATAATATGTTTTAATAAATATTTAATGGTATTTCCATTCATCATTGTCAACATCCCTTTATATTACATTTATAACAATTATGAATTATTGAAAAATCTATATTATATATTCAATACGGATATTATATGATTTGGGCAGTGTTTATTAATCTAATCGACTATTCGATATATGTTCAATTCTGTATACAACAACAATAAATGTTGGGGACCCATTAATGCAATCCCCTTGATCCATCAGTTGAGTCCTTAAGAGAATTCAGTTTGAAAAACCATTAATTTTTTGTAAATATATTTTTTTATCAATATTCTTAATGGTATTAAAACTATATTTATGGTTGTATAAACCAAATTGGTTGGTAAAAAATATGTTTTAAACCACCATGTGAAAGGTAATGATGGTAATTGTTTTATGTACCTATGAAACATAGAGTTTAATAAGTAGTTTATTTACTGATAATTAATTTATTATCATTATACAAGATTTTTTTTTCTAATGAAATATTTTTGGATGCAATTTTATCTCAGTTTATTGATTATATAGAATGGGATTCAGTATCATACAATTCCATATTGATTATTTGATGTCAATTTATTTTAATGGAATGTGTTATTAGTAATTTTTCATTCCATGTTGATTTATTCTATTTAGTTCATTATTGCTTCAATTTTAGGTACCCTTAATAATAATATCATCTCATCCTTATTTTGATTCCATTACCTAGGTTATGAAGTGGAATGATATTAATGAGTTTAATGTATGAAATTTATATTTATTTGTTATGTAATATGTTTTATTTTCATTAACATATGTAAAATGGGTTCCATTATTGTTATATAGTTTTAGGAAATGACAAAACAATTTGGTCCAAGCTGATTTGGTTTCAATTAATCATTCCAATGTAATGTATTACTAAATTGGCTCCAGGATTCTGGGGTTGGGGAATTACAGTTATTATGAAATGAAGTATAGAAGAAATATTTGAAATGAAATTTAGGAAACATAGTTTTGGGAACATAACCCTAAGATAGAAATTTAGGATAATTATATAAGAGCATCCTATAATTTTGGTATATTAGAGACTATATGTGTCTTCCTTGAAAAACATCACTATCTAGATAAAATAATGAGTTGATGTTCTGACTTATATGTTCCTAGGGGTAATAACCCTAAAAAGGTGTGTCTGACCTGACTCAATGTAACCCGGTACAAGTAAAAGGAATTTACTATGCACTTGGTTTGTCACTTATTTTCGATTCCGTAAGAATAATATCAATTTAATTAGAAAATTTTTTATTGATTTGAAATTAAATACATCCCAAAAGAAACGAGGTTTATGATTATGAGATAAGAAATAAATAAATAAATTCCAGAAGTTATGGTTTAAAAATGAAAATATTTAATCTCTTCTAAATCATCATTTAAAAATGGAAGCTAAGACAATTAATGTGAAGGTCACCAATTAAAATGATCTAAATAGATACAATAATTATTTATTTATTTTTAATAAGACAATAATTGGATGGAAACTAGTATCTGATGGATTCAAATTAGATGAGGAAATAATAAAATTTGATAATGAGACAGATAATTAATTATCTATTTATTACTAATTTTGAGGGAAGAACATGTTTATGCTGAAAACAAAAAAATATAGATATATTGAAGAAGGAAAACAAATATTTCCCAAATGTAATAATTGGGGAAATAATCACCATGTTATTTTTGTTAATGGAATGAAATTTTATCATAATTATGGACATAAAAGACACAATTATTTTGTTTACAAGGATAAAAATATATTCTAATTTACAATACATAAACTGTAAGGATATTGGACACTATGAAAATATATGTCTCAAGTTCCATAGAAGATACCCAAAAGAGTCTACTAGATCATGGAAATGATTTTCATACTCCTATAAAGGAAGAGTAATTATTAATATACTTGTTTTTGGATTTAATTAGTATATAATTTTTGTATTTTATCAGTAGGGAACATGGTATGACAATTAAAAAATATAAAATTATTTTACAACTGTACTTTTAACCATGGATTTATGATTATTTGTACATACGTATCGATAACCATGAGAATTGATTTAGTAGAAGGTTGATCAATTTTGGAAGCATGTGTTTGAGGTAAAGACACCCATAATACATTATTGATACTAAGATAATGAATTTAATATAAATATATAATTGATATGGGAAACATAGATATGATATTACTAACAGACATTGAACATATTAATTATTTTTTGACCACACGGTTTATACTATCATTAGTGGAGTTTACAAATCTTTTGGATTAATTGAATATATCCAATAACATTACTTTTAAATAAGTAATAAGGAAGCATTAATTATATTTATATAGATTTATTATAATTGATGTTATAACCATTTAATAAAATGATACTTGATGAATGTATTCTCATGTTTGGAATATAATAATTTTGAGCTTCTTCATGTTGATTAAGGGTGACTAATATGTATATTTTGGAGGAATAGTAACATTTATTCTAAAGTGTTGGATTCAAATATTTTGTAAATGATAACCCTTTATGAAATAGTTTAAGCTTTTCAATGGATTTTGTTTTAGTAATTGATTTATAAAATCACTATGTGATGTATTTTATTTTGATAAATGATCTTGACATAGATGAAGGTGTAATCAATAGAAAAAAATAAGTTTATAGAATCATATATTTACATATATTCATAAATAGTGAATGAATTTCTCAATAATCGAAAATTGTTTGTGAAAAAATGTTGTCATATTATCATAATTTTTTATAAAATCAATTTCCTTTTTCACATCTCCATTTTATACCATTTTGGTAATCAAAATTCAGTTAAACATGTTTCCTACCACCTTCCCATAGAAATTATTAGTTTGATTTTTCTTCCATTTCCATGTTTTAACATCATTATCCTACTTGAAAGAATGTTCCTCTATCAAAATTGTCATTTTAATTAACCTCTTATTATTAAAATGTTTTAATTACTATATTTATGATTTTTTGTTTTTTTAACAATAGTGTTTTCAAATATCGATCCATAAATAACCGAGATCATGTATATATTACAAGGACATTTGTTTATTAAGTCAGGGAGAATTTAACACTCTGAAATGATAAAATATATCCCTTGAAGAATAAATTAACTTTTTTTGTTAGCTTTATTTAAACAAATCATTCCTATTATGATCCACTAAACACTTATTGAGCATGAGTTACACTCAAAACATTGTTTTAACACCTTTAAATATTAAAAATATAAAAAATTGATAATTTTATAAAATATATATATAAATAAATAACATTTTTAATTGGAACAACGGTATTAGGTTAGTGTATTTTTTTTAATTTTCTAGGATGTTTAGTTTTTTGGAATAATAGTTAAAATTTGTCAATTTTATCACAAAACTCCTTGTTTCCTCCAATTTATTTATATAGTTAAATATTTTTTGAATTGTTTTTAAAGTATATTTAGATTGATTTTATATCACTAAATCCAATATATGATATAGGAATAAATTTCACAATGAAATTAGACAGAAAAATAATGGAATATTTCAAACATTTTCACATTAAAACCATATTTCTCACTATGTTAGTGGGATTTTTATTAAATATATTTTATCTACTTCTAAGAATTTAATTTGAAAAAATCGACATATAATGATGTCATTTTTATGATATTTATAGTCTAACAATATAAACTTATCTTTTTACAGACAATATTACTGAATGTAATTTAAATAAAGTATAATGATTAAGGTAAAATTATGGTTAACATGCAACTAAACCTTGAACATAAGTAAAAAATTGGAATAAACACTTTTAAAAAGGCCACTGAATGACAATATTTTAACCATATTCCATATTGGTTTTAATTTCATGAGTTTGTGGGAAACATGTTCATGAATGTGACTGATATATTATGTTATCTATTGAAAATGATAAAAAAATGTACCTTCCCTATATTTAATTCCATGAAATATTTAGAGTATAGAAAAAGAAAAATAGTGTTGTTAATAAAGTTTATTTTAAAAGTTAAATTATTTATTTAGAATGGAAACTGACATTTATTTTTAATAGATGATATAACTAAATTTATCAAATAACAAACTCTATAGCATATAATATTGAGTTACAGATTAAATAATAAAAATTATGCTAAATATGACAAAAGTAATTTAAATTTAATCAATTATTGTGTTAAATTATTTTTATAGATGAATATATTATATTAAATAGCTGTGAAATTAATTTATTTGAATTAATATAAAGTTTTTATATTTAATAAATTAAAATTAATTAAATAATTTAAAAATTGACTTTAATTTTATTTTACGATAAATGATATTTTTTTAAACGATTTAAAATAAATTAAAATAATTTATTAAGAAATGGTACATTTATGTATTACTAAATAATAAATATTGTCAATTTAAAGAATAAATTAACTTTTTTAAGTCACATATTGAACAATATATAGTATTCCCACTATTTTAACGACCTGTGTTGATGCGTTGTTTTTGTGCGTTAGATGAGCTTGTTTTAAAATTAATTTCAACCATAGGTTGTATTTTTATTTTTAAAATTAGAAATAATATTTATAATTTAGTGGGTATATATTTTATAATAATTCCCATCCTTATTTACTCTCAATGGTAAAAATAAATACGATTGAAAACTAGTTACCTAAATGAAAAACTAAATGAAAATTTTAAGGATTCTAAATGTCTAAGGAAAAAAACACAATAAATGAACATATTTGTGAGTTTTGGAGATTTTATTGACCCTAATTCGAATTTAATACATTATTTTTCCATTTCGGTGGCACATAACATAATGGAGTCCTCCCAATTGTCTATACCTTTTGGTATTTAGAGGAATACCACTCCCCCCCACTATAAAATGTAATTCACTATTCTCATTCATCATACCTATAAAGAAACATTAAATCAAAATATTACCAAAACAATGTTCTCCAAATGACCCTCTACTCATCCTATAATTTTAAATTAGGGAATTAATACATAAATGAATATCATTGCTACAAATAAAATAGATTTACTTGGAAAGAGTTAACATTCTTCAAATGAGAATTTGCCTGTTATTTTTTCATCCACCACATTATTTGTTATTATTTCTTGATTATATAATAAATTTATTTTACCATATTTTCTAAGGGTTTTTTAAATTAATTTTTATTCATATAAATAAATAGACATCCATATAACAGATAATTAAAAGACCATTCATGTACAAAAAAATACAACCTCAAGAAACTATGATTGTTCGTTCGTTTTTTGACACCTGTCATGGTAGGGAATTATTATGAACAAACTATTTTTATATGGAATTTTTAATATTTATTATGTATTTATTATTATATTTTTTTTATAACAGATACCTTTTTGTGTTCAAATTGGTGTATATATAACAACATCATATGGGAAACAGTGGACTCTTAACTTATCCAAGTGGTGTGATATATTATCAAATTACATAGAAGTTACTAAGGATGTATATAATTAAAAACAAGTGATATAAATTTAAATTTTTTTTATATTAAGGAAATATTATCCTTTATATTACTATAATATATAATTTTCTCAATTTCTTGTTTCTCACAAAAAGGTGATAACGTCGTTCATGGGCATATGGGCTACTTCCACCTCAACATGATGTAGTTCCTTTTAAATCACACAAATTATATATAAAATTATATATTATTAAAAAATTTAATTTACAATATAATTATCATTCTATAATGATATATTTTTAGTTACCTTTTTTCGATAACAATTAATGAAGAAAGGGAATGCAACTCATGGGTACTTACAAGTTATAATCTCTACTAATGTAAAGTTGGTTTATATTTCAAAACCATACCTAAAATAGGTTTTAAAATTTTAAAAAATATATAAATATGATATTCATGTCATCATTATTATTGGTTATATGTATATATAATGTCCAATTTGATTATAGTGAACCTATAAAAGTCATTTTTAGCAAAATATCTGAATGTGGTTAAAACACCCAACGTAATCATAGTAGTTTAAGTAGTTGAATAGAAAATTGTAATAAATTAATTAAAAGTAATAATAAATTTTAAAAAGGCTATGAATCATGTAATAAATTGTAATTTTTGTATTATATTGGAATATAATGACACAAGTTACACAACATACTCAGGGTATGGCATTTTGTCTCAATTTACAATTTATTAAGACTTATTTGTTTCTATGAACCAATTTTCATTAATTTGGTGTAAATAATAGAATTTCACAATTTGATTCATGAATATCAATATATTCATTACATTCTGAGTTTCATTTAATTCTATTAATTCTTGGGGAGTATTATTCAAATGTGTAAATTTCATATGGGTCACTGGGGATGTTTAAACATCATTTACCTCAATAATGTTATAACAATCATTCAAGGGTATTTCCATTATTCATCAAAAAAACTCTTTGATGGTAACTATAATCCACTGTTAAAATACTTATAAACCTATATAATTTATTAAATATGAATATTTTATGTGAAATTATAATTATTATTAATTAAATAAATTATTTGATATATTAGTTGATCCATGGACATGCTCTATATGGGATGGGGACCGGTTTATGAAATCCCATATATGCATTGGTAGAATCATTGGGTAAATTTATTTATACAAACCCTTCTAGTTCTAACCTATTATGTTTTAAACTATCTTATGAATGGTCTAGACAGTAGATTTAGGGTTCGAAAAATTGAATTCGTTGGTAACCAGTTTGTTTTAAAACTTTTTGTGAAAGGACTTGGAAGTAGTGGTTTCATGTATATAGGAAACATGGTGTCAAATAACTATGAATTTCATTTATTAATAATTTATTTATTATTGGTATACATGAGATTTATTCTTTTATATATCTATGAATAAATTTCATTCTCTATTTATAAAATGGAATTATTATCTTTTTCTTACCATTCTTTATTGACTAAGCGTTATCTAGTTATTTTAATGGAAAGTTTTTTCGATTATATATTTTTATAATTTGACTAATTATCTTTAATTATTTATTTATTTCATTTTAAAAACTCTTACTAATCATTTGATATCACCATAATTATGATTCCATTACCATGGATTTGAAAATGAATCCTTTGAATGAGTTCCAAGAAAGCATTTTTTTTACTTTTTTTATGTATTATGTTATAATTTATTTTCTCAATGTAATATCGGTATCATTTATGTAATCTATATTTTAAAAAAAATTATTTTTTTGTCCTTCATTGTTTTATTCCTCGTAATCATTCAAAAGTAATAAAAACATTCACCGGCCTTGAGATTCAATGGTTAATGAATTACAGCTGTTATCAAATGATATTAAACAAAAACATTAAAACTAGATTTAAAATATATAGATTAGTTAACATAATGATAATAAAAAATGAGGATTTTTATTGAATAACATCCTCAAATTTTGGAATTCTATAGATTATTTGGGCCTTCCTGGAAATACATACTTATCCGGATACTACAAGAGGATATGGATTAAGAATAGATGTATATTATATTAAAATATCTAAAATCATTTTTCTGAACCCAGTTAAAATAGCCTGTTATATAGACAGTAGCCTTATTGTGCATATGGTTTGACACACCTGCTGGATACCCATCAGATAATTCATATTTTCGTACAAAACTAAAATTATGGATTTGAAAGTAAATATATCCCCAAAGAAGCAATGTTTATAATTACCAGACTAGATATGAATAAATGTATTCTACATGTTTCATTATTATAGATGAAACTATATAATACATTCTTTTGTGTCATTTGTAAATGTTTCCTAGAAAAATAAATTCGAACCGCACCCATTAACATGATCCGAAGAGGAAGAATTATCATTACTTATATGGTCTTAATCCAATATTTCTAATTGAATTAAAATCTAAAACCATAACATCCTTTGAGAACATAGTATTGTGTGTTAAAATATAGTGAAATAATTCATTATTTAGAACAATTGGTAGTGAAGAATTAGAACAAGAGGAAAAATTTCAAAATGATAGGAAAATATATGAATGTAAAATAAAATTTACATATATAATACTTTTGGAAATAATCACCCCAAACATTGTTCAAAGGTAATTACAGTTTACAAAATTTCTGGAAACACATTCCACTATGATTTTGATTTAATTTTAAAAAAAAATTATTTCAATGTACAATACATTAAATATAATGACACAAAAATAAATTTCTTAATTTAAAAGTGAATATAACAAAAAAAGAGGCTAATATATCATGATCATGATTTTGATACTACTATAAATTAAGAGTAATTATTAATATTCATGTGTTTGTATTGAATAATTATTTCATTCGAGTATATTATATAAAGACCCATACTTTACATATATTGTAATAACATTAGAATTAAAGCATACTTATTACATAATGTATCAAAACCATGATAAGACCGTATAGTTATAATGTGTTTAGAAACTGAGATACATAAACAACTAGTTCATAAATCATCTACATTATTTCTCATTTATTTCATCATATTTAGAGTTAATTTTTCCATATCCAACATAATACTCTACTTCCTAACCTACGGAAAAGTAAACTTAAAAAGGTTGAGCTCAAATGCTCAGTAAGGGATAACAAAGGAAATATCAATCATATCATATTCATATAAACATAACCTTTTGAAAATCATATCCTGTAAAAGAGATCATAATATGTTGACATGGGATAAATCATATTAGTGAAATGTGATACCTATATTTATAATATAAGACATGAAACTATGTTTTATACACACATAATCATTGGAAATCATTTTATATTAGTCATGACTCATTGACAAGACCATCATAGTGGTCAAAGTCTATTACTAACATAGTTCACTCATCGTTCCAGTCGTGTATCACTGAACCAGATTAACTTTCCATTCCATCCATGTTAATCTCATGAGATATAAATCTTTACCCAATGCATTGGAGGGAGATATTGGTCTCACCCATCTCATAATGAAACCATTCTTATATGTGCCAAAAAATCATAAATCATACATTATAGCATAACCCATGTAATAAAATAAGATTCTTAAACATCATGTCATCATAACATAATCTATATAAGATAAAGGGACTTCATAAAAATAATTCCATCATAACATAATAATATCAATGTAATAATAGGGATAGAAATATAACACTATATTATCTTAGATGGAAAATAATTTTTATAAAACATATGAACTCCGTTATTGAGGAAAATATCCATTCTACAACAAAAACATTTTTCCTTTCTCAAAATATCACAAATTTTTAAACTAAAACATGTTAATTGAAAATAAACTGGAAAACTTATAAATAAAGAATCATGGAAATGATGTTCTATGAAATCATAAAAATATTTTCATATTTTATAAGTTAAAAAAAACTTTCTTCTCATACTTTGGTCGGGAAAGTCAAAAATTATCTCGTACTTAAAACGAAAAAATATTCCAGTCATAAATTTTACTAAAAATTCACCAATTTGTAAAATTGGATTTAAAAAATTTAAGGATATTATAATTAATATTACATTATTATGAAAACATATATGTTTATTCTAAATATGCCCTAGTAAATACAGAAGTATAAACAATCATAGATAAAATTAGAGATTGTGAGATTTTCGCTTACCTTAGGTTGGATATGATCTGTACATATCCAAAAATCATGTATAATGATTTAAATAATGTTATTGTCTTATTATAGATTCATATATATTTTTATGATAACTTATAAGGTCATATTCTTATCTCGTTATTATTAAGATTTTATATCTACTTGGTATTCGGGTGTTCATTGCTTTATGTTTTTATACGTGTCTTGTCGAATAAATTCTTATATCATTTTTAAAGATATAGCTACATCATTTAAAAAATGGAATTAGTATAATATATATCAGATTTATTGATTCAATTCGTTTATATAATCATTGTTTAATGAAGATCATGTGGAACGAATCACATCGCACCGTGGAGACGGTAAGCCGTACGTACACACGGGCGACGATATCGTTCCCATAATTATTGAATGATGTTAGAATGTATGATAGAATATATCAGAATTATTATCATGTTATAATAATAATAATATATAGTTATTCTTTACACCATTATACCCATCAAAGTAAGGTGGTGGTTGAAAATAGATTACAGCACGACGTGGATACGATATTTTGTACGTACGCACGTGCATTGATTTTGTTTTCTGTAAGATTGGTAGAAAGTGAAATAGGGTTGTTTCATATTTATAATAACATATCAGTATATAAGTGATACTTATGTTATTACTTTATAATGAAACAACTAAAGTAGAGGATGTAGAATAAGAAATAAATTTGAAATAATCGGTAAAGGATATCACCTCTTCTTTGACACGCCTCTACTAAAACTCCTCGAAGGGCACAAAAGTTGGTCTTTCAAGAAGACCATGACCTATAGTATTTTTCTATGGAAGTAGAGAAGAGATATTGGAATGGTTTTTCTAAGCTTTAAGGCACAAAATGGTGTGAGGAGGATAGGGAGGAGGTTCCTTTTTATATGAGAAGACATGGGCACTTTTGGAAGTATAAAAAAATATTAATTTATAATTAATTCAAACCCCACTTACAAAAATCAAAAACCGACTCAATTATAATATGATATGATATTTTGTTGTAATATAATAATAAAATTAAATTAATAAATGTTGGGAATTTATTTTAAAATTTATCAACTTGATTTATCGTTATTTAATCTAATTAATTTTATCTGTTGTAATAATAATCTAAATATTAAATTGTTACAAATAATTTCTTATGTGCTGTGAGTTATCCATTGTTGAAACATTTATGATATTTTAGTACATATAAATTTCAATTTATAATTTTTAAATATTTTTGTGATTTTTTGACAATTTTATAATTTGTTATATTTATAAAATAACAATAGTGTTAATTTTGACACTATTCATTTATTTGAATTTAAATAAAATCCAAAAGGGGATATATTCGAACCAAAATTTTTAATATATTCCTAAAGTTTCATATTAATCAGGAATATTTTTTTAGAACATTAATTAGTTCATATAATATTTATTTTAATAATATTAAAACCATTTATTTGATATTTCAATCAATTAAATAATTTCTAAATTACTATTGTGTCATCATTAATGGTAATTATATAATCTATAAAAATTATAAATAAATTATAATGATGTAGATAAGATTATTATCCTTCTAGAGACTATTATATTTTATGTTTAATGAGGTATATCAATAAATTAAAATTATTACACTAATAAGATATAAGAGAGTGACATGTTGTCACTTTCTTTGGTTATAATAATAATTATATCATTATCATTGTAAAAAGTCCATTAAATGAATTTATTCTGACCCATAAGTGATATGGGTCGAATTTTATTCATCCAATAGAATTTTCGAAGTTTTTAGAGTAATTTTATAATCTTATTTTTACCCTTAATTACCCAATTTACTTTCAACTATATTAAATAAAAAATTTCATAGTTACTATTCATAATGTCAAAAAAATTTAAAAGATACCTTCTAACATAATTTTGACCCACTGAATCCAAATATGGAATCCATTTTTCAAAATTGAAACCAAGAAAGTTTCAATAATTAATTTATAATTTACCCCGTTTTTATGAAATCAGGTTTTTAAAAGTTAAAACATTGTCAAATATTGTAATGTTTTTACCTATGAAATCAATGTAAAATTAATGGTAATGACAAAAATTATATTAAATGGTAAAAATATATTCTGTTTAAACATTATGACCATTAAATTTTAATATTTAACCATATCAATTATCTTGATGAAAAATGTTGTTTTTAAGAAACATTTACCGTATTTTTACTATTCATCAAAATATGAAAGTTATCAGATAAGTAACAAAAATTTCTACAAAGTTGGTTATTATATCCCGATTTAAAATAAGATGTTTATTTTTTAAAATTGAACTTATAAACTTGTCAAAAATTATATTTAAAATGGGTGCACCCTCAAAAGGCGCTATAACTACATTTTTTGAAAAAATACTGATTTTATCGAAAAAATTGATTTTGTTTTCTTATCTCATTCTAGATAATGTTTAAGATAAATTATAATGTTATAAAATTAAAAATTCATTTAATACTATTCATAATGGCTAGATCATAATATTATAATTATATATCATTGTTTAGCGAAACTCGGTATTGCATACAATACATGTTATCGAAGAAGGTTGCTCTTGCTTGTAACTAAAGCCAAGACATTGTTGTGTGAAGTGAAAGATTACATTGTTTTTATGTATAACATAAGACATAATATATATATATATATACATATATATATATATATATCTCATAAAATTATAGGTTGTAACATTCTACCCCCCATAAAATGAAATTTTCCCTCGAAATTTGTCACATTGTAATAAATAGATGGGGATACCTCTCCAACATCATATACTCAAGTTCCCATGTAGCTTCTTCTAATTGGTATTTCCTCCATAAAATCTTATCTAAGAAAGTTATCTTGTTTCATAGAACTTTTTCTCTATGATCCAAAACCTATATCGGTTGTTCTTCATTGGAAAGATCTTTCTCCAGCAGAACAACATCTGAGCATAGTACATGTGAAGGATGGAGTATATACTTTCTCAAGAGAGATACATGGAACACATCATGATCTTTAGAGAGATTTCGTGGAAGTTACAATAGGTAATCTACCTTCCCTACACGATCCAGTATTTTGAAAGGACAGATATACCAATGGCATATCATTCCCTTCTTTCCAAATCTTTTTACTCTCTTCCAGGGAGATATTCGTAAAAACACTTTATCACCCACTTCAAAATCTAGGTCTTTTCTTCGGTTGTCGGCATAAATGTTTTGTCAACTCTGATCTGATCATATGTGTGGTTGAATAGATCTGACCTTTTCTACCATCTCATCAACAAGATAATGTCCTAATAGCTTTCTTTCCTCAACTTCATCCCAAAAGTTGGAGTTCTACATTTCATTCCACAGAGTGATTCATAAGGATCCATCTGAATACTAGAGTGGAAGCTATTATTATAGAAATATTCCACCAAATTTAGGTGTTGATCCCAAACACATTTGAAATCCATAGATCAAGATCTCAACATGTCAATGAACGTTGGAATAGTTCTGTCAGACTGACTGTCTGTCTGAGGATGATAGGAAGTCCAGAAACTCAACTCTTTATCTAGAGAATGCTGAAGACTTCTCCAAAACATTAAGGTAATCCTCAGATCCTGATTAGATATAATGGAAAGTGGTACACCATGCAATCATACCACTTATTTTACATATATCCTGGCAACCTGATCAAGAGAGTAATCTTCTCTAATAGTAATGAATTGTGATGAATTCATAATACGATCAACTATAACCCAGATATCATTATTGCCTTTGAATGTGTTGGGATGTCCGATGAAAAATCCCATAGTGTTGTTTTCCCATTTCCATTCTGGTATGGGTAATGGTTGTAACATCCCCTCATACATCAGTCTATCAGCTTTAACATGCTGACATACCATGCATCAAGAGACATATTCAGCGATATCTCTTTTCATGTCATCCCACCAAAATTACTCTTTTAGGTCTGTGTACATCTTTTTACTTCTAGGATGAATAGAGAATCAAGAACTTAGAGCCTCATCCAGCAGCTCCTAATATAATTCTTGTATGGATGGAATACAGACACTGTTTTGAAACCTTATTATCCCATTAGAATCAATGTTGAAGTCTGGAACATTTCTCACCTTCTTTTGAATCCTAACATCCTCCTTTTGCGCCTCTTTGGTCTTCACATGTATAGATGGTTGAAACTTCATGTGGGAAAGATAAGATATCTCCCCTATCATTAAAATTTCAAGATCCTTCCTTTGTAATCCATAAATATTGTATCCTTTGTGATCCTCATCATGGATAAGCTAGCAAGGTCTTGTTGACTTAATGCATCTGCCACATTGTTTGATTTCCCAGGGTGGTAATGAATTGAGTAGTCATAATCCTTAATAAGCTCCAACCATCTTCTTTGTTGCATATTCAGCTCTTTATGTATAAAAATATACTTTAAACTTTTATAATCAGTATAAATATCACACCGTTCACCATAAAGATAATGCTTGCAAATATTTATTGAAAATATTACTGTGTCTAACTCCAAATCGCGAGTTGGGTAATTTTTCTCATAGATTTTCAACTGTCGTGTGGCATAAGCTATCACCATATCATTTTTCATGAGAACACATCCCATAACCTTCTTTGATGCATCACTATAGATCACAAACCTTTCTCTACTACATGGCAATGTGAGCAGAGGTGCACTGTCTAACCTTTTTTAGCTCTTTGGAAATCTCTTCACATACCTCTGTACATACAAAATTAACTCTTTTCATAGTCATTTTGGTTAGTGTGCTAGATAATCTTGAAACATCATTCACAAAACATCAATAATACCATGATAAACCAAGAAAACTTCAGATTTCAGTTGCTGTTTTTGGTCTCAACTATCTTTCAAAAACCACCGTTTTTGTAGGATTCAAATATATCTCCTATTTTGAGATTATGTGACCCAAAAATAATACTTTTGGAAGCCAAAATTCACACTTTGTAAATTTGGCATAATCCTTCTCCTTTCTCTGGGTCTGCAATACAAGTATCAAGTGATCGTCATGTTCTTCCTTTCTCTTTGAATAGACAATAATATCGTCTATAAATAATACCACATTCTGATCAAGATAGTCTCTAAAGACTCTATTCATTAGATCAATGAAGATAGCATGGGAATTAGTAAGACCAAATGGGATCACTATAAACACATAGTTTCCATACATTTTATGGAATGATTTATTTAGTATATCCTCCTTTTGACCATAAATTCATGATACCCTGAACAAAGATCAAACTTGGAAAAGTATTAAGCTCCATGTAGTTGGTCGAATATGTCATCAATGCGTGGGAGAGATATTAGTTCTTGAGAGTGATCTTGTTATGTTCTCGATAATCAATTTAGAGTCTCATTGATCCATCATTCTTCTTAAAAAAAGAATAGGTGCCCCCAAGGTGATGCAATAGGGAATATGAATCTCTTATCAAGATTCTATTGGACTTTTTTCTTCAATTACATCAACTGAATTAGGGCCATTCTATACAGTGTCTTTGAAAAGGTAATACCACCCGTTATGAGTTCTATTGAAAACTCAACTTCATGATTTGGTGGAAGACCTGAAAATTCTTCTACAAAAACATTATCCAAATCCCGTAGAATGGGCATATTCTTAATTTTAAATTTATCTCCAACCATCTGAGATAAATAACCTTCATTTATTAGAATCAATACCCAAACGAAGGAATAAATTTCCACTGGAATGTTATATTCATCCATGAATCGATAAAAGATTATAGATTGATCATAAATATGAAATGTGACTTCCTTTCATTGGATATTGATATGAGATTCATATAAAGAAATCCAATCCATGATAAGAATCACATCAAATTCCACTATAGGAAGGATCACAGGACTTGCAGGAATCTCTTTCCCACAAATTTCACTCATAGAAATATTGTAAACATTTGATGTGACTTGTGTGCCGTTAGGAGTTGTCAAAACTAACTCAATATCTTATCGTTGAGGTAGTATGACGATACACTTTGAAAATTATTCAGAAATAAAAGAGTTTGTGGATCCACAATCAAATAAAACATTTTCTAAATTAGAGTGAATGGTTATTGTACCTTTCACCACTTCGTTGTTGTACTCCACATCGCTGATTGATATTGCATGTGACATTCCTTTTTCATTGGCCTTTAGAGTTTGTTGACATCGATCATCATCAACAACCCTTGGATTTGGGTATTGATTGTCATAATGCTCCATTTTCTAGCACTTGTAACATTGAAGTGTAGGAGATGAATTCTGTGTATCCCTTTCTTTGTTCACATCATTAAAAATATTCTTCCCATTACATCAACATTCAATATCCTGATGACCTTCTTTTCCACACTTATTGCATTTACTTGTCCCTTTAAGATAATTCCCTCCATGTTTCTTTCCACACATTGATCATAAGAAAAAACTCATATTATTTTCACTGTGGTCTTTAGATTTTCCTTTGAATTCCATTTTCCACTTCTTATCAAACCCATATGACTGATGGGTTACTCCAATCTCCATATCAACATTGAGAGAACATTGAGAAATTTCCTCGTAGCTATTGAAGTCCCTTATGGCTAACTCCCTTTGAAGACCTGGTTTTAAGCCACTAAAAAATTGATCGATCTTACTATTAAGTTGGATAATAATTCTAGAAGCGTACCTTGCAAGTATTGTAAAATTTTCTTTTTAGGTACCAACAAATTCATCATCCTTTTTCTTTAGTTCAAGAAAATCCTTCTCCATCATTGTTCAATGAATATGAGGGAAGTACTTATTGGAAAAAAAATCCTTGAACCCGCCCCATTCCATGGACTGAATTTCAACTCTTTGCCTCGTATTATTGATATAATTCCACCATTTATCAGTTTCACCTTCCAAACGTTATACTACAAAGAAGAATTTATAATGTTTAGAATATTGTAGAACTAAAAATATCTTTTCAGTGGTATTGATCCATTTTCAGACACTAATGGATCATACGGCCTATTGAATAAAGGAGGACGCTGCCTCATGAAGGATTCAATAGAATGTTTCTTGTTCTTTTGCTCGTTTGGAATACATGCATGATTCAGAACATGAGAAAGTTGTGTGAGCATGGATACAAGAATTTTCATTTTAGCTCCCATAATTTTTGGCTGCTCAGGGGGACAATCATTGCATTGCTTGTCCCATTCAACATTAACCCGGTTCCTTCAGGTTCCAGCCATTGACTAAGACCAAGAAGCATAGTGTGAGAAACACTAATTATAAAAAGAAAACCACATAATCAGAAATAAAATTTCACACTTTAGGTCATATCATATGTTATTCATGGCCATTTCTAAAACCCTAATATTTTTTTCTATGCTTAAACATATACCTATGGTTCTTACTAAGGTGTTCACGTCCAAGTTTAAAAAGGATAACAATACCCTTCCTCTAATACAAACTATAACGACCCATACATTACATACATTATTATTACATCAGAATTGAAGCATACTTATTACAACATATAACAAAACCATGATAGGACTGTATAGGTATAAGGTCATTAGAAACTAGGAATCATAAACAATTAGTTCACAAATCATCTACATTGTCTCCCATTTATTTCATCATATCTATATTCCCCTTTGGAATATCCTACTTAATACCCTTTGTCCTGACATGGGGAAAAAACATACAAAGGTTGATTTTAAAATTCTCAGTAAGGGAAATCAAAAGAAATATAAATCATATCATGTTCATAAGAACATATCCTTTTGAAAATCATTTCGTGCCAAATAGATCATAATATCATGACATGGGACAAAACATATAAGTGAAATGTAATCCAAATATTCATAACATAAGAAATGAAACATTGTGTCATACCTAAATAATAATAGAAAATCTTTTCATATTAGTCAATACTCATTTCAAAGAACATCATAGTGGAAAAATTCCATTAATAAACCGAGTTCACTGCTCGTACAAGTCCAGTATCCCTGAACCGAATTAACTTGTCATTACATCCATGTCTTTCTCATTAGATATAAATAATTACCCAATGAATTCTAGGGAGATATTTGTCCCACCAATCTCATAGTGAAACCATTCTTATGAGTGTCATAAAATAATAAATCATACATCATATCATAACCCATGTAATAAAATAGGATTCTTAAACATCATGATATCATAACATAATCCATATAAGATAAATGGAATTATAAAAAATAATTCCATCATAACCTAAAAAAATCAATGTAATAATAGGGATTGAAAAATAACACTATATTATTTTATATTGAAAATAATTTTGATAAAACACATAAACTCCATTTTTGAGGAAAATATCCTTTCTACTTCAAAAAACGTTTTGATTTCTAAAAATGTCATAAAATTTTAAACCCAAACAAGTAAATTTAAAATAAACTAGAAAACTTGTAAAGGAATCATCATGTAAATTATGTTTTATGAAATCATAAAAATACATTCATGCCGTATAAGTTAAAAAACATTCTTCTCATACATTGGTTAGAAAAGTCAAAATTTATCTCGTATTGAAAATGACAAATGATTCCATTCATAAGATTTACTAAAAATTCACCAATATGTAAAAAAGGATTTAGAAAATTTTAATAGGATAGAAATAATATTACATATTTATTAAAACATGTATGTGGATAATAAATATTACCCTGAAAATACCGAAGTATAAACTATCTCAGATAAAAATTGAGATTGTGAGGTTTTCCCTTACCATAGGTCTGATATGCTCTGTATATATCCAAACATCCTGTATAATGATTTAAATAATGTTATTTTATTATTCTATAATCATATCAATTTTTTATGATATCATATATGGTCATATTATTATCTATTTATTAGTAATATTTCATTTCTACTTATTAATCGGGTGTTCATTACTTTATGTTCTAATGCATGTTTTGTCAAATAAATTCATAATGATTTTTAGGTTATAGATACATAATATATAGAATGGTATTATTATAATATTTATCAGATTTATTCTTTCAATTATTTTATATAACCATGGTTTGTTGATGATCATATATAATCAATCACAACGCAATGTGGAGATGGTAATACATACGTACGCACGTGCAACAATATCGTTCCTGTAATTATTGAATGGTATTGGAGTGGATGATAAAATATATCAGAATTAGTATCATAATATAATAATCATTTATAGTTATTCTTTACACCATTATACCCTTCCAAGTAAGGTGGTGGTGGAAAACAAAATACACCATGACATGGAGACTGTATTTTGTACGTACGCACATGCTGTGATTTTGTTTTCTATAAGATGGTTATAAGGTGAAATAGAGTTGTTTAATATTTATAATAACATATAATTATATTAGTGATATTAATGTTAATACTTTATAATGAAACAAATAATGTATAGGAAGTATAATTAGAAATAAATTTGAAAGAATCTGTAAAGGATATTACCTCTTCTTGGACGCGCCTCTTCTAAACCTCCTCTTAGGGCACAAAATTTGTCCTTTGATGAATACCAAGACCTCTAGTATATTTCTAGGGATGTTAAGAAGAGAAAGTAGTTGGGTTTTTCAGAGCTTGAATGATCAAAATGGTTTGAGGAGGAGAGGGAGGAGGTACTTTTTTATAATAGAGGACAAGGGCACTTTTGGAAACATAAAACAATATTTATTTATAATTAATTCAAAACCCACATAAAAACCACCAAAAATCACTCAATTATAATATGAGATGAGATATGGTTGTAATATCATCAACCAGTAAAATTTATACATTTCGGGAATTTATTTTAAAATTTATCGACTTGGTTTATCCTTATTTAATCTATTTAATTTTATTTCTGGTAAAAATATTCTAAATTTTAAATTGTTATAAATAATTTTTTATGTGTTGTAAATTGTTTATAATTAGATCATTTATGATATTAATGACCATATAAATTTCAAGATATAATTTTTAAATATTTTTGTTATTTTTGAACAATTTTATAATATATTATTTTTATAAAATATCATTAGTTTCAATTTTGACAGTATTAATTTATTTGAATTAAAATAAAATTCACATAGAGGATATATTCAAACCAAAATATTTAATAGATTTATAAAATGCCATATTAATCAAGAAAATGTGTGGATAACATTAATTAGTTCATAAAATTTTTATTTTAACATTTCTAAAACCATTTATTTGATAGTTCAATCAATAAAATAATTTCTAAATCACTATTGTGTTATCATTAATTATAATTATATAACCTCTAAAAATTCAATATAAATTCTCATGATGTAGATAATTCTATTATATTTCTGGAGACTATTTATTTTCTATGTTTTATGAGGGTTATCACTAAATTAAAATTCTTACACTTATAAGATATAATAGAGAGACTTGTTGTCACTTTCATTGGATTTAATAATAATTATATAATTTTCATGGTCAAAATTCCATAATATAAATATATTCTGAACCTTAAGTGATATGTCTCATCTTTTATTCATCCAATAGAATTTTGGTAGGTGTTACGGTAATTTTTTAATATTATTTTTACCCTTAATTATCCAATTTACCTTTAACTGTAGAAAATAAAAAATACCGTAGTTACTATTCATAATGCTAAAAAAATAAATGTAACCTATTAACATTATTTTGACACACTGAATACAAATTTGTAATCTATTTTTCAAAATTAACAACATAGAAGTTGCAGTAATTAATTTTATATTAATCCTATTGTTAAGAAATCAGGTTTTTAAAAGTTAAAACATTGTCAATGATTGAAATGTTTTTACCTATGAATTCAATGTAAAATTAATGTTGATGACAGAATATATATTAAATGGTAAAAATATATTTTATTTATACTTTAAAAACATTAAATTTTATTATTTAACAATATAAATTATCTTGATGAAAAAATATTTTTTTATAAAAAATTTAGCGTATTTCTACTATTCATCAAAATATGAATGTTATCAAAAAAGCATCAAAAAATTTATCCAATGTAAATTTTTATATCATGATTCAAATGAAGATGTATATTTTTTAATATCTAACTTATAAACTTGTCAAAAATTATACTTAAAATGGGTGCACCATCAAAAGGTTATAAAACTGCATTTTTAGAAAAAAATACTTTTTTTATCAAAAAAATTGATTTTCTTTTTATATCTCATTCATGAAAATGTTTAAGATGAATTATAATGTTATAAAATTCAAAATATGGTTAATACCACTCATAAAATATAGTTCATAATATTATAATAATATATCATTGTTTAGTGAAACATAGTATTGCGTACAACAAAAGCTATTGAGGAAGGTTGCACTTGCGTGTAACGCTAGCCAAGCCAGTGTTGTGTGTAGTGAATGATTCCTTTAGTGTGGAATATATCCTAAGACATAATATATATATATATATATATATCTCATAAAATCTTAGGGTGTTACATATTATATATATGAAATTACCCCTGATGGTTATAAAATATATGATGATTGTAGTATAATAATTTTCAATTAGGGAGTTAAAATTTTATGTTTATCGATACTAAAAAAATAAAAGTGATTTAATAGGAATTAGAACATCTATGGAAAAAATATTTTGGATTGAATGATAACTATAATTATCTTCCCAATAATGAGATAATGATAATGGAATAAATAGTAAATTGATATGGATATATTTTATTGGATATTAAATATTATGAAGGAACTGATTAAATATTTGTTTAAATTATTTTTTATGATATCATTAATGGAGTTTAAAACACTATTGGATTATGGGATTCTATCCAATAACATAAATTTTACTAATGTAATATGGAATCGTGCATGTTTTTAGTATGGTTTTATGGTAATTCAGGTAATTACCATATTCCAATAGAATACATGATGAAGGTATTTACATATTTGGAATGAAAAAATTTAGAGCTTCTACATTTTAATTATAGGTGAATTATATGCTCATTTTCGAAATTCATTGATTGTGTTTTTATAGTGGTGGATTATAATATTCTGGAAGATTTAACAATTTAGGATATGTTTAATGTTAAAATTTGTTTTCTATTTTGGTGATTGATATATTTCATCAATATATGAAGCATCATGTGCTTAATGCTCACCTCAAAATAGTTCATGGCATAATCACATTAAAATATTATGTTTTTAAAAACATATACATACTTATATTTTGCTAAAGTGAACAGATTTCTCAACTCTAAGAAATGGTATTTTAATTTTTTTTCTCTATTATCACCATTTTTTGTGATATGGATGACTGTATTTACACCTCTAGTTTTTGGGGATTGTGGCCACAAAATTTAAATGGAACATGTTCTCTTTCACATCCCTTCAAAAAATAATTGTTTTATTATTCGCCCATTCCAATTAATTTACTAACGTTATCCTCTTTGAATACCAAGATTTTCGGAGACCTACACATTTTAATGTACCAATTATTTTTGAAATGTTTTATAAAACCCATTTACGATTTGGGTTTTTCAAACTTTTGTAGTTTCAAATAACAAGCCCAAGAATATGGAGACCAAGTTTAAATTAAAATAATGATATTTAATTTATTTGGGAAGAATGTAACAACCCTTGATATAAAAATATTATACTGTTATAAAAAATTCATTTTTTTGGAATAATTTATACACAAAGTAAGCTTAAAATCCAACAACATTATATTAATGTGAATTACAAGGAAACCTAATTTTTACCCCTTTTAATTAAGAACATATTTAAAACGAAAGTTTTGAAGATTTTATAAAATTTATCTGTAGAAATAAATTAATTTCATTCAATAGGAACATAAGAATTATGTTAGTGTGATTATTTTATTTTTATGAGATGTTTCATTTTTAATGAATATTGAAAAATAATGAATTTTAAGTCAAAACTACTTTTTCTTCTCTTTTATTTATCTAGTTAAGATAGGTTTTGATTTTTTTCTCATGTATATTTTGTATTAATTTATATCATTCAATCCAATTAAGGTCATTTAATCAATTTTAATGTAAAATTGGATATAAAAACATAACATATTTTCAATCATTTTGAATTTTAAAACCCCTCATTCTCACCAACATTGTTTGTTTTTCATTAATCCGGATTTTGTCACCATTTCTGAATTAAATTTGTTAAAATTATAATACATGGATGTAATTCATATGATATTGGTAGTCTAATAATATAAAAATAGTTTTTGATTAAAAATACTAACGAATGTAATTAAATTAAATTATATTGATTAAGATAAACTTAAGAATTACATCGGACTAAACATTAATATTAAGGTCCAAGATGACCTAGAAACATTCCCAAAGACCATTTGATGCCCATATTTTTACAAAATACCTTATTTTATAAAATTTTATTATTTTTAGGGACACATGATCAGGAATTTGACCCATATAATAAGTTGCGTAATGAAAATGATCAATAATATATCTTCCTTACTTTTAATTATAATAACAATTCATAGATTTTAAGAAGATAAATATATTTATTTATATATTTTTTTTTTAAATTTAAATATGCTATTTATCATTGTAATTAAACACTTATTTTCAAAGAAGATATAATAACATTATAAACATAACGAACACTAATGCATAAATTATTTCATTAATAATTAAATACAATAAATAATGGTAAAAATATTGAAATTAATTTTGATTTATTGAATTATTATGTAAAATTATTTTTATAGATGAATATATCATGTTACACATCTTCAAACATAATATATTTTAATTAATTAATTTTTTAATATTTGATAAATTAAAATTATATAAATTATTTCAAGATTTACATTAATTTTATTTTACAAAATGTTTTATTTTATTAAATAATTTATAATTAATAAAAATAATATATTATACAACATAAATTTTGAGTGTTAATAAATACCAAATATGGTCCATTAATAGAACAATTAAAATTTTATAATTATCAAACTTTAATTTATTCTTAATGGGTAAATTACATTGGTTGGGAAACTACTTGCATAAATGAAAAACTAATGAATAATATAAGAAAACATAACGACAAAAATACATATAAAAATGAAGTTATTTTTATGTTCTGGATATTTTTATTGATCATAATTAATATTTAATATATTATTTTTATATTTTTTAGACACACATGGTAATGGAGTCCTCCTAATAATGTTTTCATTTTTGTATTTACAATAATTACACTACACCTCCATTATAAAGAAGACTTCACACTTCAACTTACTCACACATATCTAGCCATAGAAACTCATAAAAAATATTCCAATGCAGTCTCACATAATCCTTACCCTATAAATAAAATCCTTAACTTTTTCAAAAATCCAAACAAGGAATAACTTGGGTGCAAACAACGAATTTACCAAAAAAGAGGTAACATTCATCAAATGGTCATTTATGTTTTATTTATTCCATGACATCATAATTTATTATTCTTGCATGAATATAATAACTTAATCATCCTTAAAATACTTATATGTATTTATATTATGGTTTCAATATAAAATTTCACAAAAATAAGTCAAATGGGTAATGATTTACTATTCATGTATGATGAATAACCACCTCTCCAAACGATAATTGTACATTATTCGTTTACAACCTACCATGGTTGGAATTATGATAAAAAAAATATTTATATATCTAATATGTGATATTTATTATGTATTTAGGATTTTTTAGTTTTCATATAACATATATCATTTTAAATTCAATTGGGGGTAAATATAAAAACTTTGTTTGGTGAACTGTGGACTACCACCACCTTAATGCGATGTTATAAATTGAAAAATTAAGTATATTGTATTAAGGATTGTTTTAATTTAAAATATGTGACACAAATGAAATATATATGATAATAATTACATAATTAGTAATCAACAAATATACTAAATAATTTTTATTATTATCCTTTTCACACAATAAAGTGATAATGTCATTTTTGGGTGTGTGGACTACCTTCTCCTCGATATAATGGGGTTCATTTTACATCAAAAGAATTAAATATATATGTATATATGATTAAATAATATATTATAAATGATATATTTATCATTATGGAATTATATAATTATACTTACCTTCTTTCTATAACTATCAATGAAAAATGGGAATGACAATCATGCATTTGTATGACCCAACACAACGATGACTATAACTTTGGTTCATTTCTCATTACTATATTTCATAATTGTTTTTAATAGTTTAATTGATGTGTAAATTTGATAATTATATCTCTATTATTTATCATTATTTATATATATAATTTCCTATCAGACTATAGTTTACATACCGATGTCATTTTTGATACATGAAAGTAATTTGGTCAAAAGGCACGAAGTAAACAGAATTGTGTAACTAATTAAATAATAATTTTTAAAAAGTGAGTTAATAGTAAGAATAACCAATAAAAATGTAATTAATAGATTAAATAATTAACACATTTTCATTATTCGTGAATATAAAGTCTAATGTGATAATTTAATCTTAAGGCAAGGGATTTTATTTCAATTTAAATTTCATTGAGTCATATTTGATGTTATCCAAAAATTCATATTTTTAAGGTGTACACACTACCATTGGATATGTTATATAATCAACAAACTTATTCTCATTATATTCCATGTATAAAATAGAGTTACTACTTCATGGGTATTTACTATCAATTGTTTCAAAGTGGTAAGGAACATATAGGGATGATTAATAAATATTTTCTTCAAGAATGTTTTAATTATATTTCAATGATATTTACATTCATCAACATAAATGGACCTTATTGTTACTTATCCTCTATTATGAAATTCTTTATAAATCATTATTATTTATTAAATATCGATATTTTACGATAAAGAGCATTTTTATTTGTCAAATTTATTATTCAATATATGAGGAATGTGTTGGACATCCTTTACACATGTTGAGGATAAATTAATAAAAACCCTTAGAAGCATTGATATCCTCTTGTGAAAAATTAAATTCAAAAAATCCATTGAGTTTCTAACCATTATATATTAATACATCTAGTGAATGGACCTTAATGTAGTGTTAATGCGGGACAATGAAAATTAGTTCGTAACTAGTCTGTTATAAACAGTCTTATAAATAGTGTTGATAGTAATGGTTCCATGTAACTAGAAAACATATCATCCAATAATTATGTCGATAAATTTTTAAAAATTTATTTATTTTTAATATTCATAATATTTTTTATGTGACATATATATAGAATTAAATCATTTTAGTTTTGTTGATAAAATGGCATGCGTTTTAGTTTCACAGCATTTTATATTCATTATGACATATATAGTTATTTTAATGGAATGTGATATCAATAATTTAACTATCCATGTTTTTTATAATATTTAATTCAATATTTCTTTTACTCTAGAAACCCTTATATATAATTTCATCTCACCCTTTTTATGTTTCAATTACTTAAGAGATGAAGTGGAATCATATGAATGAGTTTCAATGATGAATTTTAATTATATTGGTTATATATTATGTTATATTTTTTTATTCCCATTGTAAAATAGTTTTCATGTAAATAATATGTTTTCCCAGATTGATATACTATTTTGTAATTTCAGACATTATAAATTACAATTATACAGATATAATAATTTAATGCACTGGTTCCAAGATTAGGGGATTAAAGTGTTAATGGCGACTTATGTAATTTCTTGGTGGGAACAAATTGAGAATGTTTTTTCAGACATTATATGTATATATTTTGGAATATATAGAATTTATTTTCTAAGGTACATGAAAATGGAAAAACAAAATTAAGGCTATGGGTCTTCTTGATAGTGAGAACATTAGAGTTAGTTGTGATAATAATAGTATGTGTTATATCTATTACGAGATGATCATTGTGGAATTTTAGTCTGGTGATGTGACGATATTGATTGATGTTCCATTTCGGGAGTTTTAATTTCCATAATTTAGTACGTTAACATCATTGATTAGTTTATAATACTGAATATTTATATTTTCTTATTGAATTATTTTGTAATGTTTGGTTATTATTATATTGATATAATTCCACTTTATAATTTTTGATTCCCTTATGTTAATCTCATGCATATGGGGATCAAGAACCCACTTCAGGTTGAGTTTTGTATGATTTTAGTACCAGTTTATTTTGTTATCTAGGTCGATTCATGACATAGAAAATGGTAGGGAATATGAAAATATTATTATGAAGGTGGAAAACAACAAAATTGTGGTTATAGGTACACTCATTATCTATTTTTGAACAAAAAATTCCTTATTTTTATTTTTATGATTCAAATTATTTCATAAATTATAATTTTTCTATGAATACAGATTCTCATCATCAAACATTGTATATTTATTTCACCATGAAATCACATATTCAATCTCTTAATGAAAATATGGTGTATAAATTTTATCCCATCAATATTTTTATGGATTTAATTCCACTACATATGATTATTCATCCACTAACCAAATTTGATGAAAATTGGGGTATATATTGACTTTACATATATTATGCTCATATTGATTTATATGAAATGGAAATTTACATTCATATCCATTTTCACATGGTGATTAATTTTCAATTATTTTATAATCCTACATATTTATCAGAATTAAATAATTTAAGGTGGGTCTTTATTCCGCACAAAAAGTAGTTCTTAGATTATTTTATCGAAGATATGAACATTGAAAACATTATTATTTCTTGTGAATATAATAATGTATTTCATGATGATATTTATACTCTTTGCCCACAACACAACGTTCATTTCCTAATAAACAATATATCTATGTTATTAACTTTCTCAAACACTACTTATATATGTGTTTCATTAAATTAGTGGTATTGAAGATGAAATAAGAAGATAAAGTAGAAAATTGTTTGACACACACAAAAGGCCCAACTTAGTGTGCACCAATCCAATATCTAAATATGAAGGATGGATAAATATGTATTAGCAACACATATTGGGATCTTGATAAAATCGTGAACAAATTCAATTATCCTATTATCTAAATTTATAACTGATTAAATAAATGTAGAAGATATCTATTCATCTCAAAAATTGATATTCTCTCTATATATAATCAGATGAGGGTAAAAATGAAGGATATTACAATTTTTAACAATAAATAAATGGTTTGGAAAGAATGATTTTATGGTTATTCCATTTAAAATTACCTATTACCACACTATTTTCATAGATCTCAAGAATAATATCATTAAAAAGAACCCTGACCAATTTTTTGTAGCCTTTATATATTATATCATTATATAATATAAAATATAGAGTTATCAAGAAGTTCACATAAGGACTTTTTTGAAAAACCTAAATAATTATATCCTTCAAGATAAAATTAGAAAATAATAATTATACCAACATAAAGTATAATTAATTGGACATTTCATGACAAGCAAAGCTATATTGTTAGATTCGTGAAAGACTGAGGTTACTAAGAAAATCCTGTAAAAAACTATGGGGATTTAAATCCACAATTTTGGTTGGTTATCTATATATTAATGATTTTTTTTGAGATATTTCTCACAATAATAAAATATATTAATCAATTTAAAAAATAATGGTGTCATGTTTCTCTAGACATAATAGAGTAAGGAATGTTTTAGGGATATTTTTAGAATGGTTTTCGTCTCTCACTATGTATAAATCTCTTTATAGAAACCAATGTGTTTAATTAATAATGATGCATCATTAAAATACATGGGATTCATCCTCATGAAAAATAAAAAGGCAATTCCATATGCTTCACACCTAATTAACAACACACTAGAAGAGTTACCAATCACTCGATTTAGAATTTGTAGTGGTGATCTTGGTATTAATAAATAGCCATATTAGTATTAAGGTTATAAGATTTACATATACTATGATCATAAGATATTGAAATATATATTTATCTAAATAGTGTTAAACATGTCCCAAATGATATATTTAGTGTAAATAAAATATCATAACATGTCCATTGATTACCACACTAGAAGGGAAACCAAGGTGGTTGATTAACTATATAAAAATTAGGAAACTTCATTATCATTGATGAGTATTTAAAAATGGTAATACTCATGGATCTATAATGTATCAATGTTGATGTCATATTAAATTTGTATAAATTGTAAATTTTCCATGATTATAATGAACCCTCTATTATTTTTTTGATCAAATGATCTATAAATGATAACGTGGATAAAATAAATAAGGTTGGGAATATATTGGAGATAAATCATGATAATTAATTTTTCAATTCCTTTTGTATAAAATAATTTTCCCATATATACCAAAACTAAAGAATGATCTTTTGGTTAATGAAAATATCTCATCCTTTCTCTATCTATCATGGAGGCATAAATATTTGTAGGAATTTGAAGAAATAAATATTATGGGATACCAGGAATCAGGAAATCATGGATTATATACCTCTATGATTGGTTTGTTGGTAATTTAGGGTGTAGTGTTACAATCCAAAATGGATGACGAAACCATTTACAATACCTATATTTTAATTGGAAAACAACACCACGAATTTCATCAAATGACATTCTTGGACATCAAAATGTAAAAATTACATATCAGTTATATTAAATGGTTGTGTAATGTCATCACATTTTTATACTATAAAATAATATTTCCATATTGATCATAATTACATAATAATCATTAAATAGGTTGATTGGATTTCAGATTACCCATTATTATTGAATTTAATCAATATTTTAGATTTATATTAGGATTTAAAAAAATTCATAATTATGTTAAGGGGATTGAAAAAATATTTAGAACTATATTCCACCCACAGATAGATGGTCATTATGGGGGAAACATTAATATTATATAGGATGTGTTCAGATAATTTTCTACATATTTCTAAGGAATTTAGCAGTAATATATTTTACTGATAGTGCAATCAGTTAAAAAAATTTCTATACCTGGGTATAAATGTCACACATGAGGCTTTGTATGGGATGAGATGTAAGAATCCATCATATAGGGATTATATATGAGAAGATATCAGATAAGGAATGAAATTCTCTAAAAAATGACATATATGGTCAAAACCATTCATTTGTAAATTAAAATGGCACAGTTTAGTAGAAGGACTATAATTTATTTTTGAAGTGATATATAGTTTGAATTAGGAGATAAAGAATTTCAATAAATATATAAAAATATATATATAGAAATGAGTTATGTTATATTGTAAAAATTATAATCTAATCCCAAGATACATCAATCCATTAGAGATCCATGATCATATAATTATTTTATATTATCTCGTTTCACTCTTGTGTCAACTCACTAAAGTGTATGATATCTTCAAGGTATAATTTTAGAAGAAGTAAATAACTGATCCATCAAAAATAAATAATTTGAATCCTTGAAACATAGACATGAGTACTCATATGAATAAAAAACTATAGAAATCATCGATCGTAGAAAAATGTTCTATAGAAAAAGACCATGTTTATAGTAAAGGTTATGTGGTGGAACCATAATATTGAGGTATACTTGTGATAAACTATGAATGTAATGGGGAAAATGTGTCCTAATTTTTTCTATCGTGTAACAATATTTTGAGGATGAATATTTTTTAGGTGGTTGAATATAACAACCCAAAAATTCATGACATTTTAAAACATAATATATATTTGATTGATTTCATTAAATTCTATAATGAACATTAAAAATACTAATACTTATTATAATAATATCATTCAAAATTCTAGAATATAAAATATGATAGTGAACTATCAAAAGAAAATAATGTTATACGATAAATAATTAATTTTATTTATTATTGAAATTGGTTATCATTAACATCATTATCCCATATTTTTTATTTTTCTTATTTTAAATTCTAATTTTTAAAATAATTTTTTTTAATTTTGAAAAATAATGATCATTTTTCTATTCATAATTTCAAAATATTTTTCATATTTATTTTTTTCATATTCAAAAAAAAATTATTTTGAGGAAAAAATAGGAATATTAAAATATATTAAGATTTATTTGATTTTACATTATGGAACCATGACATTAATGACTGAATAAAAAATTATGTAATCAAAATTTTATTTAAATAATAACATTATTCATTTTAATATATTATTTGACATTATGAATCCCATTTATATCATTTTTATAACTATGAAAACAAATTAGGTTTTTAACAATTGTTTTGGTATTTTATTTAAATGATTCTTTTTTATAGTGTTAATCAATTGTGTAATTCCACGAATTCCTCATAATAATTATTATATTTATAATTATAAATTTTTTTATTCAAATTATTAATAGTGATAATTTAATCTTATATATTATTTGGAAATGTGAAAAAAAAATATTTCTAAAATAGTGCATTTCTGTTATTTTTTATATTTGATTTTGGATTGAATTCTCACACTTATATAAGTTTAGTATGATAAATTGATATTAAAATTTGAATTTAGATGTTTCAAATTAGTTTTATCATCGAATGGTTATTGGAAATTCTTATATTCCTACGGATTTTGATTTTTTATTTGTTGGATGGTACGGTTTCTAAATTGATCACTAGTATGAAATTATGAGTGATAGAACACTTCTATGTGTTGTTTTTGTGTTTTTAAAGCCGAAGGGATCCCTTAAGCATTATAAAAATTCTCAGGATCATCGAACCATGAAATCCCTCTTTATGAAATAAGTTAGTAGGGTGTATGGTTTTTCTGAAATCATTTAGACCTTACAATAAATCATGCAGGATGGTACTGTGGAGTATGAGGCACCACACAATTTGATCCAAAATGTGGAAAGAGGATCATTGTCTTTCAAGGTGTCATTAGTTTTTAGAATAGTGTATGCATTGGAAGTGTTGGGTTTTCTAAAATGGTACATGAATCCCACAGGATTTATGTCACATAGCCAGTGTGTGTTCACTATTTGGGGCATTATTCCCACAAGGTTTCACAAAATTTGTGGGGAAACCATGTAGTGTGTGGTTCTAATGTAGTAGGAGCTGAACGATTGGTTAACGGTTTGGAAAAAAGATTACTCAAACCACGAGTCCCTATAAAGAGGGGGAAATTAAATTTTTCCCTTAATAAGATAAATAACATTCTCCCCCTTTCCTCCTATCTTCTTTCTAGTGGTCCAGTCACTCCCTCATGCATAAAGAACCCATCCACCTCTATGGAAGGTTTTTTTTTATATCTCTATCATGAATTTTCCATATCATTCACTATTGTAAGAAAGAAATATCATTATGTGAGATTTACACATATTATCCTTTCATTTTTCATTAATTCCCACCTCTATTGCACTATTTTGGTGTGACAAAAGTTTACCTATTTCCCGGATGATCATATGTTTCATTGATTTCTCTCATACCAGACCAAATAAACACCTTATATAAGAAATGTGGGCCATCCACGGTATAAGGTAGGTGTTCTATGTTATTTTAAAATGATTTTTTTATTTTTCTATGTTTCACCATCATTCTGTTTGTGAGACTCTTACGACAACGCCTCTTTTTTCTATCAAATAAAATAAATTGAACCCATTACCATGTCTGGTGTAACCCTTTGATAAAGGTGAATAAACCCAATGGTTGATCACATTGGTCCTTCCACTTTAATAGTATTAGTTTCTACATCGGGGAAAAATATATTTATATTTGAATGTTGGAACACCCCTTGAGTTGTGAGGAATTTGTACTAATTCAATATATTAATGAATGAAACTAAGATAGATTTATGGCCAAGAGTCATGACCATATGAATAAATCTTATACATCATTCATTGTTTGAATTCATCGAGTGAATTAAAATTCTTGAAATTGGTTTCTTGAAGCTAATGAAATGATTTATGATTAATTCTTATGTATTATATCTGTTTTCTTGTGCTTATACAATTTTAATTTTTTCACTTTGTTAATAAATTATTCCTTATAGCTCATTTCATCTATATAATTATTATTATATACCATGTACAATGAACATTGTAAAGTTGTTTATTTTTTGTGATTATAGTAACTGTAATGTGAGATTCCATGATATCTTATAGATTATGATAATGTTTAGTGAGTTCTAACTATTTGCTTATGATATAATTATTTGGCCTGGATTACCTACATAGTAATATTTCATATCATTTTTTACATGTTATACCTTATTGATGTATGGTCTTTGTTTCTATTAATCATTTTCATGATTGATACGAGAGAACATGGGTCCCAACTTAAGGATGATGTGGATGGGAACACCATGATTGGATATGGATCTACATGGCACGACATGAGTGAATATTTGACTTCCCTTTTATGGCCTATCGAAGAAGATATTTTTCTATTATTAATGACACCAGATTCTTAGGGAAGAATTCATTGGAAAACTTATTAGAATGATGGATACACCATTCCTAGAGTGATATATGATCCTCTATGTGAGATACATGGTTCGAATTCATTGTTTACCAAGTCCTGAGTGATAAGAGGGGCACTATTATAGGTCACCATTGATTGACTTGGTAGAATTTTTATTATTGAGCGCTCCAACATAAACCACTAATATTCCATTATGGATTACATTTTATAGTACCAAGATTCCATCACTAGATTTATCAGATTAATTTCATGAGTTACTTTAAATTATTTATTATAATATATTTTTATAATCATGGTATGGTAAGGCATAAATTATTCTCTTGGGGTGCGACCAACAAGAAAAATTACAGTCACATAGTTGACCACTTTTTTTCATCATATATAATGCCACAAATTTTCCATACTTCTTCTATTGGTGCCCTTTATTAAGACATCTAACATTGGATGAAACTGGTAGAATCAGTCGGGTAACCATTTAGTAACCTGAACCAAAGAGTAATTTAATAATTTTTTATTCACCTTGTATTCAACTATGTGGGAATGCTACTAATTTCATAGTGGATGAACTGAATGGATCAACACAATGTTTGGCAGCCTAGTGGGATTTTATTAAATACCCTTCTCAGGCCTCCATTGCACTAGGGTACCCAAGAATATATCATTGTTTATAGGTCTATAGATGTATTTCCTACACTGTGAAGTGTAATTAGGACCATGGGAGAATAAGATTGAGCAAGAAATTAGGATTCATTTGGAGTTATATGTTGGGAAAGTTTTCTTATTTCTGGGTATTACACCATATGGTATCCACTTATTGTATCTTGTAGGATCATCTGGAAATCCATTATTTAATATATGTATAGGTGTTTAACAATTACCTTTATTCCAGAACTATATTTTTATTAAATTTTTTGTCTATAATTACTAATGCTTCCACTATTTTCCCATAAATTATAACTCAATTACTAATTTGTAACTTGGAGAAAGATGGTATAATCTCACCACTATACCACCAATAGACCCTCGATGCAACTATAAAGTCTCTTTCATTGGGGGAGAAACACCTAAGGATATTTGTTGACTAGTTCAACTACAGTATTAGTGGTCTGTCGGGTTGAGACATTACAATGTGGTATCAAAGATTATCTTCCTTTTGTCTTACATTTTTTGACTTGTTGAATGAATTCTAAGAGTGCATCATTTCAGGTAAAGTATCTATTCATAGAAGTGATCAACCCACGTATGGGGAATAGTCCTAGTGGCCATGTATATTACTGTTTATCAGGTTTCACATTATTACTATTTTTTTGATTTCAGCTGGAATTATTGGATTACTTTTTTCTACTTACTAATTTATTGGATATGTAGTATTTTCCCATGGATTGGTAGAATTAGAATGTATCCTTACATGAATATTTATAGGTGCATAAGAATTCACATTCCATGAAAATACAATGCATTGTATATTTCATTATTAGGGTATTTGAAATTGTTGATGTGGAATGTGTATTAATTATCTATCAATTATATCTCACTATATGTATTTTTATGTATGATTATCTTTTAGCTTTTTGGTTATTTAATTATATTATTATATATGACCTTCTAAGGTGTTTAATTACTATGATTTTATGGATTATTAGTTGATGATTTACTGATTATAGTGTCGGGATTATCATTTTTTGTGTTATACTAGTTATGTAGTATCCTTCCATGGCCAATTGTAATGCTTCTATACTTCCTAATTATTAAAACTAATGAAATTAAAATGTTTAGAATAAATTGTTTTAATTTTTTACTTTCATTAATATTTTATTGATGAGGAAAGATCAAAATTAATATATGACATTTTTTATCCATTAAGTAGTGCATTTAGGGGAGGAAACATTATGGTCGTGTTTAAATGGGATCATGTTTCGGAATTGTAATGTGTATGTATTGTTTAAGTACTTCAAATGGGTAACCCATATAATAAAACTAATGTAGATTCAATTTCTTTAATTATGGTATGTTAGATAAATGTTTTAGCCATTACATTTTTCTTTAATATTTTATATAATTTTTGCAGTAAGATGGAAGACGCCATCAACTTGTAATGTGAATGGGCAATTTAAAAATTAAGTATAAATCTATTTAAACAGGAAATATTTTATGAGCCTTATACAAAGAAATTGTTGTAAATATAAATGTATTTTAATTTGACATTAAATGATATTATATCTTTTATAAGGGCATGAACCTCAGTTCCATGGTCCTAACGACTCATATGATTAATCCTCTAAATACACCAATCGAGGTTGGTCTGTTGAGTTAATAATCGTATCAAATTATTCGATAATCGTGTTTTAAATATAAATGTTTAAAAATGTGTAGTTTTTTGTTATAGTAATCTAAAATTCCCAAATGGGCTCGTTTTAGTTGACCTTTTCTTTTAGTACTCCTTTATGATGAACCCCATGGGGATAATTTTTTTCTATGTGTTGCTGGAACATTTAATGTGCTAGTATCTTCCATGATAAATTTGGATTTAAATGAATTATGGATTAATTTTCGGACTATCAACACATTTTATAATATAATACCATTTAAGATGCATTGAGTTTCATTTTTGTGAGGCCTTATAAATAAAATAATGGCATTTAAAATATGGTTTCGTGATAAAATATCCAAATTATAACCAGATTACCATATATGAAAATATTTAAAATTTGGTTAATATGACATTAATTTTATTCTTAATTTCTTATCTAGATAGTATTTCCATATTAATTTTATATGATTTTTGAAGTATAAAACTATAAATATCTAAATAATTAGATGAGTTTTTGTTTAATGCCTCAAAACATGAGCTTAAGTGGTGTTCATAGTTTAGACATCATTTACGGGTAGTTAGGTGTTCCAAGATCTTACCATATAATGGAAATAAGAATTTTCTTTATAGTCCTTTTCTTTTTTATCTTTAACATAAAATATATTCCCTTAATAGTACTTACCTTTATTAGGAATGAACTCATTTTGGTTCAACACTCTCTACATTGGTATGTGGATAGCCCAATGTAATAATCACCCATAGTTCATCAAATACTTTTCTTGTCACATTTGACACTTTTTCTAACAAGTGGTACTGTTCAAATATTGTTGTCCTCAAAGGAATCATAGAATAGAAAATGACACCCTTGTTTTGACGGGTTGTCAAGTATTATTTTGACATTTTTTTGAGTGTAATAATTATATAATTCTTAGATATAGTGGTGTTTATATTACAAGGGAATGTTTGGCCGCTTAGTAGTTAATTCCACCATTTGATTCCTTGATTTTATGTGTTGAATGACTCTAGAGGTCTTCATCTTTTTTTACATTTATACAGAGTAATGTAACTATAAGTTAAATTTTTTATTTGGGAAAAAGATACTTTAATGAAAAATAATGATAAGATGATGGAAAATATCAGGTTTGTTACATTTTATTTGATGATCTCCAGTTAGTATGTATCAGTATATTAGATACCTTCTTGTTGTTAAATGGTAATACAAACTGTTTGGGTTTGGTGGGATATATTTAATCCTTCAGTGGTAGTTCTTAATCATTGCTCATCTCCAAAGTATAGTGATCATGGTTTTAAATGTAACCCAAATCAACTCATTGATATGAATTCATTATTAAATATGATGGGTTATTTAAGCACATTGGGCATATTTTTTGTTTTTTTAACAAATTCAATTATTTAACAGAGTTTGAAATAGGATGAATCTTGGATATGACCTGTAAAAACCTATTCAAGTTCAATTATATTTGGAATGATTAATATAATTTTTGGGATAACACTAGGGGAACTAATTATATGCACATTCAAGACCAACAGTCCTTGATCCAAGGACTGTGTGTCACGGGAAGAGATGTTTTTCTTAGTAAATTTTTTGGTATGGACACTCCAAATGTGGGGAGAATCACATAAGTTTTGGTTAAACATGTTTATCCAATTAGATGGAACCCAAAAAAAGAATTTTCTGAAATGGTACATATTTCATAAAATGAGCATATCGATGGTTCTCTCTCTCATCTTAAGTAGTTGCTTGAGAGATTGAATGATGATGTTGTAGATAGCTGTTTACTAAACATTTTTATATGATGCTAGTCTAGAATGAACATCGGTGCAGGTGATTTAAAGATCACAAGATTCAATAGCTTGATTAATCATTTTTGTAATTTAATATAAATGTGTTGGTTGGAGTATTCGACATCTTCTATATAATTCAACCAGTGGTGGTATGACATTCCTCTTCCATACGTAGTGTAATATAGTTGGTTCAGGATGTACCATAATTATTGTTTTGATGTATCTAAAGTGACTCTGATCATTTTAGGAAACCAATGAAATCCTCTTTGTTTAATATTGGTTAAATTATGGTCATTTAATATTTTATGACATTATCTGGGTACACTGAGAGATCATTGGTTATACACCATGAAATATATTATTAATATTTTGGGGATTATTATGTAACTATTTTTAGAGTGTGCTTTAGAAGCATGGTTGTTCTGAGAGGAATGGCTATTCTGGGGTTATACCAAGTTTTCCGAATAGAAATTCCATGGACATACTCCTGGAAACTATCTATTACCATTGGAAAGATATCCTGGAAGATTCTTCTTCGGGATCGGTCAAAGTTCATGGTATGTAAGTGTTTGGTTTGTATATGAATATATATTATAAACCCTATTGTAAGAAATACCTAAATTGAGATCCTTTGTCTCTAGTTCTTTATTTTGAATCCACCATAGACTAAAAGTTGAGAACTGATTATTTGGATTAAATTATAATGATCGATGTATGATCGATTATATTTCCACCCATGTTCATGTCGGGGGACAAAAAGATAAATTATTTGTTTTTTCTATATATGTCATTAGAATTTGGTTGCAATGTTATGTGAGTGGGCAAGGTGAAATTTCCAGGTAAACCACCAAAAGGACTAGGGATTATTTTTTATGTAATTTAGTCATATAATTCAGTGTTTTGAGTTTAATATTCTAGAGACAGATTGACAGTTCATCCCTCTTTCAATCTACATTCTCTCGATGACTAACTTCTTAATGTAATGTTGTTGGGTTGAGGAAATTATAGTGTTTGATGGTCGAGAAATTTCATGAAATGTTTAATCCACTTGGTGTTTGAGCTATATGGATAATAAACTATTTTTTATGATTTACATCATGCCAATAGCAGTGTTATACCACAATGTTCATTCTTAAATCGGTTGACCCTTCGGTTGAATACTATGAATCAGTTTTGGATTTGAAAAATCCAGAACATTATGTTAATGGAGATTACAATATGATCATGCATTAGATTATATGGAATCAATTGGATTTCTTCCAATGTTTTTATTTTCGAAAAAAGAATCATTGGCTTGAGTTTATATAGATTATGGATCATATGTTATGGTCACACTCAGAGGTGTGTTTGGAGTTTGGAACACCAGTGATGTTGTTACAACAACAAATCATGGAATTAGTAGGTTTATTGATGTCCTAATTCTTTCTTAAAGGATTCTAATGGATATTTTGTTTTACGGTTGGGATAATTTTGAATCCTAGGATTTTTTTACCTGAACAAATTCTGAATGATATTTAATTTTGTTGTTTGGTAGATCGTTTAGTTTTTAAACTGAGCATAGAAATGATACTTTGGTACTTTAAACTCATTATTATGTTTCTTTTATTCATTAGTTAATGTCCAAGAGGTCCCTCAGGTGTTCGATCATGTTTGGGGATCATTGGGGATTCCAAGCTCGCATTATCAAAGAATATTAAAGGGAGGACAATATTTTTTATATCATGTGACCCTTAGATGAAATTGTGTGTCCTAGTCTATTGGAATAATATTCTTGACATGGTTTGATCTAATCATGTATAATGTGGATCATGGTATTGATTGGTGCGTTTTTTTGTATAGTGTGCACACTAGCTACTCAGGGTTTTCCCAAACAGTGAACCTATTCCACCCACTTAGTGAAACTATGTAATTATGTGTTGACTGTTTGGTTCAAGTTTGACACAAGATTGGTCAAAACATGTGGGAAAAATGAGTGGGGAATGGTTCAAATTTAGTAAGAGCAACACAATTGGTGCATTCTTTTTCTAACCATACAACCTAACCCAATGAATCTATAAATATGTGAAATGAAATTTTTTCCTCAACTTGCTGGAATTTTCAACATCCACTTCACTCCTTTCTTCTGTCTAGTTGGTCAATCCATCCCTGATGCATGGATCAGCTCTCCTCCTCCATGGTAGGGTTTAATGTTATCACATTCATGATAGTTCCAATGGATTATTCATTGGAAGCATCAGAAATCTTGAGGTAAGATCTACAATCCTAATAATTCCATTATTTTTTTCCCTCCTATTTTGTGCTATTTTGTTGTGATCTAAATCTCCAAACATTCAAGGATATAATCTATTTCTTCAATTTATCTCAAATTGGACCAAATAATAGCTAAATATAAGATGTGTGGCTCATCCTTGTCATACGGAAGGTGTTATAGCATCCTTCCCGATGATTAATTTCATTTTATATGGTGTGATGGTGTCCCATTTATCAGACTCTTCAAGGGATTCATCTTTATTGTCAAATAAAATTAAGTGAACCGATTACCATGTCCGGTGTAACCTTTTTGAGGAGAAAAACAAACCATTTATATTTCTCATGAACTATTGAAACATTGATGGGTTTGGTCCATCCTTTGGGGACAATTTCCCTTGATAAATGATTGTTTGAACACCATGTGGGTTGGGTGGGACCTATACAAAATATTTATATTAAAGAAAGGAATTTACGTAGATTTTTCATCTTGAGGGATACAATTATGATTAATGACTATTTATAATGCCATGGTTCAAGTCTTTTAGTGAAATGAACTTTATTAAATTCTTTTAATGATGAAAATACAATGATTTTGGATTAAATCTTATGTCTTACAAAGTTTTTATTATTATGTTACTTTATTCCATAAATTCATTAATATTTTCTTATTCCACATTTATTAAAATATTTGATTATTCTAAGCCATATACATTATAATAATGGATTATTGTTCTTCAACTCATTCTTATGTTTATTTCCATGTGTGCATGTCTTGTGTAAAATTGTGTATGTATATTCCAAGTGAATTGTGTCTAATTCCATAAGAAATAATTATTTTCCATGGATTAAATAATTTTCTCGTTTTGATATCTTGGAGTACATGCTATGACTTTTTGATATGTGGTCTTGGTTGCTATACTGGGATTGATTGAGATATGGGAGGGAACATGATTTTAGACTTATGAAAATTGTAGATAGACTCACTGGGATTGGATATGGATTTACATGATTCACAAAGAGTGATACAATGGATTGACTGTTATAGGGACGTAGGATAGATTATTTTATACTATTTATAGACTCCAGTTCCTAAGGGGAGAATCCATGGACGAAACTATATGAAATATTTCTACACTATGTCTCAGGTGATAACTGGTCTCTTATGTGAGACACTTCATATAGCCATGGATTTTACTATGTGATGAGTAAAATGAGGTATTACCTTACAGGTCACCATGGATATCCTCAGATTATATTTTTATATTTAGGGCTCATGTTGTGACCCTTAAGATTCAATTATAGATTACCTTGGATGGTACCAAGATGCTATTAATAGATTTTATGGATTGTTTTCCTTGGTTACATGTGATGAAATATAATTCACAATGTTAGGAACATAATATGAGAATGGCTAAATGAATCCCTGGGGTGTGATATCCAAGCCAGTTCAAAAGCATTAGGTTCCCTTGGTTTTAAAATCATATTTTGTGAAATAATGTAGAATCTTTCATGTACCACATTATATCTCAGATGAGTGTTTCATTTATTTAGTTATGGATCACCATTTTATTCAACATGATTGAACACTTCCCATTTCAATGTGAACAAACTATATGTATTTAATCATTAATGGTGGTGGCCTACTTGGATTTTATCTCACACCTAACTTGGGATGCCATATCACTAGTGTACCCGAGCTGATCTTCTTGTTCACAGTTCTATTGAGTTATTTGATGTTCCTTTCTTTGTACATGAGAGATAGTGATCTTTGGAATGAGCTACCAGTCGATATAAAAATTGATTTATCCTTTATGATCCTTTTCAGTTTATTAGGATGTGCTTAGTATTATACATATTAATTGTATCTTGTAGAATCATCGAGAAATTAATGCATATATATATATATAGGTGTTGACGATTTACCGTTATTCATAAATAAAATATATATTCTGCAATTTTAAACATACTAATAATTCTTCTACTGTACAATAATTTATACCTGACATACAATTATGTGACATTGAAAATGAGGGTATAGTCTCCCCAACATACAACCATTAGACCCTCTCTATTAATCAGTTTCCTCAAGCATGCGAGGAGGAGTGCTTGAGGCCATTTGGAAACAGGATTATGAACCAGGTTCATAGTCATTCTAGATGGGATGATACATTAGTTAAAAAGGATAATTTTTTTAAAATTATTTTTCTATGGTTAAAAAATAGTTACACCTATGAAATGTAAAAATGATAAAAAAATGTATATTATATGGGGAGAAGGCCAAATGACTGGTTGAGAAGAGTTTTAAATATTATCCATTTCCTATCCATTTTTTTCAAATTTTTTTTAAATTTAAAATTGAGTATTATCCTAACATTATTGAAAATAAATGTTTAACTTCCAAAATTATGATTCTTTTAGCTTATAAAAATATAACACTTACAATACCTCATCACTCAAAATCCTTTAAAATTTATCCTTATAATTATACCAATTTTATTATTTTTTAAATGTCCCCCAATTCCAAAATAACCTTTTACCGTTTATTTTTTATAATATTTTCATTTTGAATGTGAATACCTATTGAAAATTAAAATCCCTCACATTATTATCTAGTTCATTTTATGTTACCTTTCTTAATTTTTTACTATCATAACCTTTTACAGTCTTATTAATAGAAATAAATATTTTTAATTATTGTAATTAAATTTCATTATATTAATATTGAAAAATTAATCAATCCTTTCTTTCAACTAACATTAAAAATATCATTGATTGCGTATAAATGTACATTAGCATAACCACAGAGATATGTTGTTCATTTTTCATCACTACCTCTCAACAAAGGTATCAAGAATATATTTTTTATTATAAATATATTTTCAGTTCCGCAAATAAAATTCATAAAGTTATAATTTTTCATATTCCATTATTATATACATTTATTGAGATATGGGATCAATAACCATTCATATGGTAGACTTTCACATCATTGAACAATGAATTTCATTTTTTATCACCTTTAGTAATAGATGGTTATATAAATGGATTTACTGAGAATAAAAATTTACTATAAAATTATTAATATTATGAATATATATTATTATGAGTATGTATAGACATTTTCTTAATCATTAAAAAATTAAAAAAATTATCTCCTTGTTTTATTTACTGTCTTTGCGAATGATGATTTAATGTGATTCATTAAGTTTTTTCTATGATTCATATACTACCCAAGAATGTATTTCCACATAATAAATTATTTAATGGATGAGATATATAGAATAAAATTATTTTCAAAATTTCAATGTTATTTGATTCAGAAAATACTAATGTTGTGAGTGTTATGAAAACTAAATTACTATTCATTGATTAATACTCCTCTTTGATGAATTATATCTTAAAATGTTTGTTATAATAATCCATATGATGATATTATGTTATAAAAAACTTTTTTATGATTTATGTTTTATATTCAGTACATATTCCATAATGATTTCATTTATAATGTACTAGATTGAAAATTAATATTCTCTTATTTTCTAAGGATCCTTTCTCATTGTAGTCCATATTTTACCATCATGCCAATGTTTTAAATCATATTTTTAAATATATAATTCTTTATTTCATATGAAAATAATATTTATCAAGAAAATATTTAAGGTAATATTGTATGAACTATTCAAATTAATTGGGATTCTATAAATAATAAATTTTCTAAAATAAAATATTTTATATTAAATATTTTATATTTTATCTCATAACCCATATTTTATATATGATTAAATTTTCAATTTAGATTTATAATTTCCATAAATAATTTTATCTCTTTCTCTTTTAAGCTATATGGAAAATATATGGGAAATTATTTTAAAATCGGTTTTATAATAAATTTACATGTTTTTAATGAAATATATTTTTTAATGTTTCACATCATATTTATTCTCTATATCATAATGATATACCTGAAATAGAATTATGATTCATGATAAACATTATATGTAATCTTAAATTGTATTTTGTTTGGGTAAATACGGTTTGGCATCATTTAAATGTTTTTGAAGAAATATTATGAGATAACTTTTGATAATATCATGAATCCCATTTTTTCTCTATGTTATTTTAGTATGTGATGATTTTTTAGTGAAACAAAAATATAGGGTTTATGAGATAGGTGTGATATAAATTTCTATACAATAAATAAGTTTAAAAATTATATCCCCGTAGATTAAAACATTATTTTAATAAATAAGTGTGTGGTAGTTTGTTAAAGGGTGAGTGTAATGGTAGTTAGCTCTAATCAAAAATTTTTAAATGAATAATTTTTAATTTATATTGTTTCATAGAGATATGAAATCATATTTTTATGATTGTGTTACATTCTTTCATATTTTCCATGTATCGTGTCATATGATTCATGATCTAATTTGTCATAAAATGGTAGTAGTGTTATTTTTTGATATGATATGTCTATCACTATTGTTTAAAGTCAACATATATTGATTTATGATCATTTAAATAAAATATATTACCTTATTCATGGTTTCCAATATTTTTATTATCATGGAATTTTGTCTTATCATATGTTATCCCTTACAGAACATTTGACCTCACCCCTTCTTATGATTCCCATACCCAGTACATAAACATTATCATATCTCATGGATTTTTCATGTAGGTTTTTCTTTTATAAAGATATTTTTAATAGAATGTAAAATATGCTTTTTTTATTTATTGTCTCTAAGAAACAAATCCATATTGTTCTCAAGATGTTTCAGTGTTTCTGTAAGGTAATAGTTAACTAATGAAATATTGTATTATTTATATATCTTTATGATTGGTCACATCTATTTATATACACAATGATGAGATTTCAACAACAAATAATCCTCAATATTATGGTTAATATCTATTATAAAATTTATCACTCTATGATATACTATGATATATCTATATTGATATCATACAGTTTCAAAATTAACATCTCACTTTGGCTGAGTTCACATAAAATAATAATATTCAATATGAATTTAAATGGAAGCATATATTGAGATTTTTAAAAAATGGAGTAGAGATAAATGATGCTGTGATAATTTTATACAATTAATATTTTTAAGAAATTATCATTCCCATGAGATGATATAGTAGATTCAAACCACTAAATGAAATAGTAAAACAAAACGAATTTAAATTAAAAATTATACCTAAAATCTTCATTGGTATTTATAATTTGAACATATATTTAATGTATTCATTTCAACTTCACCATAAGAAATGGTTATAAGATTAGAAAATAATGAATAATTTATCCTAAATACAACGTATACATCGATACATTTGATTAGGTAGAGATGAAAATTTATTTTATTTCATTTCCAATAAAGCACAAAAAATGGATGGTTCATTCCATATAACACATTTGAGGATGTTGGTTCTTGATAAAAAAAATGTGACAAAATGAGATTTTTCAAAACAAGAACATGATTTATATTATAAGGAAAAATAGTTCGAGAACATTGATCATAGTGAAAATTAATGATGAAACCATAAAACACTCAAGTTAAAGTTATTTAGAGGAATCACAGGAGTGAGGAAGAAAATTGGGATCCTAAAAATGTAATGATATAGAAGTACCCTATTTTTCATCTATGTAATAAAATTTTTCAGGAGAAATTTATTATAATAGGGTGGAATATGATAACACTTATTTTTTCGCATGAACATATTAAAAATAATTTTTGAAATGTATCATTTATCTAACAAGAACACAAAAAATGTTTCTATTGAGATAAAATATTAAATTATATGATTGACATTAACAAATTATATGATTGAAATATTAAATATTATTATGATAATTTTAGTTGGAATAAAACCATAATAATAAGAGAATAATTGAAATATGAAAACATATTCCTCATTGTATTACTAGATGTATATACAATATAATATAAATATTGATAGAGGGAAGGACATTGGATAAATCATAAGAAAATTTTCATAATAATTAAATGAATTTGATGGATGAGAACTAGTGATCTATTGATGTTTATATATAAGAATATAATATGGATATTATATATATTCTTTTCAAATATATGATCATTAGATATAAGTAAATAGATATATGGTCATTGGAAATATTATTATTTGTGTAACAACTTGGATTGAACCCTTGAGTTTGATCAAGAGAGATACAAGATATTATGAATACCTCCCTCAATATAAGAGGTAAACAACTAGCTGTGTGGGTTTGAATTTCATTAATAGTGTAATTATACCCTCCATATTTTTTCAATATCCCATAAAAAATTATCTATGTTGGAACTATGGTAATAATATAGTAATAAACATAATGTATATCCACCCAATCCAGAATCATAGTTTATTTTCAAATATTATATTTGACAGGTCATTGAGTGCAAATAGACTTACAGATAAAATGTTGTGAATGTATGAAATTATAAATCTAAAAATTTTGAGAAGGGGTGACTCTATATAAAGACTAGTAATTACAATAATCCTTAAATTTTATCCTGAAACCCCCTTTATTTCCAAACAACTGAGATTTGAGGGAAATGATACACCATATTTAGGATATTTATGCATATATTATCCGGCATCTTAAAACAAAGACATCTTGTAGAAACACCATGGTTATGGGAAACCTATTCTAAATTTGGTAGAATATAGGCCTGGTTGTGAAATAAATTCTATAAGAATGTCTTAAATCCATCATTTTTAATGATTCATATAGGATTCAAGTATCTGATCTCTCACTCATAATAATCATGGATTTATACTCCATGCAGCCCAAAATACAAAATTTTCATCAAATTACATTTTAAAGACCCTAGATTAATGGACATCATATTGATAAATTTTAATGAAACATTAACCATAGTAAAACCAATTTTAAATGAAGAGAAATCTTTCATGAAAATTTTGGTACATACATCTACAATGTTTCAATGAGACAATGTTTTAAAAAATGTGCTTATACAAAATTGTGCAAACAAAATAATTATTACATCAAACCGAATGTTTTGAGATATATTGGTCCCTGTAAAAGGATTTTTGGATCACAACATAACAAACCCCACCTCCCATCAATGACATCATAATGAATTTGAATATAACTAAGGGATCCAAAAAATTATTCATTATAGTCATTCCTCTTGGTCAGTTTAGTTTTCCATGATTCATGAGTTCTCTTTTTGTTTCAATGAATTCATTGAGTCGTAGTACTCCATAATAAAATATATACATCATAATTTCCATGTACTTTTATAGGTGTAACTAAAAACGGAGTCAATAGTATATTTCCGACACAAACAATTAAAATAAATCTCCCACCTGCTAGTTAAAACAACATAATGTTAAAATAGATTATACCACATATGAATGCATAAGATGTAGAATTTGGATAGAATTAGATTATTTAAGTATTTAATGTAATTGTCTTTATTTAATGATTATGAGAAGACCCCTAAGAAGTATACATGGGACTTAGTTCCTTTTACATGACATTAAACTATTGAATACCCCATGCGACCGGGATAGAATGGCCCATGTGTAGATGAAGGAGGTCCCTTACATATTTTTTATATGACACTTCATGTAATGTTTTTGATATGACCCCTATCCATAACCATCAGACATAGTCCTCACTACATGATGCCAAACAATAAGACCCACATGTGATGGGTTTATGATGCCTCCAATGAGAAAAATTGATACTTTTTCTATCAAGAAAATGATTCCACATGTAATGATCATGTTATTATCACAATAATAACCAACGGAATCCTCCTTGAGAATAGTTCCCTATAATTTTATCTGACCCATTACCAGTTAGGGATTCCTTAATGACTTTACATGAGAAGGAAATACCATGAAGAGCTTACACATAAGAAAGAAATAACTCCCTACTCATCCCAATCATTCTTTATGGGCCTCCTCCTCATATTTATGATAAATTTACATCATTAGATATATTAGTAGGATGAGATTACATTATTTACTATAATTAAGAAGACATATTGGTAATCTATAGTCCACAAGCCCCACATGTATACTTTCTACTCCCAAGAAGTCTTTATGGGATTCCTCTACAGTATTACACGACATTCATATTCCATGATCCATCAGTAGGTCAAGATTCCATCATGAACAAAAACGAGGATGAAATAATTGGATGATCAATGTGTAATACTTGCACATATGGCCTTACCCATGACATTAGTCTGTAGAATTACCCTTTCCAAAAAACATTGGATGTCTTTTATAATAAACATATGAAAAATCTTATGGTGATAAAGATACAAATCATGTGATAACCATGAGATGTTACCCTATACTAAAGGTAGCTTCCATAAATAATTCCCACTCATACCATCACTAATCCATAATATTTGTAAGGGAGAACAATAACATAAGCCCCCCTTCTGAAAATTTTTCTTCACAATGTCACCCAGTCAACCCATATGTGTAAACTCATAACTATTAAGGGATTATTATCCTACACCAAGAATACAATATGTGTAATCCCTACATTATTCTTTTAGGATACTCCTAAACTAAGAACCCCATATGTGTAAGTCCGAAATAAACATGGGAGGATCCTAAAACACTGGGAAACACATATGATACGAACCACACCACCATGGGATGATCCTCCTACACAAATAATCCTATATGATTAATACCCACACAATAATGGGATGATGAACCTATACTGGGTAGTATATATACATATGCCCAACTCTATCATGGGATGACCCTCCTTTACCATGAAGCCTATATGTGTGATCACAAAACAATCATGGGATGATTTCTCAAAATTTAGATACCCATATGGGTATTCCACAGACTATTACAGAAGGATCCTTCAATATATGAAAGCCAAAATTCATAATCCACATACCAATCCTTTTTGTTGTCCTTATATGACACAAGTGTCCCTGTTTCATGTCCTTATATTTCATAGTCCAATACTATAAAATGACCTTAAAAAATTCACACTAATTATTTGGGGTTTGATCCTAGATTCCAAATATGGTATTTATGACTATTCTCTAAGGCCTAATCCCAAATAATTGTATACATATCGAGGGATCAATCATGATTACCAAAAAAACAACATTATAATTTCATGTATTCCCATAGTAATATGGAGACTCTGAAGTGTGATCATATCCCTCTAGGACACATTCAACCTCCCCAACCCAACCAATCCATATAATAAATTAAATGTGCGATCAACATACTATTTAAATACCTTAAACCAGTTACTCTATCTAACCCTAAATACATTAATAATGTATCCCACATGTATCTATATGTGATAATTATTGTGAAAAAACAACCATTAATTGAAATTTCATTTGTGCCAATGGACTCGTTGGACCCAAAAATTTAGAACCTGATAAGATGAATTAGTATATTTAACAAATGAGTATGAATTTTCTGAGGCAATATTCTTTTAATCAAATACACCATTGGTGTAAATTATATTTTGATGGAAATTTAATTCCCTGGGTTCTACACCTAAGAGGAATCATATATGAGATTCCGATGAACACTAATATAGGAAGAAATTACAAGTTCCCAATACACCCACTATCTACATAATTCTAGAAATATCTAATATCCTTGTCAAAACCAACCACAAATAGTTACACTATTATCAAACAATTATTTTAAATAACTGATTTCCACATTAGATTGAATCTTGAATAAGATTCACAAACATGACTGATATATAAGAGGGAGGATCAAACTAGAAAAGAAGATCTTAGAAGGAATCCCTAGATGGGGATCTGGAATCCAAACATCCCATTTTGATCAAGGATACAAAATCACTTGTTTACCATGGTAGTTCCCAAAAAACATTATATATAGGTTATGTGGGGTAGTATACTAACAACAATATTATAATAGAGTAACAATAATTTAACGTTATCCGATTCAAGATTGCAAAGGAAAAATGTTCAATGAAACCATTGTGTGAGGATTGGTTTGAGAGTGTATATAGATAAACATAGAGTTACCATGGTGGAAGATAATCCATCATAATATAATAATAGATAAGAATCCTTTCATAAAAATAAAAACACCATGCTCCCAATATAGAAATACAAACAACAATATATAATTTCAATGTATATAAATAAGAAAAACCATGTTGAATAATCAATATTATATCCATGTATCATTATTAAGTCTATGATTCACTTATTTTATATCTTTCATTATAATCCTTCCATTACCTATAATCCCTTAGATGATATATACAATTTCAATATGATTCCCATGAAATATGATAATATTATAACCTAATTGGACACCAGTAATGCATCCAAAATATGTATTCATAGGTATAATACATGTATTCAATGATAACAATAAATCAACATGTAGTCATCAACAATTATATAACTAGTTTTTAACTACGAACCAAGCCACCATGAGCCCTAACTCTACCTTATTAGACTCAATTCTGAATGGATAACACAAAAGACGGTGGATGGTATGAAAATCCTACCACAAATCTAATTATTATGTAACATTGGATCCACAAGGAATCAAATAAACATTTCACTCAGTAAATACATGTTATTTAGTGATAATATCACTAACATAATTAGGAAACATGGGTGAAATATCTAAAAACTCCTTCAGGATAGGCCACATGGACTCCATAACCCATAATTTGGTCCAGAGTCAATCTATATTTCAATCATGACCCAACCTGGTATACAATTAAATCATCACAATTATTTAATGTTGTTTCAACTCACCCTCTAGTGGATTATGATTTCATAATGGTACAAATGCTCTGATATCAAAAACATCCTTCAATTCATAGTAAAATATACATCATGGAATAATATTTAATTATTGTACAATAATATCATCATTAGAAATTTTTAGTGACATACATAATAATGTTATCAATATCTAACATGGTAACATGATAAAATTAAATACTCATGTAATTAAAAAATATAAACATGTCTAATGGGAAACCCACACCAACACCAATATATGTAATTTATAAAAAATAAACAAACATATTTTAAAAAAAAGAATAAATCTTAGAAAATTAGTTTGTTATATAGAAAAAATTTATAAAAACTACAAACCTCAAGGTTGAATATGAATTATTATAATATTAATTAATGTACAAAAGTCTAAATAACATTGCACTGCCACATAATCTAGAAAACATTTCAATGATGCCTACATTGAGTTTTAGTTTATCATGTATGTTGTATGAATTTTAGAATTGAAGAGGATTAATTCAAAAATGGTAGTTATAAAATAATATAACTCAAAGATCCTTTCAGTGGAAATTGTTTTTAGATAATTTTAAGGATAAGATATTAATTCATAAGATACATTGTTCATTCCCGAATAGATCATTAATTACACATTTAATCTAGAAGGGAACCTCTTATATATTTAATGTTTATTAATAAACCATAAATATTTTATTATTAAATATATCCAAGAATAAATACAAGGAAAAATGTATCAAGATGACAAATCTGGGAGAAATTACCCAGAAATATTCATCGTTCACAAAACATCTTGTACTGGTAAAAGTGATTTTCATTGAAATATAGAAAATGAGAATTTTTCTAGTAATAATAGAGGGATTGAAAAATATATTATTCTATAATCCATATATTTGGAAATGAAATAATGGATACACTATTTATCATTAGGTAATATGGGTATATTTATACGATACCTATGTAATGAATGTTTTTGTCACATATCTTACATTATGGACATCAATTCACAAGGATATACAAGAATCAAGATTTTGAGTGTATCAACCCATAAAGGAGGGCCATAGAAGTCTTATGGTTTGAGAAGAATTCTAGTATAACTATTATAAGGTAATAATGGAATGTTAATAACCAATAAACAATATTTTTATATTATTGAACTCGCATGCACATGATTTCAGGGGACTCTTTGGCCAACCAGACACTAATCCAGCAAGGAATTATACCTCACCTAGGAACCCACATTGTTTGGGTGCACATTTTTTTAAACCATGTGAAAAAATTTCTCTTGATAATTATTGATTGTTTTAGGACTATCAAGGGAGTCTTCATAGTTTCTCATTTTTTCGATCCTTAACTATGCACCGCCCCATGTTCTACATCAATATGGTGCATGGTTTCTAGGAGAATATGTACATTTTGAAAAATCCATGATCAAATTGTACACCCCAACAAACCTATAAACATCATAAAACCCATCAGAAACCATTATAAATAATCATAATAATATTATTTTTCAAAAAAAAAGATTAATATTTTAAATAAATTCATAATGAATTTTTTTAAGGCTATTAAACTATGCTATTCAAAATATATCTCATCATTGGGAAGTTTATATAGGAAAATTTATAAAGAAACGTAATCCAATCGATACAAAATATACCCCCAACCCAATATCCCTTCCAGAATCTATCCATGATACCAAATAATTCCAAATATTTGTACAATATTACTTAATAGTACTTTCTTTATCTGATCTACAAACTGAACCATACATTAAATATATGATCTGTCATGATATAGATCAAAATATACAAAACAAAATGATGCTTAGGATCTAACATGTACCTATGAAGCTATAAAACAATAATTAAATAATTTATACCTCAATACTGAGACTAATTTTCCATATGGTACATCATTTTTCTAACACACTCAGTGATATATAATGGTGCAATATAACTTTGTGATAAATTCCATTACATCCAAAACCATCGATGTCCAAACCATGCAGTCACTCACCAAAAATTATATTCACCTACAAAAACTAATGATATTCCCCCTTTTGTTAAAATATTATATTTTCCTACTTTGATTTTTAATAAATATCTATTTAATAATGTATACTTTCTTAGATCAATCAAATCTCATACTAGGCCCTACAACTGTTTCCTTTCTATAATCACACCAATAATGTAGTGATTAACATGTAATACCATAAATATTTTTCATAAGGTTCTTTATGAATCAGTCCTGAGAATCTATTATTTAAAAGTTACTTAAAAATAAAAATGTAAGGCATAAGGTATATCCTATAATTTCAAAATTATCTTCTCCAACTATTCATATGTTTGAGGATGGTATATTGTGCTTAATATCAAATGATTCCCTATATCCTCTTTCTTGACCTATAAAATTAGAGATATAAAATTCAAATCTCTATTAGTTATAATTATATTGTTTTGTCAATTAATTTATGGAATCTCAGAGACATATAACTGTATCTTATTTTATATCGAGTAATCCTCATCGATTAGCAAGAAATGAGATACTTTTTTAAATGAACTACAATCTTCCAAAAAACATCGTTGATCATCCGAATCATGGGTAAACGCATTAAAAATTTCACGTAATGCCCTTCCAAATCCACAAGGGCACATTATGTGGTTAGAGAAAATTACCCAGATGATAGTGCTTATCCTTTAACATTTATCAGGTATATAATTGGGGAACAAACATAGAATTGGTATGTTGGGTATGTCACAGGGGTTATTAAATAAATTATTCCAATATAAAAATATTTATCGCTTTTGAATTATTAGGATTAGATATATCAATATTTTATATTGTAATGGAACTATATTATTTTTTCCATAGACATGTTAGGTATATCAAAAACCTCATTTTTTAATAAAAGAACATATATATCAACTATATAAGTCGATAACACTTGCAATTAGACATTCTTGATGAGATATCAATAAAATGGAGATATATTATATAATAAGTGTTCATAGAATGATGTTTTCATTGTGACAATAACATCTCTCCATATAGGCATAATTTTATATTTCTAATTTTTAATCGATGATATTAGGTGATCCATCTAAATTTCACTATAAAAGCGTCACATATTACCACATAATAAGTGTTTCTCATCCCTTAGTTGGATAATATGTTTATTTAATGTTAGATAAAATACTGTTATCATTTTATGAGTAATAGTAATTATCTTAGTCATAGTGATTGATGACATTCATTCATCAGTTACTAAAGAGAATAAATATGTGAGTTGAATTATGAATGATCATTTTCATATGTGTGTGAGTATGACATTAATCAACATATTCAACATATAATGAAATGAAATTTACCTATTTAGAAGATATTACTTCATCAATTTTGTTCAATTCAATAGAGAAACGATTTTTATAATTAATGGATTGGATATAATGAAATATTTATAAATAATATAATAATTTTTATTATCAATAATTTGTGAGTTTTGAAGTATTATTTAAAAGGATATTTCCTTTATGAAATAATGAATTCTTTAACAGATGTATAGAAAAATAATTGTATGATTTTTGCAGTTAAGGATCACTGTTTATAAAAAGAATCTATCTATATAATTCTATCATTATAAGAGAGGAATATATCTAGACTGATCATAATAAAAATAAGAATCGATCATCCTTATCCCTCTAGAGCAATAATAGAACATGAAGAATATTTATATGTTATAAGAGATTCTTATTTTGATTAATGATGAATGATGTAATAACATAGAATCATATTTTCTATCACTCAATGATTCATTGATGACATTTTGAGATTTTTGGATGAAATATTGAATACCATTCGAGTGATTTTATACTCTGATCCTTCATCACAAATAGATTATGTCATAAGTAGTCTATAAAATAGACCGTGAGGAATGAATTGTAAGTCAAAGTAATTTTCGATCAAAAAATTATTTACATGATTAAATATAAAAATATCATATCTTTTAATATTATAGGGTTTCTTCACCATTTTGTGAGGATTTAACTGATTAAAAACCATATTATATGTTGAAAATATTCCTGAACCACTTTTTTATACCATGGAACCTATATTTTATATTATAGTGGCATCTTATAAATTTTTAATTATTTATTATTCATTGATTGAATTATTAGTTTATTCTATTTTTTTATTTCCTATTATTTATTATATAATAAAATAGAAATGAAAACATTTTTGTTTAGTTTATATAAATTAAAACATTCCCAAAATAAATTATGAATTATTGGAGACCCTGTCATGTGGTGTGGGAGATTATTTCAAAATAATCTGAATACATGGTGTGTAATGATATTGTATACACCCTGTACTAAGGTTTACTGAAGCATGATGATTATTTAAAATAAAATATTACATTGTGGTAGAAGTGTATTTGGAATCATTACATATCACTTATTTTTCATCATGGTGGAATGCATTTTTTGTAGATACATTTCATTTAATATGGATGGATCTAATTCAACACAATAGAAATTATTCCTAGAGGAATGTCACAAGTCTTGCAATGAAAATAATTCCAATATAATTAATAATTTTCATTAAATGAAAATTAGATGAGAATCATATGATTGATATTAAATATGTTATACATTCCACATAACACAAAAAGAACCATATAAATTATACTCTAATCCCAATGGAGTATTTTTTAGATTTACAAAGAATAGAGTACATGATTTGTAGCAGGTATTACACACAATATTACTCATATACGGTCATGTGGAATGCATAATGATCTAGGTAATTACATTTTTAATTAAATAAGAATAATAAATATTAATTTTTCATTAAAAAAATACATTTTATCATCAATAAAATTATATTTAAAGAATAATTTTAATTATAAATTTACTTTATATAAAGCACTATACATAATGTGAATTATGATATATTATATAAATATAATTATTTAAATATGACTATAATAATCATTTTATTGAATATTTATGTATAAATATATGTACGATGAATGGTTTGAGACATGAATTAAAACCCATGGACTTGTAAAATTAATTAATAGGATAAAAACATTCTAATATAGAATGGAAATGAAAATTGACCAAGTATAACTGATGGAACCAACAAAAGAAAACCTAAAAGCCTATATAAACATTATTTCATGTGTTTACCACCCCGTCTCCATGATTTTCCTTAACCTTTTGGATGTGTACGTATCCTCCATTTTTGGGCCTTCTTAATTATCACATTCATTATACATATTTTTTAGGTTATCATTCTCAATTGGAGTAAATTAATAATGAAATTTCAATATAATTTTTTTTAATTCATAGGAAATATGTAATTACATTTTTATTTAAGTCATTTTATGCTTCAAAAATAGGTTTCCTTCAAAGATGGTTTTAATTTTAATTTTTAGTGTACATAATATAATAATTTTATCAACATTTTAGAAATTATTTTATATAAATAATTTATAATTTTGAAATTTATAATATGTAAATTATTTAATGGGTAATGTTTTTAGTATTTTTAGAAATATAATATTTTTCAGTGTATACTAAAAACAATTATTTTATAGAAAACGAACATTTCCATTCACGAATTTAAATTTATAATTTTGTTTTAGAATTATTATATATTTTATTTATCTATTTTTTATTTAATATAATAAAAAAAATTCATTTAAATCATCATTTTTCTTAATTTTGGTATAAAAAATTTTTATACATAGTGATGCGTTTTTTCGAAAAAATGATTTTATTCATAATTTATTGTTTTTTAATAGTTTTTATTCCACTTATAGTTATTTAATTTTTTTACTTGGGTCTCATATTAATAATATTCATGTATAAATTTGGTAAATAGTTAAATTTTATTCTATCTTCTTGTGACGAGTAACCATGGTAAATATTTTTCACCTCAAAAAGAGTAAAATGGGGATAAAATATTAAAACTATGGGATAAGAATTTAAAATAACAATCCCTTGAATTTAATAAATATTATAAATTGTAAAAAAAGTTATAATCAATGATTTGAATTTAAGTAAACTATTCACCTTTTTTTCTGAAAATAAATGATATATTTTTTCGGTAAATAAAAATACAACCAATAACTCATTTCATTAAAAAAATATCATATTGTTTAATGGGGATAAATAGTTGTATTTTTAAATTTTATATGTAATTTATATAAATAATAATTTATTTTTGTGATATTAGTTTATTTATAAATTTTAGGTGTGGTATTATTTTATTAAATGTACATGCAACGCCAACACACTTCACGCACAAATATAACTAAAATCTTCATTTAATATTAAAAACATTAAAAAAATATTTTTGGGGTAATATTTTCTTTCTAATAATTTTATGGTTAAAAAATTTAAATGAATCAGTAAGGATCAATATTGAAAATTAATTTCATTATCCTCACACTGATGTCAAATAAAATAAATAGAATCAAAAATGAAATCCATGATATTTTATGTAGCAAAATATATTACTAAATTATTTAAAAACAATAAATATAATTGAATAGGACTAGGGAATGGATTATGTTTCGAAATTTCACCCCTAACCAATTTTGAACGAATTTTTCAATTATTTGTAAATTTATAACTATTAGTATTGAAAAACATTCTATAATAGTTAAGGTTAATTTTTTTAATGAAGGGGTCAAACAAATTAATAATGTTCAAAAGGCAAGTAAAACCTTGAAAAATATTAATTTTTAATCTTTTTATCCATTTAATATCTTATATTCTAAAATATGGCCATATGGGTCCCCATTCACATTCAAAATTAATTTATTATATTAAAATATTTTTATTAATTCTATATGCTTCCTTTCATTTGTGTCTAATAATAAGCCCAAACTTTCCATTTTTATCATCCATTTGAGGCAACATTATCATACAAAAAGAATAAAATTATCCTCTAAAATTTTATATCCATTAAATGGTCCTCTTATGATACCATCATAAGGGTCTTTAATAAGGGATCTAAACATGGTTTACCAAATTAGATTTAATAGTCTAACCTCACCACATTCAATTTATTTCTTCTTCTAACTCTAAATAATTTTTATATATTATAAAATAATAAAATGATTACCATGAATATAATTATTTTTATAATTATTTTTTAACCATGTTTATCTAAACTCTTGTCTATAATATGGTAAATTGAAGTATTTCACAAGTGTATGTGTGGACCACAACCTCTACATAGCGATATAATTCAGTTTACACAACCATAAGTAATGGAAGGTTATTACAATGGTTATAATGTTTATATATGGTATTTATGATATTTTTATAATTATTTAATCATAAAATAATTTTTTACATTTTTCATTACTTTTATTTGATGAATAAAATTGTGTTCATATTTTCATACAGAGTACCATCTCAAATAAATAGGGTAACACATTTATCTAAATACACATTTTAGGGATTTATAATAACTTGTTTAAATGGAATGTAAATTTTATTTATATTAATATTAAAATTATTATGTTGAGGGAAAATGATCAATGTATAAGAATATGAAAAAATTAACTGAAACCTTAATGAAAAAGAAAATAGTTTTCACCTATAAACAATGATTTTAAAAAATAACTAATAATAAGTGGTTGTAAAATGGTTATAAAGGGATAATAAATGATATATTAAGTCTAAATTTGTTGATATTATATAATTATATAGAATTTTAATTTATCATACAATAGGATATGGTTCTAATGAATAAATTTAAACTTGGGGTAAGGTTTTTCCATTCAACTTTTACCTATGTGAAACGTATACCATATTCAACACAGGTTTACTTTGTGTAGTGTATGTATTAATTATGAATATATATTATTATTTCATTAATGATAATTATAGTGGTTTAAAAATATAAACAATTTACTCTCTATCTTGAGGTTTGGATTTAGATATTACTAATGTTTTAAGTGTTTTATCCCTCAATATTGGTTCCCTAAGATATGATTTATATTTTGAATATAATTTTTATTATGAGGATTGAATACTATCCCTATTACATGAAATATCATGAATATAATTATTTATATTATATTTAAAATTTCATTTGATGTTATTTGTTAATATTCATTATAATCAAAATGTTGCAAAATGATGTATGTGTTTAATGTTTCAATCTCATAATAATCATGATTAATATTACTTCAAATTTTTATCGGTGATTATAGGATCCTTATCAAATAAAAACCATTAATTTTTATTCACATCTAAAAATTCAAGTAATTTTAATGTTTTGTAAAACATTTTCTCCTCTTGGCTTTGTAAAATTATGAAGAAATCATTTTTAAGAAAAACAAACTTAATTTCTTCATTTTTCAGGAATATTTTATCTCCATGTCCATCATTTAATAATTTGAAGTATATTTCTATTATTATCATATGATTTTTTGGAGTCAATATATTCATGTTTAATGTTTTATAAATTTATTAAATTTAATCTTACTATGAATTATTAACTTGGCACATTTGGATATTTACCATAATATGTGAAAGAAATCATTATTTAACAGAACATGAAATTAACTGAATATTAAAACATCATGATTAAAAATTATTTTTAATGTATCCATTTTAATTTTAATTAGATCATTTCAAATAAAATTTTTACCACAATATTTTGGAAAATTATTTTTGTTAAATATGAGATTTCATAATGAATATTTATTTTCCTCACAAAATATTCAATTAGTTTAAATGATATTTCCCATATACGGAAACACCATTTGATGAGACTAATGATTTAATGGGGATATTATTCAATAATGTGGTCATTATTCTTTATTTTTATAGATTATTATTATTGTGATGATATTTTTATTAACTCCATTTATTTTTCATGGGTAATGGTATGACAAAATTTATTTATTATGAAACCTACATCCATTACATTAGTTTTTATATGATCATATGATGAAATGTTTATATGATGAATGTTCAATGTTCTAATGAACCACATATTAATGATTTTAATTATTTGGTGGAATAAAAAAATTATATATCCCTTTAATTTAGTTGATAAATATATATTTCTCTTTAGATAATTAATAATGAATTTGGTGGTGAAGCCAATTAAATAATGTACACAATACACTAAAATTATATTTGGAGTGAAAAATGAAAAATGAAATGATAGAGTGATTAGTGAATTGAATATACTATGATATATATAGAACTTATCTATGACTAAGGAAATAGTTTTATATTATTATTTTAATTCCAGAAACTTATGTTCTAAACTTATGATATGCTATCATGGATCATGTTAGTTAATTTCGTTATGAATCATGTCATATGATATATAAATATTTATTCCATGTCATATTTTTATTATGTATTACATTCTGGGTATGGTTTTAATTGTTAATATCTTGTTATCATAACATAGTAATCATGTTATACATAAGGGAACAATATTAGCTTCCTTTATTACACGTACTGAGAATCTATGTTCACCCTTTAATAAGGTTCCCTTCCCAATTTTTTAATGGTATGTTTCATGTATGTTATTAATAGTAATGGTGTTAGATACGATAAAATTTTTGGGTGAAGATGTAGATTTATAACGTTCCTGTTGTTTATGTATCTATGCCTCTAAAAAAACTAATCATTTATTTTCCTCAAATGTGTATTATTGTAAAATGTACTAAATATTATTATAAAACGATGAAATAAGTATATATGAAATATTAGTTCCTTGTATTTTGTATATATGGTTATTTATTTATATTTAAAATCAATAAAGAGAAATATTTAGTGATAATCCATTGGATAATCCTATGTAATAAGAAAAATTATATGTTATGTTAAATAAATGAGAGTGGGTTTCCTTGAAAAAACCCCCATGATTCTTGACAGTCGATGTATTTATGGTACCGATTATATTTTGGGGTAAAAAATATGACCTGGAAGGAATATTTATTAACATGATCATCACCAGTTCCAGATGATTTGGCCCAATACTACACACCCTACTAGTCATTATTGATGAATTTTATAGCATAATTCACATTTTCAATATGAAACATTAATAATGATTTAAATATATAATAACCACTAATTACCATGGTTAATATAAGTATTTAATTGAGTTAAAATAAGGATCCCGGATATGGACATCCAAAAAACATATATATCACTAACATATTTTCTTTCACTATCATTACATTTTTTCACATTATGCTTTTTGATTTTACCCAATGATTATACCCACAAGGAACTACGTTAATGTTGAATGTGATAAACTATGTAATGATTTTACTCATTAGAAATCAATGAGATTGTATATAGAATGAAAAAAATTTAAATTAATCTTAATAATTTATCATGATATCATATTAATAACACAAATAATTATATATTATTAGCCTAAATAATATATGAAAAAATTAATTTTAAAGAATTTCAGGTGGAAATTATCATGGACTATGAATTTCCAACATCTATTTTGAAAATTATGTGGTAATAAGCATGTAGGATAATGCATCAATATATGGGGAAAAATCATAAATTAGGAAATTAATTGAACAAAAAAATGAATTTTCATGTATTTAAAAATATTATATATAAAAAACATCATCATTATCTTGGTCAATGAATTAATTTAATGGAAAATTCCAATAATAAGGAAGAAAATATGTTTTTCCAATCATTAAAGGGGATTAATTGATGTGTTTATTTATTGAAATCGAATAATTATATTATTAACTTCTTATCAATGATATTTTAGTTATAAGAATCTAGAAACATTAAAATATTTCTCAACAATACTTTTACAATAAATATTTTAAATCATATTTTATATAGTACCGAAAACCTAGAAAACTGATTTAGTGTATAGGTGATTCTTTTTAGAATAAACATGATTGATGGAATGATAAACCTTAATATATTACCAATTTTATATATAAATATTTTTATGCATAAATATATGGTTCAAATTTATAAAGTAAATTTGATTGTATTGGTGAACATTAGAGTGATTAGTTATTTGATGAAAAAGTAAAATTTTGTGAGGTTTATTAAATTTTATAAAATTATAGCATATGTATGGTATAATATATATTTTTAGGAATAAGTATAGAATTATTTTTCTGGAATAATATATTTTTTAATATAGTTTTTTACTAATTATAATTATTATAGTGTTTTAGTTGAATATATGATTAAGGCATTCATCTACCATATATGTGAATTTTAGAGATTCATTATTTTTTTTATGGATTAATGATAAGTATATTTTGGAATTTTGGTGACATAATTTTTAACTTTTTTTGTTTTGGATTCAATAATATAAATTTTTGTGAAGGATTATGGTTACCTATTTATGAAATTGAGTATTTTGAACTATGGGTGTAATTGTTATGGTTTAAGAGGATAATATATTAAATCATCATATAAAGAATTATCCATAGAAGAAAATAAGTTCTGTAAATTTTTGTTTTTTTCATTATTTTGAGACATATAGAAGGAATATTCATTCTTTTTAGATATTTAAATCCAATTTTATTTAATTTTACTACATTATATGTAAACAATTTCACATGATTGTTCCATACTATGAGTAAGAGATTATGTAAAAATAGGTTGATGAATAACCAATGGATTAAATTAGGAAAATTAAACTTAATTAAATAAAATAAGAATAATTTATCATGATATCTATTTTTATTATTGTTGAATCCCACAAAATTTGGAAAATAATATTTAAATTAAAATTATAATCATTTTCCTTCATTTCTAAACAGCTGATGGAATTTTCACCCCTCATAACATTGTGGATTTTTCATCACTAATTTTATCATAACCATATTTTATATAACTATATATTAGTGCCTAAAAATTATTTCCCCATTATCTATATTTAAAAATCCACATAATTTGAATATTATTGTGAATGTGATGACTAGTTATTTTAGGTATCCTTTAAGCTTCACACCTCCCAATTCATAGGGAATTTTATTATTATTTATACAACGTGGGTTTTTGTAACGCCCCGGCCCTAGCTACCCAGAGTCGGTGCATTACTTCGTAACATTGGAATGATCACAAAAGATGAAGTCTCAAAAGAACGATTAGTTTAGTAGCCTTGGAAACACTAGATACATTCATAAGTCTTACATTACATCATAAAGTGAAAAAATAATAACAAAGTGTTCATAGTCCACACTCATATCCTCTTCTGACTATCCCTGCAGGTCATTCCTAAAATACTTCTTCACATCCTGAAAAATATTAAAACATTGAAAGGGGTGAGCTCAGATGCTCAGTAAGGATAACAATATTGCGGAAGCTTTCATAAATAAACATAAAGACTTAAGGAAATGTATAACTAAAACAAAATCATTTTAAACTTGAACATCAACATAATATGGAAAAAGTAAAATGAGATAATGACATTTACTTCTTAACATGGATATTCTACTGGTCGAATAATAACATGAAATATCATTAACCACTTTCATAATGAGGGAATGTATAATTCTAGACATTCTGAAACATTTTGTCAAGGCCTCGGCCAAGACGTCTAAAATGATTAAGGCCTCGACCAAAACCATAAATCAAATTGGGAAAGGGCCTCGGCCAATTCCACGTCTAGTTGTCTCATGAGACCTACCGATGCATTAAAGAGCTATAGCGGGCTCCACCCATCACTTATTAAGTCCAATACATTCCTCATATGAATAGGTTTAAACATAACATAAATATTCATATTAAAACTAGCATACGAAATGTCAAAAATTTCTCCATAAAATATGGATGGTATAAAAATAACACCTCCACAGTCAAATATTTCACAAAATGGTCAATGGAATTTTTGTATCCTAAATCAATTTCAATTAAACTTAAAACCCATCAAAGGATGTTGACATGGATGAAATCAAATCTATTTGTGAGAAATATCTCTCTTTTTTGAAATCATTTAAAAGTCCCACAATTATAAAATAATACATTTACTTTGAATATATTCTTATAAGCTTGTAAGGGAAGCTTCGACAAGGTTATAATGGCCGAAAATAGCCGCACCCGCCGTATAAGTTAAAAAAACATTCTTACCTTAAATATGTCAAAAAGGTCAAAAAGTACATTGTTTGGAAAATGACAGTAAGATTCCTTTCAAAAACTTATAAGGGTATAAATGACTTTAACCCATTTTCCATTTGATTGTAAAAATGTTTTGAAAGAAATTTTTAAGAATCATGGATGTGGATGATAACGAGGTCCCAGTAGATAATTATGTATAAACAACCTTGGATAATGAAGAGGTTGTGAAGTAAACCCTTACCTCATGTCCGACTTGACTCAAACATTCTTTAACCTCCGGAATAATAAACTAGAGTTAATATCTACCTTACTAAGAACCATTTTCAACTTCATTATCCTTTTTATATCACTTATTACAATGTTATTAATGTTATGTAATTATTTAAGTTAATAACGGTCGTTTTGTCGATCTTTGGTACTTGTGTCAACAATAAACTTCTTATAATTACAAATTGTTCATGTGGTAAAATATCCATTATATCCAGAATTATATTTATGATTTAGATATCATATATATCATATATATCCAGTATATACATTCATTCATAATATTACGTAACATTTAGAGGTAAGAAATAAAATGCACCGTTCATGGAGACGGTAAGCCGTACGTACGCATAAACGCTACTTTCATTTCTATTTTGTATATAATGTAATGAAATTATAATGATATAAATTTATAATATAATTCCAGTATAATATAGCATATAATACCATTTACTCCATCCTTTATATATCCCACATATGATATTAACGATTCAATTCACTTTGAGGGGGCAGTAGTCCGCACTTCCTAAAATGAAATTATCGCGTTTACCCATAATGTAAATCATAAAGTATGCCATAAATGAGAAATACAGATGCATAAGTAAAACATAAACATATTATATATCATATATAAATATAGTGACATCTTAATGGCCACCTTTGAAGGTGTTATATGAGTGTTGATCAATCATCGCTTCGTGAGGCAGAAATTCGCAATCCACAGAAACCGTATGTTCTTTAACCATTAGAAGTAGGTGTGTGTAATTTTAGCTGCAATAATTCTTATAACAAAATACTAGTATATTGAGGATACTGGTGTTGTTACAAAAGAAATGAATAAAAATTGTTTAGGGGGTTGGAGAAGAAAAATAAAACAAAACAACATTAGAGAAGACATTACCTCAAAATCGGGTAACTCTTTTTGATTTGAGCCAAAGGAATCCTTGGGAAGAGTTCTTCCCAAAGTGAGGCTTCAAGGAGTAAGAGGGGGAATTTGGGAGAGTATTTGGGCATAGTTTGGCCGAGCCAAATGGCTTGAAAGTGTGAATGAGGTGTTATAGGTGGGGGCCTTTAATAAGAGGAGAGGAGGGGGCTCTTGGAAAGTAAGGAATGTTTACATTATTATACAATGCTTTTTGGATTTTAAAGGTTCCACAAATATATAATTCGTGGATAAGGTGATAAGGGTTTGAAATCTACCCATACAATAGTCTTTGGACAAGTTTAAGACTTGTATTTTACATTATCTTTTCATTTTATTAAAATCGTTAAATAATGAGGTCATCGCTGCATCATAATGATGTCAGAAATAATTTAATTTATTTAATGTCTAAAAATTATAAAAAAATACTATGATGTAGGAAATCTTTTTATATTTCAAATGAATATTTATAGTCAAAAATATTACTTGTATAACCCCATGTAAAAATTGTATTAGTAAAACATTTCATGTTTGTGTCATTTTTTACTTTAACATTAAATAAAAGGTATTTATGTCATTTTCTAACTAAAGTGGCTCCATGGGGTCCCTAAGTTGACCCATGTATTTTCATGGTCGGCCATGGCACATCCAATGAGGGTAGGACATGTTTCAAGCTCATTTCATATTATTAAAACTTTATTTTTACCTTAAACTACACTAATTACCTCTAATCGCGATTAAGAACTTAAAAGTTACTATTCACCAAAAATTATTTTAATCTCATTGAACAACAATTTACTTCTTAATGAAAACCATGTATGTTGGATTTTTGAAAATCAAATCACAGAAGTGGTAATATTTCATTTAAATGAAAAATCAGTTATTTAACTACCACTAAGTGGTTTCACTATTCATAAAAAATTGAAGTTTTTCAGAACAATTCCAAAATTTCACCCTAAGCTATAATTGATATTCCGAAATCAAAAATGATTCCTATTTTATGAAATTCCAAACATATAAGTTGCATTAATTAATTTTATAATTAATTCCCGCTGTCACAACAAATAGCGTGTTTTTAAGAAACAATTTATATCAAAAGATTGACAATTATTTATGTCCGATTTCAATGTGAAATTAATTCTAATGAACACCATTGGATAAAATGGTAAAAATATATTATAATTATACTTTAAAACCACTCAATAGTATAACTTATCACTATAAATTAATTTTATTAAAAAATTTGTTGTAAGTATTTTTCACTATTCATAAAAATTTGGAACTTCTCAGAAAATTACAAAAAATTCAACATAGTCTAATTTCAATATTATGAATACAAAAATGAAGTCCATTTTGAAATATAAAATTTCTATAAATTTAAAAGGTGGTTATTACTATTCATAACGGCTACGTTGATTAGTTGCGGTGTGTTAGAACTCGAAGTTGCGTACAATGCAAGCTATTGCATTGTTGCACTAGTAGAATACTAACCTATACCAACGGTTTGGAACCGTTGGTATAGGCCTCCAAACCATTGGTATAGCCTATACCAACGGTTTGGAGAACCGTTGCGAAGTAAGCCGTTGGGATAGGTCTATACCAATAGTTTTCCCAAAACCGTTGGTATAGACCTATCCCAACGGTTTTATAAAACCGTTGGTAAATGTATTTCAGAAAAAAACATGTGCTGGGATTTGATCCCATGACCCGTTGTTTATAATCGAACGACTTAACCACTAAGCTAACATCACTTTTGTAAACATAATTTCATAAATATATATATGTATTATCATAATTATTTAAAATTTAGATTTATATAATGTTCTCGGGTAGCAGACCTGGAAGAAATGAAAGAATCTATCCCAACGGTTTTGAAAACTGTTGGGATAGGTGGAAATTTCCAGGAGGTGAATGTTGGATTTGGGGTGAGTTTTCCCAACGGTTCTCCCTAACCTTTGGGAAAGGGGGGGTCTTTCCCAATGGTTTGGGAGAACCGTTGGGAAAGGGTGTATATAAGTGTTGGGAAAGATCCGATTTCTAGTAGTGTTGAATGAGAAGCGTATCATGGAAGCTCGAGGTGTTACATTCTCCCCTCCTTCAATAAATTGCGTCCTCGCAATTTGAAATTTTTATTGGAAAATAAAAGGTTGAAAATAGAAAATACCTTTTTCGAAAACCCACATCGTAAATAAGATTAATAAAATTTATCCTTAAGAAGAGGGAAAGGGAAATGAAAAAGTCACCACCCAATTATGATCTCGATTAGTAGAACCGTGGTGGAAATTAGAGACATATAATTGGAGGAAAAATGTAAATATTTGTAGGGAGTGATTGAGGTCATCAATCATAATCAACTGTCAAATTGAGGGCCTCAATGCCTTCAATCTATGTTGATTTAAAATATCATCAGTTCAACAAGACATAAGGTATTAGGATAACACATTTTTAGTTTTAATATCCCTTTACTAAAGTTTAAGAATTAATTTATTCATTGAATAAGAGATAGGTATATATTTATTTATTCTTGACAATTAGAGTTTCAACCTTCAACTCATCTTTCACTCAAAAAGATAATATAACTCAAAAATATTATACTTATCCTAATTGTATAAGGTTCCAAATGTTAACACATACCATTTATATTAGTAAAATAATTTTGTAATAACCAGGTACTTCCTGTAGGCTAGTGGTAGGAAATAAAGGCCTATCACACTATGGTTGTGGGTTTGATTCCTGCAGCTTTGTCCGACACGACGTGTTATGCCCCACCCTGCAGGTTGTCCTTTTCCTAAAACTATAGTATTATAATATTCCAAAAATAATCTTCATAAATTTTTTAACCTTAAACAATACTATCCAAAGATCAACTTAATCCACTCCAACCTTTATAGTTATCCAAAATACCTCTGTCTAGACTTTCTCTAAAAGGTCTCTTAATTCCAAAATAAATTTATCAGATTCACCAAAAAAAGTAACGTTTCTCTAATTGTCACATACTAAAAATATAATTACCTTCATCATATTAAAACCTTACTAAAATCAACAAGTACTCCAGTACAGTACTTATATATATATCACATTATTCTTATAACCATAATATAATCCATGAGACCAAAAGCACCAATACATTAGTTATTCTGCTTCAACTATAGGAACAGCATAAGATTGTCCTTGATCCCTTGGCCTTTTTTGAGGTAAGTTTCCCTGACGCTTAGGACATTAATTTGCATAATGCCCCATTTCACAACAATTGTAGCATTCAACATTGATATCCACATTCTTTCCCTTGCAATCACGTGTCTGGTGACCTTTTTCCCCACATTTATAACAAAATCCCATTCCTTTTAGGCAAGTACCAGGGTGATTCTTCCCACAATCATCACATAATGGAAAATCCTTCTTTCCCTTTTTCCATTTATCTGTCTCTTGTTCCACCGTTCTCTTCTTCTCTTGCTTTACTTTGTTGTCATAAGACATAGAGAATTCCTTTTCTGTCTTGATAGAACACGAGACAATATCTTCATATGAAGAGAAGGTTTGTGAGACTAATTCTCAATGGAGAAATGGTTTTAACCCATAAAATAAACGATCAATCTTACTTCTTGGGTTACGTATATAATCTGCAACATGCCTCGCTAACCTTGTAAAGTTGGCCTCATACTTTGCGACATTCTCTTCCTCCTTTTGTCTCATACTCAAAAATTGTCTTTCCATATCTGCTCGATGGTCACGAGGATAGTATTTTTCTATGAAAATCTCTTTAGCTCCCTCCATTCCATATTTGATACGTCATCATCTTCCTTGTGTTTTGAATCAGCGACCACCACTAATCGGCATCTCCAGTGAGGCGGTAAACTGTCATGACAACCTTCTCCCTTTCGCTACTCCACAAGGCATGGAATATTTTCTCTAAGGAGTTTATCCATTGATCAGCTACTAATGGACTTGTACCCCCATTAAATGTTGGCGGTTTTTTCCTCCTGAAGAGGTCTAACATTGATCCTCAACTTTGCGGATCCGGGTGCTCCATATGAGTGAGGTTATTATTCATAACCTGAGTGAGTTGTCCCAGTATGGTAATAAGTTGATCAGCACCAGTTGTATCTCCAGATCCACAATAATTATCTTGAGCAGGAGGGAAATCCCTACACGGAGTTCATGCATTGATACGGTTTCCATTCCTTCCACTAGGCACCATTTTTATACAATGTCATAAACTAAATTAGTTTATGAATCAAAATACATAATTCCATACTTATAAAATACTTAACATAAATTGAACTATTTATAGATATAATCCATAATCATAAAAAGGTTTTCTTTGAGGAAGTATATACTCATAACCGTTCATAGTGGTTTGTAAAGAAAACGAGAATTATCCTAAGCACATCCCCCGAGAGTGTCGTAACCAAGAGTGCATCAAGGCCAGTTTTCGTGCACCAGTTCCCGTTCGAGTCTAGCTCAAAGCGGTGTTTTCGGGTTTTACCCCTAGGTACATCTGTACCAAAGCCACCTCTACCTACTCGTATCCAGACAGGGATGTATTGCTCGGAAGACTCACAAAATCTCTACGATAACAAAATTCTAGTGAGTTCTTCTATACTAATTTTTTAAGTCTATCTTCAGGCTATGTTCTCTAATCAGAGTTTATCTAAATCTAGCTTCCAAGGTTAGTACTAAACTGCCTCTGATACCAACTGCAATGCCCCGACCCTAGCTACCCAGAGTCGGTGCATTACTTCGTAACATTGGCATGATCACAAAAGATCAAGTCTCGAAAGACCGATTAGTTTAGTAGCCTTGGAAACACTAGATACATTCATAAGTCTTACATTACATCATAAAGTGAAAAACTAATAACAAAGTCTTCATAGTCCACACTCATATCCTTTTCTGACTATCTCTGCAGGTCATTCCTAAAATACTTCTTCACATCCTGGAAAATATTAAAACATTGAAAGGGGTGAGCTCAGATGCTCAGTAAGGATAACAATATTGTGAAAGCTTTCATAAATAAACATAAACATTTAAGGCAATGTATAACTAAAAAAAGCCTTTTAAACTTTAACATCAACATAATATGAAAAAAGTAAAATGAGATAATTCCATTTACTTCTTCACATGGATATTCTACTGGTCGAATAATAACATGAAATATCATTAACCACTTTTATAATGAGGGAATATATAATTCCAGACATTCTGAAACATTTTGTCAAGGCCACGGCCAAGACGTCTAAAATGATTAAGGCCTCGGCCAAAACCATAAATCAAATTGGGAAAGGGCCTCGGCCAATTCCACATCTAGTTGTCTCATGAGACCTACCGATGCATCGAGGAGCTATAGTGGGCTCCACCCATCACTTATTAAGTCCAATACATTCCTCATATGAATAGGTTTAAACATAACATAAATATTCGTATTAAAACTACCATACGAAATGTCAACAATTTCTCCATAAACTATGGATGGTATAAAAATAGCACCTCCACATTCAAATATTTCACAAAATTTTCAATGGAAGTTTTGTATCATAAATCAATTTCAATTAAACTTAAAACCCATCAAAGGATGTTGACATGGATGAAATCAAAGCTATTTGAGAGAAATATATCTCCTTTTTGAAATCATTTAAAAGTACCACAATTATAGAATAATACATTTACTTTGAAAATATTCTTATAAGCTTGTAAGGTAAGCTTCGACGAAATTATAATGGCGGAAAATAGCCGCACCCGCCATATAAGTTAAAAAAACATTCTTACCTTAAATTTGTCAAAAAGGTCAAAAAGTAGATTGTTTGGAAAACGACGGTAAGATTCCTTTCAAAAACTTATAAGGGTATAAATGAATTTAACCCATTTTCCATTTAATATTAAAAATGTTTTGAAAGTCATTTTTAATAAATATTTATGTGGATGATAATGAGGTCCCAATAGATAATTATGTATAAACAACCTTGGATAATGAAGAGGTTGTGAAGTAAACCCTTACCTCGTGTCCGACATGACTCAACCGTTCATTAACCTCCTCAATAATAAACTAGAGTTAATATCTACCTTATTAAGAATCATTTTCAATTTCCTTATTCTTTTTATATCACTTATTACAATGTTATGAACGTTATGTAATTATTTGAGTTAATAACGGTCGTTTTGTCGATCTTCAGAACTTGTGTCAACAATAAACTTCTTATAATTACAAGGTGTTCATGTGGTGAAATATCAATTATATACAGAATTATATTCATGATGTAGATATCATATATATCATATATATCCAGTATATACATTCATTCATAATATTACGTAACATTTAGTGGTAAGAAATGAAATTCACCGTTCATGGAGACTGTAAGCCGTACGTACGCATGAACGCTACTTTCATTTATATTTCGTATTTAATGTAATTAAATCATAATGATATAAATTTATAATATAATTCAAGTATAATATAGCATATAATACCATTTACTCCATCCTTTATACATCCCACATATGGTATTAACGATTCAAATCACTTTGAGGGGGCAGTAGTCCGCACTTCCTAAAATGAAATTATCGCGTTTACCCATAATGTAAATCATAAAGTATTACATAAATGAGAAATACAGAAGAATAAGTAAAACATAAACATATTATATATCATATATAAATATAGTGATATCTTAATGGCCACCTTTTAAGGTGTTATATGAGTGTTGAACAATCATCGTTTCGTGAGGTAGAAATTCGCCATCCACAGAAATCGTATGTTCTTTAACCATTAGATGTAGGTGTGTGTAATTGTAGATTGAATCCTTATTATTACAACATCCTAGTATATTTAGGATACTGGTTTTGTTACAAAGTAAATTAATAAAAAGAGTTTAGGGGGTTGGAGAAGAAAAATAAAACAAAACAACATTAGAAAAGACATTACCTCAAAATCGGGTAACTCTTTTTGATTTGAGCCAAAGGCATCCTTGGGAAGAGTTCATCCCAAAGTGAGACTTCTAGAAGTAAGAGGGGGAAGTTGGGAGAGTATTTGGGTAGAGTTTGGCCGAGAAAAATTTCTTGAATGTGTGAATGTGGCGATAGAGGTGGGGGCCTTTTATAAGAGGAGAGGAGGGGTACTCTTGGAAAGTAAGGAAATTTTACATTATTATACAATGCTTTTCGGATTCTAAAGTTCCCACACTTATATAATTCCGGGATAAGGTGATAAGGGTTTTAAATATACCCATCCAATAGTATTTGGACAAGTTTAAGCCTTGGATTGTACATTATCTTTTCATTTTATTAAAATCGTTAAATAATGAGGTCATCGCTGCATCATAATAATGTCCTAAATAATTTAATTTATTTAATGTCTAAAAATTATAAAAAAAATACTATGATGTAGGAAATATTTTTAGCATTCCAATTAATATTTATAGTCAAAAATAGGACTTGTATAACCCCACGTAATAATTTATTTAGTAAAACATTTTATGTTTGTGTCATTTTTTATTTTAACATTATATAAAAGGTATTTATGTCATTTTCTAACTAAAGTGGCTCCATGGAGTCCCCAAGTTGACCCATGGATTTTCTTGGTCGGCCATGGCACATCCAATGAGGGTAGGACATGTGTCAAGCTCATTTCATATTATTAAAACATTATTTTTACCTTAAACTACACTAATTACCTCTAAAAGCGATTAAGAACTTAAAAGTTACTATTCACCAAAATTTATTTTAATCTCATTGAACCAAATTTTACTTCTTAATGACAACCATGTATGTCGGATTTTTGAAAATCAAATCACAGAAGTGGTAATATTTCATTTAAACGAAAAATCAGTTATTTAACTACCACTTAGTGGTTTCACTATTCATCAAAAATTGAAGTTTTTCAGAACAATGCCAAAATTTCACCCTAAGCTATAATTGATATTCCGAATTCAAAAATGATGTCTATTTTATGAAATTCCAAACATATAAGTTGCATTAATTAATTTTATAATTAATTCCCGTTGTCACAACAAATAGCGTGTTTTTAAGAATCAATTTATATCAAATGATTGACAATTGTTTATGTCCAATTTCAAAGTGAAATTAATTCTAATGAACACCATTGTGTAAAATGGTAAAAATATATTCTAATTATACTTTAAAACAACTAAAGAGTATAACTTATCACTATAAATTATTTTGATTAAAAAAGTTGTTTTAAGTATTTTTCACTATTCATAAAAATTTGGAAGTTCTCAAAAAATTACAAAAAATTCAACATAGGCTAATTTCAATATTAGGAATACAAAAATGAAGTCCATTTTGAAATATAAAATTTCTATAAATTTAAAAAGTGGTGATTACTATTCATAACGGCTACTTTGATTTGTTGCGGTGTGTTAGAACTCGAAGTTGCGTACAATGCAAGCTATTGCATTATTGAATGAGAAGCATATCATGGAAGCTCGGGGTGTTACAGTTTTGCTAATGATATTTTTAATATTGAACCATATATGAATTATGAATAATATATAACTTTGAGGATTCAATTTTATTTAATTCAGTGATAATGGAACTCCCAATTATTTTTTTAAAATAATAATTATATCAACAACTAAATTAAAACAAAACACCAATCCTTAAAAAAAATTGATATATTATAGAATTTTTGTTTTTAAAATATTCTTATCCTAACAGGGCCATTGAATTAGTGGGAATGAATATGATTATTCTCATATTGAAATATATTTATATTTTTCATTCCAAATTAAAATATGTAAATTAATTCTTAGGAAATATACACTCAAATTTAATGACGTATTATTATTCACTGAAATATGTTTATTCCAAAAAAGTTATTATTGTATTTTGTGCATGTATATTCTAATAGAAATATTAAACATTTTCATATTATATTTTAAATTTTTCTTATCATTTATATAAACATTATAAAAAATTTTATTATTGTTAAATTATAGTAAATTTTTTAAAAGATCATTTTTTAGTAAATATTAAAAAAATACAAGTTTATTGAATAATTCTATTTGAATTCATATATTTAAAATTTCAAATTTAGTTTTATTATAGATTTTAATGATTAATTTTATAATTTTTATTAAAAATAAAAAAATTAATTTTATAGGAATCTATATTATTCATAATTTTCCTATAATTTAATTTTAATACTAAAGAATAAATTTTCAAAAAAATAGATTTCAGCGTGTTTTTATGTTTATTTTAAATGTAATGTATACCACATATGAATATAGAATTAGATCCATTGATTTGTATATTAGGAATAAAAATATCCAATCATATTTTAAATGATTTAATTTTAAAAAGTATTTTTCTTAATAGTTTCCATGTTAAATATTGGTCCCCATCTCAAAGGTAAATTTGTAAAACATGGTTGAAAAATCATATAATACATTAAAATTATAGCGAAACAAACCTTTGACAAACATAATTACTTGTTTTGTAAGATAATAATATATTAATAACAATAATAATATTATAATTTTTTGTGTCTTTGGAAACCTAGGTTTATAATACATCAATGTGAGCATAAATTAAAAATGTATTATTTGATTATACATAATAAGCTCTTAAATACTTTTGGGACTATAAAAAACAATGAGATAACTTGGTTAATACTTAGACAAAATTGGTGCACTATAAATCGTAGTATGGAAACAAACATGATTTAGAAGCATTACATGAGATTCATGTCATGACCCATCCCTTAGGGCCCGCATCCTGACTACCCCAAGCTTGCCTCCCATAGCTAGTGTGGGCGACAATCACCAAAGGCATAATTTCCCTAAAACTGGGAAGGAATTGCCATTATAAAATGCAATCACATGCAATTAGAGTACAAGAGGAAGAAAACACTATATAAAAGATGTATAACAATTGTACTGAAAGTAAAAGGGGCCATAATACAATTCTAACTATAAAATACAAATATAACTGAAAGAAAGTACAACAAAAAAGGGACAAACAACTGAAAGGTGAAAGAATCTCCTAGATTGTCCTCCAGGGTTCCTAACTGAAGGGTAGCAACACATGGAATCCTCAGCATTCCACATCTGTCAGACTCCAACGAGTACCGATACGTCGTAAGTTACTCCTCCAGGCACTGTCCAGTCCTGGCGCTCTCAGCCTCCGTAAGCGATGTCTGTCTTCTGCATCAAACACAATGAGGTTCGGCCATAATCCACACATGGGTAATAATAACAGTACTCAGTAGGGAATTTAATACCCTCAAGTTCTCAAAAAATCCAACAAGGATAAACCAAAAAGTATGATTTAAAAGGATAACCATTACTTAGGTATATGACCATACATATACCTAAGTTATCAAGTAAACCATCTCAAACATGAGGAAAACACAAAGGTCATTGACTGAGATCAAACCAATATTTTCATTAACGAAACCATGGCTGTTGGACAACTCCTCCTCTATCGAGTATAGTGACTATGTCATGACTATGAGGCACTACTCACTAACCTTAGACTGCTGAGGTACTTCTCCTGTCGAGTATTGCGAGTCTACGGCCAAACCGGGCGCTCCGCCCGCTATGGGTCTACATCCAAACCAGATGTTTCCCCAATAGCCTACAGAGGTACTCCTCCTGTCAAGTACCATGGGTCTGCTGCCAAACATAGTTCTCCATCTGCCATGGGTCTAACGCTAAACTGGGTGCTCCATCAACTTGGCTAGTCGAATCACTCTGAGTAGAATCAGTCAAGAAGTCATTAGGTCTATAACTACTAGGTCTCTGCACTCTGCATGCTCGTATCTAGGGGGTTCTGCTCCACAAGCTATGGTCTGATACTTCAAGTATCATGAGTTATCACATGGAAGTATCTCAAAGGACCTCCACGTCATAGGGGTCTCAATACAATATACGGTGCGTCAATTGGACGCCCAGTCTGTGAGTTATTAGCATTTTGGTCCTGGGGGTCTGGTTGGGTTCGTGTACGAACCAACCTGACCGTCACTCAACTATACCCCAAACTCCAGTGAGGTATAATAAAAGGGAGGAATATGCTCCCAGAATACAGGCACCACTGCCGGTTCATCAAACATACATCTGTTGCCAAATATATGACCCAAGAAGGTAATGGGTCAGTATAGGGCATGTGTTCGTTCCAACCCGGTCAGACCAACTCAACCCATCCTTTTGTGGGCCGACCTAGTCTGGGTCATCCCAATCAGACTTTCTGGGTCTGACCCAGCCCATTTGGTGGGACTACTCGCTATGTTTTGACCCGGTCTGCTGGGCATGACCCAGCGGAACGCGAGGGTGGTTTGACCCGATAGTCGCCATGTAGGTGGCTCGGTAACTCTGCACGGGAGACCAGACTGGTTCGGCCAGCGACAATCCAAGGACACCAAAGGTTGGTTCGGAAGGCCGGTGGCCATGAGGATAGCTGGTAATCCGCGTGGGGCATGACCCACCCGTTGAGTCACCGGGCAGGCCGTGGGTGCACCGGCCAAGGAGCGGATGACCGTTGTGGTGCCGGGCATGCCACCGACAGGGGCCAAGCAAGCCACCAGGGGCACAGGCAGCACATCGGGGCAGTGCGCAAGGGCGTCATGGGTGTCGGGTAGACTGGGCAGCGTGCCGGAGGGGCGTCGGGCTGGCTGTGCAACGCGATGGGCTGGCCGGGCAGTTCACCAAGGGTGTCGGGCTGGCCAGGCTGCGCGCCAAGGGGCGTCGGGCAGTGCGCTAGGGGGTGCCAGGCTAGCTGGGTAGCGTGATGGGGGCACCAATCAAGGGTACATGACACTGCGGGGGTTCCAGGCTGGATAGGAAGCATGCTGGGGGGGCACCGTGCCGGGCAGCAGGATGCCGCGTGGGATCCAAGCAGCGCTCCAGGGGGCCAGGCAGTGGCGCAGGGCGACGGTCTACGGCGAAGGGCACGGTGGTCCATGGAGGCCACAAGTGGCGTGACCTTTGTTCTCCATCTTTGTATTCATTGCCGCGTGGATGGATTCCATCTTCATCATTCAGGAACATGCAATGGGAGAGGGTGAGGCCATGTTTGTGCTACCCAGACCCTCCTCGTTACAACGGTGGCATTTGGAAATGAAGTGCTCAAAAACCGACGAATAACGGGGGATATAAACTCATACATAAATTAACTCAACAATATTCCTACCTCGTATTTTTGTTGTACTTTGAAGATTCATGATAGATGGACGTCGTGGAAGATAGACATTGATCCATCAACATCGTAGGATGTAGAGCTCGGTGAAGATGAGTCGAGACGATACCCTCGGTGTACTTCGTGGGTGGTGGTGTTTCCTTTCCTTTCTCTGGTTGAAGAAGGAAGAAGTTTATGATTCACGTTCTTTGGAGATGAGGAGAATTATTCATTGGAATATGTCATTCTTTGGTGGAATAATTAATTTCTACAAGAGTTCTCCTAAAGCTAGTATGTTTCAACCCAAAATAAAATAATAGCCTATCTATTATTTTAGTCATCCATGCTTTCCAAATGGAATTAAAAATAATTAAAATCTCTAAAAATTAGTGAATTAATTATGGGAGCTCAATTAATTAATTAATGGGTGTTGTCACTTCATGAGAGAAGGTGGAAGGTTCAAAAATAAATTAAGAGAGTTCCAAGGGTTAAGAGAGTTAAATGGGGGAGTTGGAAGTTTAAGAGACTCTCCTCAATTAAATGAGAGTTACATGGGGGTTATAGGGGCTTTATGATAGAGTGGTCCCCACCTTGTTAAATCCTCCCAATAGAGGTTATGTTGTGGTTGGACGCACCTCTAACCTCCTCTTGGTGGTTTTAACCACCAATCAAATTAAAATATTTACACATACTTTTATTTTATTTTATTTTATTTAAAATCCCCCAAAAAATTAACTTCCAACATCGATAAAACGCAACTGTAGTAAAGTTCTTCTTATTCGAATACCAAAACAACGAGTTCAACGGTGCCCTCAGATTTCAATTTCATGAACCAGTTAAAAAGATATAAAATCCTGCATGTATGATTTCAAAACGTACACGAGAAAAACTTCAGAAATTTAATCCGAGCACACTGGGCATATCAGGCACCGTTAGAAACTGCGAACTCAAAAAAATTTCCACGTATTTAAATAAAAAATCCATTGGAATTTTGGGTCTTCACATTCTCCCCACCTCAATTATTTATGTCCCCATAAGATACAACTTGAACTAAGGGAACAAATGGGGGTACTGAGCATGCATCTGATCCTCCCTCTCTTATGTGCTCTCCTAAAGGTTCCTGTGCTGCTAGAGAATTCACACCAGAGGAATCGACCATCCACGCAGAACCCGCTCCAGTCGATTCTCAATATCCAATGGATCCTCCATGAATGTCACCCCATCATCGATGTCCAGCTCCCCATGGTCAATGATGTGGGACAGGTCATGCACATATCTACTCTACTGAGATATGTGGAAGACATCGTGCACCCGGTGCAACTGAGGTGGAAGAGCCAAGTGGTATGCCACCTCACCTACACTGCTGAGAACCTAAAAAGGTGTAATGAATCGTGGAGACAACTTTCTACCCTGGGAAAATCTCTGTAGACCTTGTCAAGGTGAGACCTATAGGAAGACGTGGTCGGAATCCTCAAACTTCAGAGGCCTCTATCTCCTATCAGCATATGACTTCAGCTTGCTCTGTTCAGTCTACATATGCTCCTGGATGATTTGTACCTTCTCTGTGGTAGCTCGTATTATCTATGGTCTCACTAGTGCTGAATCCCCTAGGTCTGTATAGCATAGTGGCAATATGCATGTTTTTCCATAGAAGGCCTCAAAAGGTCCCATCCCTATGGTGGAGTGATAACTATTGTTGTGGGAAAACTCCACCAAAGACAAGTGGTCCTCCTAGTTGAGACTGAAGTTGAGGACAAAAGCCCGATGCATGTTATCAAGGGTATGGATGGTCCTCTTGGTCTGACCATCTTTCTGATGATGGAAGGCGGTTCTTAGATGTAGCTGTGTCCCAAATGCATCCTCCAACCCCTTCCATAGCCAGGAAGTAAACCTTACATAGCTGTCGGAGATTATAGAAGAAGTTAATCCATTCAAATGCAGTATCTCCTACACATAAGGGCGTCCCACGATTTTAACTGAGCTCTTCTCTCTAATTGAGAGGAAGTGGGCTGACTTCGTGAGTTGATAGACGATAACCCATATCGAGTCGTAACCCCTGGATGTATGTGGGAGACCTGTCACGAAGTCCATGGATATCCCATCCTTCATCCACTCCAAGAATTCTAAGGGTTGATCCAAGCCTGCTAGAACCTGGTGCTCTGTCATCATTTGCTGATAAATCGGGAAATGTGAGACAAACTCCACTGCTTCCTTCTTCATACCTGGACATTAGTGCTGTCGTCGAAGGTCTTGGTATATCTTCACCACTCCTGGATATACCACTAGAAGAGAAGTGTGGAACTCACTCAACACTTCCTCTTGAAATGCAACCAGTACCATGGTACATCCCCTGAAGAGGATGACATGATCCAAACATTCAGAAAATCCATCTGGTGCCTGCCCTATGAATATCTGAGCACGTCACATCTCACAGTTAGCGTCCCCATGCTGCACCTCCCTGACTCACTAATGAAGTGGGGGAGTGAATGTAAGAGACTATAGATAGGTTGCTCCGTCCCTATCCAGAAATGATATATGCAATGCGGCCAGCTGCTCTGTCGCATCTCCTAGCAATTGAATTCCTGATCTCTGGTTGAGCGCATCCGCAACAACATTCCTCTTCCTAGGAGTATAGACTATATCAAAGTCATAGTACTATAGGAACTCAAGACATCATCATTGTCTCAGGTTCAGGTCTTTCTGAGAGTAGATATATCTAAGACTCTTATGATCAATGTACACGGTAGAACGTTCACCCATCAGATAGTGCCACCACATCATCAAGGTGAAGACCATTGCTGCTAACTCTAGTTCATTGGTAGCATAGTTATGCTCATGTTGTCTCAGCTGTCAAGAACCAAACATGATCACATATCGCTCTTGCATCAGGACACACTTGAGTCTAGTCCTTGATGCACCGCAGTACACTACTTACACTATGCCCTCCTCTAAAAGTCTTAAAAAGGGGGGCACTAGTCAGCCTCTACCTCATCTTCTAAGTGCTCTTCTAGCACCTCTCCAATCAAACAAAGTGTTGCCCCATCTTCATCAAGGCAGATGGTGGTGTTGCAACACTGGAGAAGTCTGGAATGAATCTATGATAGTATCCAGCCAAGCCCAGGAAGCTTCGTACCTCTGTCACACTCCTGGGTGGGTGCCAAGAATGTACTGCCTCAATCATCGCATGATACATTGCAACTCCATCCTCCAAGATTAGATGTCTCAATAATTGAATCTATCGAATCCAAAAAATGGCACTTAGAGAGATTACCATAAAGTTGGTGCTCTCGGAGCATATCCAGTACTACCTACAAATGGTAGGCATGCTCCTTCTCAGTAGTCGAGTAGATAAAAATGTCGTCTATGAAGACTATGAAAAAGAGATTGAGGTAAGGTTGGATGACCTTGTTCATGAGACTCATGAACAGCGCTGGAGCAATGGTTTCTCCGAAGGGCATAACCAAGAACTCATAATGTTTGTACCAACATTTGAAGGTCGTCTTCTGCACATCCTCGTCTCAAACACGGAGCTGGTTCTAGACTGATATGAGGTCTATTTTAAGGAACTGTCATGCTCTCGTGAGCTTATCAAAGTGGTCATCAAATCTTGGGAGTGGTTACTAGTTATTCACAGTCACCTGGTTCAGGAGATGGTAGTTGACAGAGATCCTCAAGCTCCGATCCACCTTCTGGGAGAACAGAATCGGGGATGCACAGGGAGAAACACTGGGCCAGATGAATCCTTTTCCCTTCAAGTCCTCCAGCTGTAACCTCAGATTGAAAATATCAGTTGGAGCCATATGATATGCTGGAGTAGATATCAGTGTTGTACCAGGGTATCGCTCAATGTAAAATTCCACATCTCTATGAGGACAAGTCATAGAACATCATCATTGAAAACACTTGCGTGCTGGTCCACCACTAGAGGATAAGTCGGACTATCCACATAAACTGCTCTAAGGGTGACGCAAGACAACTGGTGAGTGATTGGTTGTACCCTCCTCTGATTAATTCTGTCCTGCGCTGCTAAGGTTACCTTCTCACCGATGAAGGTGAACCTGGTCCCATCTGTGCGGACACAACAGACATTTCACCTAATACAGTCGATCTGAGCATGGACTGTAGATAACCAGTCCATACCAAAGATGCGGTCGTAAGGCCTCGATGCCACTACGAGGAGATCCGAGCTGAAGCTCTCGCCTCCTATAGTAATCTCACATCGCCGACACCAATGTGTAATCATCGAGTATGCTCCTATAGGAGTCTCTAGCCGTAAGGATCGAGCCAACGGCTCCGTAGGAATCTTTGTGTTCCGAACGTGGGAAGTGGATATGAAATAGTGAATGGCACATATGTCTTTAAGAACTATAGCTAAGGTAAAGTAGGCATAGATCATTCCTAAAATCATCTCTAGAGCGTCGTGATCGTAGGCCTTTGCTTCCTGATGTTGTGATATTCCCTATCTACATACTCCATGTTGTTGGGGTGGACCTCCTGGAGGTGGTGGCGGTAGCACCTCATAACGTCATCCACCACTAGCTGCATGGCCATCTCCTCTTCAACGTCCACCTACGCCCTACAGACCACCTTGATCAAGCCTCTGCCTCTACCTGGGAGGTCCCTCAACTGTTTTCTAATCTTCTTCAGGGCAGGTTAGATAGTCACGTGCCATGTGACCAAGCCCACCGCTTGAGTAACACTGTACACTCCTCATATGTCTGGCTTTGTCTCCACTCTAGGTGCGCCACACAACGGATCCTGGGTCGTATAGTTGACCACATGTAGGTCTGGTCCTCTTGGACTTATCCGACATCTGTATACGGCCAACTGCAGAAGACTCTGATGCATGTCGACTAGAATTGGATCCCGCTACTAGAGATTGCTCAAAAAAGAAAAATTTCTACTATGATGGATCTCTCTAACACCCCCGTCAGCGTCGTAATGCTGTGGGAGACAAATACAGCTCTGATCTCTTACATGAGCCCCTGCTCGAAGTTTCGGGCCCTGAAGAATGGATCCCGTACAATATCAATGGAGTAGCACTAGAGGTCAGTGAACCTCACTGAGTACTGTTCCACTGTCATGTTACCCTGCTATAGATGTATTAGCTCCTGTATCTGCACCACTCATTGGGTCACTAGAACAAACTCCACCTGAATAGGCTCTCGAAGTCTACCCATAGAAGTGACACTTCATCATGCATCTAGAGAATTTGGATCTACCATCTTCCTACTGCTGCCTGAAGGAGACTGGCATCTAGGATCACCATGAAGTTGGATGGTGTCCCTGCTATCCTGAAGACTCTCGCCACATTCTCCATCCAATCTGCATTTGCTTGTGGGTCTATCTCTCCCCAGAACCTGGGTGGCCTCTGGCACTGGAACTCATGCAATGAGCTCAAGCGGCATCCATCGTCTACTATTGGGCTGGAGGCATCAGTGGCCCAACGGGTAGAGGTACCGTTGGTGCCTCTGCTGGTGTCTCAACTGGGAGAGGGCCCAGTACTAAGGCCTCATCGCATGGTGGGCTATAAGAACGTACAACTCTCGGGGTGCTAACTAGTCGTCCACGGGGAGTCATCCTGAAAGAAAAAGATGCCACATGGTCAAAAGACTATACCTAGTGAGATGTACTTGTTTGAGATGACTTAAAGAAAACATTTGAAAACACACACACAATCAGTGTTTTCGTGCACTGAGTCGGAAATCAGAAGTCAGGGTCCTAGTGTATGGATATGATGGTCACCCGCACCAAAACTGGACTCCCTAAACTGAAAACCACACTTATTACCCTTAACATTATTGCTTCATAGAAATGAAATATCAGACTCCTATGTTCTGCAGTAGAACTGACATCCTCTGATACCAATTTGTCACGAGCCGTCCCCCGGGGCCCACATCGTGACTACCCCAAGCCTGCCTTCCATAGGCTAGGGGCTGGAGACTAGCACAAAAGGAGTAATTTTCCTAAAACTGAGAAGGAATTGCCTTTATAAAACGTAAACACACACAATCAGATTACAAGAGGAAGAAAACTCTACATAAAAGTTGAATAATAATATAACTGGAAGTAATGGGGGCCAAAATATAAGGCCAACTATAAAGTAAAAATGCTACTGAAAGAAAGTACAACTAAAAAGGGACAAACAACTGAAAGGTTGAAGCATCCCCTAGAACATCCACCTAGGTTCCTACCCGAAGGGTAGGTAATGATGGCCTCCTCAGCACTCCATGTCCGTCAGAATCCGCCGTGAACCGATACGCCATAATGTACTCCTCCGGGAACCATCTTGTCCAGGCACTCTCAGCCTCCATCAGCGATGTCTGTCATCTGCATCCAATAAAACCAGGTGCGTGTATAGCTTGTGCATAGGTTAGTATAACGATACATAGTAGGGACCCTGAAACCCTCAAGGTCTCACAAAATCAAAAATGGATTGACCATAAAGTATGATTTCAATGGATAACCATTGAATAGGTATATACCCATACATATATCTATGTTATCAAGTAACCCATCTCAAACATGAGGAAAACACAAAGGATATTGACTCAACTCAAACCAGGATTTTCATTAACGAAACCACGGCTGCTGGAGAACTCCTCCTCTGTTGAGTATAGTTGAACTGTTGTGACACCAATGTGCTACTCACTAACCTTAGACGTCTAAGGTACTCCTCCTGTCGAGTACTGTGGGTCTACTACAAAACCGGGCACTCCGTCTGCTGTGGGTCTGCTGCTAAACTGGGCACTCCCCCTTTAGCCTAAACAGGTACTCCTTCGGTCGAGTACCGCATGTATGCTACCAAACCAAGCGCACCGTCCACCATGGGTCTATAGACAAACTGGGCACTCCTTCCACTATGCTAGTAAAATCACTCCGAGTTGAATCGGTCTGGCAGCAATCAGATCTACAGCTACTATGTCTCAGCACTCTGCATGCACGTCTCTGGGAGGTTCTTCTCCACAAGATACTATTCGATACGCAAAGTGTCACAGGGTCTCACTTGAACGTATATAAATGGACTGCCACATTATTGGGGTCTCACCGCAACAGAAAATGCGTCAATTGGACACCCAGTCTGTGAGTTATTAGCATTTTAGTCCCAAGGGCCCGGTTGGGTTCGTGTACGAACCAACCTGACAGTGACTCATCTATTCCCCGAACTCTAGTGGGGTATACTCAAAAAGGACAACAATGCTCCTACAATATTAGTGCCACTTATAATTAATCAAACAAATGTCTGGTGCCAAAGATATGGCCCAAGATGCTAATGGGTCAGTATAGAGCATGGGTCCTATCCAACCCGGTTGGACCAACTCAGCCCAACCCATTCTGGGCTGACCTGGTCTGGGTTGACCCAGTCAGACTCGATGAATCTCACCCCACCCATTGGGGGGGGGGGGGGTCAGCCCGCTATGTTTTGACTCAGTCCGCTGGGCCCGGACGAATGGACCGCAAGTGCTGTTCTGCCTGATAGTCGTCATGTAGGCGGCTTGGTAACTCGGCCCGGGAGACCACGCCGGTTTCGCCAATGACACCGTAGGGATGCAGTAGGTTGGCTCAGATGGAAAGTGGCTAGGAGAAAATCGGTCAGGCCACACAGGGCATGGGTAGGCTAGCCCGCAATCGGGCAGGCCGCATGTGCACATGGTAGGCGACGACAGGCCGCAGTGGCGTCGGGCAGTTCGTCGGTAGGGGCCAGGTAGGCCACCAGGGGCACGGGAAGCCCATTGGGGTAGGGCACCAGGGCGCTGGGCAGATCGGGTAGCACGCGAGAGGGTTGCCTAGTGGGCGGGGCAGCACGCCGGAGGGTCGCCGGGTGGGAGGTGCAGCGCACCGGGGGGCGCCAGGCGGGCCGGCAGAGCACCAGGGGGCACCGGGCTGGCTGGGCAGCGTTTCGTGGGTGCTGGGCAGGGCGACAGGAGGCCATGGGGGCGCCGGGCTGGCCGGGGAACACGTCGGGGGTTTCCGGGCAGCGGTGCGGGGAACCAGGTAGCGTCGTGGGGCGCAATTGTGCGTGGCGGCCATGGGTAGCACAACCTTTGTTATCCGTCTTCGTCGTTGTCTCCGTGTGTACCGCTTCTATTGTCATCAATCAAGAAAAATCAAGGGGAGAGGGTCGGGTTGTTTTTTTGTGGCCCGAACCCTCCTCGTTATAGTAATAACATTTGGAAACAAGTTTCTCAACAATAGATTTAGAACATGGGTTTTGAACTCATAGATAAATTAACTCAAATTCAGTCATCCTCGTATTTGTCATTGAACGTTGATGAGTCACGATAGATGGACATCGTGGGAGACGGGCATCATTCCATCAACATCAGAGGTGGTAGAGCTCAGTGAAGACTAGTTGAGATGATTCCCTCGGTGTACTATGTGGGCGGCAGTGCTTCCCTTCCTTGCTCCGGTTGAAGAAGGAAGAAGGTGGTGCTTCATTTTCATCGGAGGTGAGGAGCATTCCTCATTAGGATATGTCATTCTTCATTGGAAGAAGTCATTTCTCCAACAGTTCTCCCAAAGATGGTATGTGTTAACCCAAAATAAAATAATAGCCCCTCAATTAATTTATTCAAGCCATTCTTTCCAAATGGAATTCAAAAGAATTCAAATCTATAAAAATTAATGAATTAATTATGGGAGATCAATTATATAATTAATGGTGGTTGTCACATTAATGAGAGAAGGTGGGAGGTTCAGAAATAAAAGAGGAGAGTTCCAAGGGTTAAGAGGCATAAAGAGGGAGTTGGATGTTTAAGAGACTCTCATTAATTAAATGAGTTTTACTTGGGGGTTATAGGGGGTTCATGCTAGAGTGGGCCACAACTTTTTATATCCTCCTAAGGGAGGTTAGCGTGTGGTGGGCCCCACCTATAACATCCACTTGGTGGTTTTAACCTCCGATCAAATAAAAATATGTGCAAATTTTTTTATTTTATTTTATTTCAAATACGTGAAAAAATAACATCAGACCTCGATGAAAAGCAACCGTGGTGAATGTCTCCTTAAGCGAATACTGGCACTGCGAGTTCAGCGGTGCTCTCAGATTTCAATTTTGAGCACCGATTCAAATGATATAAAATCCAGCATGTAATTTAACTGAACGTACCCAAGAAAAAGATCCTAAATTGATCCCGGGCACACAGGGCCTCAGAATCAGGAACCATCAGAAATTGAAGACTCGTAAAAATTCCCATGCATTTACAAACAAAATTTCCACGTGAATTATGGGTCTTTAAAATTCAAATGTATAACATGATTTCATTAATGAGAAGGCTCATTATTTATCACATGTAATCATAGAATAAATAACATATTATAATATGATAATAGAATGATAGGAATGTGTAAAGAAATCATGACATAAACAGAAGTTAAACATGACTATTGAGACAACATTACATGGTGGAAAAAGTCCCATAATGGATTAGGTTGACTTTATAATCATCTACATTATGTTTCATGAGACTAAAGAGTACTCAATGAATCAAAGGACTATATAATTCTCATCCCTATAGTCATATAAATATTATTCACATTAATATGAGTTTCACATAAAGAAATCAATCATAGGGAAAATATATAAGAAATAACCACGAGAATAAAATGGGTTCAATAATCGTTCATCAAATCATAATCAAAGTAAATTTAATAATAATGTAATTTGATAAATGATAATAAAAAATGTATTACACCATAGAAGGAATGGATTTAGGGAAAGGTATATATTTAATAGATATATATATTCTAGAATCTTTACAAAATATTTATACTTGTTTTTGGTTATGAATATAAATAATTTTTAAATGATAAAAAATTCTGGAGGACAATAAAAATTCCACATTTAAATTATAAATTAAAAAATTAATAATCATTAAATATTCTTGGAATAATTTTCATTGAAAATATAATTTAAAAATTAAAAGGTAATATTTAATGAAAATGATGCAATGTAATTCCTTAAATATTGTATAAGTTAAAAAACATTTCATTCACATTTTTTATGAAAATTCAAACATTGCCTCATTCATAAAATGAAGGAAATATTAATTCCAAAATATTTGTTAATAAATAAATTAATAGATAAAAATTACACTAAAAAACATTACAAAAAAATTTGAAACAGTTTTTTTATAATGGATTTGGAAGAAAATGAATTTTTAACTCAAAAGAGAATAAAGATTTATATTTTAAAAACATATCCTCAATAATTTGATGTTCCAAATTTTGGGTAATGGGAGTTTTATGGTATAACAACATGAATAACCAATGGATAACAAAATTAATTTCTTATTATACAATGATCAAGTAATTTCCATCAACGGAAATTAAAACATTAATAATATTGATTAAAATGAGATTGGATATACACCCTTACTACTTTGGTATCATGGGAATCATAGCCCTCATGAATGAAGTATGTAAGATTTAACTAAAATTAATTATTTTATGAAGGATTAGTGATATAATTGAAAGGGGTATGTTAATATAGAATATAAAATAAAATAACAGTATAAAACCATATCAATCATAAAGAAGGATGTTTTTGAAATGGAAATCCAAACCACATGCCTGGATTATCATGTGTTTTCCTTGTCATTATAAAAAATAAAAAATTGTAAATTATTTAATTTAGTAATAAAATATATATAGTTGATCATAAATTTCATTGTATTTTTTAATATTTCGTATTGTATTGCTAAAAGAAATAATTCCACATCAGATGTTTTAAGGATAAACAACTAGCATTTCCAAAATCAAATTGGTCACTCACTATGGTCTAATAGAATATTATTTAATCATTCAAAGAATTTAATAACTAAATAAAAATCGTATTTATACATTTATTAAACTTTTAATAACTACCATAAAATATGGTTATGAAAAAAACAAAAACAATACAATCATGGATATTACAGGTCGAACGTATAAATGAATAACACTTCCATTTTTTATTATTAGGATGGAAATAAGGTGGGTATATTTAATAATAAATATATGATAATAATATCATAAATAATATATTACTTTTTAAAATCCCATTATATGATCTATGCGTGTGATTTGAAAATAAAATTAATTATAACTGTTCAGGAGCTGATAGTCCACCTTACACACAAACATAGTTATCAATTATTCAATGGATGGTAAAGTATGAAAATCTATGATATAGTTAATTTTTATAAAGATTATTATTTAAATAATATAAAATATCAAAATGAAATTAATTCTATTTTTCTTCTATTTAATTTATAACAATATAAGAAATCATATCTCTTTGAGAGGTGATAGTCTGTTGTACACTAGTATGATGTTATCATATTATCTTTCCAATGGAATTTAATAAGGAATATGTGATTTTATAACTATACAAATATAATATTATAATAGATATATTGTATGAAAATTTAATATATAATTATATAGATTCATAAGAAATTGAAATTGAAAAAAAATTACATATGTTCACAAAACCGTTGTCCTCCACACCCACGATCAACAATTTCATTTCCATTTATTGGGGTAATCATATAAAAACCCTTCATTTTTTTACACAAAGAAAAATAATTTATTACATAAACATCTAATTAAAAAAACTATTTTTATTGAGAGTTCTTGTTTATTTTGGGCTTAGAAATATTATGTAACACCCCAATATTTCATAGTACGTTATTTCATCAATGTAATCTAATAAATTGCACTACATGAAACACTGAGTTCTAGCACACCACTATTTACCAAACTAGTCATTCAAAAGCTGTTATGAATAGTATTAACTTAGTTTTTAACTATATATAATCCTTATAATTTTATAATCAATATTATGAGTTTTTATACGTAATGTAAAAACAGTTTAATTTTTTCAGATAAAATAAGTATTTAAAAAAAATGCAATTTTACCGCCTTTTAATGGAGAACCCTTTTTAGTTCCAATATTTGAATCTTTTATATATTCAATTTGAAAAAATAAAATTATTCTTTAGAATCGGGACATAATAGTTTAGTTTCAATAAATTTATGGTGTTTTTCGGATAACTTTCATATTATGGTGACTAGTGAAAAATACTATATTTTAAAAGAAAACAACTTTTTTAATCAAAATAATTTATAGTTTAAAATTATGAATTTTAATGGTTTGGAATTATAAATAGATTATATTTTTACCATTAAATCCAATGTTGGTCATTGTATGTAATTTCACATTAAAGATTGACATAAACAAGTGTCAATCTTTTGATCGTTATTATTTCGTTGAAATACCCTTTTTAGTTTTCAAAATAGGAATAACTGTTAAATTAATAAATTCAATTTCATTGTTTTTAATTTGGATCAATAGTCTTCATTTTTGAAGTCATAATATCAAATTTAACTAAGGGTGAATTTTTGGTATGATTCTCAAAACAATCAATTTTTGATAAATGGTGAAAAACACTACATTGCTAGTTAAAACTGAAATTTCAATGAAATAATTATTTATTTCATTTAAATTTATTTTAGGTCAATATATATTCATAATACCCATATATTTTCAATGTAATTCATTAGATTCATTTTAAAATAAGTGTACAAAAAACATTGTATTGAAATTGTACCCTCTTTTAACCACCTCCTAAGAGCATTTACAGATTTTCATAAAATATAATTTTAACCCTTATATGAATTTAACTTCAATAATTCTAGATACACGGTTGATATTAGTAAGTAAAATGAATATCAATAAGATAAAAATAATTTTGGGTGAATAGTAACATTTGGCTTTTAATTACCACGGTAAAAAATAAATAGGATAATTAAAGGTTAAATTGATATTATTATTACACAAACACATGTCCTAATTCTATTGGATAAGTGTAACTCAACCAAAAACATCCTTAGGGATAAAATATAATCCTTTTGATCCACTTGAATTAGATTAGGACATTTATTAATATTTAATTCCAAGAAGAGTTAAAAGTTTTAAATTCAATGTTTAATAAATATACCATTTTTAATATAGGGTTACACAAAATATAAATTTTAATAAAAATAATAATTAAAAATATAATAATATTTCCTACATAATGATATTTTATTTATAATTTTTAGACATTATATAATATAATTTATTTATGACACAATGATGAGACGGTTATTTACTTAATAATGAAATATTAAAATAATTGATATTATAAGTATCTAAATAAATAGAATATGAGACCTTTTTATGAATTACAAAAAAATTATATGTTAATATGAAATGTTAGGATTTAAAATATTAATTTATTTTTAATTAATAAAGTTCTATGGACTTTAAAAAAACATTTAATATATAATGTCAACATTGACATAATTGAGTTTTTAAATCAAATACTATATTATTGGTTGATATAATATTCTTATAAGTATATGGTTTGACCAAAGGTGTTAAATAATATTATATATGTAATTAATGAACCACATGAGGTACTATTGGAAGTTTATTGTTAGTTTATTAACCATATAATATAAAAATACAAAGAGACATGGTGAATGTCAAACTGTTTAACTAAGAGTTAAATCTAAAAGATACGGTTAATAAAGTGACCAAAACATGTCTGAAACCTTTTGGTTGAGTGGTTTTCGACCCATCCCCACCTTATCCTTTAAATAATTCATTTTTATCCATTAGAAACCTAAAATTAAGTAATTATAAAATATTATTTTCAGTTTTTCTTTAGGTTCCACTCACCCATCTTATAAAACGAAACATACCTTTCACTCAAATTCACACCTCCAAAGACTTTTGTCTCTACCAAACCCTACCCAAATATCCTCCCAACTATACTAACTTCATCATATAGGCCTTAATTTGGTCAAAAATCCATCCTAAGGATCAATTGGTATCAATTCAAATGGAAGAACGCGAAGAAGATGTAATGATTTCAGCACCCTCTTTCAAGATCTTTTTTTCTTACACATACTCTTTAATTGTTATTAACATACCAAAATCATAACTCCATAACCTTATTTATACTGTGGTGTTACTATAAATATTGAAAAATGATATTCATTATTCTATCTGTCCTATGAATGATAATGTCACCATCTGTGCGTACGTACGGCTTATCGTCTCCACGGCGTGGTGTAATTTGTTATTCAATGATATGTTATTTAGATGGATATAATGATGAGTAATATGTATTTAAATATTGAAAATAACATTCTAATTTCATTGTAAAATTAATATACCATCCAATTCCACACCATTAATGAAATGATATTTTCGCTCGTGCGTACGTATGGATTACCGTCTCCAAGACACGAGGAGATTCATTTCCATGATCACCATTCATCGAAAATTATAAAAAATATATATAAATATTATGTATGTAATATATTACATCATAATACTACTGGACACACACACACACAGATATATCTATATATAAGCAGCGTTTATGCATACGTATAGCCAATCATCTCCATAAATGGTGGTTTCCATTTCATATAACTATCTATTGTAAATATTTATATTGTAAATATATATTATATATGAATCTAGGTTTGTATTCTTTAAGTATTTAAATACTGGTCTAAATGACATGGTAAAAAATAACAAGTTAAAATTTTTAAGATAACGAAAATTATTATTACCCTAAATGTTAATTTAACGTGAAAATAATTATTAAATGGGTAGTATAAATTTATAAATGAATCATGTATGATATAATAAATATAAATATTGTTTTGGTATAATTGAATAACATACAATGGTCCTTATACAAGAGGTTAAATGTACTTGATTATCCACTGTAATAGGTTAATATTCATTGTTAATTTATATAGTTTTCATGTGATTTGTTCTTCATAAATACCATTTTAGTGCATTTTACACTTTGAACATCATATCATATCATGATTGAAATTATTTCCTAAAATACACTATTACATGGTAGATTCATGAACATATCATGGTCTCGATTTTATTTTCATATTTTTTTTCATGTATTCCATACTATTAGGAATAATTCATTCTTTTGGTTCACTCGGAGATTCAATTTGGAAGACCACCAAAGTGGGCTTTGAACCATGCACATTCTGGGCGAAGTGAGATGGAAATCTGCCCAATAAACATACCATAGAGGCCACGATTCAATCCCAAAGAGTCTAAAAAAATAACTATAGATAGAAGACATCATGTGGAACATATAAGTTTATAGTGACCTAGACTAATTCGAATGTTTTAATGGACTTCATGGTGGCCCAATTTGAAGAGACAATTCTAGGCATGATTCTGTGGCCCGGAAAAATATCCCACCACTTAAATCATTTCATGAAAACCAAAAAATATTTTGGGCTGAAATTTTACAAGATATTAGGGGACATTTGGTTATTCATTTATGTCTCTTATGGTTCACTCAAATTTGGATTTTTAAAAGGTGATTTATCTACTGTTGTTCGGTGGATGCAATCAGGCTCCCATTTCATTGCAAGAGTTGAAAAGTCTCCTCTACATTTAATGTCCACCCACTTTGGCCTCCCACAATTAATTAAAGAATCATGGGGAGTGGTGGCTCGACCTAGGGATTCTTTTTTTCCTATTTAAAGTAATAGTGGTCGAGGATTTTGGGATCTTTGGTGATTTTTTTCATTGTAATGTTATCATATCAATTTGATATTGTAATCGTTCTTCATTCTCATGTATGTTGTCTGAATTACATTAGTTATTTATAAAAGTTCTTTATTTCATCTTTTTCTTTTATTCTTATTTTCACATTGATACTATTTCCCTATGTTGTTATCTTATTCACATCAACACTTGTAAATATATTCACACAATGGAGGAGTGATGGTTTATTTTATTTTTTTTCTTCTTCAATTCCACCCCTATGAGTCTTCTTTCCACTTCAGTTGAGATCATAGGATCAATGGATGGATAATCCCTTATGGGTTGGTACTAGGGAGTTTCATGGGGCATATTGGATGTTATTTTATGATCTAAAATCTTGTAATCATTTCATTAATTTAGGATTTCCACTTGATGATTATTTTCTTCTTCATCTTTGTGAACATTAACAAGGACACATTTCGAGTGCCAGTATGATCCAATTCCTTTGAATGATCATTAAATTGATCCTCTAAGTGAAATTATGATTAGCCTTAGAATTGTGTAAGTATTAAGTTATTGAATAATGTTAAGGAATTATATAATTTTTTAGATAGGTCTTGAATTAGTGAACTAAAACGTTATAAGAAAATAAATAAATCCAATCTAACCCTAGTAACAACATTAGATCAACTCATCTCCATTTATTTTTTTAGACTAAGTAATTGTATGTTTTTTTAAATTAAATGTCTTGTTACAAATAAAAGAAATCCAAATATTTTTCCACTCCATAGCCAAATATCTTTAAATTCATAGTGTCTCTAGGTTTCTTCTTCAGTCCACGTGGATTAGACCCCTACCTGTACTACAACAACTGCATACCTATAGGCTAAATTTGGGCAAAACCAGTACCCTCAAACAAAGGAAAGTGAAAGGTAAGGGTTTTCATCTCTCTACTTATTCCTGTGAGATTCATGTTATATTTCCACTACTTTGTTTGGTGAAGTATATGTACTGCCCATAATATTATTCATTTGGCAATACACTTTATTTTACGTGTATTTCCATCTTCATTTTATGATACGTCTTTCATAGGGTGTATGATTCATAATATTCCAAATTGGTAAGGGTTAATTTGATAATATATTTATCATATATGGTTGTTTTTACATAAGTATCTATGGGGACTGATTTTTTATCGTTCTCCATGTTTCATAAAATATTTTCAAAGGGATTCTTTTAAAGTTCATTTTTTTACGAAAAAATCATCTTTAATTTTTTTAAATTTTTTTTCTTTCTACCATTCTCATCAATATCCATGTATTTAAAATTTTTTTAAGGATTTATTTATATGGACACGAATGTTTCTAAAATGTTAATTACATTCAATATTTTCAAAGTGGTATGGGATGTTTTGATTCAAAAATGTATTTAAATACCTTCGTTTCTAAATTGTGTAACATTTAAATGTTTTCATAAAAAAATTATATTTCTCTAAAAGAGTTTTACAAATAATGTTCTTCTATGTCAGCATCCATTGATGAATTTTAATCTTGGTTGTAGTTGATTTATTATGATAAAAATTATCTATACTGTATTAAGGTTTTTGTGATATGTTTGACTGTGGATGTGTTATTTCTATACCATTCACGGTTTATGGATCATGTATTGACATTTCATATTCGAGGTTTAATATTAATGTTTATGTAATATTTATGCCTTTTCATATGAGGAATGCATTGGACTTAGTATGTGATGGGTGGAGCCCACTATAGCTCCTCGATGAATCGGTAGGTTTGATGAGACAAACTAGTGTCTTGGCACAAGTCCTTGAAAAATATTATTTTTAGTCTTGGCACAATTCATTGACTTTTTGGTTATAAAGTCTGGCATTAAGCATTCCATCATTATGAAGGTGGATATTGATATTGAATGTGATTATTTAAATAGTAGAATATCCTTTAGAATAATTAAATGGAATTATTTTACAGTATCATTTCCATATTATGCTGATGTTTAAGTTTAAAAGCCTTTTGTTTTAGTATTATACATTAGATTATGATTATTTATGAATGTTTCAACTATATTGTTATCCTTACTGAGCATCTTAGCTCACCCCTTTCTATGTTTTATATTACCCAGGATTTGAAAAGTATTTTATGATTGATAAGTCGGGTTAAGATAAGGGATCATTTCCATTCTCAAAGGATCATTTTTTTTTGTTTTGTTTTCTAATGTGTAATGTAATGTTAATGTATGTAATCAATTTTCGCTAACTGGTAATCTAATCAGTCTTTGGGGAATTAATTCCTTGTAATCATGCAATGTATTAAAATAATCCACTGAATCTGGGTTTCAGGGGTTAGGGAATGTCATATTACATAATAACTTAAAACCTAAAAAACAAATATTTATTGAAAACTTCTTTTACATGACCACACACATTCCTTCATACATAGCATTTCCTTAGATAACCAGAGGGCATTCATATGAAAAGGTCGATATATAAATCCTAGTAAGGGAATAAAACAAACATAATATGATGAATATATTAAATGTTAACAAATATGAGTATAAATGGAGCACAAGAGAAACGTGAACCTAAAATACATGATATTTCACCCTTATCATATCATTAGAATAGGGCATTATCATTTTACATGATATGAGTTGGAGCCAAGGATCATTGAACATGGAGTACTGGTAAACCCTATTTAAACATTAATTATCATGATTAAACCCTAGTTTAACTTGAAATATCATGATAATAATCATTATCCAATGGATTGGAGTTCTATCAGGGATCACCATTTCAAAACACTACATTACATACATAAGTGTTCCACATAGATCATACAACATGGATTCATTATACATCATAATTTATTCCACGAATAATAGATGTGGAATTCATAAATTTATTTCCTCAATAAACGGGTACATTTTCATATTGGTTAATTCCCTTGATAGAGAAATTGTTATTCACCTATATGATAATTTTGGTATGATAAATTTTGGTGTAACTTCGACAGCATAACGACGTCAAATGGAAAATGAAAAATAGGTTGATGATAGAGAAAGTGTTCTTCCATAATTTATAGATTAAATGGAAAGTAATGGGGTCATGGAACATAATTTCCTAATATGTGTAAGGTAATTTAGAAGACTAAAATAAAATAATTTCTTGAATGAAAATGGGGAGAGAGAAATCATTTACAGAAATTTGGCATGGTAACTGGTCTACAAGAGAGGAATTAATGAGAGATAAAGGGGTCACTCATAATTAAAACATAAAAAGGGATCTATAGGGGAGGTTAGTAATCATAACCAAACATTTTTAATTGAAAATAACGTGGCACAACAATATAAGTAAACATGGAAATAAATAAGGAAGGAAGGAAGGTGAGGATCCCTTGCAAATTTTTTACATTGTATCATGTGTAAATGGGAGGAATTAATGAGGTATAAAGTGGTATCTCATCAATAATACATAATTTTTTCATAATTAAGAAGGTGATAAATCCTACCCTAACATTTTTAAATTGATATAAATTAGTATATCAACATAAACAAACTTGGACAAAAATGAGTTAGGATGAAATCCCTTATTTAGAAGTGTGATCCCAATGGCTTCAGAGAGGCTTGAGGGAATATTATTAGGAGAATTGGGTTCCTTGGAAGGATTTTTTAGAGTTAAAGGAAGAATTTGGTCCATCTCCATTGGTTTTGAGTGATGTTGATGTGGGATATTGGGAGGGATTATATAATAAAATAGATGGAATTCATTATAATTTTGGTTTTGGACAATACACATTAATATAATCAAAATCGTAAAATTTCACATGGTTTCCAATATATTTTTTCCAAAGTGGAGTGGATAAAATTATTATACAATGAAAATGGCTAACCATTTAAAAATATCAGGCTTTCTTATGTGGAGGTGAGTCACACTATAATGGAAAACATTTTAAATGGTTAACATATTTTATAAACTTTAGAGGGTCAACTAAAACATTGTAAATTAAATAAAAAACAAAAATAACATTATTGTAATGTTAAAACATTAATTAGAAGAAAATTCCATTTATAGTTTTGTATTACATCACTATTGGGTCATTATGATGCCATAAAACACATTATATTTTGAAATAGTATTTAATTTTTACTAAAAAAATTAACGGTCTATGAAAATTTGGAAAAATTCACAAATGGATAATTCTGATGCCTGAATTCAAAAAATAATATTCATTTTTTATAATTATTTCTATACATGTAAATTAACACTTTTAAAATAAAAACTATCATTTATCAAGAATTCCTTGGTTTGAAAAAAATATTTTTCAAACATTAATAAAAATTAAAATTGTATTAATATTAATTATACAATCATTTATAGTTAATACAAAGCTATTTATTAAGAATATTTTATTAAAATAATATTTTAATAAAAAATAATTTAATTTATAAAAATATATTTCTTAATTGCATGTTAATTAAAAATATTATTTTCACTTTTAAAAATAATTTACAAGGAAACTATAATAAAATGAATGTATATTATTTGTTACATAAAAAAATAATGCACATAGTTATAATGATATAGTCTTGTAATGTAGCCCCTTATAAAACCTGCACAAGGCGGAAGGATTTTGTGTGTGATGATGACAAACACATGGGGTGGATCAAATAACATCACTCGGGTGGTAATCTCTATCAATTTTCACTTCTCCAATAGGTAGTTATGTTTGAGCTTAATGTGTAGAATCTTGGCTTGGGCATAGTCAAGAGTGAAGCCCAATGATGACACCTCTTTTCTGATCACCAATAAATGGGCTTCGTACAATGAAATTCTTTTGGATGAGGCCATCGCTTCCTTTTTCTGAGTAAATTATAATTTTTAAAGCCCTATATTTATACAAATCACGTGATCACTATTCAACGTATATGTTAGAAATAGTAACAATTCCTGACAACAATTTCAAATCAAAAATAATTAAATCGGCGATTATGATATTTTATATAACCATTTTACATAATTTGAAATTTAATTGGATTAAAAGAAATTTTAATTGATTAATGTTTGGGTCATTACAAAAGCTATGGATGAATGTTATACCATTAAAAATAAAAAATCTCATTCTATGGAAGATAGTGTGGTTATTATGTTAACATTGTTTAATTATAACATCATGTTACTCACTTTCAATAATTTCACAACTTTCTTTTAGTTTCCCTCTTTTTCTGGTGCATTTTACGGACTCTAAGGACGGAGAACCATTATTGGGGAAATTGATATAATATATAGAGATGAATGTATATTTTAATAAATGGGGTCATGGAATAAATTCATCAATATACCTATAGAGTCATCCCTTATTTCGTAGAATAATAGAGTTGGTCAAGGGTTTTCCTTGGAATATAGGAAATTTTCTACCTGCATGAAATTTTCAAATCATGAACAATTTAAATGAATTGAAACCATTTTTAAGAAGATGCTTTCACTTTGGATGAAATCATGAAATTTTAGCATTCCAATTATTGGGTTCAAATAATTAAATGGAAAAAATTTTGTTTTTTTAATATGAATTGACTTATTCTTCAGAATCTTTTATTATGAAAAAATTCGCATCATGAAATAGTTTCAACATAAATTCATAGAGATTAGTTATTTTTAGGGTGTCATATTTCATATAATACTTTCATTAAAATTATTCATTTTCCATTGAGACTTGTATCTCTCCAAGTATAATTAATGGAATTATTCACTTTTTAAATAATTTCATTCGGTGATTGATCTCTGTAACAGTTGTAGTGTTACTCTTAGAGAGAGTTATCATTCTATATATTAATTCCCATTGATCATAGTAACACCATTAGATTATTTTTATAGATACATTGATCTCAGATGATAATATTATTGATCCTTTTTAATAATTTTTTATCCTTCCTTTTAATGGTTACCCTTATATTGGTTGTGGGCCTACGTTGGAGTTTCTATGAAGAATATTGTGAACTCTCTTTTACATGGACTATTTTTCTTGTTGATTTAATTATGATATGTGAGGATTGTTTCTATAGTCTCTATTATAATCCCTATTTTCTTTTATGTTATTGGATATGATCTCAATCATGTGAGACACAATTTTAGGGGAGGTTGTTTTATATTTATCCTATAGTTCATGAATTATATATCTCCAGTTTTATAAATAGTTTGTTAAATTATTAGTAGTTATTAGTTGGTGTTTGTAGAAATGATTTTTCTAGAAAACAAAGTTTTACACTAGTTTTTGTAAAATAAAATTTCTTTTGAATGAAATTTTTAATAGGATAATGAAAATTATTTAGATGACTGATTTAGATTAAATTGTTTCGAAAATGTAACATATGGGAAGTCTTGGGTAATTTAGAGTATGGTATAGAAATATTACTCATCTGTTGATACTACCGTGGGGTTCACTAATTTAGGGTTTCCTTTCTCCAATGTCCTATTGTTCTAATGGATTTATATACACTTTTGGGAGGATCACTTTCATGGGTGGTCTTCCTCTATCTAGACTTGATGAAAAATCATAGAGGCTTAGTGTGTGTGATTGTCTGTGTTTGGGTGTGTATATACTAGAAAAAATGATTTGTTGTCATCATTTTCATGGTGTTACATATGATTTGGTTCTAATTTGTATATGATATAATATATGATTCATGAATTTATTTTATTTGATTATATTGATTTATATTAGATTCATTAAAACTAAATAACTTTCATTATTTTGAACTATGAAAAAATGGAAACATATTTTAAAAATATTATGATATAAAATCTATTTATCAATGTATCATACATTTTTTTCCTTAATCCTGTGAATTGTTAAGATTTTATTACGGATGCCTCATATGAAACTCATAGGTGGGACCCAACTATACAAATTTATCTAGGACCCTATGAACCCATTCGGTGGTACATAGTCATTATTATGTATTTTGATGTAGGTAATGAAAAGGTAAAACAGTGAGGTAGATAGGATCATGTCTGTTGTGTCTTATAAACTATTGGGGAGATTGTGGGAGTATTTTCAAACCATCTCATAGACTACCTATTTCAATTTTAGATTTGGTTTTTTATGTTGTACCATGGATATCTTTATACTCTTTTTGAGTTGTATATGTTAATTGATTTCCTTTTGAAATGAAATTTATTAATTTATTTCTCATCCAATTTTTTTACCATTACCCATATATACATGAAATATGGATAACGTTAGGTTGTGAGAAATTATCCCCTCTAGTTATTTTTGATGCCCATGTTTCAGTCAGAACCCTATGGTGACTATGAACAATCATCATTTAGGCAATAGTTTGGGTTGTGTACCTGTATGATATCGTAGTTTAGTTAGGTTCTTCGTCTTTTAATATCACTGGTTTGGGTTGGGATCAATTTTAGGATATTAACATACACGAGATTGGATTGTTGGGACTTGAGAAGAAGGTTATAGTGAGGGCCTTACATGCTCTTTAGATGACAAGGCTCATGTTACAATGGGGTTTGTGTCTCCTATTTTTAGTTATTTATATTAATATCATTTTTATTGTAGTTTTATAGTTTTTACTAATATTATATTTTTCTATAATCATTTCATATATTTTTATGTGTAGATAATTCCAACGAGAAGTCTTTCATGGGTTCCTCAGGATGGTGCAATGGATTCTCATTAAGGAAATCTTCCTGAAAATGTGAGTCTTATCATGGATATCATGCATGTTGTTGATGATATCAACTACAAGGTACTAAAATTCTAGAAGATTTTTTTGAGGTATGACTACGTGTTGTAGGAGAAAGTTGTCGATAATGGGAGTTATTACATGAGAAGTTTCCATATTTTATGGATGTGAACAACCATCTATTGATAAATGGTGGGTCGGAAAAGATTGACTAGATATTTTTCATTTGTGATACACCTAAGATTTTTCTAGTGAACTATGTGACATTTAGACTTGTGGGTCCCTACACGATATTGTAGGATTACAAAGTACATGAGGATAGAAAAATGGGATTAGACTATAAGGTATTCAAGAATCTATTTTTCAGTCATTTCTTATAGAGTGAAATATTATCACAAATACTCAATGGTTTCTCTCATTATAATAGTAAAATATTTGGGTGTCTCCATTCAATAATCAGTTTGTGTAGATGGTTCTACATTTCTTCATCAGTTGTAATGAATGACCATCCGAAGGTTCGTATGTACCTATCATGTTTGAAACCGGATATCATATTATATGTATTTATGGTTGTTTTTAAAGATAAGTTGAGATGGTAGATATAGAAATGATAGAAGAGATGAATATAGGAGGAAGAGATTATTTTAAGGGCCCTTATCATCTATCCAATGTATTCTTTATAGGATTATATGGAATAAGGTGTAGTGGTATGATCATCAAAGATGTGTTGGGGTGGTTCTTAGTATCATTTCTCCTCTTTACGTTTTGTTATAGTCAGTAGATTTTCCTAGAGTTAATATAATTGTGGAACATTGAAGGATAGTTGAAATTAATTTCAGTTAGGACTGAATGACATTTACCTAGTATCTGAGTTTTCAGTGGTGGAAGATATTGGTCTGGTGATATTGAGAGGTACTATAGTTATTGTGTCTTCAATTACGATTGATTTATTTGACACAAGTGATTCCAAATCATTTCTTTCATCCATTTTGTTGATATTTTTTACACCTTACTAATTTTATGTCCATTTATATGGAGTAAGAGACACCTCTTGTGATGTGGAATGGGCATGGACTTGTGTGTCTTTCATGATCACTATCGTTAGGTGGTATGAAGTTAGTCTGGGATTTTCTGGTTAATGATATTGTTTTTTTATTTAACCATTACGATGGAATAAATTATTTGTTAGCATGATGAAGTTTACTGTTATTATCCACATGTGTCATTTTATGGGGCTAATAATATTTCATGTTTGTTTCATAGAGAGTTGGATATGAGTTTTGGTCATGAAATTTCATTCGTACTAGTGCTAAAGATCTTTTTGTGTATTATGGTTATTTATCCTCAAGATGTTCCATCTATTTTTTATGTCCCTATAGTTGTATGGTATTTTATAAACACATTCATAGGTTATTTCATCAGTCATCCATTAGAGAGGTTGATGGAGGTTATGATTTATAAAATTCTAGTATGAATCCAAAAGTTATACCCTCTTATCGTATGTCTCAAATGTAGTTAAAGTGATCATGATTTATTTGGGAGATCAATTGATGTATAGTTTTTTCCACCCCATTTTTTGACCATTGGAATCCCATGTCATAATTTCCAAGAAAGAGATGGTTCAACATAATTTTTATGGGCTATCGAAAGTTTATCCAGGTAATGGTTATGAATAATTAAGATTTTCCACATGTGTATGATTTGTTTGATTAGTTAATGGGGTAAACATGGTTTTGAAAATCGATTTTGGATCTTCTTATCATCAACATAGAGTATGATATTCTGATTTACCTAATAGTGAACTATAAAGTAGGGATGGCCATTACGAATGTCATGTGATGTCATTTTTATGTTCAAAAAGACTTCCATCTATTTCTTTGATGAATCAAATTCTGTATTATTATAAAAAAAACATTCGTAGATTTGTGTATGGTATTTTAGATTATTTGAGATCCGAGTGTGGAAAGAAGCACCATTTAAATTTAGTTCTGGAAATCAAGAGGGGTCACTATTTGTAATAAGGATTTTAAAATTAATTTTTTTAATTCATGAAATAGTGTTCTAGGGTTATGTGATTTCCAATAATGGGTTATTAGTTGATCATATTAATTTTAAGGATTTCATTCCATCAGAAGAACCCCATAATATATTTCAGATTCAAAGATTCTTTTATCTCATTTGATATTAACATTCGTTTATTAATAATTTTTAGAATTTTAAATCGCTATTAACTAAACATATATAGAATCATGTGACATTCAAATTTGATGAAAAGTGATAGTTTAATTTCGATGACTTGAAATGGATACAGAAATTGGCTCTTATTCTGATCTTAACATAACCTAATAAGGAGTCTGTGTTTTTCGGTGATTCTTTTGGTGCTGGTACGTGTTACGTTCTTATGTTAGATGATCATGTGTTTATTTATAACACTCTATATATTCATCCACTTGAGATAAATTAACCCAATAATGATTTTTAGATTTCCACACTTATTCATGTTATTAAATGTTCAAAAAACTATTGTCTTTTGAAAAGGATCATGTTTTACTTGGGCATTAAGATTTTGTGATGAATATTTTGTCTAAAAAATTGAATATTAGATAGATGATGTGGTTGGAATACTATCAGTTGTATAACTTCTACATCATGATCACTTCATGGAATTGTAATTTCATAACATATGCGGATTGGAGGAATGTTCCATCGCAAGATGTTGTGGTATTAATGGAAGAGTGGAACCTTATTTAGATCTTAACTCAATTGCACCAAGATACTGTAAGGATTATTCATGTAAGGTTCTATCCAATTTTTAGCTATCACTATATCTTGAGTCCATTATGGGTGGACATGGGCATAATTAAATGATTATGGGAATTTGAGAAACACATATGATGGGGAGGTAGTTTTTTTATCTCTCTCTTCATATAGTGTTATAAAATTTGGGTATCATTTTATCATCCCATCATCTATGAGTAAAATGGTTTTGTTCAATTTCTTTGTTTTATTGTGGTCTTTACATCCTGGAAATAATAATGTGTAGTATGTTATGATTTAATATTCTTATGTCCGAGTATGATGTGTGAAATTAAAAACTATTTGTCCCACGATAACATCATCTAATAGCTAATGAAAACACATATTGTTTTCATCATTCACCTACTTTTCTAGTTTGGAAATGGTATTTGGTGACCATGGACATTGTTTTGGTATTACCATATAATCCATAATTGAAGAAAACTATCTACATGGTGATTGATCGGTTGACAAAGACAGGTCAATTCAATCAGATGAGGTTCAATAATAATGTGGAAGTGTTGGGAATGTTTTATATAGAATATATCACTTGGTTACATTAGGTTTCTTGTACCATTGATTCAAATAGGAATACTAGGATTACAATCGATGTTCTGGAAGAGTTTGCAGGAGGCATGTTATCGTTGGTCAGTTTGAGTACACCTTACCATCCACAGACATAAGATCATATAATGCATGATATTAATTTTCTGGAAGAAAAATATATATGTTTATGTCTTGGATTTCTAGGGGGTCATTGGATAAATATTTGGGATGAATATGTTTTCTTATAAAAGTATGTATCGTTCATTGACTATAACAGATCCCTTTGATGAATTGTATTTTCATCCATGCGTGTCAGCTATTTGATTGGTAGAGGTAGGGGAGGACACTATGGTGGGTCTGAGTATCACTCAGGTGACAAAAGAGAGGATTTAGGATATATGTCAATATCTTATTAATGAACATAGATGAAAAAATAATATGTTGGTTTTCTTGTCATCATTTATAGTTTCCCATAAGTGATCGGGTTTTCTTGAATGTTTTATCTTTTATTGGGTCACGATCTTCTTTGAATGGGGTAATGTTGTCTTCGAGATATGTTAGACTATATGAGGTCACTATGAATCTTGAGAAATTTATATATTGGTATTAATTTATAGTTTGGTTGATGGGTATTCATGATGTATCCACTTATCATAGATCAATAAGTACCATCCAAACCCCTCTCAAAATTTTATTCACAATAGATTGTGTTGGAGCCAGCTATTTTAATTTCGGAGTAGCTTATAAAGAACATTGTCTCTCAGGTGAATATATTTTTTGGGATGCAAACTCAATTGTTCATATTTTTATGGTGAAACAAAAAAGGCAGTCATGATTCTTAGTATCATTATTCATAGATGAGGGAGTGTGTTCCCCATCCTTTTCAAGATATCATTCATCCATATGACATACTAGGGATGTAATGTATTATGTGGGGTAGTTGGAAACATCCCATTACATAGTATCAGGTATTTATCATCTCTATTTTCATTTACCTCTTTGTTTGGGTGATTTCTCAACTTATAATGATGGATATCCATTACTAGGGGAAATGAAATAATGAGTGAGGATAAATGTTTTTTGGAATTAATGGAATCTATGAATAGATTCATATAATGACTTGTGGGGTTCTCCCCATGTTTAGAGAACACTTGAGATTTATTAGGGTTTTCATCATAATCTCAACTGCTTATAACCCATATTAAATTATCAATTTATGAATGGTTAAAATGATCTGAAAAAAATATCAGGAAAATATGATAAATTAGGTTCATAGTGTGAATTTGTTACTCACCATGAATATTTTTCACATTATGATATTTTAACAAATTTGGATTATTAATAAGATGTGAAATATTTTTCTTCTTCTTCTGTTTGTCAGTAATTAATGTGGGTAGAAATTTTGAAACCACAAATGTTTTATGAAAATATTATTAGTGTACATTATGGCTGATTAACATTTTATTTAACCATATGATATTAAATTAATACCTTAAGCACTACCATGGGATTTTAGTGATATCTAATCCTTTTGTATTGATTTATTTTGTAAATGACCTCCATTTTTATAGTGGCTCTTATCTCCAGCTGAGTTATCCATTAGTTTATTCATTACCATTGATCATGGTTACACTATTTTCCCTATTTTATTAATTAATTGAACTTTTATGAAAATCTACATAATTATTTCAAGATTTGATATAAGATCATTCATCCGAAGATAATCATGATGTATGTTGTGGTGAAATGTGAGAATTTTGTAAATGTATGTTCTAATATGTCCTATCATTCGATAGATTTTATTATTAAATTGATTCTTATACGTGATTCTTGATTCTATTGCCTACGTTGTTTTCTTTGTTCTCTTTCATGTTCGTGGATGCCTTTAATGGAATTTGAGGCATATTTTTGCGTTTTATGGTTCCACTTGATGCATATATTGGATCAACGATCATTCTCTGGTTGCATAAATATTTCATAGAGATAATTTTAATGATTATTTGGTGGTTGTGATGTTTTTTTATGAAAATGTATGTTTTCAATTGGTTATGGTAAATGAAATTGTATTCTCATATAATTATGTAATGAATTTATGAATTTATTTTCAAGGAATTGTTTTGAGGAAGTGGGTTAGAGAACATTGATCACGGGAATCCAAGGTAAATTTCTCATCCATGGATACTGTTAGGGGGTTATCTAATGGGGTGTTCATCTTCTCACCCGACATGTTGTTTGAGGGACTTTTTAGACCCTATTGAAAGGTTAAATTTCATTGATCTCCACATCACTCTATATTTGATGTATATGTATAATGGTTTGATGCATATTACTTACTATATTCTGTTATGTGCTTCTATAATATCTTGATCTATTGAGGTAATTTTTTGATGTCATAAATGATTTTGTATAGTATTGGTTTTGATATGTAATATGATGTAATATTTTATTTTAGTTTACTTTTATGATATATATTGAATAATTTGAAACGTTGGAAAATTGATTATTTGGAATAGTGGGAAAAGGGAAAAATGTTTCCTCATACTTTTGATATAAAAAATTTGTTTAACTGTTTATAATTCCTCATATAATATAATATTTATTGTTGTTAATATTTTTTTTGGTGTTATGATATTGAACACCTTCGTGGGATCCTATTGAGCATGTTCATATCACACCATATACACACATTCAGTGTTTTTTTGACCTTAGTATATAATTTCATTGTTGGAAAGGCATGGAACCATAATGTGGTTTTGATGATTCTATTATCTATGTCTGCATAGTTGGTGGTGAGATAGTGGTACTCTCCTAACTCTATCACAAGAAGATGCAGTTTTAGTTTTCCTTTTCTGTTATACTCGGACCATTGATATTGATTATCTATATTTAAGATATATCACAACCAATATTTTTATTTTGACATGAAATATATTTATTTTAACACTTAAATTTTCCTTCCCATCTCATATGTATATTTAATTTTTCAGTTTTCATGTTGAGAGATATAGATCCCTTAATTTAATGTTGATGCATGGGTGAAAGTTGTTAACCTTCAAGAATCATGAATTTACTTATGTTATGTCATAGTTTTTTTAGGTTACCAATTTATGATGGTATCTGGGATGATTTTTTTCACATTAATAATATTTTGATTGGAGTAACTATAAATGAAGAAAAAATCATAGTTAGAAATGATGCCTTTTTTTAACAAAAAATCTATGTTAGGTTTGAATCAAATATGTCGTAGGTAAGATTTATGATTAAAAATAACTGAACAATGAGAGTAGAGATATAAGATGTGATTTATTTAGTGATTGAAAAAAGATATCGATTATTGATCTGTATAAAGGAGAAGAGAGGTGGTGTCATTTTATATGTGGGGGACAGTACACACTTTTATTTTTTAAAAAGAAATAATTACACCCTTTTTTTTCACATGGAAAAAAGCATTGTAAATAAAAAAATTTAAAACATTAAAAGGTATATGATCAAAATATGATAAATAAATATGAATTATACATGTTTTGGGTCCTTTGTAACCCTCTAAATTTTAGTTTAACCCCCAGAAAACTTGTGTTTACCATAACAGTGTAATTGTTTTAATTTTTTCTGTATTCATTTTGGTAAAAAATTATGTTTATGGTATCAGATAGTATAAATTAATAAGATTCCAATTATTGAACCAAATTTTCCAAATTCACCAAAATAAAATTGTAGTATTTTATTTAATAATAATCTCATAGAGGTATCACAAAAGGGGATTCATGATATGCATTTGAATTGAAACTATTTTCTCGTACAATATATATGAAATATAATAATAATAAAAATATTTAAATTAATATTCATCGATATATAATATATATATATATATATATTTAAATAATTTATCACTAGGGGTTACTTTAATTTTTTAAAATTCGAATAAAAATATTAAATTACTTTAAAAGAGTTTAAAAAAATTTATTATAAGCCTAAAAATAAGCAAAACATAAAACCTACATTAAAGTTGATTTAAATATAATTAAGTTGATTAAATAATTCAAAAAATAATAATTATGATACTTTTAAATATTATTAAATGTACAATGAGACACTAAAATTTCTTAATTTAGTAAAAAATTTATCATTTTACAAATAGTAGGTATTTTTAACTATTCATTGAAGAAATCAATATATTACCAAAAATTCTGAGAAATTCACAGAAATTTAATATGAATATAATGATTTCAAAAGTTTATTCCATTTTAATAAATACATTTTCTAAAATTATAAATCATTAATTATATTATTTTCTCATAAAAATATGTAAAAATTATTTTTTGAAGAAAACATATTTTCAATTTATAAGAAACAATAGCTTAAAAGTTGTTTGAATAATTAATAAACATTTATAAATATATATGTATTTAGTTTTAAATTTATGAAAATTTAATAAATTATCTAATACTATTTGTACCCATAAATTAATTGTGTAATTACTTTGAGTTATGTTTAAATAATTATATTTTAATATTATATCATTTTTCCCTTATCTTAGTGTTGCATGTTGAATACACTATCAATCTTAGTGCTTTTTTCAAATAACAGGGTGTTATAAAAATAATGATAAAACTATAATATTATCTTTTTTATGATTTGGGATTGAATCATATGATAATATTCTATGTTATGTAAATTCATTTATATTATTCTTTGATAATGACTTATATATTATTTAATGTAATGAAATAAAAAAATGCCACTCTATTTTAAAAAAAACTAATATCATTTCACGGTGTTGAAAATGTTTTTATTTTAAGTTATAAATTATAATTTTTAATATTAGTTATTATGGATTGTAATTTGGTTAATATTTTTATTGATTGTTCAATTAACCTAAATTCGTATTCAATACTAAAGTAATTATTATTCTTGTAGTGCTAAATTTTTTAAAAGCATTTAATTTATTTTTTTATCAATTAGAAATGTTGTAAAATGAATTTTTTAGGCCATGATAATGTATTATTTTTTTGAAAGGATCTATATTTTTAACACATTGTTCTTTACCTAATTTCAAATTCAAATTTAATCAATAGTTTCAAAATTTATAGTGAAGATATTTTCAATTATATAATATATTATTAAATGATTTATAAAAAAATAATAGCATTAAAATAGGAAATGTGGAATGATATATAGTATAAAATCCCAATCCTTTTACAATTTTCAAAAAAATACTCCATTAGAACTATATTTATAAATCCTTGGTATTGAAGAATTTTATTACACGATTTAGAATAATATTGGATAATGATGGGTCTAAACAAAAATATATTGTTCCAAGAAACCACTTAAACCAATATAAATTTTACTAGTTAATGTTATTCAGTAGATAATATATCTTATATTATAAATTATGCCGTCATTGATCCATTATATCATGAAATATAATGTATTAAAGTCCAACATTTTTATTAATTACATGTGTGTTTATTCCTTCACTTATAAAAAAAAACACACCATTTCTTCTATTTAAAATATTTACTACCACATATCCCAATAATTCCTACCAAGTAATCTTATTAACATCAGTATACATGAATTATAGACTTTTAAATTCATAAAATATAATTCCAAAGGATTTTAATAAGGAATTTAATTGTTGTCTATGAAGAAGTGGTAATTGTCATAACTAATATCTTTTAATTAATTTATTATTATATGTCCAATAAATATACGATATTAATAATAAAATAATTAATTATTTATCATAAATATAATTATATTATTTTTATATTTATTTTTTAACCTCTTTAATCCACCCTATATTACATCAAATGTGTAATGAACGTATCACTCAACTTATATGTATACTATCGCCTCCACATAGATGAAAATTTCTATTTCTCTCACCATCATTAATGCTTCATTTTTATAAGGTATGTATTTTTTATATTTTATTTTTATTATTCAATCATGGTTTTAAAATGATAAAATATTATTTATCTTTTTTTCATTATTTTCATTAGAAAATGAAAACTTCATTGAAGCTTCCACATAAACTACCATCCCCCAGATCCGTGTAATTTATTTATCTATATATACATTTTATGGATGCATATAAATATGTATATAGTGAATATATATGATATTTATATAATTAATAGAGTTATTGATATTATGTGACCATGATCAATGTAAAAAACTTAAACTAGTGAATAGTTTTTTTATTAAAAATGCGATAGTTGACACTCATAAATAACGATTTCAAAGAATTAATATTTGTAAATTGTGATAAAAATATTTCTAGAGGATCATATATAATATTTTATGAATTAATGTAGTAATATTTTATAATTATTATAATAATAACCTTAAATATATTAATTTTTATGTATGTTCTATTATTAATAATGTTTAACATGGGATAAGGGCTTCCTGTTTGACATTTTTCACTGAGACATATGACATATTGACAACATAATTCACTATTTTCGGGAATTAAAATAACATTAAATTTTTTAATATTACCATGATATTTATGGGGGGTTTGAAATTCATATATGGTTCTCCCTTTCACGAGGTTTTGATAAAGAGATTACCAGTTTTGTAAAAATTCGGGTCTCCAAAATAGTTTCAGTAATACAAGTTCAATGTCATTTACATATATTTTGTGATGTATATAAAATACTACATCAACGTGTATTATCGCGAATATATTATATTCATTATATTTAATGGTTCACTTCATGATATTCTATAATAGGTCTTATGATTCAAAAGTTAGAAAATATGTAAGAGTATTACATTTCAAATATAATATAAATTAATATTGTTTATGATTTATTTAAAATTTAGGAAATGTTATGACACTTATATAATAATGAAATTTAGTTTTTTCCATGTGTATATTTATGTAATTATGAAATTATTGTTACCATTTTTCTCTTTTTGGTTCTTAAAATTGTCAAGAAAATTTTTTCATGAAAACCAATTTTATTTTCTCTTTGGTAAGAAAACTTTTACTTCCATGTCCTTGATTTTAATAATAAATTTGGAAAAATGTTTTTTCTATTAATATTTGAATTTTTAATGTCATTTTATCATATATATATATATATATTACTATTTAAAAAGAAATATTTTTCCTATATGATGAAATGTCACATTAATATAAAAAATAGTAATGACATATTTATATTAATAACAAATATAAGAATATAATTATCCATCATCATATACAGTCAAATCAGCAAATATATTTTTTCTAGTTTCACTGGGGTTTTTTGAAACAAAATTCCATTAAATTTTTTAAATTTTAATTTTCAATAATTGATTTAAAATTAATGGGTATTTTTCTCAAAATACTTTCCAGTGTTATTAGTTTAATTATCTATAAATTATAATATAATTTTAATTTTCTTATTATATAATTAGTATATTATCCAATGAAAACATCAGTATTTGTTTCAATATTTTTATGATTATGATTATGCATTGTTACTAAAATCTATATATATTATTTGATTTATGTGGTGACTAAATAATGAAAATCTAATTAAATATGTTTCTTTTAATCTAGTAATGAAATTTTAATATTATTAAATGATGAATTATTTTTGTTCTTATAGATAACCTATATATGTTTTTCATTATTTAATGGGTGGTATATGAATTATATCTCCCTCTAATGCATTGTGTAATAATATATTTCTCATGAGATAAAAAAGAATACAATGGGGAATAAACCCTTTTTTAATAGTATCAGACTACTACGCTAGTCTTGGGAGTAAAAAATGACTACGGAAATAATGGGATGGTGAGTGAACTAAATCCAATATGATTTCCTTGTTATTGATACTTCGATAAGATATTTATTTTATGTTCCTATGCGTATGTCAAAATTTTATTTCATATGATTATGATATGTTCTAATAGTATATATTATTATATTACATTATTATTAATTTCTTATGATCTTCATAGATTTATTCCAGGTCCCATGTCTATGATATATGATTTTTTTCTTTTAATTACAATTTTTACGATCATACGTTCATACCCATATGATCAGGTTATTCATAAATAATCATTAATAAATCCCTTGTATTCCCTTACTAATCAGATAAAAATAAGCTTTATTATATTTCCTTCAATGAGGTAATGAATTATTGTTTTAATTATGATATTCCTAAGAAGGTTACATGATATGAAGTAATTAATTGGAGATTAAGTAGATATTTTATGTGTCAGTTCTCTATATATTAATAATACTATACAAAGTAAACCATTATGATCCTCACAAAGGTTATTATTTTGAAATGTGATTAATATTAATATAAAATAATGAAATAATTATATAATAAATGTTTTGGTAACTATAAAATTAGCCTATAGTGGGTGTACAAGTCATATGCTAGGGTTTACTAGAAAAAATACAAGCGATGTGATTTCAATAGGATATTCGAAAAACTAAATGTTTAAATAATTATTTTTCATTTTATCAAGGAGTCATATTTTTGTTTATTCATTATATATTCCTTGTTATTTATTTGAATTACTTGTGCTGGATGTCACACATATTAATTTAATTTAATAAATTCATAAATTACCACTAGAATACTCTTCTACTCATGGGAGTACATTTTATGTAAAATCAAAAAACGTAGTTTATTCTATATATAGTGTATGTACATATTACAAAAAAAGTAAAATATTGTGCCCAGTCATAGAACATAAGTGTGTAAGTACATGTATTATAAGGAAGATGAGTATATGTAATGTTGACACTTTTATAATCCATGTAAAATTCCTGAAATAATTTTAAAAGGACTAAATGTGTACATTTCATATACCGTGTAAATGGACATCATGTATATATTAATTTCATATTGAATTCAATTTTTTACCAATATATTATATTTTACTCTTAAGGATTTATTCTATATTTAAAACTTGGATAACAAAGTTTATCAATAAATGAGATAAATTATTTATTAATATCCTAATTTTACAATATTTAATTAAATAAAAAAATGATTTCTATGTAGTAGTAAATTATATTGCATTACTCATGTGGATGATCATGACATTGAACGATCAATGTATGTGTTAGATTTTTTTAATATAATTATTATTATATTGTTATCTATGATATATTTTATTAAAAATAAATGCTGATGCATTATTTCCAATTTATTATGTAAATGCTAGTGTGCCTGTAATTATTTTTGTGTTTCCTTATATCATGGTTCAAATCATTGACTTGCGAGCAACACAAATATAATATATTGAAATCCCAAATATGTGGAGTGCTTTCATTGTGTATCCAGGGTGAAACAAACTAAAGAGGTACATAAGTGAACTATTAAAAGACAATAATATAAAACAAGATCACTTTGAAGTGTTTTGTGTTGAGGTTTAGTGGTTAGTTTTTTCCACTATGTAAAATCACATAAATAATATAAATTATAAATCATATATGAATGAATCATATAAAAGGATTATCCATAAATTATTTTTTAGGAACAATGTTATTAAATTATTTAAAATATATGAAATATTAACAAGTATCTAAAAGGGAAAATTAATGGATATTAATGTATAAGAAAAAATCCCTTAAGGAATTTTTATTTTTTTATATAATTTGATTTCATAAGATTGTATTAAAATGTTGTTAAAAGTGTCTATATGATCCAAGTAATACTGATTCCAATTATTAAGGGAAATATTTGACTTTTTCTATGAATTAATCTACCTAAAATAAAGTATTAATTTTCAAAAAATATTTGGTGTTACTAATAGGAATATTCAAAGGAAATATGATTCTAGTATTTCAAGACTGAGGAGTCTACATAATTGATCATGGAGATGTGTGTTAATGTTGTTTGAAAGTCCCACCAAATATAATAATTTTTATTGTTTTTCTGGGACCTTTCCTGAAATATGGGTAGGTAAATATGGATCCATTCAAATAAAATATTCCAAATATATAATATTATGAATTTTATGGAGATGCATATTGAAATTTGACAAAAATTGTGTATACTAATATATAAAAATTTACCACATTACAATTCTATAATCAAGATAAAGTATTATAACATGCTTTTTCTCTTGATGAATATGAATAAAATATAAACTCAAAATTATGATCAAGTTAAATAATATTAAATTTTAAACTCAATAACGACTTGTATTTGTAGATGTGATATAGGTATGTGAGTTTCGTACTATGTCGAGAGTAGAAGCTCTATGTTTTGGGGTCCCATCTTCTTAATAAATATCCTTCTAAGGTCGATAATAAGGAACATAATGATATTATTTGGAATATTTTATATGAGGAATTATATTTCCAACTATTCATATTATAATCCATTTCCAATTATCTACAGATTGGGTATAATGACATGGATGAATAAAACAAGTTTTTATATCTATATTATATTCTATCGAAGAATGCTAGATATGGGTGATATGATATCTCCATGATAATTTTCACATGAATTCATGAATATGGAGTACTAGTTGGACCTCATTTTGTCAATATAACTTCTTATATTGAGAATTATAATATTTATGTATTTATGAAAAATGATGAGTTATGAATTGACTTCATACATAACTTATTACCTTATAAATTCTATAGTTTTGTTATGAATTATAATATAAAAAATATGTATTTTTTTCTTGAATATATCATTACCATAATATCATATGGATATTAGTAAATATGGAATCAAAAACATATATTCCTTATGGTAAAAATGGAAGTGAATAACAAAGAGTATTAATACTACTTGAATGTCCAAAACATTTGCATGCCACCTATCTAAGAAGTTGAATATCCAAATATAGGATGATAAATCAAAATATTATTATTTTTCAAATGGAATGTAGGGATATTGCATAAACAACTATAATATATTAATTATTAAATGGTAATCTTCAATGGTGTTCATTATAGAATATAATTTTTGCATCCCTATATGTTTGGAACACAAAATAGATAATGGTCCTCATATTTTTATCCAAATACATGAAAAAGGAGGTTTCCAAAGGGTATAAATAGGTGATGTAGATACCTGTTTTCAATAGAGGAAGCATGAATACACTTGTTATTAGATAATACTATGATAAATTAACAATGTTTTTATTATAGTTTTAATGTTCTATTATTACATACATGGTGTTAAAAAAATATTCAAGTCCAGTTTAGACATGGAATGATTTTTAGTCATTATATCAAATAAATGATATGGATTAAAAAAAGATAATTTATTTGGATTTGGACAAGTCAATAACTATAATTATCTAAATGAATTTGAAACCCAACAGTCATAATCAAATATGAATAATGTTTTCATGAATGATTTCAAATCAAATTTTGGTTTCCCCAATAATATCTAATAAATGAAAAATTAATGACAAATCTATATGAATACTAGTATTTATATTCATTTTAAATAAGTCCATTTAATATGTTAATTTTTTTTATTGAATAATGGACAAAACTCTATTTTTTGTAAAGGGCGAAAGGGAAACAACTGTGATTCAACTAGCTTATATATATGTATTAGGAGCATTCTGGTTTTGGCCAGTGGTGGAATGTTTTGTGTCATAACATTTTCCGATGACAAGATTTTATATAAATTTGTTTACATTTTGATGTATGAGTCATAATCCTCTGATTAATTTATAGAGATTATGAATGTGGTTGAAAATAAACAGGTATGTATGATAAAGAAAAATTTATTAAATCATTGTAGATAAAATCACAACCTAGAATACATTTTATTTCTTTTTGGAGTTTGAAATCCTCTGTCATCCCACTCCTCCATGTATACTAAAGTGAAATTCCTTTAGTGAACTAATAGGGAACACCATGATGAATATGGTTATTTAAATGTTGTGTAATTCCGATATTAAATTATCATTTTACAGATATGCATTACATGCATTGAAATATTCACTAAATTATGTTCCTAATTAAATGTAATATATAACTCTATTTGAGACTAGGAGTGGGAATAAATTTTTTTTCCATGTACTCTGATATGGGGTTGTAGATAATTTAGTTTGGATTAGAATAATACTAGAACCATGGACCCTGATGTGAATCGTTTTAGGATATCAAATATGAACAAGTTAATATTATCCAATGAAAGCTTAGATAAGATGATAATAGTGTAAAGAATATCTATATTCTCTTCCTTGGATAAAATATCTAAAAGGGATGATGGGATCAAGTTTTAGTTCAATGATATTGATGTAAAAGATATATTAGAGTTGGTACATGATCAATATATAAGAGGCCATATGGAATAAGATATTATAGAGACAGATGTACTGTATAAGATGATAGATGAGGTTAAAGATTAAGTGAGATATAGTTTTATGTTCATAATGAATGATAACAAATTATTTGTTTATTATAATGAATCAATTTTCTATAAATATTAAACTACTCTATAAGAATTAAAAAGACATTAAAATTCATTGAAATCTATAAAAAATTACATTTACCAAATAATGTTTGGATTCTGGTTGACCTGCCTGCATTTGTAAGACCTATTGGATGAAAATGGGTATTCTGGAAGAAACATTATATAAAACATAAAACTAGTATGAATAATTAATAAAATTTGGCTAAAGGGGTATAGATATATTAATAAATGAACAAAGATACACATATTTATCTTTCTTACATAATAGAATTCATCAAAATTAATTTTTTTGTAGATGTTTACCATGATTTTGAGATTTTGAAGACATATGTAATAACTGATTACATTAATGGAAATGGTATAGAAAAATTTATATGAAAAAACTATTGGTATTTGAAATCAAAGAGATTCTATTCCATTGTTAAAGATAATAATTTTAATTTGTAGAATTAACAAATAATCAAGACATTGGAATATTATATTTGATAATGACATTAGAAATGTTGGGTTCGCAAAGAATTAATGTGACCACAATGCCTGAATGATGGTTAGTGGGTTTGAAATCATTTTCCTAGTAGAATATGAATATTTCATAATATGTATTGGAAATTAGATACCAGTCATAGAGTATTTGATTATATGGTTGAGAACATTCTTCACAATGAGGTACATTGGTGAAGTTGCTTGTATTTTATATATCTATATAACTCATGATGGAATAAATATCACCACGTAAATGTGTCCTCAGACACAATAGGACATATAACGGATGATTATGATCATTTTGTATCCACCATAGGACCAGTCATGTATTCCATGACATGTAAGAGTCATGTTATTTTTTATGCCTTAAACATTTCAATAAGATAAAATATAGAAATATAAGACCTCCAATTAATTTTAGTATATGCATGCTTAATGTATTTGTTGTGTACAATGGATATTTTTTTTGATCACGGAGGATTTAAGGAGCCATTCATCAGGGAATTATCATATTGTAGTTTCCAAAAATTTCAAGATGATCTATAGTCATAGCAAAGATATGTATTTACCCTCATTGGGAAAACATGAGTTGTGATATAATAGGAAAAGTTATTATAACATCATGGGGTCGAATCAATGGTTATTTTTGGTAATAATAATTTTTTTACTTTTATAATGAAACCTCCTTTTATTTTTATTGTCATGATATGATCAAAAAATCAATTTCTCACACATGTTCATGATTAAAAATAATCAAGTATGGTAAATTAGTTTTTTAGAAGGTTTACTATTAAGGTGTAATCCCAATCCATTCAATGTATATGTTTTATTTTATGAAATGATTTGTCACCAGTATTTTATTTATTAATCGAGATGGGAAACATACCTAATTTTATCTGGATGAGATGTAAAAAAGAATCAAAATTTAAGGGAAGATGAAATCCATGAATGTTTTCCATATCATCAAATCAATTATTTAGTTTATTCTTGTATAATGAAAATTGGAATATTAGATCCGCTCTCATATATAGTTGAGATCATTATATTAAGATATGATAAATCAATATAAACAAATATATCATCATTACAAATCAACTTGGATATCAAATGATTTTGAATGTAGTAGTAGATGATCAATCATACTTATGATAATTCAGAATAAAAATGTCATTTCTGAGAGAATGCACACATGAGATAATATACTTCCTTAATAATAATGGCTTTAGAAATGATTTTCTTTAATATCTTATTGAAACAAGAAAAAAAGTTGATATTCTGCATAGTCTATTTCATTGAAAATACATTGAATCAACAACTTTCATAATTCCTGAACAAATTTTTATCCAGATTTTTAACACTATATTCATGTTAAGAAATGAAAAATATTTCCAAAATGATGTATAGAAATTCTAATAATTCTCAGTTTCATAATGTTTCTAAAGTATAAAAAAATGTCATTGTGAAATATAATAACAAATTTTTAATTTGAAATCCCTTAGTGTAAACCTATGATCCTTTACATTTAATCTCATTCAGATACCAATGAATATCCACGTCAAACATGTAATTGATTAATGCATTCATACATTGAAAACAGAACAATGAAAAATAATCATTAGGATTATTACCCCTTTTATTTTTAATTCAAAATCATGGAATCCCATAATTGTTCACTATATTATATGACTTTATAATTTATAAATTCATTGAGGCAATGAAAATTGATCATTGATATATGATAAAGTCTAATTCTTCCATGCAGTTGATAATTTTTTATTCTAACTTTTATTTTCCAAGGCTTGTGAATATAACTGTTCCAAACTCACACATTCACTTTTTATCACACGTTGATGTGGAGAAATATTCTTCAATGATGTTATATATTAATGTTAAATAATAATGTATTTCCTTGTAAAAGATGGAATGTGAATTTGGATGTATTAAAAAAGGAATATGGTGAATTTCAATGTCATAAGGAAACCTTTTAATTTTTACAATAGAGTCTAAAACTACCTATTTTAAGTCATACAATCAATGAATTTTCCATATTCATGTCATGGTACAATGTCATATGGTGTTTCCAAGTAATATTTTTTAATATAACAATATAGTCAATGTTATAATATCAATCTATTGTCTATTTATCATTCATTGAAAACTCAAAGGCTCACCCTTAATGCCTTATATTAAAGCAAAAAAAAATACAATGGAGTCTTAAAATCTGAGAAATCCATATATTGAATAGTTATAAACCATGTAGCGTTACAATTTTCAACTCCAACTATAGAAATTCATGATTACATAAATGATTTATATTAACAAAAAACATTTTAATTTACACAATATCTATCTCATATAGGGTTTCTAGAAATGTAAAATTCTCCAAAAATTACATGGTGACGTCAATCTTTACATTTATATTTGTTGTCAACCCATGACAGAATTCATCAAAATCATTCATAAAACAATCATTTTTAACATAGAGACATCAAATCACAGGGTTATTTAATGTTGAAGAACCTCAACACCACACTAAATGTCAAAGTAGTATTTTAGTTAGAACTCAATCCCTATGTGAAGGGAAACATTTGGATATGAGTTAATTTACTCTTATAACCACAACTACACTCCCTTATTAAAAAGACTCATGTTTTCTATTATAATATCAGAATAATTAAAAAATTTATGGAATGAATGATACTACTCATTTATATATTTTTCACTATCTCTCTCACATTGAAAAAATAATACATGAATGAAAGGAGGAACATACCATGGATACCTAATGACATGGGTGTAGATGAACATCCATTTTCATACTAATAAACACAAGTATATGATTTGGTATAACCATGGAAAAAATTAAATACAATTTTTCAAAAGTATGATAATATTTAACTTTTATGACTCTTGTTTCCACCTTCTATGTTATGAAATAATATCTGATATCAATATTCATGGACCTTGAGTGTTTTACATGTTATTATAGAGATATATGTCACCTTAATTATTAAATTTAATTATGATTTATTTTTAATCCCAACCCTCAAATAATATAACTACTCATTAATCATGACCATAAAATTCTATGCAACATTAGAAAAAACAATTTCCTCCACTAATGTACCTAGTGGTATTGTAGTCCATTTATTGCAGTTCCAACTCACAAAAATTTCATCGAAGATGTAAATTATACATTAATTAGGTCTTCTATGATCACTCGCACCAACCTAATCAATATGTGTAATCATGATTGGATTCATATTATATCAAAAAATATACAGCATCATATAGCTCATAGTCCCATTGATGAATCTAAACACTCATTTAGTAGAAATAATATTTTACTCTTATAGGTAACTCTGATATATATCATAGAGGTTCACAACATAGAAAATATATAATAATATGTTTTGGGAGAAAATATAATCTTAATAATTATTATAAATTGAAATTTATTTACAAATTATCTTCTATAATGTTTATCCAATTTTAATCCTTCATCAATGGGTGTATACTTAGTTATAGACTCCCCCATATCATTATTTTTCATCAACATTAAAGATTAAATTTTCTATAATATTAAAATAATATATTATTCTTATACAAAATGTTACTCAAATATATATCATTATTAACCATTATGTAAATTTTAAATTTCTTCCTCATTTTACTTTCAAGCTCTTGACATAAATTCTCATGATCACCTAAAAATTAATATTATAAAGATACGCAACAATAATAGGGTACTTGCCTCAAAATATTTTACTTACATGTTACTATCTCACTTCCATATAATGGTTTTTATGGGTTCAGTACGATGAACATGGGGATTATTTTAGATAATATAATATTTATTTTATTTAAATACCCTTAAGACTTCATTATTAATCAACAATCCTCTAGTCTTCTCAATATACAGTTGTTCATCATACCATCCATCAAAAGGGCATATTCGAACTCCATCAGATTGAATTTTTATTTTTAATATACTTCCGTTTATTGAATGATTCTTATGGACTCCAAGAATGAAACAATAAATAATATTTCTGTGAATAAAAATAATTATAATTGAGACAATTCTTGAAAAAAAATTCTATCAATGTATTTTAAAATTTTCCATGATCATTCAACTTTATCTTAGAAATATGTATTTTACTAACGTTTTTATATTGACTTGTAAGATGTTCTTATATACCATTATTTTAATTTTAATTCATATCATTATATATAACATGAATCCACTATTTTTATTCATAATATTCATCAACTGGATGTGGATCAATTTATTTGGATATGTTATTTGATATGTGTACATAGGATTATGCATGTACCTTGGTGGGGTTAATTATTATACAAAATCACTAATGATTTATATTAATTAAGATTTACCTTATATTTTATAAAAACATCTACACCTAATAGTATGAATAAATAACTCCTATAAAAAGGTATATCGAATTTATAATAAATAAAAAATGAGTCACATCACATGTTATATTTAAATGTCTTCCCCTCAATGAAGGTGACTACATCCCTGTTGTGTTTAGGTTGATATTAGATACATATTTTTTACTAGGAAATAAAGGTGATTAAATGTAATGAAAAGAATATAAAATTATTTTTATAGAATGAATCATAATTCTTGATCACTACATACTACAACATACCATTACTGGACATGATCTTTAGATTGTTATCCCACTAGTTCTTTTTTTACTAACTCTTTATATATTATCTACATCTATAAATGATATGTTTTCCTATAATATCATAACTCCTATTATTAAATGGTTTTCTCAAAATTCTATGAATAAGTATTCTTATTATTCTTCCTATAAACATAGTGTGCACATTGTCCTTGTTATGTTTTGAGTCAAAGATGTAAAAATATTCTTTTAAATCACTACATTCCATTATCACCATTAATTATTAGAACTCATTAGCTTATGATACCCAGTAATGATTCTAAAACAACTAATTTCTTGTTTAATTTTATATATTTTATTATAAATATATATTATATGTAGAAATATATAAAAATTATCATAGTACATTATTGAATAAGTTGAATATATTAATTCTACTTCAACTCACTGAATTAAAAAATGATCAACTAAAAGGCCATAAATAGACTATAATATATATTCTTCCTCCCTGATCTTAATAAATAGAAAAAAAATCCAAACCATATATAATCTCTTCTCATGAAAATACCATACAATATGGGTTTATTTTGTAATTCCATTATATTGCATGATCTTCATTTATTCAGGTAATTATAATTTTTTATTCAATCTTCTTTGTAGACATTCAAATATTGATTTCTACCCATCATGTTTTTATGAATTATAGAATCCCAATAAATATTCCAATACTAGAGAAATTATTCATATAATTCTCATATTAATGGACATATTTATTACTCAAACTTGTGGATTTAATGTATCATAGGCTACAAATTTATGAAAATCGGAGAATCTCACCACTAACATCCTTATTTAACAAATAGAATGTCTAGTGAACATGGTTCCTTAGACTATTTAAATTATCTTTCACAAACAATGTTTATAGTATTTCTACATTGAAATACTAATAGTATGTGAATACCCTAATTGAAAAGATGATATTGTTTTTAATCATTATCTATTTGTGCAACCAAAACATCCATTTTTGGTCGAAAGGGCTGAAGCCCAACATGAGGACAATCAGATTATTTATCACAAATATAGATCTTCAAAGAAATCAATTCCCCTAAAAATAATAATAGTTTAGGTGATGTATTTATTTTAAGAAGATAAGAGAAAAAAATAATTTGAGTGGAGAAAATTCATCATATTCATTAATTTGTCCTTTATAGGGGCCATTAAACTAGTACCTATGAATTTTATTACATGTAAATCATAATATATAAATGCCAAAAGTTCTCAATGATTATGTATTCTTCATAAAAATATTAATTATAATTAGAAAAAGATTAATTTATTGTCTTATTGTACATGAGATTATGTTTTGTCTTCATGATAAATATCACTCCCGCACATGAAATAAATGTGGACCTCACTATTCTTTAAATCCTTGAATTAATTCATACTTACATAGAATTATAAAACTATTTTTATACTTATTAGAGGCTCATACTTTTTTGTATCGATATAAAATTCTATATAAATGAATGTTTTATGCATGAACATATTGTCATGTTATTTTCTAGATCCATATATATCGCATGATCATCAAAAATAGATGATGTTAGGGGTTAGAAATACATAACAATGTTGATGTTTGGGTTTGCATGAGGATTATGATAAGAAACTACTGAATTTGGTATCTTCGATTAGTTAAATTATATGGAAAGTGATATATCCATATGTTTTTTGACATGTTACAAGAACTCACATTTATCTCTAGAATTTCAAAATATTTCGATATCATATTCTGATTTATAATACTCTCTCCATAACCATCCACTCATGTTGGAACTGGGTATGGCACTAATAACACCTTAAAAAACATACATGGGGCACTCTATACCTTCCTTACCCATGGAGCACTATAGTTCACACAATATGGTAGATTTTCAGTCCCAATATAACTCATTCACCCCCTTTGGGGGATATTCAATATCTAACTTCTATATGATTTTATTGGGCGCGCTCTCCCTCATAGATAAGATTTTTCCCACTGTGAGGCTAATCGGTAGGTTCTTCTATCAGGTATGGTTGGCCTGATAAATCTACATTAATTACCTTCTAATTTCATTGAAGAATAATCCTTCTCTTATTATTAATTTTACATGCAACCGATTGTTATTGACTATCATTATAAAAATGACTTCATTAAATGTGTTAAATAATTTGAATTATCATAATGTAATTTTCCCAATATTTGTAAATAAATAATAGATATTTATTAATAATAATTATATTTTTCCACATTTTCTTTAAATTATCCATTCAAGATCTTCATGTTGTTGCATCAGTGAACTTGTGTAATTATCTGATTCCCAATTCAATTATTAAATTAATTTCTCATTCCTCACTAATACTATATAAATAATAAAAAAACACATATAATACAATCTACAAAAATACAATACATACATGGTAATAATAATACCCCATTTAATATTATGTCAATACTAATTATGAATATCAAAATCAGTGCATGGATGTATTCTCTCATTCTCAGCCTTATTGGTAACCAAATAATATGGGTAATTGACGGTATTGTCATATCTTCTTATACTATTGATTGTTTTGACGACTCTATTATGCATTTTAAAATAGATGAATAGTATTATGTTAATCTATGAGTAAAGTTACTTTTGTTTTTCCACTCTATGTCTACGTGGGAAAACCCTATATAGAAAATAAGATAGATTCATACATGTTTTTCTATAATATTTATAAACTACCATTAATGTATTTTAATTTTCAAAATAACATAATTCTAAAATGTGGACTATAACACCTGTATAATATATGAAATATTTATCATTTAATTAATTCAATAACATTGATATCTCGTAATGCATGTCACATGATGTTTAAGTGAAACGTTATACTCAATCAAAATACTATTACTTACACATTAATATTATAACATAAAAATAAATTTTGAGGCATGAATATGATTTAATATATTATGAAATTTGTATCAATAAAATATTTATAAAATAAATTGAAATTATTTTAATTAATTTAGAATTAAATAATAACAATTTCAATAAAAACGAAATGTTTTTTAAAAAAAATATATTTCTCAAAATGGAAGATTAAAAAAATATTTTCTTACAAAATTAGAAATCAAATTTTACAGCCATTAGAAAATGAATTTAAAAAAATAATTCTTTAAATAATCATATTGAAATTAACATAGTTTGATTCATTGGTCAATTTTTAAATTTTTCATTCTTTAACGAATAATTGAATATAACTAATTTTAAAAAAATTATTTATTTTAAAATAATTAAGTGTATTTTTTGTTATAATTTAATATGAAATTAAAATAAGCATTATATATTTCTAATAATTAAATTTAGTTACACTTAAATCATATTTATACTTGATATTAGTGTAAGTATATTCTGTGGATTTAAAACACATATTTTATACAAAATGTTTTAATGTATAAAATTTTTATCCATTTTAAAAGATTAAAAATACTTGTAACAAAAAAAGTTTTTATTGAAATGTATAGATTTTATATCTATAATTATCAATTTTATTTTATCAATTAAAAAATATTTGTCATATAGTTAATATGAGTTCATCATTTCCATAAAAACCACATTTTATGAGAAACCATTTTTTCTACATGTCGTTGGGTTTAGTTAAAAAATTTATTATACCATATTAGTGATTCTAATTGGAAAAAAGGTATCCATCTTTTAGGATAATAATTATTTATATTTCTGTATTAATTTCTATTTAATTTTTAATAATAATTTTTTCTGATAATACTAAATATTATTAACAATGGATAATTTAAAAACAAGATTACCATGGGATTAAACTAAAAATACAGGGGGTACTAATGTCCCAAAACATGTCTATTAACCATTTATGGAGGAATTTGAACCTTTTATCATTTTATTTAGAAAATTATCTTTTTTTTAATTCATTAATGAGATAAATGTGGTTGGAAATCATTTTTTCTGAAATTCCAAATTTGTCATCTCCAACACTTAAAAAAGGCCACCACATTCATCTAATTTCCAAAAATCCATAACTAATTGGTTCAAAAAGTACCAACCAAAATTAATTTCTATCATACAAACAAAATAAAAAAATCAATGTTTTTGTCAAAAATCTTACATGTAATGGTCTTTAGTGAAACCTAATGAAGTTTTCTGAAGAAGAGGTAATGTCCTTAACCAAGTATTTTATTTTATTTATACATCAATAAACATATAATTTTATTAAACAATAATTATATTACAACATAAGTTTCTTAATATAATAAGAATTTTTATCTTATGTTAATGTCCTAGAAAAAATTCTACATCACTCAAATGAGAAGTAGAAAACTTCTGATCATTTGTATGACAGAATAACGCATCATGAATCAATGTATTTCATTTTCCATCACCGCTTATCACGAGGAGATATAATTTCATTTATAATGATTATAAATGATATATGTGATATAATTTTACTTTTATAATTATAGTTTTATATATAACTTCTTACATTACAAATCTGTAGGGAATACAACAACTTAACTCATGTGTACAATGAATTATTGTATCATGAATATATGTATTTCATCTTCACTTACACATTGTATAGATGAAAATAAGGATTAATATGATGTTTATATATTATATTCATGAAATATTAATAATTATTTAAAATATAAATTTCATATAATTTCTTACAATGCCATCCATTGAAAAATGAAAACACCATTTGTGTATACATTGGACCACTACCTCATGAAGCAATGTGATTCAATTTGCACTAAAATTTTACACGGAAAGTAATAAAAGATAAATTTAATGAATTAATGTGATAAATATTAAATTATATTGATTAGGGAAAATTAATATAAATCCCCCATCTATACCCTTTCACCCAATATGGAAATTATAATTTCACTCCTATATACGTATGACCTAGTATTTCCACAATCCGACATGATTCATTCCACATGATAAAAATTAATTAAATATTATAAAGAATTATATAATTATATTTATTTATTTATGAAATTAGTATAATTGTAGAGATGAGGGAACTATATACTTTGTTTGAGATAAAAAACATTCATGATAAAACATACAAAAAAAGAAGGTAGTTAACAATCGAAACAATTGTGAAAATGATTGATTGATAATGAATGAGTGGAAATATGTCATCAAGGGGATCATATTTGATATTATAAAAATTAATATGATTATGTAATAAGATAATAATAATTTTAAAACCACTATAAATGGGGTTATGGAGTTCTAAAATACATGGAAGCATGGGGAAATGCGATTATTATCTAAATTTTCATTCAATGGGATATATATGTTATTAGATTATTATATTATGAATAAGTTTTGTGTGAAATGTGATTTTATTGTATTATGATGGTAATCAAAATTTTATTTCGATAGAATTTAATTTTTCAAATAATCAATTTATTTATTTTATCTCACTACAATAATAAAATAATAGAAATGGATTGGTCTTAAAACACCCTTCTTTGATGAACATGTTATTTTATGCTCATAATCACATTTAAATGTTTTTTATACTATAAATATACATAATATATTTTGGATCCTTACTAAATCAGGAAATTTTTAGTTATAATTGTTCTAATTCATTTATAAGAAGATGTGATTATAAAGTTACAAAAGTATGTGGATTTATTATTAAATCACATTTAAATAAGAAATACTTATACAAAAATTTCAATTGATTGATGTTGTTTTATAATTATTTAATAAAACCAATTTATGTTGTTAATCTATGGTTAATCATTATCTTCTAATTTAGTAATTACATTCCCATATATGGTTTTTATATAATTATAGGGAAAATGTTATTAAGAAAGGAGCTATCATTTAACTTTCTGGTCGAAAAAATGGTTTCTTCCAAAACAATGTTTTCAAAAAAAGAGTTTTCAAAAAAAATTTACAAGTATTAAATAAATATTTTAGGTCCACAAGGACGAATACCCTAAGTTGGGGGGTGAATCAGGGTATGAATAATTTAAAAATAAATCCCGTTCTGATCATGTTTCACTATTAATAAAAACACTCTTCTCTCCCTTTCTTGTTGCATAGTATAAACAGAAAGTAAAGCAAGCACAGGATAGAACAATTTTTACTTGAGCCACCACTAAGGGATAAATCCATTGAGCATAGACCAATTGGTTTTCGGTCGTAACAAATTCCACAAAACTTCACTAGCTATGGATTACAATGTTTGGGCACATTCACTCTATCCCAGGCTCACTACCTTTACAAGGTTTAGAGTCAGCTCACTGCTTTCCCAAGGGTCACTCCCTATTTTTCTCTCTCTCTAGCGCACTGCTAGTGGAGAGGATCACCTTCTTTCTCTTCCTTTGCTTACTGCCCAGGAAAATATACACTCATATTTTATAGACCTGTAGGTCTATTCTTTTGCATAAAGGAATGCATCTTCCACTATATGTATACACTCTATTGAAGTCCAACTTTCATGCAGCCCAGAATAACCATCGTGAATCATCCCTTATATGGCGCATAGGTATAACCCTACGTGTGAGTCTCAATGCGCAAGTCACAACGGGCGTGCAAGTCCACCTCAGAAAGTTGCGTGAAACAAGCTTTTTCAACTCTAAACTTGCACGACACACTTTCCTTTACACCCAAACTAATATTGTTGTTCAAAAAACAACAATTTCCCTTCATCAAGTCTGGCGCAGAAGTCCCACTTGCGTGACACACCACCACATGTACGACCACCACACTTGTGCAACAGGAGCTCTAATTCTTCAAAGTGTTGAACTCTGTTGAGAAATGAGGAGGGATGGTCTAGTATTTATAAGCAATTTGACAACCATGTGCGATGGCGTGCAAGTCAACCCTCAACGCGCAAGTTTCGGAGTGCAGGTCTCTTCCCTTGCAAATCACTTGCGCAAAGCACTTCCAAACTTGGGCGAACCTCTTTCCTTTTCCATATTTTAAAGTTTGGATCTTGAAAAATAATAGGCACGCTTGTTTCCAATGCTCCAAGGCACCGGGGCGCAAGTCCTTTCTCTTGGAGCGCAATTCACCTACCCGAACAACTCAATACTGTTGTGACCCTTATCCCTTTTCTATATTTTGATTATCTGGTCATAAAAAACATATGGCACGAAATTTTTCAATCCATTAAGTACACGGCGCGCAAGTCCCTTTTCCAAAAAAACCACTTTTCTTCATTTGTCGATTTTCAGGCCCAAAAATTTGGCAAACACTGGAAAACGGTGCCACCTTGTTTATGTTATTTTTGTACCACCTACAGATCATCCATTCCATTGTCTAACTTCATGAATAAAACATTCATCGTAAACCACAGCCCTTGAACATGGAATGACACCATGACATCCCCTTTGAAAACAAAATAGTATGTCTTGGATATCTTTGTCAACAATCACAGCACAGTTTTCCACTTTGTCAACAAACACAATCACCTAGAAAATGCTTCAACAATACCATGAGGAATTATTGCCCAACAATCTTGCCCATTGGGTTTACAGAAAACACTTCCATAAAAAGATACATCGTTAACTATTCATCCACCATTCTCCCAAATTTGATTCTGATAGCGATCAAGGATTTACTCAACATGTACTCTAAACCCACATAAGCAATGCTATACCTGAGAAACAAGAGTAAATGAAAAGTTCATCAATGAATCACTTCATATTTTACACCCATTTTTTACACCAAACTGATACCAATTTTCACGAAACTGATACCATTTTTTGGAAATATTCTTCCAACACCACTCATTTTCTTTTATCACGATCCTTAGCTGTCGTGATATCTATTCATTGATCGACCACTTCTATCATCGTCAGATTTAATACACCTACCTTTCTCATTGCTCCCCTTATCTTGTCGCTGCAACTTTCATCTTCTCCCTATATAATTCATGATTCGTCAAATAACCACACTGTCTCCCCCTTGAATAATCACTATTTCCACCCCCTTTGTCAATGAAACCAAAGATCACTTTTTTGTAGTCTGTAACAGAGTAGAGAACACATTTCATCACATTAGGGAAAAACACATCAGACCTCGGGGAGAGGGGGTGGTTCCACATCCACACTCTTTTAAGTGCGAGGAGTCGAGTGTGCTTCTAGAGCCATTCGATGTCTTTCAAAAGATTCCTTGGGTAAGGCCTTTGTTAGAATGTCTGCAACCTGTAGTTTTGTAGGCACATACTCCAACTTCATGATTCCCTGCTCAACCTTCTCCTTGATAAAATGATACATTATATTAATGTTCTTTGTCCTTGAGTGATGGATAGGATTTTTGCTAAGATTTATGGCACTTGAGTTATCACATTGGATTTAGATTGGAGACTTCACTTCAACTCCCATATCATCAAGCTACTACTTCATCCACAATAACTATGTGCAAGCTTGAGTGGCTGCAATATACTCAGCTTCTGTGGTTTTCAATGAAAAGAAATCTTGCTTCCTGCTTACCTGGGAAATACACAATCCACCAAGATAGAATGCACCACATGACGTTGATTTTCTATCATCCGCTGAACTGGACCAGTCTTCATCAGTATATCCCAATAACTCTATTTGAGATTTGTTAGTATATGTCAAGCTGAAATCCACTGTAACCTGGATATAGCGAAGTATTCATTAAACTGAATGAATGTGGCTTTCATTGGGATTACTCTAATATCTCAGTGCTTGGAATGTGGTGAAAACAATATTAGGCCTTGTGGTGGTAAAGTACCACAAAATCCCAATAATTTGCCTATATTTGGTAATATTAACTGCCATTCCATCCTCATATTTTGATAATTTCATCTGGGTAGCAACCAGAGTCTTCATCTCCATGAAATTATCCATTCTAAACCTTCTCAAAACCTCCTTGTCATATTTGGACTGAGAAATGAATGTTCCATTACTTCCTCGTGTCACCTTTATGCGCAAGGAAAATGTTCTTTCTCTAATCATTGACATTTCACAATAATTTTTCATGAATTCTGAGAACTATCTACACTGAGCTTCATCTAATCCTCCAAATATTATGTCATTGACATAAACCAACACCATCATTCTTTGATTACTATCATTGCTAAAATAGAGATTGTAATCAACTCCCCCACACTGGAAACTGGGATTCTTAAAGTACTGATCAAGCCTTGAGTACCATGCCCTTGGTGCTTATTTCAGCCCATACAATGCCTTTTTCAACATGTAAACTTTGTTCTCATCCTCATGAATGAGAAAAACATCTGGATGGTCAATATAAATCATCTCATCCAGAACACCATTCAAGAATGCAGATTTGATATCCATCTAGAATACTTCAAAATTTCTTTGCACTGCTATGGAAAAAAATAGTCTGATTGTATCTAGCCTTGCAACCGGTGAAAATGTCTCATCAACATTTATTCCCTCAATCTGGGAGCATCCCTTGCACACTAGCCATGATTTTTTTCCAAATTAAAATGCAATGTTCAATCATCTTATTATGATAGACCCATTTAGTCCCAATGACATTCTTGTTTGATGGCCTCGAAACAATCTCCTACATCTGGTTCTTCTAAATTTTATCAAGCTCTTCATTCATAGCCTAAACCCAGTTTTCATCTTCAACTGCATCGGAAAAACATTTTGGATCCACCTAAGATAAAAATGATGTTTCCTGTAATTATTTCATTCTTCGTGTTTTAACGGGAGCTGTCTGATCACCAATGATATTTTTCCTATCAATTTTAGATTGACTCTTTGATTCCTTGCTGACACAGACTTGACACTTTATTGATCATCATCAATATCTTTTTATGAATCAGGCTCTGTCAATTCTACTCTACCTTTGTTGCTTAACTCATCATTAGATTCATCCTGAAACTGTTCACTGGGTCATTGAGCATTGTTTTCATTTTCAACTATAGTGATATCATTCCTCTCAACATTTTTTCCCAGCCTTCTATTGAAGCATTTATATGCTTTTCTTTTCCCTGAGTAGATAATGAATATCCCCTCATCTCATAGTGACTCAAACTTCCTGTGATTTTCATTGTTGATTATTAAATACTTACTTCCAAAATTTGAAAATATTTCAATGTTGGCTTCTTTTCGTACCACATTTCATACGTAGTCTTCTATTCCTTCAGACACAACAGAGAACTGTTTGAATTATCGACCGATGTCAAAACTACTTCCAAAATTTCTCTAGTAGGTCCTTTTCAATAAGCATTGTTCTGGCCATGTTGTTGATGATCCGATTTCTCCTCTTAACCGCTCCATTCTGTTGGGGAGTTCTCACTGATGAAACATGATGCCTTATTCCGTGTTTTAATGAAATAGTATTCAACTGAAATGATTGTAAATTCTGTTCCGTTATCAGTACGAAACTTCTTAATTTTCTGCCCAAGAATCCATTATGATTCCCTCCTATAATTATTTATGCAATTGAACACCACCATCTTATGGGTAACAACAAATACCCAGGACGTTCTGATATAATCATTGATGAAAAGAACATTGCACCTTTTCCAATTTATATCTCATGGTGAGATAGGTCCACATACATCCGCATGCACCAATTCGAGCACTCTAGTTGATTTCTATTCCTTTGCATGTAAGTCTTTCTGATGATCTTGCCTTGTTGGCAAGCATCACACATATGAGTGCGATCACACGATAGTTTGGGAAGGTCCCTAGCAGCCTCACACTTTACAATATCTTCCATGGATGGTTGTCATAGATGACCAAGTTGCTTATTCCACAACTAGATTTCTTCCTCTCTGGATAAAAGGCATGTATCTTGTTCCCTACCTACAAGGTAAAGATTTCCCTTTTTTCCTGTAGAACTAATGCTCCATATTTTCCTTTCACAACACACATCTTCTTGGTAAATCAGATATAATGGCCAGAGACACATAGTTGATTAACACTGAGCAAGTTGTGACTAATACCCTCTACTGCCAAGACATCAGCACCTCTCATTTCATTGCCCCCAAACACGGCTTTTCCTAAGCCAAAAATATTCATACCTTCATCGTTTCCAAATTTGGCAACTCCTTCTTTGTCATATTTTATACATGCAACAAGATCCCTATTGCCCGTCATATGGGATGTGAAAACACTATCAAGGATCTACACACCAGATCGATCTGATTCTTTAAGGGCATTCACTGCCACCAAGGCCTTCTAATTTTTCATTATCTTGGTCTATATATTTTCTTTCACACATGGCATGGATTTAGGCTTCTACTCTTTCTCAGAGTATGATGGACCATCTGAATATTTCAATGCTTCAAATCTATTCTGCATTTTTAACTCACACTTCGATTTATTGATCAGCTTCTTGTGAACGTTTTGATTCTGCTTTGGCACAATTCTCCGAATGGTCGAAGTAAAGTACCCAGCCAGGTGCCCAAATCCTCTGCACCAAAAATAGTGTCCTTCGAAATATTATCTGGAAAGTCATTCTCTATTTGGCTTCCACATCTGTTCTTGTTCCATTCAGCATCTCTTGGATATGGAACACACATACTCTGAATGTACCATCTTTCCACAACTATAAAAACAGATATAAGGTGAATTCCATCGTGTTAATTCAGCACTATGAGTTTCCCCTTGGAATCTCTAAATATTCTGATTCTTCTTTGTTCCCAAATCAACCTGCAATCATAGGATGTGTGCTTGTGGTTGGACATTAATTGCCACAGATTTTTTCTTATGATCAAGCCCTAAATCAGCCATAATGTTTGAGCTATATTGCTACTTCTTTCATGTTAAACTACTAGGATCCTCTTTCATCTTTTCAGTATTCAGAATTACCTTCCTTCCCATGAATGTATTGGGAATCAAGGGTACTTCTTGGTCTTTAAATTTCCTCTATATACCGAAAACTTTTTCTTCATTCTCTTCCATACGTTTGACATGATCTATCACTTTTTTATTCAACCCATCGATCTCCCTGCTCTGTTCTTCAATCTTGAGCTTACACAAACTGACTGATTCTGAGTTCTCTGGTGTTGATTACATGAGTATATCAATTTACTCCAATAACTCAGACTTCTGTTATTCCTCCTGCTGTATATAGAGTTTGGAATCATGAACAACTTTATTGGATTTCTTTGTTTTGGCTCTCAAAACATCTATCTCCTCAAAAGCTACTTCCAACTCACCTTCTATATCAACTCTTCCTTCAACATATTCTTATTCTGCCTCAGTATCTTCCTTTTCCCGAGAACAACTGATGATCGCCACCATACCATTTTCTCCTTGAACATTTTAGTTCTCTATTTCCTCAACCTCTTAAACCTCAGACTCATCTAAACTATCTATTCCTTGTGAAATAATATTCTTCTTCTTGAAGAAATTTCTCTTGAACTGCTTCATCCCTTTCACATATACTAAAGATTTATTCTTGGGAATTTTAACATCAACATCATCATTTTCTACTTGAAATGTTTTGGGAATATTGCTGCGAGATGTCCAACCTTTCCACATCTAAAGCATGCAAGTGTTAGTTTTCCTTTGAACATTCCTTTTCCTCTTTAAATATTTGAGGAGAGGAATAACATTACATCATCTGTCTCTTCTTCCTCTTGATAGTATTCAATGGTGAGCTTTTTCAAGTCCTTGAATTCCACCTCTATGGATTTCCCATTTTCCACAGCATCCTTATCTTCATTTCTCATTTTATATGCAACAAGAGTGCTGTGTAGGTTATCTAATGTTAGCTCTTTTGGATCATTATCATCTAGAACTGAAACATTTGGATTGAACTGAGGTGGAAGCTTCTTCAAGATGTGCTTCACTATTTTTATGTCTTCAATAACTTCTCCATGACCTCGCATGTATTACACTACAACATTTACCCTGTCGAAGAATGAATCAAAAGAATCATTCGGGTTTATTCTCAAATCTTCATACTTGTTCCACAACACTTGTAGCTTTTCCTCTCTGAACTTTGTATCCCCTTCATATATATTCAATAAATTTTCCCACATAGCATGTGATGTTCTGCAAGACATCACCTTTGTATATATAGGATTGGATAGAGCACCCCCTACGGCATTGACTGCTTTGGCATCAGCATCCAACTCTCTACACTCAACTTCGAATAATGCACCGCATTTGATATCTACTGTTATACCTTGCATAACTGTTGTGAATACATCTATTCCCAAAGATCGGAAGTAGTGATTCATCCGATTCTTCCATAGCTGAAATTTTTCCCGTCGATGATCGGAATTCTTTTATGATTAGTGTGATCCATAGAGAGAAGAACTAATATCATCCTTTCCCTCTCATACCAATTGTTAGGTCCAAAAGGTTGAATACCCTAAGAGGGGGGTGAATCAGGGTATGAATAATTTAAAATTAATGCTCATTCTGATCATGTTTCGCTGTTAAGAAAAAAACTCTTCCCTCCCTTTCCTATTGCACAATATAAATATAAAGTAAAGAAAGCATAGGACACATAAATTTTTACTTGGTTCACCGCTAAGGGCTACGTCCAAGGAGCATATGCTGACTGGTTGTCAGTCATTCCAAATTCAAATAAACTTCACTAGCTGTGGATTACAAGGTTTGGGAACAGTCACATTATCCCAGGCTCACTTCCTTTACATGGTTTAGGGTCTTCTCACTACTTTCCCAAGGGTCACTCCCAGTTTCTCTCTCTATGTCTCAATGTCGGTGGAGAGGATCAACTTTTTCCTCTTCCTTCACTCACTTCTATAGAAAATATCCAATCATAGTTTATATAAATGTAGGTATCTTTATTTTCATGAAGGAATGCATATTTTTCTATATGTAGAAGCTCTGTTGATGTTCATATTTCACGCAGACCGGAATAACCATCGTGAATCAACCCTTACTTGGTGCGTAGGTATAACCTGGTGTGCAAGTCGTAGCGCGCAAGTCACAACCGGCGCGCAAGTTCACTTCAGACACTTTCACGACACAAGATTCTTCAACTCCAAACTTGCACGACGTCTTCCCATTACGCCCAAACCAATATTTGCGTGCAACAAACAACAATCTCCCTTCTTCAAATCTAGCACGCAAGTCCCACTTGCGCGACACACCACCACTTGCGCGACCACCACACCAGTACGAAGAGAGCTCTGATTCTTCAATGTTTTGATCTTCATTGAGAAATGAGGAGGGGTGGTCCAGTATTTATAGGAAATTTGACCACCCTGCATGATGGCGCGCAAGTCAACCCTAGGCGCGCATGTCTCGGTGCGCAGGTCTCTTCCCCTACATGTCACTTGAACATCCCACTTCCAAACATGGGATAACCTCTTTCATTTTCCATATTTTGAAGTTCTGATCTTGAAAAACAACATGCACACAAGTTTCCAATCCTCCAAGGCACCGGTGTGCAAGTCCTTTCTCTTGGCGTGCACGTCACCTATGCAACCAACTCAATACTTGCACGACCCTTATCCCTTTTCCATATGTTGATGAGCTGATCCTGAAAAACATATGGCGCACAAGTTTTCAACCAATCAAGTACACAATGTGCAAGTTCCTTTTCCAAAAAGCCACTTTTCTTCATTTGTCGATTTTCAGGCCCCAAAATTTGGAAAACAATGGAAAACAGCGCCACCTTGTATCTGTTCTTTCTGTACTGCCTCCAAATCATCCATTCCTTTATCTAAGTTCTTGAATCAAACATTTAACGTTAACCACATCTTTTGAACATGTAATTCCATAATGAAATCCCCTTTATCAACGAATTTGGATGTCATGGTTTTCTTTGTCAAAAATCACAGCACAGTTGTCCACTTTTTCAACAAACACAATCACCTAAAAAATTCTTCAATAATACATTGAGGGATATATTCCAAACAAAATATAAATATTTTTACTAAAAAAATTTCTTATTTTTATATAATGGGTTAAAATAAATCTTCATGTTATTTTATTATTAATTTCTTTGAAACATATACTAGAAAACGTGAGAGGAATCTATGTTTAAATGTCTATATAATTAATAATATTTTCTATTATAAAGAAAATTATTTTCATTGAAATTTATTTTATATGATTGTAATTAAAATTTAAAAGAAAAATTATTTCAAAACAAATTATGGTTATTTTAAAAAAGTGATTTCAAAATGGAAATATTATTTTCTCATGATTTTATTTAATATTTTAAATATATTTCTTTTCATAAAAGAAAAAAAAATTGTATTGTATTTATCATAAAAGTTTTATATATTTAAATAAATATCTCACATATAAACCTATATTGTGGTCTCTACACATTATAGGGAAATACATTCCATATGTTTAGCTATCAAATGCCTTCATTAATAAATTTCCTTTAATTTTGATATGAATCATGATTCTATAACCCATTTTATTTTCATGGGAAATTATTAAGTTTTTCTACTGTGATTGATATCCTTATCTCGAAAACATATTGTATATGAAATTATCGTGATGGGAATGTTTTGAATTATATATACTTTCAATGTATTGGGTAATGCATTAGTCATATTAGATTACATATATGAGATTAGAGAGAGAATCCAATCCATTATAGGACTTTGTACACCATCAGATGATATCTTGTTAGTTATACTTGACTTATTCTTGAGTCATGTAATATGTTTCTTCCACATTTCCAACAATTCCATCATATTATGAAACTCTGTTATTTAGTTTTTGTTTCCATTTGGTCACTCTTGTTCCTTTTATTTAATAGTATCAAGTCATATCATCGAAACATTTGTTATCATTTCATGTCATGTTTATTCTACTTATATGTGTTTTAGCTCAACCTGTTCTTATGTGAATTCCCTAAGTGATCCTATTAATATTGGGGAGCTCAAATATATTTTGGTAACTCGCTATTATGAATAAATTAATAATTCCTTATCATGGTTTCATTTTTGAATTATGAAACTGTTATTGTAAAAAATTATTTAATGAACCATATTGAGTAATAATGGTTATTTAATTCTAAAAAACATGTAATAATTTATGTAAAATTATTGGGTAACCACATTTTTAATAATAGGAGTGATTTATTCGACAATGTAAACTAGTATTATAAAGTATAGTGGTAACCCCTGAGGTAGGTATTACGATATTTTATGGATAAGTATCAGGAAAATTCAATGTTAAGGAAATTATCCTATAATTTTTATTAATGGCTAGAGAGAGTAGTTTCTGAGAATTTAAATCCAGTTTTGGACACTACATGTGGTATTTTTTCTATCACATATATACTTATGGGTAATAACTATGAGAATGGTACATCAGGTATAACTAGGTCATTACATTTTTACATGAAAACAAGCCTAACTGTACTCACGGTTTGACACCTGCTTTATATTTATTTCAGAAATTAACATACTCTTTATGAACCATCATGAAGGAGTTGAATATATAACAATGAAGGATAACCTATGTCAACCCCCAAATTTTAATTAGTGGATTTTCTAATGTTGATCACATGTTTAAAAGAATAAATATAAAATTTGTGGTTTTATTTCACATAAGTCTGAGGTGATTATGATAATTCTTGGGGATATGTATTGTAATATAACCCCAATGATTAATTAAGGGTTTTTTTTAAAATAATGATATTTATAGTATAATAACAATATATTTTTTTGGACATAACTTAGTTCCATTTTTAATCATTATGGTTTACCCAATCTATGATGTTATGTAAAAAATATTCAATAATTTTTTTTGGGGGGGGGGGGTGTATAGAAAACCATAGATATTATAATTTTATATGATGATTAATGCTATTGGAAGGTTATAGAAATTATATTGACACGGTTTCATAATATTTAAAATCCACATGTTGGGAGAAAAACTAATCTTATAAAGTAAGGCTGTAGGGATTGAACCCATAACTGACGGGTGATAACTCAGTATACGAAACCAATAGTATGTGTATTGTTCTATTTTTTATAACATTTCATTTGGGAAATAAATTTATGGATGACTATTAAGTATATTTATGGAAACAAATTATAAAATTATTCATGTTTTAATTATTCTATCTAGATTTTGATATGTGTAATGAAATTTACTGAAATTCACTATTAGAATGAGATATATATATACCTTTAGGATTGAATAATTAAATATTTTGGTAGAATTCAATTATTTTTTTAAGATGGTATTTGGAAGTAATGAGAAAATATTTAAGGTTGATACAATCTTTTTGGTTAAGGTAATTAAGGTTATTTGGGTAAAAGGTCATTTTTTATGGACTGATCAATGTTATACCAAATGTTTTATTATTGAATTGTTGATATTAATATATTCATATTCATTTTTGGTATTATATTAACATATTTTAACCATGTTCATATAATTAAATATTGGAATATATATTTTCACTCTTTTATAGATCTTATTATTTGGTAAAAGTTACTAATTGTGCTTATTGTATAAAAAATGCATATTGGATATTCATTACAATTGAGTAAGAGGTTATATTAAAATTGATCAATGAAAAATGAAATTATGGATGTTTATTTATGAAATAAAAATATCATGTATATATATTATATGGTGTTATATATATGGAAATAAATTAAATCCCCCAACATTAGGAAAATGATCTTTAAATAAATATGTAATAACATTACCTTCATATCAGATAAATAAATAGTCTTATAAGTCATTAAGGTTTTTTGGTTTTGAGGATGATAAATATATATTGATCATTTAATTTCTTGTGACAAATTATCACAAGAACACTCCAAAATTTATTACAACTTTCAAATTTTTTTATTTATTCATATCACACTAACATTATCTATTTTGTTATTATATATGTGTCTTATTCAATATTATAATCATATTTAACATTATCTAAATTAAATGTATGTTTTATTAACCAATTTTTATATTGGTTTTCTAAAAAATATATTTTTAATTTATAAACCCTATATTACATATTAGAAGTTCAATTTTAGAGGGAAAAATTGTTTAATAGTGTTAGAATGTAACACCAGCATAATTTAAAATAAATTTATCTAAAACAAATTCAACCATGTTGATAGATTTCAATGAATATAACTTTGTGTTTATATGATACAAGATAATGAATTGAAATTTAATTATTTCAACATGGACATTATAATATTTCAATTAAGATGAAGTGTGTGTATATTACTAACTAATTTATAAAACATATATTGTTTAAATGATTATAACATAAATAAAATATATATATATTGATTAGAAATACAATAATAATTTTTTTGAATAAGATGTAATTTCTTGAAACAAACAATTAGTTTTCTAAAAGTCAATTTATTATGGCCTTGCACACAATATATTAAATAATATTTAAATATTTTTAAAACTTTTTATTAAATAAATTATTGCTTTTTGAATAATCAATCTATAATAACATGGGTTGATATTTTGGTATTTGTTGTGAAATTTTAAATTTTTAGTGAATAGTTAAAAAATAATATTTCTTATAAAATTTGAATATTTTAAAATAAATTATGTCAATTTATTATATTATATTTATTTAAATTTTAAATTATGTACTATTTTTTATATTTTTTCTAATTTATTACATTTCAATAATTAATATAATATAATATTTTCCTTTTATTTTTTGGAAGTAATTTTTTTCTAATAACTATTTTAAACTATTTAAGGCTTATCCATTTTAAATAGTTATAATAACCAATAGTTAAGAATTATTTATTTTTTATTTATATATTATAATGTTATAAATATAAATTTAAATTCATATATTTTTTATTACTTATCATATAGTTAATATTAGAATATGTATTCTTTAAAAATGAATTTCCTAGAAAACCATTTTTACGACACTTTTTTTTAATTGAATTTAATATTAATAATTAAAAATCTATAAGTTGATATAGAAAAAATGGATTCAATTTTTTGAATGTGATTAAATTAGTTTATCTAAAATATTTATCTAATTTTTTTACTATAATTTAGTATGAAAACGGTAATGATTATTTTATGTAGTTAAGTTAAAATCGTGTTTATTAACAGGTTAATCTATATGATACATGTTAAAAATTACCCAAAACATGACTATTTTATTTTTTTGTTCATATTTATACATTTCATATTTTATGGATATAAAATTTTCAATTATTGAGTCTTTTAGAATGAAAAAAACATGGGTGTATTTTGTTCTTTTAAAAATTTCAAATATGCGTCCTCACCCCCACTTATAATAGGACTCTCAATCTCCTCTTATTTAAAAAAATAAAAAGGAAATTTTTATAGAAAATACAATCCAAATTCAAATAATTTAATTCCTACACTCATAAAATAACACTTTTATTAATCTAATATCAAAACGATATATGATTTTGGAGCAAAACTAAAGTTGTTGTTTTAAGAAGAGGGAATGTCCTTAACCGAGCATTTTCTATTTTGTATTCCTCAATAACACAAAATATTATTAAAATATAATTATATAATAACCTATGTATATAAAATATTTATATATTCATTTATTTTATAATAATTACCTTCAACCACCCCCTCCCTTAAATGGGAAATAAAACCACTGATCATGTGTACAATGGACTACCTCATCACAAATAGACGTAATTAATTTTCCATTACCACTTATCAAGATATGATATAATGTTTTATATAATGATTATATAATATTGTCATGATTTAATTATAGTTATTTAATTATAATGGCCCATACAAATTATAATTTCCCATTCTACAAGGAATGCGAAAATGTCACACGTGTTCATGGTGGACTACCACCTTCTGAAATGATGTGATTCAATTTTCACATATTATTTCCATGGAAGGTAATAATTATTAATATGATTTTGATATATGGAATTAATTATAAAATTATTTAATCTTTAAAATAAATATATCATATAATTTATTAAATTATAATCCATTTAATAAATGATAATTTTCTTCGTGTGTATAATGGAATATTGCCTCACTAAACGATGTGACTTTTTTTTCACTAACCCAATAATTAAAATTTAGAAAGGATAAATTAAATTAATTTATGTGATATATATGAAAATTTCTTTATTATATAAAATTTATATACAATCCAATTTCTTACCATTTAACTGGTTATGGGAATGATAATGTCAGTCATATGTATGTATGGCCTACCGTCTCCACAAAGCGATGTTAATAATTCTACATGATCAAAATTTAATAATGATTTAAAATATGTATATAATGAAATTAAAATATTTTTAACATTAATATAATTATGGATATGTTGCAATAGTATCATGTATTTATGATTAGGAATTCGTATGAAAAAATATGCATTGGAAAACATGAAAATTTATACTCGATAAAATGGTGATAATGAAACATCATTAATGAACATGTGATAATTTTTTATAAAAGGGATAATATATGACAATATAAATATAAATATTATTATGGTTTAATTTAATAACTTGTTTAAAACAACTATATTGTAGGTTAAAGAGTTCTCAACTAATGGGAGGAATGATATAAGGGTTTTACAGTTCAACTTTCATTCATTGGGTAATATATATACCTTTTCAATTATATTGTTCCTAAATTATGTAGGATATTATTTTTGATTGATTTATTATTGTATTTAACATTTTTAATTCTAGGGTATGATTTTTTTACATATAATCACTTCATTTATAAAATATCACTTTAATGACATGAACTTGGTAAGTGTACCATCTCAAATCATCATTCATTGGGACACATGTTCATTATTGCACATAATAACTTTTAAATTGTGTATATAATATTAAATTAAATAATATATATTGAATCCTCACTATGTCATTATTTTTTAATTTATAAGTGATATTTTTTATTTAATTGAAGTTGTTGTTTAAATTCTACTAATGTGGTAATGGTTTATACATCAATCTCATTTATACTAGGAGGGTTTATGCTTAAATTTCAATTATTTGAATTTATTTTATCCTTTAAAAAATAAAACCATAAATTTTATTATCCTATTTATATTCATGAAATTGTGATTTAATAGTAACAGTTGCCTCTCTTTTTAACATTAAATTATAGATATTTTTTATTCAAATCAAATTCAAATCCCTCTTCGGAAGAAACCAATTTTTCTTAGATTTATATTTTTTATAATTAAATTATATAAATTTTTATTTATAGTCCCTTATGATTTTAAAATATAATTTAACCTATTTTTGAAATAAAAAATTGTGTTAATAGTAATATTCCCAATGTTTTCTGAACAAGATTTATTTTTATCTTTTACAAAAAAATGTAATTGAAATTTTTTTATCTTGTCTAACAGGAAAAAAAAATTCCCCCATAATTACAACTATTTTTAATAAATATTCATTATTAGAAATCCATGATTATTTTTAATTTATATAATATCAATAATAGTCAATCGAATTTTATTTTTTCAAAAGTTATTTTCAAAATGAAGTTGATATTTTCCGTAATAATGTTCTCAATGTTGTAAAGGTATTTATATATGTCAACTATAATAACAGATGACGTATTAGATTGATTCTTAATTATTTTTATATATATTTAACATATATACATAGTTTATTATTTCTTTATTTTATGTGTAATATGTGCCTTATAATCAACTCTCAAATTCCACTACTATGAATCGCCATTGATTATAAAATGTGGCAAGATTTTGTAAGAAATATTCTTTTTCAATTTAATTCATATTTTTATTCCTTATAGATGAAATAATTTTTAATAACATATTTTAATTCATATTAAATGATTTTTATAGATGGAGATGAAATAATATAGTTATCCAATTCTTTGGATAATGTTTCAGTCTCAAGAGATATCATGTATGGGATTGGATAACGAACATAATGCCTTATGAGTCTCTATCAACCAAGGGATGTTTTCTAATAATATAGCATTAAAATATATATATTTATCATTTTTTATGTTCCAAACTCAATTTAAATGGTTACATAATCTTAGGATACTATAATCTATACATTATGTTTCCAATATTTTACTCATGTTCATTTTTTATTATATCATGTTTAAAACCTAACTGATAATCTATGTTTCAATATCATGTATATTTACTTTCTATTAATTTTACCTCATTTAATTATTCATGCATTCCTATGTTTATTCCATGAATATTTTTAGTCCAAATAGAATTATGGATCTAATTATGTAGAATAAATTAACGATTCCACATTTTTGTATTTTTGTGCTTCGAACATTGTCTTCAAAAGAAAGTAGGAATTTATTATTTTGGGGTCTATAATAATTTATATTTTGTTTAAAATCATTTAATATATTTTAAAAAAATATTTTAATTGTTATAGGGGATCAATTAAATAAGAATTATCAAGAAAAATATAATCATTCACACTTAAAAAAACTCATCATAAATTTTGAGTGCAATAAATATAAATCGCATTTGTGTCCATGATTGCCTAACCAAAAGTCCCCCATTATATGTAAATATAAAATAATCAAGAGAATGTGATTTATGTGTTATTATAATAAATCAACCCAATTTGTTGAAATCAGAATAGATATTCTCGATTCATGGAAGTTATGTTTAATGACATATTATTCTCAATTTTTTTCTATATTAATTGATACAACCATCTTATATTGTTTTAAGTGATAGTCTGTAGACTCCATATGGAAAATATTATCATACTCTCAAACTTTTGAAGCATAAAAATTTCCATAATATTACTAAATGTTATATAAATACATATAAAATAGTGGTGAAAAAAAGGTTGTTTAATGATTTTCAATTTGATCAATAAGGGTGAAAAATATTTATCAAATCACTATATCTATTCAATTCATCCATAGATTATTGAAAAATCACCATGATTTATCTTTCATTGACATTACAACTTTTATTATTTTTTTATACCTTGGAGTTCTTCAGATTTATTATTTTCATGTTTGATGGAATATTTTTGTTTTGACTAGAATGAATCATAATTCCATAACTCCATTCCTACTAAAACATCCTTTCAAATTCTAAATACTCTGGATAAATAAAAAAGAATTATATTGTTAAATTCTTAGTATTATTATTATGTTTATAACTCGTCCCCAGAATATCATTTTTCATAAAATATGACAATAGTAATTTATATATTTTCATCCTTAGTTGTTTTTCTCCTGGATACCATTCATGTTTTTTTGAAGAATATTCCCAAACATTCTGTACATTACACACAGATCTCTATAATTTATAGAGTTATTATTTCATGAAAACCACTAATGATATATGAGTTTTTTATTATCAATTCCATACACAAAATAAATCCCTTTATTTCATTTAGAGATTGATTCCTTTTTCTATTTCAACTTGTTTCCCCTAACAGTTGTGTTTATGTAATAATTATAATGTTCCATAGTAATATTCATTACCAAACCCAAGACGATGCGCGAGAAAAAATAGACCCTATACTACCACAATATGATATGGGGTGTAGAAAAGCACTTAAGGTTAACTTACCAAGGGAGGCCTTTTCCTACTTACTTTTCTATACACAAAAAATCATTTTTATGATAAAGTATAGGTAAAAAATGGAATATGTAAAACCCTTATATAATGTAATACCAGCATGCATGAAATTATAAACGATATATAATTATAATAGTGTAAACTGAAAAAAAGTAAAAAAAATACACACCCAATGGAACTATATCCCAAATGGATAGAAAAACTAAATGATAAAACATATAACAGAGATCAACTCCTATATTCCAAGATACAAAAACTTTATGTGGACTAAGAACCATGTTTTCCTAAGTTATTTTGTAGTTATGGTTGACCTATATACCATTTTCTTAAGACATTATACATGCCAGAAAATCCCATGTAACACTGAGTATAAATATACCCAGTAGGATGACCTGAAATCTAAAGGGGGCAGTAATAAATTCTATTGAATAGGAAAATGATAGATAGAATATGATAAAATGAAATATTACAATTCAAAACAACTAAGAGTGAAATTAAGATCATCCATGGATAAAGGGATAAATACATTTAGTAGATGAACTACCCATCAAGTCTTAAACTCTTATAATAGGAGAGTAGAGTCATCTGACAATGATAAGCTAAAAACAAAAACCACAAGGAATACCACTCGTGAGGTTGCTTCTCCTAGAAGAAGGGTATCCAAATACATGTTTTGTATCATGAATAAAAAATAGGAATATGATTTTTCAAAGAATTCCCTAACATATTAAGGGGATATTCATCTAACAGCTCAGCTTAAGAATGGGGGTAGCCAAAAGTTCCAAATTTTCCTTATTGGTGACCACCATACCACACTTATACCCAAAAGTCATAGTACAAGGAAATACACCCCTCATCATTGTGCATCATAGTTGAGGGGTAATAATCATTAGGAAGATACCCCATGACCTGGTTTAATAGGAGTTATCTACTATAATGGTTGAGGATCCATGCCAAGTCTTGATAGTGGTTCTAATATAAGTCATTGATGACCTAAGACCTGCCTCATTGGTGGGTTCCACTTTGAATGTCAATGACCCATTCCCATTCAGGATGGAGGGTTCCACTATAATAGTCATGAACGACCCATTACCAGCCCAACTGGATGCATAAACATGATATTCTATAGAGGATTCATTCTAGTCCCTGCTGGAGAGTTCTACTGTAGTAGTCATTTAGGACACATGAGAATCCCAACTAGTGGGATCCACTCTAATATCGGTAATGATCATAAATGATCACTATATGATCAATTCCATCATCGAGGTCTTGTTAGGAATTTACTATCCTAGATCATTCCAAATCATTTATTGAAATAAAAAATTGATCGAACCATCACATTCTACATCGAAAAACAATTTGGGTAGTCTACTCCTGGTCCCATATACGAGATCAAAAAAATGAGATATGGATGTAAGATGATTCAAAAAATTCAGACTAGTGTTACACGACATTTGATTGGACCCACACATTGTATAGACACACTTCACAGTCTATTCAAGTCCCTATAATGCATATGACATCATCCCATTTAGTATCACATGTCATTTTTCTGGACTACATGACGTGTCCTAACTAACTGGTATTAGGGTCGTGTGATTATCTACATGTATGACTACTGGTGTACACATGTGTGTACCCAACCCTGTGTACATCCACATGGGTTACCTTCTATGTGCCTCATCACATGGGATTTATAATGGGAATGAGGTACACATAGTGGGATAGGTTCTATACACTATTACATCCTTATGTTTTCTTAAACCCTAGCTACAACCATATAAGGGGAAACATGCCATGTGTACATCATCTAACAATGTGTCTAATCGATATTTTCATAGAATATTAAAATATTATATTTTTCTTATAATCAATTGAAATCATTGTATATATTTTATTCAATTGGTCTAACTCATAGATCAATCAGTGATTCGGGGATCACGGCCTTCGGTCATTGGAAATATGCCACAATGACCGTCATGGGTTTATCATATCATTCTCCACACTGCCACACCTCTATTCACTATTTTCATGAAAATTAATCAATTTTTAGGTAATCCAAAACCCCACAATTTTTTTTTATTCTTACATCATCATACTATTTATTATCCATTAATACTCTATGAATATGATTGTTCGATTGGGATTGGTATTACATGACAATGTCGAACTCGGACTACGGGTATCCAACTAGTTATGAATCCAAATTAGGGAGGGAGAAAATCATCAAAAAATGATGTGTAAATTTCATTGTTATATTTTTATATAACAATTACAAATAATAAGGATAATATTTAAAAATGAAATGAAGAATAATTCAATTTCTATACATGGGCACATCAAATGGCTGCAATGAGGAACAAATCAAAGAAAGAAGAATGATATACCTAGAATATTTAATAATAATGGAATAAACAAATATATAGCATGTCATACCTCTATAAAATATTTATCTCTAATAAATAATATGTTCTCTAATGATTTTAGTGGATCAATTGCATTCATCGTGTCTTGATCCGCTCTAATCTTGAGTTCTATGGTCATTAATCATTTTTTACTAATAGAAGGGGGGAGATATATCTCGCTAGTGATTGAAGAATCATGTGGTTAACCCAATAGAGGTTTACATAGTGATATATATATATATCTATAATCTCATTTACTTAATAATTTAATTAATTAATTAATTTAATAACAAATTAATCCACTTAAATGTACCTCGAACCGAGTGAGGGTTCTGAACACACTATAAAGACTCAGTTTTTTATGAAACTTGGATAAAAATTATGATATGGACCAATCTATGTTCTCAGATTTCTAATCTGATCATCATTTTATGGGTTATATAATTTTCCTTAGAAATATGTGACTGTGAAATATAAAATATATTTCTTATTTATATTAAATTAATTTTAATCACACCGGGACAGAAAATCACACACCATCTCAGTTCCTAGATCAAGAGATATATATATATATATATATATAGATAATTCATACATGGAAAAACAAGAGCTCTAAAAAATTTTGTAATTAAATACTTTTTATATGAAAACTAAAAATATGAAAAACATGAGATATTGATCCCTCAACTCACTCTTCCTCTATCCAGAACTCTTCGGTGCATTTTTGTGCTACCGCAACACCTGAACGAAAGGGATAACCTATCTACTCAGGGTATCCACCTGCTGGTCCTCAATATCCACCAACTGATCTAATAAAGTTTCAACATCTTTTATGAACTGATCAACATAGTAGATTATGTGTTTGGGGTCATTAAAATATATCCTCTGTTAAGACACATAGAAGATGAATTGTACCCACTCATGTTATGGGTATAGGGTGATGACGTTGGAAAACTCACCAACCCTCGTCTTAGACTGTAATGGCCCAATGGACATCTGGTAAATTTTTCATCCCAAAAATAACCACTGCAATTCTCACCGTGGGTAGAGTCCCAAGAAAAAATGGTCTCCCTATTGGAACACCAATTGGATATGATGACAATCGTAAAAGGATTTATATCTATTCTTGGTTGTCCTGATCGGATGTAAAATGACATGGACATTATTTGTCATCACCTGTAACATCTATAGGCCAAAAATAGATCTCTCGCTATTTTTTTTTAAAAAATCGTTCACAATAAGGGTATCTTATACATGGCCATAAAATATACCATGTTGACAGTAGAGTGGTGTCTATTTTTGTACGAAAACTCATCCAAGGGTAGGTGATCCTCCCAGATCTATACGAAGACTGACATGAATCCCACTATCATATCCTATAAAACCAAGATTGAATGATCAGTCTACCTATCAGTCTTGGAGTGAGAGGATGTACCCATCCCCAATTACGTTTAGAATTCCTCTTATTTCCCTCTATACAATCATGATATAAACCACACATAATGATCAGAGATAATCATATAGGGAACCCTATGAAGAAGACCGGTCTAACTTATGTATAAATCCCCAAATATTCCATCAAAATATAATCCGGGATTTCATGTAAGTGCACTGACTTTGTTAAAATGGTCAGATAATTCTTCACTTCAATGGGAACTACTAGGAACTCATAGTGTCTATAGATACATTTGAATTCCAAATTTGAAATATTATCCTTACATAAGGTCAACTATAGGTAGTTGAACCTAAGATCAATCATTGAGAACCATATAAAACCACACAAATGGAAAGAGTGGTCATCAATACTTCTATGTTGTTCTTTTTCTTTCTAGTGAACATGTTATGATAACAAAAATCCATAGAAAGACATAATCTCATGTAAGAAATTTTCCTAAAAAATAATGTAGTTTCCCAGGGGGGACACATTGGGGCTTATATAATCTTTTTTTCAACATTACATCAACTACAAACAAAACTCCAATATATAATAAGAATCCAAAGATTGTGAATCATAGTATATCAATGTTTTCCTCATATGAATGTCAATGAAAAAATACATCTCTTAGTATGTAGGATGTCCCATAACATCTTTTTGTAATACATCTATAAAATCCCACCTGAACAAAGGAACCCATGTGCCTAATGGGACTGGTGCACCGACAATTACACTCACCAACAAATGGGTGATGAGTTGTGGCCTTCTTATAAAATAATCATATTGCCATTACCTGAGATATCTCTTGCCATAAAAGGATAAAATTGTCCCATTATTGCATAAGTATGTGAATTTTTGGTGGTGACAATCATTATAGGTCTGGACCATGGAAATCCATTACATGCCCGAGATTTTATCATAGAGTTCAATAATGGTGACCAAATGGTCCAACATCAACTTAACTATACCAAGTAATATCTCACACATTAGGAAGGTAAAAGATACAAAATAAGAATTCCTTGTAGTAACCTCCGGATGAAGATGTTGTGCAAGTACCTTCATTGGGAGCTCCATCTATCACACAAGCAACATAGAGATAATGTAATGATAGTAACTTTTTTCCCATTAACATAGATGCCAGGGTAGATAACAGACATATCATACCACTTATAATATCATGTTTTGTGGGCTTATATTCCTCCAACCACTATAACTGTCTACAGCTCGAACCACCATCTCCCCAATCATGATGTGGGCTACCTGATTGTGGTTGTGGGATGCTCTCATAGATACGTCCACCTCCCATAGATCCTCCTTCTCATCTTATAGACCCAGCTCCCAAGGGAGAACCATTTCCATGTCTAAGATATCCCTAATCAATGTTTTTCCTTTGTCATGGAATTCCATCAGCCTTTTATTTGTGGTGATCATCACATATTTTCAAGAAGTCACACACCATGAGACCTCATCCTTCACAAGTAAAACAACAGCAATCATCCTTATACATTATATTTTTATGATAATTTGGGTATTTTTTTATTCTAGCATTATTATCTATTCATAGTTGATAATTATCCTAATTATGTACCCCCATCTTTCAATTCATCATTATTTTCTTGTTTTGAGTTCGTAAATTCTATAATGAATAGACTACTAGACAAATTAAATTATTCCATAGTGGTATTCATTTTATTGAAAATATCATATGATGTAATGTAAAAATATGATCTTAATATAAATTTTTAGTTAATGTGGGAAACTATGTAAACTTATTCTCAACAATAAAATTTCAAGATACCATATTACCCAATATATATTAATTTCATAAATACAGGGTTCTAATTTTTATACAAAACTCTACAAGATTAGGTGGTTATGATGCATTTTCATGTATTTTAATTCCCTGTTTTAAAAAACCTAATTCATAATAACTACCTACAATCTGTTTCCTATTTTTATATCTATGTTTTTGGATGCACATCACTATAATAATTTTATATTTTTAATTTATTTTTAATATTTAATATTTTGTTTTATTGTTTTTTCCACATGAATTGTTGAATCAAAATAATCATTCACGTTATATATTGAAAATTTTAATAAATAAGTTTATATATATATTTAATAATAATAAAAAATATTCAATTAAATCATCTTATGTTTAAAGTATAAATAATTAATGGGATTTAATTATTCATTCTCAAATAACAGTTTACAGTGTTAATCAATTAATTGAACCTCTAAAAATTTATTTTTATGATAAAATTTGATATTAATTATTTTTAATTAATATATTAATAGTGGCTATATTATAAATTGGTATAAAATATTATATAGTACACTTAATGTATAGAAATATAAAATTTTATATAAATTTGTTTTCATTTAAAATTATAAATTTTATTTAAAAATAAATTTACAAATCTCTAAATTTTCATTTTATAAAATTTACTACTATTTTTAATTGTGAATATTAAAATTATCATAAGATGAATTTATGGTATTTTCCTAAAATATTTTATTTTTTAATGAATTTTTGAAAATATTGTAATTACTAAAAATATTAGTGTTTATAGATATAGATTAACGGTATATATCTAGATGTAAAACAATAAAATATAGATTTAAGAATCATATATATTGTTTTTCTTTAAAACAATACATTTATAAATATTATTATGAATTTAGAAAAAACATTTTTAACCACTTATTTAATAATTTCTAATAAAAATGTATTAATAGTTTTAAAGTAAATTTTTTTTATAAAATTCAGTTTTAGATAGATTTTATATCAACAAAAGTTTTATTGGTTTTATAATTATTTAATTTATTTCATGAAAATCTATTAAATTTATAATTTTAGAAAACAAAATAATCTTAAGTGTAAAAATATATTTTTGTCGAAAAATGGGTTTAACACATTAAATATGAAAAAATTAAAATTAATAATCTTAAAAATATAAAATTTAACCTTTTAAATTTATTTAATAATTTAAATTATAAGATCTATGTATATAATAAGGTCCACTATTTGGAATTTAAAGTAAAATTCCTATGTAAAATTTAGTTACCACGATAAAATCTAGATTGAGTGACTGAAATTATATTATTAAAAATCTTAATAAAATTTAAAAACATGTCTCCAAATGAATGTTTTAGGTATTTTCCAAATTATATCATCCCCACAAAATTATTATAAATTTTGGGATACTTATTTACATGTGAAATATGTTATGACTTTATATTATGTTGAAATATTTACCAAAACTCCATTCTCACAATATATATAAGGGGCCTCTCAACACCCTTTCAATATCAATCAATGATTTAGAATTCCTCATAAATATATTCCAATTTTCTCTCACATATAATACTATTCACATTCCTACATTTTTGGTATCATGAAATTCTCATAATACATCATCTTTACATGAATTCTATAAAAAACACAATGATTTCAGCATGATTATAGATTATTCCTAATATCATTATCTTTCATTCTAACATTTATTAGTATATTTTTGGTAAAAAATTATAATAAATTAAATGTTTTTAGAGTGACTTTTTTATTTTAATTGAATAACTATTAACCACATTTCACTATTTGTATTATAAAAAATGAACCCATCATTAATGCATTGTGTGTACTACTTCCTCAACAATGAAATGATTTCTGTTTTACACTGATGTGTGCCCTTGATTATTATATAACTAAAGATGTTGAATTAATCTATGATTACAAAATTTAATATTATAAATTATATTCCCTTTAAAACCTAATATGTGTGCCATCTAATGTTTCATGTAACATCGACCAAAAATGAATTTCAAAATTTAATATAACCATAAAAATGTTTCTCTTATTAGTTTTGATTTTATAATACTTATTTATAATTGGAAAATATATTATATATAGATTATATTAATAGTATGAAATATATATTAACACCAAATTTTATTAGAAATTTATAGGAAATAAGAATTAGAATATTAAATATATTAAAAAGTTATTTTCATATGAAAATAATTTTCATTATATTTTTATATGGTTATATAAAAGATAAATTATCAAATTCTAGAAATTTTAATAAAAATTATTACCTATTTATAATTTAAATATTATTTTAATTTCAATTTTGGGTTATTTCTTAATTAATTGATATTTAGGAGAGTAGTGAAAATATTAACTCTGGAAATACGATGAAATTCATTAAATTATCATAACAAAATAATCAATTAGATGGTTTTGGAAAATAAATTATATTACGATATTTTTAAATGTAAATTAAATCATTTGAATGAAATATGTTGAATTTTTCAACCCATATTGTTATCATTTTGGAAACATAAGTTATATTCTAATATAAATATTTTTTCTCGTCACCTATGATAGAAATTAGAATTCATCAATTGTTGAAATCAAATAAAAAAAATTATTTCATATTTTTTAAAAATATAAAAGAAATATTTAATATTTTTATTTTATTTTTGGGAATAATGGTATGATTATGAATAATAATGTTAATGGTAAACATAATGGAAAAAATATTATTTTTAGTGAGTTTTTTTAATTATATAATATTCTACATATCTAAATAAAAAAAGTTAATATCCTCTCCAAGGTGACTTATATATATATATATATTTTAATTTTTGATATAAATTACTAAAAAAAGACTAATTAATAATAAACAAGGGAAAAACATCATGCTTAAGATAATATTTATCTACAAATCAGCTTTTCTATACATAAAATGTTTTAATATAAAAGTTATTTTTTTAATAATTAGAAATTTAATTAATGTTAGTAGATATTATATTTAGGTTCACCACTACAATATTTGGTAATTGGTATTATTTTATATGTTTATCACAATATATTTTATTTCATTAAAATATACATACCCTATTAAATATTGGTAAAATAAAAAAACAAAATAGAACATATTTAATTAATATGGTTCATCTGTGAAAAAAAATTGTAATCGTACATCCATATGACTGGGGATCGAATCCTTGAACGATCCCTAAATAGATTTATGCTAAAGGAATTGATGCATGAATGTCACATGTAGGAAGTGATGAAGGCATGAAGAGGGTATGCAGTGATGTACAAGTGACATGGGTATTCATTTACACATGCATGCCACTGGAAGGAAGTGGTGCACACATGACGAGGCATACATGAAATTTGACATGGCCTTTAGGATCAAAAATTAGTCCGTTGGTCCTAGAAATGTTGTTGATACACACTCTTCCATTAGGCCATACATATAAAATAATCAATGCAAGATGGGTGGGTTATCCAATTACGGGGGAGCTATGACCAGCCTTTCCATCCTGTGTGTATGGTGTGTTTGGGTTTGACGTATTTTTTTCCCTATGATCATAATATATATATATATATATATATGAGTAAATAACCAAAAAAATGTTTATAAAATCTGTTGGAATAATTGAATATGCCTCTCATGACCCAATATCAACCATGAAAATTTTATTTCAAACATTATAAATCATTTTTTATTTAATAGGGTTATACAATTACTTAAAAATAATGGGTGTTAACAATATTTTTTTTATTAACCTATTAAAGAGGGAAAATCTAGTCTTTAATACCACACCCATTCCTCTTAATGTCATGAAAAAAGTCATTAATATTGTATTACCTAGAAATAAATTTCCGTTTTCATAATCCTATGGATTAAATTAGTTCTCAAAGCCCCTAATTTCTTATAATACTACCATGAGAAAGATCAATGTCCCATTGTGAGTGTTAAATAATCCTTATATTTTTATTCATTTTTATTTACTTCCAAACCTATAATAACCATACAAACATAATGATTTCAATATAATTTTTATAATAATTTTTAATTGTATTAATTGAATAAATAATATTTTTTAATTCACATATACTTGTAAAAAAATAGAAGATTGATCATACATTGTAACTGATACCACTTCCACAAAGAGACATCTCCAATTTTTCAACACCACATCTATTTTTTTTGTTTTAAGGAATTAATATTAAAATGAAAGTTAGAAATATGATATAATTATGAATAATAAGGGAAATATTATAATTCACCTTCATATCATTTATATTTTTTGAAAATGAAAATGTATATAATGTGTTCTATATGCTACTGCTTCTAGGTTGTATTATCATTCATTTCCATCTTGATTTTCCTTAATTAATAAACAACATCAAAATGATTCACCAACATAAAAAATAAAAAATATAAAATTAATATTACGTTATAATGACATCATACACTTTATTTACAATAATCACCCATCAAGATATGAAATATGAATGTTTTGGGTTTTTAACCACAAACATAAATAATTATATAATACCCTATCAGGTTTTAATTCCAGAAGATAAATGAAAACTATATAATATGTGAATATTGAAATAGTGATTTTTATTTCTTTATAAATTTAATATTTTCTATTTAAACATATATATTATCATTTATCTTATGTAATAATGATATTATACACTTATCTTACCATACTCACCCATCAAGATATAAAATATTAATATTTGGGGTTCTTTTATCCACCAATATAAAGACTGATATAATACCCTAATAAGAATGATTATGTAAACATAAATAAAAACTATTTTATAATATAATAAGAAATAATAATATTTATTTCTCTTTTAATTAAATATTTATTATTTAAATTATTATTATATTATACCTTCAATCCCTTAAACTATCAAAATAACTTGGAAAAGATTCAATTTTCAAGAATACATAAGAAAAAAATACAGTATATAACTAGTGTATGATAATAAATGGGATATAATAAATTATATATTTTTAATATTGTTTATAATAATATATCAAAAAAACATAATTTCATTGTTTTGGATGTTATGTGCATGGATCAAAAAAATGATGAACAAGGTTGGGGTTTTCACAAACCAAATATTCATCCATTAGGTTAAAATATTATTTTTTAAATCCCTCATATTATAAGAATAATTTAGAAAATATAACTAAAAAAATTTATTTTAATACCACATTAATTATTTTTATTTACTAATTATTACTTATATCATATTAATAAAATGATTCATTTTCAGCAACTTATGATATTATTAAGGATTTTTTGGTCTCATTTCTACCTTTTTAAGACATGTTAATTTTTATGTGTGGTTTTTAATTATATATTTATTCATATTATTTACATTCCATTAGAGTACTATTTTAAATACATGATCAAATTGATAGGATATAAATAATATTTAGTTCTCTTCATCATTTTTCTATTGATTCAAGTGTAACCCTTTCCTTAAGTGTTTCTTGTCATAAATGTAATTTCTTAAAACATATATATTATTATAGACCATATGTTCTTTGATGTAATGATTCATATTCTAATTTAATATTTTTTACCATTATCCTCTCATTTTTATGATATTTAATGGTTTATTTTGAATATTTTTATTGAAGGGATTTAAATTATAATTATTCCAATTTATTATGTATTGATTGTTTCTATTTTCTATTCTATGTCCATGTGTGTTATTAGGCCCCATATTTTATTTTATTTGTCTTATTCACATACCTATTGAATTCATGTATAATCAAAAACATTTATTTGAAAATATTTTAATTTATGGTATCCATCTCATGTAATTTTGATTTTTATATTACACTTACAATACAAGAAATTTCATACCATTTTCTCAATAAAATATGATTAATATTCCACCAAAGGTATCCATTTTTTGGTTGATATGTATTCCAAGGATAAAATTATAAATTTACATATACTATTTTCAAATATGGGATTAAACATAAAGAACTTGATCCATGCCTCCATCTTTATAAATCATTATCTATTATAGGAATGTTTTTCACCCTATTCCTTTCATATAAGAAATCCAGATTTTCATTATATTATCTGATGAGAATTCATCGAGTTACCATATTCATATTTAATGGGGATATAATTTACATAACTTTATATCCATTCATCTATAATGTGTCGACTTTATAGATACCTTCATCGACATAAATACAATTTATTTATTTGGGGGATATTGAAAATAACTATACTTGTTATTCCAATATGATATTTTATTCAGTTTTAATGAATTCTAGTTGTATATTGTTAAATTTATTCATTTCTTTATATGATAAATTAATTGGACATAATTAATGGTGATTGTGCCCCAAAATATCCACTCGATCCATTGATATATATCAATAGTAAAATATTTTTGGGTAATATAGTAAATCCCTTCCCGGAACCATATATTTCTAAAACATGAGGCCTTGATAGTAAGATAATGATGAATAAGATCATGATGTATTTTCTATAAGAACATAATATTATATCCAATATTTTATTTTTCATTATTATATTGATAGTTTTTATATATGTGAGATTTTTATTTTCATTATAATCCATGGATATATTTTTAGTTATTGTCATTATTTTTTGGAGTAAGTTCTGGTTATTTATTCATAACATTTTATTTATGTTAATTTTAATAAGATTTGTTATCTATGATTTCATGAATTTATATTTTTTCCATTAAAACAATTTTTTCTCACCTTTATTGTGATTTAATTTTCCCATGTAATGAATAAATTTATTACAAAAGATACATGATATATAATATCGTTAGTGGATAATATTTTGGGGGTGTTGATAACTATTTATGAATAAGTAGTGTCATATATAATGGAAAAATGTCTATATTATGAGAATCATATAGTCATTGTTAGTTATACATTTTTACAATATATATCAAACTATAAAAATAAGATTTACTTTGAATTTTTGTGACTCAATATTTTTTTATGATGATGTACATATTTTCTTTTAAATTTGTGTCATTCATGTTTTTTTCATTATATCTATATAAAGAAGTTATTTAAGAACATCAAACAAGAGATTGTGGGGCATTGCACTACAATGGTATCAACTGAGGGTTTGTATATATATTTTATGAAAACCCTACTTTTATTACAAACATAAACATGATTTATTACATAAACTATTCACTTGATACAACAAGGAAGTTCAAGAGGTGTAGTGTCATTTGGGCTTAGGATCATTACATAACAACTTAAAACATGAAATACAACTTCTTTATTGAAATCATCCTTTACATGACCAGTAAATTTTCTCATACAAAGCAATGTATGAGATAACATGAGGACTTGCATAAGAAAAGGGTGATCTATAAAGCCCCGTAAGGGAATAAACATGGAATACAAGAGGAGTAAAATACATGTTAGATAATAGGCATATCAATAGAGCACAATAGAAACATGGACACAAAGGCATGATAAAGTATGATAATTATAACATGGAAATGTGGAAACAACACTTAACATGGAATTAGCATGAGCCAAGGCCCATTTCACATGAAGCATGAGTAAATCCTCATTGCACATGAAGCACGAGTAAAACCTCATTGCACTTGAATTAGAATGATTCAACACTCATTGCACGTGATGTATCATGATACTATACTTTACCCAATGCATTGGAGTTCTATAAGGGAGAACCCTTCTTAAACATTTCATTTCATGCATAAGTGTTCCACATAGATCATAAAACATGGATTCATTAAACCAAATCATTTATTCCACGATAAGGAATGTGGAATTCATACATGAAACTTTATAATCAATATGTAAATGTGAATAAAGCTGAATACCCTTGATGGAGAAATCGGAATGGTATTCACTACACAAAGGCATTGACTTAAAAAATCTGTGCAATTTCAACAGCGTAACGGCGTGACATAAGAATTCATAAAAATGGTTAATGAGTGAGAAAGTGGTTTGTCATCATATTTTAATTAAATTTACACTAAGGGGGTCATATAGAATCATGTACAAACAATGGTAATGGAATTTATATTCATGATACAAAAGTATTTCTTGAATGTAAATCAAGATAGAGAAGTTCCTTTCAGAATTTTGGCATAGAAACAAGTGTACATGGGAGGCATTTAATGAGAGAAAAAGGGGTCTCCCATTATTCAAACAATAATAGGGCATTATGGGGGAGGATAGAAACCATACCCCAGAATTTATAATTTAAATTAATATGGCATAACAATATTATGAAAATTGGACAAAAAAGTGAAAAGATGGAAAAACCTTACATGGAAGTGTGCTTCCAATGGCTTGAGAGAGGCTTGATAGAGGATTCTTGGGACACTGATGCACTTTTAGAGGATTCTAGGGAGAGTAGGTCAGAGGTTGGATGAACTCCAAAGTCTTTGAGTGAGGAGGAAGTGGGAGCTTGGGTGGGTATATATACGAAATGTGAGTGAATTATTTATTATTTAGGTTTGGGAACCCTTACATTAATCTCATCCAAACCACAAATCAGCTCATTGTTTTCTCCCATAGTTTTTGGAAAAGGGAATTGGAAAAAAATATTTTATATGTCCAAAGTCTGAACTTCTTAAAATAATGGGTTCTCTTATGTAGAGGTGAGTCACACTCCCATAGAAAATAATATAAAAATAAAAGATGTTTAATAAGTTTTGAGGGGTCCATTAATGCTTTGAAAACTGAGTCAAACAAACCCAAAATAACTTTATTTTAATGATAAAACATATATTGGCCGAACATAATGCATATAGTATTTTATTACATCACTATTGTGTCATTATGATGTCATAAAACACACTATATATTTAAACCATATTTAATTTTTACCCATAAATTTTACTATCTCAGAAAATTAAGAAAAATTCACCATTGGATAATTTTGACATCCTGATTCCAATAACATAATTTATATTATTTAAATTATTTTTCTAAATATTTTAATTTTTACTTTTTAAATAAAAGCTGACATTTATCAAAAATTCAATGGTTTTGAAAGAAATGTCTTTCAAACCTTAAAAAAATTATAATTGCATTCATAGAATTATATGATAATTTATATATAATAAAATTAATTTAATAATAATAATAAAAATTGATTAAAATATTATTTAATTCAAAAATCCATTTATTTAATAAAATATATTTCTTAATTAAATAATAACAAAAAACAATACTTGTACTTTAAAAACTGTTTATAATATATCAATAATGACTAGAAAGTATATTCATTTTTATATACAAAAATAATGTACATGAACATAGTACTACCGATTTGTTACATAACCCCTTAAAACAGCCGCAAAAGACCAATGAGTAAGGTTTGCGATGGTGACAGACTCATAGGGTGGCTCAGATAACATCGCTCGAGTGGTAATCTCTATCAACTTCCACTTTTCCCGTGGACGGTCCCATTTGAGCATGAAATGATGAATCTCAGCTTGGGCTTGGTCAAGAGGAAATTCCAAAGATGCCACCTTTTTTCTGAGCTCCGACAAATGGGCTTAATATGGAGCAATTCTGCTGGATGAGACCATCACTTCATTTGTCTGAGTAAATTGGATTTGTTAAAGCCAAATATTTATACTAATCATGTGATCACTGTTCAACGACTATAAAAACAATGGTCACAATTCCCAACACAAATCCAAAGAAGTTGTCATTTTATATAAACATTTTACATAAAGAGATATTTAATTTGATCAAGAGGGATTTCCATTAATGTAACTTTGGGTCGTTACAATATTACCCCCTTAAGAAATTTTGCATCAAAATTTCCTTTTCCCACACTAAAACAGATGTCGGTAACTCATCTTCATCATTTCCTCATATTCCCAAGTCGCTTCATCAAACTTGTGGTTTCACTACAACACCTTGAAAAGGGGAATTGTCTTATTTTGTAGAACTTTTTCTCTACGATCTATGATCTTCAATGGTTGCTCCTCATAAGAAAGATCATCCTCCAAATATACCACCTCAGAAGAGAGTACATGTGATGTGTCTGACATGTACTTCCATAATATGGATACATGAAAGACATCATGTACTTTGGCAATGGTATGTGGATGGTCTAGTCGATAGGCCACATCCCCGACACGGTCAAGATTCTCGAAGGGGCCGATGTACCTTGGACTTAAAATCTCTTTCTTTCCATATATCATGACCTTTCTCCACAGAGATATGTGTAGAAAAACCATATCCTCAACTTTAAAATAATGGTATCATCGACGATTAACTGTATAACTCTTATGTCGACTCTGGGATTCCATGACTTGTTGCTCAATGGTTTTCACCTTCTCAACCATTTCCTTGACCATTTCCCTTCCAAGTAGCTTATGTTCACCGACCTCATCCCAACACACCAGTGTTCTTCACCTTTTCCCATAAAGGGATTTATATGGCGCCATTTGGATGATCGAGTGGAAACTATTATTATAAGATAACTCAACTAGACGAAGATGTTGATCCCATCCTCCTTTAAAATCCATTGAGCACTCTCTCAACAAGTCCTCAAGTGTTTGGATAGTCAGCTCGGATTGGTCATCAATTTGAGGATGATAAGCTGCACTGATGTTCAGTTCAGTATCCAGAGCATGTTGAAGACTCTTCCAATACATAGAGGTGAATCTTGGATATCGGTAAGACACAATATATAGTGGTACACCATGCAGCCTTACCACTTACCTGATATATATCTGTTCCTATTGATCCAATGAGAAATCATCCCGAATATCAATGAAGTGTGTAGTCATTGTAAGAAGATCCACCACACTCCATATTGCATTGTTGCCTTTGGATGTCCTCGAAAGTCCAGTAATAAATTCCATGTTTATGTTCTCCCATTTCCATTCTTTATGGGAAATCGTTGCATCACCCCCTTAGAATTCTGCCTCTCTGCCTTCACTTGCTGGCACACCAGGCACATTGATGTATATACAGCGATATCCTTCTTCATATTATCCCCCCAAAATTTTTCTCAGAGATCTCGATACATCTTTGTGCTCCTTAGGTGAATACAGAAATTTGAACTATGTGCATCATTAAAAAGATCCTTTTTCACCTAAAGACTTGATGGAACACATAGTATATTCCCAAATCCCACAATTCATTCTTCATTAACATTATACTCTGAGGATTTCCATTTTTCAACAGCTTCCAGTTTTTCCAAAAATCCCAAATCATCCTTTTGAGAATCTTTTAACCTTTCCAAAAGAGATGGTTGAGCAATCATTTGTTAAAGGATTTATGATATTCCCTTCTTCATGATTCCCATGTCCATCTTCATCAAGTATAAGAATATTGGATCCTTTTCAATTCTCATCATTGATAGAATCACTGGGTCCTTTCTACTTAGGGAATCATCCACCTTCTTCACTTTCCTAGGGTGGTAATGTATTGAACAGTCATAATCCTTGCTCACCTCTATCCATCTTCTCTAGAACATATTAACATCTTTCTGTGTGAATATATATTTAACAATCTTGTGGTTAGTATATATCTCACATTTTCCCCATAGATATAATGCCGCCAGATTTTCAAGGAAAGGATCACCACCGCTAACTCCAAATCATGTGTTGGATAGTTTCTCTCATGGATTTTCAACTGTCTTGAGGCATAAGATATCACTATATCATTTTGTATCAGCACACAACCTAAGACCTTATTTGAAGCATCATTGAATATCACAAAAGTTTCCCCAATTGTGGGTAATGTGAGCATAAGTGTAATGATAAGCCTCCTTTTCAACTCCTTGAATCCACTTTCGCATTCATCACTCCATGAAAACTTTACTTCCATTCAAGTTATCTTGGTAAGAGGGTTTGAAAATCATGATAAATTTCTCACAAATCGTCGATAATATCCAGCTAACCCCAAGAAGCTAAGGATATCTGTTATCGATGTTGTCCTCGACCATCCCTCAGTTCCGTCTGTTTTGGAGGGATACACAGATATCCCATTGCTTGTGATGATATGGCCCAAGAATGTGACCTCCTTAAACCATAACTCACTATTTCTGTACTTTTCATAGAGATTATCCTTGCGCAAAGTCTCTAGTATATATCTTAAATGCTCATCATGATCCTCCAAGGTTTTGGAGTACATTATAATATCATCTATAAATACTACCACAAATTTTTCATGGTAATCTCTAAAGACTCTTTTCATCATGTTCGTGAAGATTTCAAGATCATTACTGAATCTAAAAGGCATTACAATGAATTCATAGTGCCCATATCTTGTACGGAATGCAGTCTTGGGGGACATATTTCTTATTCACCCTTAATTGATAATATCCCGACCACAAATACACCTTGGAGAAGTATTGTGATACACGCAGCTGATCGAACAAGTCATCAATTCATTAGATAGGATACTTATTTTTTTCGTTATTTTTTTGAGCTCATGATAATCGATGAAAATGCGCATTGACCCGTCCTTCTTCTTGATGAAGAGGACTAGTGCACCCCATGGTGATGCAGTTGGGCGCATAATCCCTTTATCCCGATTCTCCTATAGTTGTTTTCTTCATCTCATCCAGCTCCATGATAGCCATTCTATATGGAGTCTTGGATATTGGTAGATCCCATTGTATTTATTTAATTGATAATTCAATGTCTCTTTTAGGAGGAAGACCATGCAGTTCCTAGGGAAACACTTCAACAAATTCCCTCACAATAGACATTTCTTCATAGATGGTTTCTTCCTTTGACTCAAACGTCTAAGCCAGATATGCGTGCACATAGGGTAGTAATATCCATGCATGAGATGACAGAGCTAAAGAAGATTCATCTTCTTCCTTACACTTGTTAAGAATCAAGGGTCGATTCTCCATATGGAGTGTGATTTCCCTTTCTCGACAATTTATGTTGGCTCTATTTAAGGAAATACAATCCATTCCATGAATTGCATCAAATTCCACCAGATAGAGTATGAGGAGGTTAGCTAGAAATTTAAATCCACAGATTATAAAAGAGGAGGACTTATATTCATGGGATGCAATGATTTCCCCATTTTCCGTACTCACTGACATCATCACTTCGATCATTTGTGGTGGTGCTGGGATTGTTCTACTAAACTTTAGAGATATAAAATAATGTGTAGAAATTGAATCAAAAAGTCTGTTTGCTATTATTGAATGAATAACTAGAATTCCTGTCACCACTTTTTTATCAGGGTTTACTTCGATATAAGTGATGGAAAATCTCTTCCTTGCTGCCTTGGAGGTTGTTGGTTGCCTCTGAAAACCATTGGATTAGGGCACTGATTTGCAAAATGCCCCGATTATTTTCATTTCTAGTAATGAACAACGTGTTGAGGTTCGAACAGAGCATTCCTCTCCTTTGTTACAGCCTTGGGTCTTTCTTGCTGACAGTTAATAGTAAGGTTCCCATCTCTTCTACACCTAAAGCATTTCCTCATCCACTTGAGGCAATTTCCAGGTTCCTTCTTTCCACACTTTTGGCAAGTGGGGTTATGGATCATCATAGCACCGTTGGATTTATCCATCGGACCACCTGCATTGAAGTCCACCTTACGCTTCTTTTCCCTATGATACCCCTGTGATTCCCTGGTGTCGATTTCGACCTTGAGGGCACATCGGACAATTTCTTCATAGCTTTCAAAGACATGGATCACTAATTCTTTCCGTAGGCTAGGCATCATCCCACCAAAAAAGCGGTCAGCTTTGCATTCGGGGGTAACGGAAAAGCTGTAAGCGTATCATGCAAGCCTTGTGAAGTTTGCCTCGTACGCTCCAATAGATTCTTCATCTTTTTTCTTGAGGGAATGGAAGTCCCTCTCCCTCTTATGCAGGAGGGTGCGCGGGAATTTTTTATGGAAAAACATCTTCCAGAAATCCTTCCATTCCAATGCCTCGATCTCCTCCTCAGGCTTCGTATTTTTGATCCACATCCACCATTGATCAGATTCACCCTCCATATGATAAGATACCAGGAGAACCATCTATTTTTCAGAACATTTAAGGATGGAGAATATCTTTTCAATGGATTTGGTCAATTTTTCAGCGATCGTGGGATCAGATGAACCATTATAAGTAGGAGGTCATTGTCCCATGAAGCTCTTGATAGTGACTGGTTATTTCTTAGGGGTGGTGTACTTTCGTCTTTACCAATGTTTTTATTCAATGATTGAGTTATCTGAGAGAGAAGCGTGACAATTTTCGCGATTCTCGCTACCATTTGATTGGGCATCTCATTAGTATAGTCCTCACACTGATCTTCACATAGGTTGTTATCACGAGTCCTCCTATTACCAACCATTGGCTAGAATAAAAAGAAAGTTAGGGTATCATATAAAGGGTATTCCAAAGACAAATGTTGACGACTTAAAAATTAAATTAAAATTTTTTAACTTATGAATATATAGGCTTCAATCTAGGCTTTTCGTGATCTACCTTCTAACATATATTACTAGGGGTTATCTTCCCTTATTAAGGGTTCATACTAAACTTGTGAATTTTCAAAATCATATCCCCCGGGAGTGTCATAACCAATAGTGCAGAAAGGCCCATTTTCGTGCATCACTTCATGTTCGAGTCTAGCTTAATGTGGTGTTTTTTGGTTTTACCACTAGGATACATTTGTTCTAGAGCCTCCTCTACCTACTCGTATCCTTAAAAGGATGTATTTTCTTGATAACCCACTTACTGTATAATCACCAAAACCCAGGGACGTTTTTATTGATCTTAGTCTTGTATCTAAGGATTTACTGGGGTTTTCTAATCCTAATCCAAAAAATAACTAAACCTATCCCCATATACCAACTATGACAACCCTGCTTTTATTATAAACATAAACATGATTTATTACAGAAACTATTCACTTGATACCACATGGAAGATCGAGTGGTATAGTTTCATTAGGGATTAGTATCATTACATGACAAATTAAAACATTAAATACAACATCTCTATTGAAAACATCCTTTACATGACCACTATATTCCCTCGTACTTAGCATTGCATGGGATAACCTGAGGACATGCATAAGAAAAAGGTAACCTATAAAGTCCAGTATGGGAATAATCATGGAATACATGAGGATTAAAATACATGTTAGACAATAGGCATATCAATAGAGAACAAGAGAAACATGTACATAAAGGCATGATAAAGCATGATAATCATATCATGGAAATGTGCACCAACACTTAACTTTGAATTAGAATGACACAAGGCCCATTGCAAATAAAGCATGAGTAAATCCTCATTGCACATGAAGCACGAGTAAACCACCATTGAACATGAATTATAATGATTCAACAATCATTTAACATGACATATCATGATACTATAATTTACCGAATGCATTGGAGCGCTGTAAGGTTGCACCCTTCTTAAACATTTCATTTCATGCATTAGTGTGCCACATGGATCACAAAACATGATTCATTAAACATAATAATTTATTCCACGATAAGGAATGTGGAATTAAAAAAATTAAACTTTATAATCAATATGTAAATGTTCATAACGGTGAATAACCTTGATGGAGAAATGGGCACGGTATTCACTTTACAAAGGCATTGGCCTAGAAAATCGATGCAATTTCGGCAGTGTAACGGCATGACATAAGAATTCATAAAAATGGTTAATGAGATAGAAAGGTGTGTATCATCATATTTAAATTAAATGGACAGTTATGGGGTCATATAGATACATGTCTAAACAATTGTAATGGAATTTAGATTCATGATACAAAAGTATTTCTTGAATGTAAATAAAGAGAGAGAAGTTCCTTTCGGAATTTTGGCATAGTAATGGGTGTACATGGGAGGATTTTAATGAGGGAGAAAGGGGTCTCCCATTATTCAAAAATTAATAGGGTATTATGGGGGAGGTACGATACCATACCCCATCATTTATAATTGAAATTAAAAGGGCATAACAATATTAAGAAAATTGGACAAAAAGGTGAAAGGAAGAAAAACCCTTACATGGAAGTGTGCTTCCAAAGGCTTGAGAGAGTCATGAGAGAGGATTCTTGGGAGCTTGGGGATCCTTGGGAGGATTCTAGAGAGAGAAGGGGAGAGTTTTTAGGAACACCAAAGGCTTTGAGTGAGGAGGAAGTGGGAGCTTGGGTGGGTTTTAATAGGAAATGTGAGTGAATTCTTTATTTTTAAGGTTTGGGACCCCTTACATTAAACTAATCGAAACCAAAAATAAGCTCATGGTTTTTGCTCTTGGTTTTTGGAAAAGGGAAGAGGAAAAAAATATTTTATAAGTCCAAAGTCCGAACTTCTTATGATAATGGGGTTTCTTATGTGGAGGTGAGTCACACTCCCATGGAAAATAATTTTAAAAAGACAAGATATTTAATAAGCCTTGAGGGGTCAATTAATGCTTTGTAACGTATTTCAAACAAACCCAAAATCCCATTATTTTAATGGTAAAACATATATTGCCCTAACATAAATCTGATAGTATTTTATTACAACACTATTGGGTCATTATGATGTCCTAAAATACATTATATATTTAAACCGTATTTAATTTTTAACCAAAAATTTGATTGTCTCAGAAAATTATGAAAAAGTCACCGTTGGATAATTTCAATGTCCTGGGTCCAGAAATATCATTTATTTTATTTAAATAATTTTCTAAATATGTTAAATTTCACTTTTAAAATAAAAACCAACCATTATCGAAAATTAATGGTTTTTGACAGAAATGGCTTTCAAACCTTAATAAAAATTATAATTGCATTCATAAAATTATATGATAATTTTTATATAATAAAATTAATTTAATAATAATATTAATATTTTATTAATATATTATCTAATTTAAAAATACCTTAATTTAATAAAATATATTTCTTAATTAAATGATAATAAAACCATACTTGTACTGTAAAGACTATTTACAATGTGTCAATAATGACAAGAAAGTATATTCATTTTTATATAAAAAATTAATGTACATGAACATAGTACTAGAGACTTTTTACATAATACCTTAAAACAGCCGCATAAGACCTAAGGATAAGGTGTCCGATGGTGACAGACTCATGGGGTGGCTCAAATAACATCGCTCGAGTGGTAATCTCTCTCAACTTCCACTTTTCCCATAGACGGTCCCATTCTAGCTTGACATGATGAAGCTTAGTTTTGGCTTGGTCAAGAGCGAAGCCAAAAGACGCCACCTCTTTTATGAGCTTTGGAAAATGATTTTCTTATGGAGAAATTCTACAAGATGAGACCATCACATCCTTTGTCTGAGTAAATTGGATTTGTAAAAGCCCTATATTTATACTAATCATGTGATCACTGTTCAACGACTATTAAAACAATGGTAAAAATTCATAACATAAAACCAATGAAGTTGACATTTTATATAAATATTTTATATAAAGAGATATTAAATTAAATCAAGAGGTACTTCCATTAAGGAAATTGTGGTTCATTACATTTGTTAACTATGATGTCATTATTAAAGGATAATTTAAGAGTTATAAATTTCAACAAGGGATAATAAGTAATGGTTTATCAAAATATCCTAGGTGTAAATATTAATTTGAAATAGTTGAATAAATAATGAATATCTATGATATTATGAATAGATAAATATAGTGAAAAATATATTTATAAGACCATGACATAGATTATGTATAGGAAAACAACATTTAGTTTTTATAATATAGAAATTTTTTACATTCATATATTTTATATCCCTATCAAGATAATGGAATGTGTATCTGGTTGGGGTATAAATGATCTGATGGTAATAACCCAACAAAAGGAAGTTTAGACACTAAGATAATAAATAATATATTGCATGTTGAGTGGGGCTAAGACTACACAATTGGATACACACTCATGTGGAGTATAAAATGCGGTTAATAATATTATCTTTATGCATTATTAAAATAGATTTACTCTATTAAATAATTTTGTTGATGTATGTGGAATAACCCAAACTAAATAAAAATTTATTTATCCAAGAGATATTTTGGTTGAACTAAACGATATATAATTAATTTCACTAAGTATGATATTTAGAGGTTGAGATTATTTACCTAACAGTAATTCCCTTGTGTTTTTTATCATTAATATTATTAGATTTTGGAATTCATAATGATTGTTTCCTGATGGAATTTATTTAACAATAAATACCAATGATAATGTGGAGATTTTCGAAATGAGAAACTAAATGGTTTAAGAGTTGTAGTGAGAAATATTATGATTTTTATAAATAGTAAATAAATAATTATAATTTGAGTTTTGGATATATTTGAATCCAAAAATACACCAGTGAAGATAAAGGTGGAATCTCATAGAATTTATAGTGAAAACGATTGTGATGGAAAGATGGTTTTGTTTCTTATATATTAGGAATGTCGGAAGAAACAACTCATAGATTTGATTAATGGAATTATAATTATCTATAAGTGTAAAAAATAAAGTTATCAATATGATGATTTTATGGTAATGATAATGTATAAGGAAATTGAGGACATTTTAAAAAAATTAACTAATTTGATGATTACAAAAGAAAAATGTCACCAAGAACAACCTAGATTTTTTAAAAAAATGAAATTATTATTAAATGACTAATATTAGAGATGATAATGATTCTTTTCATTAGATTCTCCAATTTGGTATGACTTATATGTTTGTTTAATGGAAAGGACAATGACTCATTAAGGAGTTCGAAAAATACTCAGTTCAGTCAAAAGGACCCACAGAAATGGTGGATCCATTCATGGAGTCACTATAATGGTGGAACCAGTCTTGGTCGAACACCTGAACGGTGGAAATATGACTATGGAAAAATTTATTGTATCTCACCAAATGGTGTTCCTCCATTATTTCTTTTTCTACCCCATTTCTCTCCACACATATTTTCATATAAGAGTGTTTTAATACCCATTTACAATACATTAAAATCCTATAAATGATATCTAAAATCACCCAAAATCTTATCACATGTTCACTTACCAAAAAATTTATATTTTTCTTCAGTGCCACTCCCAATTTCGGTACTTCTAGTTCTGCCCATGTAACATGTTTTCCCCTGTTTAATGGAATCACTTATAATCAATGTCGTAATGTCCACCTCTCTGATGAGAATTGTTCAATAACAATTAATTCAATCATTTTCAACCATAAAACCACTTGGTTACACCACGATCATACCTTATAGATGTTCAAAATTGAAATCCCATAACTCCATGATATCACATTTTACCACATTGGAATTATTTCTTCTTTTTTGATGGTATCTTTCTTTTTCAATGGTGATTTTGGAGTCCCCCTTCCTTAGTCTAGTGGTGCACCTATAATGAAGCCTTTCATACTCACTCTATCAGTCCCTAATGTTCTTCCCTTACAAGTCTCACATCGATTTTTCTTGGAACAAGGAGAAAAATGTTGATCATTGATCATCCTTGTTGGTTTCTTCCTTTTTCTCTCTTTAATGTGTGTCATATGGGGTTGGTATGATAATTTTTCTACAAGGATGGATAAAACCAAACCATAACAATAATAATAAATGCACTTTTAAAGAATGAAGAGGTGTGTTTTATGAGGCATATGTACTCTTTTACCCTTTCTTATATGTTTTGAATTATATGGGCTTCTGTTTACTGAAAATCATGGAGGTTGGTGGTGTTTCCTTGTGCATTAATGGACCCCTATATTTTGTGATGATCGAAAGGCTATATCATGGAAATTGGTTAATCATGTAAACTCAGTTGATTAAATGGATATCCAGTGAAAAAAATAATTGTCTAATAAACTCAGTTAACCAAATGGAAAGAATAAACTCAATGAATGTAGTGTTTGAATATTGAAAATCCCTTGATCTGTCTTGGTAATATGTGTTGTTATTCGGTTTGATTCTTATGGGTTGAAAAGGATAAGGAAGGGATCCCCTTTTTTGGTGTATTTGTTGGTTTTTAGATCTTATGTTGTGTTTGGAAAAATTGTGGGGCATGATTTGGTTCCATCACTCGAGAGATATCACAGATACCTTTTTTATTTGTGATTTTACAAAAGAATTAGGTAAGAATTATTAATGTACTGCTTGGTTGTTTTTCATTCCATGGTTTGTGGAAATTATTATTTTTTGATAGGTAGTGAAGAATTATTTAAATGGAACCACTAGAATATGATTACAAGAAAGGGATGAATGTGGTATTTTTTTTTCTGGTAATGATTTGTGACTTGGTTGTGGTTGTTGTGATTTTTTATAATTAATAGAAATGATGGTGTATATGTATAGACTAGTTTGGAATCCCATAAGTAGGGATGCATTCTTGTTTACTTATATGTATAATTTAGTTCATATGTATCTTATTCACACCCCACCCAAGTTGAGCACATCACAACGAACCCCCCCCCCCCCCATTTCATTGGGGGGGGGGTGTTTTTTCCATCACTTCATTGAGTGGCCCATTATTAGTTTCTTTTATGCTCCCTTTCCTGAGTATCCCAATACTCTTTGGGCAGGCTATGAAGGCCTGAGGTCCATTGTAGCCTATGAATCTTCGTGTAGGGTAGCTGTGGTGGTTTTCTCAAGTGTGTGTGTGGGAATATTGTTTCCCAAGTGACTTTTGAATGAGGAATTGGTGTCTTCGGGCATAACGGTAGTTATTCTGGCTCAGGTGTCTGCGGGCGTGGTTTTTGTGGCCCTTATATGTGCAGGTGGGATGTGTTGTTGAGGTGGCCCCGGTGTGTGTGGGAGGGATATGATAGTGGGACTGTGGTGAGAATGGTGGGGGAGGTCTGATTCATAGGATGTCTTTAATAACTAATCGAAAGTTGGTGTGGGGTACCCAAACATCGATATGTTATTACTATTACTTTACATGAATTTCATTATTTAGGGAGAATTCTATTGTGTGGTTTGGGTGGATAGTTTCATTACTAGATGATTTGTTCATCCCCATTTCTCATAGGGAACTATAATGCATCCCCATATGTGCATGATAGATTTTGGTATTCTCTAATAAGTATACATGTATACTGTCCCAACACATATTAAACTGCTTTCAGGTTTTTAGGAGGACTTCGAGGACCATGTTGACCCTACTTGTTCGGACGTTTGGATAGTTAGCATTGCTACTTTAAATTTCTTTTTTGTACTTTCCTTTAGTGTTTTTCTGTATTTTAGCAACAATTATTATTGGAACATGCATATGGGAATGGATTTTTTTGGCGTTACTTTTACTTCCATTTTTAGTGTTTTTTGGATTTACTATATTTTATCTGATCCTACTAAATATAAATTATAATTCCTTTCTATTTTGTGTGTGATTACATACCTTTGTTTCTAGTCTTCCCTCTGGGACCTATTGAAGGTGGGTCTCGAGGGTCATTATATATCATTCAAATTGAATAAAGAATGGTCTGGCAACATGATGTCCATGCCCTCATCTTGATGAATGTAGGTCATGACAGAATGGTATAATTTTAAGAGGATAAGCTATAAGATTATGTTTCAAAGTGAGAAACAATAAGGATTTCATGGGATGGTAGGAAAATGGAGTTAGGAAATCTTAGAACCTGAAATAGGAAAATCACGACCGACTAGGACTTGGGATATTATGGCTCCCCGTGATATGGTGCAAGGACTCTGGACCTACCAATCGACCAGGGGAGGCTTTACTGATTGTAGGGTATAGAACCATGGAAGGGTACATACATCATAATGACTTGTGTTCTTGTGTGTCTTATGTACTTTGGTGATCCAAAATTAATAAAAATGTTAATAAAAAATAAAAAACAATATTCAACACTACTCTAGCTTAGGAATTATTTATTTACCTTGCATCTATGGAACCTGGACAACGACCAAAAGTAGTGCGGGGGATCGAGGAGAAGGAGGAAAATTTAGCTATCAGTAGAGGGTTTAATGGGAATAGGATGACCAATGTAAAAATATGCTTTGTGGCTTTCAATGATAGCCCCTTGAGGAGTACGAGGGAAGCATCTCAGACATGGAGACAAAATGTTGACTTGAAGAGCTAGTAATATCTTTTAGCTTGATCCATTCTCTAATGAAGAACTAGATTCCTTTGGATGTAATCCATATTTAGGAAGTGGTAGGTTAGTGGTGGCCACTTTATCTTGGGGAGAATATGGAGGTTGATGTTGTGTATACTGACTTGAAGAGGGAGTTTTAGGTTTAATTCCTCTCTTCCACAATGAAAGATGAAATGAGGCGGGATTAGCTCTCTTTTCAGCAGGGGATTATGTCAATGAGGGTGCTATGGATCTTGTTCAAGGTTATCCTTTCCATTTCTCTATACAACATTCCAGATGAAGAATCTTAGGTAAGTTGTTTAGAGGAGGAACTCCAACAATATCTTCATTATTTTCTTATTTCCATTACTCTTCCGACATGCTAGGAGGTCTAGAGGAAGGACAAAGGGATGAAGAAGATATAAACTCTAGGAGGTGTTCCACCAGAGAGGGTCAAGTTGGTCTCGACATTGGGTTAATCAATAAGTAGCAGGCCTCCAGCGTTAGGGACTTCCAAGATTCTGCCTATGGGGAGCAGGCCCCAGCAATTCCTTTTTCGTTCTCTCATTCATCACCACTTCATTTTCGGACCAACACCAAGATGCTTCATATGTGGTAGTCATGGGTGTCTTTGGAATCAGTGCCTAGACCAAGTGTATCATAGTGGGGGTGGTTAGGTTTTTAACCCACCTCTATAGTAGTAGTTTTTAGCTAGGCCCTTTCAGTAGCAGCAGTAGGGACAACGATTTCCTTCTCATATGATAGTAAACATTGCATGAGGAGGATGAACATAGGGAGCTCCTTAGGGACGTCAATAAGAGTGTGGTCGGGTAGTTGGCCAACTGCTGAGGGGAAGAGGAGCTGGGTGTCTACAGTTTCACGCCGCGGAGGCAGTAGTTCTAGGAGGGTCGGAGGTCATTCGATGTACGATCCACTAGTTTATTACTCTTTATTATGCCTTTTTTGATTCCGGTGCATTTCAGTTTTTGTATCACACATTCTAGCCCATATCATGGGATTACATGTAAAGAGACTCCATATACCCCATGTTTTGAGTATTCCAGTAAGATATCATACCATATTAGCTCATATTCTTCAGGGATGTAGATTGATGATGGGACCAAATCAATCCAGTGGGGACCTTTTTAGGCTACAGATGCAGCCGTATGATGTCTTTATAAGAATAAAATGGATGTTCTCTATGTATGTCATTATCGACTACTTTCAATGATAGGTATTGTTTTTTGATATGGGTGGAAACATGCGATTTTAGTGGGTTAGAGGGGTTTCTATGAGGGTAGCCAGTGAGTGGATCATATTCATTCCTTGTAAGTCGAGATATCAGTGAAGTCACTAGAAATAGATATAGTAAATGTCCAGGGAATCATTAGTGAATTCATGGACATCATCGCTACAGAGATGGTGAGTCTCCCCCCTCGATGTGATGTTGAGTTCAGGATAGACTTGCAACCCGGTGCCCGTCCAATGTCGATGGCTCCCTATTAGATGGAGCATTCAATGTTGTAGGGTTAACAATTAATATTGATGATCTAATGAAGAAGAGTTTTTTCGACCAAATGTGTCTCCATGGGGTGCATCTGACTTGTTCATTAAGAAGGAATATAGTGGTCTCAAGATACCAGAGATTGAATCAAGAAATGGTCATGTATCGTTACCCTCTCATGGGGATAGTATATCGTTTTGACTAGTTGATGGGGGTAGGGTTGTTATACATGATTGAACTATAGTTAGGATATCACCATTTTTGGTTGATGGAGGGTGACATCATGAAGATTACCTTCAGGTGTATATATGGGAACTTTGAGTTAGTGGTCATGCCTTTCGGTGTTACGAACACAGTAGTCGTGTTCACAGGACTTTTGAACTCCATCTTCAAGGATTATATGGAGCAATTTGTTGTCATGATTATTAAAGACATCCTGATCTACACGAGATCATAGGAGGACCACGATGAAAATCTGAGAAAGGTTTTAGCGGTCCTCATAAAACACAATCTCTATGGAAAGTTGTCTTAGTGAAAGATTTGGGAATGAGAGGTGATCTTCCTAAGACACGTGGTGTCTGAGCAGGGAGTAGCGGTTGACCCATCAAATTTTTACTTTGTTTTCATGGAAAGAACCCAGGAATGTGATAAAATATTGTAGTTTCCTGGGTCTGGTAGGCTATTATCGAAGTATCATGCCTGAATACTCTCGAGTTTGAAATTCATTGATAGTGTTGACCAGAAAAGACATAGCATTCCTATGGGGTGAACAGTTTCAAGAAGCCTTCAATTATCTAAACAGGATGTTTGTTAGTGCCCCATTGATGAGTTTTCTACAAGAAGGGTTGATTATGGAGGTGTTCTATGATGCTTCAGGCCTATGATTGGTGTGTTTTCTGATGAAATAGTACGGGTGATCACTTATGGGTCTAGGAAGTTATTTCCCCATTAGTGTAACTATGCAACACATGACTTGGAGCTCGTAGCGATTGTGTCCACACTAATTTTGTCATCGAACTACCTTATAGGAGAGCACTTTGTGGTCTTCACTGATCACAAGGGCTTATGTTATATTCTCTTCCCCTGAGAATTGAACATGTAGTAGCAGAGGTGGATGGTGTTTTCGTAGGGCTTCGTCCTAGAAATTTATTACACCTCATGAAATGGAAACATGGTGGCTGATGCCTTGAGTAGGATGTCGCAGAAGGATGTGGTTTGAGAATTGGCAGATTCATGGAGAGCGATGGAGGAATTGGATGTCATACACTATGATGACAAGGTGGAGGATTGAAGAGGAATTCTGTTCTAGTTGACAGTGTAGTGATCTCTTCTACAGTAGGTGGAAAAGTCTTAGTGTGGGGACTTAGAGGATGATGTTATGAATAACCGTGTTAGCTAGGGAAATGCTCCAGAAATATGGTCAGAAGATGGAAAAAACTAGATTTTATATCATGGAAGGTTGTTCTTCCTCATGGTAATGAACAAGTTAGTTTTTGGTGCATCCCAAAACTCACCCATGCTAGTACACCTAAGAGTTTCCAAGATGTATCGGGGATTTAGGGGTTAGTTTTGGTTTCCCATGGTGAAGTGGGGAGTGGCAATGATTGTGGAGAAATTCCTCATTTTTCACTAGGTGATGGTTGAATACCAGATCCTCGGAGTTATGTTTCATCCTTTAGATATACCCGAGTTGATGTGGGGGGTCCAATTCATGGATTTAATCATAGGACTACCCATAGCTCAAGGGGGTTACGATGTTCTCTAGGTAGTGCTGGACTATCTGACAAAATCCGCTCACTTCTTAATAATAAAAGAGTCGAGTGCGGTGGATTCCTTAACACAACAGTACATGAATGAGGTGGTCTAGTTTCATGGATTTCCAAGGACCATAGTCTCTGATCGAGATACCTATTTTACCATATGGATCTGGAAAGGATTACAATATGCTTTTGAAACCCTTCAATGCCTCTACACTTCATTCCACACCTAGAAAGATGAGATGACCAAGAGCACCATCCTGATATTGGACGATATGCTACAAGAATGTGTTTTGGAATTTGGTGGATCATGGGTACAACAGAAGCCTCAAATAGAGTTTTCCAACAATAATAGAAATCACCCTTCCACATGTATCTCTCCATTAAAAGGCTGGAATGGGAGGCACATATGCATGCCCAGTACCCAGATCGGTTTTGAGTATTTTTATGATTCATTTAGTACATCATTGTGATGTAGTGTTTGATATTTTTTACAATGAAATGTGTTGTTTTACTTGTTCTTTGAATGTGTGTGAAGTGTCTTGACTATGGGGAGGGAAGTTCTTGATGAATAATTTTGACACATCAATGTGGATGCATATACACCCAATCAGGAGAGTCAGTGTTGTCCAAAGTGGATAGTATCTTGACAAAGAAGAAAGGACTCCCAAATACATATGGATGGACAATATGACCTTTAATTTTTAGTGTTGTTACATGAAGGAGAGGTTTTTTTTAGATTTAGAAGAGGTTTACACTTTAGAGGTTTCTTTTGAGGTGGTTGTTTGAACCCCACTTTTTTCTAGCGATATAGTTTTGATTATTGAGGGAGAGAATAATTTGAGTGGTATCAGATATAATGTATTGGACAATGAATCATTAAGGAGTTTTCCAGAAACTCAATTCAATGAAACTGCTCCACCGAAATGGTTGCACCAATCTTGGTGGCACTAGTCATAGTCGCACACCAACACAGTGGAACTATGATGATGGAACAGTAGAAGTCGCACCATCACAGTTGTGCCTGCAACTGGTGGCACCGTGATGGTGGCACCGTGAGGGTGGAAACATGACATTGGTAGCACAACAGTCGCACCATCATAGTCGTACATAAAAACGGGGCACCACTTACAGGGGCACCATGATGGGGGCACCATGACAGTGGCACCATTTATGGTGTCTCAGCAAATGGGGTCCCACCTTTGTTTCTTCTTCCAGTCACACTCCCACAACATATATTTTGACTAAAGAGTGATTCAATAACCATTTCCAATTTATTACAACCCCATAAATTGTATAAAAAATCCCACATTATTCAAGATACCATAGACATACCAAGACGTGTGAATTTTTCCATGGTGCCAAAGCCTTTTCCTGTACCTCTGGTTCCACCCATGTTACTCTTTTTCCTCTCCATAATGAAATCCATTTAAATCAAAATTATTATGGGAACCTCTCAAATGAGAATTACTAAATAACAATTAATTACATCATGTGTAACTGTCCAAGCGCATGGTGAGACCACTATCTGCCTTCAATGTAGTTCAAAATTCATATACCGTTACATAGGGGTCTTGGATTTTATCACACAATAATTATTTATTCTTCATGGATGGTATATGTTTGTTTCCTTAGTGCGTTTGGAGCCTCCCTTCCTGAGTCTAGTGGTTCCGTAATGCTGGAGCATTTTTTAATAACTCTAGGAGTCCCTGAAGTTTTCTCCCCTAAAAGTCGTGCATCCCAAATTCTTGGCGTGAGGAGAAAATCATCTATCATTGATCATCTATGTAGTGTTTTTTCTTTTCTCTCTCTTTATTGTGTATCATGCAGTGTGGGTATGATAATGTTACTTATGGGATGGATGAAACCAAACCCTAAATGATTAATAAATGTGAATTTAATGATTTAAGCGATGCGTTTGATGATGATTTTGTAATCTTTTACCCTTTCTTGTATGTTTTTAATAGTATGTTATTATTTGTACTGAATATCATGGTCGTTTGTGGTCTTTTATTTCTCAATAATGGACCATTGTATTATGTGATGATTGAATGGATATAACCTGGAAATTAGATAACAACATAAACTAGTTTGATTAAATCGATGTTTAGTGAACAAGAATCCTTGTGGGATTAACCCAGTTATCGAAATGGACTGATGGAACTCAATTAATGGTGTGTTTTAATATGGAAACTCACTTTTTCAATCTTGGTAATATGTGTGGTTGTTATTCTTTATTCATATGGGGTGACATGGATGGGAATGGGTCCCCCATTATGGTGCAGTTGTTGGTTTGTGGATCTGAGTCGGTATTGTGGGGCTTGGTTTGGTTCCATTACTCTGGGGGGATCCCATGGATCCTTTTTTTGTTGTGACTTTAGAAGAAAACCGTGTGTGAATGCTTAATATATTGCTTGGTTGTTTTTTCTTTCCGTGGCTTGTGGTTATGCCAGTTAGATTTTCAGTAGTAAATAATTATATAAATGTAATTCCTTGAATGTGATAACAATAATGGGTTTAATGGGGAATGGTTTTCTATTGAGGTTTTTTACTTGGTTGTGTATGTTGTGCTTTTAATGAATGAATATTAATGAGGGTGGTTGTGTGTGGATTTGTTTTGGAACACCTAGTTTGATATGTGTGCTTGTTTACCTATATGTATAACATTGTTCTTATGTTTCTTATTCGAACCCCACCCAAGATGAGAACGTTGTTCCTAACACCACTATTTCATGGGGGAGGGTGTTTCTTCTAACAATATTATGATTGGCTAGTTATTATATATTTTCATCTCCATTTAGAGAGTATCTCAATACACTTCGGGCAGGCTGTGATGGCCTAGGGTCCATTATAGCATATGACTCCTCTAGAATTGTAGATGTGGTTGTTTTACTAGGTTTTTAAGGGAAGTTTGTATCCCATGTGTCTCCAGTATGAGGCCTTGGTGTCTTCAAGAATTGCAGTAATTTCTCTATACCAGGTGTCTTCAAGAGTGGTGGTTGTTGTTCTCGCCCAGGTGTTTGTCGTCGTGGTTATGTGTGGTTGTTGTGGCCCTGGTCTGTGTTGGTGAGATGTGTGGTTGTGGTAGCCTAGGTGTGTGCGAGAGGGGTATGATAGTGGTAATATGGTGAGAATGGAGGGGTAGATCTGACACATAGGATGTTATCAATAACTAGTGGAAAGGTGGTGCATTGTACCCAATCATCAAAGTGTTATTACTCTTACATTACTAGACTTGCATTATTTGGGAGTGGGCCTTTGTGAGGTTTGGGTGGATAGTTTACTTACATGATTCTTGGGTTATTTCCTTTTATCAAAGTTAATTAGAATTTCTCCCCACTTGTGCATGAGATATTTGGGGTTTCTCTACTAGGTGTACATGTATACTCACCCTATGCATAATAAACTTCTTTCAGGTTTCTATGAGGATATTAAGGACTGTGCTGGACCCTACTAGATTAGATGTTGGGACTGTTGATGTTTCTTCTTATCTTTTCATTTTGTATGTTCCATTTTATGTTTCTTGTATTTTCACACCACTTATTAATGGAACATATATACTGGAATAGATTATTTTGGTTTTAGATTTACTTACATTTTTAGTGAGGATGGGATTTACTATCATACCTATAATCCTAGTAAATAAAAAGGGTAAGGTCTTATAATTTTTGTGTGATTCTATACCATTGGTGCTAGTCCCCACATCGAGACCTAATGAAAGCAGGTCTCAGGGGACAATATCTCTCCATCAACTGGAAGAAGGAAGGGTCTATAAATCTGTTGTCCCTTCCTTCATCTTATTGAAGGTGGGTCATGATATTTTTCTCAAATTATTTAATATAAGGTTATAATGAAAAACACCTAGAATTATGATTACTAGTAAATATTCTTCAATGTTATTTTGAGGTTACTTATTTGGGAACTAGTTTTTCCTTTAATGTTTGGTGGTATTAAAATTAGATTGGAACTATTTGAAAAGGTTTCATATCAATTTTTTATGTAGGCAAATCTCAAAACCTATCCTAAAACAATTTATTATCTTATATCAATGTTGAATAGGGAAATACTATTGAAATTAATTTTATTTTATAGTTCTTGATAGAAAAATAATGATTTTATATGTATAAAAAATTATATATTTCATTTCTCAATTGAAAGTAATCATTGGATGTGGTATATTGATAATTTATAGAAAAATGTTTGATATAGAGGCAACAAATTAAAAATTGTTTGGGTATAATTTATTTAGAAGTTGAGAGTGCAATAACCTTGTATTATTAATTATAACTATTATTTCATTCAAAACCTAATGCGTTCAATAGATTGAGTCATACACAACACCAAATGACAATGAGTAGAGAAACAATAAAAAATAATTAAAATATATCCCTTCTAAAATTTGACATGGTGATCTTTAGTTAATGTTAGATAAGATATTATTGATATTTGATATTATGGATAAAAATAATATATTAACAAAATATTTTTATAATTTCATGTAAATAAGAATAATAATTGTTAAAATTTTAAAATGATGTTTTTCTATAATTTTTTTGTATTAGTTTTTTCTTATTTAAAATATAAAATTTCAAATTTTAGATTTATAATACCACAAATATAAAAATTCTTTTTTATATTTACCAGTACAATATTATGTTATGATGATTTCTTTGTATTATATTAATGTTATTATTTTTTATGTGAATAATGAAAAATATGGATTTTACAAATTCTATAACATTTATAACATTATAATATTACAAAAATGAATTAAAATTTTTTGCAATTTTTTTATAAGAAATTATATTAATTTAATTTAAATTAAATCAAATTAAGACGCCATGATGAATTTATGAAACCCATGATTAAAATTTTGGAATCATAAATAACATTTCATTTAAATTTTTTTTCTTATATTAAAAATTAGTTTACATCATAGACACAAAATAATTCATAAAATAGATTTTGAATAGATGATAAAAATTATAATACTTTTTAATAAGGTCTATTTAATTTTTAGGGATTATATATTATATACTCTGATTAAATTTAATGACTATAATAATGGTAATAAAGTTTTTTATATTCAATAATTATGGTTAATAATGTTGTATATTTTTATTTAAAAAATATATTGATATCTTTTAAAAAGATAATATTATACAGTTATTAACCCTATATGTAAATATAATATTATTTTTATATTTGGAAATATATATTAAATAATATTATGAACACATATTTTGGAAAATAACATTGTTCTACATACTATTTTTTATATATGATCATTATTTTGAAATGAAATTTAATTTTATTTTAATTCTATATTTAATTTGAGTAAATATAGATTAAAATTTGGTTTATTATGACCTTATATAGTGAAAGAGGAAAATTTATATATTTATTAGATCACAAGTCACAATAGAAACGTCTAGTTACCCCAATAAGAAAAAAAAATTAATAAAAAATATAATAAGAAATCAATTACAACATTTTTATAAGATGAGTAGAGATACATATTTGATTCAAAATAGACTCTATATTAAAAAAATTACTATCATTAAACAAAATATCATTTACAATTGAATAGTGTTAAAATATTACAGGAAAATAACACATCTTCATAAAAGTCCCATTTTTATTACAAATAAAGGGGAGAATTTCACACATTTAATCAAAATTCCACAAAGTTATATCAGGAAACTATTATATTGTACTCCTTTATGTAATATATCTAAAATTCATAATCCTTATGGTCTAATTAGTTATCATAGTCCCTTAATTCCAAAATAGGCTTCCATGAGAATGTTCTAAGTCCCAAAATGAGTATTAATGAATCATTATATTTTAATAGAATTAACTTATATCCTGATCAAATATAAACATAGTAATATAAGGACTAAAATAAAATTTTTATATTTATTTATAAATATGTTACTGGAAGAACAATTATTTATTCCACCACATCTTTTTAGAAAAAAAATATCATTTATTATGTGTTTTTCGGAATTCACCGTCCACAATGTGATATAATTGGTTTAACAAAATGTACTATAATTGATAGAAATAAATATGGAATTGTTTAAAAAATTGAATGAAATAATATAATTATCATTTTGAAGGGAAAATTATAATACACATTAGTTTCCACTCATTTTTTCTAGAAATCAAAATGTTATTTGTGCATTCTGCAGAGTACCACCTCTGTAAAGAAAATTTTTTCTTTTCTAATCATGAATATTATTATTTATAAAAAAAACATAAAATATTATTATCAAACATTATAAGATCAATAAAATATCATTATTATTCTATTATAATTATATTACAAATTTCATTTTTAATACATATCGATCATGTCATAGAGTGTTCTGGTTTGGTGTTATTTTGATCGCATACTTAATGAAGATTACAAAATTCCGTATTAGAGGAAAATGAGCACAAAAATATGAATTTTATTATAATTTAAAAATAAAATAATTATTTTATAACTGTTTTATAAAAGATATATTATTTATTTAAATTAATGTTAAAATGTCATTTTATGTTAAAATTATAAATATTAGCTAACATAGATTTAAAATCCAAGAAAACATAATATAAATATATATAATATGGTCGATAATACATTATAATAAATGGTCAATATAAAATGATACATAAAGGAATAATGGTAAAAATATGTTATCTAAATATATTAATTTGTCTAATCATGAAGTTAGGAATAGACATATAAATAATCAAGAGCAATTTAATGGTTTGTGCTAACTAATGTTTTTTTATCCGGAGATATAAACATACATATTGAAACTATATTTGTATAATTGGTATGTAATCTACATAACGCATTTTTAGAAATATATTTTTTCAATATTTTCATTGTTTCTAAAATTTTTTCGTATTACCTAATTATAATATGATTCTCTCCAATAATGTAATACTATTTAGGGTTTCCTGTTCTAAATTATAAATCATCAAGTATTGTTATATTTTATACCCATATTTATGTAAACATTGTGATGTATTTATTTATTTCATATGAGGTTAATCTATTTAGATTCCCATCAAATTATTGGGATTAAAATATAAAATTTATTTTCTTTTGATTTATTTTGGATTCAATTGTAACAAAACCATATGTTTTTCTTGTCTCATATTTAAATTATATAGGAAAATTTATTATTTTATAGAATATTTTCATTATAATTGTGTATATAATGAATATTTAATTTTCATCATTACCCAATCATTGTACCTAATATAAAATATTTCATTGAAATTCTATCCTTCATGGGGTTTAAATTTGAACTTTTCTACTTTTGAAAGTTTTATTAGTCTCTATAAACAACTACATGATACATATATTATATTATAAAAAATATTTTATATTGGATGGTGGATTAAAATACATATTTCCATTTTTCATAAAAAAATATATTTAATTTCACTAAATTATAATTTCATGGTATACCTCTCATGTTCTTTGGATTTATAGATTACCTTTATCATAATGGTGTTTGCGTCTCAATTTGTTTCATTGAGATATGTTAAATATTTCACCACATGATTCCTTTTTGTAGTGCGTATATTATATATAAATTAATTTCCAAATGCACTCATACTAGTATCTTCTAGCATATTAAACATTCAAAAATCATTCATTAACATTTCCATGTAAAATTATACTCTCTTATTGGAGTGTTTATTCATCACACTACTTTCCTAAAAAATTACTATAACAAACCCAATTCCAATCACATAGATATTCTATCTAATTTTTTAGTTTTTAATCATAAAAAAGGTTTTAAATACCTAGGGACTGATCAATTAAAACTTATAAAAAACCAGATAGAAAATTGATTCCCGTATTACATTAGAAATATTAAAATACAAAAAATATTAAACATTATCACATACTTGATTTGTTTTAGAATATCATTTATCATGTACATGGGAAATGAATAAACTATAGAGTGACATTATATAATTTTTAAGGGTTATTAACAGAGTGTTGTGTCATGAGTAAATATGTAATGATCTATATTAAAAATAAAATATCTAAACAAACATTACATTTAATCAATAAGGTGAGCAAAAAACAAATTTTAGGATGAGATCAATTCTATAATTTCGTCAATAATGATATATAAATAATCAATAAAGAAAATGATTAATTTTGGAATTCTTGATCTTGTAAATAATTACAAATTTACTATAAAGGCATAGTTCCATGATAATTCAAATGATATGTCGTTGTACACAAAAAACAATGTAATAAGTTTATCCAAATGTATTGTCTCATGAGACTAGTCAATGCATTGAGGGCATATCATTAATTATTCCCCACTAATTAAATCATCTCAAATTAATTAAACATATGTTGAATTATCAATTTTATTTTGGAATAATATACTTTTTTTATAAATATTTGTATTGAGTGAATAATATTAAATAAAATAATTTCCCTAGTGAATGAAATTAATTTCATCGTAAAGCACCATCTATAGAAATAGTATATAGTTTAGGAATTAATAATTTCCATGATACTTTTACAATATATTACTAAGAGAAATATTATTTCAAATTACATAAGATCATAATAAATTTAATGTATCTATACAAATTGAATGACAAAAAAATTAACCAGGAGTAATATATTTTCACCAATCAATCAATAACATAGTTCTAGAAATAAATTCTAAAATTTTTTAGAATAAAATAAAATTGAATTGAAACCTAAAAATATTCACTCCAAAATAATTTTTCTTCTTGAAACCCTAAAAAATTCATTGATGAATATATATTTTATAAAATTATTATGTTGACTAAAATCTTCATTAATTTCGTACTATTTAAAAAGAATCATTCATTTGAAATATTTGTTAAAAATTTCAAAAATGAAACATTATAAAAAAATAAAAAAAATTAATTTATCTTTTTATCCACAGATTATGATATAATGAAATATTTATTTAATAAATCATGTTAGTAAACTAAATGGAAATTTGTAAGGAAATATTGAAAAATATAGATAGAGAAGAAAAATACACCCAATTAAAAATGAAATATGAAATGATTAAATTTTAAACCATTAATATCTTGATTAAAGATAAAATTAGTGGAAATTTGTTCAGAAAAAATGAAAATAAAATAATATCTATTGGAAAATAAAACAGATGTATTTTTGAAGAATTTATTATAACATTTCATGAATGATAATTTGTCTAATCCTCAAAAAATGAGATCATAAACTAGAATATTACATATTTGGTTACATTAAATTGTATCTTATTTTAATAGTAATCAATAATAGAACCATTAATAACAATTAATAAATACTAATTCTCATTAAATACATAAAATGGGAAGTATGTACAACCTATAAAAATGAAAAAGTGAATAATACAATTTTTTTTTCAATAGAGTCTGAATTGATAAGAAATCCCTTACCTCATGTTTGAATTTCCTCATAACATATTCTAAAATCATTTAAAATTAATTTATATTTTTAAAAACTCCTTGCCATAACCATATATATACATATATATTATATAATATTTTATGCATTTACTTTTATTTTTCACCTTTTTTAGAAATATTTTTTAATATCATTTTTTCGAGTGACAATAGAATCATTTTTCATGAGGGTTTTGGTATGGTTGTTTTGGTACAATTACTATTATTATAGTTACATTATATCAAAAAATTTAATAATTATACTCATATAATACATATTCATTATATATACATAGTCTCATCCAAAAAATTTACATATAGATGGATGAATTACATCGTTCATGTAGACGATATGCCCTAAGATAACATGAAGAATATTTTATCTTTTCTAAGGAAGGAAGAAATTAAATTTAACCAACAATATACCATTAAAAATAATTAATAGATCATATAAATGATATATAATCACTAAATATTACTTTAGTAGCATCTATTAAATGGATTTGTGGAAAATGACTCATATTAATTTATGGATGTTACAGTAAATGTGTACCCCCGAAAGAAAATATCATTTTCCAATGTATAGAAAATAACGAAGATAGATATTATATTATATCTATATAAACATAATTACAATATATATATAATATATATTAAGTATCAATACTTTATTTTATGAATTTTTTTTGTAAATTGTTTTTTTCACTGTTTGATTACTTTATAGGAATCAAAGAGTTTAATGAAATTATGTTAAAAAACTAAATTTTTTTTATATAATGTGGAAGAGATTTCTTATCAATTGGATTAATGGGAATTAAAATGAATTAATGATTTATTTAAGATAATTTTTTTAAATAGAATTAATATAAATTCATTTGTTATCATTTAATTTTAAATAACTACTAGAATAATCTGAAAATAATGGAGGTATATTTTGTGAAAAAACAATTTGAAATCACGATATCTATATTTGTAAAGAATATCCTTTTATATAAGGCACTCTTGATTATTAACTGTGAAATATTTTTCACCTTAGTAAATCTGAAATCGGGTTAACTAATGTAACACTATAATGTGTTTTCATTTTTTCAAATTAATTACTGTTGTATAATTATACATAGACCCTTATCAATAATATATGGAAATTTAATTTTTTAAGGGACACATTTTCATGATGATAATCTATAGAATATTATATTAATATAAAAATAAAAAATGTCGCCCCCAAACATTTAAGTATCTATTATGTATTCTCATAAGGAAAAAATAATTTTGTGAATTATTAATAATATTTTTAAAATATAATAAAATTATTTCTATGATTTTAATTTATTTCCAATTTTTAATAATTATATATTTACCAAAACTACATCGAAAAATTGATATAATATTTATCTTTTATAAATAAAAATTTAAATAAATGAAATAAAAAATATAATATAAAATATAATATGAATATTTAATAGTTTTTAAATAATTTTATATTCAAATATAACATAAAAGAATTTTTATAATTTATTAGATTCAAATTCTTACATTTTCATAGAGTGTTTAGTGAAAAATTAAATTAATTGTATCCAAAATGAAATTAAATATGTGTTATAAAAAAAATAATTAAATTTTTATAAAAAATACAAATCATGAAATTGGTAAAGGGGTATCTGACATGGTTTAATATTAATTCATTGTCATATTTAAACGAATTTTACGCTAATATGTTTAATTATAATCCAATAAAAGTGAAACATAAGTTACTATAGTTTAGGTTAGAGTATGTTAACTGAGGGGTTAATAAAAAATATTAAGTATAAAACACAATAGAAATAAATCCAAATATTATAGAATTATGTAATTTCAAACGAATATTACCATATCTTAAAATATCTATCCTTTTTGAAATCATTTAGTTATATAATAATTTTTTATATTTAAATATTGTTATGAAATTCCACGAGTTACCCTCCCCTAAACATATAAAACTTCACTCCTTCTTTAACTTCATTATTCCACATAGAAACTTATAGGTCAATAAAAACCTACAAAATTATCTAATAAGCATCCGTATAATAATTCAATGTTTTTTTTATTTTGAAAAGACCACCATTAGTATCCATTATGGTAGTTCCTTAGGATTTATTCCAACCAAATGTTATTCACCTTAACAGATCACATTCTTTTATAATTTATCTTATACCCACAATAAATATTAGGTATTTTTCATAAAATTACTAATTTATAAAATTTAACATTCTAAAATTTTATTTCAATTATTAAAATAAAATTAACCATCCTCTTTCCCATCAAATGGGAAGTGAATGTATCACTCAAGCATACATAAAACAAACAATCACTACATAAAAATACAATTTAATTTTCATAACTATCATATATAGATGGTTATCATGATTTTTATGGTATGTATAAATTATATTTATGGAATAATTATAATTCTATAATTATAATATCATATCTACCTTCTTACTTTCCAAACTTCTGGAAAATGATAATGACACTAATGGGTGCGTGTGGACTACCATCTCTGTAATGAAATACATTTTGTTTTAAATTTATAATTCACATGGATTGTATGACAGAAATATTTTATTAATATACTCTATTTTTATGATATAATGACGAATATATAAGTTGAAATATTATTTTTCTTTAAATGTTTCCTTTCATAGGATATGAAAACATTTTTTATACATTTGTATGACCAAGCGTCTCCATGAATGGTGAAATTAATTTTCTAATCTGTAAATACTAAAAATTAATATAAATATATTTAATGAATATATTTAATTATTATATTAGAAATAAACTAAAATTGAATATATAATCATGATAAATGTTCATGTTCCTTAACTACAAATTTTATTTTTTTTATGAAAATATGAAATATTTAACAAATGAAAATAATAATTTGAATAATTTATTAATGGTTAATGGATGTTCAAATGTCTAAAAGAGATAATATATGATATTTATAAATAAATATGTTAAATTTTAATTTTTTTACATTAGAGGATAGAGCACTTTCAGTGGAATATAAATTTGAAGAAAGGGATTTATGTTCCAATCCTCTTATAATTGTGATTTTTTATGGTGTAATTTCCATTCGGAAAATTATAATATTTTTATTTGATAAATCCATTTCATTTTAGTATAATTTATTTAATTCATGATATTAACTATTTTTCTTTAATTTTACTCTCTTTTAGAACTCATGATACTAAAATAATATTTTTTAATGAAGTATATAATTATTTATGTATCGGATCAAAAAATATTTTTATTCTATATGCATTGTTTTTAAAAATATTAAAAAAACAATTTTTTATATTCGTTTATGATTTTATAAATTCATTTTTAATGATTATTTAATTTTTAAAAACACTTTAAAATGATATTTATTATTATATCTTCAAGGAGGTGCATTTTTTATCCCCCCAAATGTATAAAAAAGGTTTTCATTAAACTTATATGAAAAGAAGTTAATTTCACATCATCATGGCCACTCAATACTGTAATGATTCCCATATTAGTTTCATAGGTTACTTTTTAGTTATAATTTTAAATAAAAAATACCATGTAATTTAGGTTTTGATGATCTCAAATAACCATCATATGTTAGAGATTATTTTTTATGTGTGTTCATCAATTTTGTTTATTATTTTATGTTTCTCAACAATTAAAATACTCATGTTTCAATTAAAAAAGTTTTTATGAATTTTTTTATGTATGTAAAATAAAATACATATAAAATTTGGATTTGTAGATAAATAACTAACAGAGAATTAAGATATGTAATTATTCTTTGTGAAGTACTCAAATACATAAAATAGTTATGTCGTTGAAATGCCTATATGAAAATTTCCTACAAATAAGAGATTTTATATATGAGTAATTGGTGTTGTAGATTAGTAAACAACATAAAATAAGTTATAAAAAGTAATCAATAATTTCAATTGGATATCGAGTGAAATTGAGTATGTCATTACAACTATGTATCACAATTTTTTCTAGTTGAGTAAAAATAAAAAATATAACATTTTATCTATGTGATGGAAATTTGTCTATGTGGATTCTAATCTAAAATTTTTCAAAGTGATGATATATTATTCAATACATCATGATGAAATCTATATTTTTTACCATTGAGGAACATGAGATTAATATTAATACTATTATAAATTCATTAAATTATGGATTTCCTCATTACGGTAAAAATTATTATAATTAGAGAAAAAATATGAGAATTCAAACAATAACATGGATAATTTACTTAACATTACTATTTATCATTTATTTTTTATAACAAAATGTTTCTCTAATAACAAATTTTGAAGATATTCTGTGTTGTGATTATATAATGTTTTTTTCATGCATTATTAGAGATATAATATGCATAAGAGACTCTTAAGAGAAGAATGAGATATACAAAAATAGAAGGGTGTGTTCTTTTTTCAATTTCAAAGATATAGCTTTAAAAATACTACAATTAATATGAATAAATAGTATTAGATTCATGATCTATAGTAATGTGACATTGACCATTCATTCTATAATTTTATATTAATTTCCTCAAGTTTCATTTTATGTGGATATAATGTCCTTGATATTTCATCCATCTACCAGTTTTATAATAAAACCATGCGATAAATGTGTAATCTCTTTATAATACTATAATTCATTTTAAAATTTTTAAGTTAAGAGAAACTAAAGGATATTGTTTTTAAAGCCTAGATGGAGGCTGGTTGAGATCTCAAATTATTTTTTAATAAGTGTCTACTACATCAGTTAGTTATGAAACCGTAGAAAAAGGACATGAAGTCACTAGGAAAAAGAATGATCTAGTGAATATTATAATACTTATGGAGAATATTGTATGTGGATTGGACTACAGAAAATCTATTCTATAAACAAATATTAATTTTTTTTCCATCTCTTGCATTTAAACTTTTTTTTCTACTAGTAATTATGACATATAAATCATAAGAATACTATTAATAATACAGATTATGTAGATTTTTATAGATGTTTTTTATGAAATAATTTCAATCTCTCTCTTGAGTCTTTTATAGACAATTTTGTCAAAAAAAATATCATTTGACGGGAATATTATATTATTTAATTTCAATGGATGAAGTCAAATGTTATCTCTACAAATGGGTATAATTAATGCTAGTAGATAATTTATGAATATTGTATGTTCACCTTATTTAAATGGTGACAAAAATGGATTTTTTAGGAATATATTATCAATTTTATAAGGGACCATGTTTTGAATGTTTTCCTTTTTTCTATGTAGCCTTATCAAAATCCCAAAATAGAACCTGTATGTTGGGATACTGATACAAAACATAATTATGATTTAAATTATAATGTAATGATTTCAATAATTCATGGAATAAATCCAAATTATTTCAATATAATATCTCATTTCCAAAAAAACAAATTAAATGTTCACTAGAATTTCTATTGCTTTTAATGTTATAGATAATGTGAGAGCCCTCAATTATGATGATTTAGACCTCAAGATTGATACGTTCATACTAGTCAAAAGAAGAAGAATTGAAAATTTTTAATTAATGGATTATATATATTACAAATAATATTTCTTATATAGGAACCCCGCTTATTTATCCTATTTTTTGGATGTTGAGAAAAGTTTTACCAACTATGTAGAGTTTAATCTTTGCTATTTTCAGACAATTTATATAGGCCAAGTACATTAAAATAAAATATATTATTAAAACTCATATTTTTTAGGAAGATATTAATGCTATTTATTGAGATAATTGGTTTTATAAAAATGAACATACATCTACATAATTTTGTACATGAAAATATGAAAATAATTACATGGAAATTCTAAATGAAGAGTAATCTAATGAATCGACATTAGAATTTTCACATATAGATATTGATCTTTGTTCAATTTTCTAAAAAATAATAATGTTATATAATAATAGAATAATTTTTAATAAAAAATTAAAAAAATACAAACAGTATGTAGGGAGTTCAAAATAATTAATATTCTGTTAGAGAATGGATTGTGTACATATCTAGACACATATTCCACTACTACTTGATAAAAAGAAGTTAAATAAAATGTATTTCAATAAGGTTGGTTTAATGAATAAATACAAGAAATACATTTAGGAAATTTGAAGTACTTATTGTTATTATAGCGATGTAAAATATACCAAATTATAAGATAGAAAATATAATCATAAGGCTAACATGTTCTTTATTAAAAAAATTTAATGATGTAAATTAAAATTTCTCTTATAATAAAGAACCATAATATAAAATAGAAAATTTTTATTATGAATAATTAAATTATTATTGTTCATTTTTAGAAACTAATTAAAATTCATTTAAAAATTAAGTAAATATCTCTTATAATAAACTATATTGATATGGTAAATAAAAACGATAAATTAATCAAAATTATTTTAAAATGAACCAGTAAGATAGAAATTTATTCAACATCTTAAATTAAACAATGATATAAAATTGAATGTAAATAAAATGAATAATATTATTTCAAGGTTGATTCATGTGTTTTGAGTAATGTTAAAATTTATATAAATCAAACCCATGGAAATAATAAATCTTATTAATATAAATTTGGAATAATATTTCAATATGAGAATAAAAGTTTTTATAAAAATTATTTTTTCTTAGTTCTAATAATAGTATCATTCATAAAAATACATTTATTTACTATGGTAATATATGAAATTATGAAAACAATTGTGGCTTAAAAAACCCATATTTTTAGAGTAATTTTTTTATTTCAAAGTAAATTTCAATATTTTGTGCTAGAAAATTTTGACAACATAAATAGATTTGGGTTCCAAATTCATTAGTTACGAATTTTTTTATTCTTGAGAAATTTTGGGTACCAAAATAAATTCATTTTCTATTCATATTTATTAGAAAAAGGTCCAAAATTATCGATGATGAATTTTAGATTAATATTTTATTTTCAAGGAATATGTGTGGGGAGTTCTCAACTTTTCTATACATATTAATCATGGATGGAGGTTTTGTAACATTAGGTGAAAAAGATAAATGAAAAATTATGGGTGTTGGATCATTTAAGAACCATTGATCAATGCTAATCAATAGAGTTATATATATAAGGAATAAGAAAATATGGTAAGTAACTCATGAAATTGGGAATAAGGTAACTTTTTTTTTATTTTTCATTAAATAAATATTTATTTTTTAATGGAAACTAATCAAGATGAAGAATCCTATAATTGAGAGCATTTATAATCTTTATAATTAATCCTTGGGTAGATAAAATTTTTATTTTTTAAATTATAAAATAGATGAATTTTGGAAATTTAATAGAATATTGTGGTATTATAATGTTTATTATTTGAGGGAAAATTATAAAACAAATTTAGATTCAAATTTAACTCAACTTATTATGAATAAAAAATGCTATGTGATGCATGCCAAATGGGATTACATCACAGGTAATCTTTTAAACCAAATAAATAGGTTTATACATAGATATACTTCAAACCAACTAAACTATAATTTTTTCCATCTATAATTACAATTCTATGAGGTACTTAAATTGTACATGTTTGAGTCAATGATTTACGTAGATTTACTTGGGTTTTCATCTTATATATTAAGAATGAGGCCTATTATATTAATATAAGTTTGTTAAAATTATTTCAAAAAGATAGAGGATATAGTATTATTATAGTATAATGTGATCATAGAGATGAATTTGAAATCAAGGAGTTCAATTCTTATTCTTTAATACATGGTATCTAACATACATTTTATACTCTTATATCAAATCAATTAAATGGTGTTATTGAGAGTGAAATAATAAATTTCCAGGATTTTCTTTTAATGATGTTTTCTAAATAAAAATTTTCTAATAATTATCGGGATTATTTTATGAATACAACCTGTTATGTAACAATAGGGTTCTAATTATTCAAATTTTTACACGAACACCATATGAAAAATGGAGTAATAGAAATACCAAATCGGGAAACTATAATTTTTTTGGATTCAAGGTTCATATTCTAAACGTCATGGATGATATTGGAACGTTTAATCAAAAAAATGAAGGCATCATTTTGCACTATTCTATTAAATAACAATTAAATAATTTTTTCATTAAAATTCCATAGATTGTTGCAAAATAAGCTCATGTGAAGTTTGAGAAGAGTGGTCATTTGGATAAAAAATGCCACATATTGATGAAATAAGTGACTATCTTGAAAACATGATACCTTATAATCAATTTTGTTTTACGAATAATGATTATTTGGATAATGATTTCCTAGAACTAAATATTAAAAGTTAGTATACTAATGAAATTGAATTTATGCAGCCTGAAAAACCGAGAATCCTTCAGAGAAATCCCATAAATTTTTTTACAATGCATATATGAAGGGATTATGACTAGAAGGAGATCAGGAAAATTTGATTATGTTTTTACATTTATATTTTTACAAGAAATAAAATAAATTTAATGAGACTTAAAATATTTTAGTAGGGTTCCAATAATGAGTGTGGAATTGAAATTTTTAAATAGAAATATTGTTTATGAATTGGTTCAGAGACCCTCAGAATATCCTTTTATTGGAACATAACATGTGTATTGAAACTAATAGATTTATCATGGTGTGATCACAATGAATACATCTAGACTCTAATCTAATTTTCATAATCAAGAAGAAGGAAAATATTAGGGTGAGACCCCCCACAAAGATATGAAATCTAATTTTTTAGAAGTTTTTCTTATAGATGAAATTTATATTCATCCACATAATTTCTTTAAAATAGATATTTTCTATGTTTATAATTTAAACATAAAGAAGTCTATACAGCCTTTAAAAACATCCTAGATCTTTTTATGAAAAGTTATATTTTCCCCCATTGTCTAATGTGTTTGTATTTAAGGTAGATCATAAATTATTAATCAAATAAAAATATTATTATATATTGTTATTTTAGATATATGTTGATGATTTAATGTTTAGTTTTATGAATAATCCATTATGTAATGAATATTCAAAAAACATAACTGTTATTAAATTATCATGATGGGTACGTTAGATAATTTTATAAATTATAAAATTTATCAAAGACATAGGTATTTAATAAAATGAGTGAAAATACAATATAGATATACAAAAAAATTTTGACAAAAAAGTAGTAAATTACACACAAATCCTCTAATTTCTAATTAAAAAAATAACTTCAATGAATATTTGAAAGTATTTAAGAAAATTATTAAATTAGGAAAAATTGAATTTTTATTTTTTACATCTTGTAAAATAGGAATTAATTTTTTTGTGTCATTGTTCTAGATTCAATGTAAATACTTTGGAATAATATTTTACAATTTGAAAAACAAATTTAAGTTATTTTAAATGAAAATATACTATTTCATTATTTTTTTCTAAAAAGTTATATTCATTTAATTTAACATCATATTATGATGATGACATTGGTGGTTGTTGGATATATACAAATTGTACATTAGAAAACATTCGATTTCATGTAATATGTAGAAAATACTTCTAAATATAGAAAAATCAATGAGTCTCATACTTCTAAATATAACGGTAATAAAATATATTTGATGATGGATACCAAACTAGAAATGATAATGAATATTTAATCAGCCCATCCGGTCCATTATTCTATTATTCCTTGTGTATGTTCTAAGGAATTAGTTGAGATTAAATATCTGGTGAGAGTAATAAAGGATAATTTTAATAACAATGAAATGATTAATATGTTTTGTACATTTTTTAAAGTAATGTGGCTAAATATTATCCAGTGGTGTAGTAAGATATAGAAAAAAAATTTATTAATGAAGTGATGAATATTGATATTTAGATGAAGTAAGCACATACACAATTTATGATGTGAAGTGAGTATTTTTTTTTGAATTTATCAAAAAAATTATTATGATGAAACTACTCCCTCAAAACAATTTAATAATCCTAATTTTAAGAGTTGCATTGATAAATTTATTTCCTAATTAAATTTAGAATACTGGTTCATTCAATGTATTTAGTGTTATCTAATTTCACTATTTTTTTAGAATTAATGATTGTTATTTGGGGTGATTTACATGACATTGAGGTGGACTTATGGAAGCATAGTATTGGTGTTAACATGGAAATGTATAAAAATTTCATCCATCTTAATGCATATTTTTTCTCTTATTTTGAATAATTCTTGGAGTGTCTATGAAGACAAGGCATATAATCTCTTGCAACATTAATCGTATCAATAAAATAACTCAAATTATTTTCACGGGGATAGAGAAAATGTTTTTGGAAATTATATATCTTTATAAGGAATCATAAGTGGAGGATTCGTGTTTTTAATTAGAAGGATATCCTACTATGATAATTTCTATTATATTTATATATATGTTTGTCTAAAAACCACAAATGTATCATCCCTCGACTCAGCTATCCCTTTTCCCTTGGGATCTTATATTTAAAAATTTCAGTGTTATGCTTCCAAAATATAATATTAGTTATTTTAATGTAGATTTTTACAGTTAATTAAAGAAAAATGAAAACCATGGAGGCAGATTGTTAATAAGTAAATGGAAGAATGTTTTTCATGATTTCATTCACTACTAGAAATCAGAGTATTTGCAACGGGTTATTTGCGACGGGATCCCATCGCAGAAAACATCATCACAATTAAAACTATTTGCGACGAGACTGCCGCTAATAAAATTATTATCGACGAGAAAGATTTCCGTCGTGAATACTTCTCAGGTTATTCTTAAAAAACCTATTTTTGACGGACCCATCGCAAAGACCTTTTGTGACATGTATCATTGCATGTGGTAAATAGTTATTTCGAAATAACTATTGGCGACAGGCCCATCGCAAATACCTTTGGTGACAGATCCATATTCCCGTTGCAAATAATTATAATTAATTAAAAAAATGAAATATTAATATAATAAAAAATTATGATTTTAATAATAATAATAAAATTTTAATTCAATCAATTTTTAAAATAAAAAATAATTCCAATATTTATAACATGATAAATAATTATAATTTTAAATATACTTAAAATTCTTAATATAATAAAATATGAATAATATTAAAAAATATTAACAATAATATTAGTACTATAATATAAAAAACTAAAATTATAATATAATAAAAAAAATTATATTTTAATAATAATAATAAAATTATAATTCAATCAAATTATAAAGTAAAAAATAATTCCAATATTTAAAACATTATAATTAATTGTAATTTTAAATATATTTAAAAATTTTAATATAACAAAATATGAATAATATTAAAAAATATTAAACAAAATATTAATACTATAATATAAAAAATATAATATTATATAATATAATAATGTTATTATTACTATTAATATTTCTGAAATTCTATTATTAATATAATTAAAATAATTAAAATATGAAAATTATCAATATTTGCAAAAAATATATATATATATAAACATTAAAATAATAATAATAATAAATCATAATTTTTTTAAATAATAAATCATAATTTTTTATCAATATTTGCAACAAAAAAATATAAAAAATTAATAAAATAGTAAGAGTAATATTATTATTAATAAAATTAAAAAACATTAAAAAATAATACTAATAATAAATAATAATCTATTAAAAATAAATATTAATTAAATAATGCAACATTGAAACCAATATAAAAAAAAGAGAAACTATAAATAGAAAATAATTCATATTTTGAATTCAAAAAACATAATAACATCAAAATAAATCACTTGTCCGAAGGAGGGGGGAGCTGGTCACTAGTCCGATGGAGGGGGAGGTAGAGGATCTAGAAGAGCTGGTGGAGGAAACTCTATCCCTAATGCATAAGTCAGATGGCACATGTACTGCATCTACTCCTGATGCTGCTGCTGCCATCAACTCATCTGCTCCTCATACTCCTGCTGCTGTCGTCGGCGCTCCTCCTCATGCAGCAGCTACTGCGGACGCATCTCCTCCTGCTCCTTATGGAGACTCTCTATCAGCTCAGTCTGTGATCGCAACTGATCCTCATACTGTGATGCGAAATATGATGCACAAGCTACTCTCGAGCTGGACACCGACATCACATCACTACCATAATAAGCAGTAGGAGTCAACTCAGATCTCAAACCAACTACTTGGCCCTTCTCGAAACCATACTGGGTAGCGTGTACCCAGGAGGCCTCATCAAAATGATGGTGATTGGTCTGATCAGAAGTCTTGACCAGACCCTTATCCTGGGTCTGTGACATCGTGGCCTCATATGACTCCTTCAATTGAAATTTGAAATTAAAATTGTGAATATATTATATGCAGATTATTTTCAAACTGAAAAACAAATAATACTGACCAAAATCTAACGCAGGCGATCACCTCTAATCTCCCGAGTAACTGGATCACTATACATCTTCTGATATACGTTGTACTCCGTAATATCGGGCTGCTCAACAGCGTATAAGAATATAAAATAAACTGTTAATATGTAAAGTTATATAAAATATTTTTAAAAATGTACATACCAGATGCTGTCTATGCGTACTCAATGTACGACTCCCAGCTCGATGAGTCACCTCCTGTCTCCCTCGATTCTTCCTCCCCAATGATGATCTCCTCTGAAATCCACCACTCAACCAGGGTGATCATAATCCATCCCATACGTGGAATGAAATGTACTCTGGTCGGTGGTCTCTACAGGACTCATTAAACACAGTCACTGTAGCTTTTTTCATGGTCATTTTTCTTAAATTGTGTAAAAACATACATAATCGCTGTTGCATCACCACCTCCCATGCCTCGTGGATGGCGTCACGCATGGTATCATCGATCTGATACCATAAATCCTACAAATAATTTACAAAATCAAGTCATAAATGGAATAAATTCAAAATAAAAACTATTTATTTACGTACCAACGGATGGCTGAACATGGCCTGCTACACATAAATGGAAATATGTTCCTACGTGGTCCATGGCAGAGAAAAATAGTTCCGCAAAATAGCACTTCCCTGTCCAACTGCTATATGTGGAAAATAGTAAAAAAATAATCGAACATTTTTTATGTAAATAAATTATTGAAATCTTAATAAAATGCACATGTTATCAAACCTCCACGTGAATGGATCGAACGCAAGACACAGATGTCGCTCGGGGATGGTGTCAGGGATCACCAGTCATGCAAGACCACACCCCCTCTGCATACCCCCTAAAGCGCCAGTAAGCTAAGGGTAATATGACTCGAAATCATCCTCATCCAAATGTAGTTCAGCCTCTGACAACTGACAAAATAGCTCATCAGTCATCTGAAATAGAAAATGAATGTTGTTAGCAAATAATGAAAAATTATTATTATATATACATATATATAAGTTATTATTATATATAACTAGAATTTAATTTTATTAATGTCCACCTTCATCATCATCTTCATATCTGACGATGTCATCTTCATATTCATCCTCAATATCATCGATATCCATTTGAGTTTCAGTTCCATCATCTCTTACCATTGAAAATTCATTTGTGACATCACTAACATCATTGTCACCATTGAATCTTAATTGTGGGATGTCATCATCGATACTCAAGTTTCTTTGGAAAAAAGATGGATTTTGAGTAGTATCTTGAAAAACATCAATTCCTTGCACTTCAGTGAATCAAGCTTCACTTTGAGAATACTGATTTTCTCAAATTTTGATTTTTATTATTCTCCACCAATCACTCAGGTCTATTGATGTAGCACAGTACTTTTTATAATAAACATGATGTGCCTATTGGGCCAGGAAAAATGGTTCATTTACATCATGAAGACTTTTATATTTAATATCGATGATTCCATTAGTAGGATGAACATGAACTCCTCTATCAGTATCCGACTACCAACATTTGAACATCATTATGTAATGATGTCCTAGATAACAGAGTTCAATAATTTCATCAAGCAAGCCATAAAATTCAACTTCATTTTCTTAATGATGAGATCCTCTCAAGAAAATTCCCATGTCCATTGTTTTTTTTGATTCCCCATATGCACGTGTATGAAATCAAAATCCATTCACCACATATGCATTATAAGATTTAACCATTTTGGATGGTGGGTTACTCAATATATACACAAAATTTTGTCAATTTTATCAGCATGTTGAGGCACCTAAAAATATGTAAAATAATTATGAATATAATAAACAATAAACTGAATGAGATGTTAAAACAAGAAGAATTTATGTTTCTAGTTTTTGATACCAAAGAGAATTTTTTTTCATCCGACGTTCTTCGAGAGCAGCTACTGTAATTTGTGGAAGTTTTTTCTTGATATGATTATCTTATAACCTAGAAAAAAAGTTACTTATTATAACATAAATGATAGAATAAGTGATAGAAGCACTTACAGTACAAATGATGTCAACTCTTCACAGTTGTGCAGAACATACGTATGACCTCTGTGATGCTCATCATCCGAAAGACATCGTTCATGAACTCCACCGAAACCAATCTCTGACTGATTAAAAACTGATAATTAATTGTCCATTCCATCATCAACATTCCCCTCATTTCATCCCATGCAGGTTTGTTTTGAGGGTTACTCAGATTTAAAATAGTGAGAGCATAAAAAAGATATTTATTCTTGTAAATAAGCTTCAGTAATTGATCCTTCAACAGATTCTTTGTTATGTACCTTTTTTTCAACTTCTGCATGCATATTTTGACTGGTTACATCCATCGAAATTGTACTGGACCTCCACACTTTGCTTCATGTGGCAAATTTAATATCAAATGTTCCAATGAGTCAAAGAATGATTGAGGAAATATTTTTTCTAGTTTAGATATAATTAAAACAACATCTTCTTTATGTTTTCTTAGAACATCGTAATTTTCTATTGCTGCACAAATGTCTTAAAAAAATATGACATTTCTGTTATTGAATCCCATATCATGGAATTAAACAGATCTCTTAATCCAATTGGCATAAGTCTTTCCATTATAACATGACAATCATGACTTTTTAATCTGCTAATATAACCATTCTTTACAAATCTACCAAAATAGAAAGTACAACCATCTAGAAGTCTCAAATCTGAAATCCACTGATAAAATAATAAGTGACATTCTTTGGAAAGTGTATAAGCTGCTTTTGGATTCATTAACCTTTGTGTTCTGAAATTCTCAAACAGTTTGAGTTCAGGGTGCCTACAAATTTGGGCAAGATATAATCATGCATTTACATTATCTTTTCTCTTACCAGGTGTATCCAAAACTATATGAATTAAATTATCAAAATAGATCTTCTCAATATGCATAACATCCAGCATGTGGCAGACCAACAAATCAGACCAATATGGAAAATCCCAAAAAATTCTCTGTTTTATCCAATTGTGTTCTTTCCCAAAGCCAGAACATTTATGTTGGTTTATTGTGGGTCCAAATGTGATGGGGGTAATGAAAATACAACTGATTTCAACTCCGTTCCTGATAGCATTTTATGAGGTCCATCCCATTCAATTTTACCTTTCCTAAAATGAGATTTGTTCCTCCGAAAAGGATGATCAGTTGGAAGAAATCTGCATTGACAGTCAAAATAAAAAGGTTTTTTTCTATGGAAAAGCATAAATGCTTTTTATCTCACATACATTAAGGACATGATTTCGGTCCATGTGTACTCCACCCAGATAACATGACATATGCAGGGAAGTCACTAATTGTCCACATCAATGCTTCTCGTAGTATGAAATTCTGTTTCGCAGCAAGAACATATTTATTGACACGAGTAATACACAACAAATTTAATTCATCAATCAATGGTTTCAAATATACATCAATATTGTATTCAGATGTCCTGGGATTAATAAGGTCAAAAAGATATAGGGCTCCTTCATCACCATCCATGGAGGTAAATTGTAAGAAGTTATAAAGACAGGCCAACATGAATAATAACTACCATAAGATCCAAACTGTCAAAAACCATTAGTGGAACAACCCAGTCACACTTTTCGAGCTTCTAAAAAAATGTGGGATGCACTCTATCAAAATGTTTTCATGAATCACCATCGGATGGATGATTCAAGCTTTTACTGGTTGAAATTTTCATTCTGTGCCATGACGTCACTGTGGTTGTATTCATAGACATGAATAAATGTTTCCGTCTTGATGTATGTGGAAAATATCTCAACTGTTTTACAGGAATCAATCTAGACTTCCCATGTTGAGCTTCATTATACCTCAGTTGTCCACACGTGGGACAACTATCCAACGAGTCATTTTCACCAGAATATAAAATGAAATCATTTGAACATGCATGAATATTCTGAAAACTATATCCCAAATTCTGAACCAGCCTCTACTCTCATAGTAATTTGGAGGGAAAACATTTCCTTTGGGTAATAGTGTTTTAACAAAAGAAAATATCTGATCAAAACAGTTGTTTCACATTCCATTATCTGATTTGATAGACATAAATTTTTCAACTGCTTCTAACTTCCTTATCATGCAACTGGGTTATAATGCATCTTCAGCAGACCTCACCAACTCATAAAATTTAGATGGGGCCAACTCAGTAGTTGAATCAATATCATCCAGATTTTCGGTATGTCGAACAGATGGACCCACAACATCATGTAATAAATTTAGAAACCGATATGGATCCAGAATCAAGTTAGTATCACCTCTTCTGGAACTGCGTTCACCGTGTTGATACCAAAAAACAAAATCCGGTTGAAAACCAAAATGCAAGAGATGTCCCCCAACTTTATCAAATGTGTCAAACGTTCTTAGTGTATATTTTTTACAAGGACATTTTATTGTGCCTTCTGAAACAAATTCAGGATTTGATGATGCAAATGATAAGAATGTCTCTACACCCTGAATATATATAGGATTTAAACAAGAACCGTTTGGATTTTACGTTGATTTATCCATACGCGTTCTTCTAATAATGACTGTTGCATACTTCGTTATTCCATATTTTTCTACAAAACATTAAAACATCACTGGTTTTGAATAATGTTATATTAGAAAAATTCCCAAAAATAGAAGATGTTATAACTACTTCTTAATAATTTCCACTATTTTCATGCGAAAATTTCTCAATGAAATTACTGCTAATTAATGATAATTATTGGTAATTATCGGTAATTACTGTTAATTATTTGAAATATGATTTGATCTATTCTTAACATGTTCATATCATAATGGTTCATTAATATTTAGGTCATGCTCAATAATTATCAAATAATTACAATATTTAGCAAATAATTACAATAATTTGCATATAATTATAATATAGTCATTTAGTAACAAATGTTATTAGCAACAAACATGATTAGAAACAAACGTGATTGACCACTCATACACCTTAATTCTTTTTTGATCTATGTGTTGACTCTTGACTGAAAACTTCCATCTCCACATCTAATATTCACATTCACTGGAAGATTGATTTTGACAGTGAATACAAATATTACATGTGGTGACAGAAGTTTCCTGTCAAGCGTCAACACATAGATGAAAAGAGAATTTAGGTGGATGAGTGGTCAATCACGTTTGTTTCTAATCACGTTTGTTAATAAATGTCTTTAGTTTAATTATTTGCTAATTACCGTATTTATTTGCTAATTGTCGTATTTATTTTCTAATTATGGTATTTATTTCCTAATTACCATATTTATTTTCTAATTACCATATTTCTTTTCTAATTACTGTATTTATTATCTAATTGCCATATTTATTTTCTAATTACCGTATTTATTTGTTAATTACCGTATTTATTTGCTAATTACCGTACTTATTTTCAAACTAACAAATTTATTTTCTAATAACTATATTTATTTTCTAATTACTGTATTTATTTGCTAATGACTATATTTATTTGCTAATTACTATATTTATTTTCTAATTGCTGTATTTATTTGCTAATTTGTATAATTATTTTCTAATTACTGTAATTATTTGCTAATTACGGTGATTATTTTCTAATTATATGAATTATTTTCTAATTACTGTAATTATTTTCTAATTACTTTAATTATTTTCTAATTACTGTAATAATTTTCTAATTACTGCAATAATTTCCTAATTGCTGTAATTATTTGCTAATTACGGTAATTATTTCTTAATTACTGTAATTATTTGCTAATTACTGTAATTATTTGCTAATTACTGTAATTATTTTCTAAATACTATAATTATTTTCTAATTACTGAAATTATTTTATGAATACGGTAATTATTTTCTAATTACGTTAATTATTTTCTAATTACTGTAATTATTTGTTAATTATTGTAATTATTTTATAATTACTGTAATTATTTTCAAATTACTCTAATTATTTGCTAATTACTGTAATTATTTTCTAATTACGGTATTTATTTGCTAATTACTGTATTTTTTTACTAATTACTGTATTTATTTTCTAAATACTGTAAATATTTGCTAATTACTGTATTTATTTTCTAATTACTGTTTTTAGTTGCTAATTACTGTATTTATTTGCTAATTATTGTATTTATTTTCTAATTACTGTATTTACATGCTAATTACTGTATTTATTTGCTAATTACTATATTTATTTGATAATATTTGCTAATTATTGTATTTATTTGCTAATTATTGTATTTATTTTCTAATTATTGCATTTATTTGCTAAATATTGTATTTATTTTCTAATTATTGTATTTATTTGCTAATTATTGTATTTTCTCTATTTATATTAATTTGCCAATCTAATTATTTTATTTAATCTAATTATATTATTTTATCTAATTATTTTATTTATCAAATTATTTTATTTATCAAATTAATTTATTTATCTAATTAATTTATTTATCTAATTATTTGCTATTTATTTTAATTATTTGCTAATTATTTTAATTATTTGATAATTATATTAATCATTTTCTAACTATTTAATTATTTTCAGATTATTTTAATTATTTTCTAATTTTTTTTATTTTCTAATTATTTTAATTTTTTCTGATTATTTTAATTATTTTCTATTTATAATAAAAATTCTCTATTTATTTTAATTATTTGCTATTTATATTAATGATTTGCTATTTATTTTTATTATTTGCTATTTATTTTTATTATTTTCTATTTATTTTAATTATTTGCTATTTATTTTATTTATTAGATATTTATTTTAATTATTGGATATTTATTTTAATTATTTTCTATTTATTTTAATTATTTGCTATTTATTTTAATTATTTGTTATTTATTTTAATTATTTCTAATTATTTTAATTATTTGCTAATTTTTTTAATTATTGAAAATTATTTTAATTATTGGCTTATTATTTAAATTATATGGTATTTATTTTTAATATTGCTAATTATTTCAATTAAATCACTATTTATTTTATTTGATAATAATATTAATTATTTGATAATTATTTTGAATAATTATTTGAATTAAATCGTTATTTATTTTTATTAATTGTTAGAATTAAATCGCAATTTATTTTATTTGATAATTTTTTTAATTATTTGCTAATTATTTTAATTAAATAACCATTTACTTTAATTAATTATTTGAATTAAATTGCTCTTTATTTTATTGGCTAATTATTTTAATTATTTGCTAATTATTTTATTTATTTGCCAATTATTTTAATTATTTGCTAATTATTTTAATTATTTGAAGTAAATCGCTATTTATTTAAATTATTTGGTATTTTTATTTGAATAAATCTAATTATTTGAGTAAATCTAATTATTTAATTATTTGCAAATTATTTTTATTATTTTCAAATTTCTAATAAAATCTAATTATTACCAAATAAATATCCCTCGGGAGTGTCCAACCAAGAGTGCAGCAAGGCCCGTTGTCATTTACCAGGATACCTTTGGTCAAGCCCAAAACTCCTTTTTAGAGTTTTCACTCCTAGGTACAGTTGTGCCAGAGCCGCCTCTACTTGTTTGTATCCAGACAAGGATTTATTTGATTGATAATGGAAAAACAATACTTAACTACTAATTATACCGAATTAATTATAACTAATTATGACTAATTATTTATAATTATTTATAACAATATCATTTTATTAATAAAAAATAAATATAAATAATAATTTAAATTTAATTTAATTTAATTATAACAACAATTAAAATTAATATAAAAAATGAAATAAATATAAAATTAAATAAAACATAAATACCTTTGAAATATTGAAGATATGGACCCCTTTGACTGCCTTCCGACGGTCTCGCAAAAAGAATCGATAAATTTTTTTTCTTAAAACTGAAGCTTCAAGGAGAAGAGAGGAGAAGAGAGGAGAAAATAGGAGATTTGAATGTTTTAAAAACTAAAACGGCTGGGGGTATATATAGGTTAACATATTTGTGACGGGATTACTTGTGTCGAGTAACCCGCCGTAAAAACAGCTAATTGTGACGGTTCCCATCGTAAATTTCGGCCGCCCGCATTAAATACGGTCGGTATTGAAAAAGGATTTTATGATGGGAACCGTCGCAAATACTTACCTGCCGACATAACGTTAGTGACGGGAAGAGTTTCCCATCGCAAATTCCCTTACTCAGTAAATACTATTTGTGACGGGTAAAGCCACCTTCCGCTAAGTTTATGTCTGTCGATAAGTATTTTCGACAGACCATCACAAATACCCTCGTTCGTGAAAATGTTATTGCGACGGGCCTGTCGCAAATACTTATAGACCGTCATAATATTAGCGCCGGGCGGCTTTACCCGTCCCAAATAGTATTTACCACGTCAGGGTATTTGCGATGGGGAGTAGCCACCCGTCGCTAATACATTCCCGCGTTTTGGCATAAAATCTGCGCCAAACCTATTGTGACAGTGATATTCTCCCCATCGCAAATGATCAGTTATTTCCGACGGGAATATATGCCCGTCGTAAATAAGCCTTTCGTTGGACCTGTTGGGACGGGAATATGTCCTGTCGCAAATAACCCGTCGCAATAAAACCTTTTTCTCATTGTGTTTGGAGGAATTGTTGATGAAGCTATTATTTGTCATGCCACTTACAGTATTATTAAACAAAATTTCTCTTTTTCTATAACAATTGGTAGTTAATTCTTCATGAAATTATTTTATTAGGATGACATGAAATATTAAAAATAATTATCATAGTTTTTTTATGTATATTTTCCCATATGATGATGAAGGATTATATCATTCTTGTTGAGAAATTCAAGTCAAATGTTATTCCTAGGATTGAAATACATGCATAGTTTATTTTCAATATTAGTACATAATAATCCTTTGATCCTAATAATTAGTATACAATTAATGTTTTAAATATTGAGAATTAATGTCTTTTATGATCCTTCCTCGATGTATAAGAAAGATAAATAAAATGTAGATGAAAATTTAGTGGACAATATGTCCTAGGGAGAAATCTAATCATGAACACAAATAAATAAACAACAAATTTATTCCAAAAATATATAATTTAATTATCACTCAAGATCACAATGAATATATTCTCTATGTCCTAGTTCGTTTTCCAAATCTATGTGATTTTATCAATTTATAAAGTGGTGATATTTTGGATGTTAGGAAAGGGCTAAATACATTGAAAAATTAAGACTCCACCTACCACCAAAACAAAACCTATATTTAATGTCCCTCCATCCAAACCACCCACATTTCTTATCTATATTCATAGAACCAAATATTCATACTGTTGTGTTATATATTAATTTTTTTCCGTTAATGTATGTTGTATATGATGAATACAAATAAGATACTTCTCTAATCATTCACTATCGTTTTTTATTAGAATTTTATAATTTAATATCATATATTTCAAATATTAATCTTAGAGATTGTTTTAATTTGATGATTATTCATCTAATATCATTTTTAATAATAAATGTTTTCATTTAACTTTTTTAATCTCATTTTTTGTTAACAACATCACAAATAATTTATAATTAATCATTTAGTTTTATCAAAATAACCTCATATTTTAGTACACTCAATGTTAAATAATAAATGTGTATTTCATATGTTTTCAATCATTTTTAGTGAAAAAAAGTTAAAGAAGTTGTATATACATTAACCTAAGAATTAATCAATGGGGGATAAGTTTTCTCTAAAATGGTAGTAGTGTCAAATTAATGGGAGAGATAAAGGTTACACATTTCCTCTTAAAATCTAAATATATATTCTATAGTTTCAGGAAAAATTAGGCTAAATAATTTCATTATGACCTAAGATAAAGTCATATTTAATATGAAACATGTTTTTTTATCATCAATAAGGGAGATTTTATAAGAATTCTAATGTTTACCCAACATATCCCATATATTTTTTATTATAATGATATCAAATACCCTTCAGAATTCACTAATTTTTTATGTTTTTCCATCATGTGTTATCTTACTTTTAGTGTGTATTATATTAAAAACCTAATTTTTTCAATTATGGATGATTTTTCTAAAATTTTTCTATGTTTAAAAAATCTGCAACACAACGAATTTTTCTAGTTGGATAAATTACTACATATGAATATTGATATATATGTAACCTATATGAAGAATTATACTATATAAAACTAATACATATAAGTAGTGATTACATGAAAATCCACAACATTTATGAGATAGACTATGTTAGCAATTAACTACACAAATCAATCAACTATGTAAATTGGTTATGAAAAATAATCAACTATGTTAATTTAATATTGGGTGATATATGAAAATATTTCATTTCAAATGAGTCCATCGATTTTGGATAAGTTATTATAAATACTATTTCGATATTTTCAGATATGTGAAAAAAATTCTCTCTATGGACTGAAATATAAAATTCCGTTATATGATGATCTACAATGAGCTATGTCATTCTCTAATCGATGTTTATTAACATTGAATCACTTTTGAGAGATTATTAATTATTCCACGTAATATTTAAATTTCATTTCAACTCATTCTAAGAGAAATGTTAACATAAATATAATATTATAGAGAAAGGAAACAAGTACAAGGATAATTTATTTTCATTTACTACTACTTAAAAATATTTGATTAAAAGGATGCACCTCTGATCAAACTTTTTGCTGATCATATCCTTTCTTTTAGGTAATGAGTTTTTCATGAATTTTCAATGATTTAAAATAAATAAAATACTCTTAAAAGAATACGCATATATTAAATATGGAGGTTTTTATGACTATTTGATTTTTCATAAACAATTTTCAATGCTACTATGTTTTATGATAAAATGAAGAAGAACATTAATGGTCTATAGTTGTCTAACATAGATCATTCATAATTTATTTTTATATGAATATCCTCTGAAATCATTCATTTTATGATTATATCTCTGTGATATGTGTTTTTTTCTATCCTTTGTATCTTACATCAGTGTGTTGAATCTAAAAATTCATTGATTTCATGTCTTTCGATGTATAATGTTATTGGGAAAAGTACATGAATGATGATTTTTATATATAATTTATATATCCTATTTGAAATATCATGTAATTTTTAAACTAGTTCAAACATATTAAACATATACATGTATTCAATGAAAATAAAATAGACTTTCCCAAGTAAAATGAATGATCTAGTAAAAATCACCACAATCCAAGAGATGAGTACTAGTAATGTTGACAATATAAAATATATTTTCCAAACCACTAGAAATCTAAAATACATTATCTTATTATTATAATTTGATATTTTGATATTTCTTATTAAATGGGAAGAATAAAATTTTATTTAAAAACCAATGATAGTGATTCCTATTTAAAGAAAATTTTAAAAACTCAATTCACGATTGTCTAGCACATTTTTCAAACCATTTAATAGAAAATTTTCCATGAATTTATAATAGATATTTTTAAATTTTAAATAATTGATTTCAAATTTCAAATGGTATTTCTACAGAAAATATTCCCTCTGATCTATTTAGATAATGTTCATCAATGATGATGGACTTTAATGCTACATGTACATTATTATAGGATATAATCCAATGATATAATCCTTTTTATTTCTTACAATTTAATATAATTTTTACCACATGATTTGTGTAAAAACCATTCATTTTCGATGATTTATTCTATGACTAATCTATTATTTATTATTGAAACGTTTTTATCTTCTATAGGCATTACCATGGGAAAAAATTATAAAACCCATTTTTTATGGATTATGATATGATGAATGGTTAATGATTCTAATACATGCATATATATGATATATATTGTGTTATGGGTGGAACTATAATTATATATCCTTTATTAAATTATGTAATGATCGATATATCATGAGATAAATAAGAATGGAATGGGGAGTGAACCTAGTAAAGTAACAAAATCAATACACCTTACAGAGATAGGGAGTAAACTGTGACTACTATGTTTGAATAGAGAGTGAACAAAAAAATATTATAGTGTTGAAAATGATAAATGGATACTATGGAAGATATATTAGTTGATATTTTTAATGACAATAATATATGCCTTACGCTAGTTTTATACTCTCGTGGATCATGATTGTGGATCCCCTTATGATTCATGTCTTACCAAATCCCATGATTTATTCTATGACTCCTGATAATTATATTCAATATGATGGGTATGTTTGTAAAATTATAATATCATGTCGGTATAACCTTATTATAAAAATATATTTTTATGCAAAATGATTTCCATATTGATTTCCATTAATGAGCATCTGAGTGCACTTGCTATTTTGTCATCATTCCCCAGGATATAAAGACTGTTTTTAGGTATGAAATATCTAAAAAGAGTGTCACTTATTATGAACTATGTAGGAGAGGATAAAGATTTATTTTGAACCTGATGCTTATTTCTGAGTATATAAATATAACATGTTTTTTTAGTTAATCCAAATTATGTCAACGGAATAACTTTCACAATAACCTTATATTAAAAAACATTGCATGTTTTTGGATGTATTTAATTTAAAAAAACATTGTTATAATGTATGCGGGATTAGAATTTATCTAAATATTTCCAATTTTTTGAAATAAATTTTTCTAAATAACATCAATTTTTTTAATTTGTATGAATTTTTGATATCATAAGAACAACTAAATTTTAGTTTTATGGTAACTATAGTATTATTTTCAATAGTTAAGGGTAAATCACATAACTAATGGTAAAAATATATTATAAGAAACATTAAATTAACCCCAAAACATGTCTGAATTTAACTATATTTTTTTTTAATAAAAATAAAATTTCGGCTGATTTTGGGACAAAATTGTGCCACATGGAAGACAGTAATACATTTATAATATTATATATATAAGGAAACCCCACTTTTTCTACACTTTTGTTCCTAAAAAATAATATATTTTTAATATGATGTTATATAGACAATATGTTTGACTATAAATAGACATTTAAATGAAAATGAATTTACCTACATCATGGTTGTTTTTTATATATTTTTGGAAATAGTCAAATACCTAGAATTGTAAAAAATGATGATGGGGTAAATAAATAATTAATAGTAAAATCAAATAAATGTTATTAAAAGATTTAAATTAAAAAAATTGAGTCAATTAATTTCATAAATTTAGTTTTGGATTGAATTATTATTATAGTTATATTTTAGAAAAAAAATTCGATTTTTTTTTTGTTTTTGATGAATTAGTGAAATGTCAAGAAATATTAATGTCTAAATTTATACTAATTTTATTGGAAAATATAAAATATTTTATTAAATGTTATAAAATATTAATAAATCTAATATTTCTAAATACAGTTCGGATATGTATTATGATGACATACATGAATCATTTATTGGACTTTTGGCATGTTATAATAATTATATTAACCATTATATTGTAAATTATAATATAACATAGAAAGAGTTAAATGGTTATATTAATGGTCTAAAAAATATATTTGGATTTTAAATGTACTAAATACTTATCAAAAAACTATTTAATGAAGAATATATAAACATTATCACATTATGATCTATATTGATTGGTTTAATGTACATATTTACATGAAAATAAATAATATATTATCAAATTCATTAATAGTAACAAAATATCTCCCACTTTGTTTTTAATATCTTTTACGAACCCACGTATAGAAAAAATAACATATGAACAAATATAAATGTATATATTGTTCATAAGAAATTTTATTAGTTTAATAATTTCATGTTTATTTTCATAAATTATATAATTACAACATGTTCTTCATCAATGATTAAAATATAATTAATTAGTTAAAATAAACATAAAATATTTCTTATTAAATATATTAATTTGATATAATTTTGATTATTCAATATGTCTAAAAAATTTAATAGATCTATATGATATATTAAATATGTGTTAAATAATTATTTTCTAATTTCAAATGGTACATGATGCGTTTTATGTCTAATTTAATGAATAGTATTAAATTTGACAATAATGATATCTGATTCATTTAATTTGTTGTTAAATAGTTTAAAAATCAAGAAAATGTTAAATAAAAGATATGGGACATGTTGTGATCTAATATATATTCTTTTATTCTTTTATGGTCCATAATTTTGTATTTGTATCTAGAGTAGACTTAATATATTTTATAACTTTGAATATTTATAGGAAATCCCCTACCCTCTCCTATAAATGGGAACACATTTTTATCATTTATTCACATCAAAAACGAATTTTTATCTGAAATGAACTTTGATAATAACCTCTTAGAATCCATCCCAACATTATATTGTCCTTAGTTTATGAATATAATCCTTGTTATAAGTGATAAGGTGTTAATTAATTGAGATTATCTAAAGGAAATGTAACATTTTTATTTAAGTGTTTCTATATTGTTTCTACTACCACTTCCATCAAATAATTTTCAAAAAGGACAAAATAATAAACCCATTATCTTAAATATAATTTTATGCAATTATGTTCTTATAATCACCTAAATATATCTCCATTTAATTAAAATTGTAAATTAATTAATCATACTTGCATACATTTGAACAATCACCTCTATGAACTGATAAAATTCTATTTCCATTGTCATATCCCAATATAGATCATATTGATGGAATTTATATTTAAATATGATTTTAATTAAAATTTTAAAATTATAATAGAATAATATATCAATTATTTCTAAACTATCCAGGCACATTAAAATGATAACATTGTTCGTGCATATGTTTGAAATATCACTTTCAGGAAGAGATGTTATTCATTTTTATCACCAAATCACATGGATAATATATATAAGTACTTTTAATATATTACTATTATATTAATGGTATTATGATTATTATGTAAATATAAATTCATACTTACATTCATTCCATAATGATCATTGAAAACTGTAAATGTTACTCATGCATTTATACGACTTACCATCTTCATTGTTATAATGTATTTAATTATTATATTCATTATTTAATAAAGGGATGTAAAACTTATTATTTATTTTTAAAAGTTATTATTTTTCATTAATATTAATTTATATAAGACGGAATAATAAATCTTTTGACTATTGAAATCATATCAATATTATTTTGGAATAGGTATCAAATATCCTCAAAATGAATGACATGAGATAAATAACTATATAATTGTTAAAAAAGATAATAAGTGTTATAAAATGAATAATAAACAGTAAAAATGATCTAATGAATATAAACAAATAACCCAATAATATTATTCAAGAATATAAGTATTGTACATGAGAAGTAAGAATTAAGGTAAGAGATTATTTAACTAAAATGATATTAGAAATGATTTAAATAATTATAAAATAAATATTTCTCATTTATATAATGTTTTAAAAAGTATTCTCTTGGATTTATTTATCTAAAAAATAATTTTTTAAAATTATGATTTTTGAATTTCTTTAACCAAATTCAATGTGGTATTTGACACTTTCATTAAAAAATTTATTTTATAAATAATTTGATTTTGATTTTGATAAGTGACTGGTTATTTTAATATCATGAAAATATTTCATATGATTATAAATGAATTTTTATTATTGAAATTCTGAAAACTGGATGAATTTATATGTTAATGGTACATTTAAATATAATTGGTAGTTACATGATAAACCAAGGGTTGGTGGTAACTTTATAACCTCAATGGCGTAGGGTTCAAAAGTTGGATATATTTTATTCAATCTATAAGAGTGGCATGCATGGAAGTCAACTGTATAGTAATTTTATATTAGTATATTTATCTCCCAATTTACACACACACATATATATATTTTGTTTACTTCGGCTTTATCATTTAAATTTATTGATTTTCAAAAGGAATGATAATGATTTTTGTAAATTATGATCATTTATTTATTGTTAATAAGTATGTTTTTAATGTAATGTTTTTTTAGTTTTTTCTATCCTAATTGTTTAATTTCAAAATATCACTTAATGATATTTTTTTTGATTATCCCAGGTTTAAAAATACTTTTCATAATACTAACAGGATAATATAGACAAGGATGAGTTCAAGAAAAATTATGATGATTAATCATGAAAACTAACCATATTATATTTTATAAGTTTCATTTTTTCGATGAAATAGAAACTATTATAATTGTATCCACATTTTATAAAAGTGAAATGATTTATATAAACTATGTCCTAATTTTCAACAAATCTAGACCTAAAACAATCAACGTTATGAGATTATTTAAGTTTTTTTCTAAAACTCTTGATTATATAATGAATAATGTCTTGCACTTATATTTGTTTCAAAGGATGGTATGGATAACTATGGATTTTAGGATTTATTCATAAGAGTTTGGGATATCATTATGGGTTTTTTATTTTCAGGATGATCATAATTTCAGTGTCTTAGAAAACCATTTGTGGTTTATGATATGAAATTTTAATGTTATAAAAGGTATTTTTGGATACATTTATTACTGAGGTAAATATGGATTATTATTTTTTGAGATATATATGAAATGTATAATAAAAATATTGACATTAAAATAAATTATGTTTATTTGTGTGAAATTATCATATTTTTGGAATAATATTAGAATTATATTGTATTATAAAAAGGACAACCCACGGGATGAGTGACAACCACTCTTGTCTGGATAGGAAACGAGTATCAAACCCACAACTGATTTGTGACAAGGGTATATCTCCTACCAGTAGACTACGTAATGTATTGGTTAGTACAAATTTTTGTTTTTAGATAGATATGTTTATGGATAATGAATTAGTTTATTTTGGGAATAAATGTTTCATCAAATAGATAACCATAGGAGTGTAAAATGATTTCATGAAGAATGTAATTATATTTTAAAAGAAGATTAATATTTTGGGAACCCTTTTATGTTGAGGTAAATAAAATTATATGGGATTTTATTTCAGGAGTAATGGTTAAATTTAAATTAATATTAATCAATGATTCTATTATTGACATACAATGATTCTAGTTATTTATTGAAATAATTGGAATCTAAGAAAGATTTTCTGATATATGAAATTATTATTTTTTTCAATGAGACATTATGAGTGATTGATGACATTTTGAGATAAATGGAAAAATTTATCATTAATTAATATGTTAAAAAATCATTAAAAATTTTTGGGTTTTAATATGGGTCTTGATTATGTTTAAGGAAAATTATGTATTGGTATATTTCTATGTTGAATATTTATTGCCACTATGAAACATTGGATATTGAAGTTATGTTTCATATATGGTTAACAATTTTTGGGAAATTATATTGTATCATACTAACCATTTTGGTTTTGGATAATATATACATATAGGATAAATAGATTTTTAATCTTTTGTGTATTATGTGATTATCGAGATGTTTATTCTAGTGATTTGGGAGTGAATCAATTAATATTTAATACTCAGTATTTAGAGAAAATGTTGATATTGTTTTTTAAATTTATTATAAGATTAAACTATACATTTAATATATGTTTGTTAGATTTTTTATTAGTAAATATAGTAAAATAATTTCTCAACTATATGAAAACGATATTAAATCCAAAAATATTATTATTTTACTATTCATATGGATAATCCAATGACCTTTTATACCATCATTGATTTATGGTTTTATAAGTGGTCACTTTTGACTAACAATTTTTTATCAATAACTATTATCACTTGATGGTTACTTTTAACTTACATATCTATATTTTTTTACAAGGTACCCAAGTATGTTTTTTGCATGTGACCTGTATACTTTGAATTCTTTCTTTTAATTTTAATGTTTTACTAACTCTTCATCCAATTTTGGATTTTAGTAAATTTGTTTTGAATATTTCAACTATAGTTTTTTATCCCATTTTAAAATTGTGAGGAATGAATTTATTAAATGGGGATGATGTGACTTCCTATTTTTTATAAAATAAAATCATAGGTTCGATAACATACATGATATGCCACATTGAAATTAAACAAAGAACTAAATATTATTATAACATATGGTAGTCATTGAATAGATATTGTAATGTAATAAATGAAAAATATTAAAAAAAATAATGATAATAATGTTTACACATGTATATGTAATTAATTATTTGCTGTCCAATTAATTATAAATGAACTAAATCCATATAAATATCATATGATATCATTTTTTGAATGTGTACTAGTTTTTTTACCAATAAATTATGAAATAACTATTCTTGGATGATATTAAATATATATATATATATACATATTTAATATTTCAGATTTATTTTATGTCTATACTAGAAATTTAAGACAATAAATGAAAATTCAAAAATATGAGAAGTTTATTTTGAAAAAGGTAGTTTTAACACCTTTTCATTGTGAACTTATGATAATTCATGTTATGGATCCTTTAAAAATTTCTATTTGAAAATGATATATTTTTTCTTTTAAAAATTATTAGAAAAATTTTATTTGGGTGGATTTTATGCCTTTGTAAGAGAAGTTCAATTTTTTGAGTAATAGTGAAAAATGATGCATTTTATTTCAAAACATCATTTCTGTCTAATATATATATTTATATATATATTAAGATTAATTTAAAAAATTATGTTTAATTTATAATTAAAAAATATTTTTATAATTTAATCCAATGTAGGTCATTGGAATAAAATAGATAATATATTTGGATATAAAATCACAGAAATCATTTAGACATCTTTCTTTTAAAAGCTTGCTTTTTTATCATGTCTATGAGATAATAATTAAAAATATTAATTGGAAATTGAATTTAATTGGTAATACTTTATATATATGGTTGTAACCAGTATTAAATTGTTTGTCTAAGAAGGACAAATTAATGTTTTGGGAATTGTATCTCTTTGTTTATGACTCTTAAGTTTAAATCGATTAATTAAGTGTGAAAATAAAATTATAATAATTATAAAATTACACTAATACATTTCCTAATTTAATTTTAATTGTTTTTTTATACCAAAATAATCCATTTTTCATACAAATCTTGAGAAAAATAGATTATTTTAAAAAATAATAATATTATATTTAATGAAAACCCAATTTTCATAGACTTTGGTTTTTAGTAAATAAAATGTTTTTAATATGATTTAATCTAGTTGATATGTTTCACTATAAATATTAGATAAAAAAATATTTTACTCTATAATTGAAATTTATTAATAATTTTTTTTGCGATAAATAATTACATAAAATGGTGACTGATTGGTGATGTAATAATTGATTAATTATTAAACAAATCTAATTAATCATATTAAAAATATTTAAATAAATAAAACATGACACAATTAATTTCATAAATGATGTTTATGGAAGACTCAAACATGTTATTAATATGTTAGAACTGTTTATTTTAAATTAACATGTTTTTATTTTTACTTTTTATTTTTAGAAATGGAATTGTGTGAAAATTGAAACTAATGATATTTTAAAATAATAAATATTTTATTAAATTATATAACTTTTATAAAAGTTTGTGATTTATAAAAATAGTTTGTAAAAGTAAATTCATGTCATAAATGACCCATTTACATGTTGTTTGGCTTCTTGTGGTAGTAATTATATTTCTAGAATTGCAAGACTCATTTTAACACGCTATGAGTTAAATGGATTACATAATGGATAAAACAAAATAATAATGACAAAAAAATTAAATCTTATCCAAAACTTATTGGATGAAGAATAAAACACCATCATCATATTAGGTCTCTTTTACGTTTTTTAATATTAAATTTACTACGAAAATATATTATATATTTATTAAATAAATGATAGTTACAAAATATAACCCATTTTATATCAATTATCTTTTATAAGTCCACATAGGGAAAATTAAAAATATGATCAAATAAATAGTTTTCTTTATCACAGTAAAATTATTTTCATCGTGTAACATTATTTTGAATTTTTATATATTATATAATTACATAAAATGGTACTTTAATTCAAATATGGTATTTATTTAATTACCAAAAAATGATATAATTGACATTAAAAATATAAGTTGTGGCTCATTTTGATTGAGTAAATTTTATAAAGAAGATATTAGATCAATATGATATATAATAGATTATTTAATTATTTATTTTTAATTTACCAATGAATTTTGATGTGTATTATGTTAAATTAAATTAATAGTCATAAATTTGATAATAATGATACCTTAATAATTAATATATTGTAAATTTTTTTAAGTCTAAATATGATAAATAATCACCAGGGGATATGATATGGAATAAAATTTCTAATAATTTTCATTTTTGGGCCATTTTAATTTATTAAGGGCATGAATATATTTATTATATTTTAATAATTTTAACAATCCCTAGGATATCCTCTTCATCTCTTATAAAGGGGCACCCATTATTCTTGTTTAGTCAAAACTGAAAACATATTTTGTTCCACTATGGTATACAAAATTCCTTACCGATAATCCCCAATATCATTATAAATGCCTTTTATTACGTAAAACAAATCCTTAGAGGTGTAAAGGTTTTAATCAAATGAGATGATCAGAAGAAAAGCTATAATTTTTAGTTAAGTGTGTTGGTTTTGTTTCTTCTTCCACATCTTTCAATTATTCTTCACCCATGTTGAAATAACAAAAACTATATCATAAATATACTTTTATGTTTATTATGTAAATTTAATTACATAATTCCCACTACTCTTCCACAAAATGGGATAAAAACTAATAGTTCATGTGTACGTGTGCACTATCACATTCACAGACTAATATTATTCATTATCTGTCACAGTCTCTAAAGAATGATCATAATTATGGAATTAATATTTATATATGATATTAAAGACATATTTATCATTTTAATATATTAATATATTTATTAATTGCTTAATTTACTTGCATATATAAATGATAAGCTCGTATGTATGTACAAGTGAACTATCACCTCCACAATGCGACATGATTCATTTTTATCACAACATAACTTGGAAAATGTATATAATGATATTAATTTTATTATTATTATTCTTTAATGATTAAATAATTCTAAGCTTATTTATATAATTATATTTTAAAATTTTAAATATTACTCACTTGTACAACTGAATTAACATCTACAAGATTTTAATATTTTTCATCATCCATATCCTTATTTAATGAATAGATTAAAAAAGTATAAATGGTATGATAAAATATTTTTTATTATTTCATTAAAATTATTCCAAATATGATGGAATAATGACAAATTTCTTGTATAGACGTAATTTAAAATTCAATTTGTAATCTACTATCGATTATCATGAAAATGACCGATGTTCACATTAATAATTATATAATTTTATAACATTATTAGAAGTGATTTAAAATGAATAACAAACATTAAAAAGTATATCAAGAATATAAATATTGAACCAAAGATTATTATTCAGAAATATGATGACTGTATGTGATGAGTCAGACTCATGGTAAGGAACTCTTTAACTAAAATATCATTTCAAATGAATTAAATACTTATTCCTATTAATAATTGACATTCAAATACTTCATTTACAAATGTTTTCATAGATTTATTATAATGATTTTTATGTTTTAAAGTTTTAATTTTTGAGTTTTTTCATAATATATTAATGTGGAATGCCACACATTGATTTAAAAATAACTTTTATAAATGTTTTAAATTGTCTTTTGAAAATGGATTTTTTATTTAAATAACTATATTATTTTTTATTGTGAATGAAATTTATATTTGAAATGTAACATTGTAAAAATTGAATGATTTTATATGATAATTGTACATTACATTTTATGGTTGGTTATGAGATAAACTAAGGGGTGGGTGTTTAAGTTATAACATCCAATGAATTGTGTATAAAAGTCGGCCGTATAGTTATTGAATTTGTATGAGTTTCATATATGAATATTGACTATATTATTATCTGATTTTACTATAATTATGTCCCATGTTTCATACATATTTTTTTTTCTGATGATGTGTTTTCATATAAATTATTTAATTTTAAAAGTTAGGTTAAAAATATTTTTTAAATGATGTTCTGTTATTCATGTTATATAGTTATGATTTTAATGAAATATTTTATAGGTTTTGTTAAAAAAATAGTCTTATTTTTTTATGTCCCTTCCTGATATTTTTATGTCTCATACCTAGATTTAATTTTTTTTCACTAGTATAATTACATAATAGATATATTTATTTGACCATGAGAAGAATTTTGATGATTGATCACGAAAGTTATCCTTGTTGTGTTCTTAAATTTATATATTCTAGAAGAAATTGATACTGTTTAATAGTATACATTTTGTATAAATGAGGAATGTTATGTATGAAGTATGTCATAATTTTATAAACCACTATACATGAAATGATATTTAATATGAGATAATTTTAATTCTTGAATACAACTCAAGATTATGTAAGGTTTAACGTTGTGACCATACAGTAATATTTAATGCATTGATTAATACAATGTTTCTCCCTCTTAATTTTAAATATAACGTATGTGCTCACATAATGAAAAAAGAATATTCGAGAAGAAACATAATAATTATTTTAAATTTATAACATTTTTTGATGATGGATATTTATTTTAAATTTTTAATAATAATATAATTTCATTAAATTAATACACAATTATGAAATGTTATTTAATTAATGAAGAGAAAAATTAATGACATTATTTTAATAATATTAAAATTAATATAATCTGAATGATGAATTTTGTTCAATTTTATATTATAATATAAAATATATGTGTTTATTTAAAGGATTATATTTGAATTTTATAATTTTCCTATCATATTCACTGTCAAATTAAATATACAATATAAAACATTACATTAATGAAATTTTATGAAAATAATATCTCATTAAATTATTTAGAAATACTAAATAAATATTTAAAGGGAATAAGGGAGATAAGTTATATTTTAAAATTTCATTCAGTGGATATTATTATAAATTATTCAACTTATAATTAAAATTATGATCTAGTAAATTTGAAAAATATACCAATACTTTAATAGTTGACACAGATTAACTTATGTGTTAAACAGAAATATTTGGTTTAAAAAACAGCATAAACAAGTCCCTGATTTTTTTATGATGTATAATAATAATACAAACTTACATCAATATATTTTCTATTTTAATAATTTTTATTGAGAATGAAATTTTATATTTTCATTTTCTACGAAATTCTATGACTGTTTCTCACCTCTCTAATAAAAGGGAAACCCTCTTTTGTCTTCATTACACAACATTGATCATTCTAACTGAATAAAAAACGCCCAAATTATAATTTTAACATCATATTCTCATTCAAGGGGTTATTTTATTAAAAAATTTATAATTCATGGATCCTAAATTTGAAAAATAAATGAGTTATTTCAAATAATATGCATCTACCATAATGAAAAACATTATTTTTTTATTTTGGTTATACCTCTACTGAATATTTTTAATTTATAAAAAATAATAATTGAATTATACTAAATAAAAATATATATTATTACTATTAAAAATCATTATCCACCCTCATTTACATCGAATGGGAAGTTAATGTATAACTCGCACATACCTAAGGCTTATCATCTCCACATAGTGATATAATTTAATATTTTACACCATATCTAATGGATTAGTGTTAAGATGGAAATAATGAATATATATTATATTTATTAAATAAATAATATTATTTAATTATAATATCATATATAACTTATATCTATCCAATCAATTTTGAAGTAACAATGTTAATCGTGTGCACATGTGGACTACCATCTCAACGAAGCGATGTGATTCATTTTTCACTTCCTATTTACATTGATTAGAAGAAGGATGGGTTCTATAAATATATATGCTTTATATGATATTATAATGAAGATTAAAAGGTCAAATGTAATTTAAATTTATTTCATTCAATCTTTTGAAATTAAAAAAGTGTCTCCTATCATTCATATGACCTATCGTCTTCATCAATAATGTAATTCATTTTAATATATACAACTTTTATGGATTAATATATATTAATATATAATTATATAATTATTATCATTATTTAGGTGATTCATCCTTGATCAAGGTATTTATATTGGTGCTTCATACCCAATTATTCTGATAAAATAAATAGTTTACATACTAAAATGATGAATTCAATTAGGAAATAGTGCTATGTTGGTGATACAATGTTATAAAGGTTCAATATTTGATACTATATCTATTTCAAATAATCTATTATCAATGTATAATAAATTAAGGATATATACACTAACTGATAAATCACTTTTAAGGCATTTTGATGTGATGGTATGAGATTTATGTTTGAATACTATAGTAATTGGGATTGATTGTGACTGATTTTTAATGAATGGAATTGTATTATACATATAGAGTAGATAAATTTAATATTAATATTTTATTTTTTATGAGAATAAATTTTTTTACACTCATTTAACTCTCTTGAATAAATGAAGAGGCCAAATTATTATTATTTATATATATATGAAATAATTTATTTCTTAAGAATTCTTTTTTTCTTGAATATAGATGTTTTCTAATGTATTTATCACAACGGTTTTATATATTTTTTATGTTTTTTAATTCATTTTTATTAATTATTTATTTTTTTTAAAATATTTTATAATTACTCATCTTTTCTTTTCCTAGATGTTGTAGTTTTTGACAAATCTAAAATGATAATAATGTAATATTCTCTTTCAAATACAACAACATTAATGATATTTCACACTATCACAAAAAATAAATTCACTGATGATTACATTAGATTTATCAAAGGATATTTTTTATAAAAATATTTTCAAAATACTTTTGAAATTTTTAGATTTTACGGAGATTATTTTAATGGTAAATGTATATTTTCCTCAAAAATATTCTAAGTGGTATTATAAAGGAATTCCCATAGAATATTTCATCCATTGATGACACATATCATTTACTTTAGATAGGAACAAATGATATCCTCCTTATTTTTTCTATATATTTTTTATGATTACGATGATTGTATTTTTCAGGAACTCATTCATTCTCCATGGGTTATGCTATGTTGAAATCATTGGACTTTTATTAAACTCGTTATATTTCCATGGGATATTACTTGAAAATCTATATATGTATAAAATTTATAATTCATGATTTATGATATTATGGTTGTTTTATTATATTGTGGAACATATTTTTATGATTTTAATTATGTTAAAGGTGTGTCCCAAATTATATATCCCTCTAATTGATTGGGTAAAGATTGATATATAATGATATATATTTGAATTTATAGGGGAATGAACCCAATTCATCAATGAAATCAATCTACAATAATAGTATAATGAATGAACCATTTCTACTTTAATGAAATTTTGCGGAAAACATATTCATTATGATAGTCTATAAGTGATTAATAAATACAATGAAATTGATTTTGTATTATAATTTTTATGAAAAAAATATATGTCTTAATAAAATAATAGGTTCTCAAATATTAATATATTATTTTCAAACCCTTATTCCACTATTTATTATTATTGTTGTTGATAAACATGGTATGGTTTAAAATATTAATATTACATTCTCAAACCCTTATGGCCATTATATATATATATATGTGTGTTTGTGTGTGTGTGTGTAATCAATGAAATGGATGTTATTTACCCTTATTGAGCATATAATATCACCCTTTCATTTGTTTCCTTAATATTGGGTTTTAAGAAATGTTTTAGGTTTGGAATTATGAAGAACTGAGTGGGTAATGATGTATATATCTAATGATCAAGTATCTTATGAATCAAAATATATAATAATAGTGGATCAATGGGATTCTGGAATCGATTGTTATATTTTTTATTGAATATTCATATATGAATAAGTAACATCTATGAATGAGATGTATGGTACACTATATATTCATTAATCTATATTTATATCCATTAAAATAATGTTCGGATGAAAACTGAATTAAGGAACTCCACGGAGATGGTAATCCATACTTACAATAGATCAATGTTTTTTATTCCCTAGAAAAGAGTTGTAAAATTAATTTCCCACAATAATTATAACATATTAGTATAGTTATGACACTTTATTGTTTATTTTATTATCGGTACAAAAGATAAAGAGGAGATCAAAGAAGAATGGATTTTTAAAGGGTAAGTTAATGTAATTATCACATCTTCTATATACTTATAGTTGATTGATTTTTAATAGCCCTTGTAAATTACTTTTAATAATCCAAAAACAACTAAATAGTTGATATATTAGTGATGTAGGTAATTTGATAGGGGTTAGATGAGATATATTTGTCAATGTCATGAATAGAACAAGGGAAACGGAAGTCGATTTATAATTAAGGGGATGAACACTCACATAACCATTCAATATATGATAATATAATAAAGTAAATACAACGTAAAATTTGTTAAAAAAATTTAATTTATTTAGTGACAATGAGTATATAGTCCTAATATAATATTCCAATCAAATCTATATATGATTAAATATCATTTTATACATTTTATTTTTTATTATCCCATTCATTTTAAAATTTTATCATTATCTATGATAAATATTTCTATTTTAATGTTTTATAATTTTACATATATGTTGAATATTCTATTACAAATTCATAAAAGTGAAAGATGTAAACAATAAAAAATATAAAATATAATATTTTGAGATATCAATTATTTTTAAATTATTTTATAAAACATCATCAACAACAAAATATCCATAAAGTATTTTTTGACAATATTTTTTTAATGGGAAAATAAAAAAACTATGAAATAAATTTATTATTAATATAAAACATTAATATATATATATATATAATTTATGGGAAAATAAAACTCAGCCATACAATATTACATTTTTATTTTTTGATAATCATTTACATGTATTTTCTAATGCTTATACAATCACAATGTTAACGTTTATAAAAATTTAAGGTAGTTATTTTAGGAATAAATATTAAAAATTAATTAAAATTATAATACAATATTTATATTTAAAATAATAATTTACAAACTAACCTATCATATTTTTATCATTAGATATATGTTTTGTGATATTTATTTCAAGAGATTGACAATTTTTTATTTTATTTATAAAAAATAATATAATGCCATTATCAAACGAAAATTACAAAAAAATTATAGACATTATAATTAAGAATTTATATTTTCTAATTAATGTCATAAAATGAAAAAATGGAATGTTTTGGTTAAAACATTTATGAATTATTATATTATATTTAACATTCATTACCGAATTTCCCATTTAAATAGGTGATATTTTTTTACCACACTTACTATTCTTAATGACTAAAAATAAAATGGTCCTACATTAATTTTTTTAAAATAATTTTTCCAAAAACATTAAATTTTATCAAATTCAGTTATTATAGGTATAAAAATAAATATATAAATAACCAGAAAAAATAAATGAAAATATATTTTCTAGAAAACTTATTTTTTAATACAATTAATGTTATTATATCAATGTGAAGTAAAATGAGGGTACAAATTTAAATAAAATTTATATTTTGTTAATTAATAGAAATTATAACATTTAATGAGAATTATAATTTAATTTATATAAAAAATATAAATGAATGGTTTACAAAATTCATTATTTTTTATTTTTCACTGAAAAACTAATCTTTTAATAAAATCATCAAAATTATTACAAAAAACAAACCTAAATTTTGCATTTAGAAATAACTAAAAAGCATCATATTAATAACATATTTTGTTTTCCTGGTTCATTTAAACTTAGGGATTGATGTAAAAAAATAATAAATGATATTAGATTGATTTATTGTGGAATATATAAAAAATCTCAAGGACTTAAATTGTACGAATTATAAGAATTTACGTCTTGAAATTTCATCCCTCAAATTGAAAAATTGAGGATACTTATACCTCAATACTTAAATAGCATCCCATGTTGATTCTAAATTTTTGTGAATTCACCATAGTACTTTTACTAGGGTAGTGGTCACGTTTTGTCGTACATTTTATCTATTATCCAAAATCATCATCAGTTGATCCACACTACTCATATCCATCTACTATGGTTTTAAATATGATATTATTACATGTTAAGGATCTTGTTTTAAATTTCATATGAGAGACACCTGGAAAACATAATAAACTTGAGAGACATTAAGTATATTCTCCAAATGATAATCCACCACTAGATTGTGATATATAATTTCAATCTAATAGATAAATTTTGGAATCAAATTTTAATTTATTACAAATATCATATCCATATTAAAAGAAGATATTAATTGGAATAAAATAACACTATCTTTTCAATTAAATCAGATATTTTATATACTGAATAACATGTTTTTCAATATTAAGCTTTGCATAATTTATATTGAAGGAATCTCACCTACTCTTCTATTTCCACTTATAGATCACTTAATAATATAATTATTTCTCCATCTTCATACCAACACATTGGAGTTCTTTAATTATTTCAACAGAGATACTCATAAGGATTCAACTAAATTATCGAGATAATTTATATTTTGTGTGAATATTCTACAAAATGATGTTATTGATCCCAAATACATTTTAAATCCCCTCATTAAGATCTTAATGTTTATTCTCGAGAGTGAATGGTCCTCTTATATTGACCAGATGTAGGAGGATGATAATCAGAACTGTAACTATACACTACACCCATATCCCACTTATGAAATCTCTATAATTATCTATAAATAAAAATATAGTAATCATATATGATTGAGATTTCTATTTTATATAATCTCAAAAATTCATTAGCGTGTTAATGAGTAAGTTGACCTGGAGTGAAATCTTCTTTAATAATGTTAATATGAATGTATTTTAATGGTGATGAACTAAAATCCAAAATAGAAATATTAACTTTTGAAAATTTGGGGATTTGGATAATGATATCCAAGGTAATGTTTTTCTATTTAAATTTTATAAAGGTAACAGTTGTAAAAAACCATTTTATTTTTTTATCAGCCTTAACTTGATGACACACTTGGAATTGGGATATATAATATGTAATACACCTTTCTTATTACTACACCAGATGTACCCTTTCATATTTCAATACATATTTGTTATTTGAGGATGAGTAAGTAAGGATAAACATTTACTTTCAACAAATATCTCATTCATCAAGATTTATATTGAAAGGATAAAATCATGGTTTTGAACTTTATAATTTTAGCACAGTCATGGTCGAACATAGGAATATATCGCCCATTCTCCAAGAATTACACATCTCATTTCTAAACATTTTTAATCATATACTGAATGAGAGGGTTAAAATTTATCTTAGAAAATATCATTTATCCTTTTATCTAAATATTTCAAGATCCATCTTCTGAAAATCATGAAATACATGAAATACATGAAATATTTATGTTCTCACCATATACTGACATGCATGGAATATATAACTATTTCATGTAGAAACCTTAGTCTAATTCCTATTATTGTATTGTAATGATAATTTATAATATTTATTAAACACCAACCATACACTCAAGTAGATATGAAATACTATTCTTGTAAATTTATAATTCGGTATTTTATTATAAGTATATATATCACACTTTTCACCATAAAAATAATGCCTCCATATAATTAATAAAAAATACCACATACAGTTAAAAATCAACAGCCATGAACTAATTATATTTAATTTTATAATTGGGAGAGGCATAAGGAATCCACAAACCATTCAAATTTTGAAGGCATCAAAATCCATTCTTTTATTCATCCTTATAAATCACAAGATCATATCCGTAGTTGGATAGTGTAATCAAAGGTTCATAGACTAACTATATCCTTAGATCATTGAAATTCTATTTACAATATTTTTTCCAGAATAATCTATCCCCCTTTTAATTCCAATTGGGGAGTGGGATATAAATTTGTGTGGAATAATTAAAAAATCTAATGTATTACCCAATCAACCAATGAAAACTACATATCTATGTAACTCAGGTCGGTGTAAACCATTTCATAATAACAAAGTTATTTGAAGTGTCTATTGATATACACTCTCTTGAAATTAAATGACCGAATAATTATTCTATCTGCTTCCCAAATAAAAAATTGGTAATGTTGGAATACAGATTCTCATTCATTAGATTCATAAGAACAATCCTCAAATTTTTTTGGATCTCCCATAATCATGGAATATATATTATTTACATCTAAAATATTTCTAAAAAATATTCAAGGTAATATCTAACGACTATATTCATTAAAAATATGAATATATCATGAAAATTTGTATTTAAAAATTGTATTAATATTAATTCATAATTTACTTACTAGATATGGAAGGATGTGTTAGATATATCCCCCTTCTTGACCAATAGATAATTATATCCAGATTGAATAAAAATCATGAAAAAATATTTGAAATCCAAATAATTGATCAAATTTATCATTGAGATAGGGTATACAATACATTTTCATAATATCTATTTTGTACGTTATTGATAATCAATGAAATAATTCATTTACCCACATTTCTTCTAAATAAAATGTAAATGTGGATCACATGTGGATGAACTAGGATTAATGGATAACTTATCAAGAATCTCATAGATTATAATATGTAATTTATATAACTCAATTGTGTCTATTATATATGGAGTCTTTAAATTAGGTTATTCACTGAATAGGTGTTCTATTTAAAACACATATTCAAAATTTAGGGGAAGTCTTTGAAACTCTTCTAGAAAGAAATTAAGAAACTCTCTTATAATAATAATATCTCATACATTATTCATATATTCAATGATAAAATTATCCCAAAACCTAAAAGTTAATTATTCCTCCTGTATTGGTAGGAAAACTGACATGATGGAAGTAATTTTCATAAGGAGTTTAGGTTCATCCTTAAATAGATAAAATATTATAGGATGGATCAAAATTACTAATGCAGTATCCCTTGGAAAAATATATTTGATTTATTCAGAGAGAGACAATCCATTCCGAACATTACATCAAATTCAACTAGAGCTTGAAGAAAAATATTTTTAGGAAGCTTGTTCACATAAAATTGTATTAGATTGGAGCTATATATGAGTGATATAAACATTATAATGATATATAATTTCACTGCCAAAAAATCATATATTAATTGAGGTGGTGAGGTGATACTAATATATAATTATTTATATATTCACAATTTGAATAAACCAAATTCTAATAAAAAATCCCCCCAAAATAGCGTGGGAAATATTTTCAACTTTCATCCCATCTTTTGGCCCATCCATTTCAGTAGTAGTAATAATATATTCTTGAAATATTCTATTGACATATTCTGTGGTAAGTTTCCTTGATTCATGTGGAACAAATATTTTTAGTTCCTTATATCCATATTGCTTATGAAATTAATATCTTTGGTTGATTTATATTTCATAAATTTATAATTTAGATTACCCATTTATGCACACTTTTAACAAACACAAATTCATTTACAACATTTTCCAATATTATGTTCCTCAATTTTTACAAGATGTAAATTTAATCATTCTCTTCTTCTCCCTTGTATGTTTCTTATTTTATTATTTTTTCTAGACCAACCTCCCATTATCTTAATTTCCCATGAAGATATATGATCTAGAAATTTATTTCTATGTCTTTATAGAAATAAATACATAATCATCATATGATTTGAATGATTAATAATATACATTCCTTTAAATAAATTAATTAAACCCATAAAAGAAATAAAAAATCTTGTTTTTTGTATTACATATTTAGTTTATTACATCTTGGTATAATCATGTGATATTCCTCTAATATTGTACCTCAATTAATTCTTCCCTTTTTATGAATGTGGGGACAATCTTCTCAATTTATGCTCATTTTTTTAGAAATGTATTTTTCATATAATTTATATATTTTGTTTCACTAATCCATGATTTAGAATTATTCCACACATGTACTATTATGGATTAATGAATTTTTTTTCAGAATATCCTTTTCAAACAATACACAATTAAAATAACTTTTTTGCATTGATTAAATCCCAATCCCTGAAATATCATTTTGAGGTACATAATACATTTAATTATTCCAATAGATTATTACTACCATTAAAACACGAGGGTTTCATTTTCATGAAATGATTTCATATTTGTGAATCATGTTAGGGAATTACCATTTACTATATATAGTTATATTTATTCATTATAACATGGATGAGTTTCCCTAATATTTCCAAGATCATTTTAGTTCGAAAACCAACAATATTCTATTTTATATTAGTGAAATTTCAACATTTATTGTGAGTGTTGATTCAATTTGTTCATTTACACACCATAAAAAAATAATGACACACACAATGTTAAAACATAGTAATAATAGATATTGGTCAATATAATAAAAATACCTATAATGGATAATGTTTTCAAATACTATAATGGATAAACATAATTATCATGATAGTTATGTTCTTTACAAATAATTTCCATAAGGTTTCTATTATAAATTATTTGATATCAACTATAACTATCCCTAATATAATTGCCCATATCTGGTATATTATTTATTTCATTCACATGATAGAAAAGGGATCACATCACAATTAATAAATTAGTTTATTATTCTAAACTAAATAGTAATTTACATGATCCACATATATGTTGGAAATATAAAATACATAAAATAGAAAATATTATTTTATCCTGGAAATTTTTCATAATATACTTCTTCATAGACTATTAGAAAGGAAAATAGATAACGGTTGTTATCATATTCTCCTTGAGGGTACATAAAATATAATATTACATGTGCAACTAATAAATAATAAATAAAACATGGTAAATTATTGAAAAATCATTCCATTTAACCATTAAAGATATAAAGAAATGCATCCATATCTAATATTGATGAAATAATACAGTGGATAAAAAAAGAAAATTATAAATGATTAAAATACATAATATAATAATTCATGATCCATGGAGATAGGTTATCATTACCAATAAGTCCTTGATTTAATATAGTTTTATAGGTCATTTACCACTAACCAATAACACATTACATATGTTTTGACAATTTTTATTTCTAACGAGACCCATCGATGCACCGTGGGGCTATTAATAATTGATCCACACAAATTACATTTAGAACATTTAATTACACATTTATTGAATGATAAATTTTATTTTTAACCATTATTCATTATCAATAAATATTCATATTTTCATAAAATACATGAAATCATTATTTCTTAATCATTATAATTATATTCATAGTTAAATTTCCAATTTAGAAATGATTTACTGTGTAAGGAATAAACTTAAGAAGGTAATATATATATATATATATTATAGAAATATAATTTTCAATGATATTTGATCATAATAAATTGAATGATTTATGGAAAATATAATAATGAATATTATTATGAAATTAAATATGAAAATCAATTAATTCGAAATATTGGAATTGGATGAAATTAATCTATTTTTTAAAATAAAATAAAAATTAAATGAAACATTAAAAATTTGTTTTGGTATATTTTTATTCCTTATTGGATCATTTAAATCCCATAGATGAAATAAATTTTGTAAAATGGATTAAATATCACCAAATAGTTTTAATTTTGTAAAATTTAAAAAGAAACAATCCTTTTGATTTTTGTTGTAAATATATTTTGAAAATTTTCCTTTACGAAACATTTGAGAGATTTCGTTCAACCCATGTAAATATTCAAGGATAACTTCAAATTCCCATAAGAAATGTTAATATAAAATAAAATTAAATTTGTAAAACAAATTTGAAAATTATGAAAATAAAAGAAAAATAAACCATTTCAAAAGAGAAATAAGAAAATATTTGATTTTAAACATTTAATTAATAGATTAAACATAAAATTTGAGGAATGTATTTCCAGAAATATTTATATTCATTATAATTCAAGAGTATAATAAAATATATGTATTTTATAATATTTTTATTATAATATTCCATCAAAGAAACTATGAGAAATCCTAAAACATTATTTGATTGTAAAGTAATTTTTTACCACTTTGATAACAATTAAATCATAAACACATGAAAAAGTAAAATAAAATTAATTAAAATATCATCATTAATAGATTTATATTAATTTCGAAGAAATAAATCCATTTTTATCAACACTAAATAAACCATAAAAGGTGTGTAGTAATAAATATATCTTAATAGAGTATAATGTGAGAGAAAATCGCTTACGTCATGTTTGAATGCTTCACAAGTTATTTCATCCTCTTATATATTAAATTTCTATTTACTACACATAAATGCTCAATATATCTACACATATTTAATTTCAAAAATCATAAATTTAAATTATAATAACACTTATTTTTCAATAATATTTTATTACTCTAATTCTATTTAGTATTAGTAGCATTGTTTTTCATGAGAATTCTAGTTCCTTAGTTTAAATCCCAGTTCATTTATTATTGTTAAATCATACCCTATAAGATATTAAATATATAAATATAATATATATTCATTGCTTATCCATACTCATACATATAAATGAAAGTCAGAGATAAAAAATGAATTACTATTTTTTTAGGACTGTAGCCTGTAATTACACATTAACATTATTTTTACTATTTAGTAGAAGGAATGATTGAATGTTAAAAAAATTTAACCTAAATAATCCTTTAATTATCATATATATTAAATATATTCATTAAATATATCCACATTACAGTCCATGTGAAGTGGAAGTTAAAAATATTAATCACACCGCTTTGTGGTGGTGGTGGTCCACATGTACACACATGCCATATTATTAGTTTCAAATGGATTGGATGTTAATAATGTTGATATGATATTATGTTATAAATGTAATATATAATCATTAGATACATATTCATAACCATTCAAATAGAGTGGGGATGTAAAATAATTACACAGCTACATTGTGACAGTAAGACACACACACTCAAATAAGATTATTTCAGTTTCAGTACAATGAAAGATATGAAAAAATGGTTGTATAATAATAATAATAATAAAATATATCTATATTTTTATATTTTATTTATTATTATATTTTCATTAAAATATATTTTGGGTATGTATAAGAAGAAAATAATTTGAATCATTTGGTCATGATGATTACCTCTTCTTTATTATACAACCTTTAGAATCCACCAAAAGAACAATTGGAATGCCCTTTTATGAATTAAAAAAATATATCTTCAAGATAGGTATCTATAATAGATATTTATTTGACATTAGACGAGCTAGATATATCAATGTGGTGTAATGAAAATGGAAAAGAGTTTCCATTTTCTATCTGAGGGTAGGGGAACTCTTTTAATTTGTATAAATATTAAAATATAAAAAAGACACATTCATGTTCAATTACTTACAATGTGAAACCTATTGAAATATATTGATTATATTTTTCTAATAATTTATCAAATCCACACATTTATTGTTAAATATTTTTATGACTTTTATGTAATTTATTAATATATTATTTTCATCAATTGCAATTAATGGTTTTTGACACTATTAAGTTAATATGACAATAATTGAATAAAAAAGTGTAATTATAATATTAACCATTAAAGAATCCAAAATATGTTATATTTATATATAAATTTCGTTTGTGACTATAAATCTCCAAAAAATACTAATATAATATTTTTTGATATAATTTAGAACCCTTTTCTAGGGTTTCCAAGGGCACCATTATGGCATTGTATAAGAAATTAAATTAATTATTTCCTTAATAAAATTTAATATTAAATTAATATGAATAAAATAATATTTATTTAAAAATAATTATAACTTAACATGGCCCCTATTTATCCTTCTGTAAAAATTAAAGAGATATAAAATATGAGAGAGTGGTATTTTGTAATATTCTATACTAAAAGTATTATAGAAGAAATTATTTAAGGAATATAATATCAAAATATCATATTTTGAAACAAATATAGCATATCGTTAATTTATTATAATCCATTGAAATATTTTAAACTGTTGTATAAATTTATAATGACTAATAAAATTATTCTTTACCATAATTACTATATTTACACTTTTTTGAGGTGATAAATTTTTCCACTAGTAAAATTCATGATGCCTAAAAGTAAAAGGGAACTATTTAATAAATTTTAAAAATGATTCCAAATATGTAATAATTTTAATTAAATTAAATTCCTATCAGTTTTAGAAATTAATTAAAAAAGAAAAAGTAAATTGTGAAGAAAGTTTATCTTATAGAAAATTATATTTTTAAAACTACAAATCTAAAAATTTAAAAATATTATAAAATAATTATTTTTTTAAAAATAAAATGTATCTTATCTAATTTTCATATCAAGAACTAAATATAATGATACATTAAATTTTTTTTATTTAATGAAAACCAAATGATAGTCAAAAAATAATTTTTTAATTATTCCTTGTAATATAAATATTTTTTAAAAAAATTAAAAAATTTCCACATAAGATAATAATGACATAATGATTTCAAAAACGAAAAATTATTTCATTAAAATATTGTTATATTTTTTTCTGTCTTAATAAAAATATTTTTTCTATTATTAAATCCATAATTGAAATTATATTTACTTAATGGTGTCTATATCTTTATGTACCAGGGTTTTAGGAATTCCATTTTTTATTACACTATTTGAAAGTATTTAATCTATATTCTATTTATTAATTTATTGGGAAAAAATTTGATGAAATAATATACATATTTCTTTATATAGTGTGAGTTTGAGGGAATAATATATATAATTTTATTCTATTTATTAATTGTAGAAATATTTAAAATATATTTTTGTGTTATTTCAATATAGATGTATATTTATAATTAACCAATATGTGTTATTTATATTATATAGTAATTGTTCTATAATATAGGGAACAATTAGTTATGTGTGGGGCCAAAAATTACATTTTAAAAAATCGATAAACTTTTTAGAGAAAACTATCATTGGTATTTATGTCTATTGCCTCATAGAAAAAATGTTTCATATAAAAAAGTCCTTGAATGTATTATGATGATATCTATGATCCAGATGTCATGGATTAGCGATTGGAACTAGATTTGTAGGAGTATATTTTCCATCCCTTTGTAACTAGTTATTAATATCTAAGGGTTAATTTGACTTCAATTATTATAATTGGATATAATATTCTTTTAGTTTCATTCAATTATGAAATTATTTTTTGTTATCTATCAATAATATATTTTTTCTCATTTTCTTTTTAGTCGTGATATTTGACTTCTATGACATATGTTTACCTCAATTGAGAATTTGAGATGACTATTTTTAATCATAAATTTCATATGGATATAAAAAAATATATTACATGTGATATTTCATATAGAATTAATTCTATAAAAAATTAATAAAAAATATTGAAGATTTATTATTGATTAATTACTTTTTAAAATATCTAAAAAATGTCTATATGATGATAATTTCAGGGGATTTTATAGTTAAATGTCTCTCCAATATCTCTATTACTATAATTCAAAATTTTTCTTCAAATGTATATGATTCTCTATATCTTAGAGATATTATAATTATTTATGGTTATAATTTTTTAACATTGATCCATTCCATAGACAATATGTAAAGTCGATAGGTATGGGAACTACACTTGCGAGTTTAGTTTGAAGGAGACCAAAATAATCTTATATATATAATTTCACTATGATAATATATACCAGAATCATAATCCACATTCTATCTATCTCATTCTCAGAGAAAAAATATTATAATTTTGCATTACGCAGTCTAACACCTCAATGAATTAAAACATAATAATTTAATTTTAATTTAACCCTTATTTAGAAATTTTTTTTTGTATATTGATCTAAAATAAAAAAATTTAGAAATAGTACAATAATCATCCAAAGCTATTTATATTATGAAAAAATAAATAAAATTCATAATCATAATCATCCATTACTTATGGTGTATTATAGTTTTAGTCGGTCTAACAACCGAGTTAAAAAATTATATAAAATATTTTAATGGATGTATATGTGAAAGAAATTATTGATAATATATGATAAAATTAAATAAATAAATATTTTTTTGTATGGAGTGGTAAATTTATTTCTAAACTAATTTATTCAGATTTATCCATTAATTTTAAAAAAATCATTGATACATTCTAGTCTCCAGTTTTATCTAAAATATCCATAACTAGAACTCACATAGAATGAAATTATATCATTATAAATAATTAAAAAATTAATCCATTTTGATTATTTTTTTTGTTTTGTAATGAAAAATATTGAGATATTAACAAAAAACAACAATTGTATTGGAATACAGGTAGAATAATATTTACATTACTCACACCAGCTATTGAAAAATAATAATATAATTTTATAAAATAATTATAAATTTTTTTAAAAAATAAATATGTTTATGAAATATGATTAAATAATATTATTTTTATAAAAGATATTTACGCGCTTAGTTGATTTTTGGAATTAATGTATGTGGGTTCCCAATCTCAAATTTAAATTTTTGAGATATGTTTTTAATTGTGCACAATGATATAATTGATATTATTTGATTACATCCTAATGAATTTATTCTAAAAAAATATTTTATTACATGTGGTTCTAATATCCATATAATTTTGTCACTTTATATGGATTTTTATTCAAGGGATTCCATGGTTTTAAGTTTCATTGGTTACTAAATTCCCTTCATTGAATTATTAATATTATTATTTAACTTTTTTTGGAAATGTAAATAGTTTCTCACGCTGTAAGATTTTATTTCATTGTAAAATATTTTCATCTACGGGAATAATAATTATTTTGTATCAAATATTCCACCTTATTAAATTTATTACAAAATAATGTATGACAATGATATTGTTATTTAAAATTATCATTATTGATGATTTATCATCCAAACCCTTGTTTCAATTCAAAAAATTATTTTCCTCTATATTTTGAAAAACAATATGTGTTATATAAAGAAAACATAACTCTATTCAAATGTTATTATTATTACTCTTTTTAAATTAAGTATTTAAATAAATGTATTTGAAATTAATAAGAAAGTTTTTTCCATAATTTCCAATTTAAATATTTTATCTTCAATTCCAAATTTATATCAATAAATATTTAATAATTTCCATGATTTATTAGTAATGATTTTAAAAATTATATGTGGATTACAAATAATTCACTTAACCATATTGAATATTAAATATAATTTTATATGATCCATTATTGAATATTATTCATAAAAGTGAATGTAATAAAAAAAATTCTAGTTCACCATATTAAATTAATTATATTTTTTTGAGGCTTGATTATTAAAATAAATTTAAAAATTTATATTTTTAAAAAAAATTCAGTTCATATTATAATATTTTTCAACATTTAAAATTACTATAAATGTATTCGTAACTTCATATTTTATTGAAATTGTAAAAAAAATTATAATTTTTTTTATATTATATCTATTATTTATTCTATATTTTTAATTTATTTATTTTTAGAAAAATTTATTTTTTGTACCATACTAAATATGTGCTTACAAAATATTATTTTTTCTGTATAGAGCTGTTTGTTTCATCCACTTATATTCTTCAGTTTCAATTTTGTGATACAATCTAGAAATGTTTAGAAATCCCTTTTAATTTCAATGGCTTATTTCATAAGTTATTAATGAATGTTTTCATGTATAACATATATATTTTTATGATGATAGGTGGTATTCTATTTAACATAAAAAATCATTATTTATAGATTAATATGTAATGTGTTATTTGTGGGAATCATGAATTGATTCTTAGTCTACTATGGGAATCATCAGGTGATGCCTTCCAAACTATGTTACAAGAATCATGTAGTCAGGCCAGATCCAATATGTCTGCAAGAATCTGGTAGTGATGTATTTTCCATTATAGGAATCATGTCATAATTATTTCTCCGCAATGATATGCATAATGAATAATGATTCTTGAACCAAAATTTTATTATCTATAAACCCATTTAATGGTCATATTTTTATTTTATTCATAATTTATATAACATTCAATATCATTATTTCAATGATTGTTCTCTAGGTCTAGTGTTTATTATCTTATTTGACCACTCTGTTATTCCATGGTATATGTTATCTATATTAAGATTAAATTTAAAGGCATAATTTCTTATGGAAAAATATTTTTTCCATGTTATTCTCAATAACATTATTCCAGCATATCTGGATTTCTAATATTCATATCATCTAACCCTATATGAATTATTGATGAGTTGTTTTTCAAACTAATCATTTAGGGTCCCCATTTTTTATGTATTAATCACTAGTTTAGAAAAATATTTATTATTTTAACCAATTCTAGAGGTTTTTCTTTCACAGTTTGATTTTGTGGAAATGATCACATGTTTTGTAAAATACGTTATATATATAGCAATTTTATATAAAATTAAAAATTTTGTTCTCTATTGTATTTGAGTATTAGAAAATGGATTTTTTATTCCAGTAAAATAATTAAATAAGTTTGATACTTTTTATTAGGTATCCTTAGTAGATAAACAAATAGGGTTTAATTATTTTTCAGATTATTATAAATAACATTAGTGAATCCCTTAATGATATGTCTTTGGGATACGTCTATTTATACAATAGTATCCAAAATTTTTGATATATTTTATATTGTATGAGTTTTTAGCGAGAACACCCTTTTTGGATACTAATATTGGAGAGTTTATTTATCATATATGAACCTTGGTTTTGTAAATATAAAAAGAAATTTTTAGGTATTAAATCATCTTTTAACTCATTCATGATAAAGAGGCCAAACTGAAAACCAATGTTTTTTACTCTTCAGGGATATGATGTGGAAAATCACATTAACATTACAAGACAATATGAATAAATTATTAAATTAATTTATGGGTTTTATAATATGTGAGAACCTATCCTAATAGAACATAGATAGAAATGAGAGTGATTTAGGTTGAACTGAATGATACTATAATAAAATCAAAGAATAATACATTTTGTAGATAAATTTATTATATTATAAAAATTATATTATTGTGTCAATTGTTCATTGACCATATTAACACATTTTGTATTAATAAATAAACAAATCATAATGGGACTATTTTAGTATTAAACATGATAAACAAATGATTAATTTTTATAATATTAAATAAGTCAGTATAGAAGTTGTTGTTGAAAAAATAATGTTTATGATAAATAATATTTCTCATGTTATAATTAATGACATGAATCTCTAAAGAAATAATCATATAAAAGAAGAAGAATGGTGTATTTTTATTGAAGATCATGTGAGGAATAAAATGACATATATAATATTCAACTTATCATATGTCATCAATTTTGGATGAAGCTCTTAAGGGAATATATCAAATGGTCATTTAAAATATATCATATATTGAAGGAATAGTCATAGATCTCAGTATTATTAAGATAATGTGAATAATCTGGTCAACACAATGATTGGAAAGAATTGTCAAACCGTAAAATTGAAGGAGTATGGAAACTATATAAAATTATACCCTAATGTGATGGTTATTAAAGATAATTACCCCAATAACCCTTTAAATGAAGAGAACACAGTAAATCTAAGATGATAACTTCTATCGAAGTGTATTAATATTGGAAAATGTTCATATTTCCCTAGTTTTGGAAAACAACATGTGTATAGGCAACCCTATAGCCATGGTTTTTCCAAAACAATGGGTATAGGTATAATATGGGAGCTTATACCCATGGTTTTTTTAACTATGTGTAAGGGTTGTTCATCATGGAATATAAACATATAATATTAAATCTTGTGGGTATAGGGTGGATTTTTAGGACCTATAACCATGGATTTTAGAAATCCATGGGTATAGGGTAATTTTTCAGGACCTATACCCACTGTTTTCCAAAATATGGGTATAGAATTCCTGCATTATGGTTTGAAAAATATTTCATGGGACCCAAACACATTTTCATGGGAACACCATTTCCCACAGATTTCACTCCTATACCCATGGTTTAGAATAATATATTTAGCTAAATATAGATATATATATACAAAATAATCGAGTAGATGGAGCGAAGATGTGTTAAATGTTGGATGAGTGGGATAAGAGACTGAATCCTATGACTATATTTTATTGAAAATATATTCCCATGGATTTAGAACTGGCGGTATAGGGCTATGAAATAGTGGAGAAAACGTAAACCCACAGTTTAGAAAACTATTGGTATATTCCATAGAGCAATACCGACACCTTTCTTACCAACAGTTCCCAAAACATTTTGTATATGTCATTTTTTCAGCAGTGTATAATGGAAATTTTGTGGTTTTTGGAGTTTTCACTTTCAGTTTTTGGAGGTCTTATATTGTGTAAATATCCCCAACTATGGGATATGAAATTATAAATAAAAATACCAATGGAGGTAATATCATTAAATAAAGTCATATGAATTCGCTCCAAGGTTTGAGGGATTAAGACTCAACAACGTCTTATTATCCTTCCATTAGATGAATTTTATGTGATTTTAGAAATGGACTTTCAATTTTCACAATGACAGTATATTATTTCAAAAATTTGGAAATACTTTTTGAAACTACATTTTGATCATTAATTAGTATTATCACAATTATAAATATTCTTGTAAATGTTATTAAATTTTTGAATTTATTATTCTTAATCATGATGGAAATTTATCTCAAATTATTGGAGAAAAAATCAATTTCATTATTAATATTTTTTTTGAAAGGATGTGTTCTCTAGGTTTTTGTAGATTTTATATTGAATATAAATGTTAATATCAGAATAAGGATATCTATTTCTACTAGAATATTATAGTTCAAATTATTAAGACAAAATATATTAATGGGGGATAAATCACCTCATGATTTTCAAATATATATTTTCAATTTAATATTATATTCGATATACTAAAGAACATTTAATATAGAACAATAAAATAATGATAATTAGATGAAAATTATAGAGAAAAAAACTATATATAAAACCATTACTAATTAATATAATTATAATTAATAATTAAATCATACAATTAGAGGAAAATAAATTTACATGATTTTATTTTTATTTCATAAATAAATATTTAAAGTGTTAAAAAATTTATATTTACAACTTTTATATGATTATAATGATAACATATGATATTAAAATATAATAAAAATTATATTTCAAATATTTAAAATTATAAACTGATATGAAAAAATAATAACACATAATGATTAAAAAAATCAATTTTCATTGATATTAGTTTTCTGTTTTATTATAAATTTCCATATAAATTATAAATTATAAAATTTTGGAATTTGAATATTAAATTATTTTCATATTTATTGAATTTGATATATGAAAGTTATGATCGTATGAATTATTATTATTTTTCTAAAATAACTTATTTTTAGTTGAATAGATTAAAACACCGTTCGTAATAAAATGGAATTCATTAAGATTATATCATCATAACTGTATAACATAATATTTTAAACCTTATTTATGATTAATGACTCATTTTTAAAATAAAAAATTACTTAAAAGAAATTATATTATGCATATTTTAACCATATTTTTAAAAAGTTATGTAAGAATTTTAAATAATAAATGTTTTTGGTTTTTTTTTTAAATAATATTTTCGTCAAATTATATTTTGGATTACATTGAATTAAAAATAAAATATATTTTTCTATAAAAACAATTTTTATCCTTAAAAAATATGAATTGATAATTTTAATATACTGGTAAATTTGAAATATAAATATAAAATTTCTATAAAAAATGTTGTTTATGAATTACTAAAACTATATTTAAAATTAGTTTTATTACATATTAAACAATTATATTATAATTTTTTTCTCATATATTTATAGAGTTAGTAATAATTATATAGTAAGGTGAATTTTATAATTGGGTATTAAAAAAAATTACTTATGTATGAATTAGTAAGCATAGTAAAACAACAATTATTAAAAGTGAAAATTCTAAAATTAAAGGACATCAAAACATGGTTAAAAGTTGTCTAATAATGAATGTAGTAGGAAATATAGGCCTTATATTATTTATATTCGATTATTATCAATGTTGGAGTCTTCTTGAAAATTAAAACATGAACTCCTATATTATTAAGTAGAAATATTTACAAAAATTCCCTTTCCACCACCAAAAAATGGGTCGTCTCACAACTTATAAAGACACAACCATAAAAATTACATAATCTAGTAATTTATTTTATAATTCTATTTGTTACATTTAAAATGAACAATTTAGTTTTCAGTTTTATATAATTAGAACATAATATATGCATATCAACATAAAATCATACAATGTGGGTACTACAAAAATTATATACATTTTATACAAAATAAAAAAGAATTTAATAGAACAATTATTCTTCACCACATTTAGATTTAAATATTCTTTTCACGTACACAACCTTAATCCTTGTGAAAAACAATTTATAAAATTTGTAGATAAAAAAATAATAGTAAGGGAGATAAAAATCTATTTGTCCATGAATACTTATAATCAAATGAAATCCTTTCCACAATGAGAGAACTCTCTCCCATAAAGTATTATAAACAATCATTGTGAAAAATATTTGATTTCGATATAAAATTGAAAACATAAATAAATATGTAGGGAATTTGGGGCATCACTTACATAAGATTGATACCATCGTGTATACCATTTGATTTGTAAGCTTCATGGATTTCCAATATCATAATTCTAACAACTACATTAAAATGTAACCATCACAGCTACCATATACTGTAACGATCATAGTCACACCTAGTGTAACCATAAGGCTTACCTCCAACTGATGATTAACCAATGCATTGGAGGGATACACACACACACACACATGCATATATATACATATATCTGAACTATGATAATGAACAATTCCAACGAACGAGAACATGATCATAAAATTTGAATAATTATATTATAAATAAATTACTTTTTAATTTTGTAAAAATATAAATTTTTAAAAATATTTTTAAAGATATGTATCATACCAAAAATATAAAAATGTTACCTTTTTGAAAAAAAATTAGATAAATTAGAAAATCTCATTTTTAAAATATTCATTTCTATGTGAAATTTTTTTTAAAAATCATTTGTAAAACATGATCATGAAGTTGAAATAATATATAGAATAAATCATTAAATAATTTAAAACAGTGTTTTAGTTAAAGTGTCCCTTAAAAATAACATATCATGAAATTAAGAATTAAAAAATGTAAAAGAATATATATATTCACTATATATTAACTTAATATAACATAACAAAATCAATGATCATTTCACAAATAATCTTATTATGGTAAAATCAATTATGTTGATGGTTAACACAATGAATGGAAATTGGGTAAATAATTCCCTTAAATAGTGTTCAAATTCCATGAAAAGTGTTAACACCACATTTATATAGGATAAAATGGTCATATCGACTAATTAAATAACTATATTTCTGTTTATAACACCTTATATCATGATTTTATAACATTTTCAACCCATTTATTATTTTTTTATTTTTATTATTTTGGAGGTGTTTTTTTATTGTTTCCATTGTCATTTTGAAATTGGTTTTATATTGGAATGGATGAAAAAATATAAGTGGAAGGAAATAATATTATTATATTTCCAGAAATTAAAATTATTTCATATATCTGTTTGTTTTTTTTTCAATGAGGATCATTTATCATGTTAAACATTAATGTGAATTATTTAATTTATTTTCGTGGGATTCAAAACCATAAGGAACATATATCATTTTTCTAATAACAGGATTATATATTTGTTATAGAACATTATAGAACTAATTATATCTATAATAAAAACATATTTAACCATAATAATGGTTTTATGACTAGACATGGAGGTGGTAATAGAAAATTCATGTTTTTTTCCCAAGACGGTAGTAAATTGGCGTATCCTAGATGATGATTTTATTTTTAGAATAAAATGGAGAAGGGAACAAGTTTGATGGTAAATTAATCAAACAAATTTGTCAACATTACAGTATGTATAATATATAATAGTCTTAATTCTTCTTTTATATGTGGAGGTGATGAGACAATAAAAAAATAAATTAAACTAAAAGAGAAATAATTAATATGAAAGATGATTTTACCTCTTGAATTTTTCTCTTTGATAACATCCAAAAGTATATTGGTTTTGGAATTTGGGGGAGACACATTGGTCCTAAACATAGAGAAGAGGCTTTGGGAATATAATTTTTTAAAATTTTTATTTTTTAAATTTCTTTGCAATGTGACGAGGAGATATGGTGAGGGGTGGTACATATAGTGGAGGAGATGTGTGTTTTTTTCAATATTTTATTATCTTGTTTATTATATTTTATAAAGACTATGAATATTTTGACAATTATAACTAATTATATTAAAATATTAAAGGTAATTTTGATATTATGGTTCTTTAATCATATAGGTGTCAAAAAATAGTGTATTTATCCTATAATGTATATATACATTAATTATTGTGTTTCACTATTCACAAAATACTTGTATTTTAGAAAAATACCAAAAATTCATGCCAACCTATTTTAAAAATTTATAATTATAAAATGAACTCCATTTTATTAAAAAAATACAAAAAACTTGAGAAATTTAATATTTAAACAAAATAATAACTTTTTTGAAAAATACAGGTTTCGAAACTATAGCTGATTTTATTAGAGATTAAAAAATTAATTATGGTCAAATAAATTTTTTATATATTCGTAAAATAATTAATTATTAATTTATGAATTTTTTTATAACAAATTTTCAATTAAATTAGTAAATTAATTTAAATATCATAAATAAAAATTTATGTCTCATATAAATTCCAACACATAATTTATATATTTAAAAATATTTATTTAATTTTTACATTATATAAATATATCATATTTTCACTTATAACATTTATAAATTTTATATATACTTCCATAGGTAAGTTTACTATATTATTGGTTGTACTATTATTCACAAATTTCATGTTTCAATTCCTAATGTTAGGTTACTATTCCATTATTTTAGATTCCTCAAAAATACCAATTGTCTCATTATAAATTTATATAGAGTTTTACTATTAAATTTATGAGTAGAAGACAATATGTTATAACTACCATGGTTTTTACCTTCTCCCTGACTTCTAGAAGTTACATCCTCACAATTTGATTCACTTATTAAAAAATTGTGAATAATTCTTCCTTTTGTCATTTTCAGATTCCCATTATTATTTTTTGACCATGTAGGTTCTCTAAAAAAACATAACATAGTGAATTACCTTATTCCAGTCTATGTGAATATATACAGTCATGAATCAGAATTGGAATTTCATTTTAATAATGGTTCTCTTCTAGAGAAACTACATCTAGGATCAAAATATGAGATGAATATCTCCCAAAATTTCGGAACATCGAAACATGAAAAACATTGTATACCTGTGATAAACTAAAAGGAAATGGTTTTTTGTATGAAAATGGTCTAAAATTATATAGTATTTTAAAAGGACCAATCACTCATGTAAATTGATTTCCATTCATTTCAAAATAAATATAACATTTCTCAGGTGATATTTTATGAAAAACAAGTTTGCCTACATTGAAATAAAAGTATTTTCTTCTATTATGTTCCTAAATTTTCTACCTTCTCTTATCCATTCACATATGTGGTTGGATCATCATAAATTTCATACCTAATTCCTCTACTAATTTGAGTTTAATACACTTCTTTTCCAAAATATCATCCAAAAATTATGGAGTTTTAAAACACATTCTATATATTTCCATTAGAGGATAAATATTTATTGTAACACCATAAGGTTTTAAAAATAAATATAAATAAAAAAATTAAACAACATGAATTTTCATTATGGACATTTTTATAAGGAGATCATTATAAACTATTCATTAAACATAATGTTTCCACTTCAATGATTTGAACTTCAGAAAATGAACATCTACACATGTGATCGTTATATAATTCAGAGTCTGATTGAACCAACTTGTTTTTTGGTGAATAGTAACATACCCTTACTAATAGTAATATGAATAGAACTATGGAACTTATGAATAGTAAATCTTATAAATACTTTTTAACTTTTTTTATTATATAATAAGATCTTGATTAACTTATTCAAGAAGACATAAAAATAATTATATATTTAAAATTATAATTTTTTGAATAAATTTTGATTTTATTTAAAAATTAAAATAATCATATTATGAAAAAATATTTTCAAAAAATGGACTAAATTTTTTCATTCTAAACTTCCCATAATGGATATGGTAAATATTTGGGATTTTTTCTAAATTACATGAATTTTTGGTTAAAAGTAATATAAGGTAATTAACAAAATATGAAAAATATTAAAATTCTTGCATAATGCATGAGTCAGAGCTAATGAATATGGTAATTTGTTTAAACCAACATGAACGTATTACTCTTTTAGAGCACATGAATACATACTATTCAATAGCTTCACAAAAAAATTATATTAATGATTAAAATAATTTAAACCCTTCTCGCCACCACTATAAATACCACAATCACTTCATCCTCCTCTCACACCAAAAAAGGTATAAGCCATGTCTATGTTCTAAAAAACTACTCTTCTAAAGCCATTAAACTATTTTAAAGTCCTTTGGTTCCAACCAAAAATCCAAAAATTGGATATTTGGAGGACCTCAAGGAAATGAGATCAAAAGTTAAAGATCCCCTTTCAATTCTTGTGATTTCATTTCAATTCATTCTTTTCCTATAATCTCTTATAATCCCTTTATCCATGAAGAATGAAAGCTCGAGTATTATATATATTCAATATTTTTGTCTTGTTCATGTGAAACCTATATCATCATGATTACTCTCCTCTTCCTCTTATTCTAAAACTTAAAATACCATCGGCGATGTGTCGATTTACCAAATTCCTGGATTATGTGTTTTCAATTTCAATTAAATATTTCAGAACAAGTTAGAAAAAAAATTTAATGGTAGAAACATATTGTAAATTTTTATATATATATTATCTTTAATGTTCATTACTTAAAATATATACCTAATATTTTGATATATAATGAAACTATATCGTGATTATCAAAGAACAACCAAAATGATATAAATATAACATCACTAATGATTTATCAATGACCCATCCTCATACAATATAAATCGAATGATTCAAGGGATCATTTATTATTCTAGAACCATATTAATACCATTTATTTAAACTATTTTAATTTTGTTTATATACAACATGAAAATATAATACAATTAGTCTACGGAAATCATTAAAGAAGGCACCCGAAACAATGAAAGGGAAAATTAATAATAATTAAACTGTGAAATAATGTAATTAAATTATTATATAAGGTGTTATAAACATGAATATGTTTTTTATTATATTAATAAAACTCTTTAAACAATTATATATTATGATTAAACTCATTTAATGTAAGACTAGCCAGAGTTAAGAGATTTCCTAACAAAATATTCATTCTTTGTGTTAACATTCTACTTCATTATTTATTAAAATTGTTTTACTGATAAATTTTTTTATATTATGTTAAAATATGTGTATCAATAAATTATAAACATATTCCATAAAATATGTTATATATAACTTCAATTATATGATATTTTTATGAATATTTACTTTTAAAATCCTCTTTTAAAAATTTATTTTACAAAATTCAAAATCAATGTTTTGTTGAATTTATTCTTGTTATATTATTATGTTCTGGTTCATGGTTTTTTTTCTGTGGAAGGGTTAGACCTATATCTCCCTCTGATTAATTTGGTATGTGTGAGTTATAGGTTGGTTGTACAGTTACTCCATGTGTAACTACGATGGTTACACAATATGGTAGTCGTGAGGGTGACATCGTATGATAGCCATGAGGGATAAAAATTTTAAGGTAGTCAAGTGGGTTACAATATTATGTAAGTAATTACCCAATATACCTTTATGGTTTTATTTATGTTATTTATGTTTTGTGTAAATCATTTGGATAATAAAAGTTTCACAATGTAAGTATATATGGGTTACAAGTATGTCTTTTTGGAAATAATTTCACATGATTAAACGTATTCATAGACTAATGTTTTATTTCATTATTTTTATATCCATTACAGCCCATTTTTCTTAAATTCCATGTTTTATTTGATTTTCACTAGTTATAAGTATTTTTAAGAAAACTAAATAATCCATGTTAAATTTTATGAAGATTTGTCAAAGAAAAAATGTTTTATTTGAAATGGTTTGTATTTTTAATGAAATTGATGCATTTTTGTGGTTTCTACTATGTAAAAATATGGAATTTTATATATTAATTATATCTCAATTAAAAAAAATATAATAATAAAAATATCCTCAATGTGGATGTAAGAAAGTTCTTTATTAAAAACCATGATTATGAAATTTAATAAGGTCGGGTCATGATAGATGATATCGAAATTCTTTTTAGATAAATTTATGTGATATGATGATGTTAAAATAGTACCATAAATGATTTTTAATCTATGTTAAATTTGAATTTTTATATAATTTAATTATTTCCTTGTTTATTTGACTAAAAAATGTTTGTTCAAAATGGTTTTCCACAGAACAAACAGGGATGCTGAAGTGGAAAGGCACTGACAGAACGATATCCATTGAAATCTAAATCTTGGAATGGTAGGGATTAGAATTGAGATTTTTTTGATAGTAATAGATAAAATGAAATATGAAATAAATGAATGTGTAATCCATTAATTAAAAATTCTAAAGCTACTATAAAAGAACATTACTATAGTGGAACATTTTATGAGGAATCACCCACATACATTATAGGGGTATTCTGACCAAGTATTAGGTGAAAAATGGATTAAAGCCCTTGAAATGATATCAATGTTATGGTATTCTCATATAATCAAAATGTATGTGTTAACATTTATTGTTTTGAAGGTGAAGCTGGTCATTGGGTGTTAATGGTCCAGAATATCTAGGTTAAAGTGGATATTGAAGCCTTATAGTGGGATGTATTCAAAAGACTTGTCCTTGAAAATTATTTTCCAAAGGTAGTTTGACATGGGATGGAAAATTAATTTCATGAACTAATGTGTAATGAGATTGATTCAGTGGACATTTATGATGTGAACTTAACCCAACTAGTGATGTATTCTTAAAATCTTATTCGAGATCTTCATTCAAAAATCAACAAAATTTACTCAGGTTTGAAGCCATGATATGGAAGGGAATTGGAATCGTGTATGTTCAAAAGTTATACGAATCAGGTCTGATGTGATGAGAGGATAAAAATTAAGATTTTAGATTATCAGATGCACATTTTAAATAAGGATAATAACTGTTCCAGATGAAAAATGATTGGTTAGAATCAATCAATGAAATCTGATGATAAGAAAGTCGAATTTCAAGTTCGTGGAAAGTGTGGCAAAATCACCATGGGGAATTCCTTACCAAAACATGGATGTCTTTTTGATGTGGTATGATTAGTCATATGGACCGATGTTGTAAAAAATTGATCCTAATAGAAATACTAATAATAAAACTATAATTATTTTTAAATATGGTGAGATGGGTCATTATACAAATTCCTTCCCAAATAGAGATCCAAGTGATTCCAATAATCAATACAGCTTGAAGAAAACTGTATTGAGATCCATTTTGACTACGTCAGAAAACATCGGGCCATTCAATAAAGTTGTATCATTTACCTTGATTGTTTATTAATAATTTTCTAGAGATTTGTTTGATTTGGGGCCTATAAATTACATTATTTTTCTGAACTTTTCTACTAAATTGGATATATCAACTCAATAAATGAGACGAGAACTAATTATTAAACACTAGGTGGATACATTATAGAAAATTGGGATTATATTAATATTTCAATTGTGTCATTTTAAAAGACTTTACCATAAAACCTTCTTGTTTTACCCATGGTAGAGTTTTACGTCATTCTATATATGAATTGGAATTCTATATATCATGATACGTTTGATTGTTTAGATAATGAAGTTGTTTTCCAGAAAATGATTCATTTTTATTCAATAATGAACACATACCATTAATAACATATCAGGAAGCTGAGAAACTGTTGGAAATAATGGAACTATTTATAATAGTGATAATCTAGTGGTAAATGAATATATTAAGGTGTTTACATATGTGTTACCATTTGTTATACCCGATATGGAAGTTGAATTGAAAACATACATAGTTCTTAATGAATATCCAATTTAAAAACCCCTTTATTGATTTGCAGAAATGGATCTAATTGAATTGAAAATTCAGTTGCAGGAGTTGATTTATAAAATATTCATTCATCCAAGAACTTCACAACGGGGTTCCCCGGTTTTGATTGCTTAAAAGAAAGATGGTTCCATTAGACTTTTCATTGATATTAGAGAATTGAATAACATCCTTGAAAATAATTTTATATATGATGACATGAGGGCGGGGAACCATCAATTGAATTTAAAGAAATAAGATATCATGAGGACATAATTTTGTACTAGATATGGTAATTTAGAATTTTTAGGTATGTCACTTGAGTTGACTAATTTCACTTCTATATTAATAGATATTATGAATAGAATAATTACAAAGTACTTAGATAAGTTTGTAGTTGTGTTTTTTGATGACATTATAGTATTTTCTTAATGTAATCTGGAGCATGAAAAATATCTATTGGTTGTTTTTTAATATTTAACTGAAAAACTATATGGAAAATTCAGAAACTGTGATTTTTAGTAGAAATTAATTTATTTTAATTGGAATATTATAAATAAGGATTGAATAACACTTGATCTTGCCTTAAAAATGTGGTTGATGAATGGGGGAGATCTATAAATGTTGATAAAATCATTGTTTTCTTTGATTAATGGTTCAAACGGAAGATTTGTTAAAAACAATGAATGGTTATTTTCCTGCTATCTAAATTACAAAAAAATGGGTCCAATATATTTTGATTGAAGATTGTGATTGTTACTTTTAGGAACTTAAGAAGAGATTAGATAATGCATTTGTTTTAAATTTTTATTCCAGAAATTGGGATATTCTCATCAACAATGATTCTTCATTGAATGGACATGATTGTTTTTTGATGCAAAATTAATAGTTAATTTCTTATGCTACATGAAATCTAATACCAAATGAGTTAAATTATCCCACACTCGATTTGTAATTAGTGGATATGGTGTTTTCTTTGATAATTGTGTTTTATCATTTATACAGATCCTTATGTCATATATATAATTTCCATAAAAGCCTAAAGTATATATGTAATAAGAGTAATTAAAAATCAAGTAGATAAAATGGATCGAACTAAAAATATATTATGATTTCACGATCATTTAACATATTGGAAAGAAAATGTGGTTGATTCCTTGAGTTGAAAACAACATGAATCATTAACAATGTTACATTTATAACATGAACACATTATTAATGAATTGTTGAATATTGGATTAGATTTTATTAGTGATAGAAATACACTATTTATTCTTGTTTTAGTGTAGTTATCTTCATCAGAACGAATTATTCCACTATAAAAGGAAGACCGTGAGCTATAGGAAAAGGTATAATTGGTTAAGATGTGTATGTTTCTAGAATTTATCCTTTATAAATATTGTGTTTTATGTTTTGAAAAAAGATTTTTTTTCCCTGTGGTTATCATAAGAAGAAAAAATTATTCTATGAAGCTCATAGATATCATATTTAATTAATTTGAGAAGCACATATATGTACAGAGATGATCAAGAGTATTATTGGAGAGATGTAATGAAAATAGTTATTCCAGATTCTACTATGAAACATTTGACATGTCCATATGATAAAGCAAAGTTGCAGTTACTAAAGGGGTACTTTGACCATTAATAGTTACAATTTGGGAGGGGTAAAATTTATCCATGGAATTTGTTGTGGGACTACCAAATACTTCTTGAGGCAATAATGAAATCTGGGATAATATTGAATGGCCAGGTAAATCATTACACTTCCTTTCAATTCATGAAACAATGTTTTTGGATCTGATTTCATGAATGTACCTAAAATATATTATTAAGTTATATGGAGTGCCTCATTCCATTCTATCTAACTGGGATCCCATATTTAATTATATTTTTCTTAATGTTCGTCAAATGATTTTGGGAACAAAATTAAACTTTATTATAGATTTTCATCTCTAATCTGATAGGAAGTCAGAACAGACAATTCAAACATTCTAATATATGCTTCGAGCTTATTAAATGGACTACTAGGGATGTTTATATCATCCTTATTCTTAGTTGACTTTTCTTATAATAATAGTTTCTATTACTATGTAAATATGTCACATTTTGAAGAATTCTAGGTGAAGTGGTGTTGAACTAAATTATATTTGGAATATGTTAGAAAAAGGAAGTTGATAGGACCAAATTATTAGAGAAAGTGGATGAGGAAAGTTAATATGATCTAGAAACACATGACGATAGCTCCGAGAATGTTGAAATGTTATGCAGAAAATAGGAGGTATGACTTTTATTTTGAGTTAGGTGATCATTTATTTTTTAGAATATCTCCACAGAAAAAGTGTTATACGTTTTCGGAAAAAGGGAAATCAATGAACACATCTCATTGGAACATATACAATTCGACAAGAAGATGGGCCAGTTTACTATCATGTAGCATTTATTCTTAGTTTATCACATGTAAGAAATGTTTTTTATGTTTTAATGTTGATAAAGTATATTTATGATTTATCACATGTCATTATCTGAGAGGTAGTACAACTTGAACAGAAACTTTCTTATGAAGAGAATTCTTTCTAGATTTTGGGTCCCAGAGAGCATGTATTGAGTAATAAGGTAATCCAAATGGTAAAAGTTTTCTGGTGAAACAAAATTTTTACAGTAGAAAAATGGTAATCAAAAAATTCTTTGAGTGAAAGGTACCCTAACATTTTTATCATGTAAATAAGAAATTGTGAGGATACGATATCTAGAAGGTGGGGAGAATGTAACCCCCAAAGTTTGTATAAATACATTTAAGGGAAAAAATGATTCATTGTGAATCTTAGTAAAGGCTTTTTTTTATTGATATAGTCATAAACTAGAAGTAAAACATAATTTTCACACTTCTATGGTTTGTATTTTAAAAATTGAACATCAAGTATAGTGATAAATACATTATTTGGACTCTGATATAAACTAATTTTTTTGGTGAATATTGAAAACCCCTTATGAATAATAATTATAGTAATACAACCATTATGAATATTAAATATTTTTATATTTATTGTCTCATGGTTATAAGATAATAATATCTTTATTTCTTTTTCAAGGTGATATAAAATCATTTGTAGTTTTAAAATTGTTAATTTTTTTTCTAAATTTTAATTTTATTCAAATATTAAATTCATTATAGTTATAAAAATATTTTTAGAAAATGGAGTTCATTTTTGAATTCTATAAATCAAAAAATTGATTTTTGAATTTTTAATATATTTCTAAAATACATGTTCTTTTGGGGAAGTGTAAATTTTACAAATTAACAAATATTCTTAAAAAATGAATTTATGCATCATTCTTGAGTCATGGCTATTATAAATGGCCATTAGTCTAAACTCACAAAAAATTATTACTATTTTGGGTAACATTAATCAAGACTATTCATAGTCATTAACAAAAAAAATTTTGTAATGATTAAAAAATTGTAAATCCCCTCCTCTCACCCACTATGAATACCTCCCTCAACCCACTTTTCAAATCACACCAATCCTACATTTAGCCATTTTTAGGATCTACCAAATATTATTCCCAAGCCCATCCCCCAAGTCCAAGACCTACATGTATCCCCAAAAAGACAAAACAAAGGGCCTTATTGATGATCTCAAAGATAATAGATAAATAAGTAAAGACTATCCTTCATTTTATTGGGCATCCTTTTAAACTATTTCTTTTATTATTTTCTCTTATCCTACACATATCGAAGTGGAATTAAATAACAAGCATAAAATATATTATATATTTTTATATTGATTATGGTAAAATACATCATCATTATTCCTCTCCTATTCAAATTATTCTAAAAATAAAAACACCATCTATGATGTGCCGATTTACCAAAATTGTAGAAGATGTCTTTTCAATTTCCATTACTTCTATAAAAACTAGATATTAAATCATTTTAATGGTTTAATATAATTTAAAAGAGTATGAGATATCCGCTTTAATTTTTATGTGTTAACATCTCTTTATAAAATATTTATATAAAATGAATCTAGTCTGTGATTAGCAATAAACCACCATAATGATCTAAATAGGATTTCAATAATGATTTTTCTAAAGATTCATTCCTTTTAAATATAACCAAAATTATTAACAGAATAATTTGATATTGTGGAAACATATGAAAACCATTTCATTTTAATTCTAGAATTTCAATTATATACGACCAGAAAATCAAATACAAATTGGCTCTGGAATTCATGTAAAGAACACAACTAAAAGAATTAAAGGAACAAAATACTAATAAATAATGTGTGAAATGATGTTAAAAAATTATCAAATAACGTGTTATAATGTTGAATAAGTCTCAGTATGATTTTAATTACACCGTTTCAAAAATTATAAATGATGATTAAACATGATTGACATAAGATGAGGGAATTATTAATCCAAAGATTCATTCATTGGGTTAGCTTTCTACATCATTTTTTATTAAAAAAACAGCGTGATAATTTTTTTATATTATATATAATTATTTTTATTAATAGTGTATATAAATATTACATCCACTAACTTATGTATTACACCAATTATATGTTATTTTTAAGAGGATTTTATTTTAAAACCCCCTATTAAAATCTTTTTTTTCAAAAAACCAAAATAATTTTTTTATATAATTATTTTTTTCGTCTGATTATGTTATGGTTCTTGGGAATTTTTTATGTTAAAGGGTGGGGCCTATATCTCTCTCTAATGCATTGGGTATCTATTAATAGGCAGTCTTACTTATGGTTACTCCAAGTGTAACTACGATGGTCAGACAATATATTATCCATAAGGGTTACACATTATTGTAGGAGTGAGGGTTATAAATTATAATGTATTTGATAGGGTTACAAGATTATGTATGAAATTCATTAAAATATATTTAAGGATCTATTTATTTTCTTTACTTTTTTTAAATCTCATGGACATACCATGTTTCAAAATGTATGTATATATGGGTGACTTGTATTTCTTTTTAAAAACTATTTCATATGATTACTTATTTTCATGGACTAGTGTTTTGTTTCATTTTTTTATATCTCTTACAGATATTTTTTTGCACATCCAAATTTTTTAAATGATTTTAACATGTTATATGGATGTATTGGAAAATGAATAAATCCATGAAAAATGTTATGGATATTCATTTAATGAAAACATTTTTTAGATTAAAAGTTTTATATTTTGGAAGAAATGGAAACTATTTTGTGGTATAAAATTTATATAAATGAGGAATGTTATTTATGTACTATATCTCATTTCACTATACTTCCAAACTTGAAGATAAAATAAATTGTAAAGAAAGCGAGTTCATGGATAATATTCAAGATTATGTAATGTAATAAGGTTGTGTCATTACATAGATTCTATAAAGAAAAATGATATTATATGAAAACATAACTAAATAAATATGATGATTCTAACTTCCATGGTAGTCCACTAAACAATCTTGAAACATATTATCTAATGACTGAATTTTCCTATTTGTCTATCCATCATATTTTGGATGAATGTCTATGCAAGTATTTAATTTAGTTCTCTAATACATCTAATGTCCACTTTAATGTTATTAGTGATCTGAGGATCATTGGCATATACAATAGTGAGATGAATTCTATGTAACCTAAATATCACATTGATGAATAGTTGAGAAAGCTGATCATGATAAAGATTATCTAGAATTTGATGAAAATGTTCATATTTGTTCATCCAATCTATAATAACCAAAAAAGAATTGTTACCTCGAGAAGTCATTGGTTGTATCACCACAATATCTATGGATAAATGTTTTTCTCACAACAACTATAGAACTAGAAAATGCGAAAGAAAACCATTTTTATATTTATCTCTTATTTAAATAGTTGGAAATTCAAACATTTCATTTTAAAATTAGAAGTAACTATTATCATTCCACCCCAACAGTACTACTCCTTATGGTCCTTGTTCATATTATTTTTGATAGGATGAACATATGACTGATAACTAGGAGCTTCACATAACAATTCCTTCAAAAAATGAGATTCACAATGAACATATAATTTATTTAGAATTATCAAAAAAAGATTTATAATCAAAAGTAAATACAATGTATATACATTTAATCACCAATCCATCCTTTTCTATATCTCGTGGTCTTCTTTCGATTCGTTATTGAATTTTTCAGAGAGAGATGACAACACTAATATCTAAATAAAAACATGATAATTTCTTACCCAAAAAACATCCAATCCATAATTCATCATATCGTTAATCACGGGGTAACATTATAGAAATACAAAGATAATGTATAATGATTCATTTAACTCATATAATATAACATTATTTTCAGTTCCAGGGTGGTAATTGGTCATGAAATCACAATCTTTTTTCAGTTTAATCCTTCGTCTTGGTATCATTTTCAATTCCTTCTGAGTAAATTATATTTTAAACTTTTATGGTTAGTAAAATTATTATATTTGGAAAAACAAAAATTATCTCTCTAGATTTTAAATGTAAAATACCATTAAAACTAATTCCAAATAATATTTAGGATAATTTGACTCCGAATGTTTTTTTTCTTGAAGCATAAGAAATTATGTGATCATTCTGCCTCAAAAAAACAATTTCCCATCAATGAATAATTGAGTTAGATGAAAAAATCACCATTTCTACAATGTATGTCCAGAACTAGAGCTTTCTCCATCCATCATTTCAGTTCTTGAAAACAAACACCTTTATCTTATATCCAAATAAATTTATCCACATTTTTTAACGTGATTATTGGGATACCAAAATATATAGAGTTATTATCAAAATTTCAGTAATATCATGAAAATCCAGGAACACTACAAATCAATATTATATATTTAGGACTTCAAAATTTATTCACAAAGGTGTTTTTCAAGGAATAAAATTGTTATAACATGTTTAATTACAATATTATCAAGGAAATAAATTTATTGAATCCAAAATTAAATTAGCTAAATATCCCTTATAACATCCATTGATTAAGTGTTTGTAGAATGATCCTTAGATGTTTTTTATGATCTATATAATATATTAGTAATACCATTATATCATCAATAATAACAAAAAAACATTTACCAAAATTTCATATAAAATTTTATTACTAAGATTCAAAATTATAGTATGGGAATTTATCAAACCAATGGTTACAAAAACAAACACATAATTCTAATATATATTTTAGAACACTATTCTAGGAATTTCATCATCCACCTTCATCTGATGGTACCCAAATCTCAATTCATTCTTGAAATAAATACTAAAATCCCTAGAGTAGATAAAAAAAGTCATTGATATGAGGTAATGCGAACATTTTCTTAACAGTAAGACTATTCAATCCTCTATAATTAGGGAATGGTCTAATGGAACCAACATTTTGTTTAAAATCACAAAATAAGAGAACCCCATGGTAATGTGATATAGTGATTGAAACCAATACCAAGTAACTCTATCAATTAATTTTTTTATTCAAATCGGTTCAATTTGAGCAACTCGATAATGGGGTTTTGAAATTTTCTTAGCATTATGAACTATGTAAATAATATATTCAACTACTCAATTAGGTATAACACTATACAAATCATTAGGGAAAACATTCAAATATTCATTTACCAATAGTGCATCATTAATTTGAGAAATTCAATTAATTTAAATAATATGATCAATACTAACATCACTTATATATTATAACAGTTTCTCATTTTTTTATATTTTATCAATTATACTGTTTCATTATATTAAACCAATTAAAACACTTTTTGAAAAAAAATCATTAGCACTACAATAAATCATAGCATGAAAAATTGAATGACAATCCATACCTAGAAAAACAACAAACTATATGAAATGAAAATTATCATGGGTTTTATGAAATTATTTAAGCATAAAACAATAAAAATAATCTTATAAATACTTTTCCCTTATTATTATACCTTCTGTCTTAATCATCTGTTATTAATTCATATTTTGAGGTTACATTCACAAATTTCAAAAAACAATATCTTAAAATTATGGATTGTTTAAACCCTGTATCAAACAAGACATTATCAATGATAGATTAAATAAATAAATTACCTCATATTACATCATTAGATAGGCCATCATTAATATACGTAGTGTCAATATATTTTACGACATAATTATGCTTATTGTCTGACATATTCCCATCATTCATATCATTCATTCAAAAGGAATTTACATAATATCCTATCACTAAAAATATAAAACACATTACAGTTTAATTATCAAAACTATATATATTATCGGTTTATTTTTTTCCTTGGTCTATGTGTTCAATCATAGCACATCACTAACACTTACCAGATTTGTTAAGTAATTCCCATGGTGTTTTTTATCACACTTCTTATGAACTAGAAATGAGAATTTCTATACTCTATATTTATTTAATTTATTCAGACCTATTTCATTATATATGTACCTTTTATGTTGCATAATGTCACATTGAAAGTGATAGTCAAAAAACTCTATTCATACCCTTTCATAATAATAGAAAAATTTATCATAACATTTTAATTCATGGGAGTCCAATTCTCTTCATTAAACTGACTTCAGTCCTAAGTAAAAATAATTTATTTTACAATCATGATCTCGAAGTAGATTTGGAGTTTACAATTACAATAGAGTGGAGATTTCTTCATACACAACCACTGACTATTACTCAGTTTGTTTCCATTCTCAAAATTTATTTTCAATCCAAATATAAACCACCATAGAAAAATATTTTTCATGCCAAAAAATATTAAATTCATTCCATTCTAATCTATATATCTCTTCTATATCTTGAATAGTCCTTACCATTTACTACCACTAGTCAAATTCACCTTAAAAATGATAGGTATAATTTCTATATTTATTATTATCTAGAAACCCACTTACATTAAAAATATTTTTAAGGGATCAAAACCACTTATCATCAACCACTATGATGTTAGATCCAAAAAAAATCTGGAGGGATTCACCTCAAAAAATATTACCCCATCAGTAAGTTACATTGTGGTATCTCAAGATATTCACATGCATTTATAGACCAATATTTATTAACTATGTCAATAGATCAATTACTATCACAAATTACTTTGTTCAAACTCAGACTATTCCAGGTTGTAGACTCAGAAAGATATCATCAACATGGTTAATTCCTACATTATCATACCTATTTCAACTATGGAAAACCATTCTATATAGTCCTATAATAGATGAGAAAACCTATTAATTTTTAAATTATTTGTCATTTAAAATCAACCATAGAGTAAAAATACATTATGTCAATCTATTAACATAATGTTATCCTCCAATTTTATAAAAACCATGTTCTGGTACCAACAGTAATTAACTGACATTAAATATTACAAAACATCATAAATTATTTTTGAATTCTAATTATTATATTTTAAAATATCTTCTTTGTTTTTAGTTTTATTGAATTGGGACATAATCCAAACATATCATCCCAAAATCATAAAAAGTTGGTAATACTAAAATAATATCTATTTCATCTATAATATAATATAATTTAATGAAACATGAATTCATCACAACAATCATATTTTCATTTTCTTTTCCCTTAACATTACTAAAACCTATGAATTTTTTTAGAAATTGTATGACAATAAAAAAGATCAGTAAGGGGCATAAAAAACTAGTAGACTATGAATATTAATAAACATATGAAATTATTTTTACAAATACATACTGCTCACCCATATATTATCATATACATTAATTGTGAAAACCATAGATTTCGATATACATAGAAAACATAAAGAAACCATGTATCAAACATGGGGAATTATTTACTTAATATTTTAAATCTCATGTCTAGCATATGATTTGTAACCCTCAAGACCACCTGACATTGCAACCATCATGGATACCTTATAATTTAACCCCCACAATTACTTTATGGTTTAACCATCAATGTTACACATGGAGTAACCATATGGCCGACCTCCACCATAATCGTACATAATGTATTGATGTGATATATAGGTAAAACACTTCATCATAAATAATGACCATGAACTATGAAATAATCATAAAATAATAATAAATTCATCATAAAAACATTCCTTTTAAATTTTGTTAATAAAGAAATTTAAAAGTGGGTTTTAATGAAAATTCCTTTACCTTAAACAAAAAAAAACCTCTTTTCAAAAATATGAGAGAAATTATAAAATTACTATTTTAAAACATTAATCTAAATATAAATATAATTATAAAAATGTGTTTGAAAACATGATCACATAATACAAATAATTAGAGAAATATATCTTCAAAACATTTGGAATAATGTTTCAGTTAAAGAGTCTCTTATAAATATCATAGCATTGAACAATGAATACATAAAATAAAATATATATGTATATTAGTTAAAAATAAATATATTAAAACATAAAAAAATCTATTTAAATTTCTAATATAATCATATTATGATAAAATCAATTGATTATATGAAAACCCTAAAATAATCGAAATTTGGTTAAGAATTCCCACAAATCGAGTTAGAATTCCTTAAAATGTTAACCTAAATCCCGTATAATTGTTGTATATGTTTTATTGATTTACTATATAATTATATTAATGATTATAAATCCTTATATGATCAATTTATAACATTTTAACACATATATTAATAATTTTTTGTTTGTTCCATTATTTCAGGTGCGTTTATTTCAGGGTTTCCATGGTCGGTTTGTAAGGGATATTCATTTTTTCTGAACAGAACTCTAGAAGATGAATACAAATTTATTATTCGGTTTCAATAATTTTAAATGATTAAATATATCATTTTTTATTTTATGTGTATTAATTATTATTAAAAACATTAATGAGAATGATTTAATTTTTTGTTGCCGTTTTTATAACCATTATGATCTTGTATCATGTGGTCAAATAAAATATTTATATATTGGATAAAGAAATTTTATAACATATAATATTTATAAAAAATATTATATTACCAAAATAATGGTTCTATGAATAATCATGGAGTTATTAGTTTAAAATGAATGTGTATAACCCATTATGATGGTAAATCAAAAAATCAAAGAAGATGTGCTCTTTTTTATAATAAAGAGAGAGGCGATAGAGTTTGATGAAAAATATTTTAATAAAAATTATTAAAGTATATTACATATAATATATTTGAGTTTTAATTATCATTTTATATGGGTAGATTAACAAAGATTAGGAAAATAAAAAAATAAAATAAAAATGAATGAAAATGAAAGATGAATTTACCTCTTGAATTATTTCCCTTGAGAAAATCCTCATGGACCTTAGTTTTGGCATTTTGGTGCAACCCAAAAGTCATGGATATGGTATTGATGCCTAACAAGGGAATTAAGTTGATATTAAAAATGAAAAAATACATTGAGGTATGAGGAAGAGTGGTGGTGATAGGGGGTTTTATAAAGGAGGAGAGGGGTGTTTTTTCATATTTTAAAATTTAGTTTATTATTTTATCATAGGACATTGTATTGTTTGTTAAGTATGACTAAATATATTAAAATAATAAATTTATGTTCTTTATTTTGGTGCATACATCATTCATTACTCAATTTTTATTATATTTATCATATATTGTATATATACGTTAAATTACCATATATCACTATTCACAAAATATTCAAGTATTTTATTAAAATACTAACAATTATCCCAAACCATTTTTATATGTGTTGAATTAAAAATTGAGTAATATTTTATTATAATAGTTTTCGAAATATGTTAAATTTAATTTTTAATTAAAATTATAATTTATTAAAAAAAATTCTTGTTTGAATACTTTATCAAATTTTATAACACAATGAAAAATTAATTCAGGTCACATAAAATTATCTTATAATTATTATAAAATAATGTATTAATTTGTGAATATATTTGAAAAATATATTTTCTTTTATACTATTTCCTTTATTATAAAATTATAAAAAAAATTGTTTAAAAAAATGAAAACACATAATTTTTTATTTTGAAAATAATTATTTACATATTCCATGATATAAATATATAATATTTTTACATATATGAGGGATAAAAATTGTTTATACAATCTTAGATGAGGTGATAATTACATTGGATATATAACTATACCATAAAATCATGTTACTATTCATATGTTCATGTTAGAATTCTATATGTATAGATTCCTTAAAATATCATTTATTTCACTATAAATTAATAATGATTTGTTCTTTTAAATATCAAAAGGAAAAAAAATTATTTCAAATATACCTTGGTTGTTACAACACCCATTCAAGACAAGAAAATGAATTTAATTTTTACATGAAAAACATAAATTTCACCATACAGTAGTATCCAATTACATTTTATTAACCGTTTAGTCACACAAATTTGGATCTAGGCCTCAATTTTTTACAAATATTATATGAAAACCCAATGAATTTTCATATAATTACTCATTTTTTCTAAAATATTTTCCATTTTATATTAATTTTTTTATTCAATTATTCTAATTAATATTGAGGGAATAATACTTTATTCTACTCTAAATTTTTCATTGCTGTGTGAATAATTACTCAAAACCATCCACATTTTATATTATGAAAAATGAAACTGGTATTCGTGCTTTTCTTAGACCACTGTCTCCATGAAGAAATAAATTAATTTATTATCCAATGATTGTCTACAAAGTTTATAGGGCTATATTTTATCAATATGTGTGTCATTTATAATATACAATGGATTATAAATATGAAAAGATAATTCCACATTCATTCCCATTATTATTCATGAAATAAACTATTAACCATGTGGTGTGTAGAGTACCACATCCATGAATTAACAAATCTCAATTTCATCATGTTTAATTTTTCTATTAAAATATTTTATAATGTGATTTGAAAAACAAAAAATTACTATAAAATATAATTATTATTCTGTAATAATTACATTATTTCCAAAAAAACCACTTCATTAATAAAAATAATCTATAAATTATGGTATGATATTGTATGTGTTGGTCTAAACAACCACATTAACAACAATATAAAATAATATCATTTATTAATATAAAAAATTAATTAATAATAAAATATTATTTAAATATGAAAATAAGGGCTTTATTTTTTACCGAATGGTTAATCTAGTATTGAACTCAATAAATTAGATACAAATATTCAATTTTCAAAAAACGCTGAAACTGTCTCATAGCCAATTTTCTCAAAAAGAACCATAACCATGAACTTAATAAATGGAAATTCTAATACTATTATAATTTATAATTATTAATCAATGAACAATTTTTTTTGTGGAATTATAATTTTTTTGAACAACGAATAACAACCCTGAGATAATAAAAATAGTTAAATGTTCAAAATAAATCCCTCATAATCTTGATAATATATTATAAATAATTATTTGGATATATTAAATAATTATAAATAATTTTATTACAGTTCAGTATATTTCAAGAGTTATTATGTATAATATTAATATTTTTTTATCCATGAAATTTAAATGAATTAATGGATGGAATGAATTATGGTAAAGGGATTCATTGGCTAGAATAATATTTCCTAAGACATATGTCTTATAGTGAACAATGAAACTATTTATATTATTTGATTACTACCAAATGTATTCATTTTCCCATATTTAGGTATTTTATGAGGTCTCAAGAGATATATTCTGATAACACTTTAAATGGATTTCTATTTAATGGAAACAAAGGTTGTGAGGGACACTGTTAACTGAACTCCCTTATATGAGATATAATTCTTCTTACCATATTAAATTTTTCTTAGTTTCAGTTCTTAAAAACTATGATTATATTTTAGTGTGAATTCTAATTCTCCATATTGAAAATGAGCCTTTTTGTTCAAATATTCCACATCGAATATTTTCTTCCCCATATTAGTACATTAGTTTCAATGAATATTGTAATTCTCATTGATGATAATTATTCTTAAATGTCTATATTTTCCCGTAATTATAATGTTCACATTTATATATGGAAAATAAATATTGTGTTATATCATGTGAAATTTATATTTCCAATACCACAATTCAAAAGGATGTTTTCATACTCTATTTATATTATGGATTTCCAATAATGGTACATCTTGATTTTTTTAAAATATTTATAATATTTTAAAAATGAAATGTTTAATCATCCACTAAAAACATTTCTTAATAATAATTATTTCATTTAAAGAATATATTAATTATCATATAAAAATAACTAATTTTCCCAATATTTTCCCCTCTCCCTTTCGAATCCATCATTTAATTTTTAGTGGTCCTTTATTTGATATTAAATATAATAGTTAAATATTTAAATATTAATTTTCTTCATCTTTTTTAATCCATTACATATTTGAAATAAATTATTATTTATTTTTTAAAAAAAGTTATATTTAAAATTAATTTTCAATTTTGAAAAATTTTCATTTTTCAAAATGATAAATAATGTAGATTTAACATCATCTTTTCTAAAAAAAACATAATAATTAATTCAAAAAATCAATATTTTTGTTCCAAAACAAAAAAATCAAGAAAATATTTATTTTCAATTAAATAATTATTAATGAACACCCTCAACATGTTATTATGAAATAAATTTTTCGAGGATTAATTTTTTTTGTATTAATCATTTATATTTATGAGGTCAATTATTTTTATTACATTTAGTAATTTTATGTAGCCAATTCTTTATTCAATGTGTTTATTATGATGTTATTGATGATTGAATTATTATTTAACACCAATACATGTTTCATGATAGGTTGAAATATATATTTCTCTATAATTCTATAGATAATGATCTATATCAAATGATATAATTTTTGGAAACGAGTATTGATGCTCACTACACTATGAGTAATTGGAATTAATTCTTGCTCTACTATGTTATTGGAATCATGTAATGATTTCTACTCTACTATATTAATGGTAAAAATATACTGACACCAAATCCATCGTGTTGTTGAAAATTGGTACTGATTCTTGGTCCACTATTTAATTATTAACATTCCAATGTTGGGGATATTATTTTATTTTATGGTTAAATTCCTATAATAGACATATAATTATGCCAATTATTGTGCTATATTGTCTCTTGTATCCAAACCTTAATTCCATAGTACATGTTTTCTTAAAATATTACATTTCTTTTCATCATTTTTAATTCATGTTCTTCAAAATGTTATGACCATTTATATTGTGTATGGGTGAATATTTGGTCATCATTTATATGTTATTTTTTTTTCAAAATTACCCCCTAAGATATTTTACTATTTCAATCCTCTCAACCTTATACCAAGAAATCATTGGTATGATTTGATAAAAAGGGTGAACAATACACACAATTCTTATAATGGTCACCCATCAGTCTATGTGAATCCAATATGAAATTAAGCGAATAAAAATTAAACAACTCTAATAAATTTTATTCTATCTCTCAAAAGGTAATTATATTGTCTCCAACTGACAATAATGTTTCGTTATAACTTTTATCCCATGGAAGATAAAAAAAATATTATAACTGCTCACAAAACACTATCCAATTATTTTATTCTAATACACAACATATTAATTGTAAATCCATAAAATAATCCTCAGTATTCTTTTGTTATTACACTAGCTTGTGAACTTTAGTATCTTTCTAGTATAACCATATAGAAGACAAAATCCTCATCAACGTGAGTCTATCATTGAAAAATCATTATAAAAAACATTTACCACATCCTTTATTTCTCACTCACAAAACATTTAATTTAATATAACAAACACATCATCATTTGGGACACATCATTTAAAAACGCATGAGTATGGGATGGATTAAAAAATATAAATTTTAAATTTCCCTTCATAGATCATCACTGTTAAACCACAATTAAACATTCCAGAACAATCATAACAATATTTCTATAAAAGTAAGAGTCATCCAATTTCATCAAACATCCAATTTTTTTGGAAATATATATCAATATTAATAGAAGAACATAGAATAATCAATGATAATGAGTTTAAAAATATTTTTAAATATTATCAAAACACCATCCTATGGATGTCTTCATATTAAATTCTATAATAACTCCTTTTTCTGGTGAAATTTATAAATGTGTTTATGATGGACTAATGAAATACCTTTTTCTAAGGTTATACAAGTCTATCTTAAATTTATTGGTTTGATGGAGGTTTTTTTAATTGAATATATATAGTTTAATTTGTTCAATGGTTCCCTCTATTAATTCATAATTTCAATGTTTGTACGAAATGAAAAATAAACAATTGGTACTTTAACATAGTATAGATTGTAACATAATAATAGAAACACAATCATTGAAAATAAATATTTATATAACAAGTAATATAAAATATAATACTAAATTATTTTATTGTGGCAACATAAACACTATTGCACGATCAGTTAATAGCTGTCATGAAACAATTTCTAATATAAACATCATTCAAAATCGACAATTTTTTCATCCATATAAAAAAAATTAATATTTACATCATTTTATAAAAATGACTATTATCATAGAATTATATGAATTTGTAATAAGTCTTTCTAAATTTTCTTTAGCATTAAAAAAGAAAATTTTCTCAAATTCCTTCCAAAACTGATAAAAAACATTTCCTAAATAACATCATCATCTCAAAAGAAATGTTTCTTAATACTCTGCATCAACTCATTTGAAATAATTCATAATAATACTGAATAACATATTATAAATGATTCGTAAAATTTTATATCATCTCACCATAATACATAAATAAAAATTCATCAGTTTTACATTGTAAAATATTTTTACACTTCCTCATAAACTCATATATTATTTAATAACAAAAAAATTAGAAACCTAAATTTTGACAATAAATACTTCAAACATCAAAATATATAAATATAAATTTTCTATAATATATTCCTTTATATTTTATTGAAATATTATTTATATATATTTTCTCAAATATCATCAAACCAGATCATTTAACCATGAGAATATAATTACATGACATTCTCAACATATGCTATGCATTAGAAGGCATTTCTTTCCCCGATGAACATAAAGTTTATGTCCATGATACTTATGAACTCCCCATAAATAATTTATTTCCCCTTTTGATGAGAACACCAACTTCATATCCTTGAATTATGGTGTGTAATATTTTACTTAACTAGATATAGTATTAGTTATTCTCCCCGTTTGGAAACATACTCTTGAGAACATTAATCGAAGAACCTAGTATCTTTAATATGGTAGTGGTGGAGTCCATCCATTTAGTATGAACCTAAAATAAAATTATCATTAAATTATAATAAATTTAGTGAAAAAATAATATATTTAATATTGATTATGATTATACTAATGTGTTACATCCCAAATAAAAACATTTCCCTTAATGAAATGAATTTTTAATATTAATGTTCATTATCTAAAATGATGACCATTTTTTTATACTCCATTGATCTCAAAGTAATAAAACATTGTTTCTTACTATACGAGCTTACGAAAATTTATATCCAGATGTATTTCTATCATAGTTTTGATCTTAAATAACTTCAATCTCATAACCAATCATCATCAATTGAACCATGAATGTTCATATAACTTCCTGAGCTTTTTAATTGGGTGAAAAACTCAACCCTTTTGATGTTTTTGGATTTGGTCGGCTCAGTAATTTTTTTTCGATCATCGAAACCCAATTCCATGAGTTTCCTCAATCCAATATCATATTTTTGGGATGGGTATATAGGATTTTTCAATTACTTAGGTGTTTCATTGGGTAATCGAATAACTTGTTTTCATATGTTTTATGTTGATCCACATAGTTTCAGTAAATCCATGTACCCCCTCATAGAAAACTTAACTGTCCAATTTACACATAGCACGGGTTGGGAGAACCATTCATTTAAGGGGAGATAACCATGTGATAATGTATATATTTTTATTAGATTGATTTTTCATGGCCTTCACAATGAAATAGAAACCCAACACAGGGGAAACACAATTTTATAAACCTTGGGAGGTGACCATGAGGTATATTAGAGGGGTAAATTTATATTTATCCCAATATTTATATTTAGTATTTTCATATTCCCTTTATCCATATTGGGTTTACATACCACAATGGGGGGTCCCGAATTCACATTCTCTCAGATTTGAACAATCTTATTTTTCTGACCTCTATTTTAGAATCAATTTATTCCATTGGATCTATATAGGTAACTCTCCTCTCACCCATTTACCTTATACTTTTAACTAACCTCATGATTCTCTAAATATGTTTGAGTAATTTTTATATAATTTTAGGGCATTCGATTACATAACTGATTTTTTCATAGTATTTCGGAGTAGGGTGCTATGAATGGATGTGCCTACATATGTGACTATATGGTAGGAAATGCATAGTTTTCATTGATATTTCATCAGTCCTTGAGAGTGTGAATTTTATCCCACTATGATTTTCCCCATGAGAGACCCCAAAATTTAATTGGAATATTTTAATTAATAAATTATAAATTATTGGATGTCATTGAGAATTCCCAAAATATGTTTACTTGAGATAGGATGGGGTTCAGGCCCCATTCTAATTATGTGGTTGGGCTAGGTGTGTTGGTTTATTTAAATTGAATAATTGGATTTATATTAATTTAATATTTAATAAGAATAGAATAATAAATATAAAATACTTAATATATAATTATGAGATACATGGGATGATGACATGCTTGTCACAATGTAAGAGATATAAATGAACATCTAGAATTGAAGCAATGTAATCATCTGGTTGGGCTTTGCCCAGGTTACATGGGTGATGTGATGTCAGGTTTGGTTTCATGAACTCTGGTCTAAGGACGTAAGGTTGTTAGGTTGTGGGCATGCCCACTAATATTAGATGGAATAACCATAAATACTATGTGACATGGTTTTTAGGGCATGAGGATTCATATTTTATGTGGTGTAGAATGTATATTGTCGATTTCCTCCTACCATGGATTGGAAAAAGTGTCATGGGAGTCGTGTGAAATTATGCTAAATTAGTGATGAGGTGCATTGGAACATTTATGTTGGTAGAGTCCCAGAGAGTTCTGAATAGGTATTTTTGTGGGAATTTTTGGTGTAGAAATCCACATGTAAGGTGAGTAGCATTTTGATGAAATCATTGAGGCTATTGGTTGGTGTCTAAGGATCACTATATAGGAGGGAATTTGGATGAGTATTATTTTGGAGGATGGGCATAACCACTCCATGAGATTTTTACATTGATTCAATGATGATTTGTTTAGGAAATATATATAGTTTTTCCTCATAATGAAGGGCTTTGTGAGGATGGGTGATATTGAGTAGCAGTTTGAGGGAAAAAATTTCTCCCTGCATGGGAATGCATTAGGTACGTTAGTGACGTGAATTAGACATGATGTGTCCATGAGAACATGGGGTCATGTGACTTGTTAGAGGTGGGACTTAAGCATTCACATTAACATTTGTATATTAGTGGATTCCATTAGACATGTAATAAGTATCCTCTCTTGTTCAGTTATCCTACTGATTGAAAATGTAGGTGGTAGATTCTTGTTGGACGTTGTGAAATAGGGATGCATGTGTTTATTTTAATTATTGTTCCTTATTGTATTATTTAATAATAGATCAGACCTTCATAATCATAAATGCAAGGTAAAAACATGTTAGTGGTACCTTAATTAGACTCACTATCACACTCACCATTGGCCCTTTAGGACACATGTATACTTCATGATTTTGTAGTAAGTTAATGGTTCAAGTTCATGCGATGATTATTAGTGGAGTTTTGGATTTATATGGAATTAATGAGAACTTGGTCACACCTTATATATTTTTTCCATATTTTTGTCCCTTCGAGCTTAGCATGGTTATGATATAAGTATAAATTTTCTTATCCATTGATAATTCGATTTTACAACTTTTACTAAATTTACTACATTGAATGGATTCAATTTTTTAGTTCTAAAATTTTGATATTGACTTTTTTATTTATTTCCCTAGCTGTATTTTAGATATGCTTCTTCTATTGAATATATATTTATTGTTGTTCTGCCTTTGGCACATTTGGTTTGGGATTGTTGAGTCTTTCTATTCCACTATGAATATATATATATATATTTATACTCCCAATAATATTTTGTTATCATCACATGAGGGTATTGTCTCACCACTATCAACCTTTCACACCCTCTATAATTAATGATATCCATTTTCATAATTGGAGGTACTCTTAAAGGTAATGTAACTCGACCGAAAAACATGTTAAAATGTCTAATCCAGTGTGGGGTGCAACAAATGGTATAGAAGTAGTTATTGACTATGAATTATTAGCACTATTAGATTAGATACCAATGACACCTGATGTTTCTCTTTTATGGTAGTATAATTGTTTAGCCTCTTATATACTAGAGATTATGATGATCTCAGGACATAGTTTATATCATTTTATTTGGTACTATTAGGCCCATTACAAGGGATGAACCGAGACACAATGGTTGGTATTTTTTGTTATATTTTTCTCACTTTCACCATTTATAGGATTTCCAACATGACTGGTATAATTTAATTATAAATTTTTACTATTTTGATATTTTAAATGTAATATATATCCTGGTACTAAAATGAGGGAAATATTCGAACCTTGTACGGATTAGGGAAAAGTAATTTTTTATGTTCATGCTTCTTCTTATATTTAGGCATGGGATTTGATGTTTCGATTTTAATTATACACGTGATTGGGAAATGAAATTCATTGTGATATGTGTTTAATATATGAAAAATTCTCATGAAATGTGATATTCAATATCATATAAATATATGTGATAAGGTACATGATCATATAAGAGTGGGTGGGTACTGAGGCATGGGGTGATATTGATCACCATATTGGGTGTTGTGGTCACCAATTTGAGACAACAATGTTAGTCAAGATGGTTGTGGCCCGAAGCATATTAGATAATTGGCTATGATGAGGATGGATAATGAATCAACAAGGTTGGGATGTCTTAAAAAATGGATTTTGTGGGGGGGGGGGGGGTAAGGGTAGTGAGCTCAAACTTCCTATTATTGATTTCTTTATCATAGATGTATGTTTATATATATTATCTGGGTTTTCCAGCAATGTGATGGTATTCAAAAGTTTCCACCGAGATTTATTAGATGGATTGGATGGCAAGAGGTGATGAGGCATCAAATGTGCATGAGCAGCTTGAGACCACTTAGGGTCGGGATGTTAATTTACAGGACCAGGATCAGATTATATTGTAGGAAGGGAAGTGGAAATATCTGAGATCATTTATTACATATCATGATGAGTATCTAAGAGTTATACAAGTAAGTTTAATTTAGATAATTTACTTGGGAGTTTAGGGATTAAATCCATCTATGACATATCATATTCATTAGATCCAATATTAGTACCCACCACTTTTCCATGGTAGGATTCTTCATTGAAAAATGGGAACTGAATCCATTCCATGCATATGAATTCCAATAATCAAATGTTTCCTCTAGAGTAGATGGTGAATCTTGCGACCTATATAGTTAGAGAACTATCTAACTGTTGGTTTGAAAATAAAATTCAGGTATCCATACACAAGGGATTTCCATTGATGGAGACTAAGGCTAGTTTTTCAAAAAAAATCTCCCCTTTGATGCTATGGGAAAATTTAGATTTTGTTTTCTTGACCAATCAGTAGGGTGACAAGTTTTCAGGGACTATGTAGTGAAATTCTATGAATTGTCTTACATTGTACTGGGTATAGTGGGTGATGAAACCTTGAGCATGATGCGCTTCGAGGTTAGTTCCATTCAGTTTTTTGTTAAAAATATTTAGCTTATAATCAATCTCATTGGTGATGAACCAGGTGCTCATATCCATGAAAAATGTGACATAAATGTCTTACATGATCCGGGTGATGGTTGCAAGTGACAAGAGGGTTGATATTTCAGATGGCAGGAAGTGAGGTATAGATGAGTGCCAATAGATCAGTTAGGCCAATGACTAATGAAGAAGACCTCATAGTGGTTTCTCATTAGATTTGAATAACTGTGGGAATCTACGATAGTCTAGAATTAGTTTTACCAGCCTACAATGTAGTTTTGTTCTTGTGGTAAGGTCTAAAAACTACAGAGGATATACATGAATCCTCCATAGACAAAAAAATAGTCAATGAAAGGGGTAGAATTAGAGTTATGATATTGGACTAGGATCTATACCATGTGATGGTAGATGAGGATTAGCTATGCACAGTGGTCATGGAAGAGATAGTGGGACACAATGGTAGGGTTAGTGGCCAGAGGTTGGAACATATATATAGTGTGGTTAGGTATAAATAATTTGGGCTTCAGAATTAGTTCATGCCATGGAGCTACTAGAGACTGAGCACATTAGTGAGCTGGCGATGGTTAGTGGTACGCCACAAGGGTCGCTCTGATCTCAAATTGTTTTATATTGTCACGTCCTTTATAGAAGGAGGCCTATATTAGTACAATAGGTTTACTTAATATATGTATGACTAACCAGTTGTTGGAAAGTATATTGGAACCATCTCTATATATATTTTTTGGGTATGAGGTGTGTGGCACATAGATCTATATGATCGTTGTTAGGTATGTAATTAGATAGGTCTGATGACACCATGTGTTTAGGTGTTGTTGGTTACATGTGTTATGTATGAATATAGGCATACTTTCAAGGAGGAACATTATTGATATACAAGGAAACAAGACTCTGTTAGCATATATTGAGAAACAAGACCTCATTGGTTCTATGTGGGCCTTGTGTAAAAGGTGGGCATCGACATGTTGTAGGATACAATGGGTGTTAGTAATGACATGAGATCAAATTATGATATGTAGTATTGTGAATCAACCATAGGAGGACATAAATTCATTGATGATCTATGGATCATGATTTTCATTTTATTTTTGAGTTAGGTGATGACTAGGGTAGTTCATATGGAATCCTACCTTTTTATTACATAACGTTTCATTACATTTTACTAACATATGATCTTTAATGTTTTTTATCTTGGAAACCAAGAACATACAAGATTAAAACATTAAAAATTATTCTAATACACTTGTAGGGATTCATTATAAGTTCTTCCTAAGTAATATTATTGCATCTTATAACCTATAGACACACATCAAATCAAAGGGAGATCAGAAGGCCCAGTAAAGAAAACAAGGGAATCTGTTTACCTATGAAACCAATATGAACGTGATAAAATAACATAAAGAAATGTTCAATGAAATTAGAGGCATATAATAATGATTATAACATGAATAATAACATTAATATATGGCTAATACATTTAATTTAGACTTTCATTAACATATCACCATAGTAAATCCCCAAGGTGTCATAAAAATTACCAAGGTTATTCACTAAGGTATCATGAAACTTGTCATCAGTAGAGATTAATTTCATTACCCAATGAATTGGGAGTACTATTAGGTAACACCCCTAATATGTCATTATTTTCATTTGGGTCACATATATCCTAATGAAACATTTCATAAACAACACATAGATAGTAAATGTAATGGGTTTCACTTCAAAATCGTGACATTTTAAAAGTTCTTAGAAACATGATTGTTATGTATTTTATAATCCATAGAAAAGGAATGATGGCTTCATGTATGTTGATTACAGAATTAAAAATATAAATTTTATGTCTTAATGAATACCTTTATAAATGAAAATATATTTTTGTATTCAGATAAATAAAAGTAGTTAATTTCATGTGAAAAAGAGAGATATATTTTGAGACAAAATTTCGGAAACACAGTAGCTATATAAAATGTTTTTAGAAAACAATAAAAAGAGAGGGGAAAAGGGTATCCCATCAATAAATGAATCATTTAAATTAGAGTTAATGAATAAAAGAAATAATATCATGTTCTGGAATGACACACCACATGAATAAGAGACTTAAAAGAAAAGAGAAAATATGATTTCTATTAGGAAAATTCGGATGTCTAAAAATGTCACTTATAATTCAAAAAAAATATGTTTATAAAAGAGGAAAGTGTCCCTCATATGTTTGATGTTGATTGGATAGTAATAAATAAATATAAGATCATACCCCCACATAATGAAATGGAAACTAGAAGACATAACATAAATGAAGTCATGGCTTTAAAGAGGGTGGTGAAAGGTTCCCTTAACATGAAGAGTAACATAGAAAGCATGAAAGATGGAACCATAAGGGCTTGATAACATATTGGGAGGACTAATTCGGAGGTAAAATGACTATAACATATATTAGTATTATTTTGGAATGAAATGATTGAGGGAATGTCTTGGTAATTATAGGAAAAGTGATGGAATATTTAATTAATTTCAAAGTGACATCTCATTGGATTTCCCAATGTATTTTCCCATGGTTTTGGACACTTGGGACACCTAATAGCATATAGTAGTATTCAAAAGTCGACCAAAATTATTACATCATTATTACATCATTAATGATGTCATTAAACAACCGAATCTCAAAACATTATTTTTACTATTCACCAAAAATTCAACTATTTTACAAAAGTCCCAAAAATTTACCATAACCCAGTATCGATTATATGAATTCAAAAAAATAAATCCATTTTATTAAAATAATTTTGTAAATTATTTTAATTTATGTTTTAAATGAAATAATTATTATTTATAAATAATTACTTTTAAATCGATAACTTGTTTTGTAACACCTAGGAAGAGTAATCAAGGTCCCACAAAATTATCACATAACCACAAGACAACAATGTATAAATTTATGAATACATTTTCTGAAAATAAATTTTAATTTTAAATTATTAAATTATTTTAAAAAAAATTAATAAAAAAATTTATGGCATACCAAAATACCAAAAATTATACAATGATCCATTATTAACTTTTAAAATGTCTAAATTGTATTTAAACACTAATGGGTAATGTTTCAATTTTTTTGGATGAATTTATATTCATTAAAATTCATTACTATTCATAAGGGTATATTATTATTCTTAATTTCCAATTAATTAATAATTAATTTAAACTTATTAGACTCTAAATTTCTTACTGGTCTAAACTATAGAAGATTGTTTTTTGAAAATCATTTAATATTAATAATTAAATAATGTTTACATGAATTTTTTAAAATACCCTTTTTACAAAATAAATCAATAATATTCATCCTATATTTATCCTGACATTTGAAATTAATAAATTTTTTCATAATAAGAAATAACAATTTTATTAATACAAAGGGATTACAAAATAGTATCTAAGGCCTCGTTTTACAGACCCTTATAACACCTGTATAGGTCTTATATTTATGGAGTGCATTGGAGAGATTATTTTGGGGCAGCTCAGACAACATTGACAGTTTGGTGATTTCTATCATCTTGAACTTATCCCTTTGGGTATTTCGTTCAAGCTTCACATGTTGAAGCTCAGCTTGGTCTTGGTCTAGTGAAAAGCCCAGAGATGCTACCTCCTTCAAAAGCTCTAACAGATGGGCTTCATATAACCCTACTGTACAGGATGAGGCCTTCGACTATTAATTCTGTATTAAATAACCATGATCAAATGTTTTATGAACAATAATTGTAATTTTATGAGTTTAGTTTTCAACGTTAATATTGCGAAAAATCATATAACTGTCGAAACCCAATAGTATCACTTCATTAATTTAAGGTTATAGTTTTGTAAAGTATAAAATGAAATAACACACAAATTTCGGAATAAAATATTAATCAATGGTTTGGGTGGTTACATTCTGTCTCCCTTAAGAAATTCCATCCCCGGAATTTTAACTCGTTCCCTAAGAAGAGAAAATGTGTGGGTATTTTTGTCTCATAGACTCATCTGGTTCCCACATGGCTTATTCATATTTGTTGTTCCTCCATAACACCTTATCAAGGTGGATAGTCTTATTGAGTTGTACCTTGTGTCCATTATCAAAGATCTCCACTAGCTAATCCTCATAAGAGAGGTCATGTTCCCATTGTACCACCTATTCATTTAGTACATGTGAAAGGTCATGTATATATTTCGTCATATAGGGGTACGTGGAAGAATTGTAGAACTTCTTCATGATTTGGAAGAAGTGCAAGCTAATTTTACACTTTCCCTACATGATTATGGATTTCATATGTTCCAATGTTACTAGGGTTGAGCTTCCCATTCTTCAAAAACCTCACAAATCTTTTACAATGTGAAATTAATAGAAAGACTTTTTCACCAACAACGAACTCCAAGTCCATTCAACAGTTTTTGGCATAGAAATTTTTCAGACTCTGAGTAGCCTTCATGTGTTGCTGGATGGCTAGTACTATTTCCGGCATAATAGAAATAAGGATAGGATTAAAAAACATTTTTCAAAAGATTCATTCCATCAATTAAGTGTTCTAAATTTCTTCCCATATAGAGATTTATAGGGTGCCATTTGAATGATCGAGTGGAAGATATTATTATAAGAGAACTATACTAAATGGAGTTATTGATCCAATCCACCATTAGATTTCATTGTTCATGTTATTAGCATATCCTAGAGTTTTTGAATAGTCTTTTCAGATTGTCCATCACTTTGGGGCGATATGCCATACTGGAATTCAATTCAGTGCTCATAGCATGTTGATTCAAGAATTTTGATGTAATCCTTGGATCACGATCTGATACTATAGAAAGTAGTACTCCATGTAGACTTACCACATCCTTCACATAAATTGTATAAGGTTGATCAAGATATAAATCATCCCAAATGGTGAAAAAATGAGTAGTCTTGGTGATATGGTACATAATAACCCGTATCACTTAGTTTCATTTGGAAGTTCTCGGTAGACCAGTGATGAAGTACATAGTGATACAGTCCCACTTCCATGCAAGTATGGGTAGTGGTTTCAATACCCCATTAAGAAGTTGTTGCTCAGCCTTCACTTGCTGACAATTCAAGGACCATGAAGTGTAGTCATCAATCTCTCTTTTCATATTATCCCCCCAAAAATGATCATGAATGTCCCTATACATTTTTGGGTTTCTAGGATGTATAGAGAATTTTGGGCTATGAGCTTCTTCCATCAGCTCCTTTATTTCCAAAAAACATTGAACACATAGTCTTATATGAAATTTCAGTACACCTTCATGATCAATGATGAACCCAGGAAACTTCCCATCACTTATAAACTCAATCTTCTTCGGTAACAATGGATCTTTTTTCTGAGATTTCTTGATCTTCTCTAGTAATGATGGTTTAGAAATAATTTGGGCTAGTGTTGATGTTGTCTCTTCATTTTTAATTCTCTTTTCTAGCTTTACTATGTCATTGATCAAAGGATATTTTTGATTCATCATAATGGAATAAACAATTAGGTCTTTCTTACGTAATGCATTAGCGACTTTGTTTTCTCTTATAGGATGATATTGAATTGAACAATCGTAGTCTTTAAGATGTTCCAACCATCTCTTCTGTCTCATGTTAAATTAAGATTATGTAAAAATATACTTCAAAAATTGATAGTTTGTGTATATATCAAATTTATCCCCATAATGATTGTGCCTCTATTTCTTTAGAGAAAAAAAACGACTACAACCAACTCCATATCACTTGTAGGATAGTTTTTCTCATGATTCATAAACAGTTGAGATATATAAGTAATGACTGTCATTTCTCATGAGGATGCACCCATTACCTTTAATAGATGCATCACTAAAAATACTGAATCCTTCTCCACATGACGGTAGACTTAACACGGGTGCTGTAACCAATCTCTTCTTCATATTTTGGAATCTTTCATTACATTCTTTTGTCGAGATTAACTTTACCCTTTCTCGAGTTTACTTGGTTAACAGATTATAATGTCATGAAATGTATTTCAAAAACATCCTACAATATCCAGATAATCCATGAAAACTACAAATATCAGTTATTGTTTTATGCTGAAGCCACACCTTAATAACTTTTGTCTTTGTAGAGTCAACCGTGATTCCTTCGTTGGTAAGAATGTGCCCCAAGAAAGCAACCTGTTGTAACAAAAATTCACATTTTCAATACATCCCAAAAAGACATTCCTTCCGTATAGTTTTCCAATTTTCATTTTGATGATCCTCAGGCTCCTCATGACATTTTGAATATATAAGAATATCATCAATAAAAAATACCACAACATTATCAAAGTATACCTTAAAGACATTATTTATCGAATCCATAAAAATAGAAGGTACATTAGTTAGTCCGAAGGGTATAACAAAAAACTTGTAGTGCCTGTATCTGGATTTGAATGTATGTATTTGGAATATCTTCTCTATTCACCCTTAATAGATGATAACAAGACTAAAATCAATCTTAGGGATGAATTGAGCCGCATGAATTTGGTCAAATAAATAATAAATTCTTGGAAGAGGGTAATTGTTCATCACATTGATCATGTTTAGTTTTCTATAATCAATGAATAGCCTCATAGTTCCATACATCTTATTCACAAAGAGAACTACTGATACCAAAGGACACTAACTCAGTCATATAAAAACCTTCTAAAAAGATCTTGGAGTTTATTCTTTAATTCCTCCATCTCCACATTTTCCATCCAATATGGGGTCTTTGATATTAGTTGAGACCTAGGTATGAGTTCAATGGAAAACTTCAATTGTCATTCGAGGGGAGGTCTGAGTAACTCCATTGGAAATACGTCGATGTATTCATTAATGATGGGGACATTTTCTATCATCAAACTCCCATTTCCTTATTCTTTTTCACTGATCAACTATATAAAGAAGGATATATGAGGTTCTTCTAGACAATGATCAGGTTGAGATATATATTAATGGAATATAACTATAGGTGTTCTATTTATGACTACCAAGATTTCCTTGCTTCTTCAATTGATCATAACATTATTATTTGAGAGCTAGTCCATCCATAGAATAATCTTGAATTCCCGCATGGGAATGACTACTAGATTTGAAATAATATTGTGATCATTAATTGAAATACTAGAGATTGTAAACATAGATTATTTGTGGATAATCCCACCAAGAGTGAAGACTAATAACACTAATTTTAGAAAATCTTGGATTGATTCTAAATTCATTGCTAACATGGAGGAAATAATGGAATTCTTAGAACCAGAATCAAACAATGTACTTTCTTTCTTTGAGAGAATAAAAAGCGTACATATCACCGCATCATTTGGAACTTAAACTTCGAGTGTAGTAATAGAAAAAGTACAACCTTGTTCCGTTGACTATTGTTGAGGCATATGGTGATTCCCCTCTCCTTCCATGGTATTTGGACAGTGACTAGAAAAGTTTCCAAGTTGAATACACTTATTGAATTGGGAATCAGATTGTTCATGCACCATCTTCCCATTGTCATTAGTGTTTTGGAAGTTGTACCTTCACCTCACAATGACATTCCATGATATCTGTCCATATTCACTAAATTATAGACCTTGTTTCTCTCAAATAAGTAGTTCCCCAGATGCTTCTACCCACATTTATTATACATTTGACATTGTACTTACTTTCCCCCTATTCCCTGATCTATGATCCTCCTTAATTTGGGCTCCATAAATATTTTATATTCATTGTATTTATGAGACCATTGCATATCACTAATATCCAGTTCATCATTAAGAACATTCTTCACAATATCCTCATAGCTATAATAATATCGATTGGATAGATTCTTCTGCAGATGAGGTCTCATTCAACGAAAGAATCTATCAACATTACCCATTGTATCCAATAAAATGCTAGAGGTGTAACACGAAATCCTTTTATGTTCATCTCGTCGCTTTCCACAAATTCATTCTCCTTATTCTTCAGCTCGAGAAACTCCTTCTCTATTATTGTTCTCATTTATTGAAGGAAATACTTTTTGAAGAATATACCAGAAAATGCTTCCCAATCCATAACATCAACATCCACTATTTTCCTTGTGTTTCTAATAAGTTCCCACTATTAATAAGCTTCTACCTTTAAGCGATAAACTACCAAGTTAAACATATCTTTCTGCAAATAGAAGAGCACAAAAAAGATCTTCTTGAATGAGATGATCCACTATTCAGCTATTCAGAAATCAATGGGTCGGTTGATCCACTGAAGGTTGATGTTCTTTGATACATATAGGATCCAAGAGAAATTTTTCCCCTTAGTCGTGAAATCATTTTATTCACTTGATTCAAGTTATTTTTCATAACATGAGTCAGTTGGTTCCTCATTCATAAGAAAATTTTCATTCTATCTTCCACCGGAGGGTCGTCAGTCCATGGTCCATTACAGTGACCATTTTCATGGTTCCTCCTATTTCCCTCCATTTTCTAATATAATAAAACCTCAACAAGAAGATTATTTGATTAATGAATATTTTAACTATAATTGATTTTATGTCTTAAACCATCATGCTTTAAACAATTAAATTTCCCTATAAATCATTTTTAATGATTAATAAAAATCTTATGATTAACCAAACATATCCCCAAATAGTATCAAAATCAAGAGTGAATCAAGGCCCATTGTCATGTACCAGGACACCTCAGGTCAAGACTAAGACTCCTTGTCAGAATTTTCTCTCCAAGGTACATATGTTCCTGAGCCGCCACTACCTTCTCGTATCCGGACAAGGATGTATATTCCTGATAAAACACTTACTCAATACTCACCAAAATACTAAGAAATATTCTTATATTTAAAAATTTCTATAGGGTTGTTCAATATGTTTTCATATTAAAATTTCCATAACTAACTAATCTACCTTTTGATAGAAACTGTGGCATCCAAAATTTTTATTACAAAACTTTTCATTTCATTTTACAAACAAAGGATATTCAAAGTCTAGTGTCTTAGAAATCCAGAACATAAAACATGAAAACATAAACAATTATTAAAATACTTTTTAGGGATTCATTATAAGTTCTTCATAAGTTTAACTATATCATCTCATTACCTAGAGAAATACATAAAACAAAAGGGTGTGTAGAAGGCCTAGTAAGGAATACAAGGGAATCCGTTTACTTGTGAAACCAATAAGAACAGGATAAAAAACATAAAGAAATGTGAAATGAAATTGGAGGAATATCAAAATGAAAAGAACCGAACTCATAAAATGAATATGTGGGAAAAAAATTTAATTTATACATTCATGAACATATCACCATGGTTTATACCCCAGGTTTCATAAAAATTACCATGGTTATTCACCAAGGGATCGTGAAAATTGCCATCTCTAGAGGTTAAATTCATTACCCAATGCATTAGAGAACTATTAGGGAAGACCATTAATATGTATTTATTTTCATAGATCCACATATACCATAATCCAAAATATCATAAATAACCCATATTGAGTAAAGTAATGGTTTTCCATTCAATATCATGACATTTTAAATGTTCTTTGAAACATGATCATTATGTCTTTTATAACACTTAGAAAATGAAAGAGGGGTTCATGTATATTGATTCAAGAATAAAATAGAAAAAACATAATTCAATATAAATACTTCTAGAAATTACTATATATCTGGGTACTCGGATAAATAAAACAAGATTATTTTTTTAGAAAAGGATAGAGATATTTTGGGACAAAATTTCTACACCAAAACGACTATATAACATGGTTTTATAAAATAATAAAAAGAGAGGGGACAAGGGTCAACCATTTATAAATTAATAATTTATAGTAGAGGTATATAATAAAATAAAAAATATCATGGTGTTTAATGACAAACCACATGAATACAAAATGTGAATGAAAAGAGAAAATATAATTTCTTTTACAAAAATTCTGCAGCCTAATGACGTCACTTTTAATTCATAAAAATTAGTTGATGAGAGCAGCATGGGTCTCTCATAAATTGGAAATAAAATGGACAGTAATTAATATATATAATACCTTACCCCCACATAATGAAATGGAAACTAGAATATATAACATAAAGGAAGTCCTGACTTAAAAGAGGAGAGTGAATGTGTCCTTTACCTTGAAGAGTAACTTCGAAAGCATAATAGATGTGACCATGTGGGAATGATGACACATTAGGAGGACTCCATGAGAGGAAAAAGTCTATAACTTAGTTTAGGAGGATTTTGGAATGAAATAAATGAGGGAATGTATGGGTATTCATAGGCAATGTGAGGGAATATTTAATTAATTTCCAAGTGACAGGTCATCAGTGGTATTTGAAAAACCATGGGCTTTCCCATGGTATTTTCCCATCATTTTTTCCACTTGGGACACCTCATAGAATATCTTATTATTCATAAGTCTATAGAATTATTACATCATTATAACATCATTAATGTTTTCATTAAACAGCTGATACTCAAAACAATAATTTTACGATTGACCAAAAATTTAACTGTTTTTGAAAATTCAAAAAAATTACCCTAACCTAATATCATTGTTTAGAATTATAAAATAAACTCCGTTTTATGAAAATAATTTTGAAGATTTTTTAATTAATTTTTTTTAAAAATAATTATTTAATCTCAATATACAACTTTAAATCTCTAACTCATTTTGTAACACCTTCAAAATGTAATAAAGGAACCATAAAATTATCATATAACCAAAAACAACTAAGTAACAATTTAGGATTAAATTTTATGAAAATAAATTTTATTTTTAAATTATTAAATTAATTATAAAATTATAAATAAAATATTTATGGCATACAAAAATACACAATTTATACTATGACAATTTTTTACTTTTAAGATGTCTAAATTGTATTTACACACTCATAGGTGAAGTTTATATTTAATAGCTGATTTAATATCCATTATAATTCATTACTATTCATAACGGTGTATTACTATTCATACATTATTATTCACTAATAAATAATTGGATCTTTTTAGACTCTAAATTTATTACCAGTCAATACTGTTGAAGATAATTTTTGGAAAATCATTTCACATTATTAATTATTTATAGTTTAAATGAATATTATAAAATACCCTTTTACAAAATTCAATAATAATATTCATCCTATATTTATCTGGGCATATTAAATTTCAAAATATGTTCAGTAATGTGAAAAAAATATATTTATACTAAGGGATTACAAAAAGTATCTATGTACTCATTACATATCCCATTATAACAACTGCATTGAACCTAAGAGTAAGTTGTGATTTGGTGATAGAATCTTGGGGAGGCATAGAAAACATTTCTAGAGTGGTGATTTCTATCAACTAGAGCTTCTACCTAAGGCGATTCCATTCAAGTTTCATATATTGATGCTAAGCTTGGGATTTGTTCATAGAGAATCACATAGATGCTACCTCCTTCCCAAAATATCACAGATTGGCATCATATAGCCCATGTCTACTAGTTGATGCCATTGGATCTTATTTAAGTATAAATTAACCAGGATCAATTGTATTTATAATCTATAATTATAACATTAAGTGTTAGTTTCAAATGGTCATATTGACCAATGGTCATATAACAATCGAAACCCAATGAAATTACATTATTAATTAAAGGATAATGTTTTTTGATGTATAAAATGAAATAACACAAAAATTTAGGAGAAAAATAGTATTCATTGGTTCGGGTCATTATAGGTCACTCCTAAGTTGGGGAGCCATTGTGAGGAAATTGACATGTTCCATTTTTACCATGATAGTCTATAATATTTTAATTATGGTCGGTATGAATAGTACGATATCATATTTATGTTTTATAGCTCAAGGATGATCTATATTATGGAGAAGAGATTGTAACCTATTGATTTTTTGATTTTGGTAAAACCCCTCTCTATTTTTTAATTTTTTGGAATAGGTTTTCACGCCATTTTTTTGATCAACAGAACATTATTTTGAGATATTCTTCACCCAAAAATATGGTTTTCAGCAGGTTTATAAGTTTTTTCAAAATCGTGTATAGTTCGTAATTGTTTTATCTACATCAAAGGAAAAAATGTCATATTTTTTCAAGTTTTAGGGTAAGAAAAATGGTTTGTGTCAAATAATTAATCCCATCAATGATGAACATGAGACCACTTTTAAAAATCCACATATTAGGGGAAAAAAATGTCTGTGGGGGCAAAAAAAAATTCATGAACATTTGTAGTTTTTATAGAGGTCATTCTTGTGGCAAGTATATATTTAGAGAAAATCCAATATAATCCTCATGGGTAGTGTCACATATATAGTACCTCAAAACTATATCCCACATATTTAACACATTTTTTGGAAGACCATGCGAGATAACCATATGTTCCATTAAAGGGGTGAATTTATGTTTTTCCCCTCCAACTAATTTATTATTTTGTTACTACCTTTCTCCTTATTAGTCAAGAATACAGTAGTTGGCAGTTGCATACTTCTCCCCCTATTGAATATGGTCCAACTTATTCATTTGACCTCTATTTTTCGATATATCTGCAATTTTAGATCAATATTAGTATGGATATCCTCACCCATGCATCTATATTATGTTCCTCTCACCTCACATAGTGTTTAATTTAATTGTAGTTCTTTCCATTATTTTCATTGTATTCATTGATAAAACTTATTTCTTCTAAATCATTTAGTGTTATAGGATAGGATAGGATGTGAAAATATCCACAACTCCTAGGTCGGTAGTCTATAGATTTATTTGAGATTTAGTGATTGTTCGAGGGGAGAGGATTTTTTCATTCCAATGATTTGACAGAGCAAGACTGAAAAAAATTTGGAGTTTTATTATTTAATTAGACCTTATGTAATGTGTTTGGGGATTTCCAAACCACCTGTTATTATTTGATGATGATTAATAGGCTATAGACTACTTGGGATATTGGACCGGGTGCCTTTTTTTAATTAAAATGAATTTTTTGTTGAATTCGATTTTTAATGTTAATTGACTTATATATATAATCTAATTGTGATATGCTATTGATATCCATGGGATCACAATTTGATTGGACATGTTTTTGATATGGATATTGAAAAATGTAATTGAGGTGATGTTGTCATCTATTTTTTCCTATCGTAGTTTACATGGGTGATGGGACAACTGGTTCTGAGTTGTGGATGTTGGTTTGAGGCCGAATGGTTGTCATGATAATGGAATGGACCCCGATATATAATGGAATGGCCATAAGACTTGAGAAATGTGGTCATAGGGGTACAAGGTGTTGAATTTTATGTGTCATAGGTTCTACTTTGTGAATTTTCACTCACCCATGATTGGGAAAATCACCATTTGAGTCGTGGGAATATTGGTTAACATCGTGGTGAGGTTGTTTGAACCAATCATTTGTGTAGAGGACCCCTATAGCCTGGTTTTAATAATTTTTTTGGAGATACTTGACAATTAAATCCACATGGATGGTGAGGATCCTTCATATAATATCTTTATGGTTCTTGGTTTGTGGATGATGCTATCATTAGATGAAGAAATTGGGGTGGTACTGTTTTTTATAATGAGAATCACTATTCCTCTAGACATTGTTCTGTGATCCGACAATGAAGTCAGATTTGATGATATATATTCATGCACCTCCAAACATTGCACTTCAATCTGATAGGTTCTATCAAGAATGAATCTGATGGGATAGGTTTCAATCTACATGGAAATGCCTTCATGATTTTTATGAAATTATTTTACACAATCTCTCTTTTTTCACATGGGTTTAATTAAGAAGTAAACTGTTGGACCTAGGAGATCACCTGTATATTTGTGCATCAGGTGATGCTTTGGGACCTATGCTATATATCCTCTCCTATACAGTTATCCTGAAGATGTTCAAATAATATGATAGATTCCATTCATTCTTTGAACTATATGGGTGATTTTTTTATTCTGGTTACATGTGTTTTTAGATTAATTAAATTATAGTTTACCCCTACATAATTAAAAATGTATGGTACACACACGTGGGTAGTACCCTATTGAGACTCTTTCTCACTACCTACATGGTCCCTTCAAGACATGTGTAGAATTTATTCTACTGGATTCAGGTACTGATCAAGGTATAAAATATTGATCTATGTCATTATTTGGCTTGGGATGGAAGGAATGCGACCAATGGTCATGCCTTAGATGGAGTTTACTTTTTTTCCTACCCTTATAGTTCAAAATGCTTATAATATTTGTTTATTCTATTTTCCATCAGTTAGAGTCTCTTTTTTTGGTACTCAAGGACTTTTATTGGTTTTTGGACTTATATTATTTCTAGAATAGGAATGCTTGATTTTTTTTATTTTCTATTATTTGTTTTAGTTTGGATTCCACTATTATTTATATATTAATTTCTTTTTCTCCCTTTTGTGGGTTTTGTTTGAGTCTTTTGTGTCATTCTCTTCCAATGAATATATATATATATATATATATATATATTCAAATTATTATTATAATAGCATCCATAAAGGGTATAGTATATCCATTATCACCCTTTTATACATTGGTAGGTAGTTGGTAGCATTTGGAGTATGGTGAGGCCTGCCAAATTCTAGTGGCACCTATTTGGAAAGCACTTTTCAGGTGACAAATTGTGTCATGAATGATAGAGTCCTTCTCATTTCATAATTTTATATAATTCCCTAGTATTATTTTCTATTAGTATTAATGAGGATAATATTTTCTACTGGTAGGTGGGATTCCTAAACAGAACATTGATATCACCGACGCAATGTTATTTTTATATTCTATATCTAATCTTGGTGAAGTAAGATATAATAAACTTCTAATCAACATCTTAATGTCATTTTGTTTCATTTGTCACATATTTTTATCATTACAAATATTCATTTCAATATATAAAGGGGTAGAAATGTTCGTTGAATCCACTATTAAAATCATTTATAACAAGATGTTGGTATAACATTTATTTCCTTTAAGGAAATATTTTACACTATGTTTAAAGTACAATGAAAAAATGTATTTAAACCCTCAAATCATTTATATCCCAAATTTCAACTAAATTTTTTCAATAAATTCTTCTCATGTTTTTTCTACAACATTTTAAAATATTTTATTCTTACCACAAACAATGATAATTAGGTAACATGTACTCATCTATATCACATGTTTGTTTATAGAAACCATTCCTTAGGAAATGTACAAAAAAAATTTAAGACACTCATGTATTGAATGACAAGAATTTCAAGAATATTTCCAAATGTTCTGGAAACCATGACATATGAAAAAATATATATGACATTTCTAGTAAAATATAGAGGTTGTGGCTGGATGGGATATATTAGGTTAAACATTATGACCGTTCTATCTATGCTTATCGAGTAGGGATATACTATATGGACCAAGCAATAAAAATTACATAATCATGATTTTGGATCATGAATTTAATTTCCATCACATTGAGGATCATTTTTGGATTAGAGTTTTCTATAATTATTCAATAACTATTACAATAAATCTCCAAATTTACATTGTATACACTTCTACCCTTCCAAAAAAAATTCATAAAAATAAAACTCTTTAAAAAAGAATAATTATTTTCTTGATAAAATAATATTCAATTAATCCTTTCTCTTATCCTTCCTAATACCGTATAAAAAAATATTTTAAAAACATGGGATGATAATACAAAGCATAGTAAGGGATATAAAATAAGGAATAAAACTGTTAGATCATGAAAATTTAAAACCCCTAATAACAAAATTATTTTCTCCCATAAAGAATAAACTACAAAGCATACAACATGTAATAATATTATTTCCTAAAAACATTAAAAATCATAAAACATAAACTTAAAATGATTAATGCATATCATACATACATTGTATCTTTCACAGCTACATAGGGAGTAACCTTCATTGGATACATTTGAAATACATATCATAGTATATTCTGTAAATCACATAGGGGAAAATTTATTATCCACCTCTGCCGCATCACCCAATGAATTGGAGAGCTATCACGGGCTCACATGTCCTCATTTTATCATGGAACCACTCTTATACATAGTAAGCTACCAATAACCATAAAATTATCCAAACATATGAAAAATAATAAAGGTGAAATAACATATGTACATTGCAATCACAAGATATCATTTCATGATATCAAAATAATAAATTTATTTAAAACATTTAAAAATAAGTGGTTTGAATCAAAAACAAATTATATTCCATAAATCTCTTAGGAGAAACATTATTATTTACTTTTGTCACATTATCCAATGCATTTGAGATATATTACGGGCTCACCCGCAATCTTTTTATCACAGAACCACTCATATACATATGCAATTCCCTAGAACCATAAAAAATCATAACACATAAAGAAGCATAAAAGAGAAATAAATTTTCCACAATTCAATAATAAGATATCATTTCAGGATATTGATATATACCAATTCATTTAAAACATTCCTAATTCAGAGTTTTAAAACAATGTGTCTCACACAGCTTTTGGACTATCTAAATGAATTTACACATTTAAAAATTCATGTCCATATAAATACTTCCTTAAATTCAATTTCAAAACATCTAAATTAATTATAATTATTTATAAGAATAAATCCATCCATACAATGTCCCGAATTCCTTCAATTGTATTTTATTATAAAGATAAAATGCTTTTTAAGGGAATATGGGGGAACCCAGACATCAAGGAAATAGGACATACATGACCCAATGATAAATTGTAAAAGATAACTGATAATATAGAGCTGCTCATCCCCTGCATTTGATAATGATGAAGCATTCATTTTTGCAAGGAAATTTGAAAAATAGGTGTCCCATGTCAAAGTAGAAGCTCGATCGGATTGAAAACACCACACCATCTCAAACAACCAAATCCAAAAAACTCTAAAAAGATGAACTGTGAACTCTGAATAATCCTTTAGAGCATGTTCCATAAAATGATGACTGGCTGATCTAACCACTTTGAAGAAAAAACCAATATCAAGAAGCGTCATAATTCACTACCTAAACACCTATATAAAAAAGTAAAATACATCACCACACGCAGGTCCCAAACAGACCACACGAATAATGAGACTTTCACTGATCCACAGACCCTCGATGGAAGACAACTCTATCTCCATCTGCAAACAACCCCAATCACTCATGGAAGCAACCTGAAGTGGTGTAGATCAAGACCATCCCAGAACCACCCCTCGGAAGCATCTCCGATGAGAGATCCGAGCCGCATGAACTAGAAATGCCATGCAGAGCACAAATCCGGACTCTGATGATCAGAATCACACACTAGAGACTTAATCACTCACCATAGGTAGCTAGACACACCCGAGGGAAGAAAAGAACATCTCCCGACAGAAAAACTACACAAATAATTTATATTAACATCATCTCATCAGAAAACATGATCCAAAATCCCAAGGACCACCGAGCATCAATGCATATAAAAACAAACAAATCCACCCCTTCTAAGCCATTCTGAGTCTACATTGATCCACACTAATGTATGAAGCAAATAATCATGCTAGAGTGATCTCTGAGACAAGAGAACACTAGTGAGAAGTTGGACAATGCCGAGAAAATCATAGACAATGATGGGACACTGGAGGCAAAGTCAATCCATGCCGACTCCATGGAAACCATGATTAGGACTTCCATGAACCACAAAAAAAGAACATTGAATGAGGGTAGAAGATGACTTCCCATAAGAAACCCTAGACCCACATGTGATGAAGAATCCAACGCACAGAGGCTACTACCATAATTTAGAATAATAAATCATTAAAACATTTAAAATGATTTACAATTGATGAATCCCTTACCACATTTAGAAAAACTTGAATAAAAAACATTATTTATTACATTAATGAAAATAGTAAATATCACGATACTATATAAATTCATGATATAACATTTCAAATTGTTTGTATATACACATTATAGATTAATAATGGTTCATAACATCATGATATGCCTCAATGAATGTATATTGAGTTGAATTCCCTTAAAAATATTGTATCATTAGAATAATGATAAATCAATAACATAATTATGCATAAAAAATACACCAAATATAAGTGTATATTTAGTGTCAAAAAATCATTGGACAATCATAAGTATTTATTGAAAAAGAAAACAAATGACCAGAATATTTAACTCAATGAATGGAAAATGAGTTAATACTTCTCATAAAAATATCATATAAATGGCATAAGAATTTATCAATGGCGAGAAAATGTGTAGAAATAGTATATAAAAAACAATTTGAAGTGAAAATTACAAAATAAATAAATAAAAACTAATTCCACACTTAATCATGTCATAATATAATCAATCAAGTATGCGTAAAACTCAAGAATTGGAAATTGAGATTTTGAATTTTCCTACAATGATGATATTGTCAATAAAAGAGATCAATTTTGTGTATTCACTATATTTAAACATAACTAATGTAAAAATTTATGATGGGATATAAAAATTTATATTTCACATAATCATATAATGAAACAATCAAGATGTATAAGATTATTCCATTGAATTGAAATTAGGTTAAGATGTTCTCTTAAATTGAATCTGACTTGTCATGTTCGTCATTTTATTTAAAAAATAATCGAATTTGTTTAATTAATACAGGTTAAAATATAATTTAATTTTTAATAATTATTTAATATCACTTCTTACACAGATATAACAATTAGTAAATTATTTGTGTTCATATTTGTTGTTTTGTCCATGGTCGATAATGAACTCAAAAAAGAACTTATTATGATTGAGAATTGTAAAAATGGTCATAAGTCTATTATAAAAAAGAAAATTATTCATGATTTAAACATCATATATATCAAGTATATTTTTATTTTCAATACTCTATAAAATTTTGAGGTAATAAATGATATGCACTGTTAATGGAGACGTTAGTCCATACATAAGCATGGACACTACATCAATTTCATAGTCATAATAATGTAATAAAAACTAAATTATACCATGGTATATTTTAGTAACAATATAATATATATGATATATATTATACATATGAATATTTATGTTGTTTTTTATATATTACATGTATGGAAGAAAATTAGTCATATCACTTTAAGGGGGTGGGAGTCCACATTTCCTCAAATGAAATTATCGTATTTAGACATTATGGAATGAAAAGTGGTATGTTGTAAATACAAATTATATAATAATAGAGAGAAAAATAATATATATCATATAAAAATACAGTTCAATCATAATGGAAAATAGGGGAGGTTGTAGTATAATATGGAACTACCATTATTTCATGTGGTAGTAGTTCTCCATAAATAGAAACAATATGTTCGTATCCAATAGATAGATTTGTTTGTAAGTTTAGTTATAATTTTCCTAATAAAAATATCCTAGTGTATTGAGGATACATGTAATTTTTTGTAATCATTGAATAATAATATCATATGTAGTGATGAATGAAAACAAAATAAAGTAACTAGATAGATGAGGTTACCTCTAAATCAGGTAAATAATTTTGATATTAGACAAAAAGATTTCTTGAGTTCCATTATTCCAATTTAAGGGATTATAGTAGGAATGTAGTGAATTTGGCAGATTATCTGGTTATAATTTTTACAATCCAAGGGTAGTGTGAGGTGTGAGTGTGTTGGAAGAGATGGTGGTGTTTTATAAGAGGGAGGACAAGCTCATTATGAATGTCTAGAAATTTTATTTTATTATAAATTTATTTTCTATTTATAATAGATAGAATGTAATATATTTCATGAATAAGATTTTAATGGGTCGAAATACTATCACCCAATTGGTTTTAGACATGTTTATGTAAAAAAATTGACCTTATCCATTAACATTAACCCATAGTTAAAAACATTATAATTTACCATGAATTCTAATATTTCAAAAATATATGGTTAATATAGATACTATAAACTTCCAATCAAACCAAAAGATGATCAATAAATAAATTTGTAACATTATATAATTCTATATGTGGATATTATATTTTTAGGAATATTATATCAATTTATAAAGTAGAAATTTTTTTAAACTGATTTACATCTATTTCAAAACTGTTAAGAAATTTTCATAGTTGATGTCATAACAACAATATTTCTTCAAAAAAAGGCATTAACTGAAATCTAATTTGTCACAATCATCCATAAAACTAGTGTATTGAATCAAAATTTCCATATTAATTTTTTTAATACTTATAATGACATTTATCTGAATCTTTCTTTAATAATGTAATCAATGCAACATCATTGAGTAATAAATAAATAAATTTATTTAATGTGTGAAAATTATAAATAAAGTACCATGATGTAGGGAATATTTTTCTATATAGACATACTATTTTTAAATAGTGTTATTAGTCATATAATCCTATATTATAATTGTTTTATTAAAATATAGATGTTTATTTTATATCTCTCATTATACAAATAAATTTTTATAACATTTCATTACAACTCTCAAGTGCCTCCATGGGGTTCTAAAATCGACCCAAGGACACCCATGGTCAGAAATATCTCATTAAATAGTAGTAAGAGTTTTTTTTTGGTAGTTTTATTTTATTAAAATATTATTTTTTTACCCTAATTTACTATATTTACCCTTTAACGACGATAAATTTTTTTAGTGAAGTTATTATTCATATTTCCCAAAATTGAAAGTAATTATTTAAAATATTGGACACTTTTATTTCCAAATATAGAAAATATTTTTAAAAAATTAATAAATGTAATTTTGATTAATTAGTTTAAAAATAATTCCCATTAAAAAAATGAAAATGAAGGTTTTTGATAATTTAAAAATTTTAAATGATTGACATATTCTAATGTCAAATGTTAATGTGATATTACATATAATGAAAAAAATTGGATTAGCTGAAAAACAAAAAAGCTTATTCTACATTGAGAAAAATTAAAAAGGCAATATATGTATATAAATAAATTAGATGAAAAGGAATAATTGAATTAAAAATCATTATTTTTCACTGTTCATTAAAAAATAAACATTATTAAAAAAATTAAAAAAATTAACCTATGTATATTTTGATGTCCTACTACTGTAGAATATGTATTTCTTTCAAATAAATCCAATTAAACGGATTAAACAATATTTAATAAGGGTTCTCTTTCAAATAGAAGTAAAAATACCATTATAAAATATTAGAGTATTTTATGCATAAAATTTGATTCAATATCATATTAAGACTCTAACATTTATTGGATAAATGTTTAAACAATAAAAAACATGTATTCGGATATTTTAGTTAGTTCTATTCATCCCATCAATACAATAACTTGTCATCAAAACCCATTTAAAAAAGTAATATTATTATATTTTCTTCGCTAAAAGTCAATGTTGTGTGAAACATAAGATTTGAAAAAAAATATTATAATGTGATAGATATGATATCGAACTACATGTTCTATTTAACATTAAATAAATATCATATTTATAAATATTAGTAGATATTAAAATTGGTTATTCTATAAATACATTCATTTTCATATATACACCATCCCCAGGAACAAGAGTGGGCCAAGAGTATCTCTCTTGGAAGGAAGATAGAATAAAACTGACAACATAGGTTGATTTTGTCATCAAGGATGAGGTAATTATAACTGGGAAATGTAGTGTTATCATAGTGAAACTACATAGGGTCGCCACAAAATGACTCAGTTTCAAAGGATATGCTTATTATAGGCAGTGCATTGTATTCCGAAAGAGTGGAGTTACATACCTGATACTTTTTTTGGCATTTTTATAATACCCTCTAAATTATCGTATTTATTATTTTAAAAAGGGACATAACACTCTATTATATCAGTAATAATTATTTATGGTTTGGTCCTTGAGATATATTATTATTTTGGTGTTATGATATGAGATACATCATTAGGTATCCAAATAGATATCATTTGATGTTCTATGTATTTTACCCTTGAGATAATAATTTTTCACATTGAGTGGATTCATTACAACCTTGGAATCACAGTGATTGAGGTAATTGTTAGGAAGGACTGGTTAGATCATGATTGAGCCAAAATTTACAATTATCAAGTAAGGGAGACATTTTCACCACGAGAGGGCATTTGACTTGTGCAAAGGGAGAATGATACGTTCATGCATCTCATTCTGGACCTATGAATCATGTGATGGGTAGATTATGATTCCATATTTTCCATTTATACTTGGATGACCATGTTTTATGACAGACTATGTTACATTTTATAGTGGATAATGTTAGGGATCCATTCACTGATGGATTTTATTAGCACCATACAATGAGAGATGTAGAATATACATATGAAATTGTTTTAGGAGGGCATCTTGAGTACATTAATCATTATAAGATAGAACCTATAGATATTACAGTGCTCATGATGTTGTTGAACACCTTTTAGATAAAGGTTATAGATAAAATATCACAATTTCATGTGGTTCTATGGTAACTTTTTATAAGAAAGAGGAATGTTCCTTTAGGTTCTCGACATATTTCTAATGGATGACCCAATATTAAGTAATGAAAATATATACACTAAATAGATTAGAAAACCACTTTGGCCAACATTTTTGAGCGAGGTTGTTTTCTAATATTATGTTGAGGTTGTGATATCCTCAGGTGTGAGTCAAATATTCAGACATACATCTATCCACATTATATATTAGGTATAGTCTATACACGTACTTGGGTATTTCATTCAGTATCATGAATGAACCAACAATTTTTATGGTTTTGATGAATCATATTTTTAAACAATATCTATATTTATTTGGTTTAGTCCTTAAGGAATACATATTATTATATTGATGACCTCTACATATCCATACTAATAAACATTAGATCTTGTGAAACACATTAAGGGATTACTAGATTTATGATAATCTAAAAAACTCATCATTTAGAGTGTCAATGTCCACGTCATTGGTCATATAATCATTATGACATGAGTTTTATTATTACTATTGAAGGAGAGAGATATAGTTCCCTAGGATCGTCTTATGAATTTCATTGATATACAGAGTATCTCTGAGATATATAAGTATTAAAAATTATTTATCCTAGACTTATAACTCATAATTAACCTTGTATATTCTTCACTATGAATTCTATAAAAACTATAAGTTTAGAAGATAGTGAACGGAATTTTTAGAGTTGAAGGGTTGATTTCCATCAATAACAATCCTGATTCTACAAGGCCAATTACGAAGTAATAATTATTACTGATACTCATCAGGTATCTTGATGGGATGATTTCATGTTCTGGTTATTCATGGTTTACACTATTTGAGAAAATATTTATCTAGATAGTGTTTTCTGTTGTTAAATGTCCACAAATTCCTCATTAATATCTTTACAATGATTTATCTGGATATCTAGTAGTGATTATTCATTAACTATCTATAATACATTGAGTTAGAGAATACCAATGTCCCAAAAAATTTGAGATGTAGAAGCTGATGCTCTGAGCTGAAAGACCCGCATACCAGAGGTTCATGTAACTAGTATAGAGTGTCGACTTAAGGAATTATTTTTAAATATGCATCTTGAGGATCATGAGAATCATGGAAAGTCAAAACTATAAACATTATCATTGAATTATACCCTTCTATAATTTTTTATAATGATGTGAGTATCAGATCCTGATGGATTATTCCTAACAGAATGAATCTAAAATGAAGAATCATCTTCTAGTAGGATCATGTAAGAGGATGAGGCCATTAGTATTGAAGGTTGTTTTTTGTTCTTAGAACAAATCAAATAATTGATGATGTGAGAGATTCATCCATTAGATTTCTCAGAACATATCAGTGTCAGTATGATATATGTAGACAAACATTGATATTATTGGTTATATAGTATGAAAGAATAGATATTTAGAATTAACATTCATTGTTACAATGGTTTTGATGTGAAAGTGTAAAAATAGTGAATTGAAGGGATTTTACAGTCAATGATGGTCCTTGAGTGAAAATTGGGCGATGTTTACATTGTCATCATGATTGGTTTTTATATATGACCTCATTGAAATTACACAATTTGGGTAGTCATGGGTGGTTTTATAAATTTCAAACAATTCATTCCTTTTCAAGAGTCTTTTTCTATAGAATATCCCATGGTGATAAACATCAGGGTAGTTTCACATCATCATGGATCTCCATGTTTTTATTGGTTCTAATAATATATTTTAGTAGACCATTCAGAGGTCTCATTATAGGCCTTAATATGGTATTCCTTTTCATTCACATATGGGTTGGCTAAAGGTAGGGGAGGAAATTAATGATTGACTACTTCTCATCTATTACATATCTAATTAAACTCTAGTTGATCAAAAAATTTGTGTTTATATCTTATTCTAACTAGTATTCATATTCCAATTTATTTTGATGGCCTCTGGTGTTCGAGGTTATATATCATTTTTTCTTGCTGGTTTCTCGCAAAATTTTCCATAGACACATTTTTAGGCATTGTATGGTTATTCCAAATATTCATTGGTACTATAGTGGTTTGGAAATAAATTAAAATAGTGATGTTCAATATAGAACTACCTCATAGCTATTGGTTTATGTATTATGGGATTCATGTATATCAGGATTGCCGGTACTGTCTCAACCCGTCTCATCTTTGATAAACTAATCTAACTAAGAAAGATGTGGATTCACCCATTACAGAGTATCTAATATGTATAATGGATCAGAACCTTATGATAGTATTTGGGAGGTGATTTTTTTTTAGTATAAGAGATCTGGCATCCTGAACAAGTACAAGATGAGTCCAAGGAGCTAGATGATGATATACAAACATAGTGGATATAACATTTCTCAGATGATCCCACATTACCCTTTGAAGATTAACTCAAGTTTTAGTTTCATTAATTAGGGATGGTTGTGAGGAACCATATTTCTACAAAGGTATGTATCAATGTTTATTTGGATTTATGATCACTATTTTGGCCCTTATAATGGTACATTATGGATTCATAGTGGTCAAAAGGGTGTTCTTGTCCTGTTCAAGGCCCACAAACCTGATATTTTGGAACATGAGTTGGGTCACACAGTTAGTATATATAATGAAGAAATACCTATATGGTCTCTGATAATTATATAGAGCTTTTCAAAGGGGGGAATAGGGTTTTACAGATCTCTATAATCATTTGAGAATAGATTCTCGAACCAAAAAAATATCTCAAACATTATACAATATATTTGACATGGGATGCACATGGTTTGGATATCTGTTTTTCTAGACCATGGCACTCCCTCCATAGAAAGATCCTAGTGCATGATTTGACCAACGTTTATGCTAAACATTACATCCTAGTATTTTTTTGTGAAAAAAGACAATGTGTACCCTATATTAATTAAAACCTCACAACTCTCTCTCATTTTCTATCAAATGGATTGAATACCCATTTTCTCTCCATGTGATATTTATTCTCCTTCATTTATTGGGATTTATTCCATATAATAATCCTAAATATAATTTAAAAGTCTAAAATCATGTAGGATTCTCAATTGAAATTTGTCAAATACCCTTACATATAGTATATATTTATCTTCACATATGTTGTGATGTTTATGTTCAAGCCCATAGGAATTATTTTTATAGAATTTTTCTATTACTCAGATATATTTCGTTATACATCAAATATGAAGTATATATTGGATGTGGAGTAGTATGTAGAAATAATGTAGGTTGTCCAACTTTTTTCGAAAAAATTAATGATGTTTTAATAACTCATCTACTGTGTCATGTTCTGTTCATTACATTGTATTTCCTAAAATCTTTTCATCAATTATAAATAAATTGAAACTTTTTTTATAATCATATAGTCCCCTATAAAGTTTTTACAGGTATCCAAAATCTATGCTTTCCATAAATTTCTATGTGATAAATACATTTTATAATTTTTAATATTTTATGACCAAACACCCTATATTTGTTGGACCTGACATATAAAATGTAATTTCATTATATAATATAGTTTTCAATGGAATAGAGAACCATATTAGAGTTTATATTGAAACTAAATTGAATATTCCCTAAATTATTTAATTAAACTGATTAATTTAATATCTTTGGAATGAGTTGGAAGGCCACAAAAAATGCTATATAATTATAAATGGAATCTTGTACATTTGGATTCCCTTGGTTGTGTTGGGATTGATGATTATAGTTCAACAGTTGTGATCCATCAATATTATTTATATCATGTTATTATATTTATATTATCTAGTCTATGATGGTTAATAGATTTTTTATCATTTCATTTAATGATCCACTAAATTTGGTTTTGGTAATGGATTCTCATACTGATATATTTCTATCTTGGTGATGGAAATGAAATTTCATTTTTCACTTTGGAGAGTGTTGGGAATGATGTCTCAAACCACCTATCTCATGTGATGATCATGATGACTCACATACATCATGAGATTTAGGGAACATAACTTTTCTGGATCCATTGGGTTCTTATCATACTTATTGTCGCCTATGATATTTCTTGGGCTAGGATAACACTTGGTATCCATGTATATGGCTCTAAATGTGCTCACATATAGCATGAATATACAACTATATGATATATATATATATATATATTATTACCACATATATGTCTATAGATCTTACTAATACACTAGTCTATTCTGAAGTTGTTAGAGAAATCCAAGTGTCATACAGGAACCTTAGCGAGCCGGAATTTATAATTTAGCGTGGTTTATTTTTAATTTTACATGAACACTACTATACTATGTATAATAGATTGATGGATATTATAGACCATTGAAGGTGGTGTTCATAGTTTATCTCACATTATAATCTAGCATTGTGTGGTGTTCGAGTAGATATCATGTCTATAGGTTTTGAAATATGCTGGATCCCAATAATATTTTTCTGATCTTATTTAATTATAGCATGAAGCATTGGGGGAGAGGAATGATAATATTCTCATGAATATATAGGAGTTGTATTTTGGCCTATCTGAAAATTTTGTATAGCATGATTTTTATGTATATCCCTTATTCCCCATTTATTGTACTATAGCATGACATGAAATCATTTTATATCAATCAGTATATAAGATTTGTAATATTGTTATAGTTTCTTTTTCTTTACACTTCCACAATTTTTTATTTCATTATTTCTTTAATTCCATTCTATTTTTATGCATCTAGTTTTTCATATGAATTCATTATATCTATTCTAAAACTTTAATATGAAGTTATATTTTCCCATGTATATCTACTAAGACCCTTACTACTAGTTCACAACCATAGGAATTTGGGGATGTGCACTTGAGTCCATGTGATCCTCTGGCTTGTGGCACCTGTTATGTGGATAATGGGTCACGAAGTTACAGGGGACATGACTTCCATGTAGATTAAATTCTAATTATTTTTTGGTAATTGTTGTACTTTTTAACATTATAATTATTGGATATCTTCCTTTTATTTTAAAATCATGTTGTGAGGATGTGGAAAATGATGTGAAATTTTTCATGATATCTTTAATGATACTCTGTATTGGTAAGGGGAATTCAAATAATAAGAAACACATTACCTTGAGTTGCCTTACATGTAGGAAGATATATGATGAATCCCATCGTGTTTAGATCTATTCCATAAACAAAAATTTCATACATATATTTAATTAATATGTATGTGAATCGGGTGTGTATGAATCATCCATCTTCATGATGATGATGCTCCATCAATGTGGACAGAACGTTGGTGAATATGCATTTTTTTTGCTACGGATTCCTTAGGACTCTATATGCATTTTGAAAGGAATGGAATCATGGAATAGTTAGATATTTCATGGAGATACGTCTATGTTGATCAAAATCCTATGAAAAATGGTTAAGAACATGGTTTTTTATTTCATATTAGGTTTTATGATTTAGAGATCAACAATCTCTATAAATCATATAACATTATTAATCATGCCACACATAGTTTTCTTCTATCCCCCCATAATGATTGAACTCATGTGTGGGGAGTGGTGTATTTTTTACAGGCCATTAAAAATATTTGGGAGGCTTTTGTTACATGGATCTTGTTCTGTTGGAAAGAAAGATGATTTTGATTTACATTATTGTAGAGCTATCCAGAATGTAATGTACTGACGAAAATGGTAATAAACTAAGTTAATAATGGGAGTTTTTTTTCTAATATTCATTTATAGTATATTTCAAAATATTTATGAGTGTCACTATGTATAACATTTGTATATGAATCATCAGACATATAGTTTTACTGAATATAGAAGCCCATATGCAAAGACCAGATTCATATATATGTGAGAATTGATTATTTCCCATGAAGGGGTTGACAACAACTATTGTTCAGTTTTGTGATATCATACGATAAATGAGACCATTGAGGTGAAAAGATACTATATTTGTAGAGTCTTTCATTAGTGGTGTAATTTCATAGTCTAATAATTAACATAATTTGATAGCATTCAATATGTATTGGCAAATGTGATGTTTTTAATAGTTAAAAACTATGAGTTGGACCCAGTTAAAATATTAATGTGTTAGTAAATATCATCATCAGTTTAGAATCAATCCAAATTTAGTTATTAAAATATAATATTTTTCTAATATACGTGGATTATTTACAAATTTAATTGAATTTTTAACATTATTTCATTCAGTTTTGTCACCATTGGGGGCATGAACTGAATGGACATCTGTGGATAGATGGAGTTTCATGGGGGAATTCCTAATTTTTATTTAAATAGTAAGAAACAACAGTAAATATAATTTTCAAAAATCATGTATACTCATAGAGAAGAATACCTACATTTTAAAGAATATCTCAAAGGATTGAGAATCAATAAATATATATTTATTATAATAATATTCTCCATGAATATCTTCAAATGATATGTTGGGATTGGAATTTCATTATATATTCCCTTAGTTAGCACCAAAACCACAGTCAACTAAGGGATCCTATATGTAGATCAGTCTCATGAAAAAATAAAGAGACGATACTTTTATATTCTATTAGTGATCCTCGATATCATTGTTGGCTAAAGGATCCACTACATAGATCTGTCTCATACATAGAGAAAGGGTATTTACTCATCTCATCCCATGGTGATCCTTGACAATATATTTGTCTAATGGATCCTCTACATAGAATATGATAAAATGTAGGGAAAGTTATTTTCCATATTTTATTATTTTATAGGGATAAAATATTTATCTATAACATATATTTATGGATAAGATAAAATTATTTAAGAACATTATGATCATATATAATGGACCATGTGCCTATTAATTTAATGTCTTATGATTATGATTTTGTCATTTTGTAAAATTTAAATTGTCTAGGACATTATCATATTTCTAAATAGTATTCTTCTCAAATGTATTTTTATACATTAACAATATTTATCTATAATTTTTTAATATACCCTACCATCATCTGATTAAAATTTATCATTGAGATGAATGATTAACTATCTGAAATTGGGTCTTTAAAAGATATTCATTCCTTATAATTAAGCAATAGAAGAATTTCATATTTTAATCATGAATTTAATATAGGTATGATATATGTATTTCTAACATCAAATGTATTTTTATATAGTATAATAGTTTGGTTATAGCTAATGTAAATCATAAGACAAAAATATCTTAGTCAATTAAATGTGGAGTCTGGTCGATATAGTTGAACCCATAATAATGGTGGAGAAATCATATCCCATGTCGCCCCAAAATAGATCCTAGCCTTAAGGGGGTCTTATTCTCTATAACCATAAATTCTTCTAGGATCTTTATCTGGTGTGTTTCATTATAGATTGTATAATCATAGATGGGTTCTGTTAGATTAACAAGTCATTGTTACCAACATTCTACAAGGGGTCCAATAAAAGGGGATATCATGGTCTATGGTGTTCCAATATTTGAATATCCATTCAATTAATAGGCTTGTATCAACATATATTCCAAATATATGATGTTTTTATAGTTCATTTTAAATTATTGAATGATTAAGGAACCCTAAGGATAATTCTATTTTCTATTAAATGAGTTGTGAGTTAATGAAAAAAAATGTATTTATTAGGAAAATAATCATTATATGCGAAGATTCGTTCAATGTGATGACCCCTTTTTAATTTTTTCGACACCAAGTTAAGAGGAAATGGTTCCCTATCTTTTGATCAAATTCAGATCAATATCCTTGATAAATGAAAATTGTAATGTTCCATAAGCTCACATGATTCTTGATGGGCACGATTTCGAGGATGAAACTAGAAAATTGATTAAACCATGAAAGAGTGCAATATAGGGTATATGTGGTGGTATTCACTCTTTGGTGGGAGCATAAATCCCAAAAAAATTATTTACCGTTGGGGGACTAATTGGGGGTGATAATATTTTATGGATATTTCTGAAATCAAGGATCCATTCATTACTATGTATGACATAGTATGAGAATCAAGGATCATATAGTCATTCATAGAAAATTTCCCACATAGTTTTATATCATATGTGAGGAAATGGTATTTGTTTAATTATAGATGCACCCAATATTGGAGAGCCCTGAGTAACATCTTATCCAATGGTGTTGGAATCAAGAAACACATTTTTTTAAAAATGGGAATTCCAACAACGATCAGGATCACATGATTGAAAGTGGTTCTCTATCCCTCCAGGTCAAAATATTTTTATTTTATAAATTCTAATACATGTATCTAGTATTAATTTTTTGAAATAATTAATGGTAAATCCTTAAAGTGATATCCAAGAATCAGAATATATATAAAAAATATTAGAATCATGAAAAAAATAGTTCTATGATGAATAAATTTAATTTTAATTCTGATCCATCTAACAGAGGGTAATTTTACCTTCATATTGTCATTGGAACCATGATTTAATATCTCGACATCAATATGTATGATCTGGTAGTAATATCCCAACAAAATATATTTTTGATATTAACTCACAACTTATATTGAACTTCTGTCTGGTGAAGGGGAATTTTTTCATTGGATCATAGTTGGAAACTAGATTGGATATCCATGTGTCATTGTATATCATATGGTAATATGAATCAATACACAACTAATTATAATACTGGGGATGTATTGTATATATTCTTACATACATGGGTTATGTATGATTTAGTAAATAACTAAATAATTCTTGATCGATATTGAGCCTGGTAATATGGGTTAAATAAATCATTAATTTAATTGATTATATTAAGGATGAACAATATCCAATTGGGTGGATTAAACTCCCACAACTACTGACATATCCCATGTAATAATGTGCGGAATTTATTCCCTGTCCAAAACATACTCTATGAAGAAGCTATTAGGTATTAATTCATTTATTATTGAATCATAGTAGGGTACTTTATATAAATAAAACATCCCTATGGAACGAGATCTTATGTTTTTGGTTACTCAACAATGAATTCTTGTGAGGTCCCCTTAGGAACAAAAACACCCCTAGGTATATTCTTTGGGTATTTTGTTACTCACAAGTGAATAATAGCAGTATACCTTCAGGATTAGACAATCCCTAGAACAAATTTATTATAATTGAACATGTTCCCAATGTATCTAGAAATTTTCACATGAAGAAGGGGTATGATTTTTTTCTACTAGAAAATAGGGGATGTATAATGGGATTTGTAGAATAAGGTAAATTAGGATATCATATGAGACACATAGAATAAAATGAATGTGTACATGAATTCAATGTTATAATCATTCTTTGAATGAGGTCATGATGGACTTATGAGTATCATCTATGGCATGGAAATAGACTTTAATGGTATGATCATGGAATGTTTAAATCATAATAAAAAAAATTAATGAGTCAACGTGAGGTGGATACCGATGGCTATAAGACATCCATCAATAATGGATGAATCCAATTTAACATTTATTTTAAAAAATGTATCCTAGATTTAAGGTTTAGTATCCTCTATGACCAGACCATCCACTTTGGCACAATATCAATATTGGGCATTATTCAACATTAAATTTTAGAAGATTCCCCTGGGATTAAACATTCTAACTTACTAATTATCTATTGTGTGGAATAAATAACATGGGAGATCATGGTCCATGAGGTTCAACGACAAAGATATCAAATCAAGGGATTTATTGATATTTAGCACACATTCAAATTATATTAATTTGGTGAATGGAGAACATTAGATTCATGAAATGTATGAGAACCCTATAAGGTATAACAACATGTATTGAATACTTTTTTCTTGAGTGGATAAACATTTTAATGCGTAGTTACTTTTAAATCTAGGGGATGATCTGTTTAGTGAAAATAACACATTATGTGTTGAATAAATACATGAAACTAAGATAGTGTTATGTATTAAAATGTAATGATACTTGGATTTAGTTGTGTAGTCTAATGACACAAAACTAGTATTTTTTACCCAATATTAAATAAGAACAAACATTAATAACATAATAGAGAGTGTATTTCCTAGTTTTCAATGATCTAATTAGTGATGATTAGTGTGAGAAACAAGATTCAAAAAGGAAGTCAATTGTGCTTTCTGAAATTCCATGATAGGAAAAATGAGGGGGTGATCAAATTCTTACTTGTTCTGAAACTACTACATGAATATGATTCATGTGTAGGGTCATGGTTGAGAGTGATGACAATTAATTGATTAGACTAAAATAGTTATTATATGTGTCACTATATATGATATGGAAATATGAACCAATAAATATATTTTTAAGTAGAATGATCCTAGGAAAGGGTCATCAAATATACATGGGGTGAATTTTTATATATATTTCACCTAGAACCACTATTGTTTGTTATGGAATCACTATATATCTTGTAGAAATAGGAATATTTCCACACATAGTTCTTATATTTAATATTACTTGAACTGAAAATGTTCTTATGTGTAGAAAGAAAATTTTTGTCCTATTGCAACTGGGCCATGATATATGATCCTGATGTCACAACGTATCTCATTAGAGAAATTATGAATCCATATACAGTTCTATAGAATGTTCTCTATATAAGTACGATCCATATATAGTGGGGGTAATTTTAAATATTGTACATTGGATAATTATTTGAGGTTTTCTAGTCACTATAAATTATATGGGAACGTGAATCAATCCCTACAAAGCTCTTATATGAAAAAATCCCTATTCAGATCTAACCCATTTGTAGGGAGGGAACATTTTTTTATTTATATTGTGAATATTCGAATGAACTTTTATATGACAATCACTATATATGATTTCATAATAGGGTTAAAACAACATATATTTATAATAAAGATCATTATGAGGATCAGACTAAAACATAGGGATGCATGTAGAATATTTTTGTATCTCCACATATCTATCCCCATTTTACTGAATTTATAATGAAGAGAATTCATATATTAAAAATATAATTGTCTTATAGTATATGAGGTTTTAATTCTAAGATCAAAATAGGACTACCTTGTACGCATATGTGGTTATAGTAATGAACTCGATGTCAGATTGAAAACACTGACACCAGAAGCAATTTATGAATATCTTAGTAACAAGTAAGAGGGGAGGCATGGACCACAAGTTAATAACATGTTGTTCAGTTTATGGTATTATGACCATGAACTTGTTAGCATGTTTAACATTGAACGACCACAAAATGTTTGGGAAAACTATTCCATCCTATTAGACCACAAATTTTACTTCACTATTGTGTTAATTTTATGATGGGGCACTATATATTGTTAAAATCATTATTTAGTGAACATACCTATAAAAATATGTCTTGAAAATGAGAGTATTTTCTATTCTAGATAGTGATAATTACATGGGGAGGTTCTCAATTAAGGTTATTTTAATGAGACTCAAATAATTCTTGTCATTTCTATATTGAAGATGAATATCAAATTTGTTGGCTCTCAATGATTTGGTTGATGTGTGGAAACCCCAATTAGGTGTTTCTTATATTAGTTTGTATCCTTGAAGTCTGTAAAATTGTGAATATTACAGATATGAACATCAATATAAATCATGGTCATGATATACTAACCTTCCTTTTATGGTTGAGAAAAAATTTGATTATTCAACCTGGAGGTTCTCAGGTTATGCTGAGGACTGTCAACTTCTATAGAGATATAAGACAACACTTATAAGCTGATGGATTATGAATTTGACCAAATGTCTATTAATTGGGTATATTATCGTTCCTTTTGGTGGTCTCTATGTTCTTTCGATAATCCTTGGTGGGTGAGGTGGGTATGACCCCCATTTAAATATTCAATATAGGTTAGAATATGAAAAAAGACCTCTAGAATGGGAGGTGAGATAGTGGTCTTATGTAGTATGGCCTCTGAGAGATAATTTTGTTGAATTTAATCAGTTAGATCCTGGATTTGATCCTAGACATATAAGAATTAATAATATTTTTTTATTCCATAATAGGAAGGGATATGAGCCTGTGGAGAGGTAATTTCAAGAATATAATAGAAAACCTTGATTAAAACGGGAGTATTAGACATATTCTATTTTTACATTGGATAATCCATCCATATTAATTATAATAAAAAACTGAACCTATCCCAATGTGATTTGAAATTAAATTTTTTAAACCACAATCCAAACAATGGTATGTAACCAATCCAATTCGAGAAACATTAGTGGATTTTGATTATAATCCACAAGGATAGAAGAAAGAATGTTTTCTTTCTCCAATATAGCTAACTATTTATGTTTACCATGTTGGTATACTACTTCGTATGTCCATATATTATATGTTGGTATCAAAACAACGTTCTCAAAATTAACAGGTTGAGCTCCCATATCATTGTCGAAAGGTATAACACTTTTATATGTTTATATAATGGGATATTTGAATGTATTCTATTGGTTTCTAATATAATATTGATGATTAATTTCTTTGGATTTTTTATGTATTACCTCTCATATCCTTTACAGACTATAGTAATATGATGATAGAGATTATGAACAATGGCCTAGTTATATGCCTTTCCATTTCTTTATGCCTGAATATGAATTCATTATTTGTTTAAGAATATAGATATATGGTTCCAATAAATTGTATATGTTCTCTTATTCTAGTGGCATTCATCTATGGAGTTGGGGATATGATCCAGCTAAAACTGTTATGCCGCATTTTGTATCAGTTGAGATATACATAGTGTCCAGATCTGAGTCATTAGGGACGTGACATATCAAGTAATGTCCTCAGGTGGAAACTGAGGTGTATTATAATTTTTTTCTCATATTATTGGGATTTTGATTGTGTTGTATTGATGGTAAATTTCCGGTGAATATAATTTCAAATAACACAGATGGTATCTCTTAAAGATTGTGTTGTCATGCATTTTTCCATACCATGATATGGGCATGTTTTGTGAATTTTAAAATTATGTGGTACTGAAGTTTTCCTAATTTTTAACATCACATGAATTGGTTATTTTCATACAGTTTAATTTTCATGTGTCTATGAAATTTTTATGAAGTTTAATATCATGTGACCATAAAATTGTAATGTATTATAACGTCAAGAAACAATGGATTTTTCATGCAGTTTAATAGCATTAGACAATGTTGTGGTCATACATTTTTATATCATGAAACAAGGAAGTTATTGAAATGTTTAACATTACCTAACTTGGATGTTTCTATGTAGTTTAATGGAATTATACTATGAATTTTTTTAGTGTCGTGAAATAAGAATGTCATCATTAATTTTAACTTCATGTAAATATTATGTTATTGTGCAGTTTAACATGATGTGGCTAGGATATTTCTAAGAATTTTATGGTCATGATATTATGACATGGTTGTTAGAAAAAATGTTGGGGATGGGGCTTTTATAATGAAGAATTGATGTCTATTATGCATGATTCAATAGTTTTTTGATCATCTAACTATTTCAATGATTAGTTTATCGGATTAATTAGAAATTATTATATAGAAATCATCCTTAAATCATATAAACCAATAGTTATTGGAATGGATAATAATTGATGCAGTGAATTACGGTTACCTCCAAGGGTATCTTGGAATATCAGAGTTTTGATAAGGTCGTGTTTTATTGATCATGTGATGTTTGAGGCTATATGATAATAATTAAAATAATATACCTTATTTCATTTAGAATTGAGAGATATTCATCTATCACCTAGATATAGGTGGTCTATATTATTCCTCAAAATTTTTGTGTTATATTCAATGTGATCACATGAATGGTGTGGGGTTTTAGGTTTCAATGGTTCTAACATTAAAAAATTATTTTGATTTTGAACCATTACTTAATTTTAAATAAACTGCCTTTTTATACCTAAGTCATTGGTGGTATGGATATTGATAATCATGGACTATCAAGTCCCCCTCATTTAGCTTCATTATTTTTGAGATCACTTATATTATTCTCTACATCATTGTCAAAATACATGGGTACATGACTTGGATATAAGTTATATACATTTCCACATCCATCATAAATATTTGAGTAACCACACTACTTCCCATGTGTGTTATGTATACCTATATTGTTATGAAAAAATTGATGAGTTTGGTTTTTGGGATGTGGTTCCTCAAAAGATTTTTGTTTCAGAGAAGGTAATGATGTATTTGAGGTTAGAAGGATATATATTACTCCCCATAATTAGATGAACCACACCCCATTGAAGGTTTTTTGGAATTTGCTAATGACAGATGGTGACTGCATTTCACCCAGGAAGGGGGTGGAAAATATGTAAATTACCATAAAAATTTGGTATAGGATTTTGAATATGAATATCCCATATAATTCTATTAATTATTATGTTAAAAATGTCTTCATTTTACATGATATGTGGATGAAAATAAAAAAATTCCCCCACCACTGTGGGCTACATTATATTATTACAAAGGGGATATCTGTCGGGAGATATTGGTAAATCATTCAAAGGAAGACATACTAGAAGAAATACCACTACTATTTCATATATATCCTCATTTAATCATCGCATCTAATTGATCTATTCATCTTTAGAAATTGACTTCTCACCCTTAAAGGACTTATTGGAGAAACTCATGGTAACAACCTTCCCTATATCTATGATTGTTGGGTGGATGACGACGTGAGTGTCGACGTATACCCTGGAAAATAATCATGTACGATCTATAGGTAATATATTCCATTGATACAACACTTTTAGACATTAATATTGTTGGTAGTACCATCTACTGATACATTCATGATACCAATGACCCATCTTCCATTTTTTGGGGGTTAAAGGTGGAAAACCCTTTATGATTTTGATGATTGTAAAAGGTTTCAATAACACTCACTAACTGTGTTCTCATCAAGATCCATTGAGGATTCCTTAGATTCCATTAAAATTGTATTTACAAAGATATAGGTGGGATGACACTCCACATTTACATAGAACCTCATTTTATGTGTTGGATCCCAATGTGGGGTTTGGTGGGACATTTCCCATGGTAACATTTAGTGGAATTATTCTCATATTTATGTTGATAATATGGTAAAAATGGTAAAATTCTCCATGAACAATATGCAAGGGTTATTCTTATGAATCCAAATTCATCATGTTTATCTATAAAAATGTTAGAGCCTCTTGGATTGGATATATATGGTATTTATTCTGGGATCCTTTCAGGATATATTGATAGTCTCTATATATGTTTAAAGAAACATCTATGTATGATTACTCTAGAGATTCCAATTTTAGATACCTTAAAATGTGATTTCCAATTTGATTCCACAATTTTGGTGGATATTGTATGCACAACATCAATAGAAGATACTTGAAGAACTATTTTCACATGCTGATTATGATGACCAAGTGTGTAAGATCCATCAAATGAAGATCTTGAGTGGTCAAGTTGATGTTATAATTTTCATTTTACCCCTTCCTAAAATTGTTAGATTATATATTTTTGGGCTCTTAGGATAAGTTCCTAAAGATGATTATTGTAATAATTTATATTTTTGATTAAGGTATGTTCATACCTATCCTACTAATGGGTTAGTATAAGTGATCACACACGAACTGATAGTTTTTATCCATAGAGTTTAGTGAATTTTTGTAATTATATATTTATGGAGGCTCTTATTAGGAATAATTTGAATCATGTTGTTGATGTGACCACTATAAATCCCTAGGCCCACATTAGTAATGCTTAGTGTAGCATACAAGTTTTGACTGGTGAAAAAACATCAGTTTTGAATACAAAATTATATTCATGTGGATCTCACACAGAGATGTTTCAAATAATTTAATGTTTAGTAGTCTCATATAGAACATATTTTGGTGCATAGAACAATGGATGGTTCCCTATGTGACATCCATATAATTGTAATTGGAGTCCTCATTGTTTGTGTGGTGTCCATGACAATGTAGAGGATGATGGTTAATAGTTATGTGTCTTATTACACAACAAATGGGAAAGATTGTAATGGCTTGGGGAATTTAAAATATTTGGATAGCCAATTTCTATATACATTCCAAATCCTTTGATATATTTAGGGATACCATTACTTATTTATCCTTAGAATGATTAAAAGATATTATTAACACTAATATAATATAAAATAAATTTATATTGAATGGATGCCCCATCATAGGAATAAGTTGAATAGGGTTTCATGACTTTATAACCGTATCCCATTTTGATTAGACCCCTTATAAAGGGGATTTGGGACAAACCCCTATATTCCCATGGTAACGTAATATATTTTAATGATTCCAACTTGTGTGGCCCTATTATATGACTCCGTATGGCCACCTCTAATACGACAGGGTCTAGTGACTATCACTGAGAAGGAATATCATTTACATGTGAGGCCTTAGCGAATGTACTTGCACACACACACACACAGTTCTCCAAGCCTGTAATTCTGAAATGTAAAAACCATTAAGTAACCATGCATGAATGCATGAAAATATCATATGTATAGTATAAATATAAGTAAAATAAAGAAAACATGGATAATTTTTATCCCACCATAGTGATAATGAAACTAATTTCCAACCTGAAATAGAAGGACTATAATTTTGAAGTCATCAGAATATAGATCTATCTATCTAGTCTCATTAAGATTCATCTAGTCCTTGTTCATCTTGGAATTTGTCAATATTTTTTTCATGTACAGAAGAAATTACATGTTTCATAAAAGTGTGTGTCGGGATGAGTAAAACAATTCTCAATAGGAACACCAAAAACCACAAAGCACTCAAAAAACACAGTCTGTTGTACATTGGTATAAATAAATAAAACATATAACATTAATATATAGATATTTTAGACAAAGAGACAATGTCTAAAGGTAAATAACAACGTTCATATATCCATCCTAGTATTCAAGATCAATGATCCTAAATGCATTCATTTTAGATAAAGTACTCCATAGTCTGATAAAAATGATGATGTCCTTTCGAGTAGTAATTCTCATCATGTCTCACCATGAGAAAGATTATGCTGATATCTGATGAGATATGATACAAAGATTAAGATCAATCCAAATTCCATGGGGTGATAATAAAAAAATCAATATAGATTAACCCACTATGTAGATGATTGACACAACCATATTGTTTTTCATTAAGATATTATAAACTCTACCATGGGATTGAAGATGAATACATGATCTCATTACGGGCCTATCAGAGGGATTCCAATCACTCTATTTAATAAGTCTTATTGAAGGGTTCATTTTCCTTGATGTAGGAAAATAATCCATACCAACCATAATGGAATGTATAATTGGAAAGAACACAAATGAGTCTTGTCTATGTCACTGATAATAAGAGATGAAAGCAATGTATAAAAGGTAACATGTCCTGCAGTAGGGGACACATGTCATGTTCCATGACCTTAGTTCTTTCCTGGGATAATTTCCCATGTCGTAAAATCAAGTCTATGTAGGAAGTACACACTATGAATCCATCCTGGGAACTCTACTGTTGTTCTAGTAAATAGATTAGCATGTGTACCATCTCCAACATGTGTCCATGTAGTGGAGTACACACTCTATAGAGAGTTTGTGTATTGTACACAATTTCCATGTAAATCCAAAATTACACGGAGAGTTCACTCGAGAGGGATGAAGTACCATTTATTCCTAGACTCACACTATTTGATACTTAATTTCCCACTAAAATCCTGGAGGTCACTTAAGGGCCCCCACATGGCATCTAGATCTGATTTACATGTCCTGTTTCTTGGGATTTTAAAAAATAATAGATCTAATATCCATTTAATTAGGTGACTCAAGTCTTTGATCTGAATATCCATTCAATATGTTATTGATGGTCCCAACTCAACTGGGCTTCATCGTCTTCAAGAAACCATTCGGTCATCAAAACTTCTTGGAAAACATACAAAATCATCATTCTTAATTTTATCTTGAAGAAAAAAAATAATGATAAATATGGTATCCTCTATCATTTAAATTATAATATATTGTTAATCTCACACCCATCATTCCTTGGAAATCTCAGATCCATGATATCAGATCGTTGTAGCAAGAAGTGGGTTCACAATGATCGATTGATTGAGATAAGATGAGTAGCATGTCAACTGAAGAATGCTTAGAATGAATGATTGTTGGGGTGGGTGGGGGAGGGATCAAAATAAAATATTTTATTAATGAACCTCGATAAATGTTAATTTTTATCGTGATCACACTAAATTTTAAGGAAAATAAAAAAAACAAAAAACACAAGTAATTATCCTGAAAATCCCTACAAATATACCCAACTAATAAGATGATCGAATCTAAGATCAATATTTTGGTGGATTGGTCCACAATTATCATTGAAATTATTAAAATGGTAGATATTTAATAAAAAACAGACCCTGTATAAATTTGGATCTGTCATTTAAGAAGAGTGAAGATGTGTCACATTATTTGTCACGATCCTTAGAATCTAGGGTGTGTCGATCATGGATCCTTGATCCAGTCACTATATGTCTTAAAGTAATCCTCCAAACTTCTTTGACAGCTCTCCAATGGTTTTAATGATATTTAATAAACCAATATTTGTCAACATTATAGAATATCTATAGAATTTTTAATCCACTATGTCATGAAAAACCTAGCGAATTAATTTATTCATTTTATCTCCAGTGATGAATTATCCATAAATATCCTCCACTGACAAATGTTACGTCATTTTTAGGGTAAAACCTTAATTATGAACTCAACGATGTCCTCTGATTCATATTTTAGGCATCCTTTGTGTTTTTATTTCAATTTTTTGGGAATTTTGTGGCTACATTCCATTTAATATATTTAATTTATTTAAAAAATTTATCATGGGCACACCACTCCATGGAATATCATGTCCTCTTAGCACCTATTATCTAAAAAAATATATATAATATTAAATACAAATACATATAAAATCTAATATAGTACATTCTCCACACCTTGCGGAATTACTTCTTGAAAATATAAAATATGGAAAACTCAACAGGATGTGGGTACTGAGCACAGATATAATTCACTTTATCCCATGTTCTCTCCTAAATATTTTCAAGTTGCCACCAGCCATCCACCAATTCAATCAATTTCCCATAATATATCATATCTTACCAATCCTCAATCTCAACTGTGTACTCTGTAAAGGTAGATACATCTTCTATGTCTTTATTACCCCTGTGAATAAGGTGTTATGGGACATGCACATACCTACATAGTTGTGATACACGGAAGACATCTTCTAACTGGTGAAACTATAGATATAGAGCTATCTGTTATGCCACATCTCCATATATATATATATCATTTTCAAGGGGCACATGAATCTCATAGATTATGTTTTTTCCGAAAAAAATCTAAAAGATCCACATTGTGGTGTAACCTATAGGAACAAATCATCTACAAAATCAAAATACAAATTCCTCTATCATAAATCTCCATAATAAACATGCTAGATCTGTGTATTATTCATCCAATCATGGATAAACGCAACCTTTTTGTAGTCTATTACGGAAACAGTGGTCCAATTGGTATTGACGCTCCCGGATCAGTATAGCAAAGCAGTGAGCAAAATAGTCACCCATAAAAATCCTTTAATTCTATGATACTAATGGTGGAATTGTAATTTTTTGTTGTTCACACACTCTATTATTTGTAGGCAATCTTACAAAATATAGAAACTATCCAATATAAGATCTTGTGGCATATCATTAAAAACCTAAATGGTCTACTTAGTCAAGCCATCAAATTATAGGTGAAACACTATGGTCATGTGTAACTAGTACCAAAAGACATCTATAATCCCTTCCAAAATAGGTAATTGAATGAATAATTTCATTAATAAATCTTTATAGATGGAAATACATGGAGAAATACTATCTATTTAATGTAGATGGGTCACATGATCTCTACTTAAAACTATCCATGAATTTCTATGAAGAGGGGAGAATTGATCAATCAGTCTATGATCACATTGATAGAATCATGTCCCTTATAAATAAGTGGTAACTCAATCATGATGCCCATGAAAATTGAATCCCACATTCACTCTAGAACATCTTTGAATTGATTAAAACCTACTGGAACATGGTGTTCAACCTTCACATACTAAAAGTTAATTCATTTAGATGAAAACTAAAAAACTCTTTAGTCACCACTGGACACTAAAACTAATATCTTATATATATCTATATCAATTACAAATATCTACGTATTTTCAAAAGAAATGTATGAATAACTCTCAAATCCTCCTCCTACAACATCACTGGTACCATCATAAATCCTTTTTGGAAGATTAAATGATTACCACCCTTAGAAAATCCATCACCAGTATACCTGGTGGATATCTGAGTATGCATGGTATCATAGATGGTATACCCTAAATCTTTCTTCCCCACTTGTAATAAGAGTGGAGCGGTAACAAACATTGACTGGAGGTAAGATAGTATATCTCCATGAACAATGTATAACATCAATGACGCCAACAACTCTCACACCATGATTAGAAACTATGAATATGATCTAATTATAAGAGAATATTATACCATTTTCAGATTCCTAGGAGTACATTCTAAATCAAAGTCCTAATTGTAATGGAACTCATGCCACCACATCTGTCTCATGTTTAGAACCTTCTTAGAGAATATCTACTTATGATTCTTGCAATTAAAATAGATGGTAAACCACTCACCCATTTAGTAGTGTCTCCACATATTTAAAAATAATAATACCACTACTAACTCAAGATTATATTTCACCTAGTTCTTATCATGCCATCTAAATAGCATAAAACATTGGAAATAAATACCTACCACTACATAAAAACACTACTAATCTGAATTCCTGATGCATCATAGAACACTACATACTCAAAACCCTAATTTGGTAATATTTAATATTGATTTTTCGTCAAACTCTACCTAAAATACTAAAATGTATATTGGATCTTCTCTATCCACATGAAAGGAATCTCCTTGAATGGTAATTTTTAAAGGGGTTTAGATATCATGGAGAAATCCAGAATGAATATTTGATCATATTTTACCAAATCATGGATGCTTCAAACCCCTATCTCACTCTTAGGTATCTCATTTGCTAACACTACCTAGGAATTTTATGCGTAAAATTCCTCTTCATTCACTAAGATAATGTGTCCCATAAAGTGGACTTCATTTATGTAGGATTGAATCTTCAAGATATTTTTGTAAAGCTGTGGCTCTTAGAGTACGTCCAATGAATCCCTATGCCTATCACGTTCTCCTCAACGGATGATTAATACACATGGTTATCACCGATGAATACTACCATGAAAAGGTCAAATAAATACTGAATAATCTAGTTCTTGAGTCCCAAGGACACTGATTTTGAATTTTAATTCCAAAGGGAATCACCATGTACACATTGTGACTGTAGCGACATTTGAATGACATATTTAGAATATTCTTTCCTCGTACACACAAATGGTGATTTACAAACCCATCTTATACTTTGGAAAACCCTCAATCTCATTTCAAATATTTTAATATGTGATCAATCATCGTTAGTAGATACTTATTTTTCAAATTCACTTGATTCGAGTACTTGTAGTCCACCCAATCTATGGATCTCCAGAATTGCATGACGGAAATAAAAAATATGGCCCCTAGGGTAAAACACTTGGACATACAAATCCCTACAACTATAAGTCCCACAACTACACCATATGTTTTTGAAGACTAGTGTAATCAATATGATATGCTGGAATAGATATCGATGTCATAATAGGGTTTAGATCAATACCAAATTTAATCTCTCGATAGGGATGTAAACCTAGAACATCCATAGGGAAGACGACCTCATAAACTGCCACAACAGCTGGAAAATGGAAACTCATATCATCTAGTACACCATGGCTCAACATATCCTATTAATGAGTAGTTGGTAGCACCTTCAAAAGATAGATTTCATCGTGGGATGCTTGGGATTCCTTTTCAGTTGAAATAGAGAACCTTGTCCCATCCTTGTAGGCACACTGCACCGTTCTCCTAAAATAGTCAATGTGGGTATGGAATGTGGTTATTGATTATATACCATGGTTGATTTCATAAGTTATTGTTGTTTCTACTATGAGATCCCAATAAAAATCACTCCTCCTAGATTCATTTCACATAGTTGGTACATGTGTGTGATCACTGAATCGTCTATATTAATAGTCTCCATGCACAATGTTCAAGCCAAGGGATCAATTGAAATATCTATGTCTTGAAGAAGATATGAGGTGATAAAGGAATGACTAAAACATGTGTATATTAGTACTCTATCTATGGTATAAAAGACACAAATAGTACATAAAATCATTCTTGGAGCCATTGGGTCCCAAGAGTTCACTGCCTACAGGTTCCCCCTCCCATAACATCCCACTCCCTAATTCTAGGATAGACCACATGGTGTTGGTGGTTGTAACAATATGAAAGGTCAACCACCTCAAACTAATCTCCCAACTCTTTTTTCACATCTTCTTCCCTATAGACCTATATAGTCCTATTATAACCTCTACCTCAATGACCCATCAATATCATCCATATCTGTTGTATAAAGGGTAGGATAGTCTCACACATGATTTATTATTTCATCAAATGAGGTGAACTAAAACTATTTTGGATGACTACACCCACCATTTTATCCCTGATATTTTTATCCTTTGATATAGGTCCTCCTGCTGAAATTTATACCACTTCTAGTTACCCGAATCTATCATTGGATCCTCGATTCCTTGGTATCTGATCTTAAATGGCTACATATGAAAAAATCTGGTTGTAACTACTCAGACAAGATACTCACAACCACGAAATATTTCTCTAGAACTCTAGTATAAGTATAAATTCTTTGATTTATAAAAGTGGAACAGATTTCTCAAAATATAACAATCTGGAATGTCCAAGACCTGATGAACTGATCATAACCCATATCCATTGAGTACAGTAATAATTTCGTAAACATCGATGAATACTAAGTTACTATCATGCTACCCTATTAGAACAACAAAAGTTCCTGGATAAACACAACCCTTAGCATAGATGGTGAGAACTCCCTTGTGAATAAAATTTGAAACTTTGAATACAGTATAGTCATCTCATTATAATAACGGGTAACTAAACTGCATCATCGCCCTATTGATAAATAAAGAAGGATCGCCACTAGGACAACAATCCATTCTATTGGTGTGTTGGCCAAATTGAAAACATGGGTCATCGCCACAAGAAAGTTCTCAACAACCTATGTGTAATGATCTCTTCAGAACCATATGGGTCACTATCTCAAAAACTCTTGTAGTAAACCAAGCCTTCAAACATCATATGCTAGTATTTCAAGTATCATGTGCACCTCTACATGGTGTATGACTGGTTCAACACCTTGATGTCACATCTTTGGAACCTATCCATATATTCATTCCTCATTACTAGTGGGATCATCAATATGATCATCATGATGAATCCAAGATGTTATACATCCTGGAGGATCATAAAATAAAAAAGTCATACTGAGGTGAATGAGTATATCTAGATAGATGAATCAATAAAGAAATGGAACCATAATCTATTCCAATATCATTAATGTACCATTTTTTCCCTACAACCAATGTTATCATGTAGATAGTAGAAATGTAGATCATCATAGTCATGGTATTTGGATATGATGGTCACTACACCAAAATTGGGCTCCCTATCCTAAAATCTATACTCGAACCACTTAAAACTATTTCCCCATACCAATCTCACATTATCCCAATCGTAAAGTAGAACCTTCCATTGATACCATATTTTCAACACCCGTCCTAGTTGGTCACATGTCATGAATCCCCATGCCTCCCTACAAAATGTCAGGGGCTGGTGACTACATTCGAGATGGTATATCCCTGAGATATTATTCCATAACCTATGTACATGTACACACATACTCATTCTATGGAATATAAACACCGATATGTAAAAAACCCTAAACAACCATGAATTCATAAATACAAATCATGTAATTACTGTTTGACATGAATTTATACAATTTAAACAGGGCCTAATACAAGCCAACCACAATGTGTCTGAATCAATATTCTATTATGAATGTAAAGTGGATATTTTCTAAAAGCTATAGGAACACACCTATGTCAGTCTAGTCTCACTAAAAACTCTAGGTTCCTAGTTTTAATATGATTCTATAAAAATATAAATCATCTAAAAAAGACTTGAAACATGTTGAAAATAAACAGGAATGGGTGAGTATAACAATACTTTGTATGACACCCTCAAACCCCAAATCATTAAAAAAAGAAAATATAGTCAACTATATAAGAGAATAATTATACATTACATATAACCAAAGTATTTAGATATAGTCAACAATGACACGAAATCTAAAAGTAAGTCACAATTGTACATTACACAACCTTATATTTGAGTTTGATAATCCATGAATCAGTTATCCTGAAAAACACATTCTTGATTTTTATAGAACGAAAGACGTATGTATGAGGGGTATTTCTCATTAGGTTATTTTCATAAGAAAAAAGGGATATGATATATAGATGAAGATAACATCCAATGAATTTGGTAAATACTAATAAACACTTTCAATATTAACCTTTTATGGATAGGATTGATGTCCAAGACTATTGGTCACAATAATTGGAATAACTCTTCATAGGGATTGATGATGAAAATTGGATCTCACCCTAGACCTCCTAATGGGATTCCAATAATTCTATCTATGATGTCCATTAGAATGAATAATTTTTAGTGAATTAGTTAGTAATTCAATACCAAACATTATGGAAAGGATTAGGGTAAAAACTACAACAAAACCTATAAATGTAACTATGGAAAAATTCAATATGAAATGTATACATGAGTACACAACATGTTGTAGGGTCTGCACAGTGTGCCCATTGACCACAGGTCCTGCTCGTGTAAATGGCCCATGCCATGAAACGATGTCGATATAGAATTACATGCCATGTATGCATCTCATGTACTGTACAAATGATCATATACATTGCTCATCCCATTTACTGAGTCCAACCCTAGTTTTCTTAGTGGAGTAAATGTTTTATAGGTAGCTTGTGTACTCCACCTCATGTACCTATAATTATAAATGTATACACCATGTTACCTGAGAGGGTCTATATTCCGTGTATGCCTAAAAATATGTCATCTAATACATAGCTTTTATAAAAAAACACAATATTTTGATATTGGGTACCCACAAGGCTTGTAGATCTAATTTACATGATGTGATTCTTGAGATTTCGACTAATACAAGTTCAATTATCTGTTTTATTTAGGGCCTCCCATATTTGATTTAATTATCTTTATTTTATGAGATTGAAGATCCCAACTCATCTGAGCTTCACCATCATATATCAAAATCTCCCTCAATCCAATCTACTAGGAAAATTGATCAAATTATTATTCTTCATTGTTCACCATAGAACCACAAAGAACACAAAATTTCATATCCACCATCATGTGAAACTGTATGTCATAATTTTTATACCACCATAATTTAATATGATTCCAAATCTTCGATATCAGATCATTTATCCAAGGGATAATTGTGCAATGATTTATCAACCAGGTTAAGTCGAGTTGTTAGTCAAACGAAGAATGACTACAATGAATGATGAATGGGGGGTGAATAAGAAAAAATTATATAATGAACCTAAATTGATATTTTTTTTGATATATATCAATCACAATTAGAACAAAAATTGATTAAATAAACAAAAATTAGTAATTATACATATAAGACCACAATATATACATTTCCCACATGACAATTGAACCAAAAAAATCCATTCATTGATTGGTCCTCGATTATCATATAAATCAACAACAAAGAATAAATACAAGAAAAAAACAATCACATTAACTACATGGACCAATCATGAGAACAATGCATTATTTTCATTTTCATTAGTTGTATCCTTCATATTTGAGCCACATCGAACATCAATCCACAATCCTATCACTGTTCACCTAATTGGAATCCACTAATTCATGATGACATCTCTCTGATGGATCCGGGGTTATATGCTAACCATGGATTTACAAAATTAAGAAAATTTATTGATTGTTAAACCTCTAGATCAAAAAAAATTGTCATTAAATAAATTATTCAATTATTTTTTTCATTTGCCCATCTGTTACAAATTTTCAACAAATGAGTTGCACTGAATAATGTTTAGATTCCCCTAGAGTAAAACCGACATTATTGACTCAATAGTGCCTCCAGATTTATTATATAGCCATACATTTAGAGGTTATTAAACATTTTTTAGGGGAACTATTGGCAGAAGGTATTTAATTTTTTATGATATTTAAAACAATTATTTCAGGCTCAATGAGCCTCAAAATAGCACATCGTCTTAGTGACTAGTCTAAAAATAAGCCATATAATATTAACAGAATAAGAAACTAAAAATTTACGACATTGTATATATGTAAAAGTGTTCCTACCTGAAATGGATTAAATTCCCATAGGTGTATTCTTGGCAAGGATGACATGTTTGAGGATGTCCAGATGACATGTCTAGGGTATTTTCTTGACATGTATTGTGTATCTGCCTAACTTCTCTAAGGTTTATTTGTAACATATCTTATAATATAGTGACATGTAATATGGCTCTTTAATGTCATTCATGATATATTCATGGATAAAATATGACACATCCATGGGTTTCCCTTGATCAAAGTTATCATTTTTGAGGGATTCTTCTTCATAAGGAATACATGCCCAGGTGACTTTGCATGGATGACCATGACATATCCAAGGACCACCAGAAGATCAATTATAAATTGTAAAAGGTTACCTTATAGGGAAAATAAAAAATTTATAGTGGTTTTAAAATGAATGAACCTTACATGTCTATTGTGATTCACATGATGAAATCATCAGACTATTGAGTGGTCATGTGATCACATGATCTCAAGAGATTCTTGTGATGGGGTATTTAAAACATATCAAAGATCATGGTCATGAAAAAGGTATAGTGTCCAAGGATTGAATTATAATTTCTAAAGGTATCATGCCAGGTCCTCATGGATAAAAGATTTTATTAAAGGATGGGTGTATCATAGAGGGTTCTTGTTAGGGATACTCTACAAATCGATTTCATGGAAATTGGGGTGTATGTCCATGGGTTCACATGCATGTCAATGTCATTAGTTAATGAGCTTTTAGATGATAAGGTTGAATGTAATATTATAATCATAAGGGAATCACATGATTGAGTATAAAAAGTGGTCTCAAGATAGGTCATCATGATGGGTTCTTGAAATTGGTTCTAATGATTACCTAAACAATTCCCCTAGAGGCAGTATCTTTCCCAATCTATTGTACTCTATTATTTGCTCTATATCTCCCATCATGTAACATTTTGAAAGATGTTAGTAGTTTATATGGTCAATGGAGATTGAATATATCAGACTTGTTTCATATTTAACGTGTCATATATACATGCTTCATGAATTGGATTTCTTCACACAATCATCATAATAATATGCACACAATATCACATAATGAATTCACATGATCAAAATATTTGAAAAGCACTGATGATACACAATATAGCATTATGGGGTTTTATTAACACTATTTTTTCATGTTATTTTGTCATTTGATGCATGGTATAGGCTTAAATTATTTCACCTGATAACATCTCTTTATCAATCAACATGTTAACAGGAAGCTGATGAACAAACATCGAAGGATTTTGAAGAAAAAATTTAAATGATGAATGAATATTTCAAATTTAAATATGATATTTTCCATGTGAATCATCATTTATCTTATCATATATTTTATTTAAGGTCATAGTATGACTGAAATATCATATGAATATCATTCTATGGTTTCCATCATGTGACATGATCACGTTCATGGGATTGATAAGTTCATTGAAACACAATATGAATGCAATAATTTTTCCATTCATTGTGTCAATCCTCCATGCATGTGTGTAGATGAAAACCCTATATTAAACATGTGACTACATTCAGTGGCTTCATGTGATGGTACAACCTAATGTGGTCTATAGGACATTACACAACTGAAGATATTCATGTGATGGATACTCTTATGATGGATATAATTTTTTAAAATTATGAGATTCATGAAAAACAAAGTAACATTTATTGAATAATGTGTGATCCAACTTGCATGGTCTTGACCAATTGAGATGGTATCCATAGAAGATGTTGAGTGCTAGAGTAAATTCTCACCCTATCGATCTCATTAGGACATGGCCATTGGGTAGGAGGTCAAAGACAATGATGTTAGTTATTTCTAGGGGAAATTTGTTGACATTAATTGGATGGAAGATGTTCATGAGAATAGACAATAATGAATATAACATAATTTGTAATACACATGAACAATAACACAGGTGATGTAGTCTCATAATAGACATTCAAATACATGCTTTAATACTTATAAATTATTCAAGAGTAGTACATCTTCAGCCAACAGTGGGGTTTAACACCCGCAACACTTCATCAAAACCCTCACTAGACACTTCATATCCTTGTGTGCCACACCAAAGTGATACCTTGAGAGTCCATGCATACCCAAAATATGTTATATGACTTCCAACAAATAGACTCTAGGGATATCTAGTTATACAGGCTAGATATCATAGATGAGGTAACCCATGACGGTTACATGGATGATCAATAATTATGTTATCCCAGGCTAGGAAATTATTATTTATAATGGAATCTAAAAAACACTACTATAAAAATGGTCAAGGGAAATGCTACACTTTTATAAGCGTTAAAAAAGCGCAATTAAAGGGGGCCTTTATCAGCGCTAGGAAAAGCGCTGATAAAGGGGATCTTTAAAAGTGCTAAAAAAGCACTGTTAAAAGTGACCTTTTATCAGCACTTTTTTTTAGCACTGATAAAGGCCCCTCCTTTATCAGCGCCTTTTTTAGCGCTATTAAAGGGGACCCCTTTATCGGTTCTTTTTTTAGTTGCACTGATAAAGGGGGGCTTTATCAGTGCTTTTCATAGCGCTGATAAATTTTATGTTTCAAAACAATGAATTTTTCATGAAAAATAATATATTGTTATATTGTTATTTTTATATTGATATAAATATAAAAAATAATTTTTAAATATGTTTTAGATACGTATAAATAGACTATTAAATTTAATATATAACAAATTTAGTGAAAATTGATTTAAAATAATTAAAATAAATTATTATATAATTATTTGGTAAATATTATCGATTAAAAATTATTTAATAACTATTTGAAGGGACAAAAAACCCAAAAAAAATAAAAATGATCTAAAATAAGTTGAAAATGTATCTCAAACTTCAAATGGGCATAACTTTTGATCTGAGTGTCCGTTTGAGCTCTACAACATATTAAATCGAAGCCTGCGATGAGCTAAACACAATAATGAATAAGGAAAAGCCTCTATCACGTTTTTAAGCCAAAAAGCCTTAGAAGTCCTCCAAAAATATGTTTTTAGCCGGGATACCCGAATTTTTCAACTTTCAAACAGGTATAACTTCTGATCCGGATGTCCGTTTGGCCTATACCACATATCATATCAAATATTGTTTCATTTTCATTGATTTTACTATTTGTGGAGTTGAAACGGGCTTTTGGATTATATGTTATAATTGTTTTAACAATATATGGATTCTCAAATACACATATATATGTATTTATTCATAAATATATATGTGTGTGTGTTTCTTTGTGTTTGTGTGTGTCTTTGTGTTTTTTGTATATATGTATGTTTGTATATATTTATTTATAAACACACATAAAAAACATAATTTGTTAAGGTATTTAAAACTAATCTTATAAATGTATATTATTATACGTATAAATAAATGGATAAAAATTATAAGTAAAAATATAAATAAATAAATATAAATCTAAAATAATATACAAATAAATATATATATACTAATATATGAATATATATATATGTTTTAATATAACTACATATATTTATATTAATATGAATCTATATTGTTATACGAATACATATATTTACATATATATATATAAATATATATTAATATTAATTTATGAATAAATATATATGTATTAATATAACTAAATATATTTATATTAACAAGAATCTATATTAATATATGAATATATATATATAAATAAATAAATATATCATTAAATATAAAAAACAAAATGGAATAGTTGTAAAGGTGCAGGCGCACAAGGGGAAGGTCGCGGGTTTGAGTTCTGGTGGAAGCAAGGAAGTGCACACGGGGGCATGTGATGAACACAAAGGAAAGGGTAGCACACTAGAGTGGTCTTCCTAGCATTGATAAAGGGGGTGAAGCGCGATTAAAATCTCCCCCCGAATTATATATTCATTTTTATTATTTTTTTATTTTTTTGGATTTTATCAGCGCTCAGAAAAGCACTGATAAAGGGGTCTTTTATTAGTGCTAAAAAAAGTGTAGATAATGGACCCATTTTATCAGAGCTTTTTTTAGCCCTGATAAAAGTGTTCATTTATCAGTGTTTTTTTGGCACTGATAAAAGACCCCTTTATCACTGATTTTCTGAGTGCTGATAAAAGGGACCCCCATTTATCTTCACCTTGATTAAGAGATCTTTTTTAGCATTATTAATTACCTTTTCTAGTGCTGATAAAAGCCATATTTATAGTAGTTTTATTAGATGAAAATTCAAATAAGAAGAATTAAATTAGGGGAATATTGTAATACCAAACAAAAAAAGAAATCATAATTACAAGTATATTTTTCAAGAATTTCATTTCCACGCCTATATAGAAGTAATCATTGAAAACATGATTTGTATTTGAATTAGATTCAATCATCTCAAATATCTAACAGAAATGTTCTAAGTACCAAATTGATGGGAAAAACACTCTAGGAAGGAAAACAAGGTGGAAGATTATCAATGTCAAAAGAACATGATAGAATATCCTTGTGACGTGTGGAACGGGAACAAATATTTATGGAATTTCAGAAGTTAGATCATAATATAACGAGTAATGGGGATATGTAATATTTTAATATGAATAAATTTTAACTATCCATCCATGTATCGATTATAGAGGTATTGAAAGAGGATTTGTAAATATAGAATATAGTGAGATAATTTCTTATGTATAGCTATGTTTGTGATGAAATTCTAATTTTAGGGATCTATGTATCGTTCATATCAATAGTTGAATTGAAGAAGGTGTTGATGGATAATTCTCACAGTTCATCATTGACTATTCATCCTAGATTTTTTATATGAATTTAGATCTAAATGTGTTTTTTTAGTATGATAAAATTAATGGAGTTATTTTATTGTATATTTATCTATTTCTAGTATTTCAATATGTTTTGGTTGAGAGATATTAATATAAGGGGATGTTACATCCATTACAGATTACATAATGTAAATATGATAACAATACAATGGATTTAGTCTCCAGTGTTCCAGAAACATATAATGTGCATAATTATTATTCGGTAATATTAAATCAAATTATGTAATGGGAACACTTCCTTGCTATTAAAGAAGATATTTTCTCTGGGTCATTATTCTTGTATATACAGTAATAAAGTTGTACGGATTCTTGTTGTACCACAAACAGTAATATATAAATTGGATCAGAGGTTTACCCAAATCAATTTTCTCTAAGTGTGGAGCAAGATCTAAATAGGGAAATTTAACATTATCACGGAATAAAAAAATTTGATATAATTTCATTCTAAATTCTACATTCAATCCATAGTGGATATTTAAAACTCTTGTTCTATGGATTTTAAACAAGGTTAGAGTTAAAAAAATTATTTGGTAGAACTTTTATAAAACAATTCCTTCACACAAGATTATTGATGGATCATTATAAATCCCTCTATGTAATTAAGGTCATAAATCCAATTTGATGACATAATGAAAGATAAATAGTGCTATTGGTAGATGAGTTATTTAATGAGATAGAAGAGATGGTAAAACTATATTGGATAACATTAAGTTAGATATGATTCAATTGATGTGTGATTCTTATAATCATTAGTTAGATCTTGAGTTAATAGTGGGTGATAAGTGTTTACTATTAATATACCTATCGTAGAACATTATAATATTAAAAAATAAGTGATATTTTATATGTTGATATATCATTACATAAAAAAACCATGACCAGATATGGATGGATTCATATCTCGTTGTGAATCATCCTAATTATTCTTATGTTCATGATCTTTTCAATGTATCTCTCTAAAGGATGTACATCTGTGATCACCATATATACTAAAATAAGCGACCATACATCTTGGGAATCATATCTCTTGTGTGGAATAGCCAGTTGAGATTATGAATTGATGAGAGAATGTATTGTTAAAATAGTACCACTAAAATGGATATTGATTTACAAGAAAACAATAAGTTTGGGGGATATAACTAGGAACATGAAGATGGGATAATATGGATGCATATTCAGTATCTTTTATTAGTTTTATGGAATTTTTATGGAAAATGATTATATGGGATGTATAATCGAACAACCTAATATTTTATGAAATATTTCTCTATAAGTTAATTGAATTTTATTGTTAAATTCCATTATCTGTAACAATGAGTTTAAACAACCCAAAATATAATAGTTAAATATAATTATTTCAATCTCATTTGGAAATAAATAAAAACCAAATCTTTTTAATCTAAATAATTAAATTTTCAAAAATCAGTTTTTTGTTAGAAAATGCGTTTTTATCAAAATAAATTACATTAATATATATTTATGGATGATATTATTTGAAATTTATATATTATATAACAAATATAATTAAGTAAAATTCATTTTATTGTTTTATAGGGAAAGGACTAAGAAAAAATCTACATTTTATATTAAACATTTATTAATCTAAAAACGATTTTTTCGTTTTTTATACTTATTTTATGGTGAATTTCTTCCAATTATTGAAATTTTATATATTTAAATTGATTTCATATTTTAAATAATATTATCTAATATAATTTAAAGAGTTAAAATTAATTTCTGTCAAATGGAATTATAAAAATAGTGAAATTTTATTAGCATGATTTAGGATAAAAGGTGTTTATGGGGGGGAGGGGTCTATGAAATATGTTATATGATATCGTAAACACTAGATTTAATTAAATTGGTTGATGGTAATTATCTATAATTATTATTATCATTTGTTCTATAAAATTTTTTATTTACGTGTGTTGATTAGTTTTAGCACTCTAATACATTGAAATATATATCTTTAGAACAATTTTATTATCCTTGATATATTGTGAAACAAGAAAAACTATAGTAAAAAAACCTTTTAGGTCAGGATAGTAACTTTTAATTTAAAATTAAATTTTAACACTTTAAAAAAATATTTTTGAGAACATAATAATTTGTTTTAAAACAATAATATCAAAATAATTATTCGGTTAATATTTGGGATATTTTTAAAATATTTCTTATTTAGATTAATAGTGAAAAATAATCAATCCAAAGTAAGAAATGTTATTAAAATACAAAATAGAAATTAGGGTGAGGGGGGTCTAAAATTGTATTAGCGAAGGGAATTAGCACAAACTGGATTTGTTTAATCAAGAGGGATAAAAACCAAACAAGAAAAGGATTTTCTATGATTACCTTAATAATAAATTGATGCTAAAAATCCTACCACATTGTTCCTTCGTACAATGTATGGGTCATTTTGGCTTGGTTTATGAGTACTTCAAAATTGTGGATTATGTACATTATCGACTAGGGATTGATAATATTTACCTATAAAGTTATGATAAGGATATAATAAATAGACATAATATAATTCAGTGTTTTAAATTTAGAACATCAAACCTAAAGTAATTATAGAATTTATTTGGATTCATCTCAAACCAGGTCACCTCGAACACATATGTTTTTGAAGGTGCCAACTATTGTGCCATTAGAGTCTCTAAAAATGCTACCTTTACTCATGAGACTGTGCTAGCTAGATCCATCCATGTTAAGAATGAACCGGCTATTGGGAGGCCTCCACCAAACACAACACTCATGAGGAAGAACTCTGTAGATAGTCCAGTGGTGGCTCATATGGGCACCAGTCTCTCAAATGTAACAGACTTAGGTCAATTATTTACAATCCTACCTTGGTTGACTATGAGGTAATGATTTTGATTATGCAAACCCACCCAAGAATTGATGATATTATCATGTTGTTCTATGTTCCTATCCATCCATAAGTAGAAGCAACCCAAGGATAAGAGTGTGTCCCTCAATATAGCCACCAAATATTTTTAATCCTTTCCATTGGAAAAATAATGAAGAAAAAAACAACAAATATTTTTCTAGTATCCCTTCTCCATGAATCCTCAGACTCCTTCAGACAGCCAACAACCATTCACTATCAAATAAGAGTTGATCAAGAGTATCTTTCTTAGGTATGAGACCGAAGAGAAACATAAATTACAAGCTAAATAATTTCTTCTTAATTTCATCATCAGTAGTGAGGGCCTCATTCCATATATTCCAGGTATGAATATTCAATTAATTGTGTTTTCATTACATAGTATGATGCTTCTATAACCAATGTGGGCAAGGTTTATATTCATATAGTTCTTTTATGGTTTCCAGGATAGGACTCTAGGTGAGGGTTTTGTAAAAATGAGATTATCATGTTCCTATGAAAATGTAATTTTATGGTAAATATCGAGATGGTTTGGGCCTAGATAAACATTATGTAAAGATAGAAAATGGGATGCCTTTGCAAATGAGATACCATATTTAGGTAACCAAGGGAAAAAAGTTTGAACTATAATGACACAATGTTTTATGAATGAAAATACCTCTTGATCATAGAAAATGTATTATTTTATTATATGGTTATATAAAATATGGAAATATTTGGTTTTATGATTTTTAATTCCAATATACCTTTTACGAATTTTTATCGTTTCGTATATCACCATTGAATATCCATCACAAGATTAGTATAAATATAGGGCTTTAACAAATCCCATTTATTAAGACAAAGGAATACATGGCCTCCTCCAGTAGAATTTCTCCATTCAAAGATTGTTTGATTGAGCATGGAAAGGAGGTGGTGTCATTGTAATTCCCTCTTAACCAAGGCTAATAAGATCTTCAACACATTAATCACAAACGGAACATCCTGTGGTAGAAGTTGATGATGATAGAGATTACCACTTGAGCGATATAATCCGAGCCACCCAAAGAGTCTGTCACCATTGTGATCCTTTCCACTAGGTCTTTTGCAGGTGTTATAAGGGGTTATCTAACATGTCTGTATCACTATGATTATGTGCAATATCTTTTTATATAATAAATTATTTACATTAATTTTATTATTGTTGCCTTGTAAAAGTTTTTTAATGCCCAAATAGTATTTTTAAATAATATTCAATTAAGAAATTCATTTTTATGAAATAATTGTTTTATGAATTAATTAAAATTTAAAAAAAATATTAATACTAAATAACATTTTATTAAATATTAATTCTTGTATAATTTTTTTGAATAAAATTGTATTTTATATTAACGTTTGAAAACTGTTTTTTTTTCAAAACCAAAGAATTTTCAATAAAAGTAAATATTAACATTAAAAGTGAAATTTCACATGTTTAGATAATTATTAAGATAAAATGAATATTATTTTTGGAGTAAGGATGTGGAAATTATCCCACAGTTAGTTTATCATAATTTTCAGATACTTATGAAATTTTGAGTTAAAATTAAATATTGTTTGAATATATAATGTGTCTTATGACATCATAATGCCCTAATAGTGATTTAATAAAATAATTTAAATACGTTTTTCGGCCTAAATATTTTTTACCATTAAAAAATGTAATTTTAGGTTTGATTGATTTATTTTACAATGCTTTAGTGGACCCTCGAAAACTTTTAAAACATATTTACTTTTTAATTTTATTTCCTTGACAGTGTGACTCACCTCCACATAAACATGCCTAATACATGAAGATTTTTTTCCATTCTCCTTGTAAAATAAATTTCATCCACTCCACTTTTGAAAAACCATCATCAAAACCAGTCATTTTTTTGGTATTGATTACTTTAATGTGTTGTGTCCAAAACCTAAATAATATTGAATTCCCCATATTTTCCTATATAAACCAGCACAAGCTACCAATTCCTCTTAACTAAAAGACTTTGGAGCTTGATAATCCCCTATCCTTCTCACTCTACAATCCTCTTAATGTGCCCCAAGATCCCCAGAAGCCTCTCTCAAGCCTCTCCCAAGACATTCGGATCACACTTCCGAGTAGGGAATTTCTTCCTCACTCATTTTTTACCATATTTCGTAATGTTGTTATATAATTTTATCAATTAAAAATGATGGGGTATGATTTTTCACGTACCAAATACTTCATTAAATATGTTTGAATGATTATAGACCTAGTTCTCTCTTGTTAATTCCTTCCATGTTCACTCGTTACTTTATTAAGATTCTGTATGGAACTTCTCTCTTCTCATTCATGTTCAAAAAATTTTATTGTATTATGAATAAAAATTCCATTACATATGTTGGTATAAGTATATATATGACACCATTAATGTATATTTCATGTACACATGTTGATACACACCTTTCACTCTTATGCATCATTTTTATGAATTCTTATGTCCCATTGTTATGCTGCAGAAATTGCACTGTGATATTCTATTCCAATGTCATTATGTAGTGAATACCATGCCCATTTATTTATCTTGGGTATTTAACATTATGATCAATTTCATATTGATTATAGAGTTTCATATACTAATTCCACCTTCCACTACTATTGAATAGATAATAATATTGAATGATTCCATGTTATATGATACATGTGGCACACTTAGGCATGAAATGAAATGATTAATAAGGGTGGGAACTGATAACACTCCAATGTATTGGGTAAACATTAATATCATGTTACATTATATGAAATGAGGGTTTAATCAGTGTAATTATTGTTCAATGAGGGTTTAATAATTTTATTCTTGTGCAATGATCCTTAGCTCATGCTAATACCATTTTTTGTGTTGTTGCCACATTTCCATTTTATCTTAATCATGCTATATGATGCCTTTATGATCATGTTTACCTTATTGTCCATTGATATTCCTATTGCCTAACATGTACTGTATTCATAATGTTATTCCTTTTTGAATCCCTTACTAGGATTTATAGCTCAGATGTTTATTTGTCATTCCTCAGGTTATCCCATGAAATCCTAAGTATGAAGGAATGTGTGTGGTCATGTAAAAGATGTTTTCAATAATGTTTAGTATTTCATGTTTTATGTTATTATGTAATGTTCCTAAGCCCCAAGTAATTAGAAATATCGAAAAAATATTATGTATCACGTGGATATTTTATTTAATAAATTATGTGTACGTGTGAAATAGAGTGCATGGTTATTATAGTAGGTATCAAAGGATAGGTTTAGTTATTTTTGGATTAGGACTCGAAAACCCTTGTGAAAAACATATGGATTAATCGGACTATAATAAAAACATACCTAAATTTTGTTGAGAATATTGTAAATATTATTTGTAAATACATCCCTATTTTTATACAAGTACGTAGAGGCGGCTCTGGCATAAATGTATAAAGAGGAAAACCCTGAAAAAACTACGTTGTGTGAGAATTGAATGGGAACAGTTGCACAAAAATTAACCTTGTTGCACTCTTGGATACAACCATCCTTGGGAATATTCTTTTATAAACTCATAATCTTAGTATAAATGGTTATTAATGGAATAAAAAATTCCCCTAGGAATATATGTTGTGAACTGGATCTTAGATGACATATATTTCAGCCTATAAATTAATAAATTAAGAAAATAAATGTAATTTATAAGTCATATTTTTTAGTTATTCGATTACCCTTTATGTGTTACACCTAACATTCATTTTATTCAAGCCAATGGATGGTAATAGGAGGACATGGGCATAAAACCAATGAAAATAAAAATGTGATGATAGTTCTAATGAGATGCCCAATTAGATGGGAACAAGGTTCTTGAACTTTTTCCTGATACTATCTTAGTTAACTAATGATTTGAATAGAAAGAAGGGTCAAGAAGAACATTCAACCCCCTTAAGAATGAACAAGTCACCATCGAGATTTTCATGAGTCAAAGACCTCCTACTTTTAATGGATCATCTAATACCTCAATCGATGAATAATGAATCAACTCACTTGAGAAGATATTCTCCATCCTTCTATGTTTTGAACATGAGAGGATACTTATGGATACTTCATATATGGATGGTGAAGCTGATCCATGGTGGACATTGATCAAAAAAATTATGTCTATGGAAGATATCATGGAAATGGAAAAGAAGTATTTCTGGAATTTTTTTTGACAAATATTATCTTTACACACTCTGAATTATGATGTTAAGGTACTTTCATTCCCTTAAGAAAAAAGATGTCGAATATATCAAGGTGTATGAGGAAAAAATTAAAAGGATTTAATGATATGAATCTGGATTTTACAGGACCCTCGAATGCAACGTTGACCTCTTCTTTGGAGGGATAAAACCTTTCCTATAGAAATCCATAGTAATCTATGACATCGAGAGCTACGAAAAAATTGTCTGGTATGCCATCAAATTCAAAATGGAGATCTGCACATATCGGGTGTTTGATGAGGATAAGAATCATAAGTTGCACTTTAATTATAAAGGATCGATAAATAAATCCAATGGTGCTATGAAAATCCCACACCCAACTTGCCAAAGTTGTAGAATGAAGAACCCTAGAAATTTCTTAAAGTGGACTTGAAAATGATTTAGGTTTGGAAGAGAAGGGAAGCTTTCCATTAAAAAATGACAATAAATACCCACGACTATGATAGAGGATAAGAATGATCTATCAGACCCTCCAATCATGGTTCATTGCGTCAACTACAAAGTAACAGTGAAGATTTCAAATTAATTCCCTAATCTAATGGTTTTATAAGGAATCCAACATCCTCCAATGTAGTAAGAGAGAGCTTTTTCCATCACTACCGCCGATTTGAACCCCAATATTGAAGTAGGTATAGGTACACTAGTTATTAAATAAAGAATAGTGTATATATTTTGTGATTTCGGTTCAACGTGTTCTTTAATATCATGTACATTTAGTTAAACAATCCCGACACCACCTCATGTTATGTATGTAAATATGTTTTCGAGAATAGAAAATTGGGCAGTCATTTCATCCCATGAATATAACTCCTCCCCTTTCATAATGTGCTGATTGAACATCTCAGAGATCCTCTTCACATTACCTATGGTGGAATTTAATGCAATTATTTTCATGTATTACCTTTAATTATATAGATCCAACATAAATTACCATTAGAGGGAAACCAATCTTTATATGGCATATCCACCCCAGATTTTGTACAAGTGTAAGGAAAAACATTCGTCTTCATTAACACCATCATCTCTAACAAGAATATTACTACCCTATGAGAATTCCTATCTATCTTATATGATTTATTCTAAGGAATAAACCACCCTAGAAGACATGACTATTGTGATTGAATTCACTGATGTGTTTCCCAATGAATTGTCGGGTCATTCTCCAAGAATAGATGTTGAATTCTCAATTGATCTTATACTTGTGGCGCTTTCAATATCCAAGACTTCACATAGAATGGCTATTGGGGAGATTGGGGAGCTGAAAAACAACTATAATAAAATCTTTTTAAATGGTTTATACACCCAAGTTCTTCACCATGGGGTGCACCAGTCCACTTCATCAAGAAGAAGGATGGGTCAACGCGCCATTGCATTAATTATCACGAGCTCAACAAAATCACGATAAAGAAGAAGTATCATCTTCCATGAATCGATTTCTTGTTAGATCATAAATGTGGAGAAAAATACTTCTCCATGGATTACTTATAGATATTTATATTACCATGTAATGGTCAATTTGAAGGATACCTCCTAGTCTACCTTTCGTACAAGATACAAAGCACTATGAATTTCTAGTAATTCCTTTTGGACTTGCAAAATCACCCTAAATATTCATGGAACTGATGAATACAGTCTTTAGATAATAACTTGACACTTTGTTTTTATTTTTCATTGATGATATTATTATATACTCCAAAACATAGGAGTATTTTTAATAGCATCTAAGAACTATACTAGAGACCTTGTGAAAAGAGAATATTTATACAATGTATATAATGTGTGAGTTATGGTTGAAGAATGTCTCATTTACGGGTCATATCATCATAAGAAATGATTTATCTATGGATCTTTCCAACAAAGTTGAAATTGAGGGATGGATGAGGCCATCATCGCTAACGGATATTGGTAGCATCCTAGAGTTAGTAGGATATGGTCATCGAATTATGAGAAATTGTTAATGATTTCGAAACCCTCTTTCCTTGTTAACACAGATGAGAGGAATTTTTTCATGGAATAATGAATTCTATGATAACATAAAGGTGTTGAAAAATAGGCTTATCACTATTCCTACGATCACCCTACCCATAATTAGATAACGTTTTTTGGTATTTATTGATGCTTCGATGAAGGGAATGGGTTCTCTATTGATGAAAAATGACCAAGTCATTGCCTATGCCTTAAGGAAATTGAATTTTTTGAGAAAAACTATCCAAAACATGATCTAGAGTTGTATAAAGTAATATTATATTTAAAAATATGGTGATGATACTTATTTGGGGATATGTATGAAATATAAAGAGATCACAAAATCCTTAAGTATATATTCACATAAAAATTGTTGATTATGCACCAATGAAGATGGATATAGTTGATCAAAGACTAGTATTGTTCAATCAATTACCATAAATTGAAATAGAATAATGTGGCAGATGCTCTATGTAGAAAGGAACTAGAAATTCTATCATTGAAGATAATTGAAAAGAATCTAATATTATTAGTTTTGATGTAGATGGAATTAAAAATTATAAAGAAAGGAACATAATGAATCCTTTCATCATTTATTTATCAACTGAAACATATTTAAATGATAAAGGATTATCAAAAGGATGATGTGGGAATTTAGATCAGTGTGGAAACTATCAGTAATGGAAAATTCTAGGAGTCCAATGTTAATTAACACGGAATTGTGAGTTTTGGTAAAAAAATTATGTGTTCCATATAATCCAGAGTGAGAGAATGTACTTATTGATGATAAATATTGTTGAAATTTTTCCATTCACCCATGAAAAAAACAATGTATTGAGATCTCATAGACCATTATTGGTAGGATAAATGTAGAAGGATATCGGTGAGTATACATCAATGTGCATGGTATAATAGCATGTGAAGGGTTAGAGGAAGAAGTCTATGGGGATGTTGCAACCATTACCCATATAAACATGGAATTGGGAAAACATCACCCTGGACTTTGTCACTAGACATCATAAGACATCAATATGATAAAATGTTATATGGTATGTTGTGGATCTTCATAAAAAACATCACACTTCATTACAATTCAAAAATATTTCCCATTGGAAAAACTAGTACAGATGTATATCAAAGAAGTGGGAAAGATGCATGAAGTACCAATATAGATTTTATCTGATCAAGATCCAAGAATTACCACTATGTTTTGGAAGATTCATCATCATGCTTTGGATACTGAGCTGAACTTGATTACGACATATCTTCCACAAACTAATATCAAAATTTGAGGATACTATCTAAACACATGAAGACTTGTTGAGAGTATTCTTAGTGATGTTCAATAGAGGATAGGATCTACATCTTCCTCTAGTTGTGTTCTATTACAACATCATTTTCTACTCAATCATCCAAATCGATCATCATGATTCCATTTATGGGAAGTAGTGCATAACACTAGCTTGTTGAGATAAAGATGGGGTGCAAAAACTCAGAGGTCCAAAAATTGTTAAAGAAATGGTGGAGATGGTTAAGAACATCTGACAACACGTTAAGGCTTTTCAAAGTCGACAAATTAGCTATACTTATAATCATCGACGAGACATGGAGTTTGATGTCAGAGACATGGCATCCATATTAATATCACCATGGAAGAGTGTTATGAGATTTGGGATGTCGGAACATCTTAGTCCAAGGTACATCGGAACTTTTGAGATCCTTGAATGCATTAGAGCAGTGGTCGATCATCTATACCTCCCACCAAACCTATCTCGAGTACATGATATATTCCATGTTACAGTACGGAGGAAGTAAATTACTAACCCAACACATGTACTCAATATCAAGATAGTAACATTGGAGAATAATCTCTATTATTAAGAGAAGCCAGTGATGATCATTGATCATAGGGAAAAAGTTCAACGAAATAAGACAATGACCCTCGTCAATGTGTTGTGGAGAAATAACATGTTTGAAGAGGCCATGGGGGAATATGTGGAAGTGCTAATTAAGGGTTACCCTCATCTTTTTTATTTTGGGAAAAGGAAATTTCTAGGGTGAAATTTTTTAAACAAGGAAGATTGTAACGAGCAAAACATTTAGTGAAAATTTCGTTTGATCTAATTAAATGTATTATAATCTAAAATAGTTATATAACATATAAAATTATTTTGTTTTATGTTTATGGATTTCAGAATACCATTACGAGTTGTAAATATTTCTAATATATCCATTGAAAAATGATCACATGATTAGTATAAATATAGGGATTTAATGAATTCAATTTACTATGAGAAAGGAAGTGATGGCTTTATCCTATAGAATTGCTCCATACAAAGACCATTTTTCTTATCTTGGAAAGGATGTGTTGTCTTTGGGATTTCTACTCGACCCATCCCAAGATGTTCTTTAGAACGTAAATATCTAACGAAACCTCATACGGGAGAAGTGGATGTTGATAGAGATTTCCACCCGAGCGATGTTAACCGAGCCACCCCAAGAGTCGCTCACCATCACACACCTTACCCTTAAGACAGTTGATGGTGTTATTAAGGGCTTTGTAACAAGACCATAGCACTTTGACTATGTTCCTTATTTTTTTTATAATAAAGAATATATATTCATTTTATTATACTTACATTCTAATTGTTTTCTTGAACCACAAATAGTATTTTTAATTAATATTCAATTAATAAATAAATTTTGATGAATTTAATAAATTTAATTAAATATTATTTTAATAAAGTATTTTTACCAAATTAATTTTCATTAAATAGAAATTATCATATAATTTATATGAATATAATTGTAATTTTTATTCATGTTTGAAAACTATTTTTTTCAAAACCCATGAATTTTCCAAAAAATTATGCAATTCATTAAAAGTAAAAATTCACATGTTTAGAAAACATTTTAGATAAAAATAATTTTATTTTTGGAATCAAGATGGAAATACTATCCATTAGATAATTTTTCATAATATTTTGAGATAGTGTTATTTTTTGTAAAAAATTAAATATCATTTTTATATATAATACCTTTTAAGACATTATAATGACATAATTGTGATGTAATAAAATACATTAATTTGTATTTTTGGAAAATATATGTTATACAATTAAAATAATTTAATTTTATGTTTTTTTATTTATTTATCAGATCTTTAGTGGACCCTCCATGACTTATAAAATATTCTAACTTTTCAAAATGATTTCAGTGAGAGTGTGACTCACCTCCATCTAAGAAAGCCAAATATTTTTAAGATATCTGATCATTAGCCTTATAAAATAATGTTTTCCTTTACCATTTCGGAAATATCATGGACAAAAAAATGGTTGGTTTTGGGTTTTGTTTATTTTAATGTGTCGAGTCCAAAACCTAAATAATAAACAATTCCCTCTCTTTTCTTATATAAACCCAACCATGTTCCCACTTTTCATTCACTCATAGCCTTTTGAGATCATCCAAACCCTATCCTCCTCTCTATATAATTCTGCCAAGGTGCCCCAATAACACATGAATCCTCTCTCAAGCCTATCCCAAGACTTTAGGATCACACATCCAAGTAAGTCATTTCTTTCATTCTCTTATTTGTCCAAATTTCAATATGTTGTTAAACCATTTTTTTATTTAAAATTGTGTGGGTATGATTGGTAATGATGAGAGTCCTATTTCTCTCTCATTAATTTCTTCCAAGTACAACTGTTACAATGCTGAAATTATGTATGGAATTTATCATTTCACATTTACATTCAAGAAATTATTTTGTATTATAAATCTAAATTCCATTAAATATGTTGGGAAATGTATTTATGGCCACTTACTGTCCCTTTCCTGAAATATGATAAGACACCCCTTTCTTTCCCAGCAACAATTTTTATGAATTCTTATGTCACGTCATTATACTACAACAATTGCACTATGATTTTCCAAGCCAAAATCATTGTTTAGTGAATATCATGGCAATTTATGTATCAACGATATTCAAATTTATGCTTATTTATATATTTATTATTACGATTAAAATATGAAATAAGTATTCATTTATCATTTAAAAAATGTTGATGTTTAACAAATCCATGTTTAATGATATATGTGGCGCACTTAAGAATTAAATGAAATGATTAATAAGGATGCACCATGATAGCGCCCTATTACATTGGGTAATGATTAGTATCATGAAACATAAAGTTCAATGAGTGTTTACACATTATTATTAATGTATAATGTCGTTTTACTCATGGTCCATGTTCAATGAGCATTGGCTCATTCTAATATCATGATGAATGTTGTTTCCACATTTCCATGTTAGGATAATTATGCTTTATCATTGATTTCTGTTCAAGTTTCTTTTATTCTTCATTGATATGACTATTGTTTAACATGTACTTTATTCTTCTTTTTATTCATTGTTTACTTTCATAATTTTCATTATAGCCCCCCCCCCCTTCTCTTATTCTTGTCCTCATGTTAATGCAATGCTAAATATGAAGGAATGTGTGTGGTCATGTAAAAGTAGTTTTAAATAAAGATGTTTATTTCATGTTTTAAGTTATTATGATATGATCCTAAACCCCAAATACACTAGACCAAACTACCATCAATGTTCTATCATGTTAATATTTTATGTCTTATTTTTTTTAATTATTAAATAAGGAGCAAGGTTATTATAGGACCCTACCCCATTAGACCTCTCTATTTAAATGTCACCACACACCATCATCCACCATGCATGATGATCTTGGGATGAAAGGTGACTCCTCAATATAATCCTTGAAAAAGACACTTAACTTTTGGAGAGTCAAATCACCTACACATTTCTCTATGATCATATTGGCTGAGGGGGAACATCCTTATATAAAACACCATCCATGTTTGGCCTGGAGGATTTGTATAGAGACCAGAACATTATTGTCATTGATACCACCTGCTTCTACTAGAATGGCCATATTTCATTAATAAGGCCAATGGATCCATCCCTTTTAATGTTAATACCTAATTAGAGATGACATATGTTTCTAAATTTTCTGGATAATGGTCTTCAGTACCCCGAGGACTGCCAGAATGTGCACTGGAGTTGAGGTATAACAACGGTGATAAGGATGATTCGATAGTGAGGATTCTCTTGACGAGACCCATTATATTGTTGATTTTCCTAATTATTCTATCTGAGCACGAGCATTCCATGAACACACATAATTTTTCATAATTAATCTGTCAAACAGTCAAAATAAAATATTATTTTATTTTCTTATTGATAACTTGAATTGATCTAATACAACCATTTTCTAAATGAATGAGGTCATAAATGAAGATTATATGTAATAATACATTCTAGTTTTTCTTATACCGGATAGGGATAATGGATCCATCGTGCAAGGCATAGAGTAAGAACCCGGTAACAGACTCCTAGAACTTGATATAAGAACTTGGAGACAAGGGATCACCCTTCCTAATTCTATATACTTCTATCAGAAAGCATAAATTTGGATGTATAATTCTAACATAAAACCTAGAAGAACTAAAGAACATGGAAATGATATCAACCAATTAAAATTAGAATCCCATGAAAAACATAACCTTGATAATAAAACCCAACATTAACATATCTTAGACCTTCTCCATGTCTATATTTATATAAATGTTAGAACTGATAACCTTCTTATTTATATCAAAAATCATTTCATGGTAAATGGAAATAGATTCATGAGTTGACCTACCTTAAATAAAGCCATGTTGTTTTTTAGAGAAACATTTGGGATGGTTCCGAGAGACTATCATATTGATCACGCAAGTAATGATTTTTTATGTGATGATTTTCATACTAATGGGAATGTATTTTTTGATTGAGGAAGGTTAAATATCCTCAAGGATGATGATCAATGTGGTAGAAAAACCAAATATTAGAAGGCTTCCCCCTCTGAAAAATAACTTATGGTATGAGCCTGCTCAACCTTGTTGGGGTCATTTAAAGACTCATAGAATGACCTTCGGATTCCTTCAGGACTTGGGGATCTCTCATTATTAGGTGAGTTCATGTCCCCCCTAATCTATCATTAATCTTTATCCCTTCCAAAAAAGATATTGATTTTTTCATTCACCACTGACGGAATGAATCCAAATATAGAAATGTGGATTGGGGGATAGCCATCCTACAAATATTGGTTAATTATAGCCAGAATGTCTTTAAATGGATGTTCCACCATTCTCCATACCACATTGGGATATATAATGCAGCTTCCATACCCTTGAAGAATTTCTGTGTTGATCCTTTTCGTTCTCTATTTTAAGATACCATGAATGAACATAGTGTTCCAATTTTCAGAATTAATCCACAACGGTTTGAATTTTTCCTGAGAAACCAATTCTTCTTCCAAAAACCTGGCTATGAGTTAAATCATCTTGCAGTCCAAATTACAAAGCACCCATCATAACACTTATCATCCAATATCATTTTTTCTTGTTGTATAACTTGTTTGATGTGATCCTTGTCATGGATCAAAGAAAAATATCTTTAACTCTATGCCAAGAGGTCCACCTTCATTGGTCTTTGATTATTCTGAAATCCAACATCTGAATTATTGTGCATGAGATTCTTCCAGGTAGTATACAACACATAATGATATGATAGATAAGATATTCAACCCCCTCAGAGGAAGAAACAGTGGTCGTAATCACATTGGAATCCTAATAAACCAATAAAGTCTAGTTTCCATAGAGATCACAGACCTGATGAGGAACTATAATAATAGGAAAGAAAGAAGTTTCATTGATATTGTCATGTAAATGGTCATGGTTGCACTAGGTATGCATGTTTCCATTTGGATTATTTCACCACATATATTCCCCCCCCCAAATAACCCAGGTCTCGCAGACTTCATCTAAGCACAATGGATGGAAAGCCATTCTTGTCCTTCTAGATAAGTAGTTATCCTCCATTCATATCCGAATTATGAAATATAGCACTAAAATCATCACCCAAATATCCACATAATATTCATAATATATAGAAATTCAATATCACACTACAAATTATCTCTATCATGGGGACCACACAAATCATACATAAAGGTGACAAATAAACTATCATTACAATAAAAGTTAATAAGTATGAGTGTATCTTTGAAAAAAAATATAAGCAAAAATAATTCACTTCTAAAATATCTAAATGTGATAGTTAAAAAAGTACCCTCACATGATGTTGTGCGTACCCAACATATCAACAAAGACACCAAAATTAGACGCCACCTACTTGGGCCAAAGAAGCAATATGAGAGACAATTTATTATTCTATAATTCATTATAACGTACATATATTTTATCTAGAGTGACAACTCTAGATGAGTTAAAAATGATATAAGAGATCATGATAGATGAAAAACCCAAGATTTGTGACCTAATATTAAGGCCCACCTATCATTGGTGGACGATCTTGGCTAACATTTCTTTGAAAGAGCACAGGTTCCCATACTACTAGGAGAAGGGGCACCCAAGAGATTAAGTTACAATGAAATGGGATGTATATCTGAAAAAGAATTTTTCTATATCAGATGATTTAGATTATATTGAAGGTTACATAATACATAAAAAAAATTTGTGAGATAACATTGTGACCTTCATCTCCTATAGTTTATTATGATCAAACAACTAGAAGAGGTGGAGGACCATTCATTGCAGGGAGGGATGCCACTGGGAGACTGAGCCTCTAATGGATTTGGATGACGGGAAATTGGAAGAGTTATTTGTGTAGAATGGCACCAGGAGACGATAAAAATTCATCAACATCAACCGGAATCACCATCACAGTCCCATGATGAACAAACAACAATCCATATTAATGTGTTGAAAGAGGGATTGGGCTGATAGAAACCAATATATATGCATGAAATAAATGATATTTACTCTCCCACATGGTTTGAGTACAACTAATTAGAAACCATGATGATGGGGCTAGTGGGAGAGCCTAGAACAAGACCTAACCCCCCAACCATGAACATCTCCATGCCATATGATTGAAAAATAGAAGCACCAGTTGGCTGCATTCAAGGGACTAGAATGCCCTAATGGCAGTTCCTACAACACTGCTATCAATGGCCATAGAAATGTAAAGAAAGACATAGACATGGGAGCCACAGGATAAACATCATCCTTCCAACACATAGAAGTACCCTCAACACGATGAAGAAGAAGTGACATACGTGGAATCATGAAATCCATTTAAAACAGAATCCATGCCATATAAGCATCATGCTTCCTTATGGTCAGATCATCCTCACAAGGAATGACAACCAAATAGTCTCTGATACCACATAAAAATATTGCATTGTGAAGTGGAAGAGGTATCCACAGATGAAGAATCCAAACCACTATGCAAGGAGAATCTCTACTGTATGTGACTTTCAAGGACCAGCGTTGTAACACCCCAAGATTTTATGAAAAATATTTATTTAATTTCATTGATGTATTCTATAATATACTACACCAGGTTTATCTTGTACTATATGCAACACCGTATTAGCTTGCTGTATACGAAACACTATTATTGTCTCGTGTAACACAAAATATCAAGTTCGTTTGGTAGAAATTATTCTACGCAACATTAAGTATAGATTTTGTTTAATGTATAAATGAAATAAGTTTTTATTATGTTATATGCAACACCAAACAGTGCTTTCACTACACGCAGCCCTGACTTGGCTTGCATTACACGCAATCAAGACCTTCCTTGATACTGTGTGTAGTACGCAATACCGAGTTTCATTAAACGAGATATTATTATAATATTATTATGAACTAACCGTTAGGAATAGTAATATCCAATTTTTGAAATTTTATAAATTTTATTTTTCAAAATGGACTTCATTTTTGGATTCGTAATATCGAAATTAGCGAAGGGTAAATTTTTGGTATTTTTCTGAAAACATTCAAAATTTGATGAATAGTGAAAACACTAGGTTACTATTTAAAAACCGACTTATTATTTAAATAATAATTTTTTATATTTAAATTTATTTTTTGTCAAAATTAATAAATAATACATGTATAAGTTCAACATAATTCATTGGAGTCATTTTATAATAATTTTTTATATATAATAATTTTATTGAACTTTTCACCGTCTTTTACCCTCCTCCTATGAGAATTTTGAAATTCACAGAATACTTAATTTTATCGCTTCTGTGAGTGGATTTTCTAAAATCCGAGAGACACACGGTTAATATCAAGGAATAAAATGTGGTTCAATGAGAACATAATAATTTTTGGTGAATAGTAACTTTTTACTTTTTTTACAACTGTTAAAAGTAAATAAGGTAATTAAGGGTAAAAATGATATTATTATTACCATAACACATGTCCTAATTCTATTGGATAAGTTTAATTCGACCACAAACAACCTTAGGAATAAAATATGACCATTTAGGCCCACTTGGATTAGGTTAGGACATTTACTATTATTTTATTTAAAGAATAGTTAAAATAGTTAAAATCAATGTTTGATAACTAAAACATTTTTAATATAGGGTTATTCATGAGATAAATTCTACTATAAATATTCATTATAAAGATAAAAATATTTCCTAAAATATGGTATTTTATTTATAATTTTTAGACATTATATAATTTAATTGATTTTTGAGACAATGATGATGCAGTAATTATCTTATTAATGAAATATTGAAATAATTGATGTTATAAATACCCAAATAAATGTAATTTGAGTCTTTCTAGGAATTCAACTTATTTTATAGGTTAATATGACATGTTATTATTGATATATGTTACATTTATCTAACTAATAATTCTGTTATGAGTTTCACAAAAATCAATTACCAAATAGTGTCAAAATTGACATAAAATTATTTTTAAAACAAATAATATATTAATAATTTTAATTTTGTTCCTAAAAATCTAAGGGTTGGAAAAATGACATAGATAACGTTATATATATTAATAATAAAAAACATGGGTTTCGTTTGGCTTGTTATCGTAATTTTATTAACCTTATTGTGTAAGAAAACAAGAAGACATGGTAAAAGTAAAATTATTTAACATTAAGTTAAATCAAAATGATAAGGTTAAAATAGAAACCTAAAATTGTTTGAATTATATTTTATGAGAGTATTTCGACCCATCCCCACCTTAGCTACGAAATAAATCAATTTGGAGCTATTATAAACCGAATATGACTTTATTATAAATTAATATTTTATGTTTTTCCAAAGGTGCCCCTATCCTCCCTTATAAAAAAGGCACCCCTTTCCTCTTCTCTTCACACCTTTTTGAGCCTTGAAGGTCGGCCAAACCCTGACCATTTATCTTCTAAACTTCCCTATAAACATTCTAGAGGTTCTAGACTTCTCAAAAGTCCAACTCTACTTCCATAAGAAGAAGCTTAAAGGAGGTGCGTCGAAGAAGAGGTAATCACTTCTTCTGATTCTCTCATGTTTTTTTCTTCTTCAACTTCTTCTTATTTAGTTGTCTCATTATAAATTAATAAAATAAGTGTTAATTATATACTTATATGTTATTATAAATATGAAACAACCCTATTTTACATTCTATCAATCCAATGGAAAAAGAAATCACCACGTGTGCGTACGTACGGAATACCGTCTCCACACTGTGGTGTAATCAGTTTTTCCACCACCACCATACATGGCCGAGTATAATGGTGTAAATATATTAGTATATATGGTTATGGTAATGTTATACTGATTCTAAAATATTATACATACACTTCAATACAATTCCACGATCATGGGAATTATATCATCGCTCGTGCGTACGTACGGACTACTGTCTCCACGAACGTGATGGGATTCATTTTCCATGATTAACCATTCAAGAATGATTATGAAGTAAATATAATCAATAATAATGAAATATATGACATAATTAAGCTACTGGATTTATTTATAAATATATATATATATATATATGTCACCTACTTACTTCCATTCAAGTCAATAAAGAAAGGAAAACCGCGTTCATGCGTACATACGACCTACCGTCTCCATGAACGGTGTGTTTCATTTCATTTATGTATCTATTATATATATATATATATATATTGAATATAAATGATATATAAATCATGTTTACACTATTTATGTATGTAAATCAAGATATAAGTAATAATAATATCAAGAACAACAAGTCCAAACACGTACGATAAATGAAACAATTTTACCCAAAACGCTACTTTAACATGGAATTGACAAATGAACAGGTGATATAAATACCTAAGTGAACCATATATGATATAATAAAATTGAATATAATTCTTTAATAAGTGAATGAAAAATCATTATACAGGAGGTTCGGATACATACGAAGCATAACAGACATAAGGTAAGGGATAATTTTGAGAATCTCATTTTTATCCGAGATTGTTTATTCATAAGTATTTACTGAGGTTATTACTATTATCCATGTCCATGTTTTATAAAATTATATTCATGTATTTTTTAATTCCATTTTACACATTTTGACTATTAACCCATGTTATGGAAGGAATATTTCTTTTTTTACCCTACAAGGTACTTTTTGACATTTCTGACAAAAGTACGAGAAGAATGTTTTTTTAACGTATACGACAGAAAAGGATTTTTACGGTTTTATAAATAATTTTTTCATGAAGCTTCCTCCAAATGATTTCATGAATATTTTCACCAAAATCATCTTCTTTTAAAATTTCCAGAAATTTTGTAAAAAGAAAATGATTTTGAAAAAGAAAGGATATTTTCCTCAAGAATTCATTTCAAGGGTTTTATCAAAACCATTTTCCATCCAAGATGATATTATTTCATATGTGTATGTTTAAAGTATAATGTCTCTCTGATTTACATGGTTCCACTTTTCTTATGAATGAAATGATATTCATTTGTTTTATATGGATTATGTTATGATGGGATGATGTTTATGAAAAACATTTTTATTCTTTGGGTTATGATGAATGGTTTATGTTTATGTTATGGCACAAGTAAGAATGATTTCATTATGATATGGGTGGGACCTATATCTCCCTAAAATTTATTGGGTAAAGATTTATATTTCAAGAGATAGACATGGCTGCAATGGTATGTTAATCCGGTTCAGTGTTACAGGACTGAAATGGGGAGTGAACTCGATTCAGAAAGGGACTTTGTCCACTAAGATGGTCTTGGTAGTAATGCCTTGGCTACTATGGAAATCAAAACATGTTCTTAATGGTTTCCACAATTACAGGGTTTATTCCCATTATATTTTATCATGGTTGATGTTCCATTATGATATATGCCTTACGTACTTCCACGATAAATGTCTTTGCTCAAGATTTTGATGTTTAAATTTCATGTTCATGTTTTTACTTTCAAATTTTTATGGATTGTTTTATGTTCTATATGTTTTCCCTTACTGAGCATTTGAGCTCACCCTTTTTATGTTTTCTTTTCCCTAGTAATTAAAGAAAGGTTTTAGTTAAGGAAAAAAGGGGGAAGATTGTTATTGGAGTTGTTGATGATCGTTCACCACGATTAGAAGATTACGTTCCGAGTATCCAAAGACACTAAACTATTACGGTCATTGTGTGTCTTTTTTTATATGTATTAAGTATTCCACAAAAGTAATGTAATGTCCATGTACATCAAGCTTCAGGTCTCTACAGTTTGTATCAGAGGAATGTTCTAGTCATCCTTTAGAAACTAGGATGCGAGAACTTTAGTGAGATCGCTAGAGATATTTCTAAGGTAGGTCTACGGATTTCCCTGAGGTTAATTATAAGTATAGGCTATAGTCCTAGAATTACGGTAACAATATTATAAATAATCCTAAGATATTTTATATTGAAGGTACTCCCCCTTTATTATGTTTTTTTCCTAGCATGATTTTTTCCACTGACACTAGTATTTTTGGGTTTTATAAAATGTTTGGAAATAAGAAGATTCACGATAATGGAGGTTAAGATGGACAATGGAATGATATTCTTCACGAGCTACTAAATGAAATGGAATTTGGAAGGCAAAACATCGTTATTATTCCTAATCAGTAATCTCATAATATGATCAATAATCTCAACTTTGGTAAGATCCCTAACTCAGCTAATAAGAGAAAGATGGAGTTTCATGATTATCATAGAGGAAATGAAGTTCAATTTACCTTATGTAAGTCATGTGGGAAGAGGAATCAAGAGGAATGTTTCCAAGTAACTGTAAGATGCTTTGGGTGTGGAAAAGAAGGACACAAATCCATTAATTGCAAAGGAAAAGGATCAGTTAATAAAATGGACAAGGATAATGGTATTGCTAATACATCAAAAATGGTTAAATGCTTTAAAGGTGGAATGTACAGGCATTATTCAAATCGATGCCCTAAGGGAAAATATCATGAAGAGAATCAGTAGTGTTGTATGAGTAGTATTTATGTTGATGATGATGAAGACACTACCAATGATATGTGAGATGAAAGAAGTTTTGAGGAATAAAATGATGAAGCTCGGTCAATGTTTTATGAAGGTAGTGGAATGATTGTATGTTCATCAATAGTTATGTTGTATAGGAAATTTAATAGTACTATGGAATAAAGAAACATCTAAGGATTGTTACACTATTTTTTTCCTAAAGTATTTGAAAGTATATGTTGAATGTTACTAGTAACCATGAATGGTTATTTAGTTATTTTTGGAAAGAAGATGATATGGACAAAATGAATGGATAAGGAGGAAATAATATGTTTGATAGTATTCATGAGCTCATGATTGTTATAAGGACTAAGTGATATCATGGATTGAGTATATAGAATTTTGAGGATTTTGGTATGTGGAAAGTGTTAACTTTTAACAGCATTCGTGTTTTCACTAAGGTTCAATGGGTATTCATTTTTCTAGAGAATACACGATTAAGGTATTCACATGATTGGAATGTGATCAACAAGATATATCATGTATAAATGATGGTATTCACATGCTTGGTAGATGATATTTCTAGTAATTGTTTTCTTTATACTATAAACTTAGATAGAAGTATTTTGGATAAGACTAATGGTTTGAAATAGATTATGTTGGTCATAAGTTAGTATTGTTTAAGGCTAGAACTCTATTCGATATTATTGATGGAATTTCATAATGATGTAATTTTAGAAGAAGGAAAACCTACAGGACGGGTGACAACCCATCGCGTCAGACAAGGATGTGGGAATTGAACCCCCAACTAAAGTGCGATATGCCTTTATCGCCTAACACTGTCCTATAAGAAGTCCCTGTTTAGTAGAAACTAGTTTTATTATATTAAGCAGTATGATATATAAAATATAAGTCCATTTTAGGAACCATATATGATTAATCTCACTATATATGGACTTATGTATTTTTTATAACTTTTTTTAACCTTTTGTTTAAGATAGATGGAATGACCCATCATTCTATCACATGATTTTCTAACACTTCACGAATGAAAAATTCAACATCATTTCTTTAATAGATGAAGTGGAAATTGTCCAAAGAACGAACAAAAGTGAGAATGTACCTAAATCAAGAAAGTATTTCTTATAATTCTAATTTCATCAACTTTAGGCAAATGATCTTGAAAACCAAAAATGTTGTCCTAGTTCCCTTATATATGATGAATCAGATGGTACCTTAGATCATAAAAAATCTATGGATTTGTGATTGTTGGATTTTTCATAGCCATGTTCTCTTCTACTCTCCATCAGAACATGATTGTTAGATTTCTCTTCCATATCCTTATTTTCACCTATGTTCTCCTATGTGGAAACTCAGTGATTAGTTAATTTGGGTAACTGTTATGTTTCGCAATTTAGTTTTTAATGATTGGTTTTGGTATTCCTTTTTACGATGTGGGTTTCTATTAAAGAAACATTCGAGTAGTAAACCATTTATAACCCCCAACAAATTTCGAGGGTGAAATTCATTTTAAGGGGGGTAGAATGTAACACCCCGAGATTTTATGATAAATAATCGTTTAATTTCATTGATGTATTCTATTATAAACCAAACCATGTTTAGATTGTACAATACGCAACATCATATTAGCTTGCAGTATATACAACACTATTCTTGGCTCGTGTTACACAAAATTTCATGTTCGTTTGGGGGAAATTATTCTACGCAACATTAATTATAGATTTTGTTTAATGTATAAATGAAATAAGTTTTGATTATGTTATATGCAACACTAAATGGTGCTTTCACAACACGCAGCCCTGACTTGGCTTGTATTACATGCCATCAAGATCTTCATTGATACTGTGTGTAGTACGCAATACCGAGTTTCATTAAACGAGATATTATTATAATATTATTATGAACTATCCGTTATGAAGAGTAATACCCAATTTTTGAAATTTTATAAATTTTATTTTTCAAAATGGACTTCATTTTTGGATTCTTAATATCAAAATTTTCCTCGGGTGAATTTTTTGTATTTTTCTGAAAACATTAAATTTTTGATGAATTGTGAAAACACTGGGTTACTATTTAAAAACCAACTTTTTATTTAAATAATTATTTATTTTATTTAAATTTATGATATGTAAAAATTCATACATAATACATATATATGTTCAATGTAATTCATTGGAATCATTTTATAATAATTTTTTATATATAAAAATTTTATTGGACTTTTCACCGTCTTTTACCCACCTCCTAAGAGAATTTGGAAATTTACATAAAACATAATTTTACCGCTTCTGTGAGTGGAATTTTGAAAATCCGAGAGACACTGTTAATATCATGGACTAAAATTTGGTTTAATGAGATGAAAATAATTTTTGGTGAATAGTAACTTTTTACTTCTTTTTACCACGGTTAAAAGTAAATAGTGTAATTAAGGGTAAAAATGATATTATTATTACCCTAACACATGTCCTAATTCTATTTTATAAGTTTAATTCGACCAAAAACAACCTTAGGAATATCATATGGAAATTTAGGCCCACTTGGATTAGATTAGGACATTTAATACTATTTTATTTAAAGAATAGTTAAAATAGTTAAAATCAATGTTTAATAACTAAATCATTTTTAATATAGGGTTATAAATGAGATAAATTCGACTATAAATATTAATTAGAAATCTAAAAATATTTCCTACAATATGGTATTTTATTTATAATTTTTAGACATTAAATAATTTAATTTATTTATAACACATTGATGATGGAGTAATTATCTTATTAATGAAATATTGATATAATTGATATTATAAATACCCAAATAAATATAATTTGAGACTTTTTATGTATTCCACTAATTTTATAGGTTAATATAACATGCTAGTATTGATTTAATTTACTTTTTTCTAACTAATAATTCTGTTATGATTTTCCCAAAAATCAATTACCAAATAGTGTCAAAATTGACATAAAATAGTTTTTAAAACAAATATTATATTATTAATTGTTAAATATTTCCTAAAAATATAAGGGTCGGTCAAATTAATTAGATAAGGAAATATATATTAATAATAAACATCTTTGGGTTCGTTTGGATTTTTATTGTATGATTATTAACCTTAGTGTAAAAAAACAAGAAGACATGGTAAAAGTAAAATTATTTAACTTAAAGTTAAATGTAAATGATAAGGTTAAAATAGAAACCTAAACTTTTCTAAATTCTATTGGATGAGTGGATTTAAACCCATACACACCTTATCTTTGAAATAAATCAATTTGGAGCTATTATAAACCTAATATGTCTTTATTATAAATTAATATTTTATGTTTTTCCAAAGGTGCCCCTCTCCTCCCTTATTAAAAGGGCACCCCCTCCCTCTTCTCTTAACACCCTTTTGATCCTTGAATCTCGGCCAACCCCTGACTATTTCTCTTCTAAAGTTCTCTAGAATCATTCTGAAGGTTCTAGTCTTCTTAAAATACCAACTTTACTTCCATAAGAGGAAGCTTAAAGGAGTTGCGTCGAAGAAGAGGTAATCTCTTCTTCTGATTCTCTCATGTTTAATTATTCTTCAACTTATTCTTCTTTATTTGTCTCATTATAAAGTAATAACATCAGTATTACTTATATACTTATATGTTATTATAAATATGAAACAACCCTATTTTACCTTCTATCCATCCTATGGAAAATGAAATCACCACGCGTGCATACGAACGGAATACTGTCTCCACATCGTGGTGTAATCAGTTTTTCCACCACCACCTTACATGGATGGGTATAATGGTATAAATAAATAACTATATATGGTCATTGTAAAGTTATTTTTATTCTTAAATATTATACATACACTTCAATACAATTCCACGATCATGGGAATGATATCGTCGCTCGTGCGTACGAACGGACTACCCTCTCCCTGAACACGATGAGATTCATTTTCCATGATTAACCAATCAAGAATGATTATGAATTATATATATTGAATTATAATGAAATATATGACATAATTAAGATACTATATTTTTTTATACATATATATATATACATGTCATCTACTTACTTCCATTCAAGTCAATAAAGAAAGGAAAACATCGTTCATGCGTACGTATGGCCTACCGTCTCCATGAACAGTGTGTTTCATTTAATTTATCTATCTATTATATATATATATACTGAATATATATGATATATAAATCATGTTTTACATTCTGGAAGTAAGTAAATAAATATATAAGAAATAATAATATCAAGAACAACAAGTCCAAACAAGTACGATAAATGAAACAATTTTACCCAAAACGCTACTTTAACATGGAATTGACAAATGAACAGGTAATATAAATACCTAAGTGAATCATATATGATATAATAACAATAAATATGATTATTTAATAAGTCAATTACATTATTTTAATCATTATAAAAGAGGTTCAGATACATACGAAGCATATGAGACATAAGGTAAGGGATAATTTTTCAAATCTCATTTTTATCCGAGATTACTTATTCATAAGTATTTACGGGGGTTATTTCTATCATCCATGTCCATGTTTTATAAAAGTATTTTCATGTATGTTTAAATTCCATTTTACCCATTTTTTACTTTTACCCCATGGTGTAGAAGGAATCTTTCTTTTATTTTCCCTACAAGGTACTTTTTGACTTTTCTGACAAAAGTACGAGAAGAATGTTTTTTAACGTATACGACATGAAAGGATTTTTACAGTTTTTTTAAGCCTTATTTTCATGAAGCTTCCTCCAAAAGATTTCATGAATATTTTCAACAAAATACTCTTGTTTTAAAATTTAATGTCATTTTGTAAAAAGAAATATATTTTGAAGAAGAAATGATATTTTCTCAAGAATTCATTTCAAGGGTTTTATCAAAACCATTTTCCATCCAAGATGATATTATTTCATATGTGTTGGTTTCAAGTATAATTTCTATATGATATACATGGTTACACTTTTCTTATGAATGATATGATATCCATATTTTTTATATGGATTACGTTATGATTGTATGATGTTTATGAAACCCATTTTTATTCTTTGGGTTATGATGAATGGTTTATGTTTATGTTGTGGCACAAGTAAGAATGATTTCATTATGAGATGGGTGGGACCTATATCTACCTCCAATGTATTGGGTAAGGATTTATATCTCATGGGATAGGCATGGCTTGAATGGTAATTTAATCCGGTTCAGTGTTACAGGACTGAAACGAGGAGTGAACTCAATTCAGAAAGGGACTTTGTCCACTAAGATGGTCTTGGCAGCAATGCCTTGGCTAATTTGGAAATCATACCATGTGCTAAATTGTTTCCACGACTACATGTTTTATTACCATTATATTTTATCATGTTTGATGTTCCATTATGATATATGCCTTATGTACTTCCACGATTTATGTTGTTGATCAAGATTTTGATTTTTCAATTTCATGTTCATGTTTTTTTCTTTCAAATGTTTATGGATTGTTTTCTGTTCTCTATGTTTTCCCATACAGAGCATTTGATCTCGCCCTTTTTATGTTTTATTTTCTTCAGGAAATAAATAAAGGTTTTAGGTTAGGAAACTAAAAGGGGAAGATCCTTATTAGAGTTGTTGAAGATCTTTCACCACGATTAGAAGATTACATTCTGAGTTTCCAAAGACACTAAACTATTGCGGTACTTGTGTGTCTGTTTTTGATATGTATTAAGTATTCCGCAAAATTAATGTAATATCCATGTACATAATGATTTGGGTCTCTACAAACGGGAAATGTAGGAGATCCAAATTCCAAAAGATCATGAACAAAAATACCAGGACATCGGAAAATCAATAAAAGAAGAGAGGACCACACAAAATAACTTCAGATTTAGCACTAATTCATGATTTTTGAAGTCAATGTACTAGGGACAAATGTTGCATTGAACGTTCAATAAGGGGGGATTATCAATATATAACCATGATACCAATGTATATATAAGTAGAGATGAAGTCTCTACAATGGAGGAAGTGGGGAAATACCTCATCGATTAGGTTTCCTCTATGGATGATCGATGTGACACAACTAAGACCTATGGAAACACGGTATGGGGAATTAGTAGGGTGGGGGTGGAGAACATGAAAGATAGCAGTGATGATGACATTAATTTTTATAATATTTTTAATCTGATTATTTTTTCCATTGAAATCATATTATATGAAAATTGAAATTACATTCCACATTCCATTGAATATTTACCATATAATAAGATATGTTAACAAATATAAAACTTAAATACTTTCCTAAATTTTAATATATATAAAACATTAAATTATGAACAAATAACAATATTCATTTGGTTAAAAATGTTATTCTAAAGGATAAATGATTTTCTCATAATGATAATAATTTATCATTAAATTTTATAGATGATTTACGTACATAAAATTATTATGAAAAACCAAAGTAGTAACTATTTACTAAATAAAAAATTAAATAACTAATACTAAAAATAATAAAATAGATATATGTTGGATGAAATATTATTTTATATTTATATCTAAATTAATATATCATTATTAAATGTGTGAACAATAATGATTTTAATTCCATAATTTGGCATGATATTTATATATAATATTTATAAGAAAAATTTCACAAATAACGTTAATATAATTTTATGATTATTTATATTTAATTAATTGATAAAAATGACAAAAAAATTATATATTACTTCATGAGATATTTAAATTTTAATAATTATATTATATGTACCATTAATGGAAATTTTTTTCTCTTATAATGATTATAATTACTCCTTAATATTAAAAGTTTAATAAGCGTGGTTCATGTTAATGTGGTATATTTTCCTGTGGCGTGTGTTTGGGTTAAAATTAAATTTCAACAAACATATGAATATTATTTTATATAATATTTATTTTATATTTAGAGTTAGTGGATATAAATTATCTTATATTTTCACGTTAATTTCTTTCATAATGGAAAAACTACATATGTTAGAAAAATTGTTAGAGTAGTTAAAAAATGAAATGGTAAAAATAAGGGAGCCTAGATGTTTAGGAACAAAATGTTTTAAAATAAGTAATTGTGTTTTGGATGTTTGAAAGAACATATCATCCTTCCAAACATTTCATTATCATTTTTTCACTCAATTTATGTATCATTGACTTCCCAATAGTGAATGATTTTGATTATTTACTAGAATTCCACCACTCGCCAACTATAAAACGGCACCCACTACCTTCACTTAATGGAAACTATAAAATAATTGGTTCAACAAATACCTACCCAAATAAATTACCAACATTCCTCCCCTTATTCTAGAATATATATATATATTAACAATGATATCCAAATATTAATTATTTTCAATCTATAAATGATTCCAAAAGAAGAGGTAATATTTTTCAACGAGCTTCATTATTTAAATTATTTCTCGAAATCCATCACTTTTTATGAAAAATGGTGATATAATATAAAGTATCTTAAATACACTAGTATGGAATTATAAAATTTTAGTGACCTAAAATCATATATAATTTATTCAAACTGGTTACAAAATCTTCATTGATTTCCATGGCGAACTTGCCCATCGCGAAAAAATGACATTGGTTTTTCCATTTTCACCTATAATGGGTTTTTATGATGATGTATCTAAGGTAAATATATTATATTAATAAAATTATTAAAATATGAATTAATAATATCATTTATACCTTATGTTGTTTCATTACATAGAAGGCACAATAACACCACTTGTGTGTACGGTGGACAACCGACTCACGAAGCCATGTGATTCGTCATTCAATAATACATTACATCGAAGTAGATTAGAAATAATTATAATTATTACATTTGATATGGAATAAAGAATTATTATATTCTTGAAATATATATCCATTATGGAATGATATTATATTTCACTTCATTTTTTCAATTTAACTCAAGTGAATATGATAACAAAACTCATCTACCTATGGACTACAACTTTTACAAAGCCATGTGACACACTTTTTATCAAAACACATCATTGATGATGTATATAACTATAAAATATGGTATTCATAATATTATTACTACTATATAATGTTAAAATATTACTTATAAATTTTCCATAATGATTGGTGTATAATCAAAATGTTACTCATTCATACATATGACCTATCATCACCTTGATGGAAACATACACCAATTTTCATAACCATATTTGATTATTGTGTTGTAAAAAATAACTGATGAATAAATATGATAACTATGTTGATAAATGTTTTCTATATATGATATAATAATATAATATTATCTAGAACTTGAATGTTAATGACCAATGAAACAAGACAAAATTTGGAAATTACAAATAATATAACAAAAATAATGAAATATTGTTAATGAATGATAGAAATATATTTTAAAAGCATAATATATGTTATTATAATTGGTAATGTGGGTTTTTATAACATATTAATATTTTTTATCTACTATATGTGAGGTTATGGGATGTTTATCTAATAGAAATAATGTGATAAGGGATTTCATCTCAATATATATTCCATTGATGCTTGTTTTTATTATGAACAAATTCAATCATAAATGATTTATAATATACCAATTTAATAAGTAATATAATGTATAATTCAAACTTATTATTATGTTATTTCTCAATTTTAATAATTTCATCATAGTTTATTTGAATTTAAAAATACTAAGTGGGGATGTTATTGTATAATTTCAGTTGATTTTATGATGTTTATCTTTCTATTGAAAGAAGTACACTCTGGTTATCATTTTTCATAATAACATTAATTTCACTTAGAATTAAATATTCATATGTTATGAAATTAATATTTAATAGACATTATTCAATTATTACATACGATGTTCACATTGAATGTTATTTGGTTAAATATGGAAATATTGATAAATCTGAATGCTTTACTCAATATGAATACTTGATGAAACGTAATACTTTTTTCACAATAAATAAATTGTTTAATATATGATTATTTCTTTTCTATTATATGAAATTAGATGTGGAACATTTATATAAATCCTTTCAATGCATTGGTAGTCTTATGAGACGAGTTTGCTGGCCATATTAGATGGGATTTTACGTATTTTATTTTAAAATTTCATATAAAATGTCTTTAATTGTACATGTATCATTTATATAGGAAACACAAGGTACTAAAATTTATCATTTAAATAATTGATAATATAGTTATTAATATTATCTATGATATTTTCACTGTGTAATTATCTAATGTTTCATCCCATTCTCATTATATTGATTAAATGGAATGTGTTTCCAATTATATTTTTTGAGGTATTGAATATGGATTATCAAATTATATATGTGAATTTTTTTTTCTGTTATCAACCTTGATATGTTGATTTTGGTTATTTATTCATGCTATATTACCCTATACATAACCATTACATATCATTTGATCTCACCTATATTTTTTTTCTTTTCACAATGATATGAATAATAATTATTTGAATAGGTTTGAAGGATGGTAATTATTTGATTTGGTTATACTTTTATCATTTCTCAATTTGAAATTGGATTCATTATTTTATCTAGCTTCCAAAACTACAAAACTAATAAATAATTTGGAATTTGACCCTTTGTAACTATGTCAATATAATAAATTATTACCTCAACTCAGGGATACTAGTGTAACACCCGAGACTTTTATGTTATATAAATCATTAAAGGAATCTTTTTCTACACAACACTTGCTTAGCTTTCTTTACACGCAATCGTGACCTTCCTCGATAGCTTGCGTTGTACGCAATACCGAGTTTCACTAAGCGACGATATGATATTAAAATATTATTTAAAATAGCCATTATGAATAGTAATAACCACTTTTTGAAATTTTATTTTTCAAAATGGACTTCATTTTTGGATTCGGAATACCGAAATTAGCCTAGGGTGAAATTTTGGTATTTTTTCTGAAAACATTCAATTTTTGATGAATAGTGAAACCACTAAGTGGTAGGTTAAAAACTGAATTTTGCATAAAAAATAATTTTACCGCTTCTGTGAATGGAATTTCGAAAATCTGACAGACACGGTTGATATCAGTAAGTAAAACGTGGTTCAATGAGATAAAAATAATTTTTCTGGTGAATAGTAACTTTTTACTTTTTTTACCGCGGTTAATAGTAAATAGGGTAACTAAGGGTAAATATGATATTAATATTACCCTAACACATGTTATAATTCTATTGGATAAGTGTAATTCGACCAAGAACAACCTTATGAATATAATATGACCATTTAGGTCCACTTGGATTAGATTATGACATTTAAGATTATTTTATTTAATGAATAGTTAAAATAGATAAAATCAATGTTTAATAACTACAACATTTTTAATAAGGGGTTATACATAAGATAAATTCGACTATAAATATTCATTAGAAAGATAAAAAGATTTCCTACATAATTATATTTTATTTATAATTTTTAGACTTTAAATAAATTAATTTATTTAGGACACAATGATGATGCAGTAATTACCCTTTTAAGGAAATGTTAACATAATTGATGTTATAAATGCTCAAATAAATGTAATTTGAGACTTTTTATGAATTACACTAATTTTATAGGTTAATATTATATATTATTGTTGATTTAATCAACTTGGTTGGGACATATAATTCTGTTATAACTTTCACAAAAATCATATATCAAATAGTGTCAAAATAAACACAAAGTAGTTTTTAAATCAAATATTATATTATTAATTGTTATTTTCTTACTAAAAATCTAAGGTTAGGCCACATGACATAGATAAGGATATATATATTAATAATAAACAACTTGGGGTTCGTTTGGCATGTTATAGTAACTGTATTAACCATATAGTTTAAGAAAACAAAAAGTCACGGTTAAAGATAAATTATTTAACTTAGAGTTAAATATAATTGATAAGGTTAAAATAATAACCTAAACTTGTATAAATCCTATTGGTTGATATTATTTCGACCCCTCCTCACTTTACCTTCGAAATAAGACCCTTTGGAACCATTATAAACCTATTTTTACTTTAATATAAAATAATATTTTGAGATATTCCTAAGGTGCCCCTCTCCTCCCTTATAAAAGGGAACCTCCTCCCCCTCCTCCTCACACCAATTTGAGCACTCAATATCGTCAAACCCCTGAAAAATACCTTCTCCACTTCCCTAGAATAATCCAAGAGGTCCTGGTCTTCTTCAAAGACCAATCTTAGTTCCCTAATTGGAGGATTCAAAGAGGCGTTTCAAAGAAGAGGTAATATCCATTACCGATCTTTTCAATTTCATTCTTCTTCAACTTCTTCTTATTCAGTTGTTTAATGACAAATTAATAACATCAGTATTACTTACATACTTATATGTTATTATAAATATTAAACATCCCTAATTCACCTTCTATCCATCCTATGAAAAAATGAAATCACCGCGCGTGCGTACGTACGGAATACCATCTCCACGTCGTGGTGTAATCTATTTTCCACCATCACCTTACAAGGATGGGTATAATGGTGTAATGAGTAACTATATATGATTATTATAAAGTGATATTGATACTGAAATAGTATAAATACACTTCAATACAATTCCACGATCATGGTAACAATATCATCGCTCGTGCGTACGTACGGAATACCGTCTCCACGATGTGATGCGACTCGTTCTACATGATCATCATTACATAGTAATTATATAAATGAATTGAATGAATAAATATGATATATGTTACACTAATACCATTCTGGATATAAGGTATCTATAACCTTAAAATAAGAATAAGAATTTATTCGGCAAAACTCGCATAAGAACAAAAGGCAATAAAGACCCGAGTAACAAGTAACAATGAAATATTACTAATAAGAAGCAAAGAATATGACCATATATGATATAATATCAATATGTATGATTATGTAATAAGTCAATAACATTATTTAAACCATTATACAGGAGTTTCAGACATGTACAAAGCAAATCAGACCTAAGCTAAGGGAAATATCACAATCTCATTTTTATCCGAGATTGTTTATACTTTGGTATTTACTAGGGTGTATTTTATCATCCACATCCATTTTTTCTCAATATGTAATATTATTTCCATCCACCTACAATTTTTAAAATCCAATTTTACCCTTCGATGAGTTTTTAGTAAAGGATATGAAAGGAATCCTTTGTAGTTTTTCGTACGAGGTACTTTTTGACTTTTCCGACAAAAGTACGAAGAATGTTTTTTTAACTTATATGGCATGAATGGATTTTAAAAAAATTATTTCCAAGAAGCTTCCTTTACATGTTTTCAAGTTTATTTTTAATCAACTTCTTTTAGTTGAAAGTTGTACGACATGTTAAGAAAGGAAAAATGTTTTTGAAGAAGAAAGGATATTTTCCTCAAGAATGAAGTTCAAGTGTTTTATCAAAATTATTTTACATCTAAGATAATAAAGGGTTCTGTTTTTATCTTTATTATTACATTGATTTTATTATGTTATGATGGAATTATTTTTTATGAATTCCTTTTTCTTATTTGAATTGTTTTATGATTTCATGATGTTTAAGATTCCCATTTTTATTACATGGGTTATGCAATGATGTATGGCTTATGATTTTGTGGCACACATAAGAATAGTATCATTATGAGATTGGTGGGACCTATATCTCCCTCCAATGCATTGGGTAAAGATTTTATATCTCCTGAGATAGACATAGCTGGAACGGTAGGTTATACCGGTTCAGTGAAACAGGACTGAAACGAGGGTGACTCGGTTTAGAAAGGGACTTTGTCCACTAAGATAGTCTTGGCAATGAGTATTGACTAACAAGAAATGATTTTATATGATTATGTGTGCATTCCACAAAGTTTCAAGTTTTATGTTATGATTATGGGGATCTCATTTTCACTTCTATGATTTATTCCATGTTAAGATATTATGATCTCTTTTGCAGGTTATGATTTTCAAAAAGATATGATATGATTTTTATTACCTTTATTTGCCCTTGCTGAGCATTTGAGCTCACCCATTTTTGTATGTTTTATTTTCCCCAGGTCAGGAAGAATGTTATTAAGTAGGATATTCCAAAAAGGGACCCTAGATATGATGAAATAAGTGGGAGGCAAAGTTGATGCTTTATGAACCAGTTGTTTATGTTTCTTAGTTTTTAAAGACACTATACCTATACGGTCCTTTGTGGTTTTGTCATATGTTGTAAAAAGTGTGCTTCAATTTTGAAGTATTAACAATGTATGTAATTTATGGGTCGTTATAGTTGGTATCAGAGGAAAGGTATATTCAACCTTTGGAAACTAGGATGTGAAAGCCTTAGTAAGAACCCTAAGGACATGTCTAAGTATAGAACACAATCATAGTGTTTTATAAATGGCCATGAATAACCTAGGATAAGACCTTAAGCGTGAAAATTTTAGTCTTTAATTATGTGGTTTTCCTATTATAATTAGTGTTTCGCACACTATTCTTTTTGGTTTTAGTCAATGGATGGAACCCGAAGGAACCGTGTTAATGCGGAATGTGATGGGCAATGCAATGATTGTCCCCCTGAGCAACCAATCGATATGGGAGCTAGAATTCAAAATCTTGTAGCCATGCTCACAAAACTTTCTCAAGCTATGAATCATGCAGGACTTCCAAACGAGAAAAGGAAGGAGCAACATTCTGTTGAATCCTTCATGAGGCAGCGTCCACCTTCTTTCAGCGGGTCTACTGATCCATTAGTTGCTGAACAATGGATTAGTACTACTGAAAAGATATTTTCAGTTCTTCAATGTTCTGAACATGATAAAGTCATCCTAGCAGTGTATCGTTTGGAAGGAGATGCTGATCAATGGTGTAATCTTATTAAGAATACGAGGCAAAGGGATGAAATTGAGTCCATGGAATGGGACGAGTTCAAGAACTTATTTTTCAATAAGTACTTCCCTCGTATTCTCCGAAAAAAGATGGAGAATGAGTTTCTTGAACTGAAGCAAAGAGATGATGAATCTGTTGGTACCTATGAAGCAAATTTTACAAGACTTTCAAGGTACGCTTCTGGTATTATTATCCAACCTGAGAGTAAGATCGATCGATTCTTTAGTGGCTTAAAACCAAGTCTTAGAAGGGTGTTATCCATAAGGGACTTCAATAGCTACGAGGAAATCGTTCGATGTGCTCTCAAAGTCGAGATGGAGATTGGAGTAACCCATCAGTCATATGGGTTTGATAAGAAGAGAAAAATGGAATTCAATGGAAAATCTAAAGAGCACACTGAAAAGAATATGATCTTTCCCTTATTCTCAAAGTGTCGAAAGAAACATGGAGGGAGTTGTCTTAAAGGGACAAGTAAATGTTTCAAATGTGGAAAGGAAGGTCATCGGGCATTTGAATGCCGCGATAATGGGAAGAAGATGTCTAATGATTCAAACAAAGGAAGGGATACACAAAATGAACCTACTACACTTCAATGTTTCAAGTTCAAGGAGATGGGGCATTATGCCAATCAATGCCCAAATCCAAGGGTTGATGATGACGGTCGACGTCAACAAACTCTTAAGGCTAAAGACAAAGGAAAGTCACATGAAATTTCTATTAGCGATGTGGAGTACGATAACGAAGTGGTGAAAGGTACACTTACCATCCACTCTAAAGTAGCAAATGTTTTATTTGATTCTGGATCCAGGCACTCTTTTATTTCTGAAGAATTTTCTAAGGGTATCACCGTATTACCACAACAATTAGATGTTGAGTTAGCTGTGACAACACCTAATGGCACATCAATCGCATCAAATGTTTATAATTCTTCTCCGATCGAAGTTTGTGGGAAAGTGCTTCCTGCAAATCGGGTGATCCTTCCTTTAGTGTAATTCGATGTGATTCTTGGCATGGATTGGCTTTCTTTATACGGATCTCATATCAATTTCCAACGAATAGAAGTCACATTTCATATTCCAGATCAATCTATGATCTTCTATCAATGCAAGGATGAACATAACCTTCCAGTGGAAATTTCTTCATTGTTATGGGTATTGATTCCACTAAATGAAGGTTATTTATCTCAAATGGTTGGTGAGAAACTCGCGATTAAAAATATGCCCATCGTACGGGAGTTTGATGATGTCATTCCGGAGGAATTACCGGGTCTTCCACCAAATCGTGAAGTTGAGTTTTCAATAGAACTTGTACCGGGTGCTTTGCCTATTTCAAAGACACCTTATAGAATGGCCCCAATTGAGTTGCAGGAATTGAAGAAGGAACTCCAAGAGAATCTTGATAAGGGATTCATATGCCCTAGTGCGTCACCTTGGGGATCACCTGTTCTATTTGTTAAGAAGAAAGATGGATCAATGAGACTCTGCATTTATTATCGAGAACTTAACAGGATCACTATCAAGAACAAATATCCTCTCCCACGCATTGATGACTTATTTGACCAACTACGCGGAGCTCAATACTTTTCCAAGATTGATCTTCTTTCAGGGTAGCATCAATTGAGGGTCAAAAGGGAGGATATACCAAAGACGGCTTTCCGTACAAGGTATGGACACTATGAATTTATAGTGATGCCATTTGGTCTTACTAATGCCCCTGCTATCTTCATGGATCGGATGAATAGAGTCTTTAGAGACTATCTTGATCAATTTGTGGTAGTCTTTATAGATTATATTCTTGTCTATTCAAAGAGAAAGTAATAACATGAAGATCACTTGAGAATATATTGAAGACCCTGAGAAAGGATAAGCTTTATTCCAAATTTAACAAGTGTGAATTTTGGCTTCAAAAAGTTGCATTTTTGGGTCACATAATCTCAAAAGAGGGGATATCTGTGGATCCAGCAAAAACAGAGGTTATCGAAAGATGGTCGAGACCAACAACAGTAACTGAGATCCGATGTTTTCTTGGTTTGTCTGGATATTATCGACGTTTTGAAAAAGATTTTTCAAGATTATCTAATCCACTCACCATGTTGACTCGGAAAGGAGTTAAGTTAGTTTGGACAGAGGAATGTGAAGAGAATTTCAAGGAGTTGAAAAGAAGGTTATCCAGTGCACCTGTGCACACACTGCCTTGTAGTGGAGAAAGGTTTGTGATCTACAGTGATGCATCCAAGAAGGGATTGGGGTGTGTTCTTATGAAAAATGATATGGTGATAGCTTATGCCTCATGACAGTTGAAAATCCATGAGCAAAATTACCCAACTCATGATTTGGAGTTAGCTGCAGTAATCTTTGCATTAAATATTTGGAGGCATTACCTTTATGGTGAAAGGTGTGATATTTATAGTGATCACAAAAGTTTAAAGTATATTTTCACACAAAAGGAGCTAAATATGCATCAAAGAAGATGGCTGGAGATGATTAAGGATTATGACTACTCAATCCATTACCACCTTGGGAAAGCGAACAAGGTGGCAGATGCATTAAGTCGACAAGACCATTCTAGTTTATCCCTGATGAGGATCACAAAAGATCCAATATTTATGGATTTACAAAGGATGGATCTTGGAATTATAATGGAAGGGGAAAAATCTTATCTTTCTCAAATGAATGTTCAACCATCTATACATTGGAAGATTAAAGAGGCACAGAAAGAAGATGTCGAGTTACAAAAGAAGGTGAGAAATGTCCCAGAATTCAACATTGATTGTGATGGGATAATAAAGTTCATGAATCGGGTTTGTGTTCCACCCATCCCCGAATTAAAGAAGGAGAAGCTGGATGAGGCTCATAGTTCTTCATTCTCTATTCATCCGGGAAGCACGAATATGTATAGGGACCTGAAAGAGTACTTCTGGTGGGATGGCATGAAAAGAGATGTTGCTGAATATGTCTCTCGATTCTTGGTTTGTCAACAAGTTGAAGATGAGAGACAGAAGTCTAAGGGGATGTTACAACCATTACCCATACCCGAATGGAAATGGGAAAACTTCACTATGGACTTTGTCACAGGACTTCCTAAAACATCCAAAGGCAATAATGCTATCTGGTTCATGGTTTATCATCTTACAAAGTCTGCACACTTCATTGCTATTAGAGAGGATTTCTCTCTAGAACAGCTTGCCACGATATATGTAAAGGAAGTGGTAAGATTGCATGGAGTACCACTTTCTATTATCTCTAATCGGGATCCGAGATTTATCTCGAAGTTCTAGAGAAGTCTTCAGCATACTCTGGATACAGAGTTGAGTTTCAGCACTGCTTATCATCCTCAGACAGACGGTCAATCTGAGAGAACAATTCAAAACCTAGAAGATATGTTGAGAGATTGCACTATGGATTTAAAAGGAGGTTGGGATCAACACCTACCTTTGGTGGAATTTTCTTATAATAATAGCTTTCACTACAGTATTCAGATGTCTACTTATGAAGCTCTCTATGGAATGAAATGCAGGACTCCAACTTGCTGGGATGAAGTTGGGGAAAGAAAGCTATTAGGACCTGATCTCATTGGTGAAATGGCAGAAAAGGTCAGATCTATTCAACATCACATAAGAGCAGCTCAGAGTCGACAGAAACGTTCTGCCGACAACCGAAGAAAAGACCTAGAATTTGAAGTGGGTGATAAAGTGTTCTTACGAATATCTCCCTGGAAGAGGGTTATGAGATTTGAAAAGAAGGGGAAGTTGAGCCCTAGATAGATCGGTCCTTTCGAAATACTGGATCGTGTTGGGAAGGTAGCTTACCGATTGGCGCTTCCACCGAATCTCTCTCAAGTTCATGATGTGTTCCATGTATGTCTCCTAAGAAAGTATATACCTAATCCTTCACATGTACTCAGCTCAGAAGTTGTACTGCTGGAGCAAGATCTTTCTTATGAAGAACAACCGATAGAGATTCTGGATCGTAGCGAAAAAGTCCTACGAAACAAGACCACTCGATTGGTGAAAGTTTTATGGAGGAACCACCAACTTGAAGAAGCTACATGGGAGCTTGAAGATATGATGAGGGAGAAGTATACTCATCTGTTTGTTACAAAGTGACGAATATCGAGGGAGACATTTTTTTAAGGGGGGTAGAATGTAACACCTGATACATTTATGTTATATAAATCATCAAAGGAATCTTTTTCTACACAACACTTGCTTGGCTTTCTTTACACGCAATCACGACCTTCCTCGATAGCTTGCGTTGTACGCAATACCGAGTTTCACTAAGCGGCGATATGCTATTAAAATATTATTTAAAATAGCCGTTATGAATAGTAATAACCACTTTTTGGAATTTTATTTTTCAAAATGGACTTCATTTTTGGATTCGGAATACCGAAATTATCCTAGGGTGAAATTTTGGTATTTTTTCTGAAAACTTTAAATTTTTTATGAATAGTGAAACCACTAAGTGGTAGGTTAAAAACTGAATTTTGCATAAAACTTAATTTTACCGCTTCTGTGAATGGAATTTTGAAAATCTGACTGACACGGTTGATATCAGTATTTAAAATGTGGTTCAATGAGATAAAAATAATTTTTTGGTGAATGGTTACTTTTTACTTTTTTTACCGCGGTTAATAGTAAATAGGGTAACTAAGGGTAAATATGATTTTACTATTACCCTAACACATGTTCTAATTCTATTGGATAAGTGTAATTCGACCAAAAACAACCTTATCAATATAATATGACCTTTTAGGTCCACTTGGATTAGATTATGACATTTAATATTATTTTATTTAATGAATAGTTAAAATAGTTAAAATCAAAGTTTAATAACTAAAACATTTTTAATATGGGGTTATACATAAGATAAATTCTACTATAAATATTAATTGGAAATATAAAAATATTTCCTACATAATGATATTTTATTTATAATTTTTAGACTTTAAATAAATTAATTTATTTATTACACAACGATGATGCGGTAATTACCCTTTTAAGGAAATGTTAACATAAGTGATGTTAGAAATGCTCAAATAAATGTAATTTGAGACTTTTTATGAATTCCACTAATTTACTAGGTTACTATGATATATTAGTGTTGATTTAATTCACTTGGTTCGAACATATAATTCTGTTATGACTTTCACAAAAATCATATATCAAATAGTGTCAAAATTGACACAAAATAGTTTTTAAATCAAATATTATATTATTAATTGTTATTTTATTCCTAAAAATCTAAGGTTCGGCCAAATGACTTAGATAATAATATATATTAATAATAAACAACTTGGGTTCTTTTGGCATGTTATAGTAAGTGTATTAACCATATAGTGTAAGAAAAAAAAAAGTCACGGTAAAAGTTAAATTATTTAACTTAGATTTAAATCTAATTGATAAGGTTAAAATAATAACCTAAACTTGTCTAAATCCTATTGGTTGATAGGATTTCGACCCATCCACACTTTACCTTCGAAATAAGACCCTTTGGAACCATTATAAACTGATTTTGACTTTAATATAAAATAATATTTTGAGATATTCCTAAGGTGCCCCAATCCTCCCTTATAAAAGGGCACCTCCTCCCCCTCCTCCTCACACCAATTTGAGAACTCAAGCTCGGCCAACCCCTGCCAAAATCCCTTCTCCACTTCCCTAGAATAATCCTAGAGGTCCTGGTCTTCTTCAAAGTCCAATCTTAGTTCCCTAAGTGGAGGATTCAAATAGGCGTTTCAAAGAAGAGGTAATATCCATTACCGATCTTTTCAATTTCTTTCTTCTTCAACATCTTCTTCTTTAGTTGTTTCATGATAAAGTAATAACATAAATATTACGTACATACTGATATGTTATTATAAATATGAAAAAACCCTAATTCACCTTCTATCCATCCTACGGAAAAATGAAATCATCGCGCATGCGTACGTACGGAATACCGTCTCCACGCCGTGGTGTAATCTATTTTACACCATCACCTTACAAGGATTGGTATAATGGTGAAATTAGAAACTATATATGATTATTATAAAGTGATATTGATACTGAAATAGTATAAATACACTTAAATACAATTCCACGATCATGGGAACAATATCATCGCTCGTGCGTACGTACGGAATACCGTCTCCACGATGTGATGCGACCCTTTCTACATGATCATCATTACATAGTAATTATATAAATGAATTGAATGAATAAATATGATATATGTTACACTAATACCATTCTGGATATAAGGTATCTATAACCTTAAAATAAGAATAAGAATTTATTCGGCAAAACTCGCATAAGAACAAAAGGCAATAAAGACCCGAGTAACAAGTAACAATGAAATATTACTAATAAGAAGCTAATAATATGACCATATATGATATAATATCAATATGTATGATTCTGGAATAAGTCAATAAAATTATTTAAACCATTATACAGGAGCTTCGGACACGTACAAAGCAAATCAGACCTAAGGTAAGGGAAATATCACAATCTCTTTTTTATCCGAGATTGTTTATACTTTGGTATTTACTGGGGTGTATTTTATAATCCACATCCATGTTTTCTCAATATGTAATATTATTTCCATCCACCTACAATTGTTTAAATCCAATTTTACCCTTCGATGAGTTTTTAGTAAAGGATATGAAAGGAATCTTTTGTCGTTTTTCGTACGAGGTACTTTTTGACTTTTCCGACAAAAGTACGAAGAATGTTTTTTTAACTTATACGGCATGAATGGATTTTTAAACCATTATTTCCAAGAAGCTTCCTTTACAAGTTTTCAAGTTTATTTTTAATCAACTTCTTTTAGTTGAATGTTGTACGACATGTTATGAAAGGAAAAAAAATTTTGAAGAAGAAAGGACATTTTCCTCAAGAATGAAGATCAAGCGTTTTATCAAAATTATTTTCCATCTAAGATAATAAAGGGTTCTGTTTTTATCCTTATTATTACATCGATTTGATTATGTTATGATGGAATAATTTTTTATGAATACCTTTTTCGTATTTGAATTTTTTTATGATGTCATGATGTTTAAGATTCCCATTTTTATTACATGGGTTATGCAATGATGTATGGTTTATGATTTTGTGGAACACATAAGAATGGAATAATTATGAGATGGGTGGGACCTATATCTCCCTCCAGTGCATTGGGTAAAGATTTTATATCTCATGAGATAGACATGGCTGGAACGGTAGGTTATACCGGTTCAGTGAAATAGGACTGAAACGAGGGTGACTCGGTTCAGAAAGGGACTTTGTCCACTAAGATAGTCTTGGAAATGAGTCTTGACTAACAAGAAATGATTTTCTATGATTATGTGTGCATTCCACAAAGTTCCAAGTCTTATGTTATGATTATGGGGATCTCATTTTCACTTCTATGATTTATTCAATGTTAAGATATTATGATCTCTTTTGCAGGTTATGATTTTCGAAAAGATATGATATGATTTTTATTTCCTTTATTTTCCATTACTGAGCATTTGAGCTCACCCTTTTTTGTATGTTTTCTTTTCCCAGGTCAGGAAGAAGGTTATTAAGTAGGATATTCCAAAAAGGGACCCTTGATATAATGAAATAAGTGGGAGGAAAAGTTGATGCTTTATGAACCAGTTGTTTATGTTTCCCAGTTTCTAAAGACACTATACCTATACGGTCCTTTGTGGTTTTGTCGTATGTTGTAAAAACTGTGCTTCAATTTTGATGTATTAACAATGTATGTAAAGTATGGGTCGTTATAACAAGGGTCAAGGTCATTAAATAAACTATTAAAGAATGGTTTTTAGAAACCACGGTAAATATATTTTTGAATACATATGTTATGGGCCATAAATGGATTCTAAAATTTTACATGGATCTATAACATATTTTCATAGTGGGAAAAACCCTAAAAATGGAGGTATTGGGAATTACTCGGATAGTATGTGGTACCCAATAATGAGCATTAATTTCCACCTTTTTGGACACTAATAATGGATTCTATTTGGATAATTTACATTTAATTACAACCATTATTTTTGAATTTAAAATATATATCCACAATTTAGCCATGTATAAAATTATGGGATTAGTTTTAGAAAAAAAATCAATTTATTTTTAACTTAAAGGATCAAAATAGTATATGTAGATGCTTAATTACAAGAGGAGGGGGAGAATTGTACGTTTAAGAACATAACTTTTTAACCATGTGAAAAATTCTGTTTAACAAAGTTAATGAATTTAAATTCACAAAACCAATATAAGTTCTATAAGACAATCTTTTTAGGATTCAGAAATATGGGTCTAGAAATGAAACATAAAGAAAGTTTACCAGGAAATGAATCTACCATAAAGAATAAAGAATATATATTATCAATGTAAAAAAAGAATATGAATTTATTAGTAGGTTATAATTTCATCCTTTATCAAAATACAGTGGAAATACACAAGAAACGAAAAAACCTACATGTATGAAATCTTATAGGAAAAAGGGAAGGGTATCTAACAACCTTTGGTAATGGTTCATTGATTTATAATTTCAGGAAAATCTGTCATACCCACACAAGGGTATGCCCTCTAAGTGAATATCAGAATTAGTTATCATATCCCCACAATTCCTCAATCATTAATGTAGTTACATCCTTTATCATCATATCCCCAGAAGTCCTCAAACAATAAGGTAGGCGGTAGCTCTATCTTTTTTCCCCAGAATCCCTTGATTGTATTCCACTATAATTGGAGTCGCATGAAGCATTCTGAAAAAGATTATTAGAACTGCACAATGTAAATGAGTCTCTCTCTTCAAAAATGACATATGAATCCTGGAACATCTAGATTGATGGAATAGTATTGGTCTCTATTGAATGATCTCCAATTTAGAGGCATTTCTCTAATAGTTGGCTCCATCTTCCAATGGTAATATTTATCCTTGAATTTCGGTGGGACTTATACTATTGTCACTCAAACAACGGTTACTTATATACCGATTGTACGACATTGATTCAAAAAATGTATAAGTAAAAAAGAAATTTCATGACCAAATATATTTTTCATAGTCTAAGGAAAAATATAATTTGGAGTCTAACCAAATAAAAATTAGGAGTCTATAAGACAAGGATATTATGATTCTGTTTTACAGTGAATTTGAAATCCGAATTCTATAGATTATAAAGTCTTAATTTCAATGAATTCAAAATCTGAATTCCGCGAAATTCGAGTATGAATTCTGAGGAACATGGAGTTATAATTATGAGTAATTAGAAATCCTAATTGTGAGGAATTCAGAGTATAAATTTTGAAGAATTCAGAATCCAAATTTGGAGTAATTTGGAGGCTGAATTCTGATGAATATAGAAATGTAATTTCATAAAATACAGAGTCTAAATATCAATGAATTCAGAATATGAATTTCAAAGAATTTGGAGTCTGAATTTCATTGAATTAAAAAAACTAAATTTTAAAGATTTCAGAGTAGAAATATCAAAGTATTAGGATCCTGAATAATAGATAATTCCGAATCATAAAATAAAATACACTATATCAAAGGAATTATAATGTTATGGTGATTTAGACAAGAATCCAAATTTCCAACATTATGAATTAAAATATAATTATTTAGAGTGATTATAAATATAGATAATAAAAAAATGATAAGTTTTAATGATTCCTTAAGGAAGGGATGTTTTCTTTATTAAAATAATCCTTATGGAAACATATTGTTCCTAAAGATATAGTGTTTGTGAATTTCAAAACATAGTGGAATAGAAAAAACAAAAGGAAATATTATTTACTCAACAATATCACCCTTTTTTGAAAAGACAAGCATCCTTATAAAAAAATAACATAGGCACATGGAATTTTTCTTTATGAACGTAAATGAAAAACATATCTGCCTTTACTTTTTAATTATGTTGAATACGACTAACACCCTCTTAGGTTTTGAAATCCCAATTGATTGTATTCTTTACATCCTTAAAGATAGTTTTCCCTTTCATTCATAAGTAAATCATTATTGATAAAACTCCCCCCTTAAATGAACTCCGACTTGCATATGGAATTTTATTCTATTATTAGTATTTTTTTATAATTACTTTCTCACCCTTTGTGATTTTCAAAAAATAATAACTGGGATTAAAAATACGGTCACTAAAATATGAGTAGTACACAACAAAACACCTGATGGACAACCAACTTTTTTTTATTTTTTGAAAAATTTGTAGAAGAACTATTATACAAAAAAAGATCATAGTTAATCAAAAAATAATCTATTCATTTCCTTTAGCATGAGCTTATTGGTAATGGTATTTATCTTTTTAATCTCTTCATGATCCTCTTCAAAACATTTAAGAAATTGATCTGGATCATCATTTTTCTTCTCCAGATTTTGGAACTCTTTTTTTCAATCATTAATAATTTCTGCCCGTGACTTGATAAAATCTTCTTGCTTCCTAAATTTTTCGTCAAACTCGACAAGGAGATCACATTCCTTTTTCAAAGTCAAAGAAACTGAATTTTGTTTCCCATTCTGATCGTTGACTTCCTACATCCAAGCTGTTTGTTCAGGATTTAGTTTCTCATTGAAACTTGTATAAAGATCATTGATGTGGATATCTTTGGTATCAAATTAATCCTTCACATTATTTTTAAAGTAATAAAATATTATGAACTCTTTAATTTTATTCTTGGACATCTTAGTGATTTCCTTGCATGACCTCCGGTGAGCATCATACCAGATGTAAAATATTTAATATCAGCCTCAAGCTTGTGGAATTTTTCTATAAGAATGGAAATATAATCCGAATTTTTATTAATTGAATGATGAAGCATTTGAAATTTTAATTCAATACATTGAACAAATGGAATTTTACCAACCTATTTAATTAGGGAATAGACCACAAAATCATTTTCCATAGAAGGTGATTCTGATTTAGATTATCTTGTTAGTGTATATTCATTCTCAATTTCATCATTCTTTCTTTTAGAAGATCCTCCAACATCATTCTTAGACACTGCAAAGTTTTTAGGTGTATCATTTAACATTACTTTTATTTTATCTTCTCTTGGTATGATCAAAGCTAATTTTGGAGATTAATGCTACCTGTCTAATAATTGGACTATCTTATCATACTCTAACTTTTCATTTTTAGAATCCTCCATCAGATCCTTTGATTGAACAAATTCATGGTTTCTGCAAAAATATTATGAAGGATTTTCTATATCGTCCAAACCATAGACTTACTTTTGAAGGAAATAATGTTTAGTAGATTTGGACTGGGATGACTAGAATGACAATTTATTAGTACTATCCATCTCATTATATTCTTCCACTTGTCTTATCATATCACCAGTATCTTCACATTCTTCTTATTCATCTTCTTCCACTTCTTCTTCCACATCCTCTCCCTGTACAATCTCTTCTTCATTATCATGCTTATGAATGACCATTTTATTTTTTGGATTCATTATAAGAGATTATTTTAAAAACAATTCTAGTAAATAGATTTGTTTGGAGGATTTTTTGATGTCTTTTAGATGAGGTTGAATTATTTTATCCTCGGACATATTAATTGGTTTATTATTCTCTATTTCTTGTTTTTGATATTTCCTTATAGCCTTAAGGATAAATTCTTTTCATTAGTATGGTACATGCCCAATATAAGCTCTCATTTATTCATATTATTTTTATCTTCACTCTACTTTGCAATAAATTAATCTAGATAGGTTTTTTGCATCCTGGATTTTGGAAGTGCTAATCTGTTTTCGTGAACTATAAGAGATTTTCCATTTACTTATAGTTCCTTCTACTTCCTCTTATTTACACCATTCATGGAACCTCATCTACTTCCTTCTTCTTGAAATGTTTTGGATTATAACTGCATGGAATTTTGAAAGAACATAGATAAAGGACTATGATCTTGGAATGAATAACATGATACATTATGATTTTTAATTTGAGGGTCCCATTTTTGATATTCATTATTTTACAGAATACATATATCACTAGGTTAATCTTCATGTGGGTCATTAGAAAATATAGAATGTAGATATCACTCTTTTTAAGGTATGATTATCACATTTTCTCAGAATAAGAAATCCCTAAACACATAACTATAGAATCTGAATATTTGTAGAGAGATGATTAACCATAATTGTCTTCACCCCTAATAACCCATAGAACTCTATATATTAATCATTATCAAAACATCCTGATGTACTTGGTAGCTTGTGGGTGTAGAAATTAGCCTCCCCCTCAATCAGAATTCATATAATTCTTAGAGTCAAACTAAAGTAATGGGAATAAGATTTACCATAACACTTAAAAGAAAATTTATCATTACCATATTGAGAAATAACATATATGGTCTCGTAAAATTCTACCAGTATCTCTAGATAAACATGATTTTGTACCATTAGTATTGATACACACAAACTCAACCATCAAATCAGAATTATATTCATTGAAATATGAGAAACATACTTAGTAAAAAACATCGGATCTACTAACCTCTATCTGTAGATCTTCCATTATGAAATTTCCTTAATTTATAGAATTTTCATCTTAGGGGATGCTTTTAAGGACATTTATATTTGAGAAACCTATGAAAATTATGAATGAACCAAATTTAGTGAAACAGTGCTTCGACATACAAGACCATGAAAATAAATGTGGGGAAACTAATGGGAGACCATTATATAGGTGTTAAAGGGACGGTTCACATTCCATAATTGATCCGAAGGTTGAAAAATTTTCAATATGATCTTAAGGTCGAGATGAAACCCGAAGAGGAATTTTGATAGTTTTCATTTTATCGAGGTTTTGATGGGAAAAAATTAGGATTTATGGAAAGTGAATCTGAATAATTTTCTTAAAGAAATATGAAAATACCAATAAGAAAAAAATTATATTATAACCATTTATGTAAGGAAACACACATTCTTGATTTCAATGAAAATTTTGTGTAATAAGGAAAATTATTCTTGAAGATGTTGTAGAATCTAAATAAATTTAAAGAGTGCTTCGCTGAAAATAGAATGTTTTAGCGATCAAACATAAATTAGGTCCTGCAATATTGAGTTCATGAAAAAAAATTGGTTACCAATGAAATATTGACTCGCTAATATTTTATTAAAACTAAAGTTTGATTATGAACAATTTTGATTATGAAAAAAAATTGACTATGAGAAATTTGATTACGAAAAAATTTAAGTACAAAAAATTTAATTAGGAAATAGTTTTCACTATAAATAATTTTATTAACCAAAAATAATTTGAATAATTAAGCATATGTACCCCTCCAATGAAAAAGATATTCTTAATGTATGGACAAATGATTCAACAAAAAAAATTATTATGGAAGATTAAATTACGGTTATCATTCATAGATTTTGATTAATATATTCAAATATATCGGATGAAAAAATATTTGGTAAAAATATTTACATGTTAATCATTCATTCTGATAAATTAAATAATGAGATTTTATTTTTAGTGTCGGATCCCTAAGAATGTGGTTCCTAATACATATGTGTTATTCTCAAGAATGGTCGGTAGGGTTTTTTCATAGGGAAATGGAACTAGTGTTTATCACAAAATTACTATCATTTTCTAAATCTCATGCCATAATATGTGAGTGTGTGTGGTATCCACAACAATTGAGTACGACAACATCCAATAGCTATATATTCAGTTTCAGTTGTGGAAAGTACTACCAACTATTGCTTTTTGAGTGACCTTGAAATTAATGATTCTCATAAGAAATAAAAAGTTATTGATGTTATTTTCTTATCCATTCCACATCCACAAAAAAACAACTTTTGAAAAAATATTTAAAACAAACTCATTTCTAGATGTATAAAATTCTCACATATCCATGGCTCCCTTTAAATAGAAAAACATATTTGTACTGCTTTCAAATGAGATTTCATTGGATTATATCAGTATCTGGCATATAAGAATACTGAAAACATTAAATCTGGATGACAATCATTTAAGTATAGTTAACAACATATAATAACTGTAAATGATGTTTGATATACTGGTTTCAAAGCTTCATCAAAATCATGTGAATTTGAGATACCGATGGGAGTACTTATACATTTATTGTAGTCAAATCCACATTTTTTAAGAAGATAATTAATATTCTTATGTTTAGATATATAAGTTCCTTATGGTTTTTGAGAAACAAGGAAACATGGGAAAATTGTTAACTCACCCATCATACTCATTTAAAACACATATTGCATTATATATTTAAATTAATTACTAAATGATTACTGATTTGAACAAAATATAATGTCATCTGAAAAAATTATAACAATAAAAGAATTTTTCTTATATTTCATTATAAAATTAGTTTGATCATCAGTTCCCTTAACACAATTCTTTTTCAACAAAAATCATGCAATTCTATCATACCTGGCTCTAGGTGATTGCTTAAGTACATATAAATCATTGGCGTGCTTCAAAACAAGTTCAAGATGATTTGTGTCTCTAAAACCATGAGGTTGTACAATATAATATTCCTATTTAACTTATCCATTAATGAATACACATTTTACAACCATTTGAAAAATTTAAAATTGATGAATGCTTCAAAGTCTTGTGAAATGCGATTACATTAATGTATAGCTACTAAAGTATATGTTTTTCATAATCTATTAAATCTTATCGATTATAGCCTTTAGCAAGTAATCTTGTTTTATTTCAAAAAATGATTTTATTTTCACCATACTTATTTTTAAAGACTGATTTAAAATCAATAACAGAGTTTTCCTTAGGTATTTAAACCAATGTCAAGATTTATTTCATTCGAATTCAATGAGGTCATTTTGAATGGATTTAATCCAATCATCATCAGTTAAATCATCATCAATGATTTTTGGTTATAATTTGTAAAGGAAATAATCTTTTTCTTCTTCATTTCATAAAAAAATACTCGTCCTTAAAGGATGATTTATGTCACCAATAATAATGTCACTAGGATGATTCTTAGGAAATGACTAATTTTGGTTTTTTAAAACCTGTTCATCAACATATGGTTAAAAATTTTCTGGGGTAAATGCTTTAGAAGTATTTTATTGAACATTTTTCTTATCAGAAAGATCCTCTATCATTGGTTGAAAATATGTTTTGGAAAACACATATGAAGATGTTGGTTTTGGTTGTTTAAAAACAAATGTATCAGTTTCATCAAACATAAAACGTACTATTTCATCAATATTACAACAGTTTTTATTAAAAATTCTATAATCCTTATAATTTTTGTTGTATCCTAAGAATGTTTCTTCATTGGATTTGGGTGAGAATATTTGTAAATTATCTTTATTATTCAGAATGAATAATTTTCAACAAAATACCATAAGGTAGGAAAGTCTAGGTTTTCTACAATTCCATAATTCTTAAGGGTTTTTGTTTAGAAAAGGACTAATCAAAACTTGGTTTATAGTATAGTAAGGAGTACATACATCTTCAGCCCAAAAGTGTTTAGAAATATAATATTCACTCAACATGGTTCTAGTAATCTCTTAATAAATATTACTTATTCATTCAATAATACAATACTTTTGAGGAGTTCTTGGAGATTAGAATATTTGAATAATGACTTTTTACATAAAAAGTTTCCAAATCATAATTCTGAAATATCCTCCATGACCATTATAAATAGTTATCAATGGAAGGTTTTTTTCATTTTTAACATGGGCTAAAAAAAATTTAAAATATAACAAAATCATTAGATTTCATTAATAGAAAATAAACCCTCGTAAATTTAGCATAATCATCTCCTAAGACTAATACATAATATTTTCATCGAATACATCCAGTTTTTATTAGACCAAAAAGATCCATATGAACTATCTATAATGAATCAAAAGATGAGACTTCACTGATCGATTTGAATCTTTATTTATGTTTTATGCCTTTTGGAAAAGGATTACATACTATTGTATAATACATTCTACAATCTGATAAATCCTAAACAAGTCTTTCCTTTGAGATATTACAAAGAATCATAATGTTACAATGTCTAAACCTTCCATGCCATAACAATGATTATTATTCCAATGCATTTAAGAAAGGTAGATCTTATATCATAAGGTCATCTACATTTAGTGTGTATAAATTCTCTTTCCTATGGGTATAAATAATAAAATATTTCTTGGAATTGTGTACTAAGCATTTATCATTATTTTTCCACAATTACACAATGATTTTCCAAGCCAATGTCATTGTGTATTGAATTCCATGCCAATTTCTCTACCAATGGTATTCAACAATAATGAAATTTACATATTTATTATAGAGTTTCGTGTATGAATTAAATTTTCATTTCACATGTAATAAATGATGATGTTTAATGAATCCATGTTTAATGATCAATGTGGCGAACTTATGCATTAAATGAAATGATTAAGAAGGGTGTGCCATGATAGTGTTATAATTCATTGGGAGATTATTAGTATCATGATACATAAATATCAATGGGCATTTAAAAATTATAATTCATGTTCTATGAGGTTTTACTCATTCTATATGTTTAATGAGCCTTGGATAATTTTAATATAATGTTATATTTTGTTTCCTCATTTTCCTGTTATGATAATATTTCTATGTCATGTATTTATGTTCACGTTTCAATTATTCTTCACTGATAAGAATATTTCCTAACATGTACTATATTATTAATGTTATTCCTTGTTTACTCCATTAATTTTCATTATAGATCACCCTTTTCTTGTTATTGTCCTTAGGTTATCTAATTCAATGATATATATGAAGGAATTTGTGGGGTCATGAAAAGGTAGTTTTCAATAATGATGTGTGTTAAATGATTTATGTTATTTTGAAATTATTCGAAGCCCCAAACACACTAGACCACTATATCTTCCATGTGTTATCATGTTTATATTAAATGTAATAAATTTTGATTAATTATTAAAAAAAGGGCAAAGTAGTTATACGATCCAACCTCATTATCCCAGTCGATTTTAATGTCGCCACACCCCATCATTCACTTTTCAAGTGGATCTAGTAGTAAAATGTGACTCCTCAAGATAATCTCTAAATAATATATGTCCCTTTTAGAGTGGCCAATAACCTACCCATTTCTCAATGATCAGCTTGACCCAGGGGAACATCCATCAATAAAATCCCATCTAGTTTTTTCCAGGATCATTTGCATAGAGACCACGACATTTTGGTCATTGAAACCACCTTCTTCTACTAGCCTATCCATATTACATTGATATGACCAATGGATCATCGCATCTAAATGATAATAAAAAATTATAGATGACATTTGTTTCTCTATTTTCTTGATAACGGTCTAAGGGATCATGAAGATTGATAGAATGTGCAATGGAGTTGAGGTAGTAACAACACTGATAAGGATGATGTGGCCACTAAAAGTCAGAAAGTGGTTCCCCCAATTAGTGATATGATTCATGATCTGTCCAACCATTCACTCAACATCGAAAATCAAAATCCTTTTATCAGAAATGCTATCACTAAAATATTCCATAGTGAGGCTTCTATGGTTGAAACACATGATATAGTTGATTTTCATAATTATTCTCTCAGAGCACAAGCTTTCTATGTACACACTTCCTTTTTCACAATTTACCCGATAAACTCTCACCTAAATATTTGATGAATTTTCTTATTTAAATCAATAATTAATCTACTACATCCATTTATGAAATGAATGATATCATCAAGAAATATTATATGTGATAATCCATTATAGTTTTTTATACCGGAATGGGAGAATGGAGGCATCATGAAAGGCACAATGTGGAAGCCTGATTTGATGCTGCTAGACAAGGATAGTTGAACTGGGAGAAAAGGGACCACCATTAATAATTCAATAAACATTCTTCAAAAATCATAAATTTTGATGTTTAATTCTTAAAAAAACTAGGGGGAACTGAATCACCTAAAGATGATATCCACCAATTGAAACTAGAATCCTTAGAAGAACCTATCCTCGATAAAAACCCCAAATTTAAGCTGCCTTAGGCCTTATCAATGTCAATATTAATAGAAATGATAGAACTGATAACCTTATTATTTATATCAAATTTCATTTCCTGGGAAATGGAAATAGATTATTCAGTAGGCCGGCCTTAAATAAAGCCATGTTGTTTTTTAGAAACCCATTTGTAATGGTTCTGAGAGACTCTCATGATGATTATGCTCGTAATGATATTTTTGTGATGTTTTAATTACTAATGGGAACTTAGTGTTTGATATAGGAAGGTTCACTAGACTTCGAGATGAGGATAAATGTGGCGGAACAACCAAATATTGAATGGCATTCCCTTAAGAAAAAATATCCTATAAAATCAACCAGGCCAACCTTGTTGATGTCCTGTAAAGCCTCATTGAATGGAATTGGGATGCCTTCAAGACATGGGGAACACTCATGATTGGGGAGTTCATGGCCTCCTAAATCTATCATTCATCAAAATCACTTCCAAAAAAGATATTGGTGTTTTCATTCACCACACTTAGAATGAAACTAAATAGAGAAAAGTGGATTGGGTGATAACCATCCAACAAATATTGGTTAATTCTAGTAAAAATGAATTTTATTAGATGTTCCACCATTATCCCAACAACATTGGACTCACTAATGAAGATTACAACCTCTAGGTAAATTTTTTGCATGATACTTCTATGCTTCTCTTTTATTGTAGCATGAATGAACATAGTGTTATGTTCCCCAACATTAAGCCACAACATTTTGAATTTTTCACAAGCAGCATATTCTTATTCCAAAAAATAGATATGAGTTTAATCCTCTTGTAGACCAAATCATAAAGCATCCATCATCACAGTTCGTTCCCAATCTGATATTTTCATGTTGTATAACATATTTGATATTATTACGGTCAGGGATCCGAGAATACGATATGTCACTTTATGCCAAGAGATCCGCCTTAACTAGTTTTTGATTATTGTGAAATACAACAAATGAATGTCTGTAAATGAGATTTTTCCAGGTTGAATGCACAACATAATGATAGGATGGATCTGATATTCAACTCCCAGAGAAGAAGAAACCATTGGTGGTAGTCAAATTGGAATCCTGAAAACCCAATAAAGACTAGTTTCCAAAGAGATCACAGACTTGATGGGGAATTATAGCATTAGGAAAGAAAGTAATTGAATGACTATTTTCAGGGAGATTGTCATGGTTTAACTAGGTATACATGTTTCCCTTCTTATTATTTCACCACTTATATTTGACTCTAGAATATCCCAGGTCTAGCATACTGCATCTAAGCACAATGGAGGGAAAGTCATTCTGTACCTTTGGGGAAGTAGCCATCCTCCATTCATATCTTAATTATGCATTATAACACTAAAATTACAACCCCAAAATCCATAGAATTTCATTCACATTTAAATATTAAAGATCACTCAAAATATTCTCTACATCATGGGCACCACACATAACATACAAAACGGTGACGAAAAACTAGCATCAGAATAAAAGATAATAAATATTAGTAGATCTATGAAAAACAAAATTTTAATCAAAATATTAAACTTCAATAAAATTGAAATGTTCTTGTTAATAGAGTACCCTTACACGAATATGTGCATTCTCAACTTATCCACAAAGACACAAAAATTAGAATACACATATTTGGCCTCTATAACCACTAAAAGAGATGCTATATTATTGTGTAATTCATTATAAAGAAAATATATTTTAACACGAGTGACAACAATAGATGAATTAAAAATTATATAAGAGATCTTGATTGATGACAGAACTTGGATTTAGACCTAGGTATTAAGGAAAACATAACATTGGTGGATGATCCATACAAACAGAGATTAGAACAAGCACAAGTACAAATACAACTAAAAGATGGGTCACTCGAGAGCTTTAGTTGCAATGAAATGGGATGTATATCAGAAAATGAATAGTTCGATATCAAATTAGGTTGATCATATTGATGGTGACATAATACATAAAAAGGGACTTGTGACAGAACATTGGGATCTCCAACTCCTCTAGTTTTTTAGGATCAAACAACTAGAAGTGGCAAAGGACCATTCATTGCAAGGAGGAACGACATGGGTAGACTGATCCTCCAATGGATTTGGATAAAGAGAAATTGGAAGATTTATTTGTGTATAATGGCACCAGGATATGGTGAGGATTCCTCAACATCCTCCTCCCACACCATTGCATTTCCATGAATAACAAACTACCATCCATCTGAATGTTCAGAATGAGGATTTGGAATAATAGTCACTAAGATAAGGCATGGAATAAAAAATATTCCCTCTCCCATAATGTTTGATTCAAACTAATTAGATTTCGAGATGCTGGGAATAGTTGGAGATATAGGAACACGACAAAACCCCCCAACCACAGACGTCTCCATTCCATAATATTTCAAAATAGAAGTACCAGTAGGAGGTATTCAAGGTATTATAATGGCGAGATGACTGTTCCAATATAACTACTCTGAGTTACCATAAAATGGAAAAAAATATCCAAACAAGGGAGCCATTGGATAAACATCATTATTCCAACACATATGTGTACCCTTGACCCAAAGAAGAATAAGCTTCGTACGTGGAATCTAGAGATCCATGTCTACACAAATCAAATCCATAGAGCCATCATGAATCCTTATAGTCGGATCTTTTACAAAAAGAATCACACCCAACACATCTCTAATACCACATAAAAAGGGTGATTTGTGAATTTATATAGGTATCCCCAGAAGATGAATCCAAACCACTGTGCGAGGAAAATCTCTACTGTATAGGACCTTCACTGACCAATAGGAATGGTTAGATATCTATATACCAAAAGATCATGGGAAATTAAACCCAGACATCAGAAAAATAACAAAGGATGACAGAACCACAAAAAATAAATTCTAATTTAGCACTGATTCTTAATATGGGATGTCTATGTACTTGGAACTGATGATTCATTGAATATTATCTAAGGGGGGATTCTCAATACAGAACCATGGAACCAGTGCCTATATTAGGAGAGACGAAGTATCTACAATGGAGGATATAGGGAAATATATCATTGATGAGGCATCCTCTAAGGAAGATCATGTGACTCCACTGAGACCTATAGAAACTAGATATGAGGAAATAGTAGGTTTGGGGAAGAACTTGAAAGATAATAGTGATAATGACATAAAATGTTATCATATTTTTAATGTGTTAATTTTGACATTTGAAATCATATTATATGAAAATTGAAAATACAATCCAAATTCCTTTTAATATGTACTATATAATAAGACATGTTTGCAAATAGATAAAATAAATACTTTTCTTACTTTTAATATCTATAAAACTTTCAGATATGAATAAATAACACTATTTATTCAATTATACATGTTATTCTGAAAGAGAAATTATTTTTTATAATGATAATAATTTATCATTAAATTTTATAGATGAATTAGTCACATAAAATTCTTAAGAAATACTAATGTAGTAATTATTTACTAAAAAAATATAAAAAAAGTGATACTAAAAATATTAAAACAGATGTATATTTGGATGAAATAATGTTTTATATTAATACCTAATGAATGTATCATTATAAAAAGTGTGAACAATAATGATTTGAATTCCATAATAGGAGTGATATTTATAAATTATATTTAAATGAAAAATTGAAAATTAACGTTATTCCCATTTTAAGATTATTTATAATTCGTTAAATGATTAAAATGATTACAAATTGTATATTAATTCATGAGATTTTTAAATTTTAATTAATATTATCTATGTAATATTAATGGAAATTTATTTTACTTATAATGATTATAATGACCGCTATAAACTAAATGTTCTCTTAGCATAGTTAATGTTAAAGAGGTATTTTTTGAGGTTACATTTCTTTAGGTTAAAATTAAATTTCAACAACCATATTATTTTCAATTGTTTACATTTATTTCATATTTATAGTTTTTGGATCTAAATTATCTAATATTTTTCACATGATTATTGGTCTTAATGGAAAAATTTCATAGTTTTGAAAACTTGTTAGAGAATTCAAAAAACGAAATGGTAAAAATTAGGGAGTTTAGATGCTTAAGAAAAACATGTTTAAATCAAGTTTAAAATTGAGTGTTGGAGGTTTGTATGAACATATAATCCACAAAAACATTCATTTTCCAATAATTCAGTCAATATTGGAATCATTGACTTCCCAATAGTGAACGAATTTGATTATTTTCTAGAATTCCACTCCTCCTCCACTGTAAAATGGAACCCACTACCCTCACTTATTGGAAACTATAAAAACACATGCATCAGATGATACCTACCCAAACAAATTCCAAACATTTCTACCCTAATTATGGAATACAATTTTTTGGAAAATATAACCTAATATTATTTTAGTTTAAATATAAGTAGGATTCTAGAAGAAGAGGTCATATTTTTCAACAAGCACCATTATTAAAATTATTTATCAAAACACGTCAATTTTTATTATAAATGATGATTTAATATAATAATAATAGTAAATACCTTGGGATGAAATTATTGAATTTTAATGACCTAAATTCATCTTTACTTCTATAAAAAATGATACAAAAACATCATAGATTTGGATAGCGGAATAGCCCATTGCGAACCATTGACATTTCTTTTAACATTTCCACCTATAATGGTATTTGATGATGATGTATCTAAGGTAAAAATATTATATTTGAAAAATTATTTTAAATCAGAATTCATAATATCATTTATAACTTATGATGTTTCATTGTTTAGGAGGCACAAGAACAGCGCTCGTGTATACGGTGGACTACCGACTCACGAAGCATTGTGATTCTTCTTTCACTAATACATTACATGGAAGTAGTTAAGGGATAATGATAATTACTATATATGATATAGAATAAATAATATTGATATGCATGAAATATATATTCATTATATAATGATATTATATATCACTTCATTTTGTTTCATTTCACTCACGTGTATATGATAACAAAACTCATTCACACTTGTACTACCACGTTTAAAAAGCCTTGTGACCCACTTTTCATCATAACACAACATTGATGATGTATATAACAATTTAAACATGGAATTCATGAAATTATTATCAGTATATATTATTAAAATATTTCTTAGAACATTTGAATAATTATAAGTGTATAATGGAAATATTACTCATGCATACATATGTCCAACCATCGCCATTATGGTAACATAATTTAATTTTAATAACCATATCTGATTATTGATTTTTAAAATATAATTGAAGTAAAAATATTATAATTATGTTGATATATTTTTCTTGTATCTAATATAAAAATATTATAGTCACATGAATCTGAAGGTCAATAACAAATGATTCATAATAAAACAAGGAAATAACACATAATACAACACAAATAATGAAATATTGTTGATGAATGAGTAAAAATATATTAAAAAATAATAATATACGTTATTATAAGTATTAATATGGGTTTTAATAACACATATTAAATTTTTAAACAACTATACCTACGGTTATGTGAATCTAAAAAAAAAGGAAGACTATGATAAGGGATTTTATCTACATTTATATTCCATTGATTCTAATTTTTTATTATGAAAACATTCACACTAATGGGATGTATATATTACCAATTTGAAATGAAATTTAATAAATATTTCATATTTATAGTTTTATTATATCTCAATTTGAATTATTTCATCATAGGGTATTTGAATTGAAAATTACCTTGTGACGAAGTAATTGTACAATCCAAGCTTAATATAAGAATTTCACTTTATATTGAAAGAACTAGATTATTATAACCATTATTCATAATAATAGTGATTTATTATATATTTACATATTCTTATGTTTTGAAAATTATTATTTTTTAAACATTATTCATTTACTACAAACGTTGTTCCCTTTGAATATTATTTGGTTAAATGGAAAATATTGATAAAACTGAATGATTTACTCAATAAGAATACATGATGATATAGAATTCTATTTATAAATTAAATAAATTGTTTAATATATGATTATTTATTTTCAATTCAATGCATTGGTAGTCCCATGAGATTAGTCTTCTAGAAAAATTATATGGGTTTTTATGTAGTTTCTTTCAAAATTTCATAAAAAATGTATTAATGGTACATGTATAACCTATGTAGAAAACATGAGGTAAATAATATATCATTTAAAAAATTTATATTATAATTATTAATATTATCCATTATATTTTCAATATGTAATTATATAAATATTCATCTCATTATCATTATATTGATTTAATGGAATGTATATTCAGTTTTTTACTCGACGTTTTGATTATGGATTATCAAATTATTTATGTGGAATGTTTTGTCTATTAAGTACATTGATATGTTGACATTGGTTATTGATTCTTGATATATTACCCTATATGATACCATTATATATCATTGGATCTCACTGATATTCAGTTACCTTTTGCAATGATATGAATAATAATTCTTTGAATATGTTTCAAGGATTCTTATTATTCTCTTTGGTTATAATTTTTTTTCTCATTTCCCAATGTCAAATTGAAATCAAGTTTTTCTCTATTTTTCCAAAACTACTAAACTAATGATTTATTAGTAATTTGACCCATTGTAACTATTTTAATATAATAAATTATGACACCAACTCTAGGATACTTGGGTTGAGGTCGATAATGTTAGTATTAGATAATTTTTTGTAGAAACCATGGAAAATAGATTTATGAAAACATAGATTTGGGATCATAAATGGATTTTATAGTTGTCATTGTTCTATCACATAGTTACATAGTGGTAGTAATCCTGAAAATGGAGGTGTTGGGATTGACTTGTACATTATGTGGTTCCCAATAACGAGCATTATTTTCCACCTTTTTGGAAACTAATATGGGATTTTATTATGATAATTTAAATTTTATTACCACCATTATTAAGGAATTGAAAACATATATATCTCCAAATAATCCATGTTTATAATTATGTTATTATTTTTTCAAATAAACCAATTTATATGTCACTTTTACAATCAAAATTGTATATATTTATGCTCAAATACAAGAGGGGGTGAATTATAAGATTAAAAACATATTTTTAACCTTAAGAAAATCAATTTTAACTATGTTCAACAAGATAAATTTACAAAACAAACAAATGATATATAAGAAAAAAAGATAAGTTTTGGATATATGTTTCTGGAAATTAGACATAAATAAAGTATAAAATGAAAATATTATACTATAAAGCTTATAAAATATTATTTATCTTAGTTCATTAAATAATATTAATATATATTAAGGTTATACTTTTTTTATCTAACAAAATATATTGGAAATACAAATGAAACAAAACAAGTAACAAGTATAAAATCAATTAGCCCAAAGCGAAGGGTATCCAACAACTTTGGATAAAGGTCCCATGATTTATAATTTCATGAAAATGTGTCTTACCCAGAAAAAGGTAATCCCTCGATAGGAATATCAGAATCTATCTTGCAATCCACAAAAGTCCTCAATCATTAATGTAGATGAAACCGTTATATTCATATCCCTAAAATTCCTCGAACATTAAAGTATTCAGTACATCTGTCTTCCAATCCCCCAAATTCCATCGATTGTACACGGAAAAATTCAAAGTCACATGAAGCAATCTGAACTAGATGTTCAAAACTGCACAAAGCATGATATTCTCACTCATTATAAATCACATCAGCAATATGGATCATCGATATTGATGGAATAGTTTTGGGCACATTGAAATTATCTCTAATTTATAGGTACTTATCTAATGGTCATCTCCCTTCTACAAAGGTAATATTTATCCTTGAATTTTAGAGGGAATTATACACATGTTACTCAAACAACGAATTGTTATAAATAGATTGTACGAAATTGTTTCATAACAAGTGTAAAGAAAATTAAATTTATTGACCAAATAGATTTTTTTGAGTCTATGGAAAAATAGAATTTAGATTCTAAACAAATAAACATTCAGAGTCTATATGATAATGATATTCAGATACAATTTTATAATGTATTCTAAATATGAAATCTGTAGATTATCTTCCCTGAATTCTCATGAATTCACAATCTGAATTCTGAGAAATTCGAAGAAGGAATTATAAATAAATTGGAGTTTGAATTCTGGGGGATTCGGTGTCGAAAATCTGAGGAATTCTGAATCTGAATTCTGAGTAATTTCGAGTCTTAATTCATAGGAATACAGAACCCTAATTTCATAGAATTCAGATTCTAAATTTCATAGAATTTAGAATCTATACATCAATGAATATAGAGTCATAATTTTAAGGAATCCATAGAATGAATTTTAGAGAATTCAGAGTTTTAATTTCAAATAATTTGGAGCCAGAATTTTAGATATTTCGGAATTAGGAAAAATAATACTTTATAACAAAGGAATTATGAGATTTTGAGTATTTAGTCATCAATCCAATTTTCAATCAGTAGAAATTAAAATATTCTTATTTAGAGAGATTACAAATAGAGATAATTAAAAAATTTAAGGCTAAAAGTTTCCTTAAAGAAGGCATATTTTCATTATGAAAATATTACATAGGAAAAAATAGTTCTTCGTAAGAGATAGTGTTAGTGATTTTCATAACATAGAGGAATGAAAAAATCAGAATGAAATATTATTGACTCAACAATATCCCCCTTTTTAGAAATCACAAACATCCTTATTAAAAAAGTATAAATGGTATTGGAATTTTCCTTCAAGATCAAAAAATAAAAACATATATCCCTATACTTATTAATTATATTGAATACAACTAACTCCATATTAGGTTTTGAAATCCCTCTTAATTGTATTCCTGATATCCATAAATAGATTTTTGATTTACTTTTATATGTATATCTTCATTGATAAACCCCCCCAGATAGACTCCCACATTCATTGGAAATTTTTTCTATACGTAGTATTCTTTTTGTCATTCCTTTCTCCCCTATTGTGATTTTCAGAAAAGAATAACATGAATTGAAGAAAATAGAACATGAAATATTAGTACTAAACAATAAAACACATGAATGAAAATAAAATTTTATTATTATTAATGAAAAAATATTGAACAAGAAAGGTAATACAACAAAAGATTGGGGTTAATGAAAAAATCATCCTTTACTTTTCATCGGTATAAGCTTCTTGACAATGGTATTTTGATTTTTAATCTACTTTTGATCCTCTTCAAAACGTTAGAGCAGTTGATCTTGATCACCATTCTTCTTCTCTAGATCATTGATCTTTTTTTCCTAACCCTTAAGAATTTATTCCTATGTCTTGAAATTTTCTTGATTACTGAACATTTAATCAAACTCAATTCAGAGATTTCTTTCCCTTTTCAGATGTATAGAAGAATAATTAAGATTCCCTTATAGATCATTGTCTTCCAGCTTTGAAGCAGTTTGTTCAGGAATGAGTTTCTAATTGAAACTTCTAGTAATAATATTGATCTTGATATCTTCGATATCAAGTGTAAACTTTACATTATATTTTATGTCATAAAATATTTTAATATCTTCAATTTTATTCATGGAAATATTAGTTATTTATTTTCACAACCTCTTATAAGATTCATACCCGATGTAGAAAGACTTATTATCAACCGCAAAACTTGATCGATTTTCCATAAGCATGGAAATATAATCCTATTTTTGATTAAATGAATTCTGAAGCATCAGACATTGCATGTCAATACGTAGGAAAATTGTAATTATATCAACCAATTTATTCAGGGATTGAACCAAAAATTTATATTCCATAGAAATGATTCAAAATCAGATTATATTGTTGGTGTGGATTATTTCTCAATTTCTACATTCATTATTCAGATGATCCCTTAACATCATTCTTAGCCACCAAGACTTTATTAGGTGTATCTACTAGCACCATCTTTCCATTATCACCTATCAGAATGATCTAAGATGCCATTGGATATTCATGTAAACTATATAATAATTATACAATATTATCTTACCCACACATTTGTTTTTCAGTATTTGCAACTAGATCCATTGATTGAACAAATATATTTTTCCTACTCTCGTCTTCTGAATGTTTTTTCTACATCTTCTGGACCATATTCATCCTTTCCAATGGAATAATGTTCAGTAGATTAGTCCTGTGAATCATGTAATGACGATTTCTCATATAGACTATAATTTTCATTATATTCTTCAACTTGTCTTTTAATTTCATCAGTGTCATCACTTTTATCCTCTTCTTCTTCTTCAACATTCACTTGCTTAAAAATATCTTACTCCTCATTAGGTTCTAGAATTACCATTTTCTTTCTTCAGAGTCACTAGAATTAATTCATATAAAAATGATTTGGGTACCTAGATTTGGTTAGTGGATTTTTCGGTGTCTTTCAAAAGAGATTGAATTATTTCTTCTTCAGAAAACTTCGTTGTTTTCTTCTTCTCTATTTCTCGTTTTCTATACTCCTCAACATCCTTAAGCCTTAATGATTTTGTATTAGTAGTGTCCAATAAAAATCTAGTATCTCCTTCCTTCTTATTCTTTTTATCATCTCTCCACATACAAATATATTTTTCCCTATAGGTGATCTTCATCATATATTTTGGAGGTTCTAATTGGGGTTTTTGAACTGTAATATATATTCCTTTAAATTTTGGTTCCATAATCTTTCTCTCCTTGACACCTTTCTTCAGTGTCTCAGCTACTTTTTGCTTCTTGTATAAGGATTTGATCTCGCTATTTGATAAGTCATAAAATTTTATGGATTTACCATTAAATCCAACCTTCATCCATCTCAGCATATCATCACTCAACAACATAACCGTGGAATGTCTCAGCTTATAACATCATGTAATTTTGAAGAAATCTGGACAAAGGACAATGATCTCGGAATGAAAAACATGATACATTATGATTTTCAATTTGAGGATCCCAATTTTTATATTAATAATTTTAATCAAGACCTACATCACTAGATAAATCTTCATGAGGATCATTAGAATATATTTAATGTAGATATCACTATTCTCAAGGTATAATGATCACCATTTCTCAGAATGAGAAGTCCCGAATCCCATAACATTAAAATCTAAATATTTCTAGATAAATGATTAATATTCGGTTTCATTACCCCTAACAAACCATGTAACTCTATAGATTTTCCCTTATAAAAACATCATGATGTATCTGGTAGCTTGTGGGTTCATAAATAAGCTTCCCCTCATATAAAATTCATATAATACTTGCAGCCAAGTTGACGTAAAGGGAATAATATTTCCCATTACTCATAAATGAAAATTTTCCTTTCACATATTGAACAAAAAAAATTCGGTCTCACAAAATTCTACCAGTAACTACAGATAAATTAGATTCAGTTCCCTCAGTTTTGATACACATAGACATTAACATCTAATCAACATGATATTCTTTGAAATAAGAGAAACATATATAGAAAAAAGCATCAGATCTACTAACATATATCTATAGTTCTTCTACTCAAAAATTTTTATAACTGACATCAATTTCTTCTTAGGGGATTATTTTAAAGACATTCAGATTTGGAAAAACCATGAAAATTCGAAAGGACCCATAAGTTGTGCAATAGAGATTCGACACTCAAGAGAATGAAAATTCACATTTGAAAACTAATGGGGGCCTTAATATAGTTGTTCAAGTGACTGTTCATATTGAAAAAATGATCCAAAGGTTGAAAAGGATTAGTATTATCTGAATGTCATGATGAAAGCCGATGAGGAATTTTGATACTTTTCATTCTTTTGATGTTTTAAAGTAAAAAATATGAATTTATGGAATGTATGTACAAAACATTTTCTTAAAATAAGTTGAAAATACCAACAAGAAATAAATTTGGTTACAAAAATTTATTTAAGGAAGCATACATTATGGATTTTTAAGAAAATAGACTTTAATCGGGAAAATACATCATGAAGATGTTTTCGATTCTGGATAATTTTAAGAAAAGTTTTTTGAAACTATTAATATTTAGAGAGAAAACCTAAATTAGGTTCTAGAATTTTGACTGCTGGAAAAAAATTGTTACCAATGAAATTTTTACTAACAAAAAAATGATTTTGAAAAAATTTTGATTACAAAAAAAATTTGATTAAGGAAAATATTTACTGTTAAATTAATGATTACAAAAAAATATAACTACAAAAAAAAATTTATCAAATTTTTTTTCACAACGAATAATTTGACTAGAAAAATAAATTTCAATAATCAGGCATATGTAATTCCCCTATGAAAAAGAGTTTCTTAATATTAGGAGATAAGTTCCATCAAAAATATTAATATGAATGATTACCTTATGGTTATTATTCCTTACTTTAGATTAATTTATTCGAATCTATCATATGGTAATGATTTTTTGAAAATATCATCTAGTTGATCTTTCATTCCTATAAAGTGATGAATGCAAATATTTTCCTATGTGTGATATCTAATAAAGTGATTCCTAATATCTATGTATTTATTTCAAGAATGATCTGTAGGGTTTTCTAATATGGAAATGGAACTAGTGTTATCATGCAATATCTGCCTTTTGGAAAAACTCATGTCATTGTAGGTGAGTGGGTGTTTAACACACAACACATGAGCCCAATAACTTCCAGCTGCTACATATTCAGTTTTAGTAGTGGAAAGTGATACTGTGTTTTGGATTTTGAATGACCAAGGATCTAATGAATATCTTAATAAATGGAATGTTATCAATGTAATATTTTTATCCATTCTATATCCACCAAAATCAGAATCTAAAAATCGTTTTGAAATAAAATCATTTCCAGATGTAAAAAAAAGTCCTATATTAATATTTCCCTTTAAATAATAAAAATTATTTTTAATGCTTTTAAATGAGTTTTCATAGGATTATATTGGTATCTGGAACATAATCTTACTGAAAACATTAAATCTAGATGACTATCGTTTATGTATATTAAAGTATATATTATACCACTAAATAATGTTTGATCTACTGGTTTCCCAAATTCACTATGTGAAAGTGAAATTGAGTTACCGATGGGATTACTAATACATTTTGTGTGCTCATATCCATATTTTTTATGAATAAATATAATATACATATGTTGAGATATATAAGTTCCTTATTGCTTTTGAGAAACAAGAAAAACTATGAAAAATTTTAACTCGCCCATCATACTCATTTCAAACTCATATTTCATTATATTCATAACTGAATTAGTTATAGATTTCTGATTTGAACCAAATATAATGTAATCAACAAAAATTTGAACAATAAAAACACGTTTCTTATATTTCATTATAAAAAGAGTTAGATCAGCAGTTTCCTTAACACAATTGTTTTGTAAAAAATCATGTATGTCTATCAAAGCAGGCTATAGGTGCTTGATTATGTCTATATAAATCATTGGTAGTTTTGAAAACATGTTCAAGATGTTCTGTGTCTCTATAACTAGGAGGATGTTCAACATTATCTTCTTCTTGAACATATCCATTAGATAAATCAAATTTTAAATCCATTTGTAAAATACTAAAATTGAAGAATGCTGAAAAGTATTGTAAAATGCAATTAGATTCAAGTCTAGATAATAGAGCTTAGGTTTCTTCAATTTTTATTCCATCTCATTGATTTTTTCCTTTAACAACTATTCTAGCATTATTTCTAACAATTATTCAATTTTCACCACACATATTTCAGAAGACCCATTTTACATCAATAACAGAGGTTTCTAAAGATATTTCAACCAAATGTCAAGACTTTATTCTTTTCAAAATCATTTATCTAATCTGGCATGGATTAGATCCAATCATGAAAACCTAAAGCCTAATATGTTCTTTTGGTTTATATTTGGGAATGAAATCTAGTGGTTCTTCTTCATTTGTCAAGGAGCATCTAGTCATTACAGCTTGATTTACATCACCAATGATACTGTCACTAATATTATTCTTACAAAATGACAAATTTTTTTTGTAAAACCTTCTCATCAACATATGGTAGGTAATTTCCTAGGGTAAATGCTTTAGAAATATTTTATTGAAAATTTTTCATATTTGATGGATCTTTTATACTTTGTTGAAAATTTCTTTTGGAAAACACATATGATGATTTAGTTAATGGTTGTTTACGAAAAAGGACCAGTTTCATCAAGCATAACATGTGTTGTTTCTTAGTAAATCTATTTTTATTAAAAACTCTATAATCCTTAGAAGTGAGGTAGTATCCTGGGAAAATTCATTGATCAGATTTGGGTGAGAATTTTGGTAAATTATGTTTATTATTCCGAAAGAATACTTTGTATCCAAATAACGTAATGTTGTAATGTATAGGTTTTCTACAATTCCACAATTCATAAATGGTATTGTTAAGAAAAGGACTAGTCAATAATTAGTTTATAGTATTGAAATGTGTAATTAAAACATCATCCCAAAAGTTTATTGAAATCTAATATTCACTCAACATGGTTTTAGGTACATTTTTATGAATTTTATTAATTCATTCAACAAAATCATTAATTTAAAGTGTTCTTGGAGATTAAAAGTTGTGAGTAATTACTATTTTACTACAAAAAGTTTCAAAATCATAATTTTGAAAATCTCGTCCATGATCACTATATATAGTTATCATTGGATGGTTTTTCACATTTATTACATTGGATCTAAAAATTTTAAAATATGAAAAGGCATTAGATTTCATTGTTAGAAAATAGACCCATATAAATCTAATGTAATCTTCCTATACAAAAAATACACTATACTTTCATCAAATATTTAACGATTCTATTGGACCAAAAAGTTCCATAATCACTAACTATAATTCATCAAATGTTTAGACTTCCTCGATCAATTTGAAACGTGATTTTTGTTGCATTAAATATTGAAATGGATCAAAAACTTTTGAATAATAAAATCTATTATTAGGTAGATCCTTAATAAGTATTTTCTTTAAGTGTTTTCATAGGATCCTAAGTTTATTGTGACCTAACATTCAATGCCATAACAATGATTGTTCTTCTTATACATTTATTAAAGGTTGTTATTTTCTCCAATGGTCTTATATGTTTAGTGTGTATAAATTCACTTGCCTATGGGTAGAAAGAATAATCTCTTCATTGTAATTGTGTACCAAGAAAATATTATTCCTAAAATTCCAATGTTAACTTTTATCACAAAATTGATTTATGCTAATGTGGTTGTTCTTAAGACCCTTAACAAATAAAACATTTGAAATTAATGTTTTTCATATATGAACAATGTTACATATACCAATAATTTCTCCTTGAGTATTATATCTGAAAATTATTTTTCCTTCATTCACCATGATAATATTTTTAAAGAATATAATGCTACCAATCATATGCCAAGAACATACAATATCCATATAACATGTATTCATTCAGGTACAATCATTATTTTCATAGAAATAAAATAGTTAGAAATTTAATATCCAATCATTATTAGATCTAGAAATTTTTTAAAGAAAATTTTTAGGAATCCACATTTTTGTAGAAAAATAATCATTATGAAAACCTAAATATTGGGTTTTGTTTAAAAATCAATTTTTATCCCAATTTCTACTACAATAACATTTAGTACTAAATAGAGCTCTTTGGGGGAACAAAATAGTAATTATTTTAAACTATTTTCCACTAGTTAAAAGAAAATCCATAATGATTACTTAATAGAATAATTTGGGAATAAATCTTGCCAAATATTCCTTAACATAGTTAATTTTTGACATATACTTCCTTAAGAAAAATATTTCTAACATTAGTTTAATAACAATGTTTTTATCATTAAGGTTATTAGTTTTAGAACTATAGTTAGCCGATAAAAACGTGTTCTTAGAAATTACATTTTGAAGATAAATATATAGTTTATCATTCTCATAATTATCTTTGTAGAATTTTTTAGAAACCCTTTCAAAATAAAACATTTTCTTATCAGGATCTTTAGAATGATCTGATACTACTATAGTTAAAATAGATATTATAAAATATTCTTTTTCTAACTTCATATTTATCGAGAAATATTCATACGTGATGAGTTTAGAAAACCTAGATACTTCTTCCAATAGAGGTAAGGTATTATATTCTTATAAGTAATATTAATCATCTAATGATTCACAATATTATACACTAGAAAAACATGCATTTAAAAACATATTTTTAATAGATTTATCATTGAATACCTTAGCTATAATATAATGATTTTGATTTGATACCCTATCTATAGGACCAATATTTTTCACACTAGAAGATTCATAATCTAAGGATTATCTTGAAGATTCACCACCACTGGCACTCCATATGTCATTCACATTAATGAATTTCATAGAATTTGACATATAATACTTTTTCTTGTTTCTCTCAGAATGTTTTTCTTTCTATCCGTCCTTTTGAGCATTAAAAAATATAACCTTATATGTCGTTATATTTTTCATTCATAGGAAGTTACTACTGAGTATTTCTTATCATTTATTTAATTATTCATATATATATATTCAAAGTCATTCATTCAAACTATCTTGTTACTCCATAGAGAAAGAATAGAAATATCATTTTCCTAATGATAACTTTCATTAGATTCAGATAGAGCAATGAATTTGTTAGGCTTAATTCATGTAACCCATTCAAGAGAATTGACTTTATTAGTAGTAAAATATAAAGTTCCATTTCCATTCAACTTTTTACTCATATCAGCATCTGTTTAAATTTGGGTCTCATGTTGAACAAGAATTCTAAAAATCGCATTAAGAGTAATTTGTGACAGTTTTCTATTCTCATCAATAGTTGTTCTCTTCAATTTCCACTCATAAGCTTAATATCTATAATCAAATCCAAAAGAGAATCATCATATAATCATTTTCTACCATATATTGAAGGTATTTACTATTTTCCTAAATATTTTTTTTCACTTTACAAAATGTTTATCCATATGGAAATATAAATCCATGATATTCCGCTCCAAGCATTACTGTTCTAGTTTCTCTCATGTATGTAGTACCAAAATGTGTAACTTCGGTGTTTTCCAAATACAATTGGTAGCTTCAAAGTAATATATTTGACAATATATATTATGTGTCATTGAACATAACAATGTATTGCATACCTAGTAATTTACTGGATATTCTGAAATATTATGGTTAGTGAAGGTTTTTACTTTCTTATCAATAATATTTTATTCTCTAGTAAGTATAACATACTTTTCTAATCCATTATTAATGAAAAGGTTATTCATTCCACTTCTCGAGTATTATGAATCATTCCCATTAATAATATGTTGTCTGGTGGGATTTAGATAGTCTACTAACAAAATATTCATTTCCAACATTCCATAAGAAAATATCTTTCCAGAAAACTTGTTAACAGAAATTTTTTTAAACTAAGGTTAAAATATCTAAGAACAATTTAAATAAAGTTAAAGAAAAATTTAGAATAATAAAAAAATGTGCAAGAAAACATATATGTAAATATTAGTATTTCAGAGACCACCTTTGATACCAATTATAGTGTTGATATAGTATACGTTGATGGTCAAATACAATAGGGGGATGAATTTTATGTTTAAAAACATTCATTTTTAACCTTTTGAAAAACAATTTATAAGAATGTTAAACAATATAAATTCCCAAACCCGAAAAAATTATTTAATAAAAACTTCATAGGTTCATAAAATATAGTTCTGGAAATGAGACTTACTGAATGTCTACAAACAAATGATTCTATCTTAAAGAATATAAAGTATTAATTGTTAGAGTACATAAATGAATATGAAAGTCTAAGAAGGTTATACATTCTTCCTTTATCAAAATACATCAGAAATAAAATTGGAACAAAACAAGTAATGAGTGCGAAATCATTTAACACAAAGAGAAGTGTATCCAACTATTTTGGATAATTGTCCCTTGATTTATAATTTTATGAAAGTAAATTTTACCCACACCAGGGTATGCCCGCGATATGAATATCAGAATCTATCATGCTATCTCCACAGTTCCACAATCATATAGGTTGTTAGATCCTATGTCTTACTATCCCTAGAAGTCATCAATCATTAAGGTAGTCGGAACATCTATCTTCTTATTCCCAGAATCCCTCGATTGTACTAAGAAACAATCGGAGTCACTAGAATCAATCTGAACAATATGTTCAGAACCACAAGAAAAATGACAGTCTCTCTCTGTCTAGAAATCAAATCAGAAGCATGAAATCTCTAGATTGATGGAATAGTATTGGGATCATTCAAATGAGCTTTTATTTATAGGAACTTATCCTATAATCAGATCCATCCTCTAACAGTCATATTTTTTAGGAATATTATTTTGACCAATACAAGGGTAACTCAATCAATTTTTAGTTAGAAATATATTTCATGACATCATTTCATAACAAGAGTTCTTCAAAATTAAATTTCATAAACAAATATATTTTTCAGAGTCTATGGAAAAATATAATTCGGCGTCTAACCAAATAAACATTCAGATTCTACATGAAAAGGATATTCAGATCATGTTTTACAATGAATTTGGAATCTAAATTCTATAGATTCATTGGGTTGAATTCCAATGAATTCGGAATCTTAATTCTATGAAATTTGGGGTCCGAGATTAAGGAATTCAAAATCTTAATTCTAAGGAATTCTATGCAATTTGGAGTCAAAAATTATAAGGAATTTAGTGTCAAAATTCATGAGGAAGTCAGAGTCTGTATTTGGATGAATTCTGAGTAAGAATTCAGACGATTTCAGAGTCTGAATTCTCAGGAATTTAGAGTCCAATTAAGAGAAATTCAGAGTCTGAATTTTAAGAAAATTGGAACTGGAATATCAGTGAATTCAAAGTCCGAATTTCTGACAATTCAGAGTCTGAATTTCTAAAAACTCAGTGTCTGAATTGTAGGGAATTTGGAGTCTAAATTTGAGAGAATTTGTAGTCTGAATTTCACTGAATTCAGAGTCTGTATTTCAGATAATTCAGAAATAAAATTCAAAGAATTCAGTATCAGAAAATAGGATACATTATTTCCAAAGAATTGTGAGATTCTGAGGATTTAGTCATGAATCTGAATTTTAGACTATATAAATAAAAAAGGTTCGATTTAGATATATTATAAAAATAGATAAAAAAAATTTCAATAAAAACATCCTTAGTAAAGGGAAATGCTTCATATGGAAAAAATCCTTAGGGAATGGCAGTTTTAATTAGGGTAAAGTGTTTGTGATTTTTAAAACATAGTGGAATGGAAATGTCTTATGGTAATCTAAATTACTCAACATCACTAGTTTTTGGATTATACATCACATTTAATAATAATATGATCTTATAAAGTTTACTCAATCATATATATGTATCACTTAGAAATTGGATGAAGAAAAAAATAATATTTAATGATAGAATGTGTGATAATAATTCTTTTTTGGATGAGTTGTAGAAATTGTTTAAAAGGGAACAAGTTTCCCGGACATTCTCACAATTATAGGATATATTATCAAGACATTAAAAGTTAGAGAATGAATTATTAAATTATTACGGAATCTATGGGAAGAAATATATGTATATAGTGGATTAAAAAATAAAATTTAATAGAATAATAAAAATAATTGTTTCCCCAAATGTGATAATTTTTTAAAAAACAACCTTATTCTTTATTGAAGGGACTGCGAGATTTCAATGTTTGGTGAGAATTGAAACACTGATTGAAATTAAATGGTAAGATAATTGTTTCCAATATATAATCATTCATATTTAAGGATATGAGACACTTCAAAAGTCAATTTCTTAAGCATCAAAGTGATATTATACATGAAAAAAAATTGTTCATGGATAAGCTTATTCTGATTCGAAAGATGAAGATGAATGATTATTGTGATTTTTTGGATTCATGAATTATGTCATTTTTTATTACGTCAATGTTATCAAATTTATAATAATTCTAAAAGATAGAAGAATTTAAATTCATTATTTTTTCATTAAGGTGTTTAAATTTTAATTTAAATGCTATATATGACCATAAAAATCCCATAGTTTAATGTTGAAATTCATGAAAAATACATGACTGATGACCCTAATATATTCCATGATTTGAGAAAATTTTGATAGGATAAAGAGATAATTGATTTGTAAAATGTAAATGGGATATTAATAACTTCCTTGAAACTGATTATAAATATGTTGAAGAAATGTTTTATTCTATCAATTAAAGAGTTAAACACTTTTATATACTCAATGAATTTATTCAATAGTGTAATTTTTATTTAAATACAAATTATGCCTGAATGTTTTAAAATAGTATGTATAATAATTGAATTTATTAAAAACTTTCAATACAATACATGATATAGGTATTGGCGTGTTTTTTACGTGTTTATTAATAGAAACCCCATGTAGTTTAGATAAATGTTATATTAATTATGGAAATTCAGTTTCTATTTTTAAATTGAATTAGATATTGGTCTTCTTGAAAAGGTATTATATTTAAATATTTATGGAATGGTTTATGTTAAACATTAGATATGGTTTTGGATTTTATTTGTTACTTCACCATATAAATATTTATGAATATTTGAAAAGTTGTGATAACCATATTGTATTTAGAAAATATTTTGAGACAGAAAAAATTAATTTTAACTATGTTGTAGTTCTTATATCCAGTTTAATGAGAATTTTAGTTAATCATGAATACAAAAATTAATTTTTGTACATATATTTTTATATTAAGTCATTAATTAGAAATTAATCAAACCATTCCCAAAGGATGAAATTACACTTATGAAAGAGAGATTTATCATGTACGATTATTTAAATACATTGTTAGACAATGAAATAATTAATTAGATATAAGAAACATGACTGATAAATAAAATATTATTGTATTTCCATCATTTTTTATGATATCTATTACATTTTCACACCTAATTGATATATTTTTTGGTATTCATTATCCTTATTAGGATCACTCACATATCTATGATCATCAATATATATCTCTCTCCATCATTCTTTGGATGTTTTTATAATATTGGATGTCCATGTTTTATTTACCAAATATATTAAAATTCTCAGAAACCATGTTATGTGAATATCCAAGATTACTATTGGAAATTCCTTTTTATCTTATTATGAGGGGACATTATTATACCCTTTTATGAATTTGGTTTTTTCAACAATGGTATATTAAAATTCCCTAACCTTGATTACCATGATCATGTTAGAATTGTGAGGAATAAATTTCATTAAGCTGGGCAGAATTTAATATCCAAATAATTTACAATATATTTCTATTATATTAAATTTAATTTATAATTTTTCTTGAGGTTTATGCTACACATAGTAAAAAAACATTAAGTGGTCAAAAATTGAAAACAAATTTTAAAATAGAATTATTAATCATTTTGTAAATTTATTTGACAACATAAAGTTTTTTATTGAAATAATAATAAAAAAATTATCATTGGGTGAATTATAGGTAAATTTCTATGATATGTTTTTCTGATGAATACTGAAAAATAATTAATTTTAATTCAAAAATAACATCTCACTGAAATAATTTATAACGTTAAATTGATATTTATTGTGTTTTGATGTAAAATTAGATCAATAATAAATTATTTATTTTAATCTAGGTTATTTGAACCATTTTTATGTTTATGTAACATATTAAATATGTTTAAATGTATGAACAGTTTTACCTTTAACCTCTCTTTCTAATCATGTCTATCTGATTAATTTTAAATAAAAAATTTAAACTGTTATGAATTGAACATGGAAAATGGATTCAATGTTTTTAATGATATTAATTTTAATACCTAATGATATTAAACTATTTTTTTAAAATTAATTGTGAATGCAATAAAAATTATTTAATACAATTAAATAATGAATGGGTATACCATGTGTTAAACATGAAAAATAACAATTAATTTGAAATAAAATATTATATTAATGATGGTTGTTGAGTTTATTAAGAATTTATATATCAAATTATATTAAATATTAAAATTCCTTGCCACTTTCCATTAAATATGATGCATAAAATAATTTATTTTTTAAAAAAGTCAAAAGTGATACATTTCTTATTTTTAAAATCCATAAAAACACAGGATATGCGAGCAAACAACAATAGCACAATTTTAAATATTAAATTGAATATATAAATTCTTTCACTAATAATTTATCAATAATGTTTAATGATGAATTAGTTACATAATAGGCATATGAAAAGAAAAAAGAGTACTAATTTCCTAAATATGAAACTAATTACAAATTATTAAAAACAAAAAAAAATTAAGTAAATTGAATGGAAACTCTTGTTACATTATATACTAGATGAATATATTTTAATAATTTTTGTCTAAATAATTTATTCTAATTACATCATTATACTAATATTTTTTAATTTAAATTAAATTAACAATTTCAAATTTGAAATTAATGTTTTTTATGATAAATTATATTTTATAAAAAGATTAAAATTTAATGAAAATCACATCTTCTTCAAAATTACTTTTTAATTTAATTATATTTAAAAAATTAATTAATAAAACATTTTTTATTTAATAAGTACTATATTGAACCATAAATAGTAAATGGTTTGTCGGCGCATTTAAGGATAAACATTTGTGTTTTTTGGTTATATGTGCTTGTGTTAAATTAATTTGACAAAAAAATATGTGAAAAATTAGATTTCATATTTGTAAATCGTGTGTATAAATTGTCTAATTTATTCTTAATGGATTAATTACCAATGTTTGAAAACTAGTTATCGTAGTTGAAAACCAAAATGGTAAAAAGAAATAAAAAAATATTTTAATTATAAAATGTTAAAAATATTTGTTTAATTGTGTTTGGTGGTATGAATACACTATAATATGCATCAATATCTTTAATTAAAAATTTATGAATCACTTTGGGTAGTGATTTCCTATAATTATTAAATACTTTTGAGTACTTATTTGAATACCACTCCTCCTTAACTATAAAAGTGAAATCACTCCCCTCACATATTCACACATCCCAAGACATTTGAGGAAATAAAAACATAACCAAATTACTTCAAAACAACCCTAAAATAATCATATAAGATAAAACAATTTAATTCATACATCAAATTATGTATATAGTGAAATCCTAAAAAGGATAAAAGAAGATGTGGTGGTGTTCTTCAATGAACATATTTATTTTACATTATTCTCTACGTCATTAAATGATTATTAAATCATCAAGATATAATATATTAATTATTTTAAATATACTTGGATATGTATAAAATAATTTAATTACCTGAAACCATATCCACTTCTTACTAATAGGTTACTAAATCATCATTCCTTTTTATGAACCACTACGACATCATAAAATGATATCATTCATTTTACCACTTCCACCTCTCATGGTTGGTAATGATGATATATATTTGGTATATCTATTTTATATACAACATTACATTACACATAGAGTCATTTTATCAATTATATTACTTTATATATTCCATTCCACAAGAGACACGATAACGTCCCTTTTGTGTTTGGTGGACTACCATCTCGAGTATCGATGTGTTTTTTATTTTACTAGTACATTATGTGTAAGGTGATAAGGAATAATTTTAATTATTATATGGGATATAAATGAAAACATATAATATTCATGAAATATTTATCTTTCAAGAAGGATAATTCACATTACATTCTTTCATTCTTTATCATTCACATAAATATTATAACATCGTTTATGTAGGTGTGGTCTACCTCATTCCTAATGTTATTTGAACCTATTTTCATCACCACACTACATGGATGAAATTTTTAGGTTTGTAATATGTTATTAATAAAATCATGACCATTATGGTAAGGTTTAGTCTTACAAAACTTTTTTCCATAATGATCAGTGAAAATGTAAATGTTACTCATGAGTACGTACGACCTACCGTCTCTATGATCAAAACATTCATCATTTTTCATATCCACAATTCATGACTTTCATAAAATTACAATTTATGTATAATCATGACAAATTTTCAAGGATAATTATTCTAGAGATTATATATCTAAATTTTTTTACCCATAAATGAGATCATTTATAACAGATCATGCACATGAAATCTTGGAAATTAACACCCGGAAAAAAGGAAAACAATGAATGAATATTATGGAACAAGTTACAAGGTATAATAAAAGGACAATATATAAAATATTAAATTTTATTATGGTATATAATAATTTTATAAATTTTTTAAAACCACTCTAAAAAAGTTTTAAACATTCAATGAAATATATTTGTTAGGTAAGGTATTTCATATCTACTTACATTTTATTGAGAAATATTTTTTATTATTCACCAATTCAATATTTTGTGGTTTATAAAAGTACACATTAACATGTAATATAATGAAAAATTAATAAATCATGGTTTTATTTGTTTTAAATTGGACCATTTCATCATAGAGGATTCTAGTGGAAAAATATTGAGTGGTGATGTTGTTGTACAATCTCGCATTATTTTATGATTGTTATCAATATCTTGAAAAAAACACATTATTGTAATCATTTAAAATTGTAAATTAAATTTCTATGAGATATAAAAATTATATTTATGAATATTATTATTTCCAAAACAATATTCTATTTTCACATATAGTCGTCACTGTGAATTTTATGTGATTAATTGTAGAAATATTGATAAATCAATAAAAAAAATTCAATATAATACATGATGATAAAGAAAATGGTTTATTAATTAAATCTCATATTAGATTTATAATGTATTATTTTTAAAATAATAAAACGGGTTGGGGGATATTTATAGAAATCCCCTTGATGCATTGGTTGCCTCATGTGATGAATTAATTGGACAAATTAGATGGGGTTTTACATTGTTTGTTTGATCCCATCCTGTGAAAGGTCGTGATTGAAAATATATAATGATCTAGAAGACATGAAATCTAAAATTTACTAATTTAAGTCATTGAGAACATTGTTGTAATTATTATACATGAGATTTTCTCTATAAAATTATCTTTGAATTCTTTTGACTTCATGTTCATTGATTAAATTGCTAGTTCTTTATGTTATTTAAGTAGTCATATTTTTAATAACTTATCCAGATATTTATGTGGAATGTGTGTTTAATTATTTAAATTTCCATGTTGATTATGATTATTTATACATTATAGATTAAATTTTTATTAAATATTATAGGTCATTTTATATCACCCCTTCTTTTCATTATTTTTCAATGATAGGAGTTTGAATTCATAGAATGGTTTCCAAGGATGTTGAGCTTTAACATTGTTATTATTTATTTTATTTTCTCAATGTAAAATTAGAATAATGTATATATCTAGTTTTAAAAAACTACATATTTTTTAGTCCTTTGGGATCCATCTCATTTCATATATTACAATGTAATAATGTATGAAACAGGCTCTATGATATTTTCGATGGTTTCATTATAGTAAGTAAATATTATATTTTAATCATATGAAATTTTCCAACAGTATCCACTCCATTCCTTCTAAAGAGAAACCACCTCTCATCTGTTCCTCATATAAGATAAGACAACCAATAAAAAACTAGAACTTTCTCCAAACCATTATAAAATCCCTAACCATGTCTTAGAGGTCCTAGATTGACTATGATGCCATATTTTCAAAGAATAATGTGTATAAAAAATTGGATCCTCAATGTTGAGTTATAAATCATAACAGAGTAATTTAACTTATTTTATTCATCCACCAAATATAAATATATTTTTTCTATTGTAAAATAATGAATTCAGTATATTCAATATAAATCATTTTTAATTTTTTTGTATTTGAAACATTTCAGCATTATTTTCTATCATAAGGGAAATGAAATTACTTGTCATGTGTGAATTTGGACTACCACTTTCTTGTAACAATGTGATTCATTTTCCATAATTTTATAATATAAATAATTATGATATATGTTATTTTTATATAATATATTTATAAAATTATTTTATTTATAAAATTATAATATATTATCTACCTTTTACCTTTCCATTCATTGGAAAATGATAATGTCTTTCGAATGTACATACCGAATACCACCTCTACATTATGACGTGATCCATTTTTAATCACCATTATATATAAATTATTATAAAAGTATAAATGTTTAATAAAGATGATAAATATGAAATTATTCTCTTTCAGGAGATGATGTATCCTAAAACAAATCTCATATAACCGAACTAATTTATGAAAATATGCATATAAAATTGTCCAGTATTTGACCAGAATGATTATTATAATAATGAAATTTTTAGTAAAAGGATAATTAGAAATTATAATGTAATTTTAAGTATTATGTTTGGTATGAGTATAATTATGTAATATATTTATATATAATAAATTTATATTTATTATGTCGTAATTTTGGAATTGTATGAAGAATGATGGGGTTTGTGGTAAGGATTTATGTAAGAATCTAATATCATTTCAAGATTAAATATCCTCAATTTACATTAAGGAAAATTATAATGATATAATAATTTACACCACATATATTTTCCTTTAATCTTATTATTTCTGGAGATTTAATTTATTATTACCATTTTTCTCTTTATGATATATAATATTATTGAATTATTTTTAAATAAATTTTGACCGAATTTCATATTTGGATAATTAATTCTTCCCACCATCTCCACATTCAAAAAAAAATCACTAAAAATTACATTCATTATATTTTAAATTTGTTAGATAGTTCTATTTCAATACCATTTATTTGTTTTATAATTGTTATAAACATTTTTTATAAATGTTTTCTTAAAATTTAGTTCTTAAATTTATTAAAATGTGTGAAATGAAATGTATTATTTCAAATTATATGGAATGAAAATATTATTCATGAATCATGATCAAATATAAAATTGATTATTACCTACATGGTTCAAATTTAATTTATAAATAAAACGTTTTTGTGGATAATTTTATAAATAATATTTAAAAATTTATCATAATAAAAGGGTATTATCCCATGTTTTTAATGAATGGTTTGAATTATTATTTGAATTTATTGTCAAATATATTAGTAAACACTAAGGATTTTGAGACCTCAATGCAGATATGGTCTTATGGTACCATATATTTACATTATATGGATATGATATAGTTATGATTATTTAAGGATTAATCTATGAAACCCATTTCATTCCCAAAGTTTAAATAAGATATTATGAAATTATTATGAATCTCGTGTTAAATCCATGAGTTAGGATATAATTTTATTATAAATGACTTTATTTGGTGGTAAAAATAATGAATGATTTTATTTTTGTGAGGTGTGGGACACGAATTATATTTTCCTCTAAGGAAGTGGATATGATAGATATAACATAAGATAATAATGACTCGAATTTGTTGTCAAACTAGTATAGTAAGGGAATTATCCACTGTGATAGTTGTGGGAGTGAACTGTGACTTTGGAAAAAATGGAATCAAAAGTCATTCTAGTATACTATGATATCATTTTTAGTGATTCTATACTATGTGAATTATTTTATATTTTTATTTATATGACATTGAATTGTTTCTTTTGATTGTGATATCTTATCTTGTCTTAGGATTGATTAATGCTGACATCACATAATTATGAATAATGATTTTTTGATGATAAAAACATGCTGTTTTTATGATTAATTATGTTCAATTATCATGCCTTATTGTTATACGGTATGATCATGTTCTCCTACCCTTACAATTATCATACACTCACTTATGATCATAATGTGATATAACTTATTTTAACCCTATAGAGTATCTGAGATCACGTTTTGATATGTTTCCTTTACTAAAGGAATAAATAAATTATTTGAGTAGTTTATTTCACAAAATTGTATTTACTGAGAATATATCTATGGGATATTTTGAATATCATTAATAGAATAAGTGGACTATGTGACTAGTCAAAAATTATTATAATCATTTATAATTATAGGATATGTTTTATTGTGAGATGTATTGAAAATTTATAAAAATCAATTAATATCTATTTTCAAATTTTATGGTACATGTAAAAGAATTATTTAAAACAAATTTTATATCGAGATAAAGATAAAGAGTTTCATTTATATTTCTTAAAAATTATATATAATATCATGTAATCATTGAATAATAATTATGATATCCACATGTTTCTATATCAACCAGTATTTGGGTAATCCTTTCTTCTTGATAATGAAATATTATGATTCCTTCCATAAAGATATTGTGCTATGAAATACTACTTGAATACAAATGATAACTATGTGTTTGGCCACTATCCTATATCTAAAAATCTGAATCTTTTCGCATTGATGAATATTGTAAATATTGGCTATGAATAACAATGTAAAATGTTGATACATACCCACTAAAAAATATACCTTCTTAGAACATTTTGTATAATGATACATTATTTTTCATAACACTTTAATATTAAAATATTTTTTTATTGTATCTAACCAAACTGCTATTAATATATTCTATCATTTAATGAGAAAAACCAATTTCCCATTCTATTAATATTAATTTTATTATTTTATATAACTATTATGATATTTGAATGAATTTCAATTGGTAAATCATTTTGTTAATAATACGATGATGAAAATTTATTGAAGATTTAAACATGATAATGGGTTGATATTGAACAAATTTATAGGGTTGCTTCATAACAATAATCAATGCTAGGATAATGAGACTTGTAATTATTTAGATATATCCCACATTAAAAAAAGTCATGCGAATATATATGACCACATTTTTATTAATATATTATGAAACTATGTAGAATGAGTCTTAGAATCCATCCATCCCATTGGTACATTTAGGTCATTGAATATTAATTTCATCATCAATATCTTCATCCCATAGAATATATTTCGGTTTATTATTGTCTAACACTATAGAAAACCACATTCCATTTCTATGAAAAGTGGTAGATGTACACCTTTCATGGTTTGTGGTGAATGATTTTTAAATTTTCCATTGTATTTTAGTTTTTATGATAACTTATATCACCTATAATAGGTTATTATGAAATCTAATTTCCCTCGCTAAAAAATAAAATTATAGAAAATGATTTTCATGAAATTTGATCAATCGAAAAAATATTCATGAAAATCAATAATATAACATGTTATAAATATTTTTTTTATAATCCATTTTTGTATTTCCATCCTATCCTATTGATGATAAATAACTAAAATTTTTTAATTGAATAAATAAATTATTTGTTCGTTGATCATAATTTTTCATCTTTGATTAGGATAATGGGGTTTAGAAAAAGCACCACATTTTTTTTTGGAATAATTTCATTCAATGTGTGGAATCAATAATGATTTCTCTTTGATTTAAATAATAGAATCCCAATTTGGTATTGGAAATTACAATTATTCAAATTACATAACTATTTTCCATGAATTTATAGAAATCACAAAACACTCCCTTCTTATACCTAGACTGATCAACCAATTTTATACAAAAAAATAATTACATGGTGAATATTTTTTTTACCAAATAACTAATTAAAATTATTAATTTTTTAGAAATTTACTTATAATAAAAATATCATTTTATAATTTAATATTAAATCACAATTAACAAATAATGTAGATCTAATAATTCAAATAAATATAATAGGATCGAGATTAAATATTAGGTCACCTCACGTTCAACGAATAACTCGTGGTTTATAACCCTCCATTAAATAATGAAAATTGGGAGTCTAACTAATATAAGAAATTTTTAAAAAACAAATTAATTATACTAGTAGTAGAAACAAAATCACCGTAGGTCAATCCATATGATCTCATTTGTGTTTTAATCCTAGAAGTCTCCAATAATATGTGTCTACAACATTCAATTACATTATAACATTGGTTCTGAAAATAAAAATCACCCAAATTAGAATAGTAACTTTTATTTCAAAACTCTAATATCTACATAACATATTCCTCACTTTTATATTTTATCATTCCCAATATATCTTTAATTTGGATTTTTGAGTGTTTTATCCTTATTCTAAGAAGTTACCTGGCCACCATAAATGTGAATGATTTTCTCTTGGTTATATTTTCGTAACCCCCCAAAGGATCTTGGGGTGTCTCACCATAAGTCAAGGATATAGAGATTTTTAGTTCTCTATACGTGGATGTACAACAGTGTGGGTAGATACATTGTTGTGAAACTTATTCCGCCATAGCATGGATTCTTTCAAATGATATCAATATAGAATAAACCCATTTAATTATAAAAAAATATCATCCTCTATATTATACCCCTCTGTAGTGAATGATAATTAAGATGACACTACTTCATGAAGAAATTATTCAAGTAAAAACATAGATCTAACTACTTGTGATTCAATGGTGTATAAACATTATCAATGAAATCTAGAATTCATAGTAGTCATATTAAAATCTCCTTTAATGAAAGGATTCAATATTCTTAGAAATGGGTGAAAATGAGGTTTCCCATGAATACCAAGCTAATCCCCAGTTGGAATGATGTCCATCAATCATAGAAAATTGTTCAAGCTTCATCTCCGAGGAATTAACTATAGAGGCCTCGTGCTAGTTTCAAGGTTCGCTACTGACATAGAGAAGAATAGATGCAATGTTTGAAATGCATGAGGTGAGGGAGTTGATGTTGAGTGGGAAAGAGGATCAATTTTGGTATTTTGTGAATAATAGAACTTATTTTCCTTCCAAAAATTATAATTTCAGGAGGGATTGATCTTTAATATATACCAATTTTTTTCATTAAAACTAAAATTCTTTCTATGGGGATGATCTCCAACATGCACTCTCACACATAGAAAATGTGGAAATTCCAACCTGCATGGACCCACAACAGCTCTTGACCTAATCACTATATATAATCACCATTAAGTGAGTGATGTTCAAATTCTTTTCAATAATATGGTTACTATAGGAATTCTGGGATGGATTTCATTTAATGTATGGATAATTTTTTTGAAGTCCCATGTAGATGATGGATAGCTAGGTTTTCCACCTTTTTTACTTAAATATGATGTCTAAACACGTGGTAATGATTCCCAAATATATTTAAAAATTATTTTAAAATTTTTCAAATTGAACAATTCTCATGAATTATTATCTCAATTAACTCATCAATTTTAATTATCAAAATTTGAAATAAACTATTAATTACATATGAAAAATTTACCATCAAACAATAAAAATTATTAAAAATTGTAAAATTTTCTCATAAAATTGATTTCGTCAAATACCCACAAATATGAACTATTCTAGTACCCATGAATTGAATATAAATATTTAATTAAATAGTTGATAAATAATACTAATATTTAAATTTCAAGGAAATTAAATAAGTTCATTATAAATGTTTAAAAAATTATTCGACAAACAATATAAATTCAACTAATTAATTTTATGAAATAATAAATCTATGTAATTTAGTTTTTACCATTGAGAATTCTTGAAACTCCCCTTTAATTAATTAATATTTCGAAAACTAATATTATTATTCATATAAATTATTGAGATACATCACTTTTAATTTTTTTTATAAGATCAATGACAGAATCAAAAGAAGTAGGATTATGCTCAGACCGTGATTATATTCACCTTTTTATAATCTTTCAAAGGAAATACATAATATAATATTTTTTAAAAAACTCAAAATATCAAGATATATTTAAAATTATGGAACTAATGACATTGTGGATTAATAATGGTTGTAATTTACCTGACAAAAATTACGGTTCAAAGTGATGTTTAACTCTTAAGTCAATGTTCATGACATGAAAAGTAAAATCCCAATTAAAATATCCCCTTAGAATTGTTACAAAAACCACTTCCCAATATAAAAACAAGGTCATGACCAATATGATCATAATTAAATAATAACGCCATCTTGATGTTTTTTCCTTTGTTTTTTAGGTTTTTTGAAAATTTTTAACAAATTTTTCTTTAATGTTTAAAATTATATTATTAGAATAAATCCAAAATCCCCCATCAAAACACATGTGATAAAAATGAATAGTATTGTAATAATGGAGTTCATTTCTACCATGTTACATCTCATTTTTTAAAATTTATCATGATTACTTAAAAATTGAATTACAATAGATAAATTTCAAACTATTCTAAATACCAAAACTAATAACCCACACATTTCCATAAAACGTAGTGTATCCATTCCACCATTAAATCCCTCACACACACAATAAAAATTTAAAATTTCAAAAAAACTAAATGGATGGATGGAATGGATATAAATATATTGAAATTCGAATCATTTCTAAGATGTTAATTCATTGAATATATGATATGAAAGGGAGTTGATATAAATGGTTGTCTCATGTTTAAGTGGTTGACAATAAAAATTCCTAAATCATTAAAATGTGTTCCTCTTTAGTCAAAACATTGAACATTTTAAATGAATGTTTGATGGGGTTAAATTTTCCAAAATCACTCAAGAAATATTCCCAATAATTTATGAAATTTATTTTTTTTAATAAATCATATCTATTATTGATTTATTTAATTTTTCAAAATTACTAATTGAATAAATGAATATTAATAAATATATTTAAATGGATTTCAAAAATTCATTTTTAGAATAATTGAAGGGAAATTACATTTTCATGAATTTTTTTATTCAATTATATTACGATTCAATAAATTTACATATTTTCTTCACTACACTAATTATATTCACTTTATTTACACATTTATTCTTAATATCAATAATATATAAAATATTGTACCATTATATTACTATAAAACTTAGCAATCATAGTTATCTTATGTAAAGAAAAAATTCAGTGTGGTTATGTAAATTTCAGATTAATGTAAATACTATAATTTTCTATTAAAACCCTAATTTTACACAAAAATACATTGAGTGGAATGATATATATTGTAATAATAAAATCCCTTTTCAATATAAAGCTTTTTTCATTTTCACTTTTTCTTTGGGATGTTTGTAAATACTTTCATAGATTGTCCTAGGAAGATAAAATAATTCATTAATGTATAAGAATGATATGATTTAATATAAATTCTTTTATGGGTGAAGTGACTATATCCTAAATAACTGAATTGACTGAAAATATTTATAATTAGGTTACCATTTAAAAAACATTATTTTATTGTCATTGGAATGTCCCAACCTGATGAGATGTAGATAGTAGAGAAGTTATAGAATTTTGATATCCTACAAATGATCATGAAGTTGACTAATATTGTAACACCATAAGATTCCACAATACACTTCTCATTGAATAATACAATCTCTTGCGTTGTATAGAACATTGAGTTTTAACACTCCATGAAATACCAAACATGCCGTAATGAATAGTAATTATAACTTTTTAAAATTTATAAATTTTATTTTTTAAAATGGAATACATTTTTGTTTTCGTAATATCAAAATTATCTAAGGGTGAATATTTGGTATTTTTTTGAAAACATTTAATTTTTGATGAATAGGGAAAATACTAGGTTATTAAATAAAACTGACTTTTAATTTAAATATTTAATTATTCAATTTAATTTAATTTTATGTAATAATAGATACATAATACCTATATATGTTCAATTTAATTTATTGGATTAATTTAATAATAATATAAGATATATAAAATCTTATGGAACTTTTTACCGTCTTTTACCCACTTTCTATGCACGTTAGAAAATTTGCATAAAACATAATTTTTAGGCTTCTCTGAGTTGAATTTCAAAAATATTTGAGATTTGGTTGAGATTAATAAGTAAAATTTGGTTCAACATGATGAAAATAATTTTTGGTGATTAGTTACTTATGACTTTTATTTACAATGTCTAAAAGTAAATTCAGTAATTAATGGTAAAAACGATATTATAATTACCCTAACACATAACCTAATTATATTTGATAAATTTATTTAAACCAAAATCAACCCTATGAATAAAATATTATATTTTTTACCACTTTGATTATATTAGTACAATTATTATAATTTTATTTCAACTAGAGTAAAAATTGTTAAATTCAACGTTTAATAACTAAACTATTTTTCATATATTGTTATAGAAAAGAGAAATTAGAAACTAAATATTTATTAGACGTCTAAAAATACATCAAACATAATGTTTTTTATTTATAATTTTTAGGAATTAAATAATTAAATTTATTTAATCTAAAATGGTGATGCAATAATTGCTTTATTAATGGATGGTTAAAATAATTGATATTTTAAATATCCAGATTAATGTAAATTGAGACATTTCATGAATTAAACTAATTTTATATATTAATATGACATGTTATGGTTGATTAAATAATTTTTTTCGAAGTGATAAAGTTGTTATGACTTTCCAAAAAAACTGTAAAAATTGACATAAATAAGTTTTTTTAACAAATATTATATTCTTAATTTATATAATATTCATAAAAATATAAATTTAGGAAAAATGGCCTATATATGGTTACATTTATCAATAATTAACAGACTGGGGCCATCATGGATTTTTATAGTATGTTTATTAACCATTTATTATAATAACAAAAGAATTCATGGTAAAACTTAACTATTTATAAAAGAGATAAATCTAAATGATAAGGTTAATATGGAGACCTAAACCTGTATAAAACCTATTTGTAGAGTGGTTTTTGACCCATCCCAACCATAGTCTTGGAATAAATCCATTATGATCCATTATAAACTGAATATGATGGTATAATGAATTAAGATTTTAAAATTTTCCTAAAGTGACCCTCACATCTCTTATAAAATTGATCATCCACTTTTCTCGAAATCACAACTCCAAAGTCATTTAGCTTGGCCAAAACCTACCCAAATATCCTCCCAACTACACTCCCTTTGACAAAAAGGCCATATATTGATAATATATCAATCCTAAGGATCCCATTTGATCAAATCAAAATGAAACACCTGAAGAAGTGGTAATAATTTCACCAGCTCGTTCAAAGTTCCTTTCTTCTTCTTCCACATTCACATTCATTGTTATTCCAATTCAAAAATAATAACTCCACTACCTTATACATACTATGATATTATTATAAATACGGTACAACCATATTCAGTACACTATCCATCCTATAAATTACAAGTCACCATATGTGAATACGCACGACATAATGTCTCTACTTTTTAAGGATTATGTATATATGATATAACAACCAATTACATACGATATCACCATCAATAGAATTGTCTTTTCTTCCCTACATATGTATGGATTACCATCTCCATGAACTCGAAGATATTCTTTCTCCATAGTAACCATTCAAGAATAAATTTCAATTTATTATTCAAAAATAATGTTTAAGAATATATCTCATTATTTATATGAATCAAATAAATAATAACTATAAACAAATTGGCATACATAACCACGGATATAAAGGAAAATTAATCAGCTAACACTTGAATCAATGATACTACCAAAATATTATTAACAAAGTAATATTTTAAGTTCATATATGATATCATATTTATGTATGTGGTTCTTGTATTATTTAATAACAATTAATTAACTATTATACAGGTGGTTAATTTAGCCTCAACCAAAGAAAAGTACAAGGTAATAGTTAATTATAAAATATCATTATTATCTGATCTTGTTTATATGTGAGTATCTACTAATACCTATATATCATCCACATTTTTTATTCTTAAAAAATGTATTTCAAAACATACTTTTTATTTCATAGAATATGGGTTAATGTCATTTATACCCTTGTTGGACTTTTTATAGAATTATTATAATGGAATCATTCGGTCATTTTCCAAACACATTCCTTAAAAAACAACAAATTTAAGGATAGAAGGTTTTATAACTTATACGGAGAGTGCGGTGATTTTCCACCATTATAAACTCTTCAAAGATTCCCTTGCAAGATTATAAGAATATTTTATAAATAAATTTTCTGTTATAATTAAAAGAATTATAAATGATTTCAAAATAGAAAGAGGTATTCCCTTAAATATTTTTGATTTCATCTATTTCAATATCTTTTGATGGAATTTACACATTATTGAAGATGATTTATTATGATTCAATCTTCTCGAATGTATTGAATGTTTTGTGACATGTTTTAATGTGGATGTTTTATTTTAATACCATTTATGGTTTATGATTAATGTATTAACATTTTTTATGTGAGTTTTAATAAAATGTTTATGTTATGTTTCAATCTTTTCATATGAGGAATGAATTGGACTTCGTAAGTGACTAGTGGATCCTACTATAGCTTCTTGATGCATCGATACGTCTCACGTGAAAAACTAATCTCTCGGCATAAGGCCTTGAAAAAAATCTTTTTTTTAGTCTTGGTATGATACCTTGACTATTTGTTTATGATGTCTGGTATTATAGATTTGATCATTATGATTTTGGATATTGATATTAGAAGTGATTATCTGACTAGTAGAATATCCATGTGACTATGTAAATGGAAATATTTGATTTATCATTTCCATATTATACTGATATTTATGTCTGAAAGGATTTTGTTTTAGTCTTATACATTTCCTTAAATGTTTATGATTATTTATGAATGTTTCAACTATAATGTTCTCCTTATTAAGAACCTATTCTCTTCCCTTTATATATTTTGTTTTTATAATATGTGAAGAAGTATATTATAACTAACCTACATAGATCATTTAAGGGATAAGAATATGTTCAATGGAGAAAATGTAGTTGTTGTTTTTTATTTTATATGTAATGTAAAACTTATGTATGTATATAGTACTTCCATGGAAACTAAACTGATCATTCTCTCAGGATTTGATCCCTTGTGATCTGCCAATATTATGTAATAATGCACCGACTCTAGGTAACTTGGGTCATGATGATAGAGTTGGTACCATGGAATATTTTTTACTATCCTTGGAAGATATATTTTGAAAAACTCTTATTAGAGAAAATTAAACTAAGATAGAAATTGAGTATTGGTATAGATGAACATCCTAAAATTTTGTTATTGTAGATATTTTGTGAGTTTTCCATGAAATACATACCTATCTAGAAAAGAAAAGGGAGAGGGAGCTCTGGAACAGATGTTCCAAGGAGTAAAAACTTCAATAAGAAGTTTTGGGCTTGACCTGGGGTATCTTGGATCTTGAAAACAGGCCTACCTATACTCGTGGTAATGACACTCACTTGGGATATACTTATGATAATTCACATTTTCTATACAAATCATTTTGAATGATTTATTAGTATATAAAATGTCAAATAATTTTTTTTGATTATGGATTATATCAATTATATTTTTAATTAATGTAAGTGTTTAACAAGTTTGGAATTATGTATTATGATTCATAAACTAATATAGTGTATACCATTATTTAGAAATGGTGTCTAGTTGATGAAATGGAAACCGTATCAATGCACATAGTCCTTATAGGGATTGAACATAAAATAAATTTAATTAGAGAGGAGTTAGTGATGAAACTGTAGCTGATCATCTTATCACCATTCTTGGAAAACTCACTCAGGTTATGAATAATAACCTTACCCATATGGAGCACCCTGATCCACAATGTGGGGGATCAATGTTAGACCGCTTTATGAGGAAACAACCTCCTAAATTCAATGGGAATACAAATCCATTTGTATTTAATAAATGGATATATTCAATAGAGAAAAGATTTCTTGCTTTGGGAGTAGTGAAATGTAAAACGTTTTCATGGGAGTTTATCTCCTCGCATGATATGAATATCAAGGATGGTTATTGATTTAAAACAAAAAGGATGATGAAGAAGTAAAAAATAAGGAATGGAGGGAGATTAAAGAGATTTTATTAGAAAAATAATTTCCTTTTGACGATCTAGTAGATATTGAATTACATTTTCTGAGTCTGAGGAAAAAGGAGGATGAGAAAGTCGCAATGAATGCACCCAAATTTAGAAGGTTATAATGACATGCTACATATTATATATGTTACCCAAAGAGTAAGACTGATTTATTATTTTATGGGTTAAAAACATTTCTCCTTTGATCCTTAGTCTCACAAGCATTCTCATCATACAAATATATAGTCTCATGTTCTATCTACACAAAAAAGGAATTCTATAGGTCTTATGACATTAATGTAAAGAAATTGAATAAGCGATAAGATGAAAACATTGAAAATGGAAATAAGGGGATAAAGGGAAATGTTGAATATCCATCCTATGGTAAATATAGGAAGAAACACCCATGTACATGCCTGATGGGAATGAGATTTTGTTACATGTGTGGTGAAAAGGGACACCAAGATCACGATTTTAAGGGAATGAAATAGGATTTTAATGTTTAATGATACCATTATAGAATAAAGGGTCATTCCGAAAATGAATATCATATACGCCAAAGAAATCATACATCAGAAAAGGTCAAGAGATAATGGAAAATATTATGTGATCACAACTAATGAGGTTTATGCACCGAATGATGTGTTGGAAGGTAATTTAATGGTTTCCTTATGTTTATAAAATTCAATATTTGATTATGGATCATCACATTTTTCTATATCATCCCAATTCTCTACAAAAATTATATATTTCAAAATTGATTTTATAATGGAGTTGTTAGTAAATAAACCTACGAGAAGTATCATTGCAATAATATTTTTTGAATAAGTTTCCATTAGATAATATAAATATTCTATATCTGCTAATCTCTTCATCATACCCATTATTTAATTGTAAATAATCCTCATAATGGATTGGATTTCATAACAAGATGAAAAAATTTATTATAAGAAGATGGATGTTAAAATTTTCGAAAATGATGAAGAGTAAAATATATTTAGAGTAGAAATGTCACCACCTGATTCTTATCAAGATCCACCCCCAGTAGCACTGCTAAATTTAATTATTTGGGAGGGTGAGAATGAAATAACTATGGGTGAGTAATGGAATGTTCAAATAGAATACATACTAATTGGGAAATAATATGTTGATGTGCTTCCAGAGGATTTACCTGGACATCTTCTAAAATGAGAAATTTAGTTTTTCGTTGATTTAATTACTGAATCAGGGCCCATGTCGAAGACCCCTTATAAAATGGCCACTATGAAATTAGTGTAATTAAAGAAACAACTAGAGTAATTGATTAATAAAATAATTTAATTTCCCTAGTGTTTTTTCCATGGGGATCCCCTATTCTTTTTTTAGAATAAAGATATATCTATGAGGTTGTGCATTGACGATAGGGATGTCAATGCTATAACAATAAAGGACAAGTATCCCCTACCTCGCATTAAATATTTATTCGACCAATTACATAGAGCTCAATATTTTTCAAATAATGACCATCAATCTGGATATCATCAGTTGTGTGTGATGAAGGAAGACAATATGAAAACAACATTTTGAACTAGGTAAGCACATTCTGTGTTTACAGTAATGCCTTTTGGACTATCTAATTCACCCTTTATTTTCATGGATCTAATGAAAAGAGTCTGCGAGTAATATCTTGATGACTTTATAGTGTTATTTATTGATAATATCTTGGTTATCTAAAAAATTAAAGAAGATCATGAAAATCACATGTTCACTTTTTTGAAAACCATCAGAAGAAATGAATTCTATGTGATGTTTAGAAAGTTTGAATTCTGGCATCAGGATATTTCTTTCATTTTCCATATTTTTTCTACGGATAGAATATTTTTTGATCCTTCAATGGCCAATTTATCCATTAATGGCCATCTTCGACAAATATAACTGAGGTATGATATTTTATTAGTTTATCAGGAAATTATCTGTGCTTCATCAATCATTTTTCACAATTAGATAACAAATTAACCATGATCACTCGAGAAGGTTTAAATTTGTTTTCAAAAAAGAGTTTGAACCATGTTTTGAAGAAATTATGTGAAGATTAGTCAATGCTCCTATATTTCATCTACCATCGGGGAATGAGGGGTTTTTTATTTATAGTGATGCTTCATTGAAAGGACATGGTTGAGTCTTTATGCAGAATGATAGAGTTATTTCTTGTGAGTCATGATAGCAAATAATTCATGAACAAAACTATCTCACTCATGATCATGAGTTATCAGCAGCAATATTTGAATTTGATATTTAGAGTCACTTTGACTATGGTAACAAATTTTAGATATATATCTTTCACATGATATTAATGTATATTTTCTCACAAAAATAACTCAACATGATGCAATTGCTATGGATTGAGAAAACCTAGGATTATGATTTCACTATATACTACCAACCAGGAAGGCCAATATGGTGGCAGATGCTTTGAGAAGAAATGACCATATAGTTTTGAAAACTATGAGAGTTGAAAGAGATCCCATGTTCTTTGATCAAGTAAATATGGTTATGAGAATAATCATGGAAGTTGAAACATCAATACATTTTCCAATTTTTGTGAAACTATCTATACTAGAAAGAATAAAAAGTTCTCAAATAGATGATGAGGGGTTTCAAAATAAAATTAAAGGTGTGACTGATGGGAGATTGATTTACTTCATATATGAATAGGGAATTTAGAAATTTGGGAAGTGAATTTTTGATACTGATATACATGATCTAAAAAGATAATTTATGGATGATGCTCATAGCCCTAATTTATCTTTACACCATGGTATAATTATGTTGTATAGTGATTTAAAGGATCATTTTTGTTGGTTCAATATGAAAATAGAGCTGGAAAATTATGTGTCAGGATGTATGGTTTGATAACAGTTAAAGGATGAATGAAAACATCCTAGAGAAGTCAGGAATCCTCTTCCCATACCTTACTGGAAATGGGATGATTTTATGATGGACCTATTCATAGGGCTACGAAAGTCTCCATGAAGGAATGATAAAATATTGGTCATTTTTTATCATCTTACCAAGTAATCACATTTTATTTTTGTAATAGAAGATTTACCACTTGAACATTTAACAAGTCATTATATTAATGAATTTGTAAGTCTTCAGGGAGTACCTCTATCGATTGTTTCGTATTGATATCACCATATTACAAGAAGATTCTGAAATAGTCTTTAGAAGTCCATGACTAGTGAACATTTTTTGAGAACTTTCTACCACTATCAAACTGATGTACAATCATAATGGACTATTAAATCCATAGACTACATGTTGAGATCTATCTCATATGATTTTCAATGTATTTAGGATTAGTATTTACATTTGGTACAGCTTTCCTATAACAATAGATTGGATTAAAGTATTTAGATGGTACCACATTAAGGGTTATATGGAAATAGATGTCTCACACCAACTTGATGGGATGATGATGGTTAAAGAAAAATTATAGGCCCAGAACATGTTGAGTAAACAATATAAAAGGTGATGGAAATCCCTACACACATAGAAGTGGCTGAAAGTAGGAAAATGAGCTATACTAATAACCAAAGGAAGGATTTGTAATTCCATGTAGGAGAGAATGTTTTCATGAAGGCATCCCCATGGAAGGAAGGTATAAATATTTTTTAAGAATTGTAAATTAAGTCCTGTATAAACTGGACCATTCAAAATTATAGAATTAATTATGGTTGTAGCTTACCATTTGGCAATGCCTCCTAGTCTCTCCAAAGTTCATGTTATGTACCACGCATCACTGTTGGGAAAATACATGTTTGACCCAACCCATGTACTCACCAATGAAGAAATTGAACTGGAACATAATCTGTATTATTCGGAAGAACGTGTCAATAATCTTTACACCAAAGAACAAGTGCAGAGCAATCAGACAACTCGTTTTGTAAATGTTTTATGGAGAAACCATAAGACGGAGGAGGTAGTGTGGGAACCCATGGAACTAATGATAAATAACCACATGAATATTTTTATGCATTAATATTCTTGAATTTTTTATGACGGATTTATTTGAAGGAGGGATTAATGTAACCCCCAGGCTACCTTGGTACCATTCTCTTTGAATAACTCAATAGATTGCATTGTATGCAGCATCGAGTTCTATCACACCACACCAACCAAAACTAGCCATTTTGAATAGTAATACCCACCTTTTGAAATTCAATAAAATCTATTTTGAAATTGGAGTTCTTTTTTGGATTCCAAATATCATAAATATCTTTTGGTGATTTGTTGGCATTTTTCTAAAAACTACTAATTTTTGATGAATTGTGAAAAACACAGCGCTAATGTTTTAAACTGGCTGTTTATTTAAATAATTAATTATTTTATATAAATTTATTTTTGGTAAAAATAGATATATAATTCATATATATTTTCAATTTAATTCATTGGAGTTATTTTAAAATGATATTATATATATATAATCTTATTGATCTTTGTACTGTCATTTACCCACTTTCTCGGCACGTTAGCAAATTCTCATAAAACGTAATTTTACGACAAATATGAATTTAATTAAAAATATATGAGAAACATGGTTGAAATTATTAAGTAAAATTTGGTTCAATAAGATGAATATAGTTTTTTGAATAGTAACATTGGACTTTTATTTACCATGGTTAAAAGTAAACAGTGTAATTAAAGGTAAAATTGATATTATAATTACCCTAACATATGTTATAATTATAATGTATAAGTCTTTTTCGACCAAAATAACCTTTAATAATAAAATATGATCCTTTTGGTCCACATGGATTAGATTAGAACATTTAATTTTATTTTATTACCAGAAAAATTAAAAGTGTTATGATTAATGTTTAATAACTAAAACATCGTTAACATTTGTATACACATAAGATAAATTCGACTATAAATATTAATTAGAATTCTAAAAGTATATCCTAGATAATCGTATTTTATTTATAAATTTTAAACATTATATAATAAAGTTTATTAATGATACAACAATGATACAATAATTACAATATTAATGAAAGATAAAAATAATTGATATTATAAACATCCAAATAAATGTATATTGAGACTTTGGATGGATTACACTAATATTATTGGGTAATGTGACATTATAGGGTTGATTGAATAAATTTAGTTTGATTTGATAATGTTGTTATGAATTTCACGAAAACAAAATGCAAAATAGTTTCAAAAATTTTCATAAATATGTTTCTAAAACAAATACAATATTATTAATTAATATAATATTTCTAAAAATTTGAGGATCAGACCAATGACATATATAAGGATAGATATATCAATAATATACCACATGTGTTTCCCTTGAATATTTTTAGTATCTTTATTAACCATTTGTTATAATAATACCAGAACACATGGTAAAAGTTAATTATTTAACTATGAGGTAAATCTAAAAGATAATGATAATTTTGTGACCAATAGTTGTATAAAACCTATTAGTTGATATTTTTCGACCCAGACCAACCTTAGACTAGAAGGAAATATTTTTGGAGCCATTCTAAATAAAATATGATTGTATAATGAAATAATATTTTATTTTTTTCCCTAAAGCGATCGTCACCTCTCTTATAAATTGGTAAATCCCCATCAATCAAAATCACACATCCAAAGCCATTTGGATCGGCCAAACCCTGCCCAAATAACATCCCATCAACCCTCCCTCAGCCCTAGAGGCCTTACATTTATCATAATGACATCCTAAGGATCGCTTTTGATCAAATCAAAAGGAAACACCTGGAGAAGGGGAAATAATTCCACCACCTCTTTCAATGTCCTTTTCTTCTTCCACTTCCCCTTTCAATATTATTCACATAAAACATAATAAATCTATAACATTATACATGCTACTATGTTATTATAAATATGGTACAACCATATTAATTATTTTATCCATCCTATGAATAAAAAGTCACTATTAGTGCGTACGTATGGCTTACCGTCTCCACATCGTTGTGTAGTATTTTATTCAAATACATCATTATTTGGATGGGTGTAGTAATGATTATAAATGATGTAAATAATTAATATAAAATTTTAAGGATTTTTTATATATGATATAACATCCAATGACATATGATTCATTATTAATAGAATGGTATTATCGCTCGTTCGTACATATGGATTACCGTCTCCATGAATGCGATAAGATTCATTCCTCATCATAACCATTCAAGAATAAAATTCATTTTATGATCAAAAATTAATGTTTAAGAACAAAAGATCATTATGGATATTTATCAAAACCATATTAACTGTTACACAATGGCTTATATAACCAAGCATATAACGGAAAATGAATCTTTTATCACCCGAAACAATGATACTACCAAAATATTATTAACAAAGCAATATTAGAATATCATATATGATATAATATTTATGTACATGGTTATTATTTAATTTAATAACAATGATTTAACTATTATAAAATAGGATTATGTACTCTTGGACAAGTAAAAGTACAAGGTAATGGTTAATTCTACAATATCTTCAATATCTGAGGTTATTTATAGATGATTATCTACTAGGACCTCTTTATCATCCACATCCGTGTTTTGTAAAAATTGTATTTCAAAACATTTTCATTATTTCATAGACTATGGGTTAAAGTAATTTATACCACATTTTACATTTTATATAATGTTTATAAATTAATCATTCATTCATTTTCTAAATAATATCTTTAGTACCATTGGGAAAAAATTACGGAATGAATGTTTTTTAACTTATATGCAGAGTGCGACTATTTTCTGTCATTATAACAACTTTAAATATTCGCTTACAAACTTATAACAACAATTTGAAAATAATTTTTTTATCTTATAATTATATGACTTTTAAATTATTTCAAAATATAACGAGTTATTTCTCTCAAATATTTTTTATTTCATCTACTTCAACATCCTTTGATGGATTTTACATTTGTTTGAAGAATATTTATTATGATACAAATCTACATATTTTATTGAATATTTTTTGAACTTGTTATTATGGATGTTTTATTTTTATTCCATTCATGGTATGTGGTTAATGTATTCAAATTTCATATTCTATTTTTAATATGATTTTTTATGTTATGATTCAACCTTTTCATGTGAGGAATGCATTGGACAAAGTAAGTGATGAGCGGAGCTTGTTTTATCTCCTAGATGCATCAGTAGTCACATGAGGCAAAAAAATGTCTTGGAAGAAGGCCTTCACAAAATCTTATTTGTAATCCTGGCATGAGGCCTTGACTATGTTGTTATAAAGTCTTTCATTATGTATTCAATCATTATGAAATTGTATACTGATATTACATGTTATTATTCCACTAGTAAAATATCTACATGAAAAATTAAATGGAATTATTTGATTTATATTTTCCATATAATAATCATGATTATGTTTTAATGGCATCTGTTTTAGTTTAATACATTACCTTAGATTTTTTTGATTATTATTTGAATGTTTTAGATATATAGATATCCTTACTGAGCACCTGAGCTCACCCCATTCTATGTTTTATTTTTCCCAAGATGTGAAAAAGTATATTATGACTCAGTTATGGGGATTTTGTAATTGATATGAATTTGTTAAAATAAGACAATGTTGTTTTTGTTGTTCATTTTATATGTAATGTAAAATTCATTTTTGTATCAAGTAAATTCATTGATACTAAATTGATCAGTCATTCGGGATTTTATCCATTGTAATCATGCCGATTTTGGGTAATATTTCACAAATCTTCGTAACTGGTGTCGGGGCATTTCAAATAATGTTATTTTTCATCATTTAACATTGATTGTGAATTCTTACCCTTATCCTTATGAAGAAACATTCATTAATATGGATTTATTAGGTTTTTTAATATTCTTCTAGTTTTTATACAATTTTAACTTATATGGACAATAAATTAGGGACACCTTATTGAAATTATAAACATTGGGTTCCTGTGGAAACCTCATCCCATTCATTACATAGATAATATATGTTAAAATAATTTACTTATATATCTCCCCATTATGAACATCCACATAAAATATCTCATAATATTCTTCGAGATATAGAAATTCCTTTTGTATGTGAAATTGTGTTATTGGTATGGTAACATGTTATTTCCTCTTAGACATTTCCCTTATATTTCCACCAATACTCCACTTTATTTAATAACAATTTACTAGTAAATTCTTTTAGACCCTGAAAAATTGAATTTTTTTTGTTATTACCACCTGAAATAAAAACCCTTTAATTGTAATTTTTATATTGGTTCTCGATTTATCTATATTTGTATATAATTCTTACAAATTGAAAAAAAAAACCCTTTTCATAAGAGTCTATAGAATACATAGAATATTAATCACTTCCCAGGAAGTGGAATATTTCCAAAGTGATTTCTTGAACTATATATATTCAATTTAATTATTAAAATCAAGATATTTAAATAAAAATGTTCTATTTTGAAATTTATGATGTACTGTTATAACTAGTTCAAGAAAATTTATTTGCTGTGATATGAGTCCACTCTCTAATTACATATATTTATTTTTTTGAGTATTATATATATTTATTGAACTTCTATTTTTCTGTGAGACATATGGATTATGGATCCTTATTAACTTCTTTAATTTTAGATAACTTTTTTATGAGGTCATTGAAAATATTCTCATATTTATGTTCTCAATACATGTATATATTGATCTCAACAACATTGGATAAATACATCTCATTAACACTAATTATAGTTTACTTCTCCATAAATCCCCTTAGTTTATTGAGTTATCCCTCACCCTCATCAATGATGTCATCAATTTATTTGTCCCTTTCTAAGAAACATCCAAATAAGTATGATGTTATCACTTTTTCTATCATGAAATTGGGATTTCTAGATTTATTTATATACACCATCCTGTGGTGTTTATATTGAAATATTACATACTAAGGCTAATAATTCATGTTTCAATATTAAATAATAAATGTGATAATTACCATCATATGAAATATTACAATGACTTAAAGGGTTCTTGAATGGTGCTTCATAGTGTCAATAATACTAATGTGAACCTTTATGTCCCCAAGATCCATTGCAATGGCTACTTCATGCACATTAATGATCATATCAACCATAACATATAACAATATTTAAAAATTAATGGGATTATTTCCTAGTAAGTTTTCTTCCTCCATGTTATGAACATAGAGGTATGATATAAATATAAATCCTTTAACCATAACAAGCACATTATCCAAGACTACTATAAGAAAAAAATAAATCACTATTCAAATTGGACCACCAGTCATGTGTGATAAAATATTACAATGTGAGAATATGAAATTATAGAGTTATAAATGATACTTATAGTGTTATTATGATCACACAAACCATATAAAAAATTCAATGATTCAATAGTTTAGGGAATATAAAATATCCCAGGATCACAGAATTTTTTATCCAGTGGTGTGATCAAAGATGAGATGTTCTTACCTAATCATATTAACAAAAACAATCAATTTTTTCCAATTTTTTTTAATTATCCAAGATAAATTTATCATTTTTCATATTTTTATGGATGGATTCAATGAGATGGATGCTAATTTCTACCTTATAAAAGGTACCTTTTATCATTCTTTAATGTTTCTCTTGATTAATATTCTTTGAATATGTAAAAAAAATGGAATGGTATGGTAGAAATATCCCTCCATTTTTTGACTTTGTAAGGGTAATTCAGGTCCCTCATTCCAAAATTTTGTTATAAATTCTTCATTACTATGGTATTATAGTTTTTATTGTATTAATGGTTCATTATGAGTCTGGCATGAACTTTCAGATTTTATTTATTAAATATCTGATATATCTTTATTTATTTATGTGGATTTAAATCTCCTAAATAATACTTAATATATCCATTATCACTCTCTCCATCATATTTAGGAATTATTTGGGATTTGTTTTTAATTGGGTTATTTGATGGCTAGTCTAAGAGAATTTCAATCAAAATTTACAAATAATTCAATGAGTTTTACATATCCTCAATATATGATCTATATTGGTGTTTTCATGAGGTCCATTAATTTTTTAGTTCTATTTATATGGATTGTTTTGTAATAGTATGGATTTTGGAACTATTTTTGGTTTTGTTATTGTGGTGGATGTTGGTTCTGAAAGTGGGAGGGTGGACCAACATATAATTTTTCGATTCAAAACGCAATATTGGAATGTTTAAATTCTCTACATGGATAATCATATGGAAATTGTTGTAGAAATAATTTTACTTCACAACACATCATCCCTTTTTATGTAGTATAATTTTCAGTTATGTGGTGGGATGATAAAAAAACCACATACAAGAGGTGCGGTCAGTTGCTCACTCGCATACTTCAATGAAATCTATCATAGAAAAAATGTTACTTAATCATGTATGTTATCAATTAAGGGAGATTAATCATAAATGAAAACCTCAAAAATTAAATTTTTTATCATATATATTGTTCCTAGTTTTTTTATAGTTTTATTTTATCTTATCAATTAGGGTCTTGGTGTAGAATCTCATGTGTTTAACTGGGACAAAATAATTATTTTTTTTAATATTTTCTTTATCTAAATTGTATGTTTTTAAAAAAGATCTTCAAAACATAATTTCAAGAGTTGGATCACTCCTAATAGATTTTATTGGACTTTTGATAAGGCTTGATATTTTTTCCAATTTCCTCGTGATGTTCCGAGAGCATCAGAGCAGAAAAATGCAAGTATTTTTAAGAAGCATCATAGGGCACACATTTTTTCATGGTTTTCAAAAATGAGATTCCCATTCAAGGTAACTGTGATTGATAATTTAAGAATGATTTGCTGAATTGTGCATGACCTGCACATTATTTCCAAAATTATGTGTCCAACTCCTGTACGGGTTGTAGTATTCGTACAGTTTGCACACGGTTTAAAAAACCATGCTGGTTAAACTATGAACAATGTCAAATTTTTCGAATTTTATTTGTTTTAATTAAATTAAATTAAATTAAGATGAATTTTTTTTTAAAACATAAATAATTTCCCCTCTTCCCTCTCTAAATGTTACACCCCATGGGAAGGGTTTCCCCTTAATCATGAAAAACATCCCCTTCTCAGCCTCCCCTACCTCCCACAAATCTGTTCATTCGTCTTCTTGAATATCATTTGAATTATCACGGCCAGTACACTCCATCCATATCCTCTTGTTTTTGTATTCGCATAGACCTAATTGGTGCCCGGTGAGGTGCAGGAGAACCTTGCATTTTGGGATAACCTGAATTTGTTGGTTCTATCATAATTTATGTTGGTGTGGATGGTCATCTTAGACCTATATGTGAGATGTTACAGAAACCACTGCCAATGGAGAGGTGGTTCGGGTGGTTGTGGTGTGGCTGATAGGTTTTGGGGTAAGGATTTCAAAACTAGTGTTGTTTCGAATGTGTAAAATTTGGGGATTTCAGTGATTATGAGGCCCCTATAGGTTTGTTGTAGTGAGTTGTGCTTCTCCATGAGGTTTCACCTCAATTTGGTTCATCGTCGACAATTGAGGTGATGGTATACCTATGTCTAATGGTCTTACACCATTTAAATTGGGTTATTTAATTTTTTTTATGTTTTTTAGTGTTAAATGTGTAGTGATTTGGTCCTTCATATTAGTCTTGAGTTGTGAATTCAATGGTGACTCACCTTCATATGAATATGTATGTATGTATTTGTTTGTGGGTTCCCTCATTATGTATGTAAATATTTACGGCATTAATTAAACATGTATAATTATAGTATTTTCCATGTATAAATATATAAAAATACATTCATAGGTGGGTGGTGATTGGAATATTCATATAAGTATATATGTGAGGATCCCCATGCACATGCACATGTCCATTCCGGTTTGTTCATAGGGGATTGATTTTTTCAAAGTTTCTGAATGTGTGTATGATCATTGGGGGAGATGCTGGTCATAGTAAAAAAAATTAGCGCTTGAGGGGGTGACTTTGTTCTACTTGAGGTTGGGTCCCTTCCCAGTCTGTATTCATTCTAAATGCTTTAATAATGTCTCCTTTTCCACTTTTGTAATAAATTAGCACATGCAATGGTGTATTATGTCCAATAATTATTAAAATTGCATTTATCATGTTCATAATTTGATTGATAATTATAATAAATTATTTGTTGATAATCAATATCATGTTTTTATAATAAAACCCAGCTAATAGAGGGGTTTACATTAAATCTATAAATTAGTGGTTAGAAATTTCATTCTTGACTTATCATGTTATATTTCCTATCCTTGATGTTATGTAGAAATATTTTATTTTTAGGACCCAGCACAAATGGAATCTTAAAAATTGAGTTACCTTTTTTAAATAATTATATGTTCCAAGGAACCACCAATGTTCTTAGCCAAATATTGAATTGGATTTAATAACGATTGGTATTTTCCTTAATTTTTATTTAGTGTTTTGACACATTCAAGCCACCATTGAGGTGTTCCATGGTTGACGTTTATAAATGTAATAACTTCTTCATAAAATGGCTATGTTATCCTTTAAAATTCACAATGGACAGTACCGTGTATGCTCATTACTTTACCCACCTAATGCAAGTACATTGAGATTACAATTAAATGTGAAATTTATCTTAATGAGTTCAATCAGAATATCTATTGGCCTTATTAAGTGTAATATAATAATGGTTGAATGTCCATAGAACCACTAACCATGTTTATCGAAGATAGTGGAGTGAACCTTAATTAATGAATATGCCTTAATGGATTTTTCTAAATTGATTCAATGATACATAACAATTCCATACTAATGGAAGGAAAGGATTGAACCAATAAATAAATGGTTGAAATTCTTAAAGAACATTACTGCCTAATGGTTGGAGTGGCTTGGACCAAAACGAATCATTACATGACTTATTTATTAAATAAGAATGCTAAGACGTCAGTATGTCTTGGATTCTGATCAGAGGATACCTTGAGGACTCGTGTACCCGCTCCTAATTCAATGACTGTTTTTAATGTTAAGACCCACCAAGACATAATTCCTTTTTTAATATTTGGATTCCCAATATACTATCATTATGGTATGATTTAGCACTACAGGAACCCTTGGATATACTCCTGGGATCCAGTATTGTCATGTAGCTTCCTTGGATATACTCCTTGGACCCAATCATTTTTCACCTCATTTTACCTTGGTCACACTCCATGGACTCGGTGGGGAACCTAATAGTGTAATTCCATGGATTACTCACTGTGGAATAAACTATTACCCCTTAGCTAGAATGATATACTAATGGGTTAGCATTCTTTGAGATCAGTATTACCTTGGTTATTATCCTAGAACACCTTCACTCGATAACTTTTTCTGATAGCCTTGTTACATCCTAGGACCTTCACTAATAATACTAATAGAAGAATATTTCCTAGGTTATTACCTTGCGACATTATTACTAAATATCATCCCCGGATGCCTAAGATACACTCATTGTGTCTATCATTGACATGTAGTTAATATAGTTAGAGTACATATGTTCTAGTCATTGTATATCCATGTTTTACCTTGATGGAATCATCATAGACCTGGTAGGAGACATATTCACAGGTGACATTTGAATAAATTGATAATTCTCAATTAATGTAGTGAATACATGTCAAGACATTAGCTGAGGGATGAAATAGTTACGTGGGTATCTAGTTACATTGTACTGAATACATTATTTATGCATGCCTTCCCCGTGTTTAATTTATGTTATGCTGATAGGATTCGGTTAGACACCTATAGTGAAAGCTGATTGGGATTTCTATCTCACACCCTAGTCTGATCTCCATTTCACTAGGGTACCTGAGTAGACCTATCTAGTTAACAAGGCATTGGACCTTTATTGTTGTTTTTTACATGTACCTAGCAATTCAGATCAAAGGATTGAGCTGGAGATCATGATTCTTATAGGGTTCTTCTTTGGGATTTTATATTTTTTTCATTTCATGAGTCTTATATTTTATTGTATTGAAAATCGTGTTTTATTTTTATTTTTTCCCCACATGTATTTACACCATGTCATGCATTAATTAGTTGTATAAACTGGAATTTCCTACTTTTGTTTAGTTATATGAAATATTTCTTCTGCTACATTGATAATTATGTATTAATGCTTCTTATGTTGATTGTTATTTATAATGTAATACTGTTGCGCAACACTGATAATAGGGTTTAGTCTCCCCACTGATTATCCTTATACCCTGATTGCTAGTCAGCTGCCTCTGGCTTTGGGGAGGTGTATTTGAGGGCATGTGGTATTGATGTGATTGCAGTCTTAGTGGTGAGCCAGTTTGGGATTTTACAATATGTTATTAGAGGTGGTTTTTTCCTTTTGTCTACTATTTTGGGTTGGTAGGTAAGAAACTAGGAATGTTTCAGCTCTTGGCTAATAGTCTTGTTTGGGACTGATCATCCCATGTATTAGAAATGTTCATGTTCTCTGGACCGGGATTGCTGGTATTGCTATTTTCTATTAAAATTTATATGATTTCACCTAGAGTGACTAGTGTACATTCTACTGCATTTCATTTTTGGAATTTTGGATTCATTATTGGGCCTGATATAGAAATGATGTTTCATTACATACAATATTAGACATAAAGAAAATCACATTCCATAGATATATTTCATGCAATGTAGTTGCATTTATAGATAGACTGATATGTACGATTCAGTGAATTATTTATAATCCATGTTTAGATTTATACCTATATAGATAATATATTTGCAATACTTCTTATACTTATTTCTTTCTAAATAATTATATAGATATTTAAATTCAAATATTTTTTGATATATTCTTCTTGAAATATTTTAGTTTCGTGTAGTGACATGATATCTTATTATGATATATGTAAATTGTTTCATGGGTTATGATATTGGTTGCTGTTTTGACAGGAGCTAGTGTTCAATTGTAAGTTGTATGGGTGCCTTATAGCTGGGAAAAGGTTTCCCATTTAATTGAACCATTGTAAAAGGATGATAAATTCATTATCTAATGTAAGCCAGTATTGATTGAAGGTATCCAAATTCCAAATTGAAAACTTTAAGGGTTCTTTGAAGGTTGGAATATGGCCACCCATATAAATTGGAGCATTATGATTCATTAGGTTAAATTCTAAATTGACATTTGGATCGATTAATGGGAGAAAATTATCATTCCATGAAGTGTATCATCAGTCATGAATTGGAAAATGGAAACCCATATTAAATGAAATTCCATGATGCCTTATTAAACACAAATAAGTGTTATGGTTGTTTAATGTTGATCTGAAATCATATGGCTAGATTTTCTAATGGAATTTTACCCAAGTTGGTCATTTGGGGAAATTTTTTATTAGATGACCCATTTGGGAGTTTTATATTTTAAAATTTTTGTATTTCATACCGGGTTCCATTATAGAGAACCTAGGTTGGTTAATATGAGACCCTTTTAGGTCACCATGTCTGCATAAAAGAGATGTATTTTTATATGTTTCCAGGAAATGATTGGAAGTAAACAAACATAAAATGTCTTAAAATTTTAGTTTTATAAATCATTCATGTTTTTTCTATGGGAATTAGTTAAAAATCATGTACCTTGTGTTTTTTTAAAATGGTACCTCGATGTTTTGATTAAATCATTTGATGATTAAACATAAATAGTTATTTAAAATAAGAAGCTTGGAAATGGTTCCAATAGTGGTTTCCATAGATAAAACCCTCGTGTAAATGGAGGTTCATACCTCACATTGTGTTTCCTTGGAGAAGATGTGTGAGTAATGTTCAAATGTTTTATTCTCTTTTGAAATGGATTTATGATTTTATTTTGAGCCTTGTGAATTTTTTTTAGTGTGACATAGTTTCAGAGATGACACTTGTTCATTGTATGTGGTTATACCATGGTAGGTATCAACCACGTATTTTAAATTCCTTTCTATTGTTTGAATTCTCTCACATTTTGGTTTTGTTGCATTCTATTGTCCCAAGTAGGATTTTCAATTTTTTAGTCAAACCCTTCATAGGATATGAGGTCATGTCTTTCTTGACCTTTATTTGAGTTTGAGAATCGAGTAATGCTCATTCTGAGCTAGTTATATGTGTCTCGGGCATGGTCAACCACTTCGTAGGTTGTCTAGCCCCTCCTTCTTCATAGTGATGTGCAACTTGGTATGGAGTAGTCCAGGAAGATTGTCACAAGAGGATAAACGACTATATAATAAATATTATTTTATTGCTGATTATGGGATCTAGTAATCTCCAGGTAGAGTTACTTTAGCGTTAATGAATCAATTTCATCCCTTTACTCAGATGGTTTTCAAATTACTCGGGCGTTTTGACATGCCAGTCTCTGGGTTATAAATATAATACTTTTATAAGAGGTTAGTCATCCATACTTCTATGGGTAATACACTCCTAAGGTGGGTAGATTCATGATGAACATGGTGAATATCCCCTTCCATGTAGATGGAACACCGAAGTGAACGAATGGTAAACATTTGGTTATTTATTTTTCTCCTTGATGGTTGCAAGTCCAAAACTGTGTCATTGCTTTCATGGTAGCACAAAATTCATCTAGTTTGACTTTTTATTATTCCATTTTCAAGATGTGATTGACTAGAACCCCCGTCTAAAGTACTCTTAGTGTACTATTTTTTTTGATATGAGCATTTTCCATATCTTGATGTTGTCCTCGATGAACTAATAGATCATCACTGTTAGGCCACACTAAATCATTAAAATCTTTTTGAGGGAACCCATTTGGGATATACCTAACACCGAGAGGGGGTTGGATTAGTGTTGGGGACTTTTTAAACTAATTCCAACGTTAATCCCTATACCTCTTGACCAGTTACGATCTTGATTATTTGATTCTCTACTCCCTTTAGCACGCAGTAATAGAAAGTAGAAAAAACATGCACACAGCATTTTTACACAGTTCACCACCCAATATGAGTAGCTACGTCATTTCCATGAATGGGTATGACCATTTCATGGAATCTCCAATATGATGTGATATTCTATTATAATGGAGTGGCTTGAAAATACATCCTCTAGCCATTGTGAGTCCCTACACATTGATGCAAGGTGGGAATCAATCCTTTTCCCTAGACTGGTGATGAAGAAGTCCAACTTACAGCCTCCAGCAAGTTCTTTATACTTCATATGGATATAGTATTATTCCTTCATGACAATGTAAGTTATTCTCTTGGTATCCTTTAGTGGTTTTCACTTGATTATTTGTAAAGTAGTTGTCAGGAAATTCTTCCTAATTTCACTGTCTTCATCTCTAGTTCTACACTAACAGCACTAAGTTTATTCTTTATTTTTCTTAGTGCAACGACAAAGTACAATAAACTTATTATTTATTTTGATAGAATTACATACACCAATGAGATTATTAAAATATTGAGGATCATATCACACAACATCGTCTGAATTAAACAACGCTGAATAATTTTCCACCTTCAGTTGGGCATACTCTGTTCTTCTTTTTTCCCCTTCTTTCTCTTTCACATAGTATAATAAGGAATAGTAATACAATGTTTAATATCTTTTTTCTATTCTCAATACCAGCAAATGAGTGTATATTTATACTTTCTTCTTCCATTCTACAGTTATGAGTTTACTTTCACATCTATCTCCTCGTAACACAAGTAACAAAACCCATGGAAACAATGTATATTAATCATGCAACTAGAGAGTGTTCGCCTTCATGCATGTAGAGAGTTTTGTGGGTCTTCATCTTCACATAGAGGATGCATGATTATTTTTCACAGAACCAGGTATAATTTTTGGATATATCTTCTTGAAGAACTATGTGGGTGAGTATTCACCGGCTGTGTAACAAAACACCACGAGGGATTGTGAAAACTAGTCACATTTTTTACCTTTCTTCTTCGCACAGATCATGTGGTTCTCCTTCTTCGCAAGACACATCAATATTGACTAGAACTTGTTAATGGCATGTGGTATGCTCAAATTTATCATCCACCCTTCTAGGTGACTTGTTCGTAAAAACATATCCTTGTGCAAAAAAACACCTTTTGGCCCAAAAATGGCTTTTCACGCAACCCTCCTTTTTCGTGCAGCACAATCTTTTTGTGCAGAACATCACTTTTTTGCGTACCACACTTTTTTTCACGCAGCACTAGTTTTTTCGACTACAAAATTATTTTTTGTGTATCCCAATATTTTTCACACATCAATCTATTTTTCGTGCAACAATTTCTTTAATGCACACCACTTCTTCTTTTCGTGCACTAATCAATACTTAATTTTTTCATGCGTCAGAACTCGGGATTTTTCAATATGTTGAGCCTTAACAAATGATTGGAGTTCACTATGTATTTTTAAGCCTTTTTATCCCTAATTGAAAAAAACTAATCTGTTTGTAAAACCCTCTTCATGCGCGTAAAAACTCTTTCACGCAACATCATATTTTGTGCAGTTCACAAATTTTTCAGGCACCTCATGCCTTTGAAAATTTTATAGATTCTGATATCAAAACACCTCTTGCGTGAAAAACTTCATTCTTCTATTTCACGCAACACACCAATATTTCGTGAACCGATTTATTTTTCATGAACCCCGCTAATTTTTAGTGCACCACTTTATTTTTCACGCACTGCGCTAATATTTCTTTCATCTTTAATTTTTTGCACACTACTTTATTTTTTATGAAACCAACTCAATTTTCTTTCGAACTCCATGCCTTTTACATTTTTCGATGTTCTGATCTCGAATCATTCCTTGCATGCAAAAATCTATACAATATTCAATATTGCATGCAACATCCATAGCCAAAAACCCATTTCATAATCTCTCAAGTCTCCATTCCTTTTTCATTTCTCTCTCCACTGTTTCCCATATCAATTATTTATCTTTCATTGTGAACTCCACTATCGTGATACATATCCATTAGCATCCTCAATGATACAATGGAATGCACTAAAACATCCCTATATTTCAGTAGCATCATTCATTCTAATCAAAAATTTATATGACTAGAACCATCTTTTCTCACCCTTTCCATCATAAGGCTTGTATCACAAGTTCTCCTAACATATTATATTTTTAAAAAAAATATCCTAAATGATTCATCTATTTGTAATCACCATTATTCATTGTTGTAGACAATGTATCACCTTTGATACATGTGCTTTGAACTTATTATCATCTCAAAAATCGCCTGAATTTACTTCATAGAGAATTAACGAAGTATGAAGTTCAATGATATAATTTCATAACAATTATCCAGGCATCCTCAGTTCAGCTGATCTCCGTTAACTTTGGACTCCTTCATTTTGATCGATATTGACAACTGTTGACAAAAAATACAATATTCAAACACAATGGTGTCCCATCACTCTTGAACTTGTTGGATGAACTTTATCAATGTTACATTCAAAATAATTTTACTTATAGAGGCTTGCCTAGTCTTGAGTGATTCCTGGTGTCACGACTCGCCTTCACCAAGATGAGATAAGGGACAGAAGGTTTCCAAGACCTTCCTTCTTCAAGTTGAAGGATAGATAATGACCCCCGAGACCCATCTTCAATAGGTCCTGGAGTGGCGATTAGAACCCAGGGTATAGAATCACACAGAAGATGGAAGGAATTACCCTTTTTATTTAATAGGATCAGGAGATATGATAGTAAATCCCAACAACACAAAAAGTGGAAGTACAGGTAATTCCAAAACAAACCATTCTCATATATATGTTCCAAATTTAAATGATACAAAAGTAAAAGAAAACCGAAATAAATAAAAAGAATTACCAAAATAAAGAAAAAAAACAACAACAACTGTCCCAATGTCTGAACTAGTACGGCCCTGCACGATCACTGAAGTCCTCCTGGATACCTGAAAATAGTTTTATATACGTAGGGTGAGCATACAAGTATACTCAGTAGGGAAAACCAAAAGCTCTCGTGCAGAAGTGGGAAGACATTCTAATGCAATGTGAGAAAAGAGATAAACAAAGCACCTAGAAAGGAAAATAATCCACCCAAGTCTCAAGAAGGGACACTACCGATATAATGAAAGTCCAATAATGTATAGTAATAGCACATCGATATTTGGGTACCCAGCGCCACTTTCCCACTGGTTATTAAATACATCCTACGCATCGAACCTCTCCCGCCATTATCACTGTAATCCCACAGCCACACCCCACCCGCACACACCTAGGCCACAACCAAACATCCTACCCACAAACACCTAGGCCAAAACAACCACGTGTAACCACAATCACAAACACATGGGCAAGATCAACAACTACCACGCCCACAAACACCTAGGCCTCATCCTAAAGACTCATTGGAAAAGTCCTGTCCCACACACACCTGGGCCTCCAACCACAACTACCCTGCCTGATGAATCATGGGCTATAATAGACCTCAGGATATCACAGCCTGCCCGAAGAGTCTTGGGATATTCAGGAAAGGAATCAAAAAAGGAACTAATAACCAGCCACTCATAGGAGTGTTGGAAAAAACACCACCCCCCATGAAATGGTGGTATTCTGAACTAAGTTCTCAACATGGGTGGGGTGCGAATAAGAAAAATAAGAACTAAAAATTATATGTATAGGTAACAAGAACTCATCCCAACCTAGGGTTTCCAAAGAAAACTTAAGAAAAAACACCATTGTTACTATTCATTCATAAAAGAAAGGCACATCACTCACGACCCAGTCACAACTCATTCCCAAAACCAACTCCCCATTTAACCCATTCTTGATTTCATGTTCAATTGATCCCATTAAGGGTAAATCTACACTACTGGGAAACTAATAGGAATAACCACAAGGCAAAGAAAGAGAGACACCCAAATAGATATTTTAGCATTCAAAACCGGTTATCTTGTGAAGTCACAAAAACAAAGGGATTAGTGAGATCCCTCAAAGTATTGGAACCTAACCAAGCCTCGAGATACAGCCACACATATTTAGATTCACATCCAAAAAATGTACCACAACAGAGGATCCCAACCCCATCCACATAACTCCATGAGCATCAAAAGAACAACACACCTACTACCAAAACAGAGTTGGTAAACATCTTTGTTTAATAACAACATTCATTAGTTTATCCTTTATGTTGGTTAACCGAGGTGACCACACAAGGATTTATGTTCACTGAGTATCAATTTAACCAACCAAGTTTATATGATCAACCAATTTCCATGTTACAGTTATTTAATCATCATAGAAGACATGGGTTCATTAGTGAACAAGGAAAGACCACCAACGACCATGCTTTTCAATGAGCATATGCCCATATAGTTCACTACATAGAGCAATTATAAAGGAGTATAGAAGAATTGCCAAACACACCCCATCATTCTTTATCAATATTTTTATTATATTATTCAATGATTGGTTTCATCAATTACCAAAGATATAGTAGCGTACCCACCTGACATGATACATAATAAGGAGAGATGAAGAAAAATACATATATGGTTGATCATGGATCAATGTTCTTCTCCACGAGCCAAGAACAGTGGATGCACGGCATGCAGGGGAGGAATATCAGGGACTCCAAGGGTGAGAATAAAGGCTCCAGCATAGGTACACCACTTGCCTCAAGAATGAGAAATCCAAACGCACCAAGAAGAAAAGGAGACCATTGAAGAGAACGAAGAAGATGTAATTCCCGTGTGATATAAGGATGAGATCACATTGTTATAGGATATTGAAATTTGAACGGCTTTAAAGTCAGATCGTGGTTCCCCATGTGGTTGTACAGTTACACACAATGGAATTAATTTTCATTTAACAATTCTCCTCGGAGAGGTGGTCATAACGGCTATGCGTTAAATAGTTTTCTTTAATAATAAGGAAACATGTAATAGGGGGAGACCTGGAAGGCATGGGGAAGGGTGTGACACCGAGGAAAAACCACATGTTTTGGTAAGTTAAGGGTTTTCTAACTCTTGGAGGATTTTAGATATTATCTATGGGATTTAAATGGCATCGAAAGGGGGAACTAAATCATCATTACGTCAAAAGATATGTTGTGGGAGCGGAAAAGTCATGAACCAGAAAATAATGAAGGCCGCTTGGTGAGGACATAGTGCCACTGTAACAGTGCCACCATTATGGTTTCACCCTCATGGTGCCACTGTAACATTGTCTCCCTCAGGGTGCCACCGTTAGGGGTGCAAAAGTCACAGGGCCACTGTCATGGTGTCACCCTCACATTTCCACCGTTCCGGTGTCACCCACATGGTGTCGTCGTCACAGGTTCCACCATCACGTTGCCACCATGACCAGTGTGGAACTGTCACGGTGCCAATGTAACAGGCACACCGATGACTGGTTCCACTGTTTTTGTGGAGCCATGTTTTAGAAAATTAATGGATCAAGTGGGTCCGGACCATTACATTAGATACCTCTCAAACTATTCTCGCTCTATAGAGTCAAAACTAGACCCGAAGAAAAGAGGGGTTCCAAAAAACAACATCAAAAGATACCTCTCAAGAGAGAACCACATCAGCATCTAGGAACACATCTCCCTCAAGTAACGAGGAAACATTCGATGGTCAAACATTCCAGTCATATGGGTTATGGAGTTTCTTCCTCTAGGTCAAGATATTATCTCCTTTGGGTGGCACTAACTCACCCACATGGGTTTAATCACATCCACCTTAATGAATCTTGATTTGGGATCAGGTCCTCCCTTCCCCATTGTCAGGACTCTTCACACACATCCACAGAATACGGAAAATAGCACGTTCTAATGTTAGCAAAGTAAAGCGTTCCATCACAAACAAGTACAAAAAAACAAAAATAATCAAAATAGCTCTTGGTACTGGGTGCACATATGCATCTCCCATTCCCATGTACTTTCCTCGAACCGTCCATGCCTCCACAACACACAAACCAAAGGAATGGTCTATCCACAGAGAACCTTCTGCTCACGATCCTCGATCCTCACAGATCATTCAACAAAAGTCATTTTGTCCTTGATATCCATATTTCCCTAGTCAAGGACGTGTGAATCATCATGAAGATATCGTCGAATCTGACACACCTTGAAGACATCGTTCTGTCTCAGTAGAGGTAGTGGTAACTCTTGCTGATAAGACACTTCACTGACCTGCCGCAGCACATTGAACGGTCCGCAAACCTGGGAGAAAGCTTACTCCCCCTGCCGAACCTCCATTTCCCATGCAGAGGGGAGACCTTCAAGAACACGTGGTCCCGGACCTCGAACTTTAGGGGTCTCCTACTATTATCAACATATGAAAATTGTTGTTCCTGGGCTGCCTTCATTATCTACAATATAATATGAACCTTCTCTATCGGGCTCTGGACCACCTCTGGGCCAAGAACACCTGCATCCCTGACCTCTGTCCAGGACACGGGTGAGAAAAACGGCCTCCCATACAAATCTTTGAATGGATCCATGAAAATGGTAGATTGATAGTTATTGTTGTAGGAAGACTCCAACATAGGCAAGTGTCACTCCCACGATCCCCCGGAGTCCAAAATACAATCCCGTAGGATATCCTCCAATGTCTGGATGGTGTGCTCTGTCTGTCCATCTATCTAGGGATAGAAATTAGTTCTAAGACGTATCTGGGTGCCAAAATCATGTTGCAATCCTCTCCAGACTCATGAGGTAAACCATGCATCCCTATCCGAGATTATGGACCTCGGGACTCACCACCTCATCCATGTACCTCCGTGATATGGCATCCACTGCACCCAATTCCTTGATCGCCAAATAGTGATTCGATTTCATCAACCTGTACACCACTACCCATATAGTGTCACAACCTCCTTGAACCATGGGTAGCCCTGTGATGAAATCCATCAAGATGTTATCCCACTTCCACTCGGGGATGTCAAAAGACTGCAACAATCCACTTGGAACACGGTGTTCATCCTTCACCTGCTGACACACTAGGCACCTGGCCACGATCTCTGCAACCAGATGCTTTACCCCGGGCCACCAAAAATGACCTCTCATGGACTAGTACATTTTGGATACTCTCGGGTATACTTCCAGGGGTGATTTTTGGAACTCAAAAAGAACTATCTCATGCATTGTCTCCGGAACAAACAACTTCCCACAGAAAAGCATCTGGTTCTGACCATCCCCCTTCCACCCTTCCAGAGCATCGCCATGGTTAACCTAAGCTTGTATTACTTCACTCTCAATGTCACTCCAATGAGACTCATGCACCTACCGTTGGAGAGAGGATTGCACTGTCATCTAAAATAGACAACCTCTACCACCACCATCCCTAACATCCTGGTGCAGGGAAGGAAACTCCTCCATCGCCATCCAAGCATCTGCCGACTCTTGAACCACATCCTTCATAGACTTCCTGCTCAGGGCATCAGCCACCACATTCCCTTTTCCTAAGGAGTATGAAATCTTGAAGTCATAGTTCTGATGGAACTCCATCCACCTTTGCAGCCAGAAGTTCATGTCCTACTTGGAGAAGATATAGTTTAAGATATTGTGATCTGTGAAGACCACAAAGTGATCCCCGATTAGGTAATGTCGCCACCATGTTAGTGAAAACACGACCACCGCAAGCTCCAGATCTTGGGTGGCATAATTATGCTCATTTGGATGTAACTGTCTAGACCTAGAAGAGATCACCCATTGCTATTGCATCATCAAACACTCAAGGCCTTGTCCCGAAGCATCACAGAACACCTCATATGCTGCCCCTTCTTTTGGAAACCTCAGCACTGGAATAGTTACCAACTTCTCTTTGAGATAGCTAAAGGCTACCTCGCACTGCCCTTTCCATACGAACTCCTGATCCTTGTTGGTCCAAGGTCTCAAAGGTGTTGCAACTCAGGAGAATTTGGGTACGAACATCCGGTAGTAACCTGCCATTCCAAGGAAACTATGAACCTCTGCCACGTTCTTGGGTGCGGCCCAAGAAACATCCACTTCGACCTTTGATGGGTCCACTGCTACTCCATTATCGGACACCATGTGCCCAAGAAAGTGCAACTCTCGCATCCAGAACATGCACTTGGACAATTTTCCATAGAGTTGGTGTTGTAAGAGGGCTCCAAAATCATTCATAGACGCTCAACATGATCCTTCTCTAACATTGAGTAGATAAGGATGTCTTCAACAAACATGACTATGAACCGATCCTGGTATTCCCAGAAAACGGTGTTCATGAGTTCCATGAACACAGCTAGTGCATTCGTAATGCCGAACGACAAGACTACCAAAACAATGTGTCCATACATACATATGACGACAATCTTTGAGATATCACCCTCCTTCATCCTCAACAGGTGATATCCAGACCGCAAATCGATCAAAGAGAACCAACCTGCTCCACTCAATAGGTCAAAGAGATCATCTATCCTCGGGAGGGGGTAATGGTTCTTGACCATTACCTGGTTCAGTCTCTTGTAGTATATACACATCCTCAGACCACCATATTCCTTCTTTGAGAACAAGACAGGAGCATCCCAAGGTTAAAAACTTGGCCGAACAAAAACATTTTTCATCAGATCTTCAATCTGAATCCTCAACTCCCGCAAATCAGAAGGCGCCATTCGGTAGGGATCCATCGAAATCAGACGGGTACTAGGTTTCAAGTCTATCCCAAACTCAAAATCAGGTCAATGGGAAGAGTCGCCACTTCTTCAGGAAATACATCCATAAACTCACTAACGATCCCTGGGACTTCTACCATTTGTGCATCCTCTGACTCCACTGATAGTTCTACTAATAAGGAAAGGAGGGACTCCTCTCGCCTGCTGCATTTCCAGAAACCTTGCTCACCGTTGAATATTACACGTCGGCCGCCGAAATCTGAAAACTCAATCCTTCCCCATAAGTAGTCAATAACAGAACATAAAAAGAATAGCAATTAAATTCCTAGGATGACATCGTATGGTTGAATCTGCAGCAGTAGAAGATCCCTGATAGACTGATGTGTCCCTGTCATCAGTCTACACACTCAGAAAACATAATGCAAGTCGGTCTGACCTCCGACTGGCATGATCAGCACCAGAGGCACTGGATGTCTCTCATTGCCTAAACCCAGAGCATGGGCCAAACTATGTGCAACAAAGAAGTGTGAAGCTATTATATCAAACATGGCATTGACAAGAGTACTAAAAAGGTGATGGTACCTCGAAAAACATCTAGCCCTATAAGAACTACTGCCTCTACAGCGTGCAACTGCCCATGCCCAACACCTCTGCCTTTCAACTATTGGACACCTCCCCGAACATCCCCTGGTTGAGGTCCTTGAGGAGCACCCTGAGGTTGGCTGCCTCCCTCCACGTCTTCCCTTGGATGGGTGGGAGATCATTGTCCCTATTGCTGCTGCTGAAAGGGCCTCACTAGAAACTGTTGCGGTAGGGGTGGGTGCTGCACTTGCCCACCCCCATAGTACCGTACTCAGTCTGGGCACAGATTCCGAAGGTTCCCATGTTTTCCACAGATGAAGCATCTTGTTCTTGGGCCCAAAAGGAAAGGGCAAGGACTAGGAGATTGGAATAGGAACTGCTGGGGTCTTCTCCCAACTATTCGAAACCTAGATGACCCTAATACTGGAGGCCTGCTGCTGACAGCCTTCCCTTTTAACGAGCCCAACTAGATTCCCACTCGTGATACACATCCCAGCATGTGCATCCTCCCCAACACTTCAACATTTTTCTGCACCTCCATGTATGACGGTATGGTGAAGGGAGTAACAACATACTGTAGAAAAGGTCAAAGTGCCTCTTCCAAAAGTCTTTCCTGATACTCCTCATCTAGAAATAGGTATGGAGGAATGAGGAGGAGATCCTTGAACATGATCCCCAACCCTCTCACTGACATGCAGCCCTGCAGGAGGGAGAGTAGATCATGCCCCTTCTCAGCCTACATCGTGTAAGAGAGGAATTCCGCCCTGAACTACTTCACGATGTTATCCCACGTAACCTCAGCCACCCTCTTCTCCCCGAGGTAGAGCGTCCACCACTGACGTGATGATCCAAGCATCTAGATTACAGCCAGAGGAACCCAGTATTCCGTCAGCACCCAGATCAAGATGAAAGCTATCACTTGCTCCACTAGCCATCATTTTGTCTCGATGTCCAAGGTGTTTCCCTCGTACTTACCAAGGGTCTGTCGCTGAAAGGCACGAAGCATCCTCTTCCACTAGTCATCCTCCTCCCCTCGGTCAGTCCTCTTCAGATCGGCCAAGTCAACCTCATGGGCCTCGATCGTACATACTACTCATGGTCATCTCCCAGGTGCCATAGCTGCAAGGTAAACAAGGAATTCCTAAGCCCGAGTTGTGTAGAATATTTTTCATAAAACTTTTTAGTCTTATTATTCATTTTTAAATCTGAAAAATACCAATGAAACATAAGAACACAAGTCATTATGATTCATGTAACTTCCCTAGGTTCTATACACTACAATTAGTGTAGCCTCACATTGTTTATTGGTAGGCATATAGTCATTGCATCAGATCATGGGGGTCCCTAAAATCCTGTGTCCTAGCAAGTCTTCCCTGTCCTATTTCACACACCACGATCACCCAATACTATTTCCATACCATCCCATGAAATCCTCACTATGCCTAACCCCAGACTCCATCCTATATCTCATCCTCCCCTCTGATACAATCCTATCATGACCCGCCTTCACCAAGTTGAGAGAAGGGACATTTGTTTGTCGAACCCTTCCATCTTCAATTTAAAAGAGAGATAATGACCCCCCGAGACCCGCCTCTAATAGGTACCGGAGTGGTGACTAGAACCAAGGGTATATATTCACACAAAAGATGGAAGGAATTACCCTTTTTATTTAATAGGTTCAGGATATAAGATATTAACTCCCAAATACACAAAAAGTTTAAGTACAGGTTATCCCAAAACAAACAATTCTCATATGAATGTTCCAAATGTAAATGATACAAAAGAAAAAAGGAAACCCAAAAAAATAAAAAGTAGTACCAATAGAAAGATAAAAAACAACAATAATTGTCCCAACGCCTGAACTAGTACGACCCCACATGATCCCTGAAGTCCTCCTAGAAAACTAAAAACAGTTTTATATAAGTAGTGTGAGAATAGAAGTCTACTTAGTAGGGAAAACCAAAATCTCTCGTGCACAAGTGCGAAGGCATTCTAATTCCCTATGAGAAAACAGATTACCAAAGAAATTTTCAAGGAAAACTATCCACCCAAGACTCACCAAGTAACACTCCCCAAATAATTCAAGTCAAGTAATGTATAGTAATATCACATTGATATTTGGGTACCCCACGCCACTTTCCCACTAGTTATTGAAGAAATTATACACATCGAAAGTCTCACACCATTCTCAACGCAGTCCCAACGCCACACACTGCCTGCACACACCGAGGACAAAACCACACATCCCACCCACAAACACCTAGGCCACAAAAACCTTGTGTAACCACACCCGCTAACACCTAGGAACGAGCATCTACTGCCATGCCCGCAGACACCTAGGCCTCAACCCGAAGACTCAAGGAAAAAAACCTTATCGCACACACCTGGTCCAACCACCATAACTACCCTACCTGAAGAATCATCGGATATAATGGACTTCAAGCCATCATAGACTACCCAATGATTCTTCTGCTATTCATGAAAGGAAGAAAAAAGGAGAAAATATCCATCCAATCATAGGGGTGTTGGAAGAAACAACCTCCCCCATGAAATAGTGGTGTTCGGCACTATGTGCTCCACATGGGTGGGGTGAGAATAATAAACATACGAACTACAAATTATATGTATAAGTAACAAGAACTCATCCAAAACTAGGGTTTCCAAAGCCCCCCAAAGCACAAACACCCTTTTTACTATTCATTTATAAAAGAAAGGTACAACACTCATGGCCAAGTCACAACTCATTCCATAAACAAACTCCCCATTTAACTCATTCTTTCTATCACATTCAACTAATTCTATTTAGGTTAATTTTTCACTACTGGGAAAATAACATGCACAACCACTATCTAGTGAATGAGAGACACCCAAACATCAATTTAAGCCTTCGTACCCTGTTCTCTTGTGATGTCACAACAGCAAAAGGATTAGTGAGATCCCTCAAAGTACTGGAACCAAACCGAGCCATGAGATACAGCCCCACACAACTTCATATTCACAACCAACAACTGTTCCACAACAGAGGATCCCATCCCCATCCACATCACCCCATGACCATCAAGCAGAACAACACACCTACTACCAAAACAGAGTATAGAAACATCTAGGTTCAAGCACAACATTCATTAGGTTCTTCTTTATGTTGGTTAACCGGGGTGACCACAAAAGGATTGATGTTCACTGGATATCCATTTAAACAAATGAGTTTATGTGATCAATAAATTTCCATGTTATAGTTATTTATTCTTCATTGATGACATGGGTTCATTAGTTCACAAGTAAAGACCACCAACGTCCAAGATTTTTAGTGAGCATATTCCCTTATAGTTGACAACATATAGAAATTATAATGGAGTATAGTAGAATTGTCAAACACACCCCATCATCCTGTAACAGTCTGTTTATTATCTTTGTTAAGGTTTGGTTTCATCCATTCCAACAGAAACAGTAGTATTCCCACCCTGTATGATAAACAATAAGGAGAGGTAAAGGAAAATACCTACTTGGTTGATCAAGTATCGATGTTCTTCTCCACAGGCCAAGAATTGGGGATGTGTGACTTTCATGGGAAGAACGTCAGGGAGTCCAAGTGTGAGATAAAAGGCTCCAGCATAGGCGCACCACTTTCCTCAGGAAGGGGAACTCAAAACGCACCAGGAAGAAAAGGAGACCATCCTAGAGAAAGAAGAAGAAGGAATTCCCATGCGATATAAGGATGAGATCCCATTGTTATGGTATATGGAAATTTGAATGGCTGTAAAGTTGAATCGTGGTTTCCCATGCGGTTGGATAGTTACGCATGATGGAATTAATTGTTATTAAACAATTCTCTTTAGAGGGGAGGTCATAATTTCTATGTGTTAAAATTTTTTCTTTAATAATAAGAAAATGAAAAATAGGGGTTGAATTGAACGGTACAGGGAAAGGCGTGACACTGGGGAAAAACAACATGTTTTGGTAAGTTAAGGGTTGCCCGACTGTTAGGAGATTTTAGATATTATTTATGGGATTTAAATGGCATTTAAAGGAGGAATTAAATAATCTTTACATTAAAAGATATGTTGCAGGAGTGTAAATATAAAGAACTGAAAAAGAACAAAGACCTCTTGGTGAGGACACGGTGCCACCGTGACTAGTGACACTGTTATCGGCACCCCCATGACTGGTGCCACCGTTTCAGTGGAGCCATGTTTTCGAAATGTAATGGACCAAGTGGGTCCGGGTCATTACACATGGGATCCAATGTATGAATTCCTTCTTCGAACTCATGGACTCTGGCAGTTTCTTTTGAATTTCTATAGTCACCTAAGATAGAAATCAATGAGATACATCATCCATGTGGCTCAACTCGTTCTCTCTTTCATTACTTAAATGTTTAAGGTTGTAAGGGCCCATCATAAAAAAATTAAAGGTGGGGGAATGGGCGGTCTAATGGATGGTAGTGTCATCCGAGAGGCCTTTCTCAACCATTTAAGTTAGGTCGATCATAAATTTACCCTCTACATTTGACAAAATTATGATAGGAGTGTCGAAATAACACCCATAGTTGTGCCTTGAAAAAAAATTCCAATGGTGGTGGTACCGTGGAATATATTTTCCCCTATTTAAATATAATAGCCATTGTGGTGAGATTAATTGATAAAATAACCTTAGAGATGCTGATGTGATCGTGTCTTTTTATAATATGGCTCATGTATGCTTTGTTTTTTGTTTTTATGTTGAAAATTGATAGATGGATAGAGTTGTCATGGCTAAAGTGAAGAGTGTGTTTGAAATGCTTTGGGTTCATATGGTGTTTTCAACACAATGAAACGATTCGATTGAATCATCATAAACCTTTTAGTTCTGGTGGTTTCCACATTGTTCTCTAAGTCTCCTCAGAGATGAGATGTTTTTAAGCTGGGTAGAATGTTGAATCTCGTGTTTTGAACCGGAATAAAATAAAGATGTTTTTTTTATCATTTTCGTTTTCTATACCAATTTTTTTAACACCAAGCAACAAATATTAATTCAGAGAGTTAGATTACTATTTATTGATTTTTAAGGGCTTTTGAGAAGGTCCTAGAAGTAAATTGAGTGGATCAAGATGTTCCAGGAGCATTGGACCCAAAAAACTACAAGTTCTTTAAGAAGCAATATATGGCACATAGTTTGTGGATGGTCTTCCAAACCATTTGGCCAATTCCTGGTAACTGTGTAGGATGGTTTATGAAGGCATAATGGCTTTGTTCATGACCTGCGTACTATTCCAAATATGTACACCTCATGCACGTGTGGGTAGTACAATCTGCATGGTTTGCGCACAGTTTGGAAAACTGTTTGGGTAAAACTGTAAAAGTTAAATTTTGCATGAAACCTAATGTTTATAATTTGATCCATTTTAATTTAATTATTTCAAATCAAAAAATTAATTAAATCCTAAACTTCTCTCCATCTCTCCTCTCAATACGTGATGCCCCTAAGAGAAGGGTTTCACCTTTTCCTCACACGACCTCCCCTCCTTGGCCTCCTCTTCCTCCAACAATTCTGGATGTTCTTTTTCTCAAATCACATTCGAATCATTATGGTCGGTACTCATTTTTCAACTCCTATTATTTAGGATTTTGTTTGACTTAATTGGTGCTCGGTAAAGTGGTGATTAACCCTATGTTTTTGGATAACCTGAATTTTTTGTTCTCTTTTTGTTTAGCTTAGTGCGAATGGTATCTAGAGACTCATAGGGGGCATGCTCTATAGATCTACTCTAAAGGATATGACATTCATGTGGTTTTAGTCTATTGGACATGATTTAGGGAGTGTTTTTCACCACCTTTATGGTCCCACACGTGTTAAATTTGAGTCTTTTAGTGCGAATGTGTAGTGCTTTTGTCCCTTCTTGTAGCCTTCGAGTCACCATGTCAAGGTCGACTATCCTAAAATTGCATTGGTAAGTATGTATATATATGTGGATCCCCCTGTTACATGTGTAAATATCCATGGAAATAATTACACACAAATGGGGATCAGTGTGCCCATGTATATATATAAAAATTCATGCGTAGGTAGTTGGAGACTGGCACATGAATGTAAGAATATTTGTAAGGATCCCTTTACTCATTACCACAACCATACAGTTGTGTGCATAGTGGATATGTGTCCCATCTTGTATGTGAATGTGTGTATGCTCATTGGGGGAGAAGTTTCTTATAGTTAGAATTCATTAAGACCTGTACTGGACTACATTATTCCCCTTGAGGTACGGTCCCTTTCCATGTCCTCAATACTTATAAATTCATTAATAAAGTTTAATTCCATACTTTGGTTATAAATTAATTCATGAAATGTAGTATTATGTAAAATGACATTTAAAATTTAATTTAACATGTTCAGGGTTTGAATGATAAATATAATTAATGATTTCTTGACAAACAATATCATGTTTTTATAATACAAATCCTCTAATGGAGGTGCACTATCTTCAAGCTGAAAAGTATTGGTCATAAATTTATTTCTTGACTTGTCATGTTATAATTCATAACATTGATCTTATGTTAAAATACAACATGTTTAGGATGTGGTCCTAATGGAATTAGAAAAATTGGGTTTCCATTTTGAATGAATTAAAATTTCCATGGCACTACTTATGTTCTTGTCCCAGTTTTGAATTTGATTTAACCATAAGTGGTGTTTTCCATTGTTGTAATTTAGAGTTTTGACACTTTTCGGCCACTATTCAAGTATTCCTTGGTTATATTTGTAAATTTATTACCTTTATTATCAAATGGTTGAGTTATCCTATGAATTTCTCTATAACAAGTACCATGTGTTCTCATTACATTAGCTACTACGGTAAGTTCATTGATTTTACTATTAAATAAGAAATGTAAATTGATAATTTTTTTATGGATATCACTTAGCTTTATAAATAGAAAATGAAAAAAGGATCTTGTCCATTACACCTCTTACCATATAGACGGAAGTTATCAGAGTGAACCATAATTAATGAATAATCCTTAATCGATTTTACTATATGGTTGCATTGCTACTTGACCATTCCTCACTAATGGATGGAAGGTCTTGAACCAATAAATAAATGGTTGCAATGATACATGAATTTTCAAAATTAATGGATGGAAACGATTGGAGAAATATTAATCATTAAATGACTTCTTTAATAAATAAGAATGGTTAAACATGTTCTTGTTTCGGTTTCGGATCAGAGAATACCTTGAGAACTCGTGTACCCCTTTCCGAATTAAAGGATGGATTTTTATGGTTAAGGGCCACATAGAACTCTATCCATTTGTTATATTTGTATGCTCAGTATTGCATCGTTGGGTCCCCATGTAGTACAATAGGATTTTTTGGATACACTCATTGGATCCATCATTGAAAAGCAGGTTCCATTGATACACTCGTTGGGCTTATTCCTTTCATAGCCATTCTTTACCTTATATGCAATCGATGGAATAATTAAGCTCTTTATTATGGAATTACTTGGATTATGCTACATGGATTACACTCTTACCTTTTATCAAGACTCAGATACTACTAGTTAGTTTTACGTGAGATCTATGTTACCTTGGTTATTACCCTGGAACTCCCTCCCTAATATGTTTGGAAGGTTTCCTTTTTAGGTCATGGGACCTTCAATAAATATTTTATCACCAATTTTTGGATGTGTTCTTACCTAGGAATTTATTACTAAATATCATAACCATATTTCATAGAAACTCTTAATTCGTCTTGAATTGACATTTCAGTGCCATGGTAAAATCCCTTCTGACCTAGTCATTACTTATCACTGTTTAACCTTGGTGGAAACTCATTGGACTCATTATGTGACATATTCACATGTGACTAATGGTTAAATTGGAAATACTAGATTAATGCACGTATTACTTGTCTAGACACAAGTATAGGGATTAAAAAAGTACTTGGGTGTCTAGTTACATTGTATTACTAACTTTAATTATGTTTTCCTGCACCCTGTTTAATTTATATTACACTTTTGGGATTCTGTTAGACATTTGTGGTGCCTGCCTACTAAGATTTATATCTCATAACCTGCTCGGGTTGCCATTGCACTAGGGTAACTTTGTACAAATTAATTTTTCAGTAGGCCTTGGACCATTATTGTTTTTGGTTTCCTATTACATGTGAATTGGGATTAATTTTCCGATCTAGAGCTTCGGGTGCTCATGGAGATCGCCTAATGATTTAGTTATTTTATTTACTTGACACCAATACTGTATTGTATTGAAAATTATCTTGTATCGTTACTGTTTTCCCTCATGTACCAATAAATTTCCATAAATTCATCAATTTTATAGGCTAACATTGGCCACTTTTTTTATATGAAATAAGTCTTTCATTGCGTTTTCAATTATGTAATACTTCTTCAACTATTGATTGTTATTTAATTTATAAAATCTATGTGAAAATACTAAAATAGGGTTTAGTCTCAACACTAATTATCCTCACACCCTCGCTACTAGTTGGTACTATCTACTGATTGGGGAGGCATGCTTGAGGACATGTGGGGACTAGTTCGGCAACCGTCTTAGTGGTGAGCCAGGTCGGGACATTTCACTTGGATTGAAAGGGTGTATTTTTTTAACAAACATCACCATGATGATTCATCCAAAAGTATGATATAATTTTCTAGTTGTCCTTAGTATGATGATACTATAATGTAGATTCCATACACCACATGATTAGGGAATATCACAAACAAATTCATGTATATTTCAAAATATTCAATGATGGGTTCTCTGGTTTCTAGTCAGATGGAATAGATCTTCTTCCTCGTGACATTGATTTGGGAGGTTTGTAAGAATAATTTCATGGAGATTATTTATAGAACATTCAAATCATGGATATATCTAGGTTGAGGGATACTAAAAAACTCCTTAGAAGATCCCATAAGTGAAAATGTGATTTCCATCCACTTGACTTGGTATCATTATACACCTTTAATCTTTAATCTAAAATATAAAATCCAAATTATTGAATATTGTTAATTGTAAATTCATCTCTATAGAAATTGAATTAATTTTCCAGATGAATCACGAAAATTTATAATTATATCTAATTTTACGAGTAGTCCTAGCTTACTGGTTTTATAAGATGGAAATTTTTTAAGCACAAAGTTTTCTATGAGTCGTTTGTGGGTATATTTCCATTATTGAGGTTTTAGAATTGTAATCAAGAGATCCACTTGATTCATTTAAATTAATTTTCTAATATTATATATATGATATTAATTTTAGTTACAAGGGATATATCTATCTTATAATCAATTGAAAATTATAATTAATTAGAGGTCATAGTCATGCATGTTATATTTTAGATTAGTGTTGACAATGGTACCAATTTTTGGTGCACACTAGTTATGGTGTTTGTAAAAATAAATTTTCTTATCCTACGGATGATGGTTTAGGGGTAATATATGTTGTAAACAATCTTTATTATTCTAATCACAGTTTCAGGAATTGATATGAAAATTTTATAATAAAAATTCAAGGAATATTAATCATGGATAATATGATTTATCAAAATCCGTATGAATGAAAAGAGATCAATCATCTGGTTTAGCTTCATTTTATATAATTCTATCATATCATCTTTAAAATAAATATAAATATATGAAAATTGGTTAAATTAATTGTTTCGAAATCACATCACCTATTTAGAAATTGAAAAATTTACCAATTACGGGAGTAATTATCACAATAACCAAGTTTTGGTTTAACCTCCTTTCAATGTGTTTAAGAGATACTATTTCCCCTTAAAATTTCATTAGCTAATCATACTCTATTATCATGAAATTCCATGTATCCAAATTAGATTAATATTTATTCATTATGTTTTTAGTAATAAGTAAAATTATCCTCTTTACCCTAAACCAATCAATTTATGTGTTCTAATAGATTAAAAATACTGATAAAACCGTCCTAAACAAAGTAAATAGGTACAATTTATTATTTTTCAAATTTGTTTTATAAAATATAAATCAATAATTTCATATATAAATAAATTTATCAATTAACGTAGATACATTAATTAAAAAAACTATCATTTTCCGAATAATCTAAATCCATTTACATCCCCATCATCTGACAACTAATTATTTCATCCCCTACAATAAAGAAGAAATAATATGTGTATGAGTTATAGAACACATTTCAAAATATATATAGAGGATACGTGGATAAAAAAAATTAAATTTAAAAATATTGATCCTCTTAATCTACCTTCTCTTGTTTACAAATTAGTCTACAACAAAATTCATTTTCCCCCTTCAGAATCATCACCATGATTAATATAATAAATAAATTACCCATAAGAAATTTTAAAAACATTTTTTTTCAATATTTTATCACTCATAGAAGATATCTCCCTAATTACATTTTCCTTCATTAAAATAAAAATTTATTACAGATTAGTAGATCTATTTTACTTATTTTATAGAGGTAATTGAATTTCTGAAATGTTATTAGGGATTTTTTTTTATTTTTTCATAGTTATTTTCCTGAGACTAATTTATTATATTATAAAAATATTTATATATTTGGAAATCTAATTCTCTCTATATGGATGTACAGTGGTCTGGGATGACAATCTATTGAAAGACATAATCATCCACTACATGGAAATGGTAAAACATTATGATCACATTGTGGACCCATATCTTCATCAAAAAGCCACTTCTTCTCTATCGAAAAACTCGACAACACATCAAACCCACTATGATGAAGACCAGTGAAAATATTTTTCAGAAAAAATGGATCTCCTATTTAGAAAACTGAAAAACTTTTCTTCTCAAAGGTGCATCCCTTATACTCTACTGATTCTCTTGTTCATAAATTTGTTGTAGATTTAATTTTAACAATGTCGCTCTATTATATTCTCAAAAACCCACTTCTTTCATATTGGACACCTCTATAGGGTAGTGCATATCTGATTCCATAACTCTTAGTATGACATATTCCTTAGTTCAATCATACAACTATACGGTGGTGCAATAGAGAAGGATCATCATCAATGCAATATGGACATTATAGTGACATTATCATAGTATTATTCTAAACATGGATTCATTCTTATATTAAAGGGGAAAGTCTATGGTCACCTGAGGTTCCCAAAGAGATCCTTGGACGTAAAAATGGAATTCTATAGTGGAATACTAATCAAAATTATGTTCCCTTATTTTTATAATATTGGTTGTTATGTATTTTTACATTGGTTCAATTTCATTTTTTGGCTGAGGTACATATAAGTTAATTATTGAGGTGGGAGAGTGGAGTTGAGGTGTAATGTAGTTCTGTTACGATATGTGTTAAAATTTACTATATACTGTCTTTTCTAAAATATTACATTCACAAGGGTTATCTCTTTTATATATCCAATTTCATTTTATCCATGTCTCGTGCACCGAATGCAGGGATGGGTTCCCATATAGGCACTCTCACAGATGAAATAGTAGAACAATAATAGGAACGGTCCCACCATGGTCCTTCTCCCAAACACTTAATGCACTCAATTATTCACAAAATGAACGTCCACTACAACCTTATCATTGATTCCAATGGGTATTATTATCTAGCCCCCCATATTGATCTATCTATAAGGCATCCAGACCCCTATGGTGGACTTGCATCTGGCGTTGAAATTCTTTTTATATATTTTATAAAAAACCTAAATACATAGTTACATTTCTACCTTAAAAATATAAGTGATGTTCCATTTTTGAATATTCATCATTTTTTTGGTAAATGTTTATCCCTATTCAGATTTCAATTTTAATTTTACAAATTTTAAATAATGAATTAGTTATATGTGAAAAATTGATCAAAACTAATCAAATGTCAATAATTTTTTATGAATTCCATGGAAAGTGAGGGAATCAGTGGAATCCGCCATATATTCTATATAACCCCCTCTCATAATATTCTAATGATTTAAATGATAGAAAGATAAATAATATTAAATATATGTCCTTGAGATACAAAAATCAAAAGTTTGGTAACATCATTAAGTTGTAAAATGAGTTTTATAACATCCTTATTCTCTCTTATACATGAATGAAACAAAGAGGTGTGTATTTTTAATTCTCATAGGATGTGGGATCGGGATTTAACCCTATACATTAACTGTTCTTGAAGATGGTAAAATTCTACGATGTAGACTTTTCAACCAAGAGAAATTAAAATATCAGTTTCTCATTGCCCATAATGTCTCTCTTTTAGTTGATATATTTTCTAATAAATCTAATTTTGAATGATGTTCATATTTTTTTATTGATGAAATTATGGTATATTTAAGGAATTTTATCCTTTTCAATAAGTCCGAAAAATCCATAACCAGGCATTAGGATGAACAATTAAGTTACAGATATGGAGAAGAAGGGTGAATGTTCAGACATAGATCAACATTAGTGATAGAAAAACTATGTTGAGAATATTTAAATAACAAAAATATTTTCCAGGTATCAATACAATCAACTAATAATTCTTCTACAATTACACTTGTTGTTACTCTATTTATATTTATCTCTAGTGAATCCCCAATCCAAAGGATTTTGGTAACTTAGAAAGGATAAAAAATCATCCATATCTATTTTCAAGTAACATATACCATTATTATTCTAATATAAAACACTTAAGTTCTGTAATTCCTCTCCAATGAAACATGATGAGGATCCCAAATTGATGGTGGATAGTGCTTCCTAGTGGTCACCCCTTTCCCCAAACTCAAATATTTCATAAGTGATAATCACGAAAAATGGGTCAGTAACATTACAAAATATAGTTGGAATATAATGTTGTTAATCATAAAAAACATTAATTAAATACAACTAGTATATATATTCTAGATTCTAGAGTATTGGGACTACTATGCATGCAATTTGACATCATGTGTTTTTTTTCAAAAATCAGTTATGAGAGTTTCCTTGTGTTTAGGTTCCAAAAATGTAAATAAAAAATTAATTTATTTTTGGGAAAAAAAAATTCGGATGTATATTATTTTCAATTTATCAAATGCACAATAATTTTATATTATAGAGGTGAGCATGGATATAGTGATGATTAGTCCTGAGAGTCCAAACATACATTTTTTAGTGGTTAACAAGCATTTTTTTATAGATTTTACCCTAATATGACTGAAAATAGTACAATGAAATATGGTGTGGTATTTGTAATTAATTAGATAGCCTAAAAAAATTATAGGGTTAATATGTTCATCATTTATTACTATAAAAAACATAATAAATTAGGGGATCAAATATGATCCTCCCTTAAGGAATGAGACACATTGTGGTACTGTAACCTAGTAATGATATTCATCTCAATATTAGTTTAAATATAAATAAGAATCTCTTCAATGTTATGAGTATGGAGTTCCTGTAGTGAAATATTTAAACTCTTTTTCATTAGGTACAGGGGAGGGGTCCATTTAAATAACTCAAATAAATTTCTATGTAAACGGATATAACTGAACAATGTTTAAATATTTATGATGGTGTTATAGGGCAATCCAGATGAGTAAAATCAAAGACAATAGTAGTAAAAGAATGAATACATTCAATATTTCTTATAATGGATTAATGGAAGAGTTAGAATGAGGGAATAAACATTCAATTAGACTTAATACCCTTGAATAATGATCCATCTCTATAATGACAAATAAAATTTATCTGTGGTTAGAAATTGAATTATATTAATCATACATTAGCCCAAGTATCGTAAGGGTTTGAAGGGATGATTCCACGTGTGAATAATGAAAATGATATGGGTGAAAAACTCATACTATGGGAAGAAATATGACTCTTTATCATGATATGTAGATATTTGAGGGAATTTACATCTTTTATAGATTGAATATATCTATAATGAATTCAGTAAAGGGAGAATAAATGAGGGGGCTATTCATTGAGGATAATTTTATAGAATGATTGATTAGAACTATATCACAAAAAAATTCAAAATGTGAGAGAGTAATTCAAATTAATCAGAAGAAAAATTTTAGTGACCATGGTGAACTGATTGCACAAGGATTTTTTATCGACCAAAACTAACCTCCCAAATCCATCACTAGATGCATTAAAAATGGAATGATATTTTAATACAAGGGGTGACTAAGAAGAAATATCTAAATCTCCATTTGGGAAGATTTAAAACACCATGAGGTTCCCCTGACTAGAAGAGAATATTCAATTTTCCCCAACCATAGGTTTCAGCCTTCATTTCCCAGTATCTAGTAAGGATGAGCTAATATAAATGGAGGACATATATTCACTTACATATCACGATGGAAATGGTTTTAGTACTCTATTTAATCCAAAATTTCTAAAAATAAACAATATATAGGAGGTATGGATAATATAATAAAAACAATATGATGGATTATCATGATAAAATAATGTTATATGATTCAAACTCATATGTTATGGGAATTAACCATTATTCAATTTAAAATTAGGAATTTTAGTCTTTCTCAAATGACTAAGCATCATCCTGAAAACACATCAACATTAGCCCAAAATCATAGAAATACTTCTCACATATCTCAAAGTAAATATTTTAGTTAATTGAAATCTAATAAATGTAATCAAATAATTCCAAAGGTACCTCAAGATAGAAGATCTTATTATAAGAAATGGTAACAAATTCTATAATAGAGTTTGAGTATATTGTGACCTATGATACCACTATATATGTTTTGTCAATCTAAAACATAATCCAAGAGGATTAGTGGATGCTACCTTTTCCCAATTCTACTTACCAAACTATCTTCTACCATTTCTATATTGTGTCATGCTCTTTATACTTCTTTAGTTACATGAAGGTGTCCATAACATCCTATTATTGATTGTGGGGTTTAATGATTATTTGAAGCTACTTAGTCATGCCTTGATTCATAGATTTTTCTAGTGAAAATATTTAGATGCTCCTATGATTGATTTGTTTTTTGATTCGTAGGATATTCATGACAATGATACCTTTAGCATACTGGAAAATAGGAATTCAATGTTCTACTTTAGATCATTTGAAGATCTGATGCAATCCTGGCCGCATACACCTCACAGCAACAACGGGTCCCACTTCTACCTTCACTACAAGACTTACATATTTTATATGATGCTTGACCCATCTTTGGTGGAAATTTGGTTGATTTTCCCTAAACATTCCCTTCCATTTCAAAATCCATAAATTTTTAGGATTCTCATAAATCTAGTGGCTATGTTCATGTGCATGGATAGATTAACCACTACTATGTGACGTCCTATTAACCGTCATGTGTGTGTGTCAATGTATATGTGTCATGGAAGTTGTATTATTATTTGTCGATTATAGTTGGAGTGAAATTTCTCAGTAGGTATGGGGTGGTGATTGAATCCAGGTTTGATTTTTTCTCTGATTGAATGTTGTTGGGATATTTTGTGGAGACCTGTAGACATGGGTATAGACCACAAAGTGTGTAAAATGATGTGGGTTATTGGAGTTATACTACCCATGATGATCCACAAGATGGGCTTGGTTTATCCTAGAATATGGTGGTTCTTTTTAGAAACATGGTTAAGGGATCGGTTATCAGATGATTTATAGGTCTTGATTCAATCCTGAATAAAGGATGTGTCATCCCTTGGAGTGTTTATCAACCTACGATCATACATTTTTTTTCATAGGATTACATTTTTGGGGGACATGATATTGTTTTCTAAAACTGGTTATATTTTTTAAGGAGGTCCGTTCAATGTTGGAGCCGCACTATGTACCCCTAAAACAAATGTGGATAATATTATTCATAAACAGAAGAATTATCTTGGGGGAGTCATTCTATTTGGTATGTGATCTTAATAAGTGAATGTGTATAGGATCGTACTTGGTCTGAAATGGGATAATCAATTGATGAGGAGGATATTGGGATGAATTAAGATGTCGCAAGGGAACCTGGACATAATGAATACATTGCATGCTAGTTGAAGTCTACAGGTGGGGTGATGCGAAGAAGAATTAGGAAAAATATTAAAGAGTTTAATCGATTATAATGTCTTGAGGATAATGATTCGCATCCAGAACCAAATAAAGGTATTCTTACTGTTATAGAGGTTATCTTGACTTTTTTTAGTCTTACATCCAATTACTATTGATTACGTTTCTAGCCTCTAGTTAGTGTTGGTGAACAATCATCACACTATACATTTTGATGGTGAGGCCCCTTAAATTGGGTGAGAGTTTGGGGGTCCCCCAAATGAGGGTGGCCTCACCACATATATTCAACATAACAACTCCCACAATGATATTGATTTCATGGTCTGAGACATTGATGGTGACAAGAACTCGAAGGATTGAATGCACTGAAACTTTGAAAAGAAAGATTACTCCTTACTATACCTCATAATAAAGTCTTGGTCAGGGAAGAAAGCCTTGTATATAGACATGCATGGTATGTCTGGTGATTATCCTAAGAAATCCATAGAATTTCTCACAAGATCATAAGGTGATGCATCTAAACAATTTTTCTCTCTCAATGAAACTCATGAAGATTCCTCAAAAATTATTCGGGGATATTTAAGAACGACACTCAATGAGGATCAATATGAATTAATCAAAAAGAAGGACATGAATTTGTTTAGGGGGATTCAACCATGAGAGGATAAACCTTTAAGAGAACATCAATCTTGGGACATGTTGGCCTTTAGTTTTGATGATCATATAATTGATGAACTAAACATTTAGTAAATTGATATCTTTTGGATATTATTTAGGTATTTTATCTCAGGTAGGCTTATGTTACCCATTATTGATTTTGTTATCTCCTATTGTAGTTTAAATTTGTTTTTTTTCTTTTTCCATAATAGTGTTTGATATATAATATAATAATTTTTAGTTATAACAGTAAAAATCCTATTTCATGTTATTTTTATAATACTATTATGGAAGCCCAATCCAAGAAGGATTAATCGAATTAATGGATGAAGCATATACATCATATGTATCACCTCTTATGGGTTTTTTATCATAGTGATGTGGTTATAATAAATAGATTTTTTTCACCATGAATAACATGAAGGATTGATTTAAAAACCATATATTATTAGAAGAATTAATATCATGTTATATCAAGTGGAATCTACATCATTAGTATGCAGCTCTAGATTATATTTCATTCTCTAAATTTTTTTATCCTAAAACCAATTTAATTGATATTTAAATTACCTATATATTCATGGTCATGAATAGTAATTAATATCTTATTACATTACTATAATTCTTATTACATAATCAATAAGTTGTAATCTATTGGATTACATATCATAAATAATATATAAAAGATTACATAAAATGATGTCAACTTTGAAGGTATATTATGATTTTCATAAATATATTTTATTTAGATAAATAACATATATATTATGTGACAACAACAATGTAGGCTATGTGGTATTAGAGGTTTATAATACATGAAGTATTTTTTCCCAAGATGTAAACACTAGTTAAGCACTATGGAAAGTATTTATAAGAACAGACACAACCATTGGAATTCTACATGTTATTTATGTCATTGGTTATTCCAGGATGCAGTTTTGTGTTTTCTTCTATAGACATTAGAATATTATTATATATCAAGTTTTATAAAAATATTTATAACAAAAATATATGAGGATATATCCACATGACATGGTTAGATAAAATGATGTTGTCATAAGTTATAGGTTATTAATTTATATCTCAATAAACAATTTTTTCCTTATATGATAATCGATATAGATATATTAGTAATTTTATGTGAATAGAACTATTTGATTATGTCAATGAACATGGTTTTTTGTTAAAAATTATATTTTCAAAGAGTGAATGAATTAAATTTAAATATAATATATTTATTTAAAAATTAAGAACACCTTCAAGATGACATTTCCATAAAAAGGAATTTTATTATATTGTAAAAGTTCATATTTGACTACATTTATTGGGAATTTAATTTTCCATTATCTATGGGTTCATTATCAATTTAATAGATGTTTATATTAGAATTTAGTTTCGTTATGACATATAAACATAGAAATATGTCTTGTGGATCAAAAAATAAGTATATCAAGAATGTAATGTAAATTCTCTTTGAATTTAATATTAAAATAAATATTATTCTCATGATATAAGTAAAAATAAATATTTGATGTATAATGATCATAAAAATTCAATAAACATTTATTGAGGGTAATATTGATCTATGTATAATTTTAAATAAATTATTATTTGATGGGTAGTGAATATAATATTTTTTAATGAATATAATTGTGATATTTCAATATATAAATAAATAGTTGGGTTTCATGGTTTGATAAATTTCAAGTGGGATTACTAGAATTTTATATGGGTCCCCTATGAATGAAATATTTTATATATTCAAAATAAATATTCATTATTTATTTATGAAATTATATTTAATTTATCCATCCTTATTTCTATGTCAAAGAAATAATAAAATGAATATTATTATTATTCAATGTGAGGTTTTCTTAGAATTATTATATTGGAAATAGAAATTTATAAAATATGGTTTCTCTATCCTCTTTATATACTCCAAATTATATCATTTTTAATGTAAGGATCAATTAATACAAAAAAAATATCTCTATGTATCATCTCAAATAATAGATAAGATTATTTAGAATTCTCTCAATAATAGAGGGTATAAATCTTCCTCTTCCGAATAAAAAATTGAGAGAAGTTGAATAACAATTTATTTATAAAACTTATTCATGAGGATATAATATTAAAATAATTGAAACAGTTATAATCATACATGCTTGATCATGGAGATTCATTGACGATGTTTGGTGATTTATAAAGCATTCATGGAATACATCTTGAGGGTTTGAATCACTAGATGCATTTTCATAATAAAAATGTGGAAAGATCAATACATGCATTAATAAAGGGAGAATAAAATAAAATAAAATATAATAATTGATTATATATATATTATTTATGGATTAAATTTTGAAATATACACTATTTGAATCTACAATGGTTTCAATCATAATGTTATAATGATTTATCCATATAAAAGGATGAAATACATTTTTAGGAAAGGGTGTGACCCTCATTCACAACCAATTGGGCCCTTTATCTAAAATTACAACTATTTTCATATCATGTAGTTATATATGGTAATTATATACAATATATTCATTTATACTCTCATTGTATTTAATTCACCAATAATGATAGTAGTATTTGAGATAAATCTTGTCTCTTCATTTTTTCTAGAATTTTTTTCTTCAATGAAAATGTTTTTATACTCTTTTATAGAAATACTTATTATTAAATATAACATTTATAATAATTGTTTTATATTATAATAAAATTTTATTTATAAAATTTTAAATAGAATATGTTTTAATTTTTTCTTCATGTATAGATTCTCCAACTGTTTTATTTTCTTTTAATTAAAGATCACAATATTCAATAATTAATTGTTCCAGGATGTATGAATTACTCAATTTATAAATTTTATTAAACAAAATTGTTGTATAACATATTTCATCATAAAATAATATATATGATAATGTTGATGGATATTTATTCTTATTTCCCATAAAAAATTAAAATGCTCAAATAGATGGTTTCTCTACTATGTCAATACCCTTTAAGGGATTTTATATTATATGAGAGGAATGCATTAATAAAATCTTAACATTTCTACTAATAGATGTTTTTTTGATTATTATTGGATTGATTTATTAAACATGTTTCATTCAAAAGGATGATTTTTGTTGTAGATGAATTTTAATAATGATCATATTCATATAACACACATACATATTATTTCCATTATGTTAATCTTTACCATGAATTATGAATCCATCCAATGAACTGGTTAATGATTTTAATATCTCGGCATAACATGTATATGTATAGGGAGTTATCAAAATACACTATGATTATTAAAATTAGGAATAAATCTGATAAACCGTGTTATGAGACTTTTCTTATTCTATTATGATTTTCATGGAATCTATCAATGACATAAAAATTAGTTTCTATACTTTTTTATGTCCAAAATATACACTATACACCAAATTAATACAATATGTTTAATAAATTATGTTAATTTAGACATGATTCAAAATTATTACGCCTTATTTCATATATAATGTCACAATCATAATGTCATGATTTATGATTTAGGATAGAGGGTTTCTTGGGTATGGTTTTCTTATGTTATTCGCATGTACCATGATTATGTTCTCATAACCATTTTCTCATCATTTTCTAAATTATTGTATTTGATTGATCTCTCTGATGGTCACCCATTACAAAATCGGTTATCTATACCATTTATAAGATACTATTTCCATGTTATAATGAATCGTTCAATATATGACATTTCTAGAAGTAGGTCCATGTATAGTGAAATTATTTATAAGTTCTCCATGGGATATCGTATTTGTAATCAAGAATCAAATATCCAAGGACAACTAAAATATTGGTTATAATGGTGTGATTTTTATTTATACTAAATAAATATGCATTTTTAATGATTTAATATTGTTAATAATTTACTCATGATTTCACTCACACATTTATATGTGTGTAATTATAAAAATTAAAAAAATTAAAAAATATAATTTTAAACAATACTACATAAATATATTACGACATGAAATGTATTAATACAAAGACATTATATTAAAATTATTTTTATTATATAAATATAAAATAAAATTAATTCATATATATATAATTTTATTTTAAATTTAGATATATATATCAAAAAATAAATCGTTTTAATTTAAATATGTATATATATATATATATTTATACATAAATTTTTTAAAAATAAAAATTCACTTTATATCTATATATGTAGGAACACACGTAAAAATTTAATAAAAATTCATAATTATGTATCCATGAGGGATTTTATATATGGAATTTTGGAATTCTAGATTTGGCTAATTTTAAAAGGGTTTGGGTTTTGTCATTTATTTATAAATGTATCGACATAGAGACACATAATTAATGATAATTTGTTAAAATCATATAGAGACACATAATTAATGATAATTAGGATATTATTTAACTTCAATAAGGGTGTAAAATGGATCAAGAGTCGTTATTAGGGATCGTTGGTTCTTTATGTCTATATTGTAGTTCATTGATCACGAATTTTTTAAATAATGTCTTACTTAATTTTCTATAATCTAATATTTAAATCGACCAATGATATTTTATTAACTAATCCTTTGTAATTATTTTATTCTAATGTGAAGAATCACATAATTCAGAACCCTAAATTAATATATATTGGGAGAAGAGTTTTAATGGATCAATATTGTCTCCTAATTTCCGAGGTCATATTCTATTAGTTGAGAAAAATCAATTTAGTTCTATTAAAATAGTTAAGGAATTAATATAATACATATAGATTTAATTATGTCTAATACATAGATTTAATTAAAGCACTGTGAGTGTTTTTGGGGATGTTTATAATTATTTGTTGATATATTCTATGTCATATTATAGAGTCAGAGGAAACATATATCATTTTACTTTTCATGTAGAGATGAATTTAACAACATTATAATCCAGAAAAAGGGATATGTTTTTTATATGGAATGAAAAGGAGTTGCTTCGATGAATTTAATTATCTCCCCTATTTTTGACAAATTAGACAAAAAAATTATACACTATAGATATAAGGCCCCAAACATTAAACCTTACATAATCCTGAGTTAATTCCAGAATACAAATTGATTATCTTTTTATGTTTATAGTTTTAGAAAAATAGGCTATAAATATTAAATTACATATCAAAAATTACAATGTAAACACATATAGTATAAGAAACTTTTCACAATAATTAAACACTTTAAACAAAACAAGAATTATAGTCTTGATAAATTTAATCTTGATTTATTCGATTATATTAGCCTTCTATATACCATGGAAAAACATTTTAAAAACATGGGATGAGAATAAAAATCTCAATTAGGGATATAAAATTTGTAACGGAAAACTTAGTCCATGAATACATACAAATCAATGAACTCATAATTTTGAATCATAAAACATATGCTCTGTAACATACCCCATGAAATCGTAATATTTATGAATAAACCATAAAAATCAGAAATCATAATGGTAAATTTTTACACAATGAAATATAGATCTATCTTTGGCTCTCCCACCCTTGTTTTATCAGGGAACCACAGATATATGTAATCAATACCAAAGAACCATAATATAATCAAATCATATAATACAAGTATAAAGAACGTTGAAATTTGAACATTCCAATAACAATATATCATTTTGTGATATTTAAATAATCAATAATTTATTAATAATATTTTCAATACCAAAATACGTAAAAATGGTATATGGTAATTAATTTCCTTTTAAATCCAATATGGATTGTTATGTAACCCAAATATCTAATAATACTAACAGTGAGAAAAAGTCATTTTCACCGCATACATTAAAGAGAAACATGCATTGTGTTTTTTAGAAAAACACATCATAGAAAAAGAATAATTTAAAAACCATTGGATTAAAATAAATGGAATGTCATATACATATCCACAGTACAAAATATATTCATGTGTAAACTAAAATATGCATCAATGAATGATGGTGGAGACAAAGCCACTTTCCTTTAGTCCAGCATGTCTTGTTCGTTCTTATATTCATGAATAATAAAAAAAGGTTAATTTATACTTGAATATGAACATTTTTTGTTTTTATTAAATATTTTATATTACTTATCATTGTGTTATGAACATTAAAACATCATTAAGGTTCTTATTATTCATTTTCATGACATTTTAAACATGAGTTGAAAATGAACTTGTTGTGAGGTAAACTGTATATAATCAAAATTCAATCATCACTAGAATATTATTCATGATTTTAGGGTCTTATATATAAAGTATATATTTATTTATATCCAGTATATTTTTAATTAGAATGGTCTATATCATTTTTATATAAAAATGTAATACACCGCTCCTGGAGACCGTAAGTTGTACGTACAAATAATCGCTACATTCATTTCATTTTCATAATAAATTCAATGAAAACTAATTGAGTAATAATTATATTATAATTAAATTATAATATAATATTTTATTTATGTTACATTAGTTCATTTATTCCATCCATTCTATTTACTATGAACGGAATGAATGAGTCATATCATTTTGAGGGGCAGTAGTCTGCACTTCCTCAAATGAAATTATCGTATTAACACATTATGGAAGGAATAAAAGTATGATGTAAATAAAAATTACATTATAAAAGAGACAATAAATTTATAATATATATCATATATAAATTTATTACCATAAAAATATACACCATGATTGTTGGTAGGGGAATGTTGAACAATCATCGTTTCGGGAGCCAGTAGTTCACCATCCACCAAAAGAATATGTTCATATCCATTAGATGTATGTGTGAATAAGATTAGTTATAATATATATCTTTAAAAAAATCTTAGAATATTTAGTATAATATTTTTCTTATTTAATCAATGAATAATAAGAGATTAGGGATTGGAGAATAAAAATAAATTAATGGAACTTTAGATAAGACGTTGCCTCTAAATCTGATATCTTCTTTTGATTTGAGACAAATTGAAATATTTAATTGACTTATCCCATGTTAAGGATTCTAGGATGATTTTAGAGATTTTAGGAGATTTATTTTGATATATTAGGATGATCCATGGTGGTTGGGATGGGTTATTGTGTGTTTAGAGATGGTGGCCTTTTATATGAGGGAGGAGGTTCACTTAATGAAGTTCTTGAAATATCATTTTATTATAAATTGAATTTCGCTTGAAAATACTTCCAAACTCATTTATTTAAACTATAAGATTATTTTGTGTCTAAAAAGTCTCAACCATTAGGTTATAGACATGATTAGGTCACAAAATAAACCTTATCTATTAGCATTGACCCTTAGTTAAAAACATGAACTCTTACCATGTTTTCATTCGTTTTCCTAATATATGGTAACAATATTTACTATAAAATTTATATAGACCCATAAGGGAATATGTGATAAAAAATTAACATTATATAATTTATCTGGATGATGGTAAGATTTTTATGAAAATTAAATCATTTAATAAAATAGAATTTTTTTAAATCATTTTTGTCATTTGTGGCACTATAAAGTAATTATTTTTTGAAAGTGATAGAACCAGATTCCATAAAAAAAGTTACTAACTCAAAGATAATTGCTGAATATAATAAATAAAATCATTGCATGGAATCCAAATTTTCAAATTAAATTTATAATAACATTTAAAATATAATATATTGGAATATTTCAGCATTGAAGAAATCAATACCTAATCTTTATGTCATAATTAAATTTATTTATTTAATGTATAACATTTAAAAATAAAAATCCATTACTTAGGAAATGTTATAAAGATTATAATTACTATTTATAATCCAATATATGAATTATATGAACCATATGAAAATTATTATATTAAAATTTAATTGTTTAAGTTATATTTATATTTACTTTAAATTAAATCTAATAAAATGACATTTTCACAACCATGTAGCTCTATGGGTCCCAAAATCTTCCCATGGAACAAAATGGTAGAAACTATATCATTAAATGGTATTAGGATGCATGTAATGGTTTTTTATTGTTATCAATATATTATTTTTTACCCTTATTTACCATATATAACTTTTTTCCAGGGTTAATAAAATAATTAATAAAGTAACTATACATAATGTCCAAAACTAATAGGCGAATATTTAAAAACATTTAACATTATGATTCCAAATATTGAATCTATTTTTCCAAATTCAAAACACCGAATTTCTAGAAATTAATATAAAATTATTTTCTGTTGGCAAAACCAATATGTATGTATTTAAGAGGTAAAATCAACCAAATTAGTGACATATGATTATATCCAATTAAAATATGAAATTAAAACCAATTACAATAATTTGTTTAAAATATAAAATTATATTCATTTTATAATTAAAAATAAATTTAAATTAAAATCTTACTATACAAATAAATTATATGAAAAAGGCTATTTTAATTGAAATTGCTGTATTTTTCACAATTTATTAAAAAAATTAAATTTACCAAAAAATCAACAGAAAAATTATCCAATCTAAATTTGGATCCCCTACATTTATAGAATATAATTATATTTTGATAATGAACATATAAAACTATCAAAATTTTTTTTTAATATTGTTCACCATCAAAAGGTGGTGAAAATGCATTTTTATAAAAAAAAATATTTTATATCCAAAAACATGATTTCTTCATTTATAATATCTAGAAAAGAGTTACAATGAATTTGAATCATTATTTGGAATATAGAAAATATACTATTCATTATTTAAAATTAAATAAAGAGTTATATTATTTAATAAAAACAATTATATCTTTTTAAATATAATATAAGAAAAACACATCCATTATATTGAATTGGTTTTTGTATCCATTTATAATAAAATTTGGAAACAGTGAATTATTATTCAACCATTTTTGAACCATATTTAAAAATAACTTTGATATTATTCAATTTTTCAATTCAAATGGCTTGAAATTATCCACCATTTAATTATTAATAATATTATAGTATTATATTCGATATAACTCAATGATGTGTACAATGTAGGATTTTAGAGAAACTCATTATTGCATGTCATGTATGCTATTGGAAAAAGAATCCACTTTAATATAAAATTAATATATTATTCATAAATAATAATAGAGATTAGAAATTATTATTCTATAAATACCTGGGTGATTATATCAGTCTCCCTTTTAGAAATATCATCCTCACAATTTTAAAATTGGGCCCAAAAAACATTAATGAAAATCCCACATTGGAAAAAGAGTAAATAAAACTATCATATTTAATGAAATAAAATGAACTAAAAATTCTCACTTGAGATAACACATACTAGGGTTCCAACTAAGAAAACATGGATATGGAAGTAAAATGATGTGTCAGATTCGGATGGAGAGTGAGAGCAAACATGAATAAAATAAAGTTAACAACCAGAAAACCATAATATTTTGATTAGTTAAATGGTATATAATTTCCAAGTAAAAAAACTAAACTAAAAACTTCTTTGTTATATGTTATTTTTCAACTATTTTAGGAATTAATTTCTGAAAAAGAATATGAACATACTAAAACATACTTTTCAGAACAGTCTCATTCTTTAGTAAATATCTAACAAAAAATCATCTTATCTATAAATTATGAGTTTTCAACATGTCTTGGTCACACCAAAAAACACTAGAAATAACATCTCGAGAATCCCATAATCCAAAAATGAAGAACCGTATATTTACCTTATAGTTATAAATTAATAAAATCCAAAAATTTTACTACAAGACAAGATAATCCCCCAAAAATAATAATACATCATAAAAATAAATTATACGCTTAATATCAAAAATTCTACAATTAGAACCCCAATATTCTAAAAAGACCATTCCACAAATAATGTTCAAAATAATTACACAAAAAGAATAATCTCAACTATGATTGAAACCCATAATTCAGAAGGACTTGATCACTTAGTCTTTTACAATAAATCATATCATATATCTCCAAATAAATCAAATACTCACTAGAATATTATTTATGATTTATGTATCATATATATACAGTATATATGGATTAATAGCTAGTATATATGTTTTCAGAATATTCCATCACATTTGGAGATAATAAATGAAATGCACCATTCCTAGAAAAAAATTCCATACATATGCTTAGACGCTATATTCATTTTTTTATTAAGTAAATGAATGAAAACTAAATGATACATTGATATAAAATAATTATAGTACAATCTCATTTTTTATAAACATTACATAATTAAATTAATGACATCATTTATATGTTCTATGTATGTCATGAACACATCATATCACATTGAGAGGAAGTAGTCTGCACTTCTTCAAAGTAATTATCGTATATAGACATTATGGAACAAATATAGGTATTATGTAAATAAAAATTAAATAATCATGTAGAAAATATAAATATACTATATATCATATATCATATACAAATATAGTTCCATCATAATGGCCAAAATCATAGGTGGTAGGGGAAAATTGAACAGTCATCATTTTATTAGGCTGTGTGTCTCCATCAACAAATATAGTACGTTCATATCCATTAAATGGAGGTGTCTGTAAGTGTATTTGGAATACATATAAATAATACATTCTAGTATATTTTTGATACTTTTTTATATATAATACAATAATAACAATATCATTGGGAGTGAAGGGGGAAAATAAAGGAAAGCAACATGAGAGAAGACGTTACCTCTTAATTGGGAAACTTTTTTTGATTTGAGCCAAAGGGATTTCTGGAAATTCATATTGAACAAGGTAAGTATTTTATGAGGAAGTTATAGATTATTGGACCTTATATGAGATTAATTTTTAGTACTCATGGGGATCAAGATGTGTGATTAATTTCGTAGAGTCGGTGTCCTTTTATTAGAGGGAGTAGGGAAAATTTAAGAAGGTCTTGAAATATCATTTTATTATATATTTATTTTCAATATCCAATTGTTCCCAAATTATTTATTTAAACTCGAAGAAAACATTGTATCTAAAAACTCTCAACCAATATGTTTTATACATGATTAGATCAAGAAACATACCTTATCTTTTAGATTTAACCATTAGTTAAAAACAGTAACTCTTACCACATCATCTTGAATTTTCATAATATAAAGTATCTATATTTACTATTAAAAGACAAAAGAATGATAAGATGATCATTAATGACATTTTTAACATTATATAAGTTATTTTTCCTAATCATATAATTTTATGATTATTATATCATTTAATAAAATATTACTTGTTTTAAAAACTCATTTATGTCAATTTTGACACTATAAAGTAATTGATTTTGGGTATTATCATTAAAACATGATTCCTTCAGAAAAAAGGAATTAAATCAAAGACAATACGTCAATATAATCCTAAAAAGACGTTTATTTCATCAAAATATTAAAATTACCATTATTTTAATTTTATTAATATGATTTATTTGAATTTTTCATTAATGAAACAATCACTACATCATCATTGTGTAAAAATTTAATTTATCAATATAAAGTATAAAAATTACATATAAAATTCAATGATGTAAGAAATCGTATTAAATTTCTAATTACTTTTTATAGATGAAGTGATCACTTACAAAACCCCTTATAAAAAGTTTGTTATTAAAAGATAAATGTTTGTGTTATATTTCTCATTACGTTGAATTAATTTTCATAAAATGTCATTTTCACACCCATTTGGCTCCATGGGGTCCAAAAATATACCAATGGATTCCCATGGTCTAAAATATCTAATACAATAAGATTAGTAAATATATTAGGTTCGTTTAATATTATTATAATATATTTTTTAATTATTTAACTAATTTACCCATTTAACATGGTAAATACAATAGTTACTGAAGTTACTATTAATAATGTCCCAAAATAAAATAAGCATATTTATACAATTTTATATTTATGATTCAAAACATTCAATCCATTTTTTGGAATTAAAAATATTTAATTTCCAAAAATTAAATTAAAATTAATTTCTGTTGACAAAACCAAAAGGCATATTTTTAAGAAAAAAATCTACAAAAGATTGACATATTTTTATGTTAGAATAAAAAATGAAATTATATCCAAGGACCATAATTGGAATAAATGATAAAAAAAATAATCCAATTATTTTTTAAAATATTTTTAAATGATAATCTAATTTTATAATAAAATAGATTTAAAGGATGTTTGGAATTAAAATGCATGATTTTAAATATTCATTACAAATGAACTATATCACAAAATTAAAACAAAAATTATCCAAAGTATATTTTGAAGTCCTGATTCTATAGAATACGTTTATTTTTAACAATAAAACATATAAATGTGTCAATAAATAAATTTTAAAAATTTTCTCCATCAAAAGCTGATAAAACTGTAATTTTAGGAAAATAATTTTTTGTCTAAAATATTTTACTTATTCTAACATCATATCTATGAAACATATGAGATGAATTAAAAAAAATTTAATATATAACATATATTTTTCATCAAATAAATATAAAAAAATAGTGATATGATTTTAGAAAGAAATTTATTATTTTTTAGATGGGTTTTCAGAAAAACATGTCCTTTATATTCAGTTAGTCATTATTTCTATTTATAATAAATTATCTAACCAATGAATAATTATTTAAACATATGTAAATGATATTTAAAAATTCTATTGATACTATTAATTCCGCCATTGCAATGGCTAGGTGTTAACAATTATTTAAAATAATTATAATATAATGGTATTATTTTTTGTATAACTCAATGTTGTGTGTAACATAATTTTTTAGAGAAACCCATAGTTTCTTGTCGAGTATGCTAGTGGAGAAATAATCCATTTTAATATGAACTTAATATTTTATTCCTAAATATATAATGAAAATAAAAAGTAGTATTTAATTTAAACCTAGGTCATTATAATAAATCAATATAAATGATATTTGAATCTAATAGAATATAACGTTTTTGGTTATAATCATCCAAGGCAAATGGTGGTCAAAATATTGTGTTTACATGCATTGTTTAGACGCTATAATCCAAATTATGATAATGAAAAGGATCTTATACACCATATGTTCATATACTTGATAGTTAATAGAGAAACAATTATACCTAAATAGGGAATAATAATTTTTATTTATTTCATTGGGATGCAGTTCAACATATATTTCAAATCAAACCAATCAGATGGTTCAACACATATTTCATCATCACAGGCTAGAGATGATGAATCGAATGTATTGGTTGTTCTTGATTTAACTAAATTAGTTGGAATGGAGCTCAAAAAATAGTTTCAGAAAATGATATCAATAATCCTATGGAAAATGATATATTCCTCTTAAGTCTATTAGAATTATCCGGATGAACATGATGAATGAGTCCCTATAAATTTCTATACTGTATCATTCAAATTTAAATTTTAACTCATTTTAATTATAAATTTCCCAGAAAAAAATAATAAATTCTTATTAAAGATAAATCAGTTTATTAATATAGGGGTTTCATCAATGTTGTTGAGAATCTTAACCAAGAACCATATATATATATATATCTAATCTTGAAAAATGAATCTCCAAAAATTGATCTTGGTAATTTTGGGTGGAAGCTCAGAAGAACCATTTACCATTATCCCATCATTGTTGATCACAACAAAAAATATCTTTTTTTATCTCATGTTATTGAGAGGGTGGGATGATTATTCTATTAATTTAGATTTTATTGATTATTTGTGAAATTTTATTGTGTAGGACAACTCTCATACATAAAAATTATATATTCTGTAATTTATAATTAGGGTTAAAAAATTTAAAATTTTACAGTTTTCAATTATCTTATTATTCATTATAATTCCAAATTGGTTTAATATATAATAATACAATTAATATTATTTACTCATAAAATTTATAGAAATTATGGATTAATAACCTATTTGAATCAATCTACTACCATATCCCATCAATCATCATTAAAATTTGAATCTTCTCATAAGAAACTAAACAAATTAATAAATATGTTTTATTTAATAGATAAATAAATAAAATATTAAATAAACTCATGGATGTTTTTTTAATATTTATGTAAATAAATAATATTTAATTTAATATATAGATTAGTAATTTTAATAAATAAATATTTAAATATTATATTATGAATAATAAATAATAGATTAAATAATTATTATATTCTATAAACATGTGAGTGATTATTTGTTTTTTATTCATCTTATATATTATAATCATGAATAATTAGTTTATAAATTTATTATATTTTTGATAACTAAATAATTGTTGTTTCACTATATAAGAATAATATATATTCTTAAAAAAATCAATTGAATTTAAGTACACTATAGATACACAAAATGTTTGAACCTATATGCTTCTTATATAATTTAATTTTGTTACCTAATATAGATTCAATGATCATAATTTGGAAACGCATCAATGATGTTGAAATTAATTTCATAAGTAATAGAAGCTTCTTAAGAATTATAATGTATACTATAATCCATTTTTCAGTGTATCTCTTCACGAAGGGTTCATACTAGTGTTACCCACCTATTTTCCAGTTTTTTATATCTTTGAAACTCTAAAATGAACTAATTAATGAAAAACATGACTATTAATTTAATCATATAGTTCTATTTCAATAATTGATAAAATTATATCTCCCTTCATTATCTCTGAAGTGAAAATCTATTATTGATTTGATTAATTATGTTCACATCATCTATGAATCACCAATCATATTCTATAACATCACGAGAATATATTATCATGATTTTAATCGACACATAAATGTATATGATTAATGATATAAATTCATAATAATACCATATGAGATGACAAAATCGATATTTTATGAATTAAATAAATAAAATATAAAAAATAAATGGAATTCATATTAGTGGGTATGACCTCAAAACCACATATACATGTATGTTAGTAATTATAAACTCAATGATAATATGTCTTGATGTCTTATGGGATTCCACCTAATTATATCCAAAAGTTATTTATTTTTATAAAGGATTAACTTATATTGAATGTATAGTATATAATAAATAATATTGAAATTGTATTTCTAGGATAAAAATAATTAAATGAACATCTATATCCTTTTGATGCGAAAATATTTCTATGTAAATTTTTAAAATTTTTGTCTTGTAGAAGATAAATTATTACATCAAAAGATTATTATTATAGTTTTAGTAATTATAATTATAAATATAGTGCGTTCTAAGTCAAAATCACAAAAATAATTCCACTTTAATTACATAAATATGTTAACAATGTTTATTCTTCATGATGTCACATGATATTTCTATTTTTGTTGAGATAATGATTTTTTAAATCAGTTTTCCAAATTCTCTTTTATGGATTATGTAAAAGTTGTGTCCTCACACCTTTAATGAGGATCTATGAAAATATGACACAACTAAATTATTTACTTTGTTAGCCTCTGTGATCATGTCACCAAAGAGGTAACTATTCATATACTATTATCATGTTACCTAGTAAAAAGATCATTACTACTATGTACAAAATCAAACTCCATGACTCCGAGGAATATCAAAATTGCTTCGTTAGATACATGATAATCCTTTATATACACAAACCTTGTGGTAGATTTTGTGGCCATTAGTTTCATAGAACACATACATATCATCACACCTCTAATATAGTAAAACTCATATCTTACCCTTTGTTTTATATCAAATTTATTTGTTTTATAAACCAACAAAATATACCCTGACATCTACTTCCCCATACACTCTAAATAGTAGAAATATATCATTTGTATTCCTATTTACATATGTATATTCTTTATATGAACCCAATGTTTCTCTATTAGGTTTACTACATATATCACTACAATTACCTAGTAACATGTAACATCAATCTAGATACAATGTAAGGAATATGGTAAAATTCATATCATAAAAACATAAGTGGTCTAAAAAATTATTTCACAAACACAAAGACACAAACAAACAGACACAAACACTATATTCATATATATCACATATTTTTCATGATGAATAGTTTTATTAGGGTGATGTATACCATGTGATATTGGATATAATACTCTTATGGTTTGTTAAATATTTAAAATATTAACTACATTGTCCATTTATAAAAAATAACTTATTCCAATAAGCCTAAATGATTTATAATGAAACCCCATGATCACAAGAATATAAGATAAAATATATATGTTTTTAATGGACAATCATCCATTTTAATATTTCATAAATTACTGTAAAATTAGTATCTCTTTCCTATCATTTATATATCATATAAATACACAACAAGAAAAACTATTATACTACCGTCAATACTCATATTTACACAGTGATCACATTAATTCATTATGAATCCAAATTATAATGGATTCATTAAAATAAATGTATTATGTTTTTATGTTAAATTAATCATATAAATGAGTTTCAATAACATATGAAAAAACATAGAATCTGTTATAGTTATGAACCCATATGCTCATGTCAAACAATCATCTTTTATATTAATTAATTAATGGAATGATATCCTAAAATCCATTATCCAAATCTCATAATCAATATTGGTTTTTATGATAATAAATAATTTTAATGGATTTGAGTATGATTTCTCATAAAATGGTATATTTATATTTTATTAAGTTAAATAACATAAAACCATTAACATCCAACCATTCCTAAAAGGTACTGATGTTAATATCCATGTGCACCCAAAAAAATTTACATCAATGGGAGTATCTACAAATAAACATAATATTTTTGGGTATATGGAATACATTTCATAATTCATGTATTATTGACATATTTCAACATATACAGTAATTATTATTTTTTGAATATAGAAAGGTTTTTTTGATTTAGTAATTATTGTGTCACATTAAATAGTAATCCAAATAACATATCTATGTAGTTGTATAACAACATTGGGGATCCAATGATGTTTATTTTATTATGTTGAATAAATTCATCCAATAATCATTGATTATCATGTTTTTAAAAAATATATTTTACATTTGTAGAATCAACTCCATCAACATCATTCTTTTCCTTATGGTGTCGTTAGGTGATCTATTTCTCTCTAAGAAAGGTGGATCATATATCAGTGATAAAAATTTTCCATGATATATTATATAGATACCATCATTTCGTTTCATTATGATATCCTATTATTATTATATTCATTCTTTATGATTCTTATATGATGTTTGTATTTTCATTATTAAACTAGTCTATCCCAAAAAATAATAACTGAAAAAATTTGTTTTTTCTAATTACAATGCTCAAATAGAATACCATATTCAATATTTGATGTAATTTTTTTAGTCAATGCACTATATTTTATAATTTATATAAAAAACAAAATATAATTATTACATAACTCATCATATATATAATAGTTTCTCAAAGAGTGGGATTTCTCCATTTACCGATTGAATCCAAATGTGTTTTATTAGAATTCAAGAGTTGAGATATTAACCCAAAATACATCATATAACAATTGATTCCTATAGTATTATACTCTATACATTTATCCATGAATATTTTATTTATCGTTTTAAAAATATTTTATAATCATAAATCATGTAATCCCTTATGTTTTTCATGAATTATACTTAAACATCATTATGTAGACATATCAATGTTTTCATAAGAATTGTGAAAATGTTATGAAATATGTGTATTTACCCATAGACTCTAATGGATTACATTGACACAAATTAATGTGAACTAATTCTATAAGATCAATAGTTTTTTAATTTTTCCAACAAAATAGATGTTTGAAATTTTAATCCCTAAAAATTCATGACACTTATCTAATGATTTTGGTTAAAAAAATATAAATTCTCTTCATGATATATATATATACTCAAATTCATATCATTCTCATAGACATGATAGGGATTCAAAAATTGGGAGTGATATGATTCCTGAAAACATGATTCATTATTGATTACTATTAATATATTTTCATATTCTATTATATAGAGGCAATTATTCAAATATATAATCAATGAAAAATGATATCATTATAAAAGTTAAATTTCTTATTTTTATACATAAAAACAAATCCAATAATAGTATATATAAAAATTATATATTATTTTTTTGGTAGATCATGGATCAATATAAATTATTTAAAACAAAAATTAAACTAGTTAGCATTATGAGATATTATCTTCATATAGCAGGAGTAGCTATTATTACCTTATTGGAAGATGAAGGAGCCACATATCCTATTATAATCATCAAGAATCTTATTGGTTCTAGTATTTATATAAAAATGTGTGAACCAGAATGAATATCTAGTACAAAATATATAGAAATGGAAAAATACACTCGATTAATAAGGTACATAAGGAATCAACATTCTTATAATGACCTGTCCCAGTGAGGCCCGAGCCGCAACTCTCGAATCCCACCTCTAATAGGCCAGGGGCTAGTGACTAGCACCGAGTAGGCATATCACTAACATGGGAGGCATTGCTTATAAAACTGTACACATGCACACACATCTCCAAGCCTACAACGATGAAAAGTAAGAACTAATAAAAATGGAAATGCATGCATACACTAAATCCCAACCAACAGAGTACGACAAGAAAGTAAAGTAAAAAAAGTGTATAACCGTGGTCCAAAAGTACAAGACCACCAATAGAAAGTCTTAACAAAGTTCAACCTGTAAAGAAAAGTATTGGGACTGTAATCCATACCCATAGGAACACACCTTGGCATGTCTGATCTCACTGAGCACCATCCAGTCCTGGTCCACATAGAATCCTATCAATGGATAATTCATCTAAACAAGACGCGACACATGTGTGAAAAGCACGTGCATGGGTGATTAGAACAATTCCTAGTAAGAAACCCCGAAACAATAAAGAAAATACAACAGGTGAAATACAACAAAGTAAAGATACAGACAGCTCCACACACTATATATCTACAGAACATATAATAATAATGTCTAGATATACTCATACTAAATCGACTATCGTGATACCACCACTAGGATCCAGAACGAAGATTCCACCAAGCATATAACAAGAAGAACACACTTCTAGATCTGAAAAGAGAATTTCAATGTACTCTTTCTGGGAGAACACACTCCATATGTACTTGAGAACATGATGCTCAGATGAGGATCACAACCAATAGCCATGTGGTGATTCCAACAACTCAGTCTGAACTAATCCGCTAAGCAGAGGATTGGTGCCTAGGTAAGGTTGGTCATGTCAATACCTGGAACTCTACCTAGGGGCCCATGAATGAATAGAGGATCTGTCACTATGTCACATAGAGGGGATTGCAAAAACTCTATTCAGGAAGTCCTGCTGAAGGGATCATACTCATGTATGTAGGAAATGCTACTGGAAACCTTCAGGAGAATGACTAAGGGGACGAACCCAAATGAAAATAGTCTAAGTCACAGAAGGCAACTCACTGAAGCCATGTAATATATATTACACGGTTTGTAGTATATTTACATTCCATGTTCCTTTACCCTGGGTACTGCCCCTATAAATGGACCATGTCACCTGTCCAAGCTGTGTAAAACTCATATACACAGCCTATATAAGGATCACATACCATGTTCCATGACTCTGGGTACTACCTATGAAAATGGCCCATATAATTAGGCTTTGCATATATAAAGTAACAACACTGAGTATAATAGGATTCCACGCCGTGCCTGAGCACCTGGGCTCACTCCGTGGATACTGGCCATGTGCCCGTACACAATCTATGTCAGTGTCGCCTGCGCGTGTACCAGAACACAGGGTATCCCGTGTATCTGGCTGGGTCTTGCTGGGAGAGGTATACACATTGTGTCCTTGGTAGTGTACCCATCTTGTGTCCATGTACTCTCAGAGTACACAGAAAGTATCCTTCCAATGAACAAACATCGTGTAGCCATGCTATACTCCGTGAAGTTGGGATTTCTATAGAACTGTCTTCTTCCTCCTCACGCTTCAACCAAATCTCCGGATCTTTTTTCTCTTGCCCGTTGGCTATGAAACTCAAGATTTCAGTTCGACTCATCATTTTGGAGATGAATCCATGGGTTTCGGGCCATGAATCAGCTCGATGAACAACATATGATCATCTGATGAAAAACGCCCAAAAATGAATATCTCCAGATCTGCTCCTAATCGTCCGCCAAATCTGTCGTCTCTACTCTGTACCATCATTCCATGGTTGGATATACAATCTTAGATCGTTACGATGTAGATCTAAGTCGCAATAGATCATTGTTCTTATCCCGTGAATAACGTGTAGAAAACACATGAAGAACGCGAGAATTTGGGGAAGAAAAACACAACAAATGAATAGTGTTGAACCTTGATCAATGTTTGTGTCGATCTTAGTTCATCGCTATTAGAAGGTTGAACAAAACTAAAATTACTCAAGAATAAAAATCCCCAAATTCCCCGCAACAGCCCATCCCACAAATATGATCGATCCGTAGGCTAATCTGATCGTGGATTAGTCCACGTTAGTCGCAGGAATCAAGAATGGGAATGAAATCACGAAGAGATAAAATGCCCTACCTGGATCCGCGACGTTCATTGGTGAAGATACCATCGTCGCATCATCATCGCTGCATCGGGAGGTTTTTCTCCAGATCCTCTAGAGCCTCCAAGGGTTTCAGGAAAACCACACGTGCACGTTATTTTATTATTTAATTAAATTCAAACATTTTTTCCAGGATCACCATGCCTTGGAACTGACCACTTTCTTAGAGCATGGTCTCGATAGAATTCCCACATAATATTAAACTAAAACATGAAAAAAAATCTGAGACATTATATCACACCCACCTTAGGGATTTTAATTCCTCGAAAAGCTCAAACAAAGGATACTCAAAAAGATGTGGGTACTATGCACGAATATGATCCTCCCGCTCGCACGTGCTCTCTTGGAGATTCTCATGCAAGCACTAGAAACAAACTATGGAAATATCTTTCCCATGAAGGATCTTCTCCTGCCGATCCTCGATCTCCACTGGGTACTCAGCAATGGTCACTCCATCATCGATATCCAGCTCACCACAGTCGATAACATGTGATGGATCATGCACGTACTTCCGCAGCTGCGAGACATGGAAGAATTTGTGTACCTGGTCCATCTAAGGAGGTAGAGAAAAGCGGTACACCACCTCGCCAACTCTACTCAGAATCTGAAAAGGGTCAATGAACCTCGGAGATAGCTTGTCGCCTCGGTCAAATCTCCACAATCCCCATCGAGGGGAGACCCAAAGTAACAAATGGTATCCCTCCTCAAACTCGAAGGACCTCCATCTCTTATAGGCATAAGACTTCTGCAAACTCTGTGAAGTCTTCATCCACTCTTGGATTACCTAAACCATCTATATAGTAGCTCGCACCATCCTTGGGTCCATGAGTGCTGACTCTCCTGGGTCAGTCCGGCAAAGTGGTGACGTGCAACGTCACCTGCACAATGCCTTGAATGGTGCCATACCGATAGTGGAATGATATCTGTTGTTATAAGCAAATTCCACTAGTGGTAGGTGATCCTCCATGCTACGACTGAAGTCAAGTATGCATGATTTTAGCCTATTCTCTAGGACCTTCATGGTCCACTCAGTCTGACCTTCAGTCTGACGATGAAACGCTGTACTCAAGCGTAACTGAGCCCCAAAAGCTTCATGTAATCCCTTCCACAACTGGGGTGTGAAGTGAGCTTCATGATATGAGAAGACCGTGGATGGCACTACATGAAGTCGAACTATCTCCTGCACATAGAGGCGTCCCAAGCTGTCTACTAAACTCTGCTCCTATATGGATCCTAAGTGGGCTGACTTGGCTAGTCGATCAATGATCACCCAGATGGAATCGTGTCCCCTAGATGTATGTTGTAAACCCTTCACAATGTCCATGGATATCCCGTATCACTTCTAATCTGGCACCTTAAGGGGATGAGTTAATCTTTCTGGCAACTGGTGCTCAACATTTAATTGTTGACACGTAAGGTATCACGAAACAAACTCTGCCACACCCTTCATCATTCCTGGCCACTAGAACTGACGTCGGAGATCCTGATACTTCATTGCCATTCTTGGATGCACCGCCAAAGGAGATTTATGGAAATACCTTAGAACATCCTCCCACAACGTCACTGGTACTACTATTCACCCTTTGAAAAGAACAATGTGCTCCCTACAATTTAAATATACATCGGCACCATCACATACAGATATCTGAGCATGTAGAGTCTCACAACTAGCATCCCCGTGTTGTGCTTCCCTGAATTGTTGTACGAGTGGAGGGGTAATAACCATTGACTAATGGTAAGCTCCCTCATATATTTCCACGAAGGAAAATTTTAAAGAGGGCAACTGTCTCGTCACCTCATCCAGCAATTGCAAACCGGATTTCATGCTGAGAGAATCTGCCACAATGTTCCCCTTCCCAGGATTATAAATGACCTCAAAGTCGTAATCCTGGAGGATCTCAAGCCACCTCCTATATCTCAAATTTAGATACTTTTGATAAAATATATATTTGAGACTCCTGTGATCAGAGTAGAAGGTAAACCGCTCTCCCATCAGGTAGTTCTGCCACATATTCAATACGAAGAGTACCGCTGCCAACTCAAGATCAGGGGATGCATAGTTCTTCTTGTATGGCCTCAACTGTCGTGAGCCATAAGTAATCACCTCTTTCCTCTGCATCAGGACACAACCAAGCTCAGTTCTTGATGCTTCACAAAGCACTACGTACTCAACACCCTCCTCTGGTAATCTCAAGATCAGGGCACTCTTTAGACTCTATCTCAACTACTGAAAATCCCACTGGAATCTCTTGGTACACACAAAAGGATGCCCCTTTCAGGTCAAAACTTTCATGGGTGATGAAATCATGGAGAAATAGAGAATGAATCTCTGATAGTATCATGTCGATCCAAGGAAACTCCACACCTCTGTCATGTTCCTGGGTGTCTTCTATGCTAGCAATACCTCTTTGATGCCTGGGTCAACTACCACACCATCTTCTGAGATAATGTGTCCCAGAAAGTGGACCTATTGTATCTAGAACGGACACTTCGAGAGTTTCCCGTACTACTGGTGCTCTCAAAGTGTGTCCACAACCATCCATATGTGACTCATGTTCTCCTCCTTGGGCGTAGAGTACACAACGAAATCATCGATTAAGACCACCACGAACCGATCTAGATCAGGATGAAAAATTTTGTTCATGACTCCCATAAACACTTCCATGGAATTTGTCACACTGAATGGAATCAACAAGTACTCATAGTGACCGTAGAGACATTTGAAAGTCATCTTCTGTATATCCTCCTCCCGTACTCACAACTGGTGATAGCCTGATCATAGATCAATCTTCGAGAACCATCGTGCACCTCTTAACTGGTCATATAGGTCATCAAACCTCCGTTGTGGATATCAGTTCTTCATAGACACCTGGTTCAAGTGCCGGTAATCCTCAAACTACCTCAATCTCCCGCCTGCTTTTTTGGAAAACTACACTGGGGCCACCTAGTGTGAAATACTGGGTCTCAGAAAACCCTTCCTCTGCAAGTCTTCCAGCTGCCCTCTCAGCTCACGAAGCTTGGCAGGAGACAGCCGATATGTTGATGTTGATATCAGTGTCATCCCAGGTTGCCAATCAATGCAGAAATCTATCTCCTGATGAGGAGGTAGTTCAAGGACATCCTCTAGAAAAACATCCTCGGTCTCAGCCACTACTACTGGAAACTGGAAACTCGTAGCATCTTCTCCTCCAAGTGCTAGGCTAGCCAACTAATATGAAATCTTTTGTACATTCATATGCATGAGTCCATCATGCGCTGCCAGGGTCTCCTTTTCACCAACGTAGGAGAAAATCATTCCATCACTGCGGACACACCGCACCCTTCTTATATAACAGTCAATCTGGGCATTAACTATGGATTGCCAATCCATACCTAAAATGACATCGTATGTCCTTGACGCTACCACCAAGTGGTTCCAGCTGAAACACTCGCCTCCGAGGGCTAAGACACACTGTCTACAAAGATGTGTGATCTCAGAATCCGCTCCATTCGGTGTTTCTAAGCGTATGGGTCAAGTCAACAGATCAACATTAATCTCAAGGTCTTTAATAAAGATAAGAAGCCAGAAAATAATGACTAGAACTTGTGTCTATCAGTACGGCCACCAAAGTAGAAAAGTCACAAATTATACCTCTAATTATTTCGAGAGTACCTGGGTTATAAGCCTCTGCTACCTCCAACTTCCCCTGCCTCTGCCCACCAACGCCTTGAGCTTGGGTTGGACCCCTGGGGGTGGTGGTGGGAAATGGTCAAAACGATGACCACCTCCAGCTGCTCTCCCAGCTCCTCTACCACGTCCATCACCCCATGGATCTATTTTCTGCACACATTGCCTCTGCCTCGGTGGTCCATCCACTTATCCCGTGTCAATAGTACAACGGGTCGTAAAATCTTGAGTGAGATGTACCCTTCCATCACATGAGTAGCACCACCTCTCTCTAGGATGTCTGGATGCACCCTGTGAACCTTGTAAAGCAGATCTCGTGTCTTGGTATCTCCTCTGAAAACATCCCCCAAGCCTAGGTTCCTGATGTCAGCTCCCTCCTATCGAGGTCTCTGCTCCAGCTCGTTCACTACTGACAACTATCGGTTGTCTCTGCTCTACCAAGAATATCTCGACCACTAAAGCCTGCTCTAGAACCCCATAATAAGTTGGATTTCTCATAGAGATGATGCTATCTCAGATTTATCTCCACATGCCTCGCTCAAAAGTCTGAGCCTTGATGTACTGATTTCTAACCATATCCATCGAGTACCTTGAGAGGTCGGTGAGCCTCGACGAATGGTCAGCTACTAACATGGTCCCCTGTTGGAGATGAAGAAGCTCGTGTATACATACTGCTCTCAGGGAAACCGGTGAAAACTTCTCTCTAATGAGACGCTCAAACTCTGACCATTCAAGAGTCTCCTCGTCATGTGTCTAAAAAACCAAACTCCACCATCATCCTACTGAGCCCTATAGAAGGCCCACTGCCAAGATCACCATCTCGTCTGATGGTGTCCTGACCAAATAGAAGACTTTGGCCACTACCTCAAGTCATTCCTCTACTGCCTGAGGTTCAGGCTCTCCTCGAAAACTGAGGGGTATCTGTATCTGAATCTTGTGGAGTGAACTCATCTTTCTCTCCTCCTCTACTAGTACAGCAGACACTAAGCACTGCTCCACAGGTGGTGGAATAACAGGCACACCACCCAATGGTAAAACTAGGGGATCTGGTCCCTTAATCGAAGCTTCATCAATTAGGGGGTCATCCTCATGATTGAGCTACTGGATCCAAGCGGGTGCGCATAACAGAGGCATCATGTAAAGAACAAGATGTATCTCAGTCAGTGTGTATATCTAGAGAGCTGACTCAAGAAGGACATGGAAACCACAACCCATTTCTATATGATGCATGTACCATTATTTTCCCCTGGAACTAGTGTCTCATGTTCCGAGTTGAAAAGCATGTTATAAGAGTCCTGGTGTATGGATATGTAGCCCGCCCACACCAACACTGGGGTCCCTATACTGAATGCTGATCTCGAAACACTTTACATTGTTTCCCCAAACCAACTCACATAATATTTGACTTAAGTAATAACTAACCACCATTGATGCCACTTTGTCATGACCCGTCCCAGGGGGGCCTGAGCTGCAACTCCCCAAACCCACCTTCAATAGGCCATGTGCTGGTGACTAGCACTGAGTTGGCATATCACTAACATGGGAGGCATTGCCTATAAACCTGTAAACACACTCACACATCTCCAATCCCACAAAGCTGTAATGTAAGATCTATAAATAAGGGAAATGCATGCATACACTAAAATCCCATCCAACAGAGTAAGATAGAGATGTATCGTACAATAAGTGTAAAACCCTTGGCCAAAAGTACAAGCCCGCCAATAGAAAGTCTGTAACAAAGTCCAACAGGTAAAGAATGGTTCTGGGGATGCAATCTATAGCCGTAGGAACACACCTCAGCCTGTCAAATCTCACTGAGCACCATCTGGTCCTGGTTCACCTAGAATCCTGTCAAAGGCTTGCTCATCTGCACAAGATACGACACATGATGGTAAAGCCTGTGCAGGGGTGAGTATAACAATACCCAGTAGGACACCTCGACACCACAAAGAAAATACAACATGGGAAATACCACAGATGAAAGATACAGTCAGCTCCACAAAGTATATATCTACAGAACATATAACAAGAATATCCAGATATAATCATACTAAATCAACTATCGCGATACCCCCACTATGATCCAGATTGAAGACTCCACCAAGCTTGTAAAAAGGAAAACAAAATCCTAGGTCTAAAAAGTGAGATTCAATGTAACAGTTCTGAGATAACACACTATACATGTACTTGAGAACATGATGCTTAGATTAGGATCACAACCAATTGCCATGGGGTGATTCCAACAACTTAGTCCGATCTAATCCGCTATGTAGAGGATCAGAGCCTGGGTACAGTTGGTCACATCGATACCAATAACTCTACCTATGGTGAAATTAATTTATAGGGGATCTGAACCTAAGTCTCATAGAGGGTATTCCAACAACTCTATTCAGGAATTCATACAGAAGGGATCACACTCTTGTATGTAGAAAGTGATACCGGAAACCTTCAGGAGAAAGACCAAGGGGGCGAACCCTAAGGAAACTAGTACAAGTCACAGAAGGAAACTCTCTCATTCCATGTAAAACAGGTTACATGACATGTATTATGGTTACATGCTGTTTACCTTGACCCAGGGTATTGCCCGTGTAAACAGATCATGTCACCTAACCATGTTGTGTAAAACTCGTCTACATGGCGTGTAGAAGGATCACCCACTGTGTTCCTTGACTCCGGGTACTACCCGTGTAAATGGACCGTGTTATTAGTATTTTCATATAAAAAGTAACTACATGACCTGTAGTATGATTACACGCCATGCCGGAGCACCTGGCATCGCTCCTACTATGCTGTCCATGGGCCCGTATACAGTCTAGGTTCATGTCTCCTACCCGTGAACCAGTACACGGGGTATCCCGTGTATCTGGACAAGTCTATCCAAGGAGGGGTATACATGCTATGTCCTTAGACATGTACCCATCCCATGTTCGTGTACCCCCAGAGTACACTCCAGGTACCCCGCCGATGAACACATGCCGTGTAGCCATGCTACCCACCGTTTAGTCAGGATTTCTCCATAACTGTCATCTTGCTTCTCGCACTTTGTCTGGATCTTCGGATCTCGTTTCTCTTGTCTATTGGCCGCGAAACACAAGATTTCCAGTCACCATGTCATTGCGAAGCCGAATCCATGGGTGTCGGGCCATGAATCGGCTCGACGAACAACATATAATCTTCTGAAAAAAAATTCCCAAAAACGAATAACTCTTGATCCGCTCAGAATCGTCTGCTGAATCCATCATCGCATCTCCGTAACATAATTACACGGTTGGATCTACAATCTCAGATCATTACCCCACAGATCAAAGGTACAATAAATAGTTTTTCATATACCGTGAAGAACGTGTAGAACGCACACAATGAACGTGAGAATTCGGGGAAGAAAAACACCACAAATCGAGAGGGACAAACCTCCATCGATGTTGGTGTCGATCTTGGTTCATCACTGTTGGCAATGGGGTTTTCTCATCATATGAACATAAAAAGGAGAGTAGGATGAATATATAAGAACATACTCAACATAAGAACTTAGAGCTTAAAATAAATAACAAAAAGGTGAATACATGAAAAGAAAGAGAGAGGTAGGATCCCTTAGAAAAATCTGGCAGCCTAACGGTGCCACTTAATTTTTTTTAAATGAATTGATGGGAGAAAGCAGGGGATCTCATAATATGAACCTAAAAAGGAAGGTAGGATGAATATAGAAGAAAATTTCGGACATAAGAACTTGGAGCTTAAAATAAATGACATAACGGAGAATACATGAACAATAAAATAGAGGTAGGATCCTTTACAAAAATCTGGCAGCCTAATTGTGCCACTTTAAAATTCTTAAAATGAATTGATGAGATAAAGACGGGGTCTCTCATAATATGAACATAAAAAGGGAAGTAGGATGAATATATAATAACATCCCCAACATAATAACTTGGAGCTTAAAATAGATGACATAAAGGAGAATACATGAAAAGAAAGAGAGAGGTAGGATCCCTTACCTCAAGTCCGACTTTTCTTCTTCGTTTCTTTATATTCCTGAATAATAAAATTTGGTCAATTTATAATTGCTTAAGGAACTACTTTAAATATTTTTATTCATTTAATACCACATATTATAATGTTGTAATAATTTGTTAGTAATGTGAGTTCATATCAGACGTTTTTGTCGATGTTCGGTACTTGATTCAAAATTGAACTTGTTTGAAAAGAATTTTCCTTGTAGTTATAGGTACATCATCTCCAAAATAGTATTAATGATTTAAATATCATATATAACCAATATATATTCATTTTGTACTATTACATAACATTTGGGGATAAAAATAAATGAAATTCACCATTCATGGAGACGGTAGGCCGTACGTACGCTTGAACGCTACTTTCATTTCTTTGGCACATTAATGGAATTAAAACTAGATGGGAGATGTATATATATATATATATATATATTATAATTCCAGTATAATACATATGTCATATAGGTCACATAAGTTCTTCAATTTCATTCTTTATACATTCTATGTATTGCATGAATGAGTCACATCACTTGAGGGGGCGGTAGTCCACATTTTCTCAAATGAAATTATCGCATTTGCACAACATGAAAAGAATAACAGTATGTATTAAATATAAAATTCAGAAGCATATAGAGGAAATAAATATAATATATATCATAAATAAATATAGTTTCATCATAATGGCCACCATGAGAGGTGTTAGGATAAGATATAACAATCATCGTTTCGTGAGGCAGTAATTCACCATCCACAACAACAGTATGTTCTTAAACCATTAGACGGAGGTGTGTTTAAGTGTAGCTAGATTCCTTATTATAAAAACATCCTGGTATATTGAAGATACTGGTTTTGTTACAAAATATAGAAATAAAAAGAGTTATGGGTTTGTAGAAGCAATATAAAACAAAAGAAAATTAGATAAGACATTACCTTTATATCGGCTAACTCCCATTGTTTTTAACCAAAAGGGTTTCTTGAAGAGATTTATGCCTAAGGTAAGGATTATATGATGAAGAGAGGGATGTGGAGAGATAAAATGAGTAGAGTTTTGCAGATCCAATTTCTTGACAGGTGTGGGTAAGGAGGTAGAGGTGTGGGCCTTTTATAAAAGAGATGATGGGCACTCTTGGAAAGTGAAGAAAAGTTTCTTTAAATTAAAAAGAGATTCAGATTTTAAAGATCCCACATTGACATATGTCTAGGATAAGGTGATATGGTTTCTAAATATAATAATACAATAGGTTATAGACAAGTGTAAGTCTGGGATTTTACTTTATCATTTCATTTTATTTAAATCGTTCATTAATGAGATAATCACTGCATCATCATGGTGTCATCTATAAATTAATTTATATAATGTATAAAAATTATAAAAAAATACTAAGATGTAGGAAATTTTTTTATATTTACAATGAATATTTATAGTCAAAAATATGACCTGTATTACCCCATGTATCAATTGTTTTAGTAAAACAATACATGTTTGTGACATTTTTATTTTAACTTTAAATAAAAAGTTATTAATGTCTTTTTCTTACCCATGTAGCTCCATGGGGTCCCCAAGTTGACCCATGGATTTTATTGGTCGGACATCACTCAACAAATAAGGTTTGGACATGTGTCAATGTAATTTCATATTATTATAACATCATCATTACCTTAAATTACACTAATTACCTTTAATCGCGATTCATAAAACTTAAAAGTTACTATTCACCAAAAATTATTTTCATCCCATTGAACCAAATTTTACATACTAATGAAAACCAAGAAAGTGTGATTTTTGAAATTCAAATCACAGATGGGGTAAAAATTTCATTTAAACGAAAAATTAGTTTTTTAACAACCACTTAGTGGTTTCACTATTCATCAAAAATTGATGTTTTTCACAAAAATACAAAAAATTCACAATAAGAAATATTTATATTCTGTATTCAAAAATTATTTATATTTTAAAATATTCAAAACATATAATTCTCAATAATCAATTTAATAATTAATTCCCGTTGTCAAAATAAATAGCGTGTTTTTGAGAAACAAAATATATCAAAAGATTGACACTAGTTTAAGTCCAATTTCAATGTGAAATTAATTCGAATGACCACCATTGGATTAAATGTTTATAATATATTCTAATTCCACATTAAAACCAATTAAAATGATAATATAATCATATAAATAAATTAGATTAAATGGATGTTTTGAATTAAAATACAACATTTTACATTATTCATAAAAAAATGAACATTATCGGAAAAATACCAAAAATTTATACAAAGTAAATTTTGATGTCCCGATTCTATAAATAATTTTATTCTTTCAAATATAACATATAAAATTTTCCAAAAGTGGATTTAAAAGGGGTTCTCCATCATAAGGCGGTTAATAAACCTTTTAATGAATATTAGAATATTTATGCTTAAAATTGGATTCATTCATATTTTAAGCATCAATCATTTATTGAATAAATGTAAAAGTATTTTTCAACCATATACAATCACTTTATAGTTAGTTATATTCATTCCCACTATTACATCGGCTAGGATTTTACTACCATTTACAATAATATTATTATATTATTAGTGTGCATCGTAAGATTTCAAAGAAACGTTTTGTTTTATATTGGGTATGCCATCGAGGATAGTGTTACCATAAAATTAATATTAAAATTTTATTCAGAAATATGGATAAATATGAAAATGTATTATTCTTTATTTACCTGGGGTCTTACAAATGGAGTATTTGATAAAATAAGAACAACCTTCAATTTTGTGAGCTAGAATGTATACACAAGTATACCTAGAAAAATAATCTACAATAACATAAACATATTTCATCCCATTTAAACATGAAACTCTTGATGGATCAAAAAAATCCATGTGAACCAACTCAAGCAGTTGAGAAGTATAAACTTATTTCTTCTGTTTGAAATAAACTTTATGTTTCTTTCCCTTTTGACATTGATTTCACACTTTGTTATGTGGGAATTCTAGTTTAGATAAGTCTCCAACTAAACCTTCCATAGTCAGTTTCCTAAGGGAGATCATAGTGCAGTGTCCTAATCTTCTGTGCTATAACCATGATTATTTATGAAAATCATTTAACCAGGAAACATTTTTCATTTCTAAATAAATTAAATTAACATCATAAAAATTCTCATTTCTATGAGAAGTAAATATTAAATCATATTTGGAATTAAAATAATTACAAGAATCATTAAAAAATACGACATTGAAACAATCATCACACAACTGATAGATGCAATGTAAATTGTCCTTTAATCCATCAGCAAAAAAGTACTTTGGAAATTAATATTGTATTATTATTACTAATATAGTCTAATCCAAAAAACATTCCTTTGCATTGTCACCAAAAGTTACGTGACCACCATCAACCTTGATTAGGCTCGTAAAGAATGAGTATTCTATTGACATATATCTTGAACCTCCACTGTCCAAGTACCACAAAGAGATACATGAACTCTTTAGGTAACATCCCTGCAAAACAGATTAGACATGTGGTAACATTGATACCCATATTTTCTTAGGTCCTCCGAGGTTAGCAAGTATCTTTTTGGGAACCCATACTTGTCACACTGATTTATTAAAATCAGCAGATATATTTTGAGATAAAAATACGTTCTTTGGTCCTTTAGTGAATTGTTTTTCAAAAAATTGTCTATTACTTGAACTAGTAGTGAATTTTCCATATTTTGGAATAAATTTATTTTTAATGATTTTTCTCTATCCAAGCTGATATCACAGAACAGTTGTATATTTTGGGGAAATCTTTTTTCCTAGAAACTGATTCAGGGTATCTCTTAAAGCAGTAAATTTTTCAAGATCATTTCTTAATTTTTCATTTGATAATTTGAGTATGGTATTTTCTTTTAACAGTTGAGCACAGTTTTCTTTCTCAAAATAAACTATTTACTGATAATTTTCATTTTAATCATGTTGTCCCATTAGTGATTTATTCTTTTCAATGATCTCATTAAAGGTATCCTTAAGAATTTCACAATATTCAAATATTTCATCCTTAGTAATTTCTTCCTCATTTTGTAACTCACTGTTATTCCCAAAATAATAGGCATTATGTATAGCAGACATAAGTACTACCTAAGATGTTCCTATCATGAAACATAAGTTTCCATGATTGTTATGTTCACTATTAGAAGCAACAGATCCATTGGAGCTCTCTTCTGAAGCACTCCAAGTAGCTTTCATACCCTTTTTATAGCCTTTTCCCTTTTCTTCATATTTTCTATGAAATTTCAGCTTGGGGAAGTTTTCCTTTAAATGACCTTTTTGTATGGATTCATAGAAGATTATTTCATATGAGTTGTCATTCCATTTTATGTCTTTCTTCCATTGTTTTTTAATATCATACATTCCCTTGTAGTTTTACTTCTTCAAGATTTTATTCTTTCAGTAGAACATTTTGAACCTTTTAGAAAGATGAGAATTTCCTCATCACTATCTGAATTTGACTCTTCACTGGTGGAGCTGCCTGTAGGAACTTGAGCTTTTTCTTTGTTTTTTCTCTTTTCGGTAGTAGTCTTAAATGATAATGATTTATTCCTTGGTTCCTCATCTACTTGATGATTCACCTTATGTTCTTCTTCGTACATCATAAGTTTTCCAATTAGTCCCATCACTGGAATCTTTCTTATATCACATGATTCTATTATAAAAATAAAATTTCCCCTCCATCATTCTTGTAGGAATAAAAGCAGTCTCATGATCTGGTTTTTGCAATCCACTAGTTTCCCAAGTAGACTCATAGTGTTCACTATCTCTTTAAACCTGAGATACATTTCAGAGATATATTCGTCAGGCTTCATTTTAAAATAGTCATATTTAATCATTTATGTATTTATTATCATTTATTTAACAATAGTTGTTCCCTCATGAAAAATAGCTAAATTATCCCAAATTTCATATGCAGTTTTATAAGAAGATATTCTATTGAATTCAACATCACCTAGATAACATTACAAAGAATTCATTACTTTATAGTTATTATTATATATAGCTTTAGTCTATCAAGACCATGTATCCCTAGTATTAATAGGTTTTGTATGTTGTTTTTTGATTTTTTCCCAGATTTCAGGTCCCATACTAACTAGATAAATTTTAATTTTTAATTTCTACTATACATAGTTATTAACATTAATGAAAGGTGGCATGTATGTACCATCACCCTCAACTCTAGTTTCCATAAATATATAAAATTTAATGAACTAAAAATTTTGACATGACAGAAATTTTAATATCATCCGGATACAACAAAAATATCAGTTGAAAATAATTTGAAAGCCTTGAAAATAAATAATCCTCGGATACCAAATGATGGTTGGAGTGGAAACTATAGAGTTTGGTGAATTTAGTTCCTATTAAAAAAATTTCTATTTAATATCATTATGGTTAAGAAAATCCCCAATTTTAAAAATGGACTTGTAAATTAAGGAAGTAGAAATATAAGTATTAAATTGGTCAACAGGTCTTTCAAAGGGTTATTAGTCCTTAGATAAATCTATGTAGAACACATATTAAGCTTTTGAAACATGTTTAATGAATTAAACAAATACTCACACAAACAAAAACAATCTATCAAAGTGTTAGAAAAAATTGTTTTATGATTTAGAAAATATAAGCTGCAGATAATATAAAACAGAGTAATTGAAGATTAGAATAATAATGTAAACAAGAGGTTCAGTCTCAAGTAGATACTTAATCCTCTGCACTTGGTGATCCCCTACCACCAAGCAGTTTATATAAATAAATGTATGATCAACACCCTGGATTAGGGTTTATAATAGCACATCAGGCTGTCTAGGTTACACTTAACCTCTACCACAGTTGTTCATGGGAAACAAAAGAAACAAGTGATTGTGTGTGAGGATAGTTTGATATCATCCAGTTATGCTCCGGAGAATGTGTGTGTAATAAAAATAAATATTCTCACTTCTCATATAGGAAATATAAAACATAACAGAGTTAAGAATGAGAATATAGTTAATAATTCATTGTGTTCTATGATGTGAGGTTCTAGACTCAATGAATGTTGAGAAACTAGTATTTGAGTCTTTTTTTAGAATATGTCTTGAAAAAAGAGTATCATAATTTATGTAATCTAGATTCGTGAGATGTAGTGGTTCATCTCTTTAATGTATCAATGTATACAGATTCCTTTTTGGTAAAGAAATCTCATTAGAGTCTTCTTGTAATCTCATGTGCTTAGTACTTCCCTTTTCGTATTTTCACAGTCTGTGTCTTATCATGTATTGCTATTATCTCATCATCGTCTTTATTATAAAAGATGTGGTCCTTTAAATCTCCACGATCCTCTAGACATAACGATCATCACACGTGCATGTACCTCATACTTTTCTACCGATTGTCCTACAAAAAACATTAAATAATGTCGGAAACATTAATATGTCTACATATAATAAATTTAAATTAATAATATGGAAGAAGTTATTTATATCAATTGGTGAGTAATCTTTGTTTTGTTGTCTTAGTTTTTATTAAATCGGTTTGTCATCTTCGGTGTGTTGAATTTGGTCTTCCTTACCTCTGTCTATCATTCATTAGTCTGTTGAACATCGGTTTTAGTGTCTCATCTTCAGTTTCTATGTGTTGGCTTCAGTCATTCATACTTCGGTGTGTTGAACATCAGTATGTCATATTTCAGTGTTTCGAACATCGGTCTATCATATTTCAGTGTTTCAAACATTGATATGTCATATTTCCGTGTGTCGTACTTCGATGTGTCATTCTTCAGTGCGTCGTACTTCGGTCTGTCCTACTTCGGTCTCAGTGTGATGGCTTTAGTCTATGAATGATTTTAGACTATCTTTCTTGCATATACCATTATAAGATGAATCATTAATCAAAGTATATGTAAAAATACATTTGTAAACCCATTGATTCATGAATTATAAAAAATTCACTTATTAGATAATATGAAGCTGTTTGAAAAAATTGATTCTCATATATATATTAAAATTTGAATGAAAGATATGAATCTGTATATTGAAATTATTTGTGGCTATGAAAAATACAATATCATGAAGGGTCCTATAGGCATGACCCTTAATTTAAGGATGGTGAGATGTTTTTTCAATTAATTTCATCTTTGAATTAGGTTTCAATTTTAGGAGATAATGAAAAGATTATCCCAATTTATATCATGCTATTATAGATTCATTTTCTTGTATAGATAATATCTTATCACTTGGTACTTCAACTGAACCTATCTCAAACTCACAATGTGTTCCTTATATATGTTTTATGGATGTGAATACATAATCCACCACATGTACTAAACACATTGTTCATACCACTCAATCATGATTTTTAATATAATAAACAACTAATATAAATCATCATTCAATGAGATAATGTGATACTGAAAATGACTACTGACTTGGTGTTTTGTATATAGAGAAATAAAAAATTTAATGATTCTTCATGGAAACTATATAATGCTTTTAATATAAGATTTTTTTATCTCATTGTTTTAGTTTTAAAAACATGAAGGTATGAATTCATTTTAAATGGGTTAAGATATAACACCCTAATATTTAATGAAACATATATATTTTAAAGAGATTTAATTTCACTGATAGAATATGTTACATGAAAACTAAGATTAAACAATCAATTTTATATTTTCAAAATATTATTATGTGACTATTATTAAAAAGACAATTAATTTCCTTATATTAAAATTATTTACTACTTTATGAGATATATAATAACATCCTTCTCTATTTAAATGCATTTCCAAACTCTTATAAAATAAACAATCAACCTTTTTTGATGTTATATAAATATTAAAAAATGGATCTCCATAAAAAATATTATTTCATTTTAGGGTTAAATAATATATTTAATTATTTTTAATTTTATAAATGCATTTTTTCTAAATGATATTAAATATAAAAATTATATTATAATAATTAGAATATGATTTTTTAATATTATTTTGAAAATCATGATTTTCTAGAGAATAGTGAGAAAATAAAATTTTTATAGAATTTTATTTATTCATGTCATTAAAGACATAAAAATCTTCATAAATATACATTAAATAATTTTAGAATAATATTTGATACATAACAAAATGATCCTTGTATGGATTTTTTTGGTCCTGGGAATTTTGAAATATAAAAACAAATTCAACTCAACCATAAGTGAGTTATGTCAGCATTAACTATGTTCTTCATAACATACAAACATCATTGATTAACAATACATATTATCAATCTCTAGAACTTAGAAGAATGGAATCACAATAATGGGTGAAATAATCTTTTCATTATGTTTAAAAATGGATATATCAATATAACATGATAATATGCATATAATGACATGATAATATCATTTGAAAACCACACACTACATATCACATATCATAAGTGCGAGTCAGGGAACAAGTAACTAAACTATATAAGGAATGGATCATAATGGAAACACAGAACATGATAAATGATCTCATAACACTGGCATAAGACATTTATTTTTATAATATACACAATCATTGGAAATATTATGTCAAGGATACAGAAAAAGACAAATATATCAAGTTTGGATTAATCTAACCACATCAGTACCTATATTTGGAATGGGGTAACATCCCTTATACAATATTTTGGGTTTGGGATAACATAGCATGTGATCTATTTAATTTTTATGATAATGTACCATATAGACTTTGATTTTATATTGCATTAATCATTACTCGATTCATTAGATAGAGATATAGGTCCCAACCATCACATAACCCGTCCATTCATGTTCTACATGACTATAGAGCTATTATCATAACATAAAAAATATAAAGGAAATGGGTTTCATAATTATATCGTCAACATAATCATAATCCAGGTAGAAAAATAATAAGGAAGGTACGATTGATAATATCACCATTATATCTTATGAAACCAGAAATGAAAACAACCTTAGATGCAAAATGATTTAGAAAGATAAGTTTTAATGATTCATGAGGAAAATAACATTTTAAAATTTTAATGATAAAAAAAATTTGAATATAATATTCATTAAAAATTAACATTGAATTTTATAGATGAATCAACAATGTAAATAATTTTCATGATGTCAAGAGAGTATGTTCATTTCATACATCTTAATATAATGATTACATTAAAATTTTCAGTAAATGCGAGACAATCCCTACATGGAAGAAAGATATATATTCATGTTAATTTTCATTAAATTTTAAAACATGGAAAAAATGTCTTCTAATGGTCATTTGAGAAAACATATTTATGAACCAATTTTTTAAAACATGAATCTTAATGAGAAATTTTTTCCAACCATATAATGATTTAATGAATATTTTCCAAAATCACACATTCTCAAATATTTTATGTAATAAAAAGAGGAAAAGTTTTTTAAAAATAAGTAAGATAACTATATTTTTTAAAATTGCTAAATGTTCATGTCATATATGTCATAATATTTCATTATTGGAAGCATAATGATAACTAACACTAATAAATGATGTGTTTTGACAATAAATTTTTACCATTATGGTAACATTTGAATCGTAAGAACCATGAAATAATAACATAAAATAAAACTAATATATATCATTGAATTAATTATATTAATTATATAATATTTGAATGAGGTTATTATATACACCTTATAAAACAATCTATGTTCAAAATATTACTAATGTCCAAAAGATGAAAAATTTAGACTAAAATCTCTAACATTGGTTCCAAACATCATTTATAATCATTACATCCTCGTGTATTATAAATATAGCTTTATTATAAATATAATATATATCCATTATTATATATATCATACCATATAATATTTACACTGACCTTTTATTAACTTCCTATTAATAATTCCTCATTCAGGTAACGTTTTTGGAAAAAACTACTTCTATTTTCATGTATGTTTTAATTTGTTATGTATTTCCATTTATTTTTTTGATTTATAAATAATATATATAATTTTAGAACTGATAATGATATTATATAATTTTTGTATATATGTAATTTTTTTAATCGAAAATGGTTAGATATAGAAAATAAAATACACAGTTCATAGAGATGGTTGGCTATACGTACCCATAAAATCTAGTTCCATTTTCTTGATGGAATGAATGAAAAATTGGAAATAATATATTAAAATTATATAAACATTTTTTGTAACATATATATCGTGTCCTCATTATAACCATTGTTTTTACTATTTATGTGAAGTTGGAACTAATCATATTGATTTGCAAATGGGTAGTCTCTTGTGAATTTGAGCGATGTTATCATATTACTATAGAATGGAATGTTAGAAATAATATTTTATAGAATAAATTAAGATGTTTAATAATTTAATAAATATCATATATAAAAATTTAATCCATCAATATATTCATCTTTTTTATGTGGTGATGTTAAATGAATAATATCAATTTGTGAGGCCGTAGTTTACCTTACACATGAATGATTTTTTTGTATCCCATTTGAGAGAAGTAGAGAGTATTAATGGTCAAAAAAAACAAAAAAATATATAATTATAGGGAATATATTTATGTTATTAAATCATTATGTATTAATAATATACCATTGAGCGGGGAAGAAATAAAATAAAATGATTTGTTAGAGGTGTTCCCTCATCTTTGAAAAACATATTTTGGTTCTCACCAAAATCCTTCCTCGGTTAAATTATGACAAAAATAACACTTATATTATAATATTATGGGAATAATAAATTTATATTTAAAAAAGATTATTTTTTCCAATGGGTTTTGGATATTTGAAGTGGAGAAGAATGTGAGTGTCCTTTTATAAGTCAAGTGAGTGGAACATTTGAAAATTTTGAAAAGAAAAAGGTGTACCCATATTTTTTAGAATAAATATCTAAAATAAATTGACCATTATAATAAATTATGGTAGATAATTCATAAATATGGCCAAACAATTTTAATTGATGAATATTTTGGGTCATTTTACCAAATATCATTTCAGTTTAAAACTATGGTTATCCCATTTTAACCTATAATACTATAATTATTTTTCAAAATTTATTTTATACATTATTGAAAAAAATATGTTTAACGTGTTTGATAAAATAAATTATGGTTATCAAAAATTAATAATCAATTTTAAAAATTTACATTATCAAAAGTGGTAAAATTTAATTGAAAATTAATCTATTATAGGTGATGGAAAATATTTTTCCAAAGAGAATAGTTTCAAAAGTATTAAAATTTATTTTATAAAAACTAATAATCAAATAGATTCCATTAAAAAATGGATTTACTGATATATAAATATCCTAACATTACATTCTAAAAGAATTCTAAAAAATTATCTTTATAATTTTTTTTAACAAAAATCATAGTCTTTAATAAAATGATATAATTTTTACTTTTAATCAAAAAATAATATTTTTAGAAAAAAAACCCTAAGATAATTTTCAAAAAATAATGGAAATAATAATGTGTATTTTATCAAATTTATATTATAAATGTTTCAAATATTAATTTATTTATTCTTTTGAAAATAATAATTACAAAAATCGATAAATATTTTTTTCGAAGAAAATAATGTCATTACCTATATAGAAATTATCATTAATATATATATATTATTTAAATAAATCATATGTAGTAAATTATAAATATTGTTCTGTTACTATTTTTTCATTCAGTTTTAGCTAAAATGTTATAATGGTCAAATTGAAATAAAATATTAATAGTATATCATCATTTTTTAAAACTCGATGTTGCATGTAATAGAAGCCATCAAATGAATTTTATTTATTTGAAAAAATATATATTCCATAAAATATTAAGTGGTTACATTCTGAATCCCTTATAATTAGTTTCAAAAATTAAATTCATCACATTGGTATTAAAAATTGGAGCCACTTATGCCTCATTACATCCCAAGCTTCCTACATTTCTTTTGGAATCTTATCACATCACAAAAAAACATTTACCATGTGGGTGGTGTTATTTTTCATAACATTTACTATTAAATAAATTATCTCTACTGGATGTCACACATATGAATGATATTAGTTTATAAGCATGACCAGTTAGTTCATTACATGTGTAGTGTCATGTATATACATCATTAAGTGAGACATATGGAATATATTATGATCTTGAGAGAGGATTGGTGGATGTACCATACGAATGGTTATTATCTCGATACGATCAATAAATTTCAATGGAAAAATATTAACAAGGTTCAATTTTCTCATCTATAAAAATCTCATTAAGTAGTTTGATGGAGAAATTCTTTGAAACTCCTTGTCACCAACATTATATTCTAAATCAGATCGTTGATTATCATTATAATGGTTCTGATAAAATTTTTCCACCCTTAGGTTATACAGAATCGTTCTAACCTTCTTCTCTGTTTCTTCAAATATCCCAGGAAACAAATTTCGTCCTTTTCCAACAACATTATAGTATGATTGAGATATATAGTTATTTACTTAGATTGTTCATAAGTAGTCATCTAAATAATCTTACTAAATCTGTTGTTTTATTAAACACCACTAGAGGTTGGTATTGATACAAAAAAACATTAAATTATTTAAAACACTATATAAAAAATACTATATGGTTTAAATTGTTATCTAGAAACAGTTATCGATTTTTGGATGATACAAACTGTTGAAACTCAACTCATTATCAGGTTTATTTTGATGAATTCTCTAGAACATTGAGGTAAACCTCATATATCGATTCCAAATAATTTAATGTGGGTAATCCATGAAACCATACAAGTTCATCGGTTTTTATCATGGAAATATGATATAAACAAATATCATTATTGATCCAAATGAAGTGTGCTGAAATTTTATGGAATTAAACTATAACCCATTTTTCATTGTGACCATTAGATGTTTGGGGGAGTCCGAAAAAAATCATGATTATTTCTTATTTCCATTATGGTATGGATAATGGTTGTAATTTCCCATTAGACGTTTTACTGTCATCATTAACATTATGGTATACCATGAACCAAGATACAAACACTAACATATCTTTCTTCCTAACGTCCTATAAGAAAAAATTTGATAAAACTATATCCATATTCCTGATTGTTTGATGAATAAAATGGTGATATATGACCCTCCACTAATAGATACTAAAAAAATTAGTTTGTCATGGGATGAATACCCAGTTTATGAACATAATAATTCTATCATGAACAATGTATAACAAATGGACATTTATCAATATATTCAATATCCCTTTATCTTCCTTCTATGCCTTTTTAATATTCACTTCAATAAATTGGTAAACATTCAACTGAGAAATATATATTACTCCCCTTCTATCTAGATTTCTAGATCTATACATTGAAAATTTTGAAATATATGATCTTTTGTGGTCATCTTAATGGATAATCTAGCATTATCCTTTGGAATCAAAGCATATTCCACCTTATTCTGATTCCTAGGATGGTATTCTATTGAGCAGTCATTACCATTAATAAACTATAACCAACATCGCTGGATAATATTCAACTCATTATGTGTGTAAGTATAAATTTATGTTTTTTCAATGGTGTATAAACAAATCTTTTCTCAAAAATTAACAATTTTAATGGATTAAAATTCCAGTTGAAATAATATATAAACCATTTTAAATATCCATGTAAAACGAGATATATATAGATCCCCATTATTATCATTTGCCTAAGCCAACATTCGATAACCTCCATTTCTATATATTAATTGATATAACCACTCTTAATATTGTAGAACAAAAAATGAAAAATTTCAATACCAAATAAAATATTTTTACATTTATCGTGTAATTTATACTTTATTTGGGCCTTTTGTAAAATTATGAAGAGATCTTCAATATATTCCATTATTTATTAATAAATAAAAAATATCTTGTACAAAGGCTACCACATTATGATCAAGTTAATCTATTAAGAACCTACTCATTAAATCTATGATTAATCTAGATAAATATTACAAATTGTAGGCTTCAATATATATTAATATTTTCAATACCAAACATTAAATGATTTATTGGGTTGATACTATTTCAAAACCCTCAATTAATGATATCAGGATCAATGTAAAATCGAAAAAAAAATATTATTATCGACATATTGTGTCAATCAATTTATTAGTGAGTGGTATAATATTATTTTCCTAAACTATGGTCATGATTATATCCTAGTAAAAATTGGAGAGTTACATGAATCCATCATTATTTTTGACAAAAAGAACATGATCACCCCAATGAGATACACATTTGTGAATGAATCCATTTTGAGGATATCTGTGAGTTACATTTTATATTATTATTATTAAATCATGGCCATTTGATATAGATTCTTGAAATCATGTGTGGCTATAGGTATAAGTTCTATTTTGATATCAACATCATAATTGGGTAGAAGAATACTAATTTATTTTTCTTCTTCATCAAAAAACTATATTCTAATAGGTATATCATTGATTTTGACACACTCCCTACCCATCTGAGATAAAACCCCCATTAAATAGGAATCAAAAACTATTTAATATATTTTATTTCCATTGGAATTTAACATTTATCTCCATACTGATATAAAATCATTGTTTTGATTGGAATATCAAATTATACTTCCCTTAATTAGAAAATAATTTGGGAATTTTGTAGACAAATATAATTAATGACTTTGATAATGTCAAATTCTTTAGAGGACGAATTATAAGATTTTTAGAAAGCACATTCTTATAAACATCAATTGGAGAGGAATCATGTAATTCGTATGAGATTATAATTCCAATTCGGATTTCGAATCCTATTTGAGAATATTATCATTGAGGGGATATATTGATCCCATTATAAACAAAATAGAAATTAAATAGTTGGTATTTGTGATCATAATGCGCAAACTCCATGAAATTGAAATAGTGAACAAGAGGATTTTTATAGTTTATAGAATAATAATATTTCATATCATTAGCTAAATTCTTCACATCATTTCAGAAATAATCATCCTTATTTATTTACATTATATACCTATAATTTTATGTTGCCTAATTAAGAGAATTTACTCAATGTTTTCTTCCACACTTCGAGTATGAGGGAAATATCAGCTTCTTACCTTCAAGTATTTTATATATTCCATTAAATTACATCACATTGATTTACAATAATAATAAGACATATGTGTTTCTCTATTATCTATTATCACAATGATAGTTCAATGAATGATTAAATCAAGGCAATCAAAGACCCTTGTGAATAGTTCCCTTCCTATACATGGTTTTATGCCACTAGAGAAGTGATCTATAAGTAACTGAACATATTACATTACATAAACATTAATTTTAGTTACGAACTCATCTCATTTAACATTGAAGATATATTTGAGTTTAGAGTTTTAGATACTTTTGACAAAATACATACCTAAGACTCCACATTTATACAGATTTCAATCAATATTAATACTATAATTTTCATCCAAAATATAAAAACCTCAAATTTTTCATGATTTCATTGACCAATATTCATTACATTTAACATGGATTATGAATTTTTAGTATACATACATATAAACTATTAAAATTATTTAAAAACATTGGATGAACACTAAAATATTAGTAAGGTTTATATGAAGAGGAAAACAAAAACATTATTCCCTGAATACTTGTCAACATATGAAATCATTTTCAAAATGACATACATGTCACCCATATATACTAACATTGTGAAACATGATATTTAAATGAAATTTAAACAATATATAATGAATATATATTGACAAAAAAGGTAACATGTGGAAATAATTACTTAATTTTGTAACCATCAGGGAAACCTTATGAATTGTTGCCCTAAACTACATTATAATGTAACCATCATGACTACCTTACGATGTAAAAGTCACAACTACACATGGAGTAACCATAAGACCGACCTACCAGCTAAAAATAAAAACTGAATTGGGGGGAGATATAGGTCCCAAACTTAATCAAAAATTTTTTCCAATGACCATAACTTAATTATACAACATTAAAAATTCATTAAACATTTATTTTTATTTTTACAAAATATAATTTTAAAAAGGGGATTTTAAATGAAAATCCCCTTACAAAAATTATACTATTGATGTGAGACTTAATATAGTGTATGTAATATGTATATACACTATAAATAAGAATAACTAAACATAATATAAAAAAATTTCAAACGACAAATTATTTCAATACAACAAAAATAATGAAGTAGAAGGTTAACCCTAAGAATTACAATTGGGTTAAGAATTCCCTTACCTCATGATTGTATTACTTAAAAATTATTTCAAACTAATCTATAATTGATTATGGAGTTTTGTTAATATATTGACTATTAATATAATTGTTTATAAAAGCATATATGATAATTTTATAATTTCATTTCATCCATAAATTAAAAATATTTTGTTTATTACACTGTTTCTTGTGAGTTCTTTACCAAATATCCATGGCCAATTACTATTTTAATTTCCTGTTGTTTGGAAATGAAATTCCATAAGTGGAATGAAATTATATTCATATGTTTCAAAAATATTAAATTATACCCTAAATCATTTTGTTATCTTTTATGATTTTGAGTCATTATATTACACATTAATGATATTTGTTTTGGTTATTTTTGCGGTACCTCGATAATCATGATCGTGTTTCATGATATAGATTAATATTATTCATAAATGGTCATTATATAACATAGAATATGTTACATAATAAACATCTCTTTCTATTTCAACCATAAAAATATTTTACAAATATTTTGGAAGGAAATAGTTGAAATTGCAAACATATCGTCCACAATTTTGTTAAACGATATTTCATGAATGATTTCATTATATGTGGGGGAGGAGATGATGTTTTTTTTGTAATCGTTTTCTTAATAATTATAAAATTAAGAATATATAATATTTATAGAGCATTAATTCCTCTTATATAAGTGTAATAGAATATAGAATAAGAAAATGAAATTATTTGAAATTAGAACCCAATAATAAGAAAGTGGATTTTTTTCTCATGATATCTTCTCTTAGAGATCATCCTTAAGGCCCTTGGTTTTGGAATTTTGTTTATACTAGTAGTTCTTGGATGGGGGAAGAGGGTTGGTAAGATGATTGGGAATAACATACACAATTATCAACATTTTGGATGTGTATGAAGAAGAGGGGGTGGGGTGGTAATTATAGTAGTGTAGAGTAGGGGTTTTACATAACATTAATAATTAATTTAACATTGTTTCACAAGAATATAGATTGTATTGATTCATCTAACCCTAAATAGATATATGTTCATGTGAGTTCGAGCCATGTGTGCTAACATCATCCTTTCCTAACATATGATGTAGTGAAACCAGTATTTTTCATTTATCTTAATTTATCATATTTAACTATTCATCAAAATTCCATGAATCTTTGTAATATACAAAAAATAAAATCAAACCATTTTTTGAAATTTTGAATTTAAAAATTAACACCTTTTTTTAAAAAAATATTTTCTAACTATGATTAATTTTTTTTTAAAATTAAATTATACTTTATTATAAATATATCATTTTTAAAACTACAAACCATATTTTATCACCTTGAAAAATTAATCAACAATCTTTTAGGATGAAGTATTATGTCAATAAGATAATAATAAAATGCACTATTAATTAGGTTCATAGTACTATTTCATATTACTATTATTAAGGGTATGTTAATGTTCAATAAAAATCAATTTGGTTCTATCAGACTCCAAATTATATACTGAAAGAAATTATAGATGATCGATTTTTGAAATTCCAAGCAAAAAAGCAGAAAAATAATGTTTTAACTGCTAGTTATGACTATCTAATGAAAATAGTGATTCATGAATTTTAATATATTTTTAAAATCATGGGGTGTTACATGATACCCTCCTTCTATAAATTATGCCCTTATAATTTTATTTACATATTAAACATATGAGGGTTCCATTACCTTATAGAAATTTTAGACTCGCATGTTTCTTCTTCCACCATGTCGTTTCTCCACAATACCATTTCCTATTAGATTACCTTATTATTAAATTATTATTCCATTCAATTAAGAATATAAAATAGTTTATCTTTATAATTAATGTTCTCTTCTAGGTGAACAAATTATGAGACCAATACCTTGGATAAATCTAGAACATAATTTTCCAACATCGAAGCATGAAAAATTTATATACTTTAGATAAACTCATAGGAAAAGAAACTTGGTAGGAGACCAGTATGACTTTCTCTAGGATATAATAAGGTCTAATTAACCATGGACATAGCATTCCATTATTTCTAAAATTCATTACACTTTTCCATGGTGCGAATATATGAAAATCTAGATTACCTACCTCAAAAGAAACATATCTCCTCTATTCTCTGAAAAACTTTTCTTATTGGATAGAACTATCCTAATGTGTTTCTATATCATTTTCTCTTTCTTAGGCAACTCATATAAAAATTCTAGTCCAACCTGCTTCATTTCCTTGACCTCAATAAAATAATTTGGAGTTTGAAACTGCTTCCCATACAATGCCTAAGAAGGTTCTATCTGTATACTAGAATGAAAATAGTTTTTATAAGAAACCATAACTAAAGAATGTTGTTGATACCAACATCCATGGTAGTTTATTGAACAAGATAAATAATATTCTTTAATTTCAGTATCATTTTCATAGTATATCAATCTTATTGAGGATGAAATGTTATACTAAAATTTAATATTGTGCCCAAGAACTTCTGATGTTTCTTCCAATAGTTAGAAGTGATCCTGAGGTCACAGTCAGATACAACGGAAAGAGGAACTCCATGTACCATGACAATCTCATTGAGATACATTCAGGATATATGATCCAATTACATAGTATATATAATTGGAAGAAAATGTGTAGACTATGTTAGTTGATCACAAATATCTTATATTTCATTGTTACCTCCATAGGTGTTTGGTAGTCCCACAAGGATGTATGTGGATATATTTTCCCATTTCCACCATGGAACTAGTAAAGGTAAAAGTTTCCCCTTCAGTAACTACCACTCTTCATTAAACTATTGACATGTCAAATATTTTAGGGTAAAATCTGCAATATTACTTTTCATTGTTTCCCACAAGTAATCCTATTGAAGGTATCTGTACATCATTGTAATGTGAGGATGAACAGAAAATGGAGAAATATGAGCTTAATTAATTAAATATTTCCTCCACTGGGAATCAAAATTCATACAAATTTTTTTTATTAATCTCAAAACATAATCTGTATCAAGGTAGAATTTTGGAAACATACCCATTATAACCAATTAAACATTTTTCTATAGCTCATAGTTTCCTATATGTGCTTGAATAATTCAATATTATAACGGTGAATGCACTGAAACCTAACATAAATTAGGTTTATTTCCTGAACCAACAAAATCTATTCTGAAATTCATAAAATCAATAATCTAAAGATTATTTAGAAAAACCACATGGTTAATGACTTGTGATGTTTTTGAATCAAGGAACCTTCCATTTTGTTTTCATTATGGGATGGTAATTGATTGTGTAATCAGAATATTTTATCATTTCAATCCATCTTTTATAAGTAATGTTTAATTTCTTTTGATTGAATATGAACATTAGTGTTTTATGGTTTGTATATATTTTACAGTTGGCATCTTATAAATGATTCCTCTAAATTTCCAATGAAAAAACCATAGATACTAATTCCAAATCCTGCGTGGGATAATTTAACTCCTGAGGTTTTAGTTTTGTTCAATCATAAGGAATTTTTTAATCATTCTACATCAGAGAACAATCAATTCCTTTAAATAAAGCATCGATGTAGATGTCAAACACACTATTTTGGGAATGTGAGGCCAAAAAAACATTCACTAATCACTTATTCACGTCCTTAAATTAAAAATCACATTATTCGGTCGAACAAATTTAAGATCTTTTTGTGTTGACTTAGTTTGTGGGATACATAACCATGAAATATTTTTATCAAACCATGAATAATAACATAATAATACCTAAAATCTACAAATCTAATAAAATTATTAGGTATTTGAAATTCATAATCCACTTTGTTTTTTGGAGGATCAAATTTTATTAATTCATTATTTACAATGTTTTCTCGGTTGAAAACAAAAATCACACATTATGAATTTTCCATACTACTTTTTTCCATGATCGTCTTTAAAACAACCCTTAAATGTTATTCATGATTCTATTTACTCTTACAAAATACTAGGACATACTCAATAAACATAACCCAAACATATCCAAGGACTCATGAATCCTTTTTCTTTAGCAGATATAGGAATACAGAAGGTGCATTAGTTTACCCAAATGACATAAGAAAAAATTCATAATACCATATCCTAATTGAAATGCAATTTTACTAATGTCATCCTCCTTTATTTTCTGATGACGGTATCCAAATATCATGTTACTATTGGAAATCTACTCAGCTCATTGGAGATGATCGAAAAACTAATTGATGTAAGGAAAAGGACATTAATTTTTAATTTTGATGTTATTAATGATTTTATAATCAATGAAATGTCTCATGGAACTATTTTTGTTTTTAATGACCAAAATAGGATCACCCCATAGTGATGTGCTAGTAAGAATTATTCATTTATCATGTTACTCCTAAAATTGGTTATTCAATTCAATATGTTCTATTTGAGCTATTTAATATGAGGGTTATGAAATTGGATTAGAATCTTGATGTCTATCGAGGGTTAAGTTGACTTCTCTACCAAGAATGATACCGGGTAACTTATCAAAAAAACATCATGGTATTCATTTACCACTAGATCGTCATTAATGTGAATTTATACCTTGTTCTCACCAATAAGAGAAATACAACCTTCATTTCAATGATTCAACCGTTTCATGGTTTCCTGATATGTTATTAATATTAAGGGTTAATTCATGTATACAAACTGAATGTATATTTTGAAAAAACATTATTATCTATACAATCAATATTAACATGATAAATGTAAATCTAGTACCTTTTTAGAATAATATTATACTCTACTAACGGAAAAACATGTTTTTAAGATATTTTCATTCCACATATAATAATAGGATGATTTTAAGAAATCAATTTTTTAATATTATTTACCCCTACTATTTTGAAAATAATTTCTTATCCCATTTGTTGAGTTGATATATAATATTTAACTATAAATTTCTCTTAAATAAAGGATTGGTTAGACACCATATCATAAAAAACATTAGAAAAATATATGAAAAAAACATGGTACCTTACACAACATCATTGGATGGACTGACATCTACTGACGTATTCTCAAAATATTTCACTACACCTTTCTTCTTATATTTTGGCTTTTTGGAATCATTTAGTTATCTCTTTGGGAAGAAATTTTCAAAATGAGCCATGTCATGACCATACAAACACAAAATTGTCTTTTTAACAGGATCAGTCTGTGGATCACTTTCATTACATTCCATGACCATATTTCCTAACTTATATCATCGAAAAAGACATCCCAATTTTTTAAGACATTTTCCCGGGTTGTTTTAGCCACACTATTCACAAACATGAAACTCAACCTTCTTACAATCATATTTACATGATGGATTCTTACACATCGCATCCCATATAGAAATCTTCTTCTACTTATTCTCAACATACACATGATACTCACAAAACACTAGTTATACCATCTTAGCACATCAGACAAATTACTCAAAACTTTTGAATTCATGTGAGGCTAATTCCCTTTGATACTATGTCTTCAATCCTAGGTAATCTTGGTGATTTTTCTATCATGATCCCGAATAAGAAATCATGCATACCTCGCTACTCTGGTGATGTTGTCATAGTAGAAGACCATTATATCTTCCTCCCTTTTCTGCAATTCACATAATTAATTTTCCAACCTATGTCGAAATATCGTATGAAAAAAATCATAGAAAATGATTTTAAATTCTTCCCACCATAAGTCATCACTCTCTTCTCTATCCCTAAAATTGTTGACCATTAAGCAATTGTGATCAACTGAAACATCAAAATGATAAATATAAAGACTGATATTTTTATATAAAATCCCATAACATTAAATAACTTTTCAAGGGGTCTAATCCATCATTCATTCGTTATTGGGTAAGAAGATCCATTGAATGCAAGAGGTTTTTGTCTCATAAAGTGTTACATAATCATCATGATCATTTATGGTACCTATGGATATTATTTTATATGGATTTCATAACCACTTGTTTCGCTCATCAACTAATCCAATAATATCACAATTTTATAAGTTCCAAATCCAAACCTCCCAGGATGCACATTTTCCATGATATAATTTTGTTAAATCCCATCCCCTTTAACATCCCTGTTTCTGCAATAGAGAACCATTATAAAGAAACATATATTAGATTAAGAAACATGGTAATCATTAAATTCTATATTCTTTTCCATTAACCGTAGAGTAAAAATATTTTTGGGTATTCTATTTACATTATCCTAACCCCTAATGTTATCGAATCCATCCTTTGATACAGACTATAAGAACCCTGCCTTATTACATTTCATAGATATGAATTTTAGCAAAAAACTCACTCCCTTTACCACTGATGTTATTTTAGAGTTTATTGGTTTAGTGATTTAAGAAATAATATATACATAACATTCCTCATTTATATAGGTTAGAAACCACAAAAATAGTATCCATTTATACCTAAATATAATATTTTCAAATTAAAAATTATTTCTTCAAGAAATTATAATTACATTTAACTTGGATTCCATATTTGTTTTATACAAACATATAACATATGAAAATCATTTAAAAACATGGGATGAGCACAAAAATTTCAGTATTAGATATTAAAAGTGAAAAATTAAAACATTAGTCCATGAATACTTGTAAAATATTAAATTTATTTTCAAAAAATACATACTTTTCACACATATATAATTTCATCGTGAAACTTGACAGATACATGATTTTTCCAAAAAAAAACAAAAATGATAGAAATATAACCCAGACATAGCTTTATGGAATTATTTAATTAATTTTTTAACCACGATTCCTACATTATGAATTCATCCCCTTGCGTAAACATTACAATGTAACCCTCAAACATACATTATGGTGTAACCATCGTAGATACACGTGGAGTAACCATACGACCGACCTCCAACAAAAACATTTCCAATTAACAAGAGAGAGATATTGGTCCAACCTATAATCACAAACAATTCCCATGAATAATTTTATACCCATACAACATGAATAATTTCTAAAAAAATTTCTTTTGAATTTTGTAAAAATAAATTATTAAGAGAGGATTTTAAAAGGAAAGCCCCTTACTAATATCATGAATCTGAAGTGGGAATTAATAGAGTCGATGGAATATGAATATACACAATATATTCCCATAATTCATCATAATATAAATTTTGTTTACAAAAATATATTTATTAGCACATAAATAATTAATGATAAGGTTAACCCAATGAATGGAAATTGGGATAAGAATAACCATACCTCAGGATTGTCTAACATCAAAAAATTATTAAACACAATGTATAATGTTTAAAATAGCATTATTAATATCTTAAGAAAACATATTATTGATTATGAAACCTTAGATGATCATTTTATAACATCATTCCATCATTTAATTAATAGTATTTTATTCTTTAAATTATTTCGAATTAGTTCTTAACATGATTTCCAAGGACGGTTTGTATTCAATTTTCTTATCATATAGAAATGAAATTACATATGAGGATTAAAATGGAAATCATATGATTCTATAATATTGAATGATTCCTAAAATCATTTTTGTTTTTATATACGAAAAAGATTTATTAGATAAAATTGTAACTATATTTAATTAGATAATTATTGCGGTTCCTCGATAATCATGATCATGTTTCATTATATAAATTAATGTTATTCATAGATGTTCCATCTTGAACATAAAATATGTCCCATAATACATAATAAAATTTATTCCCTCCCAAAAATAAGATTAACCAATAGTTATTAAGGATGTAATGGAAATTGTAAACACATCAGTAATGATTTCGGTAAACGACGCATCACAAAAAATGTCTTTATAAGAGGGGGAAGAGATAAAGAATGTTGGGGAATATTTTTGATAATGAAGATAAAATCCTTAATATATAATGTTATATATATTTAATCCCTCTTTTATATTTATATGAGAAGAGTGTATAAGAAAATATATTGAATTAAAATTAAATCACCAGAATAAGAAAAGAGATTTCTACCTCCTAGTCTCTTCTCTATGAGAACATCATTAAGGGACTTGGTTTTAGTTTTTTGGTTAGAACAATAGGTATCAAATAGGTGGGAGATCCTTGGAAAGGATATTGGGTTGAACATATATAATACTCAATGCTTAATATGTGTGTGAGGAAGAGGGGGTGTGGGTGGTATTTATAGTAGAAGAGAGTTGCAATTTTACATTATTTAAATCATCAGTTTAATCTTTTTTATCACGAATATGAATTGTCTTCAATCATGTGGCCCAAAATAGTAATATGTGCATGTTAGTTAGAAAAAATTGTTCTTAAATAATCCATTTATCACCTATTATGTATTAAATTAAAAATTTATCACTTAACACATTTTATCGTATTTTAATGATCATAAAAAAATCATGAATTTAATTGAAATATGAATAAATCACCCTAAATTTTTTTTGATGTGTAGATTTTAGAAATGAACTCCATTTTTTGATATAATTTTCTAAATATTATTAATGTTATTTTTTAATAAAATCATACATTATTAAAATATTAATAATTTTAAAAAAAATAACTCATTTTTTATCACCTTAAAACTGTAATCAAGATTTCATTATGATAAATACATAATACTGTAAGATAATAATAAAATGTACTATTTATTAGAGTCAAAGTATTATTTATAATACTATTCAGTAAGGTGTGTTACTATTCACTATAAACCTGGTTGGTTCCATCATACTACAAATAACTTACTGATCACAATGGGAGATGACAATTTTAGAAATTTAAAACATAGAAGTCAAAATTTTATTATCAACTAGTTAAAAATATCAACATAAAAAAATTTGTGAAATTAAAATCATTTTTAAAAACATTGGGTGTTATATGATCAAACATAAATTTATGATGTATGGTAATATCATATGTATTTATCAAATATCATGAATAATTTTCCTTATATATTCCTATGGATTCGTCATACTTCTTATTTAGATCAAGGAATTCCTAATACTTGTTTCTAAAAATAATATAAGGGATTTACTTATTGAAAAATAATCTCCTAAACTCATCCCGCTCCATGGATACAAGTCCAAAATGAAATAATTCTTTTTAGTCATATCAAACCATTGCACAGAATCTAGTGGATCAACATAAATAGTAAAATGATGTAAGAAATTTACAAATGAATGAATAAAAATAATTTTCCCCTTCCATTTATCAGGTGGACGTTTAACATGAATTATAATAGGAGATTTTTTTTGAGATTAATAATTAGATTTTTCATTATATCAATAATATAATTTTCCATATCAAGTGGGAAATGATCAAACTATCATTTTAATGTATCACTATGAAGAATCATTTGGGTTCCATCCATCGAAAAAAATCATAAATAATAATGTGAGTAATAATAATCATAATGGAAAAAATAAAATAATAAAAAAACACTTATATGATATCTAAATCATGATATATTCATTTAAATATATGAATAATTAGTTTTATATATATTTATTCAATTTCATCATCTATTGAAATCTATCATTACTATTCATAAAGAGTTTTTAAAATTTTAAGGAATATTCCCCAGGAGTTTCAATCCATGTTTGCATCTTGGACCATTTTTGTACACCGTGTAATGATCATGTACATCTCAATGTTCCCATTTTTGAGCTATTTTACCTAGGTACTACTTTGAATGTTCCACATAATATTACAATATCTAGATTGGGATGCAATTTTTTAGAAACCATCTGAAAAAATATTACCAAAACTTCAATATATTTTCATATATATAGTCTTATCCTTATTTTTAGCAACAAAATTTCAACATTATAGTTTCCATAGATTAACAAAAACATGATCTAATACCAACTATAATGACCCCAAATATTAACCTATATTGAGATTGCATCATTGTTGAGTAACAATCATTACTTTTCATAAATATCCTCTCTATAATAATTTATTTCAAGTGCCTTTAAAACAATGGCGTATAAACAATTGGTTCATAAGTGAGATATATCATCCCTAAATGAGATGTTTATAACTATAACCCTTGTTATACATGTCATACCTAATAAAATTCTTTATATAATGGGTAAATGAATCTTAATAAATGGTGATTAGTTTATCAGTATGAGGAAAAGATAAAAATTAGTATGATTTTATCATATGGGTATGGGATCCTTATAATAATATAAAAAATCATACCCCTCATATCCTTGATCAGAAATATGAGTCATGGAATATATAATGTAAGTTTATAAGACATGAATCATAATGAAATCAAACAATATCATCCATGAGAGAAATAAAATGGCAAAATAATTATATTTGTGGCATATAAAGATTAATAACAAATAATTTATCATTTCCACAAACCAAGGCATTTTTATCATATTTTTACTGGGATAAATACAAGGGTACCTTTTTGGCAATGGTTTTGTATCTTGTGCACCAAATTTTGGTCTTTGGATAACCTTATATGTACCTATTTTGGGATTAAGATGACATAACAAGTACCCATTGAGGTCAAATAACATTAAGAATTACCTAATGCATTATTGGGAGATTTAGGTCCCACCCATCACATAATCCTAACATTCATGTCTCAAAAGATCATAATGAATTTATCATAAAATATCAGATAGAGTGAAAATTGGTTTAATAACTAGATGTTAATCATATTAATAAATACCAAAGAGAATGAAAAATATGGTACAATTGCACAATATCCCCAATAAATCTTATCCAACTTCAATAGAAATCATATTTGATTTATTTTTTTTAAAATATCTCATCAAACATTTTATATGAAATTATCCATTTCATATAGAATATCAATTTTTAAGAATCATAATATTTGAAAAAATATATTTAATTTTTTTTCAAAAATTATCGTTGAAACATATAAAGGAATCGTAAATGTAAATAATGGTCCTAATGTAGAGATATTTTGGTCATGTTGTACATGTTAAGACAATTATTATAATATAAATTAAAATAAATTAAAATTAAAATTATTTCTAAAAAGAAATAAATATTCCTCTTAAAACAATTTCTAAAAATAAAACATAGAATAATTGACTTTTAACAATCCGATGAGAATATTTTTAGAAATCATAAAAATTATAGAGAAAGGGTTTTCGGCTGAAGAGATAGATAAATTAGATTTTCCATAAATTCATTTTCTCAATCATTTTAAATACATAAGAGAGAGAAATGGTACTATTTCAAAAATTGTTAAAAAATAATAATAGGACAGAAAATAAACTGTCAATGTTAACTGATATATCAAAATATTTCATCATTGTATGCATAATCATAAAAAATCTTAATAAACGTTGATATGTGACAAATGTTTTTATCTACATTGGTATAATTTGTTTCGTAATCCGCATGAAAAAATAAAATAAATTGAATAATTTAAATTGAATTAAAATAATTATACTCATGATATAAAAATTCAATGAGGTCATGTATACACCTTATAAAATAATGTAGGTGCAGAAAATGATAAATGTCCCAAGGAAGAAACAATGATAAAATATCACTTAGCTTGTGCATCGTCTTCTTTCATATATTTTCAAAAAAACATGAATAATAAATTTAGATAAATTATTTATATACTATAGATCAGTATATATATAATTCATACTATATTATATTTACATTTACCTTTTGTTAGTCATTTATTATTAATTACATTTAAATGTCATGTGTCGAGGTATAACTGTTTTCTTTTTCATGTATATTTTGATTTATAATTTTTGATTCTCATAATTTGATAATGGTTCTTATGTATCCTGAATTATATCCATGGTAATAATATATTATATTTATTTATTTTAATTCAATAAATTTATAGACTGTGAATGAAATACATAGTTCACATATATAGTAGGTTGTACGTATGAAAGAACATAGTTTCCATTTTCTCGACAGATTGAAATAAATAAAGATAAATAATATATTAAATTTCCCAAAAAATTATATTCCATTTATATTTAATATTTTACTTAATCTCATACAAAATAACTTCCATGTGATGAATGAATTAATTACATTTCTTCATGATGCTGTTGTACGCCGTTCACATTAGTGATGTTATCGTATTCCCACAGAATAGAATTCAATAAGGTATAAGTGATATAATAATTTTATAATTATAATATAAAAATAATTAAACTACACAATCATCTAATAAATCATTATATCTAGTCGTGAGAGGCGGATATGAAAAATGAAAAAAATCAATTTCTGGGTTGTAGACCTCATTACGAAGGAATGTGGAATTTGTATCCCATTTGATGGATGGGGTGTCGTTTCTAATTGATTATTATAACATAAATACATATTAGTATATTTAATATAGTTTTTTTATATCATTATAATTTAATAAAAATTAAACTACATTAAGAATAAATAAAATAACATGGTTGCTTTATGACGTTGCCTCTTCTTTGGACAACTGCTTTTAATTTCCTCCAGAATGTAACAATGATGGATTGATATAAAATATAATGATTTTAGGATGGGAAGAGTTAATTAGGAAAATTATATGGTAGGTATCAGATGACCTAATGGGTCATTTATGTGTGAATAATAGAGGTGATGTGTGGGACTTTTATTAGTGTGGCGAGTGTTATACTTATAATTTTTGAAAAGAAAAAGGGGTTCCCAAGTTTTTCACATGTGAAAAGGCTAACAAAATGGGCCATTATCAATCATTAGAGTTTATATGTTCTGAATATATTCAAAAATTGGGGTTTTAATTGTTTTACTCTTATTTTACTTTTAAACATTTTTTAACCCCATGTAAAACCATTTTATCATAAAATGAAGAAATTATTTTTTATTTTTTTAAATATTAAATATATTGAAAAATGAAGTTTAAATTTTAAAAATAATATAATATATGTTGATTCGGAATATGGAATCTATTTTTTCAACATTTTATTCAAAATAATGAAAAATTAATTATAAAATTAATCTCATAAATATGATATAAAATTAATTTTCCAAATAGAATGGACTAAAATGTTTAAAACGATTTTAAATGAAAATGAAATATGAAAATAATTCCATTGAAAAAAAAATTATATGAATAGATATTTTTTTGAACTAATTTTAATTTAAAAACTACATTTGAATACTACGTCCAATATAAATTTTTTAAATGAAATGATTGCTTTTAAAATAATCTAATAATTTTCACAATTCATTGAAAAATTTCTTTTAGAAAATTCTAAAAAAAATCAGCCTAAGTAATATTTAATTGATAATTTATAAAATTAAGATTGTTTTATTATGTTATGTTTCTAAATGTTAAAATGTTTAAATTTATTAAATATTAACAATAATATATAAAAAAAAATTTAAATGCATTTTTAAGCATATATATACACTGCTAGAAGTTAACTTATTTTTATAAATAAAATTTATTTATGAAAAAAATTATTCTGATGTTTAAAAATGATGTTATTAATATTAATACATCATAATTTTACTATTATTTTATTATGGGTTTCTTTGAATAGAAATATAAATATTATATCTTTGTTCATTAAAACTAGGTATTTAAAAGTAACCAAAGTTGTCTATGAAATTAAATTTATTTGAAAAATAAAATATTTTATAAACATTCATGGTGATCCATGAAAAAATTGGATTTTTTATTTTAAAATAATTTCAGAGTAAAATTATTCCTATATTATTTTCAATAATTTGATTTTGCTTATTGGAATATATTTTTTATTTGTATCTATTAGTAAAAAAATTTATAAAAATGAAATTTTTTGAAAAAATGTTTTTTAGAACAAATGATCTTCTCTATTAATAAATTAAATTAAACAATATTGGTGAATAATATTAATGATATATATATTTTATAAAACAAAATTTTTTAATTACTCAGTTATTTTTTTACTATTAATTGGCTATGAATGAAAATTGTTTTATGGTTAAAAACATCTTTTTTATAAAAGCAGTTTTCATCGAATTTTGTATAATTACTTTTTAAAAAATTACAATAATTATTGGAATTTAGTTTAATAAATTTTATTAATTATTTTTAATCTTGAGGTACAAATTTGGTATATATCCCTATTTAATATTTGTTAATATAAATAGTAAACCTGATAAATTTTAACAACTTCGTAAAATAGAAAATTTTCTTCATCGAGCATAAAACAATGTTATAATGCCATAATATTATATATTATTTATTATTTGATTAAATTATTTATTTCATTATCACATTATAAATTAAATGTTTTTATGAAATGGAATAATTTCATGATGATGGTATTAATAATATTTAAATAAAATAAAGTCGAAAATTTTCACACTATTTATTTAAAAAATATTTTTTATATTCAAATAGGGAAACAATTAGTTATGAAAAAATTATATGATTATAATTTATATTAGTGAAATTATTGATCAGTTTTAATTTATTCGTTATTCATAATAATATAATTATGACAATAAATTATTAGGAAACACCATTACAATATATCTCCAAAGATTAAAAATAATATAATAAATGAATTTAAAAATATTAAAAATATTTTAATTTTAGTTCATTAATGATTTCAATGAATTCTATAAATGGATATGATATATTGGTGTTCTTTTAATGATTATTTTTAAAATTACAATTTCTAATTTCTTTAAATCAAAATTATTTAATTGTGTTAAAATATAATTCAATGAAATTTTATTTAAATAACATTTTATTAAATTAATTAATAACAAAAAAATCATAAAACAATTAAAATTGTCTAATTTTTTTGTATAATTTTTCATTCCATGACCAATTATTATGTGATTTGTTATAATTTTTGATGGTAATGACATTATTATAATTTCATCTTTTAGGAAATTATATATTTCCTCTCCATCGCTTATAAATGTACACACATTCATTATATACATCACATAAAATTGAGATATCACTATCATACATTTCCTGAAAAATTTACTTCCCAACATCGTTTTTCATTTTTTATGTGCTAGTGTCTATTACATTCAATCCCTAAATTCCAAATAAATGGTTTAAAGGAGGACTTTCTGAAAATATATAGTTCCCTTACATGACCACATTCAATTTATTTAGTCTTATAATTCCATAAATTTTGTGGTATTTATGTTAAAAAATAACATTAGTATCCTTAATATTATAATATTATATTATAATTATGAATGTACCTTTATTCACCTTCATAACACCTAATGGGAAGTGAAAATATTGCTCATGTGAAAGTTCAGGTTACTTCCTTGATTTTATAATACAATTAATCTATTACCCCTGTATCGTATGGATATATATTAATTTTTTTACTAGTTATATATGATACTTATTTCATATTTATAATTATTTAATTAAAAAATAATATTTACCTTCTTTCCTTCCAAAAAATGGAAAATGATAATTTCGATCGTGCGAACGAGTAGACTACAACCTATATGAATAAATTTTTATTTTTAATTTATATTTTAAATGGTTTGTGATGTGGAATGATAATATAAATATATTTGATTTATATACTATGATAAGGTATCATTTATGTTTAAAATTTTTTTTAAATTCATTTATTTTATCCGTCAAAAAATTAATACAGATTTTATGCGTAAATATGATATACCATCTCCATAATAGTGAAATTAAAAAAATATATATATATATTATTTATGAATATAGATAAATTAATATAATTAATATATATGATATAAAAAATTATATGAATATGGTATATAATGATAATAAATATAATTTTTTCATTCATGAGGTTATAAAACATTCACTACAAGTGGAACTCTAGGAAAGTGATTTTTGTCTCACTATAATTTCTATGATACACATGAAATATTCACCACTTTAATAAATTTTTTCATGTATAAAATATCCATGAATTCCATTTATTATTTTTATAATGCATTTTAGATTAATATATATATATCCTTGTATGTTTTTCTATTTTAGGGTACTACGTTTAAAATGTTACCGAATGTGTATAGTTTTATGTTATAATCTTAATGATTTTAGTGTCATTTTTTTACTATATCTACAATGATTAAATACTTTGATTTATATCTAATGAACCTAATCCATTATATCCTCCAATATTAATTTGATAATAATAATTGTTTCCATTTCATTTTACTCTTCTTCTCTACTCAAATGAATAAAAATATGATTTTTTTGGAAAATTAATTTTATTAATTTCATTAGTCGATATACCTTTTTTCTATACCCATGCATTTTTAAAAATATTAATGATGGTTTTAATATAGTCATATTATTTTTTCATATCTTTTTTCCCACAATTTAATTTTTAACAAAAAAATGAAGACAAATATTTTTGTCATTTTTTGAAGGAGGTTCTAGTTTTGAATTTTTTACAAAGTATGAATGAAATATTTTTTTATCATATACAAAATGAAAAACTTTTCTTCCATTATGAAATATTAATAATTTTATTACACCATTACATGTTTATAATGATATTTTGATATAAAAGTTTCCATATTATTTTCTATATTCATTCACATTAAAGGTGTAATTTTCTAAATAGAAAGAGTATTTTCTTCAAGAATGTTATAATGATAATTTAATGGAATTATAACCGAAAAATTTGGAAAATCTTATTTCATTTATGATATATAATGTATATTATTCTATGATACAAGACTAATTATTTATTTTGAATCATTATGATTTTTATTACTTGATGTTTTTTAAACCCATTACATTTTCATGGGATGTTCACGGTTGAAATGATGAAATGATTATGAATCCCAATCCCATTATGGGGAATATGAAATCATGAAATCATATGAAACCCATTTTTTTAATATGTTAATATATGATCAATGTTATTTGAACGTGTGGTATACATATGTATTAATTTCATTGAGTGATGGTAGTAACATTATAATCATGTATGGTGGTTTTGTTAAAACAATGGTTGAGTGGGGCCCGTATCTCCTAATAATGATTTGGGTAATGATTAATATTTATGTGATTAAGGGGTATATTTGATTTATAAAAATGCAAAAATAGGATATACAAGATGTTATCCCATGTTTAATGTTTGTATAAAGTTGGTTACACACTCCAATTATGTTATATATATAATGGTTGGTATACATGACATATGATTTTTTATTATGTTTGTGCACAATTACATGTGTCTTCCAATGTTAACCTATCATGTCTCCCATTTAATTATTCCATTAAGATTAATGTATTGTATGATTTGTATTTTTTTCATGAGCCATTATTATAATTTATGATATATATGTAATGGATTCAAAATGATAATATTGTGATCTCGTAGACATATACTCTTTTTTATGTGGTCAAGTATATATCACTTGTTTAACCTATATGTGAATTAGTGCTCACTCTATATCATGATTCCTCTTCCTGGGTTATGAATAATGGCACTCAGTATGTTTTTCCAATGTAAAGTGCTTGTTATGAAAAACAAAATGAATATTATTTATATCTATTATGAACATGTTATTATTTTTGTGATTCAAAAGTAACTTCGCCTATATGATTCTAGAACATATACTTATATTATATAATGAATACTAATCTATTCATATGTCATTTATAAGTCTGTAATGTATTGGTCACAATAATATCCTCATTAGATCATTTATATTACCTCAAAGAAATCAATGTTGACTAATACAATGTCTCTCAAACAACACATTTTCATTTATTATTATATATATTATTTATCTTGACATAACAACCAACATATAAAAATATTAATTAAATGAATAAAACATTTAAATGTAATGTAATTAGATGATATATTTTTTAAAATTTTATAATATTTTTATGCATAGTTTTTTTCATGACGTCAAAAAATATATGGTAATAACATTATTTTTTTTTACTATTTGTAATAAACTTAAATTCCAAGAATAATCTATGAAATTTACCCTAATATACTTTTATCATGCATAAAAAATATTTTCCATTTTATCTTTTTAAATTTTTTAATTTTTTATATTTTACATTTAATTATAAAACAATTTAAAGTGAAAAACAATTTTCATAAAATAAAATCTGCTAGTTTTCCAAATGAAAAATCGTATTCTTATTCAATATTTGAATAAAATTATTTATAATTTTTTCATAAATGTATATTCTTTTTAATATATATAATAAACATTAATATCAATAAATTATTAAATTTAAATTTTATAAAAAATATATGGTTGGTAAAATTTCCCCTTAAGAAAGTTATGTTCTCAAAAGTTATTCATCACTTGTAGACATCTATTAATACCTTTCCATTTCAACCATTTAAGGTTCAGTAGTTTCTTTTACTATGATATGATTATTTTATGAATCATTAACCAAAAAATGATTCCATATATTTTGACATATTTTATCAACGATAATTAATTATAACTTGTTTTTACTTATAATATTTATTGTCAAATATCATGTTAGTTAGATGATTAATATATTACACGAATATAGTAAATTTTTACTTAATAATTAATCTTTAAAATAAATATATACCTTAGATAAAAAATGAGTCAAAGAGACATAATATTCAAATGGACAATCATTATCCTGGATTTCAAATGAAAAAAATATATCAATGGATTAAATTATTGTGAAAAACACTTCACAAATTCCCATCAATATATTTAAAAAACATTATCGTACTTCTAAAATTAATGATGATTCACTCAATTATCTACATCACATATTTTCTTACATTGATCTTTCAATGAATTATTTTGAAGAAATTATCATCTCCAACCATATCATTTTTCTCCATCGTATTTCTAATTATATATCGTCACTAATAAAATTCTCCCCCATGATGATAAAAAACCATAGATTCCATAAGATACGCTAAATAATGAAATAAATAATATATTTTCACTAAGGAATTTAAAAACCCTACCATTTTCATTGGGTTAGTGGTCCCAACATATATTAAGTTATATTTACATTTGATATTATCCCCCACTATCATATTCCATACAAATGAATTTTATTTCTCCCATAAATGGATATCATCATTTTCATCCATTTTTATTTGAGTTGACCCATTCAAAAAATTTCCATCCCCAACCCGAAAATACAATGTAAATAATTTTCTAGGGTATTGTATTATTATTTCATTCCAACTACATTTACCTTATTACATTTTAGTACAAAAATTATTAAATTGACATAGAAATTATGTACTGCCATGGAATCACACAGGATAAGTAAAAGTTATATCATTATAATATTACTGTGATTTAATGATTTTTTTTTGCAAAAATGATACTTCAATATCCCAAAGGTTATCTATAATAATCAACATATTTTCCTAAAATAAAATAAGTGTCTATATCGAAATTACATATTCATTAAATAAAATTATCAACATAGATGTGATATATTGAATTTTCCATAAGTCCTAAAAATCCTAACAACATTATTCGAGAATTATCAACACAATACATCATAATATATACATTGGGTTTGAAATAGTTACATTAATGTATTAATTATATAATTCTAAAATGCCTCCAACATTATAATTAACTACATTAAAATCCAATCACATAAGACTACAGAAGGGTATATATTCCATATAATTATTTTTCACCATTAAACATAAAAACACCAAATAATTTACATAACTGATAAATTATCTTCAGTAGACGAAATATTTTTAGGGGAACCCATCCTAATAAGGCACCATTCTAGGGAAAAAAATGTTCTATGACAGATAATGAACCCATAATTACTACCTTTAATAGGAATTGGGTTGGTAAAAAGCACCATGGGTGTAAAAATATAATATATGAAACAAATCTCCATACAACATTTTGTACTACTGGGTAATATAATATCATCTACAAAAATATTCCACTAAAAATTATAAAAATTATGAAACCAAACCATCCTATAATGCATATACAAAGACTACAATAAAATAAAACGAATTCTAAACATTAATACAACTAAAACATCCATTAAATATTCCTAAACAGTAACATCATATACATGAATCAAACCTTTATACTCTAGAAAAATTGGTTTTGTTGAGCATATGGGAGTACCCATTGTGATCATCTATTTAAAAGGAAATCATTAGTGTGAAATAAATATTCTTTAATATAAGGGTGAGAAACCAAAAAACAAATAATTTAGTCATAATCATATATACAAACAATAAATAGAATAATGATAAACCAAAAACCTAAATATAATAAATACATATGATAAATAAATAAAACCATATCCACCATTCTATTTCTATCCTTCAATTTATGAATTATCAAACCAACATTTCAATTCCTTATCAAATCATCAATAGATAATTATCTCCTAAAAACATCCTCCTGTGGGATTATTTTATAATTAGCTTAGGTACAACCTTTCAACAATGTATTCTCAATATAAAACTTCTATACATATATTAGTATCTTTATTTTGTAAGCATAGGGAAGTGAGAATGAGTGAACTACAGTTAGATTTCATAATCCATAATGCCACACATCTACAGCCACAAAACCATGATTATACAAATCCACAGTTTTTTAGTCACAAAATTTCCATCACATTACATACATCCATACACACAAAATATATTTCATTATAAATAGTATTATATTGTGAACATGAAGTGCATAAATATCACTCCCTCTCTATAAAATACCCCCCCCCCCCCACAATGAACTACCACATACACTATTAAACAAAAAAATATTGTTCTATTTACTTTATTACACAATAAATCATGTGTATACACCATCCTCAAGACTCTAAATCACATGATAATATTATATCATTATGATCCATTGTATCCCTTATAATTTTTTTAACTATAAGAATCCATTAAAACCCATAATAAAATTCACAATATCTTTTCTTCTCAATGAACACATTTTTAATTTGTAGCCACACCATAGTACATACTCATCAATTTATATTAGAAATAAAATTAAAATTAAAATTCAACCAATACTTAGAAGATAATGTTCAAAGAAAACAAGTTACCTTCACTATTTTAGTCCCATTTCAAAATCTCAAACCATATTTTTGTATTACCATCAAATTAATTGTAAGAATAAAACATTTTATACAAAATTCTAATTTAAAATAATTTTTCCATTATACAGTATAACCAATAACATTTCAGTTTCATTAGTATCATTTTCATCCAACACTAATGGTAAAATATACAAATACCACACCCAACAAAAATCTATAATTCTATTTTCATGAATAATTATATTGTCACTATTACACATCACTACCACTTCCGATCAAAATCCCCACATTAAAACAATTTTTTTCACAATTGAATTCAATATATTCTCAACATTTTATTTTTATTTTCGTAAATGTTTTTTATTTACAAATACATTTCTTATTTTCTTGGGAAATATAAAACAAAACATAATATAAATGGTGAAATAAATTATTATTTGAACATACATTAATGGAATACTTTACTCATGGTGATAGAAAACAATTACATAGTAAGGGTTCAAAAATAGCATCCACCACAACAACAAAAAAATCACCCAATGGTTAATATTCTTACTAATGAAAAAAAGTTTAAAAGATATGAAAATGAAATAAAAATTATTAAAACAAGTGTTTATAATATATTACCCTTTATTTAAGAATAAAAATTTTAATATAATATGATTAAAATTACATTATCTTTATATTAAATTATTTTCAATATATAATTTGACAAAATAGTTGAAAATATGAATAAAAATAATTTATATATATTATATTTTTTAGGGAAATAAATTTATGAAACATAATGTAAGAATATAAAATACAGGTGAAGGACATTGTTGATTTTTTCATTATACCTAGTTTTTTCTCATCTTTTATTTCTTGAAATCATTATGGTGGTCTTCTATTCCTTCTATTACACATAATGAAAATCATGTAATATAAATGAAATTATAATTAATAGGGGAAAACCATGATATTCAAGTATATTAACTACTGATGATACGATATTTCCCTTCAGATCCCCGACCGGGAAAACAATTAGATTTCAATATACACCTAAATAGTTTCACAAACCATCTTAATAATCTAGTACACTAATAAAAAATCTGAAATTTGAATTGTATGAAGGGTGTTCCTGGTCCCCACTAGATATAGAATATCCCCTAGCATCATATAATATAAAAGTGGAAACTTTTTTTCAAAATATAGTCGAAGATAAAAGATACAAATTTGTATTCTCAAATATCCAATAGGAGACCATAACATAAATCATAAAGGATTATAAATAACCGTTAACAAAACAAAATCAATGTATATAGTTTCATAAAAACAGACCATGAGTCCCATCACATAATGAAAAATGATAAAAAAACATTATTCTCCACCTCTAAGAGAATTGTCTTTATTTGGACCAGGAAAAATAATATCTACAAATTCTAGAATGAAATGGTACAATGCGATCTAATATACCTGTATGGTCTCACAAGGTGTTCGCAAAAAATATTCCAAATTAATAAAACAAATCCTTATTTCAATTTAAATTAAAACCATAAATGATATACCATTTCATATTTAAAAAATTCATCAATTTGGAACGATGGAAAACATTTCAAACATGGGTGAAAATATAATCATATAAAATATATTATATATGTTATTTGGAATGAGTAATTTACTTTCATATACAATGCAATACATATCCAATTAATCATAACATGAATCATGTACATATGCCCAATGTTATTATTGTTTTTCATAATATGATCCTCACACGCTCATATCAAAGATTATGAAAATTTATACACATGTCCCCAAGTCTTAGGAAGAATAAGTATCATTAATACCACATTTGATATATGATTTTTCATACAAGGTTTTTAAAGTTAAAATCATAAATCCTTTGATAGGAAATTAAAATCATATAATGAATATATAAAATTACCCACTTATTTTTAAGGATTGCATGTGCTTAATAAATTTTTTGAAAATGGGAACAAATTTCATTTCGAATTAAAAATCATTATTCATAATTGATTTACCAACATTTACTTTTTATAATTAAAATAAATTTTATAAAAGAAAAACATGTGTTTTTATGAAATTCATGAATTTTATAAAGACCACTAATAATATTTATTTGTCAATTAAATTTAAGTAATTTTCTGAAATCAATTATAAAATAAGATTAAAATACCATCAATTTACAAAATACATCTCAAATCCCATTTCCATTGGAATTTATGGGTTTTCCCAAAATTCTGGAACAAATCAATTTAAATTGATATTATAATAAAAATTTGTTTCCATAAATAAATTTGAATAAATTTATTTCAAATAAATCATTTCATTGATTAATTATATGGAAAAACTCAAATAGAACAACCTCCCTTTAATCACAGTCCCAAAATTCAACACCCGTAATGATATTTTAGTATGATGAAAAGAATGAAACTGATATCAATAAATCTGTACTAGATTCAATATCCAAAATAAGAAATTTTAGACCCATTAATCATAATTAGATATAAAATACTATAGTGTGAATGAAATAAATGGAGGGATAGATGGCGTATGAGGTGAATCAAAAACCTAAGAGGGTTAAAATGAGATCTTCTATGATTCTATACAACCATTAGTTTGTTTAAAAGGAGGGAAATGGGGTTTTGAGATCCTCAAATACCTAATAATTTTTAAATATGAATTTTATGGCTTAGTGGGTGGGTGAATAAGGGTTTGGGTAATTTCTAAAAAATTAAAATAAAATAGTAGAATCTGCATGGTTAGTTGGATAGAGGCTCATAGTTATATAAGCTATGTAGCCTAACAATGATACATCTTCTAGGGTGCCTAGATTTTACTATGTGGTCACATGATTTGTTAAACCATTCCCCACCAATGAAAACACGAAAAATTTTAGGCTGCATATTTTTCCTAAGGCGCGTGCACAATTTAGGAAATGTATGAATCAATTATGAAAAGACAATATATTTAAAAAAATTAAAATTAAATATGCATCCATAGGGTAAAAACCAAAACTAGAGAATGAATAAAATAAGTACCTAAGAGTTCATAAAAACTATAAATATGATGTTATAACCCAAACACCATAGAAACATTTCATCCCCATAATATCTATCTGGAAGAATGCAAATTATAAATATGAGGCCAATTCAATCTAATTATTTCCTTTCTCTACCATGTCTCATGGATATCATAACCATTATTAAATAAAATGATGATTGACGGTATATTCATCACATAAATTACATTGTTCTCAGAATCATCTATACTCTATAGATTCAAAATCAGGGATGAATCAGTATCCACATCTAAATCTCTTTTACTCAAAACATTATATTGATTATTAATATGTTTTTTAAGCAATGATACCAGAAAAAAATTATGTATCAATTTCAACTATAGTTTAAGGGATAAATAGTAATCTAAATTCCCCACCTTCTCATCCATCTTAAAAGGATTTAAAAATGATAATCATGATTACCTTTTCCCCATGACATCAATGGACTGTACGAGGTGAATCATTCAGGAACACCTTGTAACCTACTGAGAAATACAATGGTTCATGATGATGATCGAAAAAAGATTTATATCGATACAATTACAAGAAAATCATTTGTCAAAATCAAATGAATGTTTCTGTCACCTCCTAGAAAATGAATTCCCTAAGCATGTATATTTCATCGATCTATGACCAACAAAATTATGATTTATATGGTTATCCTTACAAGGTATTAAAAATAATCTATCTTAACATGTGAATGGTAACTATTATTATAAGAGAACTAAGGCAGCGCAAAATGGTCCTACCTAGAACCACCAAAATAAAAAACATAGGCACAAATCCTATCTTCATGAATATATTTATCCCTATCATTCATTCCATCTATGGATGGTATGATGTATTCAAATGATATAGTGATCATAGTGTCTTTTGAAGGCCTCTCCAAAAGAGAGATATAAAACTGGGATGTCTATTTGAGACAATAACATAGGAAACACAATGGAACTAAAAATCTCTATCACACAATGATATCAATTCACTTCATATTTTTTTTTGTTCTGAATGGGTATAAAATGAGATGATATTCTTATCCTTATGCTCATAAACCATATCATAATCATCATTCTCTATGTAATTTGAAACAAATAAACTCATTGAAGTATCATCTCGTATCTCGTTTTGCAATGAATCTAGTTGAATAATCCCCAATGGTCATTAGTTCTCAACCTAAACTTTTTTTCATTTTAAACAATGAGTGAAAATATCATAAATTCCTAGAATGGACATTGGAATAATTGATTCAATTATATAAAATCATTTTTTTTCTTGGGTATATATCCCATTGGGAAATAAATAAATCTATAATCACTTACATCCACATAGGTAATAGTAAAAAAACTCTAAAAACATAGAATACAAATTATTGGGAATGAGAACTCAATAATGGTCTCCCCACCATAAAAAGAGTCTCTAATACTATAAAATTCATCATCAAGTTATATCTTTAAAGATCTTCTCATGAAGAGGGGATATCAACGTAACACTGGACAATAATACCACAATTCTTATTTCCCAAAATAAGAAATATAAAATTTGAAAAATGGACCAGCATGTTCCATTATTCATATGGTTATTTTATTTAATTGGTTAAAAACTTCCTACATAAATCATTAGAAATGTTATTCAATTCCATTGTATTTAAAAAATTACTACCTCAACTAACATTAGGTACTCCACCAAACATCATTAGCATGAATTCACATATTTTTCAGAGTAGATATAACTCATTCTCTTCTGGTCATAATACATGGTAGTCATTAATCCAAAAAATTAAATCCCCCAACACCTACTTTCATGAAACACAACTACGACATCATGGTCATTGTTCTTATAATTTTTATCGATCTCTCCAAGAACCCAAGAGCCGGTGGATAGAACATGATTAACCTATGTATAAATGAAATGAATATATGAACTAATTCATCACATAAGACAACATAGATTTTTCTACACTCTAGATGATTCAACTCTATTGTAGAACTCAAAGTATGATTCAGCTCAGCAAAAAAGGTCATATATTTCTCATCCTGTGAAAATGTCACTTTTTTTAGAGTGAGAGTAATCATTAAAAAATTAAAATTAGTGAAATAATTTATGATGAAATGATAATACCACACAATAACTAAAAATCTTAGAATCACATAAATATTATGTTATTGATACCATGTTATAAATTCCTTCACAATTTCACTTTCAACTAAAATAAAATATTTTAACACTAAATCTCGAAAGAACATAAATTCTTGAATCATGAAAATCATATATTGATAGTTTAGAATAATGACATTTAATTCCCAGAAATTAAAAATATTCTCTCAAATGAATCACATGATTCTTCTCATATTAATAGTAAACATAGATGTTATCTAAAAACCATCAATGATGTATCAATATACCCACGCAAGATCATTTTCATCCATGACATAAAGACAACAGGATTATTAGTTAGAATGAATTTAATAAAAACATAATCATAATGTCAGACCAACTCCAAAAGGTGATATTCTAAATTTTAGATTTTTTATTCCCAACTAGTGAAAACCATATTAAATATCCTGATTCAATAACCACTTATCTTATTCGAACATGTTAAAAAATACTAATATTAGGGAAACATATAGTTGTTCCTTGTTGTAACATAGTTCATTTTTTAGTAATCAACAGATAGGTGAAGTGGCACATCAACGTTCATAACATTGAGAGTCTGTGTTTCCCTATGTGACATAGTAGAGTATATAATTATTTTTCAAAAAGATCAATCCACAGAGTCATTAACCCTCTTATTTATAATCATTCTGTATTGTAAAAAATTATAGATACCTGATGATTACTAGTCACTAAATAAACTGAATGCTCTTTCTAACATGCTAGTAGAAAATAATAGATGTTAAAAAGAAAAACATACAAAATATAAATGATGAATGGATGGGGATAATAACACAAAAATTCATATGACAGATCAACAGAAAACACTAATATTACTATCCCCAAATATGGTTATAAATATTCCTCTCTAATCAACCTTGTGTCACATTTTTCCTGAAAGACAAAGGAAGTCACCATCAGTCAAGGTAAGTTTAATCCATCAAAATAAAGAATTAAATTTGGGCCTTATTATGAATAATTAAATTCATAATGAAAATTTAATCAATCGGTTTCCAATCAAGAACCCAAACATCACATGTTATATAAATATATAATTAAAAAACATACAAGACAGGTCGTGGAGACTCTACACTCTCTTCGTTTTGAGGGGTGTAGTACTTTCAATCACTTAAGGTAAAAGGTCCATGTAATGATGTTTATAGTTCAAAATATAGGTCGATATAAACTAATTATGTGAAACAGTATCAAATAATGAAGTCCCTGGAGATGAATCTAGATTTGTGGAAACTCTCACTATCATGGGACCCATGTCTACATCATATAGAGCCTCGTCCACTACATAAATAAGCATTGTTCCACAATCCAAGGACTATAACCCCTATTAACTTGAAGAATATGATGGGAACATATAAATTTTCGATGTTGATGATAATGTTCCAGTAAGTGAAATGGAAAAGATATAACAAAACAACTTCATGTGACCTCTGTGTCTGCGTGGAAAATATGTCTTATGTGCCTTGGTGCAACTCTATTTTGAATGATAAGGATTTATAAACTATAATAATGTTAAATAGAGTTTTCCATGAACTATTGGAGGAATTAAAGAACTATGGGGTTGATATCCACAATGAGACACATCAAAATTTCACTTCCCTTCAAAGGAACTCATAGATCTATCGAAGGGGAAAAATGAACTACCATGAAACATAACAAACCATCTAGGTCGAGCTCAACCATCAAATCCCAATACAAGACATTAGCATAAGGATTATTCATAAAAAATAAAAATAGATAATTAATATCAGGTTAAATTATCATCCCATAATACCTACTATTCAAATTCTTAGTCAATGCAATCATAGGTTAAAATTATATGTGCTCGGTGATGTTATTTGCATATTCATTCATGATCCTACCAACCAACTTGTGTTTGAAATAATCTATAGCTTTAGAAAGATAAATTTTCACTATATAAATATAAATAGTTAATGTAAATTTAATGTATAACTACACTAATGAAATTGTTTTATTTACTATATGTGTAATATCCCACGATTTAACTTTACAAACCTCTATTGAATGTTGAAAATTTCACTTGAAAAAACCATGAATTTCAAATAACTCAAAAAGATGCACCATAATGCTACTCCAATCTTCATTATCTAGAATATTAATAGTTACTTGGAACACTAGTATAATTTAATGGATGAAATCATGATTAAAACACAAAAATTATTCCACAAGAGGTTCCACAACTAGAGACTCAGTAGAGATGGGTGCAGTTGCATATCCTAGAGGATTGAAATAACAAACAAGAATAACATCGATATTGTTGTCCATGAATATTCTCATAGTGGTTTGTTAGGAATTCTTATTGGATTATATTCACATTTCCTATTAGATATATGATAATTGAATAAATCATTAAACAACAATGATAAAATAACATTTTTACATAGTTTAATACTTGAACAAGGGAAACCTAGAGTTTAATACCCTTAGATATTCAAATAAAATTTTGATTTCTACCAATAAAAATCTATATAAGGGATTTAAATATAATTTTCAACATTATTACTTTCTCTATCAACCCTTATGACTTAATTTTTCGTATGATGAGATATTGGAAATTACTCAGTTTCAAGTACCACTTTGTCCGAAAAAGTACTCTCAATTGCATAATTCTATCATGGAAAGATATATCACCAGCCACATTATATCAACTTTCTCATGATTAATCATAAATAACATAGTAATATAACTCCAATGCATAAATATACATATCCCTAAGGGTGTTTCGGATCCCCAATGGATAGATAGTAGCACATGGAATCAAACAATATAAAATAGAGAACCATTTTTTCTACAAAATAGTGGAATGTAATAAATAAATATATGTATGATTAACGATCGTAAGGGATAAAATACAATAAATTATACACATATTGAAAAAGAGATCAGTGTACTCAAACTCTGACAATACGTACATTCCAGGAGTAACATAACTCAATAATAAAAGATCATGAACATCCACCTCCTTCAATATGTGATTTACCTTTACTCAGAACTGGAAGAATAAAATTTATAGTTTTTAGATGGAACATGTAGGGGAGATTTCAAATAACAGTAGTGTCACATCATAAGTTCTATAAAATGATTCCAAATTAATAAACCAAATAATTATTTAAATTTTAATTAAAATAGGTATGTAATTATATGTTAATAGTAAAAACAAATATTTCTTCACTTGGGAGTGATGTAAAACATTTCAAATATGGATTAAATAATTAATTTATAAAAAATAGTTAATTTAAATAACTATTTATTGGTAAAATTGTTTCATAAGTAATGAAATATATATAAAACAAGTCAAAAAAAGAATAGTTATCATCTAACCTATGGTATGATAATTTCTTGTTACTAGTTTCTCATTCTCTCAAATCAATCAACATGGAAATGTGTACACACCCCTCTCAGGCTCTGGCTGAATAAGACTCATTAATACCCCATCCATGGTATGCTCTGGCTGACTAGTATTTTGTAAATGTATTCATAATCAATAAATGTGTCCAGGAATTACTATCCTAGATTGATTTTCTTAAATTAACCTCTAACTATATAAGCTCACATGTGGGAAATCAATAAGTTCAAAATGGTAAATCAGTTCATTGCAAACTCACAATCATCATTCCCAATTCAATTTCAATCGCTTCCTTTTTAAATTTGAGTTCACTTTAAATAAACAAATCATGGGGTTTTCAATCATTTATATTTTTATTGAAAAAATAGTAATATGTTTTTTTCAGTTTAATTTAATCCATTTTTTATGGCAATGCCATATATATTTATAAATTCCATAATTTTCCAAAATACACCCCAAATAAAATTCCACTAGAATTGATCGTTTTAAAAAATACCATGTAAAATAATTTTTAATTCCAATTAAAACCAACATTGGGTTATAACAAATATATTAAAATAAATTTAAATCAAGTAAATAAATTCATTGTTTAATTATGTGGAACAACTAAAATGGAACTACTAATCATTATCCATTATACCAAAACCCATCACCCTATGTGGTATTGGATCAAAATGATAAGAAATGGTGATAAATAATTAAAACATAGAATTATGGACCAAAAAATTGATTTTTGAACCTTCAATCACATTATTACCTAAATATCCTATGGATGAATGAGAGAGATAAAGAGGGGGAGATTTGGAAGGGGAGAAGAGTAACATACCATAGAGGGATTGAATGAGATCCACCAAAATTATATATAGTTAGAAATGGGTTTGGAGGAGTGAAAAATGGTTCATGATAGAATCAATGACATAGTAATTAATGATATGTCATATTAGGGTTTATTGAGAGATTAAAACGAGGGTTGGGTATTTTATTGATAATTTTTGAAATAAATGATAATTTTCTACATGGTTAGATGGGATGAGAAACAATGATGGAAAAACCATGTTCCCTAATACCAAGATACACATTTTATACTATAAAGGAACTTTTTTTTCAAACAATGAAACAAAAAATGAAACAATCTGTTATCCATAGTTGAATGGTTTTCACTGGGTTGGGACACAGTTTGGGAAAACATTGTGCAAACCTGAGAAGGCATAGATTTTTTCAAAAACATTAATATCCCCAAAAATAAAACCTATAAAAAACACCAAACTTTTAATGATTGAAAAAAGATTTCAGTGATACTTGAAAACCAAAAATTGGATTTTATAATTATATAGGTAATAATGAGTGATTGAGGGAGGAAACTCAACCATCATAGATCTTGAATTCATGAACAAATTTGGCTATGAATTAATACAGAATAATCAAGAGAATCCAAGGATATATTTTGATAATCAAAATATTATATAATTAAAAGGTAATTAATTGTTCCAGTATTGATTTTTTTTTATTCACTATAGAACACAATTTTGGAATTATAAAATAAAAATTCATTAAGATGCCACAATTTAATTCAATATAATTTAAATCTTCAATAAAAATAATTTAAAATCCTAATAAAACTATAATTTAATTACAATTATTCAAAAATATTAATTCTAATTATTATTATATTTTAAATTTCATTTCAATGGGGTCATCATGGATTTAAGAACAAAAGGATGATTAAACACTACAATTATGAGTCAAAAGATACCCTTACACGATACCATATCACTGCATAATGAAAAACTATTTTACCATTACATAATTCCATTGAAATGATCACATAATATTAAATCCATATTACCATTTGTAGGCGTTGAAAAATAAGACTATCATTACTCGAACTCCCTAATGAAACTCTTCCCTTTTGTAATATTTAGATTATACTTAATTTGTATTAAATTACAGTCACAGAAACTTATGTCCATTAATTTGACCCTCATGAATCTAGGAAATCACCCATATAATAAATATTCACTTAGATGATTACCCTTCCATATTTAAGGGGATAAATTTTAAAAAATGTGGATGTTTATATATCCATTAATAATTATAGAAGGCACCCATTCATAACCATTATAAATCCTTGGTTACCCTTGTCTAACCATCATTTTAGCCTCATGTAGGATTGATTGAAGTCATTAAAATTATATATCATTATAACATCATATGTGCCTTTAATAAAACACCATCACCCTTAATTATCGAAGGAAAATTGTATACTGCCATTAAAAAATAATATAAAAACACCCAAACATTTACATAAAAATTTTAAAATAAAATTTACCCTTATAAAAGTCCAATTTATTGTGTATGTGTTCACATATTATGGAATTAATTTCCTTTTCCATTAAAATATCTTATAAATATATAATAAAAGGGTTCATAGATACTTTAAAAATTACAAAACTCATAAAAATATTAATGAATTCATTTCTAAAACAAAGAAAATACTTTTAAAATCTTTTTGACTTTAAAAACATCTAATTTTTTCCCCATTAATCTTTTATTTATATTAGATAAATACAATATTTAGAAAAATATTTTTAATGTAATTTATAAATAAAAACTTATATTATAATGAATTATATATTTATTCAAATTTCTCAAAAAAAAATTAAGCCTCAGAATGGAAATGGAAGCCACAAAGATATTCACAACAAATACAGTCCTCAAGTATAATTTTATATAAAATTTGGTCTGATACCAATGGAAAAAACCTATTACTAAACATCATAAAATTAGATAACCTATAAAAAATAATCACACATTTATATTTAAATTGGTATTTTTATTTTCTATAATTTTAAAATAAAAAAATACTAAGAAGATATAAGACCATGTTATTCCCCCATATGGAAAATTTTCCCACATAACCAAACTCTAAAAAATAAATGGATGTTTTATTCAAAATTAAGACCTATTAACAAAAACATTTATTTCTTAATAGATCTAACTTGTCCTTATGACATGTAATTGCTAATTTAAAACAAAAATTGAATAGATAAGTCTTATTAAGTGACATTAATGAATGATAAAACATGTAATTTTACTAAAATATATGAAATTACATTTAAAATATTGCATTTTAACATTGGAAATAAATATAAACAAATTAATAAATCAGAAAATGAAATCATCATTATTTTTGAAAATGGGTTTTATAATAAAACTCATATGTATGAATAAAGAAATGACAAGGTTTTTAAAATTATTTTTGCAAACATGAATAAATTAAATATTAAGAATACTATAAAAATTAATTTATGTAAAATTATATTAGTTTTGTAAAAATAAATAAATATCTTCAATTGAAAAATAAATATATTTTCCCTAAAAATTTATTTATTTACTTTTATATCCAAAATCAATGAATAGGAAAATCATAAATAAATCCAAAAACATCATGGTTAAATCATTCTTTTAATTGAATAAATTAACTAGTTTTTTCCAAAATCATTCGTAATTGAATAACATAAGATATTTGTTCATATATCATTTGTAATGGAATAAGCTATTATATATATTCAAAAAATATTTTTCTAGAGAATACATCATTGATCACTAGATTAGAAAGATATATCCATGGGTCATCCATAATAATATATAATAACTATGTACTATAAATTTTAAAAATATAATTAAGATCACTAACTGATCATCCTGAAGACTTTTCATCATATTTTGTATGGTATAAAAAACATTGAACTGTCCCGTACAAGAAGTTTAACATTTAAGTAACACATGAATATTTAATTATAACCGTAGTGGTGACACATTTTTGGAAAATATTGAGACATTTTATTTAAAATATTTCCCATTATATATTTAATTATTATTTATATGAATCCTTTAAATTAATTATTTTGAGAGGTATAATAAAATTCATATAAAATTGATTAAGAATTGTGGTTTTATATGATTTTTATATATATGATGAAAATATGGTAAAATAATTCTAAAGGATTTCATAATTATAATTTTGTGATATGTTTTTTAATATATATTAAATTCCATAGATATATAACCATTATGTTGATAAATAACCTTATTCATATGAATATCGGAACATATTCTGTATTCATTAGAATTGGATAAAAAAGTATACAAATAAATTATAATTGGAATTAAATAATTTTTCTTCCTTCAATTTAATTTTTTTAAAGAAAATTTAATATAGACTAAATAATTTGAAAAAAAATCTATTTACACTTTTTTATGTTCAAATTTTAATAATTATATAACACTTTAATTTTCATGAGTGTTTTCTTGTTGTGTTTCCATTAATAGTTTTTTTCACTAAGTAACTATTAAGGGATATTATTATAAAAAACTTATACCATTTAAATGTATTTTATTTATCTTTCTTGGTTCTGGTATTCTATGAGGAACAAATATCAATTTATGGTCATTATAATAATATGATACTATGCATCCTATGAGTATTACAATCAATAATCTGGATCTATGGATTTCATGGATGAAGGCAGACAGAATGGGGTTATGATGATGATACATTTCAACATGTTGAAGTCATGCAATTATATGGAATAAGAAGGAAGAATAATTACAAAATGTGTTTATATCCATGTATGTTATGTGTATTGAATGAGGATTATGTAAATTATGATTAATGATTATCCTAAACATTGGATAAAATTGTGATATTAAAAAATTCTTTAAGGGGTACATTATTTGACCACAAAAAAATGTATTCATTTTTATATCACATTTTTATCAGTTTAATTTCAAATATATTTTTTCATTGTGAAAGTAATTTAAATAAAATTTTATAATTCTATGATAGTTTAATTTATGTTACTTATATAAAATTTACATTGTTCCTTTGTGTTTTGATCAAGAAATCACATATTTGATGTTTTTACACTTCATGTGGTGAAAAATTATAGTTTATATTTTAATATAACAATCGAATACTCATTTAGTTTACCATAAATAAATTTCTAGGTTAATTTTTTGTATTAGATAATTTCTCTACATTTGAGGATAAATCAATACTTATTTTTTATTACAATTAATTTATTGAAATTATATGGGATTCAATACAAACACAATGTTGTATAGAAAAATATTCATTTTCAAAATGGTTGATATAACTATTTCTTTATTGAAAAATTAATATAAAAAACACTTATATTTGATAGTGTAGATAGTTTGTATTGCAGATATGGAATGAATGTTTTCTTTACAAAAACTGAGGATTTTTTTCTATACTGACAAAAAGATACAATTTTTTTTACAAATAACTCTATATATTTACATGAGTAATGAGAAATGGATTTTAGAAAAATATTATAATGTGTTATTAGAATTTATTTTATTTTTATTCGAACATATACAACCATGTTTCTTCATTCATAATATTATATGAAATATGAAGATATTGGTTGTTACTAACTTCTGAACTAAAAAAATTAATTAATGTGAAATATCAATGATTTGGTAGGATTAAAAAGATAGTTAATTTGTTTTTATTGATAGTTAATATTACTAATCATGTTCTAGTGGAAATTGACAGTAGGTTTAAATCCATTGGAGAAAAGGTGTGTCCAGACAAACATTATATTTACAATGTTATAGATATAATTTCAATGGTTTTGTAATCCAAATGAATAATAATTTATGTTTCAAATAACATTACTAATTGTAGGATGTATTACATTATTTTAACTATAACATAACATGTATCATTTTAAAATAAGTATTAAAAATTAATAAAAGAAGATGAATGGTGTTATGTTTAAAATTATATCTGGGGATAGAAATTATACTGGAAATAATTTTATGGAGAAATTCATGATGGTCATTATAAGAGGGAGGACTTTTATTGACTAAATATTAATATTTTTAAATATAATGAATGATTTTTAAAATTGGTAATTTCAATTGATATATCAAAAAGACATGAATGGGAAAGTAGATATGAAATACTTCACACCCTAGTTTTTTGGAGTTATTATTATAATTAATATTATAATTATTTTTAATGTGTATATTATTTATTAATATATCACTATTATTTTAAGAGGCTTGAAAAATTATTATAAAATTTCTCCTAAATGATTTAAAAAATGAATACACTTTTTTCATTGATAAGTGTTACATTAAAAAAAACACATAAAACACTATAATAACCAATGTGGATTATTTTCCACGAAGGATGAAATAAATATATTAAAATTTCATATATAATTATGGGGAAATTTATTTATTAAAATTAAATCTTCATGAATTTTAAATATATGATTATATCCCTAACTGCGAATATCCCAATTAGAATAAGAAACCAATAATAATGACTTAAACTATGAAATGGTAAATTATTATAGAAAATATATAATATAAAACAAGAATTGTTCATTGTGAAGTGAGAGTATAATGAATAAATGATTATATACATCTATATATTTCAATGAATTATGATAATTATAAATAAATACTTTTAAAATATTTTCATTGAATATATTATTCATGGTCGTATATCTAATAGTTATATTAAATTATTGTATTCAAATGTAGATAATTTAAAATAAAAAACTCAAATTGATATACAAAAATATTTAAAATTATAATATATATATTTATATATAACATTTACATCTAAATTTCAATATTATTAAAATATTATAAGATGTATATATAAAATTATAACAGTGATATTAATATAATGAAATAGTAAAATTATATTCATTAGTGTTTTTATATTTATTCTAATTGTATTTATTTAAACGAATTTAGTATAAAATTAATGTCACTTTTATCAAATGATTTTTTATTTTATAATTATATCCAAAGAGATTAAATTCAATAAATTGTTCTATTATCATATAAGAAATATCATATTTAAACCATTTGAGTTTGATTTTTTTTGAAATAATATTAAGATAAAATAATGATTAAAACCATCATTTATCCATAATTATTTTTCTTTTTATTATATATTTTCACTTAAAAATAATATATAATAGTTTTAATTTTAGAAAAATTTTGATTTATATTAATTTAATAATTTAAAATGTCAAAATTAAAATTCAATATGTTTATTTAAAATTCTATTAATAAAAATTGATTTTCGGGTGAGCAATGTAATGTACATTTATGGTGAATTTTATAAACATATTTGTATAAAAGTATAACATAGATATTAGTTAAGATATTTCATGTGGAAACATGAATTTTACAATTTATATTAGTAATTTTTTCTAATATTTATTATCGTATACCATCATATAATGACTTTTAAAAAATTATGAGTATCTTTTCTGAAATATAATCCTATAAATTATACATTTATTGTAATAAAAATAATGGTTTAGAGTTTTAATAATTAAATTATGAAAAATTAATTAATATTTATAATCATGATTTATATTTATAATGATAAAAAAATTATTTTTATACTTAATTATTATGTTACCTTATGTAAAAACTATTTTCCATTATAGAAAATAAAATTTTGAAAATGACTAACATAAGTGCTAATATGACATACATAATAAAAAATTCATTTTATTCAGTTTTTCAGGTGTGTATTGACCTTATATATTCTAAAATGTATTATTTATAAATTTTTGATCCACATTACATGATAGTGACTTTCCTTTTGATACAATGTTTAGTAATTTATGATAATGACACTCTTTTACACTTAAAAAAGGGGTTATTCTCTTCTAACATCACTTCACTGCAAAAATCATTTAATTCAACACAAAATATACTTAACCCCCCATTAAACACTCTTATACACATTAATTTTATTCTATTATTCTAATGATTCTATCACTCAAATGTTTTCTACCCTTCACAAATTAGTAACCCAAGTAGTGACGTTTAGGCTTCTAACCATTTATTCCTCCACTATTAGTTCTATATGTGAATTTATTTATAAAAAAATATATCCTAACCATATTGAAAGAAAAAATTTATTATCCTTATTATAATAAGGTGTTATTATAATGTTTTTAAATTCTTTAAACACCCTTCACATTTTTCTAAAAGAGAATCAAAATTAATACATGTGTGTACATAGAAAACCACCTCCACATAACGTCATTTTTCAATATACATAACCATAATAAAAATATTTTCATAATGATTAATTTAATATAAATGTTCTGTAAATATTAATTTTTTAAAATAATTATGTGAAAATTATATAAAACATTTCAACCTTTCTATAAAAAATTAAATAATCGACTATGTATATTTGCATGATACTACCTCTATGAAATGATTGATTTATATTTTCTTCCCACAACCACCATAAATATATTTCATGATAATGGGAGTATTGGATAAATTAATGATTTTAAAATTATTTTTGTTGTATTATGAACAAATTGAGATACTTTTAATGACATAATCAACAAATGATTTATACCAAATCAATCAATTAGAACAAAAATACTAAGATAAAATTATTTAATTTAAATCATGTAATATTTTTATATCAATTACATATTAAAATAAATAATTTATAAATATTATATATCAATCTAATAAACTCTAAAATATATCATTACCCTTCTTTATTAATTATTTTTAATATATAATTTCTCATTATATTAATTAGTCATGGAATTTTAATATTTGGTTCAGTTAAGAAAACTATATGAAAAACAATATAAATTTATATCATGTGTGATTATGAAAGAATATTTATATTTATAAGAAGATATAAATATATAAATGATTAATTTCTTTACTTAATATATAAATTAAATTTTAACTCATTAATTAATTAAAATCCCTTCATATATATGAAATCTGTTAAAAAATATTTTTGTCAGATTCACATTCTAGGATAAAGACTAATTTAAAAATTAAATGAAATTAAAAATTCATTAGTCATTATAAGCCATAAATAATATAAACCTAAATGTACTCAGAATTATTATCATTAATTTAATAATAAATATTTATAAAACCCTTATGAATCATATTCAAATTGATCAAGATTGCTGACACCAGACATTGAAATTTGTTAACAACTAACTAATATATTCTTATATAATCATTAATAATTAATTTTGTAAAATTTTATAGATACAAAAAAGTATCTTAAATTGGTTATAAATATATTTATATTTGTTATACAGGATATTTGAGTGTATTTGACAAACATGGGAAACAAGGTTAGGATTCTTTATGTCAAATATTATTTCATGAGGGTTATTTCATAATGTGCACCATGATACTTATAGATTGTTTTGATTATTGCTTAATTAATTTTCTAAACATATTCATAGTGGTTTAAGAGTAATATCAATTATCTTCTTCATATTTACATAATATCAAAATATTCCCAAAAATAATGTGGTTTTGATCAAAATATTACTCAATCCATTGTGTTTAAATTTTTAGTGATATATTTAAATAATTATTGTTTCTGAATGAAAATTCATCCTTGTTATTATAGTATTTTCAAAACATCAAATCACTTCCATTTTTTTCAGGGAGATTTATATTTTCCCTTGATATTTAATTTCCTCGTGAGTTATATTTTATAGGATGGGTTTCAGGTATTTGAAACTGACTAATATTTTCTTTCTATTTGGTATCCATTATTTTAAGTTATTTTTATTTACTGGATTCATTCGTAATTATCCTCATATATTAATCAATAATTTATTATGTTTATTTCATAATACTTTTCAATCATAAAAAATTTTTAAATTAATTTATTACGTTTTCATAATAGTTATTTTCTTCATTGTGTATAAATAAACACTTTATAAATTATTTTATTTGAAAACCTCTTTCTTATATCATTAAAAAAATTTATGATACCTCATTTATAAAAATTAATGCTATTTAATATGAATATTTTATTATTATTTATTTATGAAATATATATTTCTATAATAATTTCAAAAGGATAACAGATGTCGCTTATTTTAATGGTAATCATTCCTAATGCTCTTAAAAATGTGTTTCATCTAAATCCATATAAATATAATTATATTATTAAATATTATTGGGTTTTTTATAATATACCCAAAAAAATTATTTCTACATATAACCTATGTAATGTCCTTCAATTTTTGGGGAATGATCCATCACATCAATTTTCCTACATAATCATCAACTATACAAGATCTTAACATTTCAAAAAACACATTTTCATTGATAATGTCATATTTTTATTCATTTAATTGAATTATGTCCACCTAAATTCCCAAAATAGAGAGATTATTGAAGATATTGAAATAACCAAACTCAATTTATTTATATTGTCTATATACCATATTCATTATTATATTAAGATAATTTTAATTTCCCTAAAAGATACATGTTGTAATCAAAAAACCTATTTATTTTATATGGGAATAACATGTTATTATTATTGACGATTGTTTTGTGATGTTTTCATGTGAGTCCACATTAAACTCATTTCCATCCAGTGGGTTCATTATGATATGTGAATTTAAACATATTTTCTTTTCATAGTTTTATTATCTATAAAAGTGAATGATTTTAATTTGGAAATATTCCTGAAATACATTTTATTTATATGGGTTCATTATCATATGATAAGTGATTGATTTCATGTGGGATTAAAATGTATGAATTAGGAAATTAGTGACCAATATCTCTCTCTAATTCATGATTTTTATGTTTCTATTAGATGAGAAATGTATTCTTTAGAATATTTCAGTAGTTGTAAGCATGTGAACTAATTGTGTGAATCATGAATGTAATGTTTCATATACTATTGATTATGAAATTGTTCACTATATCATAATCATTTTAAGATAATTCACATGGCTTTGGTAATATATCACGAATCATGTATATTAGGAAATATTTTTTGAACTCTTTTTATTCGTGTATTATGATATACCATTTCATATTCCATTATTCCTAATCTGTGATTTATTATTTATGAATTTACGTGTATATATGGATTATAACTATATGAATATCGTATAATTTCTAATGATATTTGACGGTTATTAGTTATTTTTACCCATTCTGTGAATATCTGATCATTCTTTTATTATATTTTCTTTTTCCATAGAGTATAAATATGAGTCTGACATATATAAAGTATATTACGTATTCTATTATTTCTCAATTATAGAGAAATTTCACATGGGTTGTAAACTAGGCTACTGAAGAAACTACTCCTCGTTGACAATAAACCAATTATTATAGGGGTTGTGGGACTATTTTTTAGAATTATTCATTAACATATAAAAATGATGTGTGATAAGGGAATATCTATAATGGGTGAATATAGATTTCATCATATCATAGAATAATAATATTACAGGATTAATTTAGTTATTATTTATATAATGATGAGAGATCCTCTAGTAATGAGTCAATTTAGAATATAATATCATAATAAATTGGTAATGTGTTATATATGTTTGTTTACTATCAAAAAATATATCAATGTAATGAAAATTATTATTTGATATCAAATATATTCACCGAGTTAAAATTACTACAAAAGGGTAATTTGAGGAATGACCATATATCATCCTTATTGATGATGAGTGTTTCTAATATGACACACCTTTCTAGACATTGTTTTATGTTGTTCTTTGTTTGATCACATGATACATATGAACCATTATGATGTTTTCAATTCCAAATTACCGTGATGGTTTAGTTAGGGAAGTATAAGATATCCTAATGTAATATAGTCTTGGAAAATCTAAGATTGATATGGGTTGAACTAATATAACTAATGTCTCATATAATAATTAAAATAAAATTGCATTTTATGGTTTAAATTTAATTTATATTAATGATAATTCACCTATACTATAACATTTATCAATCATTTATACTCTTTTGGGTTTAGTAGTGTATAAAACTAGAAGGAACCACGCACGTAATGGAAAAAGTATATAATTAAATTAAGAAAAAAAACATCATAATGTGTTATGGAGAGAGACAAAAATATAATTATTATAAATAGGATATTTTGAAAAATGATTATAATTTGAGCATATATTATTTCCAATAAGATATGATGATATTACATTATAATGTAGGATTAGGTTATGAAGATGATAAATGGAATAATGTTCAAAAATATTTTTTAAAACGTGGGAAGAATCACTCTGGGAATTTCCTCAAATGGACGTGAAGATATTTTACACATAATGGGGATCTCATCATGGGGAAAACTATTGAGGAAAATTAAGAGTAAATTTAACATGATGTAATTAAATATAGTTCAACATATTTTTTTGTTAGTGACTATGTGTCTTATGAGTGATGAAATTTGGAAGTATCCCTGTTTATTCCATAATCAGATGACTATAAAATATGATAAGAATCACCAACCACCAAGACCAAGAGGAAAATAGAAATCAATTACATGCAATACCCTTGATGTAGATCATGATATTTAATGAACACAAATAATTTAATATTGAGTTGGATAATCCTAATGAATTTTGATTCTAGAAACTCTCGTATATCAATTATTTTTTTCTAGAATATTCAATCACCACCCTTCGAGTTTTTTTGTTGAGGAAAATTTGTAGTGCTATAATTATTGAATATTAAGTTAAAAATTATAGATATGTTCCCAGTGTAAACTTAGAGTCCTTCATTTGGATAAATTAAAATTTCTTCTGTCAATTGACTTGTTCTCTTAACATGGAAGAAATAAATATTTGGAGTATTAAAAAAATTCCTATTAACCTATGGTATTATATCAATTAAATGAAAATAATAAAATCCATTAATGAAATAATTATCTAATGTGTTACTTGATACCAAAATTTTATAATCTATTTTACCAAATAGATATATAATAACTGAATTATATGAAGATAACTATGAGGAGGAAAGAGATATGTTACCAAAGTTTTTAAATCACAAATCTCTCTATAATTTAAACCAATAAGCGTCATTATAACTTTTATTCACTTAGAAATTTTAATTTTATTTCATAATTAAAATTTTTAGGACATAATTTATTTAATGGTGTAGATTGTAACACCCATAATTCAATGAGTAATTAATATTAATATTATTATTGTATTTTATGTATATAAATTTAATTAATTTTTTAATATTCATTAAAAAGTATTGAAACATGAATAAACAATTATCATTAAGAAATAAACCCAAAAAATAACGTTATTCATTAATAAGTTGTTCATTCCAATGGTAGAAAATATAACTATTTATTATATATAATGTATTTTCACTCACACAATATGAATTAAATAAATTAAATTTTCATATATCAATTGTGTTAATTATAAAGATAAAATTAAAATAAATTAATCAATATGAAATCTATTCGATGAAATTCACAATATAAGATCACCAATTCAAATTAAAACTATTATGATAATGAAAAATATGGAATAATAATTACTTATTAAACATATATAATATGTAATAAAAACAATTCCTTGTAATGTAAGGGTAAAATTACAAAATTATATATTAAGTCAATATATAATATTTAAATAATTATATTATAAATATGGCGGTTTAAAATATGGTAAAAAAATATGGTCGTTGGACATATATCAAATTGGTAAACTGAATCCATCTATCTGTTTGTTGAAAATTGAAAAGAATATAACTAATGATGAAATAAAAATGTAATATCATGGAATTGATTTTTTAAAAAATATAGGAATTGCATAAAAATAATAATATAGTTTATTAAAAATTTATATAAATTGTATATAAAATTATAATAATGTAATTTAGTGCCATAGATTTTTGTCAGTATCCATTTTGTTATGTATTTTAAATATGAAATGTGTTTGGGTGATGCTTCAGAGCGTTTCGATAGACATTTCAGTGTTTTTTGGATTTTCTCGAGGTTCACAGTTTTAACATAGTTAATAAACTCCATGAAAATGTTATAGAGATCCATGTAGTTTGAGAAAATGGCTAATAGTTTGGGTTATTATTAGAATAATGGTATTCCCAAACTATAAATCTACAAAATAGTAGCTATGTTATTTTGGAATAGTGTAAATAACCCACTAGGTATACAATTTTTTTAACCATGAAACCCGATGTTTGATGGGTGTTAAGAGACAATGGTTGGAACATAGTTTGTGCACAGTTTTCCTCACATTATTATTTAACCATTAATAGTGAAATATTAAATCATAAAATTGATTATCACACTTGAGATTCCTCAAAAACATATAATTGTCACTTAATTCAGAACATACTCTATTTCTCTCCTCCAAACTATTCTAGAGACTATCCCCTTTGATCTGGGAGAGATCCTTTGAAAGCTATTGCTGCATTGAGGGCCATATTACATGGTATATATCTTTTCAAGGTGGTTTTCCATTTATCTATTCATATTCACTCTTTATATTCACATATCTAATATTTAGGGGATATATTTGGGGTATTTGATACTAATAATGTTCATTTTATACTGTGGTAATGTCATGGAATGAGATTTATGGTGTGATTTTGAGATTTTTACCGATTTAGTTGAACAATTCATGTCAATTATCACTTTCCCTATAGTTTCGGAAGTATGTGGAATCACTCTCAAATACAGCTATTATACCATTAATTGTTGATTTAAAATGTATTTTATTTACTTAATTTAATTGAGAAATTATTGTGGAATTTCTTATGGATACTCACTTTTTTAATAGTTTATGAAATTGTGATAATTGTTTATTTTGTGGGAAGTGAAATTGCAAACATTATTTTGAAATAACGATTCCTTTACATTGTTTTTTAACGAAAAAAATTATTATTTGAAATGTTTTGAGGAATGGATGGATATTTGGGATGAAATTGCATTGTTCTTGAGTAAAAATGTTGGTATGTGTTCATGCAGCATATAAAACCTTGTTGAAATAGGACATGGTTCTTAGTTCCTTATGTGTAATGGTACATAGGATTGGTTACCTTTGGATGTCTTGGTAGATTGAAAAGATACCTCTTATGAAAATGGAACTATCAAATGTTCATTTATGAAATGTTTTTTTATGTGTGGAAATGTAATGTGAATTCCAATTGATTGAGAAATGGTTGAATGGAATTGATCGGTTTCATTCCTTGAAAAAAGATTTGGTTTTAAAAACTATTTATTAAGAAAAATATTTTTTTTGTTTTTTTTTGTTTTTATATAAAGTAATTTAGAATTATATTAAATAAATATTTTATATAAATTTGTTAACATGTTCTATCCTAGTTGAATTATTACGGAATCCATTTCATGAAAACCAACCGTGTTTGATTAATCAACCCCTTCTTGTAAACATTGTTGCGTTTACAGATATTGTATATTAGTAAACACAAAATGAAAATGGATTTCATTTATCTAGTGGTTCTTCATGAAAAATGTGATTGGACTTTGTAGTTGGTGCATGAATCTTGTGGGGAGTTGAAAAGTAGGGGTCTTTAGAGTCACAGGGATTTCTTGGGTTCATCTTCTGCTTCATATTTAATGTTGATCATGGTTTTCACATGGTACTATGATATTTATTTGTTTGGTTTTTTTCAGTGATTTTTCATTAATGGATATAATGAACCATATAATGATTATTGGTAATTGTAATTTTGGATATATTTCAATTTGTTTAAAGGTAACATCATCCCTAACTTATTAAGGAATCACAGGGACCATATTTTCATCATTTAGAGTCTTGGGGATGTCACCTATACCCAACCATAAATCACACCTCAACTCATGAAAATTAGGAGGGGTAGAATGTTATAAGTAGTATTAATCTTTTCTTTTCCATCCTTTATTTTGGGATATGTGGTATTAGCTTGTTCGATCTTTGGAAATAATTTTTTTCTGAATAAGATTTTAGAATCATTATGAACTGTTCATTAGTTGGGATGGTGTAAATGGGTACTATTGTTGGAACAAAAACATTAGAACATAAAAATGCCTAGGTATCCTATTTCAGTTGAATGTTAATTTACTTGTGAGTTTGGTAAAAATGTACAGAAGGACACATATAATAGTTATTACCTAATTTTAAAGGATTTATCCAATGATAATAAGATGAAATAAATTGTTATAAATGAATTCTCACAAGGCATTCATATTTCATATTTATTAAATATTTTTTATTTAATGAAAAAATGGTGATTTTTTGAAAAAATTTAAAAAAATTATAGATGATAGATTTTAAAAAAGAAATGATAGTGGTATTTAATAAATGGTTTGATTTTCAATAGCACAATGAGATCATTATAAATGTGCATAAAGTAGAAATTTTGGTATTATGGGAATATCTTATTGTGGTAGGTTTTATATTGTAATTTGGAAATTTTTAATCCTTTAATTTCTATAGAGTTAGACTTTTCATGTATTGAGATATTTATTAAAAAAACTAACACTATGGGAATCATAGAAACCAACCATAAGAGGCTGTTGAAAATGTTGTTTCACCAGATTCATGGTGAAAAAAGAGCTGGTTTCGAGTATAGTGTAAGCCTTTTCTTTTTTGGATTTTGGGAATAGGGTGGAAAAACTTATGAATGTGTGTCATTTAATTTAGTTACAAAATAAGACTCCACCTATATTTTGGGGTGATTCAGAACTAGAGAAAGTAGAGGTATGGTTGAATATAAATAATTAAATATTTAATTTATATGATACACTGGAAGAGCTGAATGTCAAGCTGAGAATTTATATATCGGAGGACCATGCATGCTGGTGGTTTTCTTTTTCGATTTTCTCATAATTAGCCCAATGATTTTCTTGAGAGTTTTTTTAATAAATGTACAAAAAATTATATCCTCGATATTTAGAATTTCAAGAAATTAATTATTTTTCTTCATGAAGTAGGAAAACTGCATAATGACACTGTATGTGGGTATATTTTTTAATATATTCCATTTTTCACATAATGTTCTTTCTAGATCATCCTTGAATGAATACATTTTCTAATCAGGGAAATGTAAATATGTTCTCTCAATTATTTTCATTCATTTTATAACATAATCTATGAAGATGTTAAATAGAGTAATGGTGGAAGAGTGAAAAATAATAGGATATATGGTAGGTGGTAACATGATTATACATTTAGGATACATTGAGAACTCTAATGCTGGGAGAAATGAGAATAGGGAATCTTATATTTATGGTAGTAAATTGACCTAGAATCAGATAGTTAAATTTGTGAGTATTCCAAAAATTCATAAGTGAAATCCAGTATGTTTCCAATTTTACACTTTGGACTAAAAGAATAAAGATTATATTGAACCACCTATATAATTTCACAATTTCAATCATTTGGTTCATCTTTGGTGCTATTTTTGTAGTTCTCCATGATTAGTTTTTTAGGAAAACTCTAACGTTTCACAAAGGTCATATAATTCAAGGGGATGTGGGATGAAAAATACATTTTATCAACAAAACTATGATAGAAAATATGATTATATGAATACCATGGTACTTCTTCTAGGGGAATTCCAACAGGGCCATAATGATGAAATTGAAGTGAGTAAGTACTTATATGGAGATGAGAATGTTACCGTGGATGATAAATTTGAAATATTTAAGGTGACATATAATATTATTTTGATTTATAATCATATGAGTGACTTGACTGATATAAGTAAATACCATTCTTTTATTGTTTCATTTACTATTAATATTGTGTGTTTTCTTATTGACATTATTACTTACGTTTTGAAACAATAAACTTATCTTGGAAAAAGTGAATTTAAAGATTTTAAATATTGAAAATGTTCTATAAATATTGATGGATATGAGTTGAAATAGTAATCCTTTATTTTTTAGATATATTTCTATTATATAATGCTGGGTAAGGATTGGTATACAATGTCCAAGGATCTCACACATTTTAATACCTCAATTGTTTGTTTAGTGACAAATGATGGTGTCACAAATCACATTAATGAAGAGTGGAATGTAAAATTAGGAGAACATGATTATTGACACTATATGATAGTATAATATTATAGTAAATGAAATAATTTAATTATAATTAGATGGATTATATTGAAAATTGTTGTTTCATAGTACATTTTGACACATTTATAGAATATGTTTAAAACAAATACTGAGGTTTCTTCTAATAAGAGAGTTGTATTTTATTATTGACACACTAATTGGGGTCAATGATATCTCACATTAATCTTATTTAATGGTAAAAAAATTAGTGAGTGAAGGGAATATGTAGTTGGAGGAATTAGAATGCAATGAGTTCATTCATCCAACAAAGTCTCCATGGGAAGCACCATTCTTGTTTTTCAAATTGAGAATAATACACTTCGGTTGTCTGTATGTTATAATATCCATAATATTTTTTTGAAAAATAATAGATATCCAAAAACCCAAATAGATGAATTATATGATAACTTGAGGGGTCAATTATTTTCTTAAATAGAATGGTGATTAGGATTCAAAAAATTGTCAGTTTTAAAGGTGAGAATTTAGAATAAATCATTCGGAATTAGATATGGCCATTATGAGTGTGTAGTGATTCATTTTAATCTTATGAATTCACCAACAGTTTTTATAGAATTAAAGTATCAAATATTTCAATGGTATATGGATTATTTTATGGTGGTAAATATGGAAAACATACATGTTTATTCATGGAAAAGGGATAACCATAAGAAACACATTGTGGTATTGTTTGTATTTATTGGGATCATCTTCTATATACCAATTTATCTAAGTGTAATTTTTTGATAAAATTGATACATTTTATTGGGCATGAAGTATCTTTATGTGTCGTTTTTATTGATATAGAAATGATAGAGGTTTTTTTCTTTTTTAATTCGATAATGAATGTCATCAAGATACACATTTTTCTTGGAAAAATTGTTATTACCAACACATTATTTATTAAATTGCATTACTCTCTCTCGTAAAATATCATTGATGTGAAAAAATGGTCCATTAAAATATAATGATTATTGTTATAATTATTTTCAAGATCTAAAGAATAATTTTACGTCAGTATTGATCTTTATATTTATGGAATCATGTAAAGGGTACATGTTGTATTGGGATTATTTAGGATATGTGTTGGGAAATATTCTCATTTAGGGAGATCATGTTGTTTCATATGACTCATAGTTTTTATAGTATCATGATAAGAACTAACCAACACATGATTTGGAGTTAGATATTATTGTCCATATTTTTGATGACCATGATTTACTAACTCTTTGTTGAGAAATTTTCTATGCTAACGGGTCACCATATCATCCAAAATATTATCTCACAATGGAATTTTAAAAATAGGAAAACAATATGGATCAGGTATCTCAAATTTTTAAAAATTGACTTGATGTATACACCGGTTATGGTAATTTCAAATACATATTTATTTATAATAAATTCATATTCTATGTTGTAAAAAGGGGTTATAGATCAATTATAGTTGATGTCAATGATAATCGATATATTTTAGGATTCTGAAAACCATGGTAGTGTTTCATATTTTGTTCCTATTTTTTTGTTACAGACTAGGTATATATTGTTTAATAGGTACATGATTTATTTTTATAATGTGATGGAATTAGATCAAAACTAAATGTTGGGGATACCATTGAGAGATGGAAAAAGACGAGATTTCAGTATTGTGGTTTTGAGATAATAAGGTCATAACTATAAAATATATGGAACATATGTTTCATGTTATCCTTTATTTGATATGTGATGTCCATACGAGAATAATGAGGATATACAAGGCATTGAAATAAAAATTTCATCGGGTCATTGTAAAAAGAAAAGCAGCTGAGTTTGTTGCAAGATGCTTCACTTGTGAACATGTTAGGGGATGGAAACAAAGATTAAAGTGTATGTAACATTCTCTATATTTTACTATTTATTAATTGGTTTATATAGATATGTATTTGGTTATTTTTCTACCCAAAATATTTTGAAAGAATTATTCCATATGCGAGGTTATGTATCTTCTCACAATGTCATATCATTTCGTATCTATTCACGAATCTTATATGGTGGAGGACATGTCGATAATTTTTATACAATATGTTGTGAAAAGGAATAGTATTTAATTTTTGATAGTATTCAATGCGATACAAGGTTACCTCTCGTTTCTTTATTTCCTTTTAGTAATCCCTTGGGAATAATTTAACCATGAGTATGACGTATCATCCTCAAATGGATGGTAAATATGAAATGATGATACCAATAATGGATGATATGTTGCAAGAATATGTAATGGATTATATTGCATCATGGGTGGAGAACATATCCTTATTAGTGATCACATATAACAATAGTTATCAAGCCTCAACACAAATGGTTTATTTTAAATCAATTTATGTGTGTCCTAGTTATTTTAAAATTTATTGGGTGGAAATTGGTGAGACTACAGTGGTTGGGCTAAGCCATATCCAAGAAACAATAGAGAAGTATTAGTTGACTAGGAAGATAATGAAGAAGGATCGTAGTCATAATAAATCGTAAGAGTATAATAACAGATGATTTTTGTCATTCAATGGGTTTGATCATGTGTTCTTGAAAATCATTTCCCGGGTTGGGAATCATTGTATTTGGATGTGGGGAAAGTTTTCTCCTCAATAAAAAGTCATTTTTTTGAAATAAGAATGGTTTTTTTGAAGAAGAATATATGTTGTCTTTTCCAACACAGTTCATTGTACTACATAATGTGTTTCATGTGTCACAGTTCAAACTGATTCGATCGGATCACATTTTATAATAGTCAAATGATTCATTGGTTTATATGTCAATACATATTATGAATATTGAAAATATTTCCATAAATGGGAAAACCATAACTCAATTATATATTGTGAAAAAACATGGCCAGATTCAGGAAGAAACATGGGAATTGAACATTTAAGTGTATGATTAGTATACTGAGACATTTGGAGGAAAGTTGGTATTCTACTTTCCTAATAATGAAATTCTAATTTTGGGGTTAATGGTGAACCTTTGGTTTCAATTTATTAACCCGTTATTTATATATATTAAATATATAAAATTTATGGGTGATGTTTGGAAGGGGTTGAAGGATTTTTAAAGTGTTTTTGGAGTTTTTATAGAGGTAAACAATTTCAGATTGCTTAGTAAAAATGTGAATATTCTATAAGAAACTATGAAAAGTGAGGCATAGGGTGCAATGTAGGTGCATTTTTTACCAAAATATGTGACCACATTGAAGTAACATCTTATTCTCGAACAGAGGGGAAAATTTTTGGGGCATAGTTTTTCTGAACATGTTATCTAACCATATGAAGGGTGTATGGAGGTAGTGTCTTGCACATGATTGGTATACTGTGTTTTAACTACGTTCCCTAACAATGAAATATTATCAAGTAGATAAATAAAGAGTAAATTTCTTGTGAAATTTCTCCTAATCCACACCTTTTAACATAATTTATCCATTACTTGGTTTTCTCTCCTCCCAAAGGTTGTGAATACTCTCCCCTTAAATTGACGGGTGATCCAATGGAAAATTCTGTTTCATTAAAGGCTAGATTTCTTGATAAGTTTCGTGTCATGGTGGTTTCAGTCATATTTACTCTTATTCACACACTTTGATTCACATATAATTTCTATTGGGGATATATATATATAAGACTTGATGCCAGTAATTATTATACGTGGATGTGTTAATGTTAGGGAATGATATGTCATCTTCTTTTTTGTTATATTTACCCTTTTGGTTGATGAATTTTTGTCATTGTTCATTTTCACTATATCTTCCATGGTATATGGAATAACTCTCTAATATTTTTTATTAAAACATTATTGATTCATTTCAAATTCATTTTTTATATTTAATTGTGTAATTATTGTTCAATTGTAGATAAAAACCCAATATAGTGATATTTTAAAAAATTGTGATAATTTGTTGTATTAAGTGACAATTAAAATGGTATTATGATTTTAAAAAGATGATTTTGAAATTAACTTTTTTTATGCTAGGAGAATGTTTTCTCAATGTTTATAATTAATAATGCCTTATTGGAAATTTATTTATCCATCGTTTTTTTTTCATTCTTATTGGTGTGTTATCATGTTGGATACATGGCCTGATTTAAATATTACATTGTTCTTTGTGAAAATGGTATAAATAAATATTGGATTGGATTCCCTTTAAAAACTCATTAGATTGACGAGAGAATACTAATGAGTATATATTTATCACTTGTGAATGCATGTGATGATATATGGACTTGTTAAAATGTAATGGTTAAACCAATGAGTTGAGTAATTGTTTAAAATAATGGTTTTGATATATTCCATAGAAATTGTTTGGGTTTAAAAAAATTGAAATGAAGTAATGTTTTCATATAATTTTGTTTCTATTTTATATAAATGTATTTAATTTTTCTTTTATAAATTTTTTAAAATAAATTTTCAAACATGTTTTATACTAGTTTCGTGATTAGGGAATTCATTTTTGAAAAAAATATGGTTTTTCATTTCTCACCCCTTCCATGGAAACATTGGTGAGTTTGGACATATTCTTTTAAAAGACATAGGTCAAGGAACCATATCAAATTTCATAACAGCTACTTTCTGATACATGGTATTGGATTTTGGATTAAGATCATGGATAATATTGGGAGTTGTAATGTTGGTGTCTTCAGAGTCTACCAGTTGTCTCAGTTTTAAATTATGCTTTATAGTTTATGTTGGTCATTGTTTCCACATGGGTTGTCTAATATAGATTGAATATTTTTTTTAAATTTAGTTTTATTATGGTCTAATAATGAATCTTGTTGTAATATTTGGTTGCAATTATATTTGATCTATTGTTTTGGGTATAATGAGAAATTAATCCCCCAACTATTCATGAAGCCCTTAGAAATTTTTTCTATACATCAAAATAATTAGGTTATCTCCATAGGCTTAGTACCAATTAATTTCAATCTCAAGTGAAGGATGAGGGGCATGATTTTACTATTTTAATATCAATGGAGTTGTAAAATTAAATTTTTGAATATAATTAACTAATTTAATTTTTTTTTATTTCTATGTGTTCAAAACAAAATTATTCTATACTTTTCATGGAACCATTGGATTATTTTTTTAATATCTTATTTTTATATATTATATATAAACAATAAAACATAGTTTTTTATATGAGACATAATAAATACGATTTTAAATAATTAATTAATATGAAATCATATTATGAAAATATTATGTTAAAAACTTATTTTTAATAAATCATGTCTATATTATTATTAATATTTTTCATTAATTACTATATATATAAATGTTAGTATCAAAATTATATAAATATAACTTATTTATGGATTCAAAATGTTATTATTATCGTATAAAAAATTATAGTCTTTAAGAAAATTGTTTTTAGGTGAATATTTCAATATACTAATCCTATAAAATTTATGTAATTTTTATTACACATGTTTAATATTGAAATTTATTAAAAAACATCCATGAATGAAATATTTACTATATCATTAAATTATAAATTTTAAAATACATGTTATAGATTACAATCCTATGATGGATATTTTCAAACTCATGTGATATTTTTCCTAAAACAATACTCTCATTTTATACTACATTAATATATTAAATATGATTTTTAGAAAAATTATAAATAAAATTAAAAAAATTGGATTTCAATTGGTATAAATTATCAATTAACAACCAAATTAGTTTTACTGGTAAAAAATATGATACCTAATTTAAATGATAATAAAGGTCATGGAATCCAAAATGGAAAACAGAGTTACCAAATTGTAATGGGCATGATTAGATTAACACATGATTTATTTGATTGTTTGACGTGTGTATCAACAAAATATATAATCTTATAAAATATTTTTGAAGTTTTTAATCCCATAATTGATAGAGTATTTCCATTATTTAATGTTTCTTTATTTTCCAAAATGTCAGTTGTATTTAATTATAGGTGGGGTTATCCTCAGGTCACCTATACAACAACCAAAATCGGTTTATTTCAACCAAAAATCTATGAAAACCCATACCAAAATAACCTATAATAATTTATGATCTATTTATTTTATCATGATATCATTTCTAAAATATTTACCCTCTATTTTAAATGTAATATCATATGTAATTATGTATATCTTTCAATCCATTTCTTCGAGTATTCTTTTTTTTTCACAAGAGAATAACTTATTTATAAAATTTAATTTCATGATATATAAACTAATACATCAGTATTTTTATAATAATTTGTTCTATTATATTGATCATGCAATATTATTAAATTGTTTAATTTTCCCTATGAAAATAAATGATGACATTGGTATGTGACAGGATTACAGCTTCCAAAAACCATGATGTTTCATTTTCATTAACCACCGAACATGAATAATCCTAATATTTTATTTATTAAATAAGTATTATTTTTTAAATTTATTTTACTCTCAGATAATAATATATATTAGATATATATTCTTTTATATAGAAAAAACTATTCAACTATGTTTATGTGGAGTCCTCTCTCCCCTAGAAGTGATTGTTCTCTATTTTTATTCTCATCACCTCCAATAAGGTTATGTCCTAAGAATGATTTTAATGGATAAATATGATATTTATTATCTTATTAAGGTTATATTTTGAGAAATTATATAACCTATTGAGGATATTGTTAACAAATGATTATTGTTAGTTCGTTATTTAAAAATTCATATAAAGAGGAAATTTTTTATGTCAAATAATGTAGTATTGTTTTATACATTAATTATAACTGTACATAATTTCTTATTAAGAGATATCAAAATAATGAGAAAAAATTATTTCATTATGTTATTGGTGTAATTGTATTCATACTAAATAACCTCATTATCACCATTAATCTTGAAATGCTTATGATTTGGTTTTTTGGACCACCTACATGAAATGGGATATTAAATTATGTCACTGATGTTTATGAAGACATAATTACTATTATAATGTCATATAAATATTTTAATAATTATTTTTCCAGTAAACTTAATATTAATATTTAATACATTTTTTATGAACTCACACTTTGTTTATTAAATAGCACCGATTCATTTCATTGTAGATTTTATTAGAAATAATAAATAAAAATATTTGCATGAATGAAATTTTAAATATAATAAATCATTAAAATTATTAAAATATAGTAACTTTATTATAACTGGAATGGTGATAATTGTATTATGAATTAATACCAAAAATTATTTTATGAAACTAGTATATAATAATCATGTTCAACCTCAACCAACCTAAATAATAAGTTATATCATACTAATATAAAATAGAGAATAATTTTAAATAAACATTATTAATATATATATATATATATATATTTAAGAAGTGTATAAAATAGGTGATTAACATATTAATATTTTCATACAATACCCAATATATCATTCGACTAATCGAGTATACATGTTGAGGGGATCATTATATGAAATTTAATTTTTAGTGATATATTTCTTAATATTAAAAAAGATATATTTTATAGGGTGTTATTAGTAGATTATTAATTTATTTTACTATATTCATGGTTTTTGATCATCCATATCATGTATATAAATTATATGTCTATAGATTCTAAAGACACCCATCTTCTATGTTGTTTTGAGAAATATGTAACTCAAATTGTAAGGGTTTTGTTGATAATAATATTTTTGAATCAATACTATATTTGAAAGTAAACCCATTTATGTAATTTTTATACATCAATAGAAAAATAATTATTTCTATTGTATGTATAATGGGTTTTATATGATCCCACTATATTTTATTTCACATTCTCTCATATTTTTCATGATGTATTTCCTCTTAGACAAATAGAATCATCACATTAATCTATACAGAAGCCTTTATTTTCTCTTATACATATAAATTGGATCATTTTTTATATTTCATTACTTATCCTTGCATTATAATTGTTTTCATTTTATGACACATTTTCTTATTCCAAACATTTATATGATAATTTTAATGTTTTTTCAATTGGTTTTTTATCAATTTATAAAAATAATCTACTTTTAAAATATACTATGTCACACCTCAATCCACCAAACATGTCATTATTTACAAAAAAAATCATTCTAATATATATTGTATTCATAACAAAAACTCACACTACATTATTTATCCAAAATTTCAATATAATTTTTTTTTAAAAAAATCCATGATTTTTTATTTTTCTGACATTATTTTTCCCAATGATCTTAAAAATGGATTTCATAAATGTCCACATCCATTCACATGAATTATTCTTGTAAATGAACATTCATATATTGTACCAATACAAATTTTTTATCTCAATAACCGATTTATTATCATTCTATTTTTGGATGAATTATGAGTCACATCCTTTTTATTCAATAATCATCTATTACATATGATCCTATCTTTTAACAAAATTCCTTCAATTTGTGAATACCCTATATTGATTCATTTTATTGATGGGTTCTTGACTAGATTCAATTAGTGTAAATTTTTTTTAATTAATTTAAATAAGAATAAAACTTTTATATATATTTAATGAATAACATATTTGTTATTATATTCAAAAAAGGTATTTACATACAATGTTTCTTAATATCACTGAATGCCCATTTATTTCTCATGTAAATAACATGTTATGAATTTTTATCCAATTATTAATTATTTATATATGTGAATCCACATTAAACTTATTTTATTTCCATTTGATAAGTATAATTTAGCGAGTGAACAATAAATTTTATTCACAAGTTACTTATAATATTAATGTTAATGATTTTCCTTTGGAATGTGTTATGAAACCCAATATATTTCCATGGGTTATATAGGACGTTTTAAGTGATTTCCTTAAAGGGGAAATCATAATATTGTATGATGATGTTTTGGGTCCTATATCTCCCAAAAATGTGTTAGATTAATGTTTATATATCATTAGATAATAATTTGGGATTACATTTTAATTGATTGTATACAAGGGAAGTGAGCATGTGGGTCATGAATGTAATGTTAAATATATTAATGTTTTTTACAATTTTTAATATCATTTAATTGATTTTTATTATTCTGATGACTATTTCATGCTCCCTCCAATTATTTGTTTGAAACATATTCCTAATATATTTTGATTCATGCATTTTTTATGAAATTTCAGGATCTATAAATTATGATATATTATTCATCTAGTTATAAATTTTCTTATTTATATTTATGATGCACATAATGTAATTTTATGTTCAATAATGTTATTTTATTATTAGAAATTATTTGTAATCATTTTGAAAATATTATATCACCCAATTTTATGTTTTTTTATTTTCATAAGTAATAAATATATATATACTATATAATATATATATTAGGGAATATAAACTTGTGATAAAATATCATTTAACATTTTAATTTTAATTTCAATTCAAAGGGATAAAAATTTAATGTCTTCCATGAGGAATTTAAATGTTACTTATTCAGTAACCATTTGATAAATGACATAAATGAAGACTTATAACATTTATTTAGGAGCCGATTTTTAAAGAAACATTTGGAATAATTATATTCATATAACTATCATATAAAATTCCAAACAATTTTTATCTCATATCCCAAAAAATCAATTTTCATAGTCATGGAGATAAAATGGTACTGTATATCCAATATTATGAATATGAGAAATTTAATATTAGAATATTGTTAACATCAATTTTTTATGAAACTAATTCTAATGTTGAAATTTTCATCTGTTTTCAAATTGATGATGTCGTTAATGTTTTCCAAGTTTTCTCTCAAATAATAAGATTTGTTTTTTACATTTCATAATGCTTAAATGGTATTATGTATCAAATGGAATAGTTGTTAAAAGTTGAATAGCAGTAGACTTTTATAATTGTAATTTTCAGAAAACTACTTTAAATATAATATCTGACATCTGTTATTCAAATAATTTATATCAAAAAGGTATTCCATGATGATTTCCATTCCCTAAGTTACAATTTTGATGCTTGTGGAGCTTATATGGAGTTAAAAATAAATGGTTATGACCTTAAAAGGTTGAACTTATCTAAGAATTTATATATATAATTTCAACTTCTGACATTTGTAAATTTTGATCCTTAAATCCTTTTAAGCTCCAGGACCAGTCAAATAAAATATTTATAAATTTGATTCAACTTGGTAAATAGTTATAACATTATTTATTTAAAAATATAACTTCAAAATTGAATTTTAAGGATAGTTTCAGGAAAAAAATTATTTAAAAGATTTTAAACGTTCAACTTATAACATCCAATATTTTCATGTGTAAGTATGATTTAGTTCCATGACCATTCATGTTAAAGATAGTGAAATGTTATAATACTTGTTTGACATTTTTGAATTGGGTTATCTGAAAAATGGATTCCAAATGTTAATTCTATCATCTGTTTCCAAATGAAATGGAATTGACAGTCTTAAATTATGAATATTAAAATAGTTCTAAAAATAACTTTGTTAAAAGGGTTCTGGTGACTCAATGATGTCGTTTATAAAAAAACCTGACGTTAAAACCCAAGTAAATGAAGCTTTAACATCAATTTATATTAAAATGAAGTTAAATGAAAAATTTCATATGTGTGGGATCAGTAATACAATTTTTTCACAATGGGTGTTTCATTTTTAACTATACATCCAATATTTTAATTCCAAATACCTTAAAAAATTTCAATTCCAAAATATAAATATATATTTTTTTAATTTCATAAATTTCAAACTCTTAGATCCAATCAAAATTTTTTGGCATCTTTAATTGATGATTTGAAGAATATATTTATACTAATCATCTGATCTATTTTTTATTATTTTACATCATTACTAAACATCTTAATAATTTTATGATTAATGATGAATTATTCTTATAGTCATGTTATGATTATAAATCATCTATATTATATTTATTAAATGAGGTAAAAAATTCCATATCGATCACAAGTTTTGTTGTCGTATCAGTTTAACCATATAATGAATTGTACAGATGATAAAACACATATTGAATTGACAAAAACACTAAAAATAATTGAAATACGTTTGATGCCCTTTTGTTTATTTTTATTATATGGATTATTTTTATAAAACCATTGTGAAAACCCAATATATATGTCTTGTTATATGATTATTTTTGGAAGTGTTGGACCAATTGTGAGTAGGTTTTATTTCATGAAAATATTTCTATGTAGATAAGATCATATGTATGGTGTGGTAGAATAGATAAACAAAAGGGTAACCACCTAAAAAGGGATTTTTGATAATTGAATCAATCATCTCCTTGATATATGATGAATGGTTCAATGACTTCACACATGCATATTCACTTATGTGGGATATTATTTTTTCGATCACTTAATATTAACATACCATAATATTGTATTTAGTTTCTCATTACTTTAATGGATTAGGTTTATATGTATATGATATCACATCATATGTGGCCTTGGTTAAGCTATCATCAATATTGTTTATGCTAAACAGTCAATTGGATAATGTGACAGAATAAAATAACAATAAAATTTATGTTTAAAATTCAATTTATGATTTTGATAACTCAAAATTATATGTTTCATTAATTCAACCATTATCATTTTAATATTGGTGTGAATTTCAATTAACCACTGGTTCATTGGATAATGAAGATAATACCTTAATGGAAACACCCTTAGAATGGGAGCAATAGTGACAGGACAAGCTATTATGCCAAACAATATTTTATGTAATATGACTAATAATTTAAACATAATTAATATCTCAAAACACCAATAAATAGTACTACATATTCTATAAAATGAGTGAGTTATCTATCATCCATCTTTTTAGGACAAATGAAGAGTTTAATTAAAACAGCTATTGTAAATAATGTTCGCCCAAAGGTATAATTATTAATTTAACATATTATGTGTGTTTAACATGTGAATTATCCATGTCAATTCCATAATCTATATAATAATGTAGCTGATGGGAATATCCAACCTTAAATATCATGATGATAATTGATTTCATATGCATGAACTACTCTTGAAATGATCATGATAATGGATGTAAACATACACTCGAATAAAGAGTTATAGTTGTCTTTATAAAATTTGATTCAAGAAAATATAGTATATCGGTGAAATATTTTAAGATAATTATATCCCCACTAATATTATATGACTATCAAATAAATCATTCATTGATATTAATATTTCATATCAATTTTTATGATAAAGTTATGTGCCTTATTTAAATGAATTATCAACCATTTTGATAAATGTATACAAATTCTTGTGGTGGTATGATACCATCCTCTTATAGGAAAACATATCCATAGTAAGGAATAAAAATTTCATTTTATCATATGATATATATTCAAATTTAAGATAAAAATAATTACCCTATAGTAAGAAATGACATAATGTGTGTCTTGATACAAAATAATTGTACACTCAAAGACCAACATGTTAAAAGAAAACTCAATATTTGGGATAGGCCTATTATAAATAAAGAAATATTTTCTCAATGATTGGATGGTTGATATCTCTCAATAAATTATATCATGATATATCACTAAAATTTATTTTATATAAATTATTTTTGTTGGTATATGATAATTAAAATTGAATGGGAACCATTTATTTAGGGGGTGAATGTAATTCCCTACATCTCGGGTGGTATAATGATAATAATAATAATATCAATAATTTATGTATTCAACATTAAATTATGTTTCTCAATTATTTTAAAATGATTGAAACATGATTAGGGAACTTTCAATAAAATATATAAACCACACAAGTGTGACATTGTAACAGAAGAATAGAAAAGATGTGAATATACACTGAGGATATGAGTAACCATGTATGAATTAAATCCATTAAAAGTTAATAATTATATTGGGGAAAATATATAGAAATAAATCATCACTACAATGAAATATATGATATCTTATTCAACCCTGAAGACCACTAATATGCAAAAAAAAACAATAAATAGGAAGTTTTCTATGAATTGAGACACCAATTTTCAAAATATAAATTATGTAACATCAATATGGACATACAATGTAATAGATTAATAAGACACCATTCATAAAAATTATTTTTTATTATAAAGTATTTATTTTTAAATAATTATTATAGTTTTATTATTAATTATTGATATTTCAATACTCATGTAATATTCTTCTCAAATTTTTCTTCGAATAAATTATACATTAATTATATTGAAATATTTTTTTTTAAAATACATAATTTTTTGATTAAAAATTCGGATATTATTTTGAAACCTTTGGTCCAAATTATTTAATAATTATCACCTTATAATTATCATTATATATTATGTCAATTATTTTAATATCTTGTTAACATGGTGGGATTCAAAATGATAAAATTTATAATCCAAAGAGGTAAAGTTAATAAATATTGAGATCGTGATTTAATTTAGAGGTTGAAGTTTGGGTTGTATGTGAATATTATGTAATATATTAAATATGATTTTTAAATAAATTTTTATTGTATTTTATATTCCATATTGGAAAACTCAGGGTTATTTACACAAATTAAATCATTTTAACTTGTAAAAGGGTATCTCATATCTTCACCTCTAATCACTTATAATGTCACTAATTTTAGAAAGAAAATCTTACCACAACATTCTTAAATAGTCTAATTTACATTAATGATATTCTTATATTCTCAAAATACAATCTCTTAAGGTTTTAATCTACTCCACAGTGATGTTAACCAAAGTAGTTAGTTATCGGTTTCAAACGGATTCTTCCACATTTCTTTTTTCCATATATGGATTTCTTTTTCATCAATTTTACGTTCACTATATCAAAATTATGATATATTTATCTTTATTAAACCAGTATTTTATTATTATTATGGGAATATCATTAACCACCTTCTCCTTTTTCATATTAAAAGAGGAAATGATTTTTTTATGCTCGAACTACCACTACCACAAAATGTCATGCATCTCATTACTTATGAAAATTTAACATATGGTACTAATGTAGAAATTAGAAAAATTAAGATCTTTATATCAAATTTTGAATTTTCAAATGTTAAAAATTAAAATAAATTTCTCCACTTCATTGGAAAGACAAATTGTTATCTATGCATACATGAAGACTAAAAAATCTATGAACCAATTGGTTTCGGTTTTTTAGGTCATCAACACAAATCATGTATCTTCATGAGAATATGTTTAATGGATAAATACAATTTTTATGATTTCATTAATTTTAAATTATATAAAATGGAGAAAATATCTTCTATATTATCGATAAATAATTATTCTTTAAATATTCATTTTATGTAACCATACTATGTGTAAAATATTGAATTATAATTATGTATTCCTTTAATATTCAGTAATAAAATTTCAAAATAATTAATTAATCTTATATATCATAATAATAAATAGTAATAATTATCATTTAATAAATTTTATGATGATATAGATAGTAAATCACTTTTTAATCATCAATAATAATTTTCTGTTCATGTTTGGGTATGTTTTATAACCTAGCTAAAAATTCTATGAAATAATATCAGGAATTACAATGAGAATGTAATTTCAATATTAACATGATATATGCATGTTAATAATTGTTTTTTTAATACTAAAACAATATTTGACTCGTTAATTTAGAAAAACCCCCATCGTTATGTTGTAAATCACATAAAAATGATCATTTTATATTTTGTCATATCAGAGAAAGGTTAAAGTAGACATTAAATTAAATTAAACAACATAAAACACAAAAATAAATATTAATTATAGAATAACTAATTAATATTTAATTATTAAATTTGTATTAATAGTGAATACCAAAACTGCCCTGATGAAACTAGTTCAAAATGATCTAGATTACCAACAATCGACATTGAAAATTGGTAATATATGACTCATATAAATATAGAGAGTAATTATAAATAATTTTTATAAAACTATATGTATATTTTAAAATTAATCTATAATATGTGATTAATATATTTACGATTTTTATATAGGACCTTATAGTGAATTAAAAAATTTTGGGAAACAAAGGGGTTCTTTTCTAAAATGTTATTTCTCAGGAAAGATATCATAATGTGAAGTATTATATAATTAACATGTTTTTAATAATATTTCACCATATTCATGGGATTATAAAATCAATATCATGTAATTTCATTAAATTTCCATCAATTCTAGTGATACCCATCATAAATATGGTTTTGATAAAAATATTACTCAAACTATAATGGTTTCATTACCAATGATGTTTTCAAATAAAGATTACTATTTAATGATAATACATATAAGGGATTTTTATTATTTTCAATTCCTTCACCATGTAAATTTTTTATTGATTTTTTTATATGTTCCCTTGATATTTAATTTCACATTGTCTCTTATTTTACTTGAAGGGGGACTAGTATTTGAAACCAAAAAATTAAATAATTTAATTTGATAACCTTCCAATTTGATTATTATATTCATTATGTTTCATTTAATTCTTCCTTATATATGATACAATACATTATTTGGGTTAGTATCCACAACAATATCTTCCTTGGTATTTTTTTAATGTGTTGAACCTTTATTTAAGTGGTTTTCAATATGTTAATATGTTATGGGGGTGAGGTGGATATTCCAGTAGATTTATTATAGATTGACCTGATGAAAATCTATATCATTCTTGGACAATACTACATGTAAAATAGGTTAATTCTTTTAAGTGATCACAAATTATTGAAAATAATGTTGAATGAGCATTAAAATTATTAAAAAGAAATTATAAGTGAATGATGGCCATGAAGAAACAAATTTAAAAATGATTGTGACATATATTTTTTGATCATACAATAGAAAATATCAATAATTAAAAGGTATATTATGAATGTGATTTAGGGATTTTGGTTTGGAATAGAATTACATTTCATTAAATTATGTGGGTGAATTAAAAAAGAAGGCTAATGTAAGGGAAAACCAGATTGGATTTCCCAAGGGACTTGTGAGACCCAATGTGGTCACCAAGCCCAAGGAAGCCCATCCAAGGATATCCTAAGGGTAGAATCTGTTGGTGAGGAGAGCACCCTTAATTTGAAAATATGTTAGGAATATTGAGTGTTAATGTATAATGTGGCCCAGAAACCCATTGAGATGAATTCCAATTGGTGCTGTATGTATGAAGAATTCGTAACGAACCTCATATTCAGCGTGATCAATTGGAATTCAATGATTTCATATTATATCGGAGTAGATTTTATGGATTTTAACTAAGGGATTCTTACTCAGAATAATTGTCCACCTTCACTAAGAAAGAATATATATAACTAGTGGAATCCATTTGGTTTAATCCTCACTATATACAAAATCTCATGGAATATCCTACACTATGAATTTTAAATGAGACTAAAATCTCATACCACTGAATGAACACAATCCACCTGACGTCACAAAAACTATCTTCCAAAATACATCATGTCAATGATAAATGATCATAGTTGTACAATACAATGTATATCTTGCATCCATTCGAATAATTTTTTTTCACTTCATAGAGAATTTTTAAGGACAAATGAATCATAGTATCTTGTTCAATAAAATGATTCCATAATATAATTTTATTAATATCATGAAAATAAATGTTGATATTTGAAAATCCATCACAATAGGTGGTTAAAAAACTAAATATACTCACTACAACATTTCATTAATATTAATGATCAGTAGAATATCCTATCTTCCTATTTTTATTATAATAATTTAATAATATTAATGAGAGTATATACACCATTCATTCAAAATAAATCATAATAATGATTATGGAAAGTCAATTTTTCATCAAAAGTTTTCCATGATGATATCAAATGATCAAAAAACTGATCATCAAATGAAATATCACGGTTTGCGTGATCATTCAGTGATGTTGATGATGCCAAAAGCTACATTATATATGATATACTGAGATATTCTGGTGTGTTATTTGGATTCCCTAGAATTACATGAAACTGGGATATATATGGTTTCATCCCACATATAGTACCCATTATACCTCTATGAGTTATATTTTGATAAATATTGAGCACTCATTAAGAAACTACGATCATGAGATTCATTCTCTTGAAGAAGTAGTATCCTATGAGGCCTCATCACATGAAGGAACTCACAGACTCAAAAAAATGTTTCAAGAAAGATTACAAATAAAACCCTTGGGCATTCAATGCCTCACAGAAGAAAAATTTGTTCACACTAAACCCTCTCATGGACAACGCCACTCAATCATGTGAAGCAGTTCATGGATAAACATGGGTCTTGCGAAGGTCACATATATTATGATTAAGATTGTATGAGAGAATCTATTTCTTGCATTAAAGATCAAGAGGAACTCAAAGAATTTGGTTACAAAATGAGTGTTTATATAAGGCCGAAAACCCATTTGAAATGTTTATGGGAGTGAAATGATTGAAAATTCCATTACTGGTCATGAAAAAGAGGGGTTTTACAATCACAACATCCATATCTAAACATCAGAAGGAGGTCGGTGAAAAACATTTAATGTTTTTTAAAACCCATATATAATACATTAGAAACACTATATAAAATCCTGAAAACCATTATTTCACAGCATACCACATGATAAATTCCATTGAAATCTAATAATATTGACTGTTCAAATCACATACGACTGAACATCATAAGGAAGTGTACTTTTGGGTGAAGTAGATAGATTATTAAATAATCTTATGGATTAATTTAAGTTTATAAAATTGAGAGTAATATAATATTTTAAATTATTGAAATTATTATTTTTTATAAAAATTGATAAATTGAAATTTTTTGAATCAAATTATCCCCCTGCCATAAAACAAAGATCTACATATAATGTTTCTAGGGTTGAAAATATACTGATGTGGTCTTTTGTGGTTTATTAATCATCATATTTGTTTATGAAATTGTGAATAAGTTTCCCCAATGGAACTCAATAAATCATATTGTGATTTCAAAATATTGATGAATTATATGTTGTGATCACCTTGGATTAAATTGTATAATCTATGATTGGGGTCTCTATCCAATCACAAGAAATGAGTAGGCTCACATTGACACTAAACCATATAGACAATCTATGTAACTTTGTCTCTATGTTTTAATACATATGGTAATGTTCATAAAATCCCATGTGTTTATCGGAACCAAACATGTCAATATAGATTAATTTTAAAAGAAATAATAATTGTAAAACCACCAGAGATTCAACCCCCATTCTCAGTTTTTCAACATATCCATTGTAACTAAAATTTATACCATATTGTAGTTCCTTTATAAAGATTAAATAAGTACTAAATATTTAAAATATTACTATATTAATATTATGGGTGGTCCTATATTTGAGGTCATAATCCATCACATCTCAAATAATTAGATGTTTCCCATTCTTCAATATATTGGATTTCAATTTAAAGATTCAATAATAGTATGATTCCATTAAATCAACAAGGATTAAATTACAAATTATATATATTTATATGATAAATAAGGATGTTTATGCAAAATATAAATATTAAATTTTATATACCTCTTAGAAAAAATTACTCAATAGATATTGGCCTAAAAAATTACATGGATATTTTGGATTAACTAAAATGAAGTTATGAAGGAAACATAAATGTAACACCCCAGGTAAATAAGGAATATGACATTTTCATATTTATCCATATTTGTGAATAAAATATTAATATTACTTTAAAGGGGACGCTATTCTAGATGGCGTACCCAACACGCAACAACGAGTTTCTTGGGAATCTTACGTTGCACTCTAATAATAAAATAATATTATTTTAAATGGTAGTTAATATGTAGCCGTTGTAATGGCAGGAATGGATAGAAATAACTAAAATATGATTATATATGTTCTTAAATATTTTTACATTTATACAATAAAAGATAAAGGCTTAAAATACGGAAAGAATTCAATTTTAGGCGTATATGCCCTAGTTTTCAGTAAAGGTTCACTTATCACCTTTTGATGGAGAACCGTCATTAAATATAGTTTTGTTCACTCTTAAACATTCTTTTGGACCAAATAAAACTCTTATTAATAATCGGGACATCAAAATTTACTTTGAGTAAATTTTTGGTATCTTTCTGATAAAGTTCATTTTTTTTAATGAATAATGTAAAATGTTGTATTTTAATTCAAAACCACTTTTTAATCTAATTTATTTATATGATTAGATTATATTTTCAATTAGTTTTAAAGTGAAATTAGAAAATATTTTTACCATTAAATCCAATAGTGGTCGTTGGAATCAATTTCACTTTGAAATCAGACTTAAACTAGTGTCAATCTTTTGATACTTATTGTTTCATAAAACACGCTATTTGACATGACAGCGGGAATTAATTATTAAATAAATTAATGTGACATATATGTTTTGAATTTTGTAAAACGGACTTCATTTTTGAATTCAGAATATCAAATATAGCTTAGGGTGAATTTTTGGGATTTTTCTGAAAAACTTCAATTTTTGATGAATAGTGAAACCACTATGTGGTACTTATAAAAACTGATTTTCCGTTTAAATGAAATTTTTCCATCACTGTGTTTTGATTTTCAAAAATCTGACATACATGGTTGTCATTAATGAGTAAAATGTGGTTCAATTATATTAAAATAATTTTTGGTGAATAGTAACTTATTAAGTTTTTAATCGCGATTAGTGGTAATTAGTGTTGTTTAAGGTAAAAATAATGCTTTAATAAAATGCGATGAGCTTGACACATGTCTTACCCTCATTGGTTGTATCATGGCCGACCAAGACAAGCCATGGGTCAACTTGGGGACCCCATGGATCCACTTTGGTTGGGAAATTACATAAATAACATTTTATTTAATGTAAAAGTAAAATTGACACAAACATGATATGTTTTACTAAAACAATTTTTAAGTGGGTTTATACAAGTAATCTTTTTGATTATAACTATTCATTGGAAAGATAAAAATATTTCCTACATCATAGTATTTTTTTTTATAATTTTTAGATATTAAATAAATTAAATTATTTATTACATAATAATGATGCAGCGATGACATCATTATTTGACGATTTAAATAAAATGGAAAGATAATGTAAAATCTATGAACTACACATGTCCAAAACTTATTGGATGAGTGTATTTCGAAGCCTTATCACCTTATCCACGAATTATATCAATTTTTGACCTTTTGAAACCGAAACACATTTTCAAATAAAGTAATATTTCTTTACTTTAAAAAAGTACCCCTCCTCTCCTCTTATAAAAGGCCCCCACCTATACCTCATTTAACACACTACTCAAGACTTTGGCCTGGCCAAACCCTAAACATTTACTCTCTCCACATCCCTCTCCTCATCCTAGATGATTCCATTTGGGTAGAATCCTTTCAAAGGAATCCTTTAGGCTCATATGAAAAGGAGTTACACTTTTAAAGGTAATTCATTCTCTCATGTTCATTTGTTTTATTTTGCTTCTCCAACCCCCTAAACTATTTTTATTTACTTCTTTTGTAACAACACCAGTATCTTCAATAAACTAGGATGTTTTTATAAGATTTATTTGAGCTACACTCTCACACAACTACATCAAATGGTTAAAGAACATACGGTTTCCGTGGATGGTGAAATTCTGCCTCCCGAAACGATGATTGTTCAATACTCATTTAACACCTTCAAAGGTGGCCATTATGATTTCACTATTTTTATATATGATATATAATATGGTTATGTTTTATTTATTCTTCTGTATTTTTCATTTTTGTCTTACCTTTATGGCTTCCATTATGGGTATACGCGATATCTTCATTTAAGGAAGTGCGGACTACCGCCCCCTCAAAGTGATTTGATTCGTTAAATACCATATTTGGGATGTATAAAGGATGGAAATATGATATTATATATGATATTATACTGGAATTATAATATATCTTTATATCATTATTATTCCATTCTATAAAATACGAAATAGAAATGAAAGTAGTGTTCATGCGTACGTACGACTTACCGTCTCCATGAACGGTGCATTTCATTTCTTACATCTAAATGATTATATAATGTTATAAATGAATGCATGTACTGGATATATATGACATATATGATATCTACATAATGAATTCAATTCTGGATATAATAAACATTTGGCCACACGAACAACATGTAATTGTAAGAAGTCCACTTTCGACTTAAGAACCAAATATCGGCAAAACAAATATTATTAACTTAAATGATTACATAATGTTTATGACATGGTAATAAGTAGTATAAAAGTAATAATGAACTTGAAAAAGGTTCTTAAGGAATTAGAAATTAACTCAAATTTATTATTAAGGAGATTAAAGAACGATCGAGTCAAGTCGGACCCGAGGTAAGGGATCCTACAACTCTCTTTCTTTTTAAGTACTCTCCTTTATGTCACTTCTTTTAAACTCCTCCTTGCAATGTTGGGGGATTTTCTTTTATATTCCTCTTTCTGTAAATTCTATTTTAATATGATGGGATACTCTATTTGATCTCATCAATCCCTATTCGGAAGTTTTATGTGGCGCCGTTAGGCTGCCGAGTTTTCGTAAGGGATTTTTCATCTCACTTTTATTCCCGTGCGATTTATGCTACATTTGCCACAAATTCCATTGAGTGGTGTATGTACTGCCCATTATTCTACTCTTTGTGTAATATAATTTCTTTTATGAGTATTTACATCAATGACCTATTGTCTTTCTTTCATGGGGTGTATGTTTTTAAAGATACCCAAGTCGGTAAGGGAACCTTTCACCCTCCCCTTTTTTAAAAGACTTCTTTTATTGGGTCTTTTAATTTACATATTTTTATGTTGGAATATGTTCTCATACATCCTTATTGATGTAAATTTTATGTCCAAGTGATGAGATACACTTTTTGTCTCTCATCAACTCATTTTGATGTGATGCCGTTAGGCTGTCAAGGGAACTTTTTAACCCAATTTCGATTTCTTTGGGTTCAACTTGTATTCTTTGAATATGTCATCCATTGAATATGTGTGAATGACCTTTTATTGTTTTACACTTAATATCCACTTATATTGGGTGTATATATATTTTTCACACATATTTTTGATATTTATTTGTCCTTAATTTAATGATACCTTCTTTATAAGGGATTTCATCACATTTGACATTTCTATTGAGGGTTCATTGTTGTTATGAACCAATTAACTCTTATATGGTGTATATACTGTCCTTTGGAGTATTCTATCATGAATCCTTTTATTCTCATGATATTATAAAGTTCTGACTAAATTTTATTCCTCGATTATTATATTCAAGTGTCTCTAATTTTGGTAAAACCCCTTTAACCAAAATATCGTTTTAAATGTTTTAATTATTTGTTCTTATTAATATACATGTTTTCAAAATGGTTTTAAGGATTTATTTATATGGATATTAATGGTTTAAAATGTTAAAATCTTCAAGGTGGTATGGGACACTTTGATTCAAAAATCTCTTTATTAAATGTTTTAAATGGTTTTGGAAATGGTTTCTTTTTGAATGGATTCATTATTTCAATATCCTAAAATGTTATATTGTGATTAAAATGTGGAAATGTTATGTTTCCTTTATTCATGTTTATGTGATACGATTATGTTATGGTTCTTGGGCATTGTTATGAAGAACGGTTGGTTCCGTGATAAACTAAGGGCGGGTGAGCCTGATATAGCTCTCCAATGCATTGGGTAACGCGAAGGAGTGAAACGTTAAGGTTTCTCCGAAGAGATTTAGGGAATATACTGTGATGGGTATTCCAAACGTAACCAAGAGGGTTACTCCCTATGTAAGAATGTTATGAATGCCTCAAGTTACCTTTATGTATTATGTTTTCTATGATTTATTCATGATTTGATATGCCTATGTTTTATGGGTAAAGTATGATTTCATTCTTATGTATATATGAACTCATGTTTCCTTTCCATATTTTTATAACCCTTACTGAGCTTTTTATGCTCATCCTTAGTTTTTGAAATGTTTTTCACAGGTCAAGGGAAAGGTACATGATGTGATGATAGTGTCAAGGATGTGTCAAGAAAGAATCCATGTTTTATTTTAAATAGGTTTCCATTGATGGGAAGAATGAATATTGTCTTTTATGTAACCACTTTGTTTAAATGTGGAATGTAATGCAAGTTTCATGATCTAATTCTCTAAAACTCTAAACCTGAAAATATCCTCAATGTGTAATCTTGTAATAACTCAAGATTAAGTAAGGTTTAAGGTTGGGGCCTTATAGTTGGTATCAAAGGTCGGTTTAGATAACTTTAGAGGTTAGGGTATTCTTTAAGCATAATTGACAATTACCATAATGGTTAGGATTTCAGAAAGAGTCTTAGTTTTAGATAAAGTGAATGAGTAAGTATATCTTATTGTCTATCTTACTCATTAGTACATGATGGTTTTTTTTATATACTCACACTGCCCTTTTTGGTTTTAGTAAATGGCTGGATCTAGCAGGCACCAAAGTAACAGTGGATGTGAAGGAAACTGTGACAGTTTTTTGAGCAAGCAACTGAATGATATGGGATCTGCAATGAGAACTCTTTTGATTATCCTCAACCAACTATCTGGAGTCATGATTGACCACCTAAACCTTGGACATTTCTCTAAGGCATCATATATGCAAGGAACAAATCCCTACGGAATTACAGGTAATAATCATAAAGGTAAGTGTGTTCAAAAACCAATGTGTCAAAGATGTGGAAAGAAACACCTAGGAAAATGTTTCAAAGGGACAGAAATATGCTATAGATGTGGAAATGAAGGTCATAAAGCAAGAACCTGCCATGGAAAAAGGAAGCATCCAGTTGACTCGAGGAAAGGGAAAGAAGTTCTTTCTGAGGGATCAATTGAATGTTTTAAGTGTGGTGTGAATGGTCATTATGCAAACACATGTCCTTTGAAGAAGTTTCGTGAATGGGGTCACCAAGAGCGTACCAATATTCGTTTACCAATACCTAATTCCATTCCGATTGAGGATGAAGTAACTGACAATGACCAATCAAAGGTATGTACTATTTCATGACTATTGTTTTCTTATTTTGGAATATTAGGATATGATTCATGATTTTGTTTGTAGGAAAGAGGTATTTCGGAATAAGTTGGAAAGGAATGGATAATGGATCATGAAGAATGTTGAATGAGTAAGATGTCAACATATAAGGTCTTCAAGAGTTAGGGTGAAATTCTTAAGAGTATTAAGTCTCTTTTGATGATGGGGATACATTAGAAGACTTTTTATATTATGTGTAACCCTGATGTTTAATATAGGCAAATTTTATTCAAGTAATAGTTATCTTTTCATTTGTGGACATAGTTATAAAGAACCATTTGGGTTTATATGATCCTTAATTTTGAGGTAATTATGGGTTACCATATGTTATGATTGAAGTGAAAGGCATGAGATAAAATTGAGGTTAAATTATGTTATGGTTATTTTTGATGATTTTATCCCTTTTTGGGTAATGATTTTAGAATTATATAGTTTTGGAAAAAGGACAACACGCATACCGTGTGACAACCCGTCGCGTCGGACAATGCTGCGGGAATCGAACCCACAACCAAAGTGCGACTGGTATTTATCGCCTACCACTGGACTACGTGAAGTCCCTGGTTAGTTTGACTGATTCTTTTTAGGTATATGATTTTATGAATTAAGAGTATGTTGATTTTGGAGGATATGTGATTAGGATAACTACTTTTCAACGTGAGACTTTAGGAGCAACTGATGTTGTTTGGAGATAAATGTTACGATTTAACTTGGAAGACTATGTGACTAAATCCTTCAAATATTTGGGTTTCAATCTTATATTGGTTTACATTGAAGAATTTTATGGACAAATTGTTTATCGGATGGTCCTCGTTGAACTTTGGGTTTTTTTGGACAAATTTTGGAGATTAAGAATAGATTTTCTTTTTATAAGGGGTTATCCATTTCTGGATTATCTGATCTTGTACTAACCTTTTTGGTTTTGGTTTTGGTTTTGGTTAAAGCCTAAATACATGAGATGTATATAGTTCTCTTTTGGGGATTAGGTGATTCTCTAGAAGTTGATTATAGTACTCTTAATGCGAACAAGTCTCCCTAAATACTCGTCTTTTGGAAAATATATGAGTTTGACTAAGGAATCTAGTAAAATTTGAAAGTCAACATGATAAGTGATTATGATTCCTTATGAATAAATTCCTCAATAAAAATTAACTTAAAACAAAAATGTTGTCTATTAACTTTTCCTACTGGGGAACCCAACACCGTTTAACCCATCACAAGTTTGTGATTTTCTTATTGTTAACTTTCTCCTAAACATGTTTTCTATCACTCTCCATCGGAACATGACCCTATGTTTTCTCCTCCATGTCAATATTTTCATACATAGAATCCTAGTATGGGTTAACTCGGGTGACCTCTGTGCTTATCTTTCTTTATTTTAAAGTGATTGTTTTACCGACTCTTGTTCCGATCTGGGACGTTCAAGGATGTTTCCAAGCGCAATTTTAAAATTGCGAGGACGCAATTCCCAAAATGGGGGAAGGATGTAACACCCCAGGTAAATAAGGAATATGACATTTTCATATTTATCCATATTTGTGAATAAAAATATTAATATGACTTTAAAGGGGACGCTATGCTCGATGGCGTACCCAACACGCAACAACGAGTTTCTTGGGAATCTTACGTTGCACTCTAATAATAAAATAATATTATTTTAAATGGTAGTTAATATGTAGCCGTTGTAATGGCGGGAATGGATAGAAATAACTAAAATATGGTTATATATGTTCTTAAATATTTTTACATTTATACAATAAAAGATAAAGGCTTAAAATACGGAATGAATTCAATTTTAGGCGTATATGCCCTAGTCTTCACTAAAGGTTCACTTATCACCTTTTGATGGAGAACCGTCATTAAATATAGTTTTGTTCACTCTTAAACATTCATTTGGTCCAAATAAAACTATTATTAAGAATCGGGACATCAAAATTTACTTTGTGTAAATTTTTGGTATCTTTCTGATAAAGTTCATTTTTTTAATGAATAGTGTAAAATGTTGTATTTTAATTCAAAACCACTTTTTAATATAATTTATTTATATGATTAGATTATATTTTGAATTGGTTTTAAATTGAAATTAGAAAATATTTTTACCATTAAATCCAATAGCGGTCGTTGGAATCAATTTCACTTTGAAATCAGACTTAAACTAGTGTCAATCTTTTGATACTTATTGTTTCATAAAACACGCTATTTGTCATGACAGCGGGAATTAATTATTAAATTAATTAATGTGACATATATGTTTTGAATTTTTTAAAACGGAATTCTTTTTTGAATTCAGAATATCAAATATAGCTTAGGGTGAATTTTTGGGATTCTTCTGAAAAACTTCAATTTTTTTATGAATAGTGAAACCACTAAGTGGTACTTATAAAAACTGATTTTCCGTTTAAATGAAATTTTTCCATCATTGTGTTTTGATTTTCAAAAATCCGATATAAATTGTTGTCATTAAGAAGTAAAATGTGGTTCAATGAGATTAAAATAATTTTTGGTGAATAGTAACTTATTAAGTTTTCAATCGCGATTAGTGGTAATTAGTGTAGTTTAAGGTAAAAATAATGCTTTAATAAAATGAGATTAGCTTGACACATGTCTTCCCCTCATTGGTTGTATCATGGCCGACCCAGACAAGCCATGGGTAAACTTGGGGACCCCATGGATCCACTTTGGTTGGGAAATGACATAAATAACATTTTATTTAAGGTAAAAGTAAAATTGACACAAACATGATATGTTTTACTAAAACAATTTTTAAGTGGGGTTATACAAGTAATATTTTTGATTATAATTATTTATTGGAAAGATAAAAATATTTCCTACATCATAGTATATTTTTTATAATTTTGAGACATTAAATAAATTAAATTATTTATGACATAATAATGATGCAGCGATGACATCATTATTTGACGATTTAAATAAAATGGAAAGATAATGTAAAATCTATAAACTAAACATGTCCAAAACTTATTGTATGAGTGGATTTCGAAGACTTATCACCTTATCCACGAATTATATCAATGTGGGACCTTTTGAAACCGAAAAACATTTTCAAATAAAGTAATATTTCTTTACTTTCCAAAAGTACCCCTCCTCTCCTCTTTTAAAAGGCCCCCACCTCTACCTCATTTAACACACTCCTCAAGCCTTTGGCTCGGCCAGCCCCTGCTCATTTACTCTCTCCAAATCCCTCTCCTCATCCTAGAGGATTCCCTTTGGTCATAATCCTTTCAAAGGAAGCCTTTAGGCTCAAATCAAAAGGAGTTACACTTTTAAAGGTAATTCATTCTCTCATGTTCATTTGTTTTATTTTATTTCTCCAACCCCCTAAACTCTTTTTATTTACTTCTTTTGTAACAACACCAGTATCTTAAATATACTGGGATGTTTTTATAAGATTTATTCGAGCTACACTCTCACACAACTACATCAAATGGTTAAAGAACATATGGTTTCCGTGGATGGTGAAATTCTGCCTCCCGAAACGATGATTGTTCAATACTCATTTAACACCTTCAAAGGTAGCCATTATGATGTCACTATTTTTATATATGATATATAATATGTTTATGTTTTATTTATGCTTATGTATTTTTCATTTTTGTCTTACCTTTATGTCTTCCATTATGGGTATACGCGATATCTTCATTTAAGGAAGTGCGGACTACCGCCCCCTCAAAGTGATTTGATTCGTTAAATACCATATTTGGGATGTATAAAGGATGGAAATATGATATTATATATGATATTATACTAGAATTATAATATAGCTTTATATAATTATTATTCCATTCTATAAAATACGAAATAGAAATGAAAGTAGCGTTCATGCGTACGTACGGCTTACCGTCTCCATGAACGGTGCATTTCATTTCTTACCTCTAAATGATTATGTAATGTTATAAATGCATGCATGTACTGGATATATATGACATATATGATATCTACATAATGAATACAATTCTGGATATAATAAACATTTGGCCACACGAACAACATGTAATTGTAAGAAGTCCACTTTCAACTTAAGAACCAAATATCGGCAAAACAAATATTATTAACTTAAATGATTACATAATGTTTATGACATGGTAATAAGTGGTATAAAAGTAATAATGAACTTGAAAAAGGTTATTAAAGAATTAGAAATTAACTCAAGTTTTTTATTCAGGAGATTAAAGAACGATCGAGTCAAGTCAGACCCGAGGTAAGGGATCCTACAACTCTCTTTCTTTTTAAGTACTCTCCTTTATGTCACTTCTTTTAAACTCCTCCTTGCAATGTTGGGGGATTTTCTTTTATATTCCACTTGCTGTAAATTATATTGTAATATGATGGGATAGTCTATTTGATATCATCAATCCATATTCGGAAGTTTTATGTGGCGCCGTTAGGCTGCCGAGTTTTCGTAAGGGATTTTTCATCTCACTTTTATTCCCGTGAGATTTATGCTACATTTGCCACAAATTCCATTGAGTGGTGTATGTACTGCCCATTAGTCTACTATTTGTGTAATATAATTTCGTTTATGATTATTCACATCAATGACCTGTTGTCTTTCTTTCATGGGGTGTATGTTTTGAAAGATACCCAAGTCGGTAAGGGAACCTTTCACCCTCCTTTTTTTTAAAAGACTTCTTTTATTGGGTCTTTTAATTTACATATTTTTATATTGGGATATGTTCTCATACATCCTTATTGATGTAAATTTTAATGTCCAAGTGATGAGATACACTTTTTATCTCTCATCAACTCATTTTGATGTGATGCCGTTAGGCTGTCAAGCGAACTTTTTAACCCAATTTCGATTTCTTTGGGTTCAACTTGTAGTCATTGAATATGTCATCCATTGAATATGTGTGAATGACCTTTTATTGTTTTACAATTAATATCAACTTATATTGGGTGTATATATATTTGTCACACATATTTTTGATATTTATTTGTCCTTAATTTAAGGATACCTTCTTTATAAGGGAGTTCATCACATTTGACATTTCTATTGAGGGTTCATTGTTGTTATGCACCAATTCACTCTTATATGGTGTATATACTGTCCTTTGGAGTATTATATCATGAATCCTTTTATTCTCATGATATTATAAAGTTCTGACTAAATGTTATTCCTCGATTATTGTATTCAAGTGTCTCTAATTTTGGTAAAACCCCTTTAACCAAAATATCATTTTAAATGTTTTAATTATTTGTTCTTATTAATATCCATGTTTTCAAAATAGATTTAAGGATTTATTTATATGGATATTAATTGTTTAAAATGTTAAAAGCTTCAAGGTGTTATGGGACACTTTGATTCATAAATCTCTTTATTAAATGTTTTAAATGGTTTTGGAAATGGTTTCTTTTTGAATGGATTCATTATTTCAATATCCTAAAATGTTATATTGTGATTGAAATGTGGAAATGTTATGTTTCCTTTATTCATGTTTATGTGATACGATTATGTTATGGTTCTTGGGCATTGTTATGAAGAACGGGTGGTTCCGTGATAAACTAAGGGCGGGTGAGCCCGATATATCTCTCCAATGCATTGGGTAACGCGAAGGAGTGAAACGTTAAGGTTTCTCCGAAGAGATTTAGGGAATATACTGTGAAGGGTATTACAAACGTAACCAAGAGGGTTACTCCCTACGTAAGAATGTTATGAATGCCTCAAGTTACCTTTATGTCTTATGTTTTCTATGAGTTATTCATGATTTGATATGCCTATGTTTTATGGGTAAAGTATGATTTCATTCTTATGTATATATGAACTCATGTTTCCTTTCCATATTTTTATAACCCTTACTGATCTTTTTATGCTCATCCCAAGTTTTTGAAATGTTGTTCATAGGTTAAGGGAAAGTTACATGATGTGACGATAGTGTCAATGATGTGTCAAGAAAGAATCCGTGTTTTATTTTAAATAGGTTTCCGTTGATGGGAAAAATAAATATTGTCTTTTATGTAACCACTTTGTTTAAATGTGGAACGTAATGCAAGTGTCATGATCTAATTCTCTAAAACTCTAAACCTAAAAAGATCCTCAATGTGTAATCTTGTAATAACTCAAGATTAAGTAATGTTTAAGGTTGGGGCCTTATAATAAAAGTCATGGTTACCAAATTGATTTTTTTTTGAAAATACGATGATATAAATATGGTCGATTAAAAAAATATCAATGAATACTTCCAATGACTCAATAAAATTAACCACAAAATTCATGGGTTTGGAGAGAAGATAGAAGAATCATCTATTGTCAAAATATTTATTAGAATCATTCCTCATAGGCTTGATCCAAAATTATCAACATTAAAATATAGATATGATCATAGTCATGATGAACTGCATAAAATACTCATTTCATATGAAATATCAAAAGTCCCATTACTTAAGGAAAATATGAATGACGAAGTGGGTTTTCTGTTCCATGAGAAAACAAAAAATTAGAGATCATGATGTGTTATAATTTAGTGGATGCGAAGATGAAGATGAAGATGGAGATCAAATATAATAATTGAACTTCTATCAATAATATTCAAGATGGAAAAGTATGAGGGTAACTTTAAATTACCACAAATGTGGTAAAACACTAATTATATTATATAATTTTATATTAATTTTTCTTAAAATAGGTTTTTCATTCCAGATACAGATGATGTAAAACCACAGAAAAAGAAATGGGATAATGGCACAAAAGGAAGAACCAAAATTTATTGAGGTAAAGAGAAAATCAATAAATTTAAAATATGATTCATTATATTTAATTAATGAAAATATAAATCCAACTGAAGAATATGATTAAAAGATGAATCTATATTCATGGATAATGGTAATGAAGGGTTTGACATATATAGTAGTGAACATTATGAAAGTGAATGAACAAAGATTGAGGACATGTTGATTACTGAATTAGAATAATTTCTATGTCAATATAAAATTATCACAAAGTAAATGAGGCTATTACTAAAATATAATGGCATGCTAACATTGGAACAGAATAATTTTCAATGAATTATACAATTTATGTTGATTAAATCAAATGGAACGAACTAAAAGAGGATAAAATATAAATGAAATTAATTGAACATGAAGAAAATTCTGCACTCCTAGAATAAGCTGGGTTAATAACTCAATGGGAATTTCCAGATACACAAAAATTCTTGAAATGTATTAGAGAATATTACTATAAGTCTATTTTTGAAAATTAATAATCATTACAAACTCATGAAAAATGATTTATATGAAGTAGGTTAAGTTATCACTCATTGAATTTCAAAATATGTCTTTTCTCCCAAAAAATTAGAGATCAAAAATAAATTCCATAAACATTAGTAGCATGAATAATAATTATAAGTAATCTTCTAGTTCAATGTAATAAATATATTATTTGTGATTATAATTTCCCCTTAATTATAAAAAATGTCATTATATGGAATTAAATAACAACAATCATCAATAAAAAAATATTATCACCTGAGATGATCAATGTTCAAATGATAGTAGTGGGGTTTCATAGTGGTTGAGAATGATGATTATTTATTCAGGTATAACATATCCCAAACAATAATTTGACATGATCCAAGGGAAGTATATTCTAAGAAAAGTGGAGTCAATCATCATATTAAGAAAGATGTTATCATCAATTTATTCGATCTATAAAAATATATCATATTTAATTGTCCTGGATATATATTTTTTATATGTGATTATCACTTGTATATATATGAAAATTACATGACTATTATCACTATAAAAACTACCATTATTTATAGGGAATATGGTCTGAAACAAATGAATGATGAAAATTATTATTTAATTGCTGATTCATTGAAATCTAGTAGAAAGGCAGTGTCATGGATTCATTATAGAAGATTTTTATCAAATATTACTAGTGGATCAAAATTTATTAATAAAATTTGAGATAACTGAAGTGTGATCATTATCATTTGGAAATTATTGTTTTATGAAAATTAAGGGATTTTGAAACTAATATATTGAAACCATAAATCTAATATATAATAATCTTCTAGTTGTTTAATTTTTGGAACATAATTTTCTCAATTGCAACCAATATTGTTATTATGTACATGAGTATTTTTAATGTATTTAGGTATCATCAAATGTAAAAATGATGTAAGATCAATGGCTCATGGGAAAAGAACATATTGTAATTTATTTTAAATTTCAACTCAATCATTCCCGATTACATAAGTTAAAAATAATTAATGATAATATGGAATAGAAAGAATTTGCATCTCATTAAATGATTTATAATTCATATTTCAATGCATGGCATTGTGAGTGATTTTCCCATGTTAATAACATTATAAATGAAATTTTGGAAAAAATCCAAAATAGAAATTTAGCTAAATGTTAAAATAAAGGGGGGGATATTCTATCCTCTAGACACATTGAATGTATGCATACCTACTTATTTTCTATAATGATAAAAAATTATACTATATTTCATATGTAAAACATTAGATTTATTTTAAATTATATACAGTGGAAAAATATTATTTTTTAATAACACAAGTCAAATGTAATAAAAATGGTAAAAGTTTTTAGAAGGAAAATTAATAATGATGTGGGTAATTTCATACAAAACATGAGATATGAAAATGGTAAGGAGATTAATTTTGACAATTTTTAATTTTATCATTCCAAATATGTACCCAAGAACCATTATAAAACATCATATACACAAAAAATGGGGTTTTTGAAAGAATGAATAGAACTGATGTAAAGATCAGAATAAATATGTTAGGTGAACGAAATGTTTAGATGTATTATAGGATGGAATGTGTTATTTACTATAATAAAAATACATAACATATTTCAACATATTCTAGAAATATAAAATATAACAAATGAAATTTGGTACAAGAATATTCCAACTATCAAATATTTCAATGTTTTTAAAAGCTGTTGCATGATAATTATCATGAAATCCATTCTAGGAAAATTTGATGAAAAAGAAGAGGAAAAAATTTTCATGGGATATTTTTGTATTGTAAGTGGTTACAGATTCTATAAAAAATCTTCATAGTATTTTTGAATTTAGCGATGTAAAAACTATTGAAAACAACAATAATGAATAAAAATTAATTGATTCCAATTTAGACAATTCAGTATAAAATGAATTGAATATTGAACAGAAGACAAATGATATTATTGTTAATGATAAAAACACTAATATGTTGATTATAAGAAACCCAATGATGATGATGTAACATTTAGAAATAATAAATAATGGTTCAAAAATGATGAGTAATTTTGAAACAGAAAATATCATTGTATGCAATCGACTCCAATTCAGACTCTAATAGGATTGAGAGTTGAAATCAAAATAAATTTAATTCTCAAATTGAACCACATACATGTGATGAATTAGTTGAGTATGATGAATACATGACTAATTTGAATGAGTAACATGATCATATATTGTCGAACTCTACATTCAATCATGATCCTATACCTAATAAATGTTATTTCCCCATACAGGTTTAAAAAAATAAGTTGAATGAGAAAGGTGATGTATCATTGAATTTTTAAAGGATAATTTAAAATGTATACAATCAAATGAATGGAAATTAGATTAAAAAAACTTATAACTAGTCGATAAAATATAAACAATTAGAATATTTTTATCCAGAGATGAACACAATCATTATAATGTTTATCAAGTGGATATAAAGTCCTCATTTATTTATGGAGGCTATAAAGAAAAGTTATATATTTGACAAACCAATGGTTTTTTAATAGAAAAATTTAAACATGTTTTTTATATTGATTAACACCTATGTTTTTGAAACATTTTCTCATATAATAGTATTCCATGTCAAATTTATGTTTATGGGATAATTTTTTATAAAATCTAATGTTTATCATAACCATTATGTTAGATAAATATCCAAAGTAACAATAATATTCTTTTCGTAGGTGGATGAAATCATTTTTTATAGGTAATGTTTATGTGGATTATTTTAAAAATATAGGATAACGAGTTATTAGATGTCCATGTTGGGGAAGATGAAATATATTCTAATATTTCAAATTGAGATGAAAAAAATTATATAATTCTATCTTAGGAAAAATGATACAAGGAATCGAAGAAAATGATTGGAATTTTTAATGACAAATAAGTGTATACTCTCATTTCCAATGGATCAAAATTTTTCCAAGATGGTTTATGAAGTATTTTTGACTTGAAAGAATTAATATAAATTATTATAAGTCTTCTATATCTAACTTCATCTTAAATACATATAAAATTTTTAGTGAAAATATATGACAAAATTAAAAGAGATTATATAGAGTCTCTCTTATTTTATTCTATGAGTGTTCAAAGTTATGTAAAAGTTACATTGATCATTGAGATGTTAAATAGGCATTGTAAATATTTGCAACTATTGGGGTTTACTAATAAATGTTGGGTATTTTATTATATAGATATAATATCAAATTCATGTGTAACATTCATTCTAGGATATGGTTTTTCAGTTTGTATAAGAAAATAATATAATTCAGTGACATTGTGAATGGATAAGGTAGAATATGTATAAGCTAAACTTGTTTATTCTCAGAATATTTGGTCAATATTCTACTAATGAGATTATTAAATTTAAACTATGAATTCATTGATAATTTAAAGTGTTAATGAATGTTGTATTACATTATAAAAACACTAGTTGAACATTCATTATATAGTAATATTGAAATGAGATATCACTTTGTCAAAAAAAATGTAGAAGGTTGTTACATCATTAAAGAGTTCATTTCTAAAAATGTTCAAGATATAGATATTTTCAACAAATCTATTTAATAAAATGGATTTTTAAAACTCATTCTAAAACATCATGTTCAGCCTTCTACTACGAATTGATGAATATTAAGAAGCTTCAAATTATTCACTATCATTATATATGTCATGAAATAATATTTAATGAATTGAATGAGAAGTATTTTTCATCATGGGGTTTATTTATTTCCATGATGATAATAATGATCTTACCCTACGTGGTGTATATTTCATGAACTAAGGAAGAGACAAAAAGGGAAACTATATATTTTAAACTTGACCAGTATGAAGTGTTTTTTAATAGGAGGAAATATATTTTCTTTAATTTTTTTAATTTATTTACCATTACAATAAAAATTGGGATTTTTAGACCTTGATATCTCATGTATGGTTGTTTATGGATGGTATTGGAAAACATGGTCATACCACTCTTATTTTATAAGATAGGATATCCCACAAATAATTTGAGTTCATTCACTATATGATTATTTTGAATAACACAAGGTGATATCCATCCCTTAGCAGAAGTGTTCAAGAAATAATTTGAAAATTGAGGGGAACATGTTTTTGAGAAGTAATATGAGTTGAGAAGACTAAATTTTCCTTTTACATATTGATTTCTAATAATAATTAGAAATGGTGTATGACATGTTGCCTTATGTTTCATGCTGATATTGATAAAAAAATTACAGGGGGGACAATGAAGCCTTTTTTACATTTATTATCAATAAGTTAATGTGTGTCGGTTTATGTAGTGGAAATTCTATTTGAATTGTTATGGTTCCATCTAATGGAATTTTTTTCTAAACATGTAAAAATATCCATGTATAACTTGATGATTTATTGATGTGATATTCAATGATTAACCAATATGGTGAAGTCATTATCATATTGTTATAATATGATAAAGTTAATCACAACAATGAAAAAATGTCTTTACTAATGCTTGATAAATTTATTTAATATCCCTAAAATGGATAGTTACATGATAAAGATAGTATTACATGAATTGGAGTATAGTAGTTTATCAGTGCATGGAGTAACATTTCTGTACTTCATGGGTCTTACATAAAAAAATATGCCAACCAACTAGGATCGTTCAATGTGATTATATGACCTGAAGGGGGCACCATGCCCATGAGAGATTATATATTGGTTCCCTAAGGTCAGCATTGTTTGTTTCATGAAACATCCTACAATAGACATATGTGTAAGTCCCATAGAGTGTGTTCCTATAGTGAGGGATAGATTCCCACATGGCAGAAGCGAAGGTAGTGGTGTGTTTAGGTGGAAGAGGGTTTTAACCCTGTAGTCGGCTCACGAATGGGGTTGTCTGAATATTTCTATTCTATTTGAATGATTATTAAGGGATTTTTACTTATTATATGATTAAAGATGTAAAATGTTTACCCACACAGAAAAAGAACATATATAATGAGGGACATTCAATTGGGATGATGATATATATTCGATAAATCCCACCCTATGTGATTGGAAATGGTTGATCCCACAAAGTGTATTCCTAATGTGGTGACCATCTTCTACCTCACGATGTGCAAAATCCAAGTGATCTCACCATAACCATCCACGAAAATACATCACATAAAATCCCAAATTAATAGTTCCATTACATGGAATCGCTATCCTACATGCATTCGAAGAACAAATTTGATAGTTGATGGAAAGACAATCATGAGGAGTCATCACATTTTTTAGTTCCATTAAGTGTTATTGTCACATAATGATATTTATATTTTGTGACTCAACTGGAAATATCAATATGATGTCCCAAAGAGGTGTCACATGAAATGAATACACGGAATTATACATCAAATGAATAATAATGATCATGAGAAGCCTCCAAATGTGGATATTGTTTATTTCAATATCATAATATTTTCTATATTGTTTCCACAATGGTTTATAGAGACATCATATAAAGGATTATGGATGGTTACTGTTAAATTGTTATAAGTCCGCTAATCTATCTCATGATCCAGGAAATGATTGTGCATTGAAATCAAATGGTTTTCCTGATCTCATAGTACCTTTGAAGAAATATAATATTTTGGTATTTATGAAATCCAATTATCAATGGATGTTTTATGTTGTTCATGAACTGTATTCAGACGCAATGATTCCTTGTATCATTTTGCATATATACACTAAGTCACCCTTATGGATACACTAATGGAAAATATTTGTATATCATGAAAAATATCAGATTTCAATTTTAAATTTCCCGATGGAGTAGAATCCATTGATAATTAAACATTCAAAGGAAATTTTGTCTAGAAAACATGTTTCGAAATTTTTTTTGCATGAATCCCTTCGTCCTTCAATGTTTCTTAAAACAAGAATATTTCCCAAGGAATAAATCATATAACCAAAACCTATCGTCAATGCTATGTAGTTGACATACCAATAATTGTCATATTAAGTACTAACATATATTGTATAAGATCATGTGAGGCAATCTAGTACTTACATTAAGGTGAATGAGAAACACAGATAGGTGAGTCCTTATCAAATATGTGAAGGTTTTGGAAAAACAAATTTCACATTTTCAAGGTTCCAAATGATCACAATATAGATTTAGGGTTACACTAAAGAGGTTAAAGACCATTACAATATCCCTATATGAATACTCAAAGGAAACAGGTGGAAACCCATGAATGTTATTTATGAAACCAGACAAGAAATATCATGAAGACAAATTTTCTTAAGATCACATGTGATAGATCATGTTCTTTTCATAATGTAGATTGTTCTCTTCAACTAAGAATGAAAATTAACTTCTAATTTGAAAATGTATTTCAATATGAAGTAGATAGATAGTACGTGGATTCTATGGAAAATAAGAAGGTTATAAAATAACATGTTAGAATATAGTGCACATGATATAATTTATATTTCTTCAGAAAACATGATAAAAGGAGAACAACCAAATTGAATTATCTTGAAGGCTCAAGAATTGGATCCCCCTGAGAAGTTATATAATTTTTTAATATTATAATGTGGTCTTTCCTATATTGGTTGGGTGAATATTTGTTTCAGAATGTGTGAATATAGTGTTCCAATGGGACTTTAGAAAGAATAGTGTGATTATATATATTTTAAGAATAGTTTGTATTAACTGACAATGATTATAGTGTAGAATTGTATATTGGGGTGTCTAACAAATCATAAAAATGAGAAGACACACTTGGAATATGAACATTAAAAATATTTTTTTATCATGTATTATTTTCTTTTAAATAATTCATGGAATGTCATCTAACCACTATATTGTATTATATCTTAAAAGATCAATAGAGTTAAATTGAAAAATATGTAATAATTGTAAACAACACCACTTATTCACCCCCCCACTCAGAGGTGTAACATCAACTTAGGCATAACATAATTAAATTTTAAAAATTCTTATGTATGGTCTATTTACATCAAAGTTTAAAAAGGAATAACTTTTTACTGTTATCCATCTAAATACGCCTTTCCACCATACATTTCTATTTATATTATACATTTCTTCAAAACACAAATGTGTTTCAAACACTAAATCTCATTATTGATTATTTATAAAATATTTATATCAAATTTTTTTAAAAAATTCATGGATATTTATAATTTTCAATGTGATTTTTCATACTAATACACAAAATATTTGTAATCTAAATCCACATTCATTAAAATTAATTATACCTTACTAGGGATATTATTCTAATAAAATCGTCAACCATTATTCTATTGATGACTCACATAAGCTCATTATCCTTTGAATAAATGATAAATAAGTACATTTCTGTTTATCAATCATCCACTATGTATAAGAAAATATTTTTACAAAACATTAATATATTGAAGACATTATTTTGATTAATTTAATTATTCAGTGTTTACAATGATTCCATTAATAAATTCATTTATTTCTTAACTTTATTACCTTTTTATATACATTATATATAGCATATGTTTTATTATCATTATGGAATTGTATTTACATAGAACGTTATATTATGTTGTTCGATACCAATTCATTTTCCATATGATTATCATGTTATGACTATTGATGTAACTATAAATTATATCCATATGTGAATCCATATGATATTTTTTATTTAATGGGTTCATTATGATATGTTTATTGAATTTTTTTTTATTTACATGAGTTATTTATTTTATAAATGTTAATTATTTTTATTTTGATGGTTTTATGAAACCCTTTTTATATCAAGGGGTTCATTTTGATTTGATAAGTGATTGATTTAAAATTGGACTCATATGTATTTATGGTGAGGGGTGGTGTCTCATATCACCCCCAATGAATTTTTTTTAATGAATATATCTTACAAGATTATTATGTAAGAGAATATTTTATTTTCACATAAATGTGGACATTAATGGTGCGACTCTAGAAAGATCACCCATATATATTAATTATGAATAAAATATTGAATAATAATTCACTAATTTTTGTATTTTCACATGACTCTACTAATATCTCTTGGATAATGTTTTTGGACTCATATATCAAATATATATTGATTCATTTATTATGTTGTTCTATTCCATATTCCATGATTTATGATATATAAATTTTTGGGAAAAAAATTCTTATGTATCACTATTCTAGGTATATTTGAATCGTATTTTAACATATAAAATTGAATTATGAACACATTCATTAACACAAACCTCTTATATGAGCTGACCACTTTATCTATTCATTTCCCCATTTAAATAGAACGAGTTTAATTTATACCATTTTCGATAGGGGGTCTAGTTTGTCTGAATTATGTAGAAATTTTCTCAGGGTTTTAATAGAATTTACCCATATATATAGCCATAAAATAAAGAAAAAAACCCATTTTAGGAATTTTGTGTTTAATTTTCAGAAATAAATTTTAGCGTATATAAATATTTTAAGATAATGGCTTTGTTATCCTAATATTATATAAATCATTCATCATAAACCATTTTGTTTGATTTATAAAATCATAATAATTCCAATCCTAGTAATCCAGACTTAAATATATTAGATAAAATGTATTATAAAAATTATTATAAATTTAGTGAAAGAAATAGTATAATGGAAATAGGAACCTATAATGCTTGTAATTTAGAATATTATTTTCATTGATCATCAGATGAATGTGATGATAATAGTAGGATTACACATTTCTTTGTAAGTATATAGATATTTGAAAATGTGATAATTTTTATGGTTAAAATAAGAACGGTTATTATTTTATCAAATATTATTTTAATAAGAGTCTATATAATTTTTATAATATAGAGGAATTTAATGACGGATGTTATGATTATTGTTCTAAAGAAAAAAAGGTAACATATTTTTAATAATTTAAAGATTATATTTCTGAAGTAGTGAAGTATAATTTTATTTAAAAAATATATGATGGAGATAAGGTTGATATTGATGATATCAAAACCAAGATATGTATTTTTAAAATTGAAATTTGAATATTAACTTCTTAATTGTGTACTCAAATTCCAAATACACAAACATTAACGGTGAAGTTAGGTAACTCACATTTGATATGAATTTATTGAATTATTATTCTAGTATAATAGATCATGGATTATAAAAAATTATAAAGTAGAATATGAAGCATTTAATTGATTTTGTAAATATTAGAGAAAAAATTTAAATGATGACTTATAAATAGAAAGGAAGAAATTTTGTTAAATCACTAGAAGATCATCATAATCCAGATGAATGAAACCTATGAAAATAAAATAGTAAATAAAGGTTTTTTGAATATAAGAATAAGGAAAATTAATTATATTCTGAAATATAGAACATATATATGTTATCGACTTACAAGAATACTCAATAGAAATCCTTTGAAATCATCTTTGATCAATTTATATGAAAAATAATTACTTTTTTATTTCTAATAATTATAAACGAATTTCAAAATATAATATGAATTATATTATCCTATACTAAGAACTATTCTATTTAATGTGTTAATAAAAAATAAACAAGGTACAAAATTACTCAATAGATAAAATTTAATCATGAAGAAGAACCCATTAATTTAATTATACCAATTTTTTTACGATAATCAATGAAAAAATTATTTATATTTTCCAAAATGATTATCCCAAACCCCTCTTGAATAATAATGGTTAATACTAGTAAGAAATAACTTGTGAATACTAATCCTCTCTATATTCTAGAAACTATAATATTATATATTTTAACTAGTAACATTTAAAATTTTTCTTGTCGAAATATTTATCCGATGAAATTATGTTATTTTCCAAATTATTAAATTTTTTCAATAAATAGAATTTATTTATTTATATAGTGGGATTTATTTATTATAATTTTAACAAACTACTAAAATATGAAACTCAAATTTATGATATGATTATTTCATTGTAATATTTTCCATCCATCATTTATGAATGATTATAAAAGTGATAATCTAGAATATTACATTATGAGTTTGATAATTATTTGTTTATAAATATACTATTTTCTATGAAATGTTATATATTAATGAATGACATTTCATATAATTGTGGCTTGTAAATTTTAGTTTGTTAGATGACAATAACATTTTTTAATGAATTTAGTTTTGTGACATAAAAAAATTATGAAATTAAAATTTTAATTATTTTAAAATTTTATATGGAAATATTATTTGGTTTTAAATTATTAGGTCCATTTGATAACGATTAATTTTTTCATTTCTAACAAATTATGACCCCTATATAAAGTGTGGACATGGAGTATTTTCATCCATTCAAAACAATGCTACCACTAAATCCTTTTGGGATATTTCTATTATAATTATGCAATTTCTATTTGAGAGATATATTCATCTAGAGAAACATATGTCATAGATATCATTAGTGACAGGTTCATTTATAGAAATTTTTATTCCATGACTTGGTTTCTTTTGGAATGGATAATTAAAATTCAATGATGTGAGATTATTGTTGAAAAAAAATTAATATAATTTGTATTTATATCCTCTCATGATTCATGAGTACTAAATAACCACAATGTTTATAATATATGATTATTAAGAAAGGGTATCACTTTTGATCTTTGAAAATCCATTTATTTTTAAAAATGAATTTATTTTTGACATACTGAAACATTAGTTATGTAGTAATCCAATTCACAAACCTAAAAATATTTTGATACATATGGGACCAAAATATTGGGATGTCTTTTAGTTTGGAAATCATATTTTGAAAGAATGGAAAGTTGATAATGAATTTATGAAATTCTAAAATTTCTATATTTATTATTTCTTTTTAAATATGATTAAAATAATTTTTTCTAATATATTAAATATTAGAATTTAAATATAATGCTGGAAATATTTTTTCTAGAAGTTGAGTATTCATTGATGTTGATCAAGAATCTTGTAATCGTATTAATAATTTAGGGAATATATAATTATTTATATATAGAAAGGGTTTATAAAAATCTAATCAATGTAGAGAAAATATTACGAATGATATTGAAGTACGAAATCAAATGAAATTTTATGTTCTATATGATATCAGATAAAACATCAATTAATGATAAAATATATTTTAAGTTGAAATGTAGTGATAAGAAAATAATGACATATTAGGAAATTATGAAATCATAAACAATAAGTCCAATTTAAATGTCTCGACCTCTAAAGTAGAACAATTATAAATAAGTTAATGCACAGTATATTTTATGAAAAATGCATTTGAAGAAGTAAATTAATATAATAATAGATAAATATAGTTAATATTGAATTAAATCATCAATAGTTTTTGTAAAGACGAATGAATAGAGATCGCTGAGAAATCCTTACTTAGATTTGTATAAGGTTGAGGTAATAGTCATTGGATATTGTTTATACAAAAAATAGATCTATAAAGGATAAGATGAGATAATATAATATATTCATTGATTTTAATGTTTCATGTGATATATCACCATCTGTCTCTAACAAATAGAACATTATTGAAAAATAGTTCTTTTATATGATTCATAATTTCATAATATTGTGGAAGAAAATAGAAAAAAAATTATATAAAAATTCATGATCACTAACATTTCGTCATTGTGATATTTAGGAAATTATTATATGAAATTGTATTTCATTCAAACTAAATTTTATCTTTTTGATGCTAATCAAATTTTAAAAAATTATATAGAATATTTCCTCAATAAAAATACCTTAGTAAGGGATGATGCTGGAATGGGAATATAGTGAATGTTGAAGTTCAGAAATTTATATAAAATGATCATTCACGATAGGATTAATCAAAAAATATTATTATAAACTCATCCTAACTAGTATTTTCTTATACTGAAACCAATTTTTCAGAATATTATTTGATTTATAGATCATTCAAATTTGAATGGAAGTGTGGATGATCATTTGAAAAGATGATTTGAATTTAATAAGTGATGAAAAATATTATGATGAGGTCAATGTTGATTTGAATAATCCAATGAATGTTTATTAATTAGAATATAATTCAATAGAACATGAAAATAAAAACAATATCTAAAATTTTATAAGAATATATTTATAAAATCATTTTATGTTCTTTTTATGGAAAATATAATCCCAAAATTGGATTCTACTAACACTACCATCGAATGTTCTCACCTTGGATTACCTGTTAACATTGTTAAAAAAGCGTTCATAATATTAGAAACAATATCAATCAAAAAACATCTTTGAAAAAATACTATTTTAATAGCACAAAAAACGATTTGTTAAAAGTATCACATTAATAGTGTTTTTACGATAACATGTAAAGGTGCCCCCATTATCAATTCATTTTAAGTGATATTAAAAGTACCACCTTTATCAACGTTTTTTTGGTTGCCCAAATAATGGGGGGTCATTATCAGTGTTTTTTTACTAATGCTAATAAAAGAAAAATATCACATAAATAATTAAAAGAAATATTTTACCAAAAAAATATATTCATATTCATATTTATATATATGAAATATATTTTATTAAATATGATTAATATAAACTAAATACATATTTATACATAATATTTAAGTTATTTAGTGGAAAATGGATAATAAAATAATTTTCAAAATTTTATTAATTATTAATTAGATAATTGTTATTGATTAAAAAATGTTCAAAAAAATTTTTAAGATAAAAAATAAAAAATTTCATTACAGGTTAGAAATAATAATAAAACATAACTCAAACTTCAAAAATCCGTAACTTTTGATTAGTGTTTTTTTTCGGATATTCCATATATCAAATTGAATCTTTCCACATGATCTAAACCATATTGAATGGGTGAATTGTCAAAACAAATTCAAGGCCCAAAAAGACAATAATTCCTCCAAACTAGAGTTTTTAATAGTGGTATTCAACTTCTTCAACATTTTAAATAATTACAACCACATTTATGGGGTTCATAATATATATATTTTTTAGATAGTCAATTTATTTTCATGTCATACAATTATAAAAAAATTATAAAATTCAAATTTTCTCATTTTCCATAATGTAGGGTTATGTATAGTTATTAATTTAATGGTATATTCATATTTAATGCATAAAAATTTACTTTTACAAATATTTAAGAAAAAATAGTAACAAATAACATATATAAATTGTATCTAAATAAAAAATTATATCAATTTTATTCGAATAAAAATATGAATATTTATATACTCGTATAATGTGTATAGATTTTTATATTAATTGGTGTATATATAATAATATGATATATATTATTCGTATATTCATATATATATATATATATATATATTTCTAAATATTAATATATAATATATATAAATAAATAAAAATATGTATAATTATATATATAGATACAAATATATATAATAAATCATTGTATATATCTAATATATATGTATATTATATATATATCTGTGTGTGTGTGTTTTAAACATGTATGTATATATTAATTTATTTATAAAGTCAATGAAACAAACAATATTTCACAAATATATTTAATTATAATAATAAAATATAAAAATAAATATATAGAAAGAAAATATTATTATATATGTATATATAGAGATAAATGAATCATTGATGATTGCTAAGAGTCTAGGCGTTCAAGGGGAATCCTCAGTTAAAATCTAAGGGGTTGTAGGGGTGTTCTTGTGTGTATAACACAATGAAGTGGGGGGGGGGGTCACCCCTATCAATATTAAATGGTGGGATCCTAGAGCTGTATATATTCATTAGAGTTCTAATAAATGTGTAGGTCTCCAAATCAATTATTTTATTAAATATTTTTTTTAAAAATTTTTTATCATTTTTTCGTGGTATTGTTTCAGCACAAATAAAAGTGAACTTTTATTTGGGGATATTTTATTATTGATAAAGGGGCCATTATCAGTATTTTTTAGTGATGATAAAAGATACCCCATTTAGCAATATTCAGATCAACATCACTTTTTTAAAATGCTTATTGTTTTTTCAAGAAATATAAAAAGTAGATTTGTAGCATTGTAAAGTTAGATAATATATATATCAATTATTTTTAAATAAGGTTTCACATTAATATTGTTCCATATCATATTATAAAATATCAAGTTAATAAATTGAAGAAGAAACTTTTTGTGAAATAGTTCAATTTAAGAAATAATTTTCAATTATACTGAAAGAATTCTCATTTTATTTCAAATACATATAAATGGTTTAAATTTATTAGAAATATTTTAGTATAGATATATAATTTTAACATTATATGTGTGATAAAATTACTCGTAGTTTTTTTTAAAAAATTACATGATATGATTGAGGAGATTGTCTGAAATCTAAAATATAATGGCGAAGAATATTTTAAATCCATCAATGTGCTATTGTTGCAAGTAGTTTCATAGAATAAATGGATAGTGGAGGTGAAAAATGAAAATAATTTTGAGGAAAATATAACTGAGCAATATATAATATTAGTTACTCAATAAGATTTTTTCATGTAGTAGAATTAGATAAATAATTACCAATACATGATTTTTAAAATTTTCAATTAAAAAAATAAAATTTCAATTTTTGAGGTTTCTTAAATTGGAATATATTTTGAAACTAAACAAGAATTTTATTTTAATTATTAAAATAATTTTGTGAATGTTTTAATTTCAATATTATTTATATATTTACTTTCGGATGGATGAATAACATGATGAATATTTTTAACTTATTCATTTATTTGTTAATTATAATATTCATCTGAAAGTGGAGAATGGTTTGTGTTATTTTAGTACCTCAAAATAAATCAATAATAAGGAGAATATTCAAAAATTAAATTCATTTATAAAATAGGTTTTCTTAATTAATGTAATAATAATGTACTCATTAAGGGAATTATATTTTTAAATATAAAAATTATTCTACCCATGTTATTTTAACCTTCAATTATTTAACACTATAAAATAACATTGGATTATTTATTTGAAGAAAAAATGATATAGTTATATTATAAAAGGGAATATTTTTTTAAAATTTTTAAAATATTTATATAATAATCATATAACTGGAAATGGATTTTTAATGAAATATTATTATAAGTTGTTTGAGAAAAACATTAATTTTTCTATTTATAAAAACAAAATAGTATTTTTGTAATGATGTGTGTTTTTTTTATGATTTTTTATATTTTTTAGTCTGTTTAATAATTGAGGGTAAATGATTCTATGACTAATTTACATTATTTTTTTATAAAATTCATAATACAATTCATTTATATAGTTTTTGACTTCATGTTTTTTCTAGAGTTGTTTTTGGGGATTTTATTATAATTTATGTATATTAATTGAAGAGTATTTATGTGAAAAAATATAGATCTTTATGATTTTACTCTATACTGGATTCATAATATTTAAGAACTTATATGTAAAGTATGACATACATCTTCAATTTATGTGGGGCTATGAATTTTACATCATATTGTTATATAAAATATTATGATGTAGTTAAAATGGACATTGATGAATTCAATTTTAAAACATTAGACATTTTAATAAAAATTAATATTTATCATCATGAATTTGGAAAACCTCTAAAATTTTTTGAGTGATTTCAATGTCAGGAATTATAAAACATATTTTTTTGAGTGATTACTTCTTTATATATTTGGGTTGAATGTTTTTGGAATTGAGTTCATTTATGAGGATTTCATAATAACGATATTGACATTTATTTTTCTAATCCTAATGATTCTTAACACTTGAAGAACATGGATTCCATGAGGAAGATAAATCATTTGAATATTTTTTGAATATGATCATGTTTTATGTTCAAGTCAGCTATTATTATGCATTTAGATTAAGGGATTTTGAAGAGGAAGAGTGAGTTCTTGTACTAATGATTTTGATAACTTATAAAATTTTGACATCAATGGATTCCTTAGGATATTGTGATTATATAATTAAGAATTTTGTTAATGTTAAGGATTATCTATATATGGTATTCGGATACATTTTTTGTAGGATTAACGATTCACATTCAAAATTGAATCTAATAATAATTATATAGTATATTTTAATAAATTATTTATTTCATATGTAAATATCCATGTTTTATTTTTGTTTCACATTGATTATGTTGGAAAAATACCTAATGTAAAAATTGGAGAATTTTTGGGTTGATCGTGTCTGTTGACATTGAAGGATTCCATGGTATGTTAGGGAGTACCAAAGGGATTTTTGAAAATCAATGCTGAAAAGAAAAATAAAAAAGGATTGGTTGATTTACAAGTTGTACAAAAATAACAGATACAATATGGATCCCTTTTTCAGAGATTGCCAAATATTTAGGTCTCAATGTTAGAAAATAATGAAATGTATATTTTGAATAAGGAATTTCCATGAAAGATTGAATGTGAATTGGGTACATGAACAAAAGGAATGTATCAATATCATAACATTTATATATGGGAAATGAATGAAGTGCATGATATATTTGGGAATGTGTGGGAATGATGATTTTGTTTGAAAGTGGATTTCACAACCTATGTTATGTAAAGTGGTGGTTTTCATGCACCAATAGATTCCCGAATGACACATCAATTATTTTTCACAGGGTTTTGAAAAGCCTATAAATAAAAGGTGACCCCCCTCATGCTAAGGTGCTCAACAATAAGATTTAATCTGAGAATTGTATCCCCTAAAAATTATGTTTAAAGGGTGTTATGTGAAATAATTGGAGTTTCACGTAAGAAAAGGAACATGCACATATTATTTGAGTTGTACATAATATTGAAGTTCCTTGTAAGAGACGGATTTTCACCCAAGAAATTAAACATATGTGCAATGTGAAATAAGGGTTGATTCAATGATTTGGAGTTTACTATTACATTTTTGGTAAAGTGGTATTCATTAGTGGATGAAATTTTTTCATCTATTGAGAAAATACAGATAATAGAAGATGCCATCATTATAGATAAATAAGGTACATACATATCTCTAAACTAGTTGTGGATATTCTAAAGAAGTAATGTGGAAGCTTTAGTTGAGAGGGTAGTGATCTTTGAAATTTTGATTGGTTGTTAAGAAATATGGACAATGAGTCCACTCCAAACACTGAAAATAGTAGTCCAATTTTAGTGGATTTTTAAAATTAGGACATCACCATTGTATAGTCCATGGTTGTATCCTAGTGTGGGTGAAAAAGATAAAAATATTTGTGTCTCATGGAATAATTAATGTATATTCATATTTTTTATGGTAAATTGAGAGAAGAGTGTTTTTTAACAATAAAAGAAGATCCAAATTGATAATTGTCTTAATCTGTCATTCCTTGATTCACCCCCACCCCCACATAGGGTATTTTAAAAAGTCGGCCTAGTAATTGGTATCATTAAAATAGGATGACATTATTTTTTTCACTCAATGGAGTTCATAGTATTTCAGATGATATCAACAATGGGGATTCGTCAAAAACAAAAATAATGGAATTAAATATTGACTCAAATATAATCAATGATTTTTTGGGAGACATATGAAATATAGATTATTAGAATGAGATGTATTGTAATACATCACATTCCATGTGTTAAAAGATGATTATTATATTTGAATGTGATTGAAAGGATAAATAGGAAATGATTCATGTTCTATGAACCAAGTATGATGACATGAGAAAGAACCCAATGGAGTATATTGATGCATTCCATGATAGGGTAAATGTCATAGTTGAATACATGAAAAGTCCTGGAGAAGCCGTTGAAGATATAAATAATTACAAGCATATCATGAGGAAAATTAGACAACGGTTCTATCTGAATGTTTCCATATTAAAATATATTAATCCAAAAGAGATGACACGAGATAAATTTTATAGTACACTTGTAACATTTGAAATGATTAATTATGATAATGATTCTATGTAAAATATGATATCTATAGTGATGGAATTCAAGGCCATGGAAACGATCACATTTTATGAATATTTGGAAGAAGAAGTGGCATACGTGGTGAAGTCATTTTTTTATTCAAATATACAATGTGTAAATGGTATGTTCTAGGATAAACATCTACTTTCATGCTTTAGACATAGAATGGTTAGTCATATTACAACAACGAACCACAATATGCTTCAGGAAGACTATGATTATGTAAATGAAGTCCCTATAAAGATGACTTCAACCTATTAAAAAAGGATGAAAAAATATTAAGGGAAATTTATTTGGGAATAATGACCTTTCTTTCACAAGTATGTAGTAGTTATGATGAAACTTAGGTTAAAAATTTTGGAGTGATGTAGAAATGAAAAGATCGTGGAGAAATGCTATGGTGGAAGATGTTAGTTGTATAGAGAAAAAGGAATAAATTTATAGTAATATGGAATAAATTTAATGAAGAATCAATATGGATGATGAAGTATATGTAGATCCTCACGAAATAGATGTTTAGAGATCCAAAATGAGGAAATACAAAAATGTTGTTTGTGATGCCAAACTCAACATGATGTAGCAGGATTGTGGGAAGTTCATATTAAAGGATAAAATTTAGAATCTCAAGTCATCATTTCTAGGGGACATTGGAACAATTAGTGATCACAATATCAATGTAGAATAACAAATAAGAGAGATATATGGTTGGAATAACATTGTTAATGATCAAATCGAATGTACTAAAGAACATAAAGAATAATTTATTGGTATGAAATGAAATTATAAGGATCATGAAAAACTCTTGACTCCAATGTCACATTAGAAAAGAAGGTCAATTAAAATACATAAATGTAGTAACCGGGGCGTTGAAGTCGCATTTGAAAAAAACATTAGTCAACTCTATGTGATAAGTCACTTATAGGGCTTGATGAAAAATATAAATACGTCATGGTTGACTTTTGAACACTAGCACATGCTCTGAGATTGAAAGATGATTTGTGTTCGACATAGAATAAAATGATTCATAGAACCCAAGGGGAAAAATATTGTATGAGTTACAAATAGGAATAAAAATTACATCATGTGTTATTTCATTACAATGATGGGACATTGATAAAATTTGTCTACCATAGCCATGAGATATCGTATGGCACAAAAACAATAGTGAAAGAGCAAATGATTTTAATACTCTATAATATATTTCATGGGAAATTTTTTTTGGTGTTGAAAATATTGGAACATGTCTAGATATTTTACATCAACTATTCCCATGAACTAGTAAATGAAAAATCAATGTTTCCCCAAGAAGAAAATTAATGGATCAATATATGCGATAAAAATGAAAAATTGGTATTCAAATCTGCAGAATGAAGCCAGTACATAAAATTAGAATGAAAATAAATGTTGATAATCTAAACAGAGTACTAATTCAATCACGTGGATCAATAAGAAGATACTCGGGAATGTTCTAGTTATTGAAATTTTCATTAAATATTTAGATCGTTCTTGTGTATGGATCCTTCACAGTGGATTAAAATCCCATATTATAGTTTATAAAAATATTTTTATATACGTAATTTATGAAAAATAATTGGTTTATAAGTTTCTAAATGATTATTTCTTGATGATAATTGGTTTGGGGAATTCCTGGTTTGGGGGAAAATAAGTGAGACGTACAGATGGATTAGTAGTTGAAGGTTTCAGTGACAACATGCTTATCATCATTCAAGTATGTGACTTATGGAATTACTTAAGATTTACTAAAAATATTTTTATTTCCAAATCAAGATATTGTGAGTTTTTTATTTAGTGAGAAATGAAAACGGGATGTCTGTACATTGTAAGTGGGGAAGAATATATGTGACATTAATCTGAAGAGGATGAAGTCAAGTTATGCCATAAAAAACATGGTCATATATGCCAATAGCCCATAGATGTTATGTTAAAGGGTGATGAAGCTAGATAAACCCTAATATATCACGTGATTATACTCATATGTGTGATGCATTTCAACAAGGGATGATCAAGAAAATGACAAACAAGGAAAATGAACATAAGACAATAATAGGGCTTGAATTGTGGCAAGATTATGTATGTGGACCTATCACACCAAGATACATTGAAAGAAAGATTTATTATGGTTGATGCACTGCTGATTATACAAAAATGTAATTGGTATTGGTATGAACCATAATTTTAATGTGTTTAATTTCATAAAACATTACTATAGGGAATCTGAAAGAATTCGTACACTGAATATTCTAATGTATTGTGCAGACATTGGTACACATTTCATAAACTTTCAAGTGGAGGCCTATCTTGAGAAACACTAGAAAAGGAATCAATAATCATTACTAATTAATACTCAACAGAATAGAGTGTCTAGGCGGAGAAATATAACCATAAAAAATAATGGATAAAACAATGTTTACTGAATAAGACTTACCAGATAAATTTTTTGAAAAAAGATTTATTGGAATCGGTCAACATTTCTAACCGGGATCTATTATTTCTAAAGGAATGAAAAACACCATATTAAATGTTGTAAATAATGAATCTATAATTAAAAAAACACTCGAATATTTGGAAGAAATTTTTTTTATACTCAATAAATAATAGAATACGAAATTTTAGTCATGTACAGATGAGTTGATATTCAAAGGAAACATTGGAAAAAGATAAGAACACAAATACTCCAATAAGAGGTTAGGATTATTATTGGAGTGAAATAATGTCATTGTATTATATAATTAAGAGAATATTCAATAGAATGATGAATGTTTTCCTAATAAACATGATATAGTGGAAATATGCATTTTGGTAGAAAATGTGGATGATGTGATCCAGAAGAAGATACTAATGATGAACAAGAAGAAGTCAATTCTATACATGTGATAAATCCAAATAGTTGATCTGAAATTGACATGAATAATATAATTAGTGATAGGATAGAACTAGTTCAGACAGGAATAATGTAGTCATTACATCAAAAATCCTTTTAATATCTAGTAGACCCAAAATATTGTGCTAATGCATATGTAGATGAAAGATAGGATCGATCTATGAAAGAAGATCTAGATCAGATTGAGAAAAATAAGATGTGTGAGATTAATTTTATTCCTACAGATAGAAATTTAATTAATACTAAATGGGTATTTCACAAAATTATGGATGAAGATGGAATAATGATTCAAAAAAACATAACTGGTGTGCCAATTGTACTCCTAGAAAAAGGGAATTGATGTTGATGAGACATTTTCACCCATTTCATTGAATGATATAATTGGATTATTCATGGAAATAATAGTGCAATGAAATTATAATGTTTTTCATATGGAATTGAAGTCATTATTTCATAATAGTGTTCTTAATGATGTGGTTAATATTGAAAAGCCAAATGGTTTTATCCCACATGAAGATGCGAACAATTTTTTTGGACTAAAGAAGGGGCTATATGGGATGAATAAGTCACCAATACCATGGTATTGAATACATGATCAGTATTTGAGGAAGATCTGTTTTCATCGTTCTAGATTTTATTACCCTATATACATCAATAATAACAATAATCAAAGGATGATGGTGTTGGTTTATGTTGATGACATGATATTTAGTAGATCTGATGAAAAATAGTGTATGTAGATTTCATAATTCATGACCAGTTAGATATAATTGTCAATGATTGGTGAGATAACATTTTCCCTTGGTTAATATACGACATTAGGATGGAATGGAACCATCATTTCTCAATCCAAATACAAAAAGGCATTTCTAAGAATATTTGAAATGTAAAATTCTATGGAGATGAAAACTTTGGTTTCTAACATGCAGAAACTATCAAAAAATTCTGATGGAATGGAAATTAAAATAAAAAAATATTGGGAAATAATTGGAATATTATTTTAATTGAAATTAATGAGTCTGGATATTGTTTATTTCCACATACCTTGCAGTGAAATTTTAAATAAATATCAAATAAATCCACATGTTATTAGTGAAAAGAAAACATCGGTATATCAAGAAAACTATGTATTTCATTTTACTATACAAAAAATAATATCAAAATGAGTTATTGGAATATAAAAATGAATATTGGGCAAGATCAGCACATGACAAAAAATAAATGTCAGGTGTTCCATTCTACCTTGTATGATTTTGTATTTCATGTTAAAGAAAGAAACAAGATCACATTTCATTGAGCACCAAAAAAGATTAATATTATGTGACTACTCAAGTATGAATGTAGTTTTTATGGGTGAATCATCAGCTAAATGATAAGGGAGTTGAAGTGTAGTATTTGATCAGAATCCACTGTGATAATTCAAGTGCTATGAATATTCACAAATATCTAGTCTATCAATCATGGACAAATCACATTGAAATTAAAAATCAATTTATCAGTGAGAATGTGGAGAATGGGATTCTAATTATAGAATATGATCTTATAGATCAATATTTTGTAGACATTATGATATAGGAATTACTAAATAATTCAATGTAGTGGCATAGACTGGTTCTGAGATCTTAGTCAGCTCCCTGCAGTAGTGAAAGTGTGGATGTGGGTCCTCCTCTCTTTGATGTATGTTGTGATTTTCCATTATGTACAGATATGTGTTCTATATTCTATTGCAGACCACAAAGAAGTGACCATTGGGTTCATTGATGAAAGTGGAGAATGTGATCCCCTTTTAAGTGGGAGAAACTATGGCTATATAAGGGTGAAAATGTCGTATGTGAAGACGGTGGGAGTAATTGATAGTTGTATTAATGGGATAGGGGGAGCCGAAGATATGGAAAAGTTGTAAAATTGACGATAATATAATTGATCTATAAAAATAAATATATCAAGACAGCTGGCGTTCTTGGTGAAGGTATATATTTGGTTCTAGCAATTGGTGCTCGGAATGATGTTAAACATTGATGATGTTTTCATTATACTCTAATTTCTCACACTGAGAATTGAGATTGTCGGATATGATTACTTGTTATGGTAATCTTGGTCACTATATGAATCACATGAAACATGTGGTGGTGGAAGAATAATGATCCAATAAAGAGGTATCATTTTATAAATGAGTTATCAAAAACACCAATGGGTATATTATTGTGAAACCATATATCATGGTAACATTAATACATTTTTGGGTTGATTGTGTACTTTGGACACAAAGGGTTTTCATGGTATGTTGTGGAGTTCCAGAGGAATTTTTGACAATCAATTTTGAGAATGAGCCATGACAATGGAATGTCTGATCTGGAGGTGATAGAAAAATTACAGATACAAGTAGGATCTATTTTCTAGTGTTTTCCAATTTTTTGGGCCTCAATATCACAAAATATAGAAATTTCTGTATAGAAGAGGATGTTGGGTGCATGATTGATGGTGATTTAAAAAAATGAGTGCAAGGAATGTTTTAAGATCAGAACATTGAAATATAGAAAAGAATGAATTGCATGAATGAATTTGAAATGTCCGTGAATGATGAATTTGTGTGAAGGAGTCTTTTGCACCCAATGCGGAATAAAATGGGGTTTTTCACGCTCAACGAGGGTCATGCACGACACGTCAAATATTTTGAATAGGAGTCAGAAATGCCTATATATAAGTGTTAACCACCTTATTCATAAAAGGTCCACCCTAAGAGAAAATCTATGATCTGTATCATGAAAGAATTTCATGCAAAGGTTATTGCATTAAATAGTAGTATTTTCACACATGCTAATGCAGTTACACTTTTAATTTTATTTTTTCATAAAATAGATGGTGTGAGTAAGATGGGGTTTTTAAATAAATACATAAAACTGGAATTTTGGGCTCAGTAATAGTTTCATGAATGATATTATGTTTCCCAGTAAACAAATGGTAAAGTGGTACTAAATATTAGGTGAATATGGGACATCAACAAGGAATCTACATACAGTGGATAATTCGTTCATTAATGATTTTTAAGGGACCTACAAGTATATAAAATGTGAGTAGATATTCTCAAGAATTAGCAAGAACACATTTTTTGAGAATAAGTGAGATTCCACATAGATTTTAGTTGTATATGAGTAGGTATAGTGAGTCCACTTTGATCATTGAAAATGACAGTGTTCATTTAGTGGATTTGGTACATCGACACATTGTCATTTGTATGCTCCATGGATATACCCTAGTGAGAGTGATTCAAGTAAAATTTTTGTGTCTTGTGATTGATTTTATTCTTACATTGCAATGATAAAGAGAGTATAGAGTGTTTTTTAACAGGGAAACTAGATCGAATGGATTAATGATTTAATCATTCATACCCTGACTCGCACACCTCTAGTGGTAATTGTCTTAGTTGACCTGAAAATTAACAACAGATTTAAATGTTTATATTTCATGTCTTTATTTAACATAGTAATATGATTTAAAAGAGGTTAGGATGGGGGCCTTAGAGCGGCGACATATCCTTTACCTCGTGGGCTATATTTTCTACCTCGACTTCCCACCCTTCCCTCCTCAGCGTTCCTGGTGACTCGACATCATCATCCCCTTACTCAGTGTCTCTCAGTGTCTTAGTCATCATAGTCATTGTCTCCACTAGTGATGGCTTCAGATCAGGGCCGGCAGAGTGATGGTAGGTTAATGTTTGGCGGTTGCGGGTGTTGGCTCCAGTTTTGAGAGGCGCGATGTCGGATCTGAAGTGGCACGGAGGGGGAGGACTCTATTTGGTTTTGGTTTTTCTAATTAGTTTTCTATTTTCTGCTATAAATTTCTTTGTCAGAGTCCTTGCATCAGAGTCTTCTTCGGTGTGCCTTTGGTTCTTTTGTTCCTCTATTGTCCGTGGTTCGGATGATTAAGAATCTGTTGTGGGTTCTTCTATGGTATTTATTTGTCTGGCTCCATCCCGTTGAGGCATTTTTGGCTTTGATTTTCTCATATCCCCTCACAGTGACCTACCCTCGAGGTGTTTTTGGCTCTTCTCATCCAGGGTGATGAAGAATTGACATCATTATCCTTGGATCGTCTTCTTCTTCAGGTAGCTACAAATTAGGTTCAAGGATTCTTGAGGCTACGGTGGGGTGATCTTGGATTCGGCTCTGGTGCTTGGAATCTACAGGGATGATTTCATGATGGTCTGATCCCATTTTGGTTCTGGAATTCGGATGGATGGTTACTTGTTTAATGGATTCAAAGATGGTGGAGGGATTTTTTCCACTTGGTTGCGTTGGATATTCTGGTTTGGTTGTACTGAATACTTGAATGGAATGTTTTTCAAAGATGGGATGTTTGTTTTAATGGTTGAAAATTCATGAATGGACTTCAGGAGGTTTTAGAGATAGATTTTCCTCTTTTCAGAGTTTTTTGGATTTGGTTGTTAGAGAGGGTATGGCATCAGCCACCGGATCATGCCTATGCTTTGACATAGGACACTTGCTTGCTGATTTTCTATCCAAAGATGATGACATCCTTCAAGATCAACTATTGTGGAGGAGTTGTTCAGTGGTTTCATTTTGGTCTTACAATTTCTTCCTTTCAGTGTTATTGTCCTATGTCAATGACATCTCTGGGTTTTCTCCCCCTTCATCCCTTAAAAGGGGGATTTATCATATAATAAAAAATTTTGAAAGCGTTCGGGCCGTTGGATGTAATATGATTTCAAATTTCTTATAGTTTGATTTCATATTTGTATATAAAATCTAATATAATAATTTTTTTATTGACTGGAATATTTAATCCTCTAATAGTTATACATATATGATGGTGAATCATTTTAGTTAGAATGGTATGCTCAAATTCAACATCATTATTATAGTTTACCTTGCTTATATATATATAAAAAATCAATAGTAACATTTATTTCAAAGATAATGATTCATATAACAATGAGAATAGAAATTACATTGGAGTTCTGTTAAAAAAATAATAGCAAGATTTGTATTGGACACCCAAGATGACAATGAGGATCTGTGTTCATATCAAATTACTTTTAAAAGATATCCCCATTACAATTTAACAAAATGTAAAGTATAATAGAAAATATGGTACAAATAATATTTTATTATTTATTATATATATATATCAAATTTCAATAAAATATGATATTATTAAATTATATATGGTAATAAAATTACATTTATAAATAAATAATGTCTATGAAAATTGAAGAGAAATATCACCCTCTAACAAAAAGATAATATATTCTTGGAATGAAATATTCCCAACACCTTAATTAAATATTGAAACCAAATAAGGTTAAAGGGTAAAGATATGTTTAATACCATTAAATATAAATTAAGGGAAAGATATATGGGGATTTAACGAAATTGAAACTTCAATTTTCTAAAACATGAATTTAATCACCAACTATATTGATTTTGAAGTGATATTTGAAATTCAAACCATACAAAGATCATAACATATGTTGAATGAATCATTTAAGGAACATATCATGACAAATAGTTGTAAATACATAAAAAATTTAATAGGTTATACTATCTATATTATTTTATAACGTAGTCAATAATGAAATGTTATAACTAAATAATGGAAATTTTTTAAGAATCCCCTAACCATAAATATAATATTTCTTATACTTTCACTAACATAATGAATAATTAAAATATATTAATTTCTTAATTTATAGAAAAAAAATCTTGTTGATTAATTTTCATTATTTATTTTTTAAAATTATTTTTTTTTCTTTTATTAACTAAATTTTTATTTTTCTCATCTATAATTTTGGGTCATGTGGTTCACAATAATAAAAAAAATCAATGGAATTAATATTTTAATAAGTCATTTAAAAATGTTTTGAAAAGATATTGATGTGTTAGGATACTGTATCTATATAATTACAAAACCTAATAAGTTCATTAGGTTAAGAAATAGTAACCATTCATAAAACCATATTTGATAATGTGTTTTTCTGTGAAAAATGACTATGATTGTTATTTTTTAATTTCATCATTAAAATATGTATTTACAACAATGGAATCATAATAATATAAATATTTTTAAATAATATAATATTCTATCATAAAATAAATATTTATTAATACCCATAATTATTTATGATTATGAAAACATTATCAATAACTTATGTTGAGAAAAAAAGAAACTGTAAATCGTGATTTTCAAGGTACTAAAATACAAAAAAAAACTAATAATAATTTAGTTTTATAAAAATGTAAAATTATTATCATACCGAATTTTATGATATAATTTTTCAAATTTCTTTGGTTTTTTAATTGAGGAATATAATTGTTGAAATTAATATATTTGTTTTTTAAATGCCCATATTTTTAAATATTAATGACTTATGAAAAGTGCTTGGTGGTAGATATTTTGCCCTCTATTATAATTAATTAACATTGTGAATGAAACTAAGATGATAATACAGTCATTAAAGAAATTAATGAAAATTGTAAAATTGATTTTAAATAAAGAATCATAATGTATTGTGTATTTTGAGGATTATGAATCCTTACCTTATCATTATCATACCTCTATATTTAGTCACATGAATTTATAAAGAATAATTTATCCTAAGATAGATCAATATTAATATGGATAAAAAATATTTAGGTATATAATATGTAATTAAAATTTATCCCTATTACTTATTGGGAATGATAGAATGATACTTATATTATAAGATAAATTTGACTATATTTTCATAAATATAAAATCAATAAGATTTAAAAAATTAATTTAAATATATAAATTGGCTCATAAGTGGAAATATATTGTATTAATGACCATTACCCATCCCTAATTGACTCAATATATGTATTTATAATTTTTTTCACTTTTTAAATCATTTTTAACAGTAAAACCACGTCAATGATATTTTCATGGTTATTGTAAAAAATAAATTTTAAATATAAATTGATAACTATAGATTGTGAATTTAAAATTTTACATTAGTTCTTAAATAATATTTTGTTTTCCAAAAAAACTTGAAAATTCACTTTAACTCCCTATAAAATTAAAAGATGTAAATTTGAGAGAAATTATGATTTTTATTCCAAGTGTTGAAATAAATTTTTGAACCGATATTTTGATTATAATTCTCAATGTGGGAGAATCGTAATGATGAGATTTTGGTGTTCAATCATGTTTTGGAGATTCATATAGCTGTTAAGAGATAATTATAAGATCCAAGGCATAAGTCTTGATATTTTTATCATAAGAGATGGATTGTGTAGGACATATTGGGGGAAATTATGAATATTCCTTTATGTGGTATTATTTCAATTAATTCCTAATAAAAAAAGTTATAATGATATTCTAGACCATGGATCAAATATAATTGTATTTTTTATAGAAACAAGTGGACAATAGCTTTGTTCATGTGTCTTGTAATTCTTGTGCAAAATTTAAATGACACCATGTGAACATTAAATTTATTTAGAGTAGGATTTTTCATTGATTTAATTTTGATTGTTACGTCATGATGAAAACCCATAAGGGGGTATTTGAGGGATAATTCCTGCCCCAAATCTATTTCATGGTTCGGAAAAATGTGTGAATATTTTTCTTATTAATGTATATTTCATTTAAAATGAGATATCCACATTTTCCTTTGGGATCATATGACCCCTCCCAAATTTCAATTCAATAACTCACACATGATCCAATATGATAACCTCATTCTATTTCTCACTCAACACCCATTTGTATTGGTGATGTTTTATGTAATTAGAAGGTTGTATGAGGGATGATTATCCATTTATTCCTACATTACACATAATTTGGTCAATTTATAATTTTATTCATCATTACTATTCAAGGTTATTGAGATGATTCCACTAAATTATGAGGGATTAATCTTGGAATTTTGGGATTTATCTAGTTATTGATAGAATACATCTCTTGGTCTTGAATGTATATGGTCATAAGAAATTTAATTGGTGGAATTTCACTCTATGGATTTATCTATCGGAGACAAATTTAAATGATGAAAATTAATTTTTAATTTCTACTAAATGATAGTTTTTTTCAATAGTATTTATGTAATTCCATGTAGATTCTGATGTTGGTTACTAGTGGTTTGAATGCGAAAATATGGATCAATGAGGTTTTGTATGTTAATTCAAATTTAATATAATTTTTTAAATTATTTTCAAATATCTATTTTTAATTTAATTTAATATTTTTTATTAACATAGGGGATTAGTTGATGATACAATCTTGTATTAATCTAGGAAAATATTAGGATAGAGCCCCTAGAAAATGGTTAAATGTAAATGTAATTGAATGAGGTTGGTGGTCCATGTATATTTTCCTATTGTTTTATGTATGGGTAATTTAGCATGTGATATGTGTTCTCTCCACTATATGATATTTAATGTATATTTAAATTGTAATAAATTTCATATTTATTCTATATAAATGGATAATTTCTAGTGGACACACAAGCCCATGGTGAATTGGTTTTTTTCGTCAACTGATGATTTTTTGGGAATATTTAAAAAAATAAATAAAATTTATAAACCATAATGTGTTTAACAAATAAGAGGAAACAAAAGATCTCGGGTCCCTAAACATTAAAATATATTATTTTAAAGTGAATAATTAAAATGATCCAAATTAAAACGTTTTTTACAAACATGGGAGTATGATTTACCCTACATATATGCTTCATCCAGTTGTACAAGAATAAAATCGGTGTATTAAAAGTCCAAATTATGATCATCTCAATGTTCTCCTTCTTTAATAGTTTATCAGTCACTTGGTTACCTACCCAGTAGACATATGACATGGTGAAACTGTTTTTTATCTAATCAATTAATTCAATCCAATGTGGCATGAGTCACAACAGAACATTTAAGGAGATATCACTAAATTCATTGACAACATGTTCAGGTTCCAATTCGACCAATAAAGATGTTTGGTTATCAAAGGTGGCATGTTTTTTGTTTGTAATTAATTCCAATAATTCTTACTCATATGTCACACAAATAAAAATATAATTATGAATGAATCCTTCCACAAATTCATGATGTGTATCAATAACACATTCACATACTAAGGGCTCCAATGTTTCAACTATTTATCTAATCACATTATGAATTATCCATGAATGTATTGGTGGAATCCACCAGACATACATAAGATTAAGAGACTTGTTGGGTCTTCCCAATTGACCCATCATCCTATGAATTGGGAGATCAGTCATGGGGTTTCACATTACACCAATCAATACACTATATGTATATTGAATTTCACTATAAATTATGACATATACCTCACGAAATATGAGAATTTGATTATTTTAAATTCATGTGATCTTCTGGTCAATATATAGAATACAATATATGAAATTTCAAATAATATATGGTATTCAACATACCCATTCAGAATATTTTTTTCATTGTCTGTTATGATAAGTTCCATGTTTAAATCTATATAGATTCTAATGATGAATATTGTACTAAAATAATTCCACATCTATTGAGAAAATCCTTAATCCACTAATATATATTTCTTTTTATCCTCTTCTTGAAAACATATATAACCAACTAATGCAAGATGCCTCTCTTCCCACATTACATGTTCAGGGGTGGATAATAAATTTTCCCATATTCTATATAGTGGAATGAGTCTGAAATTTTTTGTGAAGGGTACCATAAATTTCATCTTCCAAGGAGGTGGAATTAAGGAACCAACACACTCCATCATATAGTACCCCCTTATGTTAAACTAGACATTTATATTATGATTTTATTTAAAACTACATCTATTAAGAAATTCATATGTTTTAATTTTCATGTCATCCGAGTATGGAAAAATCTCTTTATCTCTGTCACTTCTTATGAAAATTTCAAAAATAGTCATTTGAGTTCTTTTGGATGGAACAAAAATCTTTTCACTAATTTTCATGTCCAAACTAGTGGTTTTCCAATAGAGAATATTATACTTTTAAGAAAAAAACCATTTTCAATCATCAATGATTATATTATAAGAGTACTTGATATAGACCCATACAATAGGTGGATTATTGTGAGGTTATTTAGAAATAAGTCACTTTTTGAATCTTCATAATAATAAATCTGGGGATTATTTATCAAAACTAAAGACTGAACTTCATAATTTGATAAGAACATAATTCTTTAAAATTCATATATCTTTGATCTCAATCCTATCCATTTAAATTGGGTATATACATTCCTTAAATACAACAGATATAAGAATATATTCATGAATGGATCATGTCTGTATAAAATTCCTAATCATGGACAATAGCCCATTTATGAGGCCTATCATGCATATGTATAATGGGACTTTTTTAACCAATTTTGATGTGATCACTGAGATTAAAAAGAATAACCTTCTTACATATGACAAGATATTCACCTTCGATATGGATATATGATTAATGATACTTGATTATATTCCATTATTGATATTTCTTCTCAACATTTCCCAAAATAATGGGACCTATGTTAATTAAATGTAAAATCTACTCTTTTCAATCCCAATTAGTTCATAATTCATATTTGTTTTCCAATAAAGATTAATCCTCCTAAAATAATGATCAACATATTCTAAATAATGGATTATCTAGAAAACGTTTCTTAATGTGTCACCAAGTATTTGATAAATGAAATGTTTTTTCTTTGAGTAAATCCCAAAAAGGTGGATTTAATCATCATTCAAGCGATTTGATAGAGGATTCACATCTTTACATATATTGATTAATTATTAATAACCCTCTTATACAGGACAATGAATACCACTACACAAGTATCCCTTAGGAATAAGAAAAATGATTTTAGGGAGAGGATATCCTTTCCGAACACTTTTCTACATTGAAAACAATTCCTATATGATATAAAAAATTAAGAATGGATAAAAATTATAGAATATTCCTCCCATGAGTAAAAAAAATTATTTTGGGGTTATCTCTTCCTTAGTCAATGCTCCTAATCAACTCATGATAATATGTTTGGTTAATTTCGGTATTTTATTCTCAAGAGAGTATAATATAAAATCATTACTGTTAACATAATTATCCTTTATGGGAAGTACAATAATAATTTTAATATTTATCACATATGGAATATGGTAAATAGTTAATAAATTATTGATTACATTAATTTTATATTCTAATTTAATTTCCCAATAAAACATCAATATTATTCTTTTGAAGTAAATAGGATCAACTACACTCTCGATGTTGAGATATAAGAGAGAATTAATAACTTCATCATTAGAAAGAGTCATGAGAAGTGATTGATTTCGATTCTCTTCATTTCATAGGATAATGTTTTTAGTTAACTTGGATGTGCAGTAAAATCAATCACAATAATATGGCCTCTCAAAATTTCCCACCAGAGCCTTTGCAATATCATTGTCAAGGGTGTACATGTTACAATCCTTATATATCACTTTACATTAAATATTAATTCTAATTTCCTTATGTGGTCTATGGAATAATTTTGTGTTCATTACCCATCATTCATTCATCAAATATTGATATTACATTGTTTGTGCCTTTCAAGTATTGTATGATTATTTTCCAACTGGTTTTAATCCAATTATTCCTCGCTAGAAATAATGTTTTGGTTATTACTATTATATTGAAAAAAATCCAGATTCTCTTTATCATATTTTATGTAAAATTCAAGCATCTATAATGTGTATTTACTCCATTCGTATTTATTTTTTGGGAAGTTTTTTACTTTTATAGAATGATTCAATGAGAGGCTAATCAGAGGATTCATATTCTATTCCTCAAGGATTAACAATCAATATACATGCACATAAATACATCCATCATTTAATTTTAAGGTTAACAGTACAGATATTTGAATATGTGTAGAGATATCAACAATAATATGATAATGGTTAGAGTGGTACATGGGATTTGTGTAACATGGGACCCAAATAGCCTCTCATGTGTCATAAATAAAGAAAATAATCTTTTATGTTTTCTGGACAACATTCCATGTTTTGTATATATACTCTTATTGAATTCGGATCTATAAATTGGAATCTCAGAAATACTGAAATGATCAATGCATATAGAAAATTACAGGGTATCAATTATATTAAAATTAATTCTAATTTTTTCCTTTCATTTCAAAATCATGTAAAATTAAACAATACTAAACAATTAATTCTATTTATTTGATCAATATGATCAATTTTCTTCCATAATCCCCTTATTCTGATGTATGGTGTGGATGCATTCACAGAAGAGATGAGAAAAATATATCATTGAGTACAGAATGAAAATGTAACATTTTTTTTTCTAGGTGCATGTTACAATATCAATTATTTCATGATTAAGAATCCATAAATGATCCATGCTACTATCATGAATCTCCTATGAAACAAAACTATACCCATGAGAATCCCATTAAAAAGAATAGAATTATTTTAAATAAAAATTTATGTTTGTAAATTCTAATCATTACTGGTTTGTTGGCCATAACATAGTCTCCAAGGGATTTTACCATTGGGTTGTTCCCAAGCCCTTGGAAATTAAAATACAAGATCTTATTTTGGAAAAACTTTTACTCCATGAATGGGGAATATTTCACCATTCCAAATCCAAAAGGACATTCTTGATTTTTATGTTTAGGTTATTATTTATATCACTTAAAGATAAAAACCTCTTTTATATTTTATTTTTCATGTAAATTACATTGTCCAAACAAATTGTTGAGACAATCTCATCATTCTTATTTTCCTTTAAATTGATTTTAGTTGACTCACCTGAGTGTGATAGTTCATTGTTATCTGACCAAAAAACACTACTCAATGGAATAAATTTGTTTAAGGAGATTATTTTTCCAAAAGGTATATATATTAGATTCATCCTCCTAGAAGACTTATATTTTGATACCATTGATAAATATACGATAAAATTATAACCCAAAATATAATCCTCAATAACTGCTCCATTTCCATTTGGGATAACATAAGTAGAAATTATGACCATTGTACTCCAGTTAGTGGAAATTATATATTTTCCAACATCCTAATAAATAACATCAGTTTTAGACATATCATCCAATATATACTCACATATAGTGTTCATCATTAGTTTTCATATTATAAATATTTCTATATTGTCTATCATTTGTGGTTTAGCTCCACACCCATAACTAGATATTTCCTCTACTAGAGTAGAATTAGGGACCTTATCAATGTGATCGACTATATTATGTTACATATCTAGAAGGGTAGGAACATTTTTATTCTATACATCAAGATTTCAATATATTATATGTTTAGTATTCACAGGATTTAGAACATCACTTGCATCCTCTAAACTAGACCATATCTCTTCTGTAATAGTAAACAAGTCATAGTCATTTTTCTCATCAATATTTTCTATTGAGAGAATCGGTGAATATTTTTTGACATCCATGTGGATCTTTATTACATTATGAGGGTAGTTAAAGGTACCCTAATTAGGATGAACTTAAGTCATGTTAAAATCATTTCTTTTCTCCAAAAAATAATCTTCTACTGGTTTAGAATCCTCAAATTCAATTATTGGGGTGATTGGCCTATCATGTTAACCAAGATTTCCATTTTATTATCTTAGTCTTAGTACTCTATAATCGTTATATATTTGGAGAAGTAAAGTGTATCAGATTATGTAATTTTATATATCCCTTTAATTTTGTGAAATTATCTTCATGATTACCTTCTATTTTATAGAATTAGAATTCATTCTCCAAGATGAAATCAACAGACACATGACAAAAGAATTTACATATGAGGAAATATTGGTTTTTTTCTTAGATTGATTTAACATTAATCATACTTCCATCCATTATGGTTAGAACCACATTCTCAAATGGGAGACTGACATGTTATATTTTACAAGTATTCTTGTATAATGATCCATCCTTGGATTTTCAGTTTTCTGGTCAATTTTGAATTGATTCGTAGCAGAGGAAAAAATATCCTAGAGGATTCTCAGGTTCTAATGTAACCAATTTGAAGTTGTTTTGGAGCACATGATATTAGTTTTTAATAAATTAATGAAATAAAAATTTTGTTGTTGTAGAACATTTTAAATAATGGAATCTGGAGAACAATGAATAAATAAATACTTTTAATTAATCATTTTATTATGTGTTAAAAAAACTTCATGATAAATCATCTATAAATGAGATATTATGTAAAATAATTATGGTTAGCTACATAACCCAATGAATTGAGAGTGATCATTAAAGGATGTCATTTTCTAATGGAAACTGATCAGAGAATCAAATTGATACCACATAGATTATTCATGCTAATGGTGTTAATTGATCTCTCTAATGGTGACTATATGTTATATTTCTTCATCATAAATCAATCTAGTCCCTTTTAAAGATGTTCCATTTCTATATATTCATACCTTTTTCATATCATGAGTTGAATGAATATATATTCCACAAAAAAATTAACTCACACGCCGATGGTTAATGTTTTTTATGGATTACTTGAATTTTGATTGTGGAATATTCATTTATCATTCGAAAGGGGACAGATCAATGAAAACATGAAATATTTATGGAAATAATTCATCATTTTTTGGATGGTGCATTTTTTACTATTTATATCCCATGTTCACTTCTCGTAATTTCATTGTCCCACAGTTCCAAATATAACATATATTTGATCATTGAGATAACATTATTTGATTAAAATAATAAAAACCACATGTGAATTTCATGATCAAGGATCAGATATAAACAAAATAATGATATATGGTCAACATATTTGTACTATAATGTAATTTTTTTCACATTTATCCCATATTTAATGCAGATATGGATTGTGAGATGTTGATAGTTTCATTATATAATTTGGTGTCGATGTTCTGATCGAATGTTATGATGGATTTTATTTAAGGGATGATTGAACGATAATTATTTTAACCAAAGATAATAATAAATAATATGGAGTCAATGTTAGTTTATTATATTAGGAACCTCAGTTTTCGCAAAATCCTATGTTCCAATGTGTGTAATCAAATGATACACATCATGAGACTCATGTACGGTAGCTCAATGTGTGCTCTAGGAGTATACAAGAATGTAAACAACCATGAACATGAGAATGGGTACTGTGTATTCTCCTGAACACGTACTTGGACCTAACCAATTACACTGGTAGGACCACAATATACGGGTACAACCCAAGGGGCATGAGAACAACCCTAGGTTCTTGATAAAACATAGGTGTATATGGTCATAAAAATGTCAATGGAAAAGAAATGAAAAAAATATATATGATATGAGACCAGAGTGGACACATCATATAATTTGGTTGATTACATGTCATTTGGGATGGAATGAAATGGGTAGACCATTTGTTGTAAAGACACGTTGTATTGCCCCATTACACACTATGTATTCCCTTTTAATAGTTTATAGACTTTATTGTTTCGACAATATAAACCATGTTCATTTGTGTGTCATACTATGGTCCATTCCCATGGGGGTACTAGGTGACATTACATCACACACAACGAATTTTGATATCCTCTATAGGATTAGTATCTGTTAGAATTTTGCCGTATCCTCATATGGGACTAGGGAGGAATCCTTTTTCATTCCTTATTCGGGCATGTGGTTTTAAAATGACATCTATACAAAGGAAATGATCACCTATATGAATTCCATTACAGTTGGGTTTTTCAAATCTCACAATGACCCTATGTGTTATCTGATACCTAGAAGATGAAATCATCAAAGATAATGTGATTCTAGATGATCATGACCCCATAGGGAAATGATGACAGTTACAACATGGATCCGGGAGTGACCCCCCAAAGATGAGTATCACATAGATGTCTAAATAATAAGAATACTTCCAATAGTGTATCTTCAAAACATTTGGTGTCTGTTTTTATGTTATGTGTATATTTAGGTATTTTATTATTGTTATGAGTCTTACCATGAAGTGATACCATTTGTTAAAATGATTAATCTTGGTGATTTATGCATAATAATTTTGAGGATTCTTATTGGATTTTGTTATAATTAAACATTCATGATATTTGGTACCACATGTCATATTATGTGTCGAAAAAATGAATTTTATAGTGTTTTAGGAGGACTGAGGTTATACATAGTGTATATTTTCTTGAGATAACCATGTTCTTACTGAATATTATATTTTATACTATTCCCCTTCTCCTGAATAGGTTTAACTCCTTTTTTGTCGACCTTCTGTTTGGCCACTGTATCGCTTTCAAATAATAATATTCATACTCTGATGTGGGATTGATTTTTCTTTTTCATTGGTATACATTAATTTATTTTCTTCAAATTTTATGGTCAGTGTGATATATTTGTGGGTATATTTTATTAGAATACATCCTCCTACATGTGATATATTGTTATTCTATAATAGATTCCAAACTAGGACCAATTAGAGGCATTTGTGGGGCTTTCACACCTAGTTCATCACTGACCAGGTGTTCACATGATGGTCAAGTCATGAATGAGTTGTAACATAGGAGGTTATAAAATAGGACCAGATTTAGGGGAAATTTATTGTTGAGGAAAGGCTTGGTATTTAGTGAAATAGTGTTATATTTTTTACAATTTTTATTTTCAGGTAGGGTATCGAGTGTTGGTGTGGAAACTGATATATCCATTTACTATGACTCTAATAATTTTATGTTGTCTTGTTATATGTATAAACTGGTTAACATTATAATTTTTTTACATGCATAATATAAAAATGGGTTATTTCCTATGTGTGCAAATCGAGTAAACTCCCTAGATATACTCATTTAAAATGATGTGTCTTTATTATTTTAGGATTACTTTGGGAATGAATCCATCAATGATTCCATTGTGTGATCATGATGATTATACACTGAGTGATGAAGCAAAATTATATGGTCCTATACAAGAGGATGTACTACTTGGTGGATTTTCAATTATCCTCACACACAATGAGTATAAACTTGTACCATAATTACATATTTAAAATTAGTTTAGATTGATTTTACTTGGTGAGTATTAGAGATAATGATGTCCTAGGTTTCTGGGTGAGTAGGATCCCATGTTGATTGAGGACTATCTAAAGTTATCCAGTCATGTTTTCTTCCTTTAATGGACACATAAATATCATATTGTGGTCGTGGTGATTAGTATTCTTGAAGAAACTATTAGGTGATTTGGAATTTTGGTGACTCAGTCACACAATCTGATATTTCTCTCATAGTGAGATATCATGAATCTATTCATGGAATAAATATATACATCCATGTTGTGATAAGATAGTATCTAGAAGATTTATTTTTAGTAGGGTAGTATGATAAATGAGGAGTATTCATTGAAGATTATTTACATCACATGATACTCTCTTCATATGGTTTGAGATCTGTTCTGTTGAAAATAGTCTTTTAGTGCGTCATACAATGACATATTTGGGCTATAGTGATAACTCTTTGAATTCCCACCTATGATAGAGTTCAAGAGAGTGTCTTAGCAGTACATCTATTCTATTAAGGTAAGATGGTGAATGTGGATGATGGTAGTTGGAATACAAAAACGTAGATGTCAAAACCTATTACCCAAAGTCATCAACATGGATCTGGGCATGTGAAACACATTTACAAATGATCATATGACATAGGTTTAGTTGTTATTGTCTCTAAGATGGATCGAGTCAATAGAAGGATTGGTGATTATTCTCATACAATGGTTAGGGACATCCCACACATGATTTTCATGCCAATAATATATCTAATTGAGAGATAGAAGATGGACCACCTATATATTGATTGTGATATGAGAAAGGTTTTATTTATTGAATATATTTAGAAGAGTTAGAGGTAGAAATAATGTTTTTGGAAGGAAATGTGACTTATTTCTATGACCACCAACATGTGGTCTACTCCATGCTTAGGGAACTTTATGTTAGAGGAGGAGAAAAGTACATTAAATGGAGACCAACAACCATAAGTCTCCTAGGACAAATTGTAATGACCCGGAAATTTCAAGGAAATTATTTTCTTAATTACCTTGGAATTTTACGAGTTTGTGGCTTTTGATGGCAATTGATTCTAAGGCCTTGTAGGCCCGGAATCAATTTCCAAAATTTAGCTTGAGTACGTTCAGTGAACGAGCGAGTGGGTTTTTCTATCTTTTTAACCGATGCTCGAAATTGAAATCTTAGGGAACCGATTAACTCGCAGCGCTGGTAATTGCTTAAGAGGAATTTTACCATAGATGCATTTTCTTGGGAGAAGTTAAAATTTGTGGATTAAATAAGAAGTGAATAAAATTGTGGGAATATTTTATTTTTATATCTAATTTGGTTATATCCTACATGGGGGAGTTGTGGTGGGACCCACAAGCTCCAAACTTCCCATGAGAGGATAATTGTGAGGTGGGGCCCACACAAGCCTCAACCCTTCAAATTCCCTAACTTCTTAACCGCTTTTAACTCCCATGTTAATTACATGGAAGCTCCCTTTTAAATTTTGTAACCTTTCTACTTCCCCACTTAAATTCATGCCAACACACACCATAATTATTTAATTGAAACTCTTTCATTAATTAATTAAGTGTTTGAAATTTTTATTTTGAAATTCATGGAATGTTTAATTAAAATAAGGGGTGGCCTCAATTTTTTTTGGTTCTCTTGTTTTGTGGGGATTTAGGGAGAGAACATTTGTAAAGAAGAAACGGGATTCATAATTTGTTGAGGAACGCTAACTCACCAACGAACAACATCGACTCAGTGACTACGGTTCTACATCCTCTATCTCCTCTTCAGAAAGGGAGGTGACACTGTCATGGGAACTCGGTAACAATGAGGATCCTTCTTTTCTTCTCTCCGTTATTAAAGATGAGATGTCACTTCCTCGGATGCACACTGACGACGATGGAAACAACTCCATAATACATGGTGCTTGACAACCATGAACATCTTTTCGAGGTAGGGGATTTGATTCAATTTTATTGGAAATAAAATTGTCTTTGTGTTTTATGAACCTCGAGCATTCTTGGTTATGTGTTACCGCCTAACGTGGAGGGTAAGGGAAGAAAGAAAACGGCCCGACGACCCTCCATAGGAATGTATTTTATTGGGAATGGAAACTGAGGGTGGAGGAATCATGGAGTTGTCACGCCGTGCTGGGAATATGGCGAAGGAAGCAGGAGCCATCGCACTGGATGTGAGGGAGGAAACGCAGCCCGCTTCTCGAGCCGCTTAGGCAAAAGACCCGGCCTGCCCGTCGGCCGGCCGGGTGGAGGTGAACCACAGCGCCATGCTGAGGAACCGGCCGGCCCGTCGGTAGGCCGGGCGGAGCTGGACCGCGGCGCCAGGGGGGGAACCGCACTGGAAGACCAGCGGTCTGCCCTTGCTGGCCACGTACGTAGAAGGCCGACATGTTTAGATGGTTGGTTTGGGGAAGGGCTGCTCCGCCTGGCGCCGCCGGTGCGGAAAACCGAGCCCCCCCCCCACCCCCCATGGAACCTGCTCGGACTACCGGCCGAGCTACCTAGGCCACACGCCTAGCTGGGATGAAACCAGCTAGGCTGCACTGAGCCGGGCCGAGCTGGGCGGCGCCAGGCCGAGCCGGGCCGCGCTAGGCTGAGCCGGGCTGCGCCCGGCTATGTCGGGCCACGCCGCGCCACTTCGGGCGGGGTCGTGCCACTTCGGGCTAGTCCGCGCCCCATTGGGCCAAGCCGTGCAACTCACCGGGCCGGTCCACCCCCTTTGCTGAGTCGGACCCGCCAAAACCGAGTAGACCTGATCGATCAGCCCATCGGGGCTCCAAGATCGAGCCCGTTACTCACTTAAATGTGAATAACATCATGACCACACATCCGATTGACGCACCGTCTGCGGCACTTGGACTCTTTCGATTAGACGGTATTTTTTCGATACTCTAAGTGAGTTTCAGATGAGTTTTATATCATCTGTGTTAGAAATGAGTGTATTTCTAACCGGGCCCCTGGGACGGAAAAGCCAAAATCACTCCGACCGGGCGTCCGATTGACGCGTCGTCTGTTGCGTTGAGTTCCTATTGACGAGACCGAACTTCGGGATACATCAAATACAGAATTTGTGACAGTTGATGTATTGACCCCCCTTTGATGGTAGAGCGGACCCTCCCAGAATCGAGCGTACTGTGTGCGGGAACCCTAGAGATGGTTGTGACTGCGACGACGATGACGACTGTACTTGGATACTACGTGGGTTAGGCAACGAGGAAGACTGTACTTGGTTCCTCCATGGGTTCGGCCGCGATGATGACTATACTTGGATCCTATGTGGTTTTGGCAGTGATGGTTAATATACTTGGATCCTACGTGGGTTCGGCAACAATGACTTATGTACATGGATCCTACGTGGGTTCGTCATGGGAGATGATTCAGAGGCTACATCTATCATCTACACCCCTCTTCGTGAGTAGTATACCTGTGTGAGGTGAGTCTTGATCTTTAATCATTATCATCGAAGTGATTGACTACTTTCCTCTGTGGACTAGGTTGTGCTTTCCTATGTGGACTTGGTTGTACTTGGGCTCATGAGTTGGAGCTGAATGGGAATTGATGACTTAGGTATATGTATGGGCATATACCTAAGTAGATTTTGTTGATACTTTGTGTTGTATATTTCCATTATGGTTTATCCTTGTGTATTCTGGGAGACCTTCGAGTGTCTCGCGGTCCCTACTGAGTATCATATACTCACCCATGCACCGGATATACCCGCACTAAGTTGTGTTGGATATATATGACAGACATCACTGATCGAGGTGGAGTCTTCTGGAGCAGAATGATACCTCGAGGTGGACCACTTGGAGGGACTACATGGTGTGGACGACCAGAGTCGAGGAGGTAATGAGACTATTTGTACCCACCCTTCATGTAAGATATCTAGAGGACGACTCAGTCGTTGCTGGTTTACTTTACTACAGCTATTATTTCTTTTCTGTTGTACTGTACTTTCATTTGGGTTTGTATTCTGGCCCATTTACGTTCCAGCACTTACTTTTGTACTCAGTTTACATAGTGTTTACATCAGTTTTCAAACTCTGTTGTGTTTGTTTACTTTTATAAAGGCAATTACTTCCCTTTTATCGGGATTTACACCTTTGGTGCTAGTGGCCATCCCCTGGCCTATGGAAGGAGGGCTTGGGGTAGTCACGACATGGGCACCAAAGATGGGTCATGACAAATTGGTATCAAAGGAGTTGGTTCTACCGAAGAACATAGGAATATGATAATTCCTTCCTGTGAAACAATACTGTTAATGGTATTGTGTGTAGTTATCAGTCCAGTGAGTCCAGTTTTTATGCGCCAGCCGACGTATCCATACACCAGGACCCTGACATCTGATTTCTAACTCAGTGCACAAAAACATTGATTTCATATGTGTTTCAAAGGTGTTCATTTTGATTACTTTGTGTCAGCTCACCATGTATACTATACTAACTGTGGCTCACCTGTTACTTTTTAGGATGGCCCCATGAAGGCAGCCAACTAGGGTTCCGAGCCACATGCGAGATGGAATCCCACCGAGAGATGAGGCCTCGGTGCAGGGCCCCATTACAGCGGTGACCCCAGCAGTACCTCTATCCGTTGGGCCACTGATACCACCAGCCCCAGAAGCAGAGAGTGCACGCCACCTGTGTGTGCTGCAAGAGTTTCAGTGATAGAGGGTGCCCGGGTTTTATGGATAGACGGACCCTCAGGTAGCCGAGGATTGGCTGAAGGCTATCATCTGAGTCTTTAGATATGTAGGGACACTAGCAGATCTTATGGTGATTCTTGTTGCGAGTCTCCTTCATGCAGGATTAGGTAGATGGTTGAGCCTAATTCTCCAGGTTCATGACGAGGCATCTCTACATTGTACGGACTTTGAGAGCCTCTTCTTCTCGGAGTTTGTTCCAGTAACCCTCCATGCGGTGAGCACCCATGAGTTAATACTACTATAACAGGCCAACGTGACAGTAGCCCAGTACCCGATGAGGTTTACCGACCTCTCGGTCTACTCCACGAATATAGTACGGGACCCATTCTTTTTGGCCTGGACCTTTGAGCATGGACTGAGGCATGAGATCAGTGATTTGATGATATCCCTCAACATTCTGATATAGGTAGGAGTACTGGAGCAAGACCTTCATGTGTAGAGCTTCCTTGCTGAGCCTACACCTACAGAGAGGCCTACCGCAGGGCGACACGTAGCGGAGTCTTCTGCAGCCAGCAATAGATAGATGTCGTAGAGGTCCATAAGACCCGACCATCAGGTGGGAGAACTCAGGATACTGGTTCGGAGGTGCGGGGTACACTCCATAGAGCCAATCATATGAGAGGCAGGTAGTGCTATACATGTGGCGGGCAGGGCCCCCTGGCTCTTGACTGCCCAAACTGCCATGTAGAGGAGTAGCAGACAGTTGAGGGAACACCCAGGCAGAGGCAGAGGTTCGACCGTGGAGGTCTGCAAAGAGATAGCAGATGAGGAAGTGTAGTTGGTTGAGTAGCAGGTGGTGGACGACGTTTCGAGGCTCTACCACCACCACCACCAGGAGGACCACCCCGACCACAGGGATCAAGCAGACAGGGGCAGGCTCAGCTCTTGGCAGTCAAGGCCTATGACCACAGTGCACCTGAGATTATTTGAGGTACTATCTATGTCTAATTCACCCTTGCTACAATTCTTATAGACACATGAGTGAGTAATTCTTTTATTTCCACTGCCGTTGTTCAGAGCTCAGAGATTCTGATGGAGCCATTGGCTTGATCCTTGTGTCTAGAGACTTCTACGAGAGCAGAATCGATGATTACGCACTGGTGTTGGCAGTGTGATCTTAATCTAGGAGGCGAGATCTTTGGCTTGGATATTATTGTAGCAGCGTCGAGGCCTTAAGATTTCATCTTGGTCATGGATTTTTCATCTACAGTCCATGCTCAGATCTACTGTATTAGGCACAATGTGCGGTATTTCTGCACATATGGGAGCAAGTTCACCTTCACCAGTGTGAAGGGAGTCCTTGCAGTGCAGGACGGACTTACATAGAGGGGAGGGCAGCTGATCACCCATCAGTTGGATAGTCTCATCCTAGGAGCTGTTGATTGCAGAGTACAAGTTTTCCTATTGTGGTGGATTTGTAAGCAGACGTTTTTCCTGATGACGTTCCAGGACTACCTCCTTCTAGAGAGGTAGATTTATACATTGACCAATTCCCCGGGACAGCCGCAATATCTACTCCAGCATATCGGATAGCTGCCGCTGAGCTTCATGAGCTGTGGGTATAGTTGGAGGACTTACAGGGAAAGGGATTCATCTAGCCCAGTGTTTCACCCTCAGCTTCTCCGATTTAATTCACCAAGAAGGCAAATGGGAGCATACGACTATGTGTTGACTACTGTCGCCTGAATCAGGTGACCGTAAAGAAAAATTATCCACTCATGAGGATAGATGACCTTTTTTATCAACTCAAGGGACCATGATGGTTCTCAAATATAGACCTCATGTTAGGCTATCATCAGCTCATATTTCGAGATGAGGATGTGCAGAAGACGACCTTCATGTGTCAGTATTGCCACTATGAGTTCTTGGTTATTCATTTCAGCATAACTGGAGATCCAGCAATGTTCATGAGTCTCATGAACAAGATCTTCTAGCCTTACCTCGATCGATTTTTCAGAGTCTTCATCGACGACATACTGATTTACTCGACTACTGAGGAGGATCACGCCTACCACTTGCGGGTTATATTGGACCCACTCCGAGAGAACCAGCTTTATAGTAAGCTCTCGAAGTGTTAGTTCTGGATTCGAGATGTCCACTTCTTGGGTCACATCATCTCTTCGGTGGGATTCGTGGTAGATCCTATGATGATCGAGGCAGTAATTGTTTGGGAGCCACCCAGGAGTGTGACAGAGGTGCGGAATTCCCTAGGTATGGCTCGGTACTATTGGTGATTTGTGCTAGACTTCTCCAGAGTTACAGCACCGCTTTCAGCTTTGATGATGAAAGGGAATCTCTTCATGTGGTCAGATAGATGTCAGCAGAGCTTCATGGAGCTTAGACAAAGATTGACCAATTCACCCATCTTGAGGCTATCAGAGGAGGGAGTAGGGTACATAGTTTACTTTGATGCATCAGGGACCGGACTCGGGTGTGTACGCATGCAAGAGTGTGCAGTGATAACATATGGTTCATCACAGTTGAGGATACACAAGAAGAACTACTCTACCCATTACCTGGAGTTAGCATTAGTGGTCTTCGCCTTGAAGATGTGGTGCCACTATCTAATGGGAGAGTGCATTATAGACTACTCTGTCCACCTGAGTCTCAGGTACATCTTCTCGCAGAAGGACCTGATCCTGAGACAGCTGTGATGGCTTGAGATCCTCCAGGAGTATGACTTTGAGATAGTCTATACTACTGGGAAGGTGAACGTTGTGGCTAATGCCCTCAGAAGGTGGTCGGGCGTTTAGCTACTTGGAGAGGCGATAGAGTAGTTAGTTTCTTTGAATATATCCTTCGTGGATAGAGATGGGGAATCCCTCCTACAGCCCCTCACAGTCACTCCTCCACTACTTCAGCGGGTTCGAGAGGTACAGCGTGGGGACGTTGACTTTGAGATGCGATGTGCACAGATATCCACAAAAAAATCACATGATTGATTTTCTATAGGAGGAGAGCTCGTCATCCACTTCTGAGGACGTACCATGGTACCAGTTGCATTAGTGGAGGTAGTGTTGAGGGAGTTTCACACTTCCCCTTTGGCGATATATCCAGGAGTTGTGAAGTTGTACCAGGATCTCAGATGACTTCACTGGTGTCCAGGTATGAAGAAGGAAATGGAATATTTCGTTTCATGATGCCTCACCTGCCAGTAGATAAAGGAGAATCCGCAAGTTCCGGCAGGCTTGGTGCATCCCTTAGAGGTCTCAGAGTGGAAGTGGGATGGGATATCTATGTATTTCTTGACAGGGCTTCCACATACTTCTATAGGATGCAAATCCATCTGGGTGATTGTCGACTGACTCACCATGTGGTCCCACTTCCTACCTATTAGAGAGCAAGGCTCAGTGGAGAGCTTGGGACGCCTCTACGTTCAGGAGATTGTACGGCTTCAGGGTGTGCTATTATCTATCATCTCCAATCTAGATTCTCGCATTACTTCCCGGCTTTGGAAGGGGTTTCTGGAGGAATTTGGGATGCAACTACGCCTGAGCATTGCCTTTAATCCTCAGACGGATGAATAAATAGGGAGGTCCAATCAGAAACTCGAGGACATGCTCCATTCATGTGTCCTTGACTTTGGTCGCAGTTGGGAGGATCACCTACCCTTGGTGGATTTTGTGTACAACACCACCTACCACTCCACCATCGGGATGGAACCTTACGATGCATTGTACGACAATCCATGTAGTTCATCTCTGTGCTAGACTGACCCTAGGGAGTCAGCACTCATAGGACCAGAGATTGTTCAGGCTATGACAAAGAAGGTGCAGATCAACCAGGAGCGGATGGGGATTGCACAGAGCAGATAGAAGTCCAATTCTGATAAGAGGAGGAGACCACTGAAGTTTGAGGATGGTGACCACGTTTTCTTACGGGTCTCACCTCAAAGTGGATTACAAAGATTTTTCTGGGGTGACATGTTATCTGTGCACTTTAATGGACCATTATAGGTTCTCACTGAGTAGGCTAGGTGGATTTTATCTTATCCCTTCCACCTCAATTGCACCAGGATCACGACGTCTTCCACGTATCTCAGCTGAGGACATACGTTCACCCATCACATATCATTGATCACGGGGAGCTGGACATTGATGATAGGGAGACATTTGTGGAGGTCCTGATGGAGATTGAGGATTGATAGGAGAAGGTCCTATGTGCACAGTCTATTCCTCTGGTGTGCATTGGTTGGCATCCCGAGAACCTCCAAGATAGCACATGGGAGCAGGTGGCTCGGATTCATGCACAGTACCCTCATTTGTTTCCCTAGTTTATGATGACGCTTTATGGGGATGTAAATCCCTGAGGAGTGAGTAATGTAAAGACAGTGAAATTTCACGGAAAATTATTTAATAATTCTTTTGGAATTTTACGAGTCTGTGGCTTCTGACAGTACTTGATTCTGAGGCTTGTTGTTCCCGGAATCAATTTCCGAAATTTAGCTCAGGTATGTTCAGTGAACGAAAGAGTGGGTTTTTCTACCTATTGAACTGGTGCTTGGAATTTAAATCCAAGGGAACCGATGAACTCGCGGCGCCAGTAATTGCTTAAGATTACTTTTACCATAGATGCATTTTCTCTGGAGGAATATTAAAATTTTTGGATTAACTGAGAAGTGAATAAATTTGCGGGACAATTTTTTTTATATCTAAGGTGGTTATATCCAACATAGGGGAGTTGGGGTGGGACCCACAAGCTCCTAACTACCCATGTGAGGATAATTGTGAGGTGGGGCCCATATGAGCCCCAACCATTCAAATTCCCTAACTCCATAACCCCTTTGAACTCCCATGTTAATTACATGGAAACTCCCTTTTAAATTTTGCAACCTTTCCACATCCCCACTTAAATTCATTCCAACACACACCATAATTAAATAATTGATACTCTTTCATTAATTAATTATGTGTTTGAAATTTGTATTTTGAATTGCATGTCATGTTCAATTAAAATAATGGGTGGCCTTATTTTATATCGGTTGTCTTGTTGTGTAGGGATTTGGGGAGAGAAGTTTTGTAAAGAAGAAAGAGGATTCTTACTTTGTTGATGAACTCTTACTCACCGACGAAGAACATCGACTCGGAGATCGTGGTTCTCCATCCTCTTCCTCCTCCACGGAAAGAGAGGAGACATCGACGTGGGAACTCGCTAACAATGGGGTGCATTCTTTTCTTCTCTCCGTGATTAATGAGGAGATATCCCTTCCTCGGGTGCTCAACGACAAAGAAGGAAAGGACGCCATAATCCATTGCCGTTGGCAACCGCAAACTTCTTTTCGAGGTAGGGTGATTTGATTCAATTGTATCGACAAGAAAATTTTTGTTGTTTTTCATGAACCTCATGCATTCTTGGCTACGTGTTACTGCCTAACACGGAGGGCGCGGACTGAACGAACATGGCCTGATGACCCTCCGATGGAACTAATTCTTTTGGAATTGGAATATGGGGGCAGACGAAGCATGAAGCCATCTTGTCGTGCTGTGAACATGGAGAAGAAAGACGGTGCCATCGTGCCGGCCGTGCAGGAGGAACTACGTCCCGCACCTAGGGCTGCTTCGGCGGAATAAACGGATTTCCTGTTGGCCGGCCAGGAGGAGGTTAACCACAACGCCCGGAGGGCACTATGCCGAGGAACCAGCAAGCCCGTCTGCTGGTATGGCAGATCAGGACTGCGCTGATGCACTGGAAGACCAGCGGCCTGCCCATAAGGGTCTCATGCACAGAAGGCCGCCCGGTCTAGCTTGATGGTTTGGTGAAGGGCGGTGCCGCCTGGCACCGCCGGTGCGGACAACCGGGGGGGGGGGGGGGGGAGAACCCCCCTCCCCCCAGACATCGGTTGGCCATTGGCCAAGTTTCTCATCCAGTCAGAAAAGTTGCTTGGCCAGATGGCCGAGCCAGCCGGGCTGGGCACCCAGACGGGCCGCACCGGGCCATGCTGAGCCAGACTGAGATGTGCCGCACCAGGCCGGGTCGGGTCGCGCCCCGCCGGGCCGTGCCACTTTGGGCCGATCCTCTCCACATCAGTCTAGGCCACACAACTCACTGGGGTGTTCCGAGCCCTTTTCTGTGTTGGACCGGCAAAAAACGAGTCGACCTGATCCATCAGTCCATCAGGCCTAACGGACCGGGCCTGTTATTCACATAAACGTGAATAACTTCAAGACCACACGTTCGATGGATGAGTCGTCTGTGGAAATAGGACTCTTTAAATGAGACAGACCTTTTGCGATGCTCTAAGTGAGTTTCAGATGAATTTGGTTATCATCCGGGATAGAAATGAGGGTATTTCTAACCGGGACCCTAGGACAGAAAAGCCGATATATCTCAGACCGGGCGTCTGATTGACACGTCGTCTATTGCATTTAGTACATATTGATGAGACTAAACATTAGGATAAATCAACTCTAGACTTAGTGACATTTGATTTATCAACCCCCTTGGCTCGTGGAGTGATCCTTCTTGGAATTGAGTGTGATGTGTAAGGGAACCCTAGAGCTGGCTGCGACTGCGATGACGATGACGACTTTACGTGGATCTTACGTGGGTTCGGCAGGGAGGACGACTGTAATTGGATACTTCATGGGTTCGGCAGCAATGAAAAATGTACTTGGATCCTACATGGGTTCAGCAGCGATGGATACTATACTTGGATCCTACGTGGGTTCAGCAGTGATGACTTCTGTAGTTGGATCCTACGTGGGTTCGGCATGGGAGATGATTCAGAGGCTATATCTATCATCCTCACCCCTCTTCATGAGTAGTATACCTGTGTGACCTGAGTCTTGATCTTCAATCATTATCATCAATGTGACTGACTTCTTTCCTGTGTGGACTGGGTTTTTCTTTCCTATGTGGACGGGGTTGTACTTGGGCTCGTGAGTTAGAGCCGAAATGGAATTGATGACTTAGGTATATGTATGGAAATATACCTAATTAGAGTTGGTTGATACTTTCTGTTGTATCTTTCATTTTTGGTTTATCCTTGTGGATTATGGGAGACCTTCGGGGGTCTCGAGGTCCCTACTGAGTATTATATACTCACCCCTACACGGGCTATGCCTGCACTATGTTGTGTTGGATGTAGACGACAGACATAACTGATCGAGGTGGAGTCTTGTGGAGAAGAATATTACCTGTAGGTGGACCACTTGGTGGGACGTACACGGAGCGGACGGCTGGACCTGAGGAAGTGAGGAGACCATTTTTACCCACCCTTCAGGTGGGATATCTAGAGGACAACTCAGTGGTTACTAGTTTACTTTACTACATCTATTCTTTCTTTTCTGTTGTACTGTAATTTCAGTTGGGTTTGTATTCTAGCCAATTTACATTCTGGTACTTACTTTTTTACTCAGTTTATTTATTGTTTACTTCAACATGTGTACTCTATTGTGTATGTTTACTTATATAAATTCAATGCCTTCCCTTTTTTCAGGATTTACACCTTTGGTTCTAGTCGCCAGCCCCTGGCCTACGGATGGTGGTATTGGGGTAGTCACAGCACGAGCCCCGAAGATGGGTCATGCCACAAATCCATGGGAAATTTATGTTTTCAATACATTAGATACTATATTGATAGTCATGGGGGAATTATATATATATATTAACTTCTCTTGTCTGAGTATGAAATTTTCTTCGAACCCTTGGCATGGCCCTTCTTCTTAGAGACACATAACCTATTTGACTACGTAATCACATAAACCTAAAGATTGTATGATATTCCACTTGTAGGTTATATAATTTTATGAGATTTATTTATAGTAGTGATGATGTCTTATGAATTATTTTTTTATTGACTAGATATCCAATGTTCATACCTATAATGACTCTTCATTTAGAGGAAGTTGTGTATCTGCAATGAGGGATCACATAATTCTTTAATGGGTTAGAAGGAAACCCTGGTAGATCTAAAAATTATCATTGGTTAAAGGGTACAACTGATTACTATCATCATGGCAAGTATTTCTATTTATTTAGGGGAAAATATATGCTAATAGTTTTCTACAGTGGTGGTAGATCATGAAAAAAACATTCATAAAGATGTTGTAGTCATACCTCCCCACTAATATAGAATTATACATTGAAGTAAACTTATTGATGAACTATATAGTAAATCAATCATATCAGTTGTATCTATTAGAGTTTCAAGATATGAAGATGTATTTGGAGGTCTTGAAAGAAGGTGTATTTTTTAAAACAAATGGCTCCCCCGTTGAAACAACAATATAGTTCCCTCTGAAAGGAAATGGGAGACTATGGATCTATGTCAATCATTAGAATGAGAAGTAGGTGATTTTGAAGAATATGTATCCACTATTTAGGTTTGAATTTCCCATGGATATGTTAAGACGAAAAAAATAGTTATTGAATATTGACTTCCAATCTTGCTATCACAAACTACTAGTATATTATGAGGATATATTGAAGAAAACATTTAGATCTACATATATTCACAATTTGTATTTATGTGGATTTTCTAAATGCATCACACCCAAGATATTTTCATTAAACTCATGAACTTTATCTTTCAACCATTCATAGTCAAATTTAGGATTATTCTTCCTCGAGGTAATCTATGTGTATTAAACATTTGAGGATGAGAACATGAGAGAGTTTAGGATGTCACTAATCATACTCTGAGAATAACAATTTTATGGAAATATAATGATCTTTTAGTTATGGATTCAAGGGGTCAAATGTTTTGTACAATTTATCTCACCTGATGATATATCAGTGGACATGGTTAAAGTCTAAATAGTTCTATATTGGGAGCCACCTCAGAGCATGAGAGATGGGCATATGTTCTATAGGTTGGATGGTTGGTATACTATATTCACAATCTACTTATCTTGGATATCATCAATGTAAAATATAATGGGATGGTATAGATAGCCTATTATTTATATGAATATGTGTAGGTATGATTATTGGGACTTTTGGTAGAGGATGATGAGTTATCCCATCTTGAGATTTCTAGATGTGGGTGTTGAGTGTATAGTGTTATACAATGCCTCATAGATCATACATGTTAATATACTAATGAATATGTAGGTTGTGGTTGCCTATCATTATCCACTATTTATTACACATATACAGTTCTATGTAACCCATTATATTCTGTTGGTAGTTGTATTAATTACCTTGGATATGTGGCGAAAGAACCTTCTGGGTGAGTGGTTTATTGTCTACTCTAATCATAGGATTATAAAGTATATATTCTCTCATAAGGATCTTAAATTGATATAGAGTCCTTGGGTAGTGTTCATCAAGGATTGTGTTTTAAATATATTCTATACTCATTTTAAGGGGAATGTGGTAGCAAATGCACATAATAAGCGATATTACTCATACATGTATACAAAGGCATAAAAATTGTTATCCAAATTGTGGTTTTACACAGTAGACAAGGATCATTATTAATATCTATAGTTGATGGTTTTTAGGACATAACATATACAGAATCATATAATTATTCAATAAATATATACAGACTGTGAGACCTCCCAATATCATACAACCACTATACATGCTCATGATATATGCTAGGATGTTGGGGAGTACATCCTCATTTTTGAGGATGGATTATTGTGCCGATGAAATTGTTGCATAATGTGGTAAGTGAGAATCATAAATACCCATTGGTGGTACATCTAATTTTGGAAAAGATGTAATGGGACCACTGACATCAATTTTTTTTGGTAAGGAACACATAATTGTTGAATGACGTATGACTCTAAATTTCACTCTTTTTTTTCTATTGAAGACAATGAATATGGTGTTAGTGTGATTCTATCAACACCTTGAGTTGATATAGTGGATGTGAAATTGAATATCTATAGACATTTGGATAGGGTAACCATATACATCATGAATACATAATTCCTTATTAGTCATCATTGAAAAAATAAACATGTTTAACCTATCTATCTAAGAGTAGAGTATATTATAGAGATTGGGATGAATTTTTATACATGATATTTTTCATATCTAGTGATATCCAAAATTATTTTTTTATATAGAATTAATTTATTCACAAAATTAATATGGAGACGATCCAATGATGAATTTGTGAATCAATTTTATTTGAGAACGAAATTTCACTCATATAATGATGGCCACACCGAGGGGACTTATTGGATTGCAATGGGAATTCTATAATAAAGAATGATTCATTTTTCCATACTTGGGAGAATCACCAACCGCTCATATATTTTACACAAGAAAATTAACTACTATAAAAATATCATAATGGTACAATTAAAAGGGTTTTTATGAGAATCAATATAGGTAAACATAATAATTAATAGATATAGGCGATTCAACCCTAATTATCATAGATTTTCCACAATAGAGAAGGTGCAAGGATCAGATGTTCACTTAACAAAGCCATCATATTCCCTATAAGAAACGATGACATAGGTTTTTCTTATTTTTGGAGGAAGACCACTTTCTTCTAATGCTCTCAACTAGGTGGGGACTACATAAATTTTTATGGGTGTAAATTTTTCTCTGATGTTTATTGTATCATTCTAGGTACCATGTAGGGTCAGTTATGTGGTGTATTATTTTTCTATACTACTGTAGTTAGAATAGGTTCACATTTTCTTCCATGTTTTGCAGATGAGGTTGTGTAAGCATGAAACATCACATGTCATCAACTGATGTGTACTAGAAATCAAGGAACATGATACCATTTATGAGTACATGGGAGCGTTTGGGGATTGTTATGAGAAGTCTCTCAATCGGTAATCGATTCCTTTAATTCTTGTTCTAGTGGATTCATTGGAATATCTATGGGATTCTTAAGGAGAGGGATACCCAGATGCTGAATCAGTACCCCAACCCTTTTGAGTATTAAATTTTAACATTTCAGGGTAAACATAAATTATTTTTGGAGAATGTAACATCTATATTACTTCCATATAATTATATGATATATATATGTAAATATTTCTTAATCTATGAATTGATAAATAATATCATTTTGCGGCCCGATGAGCTAAAAATTGATATATTTATGATATTTATTATAGTAATTTGACCAAGGTAATGATTTCTTTACATGTGTAAAAACTATTGAATTATGGATCATATTTGAAATATGTGGAAATTCTTATTTTAGAATATAGGTTTTACTCTAACTGTGACATATTCTAGGTCAGAATCATGTACTTGTAATAGTGTTATTACATGCATAAATAATAAATATGTAAATAAATTTATTGATTTTGTTATGTGTTAATTTAGAAATCTAGAGATACCTTATAAATAAAAAGTTATTGAATTAATTTTTGGATCATCCAAAAACCCTAATAATTGAAGGATATTGTTAGTGGAGAATGTGGGAAAATTATAAATGATTGAGGAATAGATTAACACCATAGAAATATTCTATTCTAATAGTGTTCATGGATAAATCCAATGATAGAAATACATGATCACACATCATTGGTGACCAATAAAAACATGAGGTGTGATATTTTATTTATGTGGGTATATAAAAATTTTATGTCTTATGTTGATCATTCATGCATTATGCTATCCATTATTTAATTTCACATTTCTTGTTGATTTATTTTAATTTTGATTCGATTGTTTTTTATTAAATATTAGTTCATATAAAATGTAAAAATATTTAGCTACCTAAAACAATGGTATGGTTTTTTTATTAAATGGTTTGAGCCTTTATGATCTTTGTTTTACACTCATAGTAGGAAATTATGATTGGCCTACAGTTTTCACGAACAACTGATATTCTATGATTGCATGTCCATTCATCGATATAGTATAATGATATTGTTGATGTGGTTTATTATTCAAAATGTCATCAAGGTGTGGTAGTGATAGTGGATGATCATATCTATATTGAAATAGTATGGTGTTTCTCATTCTTCACAGTTTGACATGTAGTGATTCAAAGAGGGATAATGATGGTCTCTCGATCAAAATTAGTGGACAAATTTGGTTGATAGTGATGGCAGAGCTTGTTTAAGGACTAATCCAAGGATCATGGGAATGATTGATGGATGAAGAGGTGTATCTAGAGATTTCATGGGATTACAACTGAATGAACTGTGGTTATCAGGATTTCCCACATTACACAATGTTTAATCCAGACATACACCACATGTGGGACCACCTAGTTATAGAGCTTTGGTTTCCTATGAATGTTAAGTATCGCATTCCATGTGACAAATGTCACATGCCTTATGGAAAATGGATTGATGATTAGTGTGTCCTTTAATTGTAAAAGGTTGTGTTCATAGAATGGTTAATGGGAACATGTATAGGAACTGGTACGAGATGATAACTCGTATTAGACATGGTACAGAATCATGACTATTATACACAGGAACAATCCAAAGTAAAAAAACATGGATAGGTGTAAACAAGCATGGAAAAACATCATGGGAAAACCCATTGGATGAAATCAACATATCTATTACTCTTAGGGGAATATAACATATTTACATTATTTAATTCCAAGTGATAATATGAGACATGGGAAGACCATGGGTTGAGAAGACATGTTGTGGACTCCCAATGCACAGTGTGTAATCCATATCATGTGCCTGTATATCATAATTTGTTAATTAGAATTTTTTTTTGGTTATGTATGATACATTAATACTTTCCCATGAACCTATATTGTGGAATTATATTCTCGTTATAGAATTTTGATACCCTTAATGAGTCTAATTTATGAAATTTCCTCCGTGTATTGTCCTCTGGATCTACTGTGGAAATATCTATTATTTTAACGGGGGGTTCATGTTATCGTCATGAAAATAATGAAAAGATAATCATTATCAAATATATTATACTAATATACTAGGATTTTCTATGTCCCTCGATGGCCTATTGTGTAATACCCTACATTGATGTTGATATATTTTGATATCAAGGGAGTACTCCATGATGTGGCTCTTGTAGGACATCATGTTGGATGAGTTTCATCAGTGACCACAAGGATCGTGAGAATGTAATATTGTAAGATAATTACCTAAAATTCATAAGAAGAATCATATGGCCTGTTCTTTTTTATATATTTATGATACATGGTTTCTATTATGATTGTATCTCGGAATTTTTATGGTTATTTATCTTATATATTTTACATACTAAGAGTTGATATGGGTAATAATAATTTTTTAATCATAGTAATTTAATGGTTCTATAATGGGGTTTTTAATACTCATAATATAGGATATTTTATGAAGAATTTTTTATTATGTAGTGATAGGCATTTTTATGATGACCTGTGAGGATTAGAAGTGGGAAGAGTGTAGATTTTGAAATACAGACTGACGGGTCTACCAGGTGTGGTAGTTGATAGTCTTCCACTACTTATAAGTAGATATAATCAATGTCAGTATTTTTTTACATTTGTTTGTCCCCAATAAAACTTTATAATAATTATTTTCAAATTATTTTTTTGGGAGGGAGATTATTCATGTGTTTGTATAATTTATTTAAACTTTCATAGTATTTAATGTATTGTAAATTTGTGTGTATAGATGTACGTCGGAAAAGCCATCTGAGGTGTGATATATTCAAACCTAGAATTGGTGCCCATCCCCTATCCTATTGGATGTGGTCGTGCAGTATACATACTCAAATCATCATTTTCTAGGTGGGTCCTAGTGGCATGGGTTGTGGAATCAATATCACGAGAGTTATATATTTGGGGATTTTCATAAGGGTTTGGGGAGGACATGAAATGATAATAATTGTAATAGTGGATTCCAAAACATCAGATTGACCAATTTGGTTCCTATATAAATGATTTATATAGAATATATGAATTTACCATTAGGTTTATAGATAGATTAAGAGGGGGGTGAATTTAGTAATGAGTATTCTTTTCATAATTCTACCTACACAACTAGTTATTGACATATTTATTATAATGGTCACATTTTTTTGTTATATGTTTATGTTGATCTTATTATTTTCATATTTATGGTTGTATGATGCATTTTGACTAAATCGGAAGATCAATAACATAGACATACATATTTATACTTGGATCACCATCACTGGGATACATCGAATGAACAATCAACGGAAATTTACTGATGTACCCATTCCATAAGGGCTCACTGAAAAAATGAGGTTTGAGATAAATCACATATATTCCTAGGATACCTAGGATTAAAATGTTTTTGGATTTATCACTACATTTCATGGGTCACCCAATCATTATTTCCTTCTATGGATCACATATGGTTAAAGTATCACTTTCTTCCTCAACCATTTCTCACTCCTCCCGAAAGGATTTACATGAAGTTTATGGACATGTTAGTCATTTCATTAGAAATAATGATTGAATACTCAATTGTTGATATATTATCTATTGATGTTCCCCATTAATACAATTAATGAAAAAAAATTCTTTGAATTACTATAAAATCACTTTTTAATCATTTCATGATGCTCACAGAATTAGAAACGCTCACAAAGCCTTCATGCAACTAACCAAGTTTTCATAAGAATTTAATTCGTTCATGAACCCCGCAACACTCATGTAGCTCACTGATTTTATGAAACTAATCCATCAATCAGAATGAAATCACCTTTCAGAATATCAAACATTTTAAAAAATATAGCATAGTCATCATGAATCATACAATGTTTTGTCAGCTTTCATAGCTTTTGTAAACATCAACACATTCAATCAGATTTCATATCCTTCACCATCTTCAGTTCATTATCAATGTTTTATTGAAAGTACAAAATTCACTGATCAAATTAAATTATTCAAATCCTATAAATCATTTTAAATCCTTCATATCATTTTATAATTGTTAAGATGAATTTTTATCAGAATTTCATCCCATTCTAGAAGAATCCATCCGCACCATCTCATTTTTACGAAGCTCTCCAATCTCTTTCGTGAAGCTTCATGTTTTCATTAATATTATAGGAAAATTATTTTTCATTATTCTTCTCTTATTAATTTATATTTATATCCAAATCTACATGCATTATCAATTTTCCTTCATATCGAACCACACTTTCAAAAAAAGAGTGTGATGAATTCTTTCAGTTTTCATGGATCTTTGTTAAAATAACTTGTAAAAAATATATTCCTAACTCCAATAATGACCACCTAAACCTTGTTCTCAGAAAAACACAGTCAAACCATAAACATATAATGTTACCTTGAGAATTTTTTACATAAAATTATCCAATTCCAAATTTATGGCCCACATTATATGGGCTGTAGGAGATATTATATGTGATCAATTTTTTTTGTGGGTTACTATGGATTCATATGTTTCATCCAATGATCAATTTTACGAGACTAATTTTATATGTATTAATAGCATATTACATAGTATATATATTTTAATATTTATATTTTATGGATACCAAATATATAATATGGGATCTTGTTATATAGATTAATACTACATGTATGCTAGAGACACTACATCGGATCTGATAATGATTTTATAAATGTATAAATTATTAGGATTCTACTAGGATATGATTCTTACAGAAGATAATATTATAGTACTACATGTGGGATCTATCATATCCCTATTCATGTTTATTACATTTTCTCAGAGACACTAATATTTGTTGATGTAGGCATGGTCGATCCCAAGTCTCTACATAGAATCCAAGGATAGATTTTCATTATTTATATTTTATTCGAAGAATTAATTTTATATTTTATAGTATCATATAATATTGACACAAAATAACATCATATGATATTTTATCCACCATTATAGTGATTCTAAATTTGATTTACTGATACCCAGCTCTAGTGGTTATGGGATCTGGTTACCCTAGATAACATCATTATTCATAGGTTCAAGTAGGTCAAAATAATAGTGTTTCATGAACAAGTGGAATAGATCTAGTGGATTCTAGTGATTTGTATGTGATGTGACCTTGGTGTAGTTAAATATTGTATGGTATTGGATTCTTCCATTTATCTTGAATATATAATCGGAAAAGTGGATGGCCAAGTAGGATATAAAAATGAGTTCTTCTATATTTCATTTCTATTAACATGTTCTTAATTATTTAATCTAAAAAATATTTTAATTATTGTTTAGGATGATTATTAGATTGTTTTACATAGTTTTTACTTTGATATTCAAGTATATGGACCCCACAACCACACCCTAATATCTTTATTATAGTCAATATCAATTTAAATATTGGTAGGCACACATTAGTTCATGTATAAACCATTTTTCTTGTCACTATCAGATCGACCTAATAAGTGGGTCAATATGAAGATTTATTATAGTGTTTCTTCCCTTTTATTACTATTTGGGATATATTATATTGGGAATTTCAATGTTTCAAATCATATGATAGACATCACAATTATGTGTCTTCAAAATATTTTACATGGTGGATAATAGGTAACTTGAGATATTGTATTATTATTATTGATTTTGGATGTTAAGATTAAGACAGTTATATAATGTAATGTCTATATTAGAGATGTTATTTCAGTTATGGATTATTTCGCACTGGTGTGAGGCTTAAGTAGATGCATTATTTTTTCCATATCAGAATCGCTTGAAATTCTGGTACTTGTTTTTGAATGATGTCACTAACAACAATGGTTAAATATTATAATTTTTAAACAACAACTTTTATAGTGTTCTATAATACCACTTTTTGGTTTCCTTTTTCTTAGATGAATCATAAGAAATTTCATTATAAAAAAATTATTTGTAGATTCTATAGAGGGTTTGCAGTTTTGGATTATTATACAGTCCCTCTATGTATGGGATGTATAAAAGACCCTAGTGAGGTTGTATAGGAAAATGATTCAATGATATTGTCTCCAATATTAAATGGGAATGGTTCATCAAATTATCTATAAAATACAATATGGTTATTTCCCATACTCCTTAATAAATTCATTGTATGTAGAGAATACATTTAATTACATGCCTGGTGAAAAATAACATCCTTATGCTACTAAATTATATACTGATAAATGATATTTTCTTCCGTCTGGTTTTTCCCACATATGGATTAATAGTGAGGCTAGGATACCTAGTAATTTGATTACATGGCTTGTAATTCGGGTTTTATTTATTTATTTATGTGTGCATGTGTGTCTGTGAACCATAATGTGGGTGTTTTTTCATGTGAGTTTCTTTTGATATTTGGTTGAGTGATAGGATAAATCCTATTGAGCATTGAATTTTAGGAGATATTGTTTATCTTAATTATAGGAAAGCCTGTTATTTTCGAGTTATAGATATGGATATTGGTTTTTTATGTTATTGGAATTATTTATTGTGCATTTTCTTGATGTGGTTGAGATGAACTATATTGTAAGAATATATCTCGTGAGTAGTGATAACCTAGGTGGATGAGTTCCTCCAGAGATTTGAATCCAGGGTCGATGTTCAATGGTTGAAATCAATGTATGAGGTGTGTAGTTAGATATATAGTATATCCATGCATATGTGTCATGATTTTTTTGATGTTAATAATTTAAAGTTCTATAGTTCCATGTATTTATTTAATGTTATTATTAGAATGATATCTATAGATACTATTTTATGTATTCTCTTTTGGTAGTATAATAAGAACGAAGTGGATTATTTATGTTTTATAATGGTTCTTTAGGATTAATTTTTTATGTAATTTTAATTAACTTGATAGATATATCTTGATTCATGGGTAATTAGCATTGAGGTGTATAAATGTAGATGAGATTGATATGATGGAACCCTGTTATTTATCAATATTTTAATAATTTGTGACTGCTGATATCATGGTAAAGAGAGTGTGAATGGGTATTAAGAGTGCATGCACTGGTTATGGTTAAGATATGATGGAGTTATCACTTAATGGTTATACATTGTGTAATATATTTTTATGTGAATTATAATACTTATGTTGAAATATGATAGATATATTTAGTTAAATTATAATGTGAATTGTTTCCAATAATTTTTGTTATAATTTGAAATATCCCTCTATGGTTATAGTTGATATCAATGATGGATTAGGGTTTCATGGAATAGTAAATATGAATGTTTTTTTAGAATGAATTTCAATGAGTCATGTAGTTTAAAATAAATGAAGATAAACACGATGGGTGGTATAATCTATTAAAATGTTTGGGGGAAACATTTACATCTTGATTATGAGATCCATATATAATTTAAATTTTAGATTATTTTTTTATTGAATTTATAATACTCCTAGAATGGGCTGTGATTTATGAACTATGTTTCACTGGTGTATGAGAATGATGTCTACATCAACTCATTATGTGTTTTAATAGATTGACTGTGAACCCTATAGATTGGAAATTTATTTAATGGACTAACTATATTGGAACGCATATGGTACAAAGCATCTCATTAGTCACGTGGGTCTGAATATAACACAGATATAGTCATTGGAAAAATTATATTTTTCATTGGATGGTCAATATAGATTTCAAATATTGGTGGGTATGTGAATATTAATTTATATAATATATCATTTCAATACAATTTATTGTATTTACTGGTGGTTTGGGATGGTGTCCATGAGTTATCATCAGTTTTGGGATGTATTGAAAGAGCTCAAAGGGGGTGTTAGGTGAGTCTTTTGCTGGCTCTCAGGGAAATAATACAATGAAAGATTTGAATTCTAGGGAACTGAACATAAGATGTCAATGTTTGTCTAGGTTTGATTTTTTTGTGGAAGAATGATCATCTTAGAATTCCTATAAGAGTTTAAGAATCATTTTCACTAGATTTTATAGGCCTTGGGTAGAATTCTCTAGGCATATGATGATATTGTCTTGCTGAGAACGAGTGACTAGTATTGTGTATGAAATTCGATATAAAGAGGTATAATAAATATATAGAGGATTAGTGGAACATTGATGATTTATTTTAGTATGATATTTTAATATTTGGGAGACCCATTAAATGGATTCATCCCTCGTGAGATGAGATTAAGGATTAAGAGTACAACAAATAGGTGTAGTGACTCAATGAATGAAACAATCACATATTGTTTTAAATTTATGATGATATGAACTTACCTAGTAATAAAATGGAAATAAAAGGATGTGGCTCACCATTTGATAAATAGTTCTATTATTTTATATAATTCCATTGTATTTTCTCATTCATTTAATAAATTAATGTAACATGTTGAGATTTTTGGATAAAAGAAAAATGATTCATCCTAGGTTTGAGAATCATATTGGTGAACAATTTTCAAACACATGTTCATTTGGGATTTCAATTTTTATGATAAAATATTAATTTTTTCCCCATATATGTAGATGATATGTAAAATTACTTTTATGTTAAAATTTCAATGCATGGAGATTCATAATGATATATATTTATATAGACATAATGTTCTAGTGGTGTCTTGAGTTATCTGGTTTATGTGAGAAGTATAGATTCATAATTCTTTGGAATCCTCACCTAGTACATTATTTTTGTTGAATATTTATTAGAAAATAATTTCTCATCCCCTTTAGTTAATATTTTAATGATACATAGAAATTTTAATGGTTAAAATACATATTTATAATCTCATTCAAGGTTAATAATGTTTTTTTATAAATAGAAACATGTGGGGTTAGTATTTCAAAGGGGTGGGGTGTAGTATTAGTGAATAGTTTCATAGAAACTGTGTGAAAGATAAAATTTTGTCTCAGTGATAGAATACAGTGATGGAGCATGTTTTTGAAAACCATGATGTCAAAATGTTTTGGGGGGTTTTGGTTGGATTCTTCCAAAGACTCAGTTGGTCCACAATTTTGATGAATGCGCAGCCTAAATGATTTCATTAAAATTGGGAAATAAATATATTCCCCAATGATGTGTTAACCCATCTTCCTTTGTAACATCACTCTCCCATGCATTCTCATGTTGATTGTTATCTTTCAGTTTATCATTAAATCTGATATCGGTAAAGGTAAAACATGGAATCAATTTGAAGGATACATGATGTGTTGTATATAAGACAACATATGTCTTTAATAAATGCATGTTCTTGATTCTTTACATTAATAACCAAATAATATTGTCCTAATAGTTTAAAAGGAAGTTTTTATTTGGGTAATTATAAACACAAAAAATAACATGTAAATGGTTTATTGAAATATTATTTAAAACTCATTATATTTGATTAAAAATATCATCTATCTTTTAATACCTCATGAGTTAAATTGTGACGTACATGAAAAATAGATGATATAAAAAGGATTGTATTGTATTTATCATATCATAACATGATTAATATAATACATATCATAAAAGATGAATATCAAGGTCACATAAAGGAGTAAAGAATCATAATCATAAATATTAAAGCATGATATAATGTGATAACATCATGAAAATATTAGAATGTGGAATCAACATAAAATAATACATCATAACATAAGTCAAAGACTACCAGCAAGAAATCATAACATAGAATTTATATGATAATATCTGCTGAATTATAAATTCAATTTTATGATTAAAAAATTACATAAATCATTAGAGGGATAAAAAATTTATGTCCCACTAATCATATTCATATTTTGTACCTACTTTATTGTTCAACATAAATCAAACAACATAATAAGGAATTTAGAAATTTTAATCAGTAGATTACTGAGTGTAAGTAACATACATTTAACTCCCTAATATACTAATTATTTGTACATCAATATTAGTATCCATTAGTGTGTATGGGGATGGGTGTTTACTATGAAAATGTTTTCTATGGGAATTCATACAATAATTCTTTCAGAAAAATGGGAATGCATAAATATTCATGAAATGGTATTATGGGATTTAAAATTATTCTCTAATTACTTGTACATCATGTGGAAAATAATATGGATTTGTGAAAAATAAATAATAAATGAAAAATTGGAAATTATATAGATTAATATATTGATATTTCATAAATAAAGATGCAGATGAGAGAATCTTATTACCATGATATGGCACCTAGAAAAATTGATATAATCTTATTAATTTATTTAGACCACCTTATAGGGGATTTATGTTGGGATAGTGAGAATAAATTACTTCTTTGTGGTGTTTCGAGTGTTAAGGTGTTTGGTGATGAGAGACTATTAAAAAGAAGATTGTGGTGATTTCACTATTGATTTATAAATATTGGTTTCAAAATCTATACGAAAAAAACCGTAGACAAAATCCTTCCCTTTTTTGATCAATGGTTTCTTCCAAATAAATGTTGTTTTCAAAATTTCATTTGAGTTATAACTAAAAATTGTAAAATACCCTTGATTATGTGGAATTGAGTCACATTGACAAAGAATTGATCTTATAATGTTAAAATATAATACAGTATTGGAGTAATCATTAATGGATTATAAAATTATTTAAATAACATAAATAATATAAATTTAATGGAAAAAATATATATTTTTGGTAATGGATACCTGTTAATATATTTATTAGAATTATTTTTTACTATTATGAAGTCATAATATATACTATATATTTATACTCTATTTAATTATTACATGAAAAATATATTAACTACTAAAATTATTAAAAATTATTCATTGGATAAAATAAAAATTATTATTTTTAAAAAAATATTTATTTTAATTAAATATGTTTATAAATATTATTATTTTATCATTTAAATTAAAAAATCATATTTACTAACAAAACTATTTGTATGATATTAACAACATTATAAACATTATAAAAATTACCTTTGAGTTCATTAAATTATATTATTATTTATATTTATATTATTTTTATCTAATATGATTTTTAATTAAAAGTATAATTTGTTTAAAAACGATGGATTTTATTAAAATATTAGGTCAATTTATACTATATACTTCCAAAAAAATACCATATTTATTTGTTCATGTCAGTAAATATTTTTTACAAAACTCATTATATAATAATAAATAGAGTAATGTAAAAAATTAGTAAATATAAAAATTATATTATGAGAAAATGATATATATATATATTAGTATTATTATCTTATAGAAACATAATCCCTTTAAATAACATTGAACCTCCAGAGGGTGAATTGTGTGATGGGGGTTCTTTCTTGGGTTATTTGATGATCATAGTTTGAGTCATGATCTAGATAAGATTAAACGTTTCTCATAAATTGTTTCTATTGATATTTAGTTGTGGAATATCATAATGGATTTAGAAAAAGAAAAATAAGAAGTATTCTATATCCCTCATCATATATAATATTTGAGATTCATAAGGTATTGTCATATTGGTGAGGAAGTCAGTTAATCCATCTATGTCAACTAGTATTTATCAAAACCATTGATATATAATATTCTTAATAATAACATTATAACATCACTATTATGAATTATTAATGTGATTCATTGTATATTAATTCTAACATACTATATTGGTCGATAATAACCAAAGTACAGTAAGTGTTTTCTAAAATAATTGTACATAATTGGACAAGTATTCATTCATAATGGGATTTCATTTATAATGTTTTATGTCATTAAATTAATCCCACAATAAGAAATATATCTCTTGAAATATAATTTTTTTATAGTATAATAGATGTTGGTGCATTTTATCATTTTTTCTTTTGGATCATATGTCACTTCCCCAAACTCTTGGTTCTACTATAATAAAATGAATAGTAATGTTTCCTAGTTTTGTATACTTTTTCTCTATGATATAAAATCAAAACTTACTACTCATTATACGAAGGATCATTTTCTATGGGTGCCACATTTATTTTCAATATATATCTATGTTCATAATGTACTATATTAATAGAGATAAATGCAACACATCATATACCTGGGATGGTATAGGTGGGAGTACTAGTCAATATACAAGGGATATGATGTCATCAAGGACCACAAAGTGGATGATTTATCATTGAAAATTAGTTCCCTTATTACCAAAAATCATTAATTTCATCCCCTGATATATATGAAGTAACACGTTCTCTATGACCTCAAACATCAGGCTCATCGATGACTATATTCTTATCTTATCAGTCAAATTCATATAGATTTAATATGACAATAAATTGATTAATCATTCAATATCGTATCGTGGATACGATATGGGCTCATAATCCTCCAATCTCCATGATCATCATAGCATATAAGATTCTGAAACCACATCCCATTTAGAAAATCGTTGTTCTCCAATTAGATGCATGGATGTGAATTTCAATATTATGAGATCTTCACATAGGGAAGGTAATTTTTCCAGATTTCAAATTATATCCATTGAACATTATCTCAAAATAACCAATTGTTTTTGTATTGTTATTTTAAATTCATGATATATATGAAAAATATAAGAAGTATTGAACCTGATCACTAGATTTAGTGCATACTGAATTCTATACTACAACAATGATGAAAACCAATGATATCTATTAGATACAATAAAGTGTTGAAATATATGAAATCTTACAATGTAACTTGTGTATAACATGGTTATTTGGATAAGATATAAATAATCATTGATAAAAATGAAATGATCTATTGTTTTTTGGTTGACCTACTACCAACTAGGTGGAATTAATTCCATTAGATGACAAGGGGAGTCATTTAAAAAATAGATATTTATGATTTACCGAATACATTATGCTACGAGAAATGGTTTCCCTATAAACTTATCATTCATTTAATTATATATGACTTGTTGGAATATAAATCACCGATTATGAAATTTGTCATCTTCCCCTTTATATTATCTTATGATATGTTTTTTTCCAGATCTCTATAAATCATGGTTCTTTCTAGATAAATAGAGGATTAAGCGCATTGTGAATCATCTAGAAGTTCCATAATTAGTTATATTCTTTATGGGATACATATTCTGGTTCCAAAACATATATATCCATCCTTCTATGTGAATATATCATTGGGGATTTTATGATCCATATATATGTCATACATTTCTTCACAGAGATAATTTTTCCAAATATAAAAAATAAATTTTCATAAAGGCAATTACTGAAAATTCATTGTGGATTAAATCTCATATAAATCTCATTCAATTGACATATTAGTTACAAATTTTTATGTGGAATGTTTTTGAAACTAAAAATCTCTTTTAAAATATCACTATAGAACACTAATCCTTCCCAAAAAGTAAGGAATTTTAAAATTAATGAATTTATTTTCCTTTTATTTAACTCAATGTTATCCTAAAAATGATTAGTATAGAAAAACAAATGCCCCATCAGAATAATCCTTACTATTTTAATTGAAAATCTATATATATTTTTAAAAAATTGGAAATAATATCAAGATAGTACATATAATATATGGATATTGATCATATAGGTTATTCTATGCCATCCTTCAATATGTTCAGTCTTGGATGTATTGAAAAATGTCTTTTTTCTAGTGATATAATGACCTATGAATTAATCTATTTCAAATAATATCTATTTTTTTCAATACATTTATTGTAAATTTTCTATTCATAAGGTCATTAGTAAATTATTAATACGTTATTCACGTACTTCATCGCATTTGGAGAGGAAAATAATATCATCGATAAATACTATAAACTAGTTTCATGATAATATATAATGACTCTTGTAATTATGTATATGGAGATTACTAGAGGATTAGTATGTCTAAGTAGAATCACAGTTAAACTTTAGTGGTTTTATCTTTTAATAAATTTAGACTTGTGGATATCCACATTATTCACCTTTACATGATAATTTCATGACCGAATTTTCACCATTGAGAAGTAATGAAATTCATATAGAAGATCTAAAAAGTCATAAATATCTTTAAGATGATGCTTTTTTATTATCGTGATATATTTAAGCAGATGATAATCCATTTTTTACAAAGGTTGTTTTCCCTTAATCTAGTTGAAATGGTGCAATACACCCCTAGGTATAGCCTTGGGAAGAAAAACTATTTTTATATATTATACTATAGTTTCATCTTCTTCTCCTCATGATCAATAATGATTATTCTACATGATGTATTGATATAATAAAAGATCTAGCTATAATTTTTATCAAAATAAACCACTCCTCTATAAAGAATCCCTAGTAATTGTTTTGTAAAGACAATAATGTATTCACTAATAATAGTCATTCCATAAATGATGATTTTTTCTTTAGTCCCAATCATTTGAGCTAGATTTTCATAGTCATAAGAAAATATTATTTATTCTAGAGAAGATGATTGTGATGAAGATTTATCCTCATAATTTCACTTGTATATAATTAGAGTGTGAGTAATGATATGGAGGGTGATTTGTTTCATAGGTAGTTTATTTAGGATCTACTTAAGGAATGACTATATATACCATAATATACATCAAATTCACCTAATTTGAGTTTCAAAAGGTTCTTTGGGATGTAATTCCTATATATATGTAAAAAAGATAATTGATATAGTTGGGATGAAAAAAATTCTCCATTTTTTGTTTCCCCTAATAACCCTACTTATATGTATTTAATTGGTATTTAGATAGTTATACTATCAATTATTGATGTTAATGAATTTGTAGAACTAACTCCATAAATTAAATTTTCTATCCATTAATAAATAATAAATTTACATGTAACTTCATCAATTTTGGGATCCACCTCAATATTAGTTATTTCGTAAGTTCTCCCTTGAACTATAGTCCTTGTAGTTTTTTCACAATCGGTATTTATGAGTACCCTTGGATGGGTGAATTGATTTTAATATATTCCATATTCCTTACTATTGAATCATTAGATAATGGCCGTATGGTTGATCGAAGTAATCCTTTGTTCCATAACATTGGTGGGTTTCTCCAGTCAACATTGGATAGATGGTTTCCTTTAATTCCACCCCCTTAAGTATTTAATTTTCCCATTAAATGAATTTATACGATGCACCTTCATTCACTTTTGAAATGTTGGAAGGCATAATTGTTTTCCACCATGCGATTTTTCCATCTCCCAATAATTAAACTCCATTTTTATACTCCTTATCTCCATATGTATTAATTCATGGAGATTCAATGATCTTTATTTTTTTGTTGGTTGAACATTAATAATTTTAAATATATTACCAACATCTTGAAACCGAAAATATTTCAATATAGTTGAATTTATCTCCCTAAATAAGTACTCACCATGAAATTTTCTATTATTAATAATGCTCCAGGTGTACTATGAATGTCTGGTGATTTTTTCCTCATAAAAATTGACAGAATCTTCTTATAGTTTCTTATTCCAAAGAAACCCATTTCATTTTTAGTTTGAGAGTGAAAGGAAAATATTTATAAAAAATATTTTCATCAATACATTCCACTCCATCAATATTATATCATCATTAGGTTTTGTATTTTTGTTCAATTTCCCACACCAATAATCTTCTACAGCATTTTGATTAAAAATTTACATGAACATCTTTTTCAGATCGCATTAATGTTTTTACATTATATTTTCAATGTAGATGATATATTTCATTTTTTTAATGGATCAAAAGATCAACTAATAGTTAGAGGCCCTTTTCACCTAAAGGATCATATTTCTACATGAACATTTTTATGTGGATGTTGTTTTTCATTCTAATTCATGTTTCTATTTATGACATAAAATAATTTAGTAAGTATTTACTTAATTGTATTAACTATAGTAACATTTGGGTTTGATATATCATTTGCGAATTTCCCATCAGATTGGTTGTTGACTATGTTCTTTATATTTCTATCCATTGACTAATATAACAACAAATTTATGTTTGATTATATTTAAACTATTAATAATAATATAGATAAACTATAAACATTGATGGGTTAATATAATAATTGATTAAATTCCTAATCCCATGAGATATTTTTCACAATATCTCTTATCCATTTTATATTTCCTAAAATAGAATTTTATGGGTTTTTTCTATTATAATGGTGTTTAAACATATTGTGAATTTAAAAAAGATTATATCACACTATTATTAATCCTGGTGAGAATTGATGAATCATTTTTTTGAAGATATTGATGAATGAGTCAATATTCAATGTTCCCATTTTGGATAGTTAAGAAAGGGTGAAATTATTATAGAGAAATAAAAATTTTCATATCCTTAAAAGTATTTTACTAATAAAAACCCATTGAATCATTACATTAAAACAATTTAGCATTTTTGTACTATTTTTATAATTATCAATAATTCATCCAATATGTTTTTCCAAACCCATTCCCCCATAATTACTAGCCCTTTCTATGGTACCAACTATAAAAAAATTTATATTTAATAAACCAAAATTTATGATTTATTACATAATGATGCATAAAATAAAATCCAAAATATTTAAATTCCTTGTGTATTTTCATATTTATATAAAAAAATCAATGAATCAAAGAATTTTATAACAAAATTATTTAATACTCATTAATAGTTTCATAAATCAAAATCACTCTTAAAAAATGGAAGGGTTATCTTATGGACGTACATATGAACCCGAAGTGCAATAATTCCCACTATTGTAATAATAAAATAATAACATGTTAAAATTAAGAAATTTTTTAAAATAAAAATATAGACGTTATATAAAAGTGGTGATAATAAATAACATGAAAAAACAATTAAATATAAAATATGATAACATCAAGGAAATATAGAAATATGGAAACATTATAAAACATTACATTATATGAAAAAGTCAAGGATAATCACTATGACATCATAATATAATGTGCATAAGATAATATCTAATTCACCATACATGGTATCATTTGATATAAAAACATCACCAATGAATTCAAGGGATATTAAATTCTTGGACCACCTATCACATGCATATCATGTACATGTATTATTGTTCCACCTATATTATACGACATAAAAAAATTACATCACTTTTAATACCCCAATTAAGGAGTCTGGGTCATAAAATGGATGTACCCAAAAAATGAATTATATCTATATCTAGGAGAAAAATCGTGAATAGAAATGGGGATTGGTTTTCACAAAGAAATTTTATGTAATGGAAGATTGAAAGACCATTCCAGAACCATAACGAGGGTAAACAATGAATCATGTAAGTGTTTAATGATTCTGTACTAATATTTATCAATAATTGTAAATCAAAAGAAAAGTAATATGTATGTGTAAAATAAATTCCAACATATAAAATTGGAAATCAAATGGCACAATAGAATGAATATTTTTTGTTATTAGGTGTAGAGAATCCCCTTACGATGATAGAGAACACCAAAAAACTAGAGGAGGGTATTATGTGCCTTCAAACACCTTGGTTATAATTAAGGGAGTTATTAAGATAGTTAATTATTGATGAATATGCTTTTGAGTGAATAAGAGTTGGCAGAAGGGTGGGAATTTATTGAAAATGACCCTTCTAAAGTAATTTATAATCTTATATTTCAGAGTCTACATAATAAAATGATCAAAACTCCAAAACAGACAATATTTTTTCCACAGTTTCTTACAAAGTGAAATGTTTTAAAATATTTTTTAATTACAAAAAAAACTAGTAATATAACAACATTCTTGATGTGTAATTTAGACAAGTTTATAATTAATTCTTTATAAAACAATAAAAATATATTACTGGTTTTAGAGAATTCATAATGGAATATAAAATCAAGAAAATATCTAATAACAGTATATGTTATAAAGGATAATGACATAAATATTTATTCCATGAAAACATTTATACGATTTATTACATCACTTTAATGTTTTTATTATTTCATAAGATATCATGTATATTTATACTGTATATTATTTCTAAACAAAAAATTGAATTTATGGAAAAATTATTAAAACATCACCATTGGATGACATCTACATTTTGACTTCAAAAATAAAATTTTATTTATCAAAATAATTTTTAAATATGATAATTTTTCCTTCTAAATAAACATCAATTTTTTTGGAAGAATATATTTTTGATGATGTAGACTACTCGCTGAGAATTATGAAAATCATGTTGGACTTTATGTAATTATATAGTCATTTATATTAAAGTAATTATTATATAATTTTATTATTTTGTTAAAATGTATTTTATTTTAAAAAATTAATAATTTATCATTGGAATGAATAAATTGAAATTATATATTCTTAAAAAATACACCTATAATTTTATTGGGTCAAAATAAAATTTTTATCAGAATAAATTTACAATCATTGATAATGTAATAAAAAAATATGGAAAATATAATCATTAATTTATTATCAAAAAATAATATAATAATTTTCATCAGTAGGATTTTGATTCATATCCCATTATTACACTAGTGTTCTCCCTAATTATAATGTGTGTGATGGTTCATTATTAAGTTGGTTTGGTGAACATGGTTTGGGTTTCGATCACTATAAGCATGAACTTCTCTTATGAATGATTGTTTTTTAGATTGAGTTATTGAATATAATATCTAGATTCATCAAGGGAAAAGACCAGTGGTTCTATCTCCCACTGAATAATTTATATATGGACTTCATAATGCAACACCCTTATATTTTAAGATATATTTGTTTTTAAATATTGATAACATCATTGAGAACTTTTGAAAACGATACAGTATGTCCAAATGAACAGAAATCTAGCATAAAAAGTTATACATAGAATTAAAATAGGTTGTTATGAATAGTACTATATATGTTATGAAATATCTATGGTTTATACTTGTATTAAATAAATTCATTACTTAATAATTGATTTTAAATTAAAATATAACAATAAATAAAAGGGTTTCATTAATAAAAAGACTATTTTTAGGAATATAAATTATTTTCATTTAATAAATAAAGTAACAAATTATTGTTTAATTATTTTAATGAGATAGATATAATATATATTGAATATGAATTTGTAAAATTACTCTTATATTTTTTCATGGAATTATTTTATTATAAATATGTTATTATGTTTAATGCTATATTTTTATATAAAAAATAATTTGTCACATTTCATGAGAATATATTAAAATAGATTTATATCAATCATTCAAAATGAATTTTTTAAATGGATTCCATATATGGAATAGTAATTCCCAATTTTGGTAAATTGTTCCAATTTTTTATGACTTCTGCTTCATTGATATGATTTAATTTTTATATTGGATTGACTTTGGGTTTATTCTTGATGTTTTTTAAGATCATGGGTAAAAAAGGGTATATTTTTTGCTTTAAGGAAATGTGCACGGTTGGTAAATTGTTAGTGTTTACCATGATGTTAATTTTTTTTATATTTATGATATTACAAATGTTTTTTCACAGTTAGAGAATCGTTACACTGAACATACAACTATCTATTCAAACCATGCGTGGTCTCTGTGATTATATGTCTTTGTCAGATGTTTTTTTGTAGTGTGTTTCCAAACTATGAGTATTTTTTTAGGATAATACACACCTAAAAATTTAAAACATACATTATACACGGAAGGTTGGATCATGGTTTGTCAAATTGTGTGGCTTGACGGTGCATGAACCTTTATACCTCTAGAAAGATTGAAAGTACCCATATGACCTATTCATTTTTATGCACAATAACCTATTAATAATATATTATCTTGAATTTATCATTACCCATTTCACCATAGTAATATTTCCCAGATCTCTTGGGAGAATTATTTAAGTATTGATTGATCACTATGAGGAATGTTACATTTTTTTCCAGTTCACACTTTTCGTCATAAATTCTTGTTGTGCCACTTCTTTATATTAGAATTTCTTGTACCCAATTGGTAGATAAATATTATATAATATTGGACTAATAAGGGATTATTTTATTTCTCATTGGATATAGGATTGTGAGGACCCTATACACAGTTTCTAGACCACAATCTTCAATTTCAACTAGTTCTGCATTCATTCTCTTAGTATGTGTCATTATAAAATAAATTAATCTTTGAAATTATTTTTATTCATATTAATTGCATGTTTTTATTCAATTATATAGACTATGTTGTGTTCAATGTGGTCATTTTTTATTTCATTAATGGTTTTGAAGGGGTTTGACATCAGAACCATATTTTTTTATAGCCAACTATTAGATTAAATTTTTTTGGTGGTGTTCTTTCAAAAATTGAGTTTTTATGAATGTAAATGAATATTCATTACTATGAAAATGTATTCTGATATTTTTCCAATTGTTATATAATGGATTGTAACACTATAAATATAATCGAGTAATCTTGGATATGTAGGGATATCGATATGTCCCTCATAGTAGGTGTAATTCTAGAAGTAGATTTGAGTATCTTTAGTGTATGTTATTCTACTAGGGGACATACCAGATAGAATCACATAATTCATAGATTAGAAAATTTCATTTATTGATGGTATTTATTCACATATATATGATTCAAACATGTGAACATTTTTCGTTTCTATTTGGATTTTCATATGATGGTACTTTTAGGGTATGTTTCTAACATTATTTCCCTATGGTGTATATATGGTCCGTTTGGATGATGATTTGATGCTTTATCACATATAATATTCATATTAAATTATGAATATGAATATTTTTATGGAAAATAATCTTCAGTTTATAAAACGTATTTCATTTATGAAATTATTTTTAAATTGGCACTTTGATGTTAGAGATAACGTATTGTTGGTATTAGGATTATTATTGATTCTTCAGAGAAGCCATCTAGGTTATTTTTCACATCCATATGTTATCATTGGGATATTTTATTTCTGGGTTTTCCTTAATTATTTATGGCAACAGAATCATGTATCATGTTTTTTCACTTTTGGTTATCATCTTTATTGTGGGATTGTTAAGATGTGATGTATGGTCACATGGACCCCTTTAGTTCTATCTTATTTTATCTTTCTATCGTAGATGCTGGCGAATATAGATGTATATACCATGAATATTTAAAGATTTCTTATGCATTTTACACTATTTTTTCACCATATCTACCTAAGAATGTCCTTTATTATTGGTCCCCACCACATGGTGGACCATCTCTAGTTACATTCCTAGTTAACATAGGTTTGTTCATTATAGAATTTTAGCAGATGGAATACCTATCCTGATGTAGATGAAACTATTATTGTTTTGAGTTTATATAGTGGGTAGAAAGGACTTATGACAATTGAAAATTTTCAATTACATTTGAGATTGTACCTGGATAGCTCGCATATATTTCAGAAACCGAGTAATCATTGGTGGACATAATTTTTTCCCAGCATTATACATTATGTCTATGATAGTTTGAATGATATAGATGAATGGTTTATATAAATGGACTTATAATAAAATAAGGACTCTTTTCACATCTATAAAATAATAAAATTCTATAAATTATTGTTTTAATCCCTTAATATAGATTAAGGATGATGTTCTTTTAATATTGTAATTTTTTCAAAATATGACTTGTTATATTCTTATTTTGATAGAAAAATTTCCCCATGGAGAGTTCTATTGTTATTTATTTGTGGTGATGAAATAAAGTTTCTATTAGAAAAACCTATAATGGAAACATTATTTATTGAAGTAATAATCCTCATTATTCAGAGTCCCGCTCAAATGGTTTTTTTGAACCATGGATGAGAAGCATTTCGTGGTTAAGAATTTATGAAGAAGTATCCACCAATATTCTATGATAAAAATGTAACCCGATAATATAAGGAGGGTCATGAGTAAATTTAAAGGATCATTAGGTTTTTTAATACTCTTTTTTATTCAGTGGTGGCATTATTCTATATATTTTATTTAAGGACTATGAAGGGGATTGTGGGACTCAATTTTCCAATCCTATATTAATGATGATATTACATGGGATACCATTAAAATATTCATTATCCAATATTTTTACACAAAAATTTTTTGTGGGGAGAAGATCCTAGAGATCCTAACCACGTATTGATGGGAGAGTACCACTCCTGATTATTCCACCCAATTTGTGGATTTTGTGAAGAAGGAACAATAGTGTGTTATTAATGATCATCATACATCTCAAAGGATTGATATGGATTTGAGGTTGGATATGTTTTTATGCTAATTTTCATGTTCCATCAATTATTTATAGCACTATCCAATAAATTAGATATGGATGAAAACATAGATCAGAAAACCGGTTTGTTGTGAGGTTCACCTGGTTCTATTAATGTCGATTGTGTGTTTTTAGGCTATGTTAGAAAGCAAAGTGGCATTTCGTTTTCCTCAATAATAGTTTCCTTGGTTCCTCAGGACCACAATAGGTTTTCTTCTATTAGAATATATTTTCTATTCATATATATATTAATGTTTCTAAATCTTCTCTCTAATTTGTAATCATTTGTAAAATATGTCAATTTGAGTCATTTAAATGGAAGGATGTACAACTGTATAATTCTTCTATCCACTCATTAAAAATAAATTTTTCAACATTTATGGTGCTTCCAATGGTGGTCGTTCATGTCATCATGCGATGTTTATTGGACACAAAAGCACCAGGAGGAGCTAACGTAGATTAAAAATTAGTACAGAGTATACACTAGAGTAATCTAAAGATGGGATGAATATTATTAGTGGAAATATTTTTATTTTCCCCTATATGATTCTTTATTTGTTTTATCATATTAGATATAATCATTATTAAATGTCATCTTATTTGTTATATATATTCAGCCTATGTTTGATGAATTATTTTTTGGATCAATCCACACATTTGCAAAAAGAGATATAAAAATGAATTCAGGAGTCCCATTATTTGAGTAATTATTGTCTACTTTATAGTGTAGTGGAATTTAATAGTTCTTGATCTTGATATATTCAAAAAAATTATTATTCTCATTGGATGAGTAATATTGTAGAAAATGTTGACTACTTTAATAAATGATCTAAATTATATCCATTTTATGAGACCACCTATGTTTTTCAATGTTAGTGAGACTCCATATTTGGGATATTAGTGTGTGTTGTTCCATATTCTAGGGTAATATAATGTGTGTTTTTTAATATGTTTCTTGATGTAACTAAGACTTTTTTTGAATTCAATTTTATATGGTTTTTTCTGTATACATTGAAATCTTTTCAGATGATTTTTCTAGTTTACCACTTGAGAGAGAGGTTGATTAATTAGTTTCCCAAAAAACATTGTTTTTTAGCTATCATAAAGAAATATTTTCATATTAATCCAACTATACTATAGATATATTTAGTAAATATCGATGAACATGAAACTAATTGTTTCATTCAACCGAACATGTCACCATTAGATTCAAATTCCTTATTTTCTAGGGATGAATACATGATCGTTATGCTTTTTGTAGATTATCAAAAAAAAATTATGTGATTGTTATTATTTTGTATCCTTTTACTAGGATTGATGGGATATTTGGTCATCTTAGATATGATCATTATTTTTTAAAGATAGATTATTAGTCCTTGTACCAATATTTGAGATTCCAGGAGGTGGATATAAACAATTAACTTTTGAGGAGTCTGTATGCGCATTTACTATTCCTTATTATGTCATTCATTATCACATAAGAATCTTTGATATTTAAAAAATTTATTACATATTCCTTTCATCTGTTAATTCAATTAATTGTGGTTGGTTTTTTGGATGATATATTGGATTAATCCAAGTTAGAGGAATGGTAAATAGACTATTTAGAAAACATTCCAAGATAGTTGGATTAAAATATCGTGAGTGGTAAACTTTTCATATCTCAAAATTTTAACTAGAATGTTAAATTTATAAGGATTCTTATATCTGAGAGATTTGTTTCAGTTGAATTAGGAAGGATACTTGTTTTTATGTACTAGGATCATCCATGATAAGTGTTTGAGATATGATAATTCATATGGTTGTCTAGTTAATACATGCTATTATCTCAAAACATTTCGATGATTGTATAACCAATTAAATAATAAATAAATAACACTCTAAATTTTTAGTGGATTGAAATGATTCATAAATATTTCAATGTGGTAATGTTGAGGTTTACTTCGACACTAGATTTTCTTCTATCATAATATAGTTACTTTTTTTTTGGTTTCCTTTTGAATACATTGTGGGTGTGTCTTGATGCATGTGAAATATGTGGTGACATAATGATCATTTAGGTGACTCTGTCAAGAGAATAACTGCCCTACTAAAAATCATGAGTGGAAACTATTACACATGAACTCAAACTATACACACATTGTCACTTTGGGGGAAAATTTATAGTATATCAGATGAGTATCTAGAGGCAATTTATTATAATATTTTTGTGTACTTAAAATAAATGGAATATAGTTATTGATGCACTGAGAAGTAAATTTTAAACTCAAGACTAGATGTAATTAGTTATGGAGTCATATATAATGTGATGTTTTTCCATGATGAGCTTGATAGTGGAAGATGACAGTGGGATATATTACTTGGATTTAGTAAAGGTAGAATAACCACATGATGTGTGTATAAGGATATTGTAGGAACATAACACCGACTTTTAGTGCTTTAGTGATATCCATATTGGTGGGGAGAGCTTGGGTATGTAGTCTTGGTCATCAAGTGGAACTGTCTGCTTCCTCAAAAGGATGTTTATTCTCACTTCTTTGATATAGGAGTGGATTGATATTGGATAATGGTGTAATTGTTCCATATATATTATTACCACTAAAATTAAATCATTAGTTTAAGTGTTAGTATTTGTAGTTGAGGATGATATTTTCAATTACATACATTGTATCATGATGTTTTATTTATCAATGAATTATGGTAGAACACTAGAAACATTTTGGTTTGTTGAATCCTATACAAATTTAAATATGAAATGAAATGATATTTTCCCTGAATTCATCATTATTTAACAATAGGAACACAGTGTAAGGGTTTTTATTTGGCAGATCATTTATCGATACAAAAAATAGATCATTTACTTCCTATTATTGAAATGAAAAAGGCAGAGTATATCAGAATTTTCTATGTCAACGATGTTGTAATACTATATCAGATTCCAACTATTATAATTTTTTATGGGGAAAAAATGCTCACTCCCATGGTTTGGATATTTTTAAAAGAGGTTATGGGTTAGAAGTTAAAATTGAGTATGACATATCCGCAGTAGATGGATGGAATAATAGAGAGATATATCTAGGTTATTGAGGATATTAATTAGTCAGGCATGGTTTATTTTAGTGGTTTTTGAGGAAATCATATGCCAGTATTCGATTTTACATGTAAAAGTAGTTTTCAAGTGTTAATAAATATGAAACTATTTAACGTGTTGTATGGGTGACCATTTACATCACACATGTTTTGATAGAGTGGGGAGAATAGCCCATGGTATGATTGAGTCTTATTCCAGAGATGACCAAGAAGGTACAATTGATCCAGAAGAGAATAGTTATGGTATTTATTTATCATATGTCCTATATGGACTATATTCATCTGCAACTATATTTTGAGGTTGTTGATATAATATTTTATTTCTTGTGTCGCCTAACATGAGACATCTATTATTGGATAATCTGGGTATATTGGTACTGAGATTCATGGGGCCTATTGAGATTATGGTGGATCATGGAAATCCAGAATGTTTGTTGGACATACTATCTTTCTTGACATCAATTCATGATATTTTTCATGTTTTCGAACTAATAAAGAATAAACCAAATAAATCCAATGTGATTTAAAGGTGGGATATTGATTTGTAAGGATGAAACCATGAGAGATGAGAAACCCTTTGAGTTTAAGGATCTCTAACATAATTTAATTCATTAAAAAAACCTTCTATCCAAAGTACTATGGTTGTTAAAAAGTTATATAAACATTACCTGTAAACAAGAATCATTGATATGGATTTAATTTCATTTACATTTCATTATTTAATAATTTTAATCCTTTTCTATAGATAGATGTATTTATTGATTTTTAGAAATGTAATACCCTTAATTTTATATAAATGGTTTTATTTTATGTTTTTGGTGTTTTGGTTCATTCAAGTAGTTTCTGGTTAATGGGGGGGTCAAAAATGAATATTATTGGAGAGGAGAGGATATGTGCATGGTTGGTGATAATGTGGAAATATATCGATATGACATAATAGAGGTGATTCAAATGGTTTGATCATTTTTAAACTAACTATAAAACTCACCTCTGAAATATTTCTAGGACTTAGTGATTTTCAATGGGGATGACATGATTTGAGGATGGATTTCCAAAAAAACATGAAAATTTTATTACTATTCCTTGTGGATTGTCCTTTAATAAGATATTAGCTACATATGGTTGGCACAAGGTTAGATTATTTGTGTGGCCTAACCATGCACGACCCTCCAATCGTTTAAAAAATTAAATTTACCCACTTTACTATGATCATTTATATTCATAATCTTTTGTTAATCCTATTTTTGGTAGAAATACTCATTGCACAATTATATAGAGGCCTCTTCCATGGTATAAATTGCTGAATTTCTTTTTTCTTAACATGTCACTTTGATGCATATTTCGTTTTCGATCATCGCTCCACTTTTCATCATAAATCTGTTCTAGATATCAACTCTTAAGGTCCCATTAGAACCCGAATGGGATATAGATGCTATATCTAATGGGTTTAAAAGAGGAATGATGTTGTTTACTATATATATAGGATTACAATGACCTGATATACTATTTTCCGACCTCTATCTTTAATAGTGACTAATTATACCTCCATTCCTGAGGTAAGTTCATATATAGAATCAGTTAATTTGGTAATTAATTTATATTATTATTAATTTATTTCTTTTATTGAATGAAATTTATTAGCTTGTGATAATGGAATTTTTTTAATGGATTATTTTTTTAGGTGGTTTTTCCTTAAAATTATATTTATAATCCCTATGTGTTTAATGAAAATATTCAATTCTGGTTTGGATTTTAATAAGTAAATTTATAAATAAAAGAAGATTTTATTTTCTATGAATATGTTTTATAAATGTTTTAGCATTATTTGTGAATAATATTTAATGAAACAAATCACAATGGGTAACATTGGTTATATAACGAAATAGGGTAGTCCCTCTAACTTTGAGTAAAGTCTCTTGAGGTTTTGTATCACATTATTTTGCATTGTTTCATTTGAGGTTCTACAAATATGCTCAACATATCATCCTGAATAGGGATATCGTTTGATGTCTAGAATAAATTACAAATGGTTGAGCGACAAATGGAGTAGTTTTCCGTTTATTTTTGGCATTTCACCAGATGGTGCTTCGAGGGATATATTCCAACATGCTATTACTCATTCATATCAATTATTATTTTTCATTATGCTTTTATGATCGATATAATTTACTTGTTAAATCCATCTATTTTAATATATAAAGGTATTTTTCTAATAATAAATGATTTATTTATAAAATTTGTCCACCATGTGAAAATGCATTTAAAATAGGTTTTGTTTTGTAGGTAAAATGAATACATTCTTATCACTAGGCTCAGTATATATCTTTTAGAGAAATTATTTTGGGAATCGAGGCCACACCCTACATTCTTCATTTGGTGTTTATAGAGGTTGTTTTCTAGGCTCTAGGTAAAAAGAAATGTTTCATATAACATCTTACTTATATTTTGGTTATCATATTTATAGTGGAAAGGTTCATAGGTTTTAGATGTCCACTTATAGACATTAAGTTAACATCAAGCCCCTCACCCATTTCTTGGGAAGAGTTAGTGGGTGTTACTAGTCTTAGGTAACATTCACAAGAAACAAAATTCTCTAAATAAAAAACAATGAATTCATAAACAATTGGGAAATATTTTCCCATTGATGATAAAATATCCATACCATGATACCAGAAATGGAAAAACCTCTACATGATGCATGAGAAAAATAAATAACACAAAATAAAAAAAATGAAACAAAAAGACAATATCATAGTACTAGTGAAAAAAATAGAAGTAATCAAAAGAAACCACGAAATAAAATACCCAAAGACACTAAAGACACAAACTATAAACTACCAATCTGCTCTATGATCCGATGTACATGCCCAACCAAAGGATTCATGAAGATTTACTAAAAAAATTGCATAATATTATTTAATTATAACATTATATATATCATTTTTAAATTAACTACATTTCGTAAGGAGGGGTGAGTATAAAACTCAGTAGGAACTCCACAATTTATTTTCAACTCGTTACACTAGTATAATGATTTTTAATACCTATATATATTACTATATTGAAAATATAAATGATATTTAAACAAAGACAAAATATTTTTACACGGAACAAAATAAAATAATAATTAGATACTATTCTCAATTACAATTTTAAATACCCAATTCCCATTTCCACACTTCCTAACATCTACATATGCAAGCCCAAATAATAATACCAAACTAATGAGCAGTCTCTCATCGATCTAACAAGTTATCATAAGTAAACCAATACCAAGTTCCTAATGGTGAACACCACTTTCATCAATTCACGTCGAATTCAAATGGACTCATCCCAACCATGTATTCTAAAAAAAATATAAACAAACCATCACAAATCATTTAAATAAAAATAATAAATTAAAAAAAATCCTAAATCATTTTTACATGTATCAAATACATACTAAAATATATTAACCATTAATCTAAATATATTTACATAATTCCAATCTAATTTAGAATATTCTAAAAAATTTCACTAAAGTGGTTCCCATCAAATAACAGAAGGGTTTCAAAAAAAGTTCAAGAAATTAAATCTATTAACATGAAATAAAATTTTTCTAATCCAGATGATGGAAGAAAAAATTAATCTACCTCTACAATTTTTATGAAAATGTCGAAAAAAACAACTTCAACAACCCATCTTAGTTACTATAGATATGACCTTATATTTTTTTACCTCTATTCCAAATAATTATATCTCATCAATAATGACATAACAAAATGTGGATAAATCCCAAAATAAAAATTTCTATGATTTAAAGAGAAGGAATAAAATTTAATATAATAGTTAAAATGAAGAAAAATAACGTCACAGTGAATATTGACCTCTAATGAAAATTGATTCACATAGGAATCACTCAAAGATCGAAATGAATTATCTCACAAGTATTGGGATAAAAATGAATTTATGTTATTATCAAAATATGGGGAAACGATTTATAAAATTGTTACACTGAAATAGACCTATATTTTGCAAAAATAAAATTACACAGTGCATAGTCAGGGATCATAGTTAGATAAACCATACACAAACCATGAATGAGATATTATCTTGATCCTCACCATGAATTTTTAGATCACACAGTTAGATATCCAATTCACTAAAAATATTTTTACCCATGGTCCTAAAGTTAATGGTTTTCCATGGGAATCCACATGGATTGAAAAAATAGTTTCCCAACAATGTTCCTTCCCTGTGATTTTAATTTTCCCATGTACAATTTCTACGATTTGTTTCATGGTTCGACTAAATTTTCACATCTATAAATTTAAAAAAATCATGAAAAATTATAAATAAACAAAAAAAACTAAATCATTATATATACAAAAAATGCATAAAAATTGTCATGTACCTAAAACTATTGGTGTTGCATTCTCCCCAACATTTGACCTAATCTCCCAGTAATTTTAAAAATTAGTGTTGTCGTTGATTTTATTTGTAAGATTCTGATCATTTCATTTCCCATTTTACCATTTCTTCTAGAATCTGACTCCATTTATATAAAAACCACACAACAAATTATTTTCCAATGATATAATTTCTCTTCCCTTTCAACATCCAAACCGACACATAAACGATTTTTTATCATCATCTATGTAAAAGTAATCCCATAGATGCACATTGTCATAATCTGATTGATACATCTTTAATTGAGATACATGAAACACATTACACACTAAACTGACACTTGGTGGAAAATTCTACCAACATTCCACCTCAGTAGCCTAATCATGTATATCAATATTCTCTATTTATGTAGGAATGACTATCAATTATTATCAAAACAATTATGTTCCATCCTTGGATAGATTATAAAAATCACATGATCACACACCATGAATTATTGTGCTCATCGATAATGATCTTCACGTGAAATTTAATGACATTGATCCATCATTTCCATATTTCAGATCCACTGAATGCTCTACATTGTATATTGAACAATGATTGGTCCAAAAATTGATTTCACGCATATTTCCACACTAAAAGAGACTAATTTTAGGGATTCCAATAAAATTATTCAAAATGAACCATATATAATGAGTCCATATAGATATTGTTTAATGAGAACTCACATAATGGTATTCTCTCCTCCAATGATCCACCTAAATCCATTACATAATCTCATAGAATGTTTTCCAACATATGTATCATCATTACAATAATCTATCCATTTGAGGAAGATATGCCATGATTATAGTTAACTCTTAACCATGTGTATGTTGTATGGATTTCCAATAAATGAGATGTAATCATTGGGTATCTTTTTGACAAAATTGAGACTGGAAGAGAATGTCTCTATACAAACACCCATATAGAGAATACCGATAATCCCTACATTGTATGAGATTCATGATTAAGTGTTAAATAAGTTTACATCAACGGTCTATCCCAAATTACCCATTGTATAATGGTTCATGACTATTTTTAGTATAATCATCAATAAATCCCACCAAGTTTTCACCCATTTCTACATAAGAAATGTTAAGTACTGGAACATTCTAGTCGTCTATTAGTGATTAAACATTATCTACAAACCATTGAGGTATTTTGAAAAAATATATTCCACTTCCATTTTTCATCCAACCCACAAAGAATTTTATTCATCATATTATAAAACATTTTAAATTTCTATATGAATAATCCATTTTGGAATGTGGTACGAATTATAAATTTGTCCTGACAAGACAATAGTTCCTTGATCATATCTCTAAATGAAAATATTAAACAACCATCCATCAAACATCCATCAATGGTCTCATTTCTATTATGTATTGAATATATAATTATACTTTAAATATTTGATATATGATATTCTTTCACTTGCAGAACCAAATAATAGGAAAATGAAACTCTTAAAGAAACTGACACAACACCATGATCATTACAATCGAGTTGAATGCCATCTAAGATGGATATTAACTACAAATAATTCTTATATTCTACAAAAAATTGATTATATAGATTCCTACTCAGTGCATCCACCATCTAATTTCTATTACCAATTTAATACATCATGTCATTTTTGACCATTTTATGTTATTTTAACCATATTCATTTCATAACACTAAAATCACTTTTTGAGAAAATGTGTTTCTATTTTTAGGGTCGCAACATATATGAATTTATCACCAAAAATATAATGACTTAATGTCATAAAATCAAGGACCAAATCATGTGTTGGGTAGTTTTCTCATGTAACCAAATCATTTATTATCTATAAGAAACAATTAAATCGATTTACATGTGAAAAATTCCCATGATGGGTCCTATTATATCATAATATAATATAAAACCCTATACAACCAATGGAAAAATAATAATATTTGACGATGTATGTATGATCATTTCATCTTTATAGAATTTAAAACCTTCATAGTTACATTATAAGGGAATGATATTCCTTTTCAATGATATCATTGGTGATTAAAAACTAGATAAATCATGTACAAAACTTCTACTATATCATACTAATCCTAGGGAACAAAATATATCAAATATATTATTTATTAGTTTTTAATAGATATTTTCATTGTTTTTCTCTAGATCTAATGAAATTATTTTATCAGAAATGATTCATATTTGTCTGTAAATAAAAAAATATATCATCCAAAAATAGCACAACAAAGGACTTCAGATACCATTCAAATATCAAATTCATCAATTCCATAATGATGGAAGGTGAATTCATAAGATCAATAGTCTTACAAATAACTCATATATGTAATATCATCTTCAAAAGTATTTCCTCAAAATATCCTCGTTCTAAAAGAACAACTTCTAATATCTCAAATGTAATTAAATTTTAGAGTAACATTGGGATCTATTTAGTTGATTAAACAGATCATCATCATATGGTTAAGGATAAAAATTCATTATAATAATCTGGTTAAGCGTATGAAAATATAGAAAACACTTAGAGTTCAATCAACATTATTCATGAAAATAACCAGTGAATACCAGGGATACCTATTGTTCGGATAATCATTTCTGCTTTAGAACTCTTCAAACTGGTCCATTAATTTAGTCAATTATATTGGTGATATCTAATTAGATGGAGGTGATATAGGATGATTCCCTAATAATAGAAATATCTTATACACTACATACATTTTGGGTGAGAACCCTAAGAAATTATCAAAAAAAAATTCAAGGTGTTGATCTACATTCATTCAAAAATATCAATTTTTGATATCATATAACAACGATAACAAAACTACTATCAACTTGTAAGAGAATGTTTAAATAATTGGTACCAAGGCTCTTTCAATTATCTTATCAATATCCAAATCTTTTCTGAATAAATATATAACACCATAATGATATATAAAACTCACTTACCATGTATAAAAATATATGTCGGACTGATGGTGGATCATCCAATCCATCCTCAGAATCTAGTCATAGACATTCGTCTATATCCATGATAAATAAAACACCAACTCATTCCAAAATATTTTTATCAAACCCACAACACATTTCAAATATCAACCTTCCGATTTCCACAAATATGTTTGACGTTTCAATATAGATGTAATTATCCTTATATTTAAAATCATCAGATCAATGTTATGTTATAAAATAAATGGATGTGATGAATCTATATGAAATAATAATTTTATAAGGGTAGAATTTTAATTAATCATTTATCTAACCATTTAAGGTCATAATTTGACATCTATTATCATTTTCTAAGATCAATTCAATTTATTACCAGTTGAACCCCACACCTTATTACCCTATTGAAATTTAATTGGTTGATGATTAATGATATTACATTAATGACAATGGATTTTTATGTTATACTGATGAATGATATTTTGCATCACTCATCCCATGCAAGAATATAATTCATGATAATCATGAGTTGTTTCCTCTGACACGACAACAAAGAACTATGAAAATTGAATTGTAGGTGTCATATATGGTGGAAATTGTTGAATTCTATAACAATCACCAAACAAAATCACTTCATATTCTAAAAATAACATCTTTGAAAACATCCTAAATTACTCTATATATGAGGAAGTAAGTTTAACAAACCTATATTATTACAATGACATATACCTCCCCCTAGGGAATATGTTTCCCTCTTCTTGTTTGTTTCATTGGATTTTCCACTTGTTCCCATAAGAATAAACATTCTTCCCCTAATAATATTTCCCAAGTGGCCCCACAATACTAGGGTCACACTATTGACCATGTTTTTATAAACTATTATACATTGAAAAATAATCCTCGATTAAATATATGGTTTCTAAAAAGATTATAAATTTTTTTTCCTTGTAGGATTCACTTGAAAAAACATCTGATGAAAAGAAAAAATAAATTGAAATTTTAGATGAACCCTATATTACCAAGATATTTTCCTACATGAAACTGATTAAGATCGTTGTCATAGAAATTATGATTTTCTGATGATATAATTTTTTGTTCAATAGTCATTCAGAATCCTACCATGAACTGCTTTTGTCCCATATATCAAAAACCACATAATACCATCATTGTCTTGCTATATTATCAAGAATATATGTTTCCAACCTAGAATCCAAATTAACAGGTGTTCTATATAAATTATAGATTTGATTCACCCATTTAGGCAAAATTATACTCTTTTTAGTTCTGAATCACCATAAAATTTGGGTGGATTGAAATTATGGATTTGAACCAAATAATCCTGATGAATTGGTTCATCCTTTCTCTTCCCTATATCCACTAACCGAAAATATAGTAAAACACTCCAATACAATAGTTTTATCACCTATAGATCACGTGGAGTATTTACTTCTTTTAATAAGTGGTTACTATATATTCATTTCATTATCTTCTCATTGGATAAACCCATGAAGATTGGGTGAAAACTCCCTCAAAACACTCATGATCCAAAACTCCCTCGAAACATGTTTTTTATAAAAATGGTTTGTATTTCTGTGCTCTACATTTTGAGTTCCAATAATCATATTCCACAATACCATCCTATAGATATATTGAGTATTTCACTATATCAAAGATTGATCAATCTGATAGAATTTTCAACACCCCACCCCTCACTCGTTGGCTTGGGAATAGGGAGTGGTTGATACCATCCTTAGGTGAAATCTCCATGAAACTAATGGATTCATATGAATTCCAAGGGATGTATAAATCAATTTACAATAGTGAAAAATTATTTTATCATATGAAGCACTAAAAAACCATTAATACCAATTACAAAATTTGATTCAGGATACCCATTATATAAACCCAAACATTCACACAGGAATCCAATGCGATTGTTCCATACTCATTTGTAGTCTATCATTGAGTACGATGTCATCATTGGGTAGTTGTTACTAAGATCACCAATGTCACACACCCTTTCAACTCAGTCATGTCTATTGAAAAAAATTCGACACCCACCATGTATATAAAATACCATGAAAATTGATCCATTACATGACATTTTTGTAAAAAATTATTCTATTTAAAACACTTATAAAATTTTCCTTCAATTCATTAAAACCAATATACACTTTTTAAATAATCATTTTAATGTCCTGAATGAAACTTACATTCCACAAATACATCAAATTTCTACAATATCCCAAAATTAATCATAAAATCAGTTTCCATAAAATACAAATAGGTTTTCAAAAATAATTCATGAAATTAAATAAATATAAAACCATTCCATTATGTTCCAATCTTAAGTATTTGACAAAAATTCCACAAACTTATATAAAATTGGTCCAAACTAATAATGACACAAAAAAATCAACAACCCTACTTAGAACATCAAGATTCGACCTTATATTACATTAAATTAAATCTAAAAAATTAGATAATATTATGATTGAAATTGGAAATCAGGACTTATCCCTTAAAATCTAGATCTATTAATACAAGAGTTGTAAAAACCATGAATTAATGAATAACTATGAAGAGGAAGAACATATCAAAAAATCCTAACCTTTATAGTATTTTGATTTTCCTACAAATTTCACTTAGATTTGGGGGAAATATTTTACCTGCGTTGGGATGAAGTGGAATTAGTTTTATTCTTTAACTAGAGGGAAAAAGTGATTAAAGTGTTAAAGTGAGACATATCCTCAATTTTTAAATTGATAATTTTATAGGTCCCAATGAGGGTGCACAGTTTGTGAAAATCTGGACTAACCATGCAAGAGGAATTATACCAAAGCACACCTCATATAATTGGATAACATTCTTGGACCAGATGCGCACCAACTGTGTTTTTCCCCATAATCTCAAGGTTACAGTTTTCCCAGGGAATACTCATTAGTGTTCATAACCATGTTCCAATTGTGCACCTACTTAGTGATTATTATACTCCCCATTAATATTTCCTATAGATGTTCCACGAGTCCTAATTACTATACTCAAAACACTTACCTTCATAAAGTCCTCCATTTCATGAATGAAAAATCCGTCTAACCTCCCGAAACAATACTTAATCATTATATTTACATTCAATGGATAAATAAATATTCATGTACCTAAAACATTGTGTATCACATGTTTTGTATTGTCTGGTTTTATCATTCAATTATAACCATGTATTCATTTTGTTTAATTTCTCATGGATGTTTAATATTTTCCTCCTCATTGTTCAATTTATATTTACTTTTAAATGGATCCTTTTATTTTGAACTATGTTGGATCATTACATAATTGATTTTTATACATTATTAATAGTAACTATGGTAAAATTGATAACATTGATAAAAGATAAATCATGTTACCCTATTTTAAAGCAATATTTTATGTTCACTATTTTAAATAGTAAACCGCATATTAAGAATTTAATTGTTCCCTTATAATCAAATTTCATAATAGTTATTTTTTTATAATTGTTTGTAATTATATAATTACCATATATTACGCCATAACCCCAACAATATATTTTGCGAACTAATAAAAAAATTATATAAATTGAATAAAAAATATTTAATGTAATTATATTTTAGATAACTAGGCTGTTACAAAATTTTTTAATATATGTATGAAATATTTTTTTTATTCAAGATTATATTCTACGTAAAATATTTTTCTTTATGTCATTAAAGTCAAATTATATAAATAGTTTCAAAACTGAAATTAATTATATTCTATAAAAATAAAATTACATTAATTTTTTTAAAATTCCTTAATGTTTTGTATTAAATATTTTTAATTTAATAAGGTAGAACATATCAACTACAACAACCCTTCTCTTTATTTCACATTTAAACATTCTTTATTATATAAAAATACACTTAATATAATCAATAAGATTGAGGGGTCTGGTTTATTTAGGGGTTAAGAACATTACATCACATATTTAGATATAAAAATAAAAAATCAGTATAGAAATCTTATTTTACTATACCACAACCTACCATGGAACATAGCATTGCATGGGATATCATGATGACATACATAAGAAATGGGTGATCAATAAAGCAAAGTAAGGGAGTAAACATGGCGTAAAATGAGGAATAAAATACATTTTAATAAATAGTAATTTATTTTTATAATAAAGAAAACATGATTATAAAGGAATGATATAGAGTTATTATCACTACATAGATATGCGGCCACAAAATTTAACTGGATACTAGAATGAGCAAAGGCTCATTACACAAGGAGCATGAGTAAACCCTCATTGCACTTGAATTAGTATGTGTAAAACCACATTGCATTTTAATTAGCATGATTAATCACTAATTACACATGGCATATCATGATACTATTCATTACCCAATAAATTGGAGCGTTATCAGGGAGAACCCTTTATAATTATTTCATTTCATGTATAAGTGTGCCACAGGGATGATAAAACGTTGAATCATTCAAAATAATATTTTATTGCATGATAAAAAATATAGAATACATTAATTTAAGTATCATTAAATATGTATTTATGAATAATGGGGAATACCGTTTATAGAGACATGGGTATGGTGTTCACTATATAATGATTTTATCTTGGAAAATCATGGTGCAATTCCCGAAACATAACGGTGTGAGATAAAACATTCATAAAAAAGGTTGATGAGATATAAAGGCGTATATGATAATATATAAATGAAATTTTATCTATGGGGGGCATAAAGAAACATTTCCCAATATATGTATATTGTTATTTGAATGATTAACAAAATAATGAAACCTGAAAAAAATGGAGAAATGGAATAACTCTTATGAAATTTCAGCATGTTAACTGGTGTAGAAATGAGAGATTAGTGAAAGATAAAGAGGTCCCTCATAATTAAAACATAAAAATATAAGTTTGTGGGTTGTTAGGTCATACCCCATAATTTTTATTTTAAAATGAAAGGTAATAACAACATAAAGAAACATTGAAAAAAATAAGAATGAAAGAAATATCTTGCGTTGTAGTGTGATCCCAATGGCCTGTGAGGGAATTTAGAGGGGCTTATTGGGAGCTTTGGGGTCCTTATAATTATTCTACATAGAGGATGAATGGGTAAGGACGTTCTCTAATTGGTTTTATTGAACAGTAATGGGTTACTGGATGGGTTATATTGGAAATGAGTGGAATTCATTATTATTTAGGTTTAGTAAACTACACATTAAATTAATCCAAACAAGAAAATCTTCATATGATTTTTCTCATGGGATCTACCAAAGTGGAGTCGAAAAAATTTATTTTATAAATCAAATTTCTTATATTTTTAAAATACTAGGCTTGCTTATGTGGATGTGAATCACACTCTAAAGGAAATCATTTTGAAATCATAAAATGTTTTTTTATGTCTTGGAGGGTCTAATATGGCATTGTAAAATTAATAAATAAAATCTAAAATCTAATTATTTTAATGGTAAAAAATATATTTTCCGAATATCCATTTTATAGTATTTTATTTAATCACTATTTGGTGATTATTATGTAATAAAACACATTGTATATTTAAACAGTATTTAATTTTTATCCAAAAAATTGAACTTTCTTAGAAAATTATGAAAAATTCACCATTGCATATTTTGGACATCGAGATTTAAAAATAATATTCATTTTATCTATATAATTTTCTGTAAATGTGAATTTTTACATTTAAAGTAAAAAACAAATATTTATTGGAAATTAATGGATTTTGACAAAAATAGCTTTGAAACATTTATAAAAATTACAATTTTATTCAAAAAAAAATTATTATCATTTATATTCAATAAAAATTAATATTTTAATAATATTTTATTAAAATATTCTTTAATTAAAAAATACATTAATTCATGAAAATATATTTTTTAATTGAATTTTATCTAAACATACAATTTTTACACAAATCAATTTACAATATGACAATAATAAAATAAATGTATATTCTTTATAGACAAATAATTTGCATAATCATTGTGCTAGGGTCTTATCACATAGTCACTATAACACAGAAATAAAACCTAAGGGTATGGTGTGTGATGTTGATAGACGCTTAGGGTAGCTTGGATAACATCTCTTGAGTGGTAATCCCTATTAAAATCCACTTATCCAATAGGTGATACCATTAAAGCATAATGTGTTGAGCTTGGCTTCGGCTTGGTCAAGAAAAAATCCAAAAGATGCCACATAAATTCTAAGCTCTGAACAATGGTCTTCGTATGGAACAATATTACTGGATAAGGTCATCACTTCCTTTGTGTGAGTAATTTGGATATATTAGATCCTTATATTTATTATAATCATGTGATAATTGTTCAATATCTATTTTAGCAATAGTAAAAATTCATAAATCTATTTTAAAATTCCAGTAATAAAAACCATGGATGCTCATATGTTTTTAATAACAATTTCACATAATCAAGTGTTTAATTAGTTCAAGAAGAATTTTCATTAACAAATTATTGGGTTGTTATAATCTTCCCCCCCCCCCAATAAGATATTTCTAATACAAAATTATATTTTCAAAAACTGAATAATAATAGGGTAACTATTCTTCATCACTTCCTTCGATTTCCATGTTGCTTCTTCAAACATTTGGTTTCTCCAAAACACATTGGCAAGGAGCATTGTCTTATTTCGTAAATAATTTTCCCTACGATATATTATCATCAATGCCCTATTCATTAGAGAGGACTTTATAAAATGGTGATATATACGTAATTAGTACATTTGATGGGCCATGTATGTACTTCGTCAAGAGTGACACATGGAAGACCAAATTTACTTGTGATATGTTTGTTGAGAGTGCTAGCCGATTGGCCAGTGATCCAATTTGATCAAGGATCTTTGGAGGGCCTATGGACCATGGATGAATCATTACCTTATTCAAAAATATCATAACCATATTCCATGGTGATATCTAGAGGAATACAATGTCTCCAACATCATACACTATGTCTCGTCGATAGTTATCAACATAACACTTTTCTCAACTCTGGGTAGATTTAATGTGTTGTTGGATGGTCTTATCCTTATCCACCATTTCTTCTATCATTTTGGTACCTAGGTGTTCCTTCTCCCAAACTTCATCACAACCTTATGAGGTCCTGCCTCTCTTCTAATAATGGGCTTCATAAGGAGCCATTTGGATGCTTGAGTGTAAACATTTATCATAAGAGAACTCAAATAGAGGAAAATATTTATTCCATCCTCCATTAAAGTCTATTGATAATTACCTTAAAATGTCCTCAAAATTCTAGATAATAAGATCAGATTGGCCATCATTTTTTTTATGATAAGTCTTACTAATGTTCAACTCATCATACATAGTGTGTTGTAGACTCTTCCAAATCATAGTGGTGAATCCTGGATCTCAATTAGATACAATAGATATTGGTACTCCATGTAGTCTTACCACTTCTCTAATATATATCCCTTCAGGTTTATCTTATGAGGAATCATCTTGAATAGTAAATAATTGTGTAGTCTTTATAAAAATATCCAAAACAACTGAGATAGCATTGTTTCCTTTGGATATCTTCAGATGTCTGGTGACAATGTCCATGGTGATGTTCTCCCACTTCAATTTTTCTAGGGGTAACGATTACATTAACCCCATGTAGTTTTACATCACATCCTTCACTTACTAACATAATAGAAATATTTATCTATACATAGTGATCTCCTTCTTCATGCTGTCAAACCAATAATGCTCTCGTAGATCTTGATTCATCTATGTGATTCATGGTTGAATAGAGATATAATATCTATTTGCCTCATCAAAAAGATCATTAATTAACTATTGATTTTATGGAACACATATTCTAGTCCCAAATCTCCCAATTCCTTATTAACATTGAACACTGAGGATTTCCCTTTTTTAACAATTACCAATTTCCCCTAAATTCCCACGTCATCATTTTGATCAACCTTTAAACTTTCCATATAGACGATTGAGAAAACAATTATGATAAAATTGATGATGTTTCCTTCTTTATGATTCCAATGTACATATTTATCAAATCACAGATGATTAGAACCTTTTAAATTATCATCAATGTTAGAGTCACAAGGTCCATTCATCTTAGAGGATCTTCAACCATGTTCTCTTTCACAGGGTGGTATGGGATTGAGCAGTCATAGTCTTTGATCAGATTAAACCATCTTCATTGGAGAATTCTCAACTCATTCTGTGTTATTATATACTTGATGATTTTATGATCCATATATATTTCATACTTTTACCCAAATAGGAAATTCTACAAAATTATTAATGCGAAGATTACTGCATTAAATTCCAGATCATGTGTTGGATATTATTTCTCATGAAATTTTAATTTCCTTGATCAATTGGAAATTACTTCGTTAATTTTCATTATCACACCTCACACACCCTACTTTGAATCATCCCTTAATACCAAAAAATGTTCTCCACTTGTGTATGGTGTGAGAACATTCATACTGATAAGACTCATTTTCAAATCCTTGATTATCTCTTCGTATTCATCAATCCAAGAAAAATTTATTCCCTTTCTGAGTCAACTTTGTAAAAGGGTATTAAAATTGTGGTAAATTTCTCACAAATCGGAAATTATAACTTTCTAACCCATGGAATCTATGTATATCTGTCATATATCTTATCCGAGGAAATCACTCAATTGCATTTTCCATGGAAGTATACAATGATATCTTATTTCTTCTAATTATATGACCCAAGAATAAGAGCTCATTCTAACAGAACTCATGCATGTAGTACTTTTCATAGAGATTCTCTATTCGCAATGTCTCTAGTACAGTTCTTTGATACTCTTCATGCTCTTCCTTGTTTTTTGAGTATATAAGAATATTTTCTACAAATAAAACAACAAATTTTCAAGGATATATCAAAATATTTTATTTATCATGTCCATGAATATTCCTATAGAACATGTGAGATTAAAATGCATTAAAAAAATCTTACTGCCCATACATTGTACAAAATACCCTTTTAGAGATATCCTCCTTCATTAACCTTATCTAAAAATATCCCTATATGAGATCCTCCATGAAGAAGTATTGTGATCCACATAGAGGATCGAACAAATCATCAATTTGTGGAAGATAAAATTCACTCTTTAAAATGATTTTTTAGATCATGATAATCAATGAAAATTCTTATCGACCCATCCTTCTTATTGACAATGAGGATAGGTTCACCCCATGGTGAAGCTCTTGGGTGTATAAAAAATTTAACTAGATTCTCATTATTTATTTCTAAAGGTCATAAAGTTCAACAAAATATATTCTATAAGGATCCATTGATATTGTAAAATCACCTTCTATATGATCAATGAAAAACTAAACATCTCTTCAAAGAGGAAAAACAGGAAATTCCTACGGAAAGTCATCAGTGAATTCCATCAAAATAGTCATGTATTCAAGGATGGTTTCATCCTTAGACTCAATAATCTGATCATGATATACAAGCTCATAGGGAAGTAATATCCAAAATTGAGATTGTAGTACTAAATAAGAATCATCCTCCTCCTTGAACTTGTATATAATCGTGGGTCGATAGACCATATATAGAGTAATTTACCTCTCAATATAATTCATGTTAGCCCTATATAAATATTGTCAATCCATATGGTTAGTTGCATAAAATTAGACCAAAGGAAATATAAAGAGGTTTTACGAGAAGTTTAAACCAGAAATTGTGAAATGGGAGTAGTTATATATATGGGATACAATGATTTCCAAATTTTCATTCTCACCGACATATATACTTACATGATTTTTGGTGTTGTTGGGATTTTTCTACAAAACATTTGTGATATAAAATATTCTGTTGAAAAAAAATTAAGTTAACTATTATTCAATAATTAACTATGTTAACTATCACCACCTCATTGTTGCGGTTTTCTTCGGATGTAGTGATGGAAAAAAGATCACCCTTAATTCATTGTATGTTCTTGGTTGCCTCCAGAAACCCTTGGATAAGGTAATGTGTCTAAAATACTCCTTGGTTCATTATTGTTGTAGCAATGAACAATAAATTGTGGGTCAAATAGAGTTTTCTTCTCTTCTATCATAGTAGTGGGTTTTTCTTTTCGGTAGTTAATGTCTAGGTTCAATTAACTTCTACACCTAAATCATTTTCTCATCGCCTATTGGAAATTCATGGGGGTTCTTCATTCTACACCTTTGGCAAGAGGGGTGCTGGAATTTCATAGAATCATTGGATTTTTCCATCGAACATCTAGAATAAAATTCCCCTTTCTATTTCTTATCCCCATGATACAACTAAGATTCTAATATATTCATTTTGTTATTTCAGGAACATCGGAGAATTTCCTCACAGTGCTCAAAGTCAAAAATCTCCAGGGATTTCAGTACGCTAGGATTTAGGACACCAAAGAAGTGGTGAACCTTGAACATGAGGGTAACAACAATGTAGAAATAATATCTTCCATGCCTTGTGATGTTTTCCTTGTATTCTCTGATAAATTCATATCAGCTCAAGTCCTCAAATTACCGGCCATTGGACGGATGAAATGAAATTTTAGAGGTAAAACATAAAGGGGAATCTAATTAAAGAAGGGCTAACTTCTAAATTATAATTATTTCCATAAATTTGGAATTTATTTTCTTTAGTCTATGTAATCCATGATCTACTTCCCAACATATATTCATAGGGTGATTTTTATTCCCTTCAAAAGGGTTCATACTATGATTAGGAATTTACCAAATAATATACCCTGGAAATTTCATAACCAAGATTGCAATAAGGCCCATTTTCGTGCACTAGTTATCTTTCGAGTCCATTTCAAAGCAGTGTTTTTAGGATAATCACCTAGATACATCTATGCTAGAGCCACATCAAAATTTTCATATCCAGAAATGGATGTAATTGCATGAAAAACCACATACTCTATACTCACAAAAATTTAGGTATTTTTTAATTATACTTAATATTATCCCTACATCTCTCACCAGGGTTTTCTAATCCTAATCCCAAAAATGACAAAACTTATCCTCTGATAACAACTGTAACAACCCTGATCATTATTACACATTTAAACACGATTTATTACTTAAAAATGAACTTAACACTACTCAGAATACTGTTATATCATGTTTAGTTGGGGATTATTAACATTAAATTACCACTAAAAATATAAAAATACAATATATTTATTGAAAACTTCTTTTACATGAACACAATATTCATTTGTACTTAGTATTGCAAAGGATAAGCTGAGGACATATATAGGAAAAGGGTGAGATATAAATCCTAGAAATATAGTAAACATGAAATTACATGATGAATAAAATAAATGTTAGGAAATATGGATATCAATAGAGAATAATAGAAACATGAATGTAAAGGAATGATATAATAAGATTATCACTACAGAGAGATGTGGCAACAAAATTCATCCTGATATTACTATGATCCATGGCTCATTCCACATGGATATTGTTTAAACACTAATAAAACATGAATTATCATGTGTAAAACCTTATTTACCTTGAATTAGCATGATTAAACCCTAATTTCTTATGGAGTATCATGATACAATTTTTTACCGAATGCATGGGAGTGCTATAAGGTCTCACCCTTTATAAACATTTTATTTCTTGGGTCATATAACCTAGAATCATTCTACATAATGAGTTATTGAATTATAAAATACTTTTTAATAAATAAATGTATGTAATAGTTAATTTAAATATGTCCATAAACTTTGATAGAGAAATGGGTATGGCATTCACTATATAATGATTTTGGCTATGAAAATCGCTGTGCAATTTCAGAAGTGTTATAAAGGGACATAAAACATCATAAAAAGTTAGATGAGAGAGAAAGGTAAATTTAATCACATGTAAATGAAATTTTATGTAAGGGGACATATTTATACATGTCCCAAAATTTGGAATTTGTAAATAGAAGTCATATCATAATTATTAAACTTTATGAAAGAAGACAAATGGAATAACTCTTATTAAATTTCAGCACAGTAACATGTGTAAATGGGTTAAATTATAGAGCGGGAAAGAGGACTCTCATCATTAAAACATAAGGAGGAAATTACGTGGTAGTAAAATAGCCTATGCAAAATTTTTTAATTTAAAATAAAATGGATTAACGACAAAAAAACATAGAACAAATGAAAATAGAAAAAAAATTCTTACTCGGAAGTGTCATTACAAAGGCTTGGGAGGGGCTTGAGGGAGGATTTTGGGGAGATTGGGGTGACTTTAGGGGATTATATTGAATAGAGTTTATCTTAGGGAAATGATCAAATTATTTTATGTGAATTGGAATGAGATAATGGGTGGGTTATGTAAGAAATGGGATGGAATTTATTATTATTTTGGTTTTGGACAGTACACATTAAACTAATCAAAACCACAATTCCACCCATGGTTTTGCAAATTGTTTTTTCCTAATTAGATTGGAAAAAATTATTTTATATGGAAAATTGAATAAATCATTAAAATATTAGGATTTCTTAAGTGGAGGTGTGTCAAACCCTCATGGAAATCATTTTGTAATTATAAAATGATTTATAAGTCTTATAGGGATCACTAAGGGATTGTAATATAAATCAAATAAATTTGAAATTACATTATATTAAATATAAATCTTTAATTGTCTAAATACACATTTTATAGTATTTTATTACATCACTATTGGGTTATAACGATTTCATAACAAAATTATATATTTAAACAGAATTTAATTTTTACCCAAAAAATCGATTACCTCAGAAAATTATGAAAAATTCACCGTTGAATTATTTTGATTTTATGAATCCAAAAAAAAATTTAATTTTTTCAAAATAATTATCTAAATAAGTAAATTTTTAGTTTTGAAATAAAAACCAACATTTATCTAAAATTAGTGGGTTTTGAAAAAGATAGATATCAAAACATAATAAAAATTACAATTGTATTTATAAAATATATATGATTATTTATATTTAATAGAAATCAATTGAGTAATAATATTTTATAAAAATATTATTTATATAAAAAATATTTTAATTCATCAAAGTATATTTCTTAATTTAATACTAATTAATAATAATATTTTTTTCTTAAAAACCCATATAAAAAACCATAAAAACCATTATATATCATTTATACAAAAATTGTGCACAAAATCATATGTCTAGGTTCTTGTTAAATAACACCTTATAGCACCTGCATAATACCTAACAATATGGTGTCCTATGGTGATAGCCTCTTGGGGTATCTTAAGATTACATCTCTAGTGTGGTAATCACTTTTAGATTCCACCTATCCACATACGCGATTCCGTTCTAAATTAACGAGATGAAGCTCCTCATGGGATGGGAAAATAGTGACACCCAGTGACACTATTTTTATTAATGAAATTTTGGGTCATCACATAAACCTTGTTCTATTTACGATTAAACTCGCTATTTTGAGAATCATTCTTATAACATTAAGATTTAATTAATGGTTAATATGTTTATTGTCAAAATTCCTCATGAAGTGGATATTTAGAATGATATATTTTAAAAGTAATCAAAAATCTATATAAATTTTATTGGATTATTTTTCCTACATAGAAATATTTTTCATCTATTTCATTAAAATTTGGAATCTCTATTCTTGAGAATTCCATTTTTAAAGTTTATTCATTTAATAAATTCCAAGTGTGTCCTCTCCCTCCCTAATAAAAGGCCAATAATCATTTCCCTTTTATAGAAATTTCTTTTATTGATTCCCAATGTAGTAAAATATTATATAAAATACATCCATATATACATTATATAATCTCTTATCACCTCAAAAGGCAAAAAATATGGGCCTTAGGAGAAGATCTGAATGGGTTCCTTCAAAGAACATGTAATGACCACAAATTATCACTTTCTTTTTTACATATTATTTTTACTCCAATATATATATATATATATATATATTATTTATCATGATATAATCACCTATGTATCCTAATTGTACTAAAATATCATTATTATCTGTAATCCACCATTATCCACCAACTTCTACATCAATAGGTAAGTGAATGTACCACTCGTGCATATATACATCTTACCATATTCACATAGCGATTGATTATTTTTTTAATCGCCATTTTTTAGCTAGGAATTAGGAAGTGTATAATATTTATATATGATATTTATTTAATAATTTTACATATAGACATAAATAATCACACATACATTATTTCACTCCAATCGATTGTCAAATGACAACTCCCCTCATATACATGTGTAGAATACCACCTCTTTAAAGTCATGGGGTTTGTTAATAATTTTCATATTACATGAATGGTATTTAATTAATCTATATGACATATACGACATTAAAATTACTTTTTAATATTAAATTTTTTATTTAAGTATTTTTCTGTTAATGGAAAATTTAAAACAATGTTCCTGATTATGTACAACCTACGATAATCTTGAAAATTTTAATCAAATTTTCTATCAATAAATTGTTTTGATAACTACTGATATCTATATGTTGAATATATATTTTATTTAATCCATTATGAATATTATTAAAATGATATAAAATTAATAATTTAAAAGAAATTAATCTACCAATGAATAATATACATTTAAAACAATGTAATTACACCATAAATAGATATATTAATAATGAATTGATAATAAATAGGTCATTAAAAGATATAAAAATTAATATATGATAAAATATATATTATTATATAATAATTTTATAATTAATAGTAATTTATTTATAATTGGGTGTGAACATTTATGAAGAATTCCAAACCTGAGAGAAGGGATGTTTTTTACAGTCTCATTTTCTATCGACAATGTTTGTGATTAAGAGTTTTGACGATGGAATTTCACGATATAAATATCAAGATATAGGTGAATTTTATTTTACTCTGATTATTTCAAGAGTATTCATGTTTTCCTTTCATTATCCAATCAATAGTTCTAAAATAATAAAATGTTATCTTTTGAAGATAATCGATTTTTTAACACTTAGGTCAAGAAAATATCATATTTTCTAGTCAGTTTTTCATTAAAATTCATTAAATAATGTGATAATAGTATTATATTAATTTTAATTTCATTTTTATTAATGTTTGAATTTTTTAAAAAAATATATCAAAGGAATCATGTTAACATATTTCTAATGAATACTTTTTTTACTTTTTACTAAAAATGTTAATGGAATATATGTATTATCACACATATTATGAACATAATTTCCTTCCATAATGTTCATTAAATTATATTAATCATTAATTGATGTTTTCAATTATTTTTTGGGATGAAAATATTATCCGAATTATTTGGGAAATTTTTATCTTTTAAATAAATTCTTTCAAAATGAAATCTATATTTTCTATATGAAATATTCTGGATATGTTATTAATGTTATTTAAATCAATGATGGAATCTGTTGATGTTTCATTTGAATTAATTTGGATATGATATAATGATACAATAATAATTAATTATTTGGATGTCTTTTGATGATTATTTAAGGATGATTCTTTGAAGCACAACACTTTCAATGGGTGAGTTATGTTATGAAACTCATTTCTTTTGCGTGGTTTTTTCTTTGAAAAAATCTTATATATCTATAAATCCTATTTCCATTGCATTGGATTTAATATGTTGAATGATATAAGATCTTTTAGACACATATATTATTTTCACAATGTGGTGAGTGGGTAAAAAATTATATATAACATTAATGAATTGTGTAATGATGGATATCTTATGATATATAGAGGAATAGTATAAGGAGTCCACTTGGTTTAGTAAGGGACTCTATCTAGATTGATATTCAATAATATAAACCTTCACTAATTTAATGGTTTTGGGAGGGATGTCGAAGGACTCTGATATCCTTGATGGTGAAATATTATTACTAAGGAAATAATTTTCTATGCATATGGGTATGGATTTGACTGATGTCCTTGGACAATGTTATTCTCATATATATTATGATATTTGATTTATTTATTATTTATGTCCTGATATCCCTAAATATTTATTCCATTAATAACTATTTTATCCTTTTTAATTTAGGGTATGATTATAAAATGTTAAACTCATGATTTCATTCCCTTATTATCATTTTATAATTATATTTTCATTTTTATCTTCAATTGTATCCATTACTAAAAATCTAAACTCTCCCTTTATTATGATTCAATTATGTAGTTTTTGAATAATTTTTTTATGTGTGATATGCTCATGAATTTTTATAATTATGATGTACTTAGTAAGAGATGAAGGGGTTCATTTCTAAACCAGTTTTCTTTGTATCAATTTTTTAATTATACTATACGTATATAATATTTATAGGTGATGTTATGTTATTTAGTAAATATGCATCAAATGTTATGTAAAATCATTGTTTGAAAATTATGGGGTTTCATTGTTCGTACTAGAGATTTTTTTTACATTTGTAAACTAAGATTAGAAATCATTAGATATAACCATTAAAATAATAATATTTATTAGAGAAAACCCTAAGATATTGTAATGAAAGGAATTATGTTTTCCTTGTAAAACATCCCACTTTGGATAGTAATTCATGACATTGTTTTGGCTCAGATGCATCAACAGGGAAAAAACATTTTAAATAATATTTTATGTATATCCCCATTATCATTTGAGTTAACAGTGACTATTCCATAATTACACACCTCATTTGAAACTTTTTAGGGATATTCTTGGGTTAATTTAAATCCTTATTATACATCTTTGAAATGATTTCAATAGACGATGGTTATGAATAAACTATGCAAAAAATGTTGGGTTATTGATTAAAAATACGTTTTTAGTATTTATACATCTTATAAATAATTTTTCATGATTATATGGGATTCAAATAAGATTATTTTTTCTCCCATTTTGATTTTTGGATTTACTCATTCAATGGAACACTGAGGAATTATGATAATGATGAGTAATATGGACAATGAAATTATTTTCCACCACATTAATAAATATTCAATTGATCTAGAATGGGAAATATTATTAATATTCTTTTTCATCATTCATAATACATGAATCATGAATATCATCCAAACAATTTTTAGAGGGAATGTTTTAATATTTATATTTTCATGTGATAACATCATCCTTAATTTTGTGGGATTTCTAATACACTATTTGATTAGAAAATGATATATTCAATAGAAAGCATAACAGTCGTTATCTAGAGATCATAGAATGAAAAATTCATTTTTATTGACTATAATTTGGAAAGGGAAGTAGATAATTTGTGTAATATAATAATAAAATATTAGGAGGTATAAAAATTTTGACTTGATTCAGTGGGATGATATTGAAATATTATTTTTAATATTTAATTTCAATATATTATTCCTTTGAAAATGGAGAATGAATATCATGATCTAATGAGTAATAATGAATAATGAGTTTGTACCAATGTGGAAACATTTACATGTCTTTTGAGGTACACTAATTGTATTATCATATAAAAAATAATAAATTTTCTCTATGATTAGTGTATTTTGAACACGTCATTTAAGAGAGTTATCCTTAAAAGGCTTCGGTAGATATAAATAAGGGGTTTAATTTTATTTTATGGTGTAAATAGAGATTATAGTTACCCATCAATCTCATAGTTTTTAGATATAATGAATTATTTAATACATTGTAAATTTTAAAAACCAATTAAATGATAATGTTGTGGATTGTTTTATACATAATGTGTTGATGGAATATAGTTAGTAATTATGTTAATAAATATATAAAAATATTTCTGTTGTAAGGATTTTTATTATAATTTTTTTTTATTTTTTGTGATTGGAAGAAGATTGCTTAATGTGTTAATAGGGATAAATATCTTTATAATGTTCAACCCATTGTCTAGTGATCCAAATGAATATAATATATGAATTATTCTAACTATTGGTAAAACATTAAGTTTAATGATCATAAAAATTATTAAAAACCTATAATTCCAAGACATAATTAGAGATCTCATGTGATAACTATTTCTAATGAGGGGTATCATAATGACATGGTTAATGGTAAAAGTTTCATCCCCTGTAGAACTATTATAGTAATATTTTATTCTGTAATATTCCACTGTGATCACATCAATTATATGTGTATTTATTATAATTTAAAAATGTAATTTTTAATTTATGACATCAGATTTAATCATAATAGGTTATATTTATATTTAGTGTGATTTTTTAGTTGGTCAAGAACATTATCCTTGTTATCCCTCGAATTAGGATGTTCCAATCTTAAGAGGTGATTTATATGTCTCCACACCTATTTCAAATAATCCATATTGAATGGTCATGATTAATTTGTATTAATTGAAGAAGGAACTCTAAGAGAATATTGAAAATTGTTTTATTTATCCATTTATGTATCTTTGCAGAGAAACTTTTCTTTTTGTAAAGATGAAATATAGAAAAATGTGACTCTATGTTGATTATCCGGATGTTATAAGAACAAAATAATGAAAAATTATCCACTGCATCATATTGATAATTTTCTTACCAATATTGTGGACTCCATCCTGTTTTCAATATTTACATTCATTCTTGATATCATCTATTTAATTTCATGAGGACAATGATACCCAAGATGGAATTTTAAATAGTTTATAGACAATATGAACACATAGTGATGCCCTAATGTTTTTCTAATTCCCCAACTATCTCCATTGACTTAATATTTATTTAATTTTGATTTTATCATAATAATTTTTTGTTATTCATTACAGACTACACACTTAACTATTAAATAATAATATAGGAGCCTCTAGATCACATAGAGATTGTATAAAAGACCCTAAAAAAGGATATGTTATTGAAATAATTTACTTAGTCTGAATTTTTGGATAGAGAAAAATTAATTTTTTGGTTATATAATATAAAGATAATATATATATATATATATGAAATATGTTATTTAAAATTTACCTAGACCATCCATGGGCACTGATATCTGTATATATTCTTGTTTATCATGATATTATTAATGGTTTGTGGATGATTTCTCATGGAATTAAAATCAACTAACTATAATAACATGGAAGGGTAACATGTTCCTTTAGAAAAATAAATGTTATGAGAATTTCCTGGAAATAAAATGATTTTGAATTTAAAAACTCTAAAATGTTGAAAGGTTTCCAATCTATTTGTTTGAATCCAATAATTTAATGGAATTCATTATCCTAACGAATGATATGGTGGTAGATTATGTCTCATAAAAAATTTAATGTTCAAGAGTAAATTTCCAAACTCATTATTTAGAGTATGTTATGGATATGTATTACATTAAATATTATGAGGTGTTATATTTATGAATAATTTTTTGTTATATATAATTATCATAAATGTTAAATGTAAATAGTCAATGAAGTAGTTTTGAAAATGTTATTGAAATGATGGATCTGGTTGATTAATTATTATGTTGATATAATACATTACTACCCATGGAATGAAAAAAGGAGGTAGATAATCAATGTATAATTGGTCATACTGTATTAACTATTATGAGAATATAATAAGATCTAATATTTAGCGATTTATAAAGGGTTGATTTTGAAATCACACAGGATTGATACAAAAATTTTCTTTCTCATATGAGTGGTGAAACATATATCTTTGGGTGGAATAAAGGGATGTAGAATGAAGATATGGATCTATATAATAAGGTCATAAATGTTCATAAATTATAAAATTTTTGTGCTGGAATAATAATGTTTAGGATTGGTGAATTTTTTACATCCTAACTTGACTTGAATAATGAGTTGTTGTATGTGTATCATTGGTCATCAATTTTAATTTATTATAGAAGTACAAATACCTATAAATATGTGAAATAGTATTTTTATCGGAGATCATGCATTGAGATATTATAGATTATGTATCTTATCTCTGTGTATATCATCAATTTTTTGAGTATAGGAGAATGAATAAGTGGATGTTTTAACTATTACCCATTCAAGAATGGAAATTTGAAATTATAACTATCAATTTCATTATCAAACTTACAAAATAATTGAAAATGAATAGTGTTATTTGGGTTTTTTTTAATTCCTTTAAAAGTAGAATACATAACCTCTAAAATAAAATATATTAACACCGATCATATATATAGAATATAAATTAAGGAAGTGGTATGGATTACTAGGGAAACATATTATTTTGTATCTAATCAGTATCTATGGATTAAATTGTGGTTCTAGTGATGACTTTAGAATGAAATAAATATAGAGTTTATTTTTATGGATATTTATCATCCCAAGATAGATACAAAAACATAGATATATATTAAAATAATACTGGATATCCATATACCTTAATCTATGTATTTTAAAAGTGGTAATTATCAAGGACTTCCTCTAGTTGAAATTTCATTAAAAATAGATTATATGTGAGCATGGAAATAAACCCTTGTGAATCCATATAAAAAATTAATGTAGAAATCCCTTATTATTAGATGATGTTGTAAAAATAATGTTATTTTTACCTAATCTAACTCTGAATATGGTAGGGAATTTCTAATATATTCAACATCACATCATAGAAGATTATGTTTTACCAAAATATTATACTGAAATATTTTAGAGAGATATTGCATATGAAGATGGTGAGACATTGTTTCTATGAATATATCTATTGAAAATATTCATTAAATTCATGAGGTAGTGAATTATTATCACTAGTTACATTATCCCCTTAGATATTTTGGATAGAGTAGTGATGATAGATTATCAGTTGGTGATTCTCTATAGACCTCTCCATAGATTGTGTCTTCTTCCATGTATCTATTTTTTGGATGTATATAATTGATCTATAACATGTACATAACACTGATTTAATACCATTCAAGCATGAAATTTCTTTTAAAGAATAACCTATATTAATCTTTGAAGATAGAGATAAATTTATAAAAAACAAGAATATTTACCTGGTTAATGATCTCTATTGAAAAATGAAATTCAACGAAGATACATGGGAAACTAAGGATGTAATTTAATAGAGATGTCCTAAAATGGTTATATTATAGTGATGGAAAATTTAAGGGAATAATTAATTTTAATTGGTGTATAAAATTTTACCACAACATTTTTTCATATATTTATCTGTGAATAAATTTAATTAAATTGAATTCATTCTGATTCACAAAACTCTTAGTCTAATTGAACAATATTGCGATATACCATTGTAATATAGTAGTTAAATAAGTGGGAATAGAAATTTATAACTAAATTAGATAATATTTTTGTTTTATACTTTTTATAAAATATGTTATATCTTCATAAATTGATTTGAAGTGATACTAATAAACAATATTAACAAAAAGTGATATTTTTATAAAAATAGTTTTTACGCATAGAATATTTTTAAACTATTATTTTATATAATAAATCTATGAATGTTAATGGTTTTTGTAATTATATATGTATAACATAATGAATCATATGTTTTAATATGAATCTAATGTTTTCAAGGAACGGGATTCGAATACATCGAGTTTTATACATGAAATTTCTTTTAACAAAAAATAGTGGTTTCATTTCATTTTTCACATTCATATTAAAAATTATTTTTACACATATAGAAATTAAATTTCCAGAAATCTATTAAATAATTTTAATCATGATTTCATAATCTTGTAAATATGAACCTTTTATTTTTAATTATTTTTTAATTATTCCAATCGTATAAGTTATCTCCTCAGAAAAGGGTAAATTGGAATATCATAATTGAACACTAAAAGTTACAGTCAATATATTTTATTATTATTCTTATTTGTTTAATTAAATGCAACAATTTTCGTCTAAGTATATGAATTTAAATTTATATGGGATGATTTTCAATGCATGTGACCTCTATAATATTTAATGAAAGTTTAATTACTAGTTTTTACTATATTGCTTTTAATTATCGATTATGTGATTATAAAGGGAACAAAGAATATTTTTAATAAATAATAATTTTTCTTTTGATAATAAGGAAATAATTTTCAATATGTGAATTTAATTTAAATTTTTAGTAATTATATAATTACAATAAATTTTTAGTAAAAACCACCAAAATATTTATTCTATTATTTAAATAATAATATAAAGTATTTTTTAAATATTTATAGTAATATATTTTGTGTTAATTAGTATGTTACATAAATTTAACTGATATATATGAAATATTAGGTCTTTATTAAATGATAAATCTTTAATTCCATCTTTTTATTTGCTTATTTAAATTCAAATTAAATAAAAATTTCCAAATTTGACTGTAAAGAATTTTTATGACAAAAAATATTTAATTAATTATTTTAATATTATAAAAATATTATATTTAGAGACTTTAATTTAATATATATTGTATTTTCATCCATGGTTGTAATGTCCCGACATGGCTCACTACTTAATTGGTGGCCAGACCGGTTTCCAAATGAACCTAAGTGCATCTCCCAGTATGACAGAGGCTTCCGACTAGTAGTGAGGGTATAATGATAGTCGATTGGGAGACTATAACCTCTTATAAGTGTTGAAAAAAATGGACAACATCATCAAATTACGGAAGAAGGGTGAATAATGATAACACAATAGAAGACATAATTTTATAAATCTTTTATAAATTAAAATAGCCAACACAAATGTTATTCAATGCATGGATGTTGCGATGATACATCTATTAAAGCAAGAAAAGTTATATCATTATTTATCTATTAATAATGAAATAAATAAACAATCACTCAAAGCCCTACTGGAATTATCTGTGACCATTTTGAGCTTCTTCACGGTCTTCTTCTCCAATCTCCCAATTATATTAAAACAACACCATCCTATATCAAATTATAATCTACTCGAGTTCCTTAGTGAAATGGCGCCCCATGTAGGGTGTGAGATATAATCTATAAAGGTCAACACCACAAGTTTCTAGACTTATCCGGTCAATGAAATATAAATAGTGTGCATGTATAACTAATTAATAACCAAATTGAATATATAATCTACAACCCATCTAGGTTCCTAAAGGACACCTGACGGAGATACCTGCTTCAGCTCATAGCCAGAAATCAGTGTCTAAATAATAACTATGCATATATATTTTCACAAATAAATAGTTTAACACATTAATTGATATTCTTTATTTAGCCACATAAATTTTTGGGGTCCCCTAGACACCTATATCCCAATACATTCTTCAATTATGCTGGGGTCTGAACCATTTCCGATATTCAATTCATGATTTATTACATCACATCGACTTTCATTAAGCATTTAATTTAGTTTAGGTAGGTACAATTGGACCCCTAGTACAATTTTAATTAATGAGAGTATGACGTCCTATCAAGCACCCTCATGATTATTTGGAACATTTGTAAAGACCCGGAATTTTCAAGGAAATTTTTTTCTTAATTTCTTTGAAATTTTACAAGAATGCAGTTTCTAACGGCACCTGATTCTGAGGCCTGATGTGCCCGAAATCATTTTCCAAAGATTAGCTTGGGTACGTTCAGTGAATGAACGAGTGGGTTTTCCTAACTTTTGAACCGGTTCTCGGAATCAAAATCTGAGGACACCGATGGAATCACAGTGCCGGTAATTGCTTTGTAACACCTTTTCTGGAGTTGCGTTTTCTCGGGTGTATCTTGTTTTAATTTTTACATTAAGTAAATGAATAAAATAAAATGGTGCAAACAATTTTATTTCATTTAAAGTTGTTTAAACTAAGCTAAGTGGTTGATGTGGAACCCACTATATCCTACTCCACTAGGTACGATAATTGCGGGGTGGGGTCCAACCGAGCCCCACCATTTCAACATCCTTGAAACCCCCCCCCCACCTTAAATTAGGTAACGCACCCGCACCCCCATTTAATTGAGAGTCAACTCTTACGTTTAACTTAATGCTTAAACGCCTCATTAATTTGGGCGATTTAAACTTCTCAATTAAATAAATTAATTGATTATTTAAAATTTTGAATTTCAAAACGTTTGGCTTATGTGTTAATAAAAGCAGAAAAGTCTTATTTTATTAAAGGGGTTTGTTATGCGAGAGGGCTGGGGAGAAATCACTCAAATCCTAGAAGAACTCCTTCCTCGACGAAGAACGTGAAGAACATGAGGAACGCTGACCTCCGACAAAGGTCGAAAAGAATGCCGGATCCTCGGAGATCAACGACGCGATGTCGAAGAATCCTTTCTCCACAACAGGACGATCCTCCTTCTGTGATGCCTTCTTCCGTGAGGTGAAATTCTGCGACAAACCATCGTTCAAGTTTTTCTTCGAGTAGGGGATTATTTCTTTTTGTTTCTGAATACTTTATTCACTATTTATCGTCCTTTTGGAGCTGCCTGTTATCGCAGTAACAAGAGGAGGTCGGACCGCACGAACACGGCTGACCCTCCTCCCCCCTTGATTGTTGATTTGTTTGCCACAGAAACAAGGCAGCGCGGTACCAATACACTGCGTGGAAAATAATAAATATTGGGCGAAGAAGCGCGGAACCGTCGCGCCGCACCATTGAAGTCGAACAAGCCGTGACACCGTCGCGCAATGCCGAAGAAGCTGGAAGAGACCGTGGCTAGAGCAGGGTCGCGGCGGTGGGACGCGACACCGTCGCGTGGCGCCAGACAGACAAAGACCGCGGCCTTTGGCCGCGGCGGAGCAGCCGGCTGCCGGCGCCAGAGCAGGAGGGCGGGACCGCGGGGTCCCGCGGCAGTAGCACGGCCGGCCGGCCGGGCCGGCCGGTCACCAGGAAAGCCGGGGGTCATAACCCCTAGCTGGCTGACAGGAGCGGGCCCCCACATGGGGGCCGCGGTTAAACGAATAGGCGGGGGTTAGCACGCCCCCTACACCCCTTCCGCTCCACCAGTCTGGGCGGCCCAGGTCGGGTCGTGCCGCACTCAGGCAGGGCCGAGCCGCGTAGGCCGGACCGGGCCGCTCCAGCTGGGTTAGGCCGCGACAATGCGGGATAGACCCGGACCCGGGTCGGGTCGACCCGGTTCGGGCCGACCCATGGGGTATCGGGCCGGGTCGGACCGGTCCTGAACCCCCTATTCGCAGACCTCTTACGATCTTTTGGCCATATCATGGGCTATGGACCTCCGATCGACGTACCGTCAGCTGCGATGCGATATTTGGATCGATCTGGTTGTTTTGGTATATTTCACTCAGGGTTTCGGAGGACTTTGAGTAAGGCCGAGTTGGTTTGGATACGAAACCAACTAGGCCCTCAGAGCGGAAACGCTTATATCTTGAGCTTCGGACATCCGATTAAAGTTCCGTTGACTTTGTTGGATTCCTATTTATGAGACGAAACTTTTGGAAAGCGTCACCTGAGTTTTGGATGTAGTTGGATAGTGGCCTGGTTGGATTGTACTCGAAATCCAACTGGGCCCCTGGAACGGAAAAGCTGATAACATTCAGAACAGACGTCTGTTTGACGAACCATCAGCGGCCTTGGTGATCTTGTTGAGAAACAGTCCCTATGAGTATACCCTATGAAAGTTCATGGTATAGTTGAGATATGGCCGGGTTTGGTCACACACGAAACCAACCGGGCCCCTGGGACGAAAAGACTAATAACTCACAGACTGGGTGTCTGATTGACGCACCGTCTGTTGCGTTTTGACCCCTATGACGAGGCGGTCCTTTAATATTCTTCTTTGTGGGACTTTGTGATACATGGATTATCGACTAGTAGCTCGTGGAGTGGACCCTCCTGGAGACGAGCGTGTGTAGTACAGAGACCGTGTAGCCATCTAAGACCTGATTACTGCTTGACCGACTCGACTTGGAGTGAGTTAACTATCCTAGTGGATGGAGCACTACGTTTTTTGGGTGAAGACCCATGGAGAACAGAGCACTACTGAGTTTGGGTGCAGACCCACGGTACTCGTCCGGAGAGTACATCTGCAGGCTATTAGGGGGTATGCACTACTGTTTTTGGGTGGAAGACCCCGGCGGGAACCACTACTGTGTTTGGGTGGCTAACCCGTGGTACTCGATAGGATGAGTACCTCAGCAGTCTTAGGTTAGTGAGCAGTACCTCGGAGTCATGACAGGATCACTGTGCTCTCCTGAGACTGGGCTCTTCAGCAGTTATGTTTTCGATAATGAAAAATACTGGTTTGAGCTGAGTCTATGACCTTTGTGTTTACCTCATGATTGAGATGGGTCACTTGATCACTTCGGTATATGTATGGGAATATACCTAGGTAGTGGTTATCCGTTGATTTCATAACCTTTGTGTTTCCTCATGATTGAGATGGGTTACTTGATAACGTAGGTATATGTATGGGCTTATACCTAAGTAAGGGTTATCTGTTGAGATCCTTCTTTGTGGTTATCCTTGTTAGATTTAGATAGACCTTGAGGGTCTCGAGGTCCCTACTGAGTATCATATACTCACCCCTGCACGGGATATGCCCGCACTTCGTTGTGTTGGTTACAGACATCAGGCATTACTGACAGAGGCCGAGTGTTCGAGGACTGGACGGTACCCGGAGGTGGACCTCATGACGAGTCAGTATCCAGAGGTGGACATCATGACGAGACAACACTCGAAGGAGGTTTACGGGAGAGAGAATTGTGGAGGCTATCCGTACCTACCCTTCAGGTAGGATCCGTGTTGGACGATCCATGAGTTGTGCTATCTGTAACTACCCTTCAGGTAGGATCTGAGGAGGACGACCCAGGAGCTGCTTCCATTCTTCCAGCTGTTTGTCTTTTCTTATTGTACTTTTGTTCAGTTGTAGATGTACTTTTGATTGGGATTGTATTATGGCCCATTTACTTTTCAACACTTCATTTTGTACTTAGTGTATTACATCTTCTTGTACTCTGGGGTTTTTTGTTTACTTTTATAAAGGCAATGCCTTCCCAGTTATCGGGAATGACGCCTTTGGTGCGAGTCGCCAGCCCCCGGCCTATGGAAGGCGGGCTTGAGGTAGTCACGGCATGGGCCCCGAGGACAGGTCATGACAAATTGGTATCAGAGGAGTTAGTTCTACCGCATAACTTATAACTCTGATATTTTCTTTCTGTGAAGAAAAATTGTTAAGGATACCGAGTGTGGTTTTCAGTTCAGGGAGTCCATTGTTGCTGCGGGCGGGCGTCGTATCCATACACCAGGACCCTGACAATTGATTTACGACTTTGTGCACAAAAACACTGATTGTGTGTGAGTTTTCAAAAAACTTTCCCCTTAAAATAGCTCAACCCAGTTCAGCTCACGAGGTATAATCATTTGACTATGTCACGTTTGTTTCCTTCAGGATTCCTTTTCATGGACGACTATCTAGATCCCAGAGGGATGTGCGTACTAACAGCCTACCGAGTAATGAGGATTTAGTACAGGGCCCTCTTACAGGTGAGCACTAGTGGAGGCACTGGCGGTACTACTATATTTTGGGCCAACGATGCCACCAGCCCCAACAGTAGGTGATGCATGCCGCTTGAGTGCGCTGCATGTGTTCCAGCACCAGAGGCCACCCAGGTTCCGGGGAGAGACAGACCATCATGCGGCTAAGGATTGGCTGGAGGCTGTGGTGAGAGTCTTCAGGATAGTGGGGACACCAGCAGACTTCATGGTGATCATTGCTACCAGCCTCCTTCAGGAAGCAACAGGCAGGTGGTGGAGCCACTTGTATCAGTTTTGTGATGATATAACCTTTACATGGGGAGACTTCGAGAACTTTTTCAGGGTGGAGTTTGTACCAGTAGCTCTGCACCCCGAGCGTGTACAGGAGCTGTTGCCTTTGCCGAAGGATTATCCGTCAGTAGCTGAGTCATCTGTAGGCAGTAGACAGATGATGAAGAGGCCCAAGAGTACCAGAGCTAGTCGTACGAGGAGCAGGACGTGTTATGAATGTGGCAGGAACGGTCACCTGGCACGTGACTGTCCGACCCCCCGCATAGTTGATCTGCATGCTTTGGGGGAGCCACCAAGACAGAAGCAGCAGCGGGTGCTTGAGCAACGACCGAGTAGTGGAAAAGGCAGTAGAGCTCCGGGAACAGGTGGACAAGAGTGGAACTAGTGGATACATCCCTTGTACTTCTAGTTACATGTTTCTGTTGTATTCGTGTCTTTGTACTATGAGCTGCAATAATAAAAAGACAGTTATCATTGGGATGTTTGCTTTCCTGTCCTTTTGTTTGTTTGATAATGAGAGGTCCCGGTTAAAACTGTTGACCTGCCCCTCACTTTCGATATTTCTACTGGAGGAGACTCAGTGACCTCACCCTGATGCCGACAGTGTGACTCGACCCTTGGAGGTGAGAGTGACAGTTGGATCTCTTGGTAGTAACGTTGATTCCATACGACGTCATCCATGGCATGAATACATCATTCATTTCCAGATTGCCTGTATTAGGCAATGGGTGTGGTTCATCTAGGGGATGAGACCAAGTTTCTCTTTTCGGAAAAGGAGAAATCTTAGCAGCTCTTACAAAGCGTAGGAAAAGAAGGTGCAGATTATCCAGGAGCGGATGAAGACTGCACAGTGCAGTAAGAAACAGGAAACTGGCGCCAGTCTTAGAGACTTGGGTGTGTAAAATGTTTCAAGTAAATGAAGTAGAAAGGACAGATGAGTCTGCGAAGCAGTAGAAGTGAAGGCAAAGCTATGAGTGCAGCATGAGGTGGTGTACATTTCAACAAGATACAACCACCCGCCTTTTTGTCCCCTCTAGGCTTAAGGAGCTGGAGGGAAGGGGAAGAGAGTAGCTACATGCGGTCATGGAGTGTGACCCAATGGCTCCAAAAATGATTCAAGGGACAATCTGTATCAACTACTAGCTGCCGTAGTAACAGATGTCGATATGAATCATTCCTTCCTTTCACAATCTTGTCCCATACCTAGAGTTTCCGGTAAGCCGTAGATATGACCCTCACGTCTGGATAAACCTTGGGAGGATGCTCGATAATCACACATATGCCGAAAGTGTGGTCAGACCCTTCAGCCGAGAGTTTTGATTGGAATATCATGGTGGCAGCGTCGAGGCCTTACGACGTTGGTTTGAGTATGGACCAGACAATCACAGTTCATACACAAATTTATGGTATTATGAAATAAGGTTGTGGTTTAACTACGATGTCGAGATGGGTTTTCCTTCATCGGCAAAAAGGAATCCCCAGGAAGCGCAGGATTAACTCATGCATAGGAGGGTGCGGCTGAACACTCTTGAGTCGGTCAACCTTACCCTCGGGGCAGCAGGAGTTTTGAGTTTCAGTTCTAAACAGGAACTGGATACCTCTAGAGTTCGAGGATGACAATCACGTCCTTATATGGGTCTAAACTCGAAGAGGTTTACAGAGATGTGGCAGAGGCGACAAGTTGTCTACGAGGTTCAACGGAACAATCTAGGTCCTCAGCAGGGTAGGTGAGGTTGTTAACCATTTGTCCTTTTCCCCTGAGTTGCACCAGGTGCATGATGACATCCACATATCTCAGTTGAGGAGATATGATCACGACCCTTCACATATCAATGACCATGAGGAGATGGACGTTGGCGATGGGGTGACTTTTGTGGGGTTCTAGTAGAGGTTGAGAATCAACAGGAGCGAGTCCTACGAGGACGGTCGATTATTCTTGTGTGCTTTCGTAGGCAGCATGAGAACCTCCAGGTGAGGACATGGGAGCAGAATGCTAACATGCGTGCTCAGTAGTTCCTTTTTATCCCTAGTTTGTGTTAAATCTTTATGAGGACGTAAATCCCTGAAGAAGGAGTAATTTAAAGACCCGGAAATTTCAAGGAATTTTTTTTTAATTTATTTGGAATTTTACAAGAATGCAGTTTATGACGGCACCTGATTCTAATGCCCGGTGTGCCCAAAATCATTTTCTGATGTTTAGAACGAGTACATTCAGTGAACAAACGAGCGGGTTTTTCAATCATTTGAACCGGTGCTCGGAATCGAAATCTGAGGACATCGATGGAATTGCAGTGCCGATAATTTCTTAGGAACACCTTTTCTGGAGTTGCGTTTGCTCGGTTGTGTTTTGTTTTAATTTTTGGGTTATGTAAATGAATCAAATAAAATGGTGAAACCAATTTTATTTCATTAAATATTGTTTAACCTAAGCTATGTGGTAAAAGTGGAACCCACTATATACTACTCCACTAGGTAGGATATTTTTGGGGTGGAGACCACACGAGCCACACCTTTTCATCTTCCTCGAAACCCCCCACCTTTAATTAGGTAACGCACCCGCACCCCTTTAATTGAGAGTCAACTCTTATGTTTAACTTAATGTTTAAACGCCTCATTAATTTTGGCGGTTCAAACTTCTCAATTTATTCAATAAATTGATTAATTCAAATTAATAATTTCAAAACATTTGGATTCTGTGTTAATAAAATAAGAAATGTCTTATTTTATTAAAGGGGTTCGTTGTGTGAGACGGGTGGGGAGATATCACTCAAAGCCTGGAATCACTCCTTCCTCGACGAAGAACGCGAAGAACGCGAAGAACACCGACCATCGAAAAAGGTTGACAAAAATGCTGGATCCTCACAGATCAATGACATGATGCCGACAAATCTTTTTCCGCGATGCGACGATCCTCCTTCCACGACGCCTTCTTCCGCGACGTGAAATTCTGCGACGAACCTTAGTTCAACTTTTTCTTCGAGTTAGGGGATTATTTCTTTTTGTTCCTGAATACTTTCTTCATTTTTATCGTTCTTTTTGACCTACTTGATATCGAAATAACGGGAGGAGTTCGGACCGCACGAACATGGCCGACCCACTTGCCCCCATGATTGTTGATTTGTTTCCGGCACGAACAAGGCACCGCGGTGCCGGTGCAACGCGCAGAAAATAATAAAGATTGGGCGAAGAAGTGTGGCGCCGTAGCGCCGCGCCGAAGAACCTGGAAGGGACTGTGGCCGGAGCAGGGTCACGGCGGAGGGACATGGCGCCACCGCGCCACGCCGAACGGAGAAAGGCCGCGGACTTTGGCCACGATAGAGCAGAGAGCGGCGGTCGGCTTCCAGTCCCCAGCGCCGGAATAGGAGGGCGGGACCGCGGGGTCCCGTTTCAGTAGCATGGATGGCCAGCCGAGCCGGCCGTTCACCGAGAAATCAGGGGGTCGTAACCCTCGGCTAGCCGACAGGAAAGGCCCCCCACATGGGGGTCACGTTTACACGAACAGGAGGGAGCAAAGCCCCCCCCCCCCCCCCCCCGAACCCCTTCCGCTCGTCCGGTACAGCCGAGCCGCCTGGCCATGTCGGCCAGGCCGAGTGCGCCAGGTCGGGCTGTGCCTAGGCCGGGCCGGACCGTGCAGGCCAGGCCACACCCACACGAGCCAGACCCGGACACGGGTCGGGTCGACCCGGTTCGGGCTGACCCAGGTGGTATCGGGTCGGGGCGGGACGGGCCCGAACACCCAATTCGCGGACCTCTTACGGTCTTTTGCCCATATCATAGGCTATAGACCTACGATCGACGCGCCGTCAGCTGCGATGCGATACATGGATCTAGACGGTTGTTTTAGTATATTTCACTCAAGGTTTCAGAGGACTTTGAGTATGGCCGGGATGGTTCAGATACGAAACCAACCGGGCCCTCGGAGCAGAAACGCTTATATCTTGAGCTACGGTCATCTGATTGACGTGCCATCGACTTTTTTGTATTCCTCCTAATGAGATGAAACTTCTGGCATGCTTCACCTGATATATAGATGTAGTTTGATAGTGGCTGGGTTGGATTGTACCTGAAATCCAACCGGTCCCCTGGAACGGAAAAACTGATAACATTCAGACCGGACATCCGTTTGATGAACCGTCAACGGCGTTGGTGATCTTGTTGAGAAATGGTCCCTATGAGTATACCCTATGAGAGTTCGGGGTACAGTTGAGATACGTCCGGGTTGGTTCGCACACAAAACCAATCGGGCCCCTTGGACGAAAAGCCTAATAACCCATAGACCGAGCGTCTGATTGACGCACTGTCATTTTCATTGAGACCCCTATGATGAGGTGGTCCTTTGAGATGCTTCTTTGCGGGACTTTGTGATACATGGAGTATCTACCAGTAGCTCGTGGAGCGGAACCTCCTCGAGATGATTTTACGGAGAACGGAGACCGTGTAGCCGGCTGAGATCGGACAACTGCTTGACCGACTCGACTTGGACTGAGTCGACTAGCCCAGTGGATGGAGCACTAAGTTGTTTCGGTGCAGACCCATGGTGGACGGAGCACTACAGAGTTTGTGTGCAGACCCGCGGTACTCGTCCGGGAAGTACCTATGCATACTATTAGGGGGGAAGCCCTACTGTGTTTGGGTGGCTGACCCACGGTACTTGACTGGAGGAGTACCTCAGCAGTCTTAGGTTAGTAAGCAGTACCTCGGAGTCGTGACAAGATCATTGTGCTCTCCTGAGACTGGGCACTTCAGCAGTTACGGTTTCGATAATGAAAAATACTAGTTGGAGCTGAGCCTATGAACTTTGTGTTTACCTCATGATTGAGATGGTTCACTTGTTCACTTAGGTATACGTATGGGCATATACCTAGGTAGTGGTTATCTGTTGATTTCATAACCATTGTGTTTCCTCATGATTGAGATGGTTTACTTGATAACTTAAATATAAGTATGGGATTATACCTAAGTAAGGGTTATTTGTTGAGATCCTTCTTTGTGGTTATCCTTGTTGGATTTAGAGAGACCATGAGGGTCTCAGGGTTCCTAATGAGTATCTTATACCCACCCCTACATGGGATATGCCCGCACATTGTTGTGTTGGTTTCAAACTTCGGGCAGTGCTAACATAGGCCGAGTGTTCGAGGACTGGACGGTACCCGGAGGAGGACCTCACGACGGGCCAGTATCCGGAGGTGTACTTCATGATGAGACGACAGTTGAAAGAGGTTGACGGGTGAGAGAGTTGTGGAGGCTATCTGTAACTACCCTTCAGGTAGGATCTGTGGTGGATGATCCCGGAGCTGCTCTATCTGTACCTACCCTTCTGGTAGGATTCGAGGAGGACGACACGAGAGCTGCTTCCATTATTCCAGCTGTTTGTCTTTTTCTATTGTACTTTTGTTTAGTTGTAGTTTTAGTTTCGATTGGGTTTGTATTCCAGCCCATTTTCATTTCAGCACATCATTTTTTACTTAGTTTATTACTTCCGCTTGCACTCTGTGGTGTTATTTTTACTTCTATAAAGGCAATGCCTTCCCAGTTTTCGGGAATTACGCCTTTGGTGCTAGTCGCCAGCCCCTGGAATATGGAAGGAGGGCTTGGGGTAGTCAAGAAAAGGGCCTCGAGGATTGGTCGTGACAACACCAGTCTTTGTCTCACAACCCATGGTTATTTGGAGCATTTGACCCTATCCCATAAAAGAATATATACCTGAGATCTGGGTGTAAAATGCAATGTTCAGTGCACTGTGAGTATTTGGAACATCAAACCCTATCCCACAACCTATTTACCAATCATAAATATATATTTCTCATAGGTTTCGAACTCCATGACTAATACTGAAAAACCAACAATTAATTAACCCATAAATTAATTAATCAAATTAATTAATTAATTCAACAAATAATTACTAACTTAAAGCTCTCATAAAATAATTCTACAATTAATTAACCATTAAACAACTCAATAGTTAATAATTAATAAAAAATTGAATAGTCTTAACTAGCACCCTGTGAGTATTTGGAGTATCAGTCCCTGTCTCACAACCCATTTATCAATCATAAATATATATTTATCATTTGTGTATAGAACCTTGTCTTACACCCAATTAAATAATTTAATTAACTCCTAAATAGTTTAATCAAATACATTAATTAATTCAACAACTAATTAAAAACATAAATATCATGATATATAATTATATAATTAATAAGCCTTTCAAAATCTCTGTATTTTATAATTAATCGCCAATTAATCAGTCATCACTACAAGCAAGTCAGCTAGATAGTTAACTCAACATTTAATTATCCGAATTCATTATCTGAAAAAAAAAGATAATTAATTCACCAATCAATTATCCATATTTTCTAATTTTTTAATAGATTAGTTAAATATACCAAATATATTATTTAACACAATAATTAAATATGTACACATTACCAATAATTATTCCATAAATTAATTAATCTACAAAACAAATAACGTCCAGTAATTAATTTTTCTGAATTAATTACCTCATTCTAAATCTCAACCCGCCATAATTATTTTATCACATCATTTGAATTTTATTATTTCAAAATTAATTAAAATATTTCATCTTGGTCAACATAACTTAATTAATTCAATAATTGTTTTCATTATTCATGAAACACATCATCCCGTTAATAATTCAGTAATTATATATTCATTTTGTGGAATCAACCAGTCAAAGATCAGTACTACCAGAATGAAATGTAGAAAACTCAAACAATAAGAAAACCTAATATAACACTACAACTAATTTTTCGTTTAAAGGTAGTGCACCTCAATTGTGGGGTTTCATTACCAAAAAATGTTATTAATTATCACACAAATCACTTTGGACATTTATCATTTTAAATAATTAAACATGAAAATTTTGCATTAAGAGGCATTCAATGTAAATACTCCATTACGTGGATTTAATTTCATATAAAAGTGTAGTGAGAAATTTAGTATTGAATTTATAAAATTTTGGACTTCTAAAGGGACACTACAACAAATAATTTGGTAGAGACAATGACTTATAACTCGAATGTGATCTTCTCACCTACATGCACCTAAAAAAATGCATGTGTATCTGTAATTTATCACTGCACCAAACAACCATGAAACAACACCCAAAAATAGTTTCGGGGGACTAAAATGCACCCAAAATATTAACTGTCACACAAAAACTCTAAAAGAATCCAAATTATGGGGTTTGAAACCAAATTGCAGGTTTAAATACATACCCAAATAAGGAAGAGATGAACCAACAATGAGTTGAAATTCTTCACACTAGGTTGTGGTAGTCAAAAAATATAAAAACGGGTCTAGAAGATCCAACTAAAGCACCCAAGAACTGATGAAATAAGGAAACCATATATACTTGAGTCATAGGGCTTCAGACAAGAAAATAGGTAATGATAGGTTCTAAATGGTCGACGTGAATCACGATATATAAGAAGTACTCACCTTTACTAGAAAGTCAAGACTCCTGAAGACATCGAAAGGATTTAGCGAGCGGAGAGGAGAACTATTGATGGTGTGTGGTGTAACTCATAAGGGGCCTAGTGTGGGTAGCACTGCTAATGTTTTGCGCATCCTTATCTCAATCACCTCCCTCGATCATCAAATTAATACACTATTAAACTAATAGATTTATTGTAATAATAATAATAACAAATAACAATTATATTATCCTTATCATAATTATTTTACAACCCAATTTGATAAAACGCAATACAACACTGTTACATAAAAATAAATAAATTCTATACAACAGAAGATAAATAAACTAGAACCATAGATCATTTATTTAATTTATTATATCAATATGATATAATTAAATAAACCCTCTATACACACTGATTAATTAAATGCCTTTTAACGATAAATTTAAAAATTTCAATTCACCTAAATTAATTAAATTACTCATTACCTTGAGTTTAATTAAAATAAACCAAACTCTAAATTTATTCCACATTTTTTATTACCATTTAATATTACCATTATTTTATAAAATACAACTATTCATTTATATATCGTTTATTATTAAATTATCACATCTTTAATTTATTTAAATGAAATCCCCAAAAAATTATTTAATTAAATTCATTTAAACCTCAAAGTAAATAAATGAAATATCCATAATAATAATCATTATTTATATTATCATATATTAAAACACTTATTTTCTAAAACCCAATAATCCTTACTATACATCCTTTTATTAAATATCGTTTTACTCAATTTAATTAAATTAAACTACTGTTTCACAACAGGTAATTAAATCCCCCTTTTCATTAGATTTAATTAAAAAATTAAATATTATTATTATTATTATTCATAATAATACCAACAACCATAGTAAATGATAATTATTATACCTATAAAACCATAATAAAAATAATTATATTATTTTTTTTCAACCTTAGATAAAACCCCGCATCTCTATTTAATAAAAATGCGTATTTATTAATTCTTAAAATCCATATTTAATTAAATTTATATTCATTATATCTGAAACTCTACATTTTAAAATACATTTTCATTGAAATACAAAAAATCCTAATTAATTTCAAATAATTATTACTCCTCATTAATCAACATGTTAAAATCATTTAACATCAAAATAATTTATGACATTATATTACTAATAATAATAATAATAACATTTTTATTATTAATATATTATTAAATTTAAATAAAAATAACCAATTTCATATTATTTAGTTAAAATAAATAACATATTATATATTGTAAGTTGCAAGGGTTGGACCACAACTGTGCGCAACCAATGCAAATCCATTAAGTTGGACTTTTCTAGATCTGGTGCCCCTGAGACTTTTCATGACTCCCATAAAAATTATTAGTTATTCATCAATGACCAAAAACAACACCATTTATTATTCCAACATTAGGAATAATATTCTATAGCTCGGTTAAAAATACTGACCCATCATTAAATGGATAAAAATTTGAAAACCTTTTATATTGAAACCTGGTTAAAAAAACACTAGACTTTACAATATACCAATCATAAAAACTTATAGTGTACTAGTACCCAATGAAAACTTTTACAACATCTTTTGAGATACTATGGTGAAGAATATTTTTCATTTGAACAACCACATTACTTTTCTTAAGTCCAAACATACTATTAACAAAAACATAAGTCCAAAATCATAATTTATTAAAACCTGAGACAAATCTTATTTTCCCATTTAAACACTGAAAAATAACTTACATATGAGGTCATTATAGGGTCCTCATTGAATAAAAAGGTAAATTCTTGATCGACCAAAAAAACTGGCGGCACATGATTTCCTAGAAATACATTATTGTCCCAAAATGCACACTACCCCTTAAACTAGTGACGCGCCTTTTAAAACTATTACATCACCATGTACACTGATGTTATTAGCCAAACTCTAGAGTCATTACCATGTCAAACCATCGCTAGGATATTTAAAATAAACAAATGTGTCCTAACATGAATGAATGAATAGCTCAATAAAACCACACATCCCTTGAACAATTGAGATAAAAACCACTCAGCTAGCTCGAAAACATTTCAAACATTATTGCAGTGTAATAATGATTCTCTCTCAGTGTCTCTATGAAGAGAATAATATAGGGTACATGCTCATCATATTCAGAAGAATATACTAAGAGAAAACCGAGGTCACTAAAATGATCAGTCGAAATACTACGGGAAAACTCTGTTCAAGAAGCTCGGCTTCACCTACTGGCACATTTATAGAAATAAATTTGACACTCTGCACCTCTGTATTTTCCATGTCGTCTCAAAAAAATGATCATCCGCTCACCAGCATGCAATTTCATAACACCTTAACTTATGTGCGTGACGTTCCTCAAACCATGAACACCACATTAAACATTTATCATAATATTATTAAGTTAATCATATCTATAACACCCCAATATTTCATTTTATTTTACCTATTTTATGTAATTTAATATATCATATTTCACACAACACCGATTTGTCTTTCTTTATACCCAAGATTGAGTTTCTATGAAACAACACATTAGTATTATAATTATTTAAAGGATTGATTTTTTTCAATTAAACTTTTTGATATTAATAGAAAAAAAGAAATTATTAATAATCTTTTCATATCAATAATACTTATTTATAATTAAATTTATAATTTTTGGTAAAACAATTATATATTTTGAAACCCCATTTTTTAAAATAACAAATTTTTATTTCCTTTGGTGAAAAATAATAATATTAATTTTAGGAAAATCTTGAAATTTAATTTGGTAAAATAGAAATCATTTTTGAATTCGGAATATTAAAATTAGCATAGATTGAATTTTGTTTTTTTAATGTTAAATTTTCTATGAAGAGTGGGTAATTCACAATTTTAATTTAAAACAACATATTTTATCAAAATAATTTATCATGTTGAATTGTAAATTATAGTTTTTTTAATGTATAATTATATTATTTTTGGTCATTTAATATAATTTATGTAATTGGAAGTAATTTTACATTTAAATAAAACATAAACACATGCTAGCATGTTGATAGTTTTTACTTCTTAAAAACCCATGTTTTGGTTTTGACAACAGGAATTTATTTTAAATTAATTAATGAATCTTATGTGTTCTGAATTTGGATAATTGGATTCCTTTTTAAATCAAAATTTCATTTTTTTAAATATTTACCTTGTATTTTTGGACATTCTTAATAGTAACATCAGTAACTATTTTATTTACCATAGTTAAAGTGTAAATCTAGTAAATAAGGGTTTTCCAATAATATAATAATAATAATAATTTACCATAACACATTTCATAATATTAATTAATTAGATATTTCTGACCATGGGATTCCTTATGTTGATTTTGGGACCCCATGGAGCCACATGGATGTGGAAATGGAATTTTATAAGAATTAATTTTATGTATATAAAAATAAAACATAATCATGTATCATTCAAAAGAAATTTTTTTTATAAAAAGTTATTTTATTTATATGTTACACTATAAAAATTAATTAGAATTGTATGATGATTTCCTACATTATCATATTTTTTTACAATTTTTAGACATAAAATAAATATATATTTATATATGACACAATAAAGAAGGAGTATTTTCCTTAATAATGATGGAATCAAATAAATGATATTATAATTATTAAAATAAATATAAATTGAATTTTTTTATTCCATTAAAGAATTTTATAGATGAATAATAAATATTAGGTATGATTAATTGTATTTTTTATGACGTTATAATTTTGTTATGTCATTCACCAAAACCGAATAAGGAATAGTGTCAAAAATGACATAAATGAGTTTGTAAAAAAATATTATTTTATTAAATGATATAATGTTTCTAGAAATATATGATTCTTCCAAAGGACATATATAATGTTATATATTTCATTAATTAACCACTCTAAATTATATTGGATTTTAATAGTAATTATACTAACCATGTAGTATAATAATTAAATAATACATGATAAAATTTAAACTATTTAACTAAGAGTTAAATCTAAATGGCATGGTTAATATGGTGACCTAACATTCTATAAAACATATTGTTTTAAAGTATATCTACCCAATACCACCTTATCCACTAAAATATTTCATTTTTATGTTATTAGAAACCTAAAATAATTTTATAATAAAATAATATTTCAATCAATCGCAAAAGTTCCTCTCACCTCCAATATAAAAAGTTACATCCCATTCTCTTAAATTAACACCTCCAAAGGAATTTGGCTCTGCAAAACCCTACCAAAATCTCCTACCAACTACTCTAAATTTATTATAGGGGCCTTAATTGGTCATAAATCCAACATAAGGAGACATTTTCTATAGTCAAAAGGAATCACTCAAAGAAGAGGTAATTATTTTAACTCATATTTCAATGTTTTTTTCATTATCTATATCCTAATTCATTCTTATTTACATAATAAAATAATAAATCCAATACCTTATACATAATTAGATTTTATAATAAATATGATACAACCCTATTCATTATTATTTCTATATTATGAACGAAAAAGTCACGACACGCACGTACGTATTGTTTATCCTCTACATGTCATGGTGTAGTTTATTATTAAGAACTTAATTATTTATATAGGTATTATAAAGAGTATTATTGATGTAAATAATAAATATAACATGATAATTATTCTCTATGAATAATATACCATCCAATTTCAGATTATTTCACTATCATTATAATGATATTTTCAGTCTATAGTACGTACGACCTATCGTATCAATGGGGTGATGAGATTCATTCTCCACTTTATCCATCCAAGAATTATTATATAAAAATATATTATTTATAATTATAAAATATGTCACATAAAAATTATACAAGAATATAAACATATATGTAGTTACATATATTTCATTCACTTACTTCCATTCAATACAATATGAAGATAGAAACAACATTCACATATATGTATGACATACCGTATCCATTAAATATGTATTCCATTTTATACATATATCTTTAATATATATTTACATTATGAATATATATGATATATAAATCATATTATTCATTCTGAATGTTTGTAAATCATGATCTATGTAATATGATCAAGAATAAAAGTCAAAACGTGCATGATAAATAAAGAGATATTACATAAAATGTTGCATTAAAATGGAATTGTTAAAATATTGGTTGTATAATGTTATAAAATAATAATATATGATATTATAAATATTATTATGATTCCGATATAAGTTAATAATTTGTTTAAAAACATTATATAAGGGTTTCATACAAGTACGAAGAGTATAAGATCTTAGTTAAGGGTTAATTCCTCTATCTCATCATTATTATCGATTGTTTATGTGTAAGTATTTATTGGGGAATATTTATCATCAATGTACATGTATCATAAAAATGTTCTCTAGAAAACATTTTATGAATTTAACTATGGATTTCTTTACCTATATCACCATATTAATTATTTTAAATTATTCATTCTCTAAATATATGTAATTAATGTTAATGTTTTCAAAATGATTTTATAGATTTATTTATATGGACATGATTATTTATAAAATTTTAATTTCGTTCGATGGTTTCAATGTGGTATGGGAAAATTTTATTCAAAAATATCTATTAAAATGACCTTTTTTATAAAATGTTTGACATTCAAATGATCTCTTGAAAAAGGGATATTTGTCTCAAATAGAATAATGATCATTTACATTTATTTAAAAATCCTTTAATGGATATTATTCTAAATTTGGTTCATTTATTATAATAAAATTATCCATATTGTGTTGAATTAGTTATGATATGTTGGACTGGGAAGTTATATTGTTTTACCATTCTTGTATTTTGGTTGATGAATTGACATTTCTTATGCTATTTTTTAATACAAATGATTATGTTATGGTTCACCCTTACAAAAAAGAGGAATACATTGTAAACAGTAAGTGATGGGTGGGGACCTCTATAGTCTCTTGATGAATTGGTGTGTCTAATGAGACAAACTAGTGTCTTGTCACAAAGAAATGATATAATATTTGTGAGTATTCTTGGAACATTTCTATGAAGTAGTAGTTAATTTTTCTGGTATTAAGGATTCCCTTGTAATGAAATTAGTTAATACATGTGATTATTAGACTAGTAGTATATCCCTATGGATGATTATATTGTAATATTTTATTTTCTTATCCCTGCTATGTTCCTGTTAATTTTTAATAGTCTGATGTTTTTAATATACATATTGATTTTAAATATTATATCTTCTACAGAATTATTTAACCATACTGAGCATCTAAGTTAACCCTTTAATGTTTATTGTTTTCCAAAGATGTAATGAATTGTATTTGAATTGATCTGAATTGTTAATCTAGGGAAATTGTGACATTTTAAAAATATTTTTTAAGTTTTGTCTTATGTAATCAAGTGTAATGTATAGTTAATGTTTTTAAAATATTTTCAAAAAAATCAAAAATGATCAGTCCGTTGGGACTTGATTCATTGAAATTATTCCAATTTATTAAAATAATACACCTTCTATAGTCTTCTAGGGTTGGGAATTATAGTTCGTATTAGTGGATTTGTAGCAAAGACCATGGAAATAGATTTAGGAATCATATATTAGGATTCAAACCCATATGATAAACATTCTGGATAAGTATTGAAGAGAATAAAAAAAATTGAAAGTACAGATTATATCAGAATTCCAAGAAAATACATCCCAATATCGATACAACTAGTGGACGTGGGTATATAATATATGTAACTTGGGGTGGAAACTCAGACAAGGTGTTTCGAGGAAGACTCGGGGTTACCTGGTACACAACATTATGCATTACTACACTCCATGTTTGACACTCCAATGGGATATTCATAGGATATTTCATTTTTTTAAAGACCATTATGTACAATTTATGAGTAAATATGTCATCAAAAAATCAATATTTATGATTATAGATAATATATGCATAAAATTATCAGTTTCTATGAAGTATTTTACTAGTCCGGAATTATGAAATTTGATTCATAACCTAATATAGTGTATTCCATTACTTTGACATGGATCCTAGTGGATGAAATATAAATCAAATCCATGCATGTAATCTATATAGGGATTTCCCTCTTATGCAGGATAATGATAGTAGACCTGGTGACCCAACTTGTACCAAATAACTTATAACCATACTGGGACAGTTGACTTAGGTTATGAATAATGACCATACATGAATGGAGCATCCAGATCCACAATGAAGATGATCTATTTTAGACCACTTCATGAGACTGCAGCTGTCAATATTCAATAGGACTAAAAATCCTATTATAGCTGAGAAGTGCATAAGTTCCTTAGAGAAAATATTTTTTTTTTGGATGTAACGAAAGGGATAAGTATTTAATGATAGTTTATTATGTCTCACAAGATATATATCGACGATGGAAATTAATTTAAAACACAATGGATGATGAATAAGTTGGAATTAATGAGTGGATGGTGTTTAGAGAACATTTCCTAGGGAAAAAAATTCCTCGTGAACAATGATCTAAAATGGAAAGGCAGTTACTATGTCTATAGAGAAAGTATGATGAGAATTTTTTCAAAGTATGAGGCTAACATCACAAGGGTAGAAAGGCACATTTTAGACAACACATGTGACCAATGATATATGATTGATCAATTTTTTGATTGGTTAAAATCATTCCTTCATCGGGTATTTGTCTCACAGTCTTTCTCGTCATATGAAGATATAGTCTCCTATGCTATCAAGATAGAAAAAGAATTATATAAGTCATATAACACTAAAGTAGTGTTATAGAAGAAGATAACAGTAGATAAAGATAAATATAATGGAAAATTTGGAACTACCAATTTCACCTTATGTAAAAAAAATTAGAGGGAAAACCATGTTTTTCCCCTAAATGGAATGTAAGATTTATACAAATGTGGATAAAAGGATACTAATCTCATGATTACAAAGGGAAGAAAGAGGATATCAATGTTCAATTCTACAATTACAAAGAAAATGGAAATTATCATAAATATTTTACAAATCTTCAAGAAATTATAGCATCAGAGAAGAAAAATCGATAAAGGTAAATCTTATGTTATTACTACAGTCACAGTGGAATAATTAAAGTTTTTTTTTTCAGATTCAAGAATTATATTATGGTTATAAAAATAATGGGATATAAATATGTATGTTAGAATATTATTTTTTATTTTCATTAATGTTATAATATGATAAAGGTAATCATATTTTAATTATGTGACAAATAGATAATGATTACATTGATTGGGGAATCTGATGTTATAATTGATTTTGGAAATTTAGAGACCTTTTAGAAATTATTTGCAAAGAATAATTTTTTTTAACTCTAATGGTTTTAGTGGATTATGATAACCTTTAGAATGTATTTTTTAAACTTAAAAAATTTCTGCAGATTGTTTTTGGAATGATATAATTCTATATTTTTAGAAAAAAGGACTACCTACAAGTCAGTCGACAACAAGTCGCGTCAGACAAATATGTAGGAATCTAACTCACAACCAAAGTGTGTCATGTGTGAATCACCTACCACTGGCCTATGTATTGTCCTGGTTTATATTATTTAATTTTAAAAGATCTAATAGATTAATATAAAATTCATTTTTTTGGAACCCTAAACAATTAGGTTAAATAAAATATTTTTTAGTTCTATTATCTTTAGAAGTGAAAGATGAGTTTGTTCTAGAAATTAGTTAAAGTTTTTATCTCTACTTGTCAAGTATTATTTTTTTCTTATTATTTGAATAAATTACATATTTAAATTTAGGGAAAGTAACACAAAAACAAAAATATAATATCATAATCATTATGTTTTGTTTAACTAATGATATTTTATATCTTCATAGATTTATGGTAGCGAGGCCCTCAATTTTTCCATTTACGGTTCATCGGATTGTGATTGATGACCTCAATCACAACCTATAAATATTTTTGTTTTTCCTCCAATTATGTGTCACTAACATCAATAAATTTTTTTCTACTCGAAATCATAATTTGGTGCTGATATTTTAATTTCCCTTTCCCTTTTATTAAGACTAAATTTTATTAACCCTGTTTTCTATGTGGTTTTTCCACAAACTCATTTTTTATTTTCAACCATTTATCTATGAAAACAATTTCAGATTATGATGACACAATTTATTAAAGAATGGTAGAATATAACATCCCATGATTTCATGGTATGATATCTCTTTAAATTAATATTATAGCTTGTATGCATGAAACACTAACATGGCTTGCGTTATATGCAAGATTGATATTCCACGAAAGAAGACATTAATATTATAATTATTAAAACGATATATTCATTTATAAATTTAATATAGTTATATGAATAATAAAATAAATTATATATATTTTTACATATAAAATATACTTATTTATAATAAAATTTTCATTTTTTTATTAAAATAGTAATATATTGTGAAAAACTATTTTCTTAAAATAACTACTATTTCAGTACATTTATGAACAACAATATAAATAATTTTACACACTCCACAGAATTTAATATATAAAAATATACCTCATTTTTGAATTATGAATATCAAAAATATCTTATATTGAATTATTTTTATTTTTCTGAATATAATAAATTTTTGATGAATAGTGAAAATAACAAATTTTAATTGAAAACAAATTTTTTCATCAAAATAGTTTATAGTTATAAATTATTAATTTTTTTTATTTTAAATTATAATTAAATTTAATTTTTATCATTTAATATAATTTAGGTCTTTGGAAGTAATTTCACATTTAAATTGTTCATAAAAGCAAGTGAATCTTTTGATACATTTTACTTCCAAAAAACCTAATATTTGGTTTTGGCGACTGGAATTTATTTTTAATTAGTTACTAAAACATCTGTTATATGAAAATAGAAATTTGTATTAAAATTTTTTAATCATATGTTATAAACTTTTTAAGTATGTACATTTTATTTTTTGACATTATTAACTATAACGTCGGTAATTATTTTGTTTCCCTTTGTAAATAGATAAATCTGATAAATAATTGTAAAACATTATTTTTATAACAATATTAAACAACCCAAAAACATGTCTTAGCCATATTGAGTGATATATTTACGACCATGGGCTTCCATGAATCGATTTGGGGACCCTATGGATCCACATGGATGTGGAAAGAAAATTTTATAAGACTTCATTTATATGTATAGACAAAAATAACATAAACATAAATCTTTCACCGAAACAATTTTTTAATTAGGATATATAATTGAATTCATTTACTATAAATAGTCAGTATAAATATAATAATATTTAACACATAATGAAATATTATTTATAATTTTTAGACATAAAATAATGATTTTATTTTTGACACAATAATGATGCAATATTTACCTTATTAATGAATGAATCCACCAAATTAAATTATAAATATTAAAAAATATAATTTCAATGTTTTCATGATATAATGGAATTTCATATCATAAAATGACCTAATAGGATTGATTCTATTTTTATCATAGTAATAATGTGGCTGTGACTTTCACAAAAAAAATGCTAAATAGTCACAAAATTGACATAAATGTGTTTTTTAGACAAATACTATTTTATTAAATGATATAATATTTCTAAAAATCTACATGTTCTCCAAGGGTCTTATATAATGTTATACATGTCATTAGTGAACCAATTTTATTTCCATTGGGATTTTATTGTAACTATATTAACCATGTATATAAAAATACAAGAAGAAAAGGTAAAAGATAAACTATTTAACTAAGAGTCAAATCTAAAAGATATGGAAAATACAGTGACTAAAACTTCTCTAAACCCTCTTGGATGATAAGGGTTTAACCTATCCTCATATTATAATTGAAATAAATTCTTTTTTATATATTAAAAACTCAAAATATTTTTATAATAATATAATATTTCAAGCTTTTCAGAAAGTGCCAGTCACCACCATTATACAAGGTTAATTGCCCTTCTCATAATTTCACAATCCAATTCCATTTGGCTTAGCCAAAACCAACCCAAATCACTTCCCAACTATTATCACTTCATCCTAGATACCATACATTGATTATAAAGGCATCCTATTGAGCTCTTTTTTGAAATCAAAATAAATCACCTAGAGACGAGATAATTATTTTTTCACCTCTTCCAAAATTCTATCTTATTATACTACATAATTATATTTTATTTATATAATAAAATAATAACTCCAGTACCTTATACATACTAAATTGTTAGTATAGATATGATACAACAATATTAATGAAAAATTTCACCCAATGTATATCAATTTTACCATATGTGTGTATGTACGGCTTTGCTTCTCCACATTGTGGTGTGGTATTTTATTCAACAATAAATTATTTGGATGTGTATAATAATGAGATTATTTATGTAAATAATAAATATATCATTTTAATTATTATGTAAATATAATATACCATCCAATTATAGAAGATTTCCCCATCAATTGAATGATATTGTCGCTCGTGCGTACGTACGACGTTTTGTCTCCAAGAAGCAATGAGATTCATCATCCACTTTAACCATCCAAAAATGATTATATAAAAATATATTATTTATAAATAGGAAATATTTTTTTATAATAAGTCTATTGGAATAATATGTATATTTATATATTCATATATGTCATTCACATACTTCCATTCAATATGTTAAGAAAATAGAGAAAATGTTCATGTGTACGTAAGACCTGTCGTCTCAATGAACATTGTATTCATTTTTACATATTTATCTATTATATATAATTATATAATAATATAAATGATATTTAAATCAAATAATATATTCTATAATTACGAAACTCATGATATAAATAATATGATCAATAATAACAAGTTTACATATATGATAAACAAAACAATATTACCTGTAATTTGGCATTAACAAAAAATTGTAAATAAATGGTAATATAATGTCATAAAACAATCATATATGATAAAATAAATAATATTGTGATTATAAAATAATATAATAATATGTTTAAAAACACTATACATGATTTTAGGACATGAATGGAGAGTATTATATCGAAGGTAAGTGTTAATTCAACAATCTCATTATTATTAGTGGTTGTTTATGTGTACGTATTTATAAATAAATATTTATAATCCATGTACATGTTTAATTAAAATGTTTTCAAAAAGAATTTTTTATGGAATTATAGAAGTGTATCATTAACTATATCATCATTTACTTTTTTGTTAAATATTTAAATTTCTAAAATCTATGCAATTAACATCTATGTATTCAAAAAGATTTTAATGATTTATTTATAAGGACATGATTATTTGAAGATGTAAATTCTAATGAATAAATTAAAAGTGGTATGGGTCACTTTGATTAACAAATGTCTTTTAAAATTACATCCATTATAAATTGATTTTCTTTTAAATGATTTCTTGAAAAAGGTATATTTCTCTCCAAGAGTTTTACAACTCATTTGAAACTATGTCAGCATCATTTACTATATATTATTCAGGATTGAGGATGATTTATTATTATACAATATTCCATATTGTATTGAAGGATTAATGATATGTTGGACTATGGATGTGCTACTTTTATACCATTCATGGTTTTTGTTGTATGTACTGACCTTTCATATGCTAGTTTTAATACAAATAATTATGTAATGTCTCGCCTTTTTCATATGAGGAATGAGTTGGACTTAAAAAGTGATGGGCGGGGACAGTTATATCCCCTCGATGCATCGATTGGTCTCTTGGGACAAAAAAATCTATTTTCATAGGGACATGATAGAATATCTGTTATTTTTCAGGGCCCAAGGCCTGGACTTTGTAGTTATTATGTCTAACATTATCCATTCTCACGTTATGAAATTTGCTATTACATCTGTTTATTAGACTAGTATATTATCCATGTGCATGTTTATACGATAATGTTTGATTTATTTTTTCAATATTATATTCATGTTTATTGTTTAAAAGGATGATTTTTTTATTAAACATATTTCTTAAAATGTTTATAGCTTCTAATGAATTAGTTAAGTTTACTGAGCACTGAGCTCACCCTTTCTAATTTATATTTTCCTGGGATGAAAAGATGGGTATTATGAAGAAATGGATAGTTAATGTAGGTTAATAATGGATTTATCAAATGGTTATTTTTGTTTTGTTTTATCTTATAATGTATAATTTATCATTCATGTATGTATTCAATCTTCCATGGCTTCTAAACTAACTTGCCCTTCGAAAATTGATTCTTTATAATCAAGGTAATGTATTAAAATAATGCACTATCTATGGGATTCTAGTGTTACGGTGTTACACAATCGGTGTTTCAAAACACTTGATTCCAAAAAATCTACATGAGTATTGGAAGAACATTTCCTAACACCCAAAATAATTATAATGGTACTACATGCCACAAGTTATCCCCTTACAAAACAGAAACGTCAACCCTCTCTCTTGGTCATGCAAAACCGAAATCAGGATGTTCTAAAGCCCGTATTTTATTTTTTTCATTTTAATTATTTCATTTAAAACTAAAATTAAATAAATGATAGTACCCTAATAATAACTCTCATTATTAAAATCATCTAATAAAACACTTCATTGATAAAACCCAAAAATACCCACAACACATCATTTAATTAAATTTCATTTACCTCGTTTTAATAAAATTGAACCACTATTCCGAAACAAATAATTTAATCCCCTATTTAATTTGATTTAATAAAATATCCCAAATTCATATTTTTTTATTTTTAATAATAATAATAACAAAAATAAATAATAATAATTTTTATACTAAAAAATCCATAATAATAATAATCGCATTATTATTATTCAACCTTAGATAAAACCCAACACCTCTATTAAATAAAAATTACTCTTTATTAATTCTAAAACTCAATATTTAATTAAAATCATAATCACAACATCAGAAACATCTCATTTAAAAAATGATTCTTTGAGATACCCAAAGGACTCATTAATTTACCATAACTATTACCACACATTAATCAACTAGTTAAATTATTTTAACATCAAAATAATTTATGACACCATAATAATAATAGTATCATTATTATTATTAAAAAATTATTCTATTAAAACTCAAATCTCCCATTTAATATTACATAATTAAAATAGATAAAATATTAAACCTTGTAAGAATCATGGGTTGGACAACAACCTTGCACAACCCATGCAAATCCATTAAATTAAAGTTTTTTAGAATTAAGGCAATTCATATTTATCGGGATACCTATGAGAATTATTGGGTATTCACCCATGTCTAAAAACAACATATTCATTTATTCCAAAACTCAAAATAGTGTTATGGGGTTCAGATAAAAAAATCAACCCATCATTAATTGGAAATAAATTGAAATATTTCATATTTAAAAACATTTAAAAAACACGGTACTTTAAAATGATCGATTAATTTTTCACAATTCTATTTATGGTAGTGTTATTATCCCTTAATTATTGAAATAAATGTTACCATGGTTTGGTAAAAAATTTATTGATGATGTTGTTGATCGGAATGATAGGGTTCAAAAAGGAACTAAAACCAGTGTAAAATTAATTGGATGATGTTATTTCAACCATGTAATTTAATTATTTTAATTAATTTATATTTTATACTAATTTGTTTATGAATGAATGTATTATATAATATTTTATTAAATTATATTTGTGCTTCCCCCTACCCCTACATGTGAAAACCATTTTTCTAATCATTACTATACATTTATCCTTCTACATTTACCAAAACGTATAAAATTAAATTAAAAAATAACATAAACATTTTTTATAGGTTAATTTATCCCAATAATACCAACACAAGGGTCTACAAGAAGTGATCATAATGATTCATTTAAGTGGAGAGGAAATCTCGTTAACTAGTTTTTTTATGTTTATTTTACCTCCCCATTATATTTTCTAGTTTTCATAATATAATCACATTATTATCATTAATATACTAATTTTTTTATTATATTAAAAACAAAATTATTGACCCTCTTTCCCATAAAATTGGAAGTGAGGTTATCACAAATGTGTACATACAAGTTACCATATCCCTGGTGAGATACAATAAATTTTTCATCAACTTATTTTATCGATGTATATTATGATATGGATAATGGTTATATTTTCTATTTATGAATTAATTATAAATATATATCTACATTATCACTTACACAGTCATACCTTGAAATCTATTGGAAAACTTTAATGTCTCTCTTGTGATAATTCAGACTACCACCTCTAAGATGGGATGTAATTTGTTTTCTATTTATTATTTACATTATAATAAGAAATTACTAAGTTAATGTAAACTTTATATATTATGTAATATTTATTTTTTATATTTTAATTATTATATACATTTATTTTGTTATATAATATTAAAATGAAAAAAAAAATCCATTCCTACGTACCTTATTATATTCATGAATAATGTAACTCATTTTTTCTATATAAATCCATTAGATCACAATAAATATGTATAGAATTGATATATATGATTTTAATATCATGATAACCATTATTTATATTATACAACCAATATGAATGTGCAATGAACATACCAACAAAACTAAAACAAACATGGAACATGAAGTAGTTATCACACAAAATTATTGATTTAATAAATATTTGTCAATAAAAGGGTTATTGAAGGTTATAAGTAAATAATATTTGGTATTATATATATTATTACAATTATATATTTTATCTATAATTAAAATATATTTATTTTATAAAGGTTATTGAAATAGTAAAGAAGGAATTCATATCTATGGAAATTTTTTTATGTTACAATCTAATTTTTTATCATGAGTATTTTTCTTAACATTTTATATAAAGAATTTTTATGATATACATCTCATTAAAATCATGAATTTTATTATGATCAAATTATTTCTAGAAAATACATATTTTCTTATCAATTTATTCTATTTAAGTACTCAATAGTAAAAAATAATGTATTTAAGGAAATTCAATTTTAATTTTCTCTTTGATCAAAAATAAAATTTCATCTTTGTCCATGTTTTCACTAAATTGTTCTAAATAATTTTTAATATAAATATATGAATATTTATTTAAATTTTTACCGTGGTTTTAATATTTTATTTTTTAGAAGGAATGTTTATTATCCTTTTATGAATAATGTAGTTTCTGTTTTTTTAACAAAAATGAAAAAAGAATATTTATTTTCAGGTATATAGAATAAGAAATATTTTCCTCCATCATAATAGATCAAATATTTGAATATTCCACTAAAAAATTCTAATATTATTTAAAATGAAAGAATTTTTCCTAATAATTGTGATTTCTTTTATATTTAATAGATGTTTTTTAAAAATGAAAATTTTATTTTCTTCAACAAATGATTGAGGTATATTTTTAATGTATTTTTTACAAAATATAAATGAAATTAATGACACTTATACTTTTATTGGGATATGATCCAATGATACCATCCACACTTAATATTTAAATATCATAAGATACTTAGATGATTAAATTTTAATGAAATCTATTTTATTTTCCTTAGGTATTTCTAAAATGACATGATTAAATGTTAATGAAATCTATTTTATTTTCATAGGTAATGATATTATAAATTAATTCGGATATTAAAAAAACACATATATATGAATTTTATATTGGGATGGGTTGGCCCAGAAATATAGATCATTATAATTCATTACATAACGAGGGTTACATCATGATATAAATATGACTATAAAAGGGAATTAAATAATTAAATAATAATATCGTTCACTATAATTGTATTGGGAGAGAACCTTCGCTAATAAAATTATGTAGGGAGTGACCCTAATCCCCTATTATAGCATAGAAATCGATCCTCGACAATTACAAAAATAAGCTTTTATACATACATGTATTCAAATATCACATGTCTTATTATAATGATCTACTGTCATGGATTATATTCTTTGACTCATTTATGATTATTATATTATAAAATTATAATATTAATAACAAGAATTTGGATTTTGACAAATGTTATGTAGGGTATGATTTTCATATGTTTAACTAGTTTTAAACTACCCTTATGCTCATGAAACATTTTAAGTGATCATTGATGAATTTAAGGTTTACCCTTACTAAAAACATGGATGAAATTATATTATGTTTCCTTTACCGATTTATGAATAAAGGTATTATGTTTGATATGTCTAAGAGTGGTTCCAATTATGAAGAACATAGTTGCAGATGTTGTGGTTCACTTATGAAGTAGATCTTTATGTATCATAATATTCAATGATAACTATACTATAAGATTTTGGAATGTATAATTATGTTATGAAATGGATGTTAAAATAGTAATATGTTATATATATATAGGAAATGATTGGGTAATTGTACACTTTGTTCGATATTAATGGCCAATCCCTTCATTCCTTACATCGGTGTTGTATTGACATTCTAATAATTCATCATCTGTAATAATCTTATAGAAATTGTATAATTAATATATGTTAAATATTTATGATGCATACATTTTATTTAAATCCAATAGGTAATATTAGACCTAAATAACAATATAGTTCTTGTGTTTTCTATAACTATATTACATTAATTTTATTTATTCATTCTAAATGGAATTACATTAATTAGTCATTGGGATATTGTAATATTTTTCAATTTCCTATCCTTTCATCCCAATTCATCATCTCTAAATTTATAAATGACATTTTTTTAATCTATAAAAGGGATTCCTCTAATGAATAGTGGAATTATCCCTATGGATTGGCCTGTTACCCAACACAGCCTGAGGAAATTCTATAAAAATGAAAACATATTAAAAAAATACATTTATTGGAATTTATGTTACCCGATTATATATATTATTATGATATGAAATTTAAATTTAATATTTATTTAGTGTATAATGATATGTATATTTTTTGGTGCAGTTTCATTAATATTTTATTTGACCATTTATGTGGTTTCTCAAGGTTTTGCAATTATGGGATGGATTACAGCAGATATAGTATTTTTTTTATAATTAAATTAAAATAATAAACTTATCATAATTATTTATAGTAAATTGAATTGGAATATTTCACATGATATATGGGATCATGGGTTGATATGAATTTAGACAAGGCCAGAATGAGGCTTGGATGTTCTTGGGTGAGATTCACAAGAATGTGATTAAATGGAAATTTACATGGGAGGGGCTACTGATCCCTAATAAATTTTTAATCATTTTTTACTTTATTTTACATTATGTATTATGTGTTCTCCAAATTTTTGGTAACTAACATTCTTCTAAAATGAAATTAATTTTTTACTTACTACCCGTAAATGGAAAATGTTTCATGGTCTATGATAGATTATTTTGAAATAGCATGATACCATGTTATCCAATTGATGATTCATTGATAATAAAGAAACATAACTCAGAATTTATGGGCACATTTGGCTATAATGTTGGTCAGATTAATGAATTATTGGACATAGAATAGGATCCCTTAGGAACCCCATTTTTTTAAATATTGTTAGAAAAATATGATAATCCATTGTTGGATATGATATAAAATTAAAATTTCTTAGGGACGTTAGTGAGGATTTTTTATTTGTAGGGTGACCATAATTTCTTCTCAAGTATTTACTATTCATGATGGGTCTCCACATCACTTAATGTTCTGGTTTTTATATGTGAGACCAACCAAGGATAGCTTTGGAAGTTTCGGGGGAATTATGACATCGGTACAAGGTGGTGGTAGTTGGATTATTCATATGATACATGTGGGAATGGAATTTATTATGAAATTTATGATGAATTTTCTATCCTACTAGTGAAGGGAACTACATTAGAGGTAGTATTCAGATAATAGATCCCACATAGGATGTTTGGACTACATTGTGAGTTAGAGGATAGTAAGTAGTTGTGATATATAATAATATTCAATGAAAAGGGATTATGTATGGGTGTATGTAATTCCCCTCATATTAGAAGAAATGATAATAATAATAATAATAATAATAATAATAATAATCAATTAATATTAAATGAAAAATTCTTCAATATTCATATAATAAGATCAAAACATCAATAGAAGAAGTTTCCTAGAAGATATAAACTGAAATAATTACACATTATTCATTCAGTGGTGGGATATTATGACAAAATAACATAAAAAATGTAATTCACATCATGTAATACCACTCACCATGGACGATTTATATCCATCAATAACGAAAAATTTAATATGTGACAAAAAAATAGGAATAACATATTCATGATTAGGAAATATCAGGGATTTTCTACCACATTATTGATCTGAAATTGGAGTGGAAACCAAAAATGAGGAAGAACATAATTAATAAAGAAATAAAATTTGATGATATAAACTAAAAAATACCAAAATTAGAAGTGTGAATGAAATAATATTATTAACACTATATATGAAAGAAATAAAGTCATTTAAAAACGATCTTCATGAATATGGTCTCTACAGGTTCGGAACCTAAAAAATTTTCATTTTACAGACATCTAATATGTATACCAATGGTTGGTATTGTTAAAAAAGTCGTATAAAAAATTAAGAAAATAATATTAAAAAAATATATACATATATTGAAGTGTTATGTACTGAAATTTAAAATATTTTTCAAATAAGATATAATGTATGTATTCAATTAAAATAAATAAATCTATATTATTGTAGAAGGAAAAATATAAATTTTAAATATTTATAAATACTTAATGGAATTTCTTAAATATTTTTCAATATAAATATAAATACCATTTTCAAAGAAATACTTTATTAAGTAAATTATTTGGTTTTCAAAAAAAATTATTTGAAAGTTTTAGAAATTTAGTATAAATTAATTAATATAATATAAATAATTTTATTAGAAATATTTATAAAATAATAATAAGAAATCAGAATAATAAAAAACAATATTTTACAAATTGAGCTTTTTTATTTATATTCTATATTTGTATTTAAATGCAAATGTATTAAATATTTTAATTATAAATTTATATAATAATATTTATTTTTTAATCCAAAACTTCTAAATTATCTTCATATGATTTTTTTTCTAAAATAATCATTTATTTTGTGAATATTAAAAATACCAATTCAACTATGAATAATATATTTTATATGATAAGAATGAATTTAAATTTTATTAAATTAATTTTAAAAACAAAAAGTTGTTTAATATGTAATATATTGAATTTGAAAATATTCTAATGATTGTAAAAAAATATGATCTATATATTTTTAATTTCAAGTATTACATTTCACTAAAAATAATTTTTACATGCCTATATTACTAAATAATCTTTATGACATTTTGAAATAAAATAAATAAAAATAATTTATTATTTGTGTTAACATTGTAAATATTAGTTAAAAATATGAATTTCATTATAAAAAATTAATATGTTATTAGTAATAATAATGTTAATTATTACGCTAATTGTAAAATAATATTTTTAAAAGAATAATTTTATTTATGTAATTCAATTTTTCTCTAAAAATAAAATTATTTAAATTTGAATGATTATCATATTATTTTTATTAATCCTATATAATATAATATTATTAATAATTAAATCAGTAATCAACACAAAATATGATTTTGAATAGATAATGGTTTAATGTCATTTTCTTGAAAAACAATATTATATATATATTATATATAATATATTAAAATTTGATTTTCGCATATTTAAAAAAACAATTAGAATAAATGAAGACTAATTTGTTTATAAAAATAAATATTTTTCAATATTAATTCAGTTTTATTTTTATATAAAACATAAATTTATTAAGTAAAAACTAGTCCCCAAGGAAATCATCAACACGATAAAATTTAAAAACCAAAGTTAAATGAATTTTATAATCATTTCTATAGAGTCAAAGATTATGTCTTTAAGATAGAAAATTTCGTTGAAAGTGTTATTATGAAGTATTTTAATCATTGACATAGGAATAGTGTAATCACATTCAGAAAGTGTAAAGGGTATTTCTAAAAGTGACATTGTCATCACTTATCATAGGATATAAATTCTACCCCTATCAGATTATGCATACATTCCAATTTCCCTTTAATATATTCTAAAACTGCATATCATAGAGTCTATATTTTTCATATACAGTCTATTGGTCTCTATATGTATTATAAATAATTTCTATTTTAAAAAGATCTCTAAGAGATTATCCCATAATTAACTTAATTATTAACTACTTCCTAATCTTTAATCTTTAAAATTACACTTACATATAAAATTTATCCATAATGATGTAATTAAATATGTATCATTATTATTATAATATATTTTTTAAATAATTTTGAAAATAATATTTTGTACTCCCAATCAACTAAGATTGAAAATATAGTTAGCGAGTAGTGGGGACTACTACCTCTGTAATGGAATATATTATATTAATCATCACCACCATTCATATCTAATATAAATGATGAAATTGATGAATAGATTTGAAATCTATAATATAAATATTATTATAAAATTTATAAATAATCATTTCCATCTATTCACTATTATTAATTCATAGTATAAGTATTAATATTGTGTATATAGATACTAATGCCTCAATGAGCATTGAGATTAATTTTTAATTACCTCCAATAATGAAAGGATTTAAAAAAATACGTTATTTAGAAAATTTATTTCCATGAAAATAATAATATTCTGGATATTATGAAAATATTTGAAAATTTCTTCTACTATGTTCAACTTACATAATTTTTTACAGATAGATATTCAAAACAACATCATGTAAGAAACATATAGAAGAAATAATATTACAAATATGTATCAAATGATATTGTGATGGAATTGCAATTATAATTATAGTTAAATTTGGTAATTATATTGGTTTTTAATGAACATAATTTAGTTATTTAGGATCGTAATCACATGCGTAGTATTAATTTGGATCCCAATGTAAGAGATTAGTGATAACTCCCTTTTTAGTTGTCAGTTTCATGTTATCCTTAATTTTCTCCATTTTATGTAATTTTCATATAATGATTTTCTAATATTTTTAAATATATTTCTATTATATGTGTGTGTGTGTGTGTGTATATATATATATCTTGTTAAAAAATATTCATTTATAGTGTTCTACGTGTTTTTAGTTCACATCTAAGTTAAAACATCAATGTAATCATTTTTAAGGGAATATTTTTATTTCTTCTCTCAAATCAATCATGAAACTCAAAAAATACATTTGAACTATGAATAGATTATAAGAAACTCATTATATCTCAAAATATCATCATGTTCAATTTTATAATATATGAATAAATAAGTTCTTTCCCTTAATAAAAATGACAATTACATATTTCACAATGAATCACCCTTGTGATAGGTTTTTATTCTTTCTTCTCTTATACACTTCTCATAAAATATATGTATTGTAACTCAATGTTCAATAACTATGTATATAATTATAATATATGATTATAAATGATTTATCTATCTATTATCATGGTTACCCTTAATATATAGTTATTATTTCTTCATTAAACCAAATTATAAAAGCCACATCTATCTCTAGGCTTTAATCTTGATTATTTATTATGTATTAATAATTTTCCACACGAATTAAAACATTTGAATTATTTTAAATTATTAGATTTGTTTTACTGAAATTAAATGTACCACTAAATAAATTTTTAATATTTATATCTCACAGTATGTTATTTAAGGGACTGGTGATAGGACTTAATCCACTATATATATATATATATATTTCACATAAAGATGATAATCTTTAATGTTACCCTAGACTTATGACTATAATTAGATGTTTTATATTATGTAAAAATATCCAATGATTCAATGATTTAATTATTTCATTTACATATTTCAAGTTTCCGTGATTATGAATATCTTCCTTATTATATCCTCTTATTCCTCTAGACTCCCATAATATGCCTTATTTCTATGATTATTCATTTACTATTATTTCTATGTAATTTTTTTCCTTTTGTATATTTCCTTGGGTATCCTAAGTATGTTTATATGATCTATGGAGGTTAGGCCCACTATGTAGTGTTTTAAATGAATTTTATGAAATACATGTCTAATTATCCAAACACACTAGACCTCCTAATCATTGGATTGTATATATATAATATAAATGTGATAATTTATGAAATAAACTATTTTTATCAAAGGGTCATCATAGTTTTCAATCATGAATGCTCTAGTTATTTTTGTTGATTGTGATGAGACAACCCCAATGAATACACCAAAAATAAGTCTATGTTTATATACTAATTATTATTTAACATTCTAAAATTATTATACTCTATTGATTATGTGTATTTTCTTATTTTTAAATCCCTATATTTGTATTGTCCTGGATCCGGAATCCTCACAATGGGTGCCCTAAATCTGATTGGTCACATGACCTCAAGCACATTTCCCCAACCACCAGAGGCTGCCGACTAGCAGCGAGGGACCAGGTCTGATAGAGGAAAAACTATACCCTCATTTTCCAAAGTGCATCATAGCAGAAAAGATAAATAACATACAACAGTGGAAGTAGTAAACCATATAAAACTAAAATGGAAAACCGAGTAAAAGTGAACTGGTAGTCATATATATAAATATTTAGCATGTCACTAATTCTATAAAAGCAACCAGAACAGGATATACTGCAATACAACACAATACAACTCAAGGTACAAGGTACAACCAAACAAAACAAAGCAGAGGAAATAAAATTCAGCATCATCACAAGCTAAAGCTCGGTCCCATTCTCTCCTACTCCTCTACTACAATCATGCACCTCTATAGGGACCCTTTCCCATGTCTACACCTATAGAAATATAGTCTTTTTGCGCTAAAGACATGACCCAAATAGGGTGTGAAAAATAAATCGCAGTAGGCACCTGCCAAAGGACTGTACCCAACTGTCAGTGAAAATGTGCAACTGCAGTGTGAAAAAGTAAATGCATTAATCTATTAAGTACCAAAAAGTAACTATCACTGCCAGTTTCATTGTCATTTTAATTATTTTTATCTCTAATCGTTTTCTTCAGTATGGAAAGTACAACAAAGAAAATCATTCTCCAAATAGGTGTCGTCAGAGATTCCATCCTTACCCTCAGGTAATAGAATAAATACCTACAGGTGATTTCCCTCAGGCATAATGATGATTACCCTCAGGCATACTTTATATTTCCTTAAGGCACAGAAACCACTTCCCTCAGGTATAAACAAAGGTTACCCTCAGGTGAACCAAACACTACCCTCAGGCTAATAAAGAACTGCCCTTTGGCTACTAGAATACTGCCCTTAGGCTAGTATAACATTTCCCTCAAGCTAATAAAACACTGCCCTCAGTCTAAAGGAACCGTGCTGAGCCCAATGTATAAAAAACAATTTGAATATACATTCTCTCAAGAAAATTCAATTCACCATATAAACATGACTTACCATCAGGTATCTTGTCCAAATGTTTAAACAGGGGAACGCACCAATGGGGTGGTCCTAGATCCAAGCAGTGATCCCAAACATCAGTTTAAATTTATCATTAGACGATCTAAAAAATTCTATATATCTTTTCAGAAAAGGCATCATCCATACGACACTGAAACCATGTGTTTGTATCCCAATGGTACACAATTTCAACAGAATAGTTGAAAGGAACATCAGACCACCTACCTTGATCATCTCTGATCGGTATACTTGAACGGCGCCTCCAGAAGCATCCATGAACTACATAGATCTGGGATAAGAAAATTTTCATTCAAAGGCAAATAACATCCCGTAGATAATGAATTGGTAAGAACAGCGCTAGGAGAGGAGAGGGCTTAACCGTACTGTCCCAACGAGATTGACGAAGGCAGAATTGGTTTCCCGTTGTGTGATCGGGTGATCCTCCAAAGTTCGGCCATCCTCCCGTGCAACAAAAATGAAGTGAAATCTGACTCGGTCAAATGAAGAGGCTACTTCCCATTTTAAGAGAAAAATATAACTACACTGTGTGTACTCTCTAGTACAAGGCGTGTAATTTTAATTTTTTAAACTGTTCCTCTGGTGGATTCTTTCTACCTTGGTACTGTTAATCTGTTGACATGAGTACAAAGCGTGTATTCCTGATTACATAGTATGTTCTGTCGCTCCACTAGCGGCTGCCTCCAATGCCTTACTGTTCACCAGCCAAATGATTATATGGCATGTAAATACAATGTAGACAACATATAGTCAGTTTTTACACTCTTCACTACGGAAAGGCCTACACGCCCTCTCTACTCATCCCACATGGACAATGAACATGTCATGTGGAAAACGACATGGCGTATGCCCGCAATTTTTTTTGATTTTATCCATTTTGCTTATTTTCTCAAAAATGGGTAAGGGAAAAGGGAAAAGAAGTGACCCGTACCTCAAAAGAAGAACCTGGTTCTTACAAACACCCCCCCCCCATAGAAATTCTTCCTTGAATTATCCTACCAAGGTATGTGAAGATAAAGCTCAAACAGTTCGTGCCACTGAGTACGTACGTGAGTCTCCCGCTCCCAGGATTCGCCCTGCACTCGGCCATGCTGCCATAACACCCAAATGAGAGGAACTAAGCAGCCTCGTAGAACCTTCGTGCTCTTATAAACAATACGAATTGGATGCTCCTCAAAGTATGAATCATCCGGAAGCTCAACCTCTTCAGGATGAAGGACGTGAGATAGGTCTGAATGATACCGGCGCAGCCGAGACACATGGAAGACATCGTGCATGGCCTGGTACCTCTATGGTAACTAAAAATGTTATGCAACTAACAAGACTCTCTCTAGAATCTCAAACTTCCCTACATACAATGGTGAATTTTTACCCTGTCTTTTGATCCACCTGTATCCCAACCTCCGCAAAACACGCAAGAAAAACTGATCCCTAGCCACGAACTCCAAAGGTCGTCTGCGGCGATTAGCATAAGATTTCTGATTAGACTATGCGGTAGCCATCCACTTATGAATCAACTATACCTGCTATAATATATCTTGTATGAGATGTGTCCCATGTAAGGATGTCTCACCTACCTCCAACGAACACACGTGTGATCATCATGGACTACCAAATAATTTTTCGTGAGGTTCCATTTCAATCATTTCTTAAAAAATATTATTACTGGAAAACTCGACCAAGGTTATATGCTTATCCCATGATCCCCCAAAGTCTAGGACGCATGTAAGTAGTATGTCCTCTAGCACATGTATTGTATGCTCTAACTGGCCATCGGTCTGAGGCATGTATGCTTTTCTTAGAAGCACCTATGAACCCAGTTCCCACTGAAAAATCTGCGATAAATGTGACATAAAGAGGAAGTCCCTATTAGAAATGACATAACAAGGGACCCCATAAAGATGTACTACCTATCATATATACAAATTTCCGATATTATCAGCACATTAGGTCTCCTTGATCGACCAAAAGTGAGATACCTTGGTAAGTTTGTCTACAACAACCCACATGACGTCACTGCCTCAAGGTGACCTTGAAAACCCGATCACGAAATCCATCACAACATCATCCCATTTACACATCAGAATGGGTAACTGTTGTAACAGTTCGGTTGGCCTCTAATGCTCTGCCTTCACCTTCTAACAGGTGGGACATCTCGTAACAAAACCATCTACCTCTCTTCATACCAGGAAACCAATACTGATGTCTCAAGTCAAGGTACATTGTGGTAACTCCGGGATGCACTACCCAAGATGAAGCATGAAACTCCCTCATCAGATCCTCACGTATATCCCTTGGAACCCACACTCGTCCATGGAAACATAGTACCTCATCATATCCTATCGTCCTTCCAGGAGGAGGGTCCTCAATTTCCACCGACTCCTATAGAACTAGGCCTTCTGAATCCGATAGTTGTCTCATCCTCACTCTCTCCAGGAGGTATAAGTCAGAGCTGAGGAAGAAAGATAGGTTTTTCCCTGACTGTTGTGCACCTCTAAATGCATCTCATAGAATAAATCCATAAGCTTCTACTTACCACCGACCTCTTATACTTCATGTGTCTGAGTCTTTATACTTAGTGCATCAGCTACTGGATTACCCTTACCAGGTGTATAGGCAAACTCAAAGTCGAAGGACTTATGTTATTCGACCCACCTTCACAATCTTAGATTCAAGTCACATGGAGTAAAGATACATTTGAGACTTTTGTGGTTGTTTAAAACCACAAAATGCTCTCCCAAGATATAATGTCTCCAATAGCGCAAGAGATGGACAATTGCAGCCAACTCGAGATTATGTTTCGGGTAATTCCTCTCATGTGGCCTCACCTACCGAGACCTATATGGAAAAACTCGATCGCTCGACATCAACACTGCTCCCAGCCCAACACCTGATGCATCAAATTAAACTATCTAGTGTTTCCCTGCTCGGAATGTATCAGGACTGGTGCTGATGTCAGCCTTCCCTTCTGCACCTAAAAGGCTATCATGCATCCTTCTGACCACAGGAACTTCACACCTTTCTTAGTCAAACCCTTCAATGGTAATTCTAAGTGGGATAAGTCATATATAAAACGCCTATAGTAACTAGCCAGTCCCAAGAATTTTCATATCTAAAACACATTTTTAGGAAGCTACTAGGAAACTACTGTTCTTACCTTCTCTAGGTCAACTGCAACTCCTTCTTCTAAGATTATATTACCCAAGAAATGAATCTGGTCCATCCAAATCTGGCACATTGTGATCTTAGCATATAGCTGATGCTCTCTCTGTGTACATAGTACGATCACAAGATTGGTGGCATTTTCGTTTCGAGTGTGAGAGTACACCAAGATGTCATCCACTAAGACTACCATGAAATAATCCATATAGGGATGGAAGAAACATTTCATCAGAGCCATGAAAACTACTGGTTAGTTCGTGATTCTGATCGGTATGACCATGTATTCGTATAGACCATATCCGCTCAAAAAAGCGGTAAGCAGTATTTCGAATGCTCTAACACGTAGCTAATGATATCAGGACCTCATTTCAATCTTAGAGAACACTCGTGATCAATTAATATGATAAAGAAGATCATCCATCCTCGGTAAGGGATATCAGTTCTTGACCTTCAACTGATTCAGCTTCCGATAATCCACACAAAGTCGGAGGGTACCATCTTCCTTAACAAACAGGAAAGGAAGACCCCAAGGAGATGTATTGGGTCTGATGGAACCCTTTTCTTGTAACTCCTCCAGCTGCTTCTTGAGCTCCTGCAACATAGGTGTGGCCATCCTATAAGAAGGAATGGACACCGTTTTCACTCTTGGAACAAGCTCAATAGAGAAATCCACCTCACACTCCGAAGGTAGACCTGAATAGTTGTCCAAAAAGACATCCCTGAAACGATCGATAACTGGAGGGAAATCCTTATGAAAAGTTCCCTGATCATCCATATATAATCTCGCAATCTGGGTTGTCACTCCTCCTCACCCACGATGCTCAGGTCCAGCTCGAATCGCATGGAAATTCTATTCTCCCATGTATGGGAACTCTCATCCAATTAGTGATGTGAAACTCACATTGTGATGATATCAATCTACAAAGGCTCGAATGGAAACCAAAAAGTCCATCCCGAGAATGAAATAATAGCTTTCCATCTCTAAGACACCAAGGTCCCATAGAAATTGACTCCCACCAACCTCTAGAGGGAACTCCCTACACCGATGCCCAGATTAGATCAAGATTTATCTAAGACTGAAAACGGGTAGGCCATGAGGGAAAAAAGAGAATAATTGCATTCATGTTTTTCAAAACCTGATTACACGGCGTGTATAAAAACTACCTGGCGTGTTGTCACAGGCCATCCACATGGGAATGTACTCCAGCTAAAACTATTCGTGTATCACCCCAAATACATGGTGGGGATTTCAAACTACACGACATGTAATAGAATCCTTCTTCCCTGCCCGAGTCCTTCTATACGGTTTAATCCACATGGACCTCCTAAAACAAGAGTAAACAACATGTTCAGAGGTAGACACAGCGTATACTCTACAAGCTTTCATCAGCTCGTGTTTAACATCACACGACATGTGTACCTAGGTCACACTACATGGCGTGTTTCAAAAAGACACGGCGTGTTTAAATACACCACAGACCGACCTGTGTTGCTAACTAAACGGCTGACTACACGGATGACACTACATGGCGTGTTCCACAAGGACAGGGTGTGTACTAGGAAGGAAAAATCTGAACCATGTTTCTCGTTACATGGCCTAGTACCTAGGTCAGACTACACTGTGTGTTTCAGGTAGACACGGTGTGTTGGTATTATGGTTTCCTCCATCCGTGTTGTTAGTTACATGGGCGGACACTAGGTCAACACTACACGATGTGTAAAATTGGTTCACATCTTGTTTCCCCAAACCATTCCCTACCCTGTGTCATCACCCACACGACCTATGTCACAGAAAGTGACTACAAGACATGTGTAAATACTACACGGCGTGTACTAAAAAAGTTTTCATTTCATCCCAAAAATACGAACACACAGTGTGTATCCTTGGTTTTCTAGACAGTAAGCCTCAGAAACTACTCCGGAACCTGAAAAAACATTATAACAAAATCCTATGTGACAAATTTCGATCCATGAGGGCCCATAGTCCCCGAGAATCAAATCTTGGCATTTTATTCATGTTATAACAAGGAAAACACATTAAGGATCCACCAAATTTTAGAAATTGTGGCCCCATACTTCTCAAGAACTAATGTTTTGCGTTCATTCTATCAAATCCTCACAAAAAAATACCCTAACAAAATTACTTATTTATTAAAGGAGCTATCACAAAATCATTTTCTTCTAGAACATCAAATATCACAAAAACATGCAATTTATAATGCACCCATGGCATGGAAGAAAGGCATAACATGTGATTTTTAGCATGTGCATAAATGATGCATGATATGGCACACTCTCATATCATCAAAATTGCAACTAAATTGAACACATGTATATCACATAAACAACACAATCAAAAGTTTGTCACCCAATGGTGAAAATAAAATAAACAGTAAAATTTAAAAACCAATAATAATTTTAATAATGAGGTATATTAGATTTTCCATGTACACAGGTTAGCTACTCCCAAGCCCAAATCATTACCGACTAACCTTTCCATCCTATATCTGACAATGGTTCCAACCAATAAGTCAAAGAAAAGAACCCCTCTGATACAAATTTGTAACGTCCTGGATCTGAAGCCATACAATGGGTTCCCTAAACCCGGTTGGAAACAAGATCTAAGTGCATTTCCCCAAATTCCTGAGGCTACTGACTAGAAGTGAGGGACCAAGTATGATCGTGGGGAAACTATGCCCTCATTTTCCAATGTATAGCGCAGCATAAAAGACAAATAACATACAAAAGTGGAAGTAGTAAACCATATACAACAGAAAAGGAAAACTGTGTAAAAGTGAACCATCAGTCCTATATATAATGATGCAGCAAGTCACTAATTCCAAAAAAGTATTTAGAACAGGATATACTGCAATACAACACAATACAACTCATGGGATAATTTACAACCAATCAAAACAAAGAAGTGGAAATAAAACGTAATTGCATCGCAAGCTAAAGCTCGGTCCCATGCTCTCCTAATCCTCTACTACAATAATGTACCTATATGAGGGCCCTTTCCCCTGTCGACACCAATAGTAATATAGTCTATTTGGGATGAAGACAAGACCCAAACAGAGTGTGAGAAATAACTCCCAGTATGAACCCACAAAAGGCCAGTGCCCAACTGTCAGTGAAAATGTTCAAAAAAAAGTGTGCAAAAGTAAATTCAGTTAACTAGTAAGTACTCAAAAGTAACTATCAATACCAGTTTCATTGTAATTTTAATTATTTTTATCTCCTCCAATCATGTTATTTGGCTTGGTTTGTACAACATATAAAATCATTCTAAATAGCAGTGTCCTCAAACATACCATCCTTACCATCAGGTAACAAAATAAATACCCACATGTGATTTCCCTCAATCATGATGACCATTTCCCTAAAGAATACATGATATATCCCTTAGGATCATAAAAAACTACCCTCAACCATAAAAACAGGTTACCCTCAGGCCAACAAACACTGCCCTCCGGCTAATAAAATGCTACCCTCAGGCTAATAGAACACTGCCCTTAGGTTAATAGAACACTGGACTCAGGCTAATAGAACACTACAGTGAGGCTAAAGGAACCTGGCCAAGCTCCAAGTATAAACAACAATTTATATAAACTTTCTCTCAAGAAAACACAATGCACAATATAAACAAGGAATACCCTCGAGTATCCTAGCCAAACAGCTAAACATAGGAACGTACCAATGGGGTGGTCCTGGATCCAAGAAGTGATCACAAAAAGAATTTTTAATTTATTATTAGATAATCTATGAAATTCTAGATATCTTTTATGAAATGTCCTCATCCATAAGACACCACAACCATGGGTGCGTAACACAACAATACAAAATTTCAACACAACAGTTGAATGGAACATCAGACCACCTACCTCGATCGTCTCTGATCAGTATACCAGAACGACATCTCCCGAAGCATCCAAGAATGACTTAGATCTTGGATAAGAGAATTCTTGTTCAAATGAAACTAACTTCCCATAGAGGAAGAATTGGTAAGAACAACACAAGGAATGGGGAGGGCATACCCATACAGTCCCAACATGATCGACGGAGGCAGAATCGGTTTCCCGGTGTGTGATCAGGTGATCCTCCGAAGTTCGATCGTCCTCCCGAGCTCCAAAAATGAACTCAAACCCTCCACTGCAGAATGAGGAGTCAAATGGACATTTTAAGCGAAAAAACTACACTGTGTGTACTCTCATGTACATGTCGTGTACTTTTCATCATTTAAACTATTCTTCTGGTGGCTTCTTTCCACCATGGAACTATTCACCTGTCGACATGAGTACACAACATGTATGCCTGATTACATGGCATGTACTGTCGCTCCGCTGGTGGCTGCTTCCACTGCCTTACTGTTCACCTGCGGACTGATTACACGATATATAAATACACGGTACACAGCGTGTAGTCAGGTTTTACAATCTTCACTACCGACAGGCCTACATGCCCTATATACTCATCCCACATGACCAAATTAGACGGCTTGTGGAAACGTACATGGCATGTACCCACAAAATTTGGGATTTTCCCCATTTCCCTTATTTTCTCAAAAATAAATAAGGAAAAAGGGAATGGAAGGGACTTGTACCTCAAAATAAAAACCTAATTATTACAATATAGATATTAAAATGTTTATTTAGGCTCTATAATATTTTCACCTCTGGGTAAGAACCCCAAAGATGATGTATTGTGTATTAACCAAACCATAACTCGATGAAAAAATGAGGCCTAACTATTCATCTATCCAGACAAACATGTTGTATATGCATTGGTTTTTCATATTCAAATTATAGACAACTATTAAAGATTAATATTTACTAAAATTAATCGGATATGTATAGAATTAGTAGATACCATAGGTTAGAAAAACAGTTACATAGGATAAATTAAAGGATTTATGGGAAAAGGAGATGATGTTAAATGGAAAATGTTTTATGATTCCATACCATTTATGTTTTTTCTTATTATAATCTCCTAATTATGTTAATTGTTTGTCAGTAATGTTAATCTGTTTGGTTTTATTAATGGCTAGAAATTGAAGGAACTGATTTAAACATGTCTGTGAGGGAAAATGCGATGATTATCTCCATAAATAATCCATTAGAATGGGAGACAGAATGGGAAATTTTGTGATTATTCTAAGAAATATATAATGGAACAATATTAAAATTGTAAACATTGTTAAAATGATAAGGTTACCCAATAAGTGGAGATAATTGTTTCACAAATGTTCTAATGAATAATACGACAAATTATATATGAGTTAATTTACATTATGTTAATAATGTCGAATAAAGAACTAATTGGATTCATTCAAGAGTATGGGATGATGCCTTATATATAGATGTGTTAGTCGTAAGGAATCATATTTCAATATGAAAAATACATATTTTGACTAAAAATATTTAAATAAAATGATTACCACAAAATGTAACAATAAAATATTAATTTATTATATTTAGGGGGATTCAGATTGATAATGTTAAATGTTCTGATCCTCATAATTACCAAGTTGATATACTTCCAAAACATATAAGAATAAGTAGAAAAATATAAATCTTTTGAAATAAAATCTCATAAATTGGATCCTGATGATTAATTTATATGTACATTCCAATGTGGAGAAGTAGATATCTTGTTAAATTTTTATTATTGGAATCAATGCATATCCGAAAACATTTATATGATCATTAAATCACAATTCCAATGAATTTATAATTAATCAAATGTCATAGTTGGCAAATAATTGTATTCCAAGATGAAGTTTATAGGGATGCACCTTGTGGAAGTATTATAATACATTATGTAGATTGTTTTAATAGTTTTTTTTTTGATATAGTATTCCCCCCACATAATGGAAATACTATTAGACGAACATAACTAAAATTTCACATTAACCTATAATAATATTCCAAAAAATGGATATTAATAAAGTCAATCTAGGGAAACTTTATATAATATGGGTCTTGATACAAATATTTCTATTTGTATGAAATAGTAAAAATTGTAAGGATAAAATTTATTCAAGATAGAGAATGTAATTACCTAACTTTTAGGCTATAATAATAATAATATTATTATTATTATTATTCATGTCGTGTATTGATCCATAATATTGTGGTAATAACCTATTGAATCCACATCTCGGAGAGAAAGGTTTAATTTCTAGAACCCCCTTGAATGATTTATGATTTAAGTGGTTATACATGTGTTAACGTATGATAGTGGATACAAGATAATTGTCACAAGTATGTGACTGCTGAGTGAATTAGGTTGGTGTGTATAAAAATTTAATGGCATTGAGTTCATTATTCCATCAACAAAATTATAATAATTGTATTTTTAAAAATTGGATTAAACATTCAAGGAGGTGTGTTCAACAAATGTGGGTTCGAGGGTTTGTGCATTATTTCCATTGAATGTAACATATAGGACTATATATGATTGTTATTATTATTTATTTCAATAATATAAAATAAAGATTTAATTTTCGTTAAAAAATATAACATTATTATAAAAAATTCCCTATAGGGTTTGAAAAAACTATTTTCACTTTATTCATTCATAAATTGGAATTACAGAAAAATAATATATATATATATACATACTCACTCTAGATTAATTTAAATCCATTAAAAGAGCATAAAAGAATAGGGGTATATTGATAGAGAAGAATAAAATTTTTATAACTAGGTAATCTATTACATCATTTTCCGCTTTTGTATAATAAATATCTATATGAAACCTATAACAATGAAGAAAATAAATAATGGAGAATGTATATTGTTAGATAAAAAAAGAAATATATGGAACTCAGTACATTGAATTTAATATGTTTTGTAAGAAAATATATTAAATGGATATATTTCTTCTGCAAATTGTATCATTGAAAATATGATCATAGAGAATATGGTAGTTATAGATCTGGTTGTTTGTTATACTTCCAATATGTATAATTATTTAATTATTTCCCAAAAAATAATTCTAAAAAACCAAAATATGCTATTGATAATATATATATATATATGAATTAAGAAAACATGATGTTATGATAAATTATGTAAATCATTGACCCATGAATTCCAAATTCGATGCCTTTCATTATGACATTTTCATAGATACAAGCCTAAAATACCCATGAATGACCAGTTTAGTAGTTTATGGAAAGAAGATTAAAGACAATATACCCATTTCATAATGGAAAATATATAAAAAACATTATACCTAATAAAATTATGTAAATAAAATCCAGAATTTATATTCAAATGTTTCATCTTTATAATATGGGGAATGGAAAAAAAATTAACGGTGATCTCAATTTATCTGTAAGGGTATGTATGACATAAAAAAATAATTTATGAGAATTATTAAACATTCCAATGTAAATTTCTGATATCACATGAAATTCAGACTACAACATAATGTAAAATCATTATTGATTGGTAATAAACTGAAACACATTCCATTTAATAATTAAATTGAGAAAGAAGTGAATCCATATATTTTTCATTGTGAAAATCCCCTGGATAAAAATTATAACTGAAATAAATGAAATGATTTAATATTAGACTTCTTGTATCAGGATCATGAACCACTATACAATCATGCTATACTATCAGGAATGTTTAAACTATTGTAATTTAGGAAACTGATTTGTCTACTGAGACTTCTCATTCACCAAGGCAATATCTATAACGATGAAAGACCCATGAAATCAAGTCCAAAGATTTATTCACTTATAAAATAATTTATTTTACTAATAAATAATGTGATTTATCATAAAATATCTATATTTATAAATGATAAGAATTTTTCAATAATAACCCAGTGTATGAAAATTTAAAATAATTTTTCTTTATTTTGAGGAATGGAAATACCTTTTAAATATCATTAAAGACATTCTTGAGGAAAAGAATCATTAAATATTTTAATGTATCTCCCATCACATTGAAACATTTGAATCCAAATACCCATTATTCAATAACATTTAATGAGACTTATAAAATCCCGTCAATAATGTGATTCATGATATAACATTTCAAAAGGGAAGTATATAATATATATAAATGTTAATTGGTGCATTTAAAATAATGAGCCTTAATGGAATGTATATTTAGATGAAATCTTATACATTGAGTATGACTTGTCTCATGTGTAATTACATCATTGAATAATAAATATTTGACAATTATTTACAAAATTCATAAACATTTTCAATGTGTTAATTTATGTTATTTAAATTATTACAATTATTTAGAAAACGTTGTATACAATTATGATTGCATCTGGTGTTTTGACAGAAATTATTCCATTTGATAATATTTTCATTTGATGGTATACTATGATAAAATAGGTCATTATATAAACAAATAAATAATAATTACCATATTTATATATCAATTATACTTTTAAAACCAATCATGAAATATGGTTATGAATAATGATAAAATGTTATTATCAAGTACATGGTAGGGCATATGTACGCTTGAGTAACATTTCAATTTTTCAATTATCACTATAAAAAGATTATAAGAAACCTTATATCAATATATATGTTGGTCGGAGTGGTTTACTCAAGAGGGGGGGGGGGGTGAATTGAGTACCAATTAAAATTTCTATATTTAAAAACAGTGTCTTAAAGACCCCCAAATAAAATAATAAATTAAACTGTAGTGAATTTATATTAATGTAGAGATTCTGTTAGGTTCTCAAGGGATTGATTAATTCCCAGTTAATCAACACAGGAGTGTGTGATTATCTTTTGAAACTAACTTACTAATCTACACTTAACATAAACACTTGCTAATTTAATTATCAAAGTAACTTTAAACACAGTATTGGTTTTAAAGTGATTAGCAGCGGAATAAAACTTTGAAATAGATGGCACAACAATGTAACCAAGAGGTTCAGTCTCAAGCCGAGACTTAGTCCTCTCAAAAGTTTATATAAAAATGATCCACACCCTGGATCGGGGTTCAACAGTTTACAACTGTCCAGGTCCAAGACCTCTACCACTGTTCTTCGTGGGAAACAGTACAACAGCAACCAGCTGTCCAGGTCACACACGACCTCTACCACAGTTCTTCGTGGGAAACAGTACAACAGCAACCAGCTGTCCAGGTCACACACGACCTCTACCACAGTTCTTCGTGGGAAAGAAAGAATGAAAGAGTTTTGTAAGGATTTACAGATCCTTCAGTTTGAGTACAGGAGACAGTGTATGTGTTAGATATAGCAGATAACACACACTGCTCGAAATGAATGGTAATAAATCACAGAACAAGAGATGTAGAGTTTAGAGATGGTTCTGGTGATTTCAGTATAGCTCTGGACTCCTTTGGATTAGATTAGAAGTGAGTCTGAGTCCTCTTCTTGTTTCTGTTGAGAAACAGAGTGTCGTATGCTCCAGGTTCACAGGTGGTGAGAATGTAGTCGATGAAGTTCTTCTTGTAAGCACAGAACACTCCTCGAGTATGCTTGATTGTCTATAAACTTCTCTGTGTTCTTCTCTTGCTTTGTGTCGTTTTTGGTATATTGGATGCACCACACTTTTCTGGTTCACTTGTTTTCTTCACACGTTCGCGTTCGCATCTCCTTTTTTTCTGGTATGTAGTCTTCTCGTATTTATCTCTCATCAGGGGACAGAAAAGATTTCTTTTCAGCAGGTACGAGGTATGGGTTCCTGACATCCGACAACCTTTATCAGATATTTGACAAATCATTAAAATGTATGATATGACCGTTAGATAGATTAAATATAGGAAATAAAGAAATTCAAACAGTGAGTTGAGTGATCGGTAGGCAATCAGCATCGGTAGCTTGAACATCGGTGGCTTGAACATCGGTAGCTTGAACATCGGTAGCTTGATGTCATTAGTTGCTTTGACTCTATCGGTGGCTCTATGCGTCGGTTGGTACATGCATCGGTAGCTCCATGCGTCGGTAGGTACATGCATCGGTAGCTCCATGTATCGGTGGGTACATGCAACGGTAGCTCCATGTATCGGTGGGTACATGCATCGGTAGCTCCATGCGTCGGTAGGTACATGCATCGGTAGCTCCATGTATCGGTGGCTGTGAGTCTATCGGTAGCTTCGTCCATCAGTGACTTATTCCATCGGTAGCTATTTTTACTTACACCGGTAGCTCTACGTTTGTATCGGTAGCTGTATTTATAAGTACATCGGTAACTCTGTGTTATGTCTATCGGTAGCTGTCTGTCGGTAGACTAAGTCTATCGGTAGACTGGTTACCGGTAGCTCTTTATCAGTAGCTATAGGCAGATTACTTATCTGTTTTAGGAAGAACACATCCGATTGTGTTTGAATCAATTTAGAACTTGTATGAACATGGATAAATGATGATTAACATATTCCAAAGACTATTTAAAAAAGATGTTATTGGATTGATCACAGATTGGAAAGAATTAAAGTATAGATCAACAATACTTAACAATATCATAGAGGATGAAGACATAATTGGGATTTTCAACACAAATAAATACATGATTGAGATTATCAAAACAGGTGAGGTCAACAATCTCCCCCTTTTTGATAATCACAATTTATGATATTGGCATTTAACATAGTGAAAATATAATAGTAAAGAGTATAGTATTGAATTCAATTTTCTCAGAGAAAACAGCATCATAGATACTAGAAATAGTATGATATAGACATAAGTTATCAGAGGTAAAAAAAAATAATAAGGTACTATATAGACATAAGGTATTAGAGATAAAAAAAATGGAAACAAAACAAAGGATAATGTGTTTCCCCTTATGCCTTATTTTTCTCCATTGAAAATATTTCTCATTTTGTTCTCCTCCTTATTCTCGCATAAAAAGTTCTCCCCCTCTCTTATTGTTCTCCCCCTTTGTGATAATCAAAAATGGGGAAAGCATATATATAGATATATATAGAGGAGAGAAATAAAACAAAGAGAAGTAAAAAGTGGTCTGTATTATAGTTAGTCAAAAAGTACAACAAATACAGATTACACAGGAATTCCTATCAAAAAGCTTGGCCACTGGTTCCCTCCGCATCTGCAATGTGAGATTTTCCTTTAGGATCAGAAGGATGCTCGGGTGGTGAGGATTCAGGTGAAGGTTTGGGAATGCCAGAAAAGATTAAAGGAGGCTGGGCCACTGACACAGAGTCAGGCTTGTAGGTTGAAGATTTTTGGGTGATCATTGGTTTGAGGCTTTGAATGGCTTGAGCAGGAGTCAGCTGGACTGAGGGAGCAGCTGAGGCAGAAGCAGGCAAAGCAGGAGGGATGATGACTGGTCTAGCATCAACATGCAAGAAGGGCAGCAGCAGATTTCTGAAATCCATAATAATTCCTCCTCCTCTTTCCATAGCAGAGAGGAAATCATCTTTGTTATCCATGAATTTCTCTAAGGCAGGAGTCAATTCTCTGAGCTTGCTCACTTGTTCTTTGAAGGCTTGAGTGACTGGAGGGAGCTTCATGTGTTCCAACATTAGCTTGAAGTGGTGTTCGAGTTGATGCTTGGTGAAGATCTTGGAGAAGTAGTAGTCCACTTTGCTTTTTATGGCTTCTTGAGAGGCAGAGGCTTCTCTCATAAAATCTTGAACTATCTTCATGATTTCTCTGGCAGAATCCCTTGTAGAAAGCACCACTCGGCTTAACTCTGATGAGTCCCCAGAGCCACTGGTAGGAATAGAACCAATCTCCTCCTTCAATATTGCTCGAACTGAGTTCATATCAACTGATGGTTTGGATGTGAGAGGGCCAAGAGAGAAAGAAACAGTTTCTTTAAAACTCTTTGACAAACCACTGATTAGGCTTTGAACTTGAGAGTCTTGTAATTGAACATGATCCTTCACTGAGGTTTTGAAACTTTCAAACACTGAGACAAACTGGCTAACTACACTCTTCACATAGGCTAGATCCTTGTCAGCTTGAGACTTGGAGCTCATATAGGAATCCAAAGCAACCACTGATGTCTTGAGAGCTTCCAGATCAGCTTCGATTCTTGAAGACTGAGTCTGGCATTCTTTCACTTCTTCCATAAGCTCAGACATAAAGGAAGATAAATTACAAGCCAGAGATAGCTCGAAGGATCTCTCTAGCACTTTCATTTCTTCATAAAAGCTTTCCTTCATCTCAGCAACTGAAGCACTGAATGATTCTTTTATCTCATCCTTCATGGATTCAAGATCTGATTTGGAGACAAAATCACTTGAGACAACTGCAGCAGATCCCCTTGCTGAGGCCAAATTAACTACCGAAGTAGTCATTATTGAATTAATTGAGGATGCAAGAGAGGTTTCCATTAGCTTTACTTCTTCAACAAAACTGGATTTGAGGTCCTCTTTCAGCTTAGTCAAATCATGAAATCTGACCACATCGTCTGGCAACAACTCAGCAGCAAGATCATAATTGGTCTTTGGTCTATCCACAGACATCTCATTGTCAGAATCTGGATAATCTAATCCACAGACTATAAACCCTGGGTCTTCTACCCAGTCTCCAATCTCAACAGCTACTGTTACATTCCCAAGCACAGACCGATGCTCCCCCTCAATGGGTGCATTCTCATGTATCACAACTGCCTTTTCTGCTGGCCGTTCTTCATCAGAATCTTCTACCACAAGTTCTACAGGTGTAGCATTTAGAAGATCTTCTGATACAGGTACAGCTTCTTCTCTATCTCTTTCTTCTTCAGCAGCAGGTATAGCTGAGTTTCCAATTAAGGGACTCATACTTAACCTACCAGAAGCAGGCGATTCAACTGCATTCTCCTTTTCCTCTTCTTCTTGGTGAGGTACAGACTGGTCTTCCTCATACGTAGGCAAAACTTCCTCTACTTTTCCCTTCCTAGAATAAACCAGTTCTGCAACAGGACTTGGGGGCAAGTCTGGATCTCCTCCAACATCCATAGGAGTTTCTTCTTCTTCTTCTTCTTCTGTCTCATCACTATAAGCAGGTTCCTCTTCATCAGGTCTTAGACTCGGATCTCTCATATCCTTTGGTCTTGAGGGATAATCCACAGGATTAAACCTATCATAGATTTTCTGATCATCACTGACCCATTCTCCCTTCCATGGGTTCCAGTTAATTTTCATATACTTGCAAACAGTCGAGGTGATGCAGAAATTGTTCTTGACTACAACTGTCTCATCCTGAGACTCAGCTATTTCTTTCACTTTTATCATCACTGAAATCAGCTTGGCAAAGAACAAGGCATTGGTCTTTGACTTTGGTCTAATCATGTCTTCCATTTGAAGCATCAACAATCTGCACAGATTGACTTTTACACCATGTCTTAGCAAATGAAGAAGATAGATATCTTGATATCTCAGATTTGCAAAATCTCCTCTCCTCGGTATTAACACATGCTGAACAAATTTGAAAAGAAGTCGATTCTCTCCATCCATTTCAGCAGCTACCACTTGCCTTTGATTTCCATTCCCAGTCAGCTCTTGTAAGGCGGTCTCATAATCAAAAATGTCACTACTAGGTGGCATTGCTCTTGACACATACCCAGAGACACCTTCATGTGGTACTTTTAAACTCTCAGCCCACTCTACTGAAGAAAAAGACATCTCTTTTCCATTTACAAAAGAGCTTACCCGATTCTCATTCTCAGACTTCTCAAAGGTTACAAACTCATAGAATTGCTTTACCAATTTCGGGTAGTATGGGCCATTGATATTCGAGAAACAATCCACCCATTTCTGGTCTTCCAGAATCTCGAGCACTAAGGATTTGCTAGGCAGTAGCCATTCCACGCACAGTTCCTTCTCGATTACTATATCTCTATTCTGCAAGTGAGGATTCACTGGTCGCCTTCCCGATCTAGTTTTGACTTCACTAACACTGACTTTAAGCTGTGTCTTCTGCTTCTTGGCATTTGGTTCTGCACTTTCATCTCTGACGATAGGAAGCTTGGTTTTTGCCATCGCGGGTTTAGGGTTCTTGGTCGATTTGGATGCTAAGGTTCGAAGGTGAGAGATTTTGAGCTCGGTGAGGTAAGAAGTGGCTTAGACTTAGTTTTATCATTTAGGAATTCCAAATAAACGATTAAAATAGAGTAATAACATAAAATAAAACGATTCGTATTCTTGGCGGCAGACAGAAGCTTTAAACTTTGCATCGGTGTGAGTTAATCATCGGTGAGAAAAACAAATCGGTGAGTGTTGTACATCGGTGAGAATTTCTACGTCGGTGAGGATTTTCACATCGGTGAGAATTTTCACATCAGTGAGGATTTTCACATCGGTGAGAATTTCACATCGGTGAGAATTTTCACATCGGTGAGAATTTCCACATCAGTGAGAATTTTCACATCAGTGAGAATTTCACATCGGTGAGAATTTTACATCAGTGAGGATTTTCACATCGGTGAGAATTTTCACACCGGTTGTGATTAAACATCCCCAGTTCATGTCTTATGAAACTTAGCCTATCCGAACTTAAAGGTTTAGTGAAAATATCAGCCAATTGATGTTCAGTGCCAATAAATTCAAGAGAAATATCACCTTTTTGATAGTGATCTCTTAGGAAATGGTGTCTTACATCTATGTGTTTGGTTCTAGAGTGAGATACAGGATTCTTAGAGATGTTTATTGCACTGTTGTTATCACAGTTGATTGAAACATGTTTAAAAACGTATCCATAGTCCAAAAGAGTGTGTTTCATCCACAGAATTTGTGCACAGCAACTACCAGCAGCTATATATTCTGCTTCAGCAGTAGATAATGCAACCGAGTTCTGTTTCTTACTACACCAGGAAACTAAGGATTTTCCAAGCAAATGACATGTTCCTGATGTGCTTTTTCTATCTAGCTTACAACCAGCAAAGTCAGCATCTGAATAACTCATTAACTCAAAGGATTGTCCTTTTGGGTAAAACAAACCTAAGTTAACCGTGTGTTTGAGATATTTAAAAATTCTTTTAACAGCAAGCAAATGAGATTCTTTTGGGTTAGCTTGAAATCTAGCACACATACACACACTAAACATAATATCAGGTCGACTAGCAGTAAGATAAAGTAAACTACCAATCATACCTCTGTAATTTGTTTGATCAACTGGTTTCCCAGTTTCATCTGTGTCCAATTTACAGGTAGTACTCATAGGAGTTTCACTTTCCTTGATACTATCCAGACCAAAACGTTTTAAAAGATCCTTTGTATATTTACTTTGATTCAAAATAATACCATTTTCATTTTGAAATACTTGAAATCCAAGAAAGTACTTAAGCTCTCCCATTAAGCTCATTTCAAATTCATTTTGCATACTTTTTGAAAAATCAGTACATAAAGAGTGTTTAGAAGATCCAAAAATAATATCATCAACATATATTTGTACAACTAAAACATCTTTAGAAATTCTTTTAATGAAAAGAGTTGGATCAGCAATCCCTTTAGTAAAACCTTTTGAAATAAGGAAATTGCTAAGTCTATCATACCAAGCTCTTGGTGCTTGTTTTAAACCATACAAGGCTTTAGAAAGTTTAAAAACTTGATTTGGAAAATGGGGGTTAGCAAATCCAGGTGGTTGTTCTACAAAAACATCTTCAATTATAAAACCATTTAGAAATGCACTTTTTACATCCATTTGATATAACTTGAAATCCAGATGTGCAGCATATGCAAGTAAGATCCTAATGGCTTCTAATCTAGCTACAGGTGCAAAAGTTTCCTCATAGTCTATGCCTTCTTCTTGACTATATCCTTGTGCAACTAGTCTAGCTTTATTTCTAACTATATTTCCAGATTCATCTACTTTATTTCTAAAAACCCATTTTGTGCCTATTGTCAAAGTGTCCTTGGGTCTGTCAACTAATTCCCAGACTTTGTTTCTTTCAAACTGATTTAATTCTTCCTGCATAGCTATTACCCAGAATTCATCATTGATAGCATCATTGATATTTTTGGGTTCCAGCTGTGAAACAAAGGCTTGATGTTCAACCTGGTTTCTTAGAGAAGCTCTAGTTTGTGTTCCTCTATCCAGATTACCAACAACAGCTTCTAAAGGATGATTCTTTAGAATCCTCGTTGATCTAGTAAAGGTTGGACTAGAAATTTCAGGTTCATCTATAGGTTCGGGTTCAACAGAAGCAGATTCTGGAGAAAGTCCAGAACTGGATACTTTTATAACAGGTTCTTTAGATTTATCATTAAGGTCCAGAATAGATAAGTCTTCTTCAAGGTTTTCAAGAGAGGTTTTAGGCTCATGTGGATCAGTTTCATCAAACTTGATGTGAACAGATTATTCCACACATTTGGTTTTCTTATTGAATACTCTATAGGCTTTACTTGAAATAGAGTAACCCAGAAAAATTCCTTCGTCACTTTTGGAAGCAAACTTATCCAGATTATCTTTAGTATTCAGAATAAATACTTTGCAACCAAAAACTTTAAAGTAATTAACCTTAGGCTTTCTATTGTTCCACAATTCATAAGGGGTTTTCTTAAGAACAGGTCTAATCAAGACTCTATTAATAACATAACAAGCTGTATTTACAGCTTCAGCCCAAAAATAAATAGGCAGGTCATATTCATTGAGCATGGTTCTAGCAATTTCTTGAAGAGTTCTGTTTCTTCTTTCTACTACACCATTCTGTTGGGGTGTTCTAGGGGCAGAAAAGTTATGAGTATAGCCATTGTGTGAGCAATAAGATTCAAAATCTTGATTTTCAAACTCACGACCATGATCACTTCTCAGGGTCTTAATCTTGAGTCCACTAAGATTTTCTACAGACTTGGAGTATTTAACAAAGTAAGAACAAGCTTCACTTTTGTGAGCTAGAAAATATACCCAAGTATATCTAGAAAAGTCATCTACAAGAACATAAACATAGTGCTTCCCATTTAAACTAGAAACTCTTGATGGTCCAAACAAATCCATGTGAACCAATTCAAGTGGTTGAGAAGTTGAAACTTCTTTCTTTGATTTAAAAGAAACTTTGTGTTGTTTTCCCTTTTGACAGGGGTTACACACTCTATCATTTGGGAATTCTAACTTAGGTAGGTCTCTAACTAGGTTTTTCCTAGAAAGTTTTCTAAGTGAGTGAATGTTGCAATGTCCTAATCTTCTGTGCCATAGCCAAGATTCTTTATGAAAAGCATTCAAACAATTGATATTCTGCTTAGCTAAAGAATTCAGATTAACAGCATAAACATTTTCATTTCTTAAGGCAGAAAATACCAAAACATTCTTAGAATCAAAAACTTTGCAAGAATCATTTTCAAATTTAACATGAAAACCATCATCACATAACTGAGAAATACTTAATAAATTGTATTTAAGGCCATCAACAAATAAAACATTAGAAATCAAAATTGAATCAGTGTTACCAATCTGGCCTAGGCCGATGATTTTCCCTTTTGAGTTATCACCAAAGGTGACAAAGCCTCCATCAACTTTTATTAAACTCTTGAAACAAGAGAAGTCTCCTGACATATGTCTTGAACATCCACTGTCCAAATACCATGTCTCTTTACAGGAGCTCTTTAAGCAAGTTCCCTACAAAACAGATTTAATGGGAGATGATTTTGGTACCCAGATCTTCTTGGGTCCAGACAGGTTAGCCAATAACACTTTAGGTGCCCATATCTGTCTAATGGATCTCATATAATTTGTAGAATTGACATGCTTTGAAAGATAAACTTTATTAGATCCATAGCTATGTATATAACTGGTTGAAGCATATGAAGTTCCAGAATTACCTTCATTCTGTCCAGATTTAGAAATGAATCTAGTTTTAGCAATTTTCCTTTGTCCAGGTTGGTATCCTATACCAGTAGTATATTTAGGTGCTACTTGCTTTCCTAGCATCTGTGTTAGAGAATTCTTGCCATTGGTGAACTTCTCTAAGTCTTTTCTATGTTGCTCATTTGACAGTTTCAGTTCTGTATTTTCTTTTAACAGTTGAGCATTTTTCTCTTTTTCAATAGTAAGTTCGGTTTTAACTGTAGTGGTGAGAGCATGCTGTTTCTTTAATGACTTGTATTTATCCTTAAGTTCATTACATGTCTCTTCCAGCATATCACAGTATTCAAACAGTTCAGATTTAGACATGTTATCACCTTCAGAATCATCTCCAGAATAATATGTCTTTGAAGCAGGAGTTTCAGCAGTTACCTCAGAAGTGTTTGCCATAAAGCACATGTTGGCTCGATTCCTTTCAGAGTCTGAAGATTCAGCTTCACTTGTGCTGTCTTCTGAAGCACTCCAAGTAGCCTTCATAGCTTTCTTAAACTTATTGTCCTTATATTCATATTTCTTTTTATATTTCATCTTTGGACAGTCGGCTTTAATGTGTCCTTTTCTCTTGCACTCATAGCAGACAACATCATCTGACTTGTCATTCTTCTTCCAGTCCCTTTTCCATTTGCCTTGGTGATCATACTTACCCTTATAATTTGTTTTTCTGAAGAACTTCTTTTTCCTATAAAATTTCTTAAATCTTCTAGCAATGTGAGCCATCTCAGCATCACTGTCAGAATCACTTCCACTGTCTTCACAGCTTGAAATTTCAACTACAGCTTGAAGCTTTTCCTTGTCCTTATTCTTTGAGGTTGAGGATTTGAAAGCAACAGACGTTCTTGCAGGTTCATTGTCTTCCTCTTTGTTCACTTTAAGCTCTTCTTCATACATCATCAGCTTGCCAATTAGTTCCTTGACAGGTAGAGCTGCTATGTCACAGGATTCTCTGATTGAGACAGACGTGCCTCTCCATCTATCAGGTAGACATCTCAAAATTCTCATAATTTGTTCCTTCGATGAGACATCCTTTCCCAGTGAGATCATTGTATTGACAATTTCGTTGAACCTGAGATACATGTCAGAAATGGGTTCGTCAGGCTTCATTTTAAAATTATCATACTTGATAGTATAGGTGTTCAATCTCATTTCTTTAACATTAGTTGTTCCTTCATGAGAAACAGCTACGGTATCCCAAATTTCATATGCAGTTTTACATGCAGAAATTCTATTAAACTCTTCATCTCCTAGAGCACAGTATAAGGCATTCATAGCTTTACAGTTGTTATTGTAGGCCGTCTTTGTAGGTTCATCCCAAGTAGATCTAGCAGTAGTAGGAATTTTGTATTCTGATTCAATAGCAGTCCAAATATCAAAACCTATGCTTTCTAGATGGATTTTCATTTTCAGCTTCCACTGAGCATAATTAGTTCCATTGAAGAAAGGTGGCCGGTTAGTAGCAGCACCCTCAAGTCTATTGTCCATGATATTACAAAAAGAATTTTAAAGAGATAAAAATTTAGAAATAACAGAAATTTTAAGAACTTTAAAATACAACTAAAATCACAGTTCAAACGCAGAGTACTTTTAGAAAGTATTTTCAACCTCTGATACCAAGTGTTGGTCGGAGTGGTTTACTCAAGAGGGGGGGTGAATTGAGTACCAATTAAAATTTCTATATTTAAAAACAGTGTCTTAAAGACCCCCAAATAAAATAATAAATTAAACTGTAGTGAATTTATATTAATGTAGAGATTCTGTTAGGTTCTCAAGGGATTGATTAATTCCCAGTTAATCAACACAGGAGTGTGTGATTATCTTTTGAAACTAACTTAATAATCTACACTTAACATAAACACTTGCTAATTTAATTATCAAAGTAACTTTAAACACAGTATTGGTTTTAAAGTGATTAGCAGCGGAATAAAACTTTGAAATAGATGGCACAACAATGTAACCAAGAGGTTCAGTCTCAAGCCGAGACTTAGTCCTCTCAAAAGTTTATATAAAAATGATCCACACCCTGGATAGGGGTTCAACAGTTTACAACTGTCCAGGTCCAAGACCTCTACCACTGTTCTTCGTGGGAAACAGTACAACAGCAACCAGCTGTCCAGGTCACACACGACCTCTACCACAGTTCTTCGTGGGAAACAGTACAACAGCAACCAGCTGTCCAGGTCACACACGACCTCTACCACAGTTCTTCGTGGGAAAGAAAGAATGAAAGTGTTTTGTAAGGATTTACAGATCCTTCAGTTTGAGTACAGGAGACAGTGTATGTGTTAGATATAGCAGATAACACACACTGCTCGAAATGAATGGTAATAAATCACAGAACAAGAGATGTAGAGTTTAGAGATGGTTCTGGTGATTTCAGTATAGCTCTGGACTCCTTTGGATTAGATTAGAAGTGAGTCTGAGTCCTCTTCTTGTTTCTGTTGAGAAACAGAGTGTCGTATGCTCCAGGTTCACAGGTGGTGAGAATGTAGTCGATGAAGTTCTTCTTGTAAGCACAGAACACTCCTCGAGTATGCTTGATTGTCTATAAACTTCTCTGTGTTCTTCTCTTGCTTTGTGTCGTTTTTGGTATATTGGATGCACCACACTTTTCTGGTTCACTTGTTTTCTTCACACGTTCGCGTTCGCATCTCCTTTTTTTCTGGTATGTAGTCTTCTCGTATTTATCTCTCATCAGGGGACAGAAAAGATTTCTTTTCAGCAGGTACGAGGTACGGGTTCCTGACATCCGACAACCTTTATCAGATATTTGACAAATCATTAAAATGTATGATATGACCGTTAGATAGATTAAATATAGGAAATAAAGAAATTCAAACAGTGAGTTGAGTGATCGGTAGGTAATCAGCATCGGTAGCTTGAACATCGGTGGCTTGAACATCGGTAGCTTGAACATCGGTAGCTTGATGTCATTAGTTGCTTTGACTCTATCGGTGGCTCTATGCGTCGGTTGGTACATGCATCGGTAGCTCCATGCGTCGGTAGGTACATGCATCAGTAGCTCCATGTATCGGTGGGTACATGCATCGGTAGCTCCATGTATCGGTGGGTACATGCATCGGTAGCTCCATGCGTCGGTAGGTACATGCATCTGTAGCTCCATGTATCGGTGGCTGTGAGTCTATCGGTAGCTTCGTCCATCAGTGACTTATTCCATCGGTAGCTATTTTTACTTACACCGGTAGCTCTACGTTTGTATCGGTAGCTGTATTTATAAGTACATCGGTAACTCTGTGTTAAGTCTATCGGTAGCTGTCTGTCGGTAGACTAAGTCTATCGGTAGACTGGTTACCGGTAGCTCTTTATCAGTAGCTATAGGCAGATTACTTATCTGTTTTAGGCAGAACACATCCGATTGTGTTTGAATCAATTTAGAACTTGTATGAACATGGATAAATGATGATTAACATATTCCAAAGACTATTTAAAAAAGATGTTATTGGATTGATCACAGATTGGAAAGAATTAAAGTATAGATCAACAATACTTAACAATATCATAGAGGATGAAGACATAATTGGGATTTTCAACACAAATAAATACATGATTGAGATTATCAAAACAGGTGAGGTCAACAATATAGTTGTAAATTTATCATGTATATCATTTTATATAATACTATTTTCTTATATATCTAATTTTTCTCATGTAAAGGGAATCACATCATGTCAAGAAGGTTGTAGTCCATATGTCCACAACTAAAGTTTTCAACTTTTAGTGTGTGAAAAGGGTGATAAAAAATTAATATATTATAATTAAAAAAATATAATTGTGTCATTAATATGATATAGATTTTACATATGCGGAATATTTTTAATTAAACCACTAATTTTTATATTTTATGTGTTCTGTGAGTGAATTACATCCCTATAAGGTGGCAATATTCCACAATTTGGAAAACGATTTTATCATATATACACAAAATTAAATGTTTGAATGTATGAGTTATATTATAATTTAATAGTCATAACAAATATTAATAGAAAATATAAAATTTAGGAACATATTTTCTATCTTAATTCCCACTCTGAGAGGTGGTAATGCATAAATGAACAATTATCATTCCATGATGTAGTAATTTCTTGTGCACAAGAACAATATCTTCCTTACACATTAATTGTATATGTGGCCTAGATTTAGTGAAACAATTCAAAAAAACTACCCAATATGTTTATTATTCTCTAGTTATTAAATAAGAATATAATATGATGACTTTAGGGGTTTATAATGAATATAAATCAACGGTGCTCTTGGAAGGATGTTAACTCTTCTTTGGGTAACTCATTTTATTTTCCACCAAAGGGTTTATGATGATAGATTTAGTCCCAGAGAGAGCATCATAAGATTAGGGGAGATATTTTTGGAGGCTAATTTTTTATTGTGGGAGATCAAATGTCATTTAGATGTGTGAATAAGGGGATGGGGTGATTTCCTTTTTGTAGATGTGGAGGATTGAAATTATTTTATACTTTAAAAAATAAATGTCCTCCAACATTTTAAAATTTAGAGTGGCATAAATAATGTTACAAATTATATCCAAGGGATTATAGTGTAGAAATATAACAATCCAATTGATTTTTGAAATGTGTATAGGGTATTTTGGGACCTTTGATTAAGGTTTAGTACATTGTTAACCTATTTTTTCTTTTAATCGTTGTAATTTAATTTAATAAAAAGCACTATTTTTGGTAAAAAAAATTGATTTTAACATATTTGAAATAATTAATTATACTATTTACTAATATTGATTCAATGTTTTTCAAATTATAGCCACATAAGTTGCAGAAATAAATATAAAATTAATTCCACAGACAGGATAACCATGTGTGTTGATTGAAAATTAAATTTCTATTTATGAAACAATTTTATACAATAGTGGAAAATTTGATTTCAACCAAAAATGAAATAAAATAATAATTAATATACAATTTAAGAAAAATAGATTTAAACTCCCTAAAGAATTTCTTTGATATATTGTTTATCTAAGTGATTGGATCATCCATTATAAGATCTTCAAATCAAAAGGCAACCTTGTCCCCTAAATTGATGAAATGATTAATGAATTTATTCACATTGATGAATCTCCAATCCATGATTATGTCCTGATGTTTTATCATGATATATTTATACTCATTTGGAGTCATCATTATTGATATCCCCATTATTTTAAATATTTCTCCTATAACAGCATTGAGAGATAGAACATATTTGACCACATCATCTTATGTAGTCATGAGAAATTCCAAGGATTTATTATGCGAATTACCTGTCTTACACTATTTTCATATCTTCTTGGATTTCTTTACTAACCTATTCTCTATTAGAAGTCACAAGGAGGAGTAGTCTTCATTTTCCAAGATTCCCTTCCATTCTTCCCTAGAGACCCTTACCTGGTCACATTCAATGTCTTGAACCGTAGCAGAAATCTATTTATGATATATAGTATTATGTACAAATAAATTGAGGCCACTATCCTATTGATAACCACATAGATTCATACCTTTCAACATAAGTTATTCTCACCATCAACATTAATAAACACATTTACGATAAATTTCCAAAAGTACATCAAGGTGTTCGACTGATGTTCTTTTTAATGCTAAACCAGTTAAAGGGACCACCCTAATAGTAATAATATGTCTATTTAAATCATATTGTGATTCATCAACATCAGGACACTTGAATAAATTAAAAACTATAACATTTTGAGTGTTAATTCCCTATCTCACCACACATGTTGACTTCACCCACCCCACACTATCTTCCATTTGTGCATGTTCCTTTTCATTTTTGTGACCCTCATCCTACCGCATCCCATTATTCTTATATACAAATTCCAATTCCATTGAAACGTCATTAGGTGACTCAATAAATGGAATCCTTTGGCTCTAAGACTCAATAACACCACTACCTTCTGGATCAATATTCAATTTATGAAAAATTTATGCAACATATGGTACTTGGAGTACTAATAGAGCCTACGTCATTTAATGATCATCCTTTAAAGGTAAGCCAACATTTGTATTTGTAGATAATATATATCCCACCAACTCCCCTATATTGTATAGATGAAAAATTGTTATCTCTTATTGACTACCATTCATGGTGATAACACATCATTGATATGGATATTTTTGGAATGCTTCCATACCAAGAACATCTATGTAGTTTTGGCCATTAATATATTTTCCCAATGCCAAATCCATCATCTGGGCAGAACTGATCCCATCATGTGGTTCACCGTTAGAAGATATGCCATTACTTTGTACACTATTTCGCATATCGTGCTACCTAGACCAACATCTTATGGTCTCCTATGAGTCTCCAAACTCAATAATATTTAAAAAAAAACTCAACCCATGATTTTTTCACCACCTCCTACCTATAGAGATATTCCACTCCAACTATAATCCAAATGAAGTCATACATGTTTCTTGAAACATCGATTTTGACACACACTCATGGTTTAAAATGATGACACGCATTAGTGGTTAATCTATCAGAACTCAAGCCGATGACGATCTCAAGCATCCTAATAATGGATATAATTTGAAATGAATCAAGTAGGTAATGTAAACTAACCGAAATGTCCATCATATGTGAGTCCCACTTTATATGAAAACCATAAGTAAAATAAGGAATATAGATTCGGGTCCTGAAGTATCCTCAAGAAATAAAATACAAGTATTTTGTCAGAAAATCCTTAAACATGATGTGGATCATGAAGATCTAGTTGTCCATAAAGAAAATAGTATCTATATCTTGTAGATCCCAGACATTAAAAATCAATCAATCAAAGGTGTACATTGAAGGACATATGTATGAAAATAAAGCAATATGGTTCTGATTAAGTAGGACTGAGGATTCATTTACCTCTATAATCGACAAAGTATTGTTAGGGAATCATTCATACAACTCACGAAACATAGGTTATAGTGGGAATTGTGGGAACATAGGAAGAAACATGAGATTGTAGAAGGGTTAAAAGATAGCCTTCACTCCCTTGAAGGAAAAATGGCCTTTCCCTTCCTAGTGGGGGTTGGACCAACAGAAATGCCACAACCATGACAAAGTGGCATAAGGGTCATAGAACTCCTTGCAAAGACCCTTGGGTATCATTAGAGTGAATTTTATTAATGTAAAAATGTTCAAAAATATTTTATATTATTATATGGAATTTTAATTTTAAATTGATTCTAATGACTTTAATTGGATTAATTAATTTATATGTGATCTAATAAAATATTTAAACCAATTAAAATTTTATATTTAATTTGAAAAATAAATTAGTTGAAATGTATTTTTGAATTAAAATTTAGTATTTTTCACTATTAATGAAATAATAAAAGATCAAAAAAATGTACAAATAATTTACCATATTATATTTTTAACATTTAACATTCCTAAATAACGATTATTTTTTCATATAAAAACAATAATATTCTTAAAATTCAGAATGAATGTACCTTTTCCACTAATAGTTAGAAAATTTTCCTTTATAAAAATTTTGGTTTTTATGTGTAATAATTTCATAGTTCTTATATTATCCATAAAATATCTATTATATTAGAATGATAAGTATTATATTTAATAAAAAATATATATAATAAATTTATATCACTTTTTAATTATAAATATTTTAATTAAAAATTATAAAATTATTTTTTGATGAAAAAATAAAAATTGACACCTTTATATTAAATTAGTTATTATATTCATTTATAATTAATTTTTATCCTATCAATTCAATAACATAATTTCTTATGTTTCATATTATTACTCCTAACCATAATATAAAATTCTAGGTTTAAAGATGTTTTATTAAATAATATTATTTTAAATATTATATTATTATTTGGTAAAACCCAATATTTCATATTATGAAAGGCATTGAAGAATGTCAGTCATGTAGGAATCAATAGATAACATTAGTGATTAATATATTGTATTATAAACATTACGATTCATGTAACATAAGATTATCTTAGAGTTTCATATAAAGTAATATAGGAAAAAAACTAATTTTTTGAAAGTGGAAAATATTTTAATGTATTTTGGGTAACATTCACCACAACATAAATAAATTTCTACGCCCAATTTAATGTCGATCACTATAATCATGTGATTGGTATATTAATATAAAAAATTGTCAAACAACCAATGTCATGAATAGTGTATATAGCATATATTCCTAATAAGAGAAAAAGGGAAGTACAATGAACCTATAAATAGGTTCTATAGTAAGAGAACATAGGTGTGATATAGAAAACATGGATACTAAAGAGAAATGTATCTATAAATTTCTGATGGAGAGTGATATATAGTATGATCATCTGAATTTTGATTATTATAAAGACATAAACACATGTTGTTATAAAGGTCACTGATATCATAAAAATTATAACAATATTACAATAATATTATTTCACAATTATTCTCCATGTAGTAGGAGAATTCATTCACTATGTAAGAATATATGAAAAAATAAAAATCAATTTCATAAATATAATCCTATATATTGGTTGGGCCTTAGACTATTTCTACATAATATCTTAGTACATGATGCGTCATATGGTTATGTAATACATAAAATTTTAAAATATATTCCAAATATATACTTAAAAAATTTCATAAATGGAAGTATTTTATAAAAGTTATTGATCCATCACATTGTAATGTTGGTTACTAAATTTCCAAAATGAACTTATCATTAACATTCAATCAACCTGAAGTAGCTCATTTATCATCATATATTGTACATCTAGACAACTTCATCATTTATTCTATTGAAATATTGTATTTAATTTAATTACAATAATTTTTTTTGGGAACATGATGTTTTCCTTATTCCCAATATGAAACACTTATTATTCATTATATTCTATAAATTCAAAATTTTTGTAAACTCCATCAATAATATAATAAAACACTTTGTCGGAAAATTATTTATATGGTCAAAGGTAGTCAACAAATACCAAAATCAATCGTCTCTTTGTCAAAAAATATTTTCCTCAAAATTGTTACATATTAAGGAGTCTCTCTCCCTCCAGACTATATTTTACAAATATATGAACTTTCTAATGAATATATTTTCTTTTTACCATTCAACACATGATCTAAAATATTAAATGAAAAATTACATGAGTATAATACTTATATATTTCATATTTCATATGATGATTATATCATTAATAAAAATAATTCAAAAAATATTTTGTTGATCTAAATATATAAATACATTATTAATTATCGTTTGATTATGTCAATAACATATGCTTGACATTGATCCATTATATTCGTGAGTGGTATATTTCCATGATTCTTGGAGAATTAATTTTCATAGTTCCCTATCGCCTTACTATGGTAACACTAAATAGTATTTTTTACATTCTCCCCATTAAATTATTTAGCAGGGTGGCCATTATCTCAACAAATTTAACAAATTACCCTTCCATTTATGCATTTACCCGAGTGATTCATTATACAATTCTCACTTGATAGTAATTTCATTATCATATTCATTGATGCATTATAATTATCATGATGTTTAAATGGATTCTTATTATATTCATTCCTAGTGAATAATTTGATCTTATAAAACTCCTTATCTAGTTTTATGGAACATTAAACTATCATTTTTATGATGAAAAATAATGTGAAACCTATTCTCATCGATGATTTGGAAGAATATATTCAAATAAGTGGCCAATATTGTACACAGTATTGCATATATAGTCTATATCATAAAAATCCATCCATGTAGAGACAACTTCATAGAATATAACAAAATCATCATCATTATATTTTAAAATATGTATATTTATAATCAAATCAGTTGTTCTAATCACTACATCTATATTTATCGATGAACGTCTCCATAATTGTTCTCTATTAAATGAGTTTTATTTCTTCTTCATAGATAGTATTTTGTGTAAACTAACATCATTGATCCTCATCTCCATTGAGACAATACCCAACAAGGGTAAACATTTCCATTTTGCAACATCCTAAATCCATAAATATATTCTTCAAATAAATAATTCATTACCTTTCCTCTATTGAATTAGTTGTTCAATTAAAATATTGGGGCCACTATCACATAATGTGATCCAACAACGGATAATATAGAAATTGAAGTGGTGTCTCCATTCGATAAAATTTATGTGTCATTTCCAGATTAATTTTACAAATATACACATAATATTATCCATTCAAATAGGAGTCATAATAGTTTCTTCAAAAGGTGATATCTAAAATTTCCATGATTACTAATACAACTTGTACATCTAGATACCATATCTATAAAATGGAATATAAATTATTTGATGATAATACTATTTAATTTTAGAAGCATTAAAAATGGCATAACACATAACATAAATTTTATATTTAATGCATTTCTTCTCACATAATCATAAACATGGATTCATTGAAGTTATCATTACATTAGAATACTTCATTATATCTAGTAAAAAAATTTGAATTATCCCAAATATATCCCCCGTTTTATTCAAACTTTATTTGAATTAAGGCTCGTTTTCATATACAAGACTACCTCGAGCAATGCCTGATGCACCTTGTTAGTGTTGTATCCCCTAATAAAATATGATCCAGAACCACATCCACTTTTATCATCCATACATGGATGTATTTATATGAATATGTACATAGTATCTACCATAACAAAAATAATGGATTCCCTAATATTATTATCCTTATTTTGTGTCATAGGATTATGTCGCATAGTCTATTCTTTCTAAATTTAGTTTACAATGATTCTAATAAAACATATCTGATATAAACTCTAAAACCATAACACCATTATCCTAGAGCCGATTCTATACATTATTACATTGGAATATATACATAATTCAGATCCAATATGACGAAAATGTATATATGTTTTAGAAAATCAAAATACAAACATGATACCCACATTACATTGGGAAAGATAAAATAAAAAATAATAGAAAATTAAATTAAATGAATAGTGTCCTTGTATTCATATACAAGGATTAATATTTCATGACTTAGGTATCAGAAACAAATATAAGGGTGTTCTAAAAATCTTAGTAAGGGAAAGTATAATGTAAAAACTATTGAATTAATGAAAATATATTAATATATAACTGTAAATAGATACTAACACAATAAATTAAAATAAATAGATAAGGAATAATCACTATGTAATCGAAAGTGACTAAATACCATTCCATTTAATCAATATACTGATATGGAGGTGAACCCATATTTTTTTCAGACTGAATGTACCATGGATTAAAAGGATAAAATAACTTAATTAAAAGCATTAATATTGGTGTTGTGTATCTAGGACATGAACCACTTTAACCAGAGGATCTAATCTTATGACATTTTAATTTCTTTTTATCGTGAAAAATAATTTGTCTCATGAGATTAACAATGCATAGAGGGTATATCTGTAACTGGTTCCCACCCACATATGTCATTTCAAAGCATTACTCATATATTTAATAATTGATTTAGTTAATAATAATCGATAATTATCATTAAATATCTATATTAAATGATGGATAAATATTTATCTGAAAAACCCCATTGTATTATATGTAATAACAAGGTTCTTTTATGTGTAGGGATGGAGATACCACTGAGGTATTATCAAATACACCATGGAGAAAAATAATCTTTAAACATTCCAAGGTTTCCCATACCACATTGAAATATTTGAATAAATATACTCTTAAAAAAATAAAATTAAATATTGAATATAATATATTTAGATTTATTATATTAATGATATAACTATAAATGGGTGTTATATACACCATTAAAAATGAATTGGTGCATAATCAAAAATAACTCTCAATCAAATATAAATTCTGAAAAAATTCATTTCACCATGTCCAAAATGATATATGCATCCTCATATCCTTCCATAAATAGCATATGTAAATACTTAAATTTTATAATAACATTTTTCTCATTAATAATATATTTTCTATAAATTATTACAATTTATTGTACAATTACTTAAACAATTATGTTTACTTCATGTGTTTTGACTATATTTGGTTTGTGTGTCGAAAATGTCTTTGGTTGGACAACTACGGTCAAATGGATCATTATATTCAAATATCAAAAATAATAATAATGACATAATTACCATATTTATACATTAATTATACTTTTAGAAACAATATTGAAAAATGTTAATGAAAAATAAACCAATATTATAGTCATGGAAAGTGTATGATGTACATACTCATGAGTAACATTCCCATTTTTCAATGATCATTTTAGATAAAAGGTAAGAAACATTATATAATTATTGTACTATAATTATATAAATTTTTTTATTTTATTGAATATTAAATAATTAAATATATAATTTTTTAATGTTAAATAAATCATATCGTGATGAGGAGGTCGTAGTTCACATGTCAAAAATCGACATTATAAATTTTTAGTGTGTCAAAAAGGGTTATAAATAAAATAATATATTAAATCTATATAAAGTAAATTAATTAATTTATATTATATATAATTTAATTTAGTTTTATATTTTTAATTAAACCCATTCATTATATATTTAATTTTATGCATGAATCAATCACATTTCTTTGTGGAGAAGACAGTCCACACATCCACAAATAACGTGATCATATTTACTAAACAAAGAAAGTATAATGATATGAGTAATATAATAATTAAATAAACATAAATAATAAATATTTACTACATATCAAATATATAATGAAGTTTTAATTCATAATTCCCTCTATGATATGTGGTAAAGTAAGAATGAACAATCCTTGTCTCATGAGCCTCTAGTTCATCGTACACAAGAATGATATATTTATTACCCATAAGATGGAAGATGGTGAAATTAAATTTATAAAACAAATAATAAAATATTCATTGTATATTTATTATAATATGGTTTTTAGATAATCAATTAATATGAAGATTCTAGGGTATAGTTAATGAAAATGAAACAAATAAACTTGCAAAAGAATGTTACCTCTTCTTTGGGTAACTACTTTTGGTTTGCACCAATTGGATTCCATGAATTGACTCCCTCACAATGGGTTTGTTAAAGGATGAGGGGATGGATTTTGATAGCTTATTTTACATTATATTGGATGATCCCAATTTATTGAGTGGATTTAATAAAGGAGAGTGGTTAGTGCCTTTTTATTGAGGATTTGTGTGATTCTAGTAAATTTTTTAAAATGGAAATCAAACAATTTTTTTCCATAGATATTGTCTCAAGTAATAGTATGTATAAGTGAAAAAATAATATATGGTCTGAATATGTACATTCAATTCATTTTATATTTTCCAATAGGTCCCTTTTTGGCCTCACGTTAATGGTTCAGTCTTTTGTTATTCTAATTTTTCCCTTAATCATTGTAATTAAGTTGAATCACAATCACTAATATTGTTTTATCCATAAATAATTTTACTGTATTTTAAATTAAAAATTTTGATTATTAAAAATCATGAATATATTTTTTCTAAATAAAATATTATATACGTAATAAGTTACTTTAACATTTGGCATGCATATTGGATGACAATGTGAGGTTTTAAAGTAATCATTTGCGACTGTTTGGTATGTTTTTATATCCCATTTCAATGATAAATTGATTACAATTACCTAAACTAGGCTGGGTGATAAAAATATTATATAATTAAACATTGAAAATATATAAAAATATAATTTATCTTTATAAATAAATTTGAGGAAAAATTATTTTTGAATTTAAATTCGGTATTTTTTTTACTATTAATCATAAACTGAATGTTTGAATAAAAATAAAATAATTCACCCTAAAATAATTTTAAAATTTCAATTTATCAAATTATATTTATTTTATAATATTAATTTCATAAATGATTAATAATTATAATTTAATGTAGGTGAACTATTTAATGGATATAAAATAGTCCTTATAAGAACATAGGTGTTTAAGTGTAATATTGGGTTCAATCATATCTTATACCTATAAAATCTATTATAGGAGTCACAAAATTATTTCATTAAATATATAAAAAATATAATACCTTAATTTCACTCACTATTTATTATTAATGTTATCAATTATGTTAAAATGAATTAATTGGAATTAGAAAAAAGACGTTGCCTTTTTATTCAATTGGTTCTTATATCTATCTAATAGAATTGATACCAATGAATTTAATAAAATATTTTCATAAGTATTTTAATAATATCCCTAACCATAAACTCAAAAACTAGTTTGCATATTATTATATTAAATTATAATATTTATTATAATATACTACTCTCTAATAAAACATATAATTGTGTGTTATTCAAGAAATAAAGGATATTTAGTCTTCCCTTTAATGCAAGATAAAATCGATGTTCCATATATAGAAAGATAAATATTATGTTCCCTGTATTATAATATTAACAAGTAGTTTCATATAATGAAATCAAGAAACAATATTTATATTTTTCTTGAGAAGGAAAATATTTTAATGTCATGGGGTTAAAGAATTTAAATATGATATGATATATGTATAAAATTTCCATATATTTTTAATTTACAATGGTGTTTTAAAAATTGAATTTTTGAAAAGAAATAATTTATTTATATTAATTAATAATGTGTTTTTTGTATTAATGTAATATATATTTTTAATAAATTATATTTTTATATATTTTATATTCAATACTAGTAATATAAATTGACAATTTAAAAATATTAGTATATATGAACTTATACATTTACATCACTAAAAAAAATATGATATAATAATAAAAAAATAAGGTATAAATTTGTTTTTTTTCAAAATAGAACATTTATTTATGACATATTTTTTAAATTAAATTCTAAATATATAAATATATAACTCATAGAGTTTAAGTATAGAACATATAATTTAATTTTTATGTCATTATATTAAAATCTGTATATGTGGATTGTTGGCTATTTTTTATGGAATAATGAATTTTTATGTAACTATTAAAAATAACAATTTAGCAAAAAAACTACCACTTTTATTACAAAATAATGATTTAAAATTTCAAGAAACACTTTTATATTAAATAATATATGTAAAATTTAATATAAATCATTCAAATTTATTATGTAGTGTTTATAAAATAAATAAAAAAATTATAAAAATCGGGTATTATTTCCCACAAAAATTTGAATTTACAAACTTATATTAGTAATTTGAATTTAATAAATATTATAATTATAAATAAAATCATATAATTATTATATTATTTAAACACATAAGTATGAATATAAAGTTTAATTTAATACTTATAGGTAATAACATTATTATTAAGATTAATATTAATTACTGAAAATTGGTAAAATAGTTTTTTCAAATTAAATGTTTTTATAATATCGTGTAATTTTTATGTAATCAACAAAATTGATATAAATTAAATTAGAACTATAAATTTATTTTAAACCAATTTAAATTTATATTAAATTTTATTCAATTATTAAATTATAGTAAATAAAAATAATAACAGTTAATGGTTAGAAGTCAATTTTCTACAAAAGCATTATTTATATTATATTTTTGAATATAAAATACCATCTCAAAATATATGGAAATTGAATTTTATTGAATATAGATTACATTTTGATTTTATTAATTGATATTTTTTAATTTAGGGCCCATTAGTGTTTTTTAAAAAATATGAATTATTTTGTTAAAAACTATTTACTAAGTAAAAATCAAAATATTAAAATGTAAAAGTATAAGGAAAAAGACAAGTAACATTTTAAAAAACATGTGTGTAATGTCTACTTTGAGGCTCTTATATACAAAAATAACATAAATAACATTATTAAAATGTATTTGAATCTTTGAATGATGACTTATGTAATGATATTATGGACAGGTGAAGGGTATTCCAATTCATTCCCTTTTCAACACTTATAAAAGAGAATCAGTTATAAACCCTATATAGTAACACTATACATTACAAATTATCTTGAAAAAAATTCCAAAATATCATATAATAGATTTAATTTATTCATCTATAAAATTACAGTCTATATTTATCAGCTTACATCTCTGTTTTCAAAGAAGATCTCTAAGAGAAGATATAGTCTATAATGAAGACTTGCATTTTTATAATTATATCTCTTAAATATTCCAATTAAAAATATTATTTTCTCATAAAAATATATTAAAATATGTACAATTAATTTACATATATGTTATTATAGTAATTCAATGTATTTTATTTATTCCACTCAATCCTCTAAAAAAAATAATTATAAGTGGGTAGTGCAGACTACAACCTCAACAAAGTGATGATTCAAATTTTTCATCACCATCATTCTTATAAAGTGAAAATTATTTTATATAAGAATAAATATTATATATTATATATATGATTCTCAAATTTAAATGTAATCTTTTATCGTTATTCCATTAGAATTTTTTTAGTAATGGAATAATTAATCATTCCTACAATTGGGATACCACATCTACAAGAAATGAGTATCATTTTTCGTCATCACCCCTGGTAGATGGATTTAAAAATATATATATAATATAAATATTTTTCAGAAATAATATTATTAAAATCGAAATTATAAAACAATTATAAAACTTTTTCTACTATAGTAAACATATTTAATGAGTTGCATAAAAATTAATGGTATGCCTCTTATAAACGACATATTCAAGAATAATATATTATAAATAAATAACATAATATCAATGAATAATTCAATAATATGAAATTTTATTTATAAAATTACAAAATTATCTATTTAATACACACACTTCTGTTATTTAGGTTGTTAAGATTATGAATATAATCAATTAAAACTATAGGAATGTGATATTTAATACCACCTTCACTATTTTTTAGTTGGACATTTTTTTCTCTTTCACACTTTTATGATATATTAATAAAATTTACATTATATATATATATGTGTTTGTGTGTCCCTTTAATATATATCGAAATAAAAATACTATTACATTTTTATGCTATAGATTTTTTTAGTTTGATTTAGAATAACATCTCAATAATATTCAAAGATTAAGAGAACATTCATATTTTATGGCTGAGGATGAAAATCACCCTAATAAAATGTTTCTAAAAAATTCATAGATTATAAAAAACATTATTTTTTTGAGAACCATCATGTTTTTATTATAGATTGAATGAATATTAATTATTTTTTCCATAAATATAATTATCCTTTACTTATTTTTCAATACTTTACCAAAATATTATAAATTATTATTTATTTTTAATACATTTAAATTAAGAAATAACTATAGTGTGACTTAGTTAAAATGAAAAATATTTATTTTTAAAATACTAAAATTCCAAAATATTTATTTTTAGATTCTCTTTTGAATCATTATGAATCCTTCTTTTTTTATTCCATGTGTTCGAATTATGAAACGCAATTCCTTATAATTTTTTTGATCATGATAATGATTTATATATTTATTATTTTCATCATGTGGAACACATTTGTATGAATATCATTTATATAAAATAGGGCACAAATTATATATCTCGGTAGTTCTTTGGGTAATGTTTTATATATTAGGATACATTATTTAATGAAATGGTTAGTTATCCCAATCCACCTTGTGACATTGTCTTCTACTTTTATTATAATGGGGAGGGAACCTAATCAACTAGATGAATTTTCCACAGTATAATGATATTACTATGGGTGACCCAAAAAACATTTTTATTATTTCGTATCTGGTTTTTATGCAACATATTCCATTATTAAATTATTTTAAGATGTCATTTAATTGTGTCATGTTTCCATTACTATGACCATAAAAATTATTATATCATTTAATTCCATTTTACTATAATATTAATAGTGTTTTCATGTTTATTAAAAAATTTGGAATTTAATATCACCCATAAAATTTTATTTTCTTACCATCTCCAAATGTATTTTTGTTGATCTATGTGATATTGGATCAGAGTATGGTGTTTTTAAAAAAAGATAATGTTAAATGTTTAAGATAATGCATTTATGTGTCTAAACATACAATGAATCTTACCATTTCAATAATAATCTTTTATTTTATTAAATATATGTGAATTATAATTAAATAATATTTCATTATTGAATGGGATGATATGGAGTCTATATTTTTGGCTTATGGTTTCACTTGTGGATAGTAAGTTTGACGATGTAATATGATGAAACTATAGTGATCATGAAATATTTTCTCCTCAGGGACAAACCAAGGAACTTTGTGATGGGTTCAAGTATACAGTAAATATATTTTTATTAATTATAATGTTATAAATGATGATAGGGACACACATCTTAAAATCCACCATGAATAATATTCAAAGGGAATATCCTAGGATCAAAAGTTTCAGTTTGATTGTATATGTGGTTACAATTAGTTTACCACAAATATATATATTTTTCAAAGTAGTATTTATTCTTAAGATCATACCATGGATATATAATATTATTCTAATACCATTTCTATTCCACGGTTACAACATAAGAAATATCTTCTGAACCTAATATGTTATGTTTTACTTTGATACTACTTCAGATATTTCTTTTTATCCAAATACTCACTCAATGTCTAGGATACATGATAGGACTTAATAATGGGCCAAATAATATATGGAAACATAGTATTTACCCAATATCTAGTGCATTTATATTAATTTATCGTGATATTATGTGAAAATTCGTACTGAATTTTGACATTATTATGAAATATTCTCATTGAATCTATGACACTTATCAATGCATATATGGTCAATCTTAGATATAACATATGAACTAAAGGATCAATGATTAATATTAAAAGAATATTTAATATATTATTTATTTATTTAAAAATCCTTACCAAGTGTCATGTTTATACGTTATGTATTATAGTTTTATTTGGGCTCTCTTGGTAGTTACCAACATAGTTGTTTTGTCTGTCAAATTTGGAGGCCATGAAAAACTGGTACACAATAGTCATCAATATTCAAAGGTAATTATCGGGGAAAATAATCATTTCAAATTGGAAAGTGGGATTCCTCATGTGGATTTTATGTACTGGTATTTTATGAGACTTGTTGATGCTATAAAGAACTCTTGTATTTTATTAATACATTTATTTACTATTTTGGTCCGCCCAATGGGAGACCAGTTGTGATTTATGATTGTGTTATTCTACATTCAATTTTTCATTATAATAATTCCATTAAATTTTTATGTGGGTAAATTTTTTTATTTTTATGTATGATCTTTGTTTGTTTTTTATTTAGTTTACTATAATATGAGGGTATATTCTCCACATGGTAAAACCCTTGAACTTCACTACTAGCTGGTTGCCCCTTGTAAACAAGGAGGTGTAATTGAAAAAATGTAGGGACTAATAGTTTGGAAAATTTTGATTGGTCTGTTTATGTGTAGAAATAAAACCATAGTTTATATCAATTTTAAAATCCAAATTATTTTTAAGACATTTTATTTTTAATTTTATTCTATTTTCACAAGAACAACATCGATATTTGATTTGTATTTTAGATGATTTTCCCATTGAAAAATATTAAAAATAAATTATTAAAATCAATATAAAATATTATGCATAAAAATAATCTTCTAAAATAATTTATAATATAATATATTCCTATTTATAAAATGGTATAAATTTGATGTAATGAATTTTGGCAATTCTTACATTACTAGATCACTGGGTTAACATCTGGAAAAGAAAATTTCTATACATATTAGATATTAACAGTTATAATTGAAAATTCATAATTAGAAATCATATTTACCAAGAAAATATAAAATACTTTTATACCCATATAAATTTTATCTCAATGATTCCATTTTTTATTTTTAATATTATGTGGAATCACTGTTATAATAGATAATTGTTTATATATTTATCATGAAATACAAATTAATTTTTTTATTTAATAAAATAAATATGATATTTTGTGTGTCTTATCATTTAATATATGTTTTAAATGTTTATATCATTCATATTTAGTATTTATATATTGAATATTTCATTTAATTAATATTACTTATAAAATTTGAATTTTTATTATCTATTCCAAAAAAATAAAATTTATCAGAAAATTATCAACAAATAAACCTAAAATAATTATTAAATGATAATACCAGAAATTTATTCTATTTTATTCTTATAAAAATTAATTGTTTTTAAAAATTAAACTATTAAATAATTTGATATACTATATGAAATAAAAAATTGACAGAATAATTTTATTATTTTTATATGAAAATTCATATTATTGTTTCCTGATATTATAAAATTTATTAGATGATTACAATAAAATTTAATAATAATATATCTCCATTGAATTGAAATGAATATAAAAAAATAAATTTAAATTATTATTAAAAATAATGTGGTAATGAAATTTACCCATTGTCTTCGGTCCAAAAAGAGGGAAACAAGTTTTATATATTTTATCATGGAGACAATTTAGAACAACATATTTCATTTGTTCCAATATTAATATTTTCTAAAAACGTAGAGATATAATACCTTTGAATATTTGAATTTTTATTGAATAATTAATGGTAAATATTGGTATCATGATATAGTTTGATCATGATTATTTTTATATATAATAATGACATTATGAAATGACTCTTTCCACTCATTACTTACTATTGATGCATATTGACACTTTATGTCAATGTTGTTTACAAGATTTGTGGTAATACCTTAATATGTATTATTTATCCACTTGAATATAACCATAGTTTATGTAAATCCATATTTTAATTTTATATGATTTTTCATTTGATATTTGTAGTGAGTAGAGGTGTCTTATTGGAGTTTTTGAGTGATTATCAATAATGAGTGGCTACATGAGGCTACTAGAAGACTAGAAGGATTCTCAAAGATCGATAAATAATATGGGATGATATATTCCAACCTATAAGACAACAACTTCATTCTATTGGCCACCACCAGGTAGCCTAAGTAGTTATGCTAGGGCCCTTAATTTACTATGTAAAAATACTTTTAAATGCACAAAATTCATAATTAAAACCTCATTAAATATAATTATAAAATAATATAATCATAGATCAGAGTAATGACTTATTATTGAATTTAATGATATTTAGTCCATATCTACATATACTTTTATTCTCAATTTCCTCAGTTTTAAATTATTTTCTATGTTTTATCAAATTTCCGTCATGTTCATCCTTATTCAAATTGGTAGATGATCTAGGATGTGTGAATTTAATTTATCGATAAGTTAGTGATCTACTGTGATCCATTGTGTAGTTTAATTTTTATATTTAATGTTGGATTTATCTCTTGTTTATTATAGTGATTCATGTGTTACCATTTATGTTTTGGTCGATCTAACTAATCTATAGACATATCCTTATGGTAACAAGATTTATAGAGGACAAATTCAATGTTTAGGGGATCACGTTTTTTTATAGTAGTCTATATCATTTCTATTTTACGATCCCATAATGGATGGTTTGAGACACAAGTGTGGTGTGGGTATTCCCATCAATGCCCTTTATCTAGTGAATTTTAATATATAATCATTTTCTAATTAATATTTTCCATGATAAATAAGTTTAATATTTTTAATCTGTAAATGGATTCTGATAAATTATTTTCTTTTATTGTTTTGGTAAAAGATATTTTTTTCACTAATTTATAAGGGATTTGGGAAATTTTTAATGAATGTATGCTCTTGGGTTGAAAATGGATTATAGAAATTGTCTAACAAATGTGATAATACCTTTTTTTAAATGATTAAATATATATAACTCATAGGGTCCTTTGGTATCTTAATGGAGGTTTATATTTGTGAATTTTTCTCATTTCCATAGGGAGTTAACTCTTGGGGTATTCTTGTAATACATATGCCATGTGTCATTAGGTCATTACTATTTAACACTATAAGGGGTGAACACTTGTGTGATCCCTACTTTTATAGGTTTTCCCTTCTTTTAGGTTTTATATTAATTTGTGGTGTCAGTGTCTTGGTTTTAGATAGAGAGCCATTGTTGGGTAAAATGACCTATGATAATGGATATATTTTTGTTTTAATTAAGGGAGTAGGTATAAATTTTTTAAATTTTATATGAGGTGTTTCGTTGCTATATTGTTTTTGGAGGAGTTTCTTGTCCTTATGTTGATTCTAGGAGAAATGGAATCTATGAAAAAATTAAAAGGCATATAAATTTATATCACCATGTGTGATATTTATAAAAATCATATTGTTAATCTGATTCTATGCATGAATCGATTTACATCATATAATATGTTCATCTCATTTTAAACTAACGTAGAGATAAATATAAACCAATGTGATGGGGTTTTTGGTTTATCTATTAACTAGTAATACATGTGTGTAATGAATTATCAACATTTCATAACCCCAAATGGTCTTTTAATAATGATTTGGTGTTGATTTATTATTCCCACTCACGCAATACAATCTTTTATACACCATTTATGGGTCTCAAAGAGATTATATATTTCTATACTCTAATTCGAACATCCTATTTGTTTGATAGATCCATTATATTTATTTTGGCTTGGTTTAAAATTGATATTATATTGATCTCCATTATTGTGGTGGAATATTTTTACCACCTATAGAATGATTTTAATATTGATTTGATTTGATATATGTTTTATATTGTGATCATTATCACCTTCTTCCCTATTGGTGATACATTTTGAATGAGATACATTAATCCTTGGTTAATGTTTGGGGGACTAAAACATAACCATATGGTAGATTTAATTTTATGTTTGTGAAATATTGAAATTGACGAAAAAATGAGTAAAACGTTATTAATTTAATTATGAATACTATTGTTCCATTGAACAAATTTGGATCTAATTTTTTGACATGTCTTATGGATACCTTTTGGGTGAGTGGATCCTTCATTATAAATAAATTGAATAATGTCTTAAAATGTGTTAATCAATAAAATGGTTTATTTGGTGAATGATTCATATAAATTCACCAAGGCTTAGATATATTATTTAAATTAGTGGTGGGATATTGGTTTAGGACCAATAGGTAAATGAAATGTATAATTGAAATAAAAAAGGTAATTTTCATGATTAACCATTGATCCTTTTGATGTGAAATTATGAAATCCTTGCGGCAATAACAATTAATTCACGGTGTAAGGATTATATGTGTCTATTGGCATTAATACATGATGTACTAATTATAAGGATTGTTATTCCTAGTAATTAATTCTGAAATTTATTTATATGACTCTTGACCCTGAGATTTGTTGTAATGAATATATAGGAATTAATTCCTAGTGATAGTTATTGAAATGCATATATATAGCTATTGGTCATGATATATGTTGAAATTATTATTTATTATGATCATATTTAATTTATTACTAAAATGATTCTAGATAGATTTCTATAGAAATCTATGTTATTGATACCATGTTTATATGGTTATAGATTCAATGGTTGTGAGACATGCATAGATATATTACAACATGGAGTAGAGGTAGGTAATGATTTAAAATGGATTTATGTTTTTTGTTTGAATGTTAATGACACATTATTAGTGATGTTATAAATTGGTGTTGAAGCGGGTTTTTATGGTATTCATTTAACTGTTTTATTAATTAATACTCTTGTTTATTTCATTTTTTCATAAATGTACTATGAGACTGGTTGTCATTAGATATAGTGGTGTTGAAATACTATCTAATAAATTCACCCTATTTGGGCCAATAATTAGTTCTTGATATGAATACATGGATGAAATATTTTTAATGGGAAAAGTTAGTTATAAATGTTTTTTTTCTAGATGGGTAAGAGCTTGGAAATGGGACAGCCATTGGATTGGGACTAGATACTTTTGATTCTATAATTGATTCTAGTAGACCATCATTTATTTTACTTTTAGCATACTGTTTAGTTAAATTTCATCCTATAATTAAATTATTTTGTTCTTATTTATTTAATCATGTATTTTTATTTTATTGTCTAGTTTTCTCGATGTAATGTATTGTTTCCATTATTTCTACTATAATAATGTATAATATTATATGTTTATCCAATCATGTTTTATCTCTATAACATGGGGTTATAATATCCCCACTATACTTATCCCAACCCCTCAACTAGTCAGATGCCCTTGAAAATTGGGATGCACGCTTGGGGTCTTATAACCAACCCATTTTCTCCTCATTTGGGAGTGATAGAATGGGGATGTTACAATGTGTTTTCATATCTGGGTTACTTTTTATTTCTTTAATATTTTTGAATGGATTAAATGAGACTATGATGCGTCAGGTTTGTTAATTATAAATTTTGTGAGTGTTACAAAACCATTTATATGGGAAAATTTGAGTTCCTAAGTATATATTCCATTTTATATTATTTTTTTGTCACAATTACTTTTATTACACCCAGAGTGATTCGCATGGTGTTTGAGGTTATTATTTCAGGATGTTATTGGTTATATTGTTTTTTAATCATGGCCTTCTATGATGAGAGATGAGTATTAATGAATCTTGATTATAATATTGGAATATATAGAAATTCACTTTTCATGATACCAACATATTTATTTCATGTGTCTCATATATTTTTATATGAATTTTTGAATGAGATAACAGTTATATATACTAAATTGAATGAAATTATTAGTTATGTAGTGTTAAAACACTTTTAATCTATTTTTGTATAGACATGGAGTAGTGGTTCTCAACTTTTGTACATTATTTATGTTTCCCATGTTACTATAGATAGTTATCTAAGGTGTTATATTTTATTTCACAGAAAATTCCTCCTGATCATCATCAGAGAGTGATGGGATAGTTAAAATCAACACACACGTACTATATATAAACCATATATTCATGTTCTTCCTAATAATTAGACTAATGTTATGCTCATCCAATGACATGGACTCTATTCAAACCATGCCTTCGATGTCAAAAATCATGAGAGGGTTCTAGTTGAAAAATCATTCATTGTTCATGAGTTATGGTTGCCATTGGGAAGACATGTTTTTGATTTAGTTAGTCTTGATTTCCATTATGAATATTGAGACACTCGCAGAAAGGATGGTAATTATTTCTGAATATAATTTTTAAAGACCTTCAAGTTTTTCCATAACATTATTAATAATGTAGTTTATTGGATGAGATATCTAAGATTAACATTGAGATGATATTAAAAATCCATTTATATCATATGATGTAGTGGGCGGAGATGTCTTGAATGCTCATTCACCTGAAATGGTGGGGAATTACAATGATAGACTACACTGAAAATTTTATAAGACTATATCATTTTCTTTCGATATATAGTAGTTGATGAGATATCTAGGATGAGAAATATTCAGTAAGGTCATTAGTAAGATATTATGTTGTAGGTGATCATTTTATGTTTGAAGATTTTTGTAGATGTAATTAATCAGAACTCATCATTGAAGAGAATCTAAGAGAGTCCTCGAATAGTAGACATGTTTATTTTTTAGCTTAAACTATAAAATATTATTCTTTTGGAAAGAAGTATTGTTATGACTGGATCATCAAGAGAATAGGAAATAGAAATGTCGGTTTAATGATTATCTATCTTAGGATCTCATTCAATTATAGTGTTATCAATGTGGTAAGATGATCCCCAAAAAGTCTTAATGTCCATAACTCACTTGGGAGTGTCATTATGGTAGAATAATTGGGTCCATGTAAATGTTTTATAAGGGAATGTAGCAGTAGTGTAGTATATGGGGATCATGACATGTACAGATGTCTATAAATGAATCAGATACAACTCCATAGATAAGTAGCTAGAGTTCCAGATGAGGTTCTTATCTTGGAAGGAAATATTCAACCTCAGTTGTAAAATGAATGTATTAGGAAGAGTGCAAATCTCAAGGGACTCAGGCTGGAGTCCAAGTCATAGTGGCTAGTGACGTTCTGTAGACTTCTCTGAATAGTTTGGACGCATTCTCTTTTACGATAAGGGGTATGATTCTTGTATCATCTACACTTTCTTGGGTTATTATTGATACAATATCATAAAACTCCATTTTGTGCACTATTTTTTGTAAATGGGTAGGTCTTATATGGTGAAATAATGGGTGGTATTTTTAACATTGATACAACATTTACCAGGTGGAAATATAATATCAAATGTTGCAAGGTATATTTTATAGATATTGGGGGGTTATTTTTTATATTTGGGAACCATTTTTTGCACTGAATGGGATATTATGAATTTTTTATGGAAGTTGTTTGATAGCTCAATACCATTATCTTATAGAATATTACCAGGGGATAGTTACCTTTCTATATCAATATAGTGGAATATATTCTCAACAAGGTGATTCAGATCATTGGGCTGGTCATTCAAGACCAATTCAGTGCATATTGGATTGTCTAACAAGTAACATAGATGGTATTTCTCTAGATGAATTTGGAATGCAATATGAAGCATTTTCTCCAGTGGTAGATAATTTTTTAGATGTCCTCCCCAACGAGGTATATGACTTACTGCTCGAGGAAGAGATTGTGTTTATTGTCTAGTTGGTTAATGAATTTGTTCTAGTTTCATTCCCTACATGTATACTGTTACCTATAGAGGATTAGTAGTTTAAGGTTTAGTTAGATGTTCTGGAAGCATGATGTTTCCTATAAACCAGTACGTCACAATGGGTCTCCCCAATTCATTTTTCAAGGATGTTTGACGAGTCTATGGGCTTATGAGTGGAATATTAAAGGTTTAACTAGATGATAGTGAAGAACTAGTTTCCTATTTAATGAATCTATGATATATTCGATCATATTAGAGGCTGTATGATCTTCTCTACCATCGATTTGAGATCATTATACCAGTAGTTCTGGGTGAGACCATCAGAGATACATTCGACTATATTTAGAAGTTTGTATGTATCAGATGTGTTCATGTTATGTCATTGGGTTTTCCTAAAAAGACAAAATAAATCATTATAATGACGAATAAGAAATTTCCTCCATTCATGGATTAGTTTTTCATTCGTTTTCAATGAAAACATTGTGGACACCCTATTAGTGGAAGATCATGCCCATCATCTTGACATCATACCAGGTATACATAGATATAATTTGATTTAACCCAATCTATACTAATGTAGGTTCATGATTTATAATATTGAATTATTTTGTTATGTAATATCAGATAATCGAGATTTAGTGGACATATATAGTGTTGATTTTGAGATACTATGGTATCATCCCATGAATGTTATTGAGATTCAGAAATTCCAGGGATTTGTAGGTTATTATCAGCATATTATCATGAATATATCTTTTTTGGATGAACAGATGATAGTGATGGGTAGAAAGGGAGTGAATATAGTTTGTTCTGATGCATTTATGAGAGAATTTTAGGATCTTAATGGCATGATGTTCTCAACACCTATCATCGCTATACCTATTCTAGGAAATTAATATACCATTTACTGTAACGATATCAGAATTGGGGTTATAGATGTTCGGATGTAGGAGGATCAAGTGGTTTCATTTGGTACCAGATAGCTGATACATAATGATAGGAATTACCATAAACATATATTTGAGGTTGGAGTAGTCTAACATTCCCTCATATTCATGGGGAGTTATCTCATTAGTGAGTGGTTTTTGATACACACAAACCATGATATCCATACGAACTTAATTTATTTTGGGGGACCTAAACAATTAGTAGAGGTGTTTTCCTGAGTTATTATAGAAATCCAACATTGTGTTGGGATATTTATAGGGAGTGGGGAATTTTTTTTAAATTTATACATAATATTTATAATTATTCAATTCATGTGTTTTTGGACGAGTGAGGATTTATAACCTTATTTATAGACATGAATTAAGATGTTCACGTGTCCTAGCAATGAGTATCTCTAAATTCGAAATCAATTTTACACGTTGTTTTGGATCATATTAATATAGATATTTTATTTGATCTAGATTTATTATTTTTGATATACAACATATAGGGTTGGTGTACACAATTAATATTGTCTCTAGGGAGGGTTAATTATTTATTTTTTCATTGATAGGTATGAGTTCTTATGATCTAGTTATTGTAGATGAAGAGATTGTTTCCTGAATCTAGAAGAGATGAATATATTGGTTTAAAAATGTTGTATCATGGTCTCCATATTTATTAAATGTTTTTTGGAATGAATATGTATGTAGTAGGTTTCTTGGTATGATGGTTCACTTGATAGTAGGTGAAGGCCAAACATCAATGTCGATCTAGGCTTTTCCACCCTTTTTTTATTTTAGAGTTGAAATGGGATGATGTCTCTACTAGTTTTGTTATAGCATTACCTTAGATTACTCATAATAATACAGTGTAATGGGTGATCATGGAATGACTGACGATGGTATCATAATGTTTACCTTTCATGGATTCCATCACATTTGATTATTCGGGTAGTCTTTACATGAATGTGGTTGTTTGGATGTAGTATGTTCTGTTGTCTTTTGCTTAAAAACATCTCATTATTTCACATTTCAACTCTATAAAGGACATGTGAAGGGTCTATAATTTTAGATTCATAATTTTAGAACCTATCACCATTAGAAAGATTGTTTATATTATTAGACTATTCATGTTCATGAGGATATGTTATGATTTAATGGTCTAAAAATTGGTGCTTCCTTGTAGTAGAATGTAGATCCTTTTAATTATATATATATTAACATTTTCTCAAAATCAATATGTATAGAACCACTATAGGTTTTTAATGGATGGTTATGTTTTTTTACCTCATTTTTTGATTGTGGTAGGTGAGCTATCTAATGATTAGCCTAGTATCTTGTCAGAGACACCAGAACAGATTCAGTTTATAAGGAGGATGTTGGTGTCATCACTTAATAAGAAAAATCATATACTGACCATCAGATATTGTATCTCAATTTCTATGTTGACCATTTTGTTTTACTTCGGGTGTCATCTAGGATTAGGAGATTTTCTATCATGAAACTGGGAATAAAAATTACCATATTTTTCACTCCTTTTAATGCAGTGGATAGGGTTGGTCTAGTCGCATATCAGTAATACCTTACATAATACTATAGTTCCATATATGGAATATTTCTCATGTAGAAACTCTAGATATATTATTCTATCAATTATCATATATTGTATATTGATGATGTCGAGCTTAGTTATGATGTGTCGTTTGAGGAGAACTCGATAAACAGTTTTTTACTTTAGAGAGAAGTATCTATGGAGTAGGAATATACCATGGTATTGAGTGCAGTGGTATAATTGGCATGTTCTATTTCATACATGGGATATATAAAATAACATGTGATCCTTACGACCAGACTTGTTTTTGAAGACCCCAATATGAAATTTGCAGAACCTCACATATATATAAATAATATTATATGGTTGGGTGTTTTATAATATATTGTATTTTTATATGTACATACTTCATTATGTTTTCCATTTAAACCTTGGTGGATGAGTCTTATTCAGACACAGAGAGATATTATAAGCCAGTATTACCAAATTCTAAGGGACATATGTTTATTGAACAAATGGATTTTGGATATAGACAATATAAATGGGATACAATTGTTTTCCATGATTCAAAGGATTTAGAGGGTTTTCAGGTCCTTGAGTTGAAACTAGGCTAAAAACTATCTAAAGAACAATTACACACTGGAACATTAATTAAATTATGAGTAGATTATATCAAACACATATTGTGAACCCAATTAATGGATTTAAATGTTTATAGATCAAATAATATATTCATTTTTAAAATACTATTAGAGTTGAATATAATCTAAGGCGATAGGTATTTTTAATTTCCACTTAAAAAGGAATACAAAATGTCTACATGAATTACACACCATGTAATTTCACAAGTATATTTTTAAAGGTTTCATGGGTCTTATTTTTCCTTCCATATCATGTGAAGCCATCTGTTATTGACATACAATGGGTCTCCAGAGGATTTTTCAGTTCCATCATCCACTTTGGACATCCAGTCTTGTAAATATATACCTATAAAACCTCCATTCCTTGATTCCCTTCATATTACATTATTCTATATATGGGATGTGTATCTATTACCACACTTTTGGGTTTTATTTCAAACTTGAAGTGTTTTGACCTAGTTTCTATTATACTCTCATATGCACCTTCTTCTTCATTGGTGTTACCTTTTGAAATCACTATGTTATCCTTAAGTTATATGTATGGGTATACCCCCTAACCCTGTGATCAAGTCAATTTCATATATATAAATATTTGAATTATGCCATTGTAACATGAAAAAAATTAATTTAATTATTATTTGGATTTCAATATGGAATCCCTTTGGATACTAAATTTTTAACCAACCTTATTTATACCATTCGGTGAGAGAATACATGATTATAAATTAATATGTTAATGGAATAATTTTCATTTATCATGAAATGAGTTTGTGGATATATATTCATAGAGAATCACCTTGGATTTTCCTAAGTATTAATATTGATTGCATGTAATTGATTGTGGACCATATTACTAACTAAATGTGTAATTAAAATAGTAACTGTAAATTTCATAATTATTCATTGAGCCTTATGATGTGATATTTTTATAACCATATTATTTTACCTAAGTATACCTGTTGTAATTCTTGTATAATGATCATGTTATTAATAATTTATTTAATGTATATATTGAAGATATTCTCATTGATTCCTGTTGAAATGATCTATATTGAGGATATCCATGATACATTATATAATACTAACACTATGGTATATACCTTATGACACATGATAAAGTCATTATATTCAAGGAATGGTATTAAAACATGATAAAATTATTATAATTTTTTTGTCTATAATTCAATTCATATATTCTTATATTTTGGGTTTGACCTAGATGTTTGTGATTTATACCATTGTTATATGGGTATGCTTGAAATGGTTGTGAGATATGATCAGAGATAATTTATAATGTCACTGAGTTTGGTCATGTTTTTCCATTGTAATATGGTTTTGGATGTCATGGTCCTGAGATATGATAAATGGCATTCCTGAATGGTCCAATGTAGGTTGATAAGTTATTTATATGATTTATTAATCAAAGAATACAAGTTTTTCCGTTGTTGCATGCACTTATTATTAGGCAATTTATGTTTAGAGACTGTTTTATTTACCCATTGAGTTATACTCCCAACTTATATTGTAATACATTTGGTCCCTATGTAGAATAAATGGATGAAATATTTGTAAAGGTAAAAGGACATTGATGTTCATTATTTCAAGCTGCATGTGAAATATTTTGGTGATTTTTTGGACATGGTGTTTGAGACCATTGAATTTTGAGTCTTCATTTGACAATTCTATTATATTTTTCATTTTACATCTTTCATAACATATATTTACATTTGTACATTCCATTTAATTAGTCTTTTATTTCATTATTGAAACATTCGGTTGGATTTTAATTTTTTGTATTTATGTTTTATTTTATTGTTTCCTTTATTTCATCTAATATGATGTATTTTGATGTATGTTTATTCTATTATGTTTGAAATCTAAAACAATGGGGTATTGCCTACTGACTATACATATCAATCTCTATATACTAGTCAGTATATTGTTTAGTATGAGTAGGTGTACATGAGTTCTAGTAATATACATCTTTCAACAACAAGATGGTGTTCTAAATATGGGTTGTTATAACTCATTTCCTGCACCACTATTCCCTAGACCCAACTGTTATAGAGAAATATTTTTTTATTGACAAGCATTGTTAGATTATTATGGTTCCCAAGAACTTGATATCCAGAACTATGTTATCCCTGGGGTGATCTCCACTATTCATGGTTATGGTTATGCTAGCATTGATTTGTTATATGATGCATGCTTTGATAAATGAAAAAACCATTGTATTTGAGTTGTTCTTTGAAAAAAATATTATCTATATTTATTTTAGAACAATGGAAATGTATAAATATTTTTTTCATTATTATAATATTAATTCGAAAACAATTTTATAATTCCATATTTTGAATAAATTGAGAATATTGGGATTTTTTTACATTGATTTTTTATGTAAGACTTTAGTGGGATCCTACAAGGAATGTTTTCCTAAATCCGATACACACCCTTGGGGGTATCTAGCCCCTTTTATGTCTAATGATGAAAATGGAATGATATTATGTTGTGGAAGAAAGGTGTATTTCAATTGGTTATGGGTTGTTGATGGTGATATAGTGAGATATTTCCCACATATCACACTGTGTAGTTATTCTCTCTCTAGGATTCCCTATTTTGGTTTGTTTTTAGACATGTACTCTTATTTTATATTTGAGTTTTTGATGTATCACATCTATTTATTCTCTTTGAATTAGAGAACATGTATTATATTTTATCATTATCTATGGGTATGTAATGTCTCTAGTTTTAGGATAGCAAAATAATTCCCCCAGGTTGTCTTCAGATACCTAAGTACTATTTCAAAGCCCGTGGGGATCAAAAATGAAATTATTCTCATTTCATAGTCATTTAAATTGGGTTGTTTGATTCTTTTTCTATTATTGGTATTGAAAATTTGGAATTATAGGTGTTCTATCCTCAATAGTTGTTTTCTTGGGATGTCGTATAGATCAGATATGGCTTTATTGGGACATAATGTCTATGTTACGATTGATTTAATTGAGAAATATCATCATAATAAACAGTAAGTCACTATAGGAGGTTGTGTTTTGGGTACTTTTATTGGATTTTGATCTACATCTGTAATTATTATTAGTTTTTGGATATTAAATAGAGTTTTTAGCGTTATATGTCCATGTATATCTTTATTTGGTCTGTTTAATTATTCAATTAATATTTATTCCATGGATTATTAAAAAGTTTTTAGAGGAAAATGGTCCTCAAGAGAATCATCATCTTGAATATAACCTATTAGTGTAATTTTTTTTGGTAATTCATTCCACATAACCGAGTTTTCATATAACAAATCATTATCCTCACTCACAGATTCGGCTGTAAAAACATAATAAAATAATTTTTTAATTTGATACTAAAAATTATGATCCAATTTCCAATCAATGCAAAATATGTAAAATTAAAATTAAAAATTTATTCCCTTATATTCCCCGAACCATAAAGTTGTTGAGTATTAGATAATTAAAAAAACCATTAAAAACATGGATTAATAAAGAAATAGTTCGTAAGGATAAAAGTAATCTTTTAATATATCATGGAATTCTTATTCTAAGTAAATTCTTAAATATCTCGAATAAATTTACACACATATGAAAATCTTCCAAACCCAAATCATTAGAATAATTATTCATAACATTTAGATATGTAAACCTCTGAAGGGATTAGATTTGATGATCATTAATGGTCTGAATATGTTAATAATAAGGGTTTAAATTCATGATAATTTAATACAATGTTCATAGTCAATATGAAAAATATCACACAAGTTATTTATATAATAATTTTTTTTCATTTCAAAATGCATTAATCCAAAGATTGGGAAATAATCCTCTCATAATACTGAATTGAATGTTCATGTTTTAAATGTATGTGTGGTACTATCAAATATTGTCAACCCATTAAATAGGCCATTATAGAGAAAAATGATCATTAGTTCATGTATAAAAATATATTTCTACGTCTGTAACAACCACAATGACTTGTTTCATATATTAAATCAAGCACATCTACTTGTTTCCAATAATGGATCATGAAAGTCACAACTTTTCAAATAACTATCTTATGTGATATAATACATCACCGAATGAATTGGGGGGGGGGATATATCTCCCATATATCATAGAATTAATATAATATATAATTCTTCCCCATGATCATAAATTTTTTTATCATAAAAAATAGAAAACAGGAGTTTCATAATCTTTTCCTCATATCATAACCCATAAAAAATGGGTTTACCAAATATTTTATATTTCTATCATAATACTAAAATGTATAAATAAAGAAGAATGATGTTATCATAGTATCATAAACTATGCAATTAATTATTTTAATAAATATTTATTGTGGTTAATGAATAGTGATATGAAAAAATTATTATTATACCCATCAAGATAAAAATACCGTAATAATTTTAAAAATAACATTTTAAAACATAAAAATATTCATGAAATGATGGAAATTTTTTTATTAAAAATAAAATAATAATCATGAAAAGGAAAATTAAATGATTTTAGGTATTATGAAAATTTTAAAATATGTTTATGTTTTATATGATATAAAAGTTTTATATTCATGAAGTCAAAACATAACTCATTTCAAAGAAGAAAAAAAACTTTTAATTTTTTGAAAAGTCAAACAATGGTAAAAATTTAATAAAATAAAACTATATAATAATAAAAACCTTATCTACAACATTTATCGGTATTATGTATATTTAATATAGAGGTCAAAAAATTATCCAAACAATTAAATAAAATATACAATCTAAAATATTGATGATAATGTGAGATAAAACCCTTAAAGATTTAGTATTATTTAAATCATATTCACCATTAAAGAAATGATATTATATAAAAATGTAAATCCCATAATTTTATTGATTATAATAATAATATACATTATTGTTAAATATATACACCACAAACAAAAGATGTATATTAAATATGTGTCCTAGAGAATTAAAAGTGAGATATACATTCCTTTACTCGAGTTCACCTTACATGAAAAGTATACTATGCTCTTGCAATAATAAATTGAAATTTATTAAATTTATATAATTGATAAATTATAATTCTTTTAATATAATATAATATCCTTTTATAAAATTTTAACCCATAATTTTATTAATAAATCATTATTTCTTTTTTTACTTGGAGGTGTGAACTATATTTTTATCATGAGTATTTCAGTTCTGTTTGTATTTTCCTTGTACACTTATATTGGTTCAACCAACCGTATAATATTAATAATTAAATAAAAACAATATAAATTCTTTAAATTAATATTTAGATTCATCCCAAAAAAATATATATATAAAAAATAAATACAAATATCATGGATATCGTACGTCACACATAAACATGAATATTATTTTCATTTTTAATGGATGAGTTAAAAGAAAATAAATTTTCTTCATATTTGATATATCATTAGTTAAGGTTGTGTTGGATTTATTTTCTAATAATGATTTTTAAAAAAAATTATATACATAATCCCCCAATTTAATAAAAACACTATTTTGATCGACAAAATAGAAAAATATGGATTTGATCTTAAAAAATAAATTCTTATTAGTTGGATTAAGGATAAATAAAATATATTATAAATTTTATTACTTATAAAACTATTATACATAATAAAAACATTATATATATACAATTTATGAATAACTATCTAAGTAATATTTTTATAGTTTATAAATTAGGAAATTATTTGAAAATTAGAATAACAAATCTTGAAAATAAAAACTAGATTTTAATTAAGGTGTAAGGTCTTTCGATGATATTTAATATTATAATTGATGAAAATCCCCACTCCCAATACGTTTTTCAACAAATAAAAAGATCCACAACTAGTATAGGTTTTTCTCAACAACATTTCAGAATGTTTTCTAGGAATATATCTTCTTCCACTGTTATACAAGGATGAAAAAATACCAAGTCTTGCAAAAAAATACCAATTGTATTCATTGGAAGAAAAAATAAATCATCTGAGAAAATCTCTTATATTATCAATTATAGTTTAATATATCATATTTTTATAGAAAAATTATCTAATAAAAACTTAGCACGAAAATAATGAATAACTAAAAAGTGAGAGGGAATAAAAAAAGATAGAATTTAGTTTGCTATTTCGGATTTGATTCAAATTATTAATGTTATTTTATGTTGTCTCTAAATTGATTTATATGATCTTTTTAAAATTGATATATAATACTGTGATTCATAGTCTTCTCTGTGGAATAGTTTCATGTGTGATTTATCCTTTATTCTTTTATACTAAAGTAAAATATTTTTAGTATTGTGCATGATTAAATATTTCACATAATGATATCTTCACCAATTTATATATTGGAGAATAAAAATTCATCATTAAATGCACTAGATCTGATTTTAATTCAATATAATGTTTTTTTGAATATTTAAACTTCTCTATTGATAGGTAAGAACTGTAAATATTTTTTCACATAAAACATTTTTATTTCAATAAATAGAAATCTCACACAGTGTTTTGAAGTATAATGGTGACACTGTTGATACAATACATCATACTGTTATCTTATTTTTACAAGTGGTTTGTTCTTGATATCATGTAGTAATATGTTTTTTATAGTGGTCAATACATAAAAAAATAAAACTATATTACATTATATAAATTATATATTTACTTTCGTGGTAATGTTATTATTTAATTCATTGTGTAGATTCCCTCATGAAGTTTCATACATGGTAGGTAAAACCTCATGTCATGTTATGTTGAATTTACATGTGGTTAGTTGATTAACAACATACTGTAAGCTCAAAATTCAATGAGTTGTAATTTAATTACATAATTTTTTTCACCTACCACATTTTAAGAAGTTAAATCATAGAGTAAGGTGAAGTATATTTTCCAATAAGAGGATATATTCAAATGACAGTTTAAAATAAAGATTTAATTTTCATATCCAAAATTAACCATGTTTGAAAATTTTCCTAATAAATATATTTATAAAAGAAACAATGAAAATAAAAAATAAAAAATAAATTGTTTATTTATTTATGTTCTTTCTTGTTCTAAGACAAAAATCACTCTTTTTAGGATCACATATCATTTAATTTAAATTTAATGGAATTTAATATTGTAAAAGTGTATCTGAAAAGGATTGAAATAACTATGTAACATGTTCCCAAAAACATTAAATTCTTTCCACTAATATAAATTTATTATAATTTATAACATAAAAATATAATTACTTATTTTTTTTCATATAATCATGTGAAACATAATAATGAATTTTGTAAATGGAAGATGAGAATTAAAGATAGTTAGCTAGAAATATATCAAAAGATATTTCCAAAATGGTAAAAAATGATTAAAAAAAATACATTTTCATATAATCATATTATAAATTCAATTATAAATTTGAATGAAAACTATATATGACATATAAAAGAAAAGATAAAATCCATCCCATTGGATGTTGTGGCCAATGTAAAGGCAATATTTGGAGTAGATGGAGATGGAGGTTCTTACAAAAACCATAAATACACAAATTATTATATGCTAATTAAAATCATTGTAGAATGTCATCCCAAAATTATCAGTGGTAGAGGATATATCCGGAAGAGATAATGTAATGGATAAGAGGAAAAGATAACTTTTTTTGAGGTATATAGATAAGGTTCCATTTATTGGGTAAATTTACTAATAGTGTCAGAACCGTGCACTATAAACTGATAGATAAAATCTCCATTATACATGAAAAAATAGATTTTAGTATGCTAATATTCTAAAATTTTGACATAAACTCTTTTATTATAATAGGAATATTCAAGCACAAACTATAAATTTTAACATTCCATTCAAATCTGAAATTTTTAATATTCTAAATAAAAAATATTTAATTACCATGGTGATTATTTATTAGTTATGAATTTCTTGATTTATATCCTTTCAAACTAAATATTGGGGATTGATATAATGGTTGTAAAACCCTTCATAATCTGATTTTTGATTCATTATGATCATTTCCATCAAAATATTCAACAAAAATGTAGTGAACTTCCTAATCATGTCATTTAAAAAAAATGAGAAAACATGAGGTGAAAGATAAAAAGGAGTTTGATTAAACACCATAGTAATTAATGTTTTCCCTAAATGAATCATCATATTAGTTAGATCACCCTGAAGTTCACAAAATTGAGTTCTCAAATCATTAATCTCATTTTGAAATATCTCTATTCTAGAATCTAATCTAGGAATTAGTTGATTGATTACCAAAGTCAATGAATTAGAAATAAAATGTTTTCATACAAGTTGAAAATTGTTTTTAAATTTCAAAAAAGGTTGATAGAAAAAACAATACATTATGATTTAAACAAATTCATTTCATCCTTAGTGACATATGAATTAGATGAAATGGGGGTGGAAGATTAGAGATAAATGGATCACTATCAGGTTTTCTACCATTAATCTTAAGAGAATCCTCCATTGATTGATCTATCATGTTATGATATTTAATAATGGTAACACGTTCAAGTTAATATTTATCGCAACGATCAAATATATCATTTTGAATTGAGATATTTGGATCCTCAATTTTATTTAGAATTCTATCCACATAAATAAAATATCCATCCATATTTCTATTAATAGAGATAATGGTAGGTCGACCATGTACCAGTGGACTACTTCCATGAACTTTTTCATCAGAATTTAGATATTATAAGCCCAGTAATATAGATCGAGGGGAATATCCTACTTTTATGATTATTATAATATTGGTTGTCTAAGAGTTTTTCAAATAAATGGGGATCCTTATGAAATATAGCTTTCCTCATCATATAAAAATTATTAATACCATTATGAAACATCATATTAATCTTATCTAGCATCATAATTATGGAATATTGATTTAATATTCTATTCTTCTTTAAATTTTTTCATAGTTACTTCATCTAATTAAACAATAAAATAAGAAACATTATCATCTGAATGGTCCACAACATAATTAGGCTCATATCTCGAATCCCCTAGATCCCAAGGTATAACATGATACATTACCTTGTTAGACTATTGATACAATTTCTCTAGGTCAATCGCCCAAACATATTTTAATGAATTAAAATTAAATTCATATTTTTTACAAAACATAAACGATGGATTTCAAAATTAATCCATTTGACTCGTAACATATTTTAAAAGAACAAATTGAGAACCAATGTTAATTTAAACCAACTATAATAGGAATTTATGTCTTAATATACTAAGGACTCATTTTTGTTAACTTATTACATGCTAAATAAATTTAACTTGAAGATTGTATTTTCTAAATAATTAAAAAGATAATGGTATTATAGGGGTTCCATTCATAGTGATTTAATCAAAGGAATTTTGATACTCAAAATGTGAATGATTAATAGGAAATGATCATAGATTATCCAAATATAATGCACTGTGCAGAACACCCAAACACATTTCCCAATGGTATGAAGAGAATTCAAAACCTTATCCATTTATCCTTGATTTTAATATATCCCCTTTCACTCTTGGGCGGAACAAAATTTATGATCAAAACCCATTTTATATATTTAGAAATTAATGTTTATTATTTTCATTAATCTAGTCTACCAATCTATCATTCAGAATAAAATTCCCAACTAGTGATCTTCTCGACATCAACCAATTTTCATTGACTTATAATTCAACTAAAACTGAATCATCATTGTGATGATTATTATTTTTATTTAGTGATTATTATGTGATATATTCTTACTTATTTAAATTCTATTAATACAGATAAAAAATATAAAAAGGGATCCCTAATAATCTCTTCATCCTATTATGGTTCATTTAGAGGCTTCTGAAGGTTCGGAAATTAGAGGAAAATAGAGAATATTGAGACTGAGAGAGAGAGAGTGTGTGGTTTAATGTGATAAAAATTGAACCACTCAATAGATCATAAAAGGATATAGTTTATTAAAGGTAATGATATATATCAGCCTGTATTTTGATTAAAATTATACATTAAATCAATTAGTTATTAAAATATAAAAAAACGAAATATCACTAAAAATGGGTTTTGTGAAATTTAATTTAGATAGAATAGGACAGTATATTACCAATGTATATGTAAGTAAAATAATATTAGTAGTCATTCTATAATAAAATTATGATACTTTTGTTAACAACATGAACAAGATGTTCAAACTAATTATGTGTTGATTTTATGAAAAATACTTTGTGGGATTATTAATAATAATTATAGTAAATGGAAAAAGAGATTACTATGATCACTGGAGTATGTGTTCATGGTCCACATTCCCACAACCTAAAAAAAATCACAGTCGACATACTGACTTCCTGAAGCATACTACATGGTTACTACTAGAAAAAATTATAGAATACAAATTTAAAACATTTAATCATAATAATTAATAACTAAATATAAATTAAATAAATTAGACATAATTTATAATTCCTAATTAATGGATTGTATAATAAAATATATTAATAAACATTGTATTTGAAAATATATTACCAATTGGATGTTTTAAACTAAATAACTACCGATTTATATCACCTTTTTATATTGATCATTATGAAAAGGATGGATTCTATAAATATTCTTTCTTCTAGAGTGTGATATATGATTATTGTTATTAATTATCACACATACATTATAAAAACATATAGGGATATTCCATAAGTGAACTCAATAGTCTACTAATGTATGTATCATTAAAATAATATTGGCCAAACAATAGTCAGAAACTATATAAAAATCGTATACATTGGATATTATCATAGTTTTCTCTTTATTACTACACAATGTCACAGGAGACATTAAAAAATGTTACATTACATAGAATGAAATTTTTTAGCATACATAAAATAATATATATATATATATATATATATATATATGAGTAACTAAAAAATAAAATAATTTTCTAATGTTGAAAAAAAAATTATATGGTTGTAGTATTATGAAAGAATTTTAAAATTCTTTTGATGGATATTTAATGTGAATTTTTTGTACATTAAAAAAAATAACCCCTCCATACACATCATAAACATTATATGATTCCAGATAGTAATTAAGTACAATAATCGTCAAATAAAACCTTTATAAGTGGTTTTATTAACATATTTCCAAGTTTGATTTTGATTCATTTTGAATCATGTACTCATTGGATTATCGAAGCCTTAAATTAAAAGAGGGGTTTATCGTTATTATATAAAGGGGTATTGACCCTCACCCATCTTATAAAACCATGAAACAAATTATCTTCAACAATAAAACTTCAATTAATTTAAATTTAAATCTTTTAGGTAAACTCTGTACTAATTGATTTTTTGGATGATTCTGAAATAATAATATCATCATAAATTTGTAACACTAAAACCGATTTTGAAATCATTTTAATAAATAACATATGATAAAATATACCTTTATTAAAACCTTTTTTATTAAAAATTAACTTACATTTCCATACCATGATCTATGAAAATGTTATAAACCATATAACATTTTCATTAATTTAAAAACAAGATTTTAAAATTGTTGGTTTTGAAATCCAGGAAGGTGTTCTATAAAAAATCCAAAACAATATAACAATATAATAATAAAATATTGAAATCCATTTCATATAGTTTCAAATAGATGTCTTCTACAATGGAATGTAAAATTTACATTGTATAAAATCCATCAATTGGATCTATAGTCTCCTAAAAATCAATTATTAATTTTTCTTTATATTATTATACAACATATAATTCTTTTGTAATACAATTATACATGACTCATCAACCATGTTTCTAAACACCCATTTAGTGCTAATAATAAGTTCATCTATTGATTTTTCATCTATTTTCCCAACACAGTTTTATTGAAATTGAAATTGATCATACATTTAAATTATTTATATTTCTACAAATATTACATCTATAATGTTTTTTGATCAATATATTTAATGAAAGGATGTTGTTATAACTTATTTATTAGTGATGGTACAGTCTAAGATACATTTCCTATATAACCAACAAAAATATATAAGGTATAATATATATTATTCCTAACATAAAAATGATGATAAGTTTCTAAATCCTTATTCACATCTAAAGGTTGAGGTTGATACTATTAATTAGAACAAGGTAATTTTTTTGTAGGTTTGAAAACATTTACACTTTGTTCATCATTTATGTCTAGACTAGAGAGGTTTTTATTGTCATATTATTATTATTTCATAGAATTATTTGGGTTCCTTTTTCATATTTCATATATATAAATTATTATATAATCATAGACCTTTTGTTAAATAACATGTATCATTTACATGGGTACAATTTAAAAAAAATGTTTCATCTCTCTAGGAATAAATTATTTCAAAATTCACACTTTTATTGAGTATATAAAAATTACATGAAAAATCTACAAATCATTTATAATGTGGTTTTCTAATGGTTATTCATTAAGATATGGTTAAATAAAACTCAATTAATTATATAGAAATATGTTTTAATATAATCTGTTGAACAAATAAGAAGTTAAATCAAGCACATTGAGAATAGTTATAGAAATTTGTTAAATGTTTATTTTTCTTATTTATACTACAACATTATTAGGGGGTTATATGAGTATAAAATTTATTATTATATCTATGTTGTGAGAATAATGATTCAGAATCTAGATTTTTTAACTCATGTATGTAATGGATTCTTAACATATTATTATATCTCCAATAATATTTTATACAGTCCTATCATATTTGAAAAAATAGGAATGAGATTGAATTTTATGAGACGATATGTATACTAACGTTTATATTGAATAATAATCCACTATAACATTTCTTATGTTTTCCTGATAATTTATAAGCTCCATAGGGTCCAAAAAATTCCATATAACCCAACTATAATGGTTAAAAAGTTGAGACATCTTTATATGATTTGAATGATATTTTTATCATCTGGAACCAAATAACCCTATATCCAATTTCTGATACCACTACATTAGAATTATTAGAATGAGTAAAATCTCAATTCACACAAGAGATTAATATTCATTGTATACCTGATACAGAAAGGAGTTTTATATTATAGATGCATACACTAATTATCATGTAATTTTTTAAAATAAACATACATATTCACACATAGCATATCCTTGCATAGGATTTTGAGTACACTTATTATATTCCTAGTAATGGAAAAAAATATCAATGATATCAAATTCTATCGTTTTTTGAGTATAGTGGATAAAACAAAAAATAAATTAGCATAATAAATATAGAATGTTGATAATAGAAAACACATTCTATATAATAAATAATCATACAAGGAAGATCATAATAAATAATAAATTTGTATAACTAAACACACATGACATTTAGAATAATTGGGTAAGGAATAATAAATATTTCGTGGTATATAACAGAAAACTATTCCATTTTATCAATAAACTACGAACAAACTACATCCATTTGTTTTTCATAGTGAAAAATATCATTGATGATATTAAAATAATATGAATTGTGGAAATGATTATATATTGGGGAACATTTTTCTTAAGTACATGATACCATTTCTTCCAAGACCTCTAACAATACAGTTTAAAACATACTTGGTGATAAACCCACTACTAAAGAAAACTGACTCGTCCAATGATACAATAGATTCTTTGGGGGAAATCTATAACCATAAAAAGTTGTGTCATATATATCCCAATCATTCCTAATATATTGAATTATATATTTTATTCACTAACAATATTCCTTATAAAATATTCATACTATATAAAATTAACAAATTTATTTGTATATCCTTAATCATTATTATAAAATATATTTTAAACACCCTAAGTAAAAATGTTACACATTTAGGAAATAATCATATCCACGGTAAATGATATTAAAATTTAGGGAAAATTTAATAACATAAGATCTTATGAAATTTAATATATAAAGGGTAATAAAAAATTAAATCATGGATGTGATTATCAATATAATCCTTTTTCAAATTAATCAATAATAATCTAGAGGAAGTATAAGGATGGTATCAATACAATATATCCTATATTGATTAAGGATAAAGGGTTTTTTCACTGATGAATGTGAATAATGTAAAAAATAATTTAAATTATATTTATAGGAAAATATAATTTTCATTTGGGAAATTTTTTATTGAAAATTTTTTTTTATAATAATTCTTTTATATGATTTTTAACGTAATCTCTTAAACTTGAAAATGAATCATTATTGAAATTATGGTGGGTATATCCGAAAATTATTGTAAAACGTAATAAACCAATTTCTTCTAGGTGAAGTGTTTAGAAATGTACACTACTGAAAAAAGAAAAATAATTACATTAATTTTAGTTATAAAATCTCATTTAAATAAAAAAATATAAATTTATAAAAAAACTAAAAAGTTATTTAGAAAAAAATCTGGAGAAAATAATTTTTCTACCGAAGAGACAAATGAAGTTAGGTTTTCATAAAAAACATTTCAGAAAATAGTTTGAGTACCGTAGAGTGTAAAAATGGAATTTAACAAAAAAAACGGTCAAGAATAACCATATGGGAAGATAATGATATATTTTATTGAAAAATGACCATATATATTCCTTTAATAGAATTTTAATAATAAGAAATATCGATTATAATGAGATTGGAAAATAAACCCTTAATATTATCATAATGATGATGTATGAATTAATATTTGACTTGATTATATGTATCAAATAAAAATACACATTTGTAAGTCTAAATACATAATTAGATATTAATTTTCATTATTCATGTAATCATATAGTATTACCTATAATTGGGAATTTATCTAACCCAATGAAAAAAATTGAGTTGTATTATTTATTTACTAGTTAGGAACATTAATTTCAAATCCCCTTAGATGAAATCATTCAAATTAAATATAGAAATATCATGAATAATGAATTATTCATTATATTAAATATTAAAGGAGTAATATATACACCATATAAAAAACATGGGGCAGAACATTACAATATTCCTTAACAAAATGAAATTAAAATGAAATTCCTTAAATTTCATATCCATTTTGGTGATATTCATTTTCCCACATATATAATGGTTTTAAGAATGTCACTAACTTATAAAAAACTATATTTTCATATTTGACCTTATTATAATATTTTATTACTTCTTATTAAATAATAGCTATTTATATTCATCCATTACGATGTTGATTGTCATGTATTTAGAGATTGTTTTGACTTAATATTTTTCATTTATATTTTATAGATCATTATTTTATAATCTATAGAATGCAAAAAATTAGATAACGATCATATATATTCAGTTTTTAAGTAATTATAGTATTCCATAAAATATAGACAGAGGAAATGTAATAAACAATTTATTGACATGGTATGTCTTAAGTACTCATTATCAAAACATCGATTTATTTGTAGTATTTAAACGAATGAAAATTAAAGGATATATATGTATATAATATTTAATGTTTCATATACATGTCATATATATAACAAATTTTTATTAAAAATATAAATTATTCATTCATTGTATAGTGTGATGGAATCTAATTTTCCTTGGGAGGCGTTACTCTACATGTCCATAAATGATGTTATCGTATTTCTATAAATTAAAATGAAAGAAGGATACAATTATATAAAAATTAAAGAAGCATACTAACATTATAAATATCATATTTATCATATATAAAATATTAATACATATATATATATTCTTTCAACCAATGATGTATGTAAATGGATCAATGTACTACATCAGTTGGTGAGGTGGTTGTCTGCTGTAAAATTGAATGATAATTGCTTATATAATTTGATGGAATCATGATAATGTGCAGGTATAAATAATCTATTTAAAAATATCAACATATTTATGATTATTTTGATTTTATATAATAATTATATTAAATTAATTTATGTGGTTATAATTTAAATGAAACAAAAGTGATTAGTGAAGAATGTTACTTCTTTTTTAAGGAACTCTTTTGGATTCCACATACGATATTCCTTGGATTTCATTCTTCCTAAAGTGTGGATTTTAGTTTAAGGGTAGATATATTTGGGGAATAATTTTAAAAATTTATAAGATCATAATGTTTATATTAGTTTTAATAAATGGTATGGATGAGTTCCTTTTTATAGTAGAGGAGGGCTGTAATTCTTGTAATTAAAAATATGCAAACACTATTAATAGGTCTCGCTTATATAATTTTACTCAAATAATTAATTAAATTAAATAAAATATATTATATGTTCTAACTATTTTCAAAAAATATATTTAAAACATGTTTTTTGGACATTATGTCCCTTATGTTTAGGAGAGTGTCCCTTATGAAGCCTAATTTTACAATAATCGCTATAGTTAATTTGAGCTACATTCACAATTATTTTTTGTCAAAAACAAGTTTACCAATCTAAAAAATGAATAATTAATAGTAAAAATATTTCATCTATTTTTAAAACATCAACTCATATATGTGACATAAATTATTTTAAATTTAATCCCACAAATTAGAGAACAATGTATGTTTTTAATGATAAAATTTCCCAATGTTTTAAATGTTTTTATAAATAATTTATTTGGTAAATTGGTTCCAATATTATTAATTTAACTATATTATTTATAATGATACTAAATTTAATTTTAATAAAATTAAATATATGATTTTTCAATATTAAAAATAAAACATTTAGAGATTTTTGTATAAAAATCAATATATTTTTCAATATTTGTCAAGGAATAATTTTTTTAGAAAAATAAAATAATTCACTCTAGGATAATTTTGAAATTATGAATCAAAAAATTTAGATCAATTTTTCATATAAACTTTCTAAATGTGTAAAAATCTAGTTTTAATGTTGGTGAGCCAATATAAGACTAAACTATTTCCTTTTTAAAATATAAGTTTTATGTGTAAAATGTTATTAATTCTTATCTTATGCTTATCAAATATATTGGGTGACTATCATAAATATTTTTTTGAAAATATAATATTTATATTTAATGAATATAATTAAATACTATTAATTAATTTAATTTACTACTATCAATTTACATTGTTTTTTAAGAATAGTATTTATAAAAATTACCCCTTAATATTTGTTTGGTGTTTATATTCATAACTAATTAATTAGTAGCCTTTGAATTTATTTTATATTATTAAAAAATATTATTCTAATATGTAATTTAATAATATGTATAACATGTAATTTAATAATTTGGTATTATATTTTAATACTATATAATAATATTTTAATAATATATTGTTGTTTAGTTAAACTAATTCATGTGTATAATATAGTTCATTATAGATATTTCTTGTTCTGTGAGATGCAAAATATGTTATTATTTCGTGCATTGATATATATATAAAATATTAATTAAAAATAGTAAACATACCATAATGATTTGAGTCGTAATATTTATAACTATATTTGTTGTTTCATTTCATATATCTTCCAAAATTGAGGTTAATATTTTAGATTTTCCATGGTGTTACGTTCACCCAAACATAAAAAATTTACCTCCTCGCAATTAAAACTCAATCATGGTAATAATTTTTTTCATATTTTAAAGTCCCCTTATTGATAACCCACATCCTGTTTAGGGATTGTAAAAAATTATTCTGAAAAGAGATATTGGTATGTTCAAATGTCAAAATGAATAACATTTAACAGAATTTCTAAATATAAGAACGTTAATGAAATGGAAAAAATATGGACATGGAGGAAACTCATAAATATATATAGTTTTTTTTATTTCATTGATAAAAAATAGTATACTTAAAAATTGAATGATGAGGCCTAAAATACATAACTCTTGTAAAATTTAAATCACTACAAGTTAAAAAAAAGATAAGGAGTTGGGACAACATTTTTTTTGATCATTTTTCTAATGCCAAGTAATTATTTAACTGCCTATGAATATAATGAAATATAATAAAATTATAAATTTAAATTTTATAAACAAAGTTTTCATCCTTTTGTTTTGATTTAATAAATTATTAATATTATTGTTTAACTCTAAGAAATAAATATAAAAAAATTATCATTTATACATGAAGTATTAACAATTTCATTAAATTAATCATAAGGTACATAAATGTTTGAAAAGAAAATAGATATAATTCTTACTATATTGGAAAAAAATATTCTTAATAAATTTATCATAAAACATAATAAAAAATTAATATTGTCTTATTTTGAATATTCATTCACTAAAAATAATGAAATATTGACCCGGATAATATCTGGGCCAGTGGTACGCACAAAATACTTTTATTACATGGTCATGGGATCCTCACCCACCACCTTATAGGATTTACTTTTTATAAAAAATTAATAATATAAAATTCAAAATAAATTTTAACAGCATCTTGGAAACGAACTCATTATATATCATTTTTCTTACAGTCTTCCATATAACATTTTTCTTGAAATCCTAATAATCAAATTTTACAATTTTTATAATTTTATAAATTATCATAATGAAATTAATGGTTTTCAATAATTATGAAATCATGTCTTAATAATTTATTCTAATTAATTCCCAAATATATTTTCCACTAAAATAGATTCTAAAATAATGAGCTGTATTTCAATGAATTTCATCCAAAATGTCCTTCTTCATAGTAAAATTCCATCACATAATAACTAATAAGATATGTTCAAGACATATAACTAATAATCATCCAAAATATGAAAATCTGATGATGTGTCTATAAGTCTTACATTATTGAAGACATATGTTCTTCATTTCTATTCCTTAAGGAATATTTTAACGTTATTTTCCATAATATATGTTTAATTTAATATAGTTTCCAAGGATATAGATAAACAACATTTGACACCAATTGTAGTTTCAGAACCCTCATATTCCCAAATAAGATTTTTACTATAATTTAATTTTATATATTACTAGAAATCAAATACGAAAGGACTATAGAGATTTGAAGTCTTGTTAAAATGGAATCAAATATCAAAATTTTATTCAAAATAAATTCAATAATTATAAAACTATATATTTTGATAATAAATTTATTCCCCTTTAGGATATTCGTTCATAACCTTATTAGAACACTAATTGAATTCATGGGGAAAATAAAAAATAAGCATGAGATCATATTCTTAGTAAGGGTTAAGTAAAAAATAAGAGATAATGAATCAATGATAATAGTCAATATGGTAATTTAATAACAAAAACACATTAGATTTAATAAATAAACTATGGAGGATGTTCATATATAAGGTGGAATGGTAAATAACAAAACACACATTCCATTAAAATTAATTGTACAAGGAATTATTAATACGAAAATCTAAATAACTATAATATATGTCATATAATTAATAATATAAGATTAAATGAATCCATATAATTTTTTTATAGTAGAAATTTCACTGATAAATATAACCTAATCTTACTGTAGGAATTTCATAATTAATGAAATACATATTTCTTAGGTGTGTCGTAACATAACCATAAATGCCTTTCAGAGGAATGTTTAAAACATACAATGTGAAAATCAAACTAATGATTTCCAACTGAATCATCCCACAAAACTATTGATGTATTGATGGGGATCTATAACTTGTACCCACCCATGTAATTGTTTTAGAAATCATTCCTAATATTTCAAATAATAAATTTAACCCATGAACAAGGTTCCTTATAAAATATTTTCATTGGGAAAAAAATTATTTATCAATGTTTTCCCAGTCAATTGAATAATATTGAATGCAAAAACCATATAGTATACAAGTAATAAAATAATAGAATCAATGATAAATAAAATTTATTTAGGGGAAATTTAATGTATAATCATTGTGGGAAATATAAAATTTGAAGGGGATTAAAAAAATGAATCGTGTTTGAGAATATATATACTATCATTGGACAATGTAATCATAATCCATCTATAAGAGGAATGATGATGGTATCAATATAACATATACTAACTATAGTAAGGATAAAGGGTTTTTTCCATTAATGAATAAAAATTCTATAAGAGATCATTAAAAATCATTACTAAGGAAACTTCCCTTCAAATTTTCGAAATAAAATTTTAAAATTATTTTCATTAAAAAAAAAATCGTTGAAAAAAATTTCATAAAAAAATAAAAAATTTACCATGTAATTGAATATTAAATAAAATAATCACGATTAAATTTTTACATACTATAAAATCTAGAAAACATTATTTTTGAACAATAAAATTGTTAAAAAAATTTCCTTGTTCAAAAAAAGGTGAAAATTCATTGGAAAAGATTTTTGAAAATATTATATAATATTTAATATTTAATAGTATCTAAAAATTAATAAAAAATCTTATAAAAACAAATCTTTCCATGATAATTGATTTTAAAATAAAGAAAAAAGGATTTATTGTTTTTTTTTAAAATAAAAACATTTTGATTAACAAAGATTTGATAAATAATAATATTATTAAAAAACTTCTGGAATAAATATTGGATGTGAAAATAAAATTGATTATTGAAAAATATTCATATTAATTTAGTTAACGTAATTTCAAGAATAAGCACACTCAATTAGAATTAGATTGTGAAATTTACAATTTGAATTTTTATAACATTGAAGTGAAAATTAATAAATTAATTGATTTTTTAGTGTAAAATATAAATCATATATAATAAGTGAATATAAATAAATATATAATCAAATTAATTATACACATAATAATAGAATATTATAATAAATGATGAACTAATATAATCCAATTAAATAGAATTGAGTTGAGAAATTTCATTAACACTTGTAAACATTAATTATGATCCCTAGATACAAAATAACTAAAATAGAATGTCAAAATAAAAAAAATAATGAATTTTTAATGATATTAAAAGTCAATTTGGTAGTATGTACAAATTATAAATGAATCTTGGTGAGTACCATAACAATATGACTTAGTGAAATGAAACTGAGAAAAAATTCATTACATTGTGTTTCCTTCTGGTTGAACGTCACTTACCCTAATGTAAAATAGTTGAATGAATGTAAATTACTTATACTAGAACCAAACACACATATATGATCTTCTTATAGTATTTTACAACTGAATATTTAATAATTATTCTTCATTTTCATCATTTCATTTATTAATTGTTACATTTTTCCTGTATGTTTTGACTTCTAATTTTTCTTTCATAATACATAGATCAGGATACAATAATAATAATATTGTAAATAATTATTTAACTCTAATATATATTATTTATATGTTTATTTATAATAATTCATTACATTATATTATTGGAAATGAAATGCTAGTCCATTGAGATGATTGGTCGTATGTACACATGAACACTACTTCAATTTAATTTAAATGTTTAAATGCAGAAAAAATAAATTATATATTTTAAATTTATTATTAATACATCATTCGAATGGAATATATGTAAAATATAATTAATAAAACCATACTTTATCCATTCCATGTATAGCATGAGGGAATTGATTCCCTTTTAGGATGTAGTTGGCACCAAATCCACAAATGATGTTATTATATTCACACAAAATTGATAGAATAATTGAATGAGTTATATTATAATTAAACAATAATATATCAATTATAATTAATACATATATATATATTAAATTAATTATGTTTTTGACATTGAATGGTGTTAAATGGAATAATGAATGAAATCAATCTTTATGGTGGTAGTCTGTCGTACACGTGAATGATGATAGCGTATCAGATTGGATTCTTGTTTTTTAAGGTTTAGGCATAAATAGTTGAATAAAAAAATAATATTTAATAATTATGTTATTAAGTAATAATTTTTTAAAAATAATCAAATATTTGTTTATGTAAATGAATGAAAAGTGATCGTTGATGAATGACACCTCTTATTCATATAACTCATTTTGGCCTTCTCCAAATGACATTATTGGATTGATTTATGACCAATGTGAGGCTTTTATTACTAAGGGATTGATTTTTGGGTCTTATTTATTTGGTTTTGGATGATAATAATTTTTTTAGATATGTGAATAAATGGGATCTGTGAATGAATTTGTATTGTATAGTGGTGTGGCAATCCTATAAATATTAAAATAAAAACATTAGGGAGAGATTTTCTATATATCATGTTAATGAAATAATTAACGCATTTTTATATGATGGATGATATGGAAAAAATATATCCATCTAATAAGTTTTTGGGATTTATGTAGTGTATTTTTTCCTAATTATTAATATTTAGTCCCTTGTTATTATTAATTTTATCATAATCACTATAATTAATGTAAAAAATTTCCCTAATATTTTTGGTCAACATCTATGTTGATAATAATAGTAATTATAATTTAGTATCATTACCCATATGGAATCCATTGATCAAAATTTCAATAAAAATTTGGAAGACATTATTTAAATCCCATCCCGATGTGGAAATGAAAATTTTTTGTTTTAATGTGAATTTTTCTAAAAGATTGGAATGTTTTTATATAATTTCAATGTGAAATATGTTAACTTTATCTAAATTATGTTAATTCATTTATAATTAAACTAAATATAAATTATTATAAATTTAAAATACAATTTATCCTTATAAATAAATTATAAAATAGTTTAGTTTTCAAATAAAATTCAGTATTTTCCTAACTATTCATTAAAAATGAAAATTCTCTAAAAAATACAAAAAATTCACCCTACAATTTTTTTTCTTTAGTCCTTCCAATATTATGATTATTTTTTTAATTTTAATTGTATATAGGTTTGAGAAAGTATATTTAAGATAGGTTCTTAATTAAAGGGACTCAATGTAGCCTTTTTTTAAAATACAAATTTAAGCATAAAACCAGATTTTTTATCATCTTATTCATATAAAATCTTGTATGTGGATATAAAAAATAATTGAAAGAATGAATGAAAATTATATTTCATTGATATAAAAATCTATTTATAATACATTTAATATATTATTATTGAATAACTTTTTTGTGTAATAATGATTTTTATAAAAACAACCTCTTTATATTCAATTACATTTTATATTCATTACAAATTAGTTGGTAATCAATGACTTCATTTTCAATTTTTATAAACCATATATTCTCTTAAGTATGTTATTTCAATTAATAATAACTAATTAGATGGCTATGTAATATATTATTATACTAAATAATAATTTTTTAATAATAATTTTTTCTATGAAACAATACCTTTCATGTAACATATGTAATCGAAGATATTCATGTTTATAGGACTCATATGTTATCTTGATATTGTAGGAATTTCATTATATTGAATATATTTATAAAAAATATTAATCCAACCATAATTTATCAAGATTTTATCTTTATTTCGTCAAATATTGTTGTGTTTCATCGATGCTACCATATAAAAGACTCACTTTTATAATTTTTGTTGTGTATCATATTTTGTGGAACATCCTCTTTTGACGGAGATTACAAAAATTGTCTGTTGGGAATCCAGGAATAGTTATCAGCTTAACTAAAAAATTCCAATTTATCTCCATAAGATAATGTATATTGAAATTTACATTTATCCTAGGACATACCCATGATTCATGGGGGAATAAATTCATCCAACATGAATTTTTATGAAAAGAGATATTATAAAACTACAACATTAATGTTCTCATTTCTCAATATAATAAAAAAAAATTGACGAAAAACATGACTACAATTATTTTTAAATTCAACATGCTAAGAAAAATCATTTAATTTCCAACTTGGGTAACAATATTATTTCAATCCATCTATAAACAATAATTTGGATATTAAATCATTATTTTTGATAATAATTTGATGATGCATATTTTTAAAAAATTTACATTGACTCAAAAAGATACATGTCCACCATCCAAATTACTCAAAATATATTAATCTGATTATTCCCCATTCATGTGTTTATAGGATCTACTTACACGACACTATTGTAGTTTACTAGATATCTTCAAGAAGGATACATCAAAAATAGATTTAATCAAAAAATATCATTAGTGACCATATTTTCAATGGTCCAAATGTGCAAGTAATATGTTATTTCAGAATAAATAATTTTTATTTTAAATTATTATAAAAGGATCATAAATTTCTTTAAATAAATAAATTATTTCATCATTCCGAATATAAATTACATAGTAAATTAGATAAATTAGTTCTCAAATATATATTTATTATTACTGTTTATTATCTATCTTGGTTGACATATAATTAAGATAATATATTAGGTTTTTTTCATACCTAAAATATTATATAAATATATTATTCAATTATTAAAACTCTCTGGATCATTTTTTAATTGTTTATTAAATGATTTCAACACAGTTTTTTTCGTTATGAATTTGACTATTTGTATGCTTCTATATTATAAGATTTGTTTTATAGTGTGATTACTTGATGATGATTCTTTTAACATGTCATGACCGGTCCCCCGGGGCATGTGCTGTGTCTACCCCAAACTCACCTTCCATTGGCCAGTGGCTGGCGACTAGCACCAAATGCGTAAATCCCAAAAACTGGGAAGGAATTTCCTTTATAAACAAGTAACACACACAATAGAGTAAGCTTGAAGAAAAACACTAAGTAAAAATGTATACAAAAGATGTGCTGAAAAGTATAGGGGTCCGAAAATACAAGACCAACTGTAAAGTACAAGTATAAATGGAAATGGGGAAAATATGTGAAAGGTGAAGAGTAACTCCTGGATTCTCCACCACAGATCCTACCTAAACGATAGGTACAAATAGCCTCCGTAGAACTCCACATCTGTCTGTCTCCTCCGGCTACCGACTTGTCGTATGGTCCACCTACAGGTATCGTCCAGTCCTGCTACTCTGATCCTCCTTCAATGTTGTCCGCCATCTGCAACCAACATAACAAGGTTCGGGCATAGCATGTGCAGGAGTGAGTATAACGATACTCAGAAGGGACCCCCAGACCCTCATTGTCTCACAAAATCCAACAAGGATAAACTACAGAGTTGAAAAATCGATAGATAACCTCACATAGGAATATGCCCACACATATACCTAAGTTTCCAAGTAATCCATCTCAATCACAAGGAAAAAACAATGTTACTAACTCACCTCATCCAGGATTTTATACTAGGGATAATATCAATTTGAACCCTTGTCCTAGGGAGAAATCCTTCTCTATCAGGTACAGTGGGCTTACCACTTCACAAATAGGCTCTTCCCACTAACTTGGACTGCTGAGGTACTCCTCCTATCGAGTATCGTGGGTCTACTATCCTCACACAGATGCACTCCCCAATGTGGGTCTGCTGCGCTCATATAGAGGTGCTCCCTCTAGGAGCCTGCTGAGGTACTCCATGTTTCAAGTAATGTGGGTCTGTCATTCTTGCATAGAATCACTCCCCACTGTGGTTCTTCCATGCTCACATAGAGTTAATCCCCACTGGGCTAGTCGAATCACTCCGAGTCGAATCGATTAACAGTCGTCATGTCGCAACCAGCTACAAGGTTCCCGAACAAATGTATGCTCATCCCTGGAATATCCACTCCATAAGCTACTGGTCTATAATTCAACTATCACTAAGCCCCTTATAGAATTATCTCAAAGGTCCTCTTTGTCGCAGAGGTCTCACTGCAACGGACGACGCGTCAATCAGACACCCAATCGGTGAGTTGTTAGCTTTTTAGTCTCAATGGCCCTGTTGGATTCGTGTACGATCCAACCTGACCGTATCTCTATAATACCCAGAACACTAGTGGGATATTTTCAAAGGAATATTTTATCACCATGAAAACTGGAACCGTTGACGGTTCATCAAACGAACGTCTGGTGCCGATGATATGGCTCAAGAAGTTAAAAAGGCCAGTAGTAGGCCCGGGTCCGGTTCGACCCGGTCAGACCAACTCGGTCCAACCCAAACTAAGACAACTAGGTCTGGGTCTACTCGGTCATCCCGCTAGGTTGGGCCTGATCCATTGGTCTCAACCTAGTGTACTAAGAGTGCAGTTCGGCCCGGAGGTCGCTACGTTGGCGACTCGTCCCGAAGGTCGGGGCTGGTTCGACGAGCACTGTGAGGTGCATGGACCGGGCGACCCGACCCAGGAGGACGGGCCGGTCGGGAGACCAGCATCTGGCGGAACGGAGTGCGAGTAGGCCTCATGTTCTTCGGGAATGGTGCGAAAGGGGCCAGGCACGCCGCGGGGGGTGCCAGCAGGTCGTAGGGGAGGCCGCAGGTTGGCGGGCACAACACGACAGCGACCGGGCAGGCCGCAGGGGCAACAGAAGGGCGCCAGGCAGGCCATGGGGGCGGAGGCAGGGCGTGGTAGCGTCCGGGTAGATTGCAGGGGTGCCGGTAGCATGTCATCAAGCTGCGGGGGTGCCGGCAGTGCGCCGCGCAGGGCATCGAGAGGCCCCAGGCAGGCGGGCCGCGCGCCGGGCAGGGCACTGTGAGGCCGCGGGTGATCGGCCGGAAGCATCGGTGTGCCGCGGGGGAGCAGCGTCATTTGCGGAGGCCGCAGGTAGCCAACCTTCGTCGTTTTCATCTTCATCATAATCGCCTCATTTCTATGCCGTAAAGACATTACAAATGATTTCCAGATGGAGTCGGGCCATGTTAATTTGTCCTACACCATCCGTGTTTAGAGGTTATAGAAATTTTTTTCGAAAGTATGAAGAAAAACAATTCCCCATTCTTCATTTTTGAGATAAAGGAATAACATAAGTAAATATCATACTTACTCAAAATTAAACCCCTACCTTGCTTGTAGTTTGTTGATGTTGGTGAAAAAAGTTGAACATCATTCGTTGATGGAGTCGCGGAAGAAGACGTAGAGGATTGTTGTTCGTCACGTCCACCAAGCACATCCAAACCCGAGTTTTTTCATCTCGTTGATGACGCTCCACCATGGTAGGTGTCCGAGGATGAAGTCAAAGAAGGTTGGGGTTCTTCGTTATTCATTGGAGAAGGCGTAATCCTCCAAGTGTTGGGTGACGCGTCAGTTTGCCAGCGTTTCGTCACTTGGTGAAGCCATCCCAAATCCTTCTCCCAAGATCCCTATATGTTGGAGAGGGGGATTGGTATGTAACAATAGCTGAATTTATGATGGTTCATTTATTAGGAACATTACAAAATTCTAACGAATTAGTTACATTAATTAAAAAGGGGGTCATGTAAATTAAATAACATTGGCGCAATTTAAGAGGTGTGTTGGCCTAATTATTGGGAGGATTCCAAGAGGCTTCCCCCACATAGCCTGAATCATAAAAATAAATTATAGTAATTAATTTTATGTTCACACATAAAATCAATTGATTTCATTTAATTTCTATTGACCCATAAAATTAAATTTAATGCATTTAATTTTACATTGACACATGAAATAAATTGAAGGATTGTGAGGTTTTGATCTCAGGTGGCCCCCACGTCATAACCTCTCGCGAGAGGTTATGTTTGGGTGGGTACCACCCCAATAATCCATCATGGGAGGTTCGGGTGTGGCGGTCCCACCTCCAACTCCCAAGTGGAGGTTTTAACCAATAATCACTCACATGGATTCTTAAAATAAAATAAAGTGTTTTACACTTTATTTTATCGTTATTTTATAAAAATCCAAATACTAAATTTTATTCTCGACCAACTATCGTCGGGGTAAATGTATTCTTAAGTGAATATTGGTGCTATGAGTTCAATGGTGCCCTCATATTTGGATTCCATACACCGCATCAATAGTTACAAAACACCGTTTGTGCGTTAACAAAATTTACCCGAACAAAAGTTCGGAAAATTATTATCAAACACCCTATACTCACGCTGGTCAAGGATAGGCTCTGAATATGTGAAAAAATCTCTAAAGAACCCAACTGTAGTCTCAGATTTTTAATCATAGTTACCGTTTAGAAGTTATGAATTTTACAATTAAATAATTATAATTAATTTTTTTATTTGCGGACAAAAACAAAATTTCTCTGGTAGCCCGCGCCAGCCAAAGTTAGTATCTAATTAAAGAAGTCATACACTCACGAGTTCAGTGGTGGTCTGGGATTTTAATCTCATTTACCGTTTGTGAGTTATAAGCATTTAAAAAACAAAATAATTTATTTAATTATTTTATTTACAATTATTCCATTTTTGGGTTTTCTTACAGGAGGCATGCACCGACTAATCTTAAGTCATGCCAAAGGTAAACTCGCCATCTTGAGAACAATGGGACCCTCTGATTTTTTATCTGAGTTACCATTTATGAGTTATTGAACATTTTTAGGGAAAATACTTATGCGAGTTAACTTAGGCTTAACAAAAAACTTCAAAGGATCATTACGGGCACTCTGGGCCTCAGAATCATGTGTCGTCATATTTCTCAGACCTTTAGAATTCCTATTTAAATAAAAATAAATTACATGAGAATTCCAGGTCTTGAAATTCTCCCTACCTTAGGGCTTTACAAATCCATAATCTACGACTCGATCGAAGGGAAAAATGAGGTTACTGAGCATTCATTTGAGCCTCCAACTCCCATGTGCTTTTCTGTAGGTTCCGGTGCTACCATCGAATGTGCACCAGTGGTATCAACCGTCCATGTAGGACTCGCTCGTATCGATACCCAATCTCAACTGAAACCTCCGTAAAAGTTGTCTCATTGATGACGTCCATCTTTCTATGGTCGATGATGTGGGAAAGGTCGTTCACATTTCTCCTCTACTAAGATATGTGGAAGAAGTTGTGAACCCGGTGTAATGGAGGTGTAAGAGCTAAGTGGTGTGCCACCTCTCCTACTCTACTAAGGACCTGGAAAGGTTCGATGAATCTGGTAGATAACTTGTCACCTCGACCAAATCTCTGTAGACCTCATTGAGGTGAGACTTGTAGAAAGATGTGGTCGCCATCCTTGAACTCCAGAGGTCTCCATCTCCTGTCATCAAATGGCTTATATCTACTTTTTGCAGTCTTCATCAACTCCTGGATGATATGCAACTTCTCTGTGGTAGCCCATACCATCTCTTGTCCCACTATTGAGGACTCCCCCAGGTCCGACCATCTTAGTGGTGATCTGCAATGTCGATCATTCAAGGCCTTAAAAGGTTCCATCCCGATGGTGGAGTGATAGTTGTTGTTGTAAGAAAACTCCACCAAAGCCAAGTGATTATCCGAGCTATGAATGAAGTCAAGGACACATGCACATAGCATATCCTTGATAGTATGAATGGTCCGCTCAGTCTGACCATCTGTCTAAGGATGGAAGGTGGTGCTCAAGCGAAGCTGTCTCCCGAAAGCCTCCTCCAACCTCTTCCATAGCTGGGAAGTAAATTGTGCATCACGGTCAGAGACAGTAGAATAAGTTACTCCATGTAGACGCACAATCTCCTACACATAGAGGAATCCCATACTCTCAACTGAGCCCTTCTTTATGATTGATAGGAAGTGGGAGGACTTGTTATGTCGGTCAATGATCACCCAAATTGAGTCATGACCCATGGATGTACGTGGAAGACATGTCACAAAGTCCATGGATATCACATCCCACTTCCACTCTGGGACCTCTAAGGGCTGAACCAAGCCTTTTAGTACCTGGTTCTCCTCCTTCACTTGCTGAAAAGTGAGGCTTCAAGAAACTATCTCTTCTACTACCTTCTTTATACCAAGACCCCAGTGCATTCATCGATGGTCCTGGTACATCATTTTCATACCTAGATGTACAACTATAGGGGATGTGTGGAACTCCCTCAACACTTCCTCCTAAAGTGCTACTGGTACCAAGGTACATCCTCTGAAAAAGATGATGTTCTCTCCACCTTAAGAAAATATATTAAGTGCCATACCTATGGATAAATGAGCACATCGTGTCTCATAGTCATCGTCCCCATGTTGTGCTTCCCTGAATTGCTTAAGGAGTAGAGGAGTGACTGTAAGAGACCGTAGAAAGGCTGCTCAGTCTCTAATCACAATGGATATCTTTAAAGGAGCCAGCTGCTTTGTAGCCTCACCTAGCAGCGTTATACCAGTTCTGCAGCTGAGATAATCTACAACAACATTCACATTCCCAAGTGTATAGAATATCTCGAATTCATAGTCCTAGAAGAACTCAAGACATGTCGCTATCTTAGGTTCAAGTACTTCTGAGAGATGAGATACATGAGACTCTTTTGATCAGAGTACACGATAAAACATTCAACCATAAGATAGTACTACCACATATTCAAGGCGAACACCACTACTACAAAATCCAGGTCATGTGTAGCATATTTCATCTCATGTTGTCTTATCTATTGAGATTAAAATGCAATCCTTTCTCACCCCTACATCTGGAAACACATGAGTCTCGTGCCTATTGTGTCGTAGTAGTCTACAAACCCTACACCTTCTTCTGGAATCCTCAAGATGGGGGAAACTATTCATCCTCTACCTCAGCTCCTAAAAGCTCAGCTGGAATCTCTCCGACCACATGAAGGGTTTTCCATTCTTTTTTAATGTTTATATTGGTGTTGGAACTCTGGTGAAGTCTGGAACAAACCTCTGGTAGTATCAAGCCATAGAAAACGTCCCTCCCGCTTTTGGGGTAATCCTAGAAACATATTTTGAAAAGATGTCCCCATGTTATGTCACTCCTTTTAGGAACTGAAAACACAAAACTTCTGCTTCAATTATGGGAAGGATGGCTGACTAAAGATTAATTGGATGCACCCTCCTATGCATGAGTTTATTCTATGATTCCTGGGTTCCCTTTTTCACCGACTAAGAAAAATTCCTTCCAACATTGAAGATAAACCACAAAATTTTTTTCTAATATAGTTAATCTATTTAAGAACTATGGTTTCCCAGTCCATACCCAAACTAATGTTATAATTCCTCGATACTACCACCAAGAGGTTCCAACCCGAACTCTCACCTCTTGGGTCAGATGACACCATCGGCATAAGTGTGATTATCAAGTCTCCTCCCAAAGTTATATCCAGACGTGAGGGTCAAGTTAACGTTTTAACTAGAAACTCTAGGACTGGGACAATATTAGAGGAACGATGGAATGATTATTACCTATGCCTATTGATATGGAATCTAGTTATAAACACAATCTGTACCTAGAATCATTCCTAGAGCCCTTGGGTCGCACACTTTGACAGCAAATAACTACTCTCTACCCCTTACCTCTAGCTCTGTGAGCCTGGCGGGGACTACAAAGGCAGGTAGTACTAACAAGTCTTAATGTACACCACCTCAAGATGCTCTCCTCAATCTGAATCTATGTCTGCTACACTATATAATCATCTATCTTTAACACTTCCTCTGCATGGAATATTTTTACATGATCAAGTCTCTAAGACTAGCACCAGTTTCCTTCTTTCCCACTGCTAACATTCATTGGCTGTATCCACTCAACCATAGAACATTCAACCACAATGTTTTTCTATAGTATCCTAACATAAGTAGGAATACGTAAGGAAATTGTTCTGGCTCAGCTTTCCATTAAGGACACCTCTTTTGGATGTTTGAGACTTGATGCACTGATCGTACCATATACATCGAGTACTTGGAAAGATAGGTTTTCCTCGATGAATACTCATATACTTGCATGTCGTCCTGCTGAAGATGTAGAAGTTCTAAGGAACCATTAGCCACCTCCCCAAGATAGTGCTCAGCCGCCTATGAGTTATCCTCACCTCGAAACCTTAGGGGTATCTAATGCTGAAACACATGTAACGCGCTCCGTCGGAGTGCACCGTCTGCCAGTGAGGTTGGTGGAATCTACTGCCCAATGGGTGGTTGTGCTGATGGTACACCACTCGAAGGTGCCAACATAGTAAGAGGGCCATGCCCCGGAGCCTCGATGCTTGGTATCCCGTTAGCGAGTACTCTCAAAGATATCTAACTAGCAATCTGCGGGGAGGCATCTTGAATAGATGTGAAATGGTCAAATGTTATACCTGGTGAGCTGACCTAGTTGAGATGAATTGAAGAAAACTTGGGAAAACAAACACGCAATCTGTGTTTTCGTGTATTGTGTAAGCGATCAGTAGTCATGGTCTTAGTGTGTGGATACGTCAACCGCCACACCAACACTGGGCTACCTGAACTAAAAACCACACTCAGTACCCTTACCACTATTTCTTCACAGAAAAAAAGATCGAAGTCCTCTGCTCTACGGTAAAACCAACTCCTCTAATACCATTTTGTCACGAACCATCTCCCAGGGCCTATTCCATGACTACCCCAATCCTGCCTCCCATAGACCAGGGGCTTGCGGCTATCACCAAGGGAATAAATCCCAAAAATCAGGTATAAATTTGCTTCATAAACTATAAACACACACAATAGAGTATGCTAGAAGCAAAAAAATATGTAAAACTATATAAAAAAGAATGGTGAGAATTAATGGGGGCCAGAAATAAAAGCCCAACTGTAAAGTACAAGTACAAATATAGAGGGAAAAAATAGTTGAATGGTAAAGAGCATCTCATGGATCATCCACCACAGATCCTATCTGAAGGGTAGGTACAGATAGACTCCACAGAACTCCTCGTCAGTCCATCTCCCTCGGGTACCGACTCGTCATAAGGTCCACCTCCGGGTTCCGTCCATTCCTACTACTCTGATCCTCCATCAATGATGTTTGTCATCTGCAACCATCTCAACTAGGTATGGGCATAGCCCATGTAGGGGTATGTATAACGATACTTAGTAGGGACCTTGAGACACTCATGGTCTCACAAAATCTAGCAAGGATAAACCACAAAGTAAGAAAATCAACAGAATACTTCACTTCCGTATATTCTCATTCATTAACCTAAGTTATAAAGTAATCCATCTAAATTACAAGGGAAAATCAAAGTTACTAACTTAGCTCAACCCGGATATTATTCTAGTGATAGTATCAATATAAACCCTTGGCTGTTGGAGAACTTTTTCTCTATTGAGAACAGTGGGTCTGTCACGTTACACAGAGGCACTTCCCACTAACTTGGACCATTGTGGTACTCCTCCTGTCGAGTATTGTGTGTCTTCTGTGCTCACATAGAGGCTCTCCCCAGTGTGGGTCTTCTGCGCTCACATAGAGGATCTCCCCCTGGGATCATGCTGAGGTACTCCACGTGTCGATTACCATGGGACTGCCACGCTCATAAAGAAGCGCTCCCCTCTGTGGGTCTGCCACGCTCACATAGAGGCGCTCCCCACTAGGCTAGTCGAATCACTCTTAGTCGAATCGATCAGCAGTCGTCAAGTCTCAGCCAGCTACTAGCTTCCCGCACAAATTCATGCTCATCCCTGGAAGTTACGCTCTACAAGCTACTGGTAGATACTCCAACTGTCACTAAGTCCCACATAGAAGTATCTCAAAGGACCGCCATGTCGAATAGGTCTTAGCGGAACTGATGAAACGTCAATCAGTCATCAGGTCGGTGTGTTATTAGTATTTTATTCCCAAGGTCCCGGTTGGATTCGTGTATGATCCAACCTAAACATATCTCAACTATACCCCAAACTCTAATGGGGTATTCTCAAAGGTACGATTTCTCTCCAAGAAAACCGGTGCTACTAACTATTCGTCAAATCGACGTCTGGTGCCAAAGATATGGCCCAAGAAGGTAAAACGGTCCATAGTAGGCTTGGGTCCGGTATAACCAGGTCGGACTGACTCGGCCCAACCCATACTGAGCCAACCAGGTCTGGGTCGACCTGGTCTGCCTGTTAAGTTGGTACAAGTCTGCTGGGCATGGCCAAGTGGTCTACGATGGCAGTTCGTCCCGGAGGTCACCACGTAGGCGACTCATCCTGGAGGCTAGGGCCGGTTCAACTAGCACAGAGAGTGGAACAACCTGGGAGACTTGTCCCGAGAGGTCGGTCCGGTCAGGAGATCAGTAGCAGGCCACACGGAGTGCAGGCAGGTCACGGGTGCACCAGGTAGGGCGCGTCAGGGGCCAGGAAGGCCACTGGGGCACTAACAGGGCATCGTACAGGCCGTGGGGGCCTCGGGTAGGTTGTGGCAGTGGTTGGCGAGGCTATGGGGTTGTCGGCAGGGCACTGAGCAGGCCACGGGTGTGCGGGAAGAGAGCTGGCATGCCATGGGGGTGCCTACAGGGCGCCGCGTAGGGCGCCGAGAGGCCGCAGGTGTTCGCCCGAAAGATTCGGTGTGCCACTGGGGAACAACATGATTCACAGAGGCCTCAGGTAGCACAAACTCTTCATTGTCATATTCATCTTCATCGCATCATTTCCTTTCCATTTATACATTACAAAATATCGGCAGATGGAGTCAGGTCATGTTAGTTTTTCACGCACCCTTCATGTTTATAGGTGATAGCAATTGGTTCTTAACTATGAAGCACAAAAATTCCATGTTCATAATTTTATAGATAAAGAAAGAACATAAGTAAAGATCTTACCTATTCAAAAGTAAACCCCTACCTTGCTCATAATTTGTTGATGTTGGTGCAAAAAGGCAGACGTCGTTCATTGACGGAGTCACGAAAGAACACGTAGATGACATTCATTCGTCGGGTCTACCAAGCACATCTAACTGTGATTTTTGTCAGCTCGTTCCTGGAGATCTAAATCGGTAGTTATCAGATAATGAAATAAAATATTTTTGGTGTTCTTCCTTCTTCATTGGAGAAGGCGTAATCCTCCATGTTTTGGGTTTCGCATCATCTTTCCAGCGTTTCATCGCATGGTGAAGCCGTCCCAAATCCTCCTCCCAAGATACCTATATATAAGAGAGGATGAGTGGTATGTAAACATAGTAGAATTTATGACGGTTCATTTATTAGGATCCTTCCTAAATTACAATGATGCAGTTAATTAATTTAAAAATGTGGTTCAAGTGAATTAAATAGCGTTGGCGCATTTTAAGAGGTGTGTTGGCTTAATTATTGGGAGGATTACAAGAGGCTTACCCCCACATAGCCTGCATCAAATACAAATAAATGATAGAATTTAAATTTAGGTTGATAGATAAAATTAATTGATAGAATTTAATTTTTATTGACACATAAAATTAAATTCAAAGCATTTAATTTTACGTTGAAACATGAAATTAGTTGAGTGAGTTGGGAGGTTTTGATGTATGGTGGTCCGCACGTCGTAACCTCTCGCGAGAGGTTAAGTTCGGTTGGGCCCCACCACCTTAACCTCTCATGGGAGGTTAGGGTGTGGTGGTCTCACCTCCAACTCCCATGTGGAGGTTTTATCCAACAATCACTCACATGGCTTCTTAAAATAAAATGATGTGTTGTAAACATTATTTAATTATTTTTTATACAAACCCAAAAACTACCTTTTATTCTCAAACAAGTTCTATCATGGTGAATGTATTTTATGAAAATACTGGTGTTGCGAGTTCAACAGTGCCCTCAGATTTTAATTCTGATAACTGTATCAAAAGTTACAAAATTCCGCTCGTGCGTTTAATGAATGTATTTGATAAAAAGTTCAGAAAATTATTATCAGTCACCCTCAACTCACGCCGGTCGAGTCTAGGCTCTGACTAGGTGAAAAATGCCCCAAAAAACCCAATGGTACTCTCGGATTTTCAATCCAAGTTACCGTTTAGATGTTATAAATTTTACAATAAAATAATTGTCACATTATTATTTTATTTACGAGAAATAAATGAATTTCTCTGGTGGCCCACGCTAGCCAAAGATAGAATCTTCAAAAAGAAAGAATACACTCACGAGATTAATAGTGGTCTCTGATTTTTAATCCGAGTTACTGTAAGTGAGTTATAATCTTTTGAAAAATAAAATAATTTATTTAATTATTTTATCTACAATTATGCCATTTTTGGGTTTTCTCACAGGAGGCTTGCTCCAACTAATCTTAAGTCGCACTAAGTGTAAACCCACCATCCTGAGCGCAATAGTGCCCTAGTATTTCTGATCTGATTTACTGCTTAAGAGTTATTCCACTTTTTCTGGAAAATAGCTTACCCGTGTTAACTTAATATTAACAAAATCTTCGATGGATCATTGAGGGCACTTCAGGCCTCGGAATCGCACACTATCAGATTTCGCAAACCCATAAATTCCTATTTAAATAAAAAAATTACATGGAAATTATAGGAAATGAAATTATATTTTCATTTAACGTTTAATTGAGAAATATTTTAATATCTCATTACAAATTTCAAATAATTCATCATTGGAGATATTTTTGAATTATAGTAATGATATTCAAGAAAAAAAAATTCATTTCGCTGATGTGTTTATCATTAAAAACATATTACATTTATTAATTTTTTGTATTCTATAATTGAATCAGAATAAATAAAAATGAAGTATTTCATTACATTCTACTTTGTTAATTTATGAGAATGGTCATTGTAAGTGCATATAGGATGCTCGAATGGATATTAGAGAAATTAGATTGTTAAAAACTACATGCATGGAGGTTAGACATCATCTAACTTGATTTCACCATAAAATGATTGGTTTCGAATATAGTCTTGTAAGGATTAGTAATTTGTATACATTTAGAGGATGTGAAAGTGGTAATCATAGTGTGATATTTTTCGGGGTATATAACCTTAAAATTGAACTGATAGGAAACATATTTTTTAGTAGAAGTGGAACTCAACTTATTTCACATCATGAAAGGGGATTTCACATCATGTAATCTTCATGTTATACTATTTACTAAAACATTACAGCAACCTAGGTTTTCAAAAATACTATATCTATAGTAGTTTATCACATTCTATATGAAAACTAGGTGCCCTGAGGGGTTATTCAAACCCTCTTACTCCCATTACGATTCATTGACCCTATGATCATTCTTTGTCAAATTGTGGTTATCCAAGTGAAACTGTCTATTTTTTATAAAAATTCTATTTAGTTGTGTATCATTATCATCCATATTTCCCCATCATTCAGTTGTGTGATATTATCCATTATTCTTAATAGATTATCTCATTGTTTCTTTATATGGTGATGTTCCAACATCATCAAGTGGATTCAAGTCTTAAAGGATAGGTTATTTGAGGACTATTATGTGATTCTTTCTCTTGTGAAGAATAAGGAACCCCATTTGAGGTCTAGGTTCCCTTTTATCTCTTTATTTTTTTGCATCATTCATGAAGGGTTTTTCTATTTTTACTCTTGTATTATTTTTGTGTTGTTTTAATCAAATATATGTAAATAGATAGTTGAATTTGAATGCTAAATGTGTTTATTGCAGGAGTCTCCTAGCCCTACATATTTCTTGATATATTTCAATTACATTGGCAGAATGCCAAACTAAAAATGGTTGTTATTGGGGGATTTTTTGTGTTTTTTATATATATAATGTGTGTGGCATTAGTTGTGGTTGTTTTGGTATCACCTAGAATGGATACGGGTTAATCATATATATTTGGATGATGAATAGATTCCAAAATATCATATTATTTTTATGATAACCCCTAAATTTATAGGTGTAATTAAATAAATGAAAAATTATTAAATATAGAGTTTTTGATTTCTTTTATTTATGTGTTCGTATGGTTGTTATCATATTTGAGTTTTTGGAGGTGGCTCAGAAGGTGTGATGGAATTTTAATTTGAGAGAATGATTGATTGTGGAATAGAAGAGCGTTGATATATGGTGGGGCTGAAATTAGGTTGTAATTTGGTTGTGTTGATGGATATGGTTGATATTTGGGTACTTGTTTTGGTTGGTGTCTGTAATTCACCTACACTTTATTCATATGTGACTTTTTCGGTGTTGATATTTACATGTTGTTATTGGTAGTTTCACAATTATTAATCCAATAAATAAATATAAAATTAATTAATTAATTTGGGACATATATAAGGTTTTTTGTCAATGGAATGATTAAATGAATTGTCAATTTATAATGGTAATGGTGAGATTACATAGGTTGTAAATATGATCTGGGTTGTGGTATGATGTGTGTTGTTGTGCTTTTAGAGGAAGCAGTGATGTTCACAGTTTTTTTGATCTCGTTGTTTATTTGAGAACCCATAGGTTGGGTGAGACTATTTGGTAAAATCTCTATATATAATTGAATTTTCCTTGTCATCTAAATATGTTACCCAGCCATGTTGATAACAATTTTTTGAAAACCTACATCATCACGGGGGACGTCACCATCAACAAAATTATGTATTAGAGTATGGTTGGCTAGCCACCCACTTTGCTATGATCCTTCTTTCTGGTGTCTATAAGGCACGATTCATCATCAAAGTTTTGGTTTGTGGGGCCCAAGTGTGTATTATCTGGTTTCTTTAGAATGAGATGTGTTATGGTTTCCTATGGTTCATTTGGACGATATCTGTTGTTCTTTCCCAGGTTCTTTTGGGATGTTAAGGGGTGTGTTGATCAGGTTTCTATGAGTGGGATGTGATGTGGTATGTGGAAAAGGAGAATATAGGGGAGAAGTAGTTATGAGGCCCAAATCATTGCTGTAGAGATGTGATATGCTATATTTACTAGGTGTGTGTGGGATGGATGTGTTTGTGTAGCCAAGGTGTCTATGGGAGGGTTGTGATATGATGCGTTCAGAAGATGTGGGAGTTCTATGACATTATAGTTTAGAATGTGAGAATTTATAATCACTAGGAATTTTGTGTTGGGTACACTATTATCAATGAGCGTTATATTAAATTACATGATATGCATTATTTACTGATTTTGACTTTGTGATCTTAGGGTGGTTATTATACCTGCTTATGTTTTTTTATTTCTGTTGTTTTCTTGTAGGGGCATTTTTATTCTTCGTTCTCATATAGAAGAGATATTTTGGTCTTCATAATGAGTATACCTGTATGATCACCCTATGCATATAAATTTGATTTTAGGATTCTAGGAGGACATCATGGACTACTCACGAAATTAATAGCTCAGATGAAGATTTATTTTGTGTAACATCTTATCTAAACATTTACTAATTAACTTGGATACTTTTGATTTTTATCAGTTATATTTTAATCATTCATGTGGAATGTATTTTTTTATCGTATATATATATATATATATATATATATATATCTTGGATTTATTTTTGGGGTGAAATATATTAACTCATGATATTATATCTTTATAAATGGAAATGATTTTAGTTTTTTGAGACATGTACACCCTTAGTACTGGTTTCCACACTAAAGCTTACTAATGGTGGTATTCAGTGGGTCATTATCTCCCTTTCTTAATTTTCATCCAAGTAGGGGAATAATTGGACGGAGGTGCTCATGGCATAAACCATCCTCTAAGACACTCAATTTGGATTTCATATACCTCTAATATCTTTATTCTTATCCTCTTACTATTTTCTTATCCATTAGCATGGGGAAATTTTCATTTATGTATCCCATTCACTTGAATTTGTAACATATTATATCTATTACTGAATAATCCTTATAATAATATTTTCTTTAATTTACCATTTCATAATTTAACGAAGTAATTAGGTTTCTTCAATATCATTCTATTTTAATAAAATTAATTTAACCATGTGTAAAATGATCCATCTTCTCATAATTGTCTTACAATTCATTATTGTTGGATCATTCATCATTAATATATACATTTTATATTAGACTTTGGTGTCTGGACATCTAAGGAACTATAATATTGTTCATATTAATTTTTATTATTTACTTATTTTTCCTCCTCAAATACCATGAGCTTTACAAAAGTCTCGTTTATTTGTAATTCATATATGTCACAAGATTCCATTATTAAAACATATATTCCCTCCACCTCTATTCTAAACAATTTAGAATACACATCACATGATCCTTGTTGTTATTTGAGTACCCAAGAATGTGAATCATTTTATTAATTTAATTTAAACATTCATAGGTATCATATATATGTTAACTATATTTATTCTTGAAAGAATCATATTTAATTATACTTAGTATTAAATTACATTTCCTTTACATTGAATTTTACTCCATGAGAAACCTCAATGGATTCTCAATTTCTCATTGATGATGTGAATTCATATATTCTATTAAAAAATTCACCACTTGAGTCACAATAAAAATAATTCATTTCTTTATATTCATTGTTTTAAGACGATTTGGTGATATAACTATATGTATCTCTCTATGTTTTAGGAATATCACACTACTCTTCAATAAAATTCTAAATTTCATAAATCATTATTCTAATAAAATTTTCATTTTAAAATTCAACTACAAATAATTAGTTCCATTCAATTAAATAAGATGGTTAATGGTAGTTCATTGTTATATATTGTTATCCACAAAAATTGAAATTTATAAATAATAGAAATTCAAGGTCATTAAATTGATCTAAATCACTGATAAAAATATATTTCATAATTATTTAATAAAAAATATTTATTTAAGAGGATATCCATAGTGGGAGGTTAATTGAGATTCCATTAAATTATTTTTAAAAAAAATTAAAAAACTAAATCTTTCAATTTAATAAGAATTCTTCGAAATTAAAAATAGGTGAAAAATATAAATCTGTTCTTTCAAATAGTTTCTCAGAAGTGGGATTGAGGCACTACTAAAATATCATTTAAATAATTTAACTTTTGTCAATATGATACTCAACCTCACAAATTATAAAAACAAAAAGTAATACTAAATAGCAGGGTAATGTTTTTGTTTCACTTTAGAAAATAGAAACTGATATAAATTCAAAAAACAAGAATATCACATAGTAGATTCTAAATAAGGGGATCAGAGTCCTTATGATGCAAAAATCCTTAATCATATAAATCAACCATTGAAAACAAGATTATTATCACATTAAATGATCCCAAAATTGTATTAGGTTTTATAAATAACAATACAAACGACTATATAGGCATAGTGCCTCTTCCACAATTCTACATAGGACAAAAACGATACCATGTCAACAATTACCTCTTCTAGAAGTATTAATGGGAATAAAAATGAATGGATTTGATATGATAACATATATTAGGATGTTTATAAAATGAGGCTTTTATAGATAAATAGAAAAATATAACGAATATCTTGATATATATACATGAATTAAAAGATAAGGAAAATTTAAAAATAGAAATTTTGTACAATACTATTTTACCATTTTCATTTCAAAATTAGTTTTTAATTTCTTCCTTGAATTACTATGTATGCTTTTTTATAGCTGAGTTTAGAAAAAAAAAACAACATAGACACATCTCTTTACCAAGATGCATGTGTATATGATCTTCTGTTATTATCAATGTAAGAGGAAATGAAATTTAATGTTTTTCACTATTGAAAATTTCAATTAAAAACATATTCATAAAACAATCCATTATTGAATAATAACCCTTCACTAAATGCAGTAGATATTAATTTAAATATTAGAAACATGACATTGAGGATATCATAATCTCCAATTCAATGTTATATTTTTTATTTTTTATTCACAAAAATCATGGATAGTAGAGCTCTGAACAACATGACATGTTTAGTTGATACTATAATATTATATTATGGGTCCATCTCATCAGGTAGTCATGTATTTCTTATAACTGGTTATCCTATCACTTCATTATGAAAGTATTTTCTTCAGGCAGTCACCACATTAGAGGACTCAATAATTAAACTACATTATGAAAAATCATGCATACCTTGGAACAAAACTTCTTTTCTTCATTTCGTATTTATTTTTACTCTTATGCCATTGTACACAATAGATATAACTTCATACCAAGTATTATTTATTGTATTGGTTTTAAGGTGATTACCTACGTAGAGTAATCTCAATCTCCAATGCATAGTCAGTATATGAATTAGAAAAACGTTGTCCATATGAATCCCAGAAACTGGTTTTTACACGGGATAATGTGAAAAATATTGTACATTATGGTGTTATGGTAACATGAAAATCATAATGTTATGTTGCATGGTAAGATTCATAGTTATACATTTTCTTATTATAATTCTAGTAAACTACTTTATAACAAAAAAAACATTAAAATCATTAATAATAAGAAAAACAATTTAAGAACTCTAAAATTATGTGTATCTTGGCCTAAGACAATAGTTAAAATGAATTTATATTTATAGGATAATTATTATTTCATGTATATTTACCATTTTATTTATATTCTATCCATGTAAATTATAAAAGATAAATTTAGCATAGTGCATCTTGAGGTGGTAGTCCAAAAAAACTCATTCATGATGAAATCATTTTCGAAAGGATTGGAATGTTAGAAGGAAGAATAGATATTATCATTACAAAATAATAATTTTATCAAAAATATATTTTAAACATTAAATATATCATAATAACAATCCATTAAATAGGGTGATAAAGAATTAATTGTATGGGATATATTTTCACTTATCATTTGAAGGGATATAGGGTTCATAATAGTAATTTAATTAAAATAATAAAATTTTATCATATATTTGATGATGAAAATATAATTATATAATAAAACCACATATTTGTAAACACTTATGTAGAGTAGAATGTTAAAGTCATTTGTTAGGGAGATTATATCTTCTTCGAAGAGACAACATTAGATGTACTATAAAGGTCTATAGAATTGGGATTTTGATAATTAAATAACCTATATGATGTGTATATAGAGCCTTTATGGGAAATTTGTATATTTTTGTGATGATAGAAGTCTCAACGTGGGGTAATGTTATGAGGAAGGATTCTTCATTTTATAATCGAGGTGAGGGGAAATTTTAGGATTTCCTCATATAAATAAATTATAATAAAATTATGCTCCTTCGAAATAGTTTCAAATTGTCTAAAATTGAATAGGGAGGAAATTTTAGAACATATCTTGTCACATATTCCTTCATAATATTTTATTGAATTTTTTATTGATATATTATTATTAAAAAAATTATTATACTTAAATTAGACAATATTCAATTATTTTTTCTTAAAATGCATCAATAAAATGCTTAAATTATAATATTATACTATAAAACAATAATAATATGCTATCCCAAAATTTAAAATTCAATTCATGGATTATCTCACTCATATTGTATATGATTTAATATTTTTAAAATATTATATTATATTTTTTTCTTAATTGATGCAATATTGCATCGGGGAGGCATAATATATTAATTTAATTATATAATTACTAATAAATTGGAATATATTATTATGAGGAAAATAAATTTATTTTTATCAAAATTGATATTAATATTCTTTCATAACTATCGTTTTCTATATGCATACCCGAATGATATATTTAAAACAAACAGAGTGTCATTTTGTAAATTTCATTGACTTAAATAATATATTAGACATTTTTATGTTCAAGTGTCTTTTAAGATAGTCATTTTCATGGATAATGTGTTAAGGTTCTAATTCCCATTATTTTAAAAAAATATTGTTATTTTATTTTCTTAACCATATCATTTTGATTTAACCCATCATTAACTCAGTACAAACATATAGTGAAATCATTGTAATTTTCTAATTTGGGATTAATATTGTTACTATAAATGATTAAATGACACATAAATAATAATACTTATGATATTTTTAATTATATACAATTAATTTATCTAAATACAAAAATTTTATGAATGTACTATCATTTAATAAAATATTATTTATTATAATATATATTTAATGATTTTATTGAAAAATTAACTACAATTAATTGAATTACATGAGGTTAATGACTAATATTTGATGAAGAAAAAACTAAAAAACATCTATAATAAGTTATATTAATCAATAAAACTCATGGATCACATTATGTGTTTAAAACTATATTTCTTTGATTATTTATAATTTTAACTCTTTCATTTTCCCATTAATTAAATAATTACCACATCTGTGTTGCGTGATAGTAAAAATTAACTATTTCATTAGTGAAAATTTATAAAAAATTTATCATGATGAAGATAAAAAATTTTCTTTTGAAATTTTTTTTAACTGAATATATTCTATGTTTATCCCCATAATAAAAATATTATAGTTTTCTAAAAAAAGAGTTCTATATTTTTGAAATTTCATTAAATATAATATTATAATGGTTATAATCAAACCAAAACATAGATTATTCCATTTATCAAAATATTGGGTTTTAACATATGAAATGGAATCTGTAAATAATATTCTTTGATAGTTAGTGTAATTTTATTATAAATCTCATTTTTTAGTAAAATTTAATTTCAATATTTAACCTTAACCGCAGTGAAAAAAATTACTAAGGATACAATTAATATTGACAAAAAAATAAAAGGTTCATATATAAACATCATTATCCACTAATTATAAACATCAAATCATTTTTTAAAAATGATAAACAATAAAATTTAATAATTTAATATAAATGAGTCTAGTGAAACATGACAAGAAATGTTTTTTATATAAAATTCCTTTTTAAATATTAAATGTTCTTATACTAAATAGAAATATATGATTCATATGATTTTTTTAAATAAATAATAATAAAAAAAATTTTAAATATAAAAAATAATATATTTTTAATTTATAAATACTTTTAAATAATGAACTGTTTTTAGATAGAAATCATTGTTATTCAATATTATATTAAATGTTAATATGTAAAAAAAATTCAAACTAATGATAAATTGGAAATTATTATTTAAAATATGATGATTATTTCATCAAAGATATTTTACTAAAACATTCATATTTTAATTATATTATTGAATCACAATAAATAATTGTAATCAAACTTCATGAAATAATATTTCTTAAGAATAAAATGACATTAAAAAAAGTTTGAATGCATATTTCCTAAGTGTAAATAAATGATTTTTGGTTGTTTAAAACCATTTCATTTATATTTCAGAAATAATTTAATCATATTTAAATCATCCAATTTACGGATATTTTTATAATGGTAATATAATAATATATCATTCTCCAACTATACCATGATGTACATATTTTTTATGTTGATGAACAAAACCATTACTTTTAAAATAATGGGATATTAAATTTGACACCATTTTAATAAATTTCATTTATCCAATATACATCAGTCTCAATAACCATTGTTTTGAATTTTTGAAATAGATTTTTTGAAATCTAACATTTGAAATAGGGTAAATAAAAATTCCACATTAAAAGATTGAAAGATAATTATGAAGGTCATCAAAAATAACTCATGAATACGTATCCATATTAAAATCATTTTCTAGATGTGAAAATAAATATTGTATAAAAAATAACAATCGTGGACTAATATATAATGATAGAGAACATGGTTAAAAAAATTCTACCATCACAAAATGGTATTTAATTGGTTGTCCAGTTTCTTTAAGATTATGAAAATTTGAGGTTCCAATTGGAGTACTAAATCATTCAGTATTTTCATATCCTTGATTTTTAAAAATATATTAAATATAATTATATTTGGATATAAGGATTCTATTGAGTTGTTGAGATATTTTAAAAACAAGAAATAATTTTAAATCACCTATTATACCTATTTTGAACTCTAATTTCGTATAATTCGCAAAATAATAAGTTAAAGATTATGGTGTTTAGCCTTATAAAATTTCACTAAAAAATTTGATCAATAATTTTTTTTCATTCATTATGATAATATTAATATCAAAAGTTCATTTAACAAAAAAAATCGAACCAAAATCTATAATTTTTTCATACATGGTTCTAGGGCATTGTTTAAGACCATATAAATAATTGGAATGTTTATGAACCTAATAAAGATTCTTTGTGTGTTCATAACTGATTTTTTGTTCAACATAGACTTACTCTTGAACATATTCATTAAGTAAATCATACTTGACATCTATTTGAAATAGTTTTAAATTAATTAATGATGTGATGTATAAAAGAATATTATTATATTCTAGTCTAAATACAGTGGAATAGGTTTATTCATAGTATATTTTGTCTTGTTTATTATAGAATTTGTGAAATAATATTTATTTATTTATTTCAGTGATTCTATTTTCATCACATTTTTTTTCTGAAGAACAATTTTAATCCCAATATAGATTATTCTTTAGTTCTTCAATGAAGTTCCAGACATTATTCCTTTCAAAATCAATCAATTCATCATTCATAGCAGTAATCTAATCTTCATCACATAAGAGAATTATTATGACTTAAGTGTTAATTTTTTTTTAAAAAAATAGATTCCATACTCCATTTAAAAAATATATATTATTCATTATAGTTTTATTTACATCACAAATGATATTATCACTATTGATTAATCTTAATAATCTACTGAATTGGGTTTTGTAATAATCCTTTATCAACATACGGTATAAATTCATCTAGAGTGAATACTTCAGAAACAATTTCATGGGTATTCACTTTATTAGAAGATTTATTTATTAAATGTTGATAGTTAGTTTTTGAAAATACTTTAGATGATGTGGGTTTTTATTATTATAAAAGGATAGGTTTCATAAAATTTTATATGTATTATTAACTGAACAGTTTATTAATTTTTATTGAAAACACTATAATCCATATAAGTAATTTAATTTTCTAAAAATATACATTAATCGGGATTGGGTGAGTTTTTTTATGTTATCTATTGTATTCAAAATTAATAAATTTCATCCATAAACTCTCATGTATGAGATTGTTGGTTTTTGGAATATACATAACTCATATGGTTTTTTATTAAGAAATGACCATATTAATAATCAATTTATAGTATAATAAGATGTACATATAAATTCATCCCAAAAATGTTGAGAAATTGAGTATTAACTAAACATGGTTGTTGTTATCTCTTGATGAATTATGTTTCATCTTTCAACAAAAACTTTTTTTTAGGATTTCATAGAGCGTAAATGTTATGCGTAATTCCATTTATAATATAAAAAGTCAAAAATATGAATGTCCAAATTATACACCATGATCACTATGAATTGTTATTAATGATTGGGTTTTATAATTTTTTTACATTGGCTGTTAATTTTTAAAGAATTAAAAGGCTTTAAATTTAGTTTTGAGATAATAAATACATGTAAATCTAGTATAATCGAGAACTAGAATTAATATATACTATTTTACACTGGTACATCATGGTTGTATTGAACCAAAGAGATCCACGTGCACTAATCTGGATGTCTCATTCATTGACCCTTCACTAATTGATTTAAAGCCGAACTTAGGTTTCGTTCCATATTGACAATGGTCACAAACATTTGATGAATAAAATATTTGAAATGGTAGATGATAAACATGTCCTTTCATATTCAATTTTCATCTGTTCCAATAGATACAGTGTCCAAAAATTATATAACATAATGAAGATTGATGATCTATTACAAAAATTCAAGGTTTTTCTTGGGTCATACGGTCTTATATGTTAATCATTCACATATTTATGGATATAAATAAAAAAAATATCATCCATGAAATTATGAACTAAGAATTTATTAGTCTAATAATTCACAAGGAATCCTATATCACATAATTGATAGGTTATTAAATGTTTATTAATAATATCCTTAAATAAAACATTTAAAATCAATAATTTTCTAAGATAAATAATGTTACATATACCAATGACAATTCCTTGATAATTATCATTGAATTTTACCTTTATACCTTTCATCGTGATAATTCATTCAATGAAGAATTTTTCACTGGTAATATTCTAGGAATAAAAACGATCCATGTACAATGTATGGTTTTTAGTACTTCTTTTGATTTTCATAAAACAAAATAATTTGATTTTCAGAATCCAAACCTTTGTAGATCAAGAGATGATAGAAAATAAAATCATCACATTTGTTTAAAAATGGGCATTTTTAATCCTAGAAATAGATTTTATAAAGGAATGTTTTTCTTCCAATGTCCACCACATTGGCACGTTGTGCAGAATGGGGAACTATTTTGAACATAATCGTTATTGCTAAAAACTAGTTTTTAATTATAGTAACCAATTCCTGCTACATTCATTAGAGGATGAAATTTTATATTCATTTTATCCAATCATTCATTACAAGAATTATAATTTCAAAAGAGTTTATTAATAAAAAATATTTCATTATTTAGAGTAATGACTATATTCTCATCCTCACCGGTATTGTTTTATAATTGGATCTTTTTATCTAAATCATTTTTCTTATAAACCAAATTTTGAAGATCCTTTGAAATATTATTATTTATGAATTTACACCCTCATGGTTTTTTTGGAATAAAAACATTCCAATTTTTTTCCATATGACCTTTAGAAATATCTGAATTTTTATATAAATATTTATTATTGAATTTTCCATTTCAATATTATTTGTAATTTTACGTTTCAAATTTTTAGAAACATAGAAAATATTGAATTATCACCAATTGAAAGAAAAAGTATCTTATGATGGAAATATTTTTCTTCTGACGATTTAGGATTTTTTCCATTAGAATCATTTCCATTTTAAGGAATTTTGATCAAGGATTCATTAGTTAGCACCTTTACCATGAAACATTTATTCTTGAAATCTATTCTGTCTAAAAGACCAATATTTTTATATAAAACATATTTTTAATATAACGATTCATCAGAATATTATCTTAAAAAATGACTACTTGAATAATTATACTTTAAAAATTTCTTGATAATGAGATTTTAGTAAGTTTCCTCATTCCACTCAGAAAACCTTTATTTTCAATCATTTCATTTATGAATTGGACAATAAATTATAATGTGTATAACATTGCTGCATTCATCGAATGTATCTTCTAGATCATTCTTGTAATTACTATAATTTTTATATAACTAAATATAATATAATTATTTTCAACAATATTTTTTATCATTCTATAATTATTGTATATTTTTTTCTCTAAATGTTCAGATTTATGTGAGTCTGAATAAACCATGACTTTTTTTCCTTTGTCGACTCACTATTTCATCTGGTGTTTTCAGTTTATTCTTATTTGAATTTGTAATAAAATAAAAACATAATTTTTTTTAATTGACATAATTTCTCTTCAATATATATACTATTTTAGAATAGTTCCAAATAACTCATAAGGAGTAACATTTGAAAATTTTCTTCTTTCATCAACTATTATTATCTTTGAATCTCATTTATTGGGAATTATGTCTATGATCCATTCCATAAGAACATAAAATTTTTTTCCTTTCGATCCCATGGATTGCGAGCTATTTATAATAGTCAAAAATCTATGTTGAACTTTAGTGACTTGTTCTACCTATGAAAAAAATGTATGATATTCTGTTCAAAGTGAGTATTTTATTGTCTCAATAAACTTTGATGGACTAAAATGAGTAATCTACATTTTCATAAAAATGATATTTTATGCTTTACATGATAATATATGATATATATATATATATTTCTATTCATTAATCAATGTAATGTATTGAGTATCTTGAAGTTTTGTTGATATTCATGTCTCTCTTGATTTAAAAAATTTCTAACTTCTTTTTTTTTTGAAATTTTTTATCTTTATTATGCATTAAATAATTGAAAACAACAGTATTGATAAAAAACATCATAATTATGTATCTAACATATTCATAATCATTATTATAAAAAATAGGCGGCCTTTTAGTATTTAAAATTTCTTACTGATCTAACATTTTATCCATTATTATTTAGAATAATAATATAATTCTTTTTCAACGATTCACATTAATTTAGATAAGTATGTATAAAAAAAATGTTGTATAAGATTAATGTAGATAACATGGAAGTATAATGTATGAAAATATATTAGTAGTGGAATCCACCTATAATCCAAATAGATAGTCTAAATATAATAGATGATTTAATAAATACAAGAGTGGGGGTGAATTCAATTTTTCCGAAAATTATATTTTATTCAAAAAAAGTATTTATTGAAACCCATTAAACATATATGATTCAACAAACCCTCTTAGACAAGGTTAAGTAAAAAACCTTATGTCTTATATTCATTATTATCAAATTGAAAATGAGACACATTTTGTCATAAAAATTATTCAACCACAAAGTGTATTGAATCTGAAATTAATTTTTAAAAAATAGGAAATGTACAACTTGTAACAATTTATATTTATAAAAAAATATTGGGAAATTAATTAAACTTGTAACGAAAAAAGTAGAAATAACTAAACTAAATATTTAAAAACAATGACAAATGTATCAATGAAATATTGAATAAAATTCCTTTGTTTATACTTTCATGAAATTGTGTCTTACCAACACCTGGTTAAGCCATCACTCTGATAATGATCTGATGCTGCTTTGATCTTTCTATCCATACATTCCCATGATTGAGAAGTTGATTGGAACTAATTTCAATTTTTATGTTGGAAGACATAAATTTGTGAATTGGAAGCATGATGAAAGTCAAAAAGAGATAAAATGAATATATTTCTTAATAATGTACTACAAACCTTTGGAATAAGCAGTTCACACTATGGCATCACAATATAAAATTTAAAGCACGAGGAAACATTTATTTCTATCATGTTCTTTTAAAATAATAATTTCCCCGATATTTCACATATTGGAATTAAAAAGTCATCTTTGTATCAAACACCCATATTTTTCATGAAAATTAAACGAAACCATTACCACTGGCCCTCAAAAAAATATTAAAATAACAGATTAGATGGAATCATTTTAGAATAAGGAAACATATAATGAAAAAATTATCTTCAAATTGGTATTGAAAATATTAATTTATCCAATTAAATGAATAAAAAATAAATAAATATTGTATCTAATTGTTTTGAATAATATGGAATTATATTTTATAATGTGTGAGAATCAGATTTGATATTTTGATGGAATGAAATTTGATATTTTGAGTTAATTAGATAAGATAATTTGTCATATTATGAATAGATAAACTCTGTTAATTGGAATTGATATTCTATGTGAATAGTATTTATGAAATTGTGATAATCAGATTAAAAAATTTGAGCGAATTAGATTTGAGAAACCATGAGAATTAGATCCAAAAAACACTAAGCATATCTGGATTCAAAAACTATTTGAATCCTATTATAAGTTTGCATCTTATTTCATTTATTAGATCATGATTCTTTTTAATCTAATGAATTTTTTTTAGAGTTATATATAAAACAACATAAAATATAATAAAGTAAATAATTCCAATTTCTATCAAAATTCAATAAATTTTGAAAAAATTTATTTATTATAAATTATAGAAAGAATAAAATATTAGTGGAAATGATTTTATAATTTCCAAAATATAAGGAAATAAGAAAAGTCATAAGTAAACTTTTGACTCAACAATGGACACATTTCCATGAAATTGACCTATATATTATTTAATTCATATAATGTTACCAAATGTCACCTAATTTGTTTCTGAAATATATTATGTGTTATCATAGTGAATAAATAAATTTATAGATGAATCTATATTTTGATGATGATATTAATAAAATAATATTGACAATATTATTTTCTTTCTAAAATTTAGTAATTATATTGTGACCTTAATTTTATATGCAACACTGATTCAGCATTTGTCAACAAAAAATTTTGTTATAAAAATTTTCAACAGTTAAATTGAAGGTAATATTAGTTATTTAATGGGTGAAATATATTTAATTAGATAATATAACATATTAGTATTTTTTAATGAATTATATTCTAATTTATAATTTTTACTAATCTATTTTAAGTCAAATTAATTGAATAGTGTCTAAATTGGCATTAATAATATTTATTGAGAATCATAGTTTATCTAATTACATTAAATTTATAATATAATAGGAAAAGAGGGATAATATAGAGATTAAAATGTCATATCATTTCAATTTCTAGACCATTTCATATTATTTTTATTCAGAATAAATTTTAAATCAAATAATATTATATGAAATTGAAAATGTGCCCATCACATTGATTATAAAAGGTCATATCCACCATAACTTATTTACAGAACATTGATTCTTCTTACATGATAAAAGTAATCAAATTTCCATTTAAAAATTTACTATCCACATCATATAGGTTTCATTCTCCCGAAATATAATTTATGAATCCCAGTAGGGAATATCAAATGGAGTTGTTTAGAGGGACATTTAACCACCAAAATATATCACATTCCTTTTATACTATTCATAACCTCTTCAAAATATTATACATTTTCCATAAAAATAAATTAATAACATATATCTGATGAAATTTTTTCTATAGTATTAACACACCATTATAAACCCAGTTTTCCATCAAACGAGATGTGAAAGTACTACTCAAGAATACAAACAGCTTACCATCTACACATAGGGATTCAATTTATTTTTCATCACAATATTTTATAAATGGGTATTATGTTGTCATTAATGATTATATATGAAACATATTAAAAAATAAATCTTTTTAATGAAAATATCATTTCCACCTTTTTACCATATAAATTGTTTCAAAAAAAGGTAATTTTGTTTGTGCATTCTTGGGGAATACATCCTTCTCAACGTGATGTGTTTCATTTTTCATTTATATTTTACTTATATGGTCATTAGGAAAAATATGAAGAATCTATATGATATATATAATATAATAATTATTCCAGATTTGTGAGTTAATATTAACATTTCTTTTATTCAATCTATTTAAAAATGAATACAATGTTCATCCAAAAAACAACCTACAATCATCATGAATGGTGTAATTTATTTTAATGTCTATTATCATTATAGAGGAATTTAAATATGTATATATTTCATATGTAGTTTTTATAAAATAATTAATATAATTTAGGTGATTTTAAAAAGATAAATTTATAAGGACTATTAAATTTGAACAAAAATAATCCTGTAAAATGAAATATTTATCACCAAAAAATAAAAAATGTAAAAAGGAATTATTCATAATAGGGGGTGTTGAAATATTATAATGTAATTATATTTGATATTATAATTGTTAAAATGATATTTTTATAGATTTATAATAAATATTAATCTATTAAAAATAAGTATGGATTGATTTTTATTAATAGAAAACTTCAGGTAAGGATTCCTCAGTTTTTATTTGTTTTTATTGGACATAAGCCTTAGAGACCACGTTTTTCTTTTATATGGTTTATTATCTATTAATGAATTAATTGTTTTTCATGTTATAATTAAAAGTAATGGAATTAAATATAAATATAGCATTCTTTTATTCATTTAGATTACTATTTGAATTACAGTAATGTTATGATAGTTTCATTTTATAATGGCTTCAATATTCAGGATTATTTTAGCTTATGTTTCTAAGGGAAAATTTTTTTGAACTATGTATTCCATATCCATGTTTTTTATAAATTTTTTTAAACTATTTTTCCTATTCTACAAAAAAAATTAAATTTCATTTTTATTATTTTTTAGTTTTCCAAAATTGGTTTTTAATGTAATATTTTTTTCAATTTCAAAATTTGTTATTTTTGTCATGGTGAAAAAAATAATTTTATGCGAAAAAAAAAGAATGAATTTCACAATGTTATGATTACCAACTGATTTGATTCATTTCATAATTTTTTACTAGGTTATATTCAATGAAAGCCATTTCTCATATTCATGATCAATTTTATATTTTAGAATAGAATATTTTTAATTGGAAATGGTATATTACTCAAGATGATTTTAATGATGGTTTAGTGGTATATGTTTTTAATGAAAAAATATATACCATTATTTCAATAGTTTTTATTCAGGTGTTGTTAAACTTATACCATAATAATCATTACATGGATGGATTAAGTTTAAAATGAAATGTTCAAATGTTAATAAAGACTATTTATTTTCAAGGATTCTAATTATATTATTATATAATAATTTTATGGAATAATTTTTTTATATTATTTATTTCATTGGTGGGACCGACATCTCCATCAAATTCATAGGGAAAATTACTATATCTCATAATACATATAGGAAACAAGGTGATATTCTTTATATGTAAATGGAAACAAGTAGAAGATCTAGACATGTTTGGGGGAAAAGTCTATGTTCATGATCTACTATGGGAAGTGTGTTTATATGCTTGATATTATGGTCTTTATTGTTAACATTGATATATTATAATGTTTCTACAATTAGGATCATTCCATATAAAAATTTATTACTTGATATTATATTTCTAAATTGGGTTATGATGCTTTCTAAATATTATAATTAATTCATTTGAAATATTAATGATTAAGGTAATAACTCTTGATTATTATATTTTTTGGATTGATTATGGACATTTTATGTTATATTAGTGAACTCATACTCTTATATTTCTCTTATTCAAAAACATACTATGAATATGAACTCATTATTTCTTATGTTTTATTTTCATAAGTATGTCAGTAATGATGAAAATTATTTGTGATTTTAATGTTTTATATATGAGGAAATTTATGAATTATATTGACTACATGAAATTTATTATGAAAATATGGTTATATTGGGTGATTAAATTGATCATTATGAACTAGTTCATTGTAATCCATGTAGCTAATAGTTTCAATTAATTTAAAAAATCATACCTAAATTGTCATGGTTTATGTTAGAGAACTAATATTTCATTTTTATTTTGTATAAATTTTATGGAAAAAACAAATTTTGGCTAATTTATCATTATCCAATCTAGAAATGAAAATATATAATTTTTAGAACCAGATTTGGGATTATGGGTCATAGGCTATTAAATTATTTATTAGATAATGTTTAAGATAAATTTATAGATTAAGATCCTTTAATAAGATGTAATCTTTAATGAAATGGATACCATCATGGGTATATATTTTTAATAATCATCATTTGTTCAATGTTTTATACCATTTTTTATGATTTCAATCCGGAAAATTTAAACTGATTATTTATATCTGTGGTGGCATTTATTTTTTTGCGAAATATATATCCGTAATTATTATCATGTGATAAATATATTAGAGGATGTATTATCATTTCTTTTTTTTGTAAATTTTTAAAGGTAAATATGTTCTTTAGGGTTTATATGATATGTTATATGGAGGTCAATATGGGATATTGAATTTTTTTGGTTGAAAATTGAATGCTATTAGATAACAATTGAGGTTAAAATATTTATATAATTTTTGAATATTTTAAGAATGTGTTTAAGATGTTGATCACCTTTTTATGAATGATATATATACTATTTTTATATACTTGTATAAAAATTTTCACCTTTAATCAGGTTCACAACATGTCGCATTAAACATGGATGGAAGGCGTGAACCATGAATTGAAGGGAGACAATGTTGAAATGCCTATCACATGCCTATGTGATATCCATGAATGTACGACTTGTTTTACATTATTTAAAATATATAATGCATAAAATCTATGTTAATTTTGGATTATATTATATATTATATATATATAAATGATATAAAAATTAATTTGGTTATTATTTGATAAATGATATATAATATTTTTTTAATATTTTAGTTAAAATATATGATCAGGAAAAAATATTATAATATATCCTTAAGGAAAAAATATTTAACATTTTTTGGATACACAAATTATTTTAATTTGGATTTATGGTGGTTGAGGTCATTTATATAAATTATTTTAATAACAGAATGATAATGTTGCCAATATAATTATTTTATTTCAATTTGACATTAAGAGTTAATGATGTTATTTGAATATAAATTGTATATAAATCATGAAAGAAAATGAGATCAAAGTATTCTTGTTTTTCATTTCAATGATATTATATATTATTTTATATAATTTTTAGAATATTTATTTACTGAATAATCTATATTGATCATTGGTTAATATAATATAATTTGGGATGGTAATTTATTTTTTCTTCATGGATAGATTATTTATCTTGGATATTATCCAATCACTTCTAAACATAAATCTTTTTGTTGAATTAAAAATGATTATATGAATACCTTGTAGACCTTTTTTATTTCATTACTCGTTATATATTGATTCTCATTTGTTATGAATAATTAAATTCACGTCGATTACTCATTACTTAGAGAAACAACAACCAGAAGTTATCATATAAATACGAGGATGTTGAAGTTATTGTGCTGAAGTGTAATGGATGCAAAACACACTCACTTATTAGGGAATCAATTTTAATAAAACTCAAATACACATCAACTAATTTTAATTTCAAATGAGATTCAATAGTTTCTTGGTCTTGTAGAAAATGACACTCAGTAGAATATTCCACTATAGAAGTTGAATATGAGGATACTGGAAGCTATTGTGCTGAATTGTTATCGGTGCAAAACACACTCACTGATTATGGAATCAGTTTTACTAAAACTCAAATACACTATGAATAAAATAGTTTTATACACCTAATACAAATACCATTATATAAAACTTTTGAAAATCACATTTATTTTACACATTAAATTCCAAGGGTTCACACACATAATGGAAATTTTACTATAAAATTCATCGGAACACGAGAACAATGTGATGATATTTTAATAAAAAATTTACCTTCCGATTGATTTGAATATATTAAACAAAATTTTGGAATATTAAGTGTTAGGTAATCATTCTTTTACAATTTTTGTTTAAAATATTTCTTTTCATTATGTTACTCAATTTCATAGAGGGTGTAAATTTTAAATATTATATTTAATTTTTTTCTGATCCAATCAAATGTTTTGGAACCTATAAACACAAATTTAATCCATACTATATTTTTTATATATTACTAAAATAATAATTATTTCTAATTTTATTAGCTAAAAATTTTAAAAAACCTATGAAGAACTTATATCCAAAACTAATAATTCTTTTGAGAATTATGAAAGGTAAAATTCTTACTTATAACTTCTAAATTCTTTGTTTTGGTATTTTTAAAAAAGATAATATATTTATAAAATTGTTTTTTTATTTTCAAACCTCCAAAGATTGGTACTTATAATACCATTTTTCGAAAAATTTAATCCATTTTTTTAGATAAGTCTATTTTAAAACGTCTGACTAATAATGGAAGTTGAACTATCACCTTCCCTCAAACATATAAAATGGACCCCCACTCATTTACCACATCTATCTTCGTTGTCTCTTGAAAAAGTTTCTACCGGTCTTCAAAACCATTATGCTAATTCATTTGAATTTACTTAAATATGAATGTTTCAGTTAATATAATCCTAGTGTTCAATTTCTATGTCTATTGAATTAAAAGATTGGTTCATTTCTCATTTATACATAGCTGATGTAGAAATATTTATCATGTATGATTCATTATAAATTATGAATATAATCTTCAATAGATGAAAATATTTTTGTATTGTGAAAAAAATTGAGATCACAATTCAATCTATCTTGAACAAGTTATTTAGTTTTATGAATCCGTGGAGTACTTTATAGAATGTGTAAAAGATAAGGTAAAATTTATATGTTATGGAAAATCATACTCAATGTCCTTTAACAAATAATCAGATGTCCTGATAACACCCTTTGATGGAGAACATTACTATACTTATCCCAGTCTTCAAGATTCATAAGGATTTTTAAATAATGAATGGGAAATAGAATTATTATACCTTCATTCAATAATGAAACAGAAATTTTCTTATCTAACCTCCTTCAATTTTATTATAGAATTATTGGTATTGGGGTTACTCATTCCAAGAAAAAGAGATAAATTTACCCTCATGTTAATAGATATATTCATGTTATATATTCATCTAAATATATAGAGTATACACTTGTTAAGAATAATATTTTAGATGATCTATAATGTAATGGATAGATTAATCACGTCTCAAATCCCCTTGTTTCCAGAAACATTTTCCATGTTGCATGTTAATTACTTGAACTATTTCGTTATTCATTGTAACTAAAATCCATTGAATTTCATGATTTTTAATTTTAGTGAAGACTCCATTAATATAATGAAATGTTATTTTGTTGATAAAAAAGGGGGGTTTTTATTTTTACATAAAGGAATGTCACATTGGATAATGTTCTATGAAATTGATAGCCTAGTCTATGAAAATAATATCACATGAATTAAGTTGAGGAATGTTCATGAAAAATTAATGGAGCTAAAGTAATTGAAAAACAATCCTTGAAAAGAATATTATGAAAAATGTAACAGAACATGAGTTGTGCTAGGATTTATTGAAAGCCTCAAAAATTGCTTCAGAAGATATTACTACTCGAGAATCCATTCTTCTAAAAAAATATTTTCCTACTAAATAATGATATTGTGAGGATATAGAGGCTCTGACAACTGATAAACAAAAATAATTTGTTTTTGGTTTTGTTTCAACTGTGAAAAACAATATCATGTAAGAGATAAAGGTAGTGGAGGGAAAGAATGTGAAGATGATATTCAAAAATCGAGTAGATTTAGGGAGAGAGTCAATCCAACAATCTTTTATAAGAACTTCTCTAGATTAATCTTCCAATATTTCCTTAGATGAAAATCTATTCAAAATCTGATAGTTAGATTAAGAAATAAACCTCATCTAAGAAAGATAATTCCACTGATAATGGTGTTCATAATGTTTCATCTAACGGTGATGATAGTGGCTATAGTGACGATGATGCTGATGATGATGAAAACTATATTTTTCAAATTTATAAATAATGGAAAACCGAATATGGGATATAAAAATCAGAATCTAAAAACAACAAAAAGATGTGGATTTGTATTATAACCTCTAAGAAAAATAAATCAGAATTATAAAACTCATAATAATATATTGGAGAATAATTTTTAATGTTTTTAGATATGTTTTATAAATTATATTAAGTACTTTCCAAAAATTTCGTCAATAATTAGATAATTCAAGAATCATTAAATGAAAAATTGGACTCACTAAATTTTTTGGTAGAGAAAATGATCATTCTTCATAAAAATTTCAAAAACATCATTGGAAATTATCATTATCATTGATATATTGAAGGGAGATAACCATGGGGTCAAGAAAGTTCAATAATGATATGGAACTTTTTTATGAAATGTTTGATTCAATCAAGAATGATTTTAATGAATCTCATACTCTCTAAAATAATTTTCAATTTGTTTTTAATAATATAAAAGGAAGGAAGAGTGAATTTAGATTCATGATGTGAAATATTTAAATGGAATTTTAAATTTCGTAAGTTCTAAGTTCAAAAGCCTAAAGTTTTTAAAAGATGATATGCTTTAAAAATTCAAATCTTAGAATAAAAATATTTAATTTTGTAACAAAAATAATCAAATTCATGAAATGAAGATACAACATCCAAAATTCATCATATAAATGTTTGGAGAAGATCAAAATGTGTTGAAGAAGTTGATGTTTATAGTCATATTTTTAATGCTTAAGAAGGATTATTTATATTTTTTATCTCTGAAACTATTGTTAAAAATTTTCAATATAAGAATGTTTATCTAAATTTTTTTATATAATTTTTCCTATCCATTTTGAGGTACTTTATATTTTCTCCAATCATTTTTTAAATAAAAAATTGGTATATTGGTTAAGAATATTAAACAATATCACATTATGTAAGCTAGATAATAGTGAATAATTTAAAGAAGATATCCTTATTAATTTGGAATATATTTCATTAATTATGGGAAAAAATAATTAATGGATATAATATGATCATTACAAAAAAAATTTATCTTATGGGTGAGTTAGTCGTATTATTCTATATAAGAGTTTTAAACTCAGGTGGGGATGATTATTTCATTAGAGTTCATATATTACATTTTTGGTCCCAATATTCATTAATAAAATAGTTGTTTTTTATTTCAAAATGGGGGATATTGTTGATTCAAAATATCTGTTTTATGATTTTTCTCGTTCATTTTTGTTTTGGAAATCACAAAACCATTTCCTGTAATAATTGTTTTCTTTCTATAACATTAAGTAATGAAATATTTTTTAAACATATACAATTACAATAAAAATCAAAATCATGTTCATTAATCTCTATTATGTTATTTTTAATCTATGTTCAACTAAATATTTCATGAGACCAAATAGAATCTTGATCTAATAAATTAAATAATATTAATAATTATAATCAAATTAACTCAGTTTCTCAATTCCAATTCAATCATCTATTTGAATCTGATTCTCATAGATTATCAAAACTGATATTTTTAGATTTTCAAATAAGATTCTCATAATTTTTCAAATCTGATTCACACAGAATATCAATTCCAATTCATAGACTTTTGAAAATATGATCCCAACACATTAGCGAATCTTATTCTCTCAAAATATGGAATCTGATTTCCCCATAATATCATCTCTTATTATCACACATTATCGAATGTGATTGTCAACTTATCAAAATTGATTAGTAACTATATTTCAATATTATTATTATACATATAATCTGACTAAGTAGTATTTTCTATATTTATTACATGATAATTATTCTCACAATATTTTATCATTATGCTAAAACGGTGCCATCTAATATGCTATTTTTATGATCATTGTAAGTCCCAACTATACAGGACCCTTTGAAATTTTTGAAACAATATGGCCATCAGAGACCGAGTCAACCATTTCATTCCAAGAATATAAGTTCCTAGTCACTTCATTATTTTAAATATTGTGAAAATTGTGTGTGTTTCTACATGTTGTAAAATTTTCCTCCAGATACAATAATATGGAATTCATGTTTACTATGTTTGTATAACATTAGTAATATTGTGTCAATATTTATGAAACCCTATATGGTAGTATCTTTATAAGTATCTGAGTGCATTTTATTTAGTAATTGAGGTCTCCCATTATAATGGATGATATAGGTGTTAATTATCTACTTAATATAGGGATTATAGTTGAAAGAAGATAGAGGGGTTTCAAACCAACTTAGTGGATGGCTTACATAGATATCACGATAGAAGAGCTTAATAATTTTCACAATTCAAGTGTGTACCCAGCTTTGGGTATGACAAACATCCTTGGAATTATAAATCATGTGTATTTTATACAAATTCATTAGATACCCTAATATTTGTGTCAAAATATTTTTTTTCATTTCATTTAGTTTTTCTATTAAAATATTATTTTATTATTCTTACTTTTCTTATAAATAAAATGTTTTATTATAATACATTATCTATTGTTGAAACTCTGATTTAAGATTTTATACACTTTAAGATATAATATTATTTAAGAAAACTTTTGTCTTATTTTCCCTATGATAATAATAATTATTGATCCAATGGTTTTTTCCTTATCCTTACATAAGAGGGTTTAGTGAATCTGATTTATTTCAAACTTGTATAAAAATACCTCCATTATATTTAAAAAAGATTTTTTTAAACTTAAGATTCACCCCATGGGTAATTGTGTCATATTCATATATATTTTGATCCAACATCATTAAAAACTTAATTTATCACCCAAGTTCACAAGGGTTGAATTAAATTTATCAAATAAAAATTCTAAGAAGTTTGAAATTATTTTAACAATTTTCATTTTGTTCAAAACCATCATTAATAATTTTCAATCTTACCCTGATAACTCCATTATTAATCATTTAGTTTGGAATTATATATTTATGTGGCAAAATATACCATAAATGGAGAATAGTTTATAGGAACAACTATGCTATATTCACTTGAATTAAATATGATTTTTGGAGATTCTATATTTTTCAATAAAATATTATTGATTTTAAATATCATTAATGAAAAATTATAAACCCATTCATTACGTTGATTTTAATAACACAAGGAAATAAGTATAATTTAAATCATATAATTGTTCCTATCCCTAACATTTAATATTAAAATATATATCAAATATATCATTATTTATCTCAAATTGTATTTATTTAAATATTTATATCATTATTTATTTAATTTTAAAAAATAATTGAATAAATAATCGTTCACCTTTGTGTAAGATATTTTTATAATATTTAACCACTAAATTTTAATAATAAAATTACATAATGAGTATAATTATTTTAAATTTTAAAAAATTAATTATCAAAGAAAATATCTTTTGGTTATCCCCATGGAAAAAATTTTATATTAATTAGAAACAATGTTTGATATATTTTAATTTTAATTAAATAAAAAAATATAACAGATCTAATACAATTAAATAATAAAATATATATATAATATAATATTTTTTGGATCTCGATGAAATGGACACATCCAATAAAATTAAGAGAAATGATAAAGAATTTTTAAAATCCTTATCAGTTTATTTTTTATCATTATTTATTAGATTTACCATTTTATGTGGTCATAATAATTACCAAGGATATTGTAAATAGTGTCAAAAAATAAAAGATAAATATTTTAAAAATTTTCACCATATGATTCAAAAAATGTAATCATTTATTCAAATCACAATCATAGGAATTGTTGAATTAAAATAAAAACTAACCTGGGAAAACAAGAGAAAAATGGTTTTTTTGAAAAATGTCATATTTATTTTTGATTTGTTAATATTAGAATTTCTAGTATAATTTTTTAAAAAAAATATATTACTAAAAATAGAACTATTTAAATGTTATAAATAGTCAATATTATAATTTTACGTTGTAAATACATTAAATGATATACATTTTTCAACAAAAATCCATATTTTTCATTATTCAATGAAAAATAAATCTTTTAAGAAAAATATAAAAATATCATCAAATTATACATTGCATAATATTATATCAAATATTATATATATTTCATCAAATTTAATTAATAAATTTCATTAAAATAAATATAATATTCACTCAAAATATTATTTGTAATCAGTTATAATTGATACAAAAATTTGAGGAACAAATGGACATTATTAAAAATGAATGATTATTTCATAATTATTAATCTATAAAGTATTGTTAATTAGAAATAGTAGATACATATTCCAAAAATTATTTAATCATATTCATAAATATATATTTAACACCTTTTTTATAATTTTTATATATTAATATTTAGTTATTTGAGTATTCATAGTGATGCATATTTTTTATGCTATCAAATATATCCATTCCTCTTAGAATCATGTGATATTGGAATAAAACATGTTCCAAACCACGATAGAAAGGTGGAACCAGGATAAGGTGTTGTCAATAATCATGAGTAAGAGTTCATATTCCAATAGACCAAATGTTTTATGTGATCTAATAAATATCATTTTAGTAAAGAGAATAAAGAAAAAATATATCATAACATAGAAATCATAAAGAAACATGAATCTATCAAGGTGATGTGCATGCTGATTAAGATTGAGGGTCCTAGTAAAAGGGATTGGGACATCATTCTTGAATGAAATCTGTAGAAAAGGTAATATTGGAATGAATTTATGACCCTTTTATTTTTTTCTTCATATAATCATGGATGATAGAATTTTATATTCATTTCTTATCTTTCCATTAGGGAGATCATTTTGTGAATGATTTCACCTACCAATTTTCTGAAGTTTTTCATTCTTATCTAATGTAGTTATTAATTTTATGATTAATTGATTATATATTAATTCTTGTGTTGGTAGATTTGATCTAATTACAAGTGTATACAATATAGATAACATAGGTGTAGGCTAGACAAGACATTGTAGAGGTTTATAAATATTTAGTGTGGTCAGCAACACATCCCCTTGATAAGAATATAGATTTCATGCTTCTCCAAAACAAAATGTATTATATGTTGCTCCAAAATTTTAATATTAATGTGTTAAAGGTAAATGATGATAGAATATATGAGAGATCATTTTGAATTTATCTTATTGGAGATAAATATATGTGTATCAAAAAACATGATCATACATTAAAATGTAGAATCAACGTGGGTAAAATTAATGCATTAGAATATATCTAGACCTGGGACATGATGGAAAACTATTTTGATGATAATATCATCAGAGATTTTGAGATGTTGTTAAACACACTATAATAGATATTATATAGATTGAATTATTCCAATAATTTGTTTTAATTTTGTGAGTTCCTTATGAATTTATCGCACTTAGTTCTGACATGTTCAGTTACCCACTTTTTTTATAAACGTTTTATGGTAATACAAAACATATAATTAGGTTGGATTGGACTAGTATATAAACTAAATCTCATTTACAATAATAATGTTGTCAGTAAGAATATTTGGATTGAGATTGATATAGTTGTAATTATAGTCTATTATGGGTCTTCATAACCCCTGTAATGAAGTTTAATGATACAAAGAATGGTAGTTACGATAGTTTTCAATATATGAATTTATATACTCTATCAGTAGCGGTCGGTCGTCTAACCTTTACATGATAAATTTATGGTACGATAGGTAAAATATATTGATCATTCACCACTACTCTGAAGACAAGCAATGCAACTGGACACCCATGGCATCTATAGAGATTATGTTATGCTCTGTATATTTCAGGATCCTGTTATATTTGATACTCTAGAAATGGATTTTAATATATTTAGAAGATTCAAATAAAATAAATCTCAAACCATAAGACTCGTGATTGATGAAACATTATGGATTATATTTTTTTCTAATAGATATTTATGAGGGTCCAATGATAGTTTGTTGAACCATTATCCTTTAATATTTTATATATATTGATTTATTTGATACTAGTTCCTTGAAAACATATATATGTTCACAATTTTTTAATCCCTTTTAATTTATGAAAAATCTCAAGGATTACATAATAGATATTTTAAAACCTATTGGAATGAGAAATGATCACAAGTATTAGTGTCATTCTTATTTAAATTCACCAGATTATGTTGTGTATGTTCTATATTTTTTTTTCTTCATAAATGTCTTTAGGATTTAATCATGGGGAAGGATTGGATTGTTTCTCAATTATCTCTAATTGATTATTATCATTGTTTTGTCTCATTATTTTTTATTTATTGCAGATATAATTCTTTTCATGGATATTGGGATAAGACTTCCAATCATGTCATATCATCCAACCTTGAATATAAGACATTGATTTCCACTGTTTTGGTTGATGACATTGATTTTAAATATTTTATTGATCAGATATGGGTTTTTTGTGTCTTTACTAAGGTCTTCAAGAAGACATGTCTGATCTTTCTCTAAATTTGGAGGTGGAGTTATCTATTAATATAGAGCATAGTATGCTTCCAATTTTTTAACATATTATTATATGTCACTAAATATGATAAAACGAAGAACAATCATTTTTGTACACATAAAAGAGAATGGATTTGTTCACAATTAGATTCTACATGATATGACCCTATTTCCTTTCTAAATATGGGTGATCTTTCTCTTCATCGCTACATTTTTTATTGAATGAAAACCATTAATCAGTTAATATGGAATATCCAATAAGGCTTGTTGAAGAATTTTTTGATTTATTAAATTGATAAATATAATTATTTAAATGAAATTATCATTGGTTATAATTATCTTAGATTGATGGAATAAAATTTAATAGAGGAATATTTCATGAGTTTGTATGGTGATTTCGAATATTTTGTGATGTAATCAGGATTGTGTAATACTCCTACAGTTTTTATGGAATTAATGAACAATATATTTTACCTATATATAAATTCAATTGTTAGAGTATTCGTGAATTATATATTCATTTATTAGAAAATAATGAAAGAACAAGAGTAAACTTTAAATTATATTTTCGAAATCTTGAGGATTCAACATATTTATACAAAGCTAAAAGAATTAAATTTCTAGATATTTGAGGTGATATAAATGAAAAATTTGATATTGAAACACAGTGTTTTAATTAAAATTAATGGATGAAGGTTTAATTATAGTGGTAAAAACCATTGAAAAACATACTGATACAGATCCTCCTAGTCGTAATTAGGAATTATCAATTTTCTGTAAAAGATTTACCAAAATTGTCATCACGATTGTATTATTTTACTCAGAAATGGGTGAAAGTTTAATGGGATGCTAAATGTTATTCCTATATTAAGATGTTTAATTTTCATCTAACATAGGAAAATATTTTGATCTGATTAAAACCCATTAAGGTATATGTTTTATATAGCTATGTTTTTTATGTTGTGATAGGATGTTTAGTTATGAACAAAGATCATATGGTAGAATATGGTTCTCATCATCGTTAGCTTCAGGGTAATTATGGTATTTTTAATGAGTTAAACCATTCACCTATTATGAATTCACTAATGTTTTAGTGACAATATCATTTTAGGCACTATTTTAAAATATTTTCTAATCTAAACATATATCGTAATATATTATATCAGAAGGACAGAAATGAATGGAATAGGTCATTGGTATATTATCTCCAGACATTGGAAATTTTCCTCAATCAATCCCATTAAAATGGGAATTTTGTTGATTGTTATCCTAGTATGAATTTTATTTATCATAATTTGTTTGAATCTGAATAGATGTGTGTCGTTATTATATTTTTCAAAAAAAAATATAATTAAATGAATTGGAAGATGACTCTTGTATAGTTTTTTACCAATATTCATGTTTCATTATATCTCCATGATTCTTCTAAATATGAATAATAGTTGGGTTATGAGTTTTTTTGGAATCAAATAATTCCTATATTTTTTGGGGACCATTCGTAGTTTGTCTCTCACCTTTAATATTTTTTTTATTTGTTAGTTAGTTCATCATGTCATTATCTATCAATTCAGTGATTCAATATTTGAATACTTCAAAGGGGGATGTTCATATAGACAGAATCAATTTGTAACATGAGATATGATTAATTTTTTTTCTTGATGGGTATAATGATTGATTTTTGTATGTATTTTATTGTTTTCTACAAATCATAGTAGGTTATAGAGAATAACATGAATATTTTGGTTTTTCTATAACCTCTTTATGGGTCGATATGTAAATTAGATGTCATTTAAATATAAATTATAGTTGTATAACCATTTTATTTTCTATGATATAATAATATAAGTGTTGTTATTGATATGTTAAAAAATTAGGACTTTTTATTATGTTCAAAGAAACTAATACATTTTGAGGACATTCTAATGTGTTATGTGAAATATTTTTTTGATGTTGAACGGGATACCCTCTGTAGTTCCATTTGATAGGGATATGAACTTTAGCTCATAGTTATGTAAATTTCTTGAAGATGACATATTTGATAATTTCATGTAATTTATGGCTTAACATTCACATATATATTACAAAATGATTTTTCTATTCATATTTACGAGTATATACATTATACATAAGAATTATACTATCAATGATCTTGGGATAGACATCTGAAAATTATTGATATTTGATATAATAAAATGTACCAATGTTTGGTTATAATGGATCCATTCAAGCCCTTTTATGGATTCTCAAGAACACAGCCTATTTATTGGTCATATGTGGATGAGATATCTCTTGTGGGACTTAGTATCATTTTGGATCTGGTAGATAGTATTTATGAAATACAATGAAATTTTAATATAACACTGGGTAAAAAAATATGTGGATCAAAAATTTAATTCATTGGAGTTACTTATTTAATAAATGGTTTTAATAAATTCTTCACCTCATATTGTTGGATTAAAGCATATTACACAAGGAAATCTGACTTTGATAAATGATATACCATATATATCATCACACATATTGTATATGTTTCATATTTCATTGAATTACCAGAATATTTCATAGGTATATATAATATTTTCAATAAATATCAACTCATGAATTATCATCTCTATCATTCCCATGTTCTGATGTGGGAGGATGTTTAGTTTTAATACATTCTTTCAAGCTGTCTAGAATCTATTTGGAGATTTTTTCAAATGAATATTCATCATGTAAAGTATAAATAAATGATTAAAGTTGTATTGTGGAATATATGATATTATCATAATAGATGGGATCATGAGTTAATAGATAGGGAGTTTTGGTCTCCTGTTTTTCAATACCATCTTATTTATGTACGAATTTATTGGGATAAGAAGTCGAGTGTTGGGAATAATTGAAACATCCTAATTTAGGTACATTAATAAGTTATTTTAAAGTGTCTTTTTGGGTTTCAAATTTGGAAGATATGTTTCAATTAAGATTCATTGTTTATTAGAAAAAAATGGTTTCTACAATAAGTCATCGACCCACCAATGGAATTAGAAAATGAAAAAATTATCTACAAGAGATCACAAACGGATTTATAGGCCTCTATTAAGAAGAAGATGATGTCTGGTTGGGTAGCTAAATAAGTGGGTAAGTATAATTTTATTCCCTTTAAATCCTCAATTAACCCCTTAATTTATATTTTATTAACATAATCCATATCGGAAACATGAATAGTACATACATTGGAATTTTGTGATCCTTTCGTGTTTCCTCTTGGTGTTTTGTGGTCAGTTTGACAATATTTCAATGGTTTTTATTGTTTTATAAAATTCCATCTCATTCTTCAAAAAATCATAGAATTGAATGTGGAAATAATATATGATGATGAAATCTATTTGAAATGTAATTATCTATTACTATACCTTATAGATTATGAAATAATTTTTCCCTTAATTCCATATATAATGATTGTAATGGTGAAAATTTTATTTTCCTTAAGGTATTTCTAGACCAATAATGTAATCCCACTATGTTCCTATCGAAATATAATTCAAAAATCAGGATGTTTTTAGGGTCTCCAAAAAATTTCTATACTGTTTATTTAACTTCTAATAATTAGATCAAGTTGTGAATGTCGTGATAACTATGTGTGAGGTGGGTGGTTTCATAAATTTACCTTAGTAAACCATAAAATATCTTGATTTCATTATATGTTTTAGATGATTTATTCCATGATAATCATTTTTATTATATGAAATCTTAAATTTTTTCATTAAAAAATGTTATTTCAAATTTTTTTAAAATATTTTTGTTTTTAATGAATTGAAATGTGGTTTATAAAATTATTATTCAAATAATGATTTTTGATGAAAAAAGGTTTTTTAAAATTGTATATAAAATATCTTAATCTGTTTTGATATGATTTTAAGAATATACAATATTGGATGCTGGGTTACTTATATGGAGTTTAGTATTATGTCATGTCATTTTTTTATTGGGAACTCACTAAGTACGTGATTATTTGTCTTCAAGGACTTATATCCATTAGAGATGTTAATCTTAAACCAATGGGGATTTATTCATGGGTTTCTCCCTAAATCTCTAGGTCCTAATTTTCAATTGAAATGTTTGTGCACATTAAAATTTTGACGAATTTTGATGTATGAACGAAATGGTTATCCTAGACCTGTGTTATTTGTGAAGTGATATCTATTTTGCTCATTTGTGACCATTATTGCTACGATATGATATTTGGTTCAGAATTTGATAAATTTAAAGTGTTTTCTTCGAAATATTGTTTTAAATTATATTATAATGATTTGTTTTGGGATCTCTGGAATGAGGAAATTTTTTTACCATTCAATTGTAGTAAATGGGAAAAATTTTTGTAAAGAAATATTTTTCATTTATTGAGGATGTATATATTATTTGATATGAAATTTATATAATTTTTATTTGGAAGGCTCATGGGGGATCCAACTAGTCTTGTCTTCTCAAACCCCATAAACAATCATATGGGCTTACAAAACATGTTATATATGGTGCATGAAAAAGAAAGGACCCTCATTGAATTTGATAAGGCTATTTTAATTGGGAATGGGTTACTAGTGGGTAATGGTTGGATGTTTTTTCACTTATCACACGGTGAACCATTTTTCAAATTGGGATTAATTTTTTGTTTAGGTCTCTAACATGTTCATTGGATTTTTCTTGACATTTTAGTTGTCTCACTATAAATTTTCCTCATTTAATTAATGTATATTTAAATATTTTATATAATTATCTTATTGAATTATATTTTTCTTGATTATTAATAGAAAAATGTTGTCTTTTATTCATATTGTATGCACATGTGCTAGCCAACATCCCCTGGGTATCCAGAACTCCCTTCTCATCATGTCACTATTCAGAACATAGTCTGGATGGATGGTTTTTTTCCAAAATCAGACACCTATCTAGGCATACATTTATATTTATCACCTTATGTCCAAACAAAATAGATTATATATTTTCATGATGTTAATTTGGTCTATATATATCTTGTATTTGTTAGATGAATTAGGGTGGAGTGCTCATTATAATATCCAACCTCATGTCATTAGAAATTTTTCTTTTTGTTTGTTTAGGATTTGGTTGTTAATTAATATGATTTTACTATTTAATAAGATATTATAACCTGTTTTTGATATATATATATATATATTCATGTTTTTTTGTGTATAAAATAACTTTTGAAATTCATTTATTTATGGATGGACGATACGACATGATAGTATCTGACATGTGTGTTTGGAAGTAATTAATCTAATCAATGAAAATATACCTCAGTGTAGGACATAAGTTCTATCAAATTAGAGATGTGATTTGTGGATTAACGTTTTAGTATAATAGGATGTGAAACTTTGAAATCCAATATATATTGAAAAATTACATTTGAGATACCTGAATGTTTGGAATCTTGATTCCTAAGATGGGGGATCTTACTTAAATACAAACTAACATGTTCACCCATTGTTTATATTGACTATTTATCTATAAATATATATTTAACCATCTATATTTTTATGTAATTATTTCTATATATGGATATAGCCAGATATAAATATAAGAATTTGTTTATATAAAATTGATAATTGTAAATATATTATGGAAAAATAACATAAATTTATTCAATTTAAATATTATAATTCATATAATAAATCAGTGCATATTATTAACTATATAGAGATTATTATTGAAGATCATTATTTATATTTAGTAATTATTATTTATATTTATAATATATTAAAAATCAAATAAATGTGTACATAGTTTTCAACATCATATTATTAATTATAATAATGCACAGGTCAATGTAACATGATAATAAATATATTATATTCAAAAAAATTTCTCGTAAATTATTATTTTTAATAGATATAGTACTATATATTAATATAGTAAAATAATTTATATTTAAGGTTATATAAATATTTAAATTTGGAAAATAGTATTAATTTTGTAGAAGATAAAAAAAATCTAAAATATATTATTTTTTATTTAAATGGAAAAATAAAATAACACTATCCATTATTAAATTTAATGGAAATATATATTAATAATATCAATAATTATATATAAATATTTAATTTTCTATCAATTTTATTCATATAAAATAGTATTTATGATTATTTATATTTAATATAAAGTTGATATTATAAAATCATTAATACATATATTTTCTATATAATTTTATTTATAATTATAAAATGAAATATATTATTATTAATATTTCAAAAGAAATGAATAATGAATAAAATTATAGATATATATATAAATTTCAAAGATAAAGCTTCTATATAAAATGATATTAAGAATGTTTTAATGAAAATGATTAGAAATTATATTTAAATAGTTATTACTTTTATCTATAATATTAATTTATAGTTTATGAATTTTTAATAATTTAAAAAGACTAAAAAATTCAATCTATGTTGACTATGTTAATTTAATTTATTATTAATGGTGTTTTCTTAAATAAGTGAGATATATAAGTAAAAAAATTTCATATAATTTATTCTCTTAAAAGATATTATATTTCATACAAATTTTCATTTCATATTACACGTTAATATAATTGAATTTAAAATTAATGAGGATTATAGAGTCTGCTCATTTTATCCTATTTTCCATATCATTGTGTTTGGGGATCGGGGGTTTGACCACAACAATTACTCCTTATTTGGGTGGTGGGACTTCATTGATGAATTCATGAGATGGTGTTATATGATTTCATTAGTGACAGATGATAGGGGTCAAGGTGGATATGACTCTTGTTGGTGATAATATTAATTAGTGTCACTATCTGAGTATAGTTATGCGATAGGAGAAATATCTAGAGATTGATAGTGCCACTGATAATGGGTGATAGTTTGGTGTTATCACTATATTGTTGTCCCAATAGAAGATAGTGGAACCACAAATCAGGAAATGATGAACAATAGGAGATAGAGGGCATGGTTTATTGGGGACCATATGAGGTGACCATCGAAGATAGGCATTATAGAACCAGCTAAACATAGATAAGGCTGAATAGACAATGAAGGATCAAGAGGTGGACCTATGGGTTTGGAAATTTGTTACATGTTGATATGGACATTCAACTATGAGACATATAATGGGATCTTTCTACCCATAAATATTTGTGGTGTTTGTTTCGTTAAAAAAATTAGAATTCCCTACCTATTAATAAATATGTATATAATTTCACATAATTTGATAGATTATATAGTAATAATTTAAATCTAATAATAGAATATATATATATATATTTATATATATTTAGAGAGAGAGAGAGACAAGGATAGAGAGACCTCCACACAATCAAACATTATTATTATATGTATTCCAAGATATATGAAGGACCCGCAATAATAGTGTAAAAAAACCCAAATAAGATTATTGTGTGTGTTTCAACATTTATATATACACACATACATACATTCACACATATATAGTTTTTTATATATTTATATATAATATTTATTTCGTGGTTATTTTCAATATAATAAGAAGAATTTATTATTAGTTCTATCATTATTGTAGTAACAGAGAAATTTAGTTATCATCTCTTAAAATGTTTAATTTTTATGTACATTATTCAGTGCTATATATTAGTGCCAGAAATATTGAATTTTATCCATTCTCAGTAAAATCATTAATTAAATCGAATTCCCCATTTTTTATTATACTATTGTCATTATATTTCATATTTAGATATTTATTTATTTTAAAATTTCTATGAATATATATATTTAATATTATTATTTTTGTTATTTATGTTTTTATTTATTTTTCATCTCATGTTTTGGGTTCCATATCCATCTAGTAGATAAATATTAATTGATATAATATAAATTAATTTTTGGATTCATTATTTCTTTCAATATAGAGAAAATATATTTATTGATTTTTTTTCTTGAATTTTGATTCCATTTAAACCTCATCATAATGATCAAAGTAGTTAAAACTCCATTGTATATTTAGGTATTAGGAAACATTTTGTAATGGATTATATATTTAAATGATTTGTTTTATTCAACATTCCATAGTATATATAGTATTATTGTGCATTTTTAAAATTATAAATGATACATGAAGCTTCTCGATCTGAACAAAACCCCTTTCATCCTATGTAAAATCCCCTTAGATTTTTTGGACATTATGTGTTAGTATCTTGCCCATAACTTAATTCGAATTGTAGTGATTGAACCAAAAATGTTGTGTGAACGACCCAGTTATATATTTATTAAAAATTCTATAATGGATATAATAGTTAATTGTTATTATATATTAGTTATGTTTTTTATTACATTATTGAATAATTGAAAAAAATATAAATGATATATTATATTTTTTAATGAATAATTATAATGAAATTCATTTAGTTGATTTGAAAATTGAAAAATCAGATCCCTATGTAAAAACAATGAACTAATCATTTATATTTATTAATATATAATTAAAATTATTTATAGAATTTTTATTAATATTTTTTTCTAAATCTGACAATAGTTCAAATATTAATAGACTCTTATAGAGAAATTTATATGCTATTTTTGACTTATGATGAAGATAATGATAAAAATATGGGTATGCATCTAGGAAAGTGTTAGTGGGTCACAAGAAGTAGTCATGGAGTCATTGGGTGAAGATAGAGGGGTAATTGATCAATCAATTGATGGGGAATTAGGCATCAGAAATAAAATTGTCTGCCGATGTAGTGGGTCAGCCCTTAGAGGGGGTGTGATATTCTTTATCAATCCCAAGGGTTTTATGATTTTTACATTTTATATCCTCCATGAACATAAATAAATATTACCTATTAATTAATATTATTTAATTATTAATGAAATATTAAATATCATAATTTTTAAATACAAATAAATAATTAGTTATTATAAATTATAGGTTACTTGTTACTTAGTTTTCCTATGAAGCATTAATTCATCATATTTCTGTAATAATTAAAAATTATTTATTATTTAAAAACCATATAATATTTATAAAAATATTTAAATAAAAATGATGAAATTAATTTATTCCATATTTCCATCATAATATAAAATTTGTTTATGAAAAATTTTGTATTATTTTTATAAAATAATTTTCAAATAAAATTTGTTTTGAGGAATTACTAATTTTTTATTGGAAACATAAAAATATTTATTATTCAATGTAACAAATAGTATGATTGGGTAATTGTTTGTAATATTTAATTAAGTATAATTGTTTCAAAAGTAATATTTAGTGATGCATTCAGATTAAAAAATCTCATCTACCGTGAAATGTATTTGATTTAATATTTTTTATTGAATATATTTTAAATTTAATCATAAATTGTATTATAATGAAAAAAATTATCAATCCTGACTATTGTGTGTTTTGAGGTATCAGAAAAGGTATGAGCTGGTTTATTAGTGATTTTTTTAACGAGCATAACCATTTTTTTGATATAAGACCCATTTCTAACTTATCATTAAAACATATTTGATATTTAAACTTTGAAAAGTATTTTGTATAATGATAAATTTCTATTTTGGGAATTTAAAAAAAATATTTTGATGATACATTTAGATATAGGATTAAAATAAATCAAGGCATTCAATAATTATTTTTAGAAATGATGTGCTCTATGTGGGGTTACAAATGGTATAATATCGTGGTTTGTAGGGGCTTCATTATAAGTTCACATCTTGTGTCATGTTTCAGTATCTTAGTTTTTAAATATACTAATAAATTATATAATAGGAAATGGTATAATTACAAATGATGATATATTCATATAATTTATATGTTTCAATTTTTATACATAGATCATATACTCGATTGTAAAACAATAACATCCACCATATTATATATATATATACATATCATAAACTAGAGAATCATGTAGAAAAAACTGTAAAAAAATATTTACATTATACAATATATAGAAAATCTAGTTGTAAGGACAATATTTAGATATTAAATTGAAATATTCATCGATATTATGATATGGTTCCTTCACCATGATTAGGTCCTCCTTATTTGGATCAATTTTTTTATGTCCCTTAAATTATCATTTTTTACTCAAAAGGAAGTCACGATCTTCTAGTTTTCATGTAAAATTATTTAAGATCATATTCTTTATGAGTCTATTTCCCAAGTCAAGGTTCTCTTCCACCCAACACTACAATTATTTCTTTTCATCATCTCATATGAGACAAAACTATAGTAAGAGAAAGACGGATATTGATTATTTGGGAATGTGATGGTGGAATGTTCATTGACATTCCACATTATTTTTATTCTTATAGTTTTTAATCAAGGGTTTTTTATTCCTCTATAATTTTTTGGATAATATTCTGGTTTCGTAGATTTTTTCCCCCATATTCTCTTTGGATCATTTATACCACATTATAATTCATCATTTTTCATGAATTATGGTGCTTTATAGTGCCTCATGATTGTGACAATGGGCTGGTTGTTGGAATTTTTGTCCTTTCTAATTAGTTATTTTTGGGTTCACTATTCATGTTTCTATTATGGGTGTGGGATGTGAGGATATTTTAGAGGTATATAAAAACATTATTTTCATATGGATTATGGAGTTTTTTATTTTGTTTTTATTTATTGTCATTCAATGACATTCTATTTTAAATGAATCTTTATGTTACTTAAATTTTATTACGTTAGATGGTTGTTGAAAAATCAATATTACAACTCGTTCGCGATGATGGAAGGGATGAAATGTTAGGTTTCTGGCAAGATATATTGCAAATGAGTGTATTTAATGTGGGTGATTGATCTTTCAGAACAATAATGGGAAATAAATTTTCATGAGGAGATTAATTTATATATTTTTACATTCTTATTAGAATAATTTCTTTTTTCAATCTATAATTTTGATAATTTATATATATATATATATATTTGTGGAGTGGTTTGAAGATATCATTTATTGTGGATGAACTTTTAATGTTCCCACTCAATAAGAAGTGTTTTCTTTTATTAAATATATTAGACAATGAAATAAAATTAAATATATTAAATCATATCATATTATAATATATCTATGAAAAATTTAATGTAGAAATATCAAATCCATGAGTTTTTTCATCACAATTTAGAATATATAATATTTTTTACAATACCAATAATCCATCTCTGGATTCATAGAAATAAACAATTTAGATTTATTTACATGAAAGCATATAAGGTTAAATATAATCGGATTCCCATGATGGTGTCTGTATTATTATTCTTTATGATCTCCAAATGTGGAGAGTTGACCCTCATGAAAATTTTTTTCACATATATTAACATAAACTTATGTACCAAAAACCAAAAAAAAAAGATATCATAGTCAATAATAAAATTTTAAATTACCAACTATAACTAATTTATTAATAGATCACATAAATCATGCTCTCAAAATATCAATGTTTACTAATTTACCATGTTTTGGTATATGTTTTTTATAAAATAATCGGTAGAAGGAATTTTAATATGCCCATTTAATGTGTATCCATGCTCCCATAGATCAATTTAGTGTACCTATCATTGAAGATTACACCATAGTCTATCCATATCCATCTTTTTCGAATATATCCTAGATATTGGAAATCAACCAATATAGTAGTGTATGATAGTCATAAAATATAAAAAAATAAAAATAATAATCATAACTCAGATCACACAATTATTTTTATGATCTATAATTCACATATCGTACCTTGATTTTATATACGGGAGGAATTAAATATCTTCACATGACACTGTAGGAAATACAAATCTCTATAGATATAATACTTTTCTCAAAACAATTTAAGAAATAAATTTCAGTTTAGTTGATGAAATATTTGTCTTCCCTAAAATATTTACATATTTCTCGATACATAGTTGTATATAATATAATACCAATGATAGTTTTGTTTATAGAACGAGTAAAAATAGTTTTTTTAATCCAACACAATCACATAGATATGGGTGATAAATAGTGTAAAAACGAATGTTAATTATTATTTATATCAATCTTTTAATGTGTAAAAAAGGGATATTACACTTGTATCGATAGATAAATATAGATTAAAATAACAGTATGTTTGATAACATTTATAAGACACAATACTAATCTTTAATGGATTAGAGTGATATTATAAAAAAATATTATTTAACTTTGACCCATTAATTGAATTGGTGGACCTGAGTATGATTATACAAATTGTTAATATATATTTATAATTTTACAATTAAATAAAAAGTATTTATTAATTATTACAAAATAAGCACCCTATTTTTTGTGATGGTATTTTATATGTAAAAAAGTTTTTATCATTCAAAATGATTTCATTTCATTTAGGGTGATAAAATTATAATTAATTTATTCAAAATATAGAAAATAAAATAAAATTTATACATATTATTTTATAGAAACACATAAATTTTTTCTTAAGGTGAAATGATTTGGTTTTAATGAAATCATTCATTTCTCAGTAAATACATAAACAACTGATTTTTTTATATTTTCCATTACATTTCCTCAAGGAATAAAAAATTAAATTTTAAAATTTCATCTTAAATAATACCAACATCATTTATTTTTAATTAATATAATTAAATACATAGGAATAAAATATATAAATTTTCTTTGTATACAAAGAAATCATGACATAAATATATATTTTTTATAATTTATTTATCAACACCCTTTATGATATTATTATAAAATTAAATTCTAAAAATTATTGAAATTAAATTTAGTAAAATGTATAAATTATTTTTAAAATTTATAAATAATATTATTCAATAATGAAAAATTATGTTTTGTTCATAATTTATTTTAAAAACTTTAAAAAAAATTGATGCTGATAAATAAAATAAGGTTAATATAGGTTTACACTATGTGATAAGACTTTATTTTTAATCTAAAATAATATTAGATGAATTTATTTCTATTTTTATGACATTTTTATTGATATTTTAATATCATGGATCATTTCTCCAAGAAAATTTACCATATAATATATTAGTTATAAGAATAATAAAAAATTTGACTCTCTTTCCCATAAATTTATATTATATGTTCACATATATATATAAATAAATTGTGAATTAATATTAGATATATTTTCTTAATAATTAAATAATTTTCATGGAGGTTAATTATCAATAATTTTTAGTGGTTATAAAATTACCTTCATCAGTGATACAGTGACAGCAAATCTCTATTAAAAACTGTAGAAAAATCAAAGTAAATGATTTTAAAAATATCAAAAGTAACATTATTGGAAATCATAATGTGCCACATGAAATTTTTGGTTAATAGTAAGGAATAATTAATTTATATGGTGTTTATAATATTAATGATTTGTTATATTTTTTTAAATTATTACTTAAATGTTTTGTTTCCAAAATTACATTAATGAAATTCTATGAAAAATCCAAATTAATTATGTTTTTTAATAATGATAATGAATTGTAGAAGAACGATTATGAAGAAAAAATGTCTAAAATTTGAAGCATTTTATTGTTACTAGCCTTTTTTAACTTATATGTAATATTATAAACCATTAGTGTTGATAAATTTACTATAAGGATTAAGGTTAAAATAAGATTACAATGGGGATAAAATAAGTGATAATGGTAAGTTTTCCAATTAATCTCATATAAATAATATTTCATGGACACATTTAGACCCTATCCTATCCCAAATTTTAATCTCAAACAATTTTTAATCATTTTGATTGATAATGAAATTGTAATATCTTATTATTTTAATAAATCCCATGTTTGTCGTATACACCACTTATAAAAGGAATCCCCTCTTTTTCTTTGATACAAATCATTGTTCCATGTAGACAGAACATCCAAAAATAAATTAACATATCTACATACCAATATATTATCTAAAGGTTTTGGTATTCATAAAATACAATTCCAATTTTCCTAAAGAAGAGATATATAAGAAGTCTACTAATTAAAGGAACTCATATTTATTGACATTATCATTTTTTTCATCTATATTTTATAAATATGTTTTAAAAATACTAAAATATTAGTTATTGTATTATCAATACACATAATTGTTATTATGGTTCCTAAAAAATCATTTTCACCAAATTTTTCTGTGCAAGGAATGTGAATACATCCATTGTGCAAAAATTTACCTTGGTATCTCCATATAACGATGTAATGTATTTTGCATTATCACTCTAAATATATGGCTATAAATATGAAAAAGGGGTAAATATGAAAAAAAAATTAATAATTATTTTTATTTAAATATAATATAACGTTTACATTCTCATATTTCAATTTGTTGGAAAAAAGATAACTTCACTAATGTGTATATGTGGACTAACTCCTTGGTGATGTGATGTGAATCATTTTTGATTTGGAAAATACATGGATGGATTTAAAGAAATATTTAATTAAAATTTAGTATATATATATGACATAATTATAATTTCAAGAAGGTGATTTTTTAACTTATATTTATTTTTTTCTCCCTATTTAAAAGAAAATACTACGGGCATGCATATGTATGGCTTATTATCTTTATGAAAATTGTAATTAATTTTTTATCAATATCATTATATGGATAAATACGTGTATATATATATAATTAATATATATAATATTTTCATCATTTATAACATTACAGTGATTATCTAACCATTATCACTGTATAGGGACCAAAACTTCTGAACTAAAACATACATGAAAAAAATATAGTTAACACAAAGGAATATTGATTTTAAAAATGAATTATTAAAAAAAGTGTGTTGAAATAATATAAGTGGATCTTTAATAGTATTTATATTTGGAAAATTATAATATATTTGTATTATAATATAAATATATTATATATACATCAGTTAAAAAGAACATTGAAAATAAGTCAAACTCTTGGTAAAAGTTCATGGAGTCACTTATATTTATGTGATATATAAATAATATTAACAAATAGTTTACTTATTATATTAAATATATATCCCCTCAATTATTTTTATTATTACAATTAAATTTATATTTATTAATATATCTATCTTATACTATATATTTCATGGGGTTCTAATTTGAGTGTTACCAATGTGGCATGGATTTATTTAACAATCTCATAAATATTTTGGATTGTTTATGATTAGGTCTCACCTATGGGAATGATTTTATTATTCTTTAAGAAGAAATTTTTTTTACATAATTCCTTGCAAAATTATTTAAATTATAATTTTTTCTTTTATTTTAAAATAATTATTTTATCAAGATATTAAGACAATGATAATAATGAAAAATAAGTTTATACTTTTATCAATCAGGAATATTTTTCTTTCACATCTACTTTTTAATTAATATTTTCAAGATTTTTTTAATATTATAAAATTGTTGAATAAAATAATTTGTACCCATGTTTTATTTTCTAGTAATAATTCTTAAAGGATTATTCCTGTCATTTTATAAATGAGGTACCATTTTATAAAGGTTTGAACAAAATAATTGTTTTGTCACACACTGCATGAATGATTTTTCATTTCAACAATCCTAATAATTTATATACAAATATATTTTCATTATTTAATTGTCCCTTTAGATTTTTTTATCATATTATGTATATTTTTATATATTAATGATATTATTACAAAATTAAATGGATGAATTCTTTAATAAATAGTCTGTTGAATTTTAATAATTATTTCCATTTAATTCAAAATTGCGTGATAAATTGTAAGAATTGATGGGGATATAAACTAATGATACCATCCAACATATTTCTATACATGATGTATGATCTGTTTTAATATGGAATGTATTGAAATTACCTGTCTTATTTTTTCTAATAAATTTTGTTCTTAATTATTAAAGATTTTTATTAAGTTATATTGTGTATTAATATGATGAATGCATTGGAAAAATTATGTGATTATTGAAACCCAATAATACATTTCCCCTAAATGTATTGGTTAGTATAAAAAGTAAAAATTGGTTTGGTAATTTTGAAAGGTCATTATCTATTTATTTACGATACATTGACATGATCCCTCAATTGTATTTTTATGATTCTTGATATTATACATTCCATCTACATGAAATCATAAATTGAAGTCAAAGTAATTATTTAAATAATAATGGTTCCTGTAGGTAATATTCAATATCATGTGATAATATTTATTGAATTATTTTATTATCAATTTATTCATACCATATTATTCATTCCATTTTTACTCAAGATAACTACCCTTGAATGTGACACATAGTGATTGTTTTTGTTAACCTTTATTTTTTCCCATTTCCACATGATATAAACAAGGAATAATTAAATGGGTTAATGGGTATTAAATTAATACTATTAATATGTATTAGATTTTTACTTATAATTTTACAAGTATAGTAATATAATCAAATATTTCATTAAGAAAACCAAATGATTCATTCATTTGGGATGCAATCACTTGTTACTTATTCCATGATTAAAAATTAACCATAAACTCTGGGTAACTAGATATAGGTTATCAATAGTTGGTATCAACGAATTTATACTATAATTCTTGGAAAAAATATTTATAAAAAAAATTTATTTTACAACATAACCCTATTTTTGGAATTAGGGATAAACCTACACACATGATAAAATCCATATATACGGTAAGGTTTATTTTGTGTGGATTTAATATAAATAAATTACTATCTAGATAATAAAAAAATGATGGGTTTTTTCCATAGAAACATATAAAAGAAATAACCCCAAAACTGTCATTTGAGAATGTTTTGACAATCATATTGTTGTATGGTGATTGATCTCATAGTGTGCATGTTGATTTACACTCTTGAGCGATATTTATTGATTTATTTACATTTTCATTACATGATATTAAGAATGATTATAATAGATTATGATAATTGATAACATTGGTTGATCCGATAGATCCAAATACAAATATGAATATGTCCTGATTTAAGTATCCAATAAATTATTTATATTTTAATGTGTCATAAAAATTTGATTATTATTTTTCAAACTCATATTATAGTTATTATTCAAATGGTGGAAATTTGATGAATCATGTTGATAATAAGTGGTATGTATATTTTGTGATAATAATAAACTATATCGGATGATCAATAGAGTGAATGATACTGAGATTAACAAAAAAATATTGTCATTATATATGATTAAAAAGATACAACATAACCAACTATCAAAAAGTCAATTAAAAATATGTTTATTTTTTTGAGAGCTCGTGTGGTGGATTCCAAGGAGGAATTAATGATCAATTTAGTTCATATTGAAAATGTGGAATGAGACAACCCAGAGAATGTCATTGAGGGACCATAAGATATTTTATGATAATAACATAATGGTATGGAAAATTAATTATTATAAGAATGGTAATTAGGGTCATTTTAAGGTATAATTTACAGTTCAATGTCAAATGTATAGCAAAACTAGTAAATATATCCATCTATTCCCAAATCGATGAGTTAATAGCTAGACTAACACATTACTTATTATATTACAATCACTCAAGAGAAAATATTGATGTGTTTATGTGTTGGGATTCAAGAACTATGTTTTAGATTTTTTATATGAGTAATATTCTAGTTAACCTAATAATGAAAAAAAATTGGGATTTTTCAGGAATAGTTTAATTGATTTTTATATATATTTTAAGAAAGATAAAAACAACAAAAAAGAATTTTGTAGGAAGTATGTTTTAAAGAGAAATTTTTATTGGGGGAAATATGATCCTTAATAATTTCTTAAAATTAAGTTCATATTTTTTATTTAAGATTAATAATATGTAAAAATTGATATTGTAAATTTCATATTATTGGTCAACATGAAAAAGAATAGTAATTTTAAAAAAAATTTATATATCTCATCTTTGATGAAGTTTTATTAAAATTTTGAATTTTTGGAATACAGTTAATAGTCTGCGATTTTACTATTGGTATAAAAATTATATTATTTTTTTAGACATATATGATTTAGTGGAGCTTTTATGGAGATTTATATTATTATTATGTTTTACAAAAATATTTGTATATGTAATCGATGTTATTGTTTTGAGAAATTGTGTGCCACTTTATGTTCTCTATGGGATAATTTTTTATCAAATATTGGTAATTATTTGGTATTTAAATAATTTATACACGTTTTGGTGGTTTATCAAGGCTAACTATTTATGTAATGGATCATTTTACATTTTAGGGATATTGTTGATGATATAGATAGGAATGAAAATGATTTATTTATATTAAATAACTAATGCTAACAATTCTTATTTGGTTATATATTTAGTGGATGTATGAAAGAATTAACATTCTTATATGGATAATATGATTTGAAACATATTTATTTTATGCCTTCAATCATTATAATTTCATCTACAATGTTCATTTCAAGGATGAATATATCGATTGGAAATTCATAGATGAATTTAAAAAAGATGAAATTATTATTTAAGAATGGATGGAAAACAAGTAATTTCATTTTATAATATTCAATGTATTGATAGTCATTGAATCCCCAATCATTATGTAAATTATCTTGAAACTTTTATAATAATTTTACCTCCATCTTCGATGAATTGGTAGTCTTTCACCCCTCCTTGATTTAGGGTTTTGTGGTCAATAACATTATCCTTACCATGTCATATATCAATATTTTGTAGACATTAAATGTTAGTTATCCCCTATTTTTCAATAATTTAACATTTCCCCAATGTCCTTCTTATTATTAATCCTTATAAAATATTATTTAATGTAACCATTACATTTACCACTTTTTTTCAAAGAATTTTTTTATCCTATGTAGTGATGTGGGATTTAAATAAAGTTGTGGTCCAATATCAATCCCTTTATGAAGGAGATAAAATTTATTGGGAACAATTTATTTATGGGGGAGAATGTAACATCGTAAATATTTAGTATTAAATTTTAATAAGATCGATATCTTTCTAGACTCATCATGCCTATATTTAAGATATTAGAGTTGTAAAAAAATATTTTTTCCTAAATGTGACCTACAGATTGGATTGGTGTGTATGAATATGGGAGACAATTTTTTTTACTTTTATTATACTGTTCATACTAAATAAATGTTTATTGATTAATAATTAGCAAGTAAGGAATCAATCTTAAAAAAGTCATTATATGTTTCAATGCATCATTTTATTCAAAAATGATGTTGTCACATATTGTGTGTGTAAATTATAATAATTTTAATAAATACATCGATATTAAAATCTAAAAAATAAAATCAAATTTAGAAATATTGATATTACAAATAATTAAGGGTGAACTAATGGTTTTTATTTGATGTTTTAGTTCCTATAAAATGGGAAAAATAAAGTTTTTTATAAATATCAATTATTTTCATTGAAAATATGAAATAAAACATTTAATTTATTCATAAATATGTTTTAAAATATTTATATTATAAAAAATATAATATATAAAAGTAATTATCATTTTATATTATGGTATAAAAAACCTTTTAAAATGAAAAATGCATTTTCCAAAAATCAGTTTTTCATCAGGTGTTGTGGAATTATTATAAAAATAAATTCATGAATTAATAGTGTCATAATTTAGCAAAATTGATTCCATATTTTTAAAATTATTTATAATATTAATTAATAAGTTTATAATAATTTCTTTGTCAAAAGTAATTGTAAACCATAACGAAATTTTTCATCATAGTTAAAAGCTTAATAAGGTTAAATTTTGTTAAATCTATTTGATCTAGACAGTCAATTTATGTTTTAATTATTACATTATTATGTTATTTATAATCATATAAAATTATTAAAATTAATATATTTTATTTTAGATGATTTCCTAGTAAAATTTAATAAATAATAGTTTATGTCACAAATATTACAAAATGTCATCATTCCGGTTTAAAATTTACAATATATTTTCACATAGTTATATAAATTTGTTATACATAAAATTTTATCCAAAATTTTATAATAAATAAATTTTTATACTATTAATATATTTACAATTTTTAGTGATTATATAATTAACTTGAACAATTATTCAACACTGAAACTATTCACATACAAGTAGTAGAAAAATCTATTTAAATGGCCTAAAAATATAAAAAGTAATCTTTTTGGATGAATTATGGTTTCACACAAAAGTTATGGTTATTAATAATTTAATTTTTTTTAAATACTTTATATAAGAATAATTTTTTTTTCTTGATGCCTTTAATATGAAGTTAAATAAATAGTGTCAGTAATCACATTTACAATTTTATTTTAAGAAATATTATTTTACTAAATTATTTAATAATTCTAAAAATTTTGAATAAGGAACTGTTGGAATATATATTGTATATATTTTAAAAAATTTGAAATTTATGAACCTATTGGTACCTTATAATTAAATTTCATAGCCATTATATTGAAAAATTTGTTACTATAGATAAAGATAAAATTAGTTTACTATGTGATTAAACAATATGATAAGGGTATTTTTACTAATTAAAGATGTGTAAAAATATTTTTGGGATATATTTTGAAATCACAATTTCCGAACATAAAATACATAGATATATGTATGATTTTTCCTAATATTTATATTATAATAATTTAATCTTTTAACAAATATAAGGTGTGTCCTCCCACCTCCTTAAAATGAACAACCATCCTATAATTTCCTAGCCTTAAAACATTATATTATATAGTGTTAGGTTATGAATTTAAATTTGGATCACAGTGGGGATATTTTTATGTTTATAGTACTATTGGATTAAGACCAAAATCACATATTAAAACCCATAAAATATAATGTGGAAACTTACGAATTGTATCAATTTTCCCATATTCTAAATCTTTTCAAATAAATCTTGATCTATTTTATTAAAAAACTTCCCCAAATCCAAAATGAACTATTCTATTCATTTAATCTTTCTTATGTCCTCTTAAATACATTAGAAAACATGGGATTAACAAAAAATTTCGAGTAAGGGATCCAAAAGTAGGATGCAGTAATCCATTTATAATCATTTAAACCTATGAATACATTCTAATAAAGTAATAATATTATACCATTAAAATTATAAAATATATTCCTTAAAAAGTATCTCATTTAATAACTATGTTTAATAACAATATTTACTAAAAATATATAGAATACATAGAAAATATATAAAGGTATATATTGTCGTCATTATACCCTTTATTATTATAAATGGAATAACCATGTGATCAACATCCGTACATGTCCCTATTAAAACTGTAATATCTATATGGATGACTTCCATAATCAATACATAGGAGGGAAATCATTAAATCACCCATCAGTGGTTTATCATGGAACCACCTATTGTTGTTTTACCACAGAATCACCTACCAAATTACCATGTTCTATTATATAATCATGAAAAATAAAATATTGAAATTTTCAACATTTCAATCATAAGATAAAATATGAATGAAATTCAAAAGAGACCTATAATATCCTTAATGATCAATGTGTAACCATATATATTAATATTTAAGAAATATAACAAATATTTAAATGGATACAAAAACATGAAAATTAAATCATTAAACATTCAATGTGTGCCATACCACTTTGAAAATTATAATAATACCCTACATGAAATATTATAATTTAGAAAACATTAAATATTATTTTAATAGATAAAATGTGGTAATATAATTTCATAAGGGATGTATAGGCACTATATAAAATATTATCGGTTTGTATCAGCCCACTAAGTTGGGCTCAGTCCGTTGGGACTGGCCCAGTAGTCTACGAGGGTGGTTCGTCCCGGAGGTCACCACTTAGGCATCTCACCCCGAAGGCTGGGGCCTGTTCATCCCATTCCAAGAGGGTAGTGACCTGGGTGACTTGGACTGGGAGTCGGGTCGGTCAGGATATCAGCAGTAGGCCACACGGAGTGCGGGCAGGCCGCGGGTGCACCGGGCAGGGCGTGACAGGGGCCGGGCAGGCCACTGGGGTGCCGACAGGGCTGCGTGTAGGCCGCGGGGGCCCCAGGTAGGGCGCAGCAGTGGCTGGGTAGGCCATGGGGTTGTTGGCAGAGCGCAGGGTTGGCTGCGGGGGTGCGGGAAAGGAGACGGCATGTCGCGGGGGCGCCTGAAGGGCACCGCGTAGGGCGCCGGGAGGCCGCGGGTGTTCGGCTGAAATCATCGGTGCGCCATGGGGGACTAGCATGATTAATGGAGGCCTCGATTAGCACATGCTTCATCATTGTCGTCTTCTTCATTGTTTCCTCATCGCCTTTCCATATAGACATTACAACAGATTGGTGGATGGAGTCAGGCCATGTTAGTTTTCCCGCACCCTCCATGTTTTGAGCTGATATCAATTAGTTCTTAAGTATGCAGAAAAAAAATTCCATGTTCATCATTTTTTAGAGAAAGGAAGAACATATGTTAAGAACATACCTTGTCAAAAGTAAACCCATACCTTGCTCTTAGTTTGTTGACGTTGGCGCAAAAAGGCAGACATCGTTCGTTGACGGAGTCGCGGAAGAAGACGTAGAGGATTGCCATTTGTCGCATCCACCAAGAACTTCTATACCCGAGTTACATCATCTCATTTATGATGATCCGCATCGGTAGCTATCAGAGGATTAATTCAAAGAAGGTTGGTGATCTTCCTTCTTCGTTGGAGAATGTGTAATCCTCCATTTTTTGGGTTTCGCGTCAATTTTCAAGTGTTTTGTCGCATGGTGAAGCCATCCCAAATACTCCTCCCACGATCCCTATATATATATGAGAGGGAGAAAGGTATGTAACAATAGTAGAATTTATGATGGTTCATTTACTACGATCCTTCCTAAATTCCAACGATGCAGTTACTTAATTTAAAAAGGTTGGTCAAACGAATTAAATAGCATTGACGCAATTTAAGATGTGTGTTGACTAAATTATTGGGAGGATTCCAAGAGGCTTCCCCCACATAGCCTGCATCAAATAAAAATAAATGATAGGATTTAAATTTATGTTGACCTATAAAATTAATTGATAGCATTTTTTTCACACCTGAAATTAAATTGAAAGCATTTAATTTTACATCGACACATGAAACTAGTTGAGGGAGTTGGAGGTTTTGATCTATGTTGGTCCCCACGTCGTAACCTCTCGTAATAGGTTATTTTTGGTTGGGGCCCACCACCATAACCTCTCATGGTAGGTTAGGGTTTTTTGGTCCCACCTCGAACTCCTATGTGGTGGTTTTAACCAACAATCACTCACATGGATTCTTAAAATAAAATAAAGTGTTGTATACTTTATTTTTTATTTTTTTATAAAAACCCAAAAAATAACTTTTATTCTCAACCATCTACAATTAAGGTGACTTTCTTTTATGCAAATATTTGCATTGTGTGTTCAACAGTGCACTCAGATTTCAATTATGAGCACCGTATCAAAAGTTACAAAATTCCACTCGTGCGTTTACTGAACATATCCGATAAAAAGTTCAGAAAATTATTATCAGTCACCCTTGACTCATGCCAGTTGAGGCTAGGCTCTTCCTAGGTGAAAAATTCCCCAAAATACCCAATGGTACTCTTGTATTTTCAATCCATGTTACCATTTAGATGTTATGAATTTTACAATAAAATAATTTTCACATAATTATTTTATTTCCAGCAAAAAACTGACTTTTTCTAGTGGCCTGTGCCGGCCAAAGTTAGTATCTGCTTAATGAAAGAATGTAATAATGAGATTAGTAGTGGTGTTGGAATTTTAATCCGAGTTACTGTTTTTGAGTTATAAGCTTTTGAGAAATAAAATAATTTATTTATTTAATTTATTTAAAATTATGCCATTTTTGGGTTTTCTAACAGGAGGATTGCGCTAACTAATCTTAAGTTGCACTAAGGGTAAACCCACCATCTTGAGCACAATAGTGCCTTAAGATTTCTGATACAAGTTTCCATTTAAGATTTATTCCACTTTTTTCGGAAAACAGCTTACGCGCGTTAATTGAAGATTAACAAAAACTTCGATGGATCATTGCGTGCATTTTGGGCCTCCAAATCGCACGCTGTCAGATTTTGCAATCCCGTAAAATTCCCATTTAAATAAAAAAATTACATTTAAATTTCAAGACATTACATAACATTTTCATTTAACTTTTAATTCATAAATATTTCAATATCTCATTACAAATTGCAAATAATTCATCACTGAAGATATTTTTTAATTATGGTAATGAGATTGAAGTAAAACATTTAATTTCACGAATGTGTTTATCATTAAATGCATATTACATTTATTATTTATTTGTATTCTGTAATTAAATCAGAATAAATAAAAATGAAGTATTTCATACATTGTAGTCTATTAATTTATGATGTTGGTCATTGTAAGTGAATATAGGATGCTCGAATGGATATTATATAACTTTGATTGTTAAAAACTACTAGCATGGAGGATAAACATCATGTAACATGATTTCACCATAAAATTATTGGTCTCAAATATTGTCTTGGAAGGATTAGTAATGTGAATACATTTATATGATGTGAAAGAGGGAATCATAGTGTGATATGTTTTAGGGTATATATCTTTAAAATTAAACCAATAGTAAACACCTTATTAGGAGAAGCGGAACTCAACTTATTTCACATCGTGAAAGGGGATTTCACTTCATTTAATCCTCATATTTTACAATGTATTAAAACATTCCACTAACCTAGGTTTTCACAAATACTATATCTATATAATTTTATCACATTCTATATGAAAACTAGGTGCCCTGAGGGTTTCTTCAAACCCTCTTACTCCCACTTTGATTCGTTGATCATGTGATAATTTTTTGACAAACTGTGGTTATCCATGTGAGACTCTCCCTTTGTTGTATACAAATTCAATTTAGTTGGGTATCATTATCATCCATATTTCCCCATCATGTAATTAGGTCATCTTATCCATTATTCTTAATCGATTATATCATAGTTTGTTTGTGTGGTGACGTCACAACATCCTCAAATGGATTCAAGTCTTAAAGGATATGTTATCTGAGGACTATTATTTGATTCATTCTAATGTGAAGAATAATGAACCCCATTTGAGGTACGAGTTCACTTTTATCTCTTTATTTTTTTCATCATTCAGGATAGGTTTTTCTTTTGTTACCCTTGTATTATTGTTGTTTTGTTTTAATAAAATATTTGTATATTGATAGTTGAATTTGAATGGTAGATGGGTTTATTGTAGGAGTTTCCTAGCCATACATGTTTCTTGTGATATTTTAATTACATGGGAAGAACTCCCAACAAAAATTAGAGGTTATTGGGTGATTTTTTGTGTTTGTTATATATTTAGTGTGTGTGACTTTGGTTGTGGCTGTTTTGGTATCACCCTGAATGGAAACTGGTAAATCATATATATTTGGATAATGAATAGATTCCAAAATATCATAATATTTTAATGACAACCACTAAATTTATTGCTGTAATTAAATAAATGAATAATTATTAAATATATATTTTATGATTTCTATGATTTATGTGGTCATTTGGTTGTTATCATATTTGGGTTTTTGGGGGTGGCTCTGAAGGTGTGATGGAATTTTAATTTGAGAGAATGATTGATTGTGGAATAGAAGAGCTATTATATATGGTGGGGCTGAAATTAGGTTTTACTTTGGTTGTTTTGATGGATGTGGTTTATATTTGGGTACTTGTTTTGGTTGGTGTCTGTTATTCACCAACACTTTCTTCATATGTGACTTTTTCTGTGTTGTTATTTGTGTGTTGTTATTGGTAGTTTCGCAATTGGTAATTGAACAAATTTATAAAAAATTGATTATTTTATTTGGGTACTATATAGGGTTTTTTTTCAATGGAATTATTAAATGATTTGTGAATTTATAATGGTAATGGCGAGATTAAATAAGTTGGAAATATGATCTGGGTTGTGGTATGATGTGTGTTTTTGTGATTTTAGGGGTAGTAGTGATGTTCGCAATTTTTTGATCTTTTTGTTTATTTGAGAGCCCATAGGTTGTGTGAGACTGTTTGGTAAAATTTCTATATATAAGTGAATTTTCCTTGTTATTTAAATATGTTACCCACCCATGTTGAGAATTTTTTTTTGAAAACCCCAATCATCATAGGGGAGGGTGTCATCAACAAAATTATGTATTAGAGCGTGGTTGGCTAGCCACCCACTTTGCCGTGATCCATCTTTCTGGTGGCTATAAGCCATGATTCATCATGAGAGTTTTGTATTGTGGGTCCCAAGTGTGTAAATTAGAGATTTTCATTCTCTGGTTTCTTTAGAATGAGATGTGTTGTGGTTTCCTAGGTTTTGTTGGGATGAGACTTTTGTGCATTCCCATGTTCTTTTGGGATGTTAAGGGGTGTGTTGATCAGGTGTGTATGTGTGGGATGTGATGTGGTATGTGGAAAAAGAGAATATAGGTGAGAAGTGGTTATAAGGCACAGGTCATAGCAGTCGAGATGTGATATGCTATATTTACTAGGTGTGTGGGGGATGGATGTGTTTGTGTGGCCCAGGTGTCTGTGGGAGGGTTGTGATATGGTGCATTCAGAGGATATGGGAGTGCCATGACATTCTAGGTTAGAATGTGTGAATGTATAATCACTGCGAATTTTGTGTTGGGTATACTATTATCAATTTCCATTATATTACATTACATGATAAGAATTATTTAGTCATTCTGTCTTTGTGAGCCTGGGTGGTTATTATACATTCTTAAGTTCTTTTTGTTTCTATTTTTTTCTTGTAGGGGAATTTGTATGCTTCGTTTTCATGTGCACAAGAGTGTTTGGTATTCATAATGAGTATACCTGTAGATCACCCGATGCATATAAATTTTTTATTAGGTTTCCAGGAGGACATCACGGACCACGCTGGACATTATTATCTCATATGAGGATTTTTTTTTGTGTCACATCCTAACTATACATTAACTAATTAACTTGGATAATTTTTTTTATCAGTTATATTTTAATCATTCATGTGGGATGTATTTTGTTATTATATATATATATATATTGGATTTATTTTGGGATGAAATGTAATAACTCATAATATTATTTATTTAAAAAGGGAAATGATTCTAGTTTTTTGAGACTAGTATACCATTAGTACTGGTTTCCACACTAAAGATTTCTAGTAGTGGTATTCAGGGGGACATTATCTACCTTTATTCATTTTCATCCAATGTGGGGAATAATTGGATGGAGGGGCTCATGGCATAAACTATCATCTAAGACACTCAATTTGGATTTCATATCCTTCTAATATCTTTATTCTGATCCTTTTACTATTTTCTTATACATTAGCATGGGGAAATTTTCATTGATGTGTCATTTTCACTTTTATTCGTAACATATTATATCTTTTACCGAATAATCATTATACTAGTATTTTATTTTATTTACCATTTCATAATTTAACGAAGTAATTAGGTTTCTTCAATATGATTCTATTTTAGTAAATTAATTTAACCATGTGTAAAAGGATCCATCTTCTCATCATTGTCTGACAATTCATTATTGTTGGAACATTCATCATTGATATATAAATTTTTTTATTTCCCTTTGGTGTCTTAACATCGGAGGAACTATAATATTGCTCATATTAATTATTTTTATTTTCGTTTATTTCCTCCTCAAACACCATGAGATTTCCAAAAATCTCTTTTATTTGTAATTCACATATGTCACAAGTTTCCATTATTAAAACTAATATTCCCCTCCACCTCTATTGTAAAAAATTTATAACACTCATCACATGAACATTGTTGTTATTTGATTTTCAAAGACTGTTAATCAATTTTAAAATTTAGTTTAAACATTGATAGGTATCATATATATGTTAACTATATTTCATCTTGAAATAATCATATTTAATTATACTTAGTATTAAATTACATTTACTTCACATTGAATGTTACTCAATGCGAAACATCATGGGATTCTCAATTTCTAATCGAAGAAGTGAAATCATATATTATATTAAAAACTTCATCACATGAGTCGCAATAAAAATAATTCATTTATTTGTATTCATTTTTGTAAGATGTTTTGGTAATATAACTCTAAGTATCTTTCTATGTTTTAGGAATTTCACAATACTCATCAATAAAATTATAAATTTCTTAACTCATTATTGTAATATAATTTTAATTTTAATATTCAACTGAAAATAATTAGTACCATTTAAATAAATAGGTTGGTTATTGGTAGATCATTTTTATCTATTGTTATCCATAAAAATTGAAGTTTATAAATAATAGAAATTCAAGGTCATTAAATTGATCTAAATAACTAATAATAATATATTTCAAAATTATTTAATAAAAAATATTCATTGGAGAGGATAACTATAGTGGAAGGTAAATTTATATTCTATTAAATTATTTTTTAAAAAATTTAAAAAACTAAATCATTCAATTAAATAAGAATTCCTTGTATTTAAAAATTGATGAAAAATATAAATTTTTCTTTCAAATTGTCTCTCAGAAGTGGGATTGGGGCCCAAATAAAATATAATTTAAATAATTTACCTTTTATCAATATGATTCTCAGCCTCACACTTTATAAAATAAAAAATTAATACTAAATATCAGGGTAATGTTTTTGTTTCACTTTAGAAAATAGAAACTGATATAAAATTAGAAAACTAGAAAATCACGTTGCAGATTCTAAATAAGGGGATCAGAGTCCTTATAATGCATAATCCATTAAACATATAAATCATCCATTGAAAACTAAATTATTATAATTTAAAATGATCCAATAATTGTATCAGGTTTTACAAATAACAATACAAAAGACTATATAGGAATAGCGCCTCTTCAACAATTCTACATAGGATAAAAATGATACCATGTCAAAAATGACCTCTTCAACAAGTATTAATAGGAATAAGAATGAATGTATTTGATTTGACAACATATATTAAGATGTATACAAAATGAGGCTTTTTATAGATAAATAGAAAAATATATCGAACATCTTGATATTTATATAAGAATTAAAAGATAATGAAAATTTAATAATTGAAATTTTGTATAATAATATTTTACCTTTTTCATTTAATAATTAGTCTTTAATATATTTTTTGAACTACATTTTATGTGTTTTTATGGATGATTTTGGAAAAAAAATATGGACACATCCCTTTACCGTAGATGCATGTGTATATGATCTTTTTTTATTATCTATATAAGAGGAAATGAAATTTAATGTTTTTCATTATTGAAAATTTCAATTAAATAAATATTCCTAAAATGATCCATTATTGAATAACAAAACTTCACTAAATGCACTAGATGTAAATTTAAATATTCTAAAATAGACATTGATGATATCATATTTTGCAATTCTATGTTATATTTTTCATTTTTTATTCACAAAAATCATGGTTAGTAGAGCTATGATCAACATTACATTTTTAGTTGATACTATAATATTAAATTATGGGTTCATCTCTTCAGGTATTAATGTATATTTTACAATTGGTTATCTGATAACTTCATTCTGTATGTATTGTCTCCAGGCACTCAACACATTAGAGGACTCAATAAGTATACTACTTTCGGAAAAATCATACATACCTTGGAACAAAACTTCTTTTCTGCATTTGGTATTTATTTTTACTCTTATTCCATTGTACATAATAGATACAACATCATACCAAGGATTATTTATTGTATTGGTTTTAAGGTGATTCTCCACGTATGGTAATCTCAATCTCCAATGCACAATCAGTTATGAATTTGAAAAATGTTGTCCATTGGAATCTGAGAAACTAGTTTTTACACGGGACAAGGTGAAAAATATTGTACATTATGGTGTTATGATAACATGAACATCATAAGGTTATGTTTCATGGTAAGCTTCATAGTTATACATTTTCTTATTATAATTCTAGTAATCTTTTTTCTAACAAAAAAAACATTAAAATCATTAATAACAACAACAAAATATATGAAAACTCTAAAATTATGTGCATCTCGGTTTAATAAAATAGTTAAAATGAATTTATATTTATAGGATAATTATTATTTAATTTATATTTACCATTTTTTTATGTTCTATCCATGTAAAATATTAATGAAAAATTCGGCATAGTGCATCATGGAGGTGGTAGTCCAAACATACTCATGCATGATAATATCATTTTAGAAAGGATTAGAATGTTAGAAGGTATAAGAGATATTATCATTCCAAAATAATAATTGTGTAAAAATTATATTTTTTAAACTTTTAATATATCATACTAACCATCCATTAAATAGGGTGATGAAAAATTGATTGTATGGGATATAATTTCACTTATCATTTTAGGGGATATTGGGTTCATAATGGTAATTTAATTAAAATAATATAATTTTATTATATATTTGATGTTGAAAATATAATTATATAATAAAACCACATATTTGTAGACATTAATGTTGAGTATAATGTTAATGTGATTAGATAGGGAGATTATATCTTCTTTGAAGAGACAACTTTAGATGTCCTATAAAGGTCTATAGGGTTGGGATTTTGATAATTAGATAACCTATATGATGTGTATATAGATCCTTTATCTGAAATTGGTATATTTTAGTGATGATAAAAGTCTCAATGTGGGGTAATGTTATGAGGTAGGATTCTTCGTTTTATAATCGAGGTGAGGGGAAATTTTAGGAATTTCTCATATGGTTAAATTATAATAAAATTATTCTCAATCGAAATAGTTTCAAATTGCCTATAATTTAATAGGGAAGAAATTTTACAACATATCTTATCACATATTCCTTCATAAAAATCTAATTATATTTTTATCAATATATTAATCTTAAATTTTTTTGTTATACTTTGTTTAGACAATATTCAATTAATTTTTCTTAAAATGCATCAATAAAATGGTTAAATTAGAATATTATCCTATAAAACAATAATAATATGCTATCCCAAAATTTAAAATTCAATTCATGGATAATCTCACTCATATTATATATGATTTAATATTTTTAAAATATTATATTATATTTTTTTCGTAATTGATGCAATATTGCATCAGTGAGGCATAATCAATTAATTTAAATATATAATTACTAATAAATTGAAATATTTTTTTTTACAGAGACACACAAATAACCGTTAGAAAAATAGGGAACACGGCCATACAGAGATCAAATAGTCAAAAGGAAACAAAAATTAAGCAGGATCAAGACAAAAGTCTCATCACACCCCCCCCCCCCCCCAATTGAAAATACAACAGTGAAATCAGGCAAGAGGTTGCGTCACCCCCTCTACGATGAAATGTGTCGTGCTGGATACACAACCACGACAGAACATTCCATCTCTCATAGAAAGGTGAGAGGAGGACTGGAAGATAGGTGCCAGCACACCTATCTCTCTTTCAAGCCACCCCCCCCCCTCGATGGTGAAAATGAGAGACTCACTGCACCATCAACCCTGATGTGCCGCAACAATTGAAATATTTTATAATTAGGAAAATAAATTTATTTTTATCAGAATAGATATTAATATTCTTTCATAACTATCTTTTTATATATGTATACCCTTATGATATATTTAAAACAAAGAGATTGTCATTTTGTAAATTTCATTGATTAAAATAATATATAATACATTTTTATGTTAAAGTGTCTATTAAAATTGTCATTTTCAAGGATAATGTGTTTAGGTTATAATGTGATTTATTTTTGAAAAATATTGTTTCTTTATTTTCTTGACCTTATCATTTTGATTTAACCCATCTTTAACTCAATACAAACATATAGTGAAAACATTGTAATTTTCTAATTTGGGATTAATAAAGTTACTATAAATGATAAAATGACACATAAATAATAATATTTATGATATTTAAATTATAGACTATTAATTTATCTAAATATAAAATTTTTATGAATGTAATATCATTTAATTCATTATTATTTATTATAAAATATCATTGATGATTTTTTTAAAAAATTAACTACATTTAATTTAATTACATGTGGATAATGACTAAAATTTAAAGAAGAAAAAAATAAAACACATCTATAATAATTTATATTAATCAATAAATCTCATGGATCACATTATTTGTTTAAAATTATATTTATTTGATTATTTTAAATTTTAACTCTTTCATTTTCCAATTAATTAATTAATAACCACATCTGTGTTGCGTGATAGTTATAATTATCTATTTCATCAGTGAAAAATAAATAAAATTATCATGATGATTATAAAAATTTTTCCTTTTAAATTTTTTTTTTAACTTGATATATGCTCTGTTTATCCCTATAATAAAATTACAATAGTTATCTAAAACATGAGTTGGATATTTTTGACATTTAATTAAATATAATATTATAATGGTTATAATTACACCAAAACATAGATTATTCCATTTAACAAAATATTGAGTTTTAATATATGAAATGGAATCTACAAATAATATTCATTGAGTATTAGTGTAATTTTATTATAAATCTCATTTTCTAATAAAATTTAATTTCAATATTTATCTTTAACCGTAGTGAAAAAAATTACCAAGGTTACTTTTAATATTGACAAAAAAATAAAAGGTTCATATATAAAAACAAGTATCCACGAATGATAAACATTGAATAATTTTCTAAAAATACAAAAAAATAAACTTTAATAATTTAATATAAATGAAAATGGTGAAACATGACAAGAAATGTATTTTTAGATAAAATTACTTTTTAAATATTAAATGTTCTTAAACTAAATAAAAATATAAGATTTATATAAAAATAATAATAATTGTTTTTAAATTAATAACAAAAAAATAAATTTGAAATCTAAAAATAAGAAAAATTAATTTATAAATACTTTTAAATAATGAGCTGTTTTTAATTAAAAATCATTATTATTAAATATTCAATTAAATGTTAATATTTTAAAAAAAGACTAAAATTTCAACTAATGATAAATGGGAAATTATAATTTAAAAGAAGATTAATATTTCATCAATGAAAATTTTCAAAAAAAAATCCTATTTTAATTATATTATTGAATCACAATAATTAATTTTAATCAATCTTGATGAAATAATATTTTTGTAGAAAAAAATGACATTAAAAAAAATTGTTTATATTTCTTAAGTGTAAATAAATGATTTTTTGTTGATTAAAACCATTTCATTTATATTTAAAAAAAAATTATTCATATTTAAAACAACCAATTTAATGATATTTTTATAATGGTAATATAATAATATATCATTTCCCAAATCTACCATGATGTACATATTTTTTATGTTGTCGAACATAACCATTACTTTTAAAATATTGGAATCTTAAATTAGACACCCATTTAATAAATTCCCTTTATCCAATATAAACTCAGTCTCTATAACCATTGTTTTGAATTTTTGAAATAGATTTTTTGAAATATAACATTTAAAATAGGGTAAATAAAAATTCCACATGAAAATATGGAAAGTGAATTATGAATGTCATCAAAAATAACTCGTGAATAGGTATCCATATTAAAATCATTTTCTAGAAGTGTAAAATAGATATTTTAGAAAAAAATGACATTCATGGACTGATATACGGTGATAGAGAACATGGTTAACAAAAATTCTACCATCACAAAATTTTATTTATTTGATGGTTTCATATGAATATAATTTATTATTAGTAATATAAATGGGGATATGTTTTCATTTCAATTTCACTTTCATAGAGATGAGTAATTATTTTACCATCTATTCTAATTCCATAAGGAAATATATTTACATACCAAGAAATAATTCATGTTTTAATAAATTTTTTACAAAAAAACATCATTGTTTCTCTAAGTAATGAGTAATCAATGTGAATTTCATTATTCATAACAAATGAGAATCAAAAAATAATGAATAATGAAATAAAAATGGTCTACCTGGTATTCATATATTCATTTTAAATTCTACTAATACAATTTTTTAGGAAGTGATTGGATAATATCCAATATAAATAATCCTTCAATGAAGAAAAAATAAATTAACAGACCACATTTTATTATATTAACCAAAGATCAATATAGATTATTTAATAAATAAATATTATTAATATTCTATGAAATAATAGATAATATCATTAAATTGAAAAACTAGAATAATTTGATCTCATATTCATTCAGGATTTATTTAACATTTATATTCAAATAACATCAATAACTCTTAATGTCAAATTCAAATAAAATAATTACTTTTACAACATAATCAATATGGTGTAAAAATAATTTATATAAATGACCTCAACCACCATATATCCAAATTAAAATAATTTGTGTATCAAAAATAATGTTAAATATTTTTTCCTTAAACATATCTTATAATATTTTTTCCTGATCATATATTTTAAGTAAAATAGTAAAATAATTAAGATATATCATTTATCAAATAATAACCAATTCAATTTCTATCTCATTTTAATATATACAATATATAATATTGTCCAAAATTAACAATTATTCTATCCATTATATATTTTAAATAATGTTAAACAAGTCATACATTCAAGGATATCACATAGGCTTGTGGTAGGCATTTCACCATTGTCTCCCTTAAATTCGAGGTTCACGCCTTCCATCCATGTTAAATGCGACATGTTTTGAACATGATTAATTATGAAACATTTTATACAACTATGTAAAAATAATTTATATATCATTCTTAAAAATGTTATCAACATCTCAAACACATTCTTAAAATATTCAAATATTATATAAATAATTTAACCTCAATTTGTATCTAATAGTATTCAATTTTCAACTTAAAAAATTCAATATCTCATATTGACCTCCAAATAAATGATCATATAAACCCTAAAGAACATATTTAACTTTAAAAAATTTGAAAAACAAGAAATTATAATACATCCTCTAATATATTTATCACATGCTAATCATTACGGTTATATATTTCGCAAAAAAATGATTGCCCCCACAAATATAAATAAACATTTTAAATTTTCAGGATTGAAATCCTAAAAAATGATCTAGGACGTTGAATATATGATGATAATTAAAAATATATACCTATAATGGTATCCATTACATTAAAGATAACATCTCATTAAAATATCATAATATTTAAATTTATCTTAAACATTCTCTAATACAAAATTTGATAAACTATGACCCACAATCCCAAATATGGTTCTAAAAATTTTATATTTTCATTTCTAGATTGGATAATGATAAATTGGACTCAATTTATTTTTTCCATACAATGTATAAAACATAAAAAAATAAATATTAGATCTCAAACATAAACTATGACCATTTAGGTGTGATTTTAAAAATCAAAGGAAACTATTAGCTACATGGATCACAATGAACTAGTTCATATTGATCAATATAATCACCCACCATAAAAATATTTTTGTATTCATTTTTATGTCATCAATATCATTCATAAATTTCATCACATGTAAACCATTCAAATCACAAATCATTATCATCATTACTGACATACTTATGAAAAGATAAAATAAGAAATAGTGAGTTCATATTCATAGTAAGTTTATGAATAAGAGAATTATAAGAGTATAAGTTCACTAATATAACATTAAATGTCCATTATCAATCCAAAAAAATATCATAATCAAGATTTATTACCTTAATCATTAAAATTTGAAATGAAATTAATTATAATATTGAGAAAGCATTAAAACTAAATTTAGAAATATATTATCAAGTAATAAATTTTTATATGGAATGATCATAATTTTAGAAACGTTTTAATATATCAATGTTAACAAGAAAGACAATAATATCAAGCATAGAAACACAATTCCCATAGTAGGTCAAGAACATAGACTTTCCCCCCAAACATGTCAAGCACTTCAACTTGTTTCCGTTTACATATAAAGAATATCAGCTTCTTTCCTATATATATTTAGAGATATTATAATTTTCCCTATTAATTTGATGGATATGTGGGTCCCACAAAAGATATAATTAATATAAAAAATCTATACCATAAAATTATTAAATAATAATATAATTCGAAGCCTTGAAAATAAATGGGCTTCATTAACATTTGAACATTTCATTTTAAACCTAATCCATCCATGTAATGATTATTATGGTATAATTTTATCAAAACGTAAATAAAACCTATTGAAAAAATGGTATATAGTTTTTCATTAAAGAAATATACCATTAAACCATCATTAAAATCATCTTGAGTAATATACCATTTCCAATTAAAAATATTCTATTCTAAAATTAAAAATTGTTCATGAATATAAGAAATGGTTTTCATTGAATAGAACCTAGTAAAAAATTATTGAATGAATAAATTCAGTAGGTCATTATAACATTGTGAAATTAATTCTTTTTGTTTAGGATAAAATTCTTTCTTTCACAATGACAAAAAATACCACATTTTGAAATTGAATAAAATATTTAATTAAAAACCAATTTTTGAAAACTAAAAATTGATAAAAAGAAATTTAACTTTTTTAGAATAGTAAAAATAGATTAATAAACATTTATCGAAAACAGGAATATTGAATATATAGTTCAAAATGTTTTTCCCTTAGGCATATAAGCTAAAATAATCCTAAATATTGAAGAGAATATAAAATACTACTATAACAAAATTAGTATAATTCAAATAGTAATACACATGAATAAAATGATGATTTATTTATATTTAATTCCATTAGTTTTAATGGTAATAATAAAAAAATTTGTTCATTAATATCTAATAAACAACATAAAAGATAAATGTGGTCTTTAAGGATTCTGTCCAAAAAAAATAAATGAAAAATGAGGAATCCTTACCTGATGTTTTCCATTCGTAAAAATCAATACATCCTTATATGAAATAGATTAAAATTTATTATAAATCTATCAAAATTTATTTTTAACACTTATAATATCAAATATAATTACATTGTAATATTTCAACACCCCCTATTATGAATAATTCCTTGCTAAATTTATTATTTTTTGGTCTTAACTATTTTGTTTTCTAGGATTATTTTTGTTCAAATTTAATAGTCCCTGTAAATTTATCTTTATAAAATCAACTAAATTATATTAATTATTTTATAAATATTATATATGAATTATATACATATTTATATTCCTCTATAATGGTAATAAACATTAAAATGAATTACACCAATCATGAAGATGGTAGGTTGTTTTTTTGTATAAAATTTTTATTCCTTTTTTAATAGATAGAATAAAATATTGGTTAATATTAACTCACCAATACAGAATAATTATTATATTATATATATCATATATATTCTTCATATTTTTCCTAATTACCATATAAGTAAAATATAAATGAAAAATGAAACACATCACGTTGTGAAGGATGTAGTCCCTACAAATGCACAAACAAAATTACCTTTTTTGGAAACATTTTATGTGCTAATAATGTGGATATAATATTTTCATTAAAAAGATTTAATTTTTAATATGCATCATATATAATCATTAATCCCAAGAAAATACCCATTAATAAAATATTGTGATGAAAAATAAATTGAATCCCTATGTGTAGATGGTAAGCCGTTTGTATGGTTGAGCAGTACTATCACTTCTCATTTGATAGAAAATTTGGTGTATAATGGTGTTTTAATACTATAGACAATATTTCATCAGATATATGTTATTAATTTATTTTTATGATAAATGTAAAATATTTAGATGAGGTTATGAATAGTTTACAAGATATGACATTTTAATCTCTATATTATCCCTTTTTTTAAATTATATTATAAATTTAATATAATTAGATAAACAATGGTTCTCAACAAATATTATTAATGTCAATTTAGACACCATTCAATTAATTTGACATAAAATACCTTAGGAAAAATTACAAATTAGAATATAATTCATTAAAACAATACTAATATCTTATATTATCTAATGAAATATATTTCACCCATTAAATCACTAATATTACCTTCATTCTAACATTTGAAAAATTTTATATCATAATTTATTGAGGATAAATTCTAAATCAGGGTTGCATATGAAATTATGGTCATAATATAATTACTAAATTGTAGAAAGAAAATAATATTGTGAAAGTTATTTTATTAATATCATCATCGAAATATAGATTCATCTATAAATTTATTTAGTCACTATGCTAACACATAATATATTTCAGAAACAAATTGGGTGACATTTGGTAACATTATATGAATTAAATAATATATAGGTCAATTTCATGGAAATGTTTCTATTGTAGAGTCAACAGTTCCCCTATGAATTTTCTGATTTCCTTATATTTTGGAAATAATAAACTCATTTTCATTAGTATTTTTTTCTTTCTATAATTTATAATAAATACATATGTTCTTAATCTATTGATTTTTGATATAATTTTGAATTATTTACTTTATTCTCTTTTATGTTGTCTTCCATATAACTCTAAAAATTATTTCTTTAGATCGAATTGAATTATGATCTAACAAATGAAATCAGATGCATACTTATAATAGGATTCAAATAGTTTTTGAAACTAGATATGATCAGTTTTGTGGATATGATTCTCATAGTTTCTCAAATCTAATTTGCTCAAATTTTTTAATCTGATTATCACAATTTCATAAGTCTGATTCACATAGAATATCAATTACAATTCACATAGTTTCTATAATTGTAATATGAAACTTTATCTAATCTGATTCACTCAATATATGAAATTTGATTCCATTGAAATATCAAATCTTATTCTCACACATTATAAAATATGATTCCCATATTATTAAAAACAATTAGATACAATATTTATTTATTTTTAATTCAATTAATTGGATATATTAATATTTTCAATACCATTTAGAATTAATTTATTTCATTAGAAATTTCTTTATTCTAAAACATTTCCATCTAATCTGTTATTTTAAAAAAAAATTGAGGGTCAATGCTAATGGATTCTTTTAATTTTCATGAAAAATATTGGTTTTTGATAAAATGTTTACTTTTCAATTCCAATATGATAAATATTTGGGAACTTAATCTTTTAAAAGAACTTCACAATAATATATGTTTCCAGGTGCTTTAAATTTTATATTGTGATACAATAGTGTGAACTGCTTATTCCCAAGGTGTGTTGTACATTATTAAGAGTGTGTCAATCATTAAGAAATATCATCATTTTATCTCTTTGTGACATTAATCATGCTTCCAATTCACAAAGTTATGTCTTCCAATATAAAAAATATAACAGGTGCTGATTCACTGCTCAATCGAGGGAATGTGGGGATAGAAAGATTGGAGCAACATCATATCATTCTTGGAGTGATGTATTACCCTGGTGTGGGTAAGACACAATTTCATGAAAGTATAAATAAATGAATTTTATTAAATATTCATTTGATAACCTTATCATTGGGTTTAAATATTTAATTTAAATTATTCTACTTTTTCCGTTACAAGTTTAATTAATTTCCATATATCTTATTATAAATATAAACTGTTACAAATTATACATTTCCTATTTTTTAAAAACTAATTTCAGATTAAATATACTTTATGGTTGAATAATTTTTATGAAAATTTTTTTCTCATTTTCAATTTGATAATCCTCAATATGAGACATAGAGTTTTTTACATAACCTTTTCGAAGAGGGTTTAGTGAATACTATATGTTTAATGTTTTTCAATAAATACATTTTTATGAATAAAAAATAATGTTTGGAAACATAGATTTCACCCCCCACTCTTGTATTTATTAAATCAGCTTTCATGTTTAGACAATCAAATTGGATTAGAATTGGATTCCACTACTTATATATTTTCATAAATTATATTTCCATGTTATCTATATTACTCTTATATACATTTCTGTTTATAAATACTTATCTACATTAATGTGTATTGTTGAAAAATAATTATATCATTATTCTAAATAATAATTGTTATAATGTTAGATCAGTAAGAAATTTTAAATACTAAAATGCCAACTATTTTTTATAATAATGACTATGAATACGTTAGATACATAATTATGATGTTTGTTATCAATACGGGTGTTTTCAATTTTTAAATTCTTACTAGAGATTAAAATTTTTATTAAAAAGAAGATAGGAATTTTTTAAATCAAGACAGACATGAATATCAACATAACTGTAAGATACTGAATATGGTACATTGTTTAATGAATTGAAATAAATATATCAATAAATCATCATGTAAATAATTAAATATCATTTATATGAAAATTTAGATTACCCATTTTGGTCCATCAAAAGTCATCGAGAAAAGAAAATATCCACATTGAACAAACTATCATACATTTGTTTTTTCATATATAGAATAAGTCACTAAAGTTCAATAGAGATTTATGACTATTTTAAATAGCTCGTAATCCATGGGATCAAAAGGAAACAAATATTATGTTCTTATAGAAGGGATCATAGACATAATGTCCAATAAATTGGATTCAAAGAAAATAATAGTTCATGAATGACGAAAATTTTCAATTTTAACTCTTGATGAGTAATTTTGAACTCTTCTATAATAGTATATATATTGGGGATAAATTCTGTCAATTAAAATAAAAATACCTTATGTTTCAATTTTAATACAAATTCAAAAAAGAATAAACTGAATACACTAGAGGAAATAGTGAAGCCAACAAAGGAAAATAAAGTCGTGGTTTATTCAGACTCACGTAAATCTGGAAATTTAGAGAAAATGATATATAAACTTTATAAAAGGATAAAAAAGATTGTTGAAAATAATTATATTCTATTTAGACATAGGAAAATTATAATAATTAAGTGAATTATCTAGAAGATACATGCTATAAATGCAACAAATTAAGACACATTTTTAATTATTGTCCAAATCATAAAAGAAATTATTGAAAATACAAGTTTTCTGAGTGGAATCCGAAAACATACGAAAATTTCATTAGAATGAAATTTTTAAAGGATAATTATTAATTGATTCATTCTCTAAGATAATTTTTTAATTAATCGTTATATTAAAAATATTTTTTATATAAAAAAAATGTACTTCTTGACAAAATAGATTTCAAGAATCAATGTTTCATGGTAAAGGTGAAAACTACTAAATCCTTGACCAAAATTACTTTAAATGGAAATGATACTAATGGAAAAAATCCAAAATCTTCAAGAAGAATAATATTTCCATCATAAGATAATTTTTTTCCCTCAATTGGGGATGATTCAATATTTTCTAAGTTTCTAAATATTTGAAACGAAAAATTAAAAATAATCATGGAAAGGAAAATGAAATAATATATATTTATATAAAAATATAGTTATTTATAAAGGTCATATGGGAAAAAAAATTTGAAATGTTTTTATTCTAAAAACCATGAGGGTGTAAATCCTTAAAGAATAATATTTCAAAGGATCATCAAAAATTTGTTTATAAGAAAAAAAATTTAGTGAAAAAGATCCAATTCTAAAACAATACTGGTGAGGATGAGAATATAGTCATCATACAAAACAATGAAATATTTTTTATTAAGAAACTCTTTTCAAATTTTAATTCTTGTATTGAATAATTGGATAAAATGCATATAAAATGTCATACTCTAATTAATATAGTAGGAATTGATTACTATAATTAAGAACTAGTTTTTATCAATAAAGATTATGTTCCAAAAATATTCCCATTCCGCAAAATATGACAATTTGGTAGACATTGGATGAAAAATGTTCCTTTATAAAATCTATTTCTAGGATTACAAATTCCCATTTTTTTTAACAAATGTGGATTCCTTTGATTCTAATTACTAACATTTCCTTATATAAGAAGGTTTGGATTCTGAAAATCTAACTATTTTGTTTTAAGAAAATTAAAAGAAGTACTAAAAACCATACATGGTACATGGATCGTGTTTATTCCTAGAATATGACTACTGAAAAATTATTCATTGAATTAATTATCACGATGGACGGTAGAAGGTAACATTCAATGATAATTATCAATGAATGGTCATTGGTATATGTAACATTATCTATCTTAGAAAATTCTTGATTTCAAATGTTTTATTTATTAAGGATATTATGAATAATCATTTAATAACATATCAATTATATGATGAAAGATTCATTGTGAATTATTAGAATGATAAATTATTAGTTCATAATTTCATGGATGTTTTTTTTTATTTTTATCAATCAAAATGTGCATGCTTAACATATTTGACCATATGACCCAAGAAAAACTTGAATTATGGTAATAGATGATCAATATTCATTATGTTATATAATGTTTGGACATTGTAACTGTTGGAACAGATGAAATTGAATATGAAAGGATATGTTGATCATCTAACATATCAAATATTTTATTCATCAAATGTTTGTGACCATTGTCAATATAGAACGAAACCTAAGTCCGTCATTAAATCAACTAGTGATGTGTCAACGAATGAGACATCAAGATTAGTGCCCATGGATCACTTTGGTTCAACATAAAAAATATGTACCAGTGTAAAATACTATTTATTAATTCTAGTTATTGACTATACTAGATTTACATGTACCTATTAACTCAAAAGTAAATTTATAGCCTTTTATTTCTTTAAAAAATTTATATATATTTTAAAAAAATTAGAAAACCCACCCATTAATAAGAATTCATAGTGATCATGGTTGAGAATTTTTAAATTCATATTTTTGAACTTTTTATATTAAAAATGGAATTACACATAACATTTAATCTCTATGAAATCCTCAAAAAAAGTTGTTGTTGAAAGATGAAACGTAATTCATCAAGAGATAACAGGAAACCATGTTGAGTTGATACTCAATTGCTAAACATTTTTGGGATGAATTTATATGTACTTCTTATTATACTATAAAACGAGTATTAATAAGGCAATTTCATAATAAAAAACCATATGAGTTATTTATATGACAAAAACCAACAGTATCATACATGAGAGTTTATGGATGAAATGTTTTAATTTTGAATACAATTGATAACATAAAAAAATCTCACCCAATCCAGATTAAGGTATATATTTAGTAAATTACCTTACTTATATGGATTATAGTGTTTTCAGTAAAAATTAATATACTGTTGAGTTAATATTACCTATCAAATTTTATGAAACCTATACTTTTTATAACAATCATAACCCACATTTTCTAATGTATTTTTAAAAATTAACTATCAAGATTTAATAAATAATTTTTATAATAAAGATAATACCCAAGAAATTGTTAATGAAGTATTCACTCTAGATGATTTTAAATCTTATATTGAAAAACGATTATTACAAAACCCGTGTCAGTTAATTATTATAATTCATAAAAAGTGATAATATCATTTGTGATGTAAATAAACCTCTAATGAATAAAATATATTTTTCAAATGGAGTATATAATCTAATAATTTTTTTAAATTTTAACACATAATTCATAATGAGTCTCTTAAGTGATGAAGATTATATTACAACTATGAATGATTTATTGATTGATTTTGAAAGAAACAAATTTTGATACTTCATTAAAGAACTAAAGAATCACCTATATTGGGATTAAAATTGTTCTTAAGAAACAAATATGACGAAAATGGAATAACTGTAATAAATAAATTAATATTATTTCATAAAGTCTATAATAAACATGACAAAATACACTATCAATAAACCTATTCCACAATATTTAGACTTGTATCTATTAATATTCTATTATACTTCGCATCATTAATTAATTTTAAACTATTTCAAATAAATGTCAAGTATGATTCATTTAATTAATATGTTCAAGAGTATGTCTATATTGAACAACCATTCATTTATGAACACAAAAAAACATCTTTATTAGTTTCATAAACATTCCAATTCTTTATATGGTCTTAAACAAGGCCCTAGATCCATGTATGAAAAACATCTCGGATTTTGGTTCAAATTTTTTTGTTAAATGAACTTTTGATATAAATATTTTCATAACGAAAGAAAAAAACTATTGATCAATTTAATTTTATTGAAATTTTATTAGGTTGAACACTGCAATCGTTAACTAATTCTTTTGAGAATTATATGAAATTATAGTTTGAAATAGGTATGATCAGTGATTTAAAATTATTTCTTGGTTTTAAAATTTCTCAAAAACTCAATAGAACCCTTATATCCAAATATAATTATATTAAATATATTTTTAAAAATCAAGGATGTGACAATAGTGAATGTTTTAGTACTCCAATTAGAAACTCAAATTTTCATAATCATAATGAAACGAGACTTCCTATTAATCAAAAAAATAGATTTATGATAAGATATTTACTATACATTACATCTAGTGGTATAGAAATGATGTTTTAAATATGATTATGTGAAAGATAACATGACAATCCAAAAAAATCAATTTTGAATTAGTGAAAATACTTTTTCATTATTTAATGTGAACTAATGATTTGGGCCTTTTCTATTCATCAAGAAATGATTTAGAATTAAAACATTTTTGGATGTTGACCCTAGTGGTTGTAGAATAGATTGAAAAAGTAAATCTAGTAATTTTAATTTCATATGAGATTCAATAGTTTATTGGTCATGCAGAAAATGACACTCATTATCATATTCCACTGTAGAAGTTGAATACGAGGATGATGGGATCTATTGTGCAGAAGTGTTATGGATACAACACACACTCATTGATTATGGAATCATTTTTACTAAAAATAAACTACACTGTGATGAAAAAAGTTTTATACACCTAATAAAAATACCATTACATCAACCTTTTGTCAATCAAATAGATATTACACATTACTTTACAACGGTTTACACACATAATGGAGATTTTACAATACAATTCATCAGAGCACAAGAACCATGTGATGATATTTTAATGAAAATTTTACCTTCTGATAGATTTGAATATATATAAAAAAATTGGAATAATAAATGTTGGGTAATCATTCTTTTACAAATTTTGTCTAAAATATTTCTTTACATTATTTTACTCAATTTCAAAGAGGGTGTAAATTTTAAATATTATATTTAATTTTTTTATGATCCAATCAAAATTTTTTGGAACCTATAAACATAAATTTAGTCTCTACTATGTTTTTTATAGATCACTCAAAAATAATTATTTCTTATTTTATTAGATAACAATTTTAAAAAACCTTTGATTAACTTATATCCTATTCTAATAATTCTTTTGAGAACTATGAATGGTAAAACTTCTTACTTATTACTTCTAAATTCTATGTGTTGGTATTATTTTTAAAATTAATATATTAATAAAATTTTTTTTTTCTTAAAACCTACAAAGATTTGTACTTATAAAACCATTTTTGGATCAATTTCATCCATTTGATTAGATCAGTCTATTTTAAAATGTTTGATTAATCTTCAAAGTTGAACTATCACCTTGCCTCATACATATAAAATGCCCCCCCCCACTCATGTCCCACATATATCTTTGTTGTCTTTAACATGAGTTTCTACCAGTCTTCAAAACCATTAATCTAATTCATTTCCATTTACTTAAATATGATTGCTTCAGTTAATATCATCCCAGTGTTCAATTTCTATGTCAATTGAATTCAATGATTGGTTCATTTTTCATTTATAGATAGCTGAGGTAGAAATATTTCTCATGTATGATTCATTATAAAATATGCTCATAGATTTCAAATGATGAAAATATACTTGTTTTGTGAAAAAAATTGAGATCACGATTCAATCTATTTGGAACTAGTTATTCAGTTTTATAAATCCATGGAGTTCGTTAGAGAGGGTGTAAAAGGTAAGGTAAAATTAAAATGTTATGGAAATTCATACTCAATTCCCTTTATCAAATAATCTGATGTCCTAACAACACCCTTAGATGGAGAACATTACTATACTTATCACATTCTTTATGATTCATAAGGATTTTTCAATAATGAAAGGGATATAGAATTATTATACCTTCATTCAATAATGAAACAGAAATACTCTTATCTAACCTCTATCAATTTTATAATAGCATTATTGATATAGGTGTTTCTAATTCCAAGAAATAGAGAAAAAGACACCCCCGTGTTTATAGATATATTAATGTTATATATTCATGTAAATATATAGAGTATAAACTTGTTAAGAATAATATTTTACATGATCAGTAATGTAACAGATAGATTAACCACGTCTAAAATCCCCTTGTTTCCAGAAAAATTGTCCACGTTGTATGTTAATTAATTGAACTATTTTATTATTCATTGTAACTTATATCCATTGAATTTCAAGATTTTTCTTTTTAGTGAAGAATCATTTAATATAATGAAATGTTATTTTTATGATAAAAAAAATGGGTTTTTTTACATAAAGGAAGGTCACATTGGATAATGTTTTATGAAATTGATAGCCTAGTCTATGAAAAGAATATCACATACTCTTAAAAATCAGATATAAAATAAGTAAAAATCATATTTAGATGATTTTTTTACAAAGTGTAGACCACATTGGGAGAAAAAAAGAATGATATTTTTTAAGGAATAAATCATGTTTAGGAATGTTCATGAAAAATTCATTGAGTTAAAGAAATTGAAAAACAATCCATGAAGAAGAATATTATGAAAAATGTAACAAAATCTGAGTTGAGAAAGGATGTATTGAAACCCTCAAAAATTGCTTCAGAATATATTAATACTCGAGAATCCATTCTTCTAAAAAATATATATCCCACTAAATAATGAAATTGTAGGGATATAGAGGCTCTGACAACTAATAAACAAAAATCATTTGTTTTTGCTTTATTTCCAATTGTTAAAATAATATCATGTAAGAGATGAAGCTAGTGGAGGGAATGAATGTAAAGATGATATTCAAAAATTGAGTAGATTAAGGGAGATAGACAATCTAGAAATATTTTATAAGAACTTCTCTAGATTAATCTCATATATTTCCTTAGACGAAAATCTATTCAAAATTTGATAGTTAGATTAAGAAATCAACCTCATCTAAGAAAGATAATGCCACTGATAATGGTGCTCATAAAGTATCATCTAATGGTGATGATGGTGGTTATAGTGAATATGATGGTGATGATGATGAAAAAAATATTGTTCAAATTTATAAATAATGGAAAACATAATTGGGGATATGAAAATCAGAATCTAATAACGACAAAGAGATGTGGATTGATATTAGAACCTGTAAGAAAAATCAATCAGAATCAGAAAACTCATAATCATATATGGGAGAAGAATTTTTTATTTTATTTAAATAAGATTTTAAAATTATAGTACATACTTTCCAAAAATTTAGTCAATATTTTAGATAATTCACGAATCATTAAATAAAAAATTGGTCTCACTGAATTTGTTGATAGAAAAGATGATCAATCTTCAAGAAAATTTCAAAAACATCATGGGAAATTATCATTATAATTGATATCATAAAGGGAGATAATCGAGTGGTCAAGAAAGATCAATAATGATATGGAAATTTTTTATGAAATGTTTGATTCAATCAAGAATGATTTTAATGAATCTTATACTATCTCAAAAAAATTTCAATTTGTTTTTCAAAATATAAAAGGAAGGAAAAGTGAATTCATATTCATGAAGTGAAATATTTAAATGGAATGTTAAATTTTGTCAGTTCTAAAATCAAAAGGCTAAAGTCGTATAAAGATGATATGGTTTGAAAATTAAAATATCAGAAAAAAATATTTAATGTTATAACATAAATATTCAAATTCTTGAAATGAAGTGAGAATATCTAGAATTCATCATATAAATGATTGAAGAAGATCCAAATGTGTTGAAGATGTTGATAGTTATTGTAAGATTTTTATTACTGAAGAGGGATGGTTTTTATTTTGTATCTCTGAAACTATTGTTGAAACATTTTCAATATAAGAATGTTTATCCATATTGTTTTGTATATAACTTTTCCTAACCATTTTCAGGTATTTTATATTTTCTCCAATACTTTTTTAAATTAAAATTTGGGTTATTGGTTAAGAATATTAAACAATATCACTTAATGTAAGGGGGATAATAGTGAATAATTTTAATAATATATCCTTATTAATTAGGAAGATATTTCATTATGAATGGAAAAAATAATTAATCAATATAATATGATCATTAAGGGATGTTCTTATCCTATTGGGGGGTTAGTCGTATTATTCTATTTAAAAATTTTAAACTCGGGTGGGGATAATTATTTCTTTTAAATTCATATATAATTTTTTTGGTCTTAATATTCATTTATAAAATAGGTTCCTTTTATTTCAAAAAGGGGGAGATTGTTGATTCAATTTTTTTTTATGATTTTTCTCATTCATTTATGTTTGGGAAATCACAAAACCATTTCCTATAATATTGTTTTTCATTATATTATATTTAATAATGAAATATTGTTTAAACGTATACAATTACAATAAAAATAAAAATCATATTCATTAATCTCTATTATGAAATTTTTAACCTATGTTTAACTAACTATTTCATGAGACCAAATAGAATAATTCTCTAATAAATGATATAAAATTAATAATTATAATCAAATTCACTTAGTTTCTCAATTCCAATACACTCATCTAATTGAATATGATTCTCTTAGATTATCAAAACTGATTATCTTAGATTTTTAAATAAGAATATCACAGTTTTTAAAATCTGATTCACACAGAATTTCAATTTTAATTCATAGAGTTTTGAAAAGATGATCCCAACACATTTTTGAATCTTATTCTCTATAAATATGGAATTTTATTTCCCCATAATATCATATCTGATTATCACACATTGTTGAATCCAATTATCAACTTATCAAAATGGATTAGTAACTATATTTCAATATTAATATTATACATATAATTTGATTTAGTAATATATTCAATACTTATTACTTGATAGTACTTATCACAATATTTTATCATTATGCTAAAACGATGTCATCTAATTTTATATTTTTATGATCATTGTAAGTCCCAACTATACAAGTCCCTTAGAAATTTTAGAAACAATATGACCATCAGAGACCGATTCAACAATTTAATTCCAACAATATAAGTCCCTAGTCACTTCATAATTTTAAATATTGTGAAAATTGTGTGTGTTTATAGATGTTGTAAATTTTTCCTCATGATACTATAATATGGACTTCTTGTTTACTATGTTTGTATTACATTAGTAAGATGATGTCAATATTTATGAAACCATGTCTGGTAGTCTCTTTATAAGTAACTAAATGAATTTGATTCATTAATCGTGGTCTCCCATTATAATGGATGATATAGGTTTCAATTATCTACTCAATATAGGGATTAAAGCTGAAAGATGATAGAGGGGTTTCTTACCAACATAATTGATGTCTTACATAGATATCAAGATAGAAGAGCTTAATAATTTTCACAACTCAAGGGAATACCCTAGATTGGGTATGGCAATCTTCATTAGAATTATAAATCAATGTTATTTTATACAAATTCATTAGATACCCTAATATTTGGGTTAAAATACTTTATTTTATTTCATCTAGTTTTTCTATTAAAATTTTATTTTATTATTCTTACATTTCTTATAAATAATATGTTTTATTATAATACATTCTCTATTGTTTAAACTATGATTTAAGATTTTATACATTTTAAGATATAATATTATTTAAGAAAAATTTTGGCTTATTTTCACTATGATAATCATCTTTATTGATCCAATGGTTTTTCCCTTATCCATACAGAAGAGGGTTTAGTGAATCTGATTTATTTCGAACTTTTATACAAATTCCTCCATAATATTAAAAAAGGATTTGTTTTAACATAAGATTCCCACCTTGGGTAATTGTGTCATATTAATATATATTTTGATCCAACATCGTTAAAAACTCAACTTATCCCCCAAGTTCAGAAGGGTTGAATTAAATTTATCAAATAAAAGTTCTAAAAAGTTTTAATTTTTTTTAACAATTTTCATTTTTTTCTTACCCATCATTAATAATTTTCAATCATACCCTGACAACTCCATTATTTATCAATTAGTTTAAAATTATATATTTATGTGGGAAAATTTACCATAAATGGAGAGTTTTTTATAGGAACAACTATACCATATTCACTTGAATTAAAGTATAATTTTTTGAGATTTTATATTATTTCTTTAAAATAATATTTATTTTAAATATCATTAATGAAACATTATAAACCCATTCATTACGTTGATTTTAATAATAGAAGGAAATAAGTAGAATTTCAACCATATAATTGTTCATATCCCTAATATTTAATATTCAAATATATATATCAAATATATCATTATTTATCTCAAATTGAATTTAATTAAATATTTATATTATTAATTATTTATTTTTAAAAACTAATTGAATACATAATCTTTCACCTTTGTGTAAGATATTTTTATAATTATTTAACCACTAAATTGTAATAATAAAATTACATAATGATTATAAAGAATTTAAATTTTAAAAAATTAATTATTAAAGCGAATATATTTTGGTTATTCCCAAGAAAAAATATTATAGTCATTAAAAACAATGTTTGATATATTTTAATTTTAATTAAATAAAAAAATATAAAGGATCAAATCTAATTAAATTATAAAATATATATATAATTTAATATTTTTTGGGTCTCGATGAAATGGACACATACAATAAAATTAAGAGAATTGATAGGAAAATTTTAAAATCCTTATCAGTTTATTTTTTATCATTATTTACATGATTTACCATTTTATGTGGTCATAAAAATTACCAAGGATATTATAAATACTATTAAAAAATAAAAGTGAAATATTTTAAAAATTCTCCCCATATGATTCAAAAAATGTAATCAATTTTTCCAAATCACAATCATAGGAATTGTTGAATTAAAATAAAAACTTACCTGGTAAAACATGAGAAAAAATGGTTTTTTTTTTAAAATGTCATATTTATGTTTGAATTGTTAATATAATAAATTCCAATATAATTTTTTAAAAAATTAATATTATTAAAAATGTGACTATTTAAATGTTATAAATTGTCAATATTATAATTTTACGTTGTAAATACATTAAATGATATAAATTATTCAACAAAATCTGTTTTTTTCATTATTTAATGAAAAATAAATCTTTTAAGAAAAATACATAAATATCAACAAATTATACATTTCATAATATTATATCAAATATTATATATATTTCATCAAATTTTAATTCATAAATTTCATTAAAATAATAATAATAATCCCTCAAAATATTATATGTAATCATTTATAATGGTAACAAAAATTTGAGGAAAAAATGGACATTATTAAAAATTATTGATTATTTCATTATTTTTAATCTATAAATTAGTATTAATTAAAAATAGTAGATAAATATTCTAAAAATTATTTAATCATATTCATAAATATATATTTAACACCATTTCTATAATTGTTATATATTAATATTTAGTTATTTGATTATCCTTAATGATGCATATTTTTTACACTATGAAATATATCCATTCCTCTCAGAATCATGTGATATTGAAATACTACACATTCCAAACCATGATAGAGAGGTGGAACGAGGATAAGGTGGAGTCAATAATCATGAGTAAGATTTCATATTCCAATAGACCCAATGTTTTATGTGAACTAATAAACGTCATGTTGGGAAAGAGAATAAGTAAAAATATATATCATAACATAGAAATCAATGAGATACATGAATATATCAAGGTGATGTTTTTGATGATTAAGATTTAGGGTCCTAGTAAAAGAGTTTGGGACCCCATTTTTGAAAGAAATCAGTAGAAACGATAATATTGGAATCAATTTATGACCCTTTTATTTTTTTTTCTCTTCATATAATCAAGGATGATAATATTTTCTATTCATTTCTTCTCTTTCCATTAGGCTGTTCATTTGGTGAATGAGTTCACTAACAATTTTTTGGAAGTTTTTCATTCTTAAATAAGGTAGTTTTGAATGTTATGATTAATTGATTATATATTAATTCATGTGTTGGTAAATTTGATCTAATTACAAGTGTATACACTAATGATAAAATAGGTGTAGGCTAGACTAGACTTTGTAGATGTTTATAAATATTTTGGGTGGTCAGTAACACATCCCAAATATGAGAATGCAGATTTTGTGCTTCTCATAAACATAAATTATGATATGTTAGTCGAAAATGTAAATATTAATGTGTTAAATGTGAATTATGAAAGAATATATGAGAGATCATTTTGAATTTATATTATTGGAGATAAATCTATGTGTATCAAAAAACATGATCATATATTGAAATGCAGAATCAGAGTGGGTAAAATTAACTCTTTAGAATATATCTAGACCTGGGAAATAATGGACAACTATTTCGATGATATTATCATGATAGATTTTGAGATGTTAAGAACACTGTAATGGGTATTATATATATTGAATTATTCCTATAATTGTTTTTACTTTTGTGAGTACCTTATGTATTTATCGCACTTTGTTCTGACATGTTATGTTACCCACTTTTTTCATAAACGTTTTATGGTATTATAAAACATATCATTAGGTTGAATTTGACAATTATATAAACTAAATATCATTTCCAATAATAATGTGGTTAGTAAGGAAATTTTGATTGAGATTGATATAGTGGGAATGCTAGTTTATTATGGGTCTTGATAAACCCTGTAATAAAGTTTCATGATACTCAGAATGGTAGTTGAGGTAGTTTTCAATATATGAATTTCTATAGTCTATCAGTAGTGGTTGGTCGTGTCACCTTTACATGATAAATTTATGGTAGGGTAGGTAAAATATATTGAACATTCACCACTGCTCTAAAGACAAGCATTTCATGTGGTCACCAATGAAATCTATAGAGATTATGTTATTCTCTGTCTTTTTCATGATCATGTTATATATGGTACTATAGAAATATATTTTGATATAAATAGAAGATTCAAATAAAATAAATCTCAAACCATAATACTTGTTATTGATGAAACATTATGGAGTATATGTTTTTCTAATATATATTTATGAGGGTCCAATGATAGTTAGTTGAACCATTTTCCTTTAATATTTTATATAAATTCATTTATTTGATACCAGTGCCTTGAAAACATATATATGTTCACATTTTTTTTAATTAATTTGAATTTATGAAAAATCTCATTGATTACATAATAGATATTTTAAAGCCTATTAGAATGAGAAATGAGTATATGTATTAGTGTCATTCCTGTATAAATTCACCAGATTATTCTGAGTAAGTTCTATATTTTTTTTCTTGATAAATGTATTTAGGATTTAATCATGGGGAAGGATTGGTTAGTTTCTCAATGATCTCTAACTAATTATTATCACCGTTGTGTCTAATTATTTCTTATTTATTGGATATATTAGGTTTTTCATGGATATTGGGATCAGATGTCCAGTCATGTCATATCATCCAACCTAGAATATAAGATTTTGGTGTCCACTGTTTTGGTTGATGACATTGATTTTAAATATTTTATTGATCTGATATGGGTAGTTTTTGTCTTTCCTAAGGTCTTTAAGATGACACGTCTGATCTTCCTCTAAAATTGGAGGTATATTTCTCTATTTATTTAGTGCCTCTTATGCTTCCAATTTTTTAACATATTATTATATGTCACTAACTATTATAAAACGATGAACAATCGTGTTTGTACACTTTAAAGGGAATGGATTTGTTCATAATTTTTTTATACATGATATGACCCTATTGTCTTTATAAATATGGATGATCTTTCTCTTTATCACTACATATTCTATTGAATGATTAACCATTAATCAGTTTATATGGAATATCCAATAATGCATGTTGATGAATTTTTTGAATTGTTAAATTGATAAATATAATTATTTAAATGAAATTATTGTATGTTAGAATTATCTTAGTGTGATGGAATAAAATTTAATGAAGGCATATTTTATGAGTTTGTAGGGTGAATTTGAATATTTTGTAACGTAATCAGAACTATGTAATACTCTTATATTTTTTTAAGGAATTAATGAACAATATATTTTACCTATATATCAATTCAATTGATAGTGTATTTGTGAATTATATATTCATTTATTAGAAAATAATGAAAGACCATGATTACCCTTTAAATTATATTTTCTAAATCTTGAGGATTCACCACATTTATACAAAGCTATAAGAATTAAATTTCTAGATATAAGAGGTGATGTAAAAGAGAAATTTGATATCGTAACATGGTGTTTTAATTCAAATGAATTGATTAAGGTTGAATTACTATGGTAAGAACCATTGAAAAACATAAGGATACAGATATTCCTAGCCGTAATTGGGAATTATAAATTGTCTATAAAATATTTATCGAATTTTTCATCCCCATTGTATTATTTTACCAAGAAATGGGTGAAATTTTAATCGGATGTTAAATGTTATTCCTATATTAAGGTGTTTAATTTTCATCTAATGTTGGACCATATTTTGATCTGACTAAAACCCATTAAGGTCCAGGTTTGATATGGCCATGTTTTTTATGTTGTGATATGATTTTTAGTTATGAAATAAGATCATATAGTAGAATATGTTTCTCAAAATATTTACCTTCAAGGTAAGTATTTTATTATTCATGAGTTAAACTATTAACCTATTACGAATTCACTAATGTTTAAGTAACACTATCATTTTAAGCACTATTTTAAAATACTTTATGATATAAACATATATTGTAATATATTCTATATGAAGGACAAGAATGATTGGAATAGGTGCAGGGTATATTATCTATAGACATTTTAAATTTTCCTCAATTAATCCCATTAAAATGGGAATTTTGTTGATAGTTAACTTAGTAGGACTTTTCATTATCATACTTTGTTTGAATCTAAATAGATCTGTATCCTTATGATATTTTTTAAAAAATTTAATTAAATGTGTTGGAAGATGAATATTGTATGGTTTTAACAAATATTCATGTTTCATCATATCTCTATGAGTATTCAAAATAGGAATAATAGTCAGGTAATGTGTTATTTTGGAATCAAATAATTCTTATATTTTTTGGGACGATTCATAGATAGTCTCTCACCTTTAATAATTTTTTTCCCTTTTTTAGTTATTTCATAATGTCATTATATATCAATTCAGTGATTCAATATTTGAATATATCAATGGGTAATGTTCATATAGAAATAGTCAATTTTTACCCTGATATGCGATTACTTTATTTTCAGGACTGGTATAATGAGTGATTTTGGTATGTATTTTTTTCATTTCTACAAATCTTAGCAGGTTATAGAGAATAACATGAATATTTTTGTTTTTCATTAACCTATTTATGTGTTGATATGTAAATTATATGTCATTTAAATATACATTATAGTTTTATAACTATTTAATTCCCAATGAAACAAAAATATTAGGGTTGTTATTGAAAAGTTAAACAATTAAGACTTTTCATTATGTTCAAAGAAACTACTATGTTTTAAGGACTTTCTAATGTGTTATGTGAAATATGTTTTGATGATGAATGAGGTACCCTATGTAGTTCCATTTGATAGGGATATGTGGTTTAACTCATAGTTATGTAAATTTATTGAAGACGACATACTTGATAATTTCTTGTAATTTATGGCCTAACATTCCCATATATATTACAAAATGAATTTTCTATTCTTAATCAAGAGTATATACATCATACATGCGAATTATAGTATCAAGGATATTTGAATACACATCTGAAAATTATTGATATTTCATATAAAAAAGGTACCAATGATTGATTATAAAGGATCCATTCAAGCCTTCATTATGGATTCCCAAGAACACCACCTATTTATTGGTCATATGTGGAAGAGATATCTCTTGTTGGACTTAGTGTCATTTTGGAGATGGTAGTTAGTATTTATGAAATACATTAACATTTGAATATAACACTCGGTAAAAAAATATGTGGATCAAAAACTTAATTCAATGGAGTTACTTATTTAATAAATGGTTTTAATGAATGCTTCACCTAATACTATTGGATTAAATCCTATTACAGAAATAAATTTGACACTGATAAATGATATAGAATTTATATCATCACATATATTGTATATGTTTAATATTTCATTTAAATACCATAATATTTCATAGGTATATATTATATTTTCAATAAATATAAACTCAATATTTATCATCTCTATCATTCCCATGTTCTAATGTGGGAGGATGTTTAGTTTTAATCCATTCTTACCAGCAGTCTAGAATCTATTTAGAGATTTTTTCAAATTAATTTTCATTATGTGAAGTATAAATAAGTGAATAAAGTTTTATGGTGGAATATATGATATTCTCATAAAAGATGGGATCATGAGTCAATAGATAGGGAGTTCAGGTCTCCCGTTTTTCAATACCATCCTTTTTATGTATGAATTTATTGGGACAAGAAGTCCAGTGTAGGGAAGAATTGAAACATCCTAATTTAGGTACATTATTATTTTATTTTATGGTGGGTTTTTTGGGTTTCAAATTTGGAATATATGTTTCAATTAAGATTCATTTTTTATTAGAAAAAAATGGTAGCTACAATAAGTTATTGACCCACCAATGGAATTAGAAAATGAAAATATTAGCTACAAAAGATCACTGACCGATTTTTAGGACTCCAAAATGAAGAAGATTATGTCTAGTTGGGTAAATTAAATAAGGGTGTAAGTATAAAATTATTCCCTTTAAATCCTCAATTAATCCCATAAATTCTATTTGATTAACATAATCCATATCGGAAACTTGAATAGGACATACATTGCCATTTTTTGATCCTTTCACGTTTCTTCTTGGTGTTTTGATGTCAGTTTGATATTATTTCAATGTTATTTATTTTTTGATAAAATACCATCTCATTATTCAAAAAATCCTAGAATTGAATGTGGAAATAAGATATGATGTTGAAATCTATTTGACATGTAATTATATATTGCTATATCTTAGAGAATATGAAATCAATTCTTCCATAATTCCAGATATCATGTTTGTTATGGTGAAACATTTATTTTCCTTAAGGTATTTTTGGACAAATAATGTAATCCCATCATGTTCCTTTCAAAATATTATTAAAAAATTAGGATGTTTTTTAGGGTCTCCTAAAATTTCTCTACTGTTTCTTTTCCTTCTAATATTTAGATCAAGTATTGAATGTTGTAATACCTATGAGTGGGGTGGGTGGTTTCATATATTTACCTTAGTAAACCATAAATTCTCTTGATTTAATGATATGTTTTAGATGATTTTATCCACGATTAATCATTTTTATTATATGAAATCATAATTTTGTTTCATTAAAAATGTTTTTTCAATTTTTTTGAAAATAATGTTTTCTTATTGAATTACAATGTGGTTTATAAAATAAAATTTTAAAAAATTCTTTTTGATGAAAAAGGGTTTTCTAAAATTTTAAATAAAATATATTAATCTGTTTTGATATTATTTTAAATATATAAAATATTGAATATTGGGTTACTTATAGGGAGTTTAGTTTTATGGCATGTCATTTTTTATTGGGAACTCACTAATTCAGTGATTCTTTGTTTTCAAGGCCTTCAATCCAATGGAAATGTTAATCGGAAACCAAATGGGATTCATTAATGGGGTGCTCCCCAATTCTCTATAACCTAATGTTCTATGGAAATGTTTGTGCACATTATAAATTTGTGGATTTTTGAGGTACGAATGACAATGTTAGCATAGACCTATGTGATTTGTGAAGTGATATCTATTTTTTCCATTTCTGCCCATTATTTCTACGATATGATATTTGGTTCAGAATTTGATAAATTTAAAATGTTTTGTTTGAAATATTCTTTGAAAGTATATTATAATAATTTGGTTTGGGATCTATGGACTGAGGAAGTTTTTTTACCATTCAATTGAAGTAAATTGGAAAAACTCTATAATGAATTATTTTTCAATTATTGAGGATATATATTATTTGATATGAAATTTATATCATTTTTCTTTGGAAGGAACATGGGGGATCCTACTGGGCTTGTCTTCTCAAACCCCATAAACAATCATATGGGCTTCCAAAACTTGTTATATATTGTGAATGAAAAGGAAATGACCCCCATTGAATTGGATAAGGCTATTTTAGTTGGGAATGGGTTACTAGTGGGTAATGGTTGGATTTTTTTTCACTTATCACAAAGTGAACCATTTTTCAATTTGGGATTTATTTTTATTAGGTCTCTAAAATGTTCATTGGATTCTTCTTCACATTTTAGTTGTATCACTATGAATTTTCCTCATTTAATTAATGTATTTTTAAATCATTCAAATAATTATCTTATTGAATTATATTTATCTTGATTACTAATATAAAAAATGTTGTCTCTTTTCATATTGGATGCACATGTTCTAGCCACCATCCCCTGGGGATCAAGAACACCCATCTAGTCATGTCATAGTTCATAACAGAGTCTAGATGGATGTTTTTTTCCGAAATTAGACACATATCCAAGAATACATTTATTTTTATCACTTTGTGTCCAAAAAAACTAGATTTTATATTTTCATGATGTAAATGTGGTCTATATATGTCTTGTAATTCTGAGAGGTATGAGGGTGGAGTTCTCATTATTATATCCAACCTCATGTCATTAGAAATTTTTCATTCATTTGTTTATAATTTGGTAGTTAATTATAAAGATTTCACTATTTAATTAGATATTATATCATGATTTTGAAATATATATATATATATTTATTTATTCTTATTTCTGTGTGTATAAAATACAATTTCAAATTCATTAATTTAAGGATGGATGATACTACATTCTGGTATCTCACATGTGTGTTTGGAGTTAATTAATCCAATCATTGAAAATATACCATAGTGTAGGATGCAAGTTTTATCAAATTAGAGATGTGATTTTTTTTAACAATCTAGTATAATAGGATGTGAAACTATGAAATCCAATATATATTGAAAAGATACTTTGGGGATACCTGAGTGTTTGGAATCTCGATTTCTAAGATGGGGGATCTTACTGAATTACAAACTAACAGGTCCATCCATTGTTTATATTGACTTTTGAGATATAAATATATATTTAACCATCTATATTGTTATTTAATTATTTATATATATGGATATAGTCATATATGAATATAAAAAGTTTGTTACATAAAATTGATAATTGTAAATATATTACGGAAAATTAATATAACTTTATTCAATTTAAATATTATAACACATATAATAAATGAGTACATATTATTAATTATATAGATATTTTTATTGAATATCATTATTTATATTTAGTCATTATTATTTATATTTATAATATATTCTAAAACATATAAATGTGTACATACTTTTCAACATCATATTATTAATTATAATAATTCACAGGTAAATGTAACATGAGAATAAATATATTATATTCAAAAATATTTCTCGTAAATTATTATTTTTTAATCGATATAGTACAATATAGTAATATAGTAATATAATTTATATTGAAGGTTATGTAAATATTTAAACGTGGAAAATATTATTAATTTTGTAGAAGATAAATAAAATCTAAACTATATTATTTTTTATTTAAATGAATAAATAAAATAACATTTTCTATAATTATATTTAATGGAAAAATATATTAAAAATATTTATAATTATATATAAATATTTAATTTATTATCAACTTTATTCATATAAAATAGTATTTATATTTATTTATATTTAATATGTTCTTGATATTATAAAATTATTAATACTTATATATTCTATATAATTTATTTAAAATTATAATATGAAATATATTATTATTAATATTTTAAAATAAATACAAAATGAATAAAATTATAGTTATATATATAACAGTTTCATAGATAAATCGTCTATATAAATTGATATAAAGACTATTTTAATGAAAATTATTAGTAATTATATTTAAAAATTAATTACTTTTATCTATAATATTTATTTATAGTTTATGAATTTTTAATAATATAAAAAGATGAAATATTTCAATCTATGTTGAATATGTTAATTTAATTTATTAATAATGGTTATTTTTTAATCAAGTGAGATATATATGTTAATAAATTTCATATCATTTATTCTCATAAAATATATAATAATTCATACTAATTTTCATTTTATATTACACGTTAATATATTAGAATATATAACGTATGATGTTTATAGAATCTGTTCATTTTCTCCTATTTTCCATATCATTGTGATTGGGGTCGGGGGTTTCCCCACAACAATTTCTCCTTATTTGTGTGGTGGGCCTTCATTGATGAATTCATGTGATGTTGTTATCTTATGTCCCTAGTGACATATTATAGTGGTCAGGGAGCATAAGACTCTTGTTGGGGATAATATTAATTAGTGTCACTATCTGAGTTTAGTTATGAGATAAGAGAAATATCTAGAGATTGATAGTGCCACAGATGATGGGTGGTAGTTTATTGTGCTCACAATTGTGTTGTCACAATGGATGATAGTAGCGCCACAAATCAAGAAATGATGAACAACAGGCGATGGATGGCATGGTTTATTGGGGACCACATAAAGTGTCCTGTGAAGGTAGCAATTATAGAACCAGCTAAACATAGATAAGGCTGAATAAACAATAAAGCATCAAGAGGTGGACCTGTGGGTTTTGGAATTTGTTAAATGTTGATATAGAAATTCGACTATGAGACATATAATGGGATCCTGTTACCCATTTATATTTGTAGGGTTTGTTTCGTTAAAAAAAATTGGAATTCCCTACCTATTAATAAATATGTATATAATTTCACATAATTTGAAAGATTATATAGTACTAATTTAAATCTAATAATAGAATATATATATATAGACAGTGTTATAGAGACCTCCACACTATCACACATTTTTATTATATGTATACTAAGATATATGAAGGGGCATCAATAATAGTGTAATAAAAACCCAAATAAGATTATTGTGTGTGTTTCAACATTTATATATACACACATACATACATGCACACATATATAGTTTTTTTATATTTATATATAAAATTTATTTCGGGGTTATTTTCAATTTCATAAGAAGTATTTATTATTAGTTCTAGCATTATAGAAGTAACAGAGATATTTTTTTATCATCTCTAAAAATGTTTTATTTTTATGTACATTTATCATTTCTATATATTAGTGCCAGTAATACTGAATTTTATCTGTTCTCAATAACATAACATATAAAAATCAATTCCCCTTTTTCTATTATACTATTGTTGTTATATTTATTATTTAGATATTTATTCATTTTAAAATTTTTAAGAATATGTATATTTAATATTATTATTTTTGTTATTTAGGTTTTTTTAAATTTTTCATATCATTTTTTGGGTTCTAAATCCTTCCAGTAGATAAATATTAATTGATAAAATATAAACAATTTATTGTTTTCATTATTTATATCAATATAGAAAATTTATTGACTTTTTTCTTGAATTTTGATTCCATTTAAACTTCCACATAATGATCAATTGTAGTTAAAAATATATTGTGTATTTAGGTATATGGTAACATATTTCAATTGATTATATATTTAAATAACTTGTTTTATTAAAATTTCCATAGTTTATATTGTAATATTGTGGATTTTTTAAATTATAAATGATACATGAAGCTTCTCGATCTGTACCACCCCGTCCATCATATGGGAAAACCCCCTAGTTTTTTTGGACAATATGTGTTAGTATCATGCCCACAACTAAATATCAATTGTTGTGATTGAACCAAAATTTTGTGTGAATGACCCATTTTTATATTTATTTACAATTCTATATTTGATATAATAGTTAATTGTTATTATATATTAGTTATGTTTTTTACACATTTTTGAGTAATTAAAAATAATATATAATTGATATTTCATATTTTTTAATGAATACTTATAATAAAACTCATTTAGTTGATTTGAAAATTGAAAAATCAGATCCCTATATAAAAAAATGAACTAATCATTTATTTTTTTAACAGTTAATCTATTATTAATATATAATTTAAATTATTTTTGGAATTTGTATTAATATTTTTTATAAATATGACAAGAGTTCAAATCTTAATAGACTCTTGTTGAGAAATTTATATGCTATTTCTGCCTTATAATGAAGATAATAGAAAAATAGGGTTGTGCATCCAGGTATGTGATAATGGGTTGCATGATGTAGTCATGGAGTCATTGGGTGAAGATAGAGGGGGAATCGATCAATCAATTAATGGGGCTTTAGGCATAATAAATAAAATTTTATGTCGACTTAGTGGGTCAACCCTTAGAGGGGGTGTGATATTATTTATCAATCCTAAGGGTTTTATGTTTTTTACATTTTATATCCTCCTTGAACATAAATAAATGTTACCTATTAATTAATATTATTTAATTATTATTGAAATATTAAATATCATAATTTTTAAATGTAAATAAATGATTATTTATTATAAATTATCAGTTACTTGTTACTTATTTTTCTTATGAAGTAGTAATTCATCATATTTCTGTAATAATTAAAAATTATTGATTACTGATAAACCATATAATATTTATAATAAAAATTTAAATAAAAATGATGAAATTAATTTCTTCTATATTTCCATCATAATACACAATTTATTTATGAATTTTTTTATTATTATTTTTAGAAATTAATTATCAAATAAAATTGGTTTTGAGGAATTACAAAATTTTTTATTTGAAAGATAAAATGATTTATTATTCAATGTATCAAATAGTATGATTGGTTAATTATTTGGAATATTTTATTAGGTATAATTGATTCAATATTAATATTTAGTGATGTTTCAGATTAAAAAATATCATCTACCATGAAATGTATTTGAATTCATATTTGTTATGAATATATTTTAAATTTTATTATAAATTGTATTATATAGGCATTAAAATTATCAAGCCTCACTATTGTGTGTTTTGAGGTATCAGAAAAGGGATGAGCCGATTTATTACTAATTTTTTTAACGAGAATAAACAATTTATTGATATAAGCCCTATTATTATCTTGTATTTAAAACAAATTTGATATTTCAATATTGAAAAAGATTTTATAAAATGATCAATTTCTATTTTGGGAATTTAAAATCAAATATTTTGATTGATGCCTTTAGATATAGGATGAAAATAAATCAAGGAATTTAATAATAATTTTTAAAAATGATGTGCTCTGTGTGGGGTTACAAATAGAATAATATCTTGGTTTGCAGGGGCTTCATTATAAGTTCACATCTTGTGTCATGTTTGGGTATCCAAGTGTGTAAATAACCTAATAAGTTATATAATAGGAAATGGTGTAATTACAAATGATGATATATTCATATAATTTATATGTTTCATTTTTTATACATATAACCTATACTCGATTGTAAAACAAAATCATTCGCTATATTATATATATATACATATCATAAACTAGACAATAATGTAGCATAAAATATAAAAAATATATCCGTTATATAATATATTTAAAATATATTTGTAATGACCATCGTTATATATTAAATTTAATTATTTGTCGATATTATGATATGGTTCCTTCACCATGATTAGGTCCTCCTAATTCACACCAATTTTTTACATCACGTGAATTTTTATTTTTTACTCAAATTGCAGTCATGATCTTATAGTTTTCATGTAAACTTACTTAAGATCACATTCTTTATGAGTCTATTTCCCAAGTCAAGGTTCTCTTCCACCCAACACTAAAATTATTACTTTTCATCATCTCATATGATACTCCACTATAGTAAGAAAAGGACGAATATTGACTATTTGGTAATGTGATGGTGGACGGTTCATTGACATTCCACATTAATGTAATTCTTAATCTTTTTAATCATGGGTTTTTTATTCCTCTATAATTGTCTGAGTAATATTCTTGTTTGCTAGATTTTATCAACCATATTCTCCTTAGTTACATTATAACACATTATACTTCATAATAGTTCATGAATTATGGTGTTTTATAGTGCCTCATGATTGTCAGAATGTGCTGGTTTTTGGCATTCTTATCCTTTCTAATTAGTTATTTTTGGGCTCACTATTCATGTTTCTATTGAGGGGTTGGGATGTGAGGATATTTCAGAGGTATGTAAAAATATTATTTTCTTATGGATTATGGATTTTTTTTCAAATTTGATATTTATTTATAGTCATTCAATTACATTATATTTTAATTGAATCATTATGTTACTTGAACTTTATTACGTTAGATGGTTGGTGAAAATTAAATATTATCACTCGTTGGCGATGATGGAAGGGATGAAATGTTACATTTCGGGAAAGATATATTGGAAATAAATGTATTTAATGTTGGGGATGGATCTTTCGTATCAATAATGTGAAATAAATTTTCTTGAAGAGATTAATTTATATATGTTTACATTATTATCAGAATAATTTCTTTTATCAATTTTTAATTTTGAGAATTTATATTTATCTTGGTGGAGTGGTTTGAAGATATCATTTACTGTGGCTGAACTTTTAATGTTCCCACTCAAACAGAAGTATTTTCTTTTATTAAAAATATTAGATAAATAAATATAATTAAATAAATTAAATATCATCATATTATAATATATCTATGAAATATTTAATGTTGAAATACCAAATCTTTGTGTTTTTTCTTCACAATTTTGAATATAAAATATTTTTTACAATACCAATCATCCATCTCTAGATTCTATGAAATAAAATATTTAGATTTATTTACATGGAATCATATAAGGTTATATATAATCAGATTCCCATGATGGTGTCTGTATTATTAGACTTTATGATCACCAAATGTGGTGAGTTGACCCCCGTGAAAACTTTTTTCACATATATTAGCATAAAATTATGTCCCATAAACCAAGAAAAAAGTTATCATATCTAATAATAAAAATTTTAATTTACAACTATAAGTAATTTATTAATAGAGCACATTAATCATTCTCCCAAAATATCAATGTTTACTAATTTAACATGTTTCGGTATATGTTTTTTATAAGATAATAGGTAGAAATAATATTAATATATCCATTTAAAGGGTATTTATGCTCCCATAGATCAAGTTAGTGGACCTATCATTGAAGATTACACCATAGTCAATCCATAACCATCTTTTTCCATTATATCCGAGATATATTAAATCACCCAATATAATATTGGATGATAGTCCTAAAATACAAAAAAATAATAATAATAATCATAACTCAGATCACACAATTATTTTTATGATCAATAATTCACATACCGTACATTGATTTCATATACTGTAGGAAATAAATATCTTCACTTGACACTGTAGGAAATACACATCTCCATAGATATGATACTTTTCTCAATACAATTAAAAAATAACTTTTAGTTTAGTTGAAGAAATATTTAACTTCCCCACAATATTTACATATTTCTCGATACATAGTTGTATATAATATTATAACACTGATATATTTGTTTATAAAACGAGTAAAAATAGTCTATCGTAATCCAACACAATCACAAAGATATGGGTGATAAATAGTGTAAACATGCATGTTAATTATTATTTATTTCAATCTCATAATGTGTAAGAAAGGGATATTACACATGTATAAACATATAAATATAGATTAAAATAATAGTATGTTTGATAACATTTATAACACATAATACTGATCTTTAATAAATTTGAGATATATTATAAAAATAATATTATTTAACTGTTACCCAGAAATTGACTTGGTGGACCTGAGTATGATTATAAAAATTATTAATATATATTTATAATTTTACAATTAAATGAAAAAGTATTTATTAATTATTACAAAATAAGAACCCTATTTTTTGTGATGGAATTTTATATGTAAAAATGTTTTTTTCATCAAAAATGATTTTATTTCATTATGGGTGATAAAATTATAATAAATTTATTCAAAATATAAAAAACATGTTAATATATATATATATATATATATAATATTTTATAGAAACACATAAATTTTTTGTTAAGGTGAAATCATTTGGTTTGTATGAAATTATTCATTTCTCAATAAATACTTAAACAACTGATTTTTTATATTTTTAATTACATTTTATCAAGGATTAAAAAATAAATTTTAAAATATCATCTACATTAATACCAAAATTATTTATTTATAATTGATATAATTAAATACATATGAATAAAATATATACATTTTCATTTTATACAAATAAATCAGTACATAAATTGATATTTTTTAGAATTTATTTATCATCACCCTTTCTGAGATTATTATAAAAATAAATTCTAAAAAATATTAAAATTAATTTTAGTAAAATGTATATATTATTGGTAAAATTAATAAATAATATTATTCAATAATAAAAAATTATTTTTTGGTTATAATTTATATTTAAAACATTAAAATATTTTGCTATTGATAAATAAAATATGGTTATTATAGGTTTAAACTATGTGATAAGACACCATTTTTAATCTGAAATAATATTAAATGAATTTATTTCTATTTTTATGAAATTTTTATTGATATTTTAATATCATGTATCATTTTTCCATGAAAATTTCTTATATAATATATTAGTTAAAAGAAGAATACAAAATTTCACTCTCGTACACAAAAATTTATATTATATCTTCACATATATATATAAATAAAGTGTCAATGGATATTAAATATCTTTCATAAATAACTAAATAATATTCATGGAGGTTAATTATCAATAATTTTTAGTCATTATAAAATAACCTTTATCAGTTATACAATGACAACAAATCTCTTGTGAAAACTGTAGAAAAATAAAAGTAAATGATTTTAAAAATATCAAAAGTAAAATTATTGGACATCATAATGTGTCACATGAATTTTTTGGTTAATAGTATGGAATAATTAATTTATATGGTGTTTATAATATTAATGATTTGTTATATTTATTTTTTTAATGATCAATTAAATGTTTTGTTTCAAAAATTACATTAAAGAAATTATATGAAAAATCAAAATTCATTATGTTTTGTAATAATGTTAAGGAATTGTAGAAGAACCATTATGATGAAAAATTTCTAAAATTTCTAAAATTTTATTTTTACTATCCTTTTTTATCTTATATGTAATATTATAAACCATTAGTTTTGAAAAATTAATTATAAGGATTAAGGTTAAAATAAGATTAAAAAGGGGATAAACTAAGTGATAATGGTTTGTTTTCTAATTAATCTCAATTAAATCATATTTCAAGGACACATTTCGACCCTATCATATCCAACAATTGAATCTCAATCAATTTTTAATAATTTTGATTGATAATGTAATTGAAATATCTTATTATTTTAATAAATCCCATGTTTATCATATCAACCACTTATAAAAGGAAACCCATCTTTTCTCTTCGATACAAATAATTGAGCCATGTAGACAGAACAACCACAAATTAATTTAACATATCTACATACCAATCGATTATGTAAAAGTTTTGGTATTCATAAAATACAATTCCAATTTTCCTAAAGAAGAGATCTATAGAAAGTCTACTAATTATAAGAACTCATTTTTATTGACGTTGTCATTTTTTATCTATATTTTATAAATATATTTTTAAAATACTAAATTATTAGATATTGTATTATCAATACACATTATTGTTATTATGGTTCCTAAAAAAAATTTCACCAACTTTTTCATTCCAAGGATTTTGAAAACATTGATTGTGCCTAAATTAACCTTGGCATCTCCACATACCGATGTAATTAATTTTGCATTATCATTTTACATGTATGTCTATAAAGATGAAAAAAGGGGTAAATATGAAGAAGAAAAATTAAATAATTATTTTTCTTTAAATATAATATAACATTTATATTCTCATATTTCAATTTGTTGGAAAAAATATAACTTCACTCATGTGTATGTTTGGACTAATCCTTAGTGATGTGATGTGAATAATTTTTTATTTGGACAATACATGGATGGATTTAAAGAAATATTCAATTAATACTTATTAATAATATATGAAATAATTATAATTTCACTAAGGTGAATTTTTTACTTATATTTATTTTTTTCAAAATGTTTAAAAGAAAATAATACCGGCATGCATATGTATGGCTTATTATCTTTATGAAAAGTGTATTTAATTTTTTATCTATATCGTAATATGGATAAATACAAGTATATATATATAATTAATATATATTATATTTTCATCATTTATAACATTATGGTGATTATCTAACCAATATCATTGTATAAGGACCAAAACTTCTGACCTAAAACATACATGAAAAACAAAATTGTTGACACCAAGCGGTATTGATTTTAATAATGATTTATTAAAAAAGGGGTTTTGAAATAATATAAGTGGATCGTTAATGGAATTTATATTTCAAAAATTATAATATACATGTTTTATAATATAAATATATTATATCTACATATGTTTAAAAGAACATTGAAAATAAGTCAAACTCTAGATAAAAGTTCATGGAATCACTTATATTTATGTGATATATAAATAATATTCACCATTATTTTACTTATTATATAATATATATATCCCCTAAATTATATTTAGTATTATAATTAAATTTATATTTATTAATATATCAATCTTATACTATATATTTCATGGGGTTATAATTTGAGTGTTACCAATGTGGCATGGATTTATATCACAATCTCATAATTATTTTGGATTGTTTAAAATTGAGTCTCAGCTAGGGGAATTATTTTATGATTCTATTATAAGCCAAATATATTATATTATTCATTGGAAAATTAAGAAAATTACAATTTTTTCTTTTATTTGAAAATCTATATTTTCTCAAGATATTGAGACAATGTTAAAAATGAAAAATAAAATTATACACATATCAATCAGGAATATTTTTCGTTCAAATCTACTATTTAATTAATATTTTGAAGATTTTTTTTAAATATTATTAAATTATTGAATAAAATAATTTTTACCCATGTTTTATTTTCTAGTAATAATTCTTATAGGATTATTCCAGTCATTTTATAAATGACGAACCATTTAATGAAGGTTTGAATAAAATAATTGTTTTGTCACACACTACATGAATGATTTTTCATTCAAAAAATCCTAATAATTTATATAAATATATATTTTTTGGATTTAATGGTCCCTTTAGAATTTTTTTCATATTTTGTATATTTTTATATATTATTTACATTATTACAAAATTAAATGGGTGAATTCTTTAATTAATAGTCTATTGAATTTTTAAAATTATTTCCATTTATTTCAAATTTGTTTGATAAATCTTATGAATTTTTGGTCATATAATCTAATGATACCATCCAACATATTTTTATACATGTTGTATGATCAGTTTTAATATGGAATGTATTGACATTCCCTATGTTATTTATTCTAATAAATTGTGTTATTAATTATTAAATATTGTTTATTACGATTTATTGTTTATTAATATGATGAATGCATTGCAAAAATTATGGGATGACTGAAACCCTATAATACATTTCCCCTCAATGAATTGGATAGTATAATAAGTAAAAATGGGATTGGTAATGTGTAAAAGTCCTTATCTATTTATTTACGATGCATTGACATGATCCCTCAATTGTATGTTTATGATTATTGATATTATACATTCCATCTAAATGAAATCATTAATTGAAGACCATGTGATTATTTAAATAATAATGGTTCCCATGGGTAATATCTATATCATGTGATAATATTTATTGAATTATTTTATTATCAATTTATTCATTCCATATTATTCATTCCCTTTTTACTCAAGATAACTACCCTTGAATGTAACAGATAGTGAGTGTTTCTGTTAACCATTAATTTTTTTCCATTTCTACATGTTATAAACAAGGAATCATTAAATGAGTTAATGGATATTAAATTATTACTATTAATATGTTTTATATTTTTATTTATAATTTAACAATTATAGTAATCTAAAAAAATATTTCATTAAGAAAACCAAACGATTTATTCCGTTAGGATGCAATCACTTGAATCTTCTACCATGATTAAAAATTAACCATCTACTCTGGGTAACTGGATCTAGGTTATCAATAGTTGGTCTAAAAAAATTTATAATATAATTCTTGGAAAATATATTTATAAAAACATTTATTTTACTACAGAACGATTTTTTTTGGAATTAGGGATAATCCTACACACATGATAAGTTCCACATATATGGTAAGGTTGATTTTTTGTGGATTTCATAGAATTAAATTTCTGTCTAAATAATAAAAAAATGGGTTTTTTGCATAGAAAAATCTAGGAGAAATAACCCCAAAAACTGTCATTCGAGAATGTTTTGACAATCATATTGGTGTATAGTGAATGATCTCATACTGTGAAGGTTGATTGACACTCTTGAGTGAAATTTATTTATTTATTTACAATTTAATTACATACTATTAAGAATGATTATAATAGATGATGATAATGGATAACATAGGATGATCCTAAAGATTCAAATACAAATATGAATATGTCATGATTTAGAAATCCAATAAATTATTTTTATTTTAATGTGTCGTCAAAATTTTATTATTATTTAACCAACTCTTATTTTAGGTATTATTCAAATTATGGAAATTGTATTAATCATGTAAATAATAAATATCATGGATATTTTGTGAATATAAGAAACTATAATGGATGATCAATAGAGTGAATGATAGTGAGATTAACAAAAACTGTTGTCATTATATATGATTAAAAAGATATAGTATAACCAACTATCAAAAAGACAATTAAAAATTTGTTTATTATTTCTTGGGAGCTCATGTGCTATATTCCAAGAAGGAATGAAGGATCATTTTAGTTCATATTAAAAATGTGTAATGAGACAACCCAGAGAATGTCATTGAGGGACCAGAAGATATTTTAAGATAATAATAGATTTTTATGAAAAATTAATTATTATAAGAATGGTAATCGAGGTCATATAAAGGTATAATTTATAGTTCTATGTCAAATGTATAGCAAAAATAGTAAATATATCCATCAATTGTCTAATCAATGAGTTAATAGCTAGACTAACACATTCTTATGATATTAGAATCGCTTAAGAAAAAATATTGATGTGTTTATGTGTTGGGATTCAATAACTATGTTTTAGATTTTGTATATGAGTAATATTCTAGTTAACATAATAATGAAAAATTTACAGATTTTTCAGGAATAGTTTTATGATGTTTATAGATTTTTTAAGAAAGAGGAAAATAACAAAAAAAGTTTTTGTAGGAAAGAAATTTTAAAGAGAAATTGTTACTGGGGGAAATATGATCCTTAATAATTTCTTTAAATTTAGTTCATATTTTTTATTTAAGATAAATAAAAAGTGAAAATTGATATTGTAAATTTCATATTATTGGTAAACTAGAAAAAGAATATTAATTTTAAAACAAAGTGATTTAGGTCATCTTGGATAAAGTTTTATTAAAATTATTAATTTTTGGAATACACTTAATAGTATGAGGTATTATTATTGGAATAAGAATTATATTAATTTTTTAGGCATATAAGATTAAATGGATCTTTTTTGGTTATTTATATTATTATTATGTTTTACAAAAATATATGAATATGTAATCGATGTGATTGTTTTTAGAAATTATGTGCCACTTTATATTCTCTATGGAATAATTTTTTATCAAATATTTATAATTATTTGGTATATAATTAATTTATGCACATTATGGTGGTTTATCAAGGCTAACTATGTATGTAATGGATTAATTTACATTTTAAGTATATTTTTGATTATATATATAGGAATGAAAATGATTTATACATATTAAATAAATTATGATAACAATTTATATTTGGTTATATATTTAGTGGATGTATGAATGAATTAACATTCTTATATGGATAATATGATTAGAAATATATTTATTTTATTCCTTCAATCATTATAATTTCATCCACAATGTTCATTTAATGGATGAATATATCTATTGAAAATTCATAGATGAATATAAAAAAGACGAAATTGATATTTTTTAATGGATGGAAAACAAGTAATTTCATTTTGTCATGTTCAATGTATTGATAGTAATTGAATCCCCAATCATTATTTAAAATATCTTGAAAAAAATATAATAATTTAGCCTCCATATTCGATGAATTGTTGGTCTTTCACCGATCCTTGATTTATGGTTTTGTGGTCAATAACATTACCTTTACCATGTAATATATCAAAAAAAATTTGACATTAAATGTTAGTTATCCCCTATTTTTCAATAATTTATATTTTCACCAATTTTCTTCTTATTTATAATCCTTATAAAATATTATTTAATGTAACCATTACATTTACCACTTTTATTTTCAATTAATTTTTATTATCCTCTGTAGTGATGTGGGTTTTAATTAAATTTTCGTTCAAATATCAGTCCCATGATGAAGGAGATGAAATCTAGATGGAAACAATTTATTTACGGGGGGATAATGTAACATCGTAAATATTTAGTATTAAATTTTAATAAGATCAATATCTTTCTAGACTCATCACGCCGATATTTAAGGTATTAGAGTTGTAAATAAATATTATTACATAAATGTGACATATAGATTGGATTATTGTGTATGAATATGGGAGAAAGTTTTTTGAAATATCATTATAATTTTCATAGTAACTAAATATTTAATTATTATTAATTATGAATTAAGGTCTCAATCTTACTAAAGTCATTATATGTTTCAATACTACATTTTATTCAAAAATGATGTTGTCACATATTTTGTGTGTAAATTATAATAATTTTAATAAACATTTTGATATTAAAATCTAAAAAATAAAATCAATATTGGAAATATTGATATTAAAAATAATTAAGGGTGAAATGATGGTTTGTAATATTTTTTTCCAATAAAATGGGAAAAATTATGTTTTTAAAAAATGTCAATTATTTTCATTGAAAATATGAAATAAAACATTTAATTTATTCAAAAATTTGTTTTACACATTTTTTGTTATAAAAATTATAATATATAGAAGTAATTATAATTTTTCATTATGGAATAAAAAAACTTTTACAATGAAAAATGCATTTTCCAAAAACCAGTTTCTCATTAGGTGTTGTGGAATTATTATAAAAATAATTTCTTTCTTTAATAGTGTTATAATATAGTAAATTAGATTCCTTGTTTTTAAAATGATAAATAATATTAATTAATAAGTTAATAAAATTTTTTTTGTCCAAATAAATTGTAAACCATAATGAAATTTTTCATCATAGTTAAAAGGTAAATAAGGTTAAAATTTGTTAAATCCATTTGATCTAGACCGTCATTTTACATCTTAATTATTACTCTATTATGTTATTTATATTAATATAAAATTATTATAATTAATATATTTTTTGTTGGATTATATCCAAGTAAAATTTTATAAATAATAGTTTATGTCACAAATATTACAAAATGTCACCATTCTCCTTTTAAATTTACATTATATTTTCACAAAGGTATATAAATCTGTTATAAATAAAATTTTAACCAAAATTTTATAATAAATAAATTTTTATAATGTTAATATATTTATAATTTTTTAGTTATTATATACTTTACTTGAACTATTATTCAACACTGACACTATTCACATACAAGTAGTAGAAAAATCAATTTAAATGGCCTGAAAAATATAAAAAGTAATCTTTTGGATGAATTATGGTTTAACACAAATGTTATGGTTATTAATAATTTAATATTTTTAAAATATTTTATATATGAATCAATTTTTAATCTTGATGTCGTTAATATGAAGTTAAATTAATAGTGTCAATAATCACATTTACAATTTTATTTAAAAAAATATTATATTACTAAATTATTTAATAATTCTAAAAATTTTGAATAAGGAACTGTTGGAATAGAGATTGTATATATTAGAAAAATTTTGAAATTTAAGAACCTATTGGTACCTTATAAGAAAATTTCATATCCATTAAATTGAAAATTTTGTTACTCTAGATAAAGATAAAATAGTTTAATATGTGATTCAACAAAATGATAAGTGTATTTTTACTAATTAAACATGTATAAAAATATTCTCTGGATATATTTTGACATAAAAATTTCAAAACATAAAATACATAGATATATGTTGGATTTTTCCTAATATTTATATTATAATAATTTAATCTTATAACAAATATAAAGTGTGTCCTCCCACCTCCTTAAAATGAAAAACCATCCTATAATGTCCCAGCCTTAAAACATTACATTATATAGTGTTAGGTTATGAATTTTAATTTGGATCACATTGGGGATATTTTTAGGTTCATAGTACTATTTTATTAAGACCAAAATCATATATAAAAACCATAAAATACAATGTGGGCACATACAAATTGTATCCATTTTCCCATATTCTAAATTTTTTAAAATAAAGAATTATCTATATTATTAAAACACTTCCCCACATCCAACATGAACTATTCTATTCATTTAATCTTTCTTATGTCCTATATAATACATTAAAAACATGGGATTAACCTACAATATATAGTAAGGGATCCAAAAGTAGGATCTAGTAATCCATTTATATTCATTTAAACCTATAAACACATTATAATAAATTAAAAAAATTATAAATTTGAAATTAAAAAATATATTCCTTAAAAAAATGTCTCATTTAATACCTATATTTAACAAAAATATTTACATAAAATATATAGAATACAAAGAAAATACATAAAGGTATATTATGTCGTCATTATACTTTTTATTATTATAAATGGACGAACCATGTGATCAACATCCGTACATGTCCCTATTAAAACTGTAATATCTATATGGATGACATCCATACCCAATACGTAGGAGTTAAATCATTAAATCACCCATCAGTGGTTTATTATGGAACCACCTATCCTTTTTTTATCACCGAATCACCTTCCAAATTACCATGTTAGATTATATAATCGTGAAAAATTAAATATTCAAAGTTTCAACATTTCAATCATAAGATAAAATATGAATGAAATTCTTAATAGACCAAAAATTTCCTTAATGATCAATTTATAACCATATATATAAATAGTTAAGAAATATCCCAAATTTTTACATGGATAAAAAAACATGAAAATTAAATCATTAAACATTCAATGTGTCCAATACCACTTTGAAAATTAGAATAAAAACCCACATGAAATATTATAATTTAAAAAAAAATAAATATTATTTTAATAGATAATACATGGAAATATAGTCTCACAAGGGCTGTATAGGAACTATAGAAAATATTATAGGTTTGTATCATCAACAAATTCCACAATGAGAGTATATTAACATGAAATCCATTACTATTTGAGTAATTTTTGAATAATTTGACCCATGAATTAATAAAATAAATGAAAACATTTAATAAAATTAAATAAATGTAATTAATGATATTCAGTTATTATTAGTATTTTGTAAACCATATAATAAAACTAGGTGAAAAACAGTACAATATTCATTATTGAAGTGAAATTTTGATAAAATTCATTACATTGGGTCTGAATTGTAACATGTGTCTTTATCTTCATGAATAATAAAAAATGTTAATTATTTAATTTCTAAAGAATTATTTTTCAAGTTTATTTTTATTTTTATATCACCAAATATAGGTTTTTAAAAAACTATTTAAATAATTGTGTTTATGTCCGGTGTTTTCATTATATTCGGTTTACGTGTGATAAACGACTGCGGTAGGCCAACATTGGTCAAATGGGTCATTAAATAAACATATAAAATATTATAATCACTAAAAAATTATCATATATATACCTAATTAAAAATTATAAAATCGTTAATGAATTTTTTTAATAAAAAATTAACCAATTTTCCCATTATGGAGACAGTTGGTTGTACATACGAATGAGTAACGCTCAAATTTTTCAATGATCATTATTAATATATGTTAAGTAAAATTTATGTTTTATAATGATAATTATATAATATATAAAATATTATTTATTCATGTTTTTTAAAATATATATTATTCATGTCATATAATAAGGAATCATATCATATTGATGAGGCGATAGTCCACATTTCCACGAACAATGTTGTCACATTTTTATTGTGTGAATGTTTACCAATGAAAATGGTATAATATATTTCAACGTTGGTAATTATATAAATAATATAATTTATATTTCACTTAAGTTAAATATTTTTAATTCAATTCTTCATTAATATATTCCTTATAATTACTAATGAATCAAATCTCATTGAGGAGCATATAGTCTACACGTCAACAAACAACATTATCGTATTTAAATAAAAAAGCATCTATGCGTGTTTGTATTAAAAATATAAAACTATTAATAAATCATAAGAATAATATATAAATATTATTTAAAAATATTTTCCCAATAAAAATGACCATCAGTGATAGGAGATAAATGAAAACGAATGACATCGTCATGTGGGTGGTTGTTCACTATACACAAATGATAATTTTGTTACCCATTAGATTGAGGTGTGTCTATGTGTAGTTATAATAATTTAAATATAATCCTACCATTATAATTTGGATATATATTGTATTATCTAACCATATAAAAATAGAAAAGTAATCTAGTGATGAAGGAAATAGTTTAAAAATTAATATTGATGAATGTTACCTCTTTTTCATGTAACTACTTTTGTTTTCATCAAAGGAATTCATGAATGAAATTATTCCAATGTTGTGGGATCTAGTGTGATGGGGAGTTTTGGGATATTATTTTTGTTGGGTTATACTAACACAAAGTTAATTTAATGGTGTAATGATTAGTGGTGGAGAAGAGTTCATTTATTTGAGGGGAAAAGCTAACATTGGGTATTCTTGAAATAAATTTGGTACATACAACATTTTGCGAGCACCAAAGGGTTAGAAAATGAAAATTATATATAATTATTGTATTAATTGTTTTAATATTTCAAGAAAATATTTATAAATGACTTTGGTCAGTTTTTACACCATATTTTGCAAGATTAGCCATTAATTAGGCTCGATTTCCATAAATATCATTAATTAATTTAAATTAAGTTCACTAATAATTTTTAACAAACAATAATAGGACCATATCATACATTATAAATTATTGTTATTTAAAATATTTAATCTATTTTTTCAAAATAAAAACAAAACAATTGATGAAATTACTTCACATTTAATCCCGTAGGTGGGTTGTGATAATAGATTTTAAATGTCAAAATGTTCAATTATTTTCTAATTTTTAATATATAAATTTTATATGAAATTGAAAAAAATTACCTAAATTGGATAAAAGGATATTATAATGTTCTAATTATACTTTAATAAAATTATGAACCATAAATAAACTATATAAATAAATTGGGCCAAAAAAGTATTTTTGAATTAAATTTCTGTATTATTCACAATACATCAAAATATGAATGTTCCAAAAAAAATTCCAAATATCAAACCAAATTATATCTTGATGTTTATATTTAAAAAATAATGATTTTATTTTCATATAAAAGTTAAAAATTTATCAAAATATAAATTTAAAATGGGTTATCCAATAAAAGATAGTAGTATAACCTTTTAAAAATTTGATCAAATTAAGCTTAATATTTGATTTATTTTTATTTTAAGACTGTAAAATTTAATGGATGAATATAGAATAAATAAAATAAACATATGTAATTATTTCATGGTTATTTTTATTTATTCCACTAGATATATTGAATATGCATATACTAGCACATGAAATAATAATATTAACATTATAGTATTTTCTGGTAAAACTCATTCTTACTACAATGTAGTATTTTCGAGAAACACATTTCGCTATTTTAGGTAAAATATTTGATGAAAAATCCCTTTAAACGTAAAATAAATATCTAATTAACAAATTTTATTAAATATGAAAACTAATTAATCCATCATTGCCATGGATTTTACATCCACCCCCATTTTGGAAATTTTGTCCACTCAATATTATTATCATATTATATAAGTGGAGATATTATTACATCATAGAATCCTCATATTCTTATTTCTCATATTCAGACATATGGTTTAGCCATAAAATCTTCACCTGATGAATTATCTTATTCCACAACACTTTCTATCTCTAGTGAAGAAAATGAATTGTTTGTTACAATCTTCCAGTTTATCTTCTTCATGACTCATAACAAGGGATGAAATCAGTACAAACATCATTAAAATTGATTTTTTAAATATATTATATATCCTAGAACAACATAGAATAAAATATGATTCATAGGAAACTAATCCATCTTTTCCTCAAATTTAATATGGTCTAAATTACCATGGACTAATGTTTTCATTCGTACTAAAGAACATCGTACTTTTCTATATATAAACATTGAGAAAGAAAAAATCACCTACCATAAATGAAATATCATTTCTATGGAATTTTGTTTAACATTTCAATCAACACTGAGCTATCCCGAGGTGCAACTTAATAAATTAAATATTCAATTCTATTTCTTATACCCTCTCTTTTCCCAATAACATCCTTTTTCAAAAATCATCCCAAAATGGTGTTTGACACCACTTTCCATATAATTACTCAAAAGGATCAATATGTACACTCAAATAAAGTTTTTATTTATAAGAAAATTTAAATAAAAATTTTAATTCCAAAATCATTGGATTTTATCAAGAATTATGAATTTTTATCTCCCAATATCAGATTAGTTTCCTTCGATTTTCAATCAAATCGATGATATAAAGTTGTACTAAAATTAAATTCAGTACCCAATGACTTCAGATATCCTTTCCAAATATTGGATATGAACATGGGATCATAGTCTCATACAATATGGATAGAAACTCAATCTATCTTGGAAATCTCCATTTAAATATTGTCCAGAAATCTGATCTTGAGACATTGAATATTTATTTGGAAGGTAATGTACATATTTATTAAATCTATGGACAATATAAGAAGTTGTATTATTACCATGATAATTTATTATAATTATAATAATTAAATATATTGATACATTCCCCCATTTCAACTGAGGCACTGTAAAAGTATGATGTGTACCATTTAGTAACTATTTCCTTAAATTATCTTGATATGAATTAAAATAAATCCCTATAAATTCATAAATATTTATTCTCATTAAATCCAAAATGTATCACTCTCAATTTTCCCTATTCATCATAGTGAAACCTAGATGAATATAAATGAGAGATGAAAAAGCATCAGTCAACTTATATTTCCTGAAATATGAGTCAAAAGTTACACATTATATTTTTCCAAATATAAAACACCATATTCTTCAATATTAAAATTAAGAAATATATCATTATTATTAGATTCTACCCATTCATTCTACTATTGATCCACCTTCTATACCTCATTAATTCATTCTAACAGATTCGAATGCAATAAAACCTATAAATAATAGAGGATTAACTAATAGTAATAACTTATATGATAAAATTCATCAAACCATGAAATAATATTTTTTTGTTAAAATTATAAAATGTTAAACATAGAATTAATTTTTTTACTTGGATTAGTATAAATAATGTTTTCGTTCTCCAATTAAAATGAATCAAGGAATAATAATCATTGACAGGTTCTAGAATTCATATATTTATCATATTAAATTAGATATATGGTAAGTAATTCTTGAATTATTTTGGATCAGGATATATTTATTACTTTATTTGAAGAAATCATGCCTTTAAATTTTTAAGGGAAAAAAGAAAAATATCTTATTCCAAATCATGTATATGGTAACATAACTAATGAGTTTTTTAATATATGTAAATATTAAACAATTAAAATGACAATTTCTATTTGGATACAAAAAATACCTTTCATTTAAGAATCATTGTAGATGAATTAATCCTCACTATGGGAAGGAAGAGCTGAAACTATAACATTGACCAATCCTCTCATCAGTTCATGAAAAAAATATCATTCTTCTATCCAGATAAACCTAACATCATTTTTTGTTAACATAGTTAGTGGTCTAGATAACTTATAAATTTTCTCAAAAAACCTTTGGTAGTAAAATATAATCCCATAAAACTATTAACATTAAGGAAATTGTATAATATTTAACACACTTTATCATATTTTGTTTTAGTAGGGTCAACATTTATTCTTTATTTAGAAACAATAGGTCCACAAATTTAAATTTGTTTTAACCAGAATTCATAGTTACTACCATTCCATATAGTTTATATTAATTAATTTTTTCAAAGTAAATATTAACATTAATTTCATCCTCATCATTGATTTTATAATGTATCATAATATCATCTACAGACATTAACCCTAACTATTCTACAATTTTTTTATATCTAATTCCTAACAACGGTAAAAAACTATTTCTCATGGATAATATTCCTAACTTCATCTAATTAAAAGGAATAAATAGTTTCACGTGATTTGATATTATTAACCATTGATAAATAATAATCCTTTTCATATGCGTAAAAATAAAATGAAATAATTTCCTTTTAGTGATATAAACAACACATGACATCAAATATCATTTCTTGACATTTAATCCATCATTCAACTAGAACAAGGTCATATAATCCTCCGAATAGTGTGGTATGTGGCCTCATTTAATTATATACTATTATTATGACCCACTGTAGTTGATCTAGTTTCTATCTTATATGGAAAACATTACCAATATATCTATTTTTGACTAATCTTTTACAATAATAAGTTATTCTATTTCAATTACAACTATCACATTATATTGATTCGGTATGGAATTTTCTTATTGGGTGTCACCTATGTTGATTTATTTTTTTATTTGAATAAGAAATTATGAACATACATTTATTAGATTATGCAACATGGAAATCATCAAATTCTATAACAGTTTAACACAACTATAAAGTAACATCTTCTAAGGGAATTCTATTAACAATATCTGAACCTATAAAGTTATGTAAACCATTCATTTGATAGTAAATATAATTTATTGTCCATTTAAAATTATATAATCTTAATTTTGGTCATGAATTATACTTTATTTAAAATTGATGGTATATTAAATTTTAGAATATTAGAGGATTAGACCGTAACTCATTGGGCACCGAACAACAAAATAAAAAATGGAAACATTTGGATAGTATTAATTTTTCACCAAATATATTACATTTAAAAAAAATCAAGATTTATTTTATGGAATCTATTTACATTATCAAACACGAATTATTCCAATCCCTTGATCATTATTAGGTCCAATGAAAATAATTAAAAAATAAAAATATTAGTAATAATAGTTCTGTAATAGATAAAAAAGAGTGAAATATAAATCCATTGATAAAAATTAAAACCCATTATAACCTTATCAAAATGTAATACATTTCAACATTAATATAAATTAAATAATTTCCTTTTAATATAAGATCATTTCATACCTATCTTTATAATGAAAATTCTACCATGAAACCCATACAATGAAGAGAAAATATATAAATTTGTATTTGGACATCATTATATATTTAACTCCTATAAATGGAATAGATATACTGAATAATTCCTTGAATTTCACTCTTATAGATGAAATATACATGTATTTTACCTCCATACACAATGTATTGGAGGGCTATCAAATACCCACCCATCATTGGTTTATCCTAGAACCACCCATAGTTGGGTTGTCATAGAACAACTATTCAAATTTTGATGTTATATTATATAAGCATAAAAAAAATATTACTATTTTTATAATTTAACTCAAAAAATTTCTCTTTAAATCATTATAAAACCTTCCAAGATATTGGATTGATCAACAAATTTTGAAAACCTATTTTCAATAAAAAAATACCAAATTTTTGAATAAATATTTTCAATTCAGAAACAACCAAATTAAATTTAATATCGTATTTAATTCAATAAAACATGTTAGATAACAATATGATATATGAATCAAATAAAAATAATGATCACATGAAAAGTAATTAACAATGTAATTTTAAAATATGACATCTAATTTATCATTTTTCAGAATATTCTATTTGAGAACCGTAAAAATATACATTTTTATAACCATTCAATGAATATCAATGTAGACAAAAAAATCTTCTTTTATAATCATTTTATAACCATATAACTCAATATTTCATATATGATGAAGAATATTTACATGTATAAAAAACCAAAACAAATTAATATTTCGACATTTAATGTTTCACATTCCACATTGAATGTTTGAATCATTACACCCATAAATATAAAAATTTAAAAACAATAAATATCATTATAGTATAAATATTATTGAAAATAATTCCCATGGGTATTTATATACACCATATAATATAATAAAAATTCATATTATTAGTAAATACCTCAATGAGAAGATATTGAGACTAAATTCCTTACAACATGTGTAAATTTCGAGTCATGAGATCCATGAAATAGTAAAATCAATTAAAAATTTAATAGCATGAAATAGTTTTAATTCAAGATATAAATAACATATTTGAAGTATATAAACTATATAAATTAAACTAGGCACATAAAAATACAACATTCCATAATTAAATGAAATTTAGTCTAAATCACTTACCATGGAGTTGACTTGACATTTCTATTCTTATCATCTTGAATAAATAACATATCATAATTATATACTACCACAAATCCTTTTAAAATTGTACAATTAACTTTATTTCCCTTATTATAATGTTGTATAAAACAATTTAAAAACGAAATTCAGTGTTTGGTGTTTTTACCATATTCCCTTTATGTATCAAAAATGACGTCGATATGTCAATTACAGTCAAAGGGGTCATTATATATACATTTCAAAGATAATAATAAATAAATAATAATGATATTTATACATATATTAGTCATTTATATCTATTAATTAATTGTTTTTATAAGAAATGAACCAACATTACTACCATGTAGATGGTTGGTTGTACATACACATTAGTTACATTCCCATTTTTCAATGATTATTATGGAAAGACAATATGTAACATTTAACATTATAGAATAATAAATATATAAAATACCATATTTTTAAGTCATGTATTTTTATATATGGGATCCAAGTGAGGTAAAAAAGGATTCACATTGAGTTGGGGAGGATGTTTTCCACACATCAATCAATGATGTTATAAATTTTCCATTGTGTGAAAGGGTATACTTGAAAACGATATATTATATTTCCTGGACAATTAATATTCCATTATTTTTATTTAAATGTCATTTATTTCACTTTTTATAATTAATCGAATCTATAAAATATTCCATGTAATGCTTAAACATATCATATAACTTTTATGATGTGATAGTCCACACATAGACAAAAGTTATGATAGTATTTACCAAAAATGGAATGTAATAAGGTGTGTATATATAAAAACATCTGATGTACGAATAAATCATAAATATCAAATATATATCATTTAAATTTTTTTGACCATCCTAATTCCAAACCATGATATTTGGTAATGGAAAAATGAATGACTTCCTTACGTGAGACGGTAGTTTGTCGTAAACTAATAGTAATTTTGTTACCCATTAGATTGAAATTAGTTTTATTGTACGTAAACCATTTTTATAAAATCATATAATTTTATTATGTATAATTATATTATGATATAATCTCTAAATAAAAATAAATTAACATTTTGAAGAAGGGAAAAGGGGTAAAACAATGCATGTTGATGAAAGTTAACTCTACTTTAGTAAATCCTATTTTTTCACCAATGGAATTATTGTATGGATTAATGAACATGTTGAGGTATATAGGGTGAATTGGTGGATTTTTAGAGCTTATTTGGAATTTTTTTTCAGATCCAAAAGTGCATTAGAGGTGTAAAAAGAGGGGTGGAGAGGATGCGCTTTATACAAGGGTGAAAGGGCACAATGATAATTCTTTAATAGAATTATGTACCCCCACCCGTTTTACATGTCCCCCAAGGATTAAAAATATACTATTATATATCCATGTATTTTTAATGGTTTACTATTTCCAAACAGAATTTATTATAACTGGTTAGGATCATTTTTACATTTTATTTTCCATTTTTTGTCATTATTTAATCTTGTTTCCCTTAATTAATGTAATTATTTATAATTACATTTACTAAAGAATGTGTTCAAGAAATAATTTGATCTTATAAGATATTTAAAAAAAATTATTCTAAATATTAAAAAAGTTTTTCAAAATTAAAAATTGTGAAATGACATATATTAATTAAGAATTAATCCAACTTATTAGATTTCAGAACTGATTTTTAAAATAAAAATGTTCGATAGTTTTTTATGGTTAAATATCTAAATTCAAGGTTAAACTATTTAAAATGGAATAAATGGTTACAAATATTATTATTTTTATCTAAATGCGATTTATGTATAATATAAAACATAAATAGACCTTATAAATTTTTTTATGAAAAAACAGTTTTGAACTAAAATTTAGAGTAATTCATTATTCATCAAAATAAGAATAATTTTTTAAAATTATCATAAATTCACTGAATTTTTTTTTGTATATTTAGATGTAAAAAAATTCAGTTTATTTTTCCATTTTAAAATTTTTAATGTGTTAATATATATATTTAATATTGGTTCTTTATTAAAAGGTGATAATAAATCCTTTAAAAAATTTAGACATTTTTATGATTATAATACATTTTTTAAAATTAAATAATATGAAATTAGTCAAATTAAAGTAAAAACAATTATTAAAATGTGTCAAAATAACATAGTTATTCCTATTCATTATAACTGACACAATGACTAGTAAATAACTACCACTTAAATCAAAAATATTTATAAATATATATTTTTCGATATAATTATTTTTTCATGCAAAATAATATTTTGGAGAGACTCATTATTGTTTTTTGGGTAAGGTATTAAAAATACAGATCCTTTTTATATAATATTAATATATAATTCATAAATTTATAAAAAAAATGAAAAATACTTATTCTCACCTTATATTGGATTTTATACTATTTTTCTCTTAAATTCACCCCATTTTGCAAAAACATATTAACCCAAACCAAACCAATTACCTTATAAATATACCTATAGAAATTGTTTTGGTGATATTAATATTTATTTACCCTCTAATGGTCCTAAATAATAAATCTAATGGAGGTCTACCAATGAAGACATCGTCATCTATAAGGACACTTTATGTTTATTTCTTCTTATTCATTCAATAAATCAATTATAACAATCCTAAAATAATAAATGCATTGAAATAAAAATAATGATATATTATAATGATAATGGAAAAAAATTATTCCTCTACATATCCAATGAAATTTAAAAACTTCATTTATTCATATTTATAGGTTACTGCTTCCACGAACTGGGGCAACTTGATTTTTATATTGATTTTATATGGAAATTTATAAATATTGAAATAATAAATATATTTTATATTTATTAAATATTTATGGGTTAATGAATATATAATATTAGTTATCTTCATAACATTCAATCCATGAGAAAATGATAATGTCACTCCTACGTACGTGTTTACAACAACCTCGATGAAATTGTTTATTTAGTTTTTCACTTATTGAATGCATGGATGTTAGTAATGATATATGTGATCAATATATATGATATTATAATGATTAAATAAATATAAAATACTAATTTTCATTATTTTGTTCTATCTATCACAATTTTTGAAGATAATTTATAAAAATATATTCCCTGGTGTCTCTATGTACAACATAAATCATTTATCAATATATTCATATTAATTGATGAATAATATATATTGATATATATATTGAATATTTATGATATTAATAAAATAAATAACATTATGTATATTATGTAGCCATTATCAATGTGTACAAAATGGTAAAAACGAATTAAAACATACCTGTAAAAGGATATAGTTGACCCTCAGAAGTAGTGATTTCATTAAAGAGTTATTAATAAATAATCACCATAAAATAATTTAGGGATAATGTAATATGTTATATGTATGAAAATGTTTACTATATTTGTAAAAAATAAATTAATATTTAATATAATTGATGTTAAAATCACATAATAAGTTATGCAGACCTCAACGATGTGGTTCTCATATTGAATTTATATTCGAATGAACTATAATATAATATCCACTTGATTCATTTTTGTGGTGTACACAGTACTCAAGAATTTTATTTATAATTATTATAATCTCTATTATTTGGATTTTAATAACTTTATATGTCTCTATATTTCATGAGGTTTTCATTTGATAATTACAAAATCATTAAGGCCTTATTTCTCAATCACATGTCTATTTTAACTTATTTATGTTTGTCACTCTACTAGGGGAAATGATATACATTTTAATCTTGAAAACAATCTATTTTACTCCTCCTTGGTTTATTATATAAATTATTTTCTACATTTACATCCATCTCTTTTGTACTTAAGAGATAGAAATATTGTTTTTATAAAATCCTGACTTTTTTCTATTTAGATGGGAAAATTTTTATTTCAGGTATATATTTTCATTTAAATGTTTTCAAAGAGGATTCTAATATATTAAAATAAATTAATAAATAAAATTTTAACCATGTCTTAAATTTAATGATTCTTTTTATGTAATATTTTTTTTAATTTAAAAATGATTAATGTTTAACCAAATATGTGGAAAATATATATTTGTTTTGATATACCATATAATTATTAATTTCTATACTATTATCAATATTATTTACCATAAATATCATTTAAATGTTTCCATGATTATATTAGAGGAAATGTTTTTCAATAATTATTTATTACATTTTTTGTTATTAAATAAGGGAATATAAAATATAAAATGGTTTTTTCTTAATGAAATATTCAAGTGATATTTTAAGGGTTTTCTCATATATATTTACACCCATAAATTAATAGTATGATTTAATAAGGATGAAATATAATTATACAAAACAAGATATTTCTATAGAGGGTTTATAATTATTTTTAGTGGTTAATGTATCGACATTCAATAATCTTGATTTTCTAATATGGAAAATTATTGATTAACTATTGCATATTGATTATATTATATTTTTTATTGCTATTATTAATGAATTGGATTTATTATATGATGGGTTTTATCTGAATTTATATAGAACATTGAAGAATTAGTGGATCCAATGAAACAAATAATGCTTGGTATTTTTTCCCAATCCTTACCTAGTTAAATAGTATGTCGTCACTAATGGTTTTTACGGTCTATTTATGTTTTATATCATTATGTGTTCTAAAATCATTAATTCAATTATCGATGTTCAATGGATAATTAATATTGTTGATAGGTCCATTGATATATTTTAGGGTCATGTGATTATTTATATTGAAATATTCGATCATCATTTAGTCAAAGAAATATTATTCATTGAATTTTTAGTCAGGATAGATTCTAATGTCCAAAAAAATATTTTCGAATTTTACCTCACTAGTTTTTTTTCATTATCCATGATATGAAGAAATATTCTTATAATTATTTCATAAAATCAGAATGTTTTTACAATTTATATTATATATATATTATTTCCATGGTAAAAATTAAAATCATGTATGATTGTTGTTCATTAAGGACACTAAAATTATAGGTCCATTTGGTATGTTTTAACTTGTATCATCATCCTTTGAAATAATTTAACAATTAAATCTGGTATGTTGAGTTAGGTTATTTACAACACAGCTCCACCATTTTCATACTGGGAGTTTTTTTGAAAAATTGCACATAAACATTTATTTTATAATTATAAAATTGTTTGAATAATCCTACTGGAATATATTTGTAAGAATATAGAAATTTATAATTCTAAACAATTGTCTCCATTAATCATTGGGTGATTATTTCAATGAAAATAATTAACAAAGTTTAACCATTGATATTGGGAAAGTGTAAAGGAATCCACAATAGTTTCTATAATAATTTATTTCAATAAACCTTGTTTTAAATTTAATTTTTCTAATTTTTATTATATAATAAGATATTATATAATATTCAACATGGAATAACCAAGTATTATGAGAATAATGATCAATTTAAAAAAATATAACTCAATGTTAGGGATTTTAGATACAAATATCCATTATTAGTAGTTAAAAAATAAAATCAATATCTTTTGGGAAACATGAATAAGATTATAAATCCACATAAATATTGGGATTAAATTTTAAAAATATAAATGTGAATTTAATACACATTTATATTGAATAATTTTTCATAAAAATTATTATGTTTTGAAGAATCCTAATTGTGAAAAATAAAGACAATACGACATGTTAAACCCTTTAATAAAAACCCATTGAATGAGAAGTATAGTAATTGAACATAAAATAATATTATTACAATATAATTCATGAAATTTTATCTCTAATTGGAAGTATATACACATCACAAATGATAACATTTTCATGGGTAAAACAGTTGAGGTGATGAAGGGAAATTGATACTAATAATCAAACCTATCATTCCAGACATCCGTAAACCTAATTTAATCTCATGTGGATAAATAATATCTATATTAATAAATTAATTCCTATCATTACTCATACACATATTAATTTATATAAATAATAATTAGTAATTATATATATTAATTAAACTATTTTTACATATCAGGTTTTGTTATTTTTGATCATTTGAAATTGTTTAAAAAGATGCATTCTAAATGATTCATCATCCCATGTTAATGGTTAATAGGTAAGTAATTTTACAACATGATAATTTATATAATCATTTAATCTATTAAAATATCATCTCATGATTGTATTTGTAATTTATCTTAAATATGATATTCATAATATTCATTTTTGGTGATTTTGGATGATCAAAATGTGAGTTCTCAATTAATTATATTAAGATTTGTATAATATATACATAATTAAAAAACCATTGTCTACACATTTATATTATCCATAATTAAAAATTATGTTCCCAAAGTATTTAAAGATATAAATTCATATTTTTTTAATTTTGGTTGTTATACAGAAAAAATCATGTATAATCCGTGATTTAGTGAATTATAAAGGGGTTGTTCTCTTATAATATCATTATACGAGGAGCATAATATTAATATTTTTTAATGAGGTAAATCATAATTATAATTATATAGTGGACAACAAATGGATATTAAAGTATTGCATGTTTTGAATAAATAATTATTCTTTTAACCTAATTATTTTAAATGATTAGATTGAGGATGAATTCTAGTAGAGCATATAATTAAAAGGTTATTCATACATAAATAACAATACATTAATTGTTAAATTAATATAATATTTTTAACTTTAAACCATACTTACATCCACACTTCTATAGAATTTAATTAATACGTAACATGTTATATAATGTAGTTGGTAGTCCAAACATCTGTTGAACAACTGTTTTATATTTATTAATGGATGGGGTTTATAAATAAATAATGATATTATCATTAATAATTCAATGAGAATATAATTAAATAATACTAATATGATTATATTACAGTCTCTATTATAAATCATTAATAATATAATTAAGAATAATATAAAGATTTTTATAATACTAATGATTCAGTCATGGTTTTTCCTTGGATATATCCTTGATTTGAATGGAATATGATTACTAAGAGTGAACAAATTATAATGTAAATGGGAGTGGGATTTAGGGATAGTGAAATGTATGAGTTTATTGGAGAAATTCAAAAGGGGCTTGAGTATAGAAGTGGTGAATATCTTACCTTATCATATTTGATGGAATGTGTGGTTTTAGATGAAACCCATATATAGTCAATAATGATAGTTCTCTAAAAATGACTAAAGTGAAGAAAATAAAAAAAAATAAAGTAAAATGATTTTATTGATTAAAATCAACTCAACCACATCTTATTTTTATAGCTTTGTGTGATTTATATCATTTATAAACTTTTTTAATTTTACCCAAACACTATATGTCATTGGTTATTAATTTATATACATAAAAATTAATTTTTATTATTAATATTATTAATAATATTTTTTATGAAAGTAAGAAATATATTTTCAAATAATTTATTATTTTTATGAAATAATTTTCTCTAATACATGAATAAATTAATTTCAAACTGAACACACTTTGTCACCAAAAAACTATTTTAGAGATATTTTGTTTTTTATAATATATATAATGTAAAATTATCCTAGATACATATTTCAATTATATAAATTATTTTTTATTAAAAAGAATAATGGATTTGAGTCTTTTAAGGCATTCTTAAAACCAATCTCCCATAAAAAATACTTTATTCCATTAATGTACCAAAAATATTATTTTTATTCATGTTATATGTTTATTAGTTATAAATTTTTTCAATAGATTTTATATGTTTAATTACATATTTAAAATAATAATTTTATTCTTAAAATTATTATTTTATTACATAATTTTTTTTAGAACAGGTAGATTTCATTTATATTTAATGGTAATGTCATAAAACTTATAAGATCTTTAAAATTTTTATTTTCCCAGAGAAAAAATAGACACTTTAAAAACTGCTGAAATGTTCATATTAAGAATATTTGGAAATTAGGAATTCAAAAAAAAATTAATATCAAATTCCAAATATATAAATTAAAAATTTGATTAAAATTAAAATTTATTTGTGAAAAATGGTTTTAAATGGAAAATAAAATTATAAAATATTAATTTTAGTTATTATTATTACATATCATTATCCAAACTATTTATAATTAACAATTTATTTTATTAAAAAAATTATTTTATTATATGTTTCTTGAAAAATATATTTGTACTATATAATATAAATATTCATGGAAAATATATTTGTAAATAATAAATTATATTATTAATAATTATAATTATACTATCTTAATTTAAATAATATTAATAATATCATTTATTTTATATATTCATATAATTAATAATGTGGTTGCTTATATTCATTCCCAATAATTTAGTTTCTATGTATTAATGGTTGTATTAAAAATATTACTAAAATACAATATAGTTATTATTATTTTTCTGTTTTGTGCAAAAAAATCATTTCAAGAAATTAATTATTATATCTAGTAATATATTAAATTTTAAATGTTTTACATTATATTCCCCTTAAATAAAATGCATCCTTAAAATATGTCACATAATATCAGTGTAACATTTGGAACCCAGTTACCCATAGTTAGTGCATTATAACATAACATTGGCCTGATCGCAACAAATCAAGTCCCAAAATACCAATTAGGTTAGTATCCTTTGAGGTACTACATACATACATAAGTATTAAATTACATTATCAAAGGAAAAATAAACAATGTTGTGAATCCTTTGAACACAAACATATCCCTTAGTCTATTCCTAAAGGTAAATCATAATATACTACATCACATCCTGGGAAAAATAAAATATATGGAAGGGGTGAGTTTAGATACTAAGTAGTGAAGATATAAAACAGAAACTATCATAAATAAGCATATTCATTTTAAGAAATTTATAAGACTAAAACACAATCCTTCTAAATTTATAAAACTGCATAATATGGAAAAAATAAATCAAATAATTCCATTCACAAGTTTATTTGGATATTCAACAAGTCAAATCATCACATCTAATATAAATAAATAATTTCATAATGATGGAATACATAATGTCAGACATCATTACCACATATTCTGGGCCTCGTTCCGAGACTACAAATAATAATTTTTTCAAGGACTTGTGACAGACACTAGTTTGTCTCATGATACAAACCAACACATCGAGGAGTTAAAATGGGATCCACCCATCACATACTATTTATAATTCATTCCTCATATGAAAAGGAAGACACATAATAAAAAAATCATATTTAAATCTTGCATATGATTCGTTAATTATTAAACCATAAACCTTGAATGGTATTAAAATAGCACATCAAAATTGTATCATAACTCATTCAATATAACATGGATGATTTTATTGTAATATATCAATCTCAATTAATAAAAAATTAATGATAATTTCATAGATGAAAACAATCAGTAAAATTATATGATTGTAATATACTCTTTTTCTTGAAAACATTTAAAAGTTTCACTATATATCAACAATCCATTTAAAAGAGATTTTTGAATCATTGTGTACCATACCCCTAGAATTCATTTAAAATGAATTTAAATTTTATAAAAATAATTTCCTTGTAAATAAATCCATAAAACTATTTTTAAAACATGTATATTAATGATAATTATTTTCAAGAATAAATGATTAAAATGTTTATAACGATATTTTAGTTAAATTTCCAAACCAACTGAGAGATTCTTGAATAAAAATAATTGAAGTAATGAAAAAATTATAATATCATGAGATTAATGGTATTCATGATATACTATGTAATAGGATAAAATATACACCAAATAAAAGTGAATTGGTGCATATCAACAAATAAGTCTCAATGGAATGTAAATTGAGATTAAATCTCTTATATAGAGCGTATCCATAGAAGAAAAATAAATCAAGGAAATAATTATGTGTGAAAAATAAAAATACAGTCAATATTTTTGTATTTTCAGTGTAAATCAATCAGAATACATTCCAACATATTCTTGTAAAAACCAAACCTATGAATTGTATTTTAACTCAACGAATGGGAATTGAGTTAAGATTACACTTATCAAGTTCATATCAATGACATGAGATTTTATAAATGGAATGATTATGTGTACAAAAAGTTGTTGAAGACAAAGGGGAGTGGATATTAGTACAAAAATAAATAAATGGTGATTAAACATATAATCTTGGAGAATAATAATAAATGAATTATGTGTAAGACCAATTTGTGTAAAATTGATATTAGAATGTCCCATATAGATTTGGAAACATACGAATCAAAAACCCCATGAAAGATGGATCATAAAAAGAATAGTAAAATACTAATAAGTTAATTAATATTACAAAAATAAAACAAATCATGGGTGTTTCATAAACCATAACAAAGGAAATAGTGGCTATTATAGGATGAATCTAACAGGAAAAAAAGTGATAATAAAACCCATAACCTTTACATTTGTTTAGCCGATGGTATGTTTGACCACCTATATAATAACTATAGTATGATATTAAATTTTTCCATATCCATATTAATATTTATTATATCATATATTATAATTTATTACTTTACCCTACCCATTTAATAACAATTTCCATGTTAAAGTAACATTTCAGGTAATAGTCTCTTTCGTTTTCATACGTATGTTAACATGTTATTCTTAATAGTATCCAATGGATCATGATTGAAAAACCACCATAATATAAAAAATTATTTTTATATCATATATATTACGATTATAAAATTTTTAATCGATTGAAATATGAAATGGAAACCCCTTTCATGGAGACTGTAGTTCATACGTACGCAAAAATGGCCTTTCCAATTTCATATCGTATTAGACCGAAGTAAGTGAATGAAATATGTTTGTGTGTGGTTGTATATATATATTTCTATTAGATTTATTATTTCATATATTACATAGTTATTAATAATATATATTTTTATAATCATACTTGAATCATGAATGTGGAAGTAAATCTCATCGCGCCGTGGAGACGGAAAGCCATATGTACACACGAGCGAAAATATCATAATATTAATGGTTAAATAATATGTAATTGGATGTTATATTATATATACAGAATAATTAACATGCTATATTTATTTTTTAAATAAATTAAACTCATTATTATACCCATACAAATTATTATGTGATTAATAACAAACTACACCCCGACGTGGGGATGACAAACCATACGTACACACGTATTGTGTCATTATCATTAAAAATATAGATAGAATAATGAATATGGATGTACCATATTTATAATATCATAATTTTATGTATAATTTATTGGATTTTTTTTATTGAAACAACAATGAAAGAGGAAGAGGAAGATGAAAATAACATTCAAAGAGGTGATGAAAATATGACATATTCTTCAGGTTCTTCCTTTGTATTTGATCAAAAGGGATACATAGGATGGATTTATGATAAATGTATTGAATATAGGTAAAATAGAGTTTAGTTTGGAGGATACATGAGCAGGGTATAGGTGAGAAAAATGGAGACGGGTGTGTGAAATTAAGAGAAGGGGAATTGCACTTTTATAAGAGAGGATACAGTCACTTTAGGAAAAGTATAAAAAAATTATTATAAAATCATTTTCAATCTCTTATAGGTAAAAATATATATATTTCAAGGATGTGGTGGTTTTGGGTCAAAATATTCTCAACCAATAGGTTTTAGTCATTTTTATGTTACCATATTAACCTTATCTTTTAAAATTAATTCTTAGTTTAATATTTTAACTTTTTTCAAGTCTTCTTGTATTTTTATATTATATTGTTACTAAACATAATAAAAAATTCCAAGAGAACCTAACGTGGTTAGTTAATTACATATCTAGCATTGCTGAACCATATATTTTTAGTAATATTATATAATTTAATAATATATTAATTATTTTAAAAAACTTATTTAAGTCAATTTTGACAATATTTAGTATTTTGTTTTTGGGAAAGTCATGAAAACATGATTTCATCTAAGAATAAATTTAATCGGCCCTAAAATGAAATATTAACCTAAATAATTAGGGTAATGCATCAAAAGTCTCAATTTATATTTATTTTGATATTGATAATATTAATTATTCTAATAATTAATTAATTAGGTAATTACTACATCATCATTGTGTCATAAATAATTATATTATTTAGTTTATAAAAATTATAAATGAAATACCATGATTTAGGAAATATTTTCCGCTTTATAATTATATTAATTTTCAAATTTATCATATGCATAACCCTATATTAAAAATGGTTTAGATATTCATCTTTGAATTGTACATTTTTAACTCTTCTTTAAATAAAAGATTAATAAATGTCGAAATCTAATCCAAGTGTTTGAAATTAGAACATATTTTAATACTAAGGATGATTTTTGTTGAACAAACGTATCAAATTATTATGATGACATGTATTAGGGTAATTATAATATGATTTGTACTTTTAATTATCAAATTTAATTTTAACCGTGGTAAATAAAATTCAAAATATATTATTCACAAAAAAAGTTATTTTAATCTTATTGAACCAAAATTTACATATTGATGTCAATAGTGGATCTCGGGTTTTTAAAATTCAATTCTATGAAATAATAAAATTATTTTTATGAAAATTTTCAAATGTGCCTAGAATGTGGATAAAGGACGTTTAATTTTTCAATAAAAAATTATATATCAAATATTATTGAAAAATGGCTAAAATTAATTAAACTGGACAAATATATGTATTATGTATCAATTCCGATGTTAAGATAAATTTTAATTAAAAATAAATATTTGAATAAAAATGTCAGTTTTATGTACTATGTAGTATTTTTCACTATTCATCAAAATAAAGATTGTTTTCAGAATAATAAAAAAATTCACATTAAGATAATTATGATATTATTAATTAAAAAATTATTTATATTTTATCAAATTAAAATATTTGGACATTCCAAAATTAATTTTCTTATTATTCACAAAGAAACATAAAAGTAGTTCTTTTACGAAAATATTTTTTCTAAATATAAAAGTATTTTAACAAAACATAAACATTAAATTATAAATATTTTTTATTTATATGAATAATTTATAAATATAATTTAAAACATATTTTTATGTATTCATATTACAATATTAAATTGAAAAATTAATATATCAATTATATATTTATAATATTAATGTGTTGTTTTGATGAAACTCAATCTTGTGTATAATGCAAGATATGTCGGTGTTATGTGGATTAAAAGATATTAAAATACTATAAAGATATAACATACTAGTAAATCTTTTGGTGTTACATTATCCCAGCAGTCAAATAATTTCTACCTAGAAATTTAAACTCTGAATAAAAAACAAGGGGTTTGACATTTCAAAACATCATTGTTGAAATTCCTACATTGGAAAAAGAGTTATCACAAATATCACATTAAAAGAATGAAATAGAAGTACAATGGTCACTCCAGATATCCCATATTAGGGTTCCATGTAGAAAAACATGGACGTGGAAGAGAAAACAACCATCATGTTCTGATGGAGAGTGATATAAAACAAGATCAGGATAATGTTAACTGACAAAAAACCATAAACATGTGATAGCATAAATGGTCATTGAATACCCAGTTGGGAGAGTAAATGAACAATGTTTTTGTTTTAATTTTCTTTTTAATAATTTTTTGGAGTTTATTTATGATAATTACAAAGAATATAAGGAGATATATTTTCACTCCATGCAGAGTTTCATCCTTTAATAAATGTTTACCACAAAAACCTTTTTTCTCAAAATGATGATTATTCAAGATGATTTGGTCAAAACTATATCACTAGAATCAACTTCTAGAGAATCAAATAATCCACAAAAGAGGAACTATAAATTTCCCATTTTATTAGAAATTATCTAAAACCAAAGTTGTTAGTACAAGATCTGATGATCCCCAAAAAGGATAATCATTTATAGAGAGAAATACTAATCTTAATATGAAAAATTAAATAAACCGTACCCAAATTTGACAAAGAACCCTAAAAAAATTGTCCTTAAAATTTATCAAAATAATCTAAACAATGTTTGAAACCCAAAATTTATAAGTATTTGATCACATAGTCTTCCATGAAAAATCATTACATTTATCTCCAGATAACATCGACTACTCCTAAAGTCAAATACATAAAAGTAATTACCCTAATCACATATTCTCTTTAATAGTTTAATTATTTCCATAAATAATCCAAATTTCTATAAGTCCACAATAAAAAATAACTCTATTACGAATAAAAATCCATCATTACTCTTCAATTGAAACACCATAGTATTCTATTTTCCTTAGGCATATATTGTTCCCAAAATATTGAATGTCTTCAAAAATAACATTTATCACTTAATCAACTAATAATTTTAGAATACTAAAGATAAATCATAATATCCATAAATAATCATATTTTTGATCCATAAAATCATTTAACTAAGACAAATTAGCCATATTAACCCTAGACATCACATAGTCCAGTGGAAGGTGATAAATCCCAATCGTAGTTCGGTTTTGGGTTCGATTCCCGCAGTTTGGTCTGGCACGACAATTTGTCCAATGCTCAATGTGTTGACTCTTTTCAAAAACTATATAATTTTATTCAATTCCCAAAAATCTGATAATGTCCTCAAAATTATCAATAACATATTTTAACCCCATATTTTATCTCATACCATTCATTTTCTTCCCAAAATGTGATAAACAATAATTGACCCAATTACAATATCTTATAACCCCAAATGGTTCTTTATAAATATATCTTTAAAATAAAAGATAATTATTCATCCATTATCATTTTCACATAACAAACTATATTGATACACAAACAAGAGAATATTCTTCCAATGTAATCTCATCAATAAATAACATTAATACTTTTAAACATTTCCCCAACCACTTATTTCCTCATAGGTTCTTCTAGGACTTAGAGGTTATCCTATATAATAGGTCATGGACTTAGGTAATGCCCATGTCCCCTACATTTACAAAAAATTATTGTAAATGGATTATAAGGATCATTTTTAATTTAATCCATAATACTATTTTTTTCCCCAATAATTCTTTATTTTATGCTCTTCTTTCCCACACAGAAAGCATTTCCTTGTTCCATTGAGACACTTTCCTAGGTGTCCCCTTCCACATTTCCTCTGTGATCGAAATTGGGAATTATTTTCTCCATGATCTCCAATATTTGATCTCTTATAATTCAACTCCTTTATAATCATTATTGAGTTCGAGAGTTGGTTAACAGGTATGTTATTGATCATATTTTGGGAAAATTGATTCAGAATAAACACAATATCTTTTGGATCTACCAACATTCCATTTAATTGCTCATTTACACCACTGTGCCCACCTTTTATATACTATTCAATGTTACTTTCAAATCATTGGAATCCATAAGAAAGAAGAGAGTGAGTAACAATAGTCATAAAATAATTCAGATAATACAATGACACGATATTTTCAATCTAAAAAACCTTAGAATTAACCAAGGATATTTATTTTCACCATATATTAAAGTCCAAAAAATTTGATTTTATAGAAAACATGAATTATCCTAATCTTATATCCTAGGATTTTCATTACCAAGAATGCATTAAGGCCCAATTTCGTGTATAAGGATACCCTGGGTCATGCCTGAAACTCCATGTCAGAGTTTTCACAGCTAGGTACATCTGTTTCAGAGCCACCTCTACCTGTTTGTATCCAGAAATGGATGTATTTTTCTTGAAAACACACATTTTTTGAATGTTCTTATATATTAATCCTAAAATTCTATCATAGGGAAATGTTCTCAAATCAGATATTATCTAAATATTGTTTCTACTGATTTTACCAAACTCCCTCGGATACCCATTGTAATGCTCTGACCCCATTTACCTAGATTCAATACATAATTACATTATATTTTCAAGATCACAATAGAAAAAGTCTAGAAATACTTATTTGTTTAGTAGCCTTGGAAATAATAGATACATAAAAAAATTACATTAAATTATGAAATGAAAAATAAACGACATTGTGACTCCTTTGAACATACTCATATCTTATAACCTATTCTTATGGGTCAATCATAATATACTTCTTCATATTATAGAAAAAAATAAGACATATTAAAGGGGTGATCTCAGATTCTCATTAAGGATAAAAATATAGAAGAAACTATCATAAATAAGCATATAAATTTTAGACAATGTATATGACTAAAACACAAGCCATTTTAACATAAACATTAGCATAATATGGAAAAGTTAAATAAAATAATGGAATTTAATTATTCACATGCATATTTTACTAGTTGAATAATCACATTCAATATCAATTGCTTATTTCATAATTAATTAATGCATTATTTTTTACATCATAACCTCATAACCAAGGCCCCATTCCAAGATTACTAATAATAATTTTTTCAAGGCCTTGTGCTAAGACACTAGTTTGTCTAATGAGAGCTACCAATGTATCAAGCAGATATAGAAGGCTCCACCCATCCCATACTACATCCAATGCATTACTCATAACAAAAGGCTGAAAGGTAATATAAACATTCATATTTAAAACTAGCATAAGAAATGTTAATACATTTTCCATAAATAATGAATTGTATAAAAATAGCACATCCATAGTCAAAAAAAATTCAGTCAATACAATATGGAAGAATGTATTATGAAAAATCATCCTCAATCAAGAATAATGATGAATATTGACAAATTTTAAAATAATCAGTACATCTAAATGAGGGAAATATATTCTATTTCTAGAAAACATTTAAAAGTATTACTATTTTTTCAGAATCCATTTAAATGAAATTCCTGAATCAATGTTTCCCATACCAAATTGAAACTTTTAGAAGGAATTTTTATTTCAACACAATAATGTCCATAAAAATAAATACTTAAAACCATTATATTAATATGGAAATTAATGAAATTTATTTAGAAGAATAAATCATTAAAACATTTAAAATGATATCATAGTCAGAGTTCCTAACAAAAAGAGATATGTTTGAAATAATAAAATTGTGGTAATAAAAAAATTATCATATATTGAGAATAAACAGATTAATGATATACTATGTAAAAGTATAGTATATTAACCATATAAATGTGAATTTGAACATAACAACAGTGATGTCTAAATAGAATGTAAATTGAGATAAAATCCCTTATAAAGAGCATATCCTTAGATTAAATATAAATCAATGACATAATAAGGGGTGAATAACATAAATAAACTCTATATTATTGGATATTCAATTTAATTCATTTATAAGACATTAACACATAATCATGTAAAAACAAAACCAATGACTTGGATGTTTAACTCAATTAATAGAAACAGATTTAAGATTTCCATTATCAAGTTTATATCAATGTGTTGGGAATTTATCTAGAGAGTGATTAATTTTATCAAAAGTATATCCACACAAAGGGAAGTTTAAATTACTACAAAAATATATATATAGATATTCCACACATAATCTTAGAGTAAAATAATCAATGGTGTATGCCTAAAACCAAATAAGTGATTATTGAAATTAGAAGTCTCTTTATCGATTTGGTACCTTACAAAACATAAACACAATTCTAGAAGAATCATACAATGAAAATGTATATACCCATAAATTAAAGTATGTTACACAAATAATACAATCTTGGGTTGTACATACACCACACACAAAAATTGTGGCCAATATTTCATGAATATCACATGAATAAAAAGTGAGATGAATAAACCATACCTTGTACATTCCTTTAGTCTATGGTATGTTTATATTTTTTTATAATGACCAGAGTATGTTATTATATTATAAAAGATCCATATTCATTTTTATGATATCATATATGATTCATTTATTACTTTATACTACCCATTTAATAAAAATTTCCAAGTTAAAGTAACATTTCAAGTATTAATATATTTCTTTATCATACATGTTTTAATTTGTTATTCCTGATTATATCACATAGGTCATGATTTAAATACTTCTACAATATAAAACATGATTTATATATGATAAATATTCAGATTTTAAATTTTCATAATAGATATAAATATGAAATGGAAACACAGTTTATGGAGAAATTAGTCTGTACATACACATAAATGATGATTCGATTTTCTTATTATTTTGAATGGAAGTAAGTTACTGAGATATATGTAAATATATATATATATATATATATATATACTGTAGAATTAATATTTATTATATTACATAATTATTTATAATATATATTTTTATAATCATTGTTGAATAGTCAAAGTGGAAGTTAATCTCATTGTCTCGTGGAGACGGTAGGCCATACATATGCTCCATATAAAATAAAATTATATTGATGGTGAAATCATATGTAATTTAATAGTATAAAATATGTATATAAAATCAATAATGTGTTATATTTATTATTTCAATCAATTATTATAATTATTATTCCCATCCAAATAATTAAGTTATGAATAACAAACAACATCGTGACGTGGTGACAATAAGCCATACATATGAACGAATGGTGACTTTGTCATTCATATGATAGATAAAATAAAGAATATGGTAGTACCTTTCACAACCCATCCCCTGGGGCACATGCTGTGACTAACCCAAGCCCACCTTCTATAGGCCACGGGGCGGTGACCAACACCAAAGGTGTAAATCCCTACAAATGGGAAGGCACCAACTTTATAACTGGTAAACACACACACAAGAATGCACACAACTAGATAAAAAACACTATGTAAAACTATAAAACTAATGAGTACATAATGTAAAAGGGATCGGAATAAAATCCTAAAAGTAATGTATAAGAAACAGAAAGTACATGTACAACTGAAGTAAAAGGAATAGAGTTACTGGGTCATCCTCCGAAGTTCCTACCTGAAGGGTACGTACAGATCGACTCCTTGGTACTCCTTGTCTATCCATCTACTTCATGTATCGACTCGTCGTAAGGTCTACCTTCGGGTACAGTCTTGTCCTAGTACTCTCATCCTCAATCATCACTATCATTCGTCTACACGAAACATAACGAAGTGAGGGCATATCCCGTGTAGGGGTGAGTAAAAAGATACTAAATAGGGACCCTCAAGGTCTTACAAAATTCACCAGAGATAAACCACACAGTAAAAAATCAATAGATAACCCTATTTAGGTAAATACCCATACATATACCTAATTTATCAGGTAATCCATCTCAATCATGAAGAAAACCACAGAGATACTATCTCATCTCCCACTAGGATTTATTTTAGAGTTAGTATCAAGTAACATCCCCAGTCACATTGTCAAAACCTCGGTTGTCGGAGAACTCCTCTTCTATTGAGTACAATGGGCCAGCCCTAACACCAAGTCTCTTCACACTAACCTTGGACTACTGAGGTACTCCTCCTGTCTAGTATCGTGGGTCTGTCGGGTAATCAAGGTATTCCCCACCATGGGTCTACCACGTCACCAAGGTGCTCCCCCTCGTGGCCTGCTAAGGTACACCTCCTTTCGAGTACCCTATGTCTGCTGCGTCACCATGGCACACCAGAATATGGGTCTACTGTTTCACCAATGCTCTCCCCACTGGTCTTGTTGAGTCACACCATGTTGAATCGGTATGAAGTCCTCAGGTCTCATCCAGCTACTAGGTCTCTACACTATACTTGCTCATCTCTAGGAGGATCCAATCAAAAAGCTACTGGTCAATACTCCAAATGTTAATAAGTCCCATGAAATATTATCTCAATGGTCCACTGTGTTATAGGGATATCAACATAACAGACGGCGCGTCAATCAGACGTCTGGTATGTGAGTTATTAGCCTTTTAGCCTCGGGGGCCCGGTGGGATTTGTGCTTGATCCACCATGATTGTTACCCATCACAATCCAAAACTCTGTGGAAAATACTCACAGGTAATGTCTCACTCCAAGATTCCCCATGCCGCTAACGATTCATCAAATGGACTTATGGTGCAAAAGATATTTCCAAAAGAAAGTAAAATGGGATTATAGTGGGCCCGGGTCCAGTCCGACCCGGTCAGGCTGACCTGTCCCGACTGGCCTTGAGGGGCCGCAGAGTGTCGATAGTGGCCGCGGTGCGGCTCGGAGGGTCGGCGGGTTGTGCGAGCCGGGGTGGCTCGAAGGGCCATGGGCAGCACAATCTAGGGCGGCTCGGAGTGATGACGGGTGGCGTGAGCAGGGGCATCTTGGAGGATCGCAATGAGGGTGGTTTAGCTGGGGCATGGGGCTAGTTCGTCCAGGAGGCTAGAACACCACGGGGGTGCGGGGCCAGTTCGGCTGGGAGGCCAGAGCGCCGCGGGGGCACTCATCCCGGAGGCCAGAATGCCGCGGGGCATGGGTCTAGTTCCGCTGGGAGGCCAGAGCTCCACGGGGGTGGCTCTACCGGGGAGCAGAGCCAGGGCGGGCCTTCGGTTCTGTAGGGAGGCTGGTGCGTTGTAGGTGACGGTGTTGTTGTCATTGTCCCCTACATTGCCTTCCTCTTCTTCCTCCATTTCTAAGAGTACACCAAAGAAGAATGGTGGAGTGGTCGGGCCATGTTTGTTTGGCCTACACCCTCCCCTTTTAGTGTGATAGAAAGCGGTTCACAAAGAATGAGGCATTAATGTGTATAGAAGATATTTTAAAACATCATTTCCCACAGCCATAAACAATCGCAATTCACAAATCCCACAAAATAAATATAAGGGGGGAACATGAGAAGTGATAATCAATAAACCCCTAACTCATTCACTTTACTTCATTGGTGCACGAAGGTTTTATGGTCTTCAATATGCTATAGATGAGGATGTCCCACATTGGAAGAATTCCTGAGGAAGTAGGTGAAAGGAAGTCAGTGTTCTTTGTTGGCCGAGCATTCTTCATTGGATACTTTTCCCCCAAGTTCATCCTCTACCAAATTCCACCAAAAAGAATTTGTAGCCAAAGATAATATATTATGAAGTCTATTATGTTAGCTGCAAAAATTCAAATAGTTTAATTAATTAATAGATGTGTTGGCTTAATTAATTAAACGAAAGGGTTGGAAAAATTAATTAAGGAGGGTTGGCAGAATTAATGTAAGAGGAGTTGAAGAGGGTATACCCTATTTATTGTTGGAGTTGAGAGGTTAATGCCTCGGGTGGTCCCCACCACCCTAACCTCTCATGGGAGGTAAGATTCTATTGGTCCCCACCACTATAACATCTCATGGGAAGTTAAGGCCTAGTGGTCCCAACACCTCAACATCCACTTGGAGGTTTTAACAAACAAATTAGAATAAAATGTGTGTTTATTTTATTTTATTGTTTCCACATAAAACCCAAAAATTACCTTTCACCCTCAACCAACTGTCGTCGAGGTGAAAGACTTATTAAGAAAATACCTACATGACGATAACTTGAAGCCTCAGCAAAATCTCCATAGGCCACGTCATGTTGAGACCCTTAGAAAGGCATGGTCACCATCCTAGAAAAAAAGAGGTCTTTGTCTCCTATCAGCATATGACTTCTTCCTACTCTATGCAGACTTCACCTACTACGAGATGATCTGCATCATCTCTATGGTAGCTTATACCATGTCTGGTCCCAATAGTTCTAACTCCTCAGGGTCATTCCAGCAAAAATGTGATCTGTAAGGTCGCCCGTACAACGCCTCAAATAATGTCATCCCATTGGGGGAGTGATAGCTGTTGTTTTATGAAAACTCCACCAAAGGAAAGTGATCCTCCTAGCTACGAACAAAGACCAGGACACAATCACACAACAAGTCCTCAGGGGTCTGAATGGTAAGCTTAGTATGACATTCCGTCTGAGGATGGAAGGAGGTGCTCAAATGAATTGGAATCCTGAAAGCCTCCAGCAATCGCTTCCATTTCCAGGAACTAACTCATGTGTCATGATCGGAGACAATCATAGAGGGTACTCCATGTAGCTACACAATCTCCTACACATAGAGGCATCCCAGGCTCTCTACTAAACCATTCTCTCTAATCGGTAGGATGTGGGCCGACTTGGTGAGTCCTTCAACGATCACTAAAATAGAGTCATGTCCCCTTGATGTATATGGAATTCCTGTCATGAAGTCTATTGATATCCCATCCCACTTCCACTCTGGGAAATATAATGGGTGAACCAAGCCTACTGGTACCTGATTCTCCACCTTCACTTGCTGACAAGTGAGGTACTGTGAGACAAACTCTGCTACTGGTTTCTTTATTCTCAGCCACTAGTGCTGTCTTCGGAGACCCTAGTACAACTTTTCCACTTATGGATGTACTGCTAGTATGGATGTGTGGATCTCCCTTAACACTTCCTCCTAAAGTGACATTGGTACCATGGTATGTCCTCTGAAGAAGATGAAATGCTCCCCACCTTTGTAAAATCAATCATGTTCTTGCCCTATGGATATTTGAGCATGTCATGCCTCGTAGTCAGCATACCCTTGTTGCGCATCCCAGAATCGCTGAACAAGAGGGGTAGTGACTGTTAGAGACTGAAAAAAAATATTCTCCATCACTATCCATAGAGGATATCTACAAAGGGTCTAGCTTCTCTATCACATTGCCTAGAAGCTGTATACCAGATCTCCTACTGAGTACATCGGCTATAACATTCCCCTTACGAGGAGTATAGAATATCTTGAAGTCATAATCCTGATGGAACTCAAGCCAACATCACGGTCTCTGGTTCAGGTCCTTGTGAGAGACGATATACCTGAGACTCTTGGTATCAGAGTAGACTATAAAATGTTCATCCATTAGATAATTTTTCCACATCTTCAAGGTGAAAACCACTACTGCTAACTCCAGTTTATGGGTTGTGTAGTTCTACTCGTGATATCTTAGCTGTCATGATCCATATGATATTACTGCTCATTCCTGCATCAGTACACATCTGGGACATGTCCCTAATGTATCGTAGTAGTGTACGTACACTAAAACTTCCTCCGAAAGCCTCAATATGGGGGCATTAGTTAGCCTCTACCTCAGCTCTTGCAAAATCTGCTGGAATCACACCGAAAACATGAAACGTTTCCCCTTATTCTTAAATGTTGAATGTGGTTCTGCTACTCTGGAGAAGTCTGGCACAAACCTCTAGTAATATGTATCCAAACCCAGTAATCTTCATACCTTTGTCACACTCCAGGGTGGATCCCAAGAGAGTACCTCCTCAATCTTCGCTAGATCTACTGTAACTACAGCCTCCGATATGACATGTCATAGAAAGTGAACCTCTTGGATCCAGAACTATCACATTGAGAGCCTATAAGGGCCAGTGCCGCGACTACCTATCCCCAGGGGCTATTCCCGCGACTACCCCAAACCTTCCTTCCATTGGTCAGGGGCTGGTGACTATGACCAAAGACGTAAATCCCTAAAATTGGGAATGCACAACCTTTAAAACCTAAAAATAAAAGAAAGCACACAACTGTATATGAAACACTATGTAAAACTGTATAAAAAATGAGTGATGAATGTAAAAGGGGATAGAATACAAGCCCAACTATAAATTACAAGAAACTGAAAGTACAAGTACAACTGAAGTAAAAGGAAAAAATCTATTGCGTCGTCCTCCAAGGATGATACCAGAAGGGAAGGTACAAATCGACTCCTCATAACTCCTCCTTAGTCTGTCTTCTTTGTGTACCGATTCATCATATGGTCCACCTTCTAGTACTGTCCAGTGCCGGTACTCTCATCCTCATTCAGTGTTGTTTGTCATCTACACCAAACACAACGATGTGTCAGAATTTCCCATACAGGGGTGAGTATAATGATAATTAGTTGGGACCCACAAACCATCTACATCTCACAAAATTCACCAAGGATAAACCACAATGTACGAAATCAACAGATAACCCTTCTTAGTTATATTCCCGTACATATACCTATGTTATCTAATAATCCTTCTCAATCAGTATGAAAAATAGAGAGGTGTCGGCTCAGCTCAAACCAGGATTTATTCTAGGGGTAATAAAAAGTATCATCCCCATTCACAGTGTCAAAACCTCTACTATTGGAGAAATCCTTCTCTATTGAGTATAGTGGACATGCCATGAAACCAAGTCACATCCCACTAACCTTGGACTGATGAGGTACTCCTTCTGTTGAGTGTCATCGATCTGTCGTGTCACCAAGGTGCTCCCCACCGTGGGTCTGCCGCATTAAAAAGGCACCCCCCCCCCTCAGGTACTGCTGAGTTACTCCTTCTATTGAGTACTGCGGTTCTACCGCATCCCCATGTTTATCCCCACACTGAGTCTGGAGGGTCACCAAGGCACTCCCCAATGGGCCTCTCAAGACACTCTGAGTTGAATTGGTCAGCAGTCGTCAGGTCTCAACCAGCTACTAGGTCTTCACACTATGTTCGCTTGTCTCCTTGAGGATCCTCTCCCAAATATACTGGTTGATACTCCAACTATCACAAAGTCCCATGAAAAAGTATCTCAGTGGTCCGCTACATCAATGGTATCTCAATGTAATATATGGTGTGTCAATTGAACACTCGGTCTGTGAGTTATTGTCCTTTTAGTCCCGGGGGTCCCGGTTTGATTCATGCTCGATCCAAACTCATCAATCCCCATCTCAAACCAAAACACTGCGGAATATAATCCAATAGACCTTCTTGCTCCATGATTCCTAGCATCGCTGAGGATTCTTCAAATGGATGTCGGGTGCCAAAGATATGGCCAAAATAATGTAAAAGGGGGTCGTAGTGGGCCCTGGTCCAGTTACACCTAGTCGGACCGACCAGGCCCGACCCGTCTCGGGTTGACCCAGTATGACCCATTAGGTCTGGCTCGGACCGTAGTGCGGCCGAACTCGTTGGGTCAGTCCGGCCTACTGGGTTCAGCCCGAGAGGCCTCGAGGGACCACGTAGGGCCGCGAGTGGCCGTGAGGGCACGATGCCATGGGTGGCTGTGAGGGTGCAAGGCTGCGGGGAAGCTCGGCCAGGGAAGCTCAAAGGGCTGGTGGGTGGCGTGGGCTGAGGCAGATCAGAGGGCCGAGACAAGGGTGGTTCAGCCAGGGTGCAGGTCCAGAGAGCTACGAGGTTGCCAGGCCAGTTCGGACAGGAGGCCGGAGGGTCGTAGGGGCGTGGGGCCATTTTGTCCGGGAGGGCAGAACACCGCATGGCATGGGATGAGTTTGGCCCAGAAGCCAGAGCTTCGTGAGGGCGACATGGCTGGGGCATGGATCTGGGGCGCGCGGCCAGTTCGGTAGAGAGGTCGGTGCACCACGGGGGGGTGGCGCCATTGCCTTATTCAACTTTTTTTTCCTTCATCGCCTACCTCCATTTCGAAGAGTACACCAAAGAAGAATGACGGAGGGGTCGGGCCATGTTTTTTTGGCCCACACCCTCCGCATTGATAGTGATAGAAAGTGGATCACAAATAAATAATCATGATATTGTGTAGAATATATTTCAAAACATCAATTCCCACCACCCTCAACAATCTCAATTGCAAAATCTCGCAATATAATTACAAGGGGAGAAGATGTAAAATGATAATCATTAATCCCTTACCTCGTTGTCTTGATGTCGTTTTCACAAGAAAACTGTACCGTCATTATTCCTCCGTATATGAGGACATCCCTCGATGGAAGAAGTCCCATGGAAGTAGGTCGATGTAGGTCTGCTTTATTTGTTGGCGGAGCGTTCTTCATTTGGGAGATTTCTACCATGTTCCTTATCTCCCCAATTCCACCAAAAAATATTTGTAGCCCAAAATAATAGATTATGAGTTCCTATTTTAATTGTTGGTATAAATTAAAATAGTTTAGTTAATTAATTGATGTGTTGGATCAATTAATTAAAGGGAAGGGTTGGATAGATTAATTAAGGAGGGTGGACACAATTAATGTAGGGGGAGTTAAAATGGATTTCCATCATTTATTGTGGGAGTTGAGAGGTTTAGGCCTCTATTGGTCCCCTCCACCATAAAATATCATGGGTGGATAAGCTCTGGTGGTCCCCATACCTCAACATCCACTTGGAGGTTTTAAAAAAAATTAAAATGAAATGTGAGTTTATTTTAATTTATTGTTTCCATGAAAAACTCAAAAATTATCTTTCACCATCGACCAACTGTCATCGAGGTGAAATTATTATTAAGTGAATATGGGCGCTGTGAGTTTAACGGTGCCCTTGTATTTAAATTCTGAGCACCCATTAAAAATTATGAAAAATTCGCACACACATTTACTGAATGTACCCAAAAAAAGTTCAGAAATTTATTCCAGGCACTCCGGGCTTCGGAATGAGGTACCATCAATTTTCACAGACTCATAAAATTTCCATTTAATAAAAAACATTTACAGGGAAATTACGGGACATTATCAAACCACATTTATAATAACATTGTAGAATATAGAAGTTAATGGAGGAATAATTTTTTTATTGAAACAAATAAGGAGTAAGTGGAAAATAGAAAAGAACATTGAAAGAGGTGGTGAAATTATTACCTCTTCTTTGGGTGATTTATTTTGATTTTTTCATATAGGCTCTTTAGATTGGATTTCAGATCAAAGTAAGGCCTCTGGGTTGAATAGATGGTATTTGAGAGTATATTTGAGTACAGGTTGGATGAGGAAAATGGATTTGGTAATTTGAAATTTAGGGAATGTAAAATATCCTTTTATAAGATAGGTGAGGGTATCTTTAGGAAATTCTTAAAATATTATATTATTATAAAATCATTTTCAGTTTATAGTGGATCCAAATAAATTTATTTTAAGGATAAGTTGGGGATGGGTCAAAATATTCTCAATAAATTGGTTCTAGTAAAGTATAGGTCACTATATTAACCTTATCTTTTAGATTCAATTCACAGTTAAATTGTTTATCTTTTACCATGTATTCATTATTTTTAAATTACATTGTTAATAAAAAAACTATATAATTCCATGAGAACGTCAATTTGTTAATTACTGACATATATATCATTTTATAACTCCTTTGGCCGAACCATGTATTTTTTGGAATGTTATATCATATAATAATATTGAATTTTTTGAAAACCCATTTATGTCAATTTTGACAGTATTTAGTATTTTGTTTTTCAAAAAATCAAAAAAAAATTGATTACATAGAAAAAATACTTTAAGTCAGGCCTATCATGTCTTATTAACATACAAAATTAGTGAAATACATCAAATATCTCAATTTATATTTATTTTTATATTTTTAATATTAATTATTTTAATCTTTCATTATTAAGGTAATTAATGTATCATCATTGTGTCATAAATAAATTAAATTTTATAATGTTTAAAAACTATAAATAAAATACCTTGGTTTTGGAAATCCTCTTCCAATGGCCCAAAAGCCTTCATTTTTAATTGAATATTGATTATCCAGCTTTCGAGGGGTGAGGTGGAACCCTTTCAATGCATGTAGGCGTAACTATTAAATGGACCATAGGCCTTAGAAGAATTCAATGCCCGTAGGCTTCAAACATTACTTATAACCTATAATAACTACATGGAACTACTCGTACCCGACATCTTCATAGTGAAATCAGCTCTCCACCTTCACATGGCTTTTCGGCTAGGTATTCCTGGGAATGAAGAGGCTTATTCCAATGGAAGGTTCCATACACACTCATTCTTGAAATCTATTTAGCTTCTGATATCATGAATGCTCCTTTCTCATTCTCATTCTGAATCTTTTTCCGTGTAGGATTTCTTGTATTCATTTGCACTAAAAGTGGCCCAAAATCCTTGAGGTGTCCTGAAGGGCTTACTGACACGAAGTCCTTGGTGGCTCGAAGGCCATAATGGACTCAAGGACCAAATCAATGGCCCAAAGTCCAAAATAGAGGAGTATTATCGATTGTTATAGTGACAAACAATGCCTTCTATAGTTACCGCTACAGTACTTCACAGTTCATGCTACAATTCATCCTATATTACCTGGATATTAGAATCCGCTTGGATTTTTTCTAACATCTACTTGATGTGCCTAAGGAGTCATCACCAACTCAGATGAGGATCATGTGCATTTATGAAATCTTTTTATCTTTCTAATTAATTATTATAGTCAAATTTATCTTATGTATAACCCCATATTAAAATGGTTATTTATTTAACATTAAATTTTACACTTTTAACACTTCATACATAAAATTATAATATGCATCCTAATCTAATCCATGTGGGTTAAAGAGGATAATATTTTATTCCTAATAATTATTTTTGTTGAAAAACACTTATCTAATATAATTAGGACATGTGTTATGGTAAACATAATATCATTTATACCATTAATTACAGTATTTACTTTTAACTCTGGTAATGAATGTCATAGGATTCAATTCACCAAAAATTATTTGTATCCAATTGAACCACATTGTACATATGGATGTCAACCATGTCTCTTAGAAGTTTTTAATTCAAATTCTGAGAAATGGTAAAATTATGTTTAATGCAAATTTGGAAATGTACATTGAAAGTGGTTAAAAGACGATAAAACGTTTAATAAAATTTTATATATCAATTCTTATTATAAAATGTCTAAAATTATTTACATTGGACTAATATATGTATTATGTATCTATGTTTTTCATTAATATATATTTTTATTAAAAATATTTATTTTAATGAAAAATGTAGTTTTTATGTACTATGAAATATTTTTCACTATTCATAAAAAATTGATAGTTTTCAGAAAAATGAAAAAAATTCACCGTAATATAATTTTGATATTATGGATTCATAAATGAAGTATACTTTAACAGATTCGATTTTTATGAGTGTCTTTAATTAATTTTTTTTATTATTCACGAAAAGAAATAAAATTTGTACTTTTATGAAAATAGTTTTTCTTAATATATAACTATTTTTACAAACCATATACATTTCATTATAAATATGATTTATTTAAGTGAAAAAATTAATGATAACATTTGAAATTTTTGTTTTACCATTCATATTATGATATTTAATTGATAAATAATTATATCGGTTAAATAATTATAATACTAACATGTTGTTTTTTAGAAACTCATTGTTTTATATAACGCATGCCAAATTGGTGTTATATTCAATATAAGCTATTAAACTACTTTAAAGAGATAACATACTACTAAATCTTAGTGTGTTAAAGTCTGTGTCATTTATTTAGTGCAATCATTATTAAATGTTCGCTACACGATGATCATATGATTATTTAGGATGTAGAATAATATTTATCTATTTTGGAAAATATTATAAAAACATTACGATGACATTTTATCCCATTATTATTTAATCCTATATTTAAACTAATTTAATTAGATTTGGATTTATTATGTATAACTTTTCCCAGAACATTATAAATATTTATATGATAATCACACCACTATTTCATTATATTAACCAATATATAATTTTCAGTGAAACAATAAATGATATATGAAACAAAATATTATGGAGTGAAAACTCACTATCGATTAAATTTGTCATTATGGCATCGGATTTTCAATGTTTCCTAGTTTAGTGGTGACTATATTTCTTGATAGGCATTTGGTTAGGACATTGAGATGAATAATGGTAAACACTATTTCATATGAAGAAATATATTTTTGTTTATTCTCTCTTTCCCTGTATATAAGATTCATATTATACATGTCTCAAAATATATTAAATTTACCTCCATGATTATCCAAACATTTTTACATGTTGGAAATTTAATTTTACCTCCATTATCATCTTGGTGACTTTAATTTAAATTTATTATATCTTTACCTTCATTTATGTGTTTCAGTTTTCTACTATGTTCAAATTGTTAATCAGAATTCATTATAGCTACTATAGGAAAATTATAATATATCTCAAATAACCTGTTATAAATTTTTGTTCTTCATTTGTATTGGTTTTAAATTTTTAATTGAAACCATTTTAAAAATAGATACATTAAGAATCATCAATTTCAAGATCATAAAAATAAAATAGGGCGACGATCATTATAAGAAAATAACCACAAGAAAGTTTGACATCAAGGTGTCCCACTATATAACACTGACATTTTAGCTTATAATTTTTACAAAACCACATTATTCTCTCCTTATTCAACATATATATAATTATTTTTTACTTATATCATTACTAGTTAAACCCATATCTCATTGAGTTGGTTTCTCTCATACTTAATAATATATACCTAAAAATAGCGATTAAAAATTACATTATAAATTCTTAAAATATTCAAAACCCAATAATCAATAAGATATATGTTGTCAAAAATCCATCTTATTCTTCCTTAAAATACATTAGTCATACCAAAATTCATATACCAATGTATTTATGTTCCATAATCACAAACTCTCAATAACAAAACATTACCAAACCATTCTAAATATCGAATACATTTCACAGAAATTAGATTTTATCAAAAAGAGATAAATTTTTATTTATCATAATTTATAAAAATCAGACCACCCACTATATATATTATTATAAAATATGAAATAATAAAATATTTATTATGATAGAATAGAAAAATTATTAAATAATTTTGATGGTAAAATGATATAACTCATAGAAAGGGAATTAAAATTCTAGAATTCTCTTCTTTGGGGGAATCAACAGAATCAATCGCCAAATAAAAACATTATTTCTACAGTAAATTACAGAATATAACAAGGAATTTGATATAGATATATCTATTTAATGATAATAACTCGTTCAAACAAATTTTTTTCCACAAAATGTATTATTTTATAATAAATTTTCTTTCATACCATGAAAACTATTGGAACTTGTGTAACACATTAAAAAAAAATTAAAATAAGGTTTTTAATTTAAAATCATATAAAAAATTAAAATATAATTCATGAAATTATTTCTCAAATGGGTTGTGTGTATAACATATAAATTAAAATAGGTTCATAAATTCAATATTAATCTTAATAAAGTTAAATTTAGAATGATACTCTAATATCATAATATAGTCTTTGATGGACCTACATTAACCACATATATGACATATATATATATATATGAATTTATAAACAGATAATTTGAATTCATATATAAATTTTACAACAATTTAATTAATATTTTATGATTTATAATATAATGAGCTTGGTATGTGCTTAATTTTGAAGGAATATGGTTTATAGGAATCAATGAATTTAATCATGAAAAAGTAAAAAGTTCACATATTACATGTCATGAATGAGCATTACAATCCATGTAATATGACTTCCCAAAATGAGAAAATACATGATCATATATATGAAACAATTATTGATGATTGGAGAGAAAAAATCCATTACATGTTGTAAGTTGGTTGTACATATCATGATCTCAATCATAGACACTAAATGATAAATCTTCTCCGGAGGGACAACATGATGGCTAGTACCAATCACAAGTCATCCCTACATGACTTGTAAGGGGTAAAACCTAATTGTATGGGTGATATATGAATGAGATAGGCACAATATTCAAAATCCATGGAGATGTATGGGGAGTAGTATTACACTACAATTAATATATTAAACGTCGTGACTGATTTGACCAATATATATTGCACATCGGCAGCACATTATAGAGTATTACATAGCATTTATTAACCTTTTCCCCATTGACATTCTTTAATCCTTTCCCATATCAAACTAAAATTTCATTATTGATTCAAATTTTATTTTAACACAAATGCTGCAGATTTTTTTTCACCATCTTGTTTTAATTTTTATCCCATCACTTCCCATCAATGAACATCTGATAAATGGATGTCAAATTCATTTTCATAATTTCATTAAAAGTAATCATTTTTTGTTGATATTCATAATTTTATGGTTTGTCCCTTTATAAATTCAAACCCTTTCTTGATTTTGAATCATATAATATTCAATTAGAATGTCAAACATGGTTTTTGTTATTTATTTATTTTCATCCCAACCAACCTTGAGTTGTTAAACCACTTAGGGGTTGTGGTTGAGAGTGTATTTATCAGAATTAAAAATAAATATATAATTACAATTTTTGAACCCTACATGGTCAATATTCATGATAAATGATAAATTTATATCTCGCTCATTTGAATTCCCCTAGCCATAGGATGTTCAAATGATGGACCATATCATGGTTTGAGTAAATTTGTCTACGATAACTATTCTATGAAACATTCTTCCAAAGTAGAAAAACAAAATACATATAGGTTGTTACTAACCAAAATGATTGAATTGTCACCTCATAGGTAGAATTAGGTGACTGGACCAAAGACATCTATCAATTTCTATTTTCTTTACAACATAAAATATTGGACACAACCATCTTTAGAATTAAATTCATCATTTCTACAAATACGAGAAATTGATCCTAAGCAATCATTAATCTTCTGAAGAAAACTTCAACTATATATTTAGTAAATCCATAACATAGAGAAACTATAAAGGACTCTTAACTAAAAGAACTCATACCATAATCTTCTTGGAGCTTGCACCCACCCTATGGGATTAATTTCACAAAATCCCAATACTACATAAATGTAGTAATTGATGTTTGAAAAAAAATATTACCACATTGCATGAGAATCCAATAATGGGTGCAGGCTCGTCATGTACTAGAACCATTACCGATGATGAAAATTTTGTTCTTTTAAAGCCTTCTATCATGAAACCTCAGATTACATTTCCCTTACCCTGATTTTTCTATTATTCATCATTCCTATGTGTCCCCCCATTCCAAATTATTGTGTTTGTACCAAGGTCCTTTGACTCATTCAAGTAACCATGTGTTTGAAGAACCTCTATCCATCAATCATGAGATCAAGAGGTATATCTTCACACACTAGGGGCTAGAAGTTGCTAGAAAACACCATCAAGCGACACCCAAACCTCCAAACCATCATCATGTAATTCATGGTTAATTCTAGATGAATTAATATAAAGCCATCATGGATTATGGAGTTCAATAAATCCATATTGAAACCACATGCACCGTACATCTCCCTATTCATTCTCACACATTCAAAAATATACCTTGTATCATTTTCATTATATATAACATGGGGAAATTAAGTGGAATCCCGAGAGAATATCCACATGGGAACATTGCAAACATCCAGGATGTTTTTGATACCATTTGAAACCCGAGAGTTAATTCTGGTGTAATTGATCTTCACTTCATCCCATTTTCCCTAGGATATAAAGATTAATAATTGATTAAAAATCATGCTATTATGTCAATTATTACAAGGGATGATCATTCGAAGAAGTTATTGGGAAAATATATCCCAATTATCTAGACTTGGATTCTCTAGAATATTATTCAAATTTTTTCTCAAACTAACTGATAATCATCATGGTAGGTATCAAAAAGATTCAAATAGTTTTTGAGGAGATTTCATGAACATGGATTAGATAACGGTATTCAGTTATACATGTAATTCAATGGAATTAATCTAGAATAACCAACCATTTTGGATGTGTTAGTTAATTGAGAATTAATGTCTAAGACCCCAAATGATGGTAGAGCTATTGTCAATTATGTATCACAAAATTCCATCATGGGGAAAATTCATAGTGGACCACCCTGGTGTGGTATCGACCACGTATATGGAAACACCAGATTATCATCACACAATGAAGTTCTCTAGAAGAAGATTGATGTATTCTGAATACCATCTACAAAACACCATACTTATACTATGGTGGAAATAGAATCATGTGAAATTTTTGGTGGTCTGCATTCTTATCATGATTGTTATGTAGGATTTGAGGATAAGAAGATTGTAAATACATAATTTAAAATAAATAGAACCATACATTTTAATTAAAAAAAATATTACCATAAGATGCATTCTCAAAAGTAACATAAAAACATTCAAATATTTTTTAGTAGTGAACTGTACAAGAAGTATTTCAAAATAAATGAAAACATGTGTACCCACAGATGAACCTAGTGCCAATGCCTCAAGAAAAGAGGAAACAAAACATGTTCCCATAGAGACAGAACTATAATTCAAACCCAAACAATGAATACCATAACAAAAACATCCTCCTCCTCAATGTAACGTAGAAAATCACCTGGTTAATTTCATAAAAAAATATGATCAAATTTTGAAAACATACGATAATGAAATAAAAACCCAAAGAGATACTTTAAGGAATCTTTGAAATTCAAATGGTTCAAATGTAATAGACATTGTCTGATTGATTATTGGTACACTACCTAGTAACACAAATTTGTACCCAAGAGAGGAAGATAAAGCTATAGTGCTGAGAAGAGGAAAAAATTTTGACTTTTAAAAATTTGGAAGAAGAGATGAATGGCCAAAAGAAGAGCCTAAGAAGAAACCAGTAGTTGACAAGGATATTATTAAGATTACACCTGTTTCACCATATGAATATGTACCAAGTGAGTAAATCCACACTTCTAACTAGCCAAAGGAATCTGTTTCTGTCACCCCACCTCTATAAAAGGCACATATTCCCTTCCTTGAGAGAGAAACACATGGAATATAGGAGGTACAATACAATAAATTATTTTATATGTTCAAATAATCTCACATCAACATAAAATTTGAATAATCCATTCCCAAATGACATTTTATAAAAAAATTCTCATGGAATTATTATCCAATAAAAAAATAGTCGATCTTTGGGTCATCCCATTAAATGAACAATTCTCTAATATAATTCTATAGAAATTACCCTTAAATATGAGTGTCTTATGAAGCTTTACAATTCCATTTTCTATTAGAGAATTCATGTTTGGAAGATCATTTTTAGATATTGGATCCAAAATCCATTTAATTCTCATGAGTGATTTCTATAAGCATAGACTCCATAAAAAAAATACAACTACAGTTCCACTGCAACTCATCGGCCAATCAGTGAACTAGCCTAATGGGATACGATAATATGTTTTGGTTAAGGTCATAAAATTAATCATTATAGTAAACATTCTAGTATTCTACATGTTATAAGAATGTAACATTCCAATTAAACTAGTAAGAACAATTCTATCCATTCGAAAGGAATTGATTGATGTGAATCATGGATGTTAAATCATATATGTTTGATAAGTCAAATTAGTGTTCTAACTATCAAGGTTACCCAAAAACCAATTGATGCTTTGGATTTAAAATCCATCTCTCTAACCGAAAATGAATATGAATACAATGACATGGATTAATAATTTCAAGAGTCACACATATAGATGTAATAAGAGTGTGACTTTGACGAAATAATCTTCATTGATCATCTTCAGGGGGTTATAATTCTAAATTTTATTCCCTCAATCATTCAACCTCCCTCCTGGTGTTAATACCTCTAACTAGAACCCTGATATACCATTACGTTGGATTGTTATCACCTCTGCTGGTTATTATCTACATTGAACTATCATAGGCATAAGTAGAAAATTTTGTTGATGTTTTTAAGAGACATAAGCAATAAAATGTCATGGGAGTGGAATGCATCTAGGGGATAAACACTACTGAATTCACTCACAATATCCTACTATAAGAAGATGAAATTCCAAAATTACAACCTCAAAGGCATCTCACACCACCAATGAAAAATGTCGTCAAAAAGTAAGCATTGAAACTCTTCAACGTAGGAATAATTTTACACATATCAGATAGTGAATGGATAAACCCCCTTCAATTAGTTCCCATGAAATTTGGAATCAAAATAGAAAGTGATGTGGAAAATTAATTGATTCTATCACATACCATTGCTTGATAATGATTCTGTATAGATTACGAATTCTACAATTTAGCAACCAAAAAGGATAATTTTCCTTTTGAATTCATGAATTTGATGCTGGAAGGACCTAGAGGTCTGGAATTATACTATTTCCTGGTTGAATATTTTGGTTACAACAAAATTTCTATTGATCCTAATGATTACCCAATGACCACATTCACATGACCATTTGGTACATTTTCTTATAAGATAATCTCTTCCAAAATGTGTAATACTCCAACAACATTTTAATGATCCATGAAACATATTATTTATAAAATTGATATTGAGTTCCTATAAATAGTTACCGATGACATTTCAATCTATTGAATTTCATTTGAGGTTTTTTAAAGCAATCTAGAATTAGTTATATAAGGCTATGAAGAAATAAAATTATCATGTAATGGGTAAATTTAAATTCATGGAGTAAGGAAGTATAGTCCATGGTTATAAAATCTCAATGTGAGGCATAGGGGTTAGTCCAAAAAAGATGAAAGTTGTCATGGATCTTCCAGAACCCTCAACAGTAAAGGGAATCATATGTTTTCTAGGGAATTATAGATTTTACAAACGATTCTTGACCGATTTTTTAAATTTTTTTGGATACAATAACACATATTATATACAATTATTTTTCTTTTGAATTCACTTAGGTCTTCTAAAGGATTAAAATGCATTTTATATGAGTATGATTGCATTCACAATACTAATTTCACCAAACAGAGATATTAAATTTGAGTAAATTTATTATTCCATTGAACTTGTTGTGGGTTCCATGTTAGGAAAATTCATTGGACACGTCTTATATACCATATATGATACAAGACACAGACTATATGAAGAATATGTAAAATACATGTGTATTGAGAATTAACTCTTATGCATTGTATATTCATTTTATGAAAATATGTTTATATTTTGTTATCAAAATTAAGTGTACATATCGATCACACTTCACTCAGATACTTGATAAAAAAAATATTCCAAATATAGGATATTATATTCGATCCTATTGTTGTACGATTTAGAAATCATGAACAATAATAAAAAAGGCACATAGAACATGATTTTAGATCATTTATCCACACATCTCTTACTCGACATAAATTATAATGAGGAAGTTGATATTGAAGTAGATTTCCAAGATTAAACACTATTAAGAATCAATGTTAAACATTTTTACTTTGATATGTCCAAGTATGGTTCCACTAGATGTTTACATGAAGACCTTTCATACCAGTAGTGAAAAGATTTTTTTCATAATCTAAGTATTACTACTATGATTGTCCACTATTTATCAAGCATTGTTATGATGGATTATTTTGACATTCTTTCCCCCAAGAGGAAACCTAAAATGTAATGAAAACTTTTCCAATGTCACTGAATTGAGGACATCATGGTCCTAAGAATAAAATATCCAGAAATATACAATGTGTAATATTTTTTTGCTGACAATTATTTAAGACAAGAGGAATTTTTTTCCAATATGTGATAGATTCCAGCAAACCAAAAATATTGGGAAAGGGAATGGGATCAAATAAATACCATCATTGAGGTAAAAATATTTAATGTTTGAGGAATATAATTCATGGGAGAACTACCTACTACACATATAATATCCTACATTTTGTTTGGTTTTTAATATGTCTCGATATGGATTGACATTTAATATACTACCCTTGACACAACAAAAGTTATCATGATCATTATGAGGAATAATTTTTCTACATGATTTGGATTTCTGAAATTTTTCATTAGTGGTAGTGGAACACACTTCAATTTACAAGATGTGAGAGGACTAATAAGGACATATGGTATCAGATAGAGGACACAAACTCCATAAAACCAACAAAAAAGTTGATGTATAGACCTATCAAAGATGGAGGGAAAGAAGTTTTGGAATAGACTTAAAATACATTCCAAATAGATTAGTGTCTCGAATTAGACAAAGTCCTCTAGAGATTCCGAAATGAATACAAAACAACCTTAGGTGCCACATAGTTTAGATTTATTTAGGGTAAATTATTTCATCCCTTAGTTGTGCTGAAGAATAGTATGTTTTGGGAAATTAAGAATCAAAAGATATATTCTGAGATGTCCAATGAAGCCAAGATGAAATAATTAACTCTATTAGAATAATTCAGTAGATTCACATATGAAATTTATTTGTTCTATAAGGAAAGTATAGTGAAATAGAAAGACCTTCACATTTATAGGAATATCATTGTACATGGGAATATGGTAATTTTTTTCAAATAAAGATTCTCCTTATTCTTGGATAAGATGAAATCATTATGGTCTAGCCCATTATATGTCATTTAAGTCAATCCTTGCATGACCATTGAGATTCAAAGAGATGGTGGGAAACTATTCCTCTTGAACGTTCAATGGCTAATAATTTTCATCAAACCACTTCATATGGGGTATGTTATCAACCTAAAATTCAATTATGAATTAATGGTGTAAGTCTAAAAACTTTTAATCAAGCACTGACTGTGAAAAAAACATAGTGTATGATATCTTAGCAATAATTATATTATGATAGACTTGGGAAAAGTTTGGGTAGGCTCGGAGATGAATGAATGGAAGGGAAAAATTTAATTATAAAACATATCATTACATGCCATATACTAGTGGTTAATGGTGTTTGCCCTTTATATTTAAAAATCATTTTTAATCCATGACATTATGTAAGATATTGTTAAACATCATGTAGGGGTGGAGGTCTATTTTTTAAAATAGTTTGTGAACATATGTTTATGAATCGAAACCCCCTACCCCTCTCCTCTCACACAGTCTTTCTTCCTCACATGTACACCAACACAATAACATCCCCCTCTCTCCATCAATTCTACCTTCTCCATACACGTGAAACTTTTCCCCATATCACCCTCACAACACCCATACTCTAACTCTCCCAAAACCACACCCATCCTAATTCTCTCTGAAAACTGCACACCCTCATCCAACTTATCCTTCACAAATATGTGCCTTCAAGTCTGCACCCCTAACTACCTTATTCCATGTACAAACCAAATGACTACAACCCTCCTCCTCATCATTATCATCATTTGAAGAGAAGACACCGTATCAGAATCACCATGGTGTTACCTCCACATTTGCTATGGAAACTACTACTTAGGAAGAGTCTATCTCAACCATAGATGACTAGAACTTACAACTTCACCCTATCATCTATTTCACCAACCTGTGGCACCATGTAAATTTCCAATGGTTTCTGGCTAAACCAATGTGTAAAAGAAAGTTCCTTGAAAACCATATCCAATCCATGATAAATTTCAATGATGTTTTCCTCAACCTATGGGAAATCATCCATATTGATAGCATTCTCAAGGTATGTGAGGATACATATTCATAACAGTTCCTTGACATCCTTTCCAATTTTTAGATGACCGTTGACTTCATCAGATTTGAAAATGGTGGAATACCGTGTGGGTTATTTTTAATAGAGTTTAGAATCAGACATGGAATTTACACAGATGTTTTCATCACTTCTGGTATTTATCTGAATCTTCAGCTAGACCCACCTAATGATTATTCTCAATGGTTGTGGAATATTTTTCTTTTTGAACCCTAGGTTCACCATGATATATGTATTAAAATATACAATAAAATATATGGCCACAAACTCTATATGCTTCATAGGGACATGACACATGGATGGTCCACTCGGGTTGAGTATCGGGGGGTGTCATCTAGATAAATGTGATTATCCTTAAAGAACCCATGGTCATCCCAGCCGTCAACTTGGATGTCCAATACTGCAATTATTATAAGGCACGTGCTCAAAGGAATCACTTTATTTTGATGGGAGGGTCATTCATCACTCCCAAGTCCTAAAACATTGGTTTTTCAATAAATCATTACCACTCACCCCTATGACAAATTGATATTATCTATCTTATGATGATTGACAACATTATTTTTTTATTGTGGGAGTATGATGTTTACTTTTGGGCCCCATGCATGAAGGAAGCATCACCGTAGGGAACACCAACACCACCACCTGTAGAAGAAAACACAACCATTATGTTATACACCAAATCATTTGTAATGCCATGACCCTAGAAGACATGATTCGGTGCATTATTCATAACATTAGAATGATCACAACATATCATGTCCCGAAGGACCGATTAGTTTAGTAGCATTTTATGTACTATATATATTCATAAGGATTATATTACATCACAAATAGGAAAACTACAACAAAATTGTTTCCATGGACAACACAAATATCCTATATATTATCCCTTTAGGTTAGTCATAATATACTTCTTCACATTCTTGGAAAGATAAAACATAGAAACGGGTGAGCTCAGATGCTCAGTAAGGATAACAATATAGCAGAAACTTTAATAAATAAGAATAAACAATTATGTTAATTTATAAGGCTAAAGAAAAATCCATTTTAACATAAACATAATCATAATATGGAAAATATAAATCAAAATAAATCCATTTACTTACTCACATGGATATTCTACTAGTCGAATATTCACATGCAATTTTAATAGCCACTATCGTAATGATGGAATGCATAATGCCAGATTTCCATAACCACATAGTCAAGGCCTTGAGCCAAGAATAAAAATATGTTTTTGTCAAGGCCTTATGCCAGGACACTAGTTTGTCTCATGAGACATACCGATGCATTGAGGGGATATTGTAGGCTCCACCCATAACTTACTATGTCCATTGCATTCCTCATATGAAATGGTTTAAAAAGAACATAAACATTCGTATTAAAACTGGTATACAAAATGTCAATTCTTTATCTTTAAACCATGAATGGTATGAAATAAAACATCCACAGTCAAACATATCACAAAACATTCAATAATATATGGAAATTTTGTATCATAATAAATCAACTTCAAACCCACTTAAAATCCCTCAAAGGATGTGGACATAGGTGAAATCAAAACCTTAATATGAAAATATCTATTTCTATTTTGAAATCATTTAAAAGTCACATAATTATAAAACAAAACATTTATATTGGAAAATTTTATTATAAGATTATAAGAAAAGCTTCGACAATGTTATAATGGCTGAAAATATCATAACCTTCCATATAAGTTAAAAACAATCTTGCCTTAATTTTATCGAAAAGGTCATAAAGTACCATGTTTGGAAAATGACCAAAATATTCCTTTCAAAAAATATAAGGTCAAATAATGGTATAAATTACTTTAACCCATTTTTTGTTAAATATTAAAAATGTTTTTACATACATTTTTATGAAGCAAGGATGTGGATGATAAAGAGGTCTCAGTAGATAATTACATATAAAAAAGCCCAGATAATGAAGAGATTGTGAAATTAACCTATAACTTGTAATTTTCCATGATTGAGGGTAGGTTAACCTCTTTTATAATAGTGAAATAATATTTATTAAATTATACATGAATCAAAAACATTAATATGATATCATATATGACCTTTTAATATATCATTGTTAATAATATTTTAATATGATCGTTGTTTCGGGTGTTAACTGGTTCTTTTTCCATTATTTTCTTTGTTATGTAAATAATTTTTGTTATGGATAGGATGTATCTTATTCATATTCAGAATGATTTTATGTTTTTAAAAAATATTTTTAATGATCAAATGAAAATTAGTCCTGATTGGATTACGATGGGAAATGAATCTCATCATGTTTTTGGAGAGTGTAATCTGTACGTATACACGAGCGACAGAATCATTTTTTTTCATATTAAAATAAAATATAATTGGATGGTATATCATATATAAAGAATAATTATAATTTTATATTTATTATTTACATCAATTACACATCATTATTATACACATACAATTACTAATGTATTGAATAATAATTACACCACGACATGGATACGGTAATCCATACGTACGCACGTATGGTGACATGTTATTCAAAGTATGGAAAGAATAATGAATATGGTTATAACATATTTATAATAACATCATAGTATATAGAAGATACTAGAGTTATTATTTTAGAATGGAAAAAGAAAAAAAAGGATGTGGAAGAAGAAAGGAACCAGAAAGAGATGATGAAATATTTACCTCTTCTTCGGGTTCTTCCATTTGATTTGATAAAAAGAGCTCCATAAGTTGTATCTTTTACTAATGGAAGGCCTATAAGATGAAGGGATGACAGGTTAAAGGGTATTTGGGTAGGTTTTTGTCGATAAATATGGCTTTGAATGTGTGAAGTAGAGATAAGGGGGAGTGCCCTTTTATAAGAGGGGTGGGGACATCTTAGGAAAAGCTAGAAATAATATTTTATATTAAATTCATTTTCAGTTAATAATGGCTCCAAAATAACTTATTTATATTATACGGTGTGTGTGGGTCAAAACCCACTCAACCATTAGGTTTTAGACTGGTTTGGTCTAATATATTAACCTTATCTTTTAGAGTTAACTCTTAGTTAAATAGTTTGACAATTACCATGTCTCTTTGTATTTTTATATTATATGGTTAATAAACATACTATATACTTCTAAAAGAACCCCAATATGTTCATTAATGATACACCTATCATTACATAAGCTTTTTTGCCAAACCATATATTTTTAGGAATATAATATCAATGCATAATATAATATTTTTTTTAAAAGGTCATTAATGTCAATTTGGACACTATTTGTTATTTTGTTTAAGCGGAATTCATAACATCATTATTAATTAAAAAAAAATCATTTAACCAACCCTAATATGACTTCGTATCCTATAAAATTCATTTAATTTATAAAATGTTTCAAATTACATTTATTTGGATATTTGAAAAGCAATTTTTTTAATAGATCATTAATACAGTAATTACTGCATCATTATTGTGTTATTAAAAAATTTAATTATTTAATGTCTAAAAAAATAAATAAAATGCTATTATGTAGGAAATATTTTTATATTTTTAATTACTATTTATAGTCTAATTTATCTTATGTGTAACCCTATATTAAAAATTCGTTATTTATTAAACATTGAATTTAACACATTAAGCTCTTCTTTGAATTAAATAATAAAAAATTTCCTAATCTAATCCATGTGGACCATGAGGATCATATTTTACTACTAAGGCTGTTTTTGGCCAAATTTTACTTATCCAATCGAATTAGGACATGTGTTACGGTAATAATAATATCATTTTTACCCATAATAACCCTATTTACTTGTAACCATGGTAAATAAATGAAAAATGTTACTATTCACCAAAAATTATTTTCAACTTAATGAACAAAATATTACTTACTGATATCTACAATGTCTCTCATATTTTATAAATTCAACTCATATAAAAGGTAAAATTCTGTTTTATGTAAATTTTTTAATGCTCCTATAAGGTGGGTAAAAGACGGAAAAAAGTTCAACATAATTTTTATATATCTAAAATTATTATAAACTGACTATAATGAATTACATTGAACATATATAGGTAATAGGTATCTATTTTGACCTAAAATAAATTTAAATTATATGAGTTATTATTTGAATAAAAATTAGTTTTTAAACAATAACTTAGTGTTTCTCACTATTCATCATAAATTGAAGGTTTTCAGAAAAATACCAAAAAATCACCCTAAGAAAATTTTAATATTCCGAAACCAAAAATGAAGTCCATTTTGAAAGATAAAATTTAAAAATTTGGGTATTACTATTCATAAAGACTAGTTTGATTGGTTGTGGTGTGTTAAACTCAAAGTTGCGTACAACACATGCTACTGTATTATTCAAAGAGAAGCATATCATTGAAGCATGAGGTGTTAAATTTTCTCATCCTCTAAATAATTTCATCCTTGATATTTCTATAATATTAAATCATAAAAAGAATCAGGTGGTTCTTCATCATAAGTTCCTTGACTTCCCATGTATCCTCTTCCATCTTATGGTTTCTTCATAAAACTTTTACCAGATGTGTCGACGGGTTTCTGAGCACTTGTTCTCTTTTATGAAGAATCTTGATAGGATCTTTACAATAAGAAAAATTGGGTTCTAGTTCTCATTCCCCGTAAGTGATTACATGCATTGGGTCAGGCATGTATTTTCTTAATAGTGATACATGGAATACATCCTGAACTTTGGAGAGACATGGCGGCATTGCCAAATGGTAAGCAACAGCCCCAATTCATTCAAGAATATCGAAAGGTACAATGTACCTGGGACTCAATTTAACTTTTTTACTGAAATGTATAACACCCTTCTATTGAGGTACCTTCAAGAAAACCTGATCCCCTACCTAAAATTCCAAATCCTTCCTTAGATTATTAGCATATATCTACTGTCTACTTTCAGTTTCCCTGATGTGGTTTTGTATTACCTTCACCTTTTCCATCATTTCCTCCACATGTTCTGGGCCTACGAATTTTATTTCACCAACTGCATCCTAACATGTTGGTGTGCGACATCTCTTTCCATATAACACTTCATATGGTGCCATATGAATACTTGAATGAAATATATTGTTATAGGAAAATTCTACCAGAGGAAAATATTGATCCCACATACCTTGAAATTCATGTGAGAATGATCTCAACATGTCTTCTATGGTTTGAATAGTCCATTTTGATAGTCCTTCAGTTCAGGGGTGGATGGAAGTGCTCAAAGGATGTTTCGTATCCAGGGATTTCTGAATAATTTTCCAAAATCATGATGTAAAACATGGATCACGATCAATAACAATTGATAAGGGTACTCTATGAAGTCTTACAACATAATTAACATATAGTCTTGATAGAAATTCAAGTGATAAATCTCCTCTTATAGCAAGAAAATGTGTTAACTTGGTAAGATGATAAAAAATGACCCATATTGAATTGTTCTTTCTAGGAGCCTTTGGTAGTCCAATGAAAAATTCCATCATAATATTATCCCATTTCCACTCAGGTACGGGATGAGGTTTCATGACTCCTCCAGGCTGATGCCTTCTAGATTTTACTTGATAAACCATACATATTGACACACAAATATCAATCTCCCTCTTCATGTTGTCCCACCAAAAATTTTCCTTCAAAACTCTCTACATTTTGGTGCACCCAAGGTTTATAGAGAAATTGGAACAATGAGAATCATCCAAAAATTATATTTTTAGATCTGGTATATCGGGAAGACAAAGTCTCTTCCTAAATTTTAAAATTCCATCTTCATATACGAAGTCACTCAATATCCCATTATTCACAGATTTAATATTCTTTTGAAACTCCTCATCATCAACCTGACAACTCTTTATCTTTTTTATTAAAGATGGTTTGATAGCCATTTGAAAAAGAAACGATGTTTCACCTTCCATAGTGATTCCCATATCAATCATTACTAGATCTATGTATATGGGATCCTTTTCAACTCTCATCTTGTTAAAAACTCACTAATCCTTCCTTCTCAAAGCATCTGCCACCTTATTTTCCTTCCCCAGGTGGTAGTGTATAGTGCATTCATAATCCTTGAGTAGTACAAGCCATCTCTTTTTCCTCATGTTGAGTACTTTCTGTGAGAAAATATACTTCTAAATCATTTGATCGGTATATATCACACATTTTTCACTATAGAGATAGTGTCTCTGAATCTTCAAAGACATTATTACAGCTGCTAACTCATGATCATGAGTAGGATAGTTTTTCTCATGAAATTTAAGTTGTCATGATGAATAGGAAATAACTCTATCATTCTTCATGAGGACACAACCATGTCTTTTCTTCGATGAATCATTATAAATTAAAAACCCATCATTCCCCAATGGTAGAGTCAAGATAATATAATTGACTAATCTTATCTTAAATTCATAAAAACATTCTTCACACACATTCCTCCAAATGAATTTAACCCCTTTATATTTGAGCTTGGTTAATGGGTTACCCAATTGGGCAAAATTCTGGACGAAACGCTGATAATAACCAGCAAACCAATAAAACTGCATACCTCAGTTATACTTATCGGTGCTAGCCATTCTTGGATTGCATTAGTCATAGAAGGATCAACAGAGATTCCATCCTTGGAGACAATATTTCACAAAAAAGAAATCTCCTGAATCCAGAATTCACACTTGCTAAATATCTCATATAATTAATGTCTTCTAAGAGTCTTCAGGATAATGCATAAGTTATTTTCATGATATTCGTGGCTTTTGGAGTATACCAATATTTCATCAATAAATACCACTAAAAAATAATCATGATATTCCTTGAATACTCTGTTCATTAGATCTATGAAAACAAAGGGTGCATTAGTCAACCCAAAAAGGCATTACTGTAAACTCGTAATGCTCGTACCTAGTTTGAAATGTTGTTTTAGAAATATCTTCATGCTTCACACGCAACTAATGATATCCAGATCGAAGGTCAATCATTGATTAGTCTTAAGATCCATGAAGTTGGTAGAATAAATCACCAATGTGTGGTAGGGGATATTTGTTCTTTATTGTTATAGCATTGATGACTCTGTTGTCAATGCACAACCGCATAGATCCATCATTCTTCTTAACCAAAACAATAGAGGATCCCCATATAGAAACACTAGGGCGAATAAATCCCTTATTACTCAATTCATCTAGTTGTTTCTTTAGTTACACTAATTCCACAGTGTCCATTCGATATGGGTTCTTCGATATGGGCCTTGAACTCGGAATTAAATCAATGGAAAACTCAATTTCTCATTCTAGAGGATTTCTGGGGTAAATCATCTGGAAACACATCAAAATATTCCTTCACAAAATGTACATTCTCTATTTGACCATTCCTTTCCTTACCCATGGTTATTCCATTCTCTTCCTCCCCAAAAATTTAATTTAGTTGAGCTACTGGGGGTGGATCTAGATAACAATCAGGTGGTGATAATTCATCTCTAAAGATATGGGGTTCTATATCATTGTAATAAAAAATCATATCCTCTTTCTTCATACAATAAATTTTTTCATCATGGTCCCAAAGCCAATATATACTGAGTATTATATAAAATTTAATCATGATTATGACAATGAGATCATTAGATAAAGGGAATTTATATACCCTAAGGGGAATTTATTCACAAAACATTGTTGCAATGATACTTCCATTAAAGGTTTTGACTGAAAACTCCCTTGTTAAATCAAATTTGAAATATATAATTTTCTTAACAAACAGGGAAGATATGAAACAATTTGATGATCCAGAATCTAATACATCATTTTCTAAACTTGAGGAAACCATTAAATTACCTACCACCCCATCTTTTGGAGCGTCAACCTCAGCTATAGTGATAGAATAAGATTGGTCTTGATCCCTTGGACTTTTTTGAGGTATTTTCCCCTAACTCTTAGGTTATTAATTTTCATAATCCCCCCTTTCTATACAATTGTTGCATTCAACATTGACAACCACTTTCTTCCCCTTGCATTCACGAGCTTGGTGGCCATTTTCACCACACATTTAACAGAATAACATTCCCTTCAGGAAAGTACCTGGGTGTTTCTTCCCACGTTTAATGTATGAAGGATATTCAAATTTTCCTTTCTCCCCCTTAATACCATTTCTAGATTTTTCAAACAATCTCTTCTTCCCATTCTTTGCATTAAAGTCATAAGACTTAGGGAAATATTTTTCTATCTTGATAGCACACGAGAAAGTATCTTCATACGACGAGAAGGATTTTGAGACTAATGCTTGATGGAGAAATGGTTTTAACCCATGAAAGAAACGATCAATCTTACTTCTTGGGTTAGAAATAAAATATGCACCATGCCTCACTAACCTTATAACGGTAGCCTTATACTTTGCAGCATTGTCATCCTCCTTTTTCCTCAGACATAGAAATTTCCTTTCCATATCTGCATGATGATCATGAAGAAAGTATTTTTCTAAAAAATTATTTTTATACTCCATCCATTCCATATTTGATACTTGATCATCATTCATTGTGTTTCGAATCAATGACCACCATTTATAAGTATCTATAGTGAGGCGGTAAACTACCATGAAAACATTTTCCCCTTTACTACATCCCAAGGCATAAAATACTCTATCTCATGAATTAATCCATTGCTCAGCTAAAAAAGGATTTGTACCCCCATGGAATTTTGGTGGTTGATTCCTCATGAAGCGACCTAACATTGATCCTCCACACTATGTATCATGGTGCTCCATACGGGTAAGGTAATTATTAATAACCTGAGTGAGTTTTTCCAGTATAGTGATTAGCTGATCAGCACTAGTTGCATTACCAATTATACTATAATTATTGTGTGTAAGAGGTAAATCCATACATGGAATGAGTGCATTGATATAGTATTCATTCCTTACACTAGGTTCCATTTCTAAACAATGGAATAAAATAGATTTTTTTATGAATCGAAATACTTAATTCCAAACTTGAAATACACATAATATAAACTGAACAGTTTAGGGATATAATCCATAATCATAAAAAATGTTTTATTTGAGAAATTATATACTCATAATACCTTCATAATGGGTTGTAAAGAAAATTGTAACTATTCTAAGCATATCCCCCAGGAGTGTTGTAACCAAGAGTGTAGCAAAGCATGTTGTTGTTCACCCGTTCCCCTTCAAGTCTAGTTCAAATCAGTGTTTTCAAGTTTTACCACTGGGTTCATCTCTACTAGTGCTTCCTCTACATGCTCGTATCCATATAGGTATGTATTTCGTGGAAAACTCACAAAATCTCTACAATAACAAAATTTTAGAAAGTTATTCTATATTAATCCTCAAAGTCTATCTTAGGGTAATGTGATCTAATCCGAGATTATCTAAATCTAGTTTCTATGTTTTGTACTAAACTTTATCTGATACCAACTGTAATTCCCCCAAACCAGATTCCTAGAGTCGGTGCATTGTTACATAATGTTGGATTGATCAGAAAAAATCAATTCTCGAAAGACTGATTAATTTATTATCCTTGTAATTACTATATACATTAATAAGGTTTAGATTTCATAATAAAATGAATACTACAACAACATTGTTTCCATGGACAACACTGATATCTAATAGACTATCCCAGTAGGTCAGTCATAATTTACGTCTTCTCATCTTAGGAAAAATAAATCATAGAAAGCGGTGAGTTCATATGGTCAGTAAGGATAACAATATTGCAGAAACTATAAAAAATAAGCATAAACATTTAAGGAAAAATATAAGACTAAAACAAAATAATTTCTAATATAAACTTCCTCATAATATGGAAAATATAAATCAAAATAATTCTATTTTCATACACACATGGATATTCTATTATTTAAATAATCATATGCAATATCAATAGCCACTTTCATAATAATGGAATGCATAATTCCATACTTTCATAAACACATAGTCAAGGACTTGTGCCAAGAATACACGTAAGATTTTTTCAAGGCCTTGTTCCAAGACACTAGTTTGTCTCCTGAGAAGTATTGATGCATCTAGGAGCTATCGTGGTCTCCACTAGTCACTTATTAAGTCCAATGCATTCCTCATATGAAAAGGTTGAAACTTAAAATAAACATTCATATTAAAATTGGCTTACGAAATGTCAATAAATTATCCATAAACCATGAATGGTATGAAATAACCCATCCATAGTCAAAAATATCTCAAAAAAATAGAAATAATATGGATGTTTTGAATAATAACAAATCAACTTCAAACAAAATTAAAATCCATCAATGGATGTTGACAAAGATGAAATCAAATCCTTTTTAGAGAAATGTCTCTTTCTATTTAGAAATCATTCAAAAGTCACATAATTATAATAGAAGAAATTTATATTTGAAAATATTTTTATTAGGGTGTAAAGGAAGCTTCAACGATGTTATAACGGTGTAAAAAATATGCACCATCCGTATATGTTAAAAAACATTCATACTGTAATTTTGTCGAAAAGGTCATAAAGTTCCTTGTTTGGAAAACAATGGAAAGATTCATTTCAAAACATATAAGGTTAAATAAGGGGATAAATGACTTTATCCTATTTTCTATTAAATAGTAAAAATGTTTTGAAATAAATTTTTAAGAAGCATGGATGTCGATGATAAAGAGGTCCTAGTAAATAATTACGTTTAAACAATCTCAGATAATAAAGAGATTGTGAAATTAACCATTACAATGTACATTTTATTTGTCAAGGGTAGGTTAAACTCATATATAATGGTGAAATAATTGTTACTAAAATATATATGAATCATATAAATTAATATGATATCATATATGATCTTTTAATATTGCATTGTTAACAATATATTCGTATTATCGTTGTTTCGGGTGTTAACTGATTTGTTATCCTTTATATGATTTTTTATCTAAGTAATGTTTGTTATGGATAGGATGTATATTATTAATAATCTAAACTATATTAAGTGTTTAAAAATTATTTTTAATCATCTATTGAAAATTATTCTTGAGTGGATTACGATGTTGAATGAATCTCATCACGTTCGTGGAGACGGTAAACTGTACGTACGCCTGAGCGACAATATCATTTTTTTGATATTAAAATAATATATAATTGGATGGTATATCATATATATAGAATCAATATAATGTTATATTTATTATTTACATCAATTACACTTCATTGTTATACCCATCCAAAAAATAATATATTGAATAACAATTACACCACGATGTGGATACGGTAATCTGTATGCACGCACGTATGGTGACATGTCATTCAAAGGATGGATAGGATAATGAATATGGTTTTAACATATTTATAATAACATCACAGTATATATAAAATACTACATTTAATATTTTAGAATGGAAACAACAAATAAAATGGTAGTGGATGAAGAATGGAACTTGGAAGAGATGATAAAATATTTACATCTTCTCCAGGCTCTTTCTATTGATTTGATCAAAAGGACTCCATAGGATGGCTTTATGACTAAAAAAGAAGGCCTCTAGGATGATAATAGGAGAGGTTAAAGGGTATATTTTTAGGTTTTGGATAAGACAAATGGAATTTAAGGTGTGAATTAGAGAGAAGGGGGAGTCCCTTTTATAAGTGGGGTGAGGTGCAACTTATGAAAAGTTAGAAATATTATTTTATAATAAAATAATTTGCGGTTTCTAATGGCTCAAAAATTAATTATTTAAAGTATATGGTGGGTATGGGTCGAAAATAACTCAAACAATATGATTTAGATAGGTTTCTGTCACTATATTAACCTTATCCTTTAGATTTAACTCTTAGTAAAATAGTATGACATTTTCCATGTGTCTTGGTATTTTTATATTATATGGTTAATAATCATACTATATACTTCCAAGAAAACACCAAGTGGTTCACTAAAAATACACCTATCATTATATAAGTCTTTCGGAAGAACCATAGGTTTTAAAAAATATAATATCAATTAATAATATAATATTTATTTTAAAAAATCTTTTTTGTCAATTTTGACACTATTTGGTATTTAGTTTTTTCTAAATTCATAACTGCATTATTAATTCAAAAAAAATTTCATCTATCAAACCCTATTATTTTATATTAACCTATAAAATTATTGTAATTCATAAAATGTTCCAAATTACATTTATCTAGATATTTATATTATCAATTATTTTAATCGTTCATTAATATGGTAATTACTATATCATCATTGTGTCATAAATAAATTTAATTATTTAATGTCTAAAAATAATAAATAAAATACCATTATGTTGGAAATATTTTTATATTTATAATGAATATTTATAGTGTAATTTATCTTATATTTAACCCTATATTAAAAATGGTTTTGTTATTAAACATTGAATTTAACACTTTTAACTCTTCTTTGAATTAAATAATAATAAATGTCCAAATATAATCCCAGTGGACCAAAAGGATCATATATTATTCATAATGATGTTTTTGGTCGAATGAAACTTATCCAAAAGAATTAGTACAAGTGTTATGGTAATAATAATATCATTTTTACCCTTAATTACCCTATGTACTTTAAACCATGGTAAATAAATGTAAAAAGTTACTATTAACAAAAAATTATTTTCATCTTATTTAACCACATTTTACTTACTGATATCAACCGTGTATCATGGATTTTTGATATTCAACTTCCAGAAGTGTTAAAATTTTGTTTTATGTAAATTTTCAAATGATCCTAGGAAGTGGGTAAAAGGAGGTAAAAAGTTCAATAAATATTTTATATATCTAAAATTATTATAAGCATAATCCAATAAATTTCATTGAACTTATATAGGTATCATTGATATATTTTTACCAAAAATAAATTTAAATAAAAGGAATAATTATTTAAATAAAATATTGGTTTTAAAGTATAACTCTGTGTTTTTCACTATTTGCCAAAAATTGAATGTTTTCAGAAAAATACAAAAATTCACACTAAGATAATTTTGATATTCTAAATCCTAAAATGATGTTCATTTGAAATGATAAAATTTATAAAATTTTAAAAAGTGTGTATTACTATTCATAACGGCTATTTTGATTGGTTGTGGTGTATTAGAACTCGAAGTATCATACAACACACGCTACTATAATATTCAAAGAGAAGAGTATCATGGAAGCTTGGGGATTTACATTCTCACCTCCTTCAAATAATTTCATCCTTGAAATTTATAGAATATTACTTCAAAAAAGGACTCGGGTGGTTCTTCATCATAAGTTCCCCGGTTTCCCACATTGCCTCTTCCATCTTATGGTTTCTCCATAAAACTTTTACAAGACGATTCGTCCGGTTTCTCAGCACTTGTTCCCATGTATCAATAATCTTGACAGATACTTTTCAATAATACAGATCAGGTTCTAATTCTAATTCCTCATAGGTGACTACATGCGTTGGGTCAGGCATTTATTTTCTCAACAGTGATACGTGGAATACATCATTAACTTTGGAGAGACTTGGAGGAATTTACAAATGGTAAGCTACAGCCTTAATTCATTGTATAATTTCAAAAGTTCTGATGTACCTAAGACACAATTTACCCTTCTTAATAAAAAATTTGACACCCTTCAATGGAGATACCATCATAAAAACATAATATCCTACTTGAAATTCCAAATCCTTCCTTCAGTTATCAACATAGCACTTCTATCTACTTTGAGATAGCTAGATGAGTTTTTGTATTAACATCAATTTTCCATCATTTTCTCCACATGTTCTGGGACTAAGAGTTTTCTTTCATAAACATCATCCCCACAGGTTGGTGTGTGACATCTCTATCTGTATAATGCTTCATATGGTTCCATATGAATACATTAATGGAATATATTATTATAGTTAAATTATAACAGAGGTTAATATTGATCCCACATACCATGAAAGTCATGTGAGCATGATCTCAACATGTCTTATATGGTTTAAAAGTCCATTCTGATTATCCATCAATTTGGGGCTGGTAGGAAGTGCTCAAATGATGTTCCGTATTCAGGGCTCTCAGAATACTTTTCCATAATCTTGATTTAAAAAGTCGATCATGATCAGAAATAATCGATAAGATTACTCCATGAAATATTTTGTCTTCATTAATATATATTCATGCTAGACGTTTAAGTGATAAATCTTCTCTTATATCCCAAAAATGTGCTGACATGGTAAGATGATCAACAATGACCCATATTGCATTGTTCTTTCAAGGAGTAATTTGTAGTCCCATAACAATTTCCATTGTAATATTATCCCATTTCCACTCATGTATGGGAAGAGGATTCATGACTCCTCCAGGTAGTTTTCTTCCAGCTTTAACTTGTTGAAAAATCATACATCTTCACACAAAATCAGCAATCTCCCACTTCATGTTGTCCCACCAAAAATGTTCCTTCAAATCTCTATACATATTTGTGCTCCCATGTGGTATTGAAAAATTGGAACTATGAGAATCATCCAACAATTCTATTTATAGATCAGGTATATCGGGAACACAATCTCTCTTCCGAAATTTTAAAATAACATCTTCATATACGAAGTCACTCAATCTTCCATCATTCACAGCATTATTCTTGTTTTGAAAATCCTCATCAACAACCTGAGAACTCTTTATCATTTTTGTAAAGATAGTTTGGAAACCATTAGAAAAAGTATTGATGCTTCATCATCCATGGTGATTCCCATATCCATGTTTTATAGATCCATGTATATAGGATCCTTTACAACTCTCATCTTGTCAATCATACAAGATCCCTTCTACTCAAATATATGCGGCCTTATTTGCCTTCCCCGAGTGCTAGTGTATAGTTCAATCATAATCCCTGAGTAGTTATAGCCATATCATTTTCTTCATGTTGAGTTTTTTCTGTGAGAAAATATACTACCAACTCTTGGGATCAGTATAAATCTCACATTTTTTCACCAATTGAGATGAAGTCTCCAAATATTCATTAAAAATATTACAGCTACTAACTCAAGATCATGAGTAGGATATATTTGAACATGAATTTTTTGCTATCATAATGTATAGTCAATAATAGTATCATTCTTCATAAGGACACAACCATGTCCTTTATTCGATGCATCACTATTAATAACAAACCCATCATTCCCCGATGGTAGAGTCAAGATAAAAGCACTGACTTATCTTCACTTCAATTCTTCAAAACATTATTCACAATCTTTTGACAAAACTATTTTAACCCCTTTACGTGTGATCTTGGTTAATGGGTTATCCAATATGGAAAAATACGGGACGAAAAGCCGATAATAACCTGGTAAACCAATAAAACTACATACCTCATTTATACACGTCGGTACAGGCCATTCTTGGATTGCCTTTGAATTAGATGGATTAACAGAGATTCCATACATGGAGATAATATGTCTACGAAAATAAATCTCTGAAATCTAGAATTCACACTTTCTAAACTTCCCATATAATTCATGTCTTCAAAGAGACTTCAAGATTATGCACAAGTAATTTTCATGATATTCGTATCTTTTGAAGTATACAATGATATCATCAATACATTCCACTAAAAATTCATCAAAATATTCCTTGAAAAATATTTTTTTATCCATGAAAATATCGGGTTCATTAGTTATCCCAAAAGGAAATAATGTAAAATCTTAGTGCTCGTACCTTGTTCGAAATGCTGTTTTCGGAATGTCTTCTTTCTTCACACACAACTGATGATATCCAGATAGAAGGTCAATCTTTGAAAATTACTGAGCTCCATGAATTTTGTTGAATAAATGATCAATGCGAGGTAGGGGATACGTGTTCTTTATTTTTATATCATTGATCTCCCTGTAGTCAATGCACAACGTATAAATCCATCTTTTTGCTTAACAAAATGAACATGGGCTCCCCATAGAGAAACACTAGGAAGAATAAATCCCTTATTACTCTATTCCACTAGTTGTTTCTTTAGTTTCACAAATTATTCAGTGTCCATTTTATAAAGGGTTTTTGATATGGGCCTTGAACCATAAATTAAATCAATGGAAAACATAATTTCTCTTCTGGAGGATGTCCAGGTAAATACTCTGAAAACACATCAAAATATTCGTTCATAATAGGTACATCCCCTGTTGGAACATTCCTTTCCCCACCCACAATTATTTCATTCTCCTAATCCCCAATAATTGAATTTAGTTGAGCTATTGGGGGTGGATCTACAAAAGAATCAGGTGTTCACGATTCTTCACTAAAGATAAGGTGTACTTTATCATCATCATCAAAAATTGTAACCTCCTTCTAATTATAATAAATTTTGGCATCATGGTCTGAAAGCCAATCCATACAGAGGAATATATCAAATCCAATCATGGGTATGAAGATGATATCTGCAGATAATAAGAATTTATATTTCCTAATGGGAACAAATTCACAAAAATTTATTGCGATGATACTTCCCTTAAAAGTTTTGACTAACAACTCCCTTGTTAAATCAAATTCTTAATATCTAATTTTTGTAGCAAACTGGGATGATATGAAATAATTTGATGATCCATAATCAAATAAATCATTTTCTAAACTAGAGGAAACCATTAAATTACATGCAACCACATCTTTCGGAGCATAAACCTCAAAAGTAGAGATAGCATAATCATGGCCAGGATCCCTTGGCCTTTTTTGAGGTAAGTTCCCCTGACACGTTGGAGATTCATTTGAATAATTCCCCATATCTCTAAAATTGTAGCATTCAACATCGATAGCCTCTTTATTCCCCTTGCAATCACGAGTTGGGCGGCCTTTTTCATCACACTTGTAATAGACTCCCATTCCCTTCAGGCAAGTACCAGGGTGTTTCTGCACACATTTATTGTAGGATAGATATTCAACTTTTCCCTTCTTCCCGTTATTTCTATTTCAAGAGTGTTCAGTAGATCTCTTCTTCTCATGATTGAATTTAAAATCGTAAGACATAGGAATTATTTTTTTGTCTTGATAGCACATGAGATAATTTTTTATATAACAAGAAGTATTGTGAGACTAATGCTCGATGGAGAAATTGTTTTAGTCTATCATAGAAATTATCAATATTACTTCTTGGGTAACATATATAATATGAATCATTCCTCGCTAGCCTTGTAAATTTGTCCTCATACTTTGCGACATTCTCAACCTCCTTTTGCCTCAGACTAAAAAATTGCATTACCATATCTTATGATGCTCATGAGGAAAGTATTTTTTGAAGAAATTATCTTCAAACTCCCTCCATACAATATTTATTACATTATCATCATCCTTTGTGTTTTGAATCATTGACCATCATTGATCAGCATCTCCAGTGAGTCACTAAACTTCCATGACAACTTTTTCCCTTTCATTACTCCCCAAGGCATGAAATATTTTCTCTAAGGAATTAATCCATTTCATTGATGCTAATGGATTTTTACTCCCATTGAATGTTTGTGGTTGTTGCGTCATGAAGCGATCTAACATTGACCCTCCATGCTCTGGATGAGGGTGCTCCATACGGGTAAGGTTATTATTCATAACCTGAGTGAGTTATCCAAATATAGAGATTAGCTGATCAGCACCAGTTGCATCACCAGCTCCAATATAATTATCTTGATTAGGAGGGAAATCCCTACATGGAGTGTGTTCATTGATATGGTTTCCATTACATCCACTAGGTTCCATTTCTAAACAATTTCATAAACTATATTAGTTTATGAATCAAAATACATAATTCTAAACTTGTAAATCTCATAACATACATTGAAAAGATTATTGATATTATACATAATAATAAAAAAAATCTTTGAGGAAGTATATACTCATAAAACATACATAATGGTTTGTAAATAAATTGATAATTATCCTAAGCATATCCCCCGAGAGTGTCATAACCTAGATTGCAACAAGGCCTGTTGTCGTGCATCTGTTCCCATTCGAATCTTGTTCAAAGCAGTGTTTTCAGGTTTTACACCAAGGTACATCTATGGGAGAGCTGCATCTACCTTCTCATATCCGAAAAGGGATGTATGTCTTGGAAAACTCGAAAAATATCTACAATACCAAAATTCTAGGAAGTTCTTCTATAGTAATCCTCAATGTCTATCTTGGGGTAATGTTCTCTAAAAAGAGTTTATCTAAATCTTGATTCTAGGGTTTTTAGTAAACTTATTCTGATACCAACTGTAATTCCCTGACCCCAGAAGCCGAGAGTTAGTGCATTATTACATAACATTGGCATGATCACAAAAGATAGAGTCTCAAAAGACCAATTAGTTTAGTAGCATTGGAAGTACCAGATATATTCATAAGGATTACCTTACATCATAAAATGGAAAACTAAAACAACATTGTTTCCATGGAAAACACTGATATCCAATACACTATCAGTACAACTCAGTCAAAATATACTTCTTCGTATCCTGGAAAAAATAAAACATAGAATGAGGTAAGCTCAGATGATTAGTAAGAATAACAGTACAGTAGAAACTTTCTAAAATAAGCATAAAAATTTATGGCAATGAATAAGACTAAAACCAAAGGATTTTTAACATAAAAATCATCATAATATTGGAAAGATAAATCAAAATAATTCCATTTACATACTCACATGGATATTTTAATAGTCGAATAATCACATTCAATATCAATAGCCACATTCATAAGGATTGAATGCATAATGCCGGACATTCATAACCATGTAGTCAAAGCCTTGTGCCATGACTACTAATAAGATTTTTTCAAGGCCTTGTGCCACGAAACTAGTTTTCCTCATGGGACCTACCGATGCATCGAGGAGCTATAGTGGGCTCCACTCGTCACTAACTAAGTCCAATGAATTCCTCATATGAATAGGATTAAACATAACATAAACATTCATATAAAAACTGTAATACGAAATGTCAATATTTTATCCACAAACCACGAATGGAATAAAATAACAAATCCACAATAAAACATATTACAAAACTTTTAATATAATATGGATGTTTTGTATCATAATAAATAAACTTCAAACAAACTTAAATTCCATCAAAGAATGTTGACATAGATGAAATCAAAAAAAAATTATAAAAAATATATCTTTCTATTTTGAAATCATTTTAAAAACACATAATTATAAATGAAAATATATATATTTGAAAATATATTTATAAGATTCTAAGGGAAGCTTTGACGGTGTTAAAATAGAAGAAAATAGTTGCACCCACCATATAAGTTAAAAAATCATTCATTCCTTAATTTTGTCGAAAAGTTCATAAAGTACATTTTTGGGAAAATGTCAGAAAGATTCCATTCAAAACATATAAGGTCAAATAATGGAATAAATGAAATTAACAAATTTTTTATTAAAGAGTAGAAAAGTTTTTAAATAAATTTTAAGAAGCATGGATGTGGATGATAAAGAAGTCCCAGTAGACAGTTGCGTATAAACAACATCGGATAATGATGAGATTATAAAATTAACCCTTACCTTGTACTTATCTATGATCGAGGGTATATTAACCTCCTATAAAATGGTGAAATAATTGTGCATAAATTATGAAATAATCATATACTTTAATATTATTTCATATATGATCTGTTAATATTTCACTGTTAATAATATTTTAGTATTATCGTCGTTTCAGGTGTTAACTGATTCATTTTCCCTTATTTGCTTTGTTATTTAATTAATGTTTGTTATGGATAGGATGTATTTTATTCATATTCAGAATGTTATTATGTCTTTAAAAATTATTTTTTATTTTATAATTAAAATTCGTCTTGAATGGATTACGATGGGGAATGAATCTCGTCACGTTTCTGGACACGGTAATCCGTACGTACGCACGAGCGACAATATCATTCTTTTGATATTAAAATAATATATAATTGGATGGTATATAATATATACAGAATCATTATCATGTTATATTTATTATTTACATCAATTACACATCATTATTATTCCCATCTAAATAATAATGTATTGAATAACAATTACACCACGACATTGATACAGTAAGTTGTACGTACGCACGTTTGGTGACATGTCATTCAAAGGATGGATAGAATAATGAATATGGTTTTAATATATTTATAATAACATCATAGTATATAGAATATACTGGAGTTATTATTTTTTAATGGAAACATCAATGAAAAAGGAAGTGGAAGAAGAAAGGAACTTGAAAGAGATGATGAAATATTTACCTCCTCTTCGGGTTCTTCCTTTTGATTTAATAAAAAGGGCTCCATAAGTTATATTTATAACTAAATAAGGCCTCTAGGATGAAGAGAGGAAATTTGAAAGGGTATTTGGGTAGGGGTTTGCGGATCCAAATGGATATGAGGGGGTGAATTATAGAGAAGGGTGAGTGCCATTTTATTAGAGGGGTGAGGGGCATCTTAGGAAAACCTAGAAATAATATTGTATATTAAAATAAATTTTGGTTTCTAATGGCTCCAAAATGAATAATTTAAATTCTAAGGTGGATATGGTTCTGAAACCACTCATCCAATAGGGTTTAGACTTGTGAGGGTAAATATATTAACCTTATCTTTTAGATATAACTCTTAGTAAAATAGTTTGACAACTACCATGTCTCTTTGTATTTGTATATTATTTTGTTAATAAACATAGTATATACTTCCAAACGAACCCCAAGTGGTTCATTAATGATATAAATATCATTACATAAGTCTTATGGTTGATCCTTAGATTTTTAGCAATAGAATATCAATTAATAATATAATATTTTTTTTAAAAACTCTTTTATGTCATTATGGACACTATTTAGTATTTTGATTTTGCTAAATTCAAAACAGCATTATTACATAGAATAAAATTCATCTAAACAACCCTAATATGTCTTATTAACCTATAAAATTAGTTTAATTCATTAATAGTCTCAAATTACATTTATTTGGAAATATAATATCATTTATTTTAATCGTTCATTAAAACGTTAATTACTACATCATCATTGTGTCATAAATAAATTTAATTATATAATGTATAAAAATTATAAATAAAATATGATTATGTAGGAAATATTTTTAACATTCTAATTAATACTTATAGTAGAATTTATCTTATGTGTATACCTATATTAAAAATGGTGTACTTATTAGAAATTGAATTTAACACTTTTAACTCTTCTTGGAATTAAATAATAATAAATTTCCAAATCTAATCCATTTGGACCTTGAGGATCATATATTATTAATAAGGTTGTTTTTTGTCGAATTTTCATTATCCAATAGAATTTGGAAATGTGTTTTGGGTAATAATTATATCATTTGAACACATAATTACACTATTTACTTTTAACCATGGAAAATAAAAGAAAAAAGTTACTATTCACGAAAAATTATTGTCATCTTATTGAACAACATTTTAATGGCTAATATATACTGTTTCTCTCATATTTTATAAATTCAACTCAAAAAGTGGTAAATTTATGTTTTATATAAATCTACATATGCTCTTAGAATGTGGGTAAAAGACGGTAAAAAGATCAATAAAATCTTTAATTATCTAAAATTATTATAAACTGACACCAATGAATTAAATTGAACATATATAGGTATTAGGTATCTATTTTGACCTAAAAAATTTATATAAAATAAGTAATTATTTGATTGAAAATTCGGTTTTAAACAATAACTCACAGTTTTTCACTATTCATCAAAAATTGAATGTTTTTAGAGAAATACCAAAAAATCACCCTAAAACAATTTCGATATTCCAAATCAAAAAATGAAGTCCATTTGGAAAGATAAATTTATAAAAGTTAAAAAATTGGGTATTACTATTCATAATGACTAGTTGGATTCGTTGTGGTGTGTTAGAACTCAACGATACGTACAACACACGCTAATGTATTATTCAAATAGAAGCGTATCATGGAAGAATGGGGTGTTACATTCTCCTCTCCATCAAATAATTTCTTCTACAAAATTTCTAGAATTTTACTGTATAAAAAGACATGGGTGGTTCTTCATCATAAGTTTCTTGAGTTCCCACGTTGCCTCTTCCATCTTATAGTTTCTCCATAAAAATTTTACCAGACGAGTTGTTCGGTTTCTTAGCACTTGTTCTCTTGTAACAAAAATATTGGCAGGCTCTTCACAATAAGACATTTCAGGTTCTATTTCTAATTCCTCATAGGTTTACAAGTGTTGGGTCAGGCATGTATTTTCTCAACAGTTATACATGGAATACATCCTGAACTTTGGAGAGACATGGAGACATTGCCAAATGGTAAGCTATAGCCCCATTCCATTCTATAATTTCGAAAGGTCTGATTCACCTGGGAACTCAATTTACATTTCTAACCAAAACATATAACACCCTTCCATGGAGATACCTTCAAGAAAACATGATCTCTTAACTGAAATTTCAAATCCTTGCATTGGTAATTAGCATAGGACTTCTATCTAATTTGAGCTACCCTGATGTGGGTTTGTATTACCTTCTCATATTACATCGTTTTCTCCTCATGTTCTGGGACTATGAGTTTTCATTCACCACCGTCATCCCAATAGGTTTGTGTGCGACATCTCTTTCCATATAACACTTCATATGGTGCCATCTGAATACTTGAATAGAAGCTATTATTATATGAAAATTCTACCATAGGTAAATATAGATCCCACATACATTGAATGTAAAATGAGAATGATCAAAACATGTCTTCTATGGTTTCAATAGTCCGTTCTGATTGTCCATCAGTTTGGGGGTGCATGGCAGTGCTCATACGAAGTTCAGTATCCAAGGCGTTCTAAATATTTTTCCAGAATCTTGATGTAAAATGTGAATCACAATCAGAAACAATCGATAAGGGTACTCCTTGAAGTCTTACAACTTCATTAATATATATTCTTGCAAGATGTTCAATTGGTAAATCTTCTCTTATAACAAGAAAATGTCTTGACTTGGTAAGACGATCAATAATGACCCATATTGAATTTTTCATTCTAGGAGCCTTTGGTAGTCCCATGACAATTTCTATCGTAATATTATCCCATTTTCACTTAGGTATAGGAAGAGGTTTCATGACTCATCTAGGATGTAGCCTTCCAAGGTTCACTTATTGATAAACCATACATCTTGACACACAAATAGAGATCTCCATCTTTATGTTGTCGCACAAAAAATGTTCCTTCAAATCTCTATACATTTTGGTGATCCCAGGATGTATAGAGAAATTGTAACTATGAAAATCATCCAACAATTATATTTTTAGATTAGGAATACCGAGAAGACAAAGTATCCTCCAAAATTTTAAAATTCCATCTTCATATATGATGTCACTCAATATCTCATCATTCACATATTTTATATTCTTTTGAAACTCCTCATCATCAACCTGATAACTCTATATCTTTTCTAATAAAGATGGTTTTGTAGACATTGGAAAATTTATTGATGTTTCACCTTGCAAAGTGATTCCCATATCCATCTTTACTAGATCCATGTATATAGGATCCTTTTCAACTCTCATCTAGTTCAAAACTCCTAGATACTTCCTACTAAAAGCATCTTCCACCTTATTTTCCTTCCACGGGTGGTAATGTATAGTGTGTTCATAATCCGTGAGTAGTTCAAAACATCTCCTTTGCCTCATGTTGAGATCTTTTTTGTGAGTAAAAATAATTTAAAGTCTTTTGATTGGTATATATATCACATTTTCACCATAAAGATAGTGTCTCAAAATTTTCAAAGAAAAGATTACAGCTATTAAATAATGATCATGAGTATGATAGTTTTTCTCATGTATTTTAAGTTGTCGTGATGCATAGGCAATAAATCTATCATTCTACATAAGGACACAACCTTGTACTCTCTTTGATGCATCCCAATAAATAACAAACCCATCATTCCCTGATCGTAAAGTCAAGATACGATCATTGACTAAAATTCTCTTCAATTTTCAAAATATTCTTCACACTCTTTTTTCCAAAAAAATGTAATTCCTTTACATGTGAGCTTGGTTAATGGGTTAGGCAATTGGGAAACATTCTAGACAAAATTCCGATAATAACCAGCTAAACCAATAAAACTGTGTACCTCATTTATACTTGTGGGTTCTGGCCATTCATGGATTGCCTTGGTCTTATAAGGATCAGAAGAGATTCCATCCCTAGAGACAATATGGGCCATAAAACAAATCTCCTGAAGCTATAATTCACACTTTCTAAACATCTCATATAATTATTTTCTTTTAAGAGTCTTTAGGATAATGCGCAAGTGATTTTCATGATATTCGTAGCTTTTGGAGTATACCAAGATATCATCAATAAATACCACTACAAAGTCATCATGATATTCGTTGAAAACTATGTTCATTAGTTCCATGAAAACAAAGGGAGCATTAGTCAGCCCAAAAGGCATTACAGAAAACTCATAGTGCACGTACCAAGTTTGAAATGTTGTTTTCAGAATATCATTGTTCTTCACGCAAAATTGATGATATCTAGATCAAAGGTCAATCTTTGAAAATTATTGAGCTCCATGAAGTTGGTTGAATAAATCGTCAATGGGAGGTAGGGGATATTTTTTATTTATTGTTATATCATTGATGTTCATATAGTCAATGCACAACCACATAGATCCATCATTCTTCTGAACCAAAACACTAGGGGATCCCCATGGAGAAACACTAGGGAGAATACATATTTTAATACACTATTACTCTAGTTGTTTCTTTAGTTACACTAATTCCACAGTGTCAATTCTATATGGGTTATTTGATATGGGCATTGAACTAGGAATTAAATCAATGAAAAACTCAATTTCTCATTCTGGAGTATGTCTAGGTAAATCATTTTGAAACACATCAACATATTCTTTCAAAATATTTACATCCTCTATTTGAACATTCCTTTACTATCCCATGGTTATTTCATTCTCTTCCTCCCCAATATTTTAATTTAGCTGAGCTACTGAGGGTGGATATAGATAAAAATCAGGTGGCGATGATTCTACTCAAAATATATCATCTTCTTTATCATTATCATAAAAAATCGTAACCTTTTTCATATTACAATAAATTTTTACTTCATGCTCTGAAAGCCATTACATACTAAGGATTATATCAAATTCAATCATGATTATGACAATGAGATCAGCAGATAAGGAGCATTTATATGCCCTAATGGGAACTGATTCACAAAACATTATAGTGATTATACTTTCCTTAGGAGTTTTGACTGAAAACTACCTTTTTAATCAAATTGGAAATTTCTAATTTTCCTAGCAAACTCAGAAGATATGAAACAATGCGATGATCCAGAATAAAAATAAATCATATTCTAAACATGATGAAACCATTAAATTACTTACCACCATGTCTTTCGGTGATTTAACCTTATCAGCAGTGATATCATAAACTTAGCATTGATCCCTTGGACATTTCTATGGTATGTTCCCTTGACGCTTAGGATATTCATTTTCATAATTCCCCCTTTCTCTACAATTGTTTCATTCAACATCAACAACCTCTTTCTTCCCCTTGCAATCACGAGAATGATGGACATTTTCACCACACTTGTAAAATAATCCCATTACCTTCAGGAAAGTACCGGGGTGTTTCTTCCGACATTTACTGCAGGATGGATATTAAACTTTTCCCTTGTTCTCCTTATTTCAATTTCTACAGTGTTCAGAAAATCTCTTCTTCTCCTTCTTTGTTTTAAAGTCGTAAGACTTAGGGAATTATTTTACCATCTAGATAGAACATGAGATAGTATATTCATATAAAGAGAAGGATTTTAAGACTAATTCCTGATTGAGAAATGTTTTTAACCCATCAAAGAAACGATTAATATTACTTCTTCGGTTACAAAAAAATCTGCAGCATGCCTCGCTAACCTTGTAAAAATAGCCTTATACTTTGCGACATTCTCATCCACCTTTTTAATCAGACTTAGGAATTACCATTCCATATCTGCTTGATGTTCATATAGAAATTATTTTTCTATTAAAAGCTCTTTAATCCCACTCCATTCCATATTTGATACATCATCATCTTTCTTTGTGTTTTGAATCAATGACCACCATTTATCAGCATCTGTAGTGAGGCGGAAAACTACCATGACAACCTTTTCCCTTTCAATACATCCCAAGCCATAGAATACTTTCTATAAGGAATTTATCAATTTTTCAGAAACTAATGTATTTGTAACCCCGTTGAATTTTGGTGGTTGTTTCCTCATGAGGTGATCTAACATTGATCCTCCACACTGTGGATCATGGTGCTCTATACAGGTATGTTTATTATTACTATCCCGAGTGTTTTTTTCCAGTATGGAGATTTTCTAATCACCACCAGTTGCATCACCATGTACACTATAATTATATTGAGTAAGAGAGAAATACCTACATTGATTCCATGCATTAATATGGTTTTCATTCATTCCACTATGTTCCATTTCTAAACAATGGCATAAACTAGATGAGTTTATGAATTGAAATACATAATTCCAAACTTGTAATACACTTAAAATAAATTGAATAGTTTATTGATATAATCCATCATCCTAAAAAATGTTTTCTTTGAGGAAGTATATACTCATAATCCCATTATAATTATTTGTAATGAAAATGGTAACTGTACTAAGCATATCCCCCAGGAGTGTCCTATCTAAGATTGCAGCAAGGCCCGTTGTCGCACACATGTTCCCGTTCAAGTTTTTCTTAAAGCGGTGTTTTCGGGTTTTACCCCTTGGTACATATGTGCCAGAGTCACCTCCACCTACTCATATCTAGAAAGGGATGTGTGTCTTGGAAAACTCATAATATCTCTACAATACCAAAAATCAAGGAAGTTCATCTATACTAATCCTCAAAGTCTATCTTAGGGTAATGTGCTCTAATAATAGTTTATGTAAATCTAGTTTCTAAGGGTTGCACTAAAATTCCTCTGATACCAAGTGTAACACCCCCACCCCAGAAGCCCAGAGTTGGTGCATTACTACAAAACATTGGAATGATCACAAATAAGTCATGTATCGAAGGACTAACTAGTTTTGTATCCTTTTATGTACTAGATAAATTCATAAAGTTTACATTACATCATAAAATGGAAAACTACAACAATATTACTTCCATGGAAAACACTGAGATCTAATAGGTTATCCCTCCAGGTCAGTCATAATATAATTCTTCACATCCTGGGAATAATAAATCATAGAAACCGGTGAGCTCATATGCTCAGTAAGGATACCAATATAGAGGAAACTATCATAAATAAGTATAAACATTTAAGGAAATGTATAAGACTAAAACAAAATACTTTTTAACACAAATATAATCGTAATATGGAAAATATAAATCAAAATATTTCCATTTACTTACTCACGTGGATATTCTACAAGTCGAAAAATCAGATGCAGTATCAATAGCCACATTCATAATAATGGAATGCATAATGCCAAACTTTCATAACCACATAGTCAAGGACTTGTTCCAAGACTTCAAATAATATTTTGTCAAGGCCTTCTTCCAAGATACTAGTTTGTCTCATGAGACATATCAATGCATAGAGGAGCTATAGCAGGTTCCACCCATCACTTACTAAGTCCAATGCATTCCTCATATGAAAAGGTTGAAACATAATATAAACATTCATATTAAAACTGGCATATGAGATGTCAATACTTTATCTATAAACCATGAATGGTATTAAATAACAAATCCACAGTAAAAAAATATCACAAAACCTTTAATACAATATAGATATTTTTTTTCATAACAAATCAACTTCAAACAAAATTAAAATCCGTCAAATTATATTGACATAGGTGAAATCAAAACCATTTTATAGAAATATCTCTTTCTATTTTGAAATAATTTAAATGTCTATTAATTATAAAATAACATAATTATATTTTGAAAATATACTTATAAGGTTGTAAAGTAAGCTTCGATGATTTTATAATGGTGCAAAATATATGCACCCTCTGTATATGTTAAAAAAACATTCATACCTTAATTTTGTCGAAATGGTCATAAAGTACATAGTTTGGAAAATGATTGAAAGATTCTTTTCAAAATATATACGGTCTAATAAGGAAATATATCAATTTAAACAATTATCTAGTAAATAGTAAAAATGTTTTGAAATACATTTTTAAGAAGCATAGATGTGGATGATAAAGAGGTCCTAGTAAATAATTACCTATAAACAACCTCGGATAATGGAGAGATTGTGAAATTAACCCTTACCTTTTACATTTCCTTTGTCAAGGGTAGGTAAACCTACTGTATAATGGTGAAATAATTGTTATTAAATTATACCAGAATAATATACATTAATATGATATCATATATGATCTTTTAATATTGCTTTGTTAACAATATTTTTGTATTATCGTTGTTTCAGGCGTTAACTGATTCATTTTACTTTATATGATTTGTTATGTAAGTAATGTTTCTTATGGATAGGATGTATATATATCATATTCATAAATATATTAGGTTTTTATAAATTATTTTTAGTCTTCTAATGAAAATTAGTCTTGAATGGATTACGATGGGGAATGAATCTCATCGCGTTCGTGGAGACGGTAATCCGTACGTACGCACGAGCCACAATATCAATCTTTTGATATTAAAATAATATATAATTGGATGGTATATCCTATTTACAGAATAATTATCATGTTATATTTATTATTTACATCAATTACACATCATTATTATATCCATCCAATTAATAATTTATTGAATAACAATTACAACACGACGTGGAGACGATAAGTCGTACGTAAGCACGTATGGTGACATGTCATTCAAAGGATGGATAGAATAATGAATATGGAGGTAACATATTTATAATAACATCACATTGTATAGAAGACAAAGGATTTATTATTTTATAATATAAAAAACAAAGAAAAAGGAAGTGGAATAAGAATGGAACTTGGAAGAGATGAAGAAATATTTACCTCTTCTTTGGGTTCTTCCTATTGATTTGATCAAAAGGGATCCTTAGTAGGTCTTTCTGACTTAATTAAGGCCTCTATGATGATCAGAGGACAGTTTAAAGGGTGTTCTATTAGGGTGTTTCTGGGAAAAAAGGCATTGATGGTGTGAATCAGATAGAAGGGGGAGTACCCTTTTATAAGAGGGGTGAGGGGAACCTTAAGAAAACCTAGAAATATTATATTATAATAAAATCATTATCGGTTTATAATGGATATAAAATTAATTATTTTAATGGTATTGTGGTTATAGGTCTAAAAGAACTCAAACAATAGGTTTTAGAAAGGTTTGGGTCACTATGTTAACCATATCTTTTAGATTTAACTCATAGTTAAATAGTCTGACATTTACCATGTGTATTTGTATTTTTATATTATATTGTAAATAAACATACTATATACTTCCAATCGAACCCCAAGTGGTTCATTAATGATAAACCTATCATTACATAAGTTTTTCGGACAATCCATATATTTTTAGGAATATAATATTAATTAATAATATAACAGTTGTTTTTGAAAACTCTTTTATGTCAATTTGGACCATATTTGGTATTTTGTTTTTTCTAAATTTATAATAGCATTATTACTTGAAAACAATTCATCAATCCAATCCTAATATGTCATATTGACCTATAAAATCAGTGGAATTCAGAAACAGTCCCAAATTACATTTATTTTATATTTATAATATCAATTATTTTAATTATTCATTAATAAGATAATTACTACATCATCATTGTGTCGTAAATTAATTTAATTATTTAATGTCTAAAAAATATAAATAAAATAAATTTATGTTGGAAATATTTTTATATTTATGATTAATATTTATAGTAGAATTTATCTTATGTTTATCCCAATATTTAAAATGGTTTAGTTATTAAACCTATAATTTAACACTTTTCACTCTTCTTCGAATTAAAAAATAATAAATGTCCAAATCTAATAAAAGTTGACCAAATGGATCATATTTTATTCCTAAGTTTGTTTTTGGTAGAATTATACTTATCTAACAGAAATATAACATGTGTTATGGTAATAATAATATCATTTTTACCCTTAATTACCCTATTTACTTTTAACCATGGTAAATAAAATTAAAAAGTTACTATTAACAAAAAATTATTGTCATCTTATTTAACCACACTTTACTTACTGATACCAACTTAGCCTCTTGGATTTTTGAAATTCAACTCACATAAGTGGAAAAATTAAGGTTTATGGAAATTTTCAAATGGTCTTAGGAGGTGGGTAAAAGACGGTAAAAAGTCCAACAATATTTTTATATGTCTATTATTATTATTATAAACTAACTCAAATGAATTACATTGAACATATATAGGTATTATGTATCTATTTTTACATAAAATAAATTTAAATAAAATGAATAGTTATTTAAATAAACATTTGGTTTAAAACTATAACTTAATGTTTTTCACTATTCATCAAAAATTGAATGTTTTCAGAAAAATACCAATAATTCACCCTAAGATAATTTTGATATTCCAAATCCTAAAATGAAGTCCATTTTGAAAGATAATATTTATAATATTTCAAAAATTGGGTATTACTATTCATAATGGCTAGTTTGATTGGTTGTGGTGTGTTAGAACTCGATGTTCCGTACAATACACGCTATTGTATTATTCAAAGAGAAGAGTTCTATGGAAGCTTGGGGATTTACATTCTCACCACCTTCAAATAATTTTTTCCTATAAATTTCTAGAATATTACTTCATAAAAAGACTCGGGTGGTTCTTCATCATAACTTCCCCAGGTACCCACGTTGCCTCTTCTATCTTATGGTTTCTCCATACAACTTTTACCAAATGAGCCGTCTAGTTTCTCAGCACTTGTTCTCTTGTATCATGAATCTTGACAGGCTCTTCGCAATAATAAAAATCGAGTTATAGTTCTAATTCCTCATAATTAATTACATGGGTTGGGTCAAGCATGTATTTTCTCAACAGTTATACATGGAATACATCGTGATCTTTAGAGAGACGTGGCGGCATTTCCAAATGGTAAGCTACGGCCCCAATTCATTGTAGAATTTCAGAAGGTCTGATGTACCTGGGACTCAATTAACCCTTCTTACTGAAATGTATGACACCCTTCCATTGAGATACATTTATGAAAATATATTCTCCTACTTGAAAACCCAAATCCCTCGTTCGGTTATCAGCATAGCTCTTCTGTCGACTTTGAGCTGCATAGATGTGGTTTTGGATTACCTTCACTATTTTAATCATTTTCTCCACATGTTCTGGGCCTATGAGTTTTCTTTCTGCAATATCATCCCAACAGGTTGGTGTTCGACACCTCTTTCTGTATAATGCTTCATATGGTGCCGTTTGAATACATGAATGGAAGCTATTGTTATAGTAAAATTCTTCCAGATGTAAATATTGATCACACATACCATTAAAGTCATGTGAGCATGATCTCAACATGTATTCTAATGTTTGGAATGTCTGTTCTAATTGTCCATCAGTTTGGGGGTGGTAGACAGTGCCCAAATGATGTTCAGTATCCAGGTCTTTCAGAATACTTTTTTATAATATTGATTTAAAACATGGATCACGATCAGAAACAATTGATAAGGGTACTCCATGAAGTCTTAAATATTCGTTAATATATAGTCATGCTAGATGTTCAAGTGATAAAACTTCTCTTATAACAAGAAAATGTGCTAACATAGTAAGACGATCAACAGTGACCCATATTTCTTTGTTCTTTCTAGGATTCATTTGTATTCCCATGACAATGTCCATCGTAATATTATCCCATTTCCACTCAGGTATGGGAAGAGGTTTTATGACTCCTCCGGGATGTTTCCTTCCAGCTTTCACTTGTTGACAAACCATACATCTTGAAACAAAATCAGCAATCTCCCTCTTAATTATGTCCCACAAAAAAATTTCCTTCAAATCACTATGCATTTTGGTACTCCTAGGGTGTATAGAGAAATTGGAACTATGAGCATCATCCATCAATTCTATTTATAGATCAGGTATATCGGGAAAACAAAGTCTCTTCCAAAATTTTAAAATTCCATCTTCATATACAAAGTCACTCAATCTCCCATCATTCACAACTTTAATATTCTTTTGAAACTCCTCATCCTCAACATGAGAACTCATTATCCATTCTAGTAAATATGGTTTGGAATCAATTTGAAAAATTATTGATGTTTCATCTTCCATGATGATTCCTATTTCCATCATTACGAGATCCATGTATATAGGATCCTTTTCAACGATCATCTTGTTAAAAAATACATGATCTTTTCTACCCAAGGAATCTTCCACCTTATTTTCCATCCTCGAGTGGTAGTGTACAGTTCAATCATAATCCTTGAGTAGTTTAAGTCATCTCCTTTGCCTCATGATGAGTTCTTTCCATGAGATAATTTACTTCCAACTCTTCTGATCGGTATATATCTCACATTTTTCACCAATTGAGATAGTGTCTCCAAATATTCAAAGAAAAGATTACAGCTTCTAACTAAAGATCATGAGTGGGATAGTTTTGATGATGAACTTTTATCATTCGTGATGAATAGGCAAAAACTCTCTCATTCTGCATAAGGACACAACCAATTACTTTCCTCGATGTATCACTATTAATACCAAACCCATCATTCTATAATGGTAGAGTCATGATAGAATCATTGTATTATCTTATCTTCAATTCATAAAAACATTCATCACACTCTTTTGACTAAACTATTTTAACTCCTAAAAGTGTGATCTTGTTTAATGTGTTATCCAATCAAGAAAAATTCTGGAAGAAACGCCGATAGTGACCTCCTAAACCAATAAAACTGCGTACCTCAGTTATACTGTTCTGTGCTCACCATTCTAAGATTTCCTTGTAATTAGAAGGATCAATATAGATTCCATATTTGGAGATAATATGGACAAGAAAATAAATCTCATTAAGCAAGAATTCACACTTGCTAAACTTCCCATATATTTCATGTCTTCTGAGAGTCTTCAAGAAAATGTGAAAGTGATTTTCATGATATTCGTAGATTTTGGAGTATACCATGATATCATCAATAAAAACCACTACAAATTCATCAAGATATTCCTTGAAAACTCTATTCATTAAATCAATGAAAATAGAGGGTTCAGTATTCATCCCAAAAGGAATTACAGTAAACTCGTAATGACTGTACCTGGTTCGAAATGCTGTTTTCAAAATGTCTTCCTTCTTCACACACAACTGATAATATCCAGATCGAATTTCAATCTTTGAAAAGTATTGAGCTCCATGATGTTGGTCGAATAAATCATCAATGAGAGGTAGGGAATACTAGTTCTTTATTGTTATAGCATTGATCTCCCTATAGTCAATGAACAACCACAAGGATCCATCTTTCTTCTTAACAAAATGAATAGGGGCTCCCCATTTAAAAACATTGGGGAGAATAAATCCCTTATTTCTCAATTCCTCAAGTTATTTCTTTAGTTCCACTAATTCCATAGTGTCCATTCTATAAGGGGTTTTCTATATGGTCCATGAACCATGAATTAAATCAATGGAAATATCAATTTCTCATTCTGGAGGATGTCCAGGTAAATCTTCTGGAAACACATCTACATATTCGTTCACAATAGTTACATACTCTATTTGAGCATTCCTTTCCTCACCCACAATTATTTCATTCTATTCCTCCCCAATAATTGAATTTAGTTGAGCTACTGGGAGTAGATCTAGATAAGAATCAGGTGGTCACGATTCTGCTCTAAAGATAAGGTGTACTTTATCATCATCGTCAGAAATCATAACGTCCTTATTCTTACAATAAATTTTTGCATCATGGTCCAAAAGCCAATCCATACTGAGGATTATATCAAATCCAATCATGGGTATGGAAATGAGATTAGCATATAAAGAGAATTTATATTCCCTAATGGGAATTGATTCACAAAACGTTGTTGCGATGATACTTCCCTTAGGAGTTTTGACTAAAAAATCCTTTGTTAAATCAAATTGTTAATATCTAATTTTCATAACCAACTGGGAAGATATGAAAGAATTTTATGATCCAGAATCGAATAATGAGCTTTATAAACATGAGTAAACCATTAAATTACATTCCACCACGTCTTTTAGAGATTCAACCTCAGCAGTAGTGATAGCATAACCTTGGCCTTGATCCCTTGGCCTTTTGTAAGGTAATTTCCCCAGATTCTTAGAACAATCATTTTCATAATTCCACCTTTCTCTATAAATGTAGAATTCATCATTGACAGCCTCTTTTTTCCCTTATAATCACTAGCTGCGTAGACTTTTTTGCACACTTATAAGAGACTCCCATTCCCTTTAGGCATGTACCATGGTGTTTCTTCCCACATTTACTACAGGATGGATATTAAACAATTCCATTATTCCCCTTATTTCCATTTCCAGAGTGTTCAGCAGATCTCTTCTTCTCTTGCTTGAATTTAAAATTATAAGACTTAAGGAATTTTTTTCTGTCAAGATAACACAAGAGACAATATCTTTATACGACAATATGTATTGTGAGACTACTGGACGATGGATAAATGGTTTTAATACATCAAATAAATGATAGATCTTACTTCTTGGGTAAAATATATAATCTGAAGCATGCCTCGCTATCCTTGTAAACTTTTCCTCATACTTTACAATATTCTCAACCTCCTTTTCTCTTAGACTCAAAAATTACCTTACCGTATCTGCTCAATGGTCATGAGGAAAGTATTTTTCGAAAAACATTATCTTTAAACTTTCTCCATTACATATTTTATACATTATCATCTTCATTTGTGTTCTGAATCAATGACCACCATTGATCAGCATCTATAGTGAGGCGGTAAACTGCCATGACAACTTTTTCCATTTCACTTCTCCCCAATTCATGGAAAATTTTCTCTAATGAATATATCCATTTCTTAGATACTAATGGATTTTTACCCCCATTGAATATTTTTAATTGTTTCCTCATTAAGTGATCTAACATTTATCCTCCACGTAGTGGATTAGGGTGCTCCATATGGGTAAGGTTATTATTCATAACCTGAGTGAGTTTTCCCAGTATGATGATTAGCTGATCTACACCAGTTGCATCAATATATCCCTTATAATTATCTTGATTAGGAGGGAAATCCTTAAATGGAGTGTGTTCATTGATACAAATTCCTTTCCTTTCACTAAGTTCCATTTCTGGACAATTTCATGGTATTGATTAGTTTATGAATTGAAATACAATATTCTAAACTTGTAAAACACATAACATAAATTGAATAGTTTATGGATATTATCCATAATCATAAAAAAAGTTTTCTTTGAGAATGTTTATACTCATATACCGTTTATAATGGTTTGTGAAGAAAATGATAATTATCCTAAGAATATCACTCTAGAGTTTCGTAACCTAGAATGGAACAAGGCCCGTTGTCGTGCACCTATTCTCGTTCGAGTCTAGCTCAAAGCAGTGTTTTCAGGTTTTACCCCTATGTACATCTATGGTAGAGCCTCCTCTACCTGCTCGTATCTAGAATGAGATGTATTTATATAAAACTCATAAAATATCTACAATACCAAAATTATATGAAGTTCTTCTATACTAATCCTCAATGTCTATCGTAGGGTAATCTGCTCTAATCAGAGTTTATCTAAATCCAATTTCCAAGGTTTGTAGTAAACTTCCTCTAATACCAACTGTTATTCCCTGACAGTAGAAGCCCAAAGTCAATGCATTGATTCATAACATTGGCATGATCACAAAATATTAAGTCTCAAAATACCGATTAGTTTAGTAGCTTTGGAAGTACTAGATACATTCATAAGGTTTACATTACATTATAAAATGGAAAACTACATCAACACTGTTTCCAAGGAAAACACTGAGATCCCATAGACTATCCTTAAAGGTCAGTTAAAATATACTTCTTCACATCCTGGAAAAAAATTAACATATAATGGGGTAAGATCAGATGCTCAGTAAGAATAACAATACAACGGAAACTTTCATAAATTATCATAAACATTTACGGAAATGTGTAAGACTAAAACAAAAGGATTTTTAACATAAACTTCATCATAATATGGAAAATATAAATCAAAATAATTCCATTTAATTACTCACATGGATATTCTACTAGCCTAATAATAACATGTAATATCAATACCCACATTCATAATGATGGAATGCATAATTCCAGACATTCATAACCACATAGTCAAAGCCTTGTGCTAAGACTACAAATAAGATTTTGTAAAGGCCTTGTGCCAAGACACTAGTTTGTCTCTTCAAACTTAACAATGCATTGAGGAGATATAGTAGGCTCTACTCGTAAGTTACTATGTCGAACCCATTCCTCATATGAAAAGGTTTAAACATAACATAAACAATTGTATTAAAAATGGAAAATGAAATGTTAATACATTATCCATAAAACGTGAATGTTTTGAAATAAAAAATCAACAGTTAAAGATATCACAAAATCTTCAATACAATATAGATGTTTTGTATCTTAATAAATCAACACCAAACAAATGTCAAATCCATCAATGGATGCTGACATAGATGAAATCAAAACCTTTTTAGAGAAATATTTCTTTCTGTTTTGAAATCATTTAAAAGACACGTAATTTTTAAAAGAAAATATTTATATTTGAAAGTATTTTAATAAGCTTGTAAGGGAAGCTTTAACGATTTTAAAATTGAAGAAAATAGCTGCACCCACCGTATAAGATAAAAAAAATCATTCTTACCTTAATTTTGACAAATAGGTCATAATGTACCTTCTTTGGAAAAAGATGGAAATATTCTTTTAAAAATTTATAAGGTAAAATAAGGGTATAAATGACATTAACCCATTAACTAGTAAATAGAAAAAAGGTTTTGAAATAAATTTTAAGAAGCATGAATGTGGATAAAAAAGAGGTCATAGTGGATAATTACGTATAAAAAACGTCGGATAATGAAGAGATTATGAAATTAACCCTTACCTTGTACTTTTCCTTGGTCGAGGGTAGGATAAACTTTTGTATAATGGTGAAATAATTGTTATTAAATTATACAGGAATTATATACAGTAATATGACATCATATATTAACTTTTAATATTTCTTTGTTAACAATATTTTAGAATAATCATAGTTTTGGGTGTTAATTGGTTCATTTTCATTTATATGATTTGTTAAATATATAAATTTCGTTATGGATAGGATGTATATTATTCATATTCATAATGATATTAAGTCTTTTAAAATTATTTTTTATCATATAATGAAAATTAGTCTTGAATGTATTACGATGGGGAATCAATCTCGTCACGTTCGTGGACACTGTAATCTGTACGTACGCACGCGCGACAATATCATTCTTTTGATATTAAAATAATATATAGTTGGATGTTATATCATATATACAGAATCATTATCATGTTATATTTATTATTTACATCAATTACACATCATTATTATACCCTTGCAAATAATATTTTATTGAATAATAATTACACCACGACGTGGAGACGGTAAGCCGTACGTACGCACGTATGGTGACATGTCATTAAAAGGATGGATAGAATAATGAATATGTTTGTACCATTTTGATAATAACATCAAAGTATAAAGAATATACTGGATTTATTATTTTATAATGTAAACAACAAAGAAAAAGGATGTGGAAGAAGAAAGTAACTAGAAAGAGATGATGAAATATTTACCTCTTCTTTGGCTTCTTCTTTTTGATTTGATCAAAAGGGCTCCTTAGGTTGGCTTTCTGACTAAATTAAGGCCTCTAGGATGATCGTAGGATAGTTGAGAGGGTATTTTTTCAGTTCTTGGCCAAGATAAATGGCAGTGAAGGTGTTAATTAAAGATATGGGGGAGTTCCCTTTTATAAGGGGGTGAGGGGCACCTTAGGAAATGCTAGAAATATTATGTTATAATAAAATAATTTTCAGATTATAATGGTTCAAAAATGTATTATTTATTTTATATGGTGTGTATGGTACAAAAATCACTCAATAAATAAGTTTTATATAGGTTTGGGTCACTATATTAACCTTATCTTATAGATTTAACTCTTAGTTAAATAGTTTGACATTTACCATGTGTCTTTATATTTGTATATTATATGGTTAATAAACATACTATATACATACAAGAGAACCCAAAGAGGTTTATTAATGACACACCTATCATTACAAAAGTCTTTTGGATGAACCATATATTTTTAGAAATATAATATCAATTAATAATATAATATTTGTTTTAAAATCACTTTTATGTCAATTTAGACACTATTTGGTATTTTGTTTTTTCTAAATTCATAAAAACATTATTACTTCAAAGAAAATTAATCTAAACCACCCTAATATGTCATATTTACCTATAAAATTAGTGTAATTAATAAAAAGTCTCAAATTTCATTTATATGAATATTTATAATATCAATTATTAGAAACATTCATTAATAAGACAATTACTACATCATCATTGAGTCATAAATAAATTTCATTATATAATGTACAAAAATTTTAAATAAAATACCATTATGTTGGAAATATTTTTAAATTTATAATTAATATTTAAAGTTGAATTTATCTTATCTTTAACCCAATATTAATGATGGTTTAGTTATTAAACATAGAATTTAACACATTTAACTATTATTTGAATTAAATAATAATAAATGAACTAATCTAATCCAAGTGGACCTAAAGGATCATATTTTAATCCTAAGGTTGTTTTAGGTCAAATAATACTTATCCAATAGAAATGGGGCCTATGTTATGGTAACAATAACATCATTTTACCCTTAATTACACTATTTACTTTTAACCGTGGTAAATAAACGTAAAAAGTTACTATTTGCAAAAAAATATATTCATCTTTTTGAACCACATTTTACATAATGATATCTACCATATATCTTGGATTTTTGAAAATCAGCTTACAGAAGTGGTAAAAATATGTTTTAGCTAAATTTTCAAATGCTCCTATGAGGTTGGTAAAATACGGTAAAAAGTTTAATAAAATTTTTATATATCTAAATTTATTATAAATTGACCCCAATGAATTACATTAATCTTATACATGTATTAATTATATATTTTAACCTAATGTAAATTTAAATAAAATAAATAATTTTTTAAATAAAAATTTAGTTTTAAACTAGAACTCAGTGTTTTTTACTATTCAAAAAAATTGAATGTTTTCATAAAAATACCAAAAATTCACCCTAAGCTAATATGGATATTCCAAATCAAAAAATGAACTCCATTTTGAATGATAAAATTTATAAAATATCATAATGTGGGTATTACTATTCATAATGGCTAGTTTGATTGGTTGTGGAGAGTTAGAACTCGAAGTTGAATACAAAAAACGCTATAGTATTATTCAAAGAGAAGAAAACCGTCGAAGCATGGGGTGTTGCATCTTTATCAATACCACCCCACCCTCCTCTGATTTATTCCACCACATCATCCGCCATTCCCAAACATACCCTTTATATCATGAGTGATATCTAGAATACTGATCAGTGTATCCTAGATAAAATATTCCAAATTTCAATTCATCATCATCTATCATCCTTAGAACATACGGAGTTCACCATACCACCACAACCCACCCATGAGGGACCCTCACATTCTACATTCCCACATCACCTAGAGTCAACCCAAAATGTCCCACAAAGCCTTCTGAACCCGCTGCCAAGTGGTTGTACATAATCGAGAGGTCCCAAAGAGGCAATGGTCTAACCATTGACTCTCCCCTAGAGGTGCCCTTCATGGATATCACTACTAGACCCATGGTCTCCCTATAGATCAGTACCACTCTACCACCCTCCCGATCCAATTTACCCAGCTTCGTGACCCCACTGTCTACCCCATTAGTAATTTCTCTTCTTTCTTAGAATATTTCTATAGATACAGGCCCCATTTGATAACATTCTTCACCATCTGATGGTTGGATGGTGATGGAAGAGACCATTGGCCCAGATGCATGATATGCCTTATCTAATTTATTTTTGCATTATAATTTTTTTGATTGGGATGGCTATTTATTTTTTTCATCTACTTATACAATCTTTTTGTATTGGTTGTATATATATATATAGGGATTTCATTTCACATTATTTTGGGATTGATTGTAATTTATTTTCTATTTTTACATGTCCTGGTCTACATCATCTACATTATATATTGTTTTTAATGGCCAATACCATCAACTATTTTAGAAAATTTTGTAATCCAATGAATCATAGGAATCACACATCAACATCAATACCATTGCATAGAAATATATTCACAATAAAAGCCACCAAAAACCATGATTCAATTCCCCACTCATCTTAATTATGCTCACATTTCTCCCACTGATGTTGTCAACATATTCAATTAAGCATTCAAGATGGAACCCAAAACCTCTAGTTGGTAAAAATTAAAAGGAAGAAACTGAGATGATGGGCCCCACTTCATAGATTTTGGTCCATCCATCTAATAGATGAGGTTGATTTTTTTACTTTATGGGATGCAAACCATAGTTGATATATTTTTTAGATTGAATTTTCATATTGAGACTTTCTCAATTTTATTTTATATCACTTATTGAGTTATATTGATAACATGTACGGACATTAAATAAAATTAGATATTCTTGTTCAGAATATATATCACTTTCCAATTATTCTAGTATTCAAATACTTAATACATGTTGACTGATACTTCATTAGTGAAGGAAATATTTTCTAACATATTTTTCATGTTACACAAAATTAATATACAGTCATCCATATTATCTCATGGAATGAAACTATCCAGTGATCCCTATATTCCCACCATTATCAAATTATACATTTCAATTTTAATTTTTCTGATCATTACATTCAATAAAAAACCCCAATAAAATCCAAGGATACTAAACTGAAGATAATATTCAATGAATAGGATAGTTTCCCATGTTTTTCATAGTAAATACACACCAATCATTTCACGTTCTCTCTTGGAAAAGATAAATTTTCAAAATTATAAGCATAAATTAAACATAAAAAATATAACGACAACTTAAATATGAGAAAAAATTAATTTGGGAATTCAAAAAATTCATGTTATATTTCTGTTTTGCATTATATAATGATTGTTAAGCCATGAAATTAATTTCATATTAATTTTTTTACAAATTATAATGATTTAGATTATTACAAGGTCCTATACCCATTGTATATTCAATTTTTTTATTACAATTACACAATAGTACACTAATACTAAAATTGCATATTATTTTCTATGTATGTTTCTTGAATGATACATAAGACATTTAAACCTATCATAACATGCATTTAAATCATGTTAAGGATAAAAATGAAGAAATCAAATTATATAAATATTGAAGAAATATTATTAAAAGTTATTTCTTATACCCACCATAAATATTTACATTATATAGACAATAATTTCCATGAAAGAACTTATAGGATGATGTTATTCCAAGACAGTTTTCCTTTCCTATCATATTCCATGTATAACCATGATTTTAATTTTAAACAAGTGTGGGGGATGAATTCAGATAGCTTAAATGATTTTACCGGAATATATGTATTTTGTAATCATTAAACTTTTGAGTTGTCATCCATATTTACATTGTATCATTCCAGATTTGTTATGTGCCATTTCAAAATTAAAAAGAACAGAAAAAATGAAAATGGATGTGTACTAGGAAGGAAAAAATCTCTATTTTGAGACCAATGAATCTCATGAAAGATCATATGTGTTTAGGATATTGTTATAAGATATATTGTAGACAATATTTTTAAAAAAATTGAAATATAAAAAAGAATGAATGGAATATAATACTCATTGTGTACTTATTTGACATATTTATAAATCCAACTAGTGCTGGTAGAGTGTGGACATGATAATATAAGAGGAGGAATGTATTACACATATCATGACATTCATGAATATTACATTATATATGACCCTCCTTTTGAGATTGATTATCACTTTATACCCACAAACCCTTAGTCATAGATTCATTTGACCCCAATTGTTGTTGCCCAAATTAATATTTTGGTAATTTTCATTAAATGTGGAGTTTATAGATCCAATGAATGTCTATGGTTAGGAGTATGTACCCAGTGTATGATCATAAAACCAATTTCATTTTACCCAGAGTGATGAGATAAAATTCATTGTGACATAAATTACAAATGGGTATATAATTCATGGAATAACTAAAAGGTTTTAATTAAAATACTAGAATTTGTTTTAAAGAAATGAGCTATAATGCATCATATATTTTCAATTAAGTGTTATTTCTAATGATTATCCATTTCTTCTTATATGTAGTTTTATTTTCCTAGACATGATGAATTTTTATTTCTATAAAAATGGTTGGTCCTTTGCAAAGCGTGGTTGAGACCATTTTTCTTGAGGATAAGTAATTGATCATGTGTTGTATTATTTGATAATATTAATTTGAATGTACTTTTTATTGTCTTTTAATTTACGATTATAATTGATTTATTCAATAACATTATTATAATGTACAAAAGTTTTTATGAATGATGATTCACATGATTCAAAGGAAGAATGGTAGAAGAAGTGAAGAAATCATCTATTCCATGACCTAAATCAGCATTTCACATCATGTAAGAGAAGTTCAATGCATGTAACAAGCAATAATACAATATGTAAAATAATTCATGGTGTCTACATAGAAACAACTATATTACACATCTTGAGAGAGTTATACTTTATGAGATCCCAGTCAAAATCGTAGAATGATAAATCTTCTCTGAAGGAACTGATAGAAGGAAAGTACATCCTTTGAGTCATATGTACATGATGTATATGTGGTAAAAACATTGATTTTAGGCGATATATGTGTTAGATACATGCCAGATTCCAAATTAGAGGATATGTACATGGATAATATTTTCCAAAAGTGTAACATATTTCATGACATGACCCATTTCTCATATATTTATATAGCACATCAACATCACATTTTAGAGAATTCTATAGTAGGGACTTCTCTTTGTTCTCTTTCCCTTCGAACATCCTTCATCCATTCCTAACTAAAACTCAAATATATTGTTGTTTCATATTAAATATTAATTTAGTAGATTTGGATGGTCTTTTATTCATCTCCTTTTATTTCCCCTCACATCACTTTCTGCCATTGATCATCTAATGAACATGTGTAATAATCCATTATACTTTTATTTCAAATATATGTTTTATGACGATATTAATAATTAAATTCGTGTAACCATTATATATTTGATACCTTTCATGATTTTGAATCATTTTAAATTCAAATAAAAAGTCAAGAATGATTTTATTAATTAATTTATGTGCATCACAACCCACCATGATTGGATAAACCACTAAGGGGTTGGGGTGGAGTGTAGTTGTTCCTGAAATCAAAATAAATATTTGATTCTAATTTTGGTTACCCTAAAGAATTACTTATATGAAAAAATGATAAATCTTTATCCAATTCATTAGAATTCCCCTGATCAATGGATGTTCATTTGAAGGACCCTATATTGGTTGGAGTAAATTAGGCTATGATCAGTAGCCTAAGATACTTTATTCCACAGAATCCAATCATAAATCACATAGATTTTTACTATCTACGGACCATGGAATAGTCATCTCTATGGTAGAATTAAGTAAATTTACTAAATTCAACAAGAATATATCGTATTCTATATACCTTAAATGTTAAGTATCTACTAAGATTAGAAGTAATGACATTCTTTATATAGATACAAAAAATTGATCTATATCCCTCATTAATAATTTAAAGCAACATTCAATAGTAGATTTATTAACTCCCATACATAAAGAAAATACAAAGGAATCCTACATAATGTTTCCCAAGACAATGAATTCTTAGAGTCAGTTTATTCCATATGGGATCAACCCCACACTACCGCTAGACTATGCCTATGTAGTAAGTGATGTTTTTAAAAAATCTCATCTAACCATAGCCGATGTGAAACCAATGAAATTTGGGTGTGCATTATAGACATATTCATATTTATTTTCAATCATACCTTTTTATATGTACTCATTATCTATATGAATTTCTATGATTTAAAAAATTTATTGTTTATAGCATCAGTTATTTGATGATGTTCTATAATTACATTATCCATAACCGTTATTCTTCAAATATTCATCACTAATAGGTGGTTAAAATAAATTCTAGTTATATTTTTAGTGATTTAAGATGTTCTAAAATTATTTAATTTATGTTATAGTCTTTTTCCTTAATAATGAAATTAATAAAAACAATATAAAAGTGTCTTAGGATGATAGAATTTTGTTTCATTAATTAATGAATTAAATATTTATATAACGTCCCTATACCACAAAATATCATTATTTACACATTTGAATTTTGTTTTACAATTTATTATCTTTACATAGTCATTAAATATATAAATTTATTAGGTTTTTTTGACTTTGTGGTTAAACATATAAAAACATAAATATACCCACATTTAATGAGTCATTATGATTTTTTTGTTGAGATATCATTATATAATGAGAATAATAAATTGATATTGGTTTGATATTTTTAAATACTATATTTTTAATTATTTGTAAGATTAATTATTTTATATGAAGGTATTACATTATTTGAATAAATTATTTTCCTCTAACCATGTTTTTTAAAGAATAATCTAATGAATATTATTTATTGATCAAATAATAAATCGGTTCTCCAATATTTCAAAATAAATCCATAATGGTATCATATATATATATATATTATTTATAATTTAATATCACCCTCATATCCAACCTTATATGGAAGAATGATAAAAATTGTGTTATGTCAAGGAGTGGGTAGTCTGCACAATGCATGAAAAACAGTTTTGTTTTTATTAATGGGTAGGGTATATATATAATTAATTTGAATACACATGAAATAGTAATAAAAAAATATTAAAATTATACTAATATCATTGTATTATTTTTTATATGATAAATTTGGATGAAGGTAACAAAAAATAGAACTAAGTAGTAGATAATACTCACGTCAGGGACATTGATTTTCGGTGGAATTATCTTTTAATATCAATAGAATTAGATAAATATTTATGGATAGGGATTATGTGAATTTAAAAGGGTTCTAGGGTGATTACAATGGAATAATTTTAATGATAAATTCAACTGTGTGTTTATTATTGAATAGGTAACTATATTACCTATTTGAAAGAAAAGAAAGGATAATTTTTGAGTAACCCTTACATTTTCAATAATGTAATGTTTATATTCATGTTTAAATGGAAATAGAACTAAAAAAGATGATATTAAAAAGATTGTTTTTGGAACTCAACTCAATCACACCACCAAGATAAAATGTTTTAACAATATATGTCATTTTTTTACCTTTTTTCCCTTTTACCCAAACATACTTTTTCCATGGTAAGTAATTTATAGCGTTGATAATTAATTTATAAGAAACATATTAAAATTAGAATTTTAATATAATATGATACATCAAAATTTATATTTGAAAATAATTTTTTCAAATAAAATTTTTCATTATTGAATATTTTAAATTAAAAAAAACACATTTCGCCATTAAATAATTATTTTAATAAATAATTATTTTAGGTTATAAATGTTTTTGTATATATATAAGATAAAATTACCATAGATACTAATTGTATTGAAATAAATTTATTTTAAATAATTAATTAATTATATTATTCTTCAAAATCATGAAAAACTGAACCTACATTGGAATATTCTAAATTTCATCATTGTGCCGAAATATAGTTTTTACATCAATTCAACAATTTATATAGCTATAAATAAATTTGTATAGGTTATTTGTGCTCTTATGAAATTTTAAAATGTATACGATAAAACTAAATTTAGTATTTTATTTTTGAAATGATTTAAAAAAATTAATGGTCTTTATTATTTAATTGTAAAATCATAAAAATTGAATTTCATGAAAACCCTTATTGGACATATAAAAACTGCTTTTTTATATAAATCTAAATAATTCATTTCATGTTGATTCTAATAAAAGGAATTACAAATTGAATCACATATATATTAATTTAATATTCCACATTTATAAAACTATCTTTTAAATTAAATAATATTATCTAATTCAAAAATCATTTAAATTGGAAAATGAATTATTCAAATATTAACTATTATAATTATTACCCGAATCATTTACTATCAAATGTTTTGTTAAAAAAATTATTAATATCAAACCTAATGTATAATTAAACAATGTTTTTATATAATAGAAACTTCTATCACATAAATTGGAAATTTTTAAAACAAATTATTTTCTAAATAATATATTGTGTACTATGACATTATAGGTATAGTGATGGAATTTAATTCCTATTAATAATATCTTTTATTTTTGAATATATATAATTAATTAAGAGGTTACTTGTATTCATTATATCTAACCTTATGAGTATTTTTAATGTTAATAAAAAATATTTATTAAAACAAGCACTACATCCATATAGGTTCTACTTTCATGTATAAAAATATATCAAACATATTAAAAGATTTAATGTTACTAATATATTAAAATTTCCAGGAGTCAAATTTTTAATTTATAGGACACTATAGTGAACTCAGTAAACATTATCATATTATTAATTTCATGTTCCATTATAGTTTATATATTATAATTATTTATAAACCACTATAAGATAAAAAATATAATTTGTCAATTCTATAACTATTAACACATTTAAGGGATCAATACTGGAATTTTAAACTATATCTTAAAATGTTAACTAAAAATTATGCCAATCATTTATCACATTTTATTTTGGGTTTTTAGAAAATATTGTTCTCATTTTTCCCATATAGAATAAAATAAATTATTAAGTACAAAAATACAAAACTTAATGAATCCCATATGTTATATGTATTATAAATATCTGTCTTCATATAATTTAGTTACCTATTCTTCCTCCTATCTATTCATATTTTGGGATTTAATTTCCTTCCTCATCATATTTATATTTAGTAGAATTAAATTTTTATAAAATTTAAATATCTATAATAAATTTATATTATTCTATATCAATCATATATTAGAACGAATTTAATTTCAAATAAATTAATTATCCTACACTAATATATATTTACTCATGCCCTATAATTCTTATGAACCATGCTTCTATACTAGACGGTCTTGATTTCATTCTATTATTAAACTATATTAGAATGCATTACTGATTAGAATGCATTACTGATTATACGAATCAATCAATTTAAAATGATTTTCCATAAAATAAATTAATCGTGAGTATATATAATAAAATTTATGTTATTCAAACTAATATCCCTATTAATTTAAATAAATTTAAATGTATACAAAGATGCCAAAAAATGTGTTATTAGAACAAAATGTCTACGTTCTATGGAATCAATTCAAAATACAATTTAATCCTATTTATAGAAAATATGTTTCCACAAAAAACATATATATAAATATTCCATCACGTATCCTTATAAAACCTATTTTTAAAATCCACAATGGTTCTCTGAAACTTCATACCATATGGAAAATGAAAATTGCATATACAATGTGTGCATGTTTTCTATAGATTGATTCACACTTAATGAAATAATTGGATGCCCTTATAAATCATTGATACAATGTATTATAATTAATAAAAATTAATAAATTAATATATAAAAAATAGAAATTAATTACACTTCTCTATAAATGATATCAAATTTTCCTTGATCACTATGTTTCACAATGATACTTCAAAGGTAACTAGAAGTATTCATCCATTTTAGGGAATGAATTTGTTGATGTTTACATCCTAAAACATGGATAATATATAACATTAAATACACATATGAAATTATATCATGATGGTAAATGGGTAAATATAATGGAAACATAGTGGGATGGAGAAAATCATCATATTAATATGATTGATCAATCAAGAACCAAACAATGGTGGTTATTAATTGTTTTGTTGATTGGGAAGATGATATTGTAAAGGAAATGAATTTATCATATCATAAATTTCTATCATTCAAATATAAGTTGTATCTTGTGAATTTTGGAAGAATAATGTTATATTTTGGATTGAAATATTTTCTAGAAGAAATTAATTAGTAGATTCACTATTTTTATCTTTTATGATAAGATTTAAAGAGGGGAGGAATTTAAGTATGATATATGCATTTCCGTCTTTAAATCATTATGTTGTGGTGTGATTTTTTACATTGTGGGGTATAAAATTTGATGGTTTGGGGATAAATTATTTCTGTGTGAATACAATTTTTGGGTCTGAAGAGGTTATGATAGGTGTGTTCATGGTCATATATTTTCCTAACATAGTGACACTATTGTGTTAATATATTTTGAGGTAGTATTAGGTCACCCTACTTGATCTGTGCCTTTTATTGAGATGTGAATTTTTGATGTGATGTAATTTTTGTTTTTTAATATTCTCATTCATTGTTTGGTTCTCATAATCATTGTTTTGAGTTTAATAATTAGTGATCCCTTCTTTAAATCATATATGATTTTTTTTCCAGTGGTTACATGCATTTCATAATGATGTATTGGGAGTGAATTTCATGGAATATAATATTTCAGTATGATTTCACCGTAATGAATATATAATTACACATAATACAATTAAATTGTTATTGAATTTATTCCTATCTTATATATTAAAGGGATCTATTAAGAGATTATGTTGTGAAATTTAGAGGCTTCATTCATTTCAGAGCATTCTAATTAAATTTTATCAAATTATATCACATTTGAATACATATTAGAGTAATTATACTTTATATATATGTTTCTAATTATATCTTATTTTGATTAATACATTAATTACCTAGGTGACAATAATATCATTTTAAGATAAGTTTGTCTATATTTTGTACGGTTTTAGGAACCATATTCATGAAAAATGACTATGATTATTTTTTGGCTGAATATTCTTCTCATCCACAAGATTTTATAAGGAAAATTCACATGGGTAGGTTCTACTAATAATTTTTATTTTGTTATTATATCCATGTGTTTTATTTCTGAAAGGTAATCATTATATAGGGGTCTTGTTTGAGATCCTTCAATTATATAAAGTTTTATGTAGTATGTTTCTCACAATATTATGTCGTGATTATTTATGACATGATTAATGTAGGGTAATCAAGATTTATACTTATTTATTTTTATTCGAGTACTTGAATTATCATATTTTTTTACATTTTGCAGATCATATGGATGGAAAAAATTATAATATAAATTTAAATAAATTAAATCTAAGTGTTGATTAATATGTTATTTATGAGAATTGATTATATTTATTATATGTTAGAGGAATTGTTGTTATAAGGAACTAGCCTTAAAACGTACTTAATATTGGATTAAATTAATAATTCACATTGAGAATATCTTCAGGTTTAGAGTTTTAGAGAATTAGGACATAACTATTACATCTCAAAAGATTACAAAGTAGACACTTCTACATAGTTTCCATTTTTTTACAAAACATAAACTCTTAAAAAAGTGTCATGTCTAGTTCCATGTTTAAGACAGCATGACTTTTCCTTTATCCAATCCTTGACCTTATTCCACATTATGTCCTATGAAAAATAATTCAAAAACTTGTGATGAGCATAAAAATCATAGTAAGGGATACACAAGGAATGAAACCTGTTAGTTTTTCTAAACAACAAGTAAACCATGAATATATTAACATAATTAATACCTTTCACCTTTATAAAATAGTAAATACTCTTCACTGAATAACATATCATTATTTACCCTTTTGTAACCAAAATATAGCCATAATACCCATATAAAGAATAGATAACATATAAAGGTATCTTAGGACATAAGCATACATAAGTGGAATAACCATATGGTCGACTTCCAAACATATCACTAATTGGAATAGCCATATGGTCGACTTCCATACCAAATGAATTGGAGGTTATAACATAACCACTCGTCTTGGTAATCACGACACCACCTGTCATTTGTTTTATCACATAACCACCCGTCAAATGTCCAAGTACCATTATAAATTAATAAAAGAAATATAATGGAAAGAGAGCATTTCCACATTTCAAACACAATATATCACTTAAATATATTGACATAACAAATCAATTATCAAAACCATTTTCAATACCAAAATACATAAAAGATTATATGGTATTTATTTTCTTTTTAAAACATTACAGCTTGTTAAAGAAGCCAAAGATCAAGTAGTACTCACAGAAACAGAAAAGTTCATTGTCACCACGTATGTTAAAAGAAACATTATTTTTTGTTGTTTAGTAAAATTCTTCATAGAAAAACATTCCCTTTGAATGAAATCAAAATTAAAAGGAGTTTAAACATTGTATAAATGAAATTCTTGTATTAAAATCAAATATTCCTCAACGAAAGGAGATTGAGACGAAGTCCCTTACCTCATGTCTGACTTGACACGATCACTCTTTAATCTCCTGAATAGTAAACTAAAATTAATTCCAACTTGATGAAGAACTTTTTCATGTTTTTTATTCCTTTTATATAACTTATTTCCATGTTATAAACATTTTTTAATCATTTATGTTAATAATGTTCGTTTTGTCAAAATTTGGTACTTAAGTCAAAAAATGGCTTCTTAAAATAACATTTTGTTCATGTGGTCAAAGTTTCATTATATCCAGAATGATATTCAAGATTTTTATATCATATATATCATATATATCTATAATATACATGTGTTTATAATATTACATAACCTTTAGAGGTAAGAAATGAAATGCACAGTTCATGGAGACGGTAAGTCGTACATACGCGTGAACGCTAATTTCATTTATATTTCATATTTAATGGAATCAAATAAAAATGGTATAAAGGTAAATTATTATTCTAGTATAATATCATATATAATATTATTAACTTCATACTTTATATGTCTGATATATGGCATTAACGATTCAAATCACTTTGAGGGTGCAGCAGTCTACACTTCCTAAAATGAAATTATCGCGTTTACCCATAATGGAAACCATAAAGGTATTCCATAAATGAAAAATAAATAAGCATAAGGAAATCATAAACATAATATATATAGTATATAAATAAAGTGACATCTTAATGGACATCATGAAATGTGTTAAGAGAGGATTGAACAATGGTCGTTTCGTGAGGCAGTAATTCGCCATCCAGAGTAATAGTATGTTCTTTAACCATTAGAAGGAGGTGTGTGTAAGTTTAAATCAAATAAATCTCATAAAAACATCCTAGTATATTTATGATACTGGCGTTGTTACAAAATGATGGAATAAAAGTAGTTTAGGGGGTTGGAGAAGCAAAATAAAACAAAATAACATAAGAGATTACATTACATTAAAATCAGGTAACTCCTCTTGGTTTGAACCAAAAAGGTTTCATGAAGAGCTTTCTGTCTAAGTTAAGGCTTCTAGAATGAAGAGAGGTATATTGGGAGCTTACTTCATTAGAGGTTGGACGAGCCAAAGGACTTGAGAAGTGTGAGTAAGGGGGTAGAGTTGGGGGCCTTTTATAAGAGGGGGGAGGGGCACTCTTGGAAAGTCATGAAATGTTACTTTATTATGAAATGATTTTCAGATTTTAAACGTCCCAAAATAATATATTTAGAGGATAAGGTGATAAGGGGTCAAAATAAATCCATCCAGTAGGTTTTAGTCCAGTGTAAGTCTTATATTTTACATTATATTTTCATTTTATTTAAATCGTTCATCAATGAGGTAATCACTGCATCATCATGGTGTCATAAATAAATTTATTTATCTAATGTCTATAAATTATAAAAAAATTACAATTTTGTAGTAAATTTTTTAATATTTATAATTAATATTTATAGTCAAAAATATAAATTATATAACCCCATGTAAAAATTGTTTTATTAAAACAATACATGTTTGTGATACATTTATTTTTACATTAACTAAAAATTTATTAATGACATTTTCTTACCCAAGTGGCTCCATGGGGTCCCCAAGTTGACCCATGGATTTTCATGGTCGGCCATGAATCATCCAATAGGTGTAGGACATGTGTCAAGGTAATTTCATATAATTATAACAATATTTTTACCTTAATGTACACTAATTACAAATAATCGCGATTAATAAAACTTAAAAGTTACTATTCACCAAAAAAATATTTTCATCCCATTGAACCAAATTTTACATAATAATGATAGACATGTATGTCGGATTTTTTAAATTAAATTCACAGAAGTGGTAATGTTTTATTTAAATGAAAATCTGTTTTTTAATACCACTTAGTGGTTTCACTATTCATCAAAAATTGATGTTTTTCCGAAAAATACCAAAAATTCACCCTAAGCTATATATGGTATTCCGAATTCAAAAATGATTTCTATTTTAAAAAAATAAAAACATATAAGTTTCATTAATTAATTTAATAATTAATACTTGTTGTCAAATCAAATAGAGTGTTTTTACGAAACAATATATATCAAAAGAATGACACCAGTTTAAGTCCAATTTCAAAGTGAAATTAATTACAATGACAAGAATTGGATTAAATGGTAAAAATATATTTTAATTTCACTTTAAAACCAATTCAAAATACAATCTAAGCATATAAATAAATTATATTAAAATGAGGTTATGAATTAAAATGCAACATTTTTCACTTATTCATTGAAAATGTACATTATCAGAAAAATAACAAAAACATACACAAAGTAAATTTTGATGTCCCCATTCTAAAAAAGGATTTCATTTGGTCCACTAGAATGTATAATAGTGACCAATAATATATTTAAATAGGGGTCACCATCAAAAGGTGATAAATTGACCTTTTAGTGAATATTAGAGTATCTATGCCGAAAATTGATTTATTTTCATATTTTAAGCCTTTACCGTTTATTGGATTAATGTAAAAGCATTTAACAAACATATATAATCATATTTTAGTTAGTTATATTCATTCCCACCAAAATAATGGCTACATGTTAACTACCATTTATAATTATATTATTATATTATTAGTGTGTAATGTAAGATTTCAAAGAAACTCATTGTTGTGTATCGGGTACGCTATAGAACATAGAAAACACTTTAAAGTAAAATTAATATTTAATTCACAAATATTAATATATATGAAAATGTCTTATTATTTATTTACCTGGGATGTTACATCCTTCCCCCCTTTTGGGAATTGTTTCCTTATAATTTTATTCACTTATCAAAATAAGTCAGGGTATTTATCCCTCATAGAATTTTCATATTCCCCCGAAGCCTCTTTAACCTTCGGGTTTTTCCATAAAACTTTCACCAGATAAATTAGCTTATTTCGCAACACATGCTCTCTTCGGTCAATAATCTGGACAGGTTGTTCTTCATAAGAGATATTCTCTTCCAACTGAACTACCTCTGGGATCAAAACATGAGATGGATCTTTCATATACTTCCTCAACATTGAAACATGGAAAAAATTATGTACCTAAGATAAATTTGGAGGTAAAGCCACTCGGTAAGCAACTGATCAAACTCTCCCCCACATTTCATAAGGTCCAATGAACCCCGGTCTCATCTTTCCCTTCTTTCCAAAACGCATCACACATTTCCATAGAGAACCTTTGAGAAAAACATGATCACCTACCTTGAAAGATAGATCCTTCCTCCGGTTATCCACATAACTCTTCTTCTTGCTCTAAGCTGTTCTCATGAGCTTCTGAATCAACTGAACTTTTTCTTCCATCTCTTCTACAAATTTTGGTCCCATCAGCTTCCTTTTTTATACTTCATCCCAAAAAGTTGGAGTTCGACATCGTTTAACATATAATGCCTCAAACAGATCCATCTGTATACTGGAATGAAAACTGTTATTATAAGAAAATTCAACCAAGTAAAGATGATGGTCCCAACATCCCAGGTAATCCATCGCGCAAGCACATAACATATCCTTCAAGGTCTGAATTGTTCATTCTGACTGCCCATCTGATTGAGGATGAAAAGTTCTACTAAAATTTAATTCAGTACATAATGACTTTTTTAGGCCTTTCCAAAAGATAGAAGTAAATCTGGGATCACGATCAGATACCATGGAGTGGGTAACTCCGTGTAACCTGGTAATCTCTTTATGATAAAATCAAGAATGTTGGACTAGATTGAATGTATCTCGAATAGGAAGGAAATGAGAAAATTTATTCAAGAAATCAATAGTAATCCAAATTTCATTATTACCCCGAGATGTCTTTGGTAATCCCACAACGAAGTCCATTGACATATTCTCCCATTTCCTCTCTGGCACCGCTAAATACTGAAGCATCCCTTTCGGTAACATCCACTCTACTTTAACCTACTTACAAGTCAAACACATCACAGTAAAATCATCAAAATCTCTTTTCATTCCATTACTAGTAATACTTCACAGATCTCGGTACATCTTTGTAATTCCAAGATGAACTGAAAATGGGGAACTATGAGCCTCACATAACAACTCATTATTCAACTGTTAATCACATGGAACACATAATCTCTTCCCAAACCTCAAAGAACAATCATTGTTAATGTTAAATTTAGGCAACGTACCCTTCTTAACCAGCTCTACCTTTTTCTGCAACCCATTGTCTTTCTTCTGCAGTTGCTTAATTCTGTCTGATAGAGATGATCTCACTGACACCTGAAACAAAACAGAATAACTTCCTTCACCAACAACTTCTATGAAAAATTTCATCAAATCAAAAACCAAAGGATCTCATTCCAAATGTATCATGGTTAATGATGAATTACTTTTTTGACTCAAAGCATCATCCAATTTGTTTTCTTTTCCTGGATGGTAATGAATTCTACAATCGTAGTCCTTGATTAATTCCAGCTATCTCCTCTGTCTTATGTTCAATTAATTCTAAGTGAATATATACTTTAAACATTTGGGATCAGTATATATTTCACACATTACTACATACCAATGATGCCTCCAAAGTTTTATAGAAAAAACTAGAGCAGCTAATTCCAAATCATGTGTTGGGTAATTTAACTAATGAGTTTTCAACTGAAATGAAGCATAAGGAATTACCTGATCATTCTGCATAAGGAGACAACCAAGTCCCTTCGATGAAGCATTACTATAGATAAAAAACTCACAATTTTTGTAATGCAGTGCCAAAACTAGATCATTCACCAATCATCTTTTCAATTACTGAAAATAATCAACACATTCTTTTGTCTCGATGAACATAACACCTTTTTGGGTTAACCTATTCAATGGACTAGATATCCTTGAAACAATTTCAACAAAACTCCTATAATACCTTCCAAACCATGAAAACTACTGATCTCGGTTATATTCGTGGGTCTTGGCCATTCTTCAACAACTTTTGTGTTAGCAGGTGCAACTGTTATGCCTTTTTTTGAAACAATTTGACAAAGGAAAGAAATATGTTGTAACCAAAACTCACACTTGCTAAATTTTCCATAAAGTTTTTTTTCATTTAAGGTTTGAATGATAACCCTTAAATGACCTAAATGCTCCTATTTAATTCTTGGATAAAACAAAATACCACCAATAACACAACCACCATTTTTCACTGGATTCAACTGAGCCATCATTGTATTAAACTGCTCTATTCTGATTTAGACCATCACTGGTTGCTGATTCGGAAGGTCATCTTCCTCTGTATTCCTTCCTAGAATAGCTACATTGTTTCCATTACAAAAAATCATTTTTTAGATAGACATATCTTAGACGAAGCAACATGGTAATCTGTAAATTCTATATCATTTCAATATTACCATAAATTAATTTATGGACAGGAATTTTACAATATTTTAACTCCTAAAGATGTATAAACTGACCTCTAATACCAAATATAAGGATCCATCCTTAAAACATACTTAATATTGGATTAAATGAATTATTAACAATGAGTATCTTTTCATTTTTAGAGTTTTAGAGAATTAGGACATATCTATTACATCTCAAAATATTACAAAGTAGACACTTCTACACAGTATCCATCATTTTTTACAAAACATGAAGTCTTAAAAAAAGAGTCATGTCTAGTTCAATGTTTAAGACAACGTGCCATTTCCCTGATCCCATCCTTGACCATATTCTACATTATGCTCTGTGAAAAACATTTTAAAAGCTTGGGATGAGCATAAAAAGCTCAATAAGGAATACACAAGGAATAAAAACTGTTAGTTTTTGAAAACAACAAGTAAACCATTAATATATTAACATAAGTAATACTTTTCACCTTTATAAAGTTGTAAATACACTTCACTGAATAAAATATCATTACTTACCCTTTTGTAACAAAAATATTACCATAATACCCATATAAATAATACATAAGATTTAAATGTAACTTGGGACATAAACATACATAAGTTGAATAACCATACAGTTGACTTCCACACATATAACTAATTGGAATAGCCATATGGTCTACTTCCATACCCAATGCATTGGAGGTTGTAACGTAACCACCCATCCTGGTATTCATGACACCACCCGTCATTTAGTTTATCATGTAACCACCCGTCAAATTTCCAAGTACCATTATAAAATCATAAAACAAATATAATGGAAAGAGAACATTTCCACATTTCAAACACAATATATCACTTAAATATTTTGAAAAAAATCCATTATCAAAACCATTTTCAAAACCAAAATACATAAAAGAGTATATGGTATTTATTTTCTTTTAAATACATTACGGCTTGTTATGGATGCGAAAGATCATGTAGTACTCGCGGTGGCAGAAAAGTTCATTGTCACCACGTACTTTAAAAGAAACATTCCTTTTTGTAATTTAGTAAAATGCTTCATAGAGAAAGATTCCCTTTGAATGAAATGAAAATTAAAAGGACTTTATACATTGTATAAAAGAGAGTCTTGTATTAAAATAAAATATTCCTCTACAAAAGGAGATTGAGGCGAGTCCCTTACCTCATGTCTAACATGAATCGATCACTCTTTAATCTCCTAAATAATAAACTAAAATTAATTTATACTTGCTTAAGATCCTTTTTCAAGTTTTTGATTCCTTTTATATTAGTTATTGCTATGTTATAAACATTATGTAATCATTTAAGTTAATAATGTTCGTTTTGTCGATATTTTTTACTTAAGTCAAAAAAGGGCTCTTTAAAATAACATGTTGTTCATGTGGTCAAAGATTCATTATATCCAGAATGATATTCATGATTTGGATATCATATATATAATATATATCCAGCATATATATGTATTTAAAATAGTACATAACATTTAGACTACAAGCGTGTTGCGGTGTAGATTCTACTTCCACGTCTTCCACTCCCCTTTCGAAACCCATCTATTCATAAAGGTATTGGTGACAACATCAGTTGTTTTCTTCAGATTTATGATCATCCTCTTTGCATGAAACAACTTGGATATGCTCGCCTATGCATAGAGATGGACCCATCGGAGCCTCTCCCAAAACGTCTTCGTCTCGAGGTGGAAGGTATGTCTGGTTTTGGCAACACATTCATTATGAGGAAAAATTTGGCTTTTGTTCGCTTTGCTGTCGACAAGGCCATTGGACATCTTTTTTCTCTCAACGTGGGAGGAGGGGTCGCAAGGGATCAGCGGCTCAAACAACTGACCCACTTTCCCCATGGTCCCAATGGTTGATGGAATGCCTCCACCTATTGGCATGATGCGTCCACATTCAGGTGGTCATCACTCCCCTCCAGGCATCCAATGGGATACAACCATGTCGACACCTGAAAAACCCCTCTCTACTTTTAGTCTACCAGGTTCGGTTTCTCTTGATCCCCCCTTTATTCTGAAGGCAGCGAGTGGGGACAGTAAAGGAAAGGTTATCGCAAATTTTTCAAGGGGTGCTAGACCTTCATATGCTAATGTTTTCCATGGTGTGGCGGCTAATCCTACCATAAAAGAGAATGTCACTGATGTTGCCAGTTCGACTGGATACTACACTTTGACTGGTGACACGGGGGATCATGTTGAATTGGATGCACCTATGGTGTCTTATAATTAGCTGGACACCCTTGGGGAAGACACTCATCCGATTCAAAAGACAAAAATGTGAGGAAATGACAGAGAGTTTTCCAATATTGGTTTTTCCTCGAAGGTCTTCGGTAATGAATAGGTGGCATGCAGGATGCACACTCGCTCATTTTGCCACCAATCTAGTCTCATGCCTGAGGATTCAGATATCGACTCTGAGAGGGAGCAGGATGTTTCTGAAGGTATGTATGAGGATGATTTTTGGATGTAACTTTCATTGGTTTCTCACTTTTTCCTTAAAAGTGTTTCTTAATAAAAAACATAATTTTCAGTGAGAGGTAAGAAATGAAATGCACCGTTCATAGAGACGGTAAACCATACGTACGCATGTACGCTACTTCCATTTATATTTCATATTTAATGGAATAAAATTATAATGATATAAAGGTAAATTATAATTCCAGTATAATATCATATATAATATTATTAACTTCATTCTTTATACGTCCCATATATGGCATTAACGATTCAAATCACTTTGAGAGGGAGGTAGTCTGCACTTCCTAAAATGAAATTATCACGTTTACCCATAATAGAAACCATAAAGGTATGACATAAATGAAAAATAAAGAAGCATAAAGAAAAAATAAACAATATATATATATATAATATATAAATATAGTGACATATTAATGGCCACCAAGAAATGTGTTGAGTGAATATTGAACAATCATCTTTTCGTGAGGCAGTAATTTGCCATCCACAGAAACAGTATGTTCTTTAACCATTAGACGTAGGTGTATGTATGTATAAATCAAATAAGTCTCATAAGAACATCCTAGTATAATAAAGATACAGTTTTTGTTACAAAATAATGTAATAAAAATAGTTTAGGGTGTTTGAGAAGAAAAATAAAACAAAAGAACATAAGAGAAGACATTACCTTTATATCAGGTAACTCCTCATGGTTTGATCCAAAAGGATTTATTGAAAAGTTTTATGCCTAAGCTAAGGATTCTAGAATGAAGATATGGATATTTGTAGATTATTATAGTAGAGTATGGATGACCCAAAGGGCTTGAGAAGGTTGAGTAAGGGGATAGAGGTGGGGGCCTTTTATAAGAGGGAGGGGGGCACTCTTGGAAAGTCATGAAATGTTACTTTATTATGAAATGTTTTTCGTATTTTAAAGGTCCCACAATGATATATTTAGATGATAATGTGATAAGGGTTCAAAATCCACCCATACAATCAGTTTTTTACAAGTTTATGTCATTGAGTTTACATTATCATTTCATTTTATTTAAATCATTCATTAATGAGGTAATCACTGCATCATCATGCTGTCATAAATATATTTATTTAATTAATGTCTAAAAATTATAAAAAAAATACCATGTGATAAGAAATATTTTTAGATTTTTAATGAATATTTATAGTCAAAAATATAAATTATATAACCCCATGTAAAAATTGTTTTAGTAAAACAATACATGCTAACTATTATTTTTACATTAAATAAAAAGTTATTAATGTCATTTTCTTACCCAAATGGCTCCATGGGGTTCCCAAGTTGACCAATGGATTTTCATGGTTGGACATGACTCATCCAATAAGTGTAGGACACATGTCAAGGTGATTTCATATTATTATAACATTATTTTTACCTTAATGTATTCTAATTACCATTAATCACAATTAATAAAACATATAAGATACTATTCACCACAAAAATATTTTCAACCCATTGAACCAATTTTTACTTACTAATGTCAACCTTGTATGTTGGATTTTTGAAATTCAATTCATAGAAGTGGTAATGTTTCATTTAAATGAAAAATCAGTTTTTTAACTACCACTTAGTGGTTTCACTATTCATCAAAAATTTATGATTTTCCGAAAAATACCAAAAATTCGCCCTAAGATGTATTTGATATTCCAAAATCACATTTTGTGTATATTTTAAAATGTTCAAAACATATAAGTTGAATTAATTAATTTAATAATTAATTCCTCTTGTCAAAACAAATAGCGTGTTTTTAAAAAACAATATATATCAAAAGATTGACACTCGTTTAAGTCCAATTTCAAAGTGAAATTAATTCCAATGACCTCCATTGGATTGAATGTTAAAAATATATTCTAATTGAACATTAAAACAAATTAAAAAAATATTCAAATAATATAAATAAATTAGATTAAAATGAGGTTTTGAATTAAAATACAACATTTTTCACTTATTAATTATAAATGAACTTTATCGGAAAAATAACAAAAACATACTCAAAGTAAATTTTGTGGTACCAATTCTAAATAAAGATTTTATTTGGTCAATTATAATGTATAATAGTGAACAAAACTATATTTAAAGAGGGTTCACCATCAAGAGTAGATAAATCGACCTTTTAATGAATATTAGAGTATCTATGCCTAAAATTAAATTCTATTCTTATTTTAAGCCTTTATCCATTATTGGATTAAAGTAAAACCATATAACAATCATATATTAGTTATTTATATTCATTCCCACCAAAAAAATGGCTATGTGTTAACTACCATTTAAAATAATATTGTTATATTATTAGTGTGCAATGTATGATTTCAATGAAACTCATTGTTGCGTATCGGGTACACTATCAAACATAGAAACCCTTTTCAAGTAAAATTAATATTTAATTCACAAATATTAATAAATATGAAAATGTATTATTCATTATTTACCTAGGATGTTACAATTGTAGTTTCCTCAAATATATTTATGAATGCTACTATGATTTAATTTTATTTTAAAAATATTGACTTGTTATAATACACACTAATAATGGGTAAGCCATATAATATTTTTAAATGATTAGTTTTGTGTAACTATTGAAATTAATCAACAAAATACCATATAAATACTGTTACCTGATACAATCATCAACATACACATAGAGTTATGTCGATTCGCATTAGCTGACAACTAGAATCTTAGAATCATTCAAAACCAGAAAATTTGTCTCCCAAACTAATGTAACATTATGGAATATGAATAAATAGTAGACAGAAAACCTATATAAGGATAAATATATACGAGACGAGATACCTAAAAATTGATATATAAACGAAAATATAGAAAAAAAATAAATGAAAATATTTTAAAAACAATAGAAAAAAACTAGAATATATACTCCAAAATCACCATGTGATAGTGAAAGAAACCCCTTACATAACACCACCAGTGAACCAAATACATGCTGTCATAAATAAACTTTATCGTTGCATTACAATGCATTTCCTTTCCTTCCATTTCATGACATGAGAAGCTATACATGTTGATGAAGGTGTGTATCAGGTGTGATCTAATTGGATCAATATGGCCTCAAATAGGTGTTACAATACAAATTACTACATGATAATCTAATCATGATCAAATTTAATTTAAAAATCCATAATAAAAGTTCAATATTTTGTTATCAATATAATGGTAGAATAATTAAATTTATATTTTACCATACTTCAAAATATACTATTATTTTAGTTGTAAATAATCTTATATATATATAAGTATATGTAAATTGATATTTAATATCATCTCAGATAATTCATCACATTTATTATAAAAACAATTGAAGTAGAAAAATTATACCAATGAAAAGTAGGGAAAATGGGTTAAAAATCCCATCTTACATCACACCAATGATAAAGATAGGTTATGATGGCTAGGATACTCATACATAGTAATATATATTTTGTGTCCTTTAAGACTCTAAGCATATTCATCTAGTAAATTGATTAGTGTAACACTCCATAAATTGAACCACACAATAGGAAAAAAATTAATCTACAACTATATAATTTTTGAGTAGATGAATTCAAAATGGGAGAATGCCAGATAGTTGTCAAGGCCTATTTATATTATTTCCACATAAATTCTGAAGGCCTCCAATGTGATATATTTTCTGGAAAATTCACCAAAACATTATCACTAAACCAATATTTGAAAATAATTTCAAAAAACAATTCATTATTATTTAAAAAAACATTGTCAATTACCAAAATTAGTAAAAGAATAATTAATGAAACAATTTAAACACACTCTCAACTGATCATTCAATCCTGAAATTTACATTAATAAACAAATATTTAAAATTCGGATAAAGGGTGAACACCATCATTCACTATAGATTAAACAAAATACTTCAAAATTTGGGTCCCACTTTCCTACAACAAGATCCGCCAATAGGAATATCACAAAAAATACATCATAGGCACTAGAATCAACATATACATATTTGAATTTATTCAATTTTATAGAACGGTTTTACAAGAAGAGGAAGAAACACAAACCTCTAGAATGCCCTCCTAATGAACCATATAAAAATGGGTTTAAACCTTGGTAAAAGAATATACCACTAGTGAAGAAAAAAATTAAATGAAAAATCATCATTAGTCAATATATAAAATATCATAACATAATAGAACTATCGCTATCAATGGAAATGATGAAAATTAATGGATTACTCAGCAAGAGTGATACCATCCCCAACAATGATGGTCAAGCATAGAACTAATCAATCTAGAAGGAAAGCCAGTTCCCAAAATTTTTGGTGAGGTTCTCCTAGTTGTGATAAAGGAGGTTTCATGTTCAATGAATAAATATATCACTTGTATGAAACCATAAATTCTATATCTCTGACATTTTCATGTTTTGTAATCGTTTTACATGTCGTGTAATACATGTGTTCCAAATAAGCTTAAAATATCATGTCATTTTTATTAATAACCATATTTTCATATATAGATGGATTCTATTCTATTAAATACATTTAATCATTCACATTGAGCACCCAATTCATGGAATTACCATGCAATAATTACACAACATGCAATCTCATTACAAAGTGTGTATTCCACCTAAATACTAAGAAAATACTAGGATCTATTAGAAACCACAAATCCACCACTTACATTCTTTGATCATAGGGAGAATAATACAATGGAATATTAATTTATACTCAAACACCATACACAGGAATAAAAATACTTCCAAGATCATTATGTCATTTCCCACAAATAATTCTTCATTTTTTGGGAGTCCCATATGCAACCAATTAAAGAGTAAAATATGAAATTAGAAGATAATTACCTTAATGTATGTAATGGGATGTTATAAAATATTCACTATAGGACTTTACATATCTAGGAAGACATGTGGATGATTGAAGTACCTTTAGGGTGTGAGGTTGTTCATCCCTCGATGATCTAAATAACACACTTTTTCTGATGGAATATTTGTTGATGATAAGTTGTACTCAAACATCCATTATACCATATATTCTCCTATAGACTCCTCAACAATTTTAACCTATACCTATAATCCCTATTTGAATAAATGATATAGGTAACCCCATGTAATCTTACTATTTCATGGACAAATGGCATACCTAGATCACCAACATAAGTGATATCCGTAATCAAAATGAAATGAGCGGAAATTTTCAACTAATCAATCACCAACCGGATAGTATAATATTTTTAGGGAGTCTATGGAAATATAAATAAAAAAATCATTGGAAACCTCTTCCCATTTTCTCTCTAGAATCATAAGAGGATTATTAAAACCATAAGGTAACAGATTTTATGCCTCTATCAACTGGAAGGTGTAATAGGTAGACACACAATCCGCAATGTCACAAATCATACCCAGGAAGAAGAATCTTTGTATCATGTAATAATAAATCATCATAATCCCATGATGAATATACAAATAGGAACTATTAAAAACCAAAAAATCAGGAGTCTTTACACTACTGAAAATCCGGCCTTTAGCGGTCGATGTTGCCTCGTCGCTAGAGGCTTTCAGCGACCGCCAATGGCGGTCGCTATAGAAGGCCGGCAGATCGGCCTGCAGCGACCGCTTGGCGGTCGCTGAAGCCCCTCTGCCGGGCACCCTATAGCGACCGCCTATGGCGGTCGCTAGTCTAAAAAAAAATTTAATATTTTTTTAATGAATTTAATATATATATATATATATATATTCATATATATACTATTAAATACAATATTTTAAATATATATATATATATATATAATATTTTAAATGTTTTAATATATATATAATATATATATAATATCAAATCATTTTGCTATAATAATTTAAAAACTTCGATTCAAGAAATAATCTCATTTCAGGTCTTTCGGAGCACGTTTGCTCCGAATGGGACCGCCGCACACTGTTTTGGTGTTTTATAGTGCCAGAAACGCGTTTCCGGCCGCCGCGGTCAAACGGCACCTCCGAATGAGGTTTCGTCTGACCGAACATTTCACAATTCACGCCCCGTATGTTTTCGTACGGTTTCGTGGCATTCGGAGGTCGTTCGGGTGGTTTTGACCCCCCAACGCGCCATTTCAACGCGCGTCGCGCTGCTGAAAAGGACACAATCGGACGTGCCACACGCACCGCACGTCCGATGGACGTGCGGCCTCCTCCTGCATCTCAGGAATAATATTTATATCGTTCTCGTGCGGTTTCAGGTCGTTCGGAGCACGTTTGCTCCGAATTGGACCGCCGCACGCCGTTTTGGTGTTTTAGGGCGTCGGAAACGTGTTTCCGGACGCCGCGGTCAAATGGCACCTCCGAATGAGGTGCCGTCTGGACGACCATTTCAAAATTCATGCCCCGGATGTTTTCGTATGGTTTCGTGGCATTCGGAGGTCATTCGGGTGGTTTTGACCCCCCAACGCGCCATTTCAGCGCGCGTCGCGCTGCTGAAAAAGACACAATTGGATGTGCCCTGCGTACCGCACGACCGCTGGACGTGCCGCCTCCTCCTGCATCTCAAGAATAATATTTATATCATTCCCGTGCGGTTTCAGGTCGTTCGGAGCACGTTTGCTCCGAATTGGACCGCCGCACGCCGTTTTGGTGTTTTAGGGCGCCGGAAACGCGATTCCGGCCACCGCGGTCACACGGCACCTCCAAATGAGGTGCCGTATGGACGACCATTTCAAAATTCACGCCTCGGATATTGTCGTACGGTTTAGTGGCATTCGGAGGCCGTTCGGGTTGTTTTGACCCCCCAACGCGCCATTTCAGCGCGCGCCGCGCTGCTGAAAATGAAACAATCGGACGTGCCGCGCGCACCGCACGTCCGATGGATGTGAGGCCTCCTCCTGCATCTCAGGAATAATATTTCTATCGTTCCCGTCCGGTTTCAGGTCGTTCGGAGCACGTTTGCTCCGAATTGGACCGCCGCACGCCATTTTGGTGTTTTAGGGCGCCGAAAACGCGTTTCCGGCCGCCGCGTTCACACGCCACCTCCGAATGAGGTGCCGTCTGGCCGACCATTTCACAATTCACGCCCCGGATGTTTTCGTACGGTTTTGTGGAATTCAGAGGTCGTTCGGGTGGTTTTGACCCCCCAACGCGCCATTTAAGCGCACGCCGCGCTGCTGAAAAGGACACAATCGGACGTTCCCCGTGCACCGCACCTCCGCTGGACGTGCGGCCTCCTCCTGCATCTCAGGAATAATATTTCTATCGTTCTCTTACGATTTCAGGTCGTTCGGAGCACGTTTTTTCCGAATTGGACCGCTGCACGCCGTTTTGGTGTTTTAGGGCGCCGAAAACGCGTTTCCGGCCACCGCGGTCACACGGCACCTCCGAATGAGGTACCGTCTGGCCGACCATTTCACAATTCACGCCCCAGATATTTTCGTACGGTTTCGTGGCATTCGGAGGTCGTTCGGGTGATTTTGACCCCCCAACGCCCCATTTCAGCGCGCGCCGCGCTGCTGAAAAGGACACAATCGGACGTGCCGCGCGCACCGCACGTCCGCTAGCCGTGCTGCCTCCTCCTGCATGTCAGGAATAATATTTATATCGTTCCCGTGCGGTTTCAGGTCTTTCGGAGCACGTTTTCTCCGAATGGGACTGCCGCACGCCGTTTTGGTGTTTAATGGCGTCAGAAACACGTTTCCGGCCGCCGCAGTCACACGGCACCTCCGAATGAGGTTCCGTCTGGCCGACCATTTCACAATTCACGCCCCAGATATTGTCATACGGTTTCGTGGCATTCGGAGGTCGTTCGGGTGGTTTTGACCCCCCCAACGCGCCATTTCAGCGCGCGCCGCGCTGCTGAAAAGGACATAATCGGACGTACCGTGTGCACCGCACGTCCGCTGGATGTGATGCCTCCTCCTGCATCTCAGGAATAATATTTCTATCGTTCCCGTGCGGTTTCAGGTCTTTCGGAGCACGTTTGCTCCGAATGGGACCACCGCATGCCGTTTTGGTGTATTATGGCGCCGGAAACGCATTTCCGGCCGCCGCTGTCAAACGGCACCTCCGAATGAGGTGCCGTCTGGCCGACCATTTTACAATTCACGCCCCGGATGTTGTCGTACGGTTTTGTGGCATTCGGAGGTCGTTCGGGTGGTTTTGACCCCCCAACGCACCATTTCAGCGCGCGCCGCGCTGCTCAAAAGGACACAATTGGACGTGCCGCGCGCACCGCACGTCTGATGGACGTGCGGCATCCTCCTGCATCTCAGGAATAATATTTCTATCGTTCCCGTGCGGTTTCAGGTCGTTCAGAGCACGTTTGCTCCGAATTGGACCGCCGCACGCGGTTTTGGTGTTTTATGGCGCCGGAAACGCGTTTCCGGCCGCCGCGGTCACACGGAACCTCCGAATGAGGTGCCGTCTGGCCGACCATCTCACAATTCACGCCCCGGATGTTGTCGTACGGTTTCATGGCATTCGGAGGTCGTTCGGGTGGTTTTGACCCCCCAACGCACCATTTCAGCGCGCGCCGCGCTGCTGAAAAGGACACAATCGGACGTGCCGCGCGCACCGCACGTCCGATAGACATGCGGCCTCCTCCTGAATCTCAGGAATAATATTTCTATCGTTCCTGTGCGGTTTTAGGTCGTTCGGAACACGTTTTCTCCTAATTGGACCGTCACACGCCGTTTTGGTGTTTAATGGCGCCAGAAACGCGTTTCCGGCCGCCGCGGTCACACGTCACCTCCGAATGGGGTGCCGTCTGGCCGACCATTTCACAATTCACGCCCCGGATGTTGTCGTACAGTTTCGTGGCATTCGGAGGTCGTTCGTGTGGTTTTGACCCCCCAACGCGTCATTTCAGCGCGCACCGCGCTGCTGAAAAAGACACAATCTGACGTGCCGCGCGTACCACATGCCCGATGGACGTGCGGCCTTCTCCTGCATCTCAGGAATAATATTTCTATCGTTCCCGTGCGGTTTCAGGTTGTTCGGAGCACGTTTGCTCCGAATTGGACCGCCGCACGCCGTTTTGGTGTTTAATGGCGCCGAAAACGCGTTTCCGGCCGCCGCGGTCACACGGAACCTCCGAATGAGGTGCCGTTTGGCCGAACATTTCACAATTCACGCCCCGGATGTTGTTGTATGGTTTCGTGGCATTCGGAGGTCGTTCGGGTGGTTTTGAAACCCCCAACGTGCCATTTCAGCGCGCGCTGCGCTGCTGAAAAAGACACAATCGGACGTGCCATGCGCACCGCACGTCTGCTGGACGTGCTGCCTCCTCATGCATCTCAGGAATAATATTTCTATCTTTCCCGCGCGGTTTCAGGTCTTTCGGAGCACGTTTGCTCCGAATCGGACCGATGCACGCCGTTTTGGAGTTTTTTGGCACCGGAAACGCGTTTCCGGCCGCCGCGGTCAAACGGAACCTCCGAATGATGTTCCGTCTAGCCGACCATTTCACAATTCACGCCCCGGATGTTTTCGTACGGTTTCGTGGCATTCGGAGGTCGTTCGGGTGGTTTTGACCCCCCAACGCGCCATTTCAGCGCGCGTCGCGCTGCTGAAAAGGACACAATCAGACGTGCCCCGCGCACCGCACGTCCGCTGGACGTGCTGCCTCCTCTTGCATCTCAGAAATAATATTTCTATCGTTACCGTGCGGTTTCAGGTCTTTTGGAGCACGTTTGCTCCGAATGGGACCGCCGCACGCCGTTTTGGTTTTTAATGGCGCCCGAAACGCGTTTCCGGCTCCCGCGGTCACACGGCACCTCCGAATGAGGTTCCGTCTGGCTGACCATTTCACAATTCACGCCCCGGATATTGTCGTACGGTTTCGTGGCATTCGGAGGTCGTTCGGGTGGTTTTGACCCCCCAACGCGCCATTTCAGCGCGCGCCGCGCTGCTGAAAAGGACACAATCGGACGTGCCACGCGCATCGTACGTCCTATGGACGTTCTGCCTCCTCCTGCATCTCAGGAATAATATTTCTATTGTTCTCGTGCGCTTTTAGGTCTTTCGGAGCACGTCTGCTCCGAATGGGACCGCCGCACGCTGTTTTGGTGTTTAATGGCGCCCGAAACGCGTTTCCGGCCGCCGCGGTCACACGGCATCTCCGAACGAGGTGCCTTCGGACCGAACATTTCACAATTCACGCCCCGGATGTTGTCGTATGGTTTTGTGGCATTCAGAGGTCGTTCGGGTGGTTTTGACCCCCCAACGCGCCATTTCAGCGCGCGCCGCGCTGCTGAAAAGGACACAATCGGACGTGCCGCGCGTACCGCACTCCCAATGGACGTGTGGCCTTCTCCTTCATCTCAGGAATAATATTTCTATCGTTCCCATGCGGTTTCAGGTCGTTCGGAGCACGTTTGCTCCGAATTGGACCGCCGCACGCCGTTTTGGTGTTTAATGGCGCCGGAAACGCGTTTCCGGCCGCCGCGGTCACACGGAACCTCCGAATGAGGTGCCGTCTGGCCGACCATTTCACAATTCACGCCCCGGATGTTGTTGTACGGTTTCGTGGCATTCGGAGGTCGTTCGGGTGGTTTTGACCCCCCAACGCGCCATTTCAGCGCGCGCCGCGCTACTAAAAAGGACACAATCGGACGTGCCGCGCGCACCGCACGTCCGCTGGACGTGCTGCCTCATCATGCATCTCAGGAATAATATTTCTATCGTTCCCGCGTGGTTTCAGGTCTTTCGGAGCATGTTTGCTCCGAATGAGACCACTGCACGCCGTTTTGGTGTTTTTGGCGCCGAAAACGCGTTTCCGGCCGCCACGGTCAAACAGAACCTCCGAATGAGGTGCCGTCTGACCGACCATTTCACAATTCACACCCCGGATGTTGTCGTACGGTTTCGTGGAATTCGGAGGTCATTCGGGTGGTTTTGACCCCCCAACGCGCCATTTCAGCGCGGGCCGGGCTGCTGAAAAGGACACAATCAGACGTGCCCCGCGCACCGCACGTCCGCTGGATGTGCTGCCTCCTCTTTCATCTCAGGAATAATATTTCTATCGTTCCCGTGCGTTTTCAGGTCTTTCGGAGCACGTTTTCTCCGAATGGGACCACCGCACGCCGTTTTGGTGTTTAATGGCGCCCGAAACGCGTTTCTGGTCGCCGCGGTCACACGGCACCTCGGAATGAGGTGCCGTCTGGCTGACCATTTCAAAATTGACGCCCCGGATATTGTCGTACGGTTTCGTGGCATTCGGAGGTCGTTCGGGTGGTTTTGACCCCCCAACGCGCCATTTCAGCCCGCGCCGCGCTGCTGAAAAGGACACAATCGGACGTGCCGCACGCACCGCACGTCCGCTGGACGTGATGCCTCCTCCTGCATCTCAGGAATAATATTCCTATCATTCTCGTGCGGTTTCAGGTCTTTCGGAGAACGTTTGCTCCGAATGGGACCGCCACACGCCGTTTTGGTGTTTAATGGCGCCCGAAACGCGTTTCCGGCCGCCGCGGTCACACGACATCTCCGAATGAGGTGCCATCTGACCGACCATTTCACAATTCACGCCCCGGATATTGTCGTACGGTTTCGTGGCATTCGGAGGTCGTTCGTGTGGTTTTGACCCCCCAACGCGCCATTTCAGCGCGCGCCGCGCCGCTAAAAAGGACACAATCGGACGTGCCACGCGCACCGCATGTCCGCTGGACGTGATGCCTCCTCCTGCATCTCAGGAATAATATTTCTATCGTTCCCGTGCGGTTTCAGGTCTATCGGAGCACGTTTCCTCAGAATGGGACCGCCGCACGCCGTTTTGGTGTTTAATGGCGCCGGAAACGCATTTCCGGCCGCCGCGGTCACACGGCACCTCCGAATGAGGTGTCGTCTGGCCGAACATTTCACAATTCACGCCCCGGATATTGTCGTACGGTTTCGTGGAATTCGGAGGTCGTTCGGGTGGTTTTGACCCCCCAACGCGCCATTTCAGCGCGCACCGTGCTGCTGAAAAGGACACAATCGGACGTGCCACGCGCACCGCACGTCAATGGACGTGCGGCCTCCTCCTGCATCTCAGGAATAATATTTCTATCGTTCCCATGCGGTTTAAGGTCGTTCAGAGCACGTTTTCTCCGAATTGGACCACCGCACGCCGTTTTGGTGTTTAATGGCTTCGGAAACGCGTTTCCGGCCACCGCGGTCACACGGTACCTCCGAATGAGGTGCCATCTGGCCGACCATTTCACAATTCACGCCCCGGATGTTTTCGTACGGTTTCGTGGCATTAGGAGGTCGTTAGGTTGGTTTTGACCCCCCAATGCGCCATTTCAGCGCGCGTCGCGCTGCTGAAAAGGACACAATCGGACGTGCCGCGCACACCGCACATCCCATGGACGTGCGGCCTCCTCCTGCATCTCAGGAATAATATTTCTATCGTTCCTGTGCGGTTTCAGGTCGTTCGGAGCACGTTTGCTCCGAATTGGACCGCCGCACACCGTTTTGGTGTTTAATGTCACCGGAAACGCGTTTCCGGCCGCCACGGTCACACGGAACCTCCGAATGAGGTGCCGTCTGGCCAACCATTTCACAATTCACGCCCCGGATGTTGTCGTACGGTTTCGTGGCATTCGGAGTTCGTTCGGGTGGTTTTGACCCCCCAACGCGCCATTTCATCGCGCGTCGCGCTGCTGAAAAGGACACAATCGGTGGTGTCGGGGGGCAGTACGGGGGTGCGGGGGGCTTTACGGGGGTGGAGGGGGGCAGTACGGTGGTGCGGGGGGTTGTACGGGGGTGCAGGGGGGGGATGTACGGGGGTGCGGGGTGCTGTACGGGGGTGCAGGGGGTTGTACGGGGGTGCGGGGGGTTGTACGGGGGTGCAGGGTGGGCTGTACGGTGGTGTCGGGGGGCAGTACGGGGGTGCAGGGGCTGTACGGGGGTGGCGGGGGGCAGTACGGGGGTGCGGGGGGATGTACGGGGGGGCTGTACGGGGGTGCGGGGGGCTGTACGGGGGTGCGGGGGGCTGTACGGGGGTGCGGGGGGCAATACAGGGGTGGCGGGGGGCAGTACGGGTGTGCGGGGGGCAGTACGGGGGTGCGGGGGGTTGTACGGGGGTGCTGGGGGGGCTGTACGGGGGTGCGGGGGGCTTTACGGGGGTGCGGGGGGCTGTACGGGGGTGCGGGGGGGGGGGGGGGGGGGGCTGTACGGGGGTGCCGGGGGCTGTACGGGGGTGCAAGGGGTTGTACGGGGGTGCAGGGGGGCTGTATGGGGGTGCGGGGTCTGTACGGGGGTGCGTGGGGCTCTCCGGGGGTGCAAAGGCCATCCCATTGATTACAAAAGTGAAAAATAAAAGTGATAACATCTAATTAATACATATTTCTTTTATCGATACCATACAGAAATTTATAAAAAATATATTGGATAATTCATAATCTATAATATCAGATTTATTGATCTGTTGGAATTAGTTCGTCTTTTTCAAATGTAGAATCATTCAAGACTATCTGATCAAAAACTCAATATGTGTATAAAATATTTAAAAGACCACCATGGATGTAATAATGCATTACTTAAATGAATAAATACAGTACATCAATGTCAACCCTACCAGTTAAAACAAAAAACATATCTCGTGAATATATGGTGCGTCACGCGTTGTCATCACTGCTACCTCTTTATGGTGGGCCAGGTGCCTACAACAAATAAACATTATAAAAATTTTAATAAAAAAAATAATTTAAATTAAATAAATAAATGCAGTATATATCTGCGTCGTATGATCCCCTGTACCATCAGCTCGACACACATATTCCCGCAGTGCTCTAACCTCAGCTGTCAATTGCGCATTTGTCTTCTCGGATGCGCGCAGCCGTGCCTCAAAATCTGACATCTGCTGTGTCATATGAGCAACAGCAGGACCGACAACCGCAGCGCGTGACACTACAGAACGAGGAATCCCTGCTCCATAGGTCAAACTATAGCCATGCCCGTCCCGACCAATAATGCGATGAAAGATCTCATCCCGTCGCATGGGAAGCTGTCGCTTGTCCTCTGGCAGATGTTCTAACTCAGCTTCAAATTGAGCCTGTGAAATATTTAAATATATATAAATATATAAATGTTAATATATAGATTTTTGTAATTATTGGTAAGTACAGACACTTACTATCAATGCTGCAACCTCTGGATCATTGCGACCACGAGTCCTTATCCACACCGACATTTTATCAGTTGCTGCACCTTGCCCTCGCAACTGTATATTAAAAGAATATAAACACAAAACCATATTAATTAATAAATTAATAAATGAATAATATATACCTCATGTCGGATCTGAGACACGTGACGAGTCCCGAGCCTGTGAGCTGGTCCCTGCAACGCTCGATTCTCTGAATGGCGTGTTGACACCTCCTACATTCAATTCATTCAAATTTCAAACAAATCACATATTCTTGAAAATATATATACCGCAAAATAATTAATATGCAAACCGCAACACCCTCAGTAGACCAATATGCAACCAAGTCACGCCACTGAGCCGCGAGGACACCTCTCAGGACTTTTTCCAAAATGTCAAGGGCACCCACATTTGGTACCCAGTGGTCCCTCTTCACTTTGCCTTTATAATATTTCCACATCTTACGGCATTTGCTCATACACACGGGCCGAAACTCTTCAGGGAATACTTTCAAATTTTTCTATAAAGAAAATAATCAAACATATTAGTATTCTTTATAAATAAGAAAAAAAAGTAAAATTATTTTCTTACCTGAACCTCCCTCCATAGACGATCTACTGTGTCCTGAGGGATAGAAGCCCAATCACTCGTTGTCAGTGGAAATCGATGTGGGTCACGTATGATATAACACAGCTGACGAATAAATTCCGGGGCATTCGATCCCACGGGATGAAATACCTCATCAAATGAAACATCTATTGTCGTGTCAGAATTTTATGATAATATGCCACGACCAAGGCCTCTCCTGTGAGAGGAAGAAGGAACCGAGTCTGATCCTGTTGAAAACAATTTTATATATAAATTGAAAAATGTTATATATATATATATATATATATATATGTCAATTACATAAAAAATATAGACAAGGACATTCAAACATACCTCAACCCTGAGACGTAGATGCCTCAGATGGATGATGTGGATCTTCTGCCTCTTCCCCTGACATGTCTGCAGTCATAGAAAATACCAGTAATGAGTCCAAAGTGTTTAAAAGATAAATTGGATTGATCTTAATAAATCAAACTTGTACAACTACTAATCAAACAAAAAATGGATTGAATAATTAGTTGTGAATGAATTTTAAAAAATCAGAAAGTTAATCAACCTAAATATTTATGACTGAATTAACTTACAAAAGTGAGGATTAAAACTTATAAGGATTTATAAAATGATTAGATAATTTATGATATCCTAGGACATTCTACTGAATAGCGGGAAAACAATTATACCATTCATTAAGCATGAAAATCGACCGTTTCTCCTTCAACAGCCGCTCTGACCCAATAAATATATTCTTCACGTTGAACTACGGTATGTTTATCAAGTTGTTGGTAAACAAACGGAACAGTCTCGGGTTCATCTTCTTCAAATAAAAACACTCCTCGCCAAGACATTTTGACAACAACTTGCCAACTTGGATCCGAAGGCAAAGTAACGAAGAATACTTGTTCCGCTTGTGATGTCAAAATGAAAGGTTCATTCTCAACTCGTTCATTATTTCTGTATAACATATAGTTAAAATTCAGCAATGAAAACTGATATTGATCGACTTTACATCCACGCACTGGATCAACCCAATTACACTTTAACAATATGTACTTCAAACCGTGTGTGTATACAACTGCAATGATGTCTATCAATTGACCATAGTAATAACCATAATCGACAAAGGGACAACCGATGCCACTGTTTTGTGTTGCTCGTTTGTCTTCAACATCTTTAATGCGAAATCGAAAACCATTAGCATCAATAGCTTTATAACAACGAGCCGTTATAGATGGACCCTCAACCAGTTGGATAAATACTCCAGGTAGCGTGGGGTCCCCTAACTCCCTCAGCTTACGAACCTACATAATTTATAAAAATCAATACTGATATATACAGAAAGAATTAGTTTAATACTTCAATCATAATGAAAATCAATTTATACATACATAATCCTTGAACCAATCATGAAATGCCGCATAATGAGATTGTTGATTTTGCAACTCAGTCACACGATGCATCTCTTCTTTTATCTCATTAATGTGTTTCCTGCAAATGATTACGCAATGTTTAAAAGATCAACTTATGCAAACAAAACATGTAAAAGTTATACAAGCACATTGATAAGATACTTACTGCATTAATGGTGCAACTGATAGAGTATTGAACAAGATATATCGATGTGCTTGTATCCACTCGATGTTGTCCATATCAAATGTGGTTCCTTCTCCAACTAGACCATCATGAATCCGAGAGGGCTTATCTAATTTTGTTTCAACATCCGTAATATATTCTGCACAAAAGGTAGTACACTCATCCATCAAATAACGATTGGCTATTGATGCCTCTGGACGAGCTCTGTTGCGTACAAATCTTTTCAATGTACTCAAATACCGTTCAATAGGATACATCCACCTGAATTGCACTGGACCAGCAGCCATTACTTCATCAGTTAGGTGCACTATCAAGTAGACCATAACATCGAAAAATGAGGGGGGAAAATTTTCTCAAAGTGACAAAGCGTAAGTACAATTCGGTCCTGCAAACTTTTTAAATCACTCATTCGTTGATTTCTTAAACAAAGCTGTCTAAAAAAATTACTCATCTCAATCAAGGGCTGAACAACATTGGGGGATAAACAATCACAAATTGCGATTGGAATCAACTGCTGATGTAATATGTGATTGTCATGACTTTTCAACACTTGCAATGTCTTGCTCGTCAGATTCACACACTTTGAAATATTAGAAGAGTAACCATCAGGAACCTTGACCATCTTCAAAATGGAAAGAAATGTCTCATTCTCCTCTGTAGTCATCGAATACTGTGCAGCAGACATATATGCCTTGTTTCCCTCAGCTAACTGTAAATGCAACTGTTTCCTTAAACCCATTTCTTCCAAATCACGGCGTGCATTAACATGGTCCTTTGACTTTCCACTGACACCTAAAATGGTCCACAATATGTTATCACAAACATTTTTTTCAATGTGCATGACATCCAAATTATGCCTCAACATGCTAGTTTTCCAATACGGAAGACTATAAAAAATACTTTTCTTTTTCCAATTGTGACTGCGCTACCTACCCGCAGCACGAATATTACGTACTGGAGGAGCCACCGAATCCTGAATTTCATATACCGTGCGGATGTTTTCTTCCTCAATCTGCGATAACATTTCCACTCCTGTCATGATCTTTGGTGCTGGGATGAACTCTCTAGAACCATCAAATTCCACTCTGTCCTTGCTGAACCTGTGCTGAGGAGGGAGAAAACACCTGTGACCCATGTATGCCCATTTTTTGGAATGTTTAAGCCATACAGATTTTTTACTTTTATTGCAACAAGGGCAAGAAAATTCCCCTTTCGTACTCCAGCCTGATAAATTTGCATAAGCTGGGAAGTCATTGATTTTCCACAATAAAGCAGCATTCAGTTTGAACATTTCATTCATTTCGCAGTCATAAGTCATCACACCATCGCCCCAAAATTAATTCAACTCATCAATCAATGGATGAAGGTAAACATCAATCTTATCCCCCGGACATTTAGGTCCATCAATAAGAGTGGAAAGTAATATAAATTGTTGCTTCATACAAAGCCACGGAGGAAGATTATATGGAACCAACACCACGGTCCATGTGCTACGAGTTGCACCAACCATAGACTTGAATGGATTGAAACCATCTGCTGCCAATCCCAATCGGACATTACGAACATCTTTAGCAAAGTCGGGATGTCTCTTATCAAAATCCTTCCATGCATGAGAGTCTGCTGGGTGGGTTAACATGTCACTTTCATGAACACTTTCTGCATGCCATCTCATTAAATTAGAAACTTTAGATGACATAAAAAATCTTTTCAACCTCGGTTTAAGGGGAAAGTAACGCATTTTCTTTACGGCAATCGGTTTCCCCTGTATCGCAATCTGACTTTGATGAGTCTTATTTCCCCTGTTCTATTTCCACCTGGAAGCGCCACAAACCGTACAAATATCCAAATGAGCAGTTTCATTTCTAAACAACATACACTTGTTTGCACATGAATCTATAGTCTCATATGTAAAACCTAATTTCTCTGTCAACTTACGAGCATAGTAATATGACTCAGGAATCTTAGCATCGACAGGAAGAACTTTTTTCAATAAAAGCAAAAGCATGTTGAATGATGTGTCTGACCAATTATTCAAAGTCTTCAAATGCAACAACTCCACGATAAACGACAGTTTATTGTAAGAAGTACATCCAGGATATAATTCTGTTTCGCATCATCAAGTACTTCATAAAACCTCCTCGAATCACGATCTGCACCAGAGTGAAGATTTATCTCACCGGTCTCAAGATTCTGGATGTCAATGCCTTCAGGATCAAACCCACGTACCATTTCAGTAATAATTTCATGCATTGGATCAGTCATCCTTGCATCAACATCCATCTGAGCTGCATCTGTATTTTGACAACGAACATATTCTTCTCCATGACGAGTCCAACTCTTATAATTTTTCAGAAATCCATTAAAGAAAAGGTGCTCCCTCACAGTATCTCGTGTGAATTGATATCTGTTATCACATTTTCTACATGGAAAACTAATATAGTCACTTTTAAATCCTCTTGTGAAGTCAATAAACTGCATAATTCCATTGAAATATTCTCTAGACGTTCGATTTGGAAGATCAATCCAACTCTTATCCATAATAATATCTGTATAACAAAAATTTACACAATACTTATTACATTTACATTTTTCAAATCAACTCTATTCAAAATAAATATTAACCATTTGTTTATGAACCATTGATAAAATAATAATGTAACTGAAAGCTCATGTTACCTGATTGAGCTACAAACCTGAAAGGGAGGGGAGTCGAAGGCGGTGCTGCGAGGGAGAGGAGGCAACGAAGGGGAGCTGGAGACAAAGGCGGTGCGGCAAGGGAGGGGACGGGCGGCGGTGGCGGCGGGGAGCTGGAGGAGAGGAGGCGGTGAGGGGACGGGGGACGGGCAGCGAGGGGGGGGTGTCCGGGGTCGGGGGGGGGGGGGGATGTCCGGGTTCGGAGGGGGGTGTCCGAGTGCAGGGGGGCTGTCCGGGGTGCGGGGAGGCGTCCGGGGTGCGGGGGGTGGTCCGGAGTGCGCGTGGGGGGGCGGGGGGGGGGGGGGGGGTGGGGGGTTGTCCGTGGTGCGGGGAGGCGTCCGGGGTGCGGGGGGTGGTCCAGAGTGCGCGGGGGGGGGGGGGGGCTGTCCGGGGTGCGGGGAGGCGTCTGGGGTGCGGTCCGGAGTGCGCGGGGGGGGGGGGGGCTGTCCGGGGTGCGGGTGCCGTCCTGGGTGGGGGGGGAGGGCCGAGAGGTCGGAGGGCGGCGGCCGGAGGCCCGAGGGTGGAGGCCGGCGGCCGGAGGGCGGAGGGCAGGCGGTGGGGGAGGGAGGACGGCGGGGGAGGGTGGGCGGCGGGGGAGGAGGCCAGGCGGCGGGGGAGGCCGGGCGGCGGGGGAGGCCGGGCGGCGGGGGAGGGGAGGGCGGCGAGGGAGGGCGGCGAGGGAGGGAGGGAGGGGGTTAGGGCGGCGAGGGATCAGGGTCGAGGGGGCACGGGGGGGCGCAGAAGCCCCCCGTTTTTTTATGTAGGTTAGCGACCGCCATTGGCGGTCACTATTGATTAGCTATAGCGACCGCCAATGGCAGTCGCCCGAGTCTGGGGGGCTTCAATGCCCCCTTTTCTAGTAGTGTTAGTGTCATTGGGATGAGAAAATGTTTAAGAAAATAATGGAAACTATCTTAGCAGAGATACAAAACAAAAACTAGTTCCCTACCATAAAGGGTTACACAATTTCTCTTGAACTCACAATCCTTATAATTAATATGTATAATAGTCTCATTATGATATGATGATATCGAAACACTAACTGTAACCATTCTTGAAACATCCTCCTGAACAACCAAACATAACTGGGAAAAGATACCCATAATGTTTCACTCCTCCTTCAAATAAAAAACAAAATTATATGGGAAATCATGAAATAAAACATCTACAATGACATTCCAGTTCTCTAGGGTGTAGGATATATAAAATTCAAACATATTATGGTATTCATACCATGTCCTCTATCTATGCTTCAGGACTATCAGATAAAGGATATAGGAGAAACTCTTACGGTCTGAAATTACTATAAACCTCTACCCAAAATATCGTACTAACAACACATAAGTGTAGGAATTACTAAAAAATCTTACATATAATGAGTTGGATAATTCTTCTCATGAAGTGGAAGCTAAACAAATCCATAAGATACCACATGATTATCTATCATGATCACAAAACAAAATACAGTTTTAGAAGTATCAGATAAAACCATATAGCAATGGTTGGGATCATGTATGATCAGAATAGGATATGTCGTCACAAGTATTTTTTGATCACCAAAGGAAAAATTATACATTCCATCCCATATGAATTTCAAAAATTTGATATTGTGAGTAATCAATGTATACAATGACATTAAGAAATTATTGATGAACTCTTGATAATTTCCAACAATGGCAAGGATTCTTTTAGTCTCAATGATATTTCATTATTCCTCTAATGAAAATATAGACTTCTACTTCTTATGATAAATTGATAATCCAAGATTTTAAATCATTGTTCATAAGGAATTAACTTCTTCTATTAATGAATTAAAATTTTAATTCATTTAATATAACCCATGAATCCTCATGATTTCTAGAACTAAATTCAAATGGTGCTTTGTCCTCACACATGCACCGAAACTAAACCAAATTATATTTATTGAACAATACCAAAAAAATGTTGAGATATTTATAGAATATAAAATTCATCAGTGAAAAAAACTATATGATGTTTTATTTGACCATAGTTCATCTCATTTTATTTTTTAATGGATATACATGTTCCTGAAGGGAATCATTGGAATATTAGACTCTCAAAAGATGTGATGATGATAACACAACTAAAGATCAACCTTATAAATCCACATCTCACCAATTAAATAATTTATAAATAACTAATTTTTTTAATAATAATATTTTCATAAAATATTCTCTATTAAGTATACAATTTTCCTCACATAATCATAGTTAAAAACATTCCATCTTGGAAAAGTTCACTAGGTAATTCCAAGGAGAATCACCGGAGTGAAAAAACCCTACACCATTAGAGCATTCTACTAAAAGTTTTATCTTTCATATTCAATGGTTCCATATGATATGAATTCATCAATAGGTGTTTCATATCTTGCACCATCTCAAACATAAACTCAATCTACCTCCATGTAGGTAGCCCATATTAATATTATAGGAAAACATTAGGAATTTCTCATACGATACTTGGAAGATTAGAAATTGAAGAATCATCATAGTGTTGAACCAATATTTAAGACAATAATCTACTAAGATCTTCACATGATGGACCAGCACGACCAAAACTCAGATCCAACTCTTCCTAAAACAACTATGAGCTCTCGTAAACTGAATGAAAATTTAAACAATGATTTTAATAATCATTTTCATCAAGATGAGTTCCAAGATGAAATTTCATGATGATTACATAAAATATATCTAGTTAAAGAACCAGAAATTCATATACTAACTCTTCATATGATGTCAACATTACTCAGTAATGACACTAAAAACATTTCACATTCCTCTTCTCATGATATTTATCTAATACACTATCAAATGAAATTATACATGTGGTAATTTTACGATTATCAAAAAATCATCAAGATACAATATATTAGGACAAACCAATATTGAATAATGAAATTTTTAATGATGATGATAGAATTATGGAACCACTCACTATCTCTGAACCCAAAACATCTTCCACCACAAATTTATATAATGAGTGAAGTTTCATCACTCATGTTGCATGTGGTAAGGGCCTTTTAGTCATTGAATCATCGGACTAGAGTTTAGTATATGATGAACTTCATGAAACCTAAAAATATCAAAGTGCATAAATATCCGGAAAAAAACACTGAAGATGGAAATAACATCCATTACCATTGTACATCTCCAGTGTTGTAAAAAAGAACAAAAAGCGTGTCTAAAACTACCACATTGATTAAATGTTAGAGGAACACCACTGGCTACAGCTGGAGGTTTGGAAGAGGCAATCTACCAAGAATGAATTCCATCACTAATGTCATGATCACTCCGAAACCTCTTTTTCTCTAGTTTGTTAATTAATATTCCACAAATTGGAATTTAACGGGCACAATATCCATCCTTTCCAACCACATTAATTTATGCAATCATATCCATTTATAATGTGTCCACTTTGGTAAAAATACTTATCATAAATTCCTATGATCTAATATATATTCAAAAAACTTTTAGGTACTTATCATCTTACAGTTGTGTATTCTTTACATCCTCGGGTGCAATATAATACAAATGTGAAAATTTATTTGTATACACTGACAATAAAATATATCCCTTCAGAAAATATAGGAGGTCCAGAGGATTTAATATAATCAACATTTTTGAAGAAAACTACATTAATAAAATAGTCTTAAAACACTTATAACCATCTCTTCTAAGGACCCTTGGGATCAAACACCATGCCCTTCACCTTGATACTATCATGTGTATTGTAATTCCCCTTCCCCTTCATATTATGTTAGATAAACAATTTCATATTGGATTCCTTTTTTTAATATTATTGGTTAAAATGAATTGGGATGATACATGTATTGAATAATGTTGGTATTTTTTTATTTTTGAACATAATCCTAATGATTTCATTTTACATTGTGCGATTACACAATATTTAATGAGAGTAAAAACCATGAAATGGATGGAAAAAAATATTTATTTAATATGAAACATAGATAGATTTTAGGGAATACATTTTCTGTAAGTGGTTCATGTAGTGTAATGTAAATATCAGGATTTCAATAAAATGTGGATGGAAATTTCGGTGTATATGAGATTTGAATTTTACAAAACATTTAATAACACTACTAACTATGTAAAAATCCTGAAATTGGAGTTTACTATGCTACATGATTGTACAATTATTCCATTATCAGGGTATATAATCCTTTAGGTTTTTATGTATCTTTGGTTTCAACTATGGTTTTAGATCGGAATGTGGTTGGATATTTTTATACTATTATGGATTTTATGTTTCCAGAAATTCATTTATTTCAAAGAGAGTTCTGTTTCTTAACACTATTTTCAAAGGATGCATGTTTTCTACTATTATTTAGTAGGTTATTATATTAAATGGGTGAATTTGATGAATTTACTATCACCTTTAAAAAATTACGTTTTGTAGTTTGTTGATTTTATGTAATAAGTGATTTCAATTTATCAATTGGAACTGAAAACATTTTAAAAAGAGTATTTTATTTGTAAAATAATTTTCATGATTTGGAAATCGGTTTTCTAACACTGAAGTAGAATGTCATGGATTTGGAAATGGATTATAAAATTGTGGTCATGGTTTTTAAAATTTATTTTAAAAAAATTTCATCAGTAAATGTTGGAGTGTTGAGAAAGATACATGGGCGGCCTTAGTGGGTGTTTCTCCACCTAGAGGTAACATCTTGTGATATCGACTAATATGAATTAATATATGTTGGATAAATTTTATTCTTGTTTTTTCATATGGGTTTCTAGATTTAATTTTCTAACAATATATGGAATAATATTGGTTTATTTGTCAATTTTTATTAATGGTTGTATGCCACATGTTTTTTATGAGGATGTTTTGTCAAATATATTTATATGATATTTTATTAGGTAGCTTTACCTAATAGGACATTACATGGAAATGATTACATATTGATGCATGGATATTATTTTCTTTTTTATCATTTATTTAGGTTATATTTTTCATTTGATAATATGAAAGTATTTTATGGAAACCAATGATAAAATAGATTACAGTATGAGTAAGTTTATTAAAATGCATGGAAATATTTTTTTCATTGAAATGATTTAAAGGTTCCCTTATTGTTATTATACCATATATAGAAAAATATTGTGTATCCAACTAGGTTGGGTATCATTCCAAACCCTTTTTTATGGGAATTTGTAGATGTTTTATTGTTGGGTTCAATTAAATATAACAGTCTTGTAGCTTGTAGGATTCTTTTATTATTTCTTCGTTTAAAACAAATTTGTGTAGAGGTGATTTTGGTCAAATGATTATTTGATATAATTTTTGAATTATCCTGATTTTTCTTTGATTGTATGTCTTTGTGGTATTTATCTGATTTACTCTTTGGACTTTGATTGTGAGAATCAATTTTCTCATAGTCAAGACCAATTTTCGTTATCAATTTTTACTTATGCTACGTGTGGGGATGGTTTAGATTCCATTTTTAGTTAACCCAACTTTCTTCATTATAATTCTATATAAAAAGTATTAGAAGCCTAATTTGTGTTAACTCACATAGAAGATAGTTTTTTATATTGGTTAGTCAGGATTTAGGATCATCAGAATTGAGATAACATGTGCAGAGAGTTTCTATGTCCAACTCACTTCCAATACATAAACAGAGTTTCTCTAGGTGCTAAAGGTATTTTTAATATGATTCAGAAAATGATTTAGATGTTATTTGAATGAAATGTATGGGAGGTTTACATAATTTTCCTTTCACTTCATTATGTAAGTTTCTTCATGGTTCCCTTAATTGTTGAATTTATTAAAACATTTTTATCAATAGATGATATATATCTTATGAAAATGGAATTTTTGTTTGATTAATTAGTTCTTATATTTTTTTAGAAAATTAAAATTAAAAGATCTCTTCTAAATTCTAGGGAGGAATATGTGAGGAAGTTTCCATAGAAAAACCCTCCAGTTGACCCTACTTTGGTAGAATCTATCATTTACGCTATTCAGTATTTGGTTCATGTGGTTCTCTAGAACCCAGTACATGTAGTAGATCATGGGTATATTTTTTCTTGGTAGAGTCCACCAAATTTCATTGGAAAAAAGAAACTAGGAATTTATGGAGTATCTTACGAGGATGGATGGAATATTCACATTCATGAACACTCTAGAAAAATATATTGCGGGTTTTTACAAGTATATAATTTGGTGACTTGGAATAAAATAGTGGGTCTCTATCATGCTAGCTAGGTTGCATGTTGGTATTACATTGGGATCCTTTAAAAAATATTTAACTTCTAGTTTTTAGAAGATACATTGATTTTGGGGATGACCCATGTGTTTATGTCCTTATATGTGGGGGACTGTACTGTTCAATAGTATGATACCCATTACATAATGTTTTTATATCTAAACCTGGTGATTGTACCTAATGAGTAATCAAAAATTAAAAAGATTAAGTTAGAACCAAGGACTGATTTTATGTCAATGTTAATACACATAATCCAACCAACCTTTTGGGGGTTTCTGATAATGATAAATATATTGAATAAAACAATTCTTGAATGATCGGTTATCATGAAGCATAATTTGGTTCAATCATAATCTAGGTTCTATCTTATGTCTAGAAATGGAGGGATAAGAGTGTCCATTTATTCCTAAGAAATGTTTTATGGGCATCAACAAGGAATCGGTAGGTGTCTGGTATCATACATGGATGAATTACCATTCTAGTAATAATAATATGGATGATCCTGGGACATATCAACATTATGAAGGATATTTCAAAATATATAATTTTGGTGAAACTTTATCCTGGGGATGTAGTGAACGATCCTCCCTCAACTATGGTTCATTGGATTATACTCGTTCTTACAATAGTGGTGGGTTTAATCCTCAGGAAAAGGGAGTTGTTCATGTGAACAATACCAGGTGACATTATACAACAGATAACGTGAAAATTGAATCTAAAGTATATTTAGATATTGTTAGATGTAAATTGTTTATCTCACCTTTTACTGTTCTATATTTTTTTTATATGTATGATATTAATTCATTAATATTATATCCATTAATGTATGTGTTGTATTTTTGTTACGATCTACGCCTATTCTTTTTGGATCTTTCCATTACATTGGGTATGTGGTCAAAATAGTGAATTAGATGCACAACTTATTGGGTTTTGTTAGGCAACATTGAGAAAGAGTGGTACTTTTAAGTGCTTCGTATTTAAATATTTGAATCGATTATCTACATGTGTTTGATGATTAATGTTGAAGATCATATATATAGTGTTACCGTTCCGATTCACTTCTTATATACATATGGGTTTAAGCATTTATTCTAAGGTGAGTGGGACAAAAAATCCAAATTGTACTTGGATGTTTTTTTATTCTAATTTAATCACATTCAAGTTGAAAGAGTTGTTTCTTGAAGTAGTTCACCCTGGTTGGGATGGTCTACATCCAACAGTTTTGTGTTCATACCCACAATGTCTTTTTAGATGATTTTTCATGTCTGCCACACCAAAAAGTGGTAAATTTTATTTTATACTGTCTCCCTAGTATGATCCCCATTTATTTGTAATCATACCATATGTAACCTACTAGTATGGTGGAACATAATATCCAACATGATTACGTTATGGGTAAAGGATTTATTCATCCTATTGTGTCAATATATTCTTCACTTGTAAAATTTTCTGGGAAAGAATATGGGGGTCCTTAGGCATGGTATTGAATATTGAATTGTTAGTCATGTTATTATTAAGAAAAATACCATCTTCTAAGTATTGGATGTCTCATTGATTAGTTTATAAGGATTCAATTGTTTTATAAGATTGGTCTATGGTTATGGTATGACCTGTTATGAGTCTATGAAGAGAATACACCTAAGACATCATTGATGAGTCAATATAGGCATTTGTTTCTTTGTTATTCAATTTATATTCACAAAAAATATCTGGATGTGTTTATGGATTTGATAAACTAGACCAATCATTTACTTTTTGTCTCTTTTCATGTTATGTTTAGGAATGATATTTTTTTGTACACCATATTTGAGGTGGAGAATATCAACTATATTTTAATTATTATTTTAAAAATGAATGAACATATTATGTAAGGTAATATTTCTTTATTTGATTTTTTGATTCATGGAGTAAAGTTTATAGGGTATTTGAAATTTGTTATGGGAATCTCAACAGATCATAAAATGGTACAGGATAGCCGGTCATTGGAGAATCACAAAAATCAGTTTGGAATTTTATTCTTCTTGGAGTAATAATGGTCACTATAAATGGTTTTTTCTTAACTAATCCATGAACACATAATTTATGACTATATAACCTATAATGGTATAAATTTTAAAATTAATTATAGGAGTTAGTGATCTTTTTTGGAGATGAAGGTGAGTTCGAATTTTATAGAAATTTTCATTCATTTAAAACATAGATTGGTTTGTGATGTCATTTGGAATTCTTTTTGTATGAGTTTGTGACTTGAATCAAAGTAAGGGAAGTCAGTTTGGGATTTTAGATCACTCTAAATAACCCTCATGAGAAGAATGACCCAACCCATGATCATGAGTTCCCATTGGTTAGACATGCACTGAAAACATTGTTTAACCATCTCTTTTGGAATCTTATTGTTGTAAATTCTGATCATAAGAGGCTGAAATTTATTTTTAATCAATGGGGTATAAATTTGATATCATTAAACATGGTGGAATTTCTTCAATATTTACTTCTTGAAACTATTTATTCCCATTGGAATGGAAATATTGTTTATGATGGGTTTAGTGGAATGTTACTGACATAATCCATGATGGAATCACATGTGGACTGGTCCCTAATGAGTTTGTCTACTGAGATGTCATGAGAAATGTAATAGGCTAGTGGGAAGTTATTTTAGGATTTTATGATTAACGAATAATCATTTTATGATAGCATTTAGATTTATCTGATATCTACCATTATGTTCTTGTGTTTTAGTGAAATCATATATGGTGGGGAGAACTCAGAAGAGTGGTCTTAGTATCCCGGTGGATGATTATTATACAATATTATATTGGTTGTTTAGTTTTCTTTATATAATGTGTATTTGGATAGTAAAAACAATTCGTATTGTTTTGTGATCATAGGAACAATCGCAATGTATTAGGATACGAGAGTCGAGTATTGGTGGAAGGGGATGATATGGTCTTTTCTGGAATTTGAATCATGTTGCCTTACTTATTGGAGGACATAGGATGAGAACATGAGACCCATGGGTTGTGGAATACCGTGGAGACATGTTTTTCAATGTGATTTTGATACATCATGGGGTTTTTATGAATTTTCCTAATACAAGGGTTTCTATCTCATTTACAGGTTATGGAATGGTTTACAATATGTAATGGGTTACTCGATTAGATTGACCAAAAATTATCACTTATAGATATATGGATAGATAAGAGCGATATCCGTGTTCTGAAGCATATGATCCTATATTTTCAGCTTGATTATGAAGGTTATTGGGAAATAAATTTTACATGTTTAAATTTTAATATATCAACAGTTATCAGAAATTTATATTTATAGATCCCATAAATTCATTGTATGGTAGGTCATGTAGATCATTCATGTTCCATGTATATTTAAGAGATCAATCCTTGGATGGGCTAAGTATAGTTCATAAGATTATATAAATGATGAACCCGATCCTAGGGAGATTTATCATGGAATTGTTTTTTCAAAAATCATATGAGGATCATGGGAATCGACCAATGGAGTTTGAGTATGGTGATCAGGCCTTTTTATGAGTTTCACCTCCCTGGAGATTTCATCAGTTATGTAAAAAATGTAAATTGGAACCGAGATTTATGGGACTCTATAATATAGTTTGGTGACTAGTGAGGGTGGAATATCAGCTTAACAAGACATATGGATTTAATTCCATCATCAACATGTTTCATGTTTCCCTGTTGATGACTTATATACAAGACCCATCCAATGTTAGTAGATGGGTGGGTGTTGATCTTAATCCCAATACCACTTTGGATGGTAAAAAATATGATAATATGGATCACTATGTTATGGTATTTCACAGTAATATTAACCATCTTGATGGATTGTTGTGTTATTAACGATAGTATATCTATGATATGTGAGATAAATTGTCAATGATTAGGTTGAAATAGAATTCTGTATTTGCAAATCTATGATATTGAGGGATTTTTTGGTGATGAAATCAATTATGTTTTGGAGAAAATAATACCCCACTAGCTTTATGTAATGTATATTTTAACATTTTATTTTGGATTAATTTTTTTATTTAAGGTGTAACTAGGAAATGGAATTTTAAGGATACATGTAACGGTGAAGCCATGGATTTTTTGTAAATTTCAGTGTAAACCAATGTTTTTTATTAGTGATTACAAGCCTTTTAATTTGAGTAAATATAATATAATGGATACACATATAAGATAGTGATCAAGACTTATTGATTCTGAATTTTACACAGCATGTAAAGGGCTCACATCAGCTATGTGAAAAATGTGTTTTTTATAGAATCGTTTTTTATATATTATATATACATATTTATTGTTAGGTAAAATTATTAAAAAATTTATAATCATTGTGAATTGGTATTTAGGGTAATTTATGAGTGATTTCATGTTCTATTTATTGATGAATTACAAGATCACGCACTAGAGGATATCCCTAGTTAATTTTAGGTGGTTGCCTTCCATATGGGTTGCTTTATCTATCGATTTCATTCTTTTGTAGTTTGATTGATTTTCCCCTGGTATGAAATCCTTCTAGTTTTCAATTTTTATTTATTGGGTCTATATTTTTAGTTAATCATGGGGTAAAATATTGTTTTCTATTAAACAACATGATTTTCATGATGTATTATGCCTTTCAAAGGTCATTTTGTTGGTTTTCGAGCACTATTGTACCAGGATGCTTGGTTTCTAGCATTCCAAGGTTTGTGATTCTGTACAAAGGGTTAGTTTGATGAATTTCATATCATTCTGGATAAATTATACTAGGTTTAACATTAATTGGAAGTGATAAGTGGTTTCAAATGATATCTTGTAAAAGAAAATATATTCAATAAGGGATTTTTCATTGAAAATTGGTTTTCATAATTAGGGAATGGGTTTTCAAAATAAAATGTGTAATGGATCAGCATTAAGAAATTTTTTTCATATTTTTTCCATTGTTTTGAGATATTTTTAATTTATCATTTTCACCAATTGGTACATCGGGGAAAATACATGGGTAGCCTTAGTCATTATTAAACAATAATGAGGTAACATACAGTGATATAATTTGGAAGGACTCGATATCTGTCAGATTCAACATTTGAATATTTGGGGGTTTGATTGAATTATTTACATTTTCCCATATAATATATCCCAATACTAGATCTTTTTTATTTGAAATTTATTGGATTTTTATGACTTCATTTTCCTTATAATTGATATTTTCTCAAATATTTTTATATGGGGATGTATCACATCGCTTATCAGGCCAGTTCATTTCATTGATATATGTTCCTCTTTATTCATGGTTATGTTTTTCTATTTTATGAAATATGCCTATTTTGTTTCAGGTAAAATAATATGATGGTTTATATTGAAATAAATATGGAAAATTATTTACAGATATATTTTTTTTAATAAAAAATAATTTATAATCTCTTTATTTTAAAATATTGAATTGATTCATTATTGATATTTTTCAATGTATAGAAAATATGGTGGTATCCTACTAGGAAATAGACCATACCCAATATGTTCATTTATGAATTTTTAGATATTGTATTTCATTATTTTTTGAAGGGTAGAGAATCTTGTAGCATGTTGGATTATATTATTGTTACTACCTTTAGTTCATGTTTGTCTAGAGTCCACTTTTGGAAACATGGGGATTTGATATAATTTGTATTTTATACTCTCATAGAATTTGTTGTATTTATTTTTGTATCTCCACTATTTCCACATTATAATCAATTTATTTTTATTTGGTTTCTTATCTTAAATAAAGGTTTTTATTATCCTATTTTACTTATATTACATAACAAGATGGTTCGGGTGGGAATTCAAGCTAAACTAGGTTATTTCATTAAATGTATCAAGGAAGTCGAAAACCAGATCAATCTTATCAATTATGTCCACCAACTCATAAGGTTCATTTTTACCTTTAATGTATGATATCTCCTAATGCTATAACTCTCGTGATCGATCAATATCTCCAATATCTATTATGTTTAAATTTAGGACATTGTTATTGACATGTGTTACATTTTAATTGATATCGTGATGTTCTTGCATTTATCCATAAGAACTGATGATCAAGGGACAAATTTTTATCAAGAGCATCAAGAGAAGCCTCAAATGAAGAACATGTTAAACATATTGGAGGAATACTAATTCTCAACGAAATAGTGTAAAAGATCAAAAAAATAATCTCAGTTAATTAATGAAAACCCTTATTTAAAAAATATTTTAAGATTATTATAGACAACATGACACACACAAACCATGATATTCGGGTAACATGTGTATTTTTGTTACAAGAGATGTCTAGACACACGCTGCAACATACCTCTCAAGTTTCAACAATACTATTTAAAGTTTACCAAACGTCCCCCAATAAAGGATATCTAAGAAAAACACCCTTGATTATAATTTTTAACAATTGAACCATGATACCATCTCAGTAATAGTACCCAAACCAATCTGAAAAATATCTAAAGGGAATTCCCAATCCATATGTACTGGATACCAATACCCAATCATCATACAACATCCAAAGGGAATGATTTTTCCCATCCTAATAAAAAACATGTCATATTAAGTTATAATGAAGATAGAAATTTTTGAAGAGATAGATATATTCCATAATAGAAAAATAAAATTGGATCTGATAAAATGCTAAAGGTATAAAAAAATATCTAAGAGACAAGTCCAAGAATAATGGAAAAATCATAACAATTTCTCTAACAACTATATGGGATAAAATGGGAAATCTCTCTCCATCTCACCACTTTCTTCCCAAAACCCCATAGATAGAAATACCATCACTCACTCAAAGTGGTTCTTTGATTTTACATGTGTTGAAATACATAACAAGGTCTACAAAACAGTTATGGTGTGCATAGGTTGTTTGATAACATTAATAATAGGTTTTCACCATGGTGTCTCATAAATAGTCTATGTATAATAATGCAAGAATTCTCAATGTCAATGACAAAATGGAATAATAATAGTTTAAGTGTTTTTATATCAAAATCATTGAAACAATTTATTTTCATCTTTTTTAAAATTTCTAAATAATTAAGGAAAATTTGTATCATATAATTTCATATACACAAATTAGATATATCAAATCAATTTTTTTCATGTTTCATATGTCATAACAAATCAATTTAAGTAAAACTAAAATAATACAAACCAAAAGATGCCCACATTAGACCAAAAATGTTGGTAACAACATGGGAATGATCACAATAGGATAGGAAAGCTATGAGGATCATATCTAAAAAATAAATCATTATTCATATTAGAACTATAGACATATGCATTGTGTCTATAGATTATATAAAAACCCTAGAATGTGAACCCCCAAGCATGCGTAACATGTCTCTAGAAAAATAGGCCTAGGAAGTAGAATAAATCCCCAAGAGAATTCCCCCTAATAATAGAATAGGAGTATTAGTAAACATTCCATTAAATATCTCAAGGTTTCCCATGTGGTCTATTTAACAATCCAATTCATCATACCATTATCATAAAAACATGCTTCAAAAATAATTTAACAAAACCATTTAACAATTCCTTGAAAAATCCATTTTCATTTAACATAACTAAAAACCCAAAAGCATTAATAATTTCCCATTTTTACATATATACGTGCTCCAATTTTGTCAATAATGATATGAAATTTATTAAAAAAATTATCCAAGATAATAGAAAAGTTTTTCAATAATTCATTCTAGAGAGAGAACGCCTATATATAAAATCAATTTTCATGTAACTGCATTAGGATCCCAAGATCAAAACAACACAAATATAGGCCTTATAATTAATCTAAATAATATAAAAATGATTTAATATAATAAATTTTTCAATGTAAAAGAAGAAAAAAATACCTCAAGACACACAACCTATACACGAAAACCAATAACGAATCATCCACCAAAGCAAGATCACACACCAAATTCGGAAAATAATAAATTTAACTATCACAAAATGTCAATGGATGTAATAATGAAATTGTACGATCCTACTCCAAATAAATTTAAAATAATAAATGTAAATATTTTATCAAATAGAGAGACGTCACACACAATCACCTAATGATAAAATGTCAAAAAGTTGGATATGTAAGGATTAGATGTTCCTAAAATCACTTGAGGGGAGATCTAGATCAATAGAGTGGATACAACATGTTGAATGAATATACAAATCCATCATATAGTTCCCTAAATACCCTTTCAGAGTCATTTATAAGGCGTGTAAGCCATTTATACATCATGTAATTGATGGATTCCAAATATGCAGAAAACCCTATAAATATTTTATAAAAAACCCACTTGTCAACATAATATATAAAATTACATGGAATTTAATATTTCACACTATGTACCTATTTTATGGAATCCTCCCATACTAAATTATTTGTTATGTAATACTATTAAATGAAAACTATTTTTCTTGCATATTACAAAATAACCAGTTTCTGGCATAAATCCCAAATTGTATATAGGTATTGTCAGAACACATGGAGAACCATAAATATTAATTACACAATAGGACTAAGATTCCATAAATTCAAAAAAGAATAAATCCCTACACAATTAGTTGTTATCCCTAATACATGATCTAAATCATTAGGATCCCTATATGCACACAATTGAAGAGGGAAACACTTAAGGATAAGTGATTTTCCTAAAATAGGTAATATGATGGTACAAATATATAGTAAAATTTTGATTTATGAACATAAAATTCTACTTCCCTATAATATATTCGTAATATTATGACGTCCTTTAATGTTTGATTCATTAATTTCATGTGGTTTTATTATATTCGTGGTCATATACTATTATGAAAAGGAATGATTTAATTATTTTTACATGATATGGAATGGTAGTGTGGTATTGAAAATGATAGAGTTGTATGGGTTATATTTTAATTATCATAGTTGTTTTTTAGATTGTTATTATAATTAAAATGTTTATTTGGATTTTATGATGGTTGATGGAAGGTATTATATGGAATTTTATTGTCAGAATTGATTTCTTATTTTTTTAGTTTTGATATGTTTTCCCAATGGAAATGAATTCTTTTGGAATTAATTAAAATTTTAATCGGTGAAGGTAATGAATGAATAAATGTTTTGTTATTAGATGGTAATTGATTGTGGTTGACTAAAATTTAGCTACTACAATTAATATTTTTTAATAATGGTTTTAGATTATTAATGATCTCAATATTGATGTAATTTAGTGAATGGTCTAAAATGATATATATATTGTTAATGGAATATTTAATTTAATGATGACCATAAATTATGAATCGGGAATTTAATCTATTAGGTGATGTAATTGAGTGTCTAAAATGTAATTAATTATCTTTTTTCTCATGATTAATTTCCCTAGTTTTTATTTTTATTGAAAATGAATATAGTATGTGTTCTGGATGGTGGTACATGAACTGTAGTCATCTATATAAATTGATTAGCTCGGAAACATTTTTTTGTTTTTCTATATACCTCAAATCATTTCATAATACTTTAATTCCCCATAACCCATATAAGGTAATATGAATAAAATCAATATGAGAAAATAGATTCTGAATGGATTTTACAATATCTATGTTTTAATGGTAATTAATTATGGATTATACCTTCATATCATCCATTCATTCTGGAATAAAATATATTTGGTAGATTAATGTTATGATTAATGGGTTGTAATGGGTTTTTATAATGTTCATGTGAAATGATGATGATTTGATTGAGGTTGTAGTAAACCATGGTTGAATTTATGTTTGTGAATGTATGTGAGGTTGATGGACTTCATGTTCTTGAAACCATGTATTGATGAGAATGTTTTGTTATGATATGGTGAAGTTATAATGTTTTAGGTTGTGTATGTGTTGATTATGATGTGATGTTATATCATGTCAAAAAATATGTTGTTATATAAGTTATTATAACAATTCATTTGTGTCATTGTAGTGTCATAATGACATAATATTTAGAGTATTTGATGTAGGGTAAAATCAGGAAATATCATCCACTAACATTATGTTACTATATTTGATATGATATTGAGTTACTTATTAATAGATAGGTTTGGTAATATTATATCTTAGATATGTTAAATATTATTCTATTATTTATTCATAGATGTTTTAGAATTCTCTTCCCATAATTTCATGATTGGTTTTTGATTTGGTCCATCTAAGTATACATTTATGATAACCAATTTAGTATACTTATATTTTTTCGTACAGGATTACATAGTTAATTATTTATCTCGGTATTAAAATCTCATAAAGGTAAATTTTTTGTGTTACCCTCAAAGTGATATCCTTTCTTAATAATTATTTTATTTTATGAGACAATATTAATTTATGAAATTTGATAATATTATAGGTAACGATTTATATTAATTTATATTGTGTTGATTTATATTATATTTTATAATATATTGATTTTTATAGAAATGGATTATATCTGTTAGATTAATACCTGATTTACATGTCACTAACTCATGTCCTTTGGGTGGTAATCTTTAGAGGATAGAATCATCTTCAAAACAAGACAAGAATGTGTTCCAAATTCATGAATTCATAAAAACGTTATACTTGAAATTTATATGAGAATTATGATCAAGAATATATTTATATACAAGTGATGATACATTAGAGTTTTTAGGAAAACAATGTTATATAATCCTAGCAAGTGACACTACATTTGAGACTGGCTATGATACCAGGAATTATGCAGCGCTATAATGTTATGCAAGAACAATAATTTCACTAAACTTAAACATAAAGATGATATTAATTGTATAGTAATGAACTTGGTTTGATGCAATAATCAATCTATATTTCTATTAGAAATTTGGTTATTCTAGGGTGGAATATATTTAAAATAAATAATGAAAATTATAAGAATCCATGTCATTGAAACAATGAGTTTTAATTTTATTATTTATGTTGTTCGATATTAGTCAATAATATTATGTAGTTTAGATCAATGGAGGTATAGTAAAATCCATAGACAACCATATATGGATAATGGAAATAGAGTTCGAAAAGATACTAAGGATGATTATATTTGATCTTCATCTTTTGATCATGCAAAATATGATAGGATTGTATTTAGTTTGGCGATTTTGTTATTATTTTTGGTGATATAGTTATATTCAAATTAATCTTTGATAGAAAGGAACATCATATCCCAATGGTATGTTAGTAAATTTATGTGAGTTTGGAAATACTGTGGTTTTATGAAAAATTAAATATATGTTTAGGTAGATATTTTATTAAATGATATAATGAATCAGATCATACTGGAGTTATTATCTAATGTGATTTTGAGAGTATAGTTGTAAGGGTTTCTTTCTCTTATATTGAAATGTGTGAGTTTTAATGATCTCATGATTTAATTCAATTACATTCATTGGTTTAACCATGACCACTTATAATAAAAAAATACATATTATGAAGACAAAAGGAGGTATATGTTCCTAGAATAGAGGATGTCGATGAGAGGATGCAGGAAAGGATTGTATTATCATGATATTGGAGTCATATGAGATTCCTAAAGTAAACTATTGAAAATGGGGGATCTCATATGCCAATGAGTTCATGATTTAATATAATATGGGGATGTTAAAGACATATTTATCAAATATTATAGGATACAGTAGTTTTTGTCCTATTTTTTGTATTGTATTTCTAGTATGGGTTTGTATTGTATGTCATTAAAATATTTAGTTCTTGTGATGGATAATTGTGAATGTCCACGGTAACATGGGGGGTTGATTTAGGTTTTGAAAAAATAATTACTTCTGATTCCTTATCATTTGTTGGGTCCCTAGGACTTCCTCCTGTTGAAACGAGATGGTTTATGCATATGATATCTATATAGTGTTTTGTGTGTATTTATATATGGGACATAGATTGGTAATTGAGATAGCTTTTACCAGATCCAGTTAGAAAGTGGAGTTATTGTATAGAATTACATTTCAAAATCATAGAGAACATGAAATCCGTTTTGCTTCCATTTTATTATCAAATATGATGTAATTTTAATTTTTTGAAATTAGATCACCATGATCCATTTTAGAATTACCATTTCTTCATGTGTTGGGAATCCTGGGGGGTATTATTATGATTACCGTTGAATTGAAAATTCTAGTGGTATATTATTATAGTATAGATATTGTTTTCCTATAATTGTGAGTTACTAATAGTTAAAAATCATACACTGAGCAATTTTTCAATATATATTCAACAATGTAGTGATAGAAATGGAATATATTATTTTTATTACCTGAATATTGTAATTGTATCCGAATATTGGACACATGAGTTTTTGTTCTATAGGTGAAAAATTTATAGTGTATAATTTTGAACAAGATCATTAAATGTATAACAAACATACTTTTTATATATTTTTTAAACATGAATTATTAACACATTTTAAATTTTTTTCATCTATGAAGATAAAGAGGTATATTGTCTTGTGAAATTAGGAACATTAAATAACAACATAAAACTTAAAATGAATCATTATTATTGAAAACATCTTTTACAGGACCCCAACTTTCCTCCGTACATAACAATTGATGGGATACCATAAGGTCATAAATAAGAAAGTGGTGATATATAAATCCTAGTATGGGAATAAACACAGAATAAAATGTGGATAATTACACAATTTATACATTTTATATCTATGAACTATAGAAGAACATGAATATAAAGGGATTATATAGCATGATAATCATAACATGAAAATGTAGAAACAACATAAAACACTGCATCATAAATATATGTCATAGATAAACTACAAAGAATTAATTATTGAATCATTTCACTTATTTTAATCTTGTAAACCCATATCCCAACATCACATATCATGACACTAGTCATTACCTAATGAATGGGAGTGTTATCAGGGATCACCCTTGACAAACATTTCAATCTCTTACTTAAGTGTTCCACATAGATCATATAACATGGACACATTCAACACCATAATGGTTTTACATGATATGGAAATGTAAAATAAATACATGTATGTCCCCAATAAATTAGATTATGTGAATAATGGTTAGTACCCATGATAGAGAAATGGGTACGGTATTCACTACACCATTATCTTTGCATTGAAAATCATGGTGCAATTTCGGTAGCGAAACGATGTCATATATAAACTCCTAAAATGTGTTGATGAGAAATAATGGCGTGTCCCATCACATAGAAATGAAATGAAAAAAATATGACTATTATAAATCATATCCCAACATCCAAAAAATGAATTTAGAATAAATAACATAAAAGGGATTCTTGATAAAGGATTTGTGTTGATGATCCCTTATAGAATTTTGATATAGTAATGGGTGGGAATGAAATATTATATTGGGGATTAATTAAATTCAATTGAATATCTATTAATTTATAAAATAATTTTCATTATGGGGATCATGTTACATAATATCCAACAATATTAAACTAGAATTTAATATTCATAACATAAAAGAAGTTCTTGAATGGAAATGTGAAGAGTGAAACCCCTTATAGAATTTCAGTATAGTAATGACATTTTTAAGGGTCCAAATAAGGTGGAATAAACCATAACTAATTCAAATAACCTAAAATATATTATAGGTAATTAATTATAAATGGTTGAAAATATAACCAATAGAAATTAAAAAAATAATTTCAAACAATGTTCTTTAACTAAAATAAAGAGAGTTATTGAGGATCCCTTATGAAATTTTAGCTTGGATACATTAATATATAAAGGATCATGGATGCATTACTGAGAGTGAAAGGAATAACTAATTATTTATAAATCACAAGGAAGGTATTTAGAGTATGTTGAGTTATATTTCAATATAAGAAAATTGAAATTAAATCAGATATTATAAAAGGTGTTCTTAATAAAAAAGGAGAGTGGAAGAACCCTTACATAGATGTGTGATTACAATGGATTGGGAAAGGCTTCTTTAGAGGACACTATGGAGTAATGGAAATATGTTGGTTGAATTTAAATGAATATCAATGAAGAGAAATAGATGTTTTTTCTGTTAGATAGGAATGAGGGAGGTTTCATTATTATTTAGTTTCATTGGAAACAATAAAAAATTACATAAAACAAAAAACATCCAATGGGTTTTTCCAATGGTATCTATCAAATGTAACAATAATGAATTATTTATTAAGTTTTTTTTTGTAAATTATTAAAATATTTTCCTTTATTTTGGGGATCGGAGTGACACTCTTAATGAAATGAATTGAAAATCATAAAATATATTATAGGTTTCAGAGGATTTACTAAGGCTTCATAAAATAAATGAAATAAAGTTAAAATTAAACTATTTTAAATTTAAAACAAGTATCATACCAACTATAAATTTTATAGTATTTATTACCTAATTATTGGGCCATTATGATGTCATTAAACAAAACATGTATTTATACAATAATAAATTTTTACCCAAACATTTGACCGCCTCATTAAATTTTAGGAAAACAACCATTAGAAAATTTAGACATCATGATTCCAAAAATAATATTAATTTTTTATAAATAAATTTCTATATATGTGAATTTACTGTTTTAAAATAAAAATTTACTGTTATTGTGAAATGATGGGGTTTGGACAAAAAAATTCTATGATTAGTTACAAATTAAAATTGACTTCATAAAAATTATATAATAATTTATTTTTAATTAAATTAAATTTAGAGTAATATATTATTAAAATATTATATGTTTCAATAAAATTCCATATTCCTGAACATATATATCTTAATTAAAAAAATAATATTTGTGTATTGAAAAATTATAATATGAAGAAGAAAAAATATTTATTATTCAATAAACAAAATAATGAAGAGATTCTTATTTCTAGTGTATTTATGCATGTCACTTTTTAAACCCACCAAATGACTTAAGAGTAATGTGTGCAATGGTGGGGCTTTTATTGGGTTGTTCGGTGAACATGGTTTGTGTCTTGACCTTGATGGGATTAAACATCACCAATAAATGGTTTCACGAATTCTTAAGTATTTGGATCTAAAATTGGCCATGGTCTAGGGAATGTACCACAAATTATATCATCCTCAGAAGCTTTATATAATTGGCTTTATAGGGTATGATCCTACGGGTTGAAGCCATCACATAGATTGTTTCCACCAAAATGATTTATTACTATCTAAAATTTATAATAGTCCTGCTTTCACTACTATATAGCTATATTATCAATAGTAGTGTTAATTAATGGTCATTTAAAGCCCAATTGATTATGAAAAATAAATGCATTTATTTTCTATAAATAAAACAATATTAATAACATAAAAAATGTGAATTTTATTCATAACCTTTTCGGTCGTTTAAACCTTACATCCTTATGAATTTTCTCCTTAAAAATGTTCTTTTCCCTCAGCAAAATAAATGTGGGTATCATATATTAATCACCTCATCTGGTTCCAATGTTTCTTCTTAAAACATTTTTTTTCTTCACAACACATTAATGATGGGCATTATCTTAATTTATAAAAAATTTTCTCAACAAGCTATGATCATCACCAGCTGCTACTCATAAGAAATAACTGTCTCCAATGGTACAACAACTTGTTTTAGTATATTTGATGAGTCTGGTACGTATTTTTTTTATAGGGTTAAATGAAATACATCTTGTACATGAGATGAGTTTGAGGAAAGTTCTTGTTAATCATACACACTCTGATATGATCAGGGATCTCAAAAGGGCTAACGTACCTTGTTCTAAGAATTCCCTTCATCCCAAATGTCATGAATCTACTCCATGGAGACATAGAGAGGAAAAAAATGCCCCACTCATCAAACTCAAGGTCACATCTACGATAATAAGAATAGATCTTTTGTCGACTGTGAGCTGCTTTGATGTATTACTGGATAGTCTTAACATTTTCCATCATTTAATCGACCATTTTAGGACCAAGATGTTTTCATTACCCATCTTCATCCCATCATTAATGTGTTCGGCACCCTTTATCATAATGTTCTTTATCAGGATCCATTTTGATGCTCGAATAGAAACATTTGATGTGTGAGAACTCCACTAAAGTATTATGTTTTTCCCATCCACCATAGAAGTCTATTGAGAATGCTCTAAAACATGTCCTAAAGTGTTTAGATAGTCCACTCATATTTTTCGTCCAGTAATAGAAAAATTACTTATATCGATGGCTCCAAAACATGGAAATAGCCCACAAAACCATGGGTATAGGATATACCAACCGTTTTGGGAACCATATGAAATTGAGTCATCTGTGTAGCTCTAAATCTTATACCCTCAGTTTCCAAAACTTAAGATTAATGATTTTCCACCATGTCAATGCTCTATAACCCCAGTTTTCAAACCATGGGTATCTGTTTTCTACAAAATCTAGGTGTGGGGTTCGATCTCACAACCTCTTCCTATAACACTAATCCCCCCACAACTCCATCTACATAATTAATTTTTGTGTATATATAATTAGTTATATATGTATTCTAAATTAAGAGAATAAGTGAGAAAATAATGTTAACATTTGATACAATGAATTTTTTTTGGGTCTCATGAAAAAATATTCCCCACTAATAGACTTGAAATATATACCAACGATTTGGAAATCCATGGTTATATGACTTCAAAAAAATCCCTATAAAAATAGTTTTACAAAAACCATGGGTATAGGTCTTTATAATAAAACATATACCCATATTTTTTCCTAAACCTTGGGTATAGGTCATGTTAAACCAAAATTGCTGATGGTTGTCCAAGAACCATGGATATAGGGGGGGGGGGAATATACCCTTGATTTTGGAAAAAATGGGTATATCCTCCCAAACAATACCTATATTGAAAGTTATAGAAAAATCATGTGTATTGTCCCATTTTTTAGTAGTGATCCGTTTGAGGGTGATATGATGTACGAATGTTCAACTCAGTTTTTAGACCATACTATATGATTTTACAAAACATAGTGGAGAATCATGGATCTCGATCAGACATAATCGATAGTGGTACACTATGTATTCTTACCAATTCAATAATGTATATTCATGCATGTTTATCTAGTAGTAAATTCTATCAAATTTCAATTAAATGTGTATTCATTGTAAGTAAATCCCCAACAGGTTAGATAGCAATGGTTATTTTATATTTCTTTGGATGTCTGAGGACAAAGTTCATGGTGATGTTTTCTGATTTCCATGTTTGTATAGGTACTATATTCACCATCCCATTTGAAATAAAAAATTAAAAATTAAATTGATAATATACCATGAACATTGATGCATATTCTATAATATTTTTCATCATGATGTCCCACCAATAGTTCTCCTAGAGATATTGATACACCTTTGTATTTCCTAGGTTAATAGAGAAAGTTAAAGAATGTGCATCATCCAGAAGATATTTATTTAACACCAAATATTATGGAACATATTTTCTTGGCCCAAATATCATGATTCCATCATTATTCACATAGAAATATGAGAAATATATTTTTTGGTATTTTAATCTTTCATCTAAATTCCCAAAACATAATTTTTATATTCCTTTAACAATTATAAAAGAGATTATTGAAAAATAATTTGTGAATGTATTTATGGTATTAATTTCCCTATGATTCTCATGTCCATCTTCTCAGGATAAACAATATCGCATCCTTCTAAATTATCATCCATTAATAAATTTCTCGGTCCATTCTATATAGATAATCCACCACATTGTTTTTCTTTCCATGGATGGTAGTTCTTTGAGAAGTCGGAATTCATCCTGAGCACAAACCCTAATATTTATTTCATATTCATCTATTTATTTTTGAATATATATTTAATACTATTTTCATCTATATATATTTCAAAACACTCACAAAAGTGATAATAACACTAGTTTTTCAATGAAATGATCATAACTGATAAATCCAGATCGTGTGAGGGATAGTTTTGATTATGAATTTTCATTATCATTATGGACTAATCAAGGAAATTTTCATTTAGACTCAAATAACACCAAAGGGATACTTATAATATTTTCATGAATAACATTTAAACAATCATCATGATATGAAAATATACATATATATGTTTTACTTAATTATATAATAACATTTCAGGTGGGGACTCAGTATTCAAAGAAAACATAAGGGATATACTAATATATCATGAATTGAAATGCGCTATGACATTCCCTAAAGTGAATTAGGCTTAAAATTTAAGTAATTCCTCGCTATCCATCGTAACATAGGTAATTCCATGGTCCCTTGATCATGGTGATTTTTGTTACTAATTATGCTTCTAATCCAATACAATAGACATTTGTATACAATAATAATTTACTTCTCTACAATTATGACATAGAACTATGTATTATTCCTTGGATGAAACTTTGTTTCCATCCACAACATTAGCCTTATTTGGGAAATTGGAAACTTTTTGACATTTTTTGATACTTAAAACATCTCTCATTCCATCTGCGTCATTTCCATCAGTGCATATTTCCCCACTTATTAGATGAAATAAATTGGGTCATTCATCCATTATCACATTTATCAAATGGTCTTTCATGAGATTTCATCTTCCTCTTCATTGACTACCTTGGGAATTCTCAAAATTTCAAAATAATTTTTGATAGTTGGTATGGAATAATCACAATATATCCTTCTTAATCTCCAATATTTTTGGTAATATAAATGGGTGTAGAAATCAAATTACCCTTCACATTTGTTGTTATCCCAATTCATCTTATTACTGGCCATTGGAATGATTATGTAAATGTTAGGGATGAGTATCATATGTAGTTAAACACATAAACGAGAATCCAACGACATTAACGGGATACCTTATGAAGTATATTTCTCTTCTGATCTTATGAGTTTCTATGATTTAGTAAATATTATCCTTCATCTATGTCCTAACATATATTTTTTTAGGAGTTTTTTATTGTTCCCTTAATGATGGTTTGTAATGAACTTATGAATTTACAATGGAAAATCCTAAGTAAGTGTCAATTGAGGTGAGAATTATGGCCCGTTTTTTTGTACCAGGTTTCCCCGTGTCAAGCCCAAAACACCTTGTTGTAGTTATTAATATTATATAAATTAGGACCTAAACCACATAATCATTTAGTATCCAGATAAGGATGTATATTTTTTAAAAACATCATAATATTTACCTAAATTATCTAAGGATTTTTTCTTACACGTAGTCTCTTGAATAAGAGTTTTCAATATGATTTTCTAATCCTAAGCCAAAAAATAACTAAACTAATCCTCAGATATCAACTTTAACAACCCTTCTCTCTATTTTATTTATAAAAATGATTTATTACATTGATTTTTATACAATAAATCTCATAAGGGGGATATGTCTAGTGAAATGGGAAATTAGGATCATTAAATAACAACTTAAAACATCAAATACAACTTCTTTATTCAAATATTCTTTTACATGACCACAACCCTCATTCATACGTAATACTGCATGGGATAACTTGACGAAATACATAGGAATGTGGTCATATATGAAGATAGGTAAGGGAATAAAAATGGAATAACAAGAGTATAATAACACAAGTTATAAAAGAAATATCAAAGAGGAATATAGTAACATGAATATAATGTTAAGATATATCTTGATAATCATAACATGTTTAGGTGGAAAAACCTAAAACACACCATCATAAACATAATTCAATGTTATACCACAATGACATCATGGTGGAAAAATTTCCTATAAAGGAATTAGGTAAACACTATTCCCATCATTATGTATCATGATACCAAACAATACCCAGTGCATTGGTGTTCTATCAGTGTGCACCCTTCATTATCATTTCAGTCTGAGGCTTAAATCTGAAACATAGATCCTATAATATGGATTCATTTACCCCCTAAATTTTATTACCTCATATAAAAGCATGGAAAACATATATTTATGTCCCCAATCGGTTGGTGTATATGAATAAAAGTGAATATATTTCATATAGAATTTTTTATTGGATTCACTACACCGTTATATTGGCATAGAATATAACTATACAATTTCGGAAAATAACAACATCCTATAAAAACTCATAAAATGGGATGATGAGAACAAAATGGGAATCCCATTACATAGAAATTAAATTGATAGTAATATGGATATTTTAGAACATATCCCCATATAGGAAAAATGATATTATAAAACATAACACAGATGAGATTCTTATTAAAAGATATGGGTGGAAGATCCCTTACAAAATTTTGACATAGTAATAGATGGGTATAAATCATCAAAGGGAGGATTAATGGAAGTGAAAGGAAGGTACCATAATTTTTATATTATATTCAAAATATGGGGATAATGGAACATCACATCCCAACATATGGAAGTGGTATTCTTTAAGAATAATATAAAATAATTCCATGAATGGAAATGTGATGAAAGAAATTCCTTATGAAATTACAGTGTAGTAACACATTTGGAAATAGTCCAAATGAGGTGGTATAAATGACACCAAATTAAAATAACATCAAATGGAAAGTAGTGAATTTACTATAAAATGATGAAAATATAATAAATTGAAATTTAAAATTCAAAATTCAAACAAGGTTCTGGAATTGAAAGAATGCGAGATGATGTGGATCCCATATGAGATTATGGCATGGTAACAGATGTATATAAAGGATCGTGGATGGATTAATTAAAAGGAATGAAATCCCTAATTAATTATAAATAAAATGGAATTTATGGTGATTATGTACGAATACATCCCAATATATGAAAATTCAAATTATAAGACATATTATAAAAGGAGTGTTTGATAAAAATGAGTGTAAACGATCCTTCACATAGATGTGTGAATCCAATGGAATGGGATAGGATTTTTAATAAGATTGGGGAGCATTTTCAATACACTATTAAGTATGTGGGAGAGGATGGAAGATAATAAAAAAAATTTAGTGAAGATAAATAGGATCATTGGTTGGTTTATATAGTAATGGAGGGGGATTACTTTATTAGTTTGGTTTATGACACTACACAATAAAATGGAAAAATAAAAAATAATAAAATGATTTTTGAAAATGGTTTATATAAATGGGATGTGTCTTAAATTGTGTTATAAGCTTAATGGATGAACATATTAAAATATCACCCATGTGTCTATAGAGGAGAGTCACACTCTTAAAGAAATGTATTTACAGTCCTAAAATATGTTTTATGTTCTTGAAGATTCACTATGGCTTTCTAAAATATATTAAATAAACATAAATTAACATTTTATGAAATTAAAAAAATATATTTGTTCTAAGATACCTATTATTTTATTTATCACATCATTATTTGTCTATTGGGATGACATATAACACACCATATATCTATACAGTATTTAATTTCTATAAAAAATATCGATGGTTTAAAATAATTATGAAAAAATAAATATTAGAAAATTTAGATGTCCAGTTTCCAAAAATAATATTCATTATCTTGAAATAATTTTCTATATATATGAATTTTAAATTATATATTAAAAACAATCATTTATTGAAAATTGTTAGCCTTTGATAAAAAAATTTCAATTAATAATAAAAAATTACATTTTTATTCATAAATATTATATAATAATAAATTTTTAACACTAGTATTTTACTAGTAATATTTTTTAAAAATATTTGTTTTTTTTAATTCATTAATTCCACAAATTAGATTTCATAATTAACCAAAAGTAATATTTTTTCTCAAACAATTATATTAATATGATGAAAATATATTCATATTTCTATACATAAAATAATATTTATGATCTTATATATAGGTTATTGAAACATATCCCCTTATGACACCATCATATTCTATAAATGTATGGTTTGTGTTGGTAAGGATTTAATGGAGATTTTCAGTGAAAATGGTTTGTATTGGGATGTCTAAGAGCACAAACTTCTCCTGTAAGTAGTTTTGATCATGCTGAAGTTGTTGGATATGATCTAGCACTTCGTATAGAGAGAATACAAAAAATTACATCTAGCTCATAATCTCTTAAATGGGATACACTGGGTATGTTTTTACTTTTTGAGGAAATCACTTCCTTTGTCTATGCCAAAACAATTTTTTAAAGTCCCATATTTATACTTGTCTTGTGAGCAATATTTTATGGCTATATTATCAATTGTAAAAAGATAATGAATATCCATTTAAATTAAAATTTATTGTTATAAAAGATTATTATATGTTTTATATAACCATAAGTAATTTAATTCATTCAAAGGTGGAATTTTATTTATAATAGTTTGGGACATTAATAATGGATCACATGTATCTTCATCTTTTGTATTCATAGATGTTACGTTCATGTTTTCCATAAAAAAATATTTTTGTGAGGTTTATTTAAGGGCTATTGAGGATATTTTATTTATTTTCTCAATTTTGTTTTACGGTTATTCCACTTTAGAAATTGAATCTAGTATTGAGTTAGAATCTTGTGTCTCCACAACATTCATGGTTCTTTATCAAATAGAAAATTATATTCTACTAGGGTTGTTCAAAATAATTAATGATTTGATATGAATGTGTTTAATATATAAGATCGTGTATCCATGGAGCTCCCAGGTGTTATTTTTCAAGAATTAAAATAGAAGTATTGAGGTTTCACATATACTACAATTATTTTAAATAGTTTATGAAAAGGAACATGTTTTACATAGTAGGGAAATAAAATTAATTTGTTCTATTGAATGGGAAAAATTGTTTTTTTCTCTATCTTTAGTCCATATATTATTATTTAATAGTTAATTGAGAATATTTTGTGGTGAAGGATTTCAAGTATTTTAATAGAACATTGTGATAATAGTTAAACCATTCAATGGGAGGAATATTCTATAATTATTCATTGGGATCATGAAAAATATAAAATTTTAGTTATAAGAATAGTTTATGGTATTATTCATTGATAACATTCTTCAGTTCTTAAATACATAATATTAACATAACGAGTATCAACAGACTGATTTTGCGGTCAAAATTATCTATAAATCATTGGTAATTTGTAAAAAATATTGGTTTTAGATTATTATGGTTCATTTTATAGGACATTTTTATGTCTCATAATATAATTTCAATTGGCCCATTAAAGGTCAATGTGGTTTTTTAAGGATAAAACCATGAATATAAAAAGGGATTTCAATTACCACGAACTCACAAGGTATTATCAGGGTAGTTGGTATAATTTCTCCCATCATTTTCCCCATAACAAATACATTAAAGTGATTCAAATGACCTTGTGTTATAATTAACATTCCTTAGAAAAAGGTACAAACATTAAGGGAATTTTTATCAAGGATCATGATCTTCAATTTTAGGTTATGGCGTCATGTTAAATTTTTTATATGGTGGTAATAATATAGGGTTTGGGTGCGTATTGATGAAAATATTCTGGGTGTCCTCATTAGAATATATGTATTTATGTTTTTCTATATATAACTATAACATCCATTATATTGAGTTTATAGTAGTTTAGTTTTATTGAAGTAATTTTGTTAATACATAAAATGTTAATTGTTTTTTATCATTAAAAATAAACATATTTTTAGGTAATAATTATCTTATTGGAATTTGAAAATTTGTTCATGGTGATGAAATTAGTTATTATATGAATAAGAAATTAATATCACTTATAACATATATAAATGGAATTTATTTGTTGATATACTATATATAATATTGTGTTCAAAATTCAATAATGATTTTGAATATTTTTTAATGGAGATAGAAGAAAATCAAGGGATTATTCATGATAAACATTATACTAGAAGTATACCAATCACATATAAGTAAACTATATAGTCATATATATTATAGTATGTCAAAGATTCATTGATTGGGTATCATGAGATAAAGGTTTTATATAATCACCTCATATGTAATGATGTTATTATCTGGTCAATAGAGGATTATAAGTAGAAATTATTATTGTTTTGGATTTCTTACATTTAATCAAGGATGAAAGTGGAGTTATTTCATTAATTTCATATATCATGTTTTTTCAACTAGGAATGTTAATGATTTATCATACCACAATGAATAATTTCTTGTTTTTTTGGATGAATCATCATATGTTGGAGTTTCTTTTCAAAGAATGGATTATAAATAGGCAAAATTAGAACATAACATTAATAAGGGATTGTTATAGAAAATGAATTTCCCTTACTGGATATGGGTGGGAGTTTAAATTGAATTGGAATCTATTTATCAACTAGCTCGTGAATACATTATTCAATTTGGATGATCATGCATTAGTTGATGAAGTAAGATTTTAACATGTTTTCTAAGAGGTCGAGTGTTATAGATGTTTTTTTTGGTCATATATTGATGATGTAGTGATCCATAAAATTATTACATGTATATTTTTTAGATAATATTATCATTTTACTCAATTTACTAGGGATATGTTTTCATACTTTTGGTTCGTTGATTCACCGAATCACTATTTTCTATCTGTAGATAACTGGACTAATAATGTAGTTCATATGAAAATTATAGGATATTATAAATGTATCTGTTTAAGATTTTTGTAGAAAATGTTTAGTGAATCTATTTTTTTTTGTGTTTTTATTTTATTATATACTATCAATGATTCATTGGTTTCTCTCTTCGATGAAAATATATGTGAAAATTTGGATATATTTTATACCATACCATGATAATGGATTTAGTGGTCTAAAGAACTGATATATTATAAGGAACAAAAAATATATTATCCATGATTTGGGAGTGGTTGAATTGCTTATAGGGACATTAAAATACACATAAAAATAAGAGGAGGATACCTATGGAGATTGAGGTCTGAAAACATGTGTAATCATGGGAATGAAGTTACTTTTGTGTTAAAATTATTTCCCTTTTGTTTCACCATCACATAATGGTTTTATAGATCCCTATAGAGTAGATGAATCATTTAACCATTCCTCCATTGATATATCAAATACATGATATCTTCTATGTTTCATGCACTTAGTTTTAAATTAATAATTAATCTAAATAAATTTTATGATGACATTTATTTAATGATGAAATAATAGTAATTGATAAACCACTTGAAATTCAATATCAATAGAAAAATGTGTTGTATTTTTTCATACATCCAATGGTTCTTGATTTATAGAGAAATTATTTCATTGAAGGGTGTATAAATGAAAATGAATTATAAATTTGAACTCATTATTAAATTACCTTTTCATCATTTCTTCATTATGATGAGGTTGTGATTTATCTATAGTTGATTTTATATAAATTTTTTATGTATATGTTTTTTTTGTTCATAAAAACGTGGTGTTCCTTATTTAGATTTATGAATGATATGTGTTATATTTTGTTATCCAACATTATATTTTTAGCATTGGTTTTGATTCTAAAGGATGGGAATTTTTTTTATATGAGTCTAATGTAATTTCATTGACATTAAATGACTTTTATGCTCTGACTTTCTTGTTTTTATGTTGTGATGAGATGAATGGTTGAATTTTTCCAGAGACATTAGAAAACAAACTCTAAGGAATTAGTATTTTAATTTAATACTGAGTTTTTCTAAAAAAAATATTTACTTTTGAGGATATCACTGTAATATAATTTTTCAAACATGGACATTTTCAGATATGGAATTATCCTAATGTTGTAACATTGGTATTGATCTACTTTGTATTAGTGTCATAAAAATTATAGTTTGGGAATAAACATGATTTATAAAAATAATTTTTTTATCCATAAAAAATCAATGATATTTTTTCCTGGATTTTCAAGAAAATTTGGAATTTGGACTTTTAAAATTATTGAATATGATCTTTTTTAACTCATTGGTGGGTAAAGGTGATGTTTGATGGTCAATGGTTGTATTAAGATAATTTACCATAGATTAGATCATGCATTGACTGTTTTGTGAATAATATTATGGGGTACCCAATATTATTCAATCATGAGGGATATTTCATTGTGGTTATATACATTGTAGCATAGAGTATTTGGAGGACCATTTCACATAAATGGTTACGTTTTAGTCATATCAACACAGTAATAGCGTTCAAAAGTGATGGGTAGGTTATGCATCAGATAATTTTTATAATAATCGATGATATCATTTAAATGTTAGAGGGTTTTTTACATTTCCAAAAATTATTAATGAATAAATATGTCATATATATTATTTATTATTTTATATTATTTTTAATCTACATTATTTATATGAAAACAACATAGTTTGTTAAATAATTAGATTTTTAAACATATAGAATTAATGTTTTAAGGTTTTCTTATGGAATATATATTTAATATAAAATAATTCCTAATGGTTTCATTTTTCCTAGTGAATTAAAGTTGTTATTTCATTGGAATTTAGCTATATTATAGGTATTTCATGCATTAATTGGAAGTATTTAGTTTATTGGTGTGTATGGATAGATGATTATTCTATGGAAATTTGGTGATTTATTGATTGATGAGCTATTTTGATGTTAAGGTTGCAATTGTATTTCATATTACATGGAATAAGTGTAGAGTCACTACTATTGTTGTTGTTTTAATAATGTGATCCCTAGTGTTCAATGTTTTTCTTACCACAATTTCTATGTGTTCTATTATAATTTTTCTATGGAATGAAATTTAAATCAATATATCAAAAATTATAATGGGCAATGTGATGAAATCAATAACGGTTGGGTTTTTACCTGTATATTTTTTTGGTTGAAATAAATAGGAGTATAGAATGATATTTTAGGAAAAATAATAATTAATGATTTAGTTACAAAATAGAGAATCCAAATCATGAATTGATCATTATTAAATAAGAAATATTGCTGGAACAGTTTAAGTAATTATATTTTTCTTCTTTATCATTGGTATTTTTAGAATGAAGTGATGAATAATGGAACTAATAGTGTTTTGACCACTATTTTTTTGTTCATATATATGTTAGGTTATGACTTAGTCATGAATGTGATTGATTTATTAGGTATGTGAGGGATATGATGTAATTGTATATATTAATAATTTTTTATTTTTGTGATCCCATAGGCTTAGATTGGGTTATAGTATCTATTTTTTATATTTTCATTTTTAGTTATCATCCATTGTTAACCAATTAGGAAATCCATATCAATTACCATATAATGACATGTTTTTAAGGGTCTTTCCTATAAACAAGTTTGTATTGTTAATAGTATGATGTTTTATAAATATTTCAGTCCCACAATTATAACATTAAATAGCATATAATTTCCACTGTTAATTGATCACATGTTATAGTGGCTCACTATTTTGGTTCATATGATATGTATCTGAATAGACTAACGTTATGACACATAGTGGGGATAGTTCATGGTATGAGAGAGAAAGGTTGTTGTTAATCATGTTCAAAATACTATAATTTGATGAAAGTATTGTACTCATTTCTGATGAGATGATGTGGTTGGTCTATATGGGTGAGTGGTATGTGGTTGGAAATGATATGTGGTTAATGAATTTGTAGATATTATGAAAATTACAAAACAATATAAATATATCCTTAATGAATTTAACTAAAAAAAATTTGGGGGAGTGTATGCTATGTACATTCAGGATATATATTCATTCAATATTTTTTTACTGTACATGGTAGATATTTTTTGATGGTGAGCCTTATTTTTATTGGATGAGGAGCAGAATACTTTTCGAGAGAGTGAGTCATACTAAAGGCAACAATACTACAAAACATTCCTTTAACAGCACTAACATTTATCAGTGCTATAAAAATTATGTAATAATGTTTATCTTCTTTAGAACTAAAATATTCACCAGTAATGTAATCCCTTTATTAGTTCTTTTTTGCACTGATAAAGGAATCTTCTACCAGAGCATTATTTATAGTTCTGATAAATGCCTCCCTTTATACATGCATTTTTATCACAGATAAATGATTAACATTATCAGTGCTTTTTAGTGCTGATAAAGGCCATTATTATATTGATAAATTAATTAAATGAATATAAAATAATTAAATTATGAAAAATATGAAAGATTATATTAAATATACTAATATTTATTAAAATGAATAAGTTTAATATACATACATATATATATATATAATATTATTAAATAGTAAATATTAAATATTGATATATAAAATTAATATGTATAATATATATTAAATTTTAATTAAAAACTTATTGATATATTTTTAATTTTTAATGTTGTGTGTTGCATTTATTTTCCGTATATATATAGTTATGATTTTTATACAAAAATAAAGTTGAAAATATATTTACATTATATATAGAGAAACATAAACCTAATCTTTATGTAATTTATACAAATTTATTAATATTATGGAATTTCATTATAACATGATATATTTTATATTTATTATGTTTTTAATCAATCAATTGTTTTTTTAATAATACATGTATTATATTAATTTCTAATGTATATTTTAAAGAAAATTTTCAATTCAACTGATTATATATATATATTTATTTATTAACTATGATTTAGTATTTTCAATACATGTTATTCCACTTCATTATATAAATATATATATATATATATATATCCAACTTTTTTAATAACATAAATTTAAATAATAAAGCATATCCATTTTTCAATATTTTTTAACTGTACTCATTTAGAAATACCCAATTTCTCTCATTTTTAAAATCAATGTATTTACGATTAAAAATACATTAATAATGTTAACATATATATTTGAAAATAAATTTTTGTAAAATAAAATTTTTAAATAAATATATCTAGAAATTTTTATTTTAAATATTTAATATTATAATATGTAAATAATTATTCTTCATTAAATAAGAATTTATATAATTATAAATAAATATTTATAAAGTTATAATAATTTTATTTATATAATTATAACATTATATTAAATTTATTTTAATTGTTTTAATTATAAAACATTTATCAGTTCTTATAAATTTATCTCCAATAAAAGGGATCTTTGTCAGCCCATTTAAGAAAGCATTGTTAAAAGTGTACCTAGTCTATTTAAAAAATACTATAAACCCGACTCAATCACTCCTGGTTCTGATGTTGTCATGGAACTCTTCTACCACTAGAGTGACTCCAATTTGTTCCCTGAGATTAATCATGTCTAGAATCAAATGTATGTAATTTCCTACTCATTCTCCATCATTGATTTATAGTTATAGATTTTCATTTACTGTTTTTGTGTTTTTTTAATATGAAAAACCTTACATCTCTTCTCATAACAACTAAAATACAATGAATGTTTTCATATTTCATCATTTTTATACTTTCATATGTATTTTAGTGTCCATCCAATTTTTTTATATGGACACACATAGAGGGTTTACTCACCTCTTTTCATTATCAATGAGACCTCTCATACCCCTCAATTTTAACTTCATTTGAACAATACAGGGTTTTAAAATCTAGACACTTACATAAATTCAATTCATCTTATATAGTAGATTATAGATTCTAAAGGATTAATTATGAAGGTTTTTAGGGATTATGGTATTCCATGATGTGTCCCCCATTTATGGGATATGAACATATAGGGACCAAGGAAGGAATAAAAATCATTAATACATGTTTTGAGCATTATGTTTATTCGTTTAAATTGTTAAACCAAGAAATTGGTTATTGAGATTTTTTATTTTGATGAATATTTTTTTATTGATTTCAAACAAAATAATGAAAATAGTAGTAACATTAAAAAAAATATTTTTTTGAATCTTGTTGGGAGTTTTTTTTCATATTAATTAATGGTTATTATTAAAATCTACCAAATAGTTACAAAGAGTTAAGGGAAATGAAATTAGTGAGAAATTTTATTTAAATTTTTTAAAATATCATATATTGGATAGAGTTCAGAAATCATTGGTTAAATGGACTTAGAAATACACAAAAGTAAATAATTAGTTTATTTTCCCAAAAGTAAGCGAGTTATCAAATGTTTGATAGTTGATTAATAATACAATGAGATGTGATTTATTAATAAACATACGAATTAAAATAGAGAGTTAATTAATTATTAAGATAATAAAATGTGAAATGTCATCTAACATTTTTCAAAATCATAGATTGAACTAAAATTGATTAAAATATACTTTTGATAGTTTATATCATTATGTCTTATAATTTAGGTAATTTTTTATCCATTTCCAAAATGCACAAAAACATTATATCATATTTTCTGCTATTATTGAATCGTAAATGGAAATTTTAGATTATATATACTTTTATCAAAGGTGAAAACATTTGACCAACATTGAATTGAGGGGTGCATTAAATATATGCTATTGAATGAATGAATTTGGATACATCACATAATGGTTTCTCATCAAATATAAATGATAATGATAATCATATATGGCTTCAAACATTTATTAAAAAATCATTTAAATAAGCACTCTAACAAGATGATATTATCAGTTTCCATGAGATGGTGGTTAATTTTCAATGAAATATTTATTAAATGTGGAGTACGTATAATGGGATACAATCTTCCTATTGCAATTAACCATTTGTCTAATTCCATATCCAAACCATTCTTTTTCAGGGATTAATGACTATCATTAGCCAAAGGTACTAGAACATCATTGTTGATCGAGGGTCCCCAAGAATATTATATTTCATATAGCCTATTTTAATCTCCTCAAAGGATAAAATTCATTTATGCAAGGTTACCGCTCTCCAATATTATATTTTATAACTGATAATATCATTATTAGTAAAAAATTTGGACATTCATAGAAGAAATTATAGATAAACTTCTAGCTATGTGGTATAATTTCAATTAAGTAAAGAATATAGGTTTCCTCTAAGATATTTTTTTACTATAACATAATAATAAATTTAGTATTCCATTGAATATATTCATTTAATTTATAATTTAAAAAAAATCGACATCATAACCGTCCATATGTTATAAAATTCACCCATTAAAGGGATGTATGTAATTTGAGGAATATTATGGTGGATTAACAAATATCCATATTTTCAAAGTGTGGAATCCTTTTTTGGAATGAAATGATTTCTAATGTACATGGTGTGAGATTTATCTCATCATATCCAATTGAGTGGTGTTATATTAATTCCTCTTCCATTGAGGATAATTTTTGATTGATTTATATAGTGTAGGTTCTTATGATACTTTAATACTGATACATTTTATTTTTGTCCATCTCGTGATGATTAATGTGACGCCATATTTCAATATAGCATTTCTCCCAACATTTTTTGTTCCAAATTTCATTGATGTAATACCTCCCAAATAGTAATGGGAAAAAGGCTAGTTTCAATGAGGGAATGAGTATCCTCAAAAATGTCATCAAGAGATAGAAGGAAATAATGTTTCTAAGGATGGATTAAATAATTGTAGTGATGGTTAGATATACTATAGTATTGAAGTATTATATCATTTTTCAAGAAAGTAATCATTTTCATCCCAGAGACATCCAATTATAGAATTTATGTACAAAATGTGAAACATTATTGTTATTCAAGAAAATTTAAATGTTTGAATACTCAGGAAAATAATGTCTTTTGAACATGGGGAACTTTTTGACCCAAAAAACTAAACAATTTTTTTTATATTATGGTCATAGTGAGGTTGATTGTGTTTATTGTTATTGACTAACTATGTTGAATCCATCATGTATTGAAGGAAATAATTTAGAATTATATAACAGTAATGTCTAAAAATACTTCCATAATTTTAATGAAAAACAATATAATGAAATATTTTTTTAGTTAACTTATTCAATATAGACTTCCTTTATTTTATAATATTTCCATAAAAATTTACCTTAATGGACACTATAAAATCTTGTAAAAGATTTTGGACTCTTCTGATGAAGATACATCTTATGGTTTTTGAGATGAAAATAAAGCCCCACCCAGAACAAAATAATTCAGACATTATAAAGTAGAAAACATGGCATTATTTCAGCAATAATCATAATGAGAATTCATTTCAGATGAATTGTGGTCAATAATATATTATGTGACATAATTTATTTTGTCCAACATGATTGAAAATTGTTACTTTATGAAATGAAAAAAGTGTGATAAAAATAAATAATGTGCATCAAAACCATCGCACCCCTGTTGTAACGGAATGACATGGTACACTTCATTAGAGATGAAATTGGAATGTATTTTTAATCAAAAATAAAAGTTAAATTTTGTGACATGAAACAACATATGATTTTACGTTTATATGTATATTGATGAATCAAAAATATGAAGCGACTTATATCCAATGACTTTTGATCTGGAAGAAGGCTTATTTAAATAATGATAGTATATAAGATGGTGAAAACCAAAAATTTGTATGGGAAACATGTGTATTATGACATAATATTAAATCATTAGGAAATATAAAATTATTACATTAAAATAATTTTGTTCATATTTTCTATATGTTTTAGATAGATGAATTTGAAATGGACATCCTTGAAGAAAATAGACTTTCAGAAGCATTGATGTGGGCCGAAAAAAATAGTCCCTTAAGAGGATTCAGTTTTTGAGTATCTCATCAAACATGTTTATAGAATATAAAACCAAATAATAATATATATAATATAATGGGATGAATGAAAACACAAATAGAATCACTTTAAGATATTAATTTGAGGTCTGGTTTAGAAGAACAATGTATAAGAAAGGATCAATGTGAACTGGTGATGAATCAAAGATCCGCACATGAACCAAATCATCCCAATAGCTTGGAGGATAATCATTACTGCAACTCTAAACATACCAAAGATAATCAATATTTTCATTAATCTTTCAGATAAATGTAAATAAAATAACTTTTGATTGCATTATATTTCTAAAATTTTATATGGTATACTTGTATGTTATTTTTTTATGTCTACACCATATAACACAATGTTGTGATGGATAAAATGAATAATATCATGGTATACTATCTAAAAAATGAACCCCTCCCAAAAATTCACATGAGAGTGGGGATTAAGGTAGTTAATGAGTTGACTGTTGAGTATTCTATTTAATTTTAGGTTATGGATATTACAATGGTCAAACATACTATTGGATATTTTATAACAAGTCCCAACAATCTTATAAAGATAAATGATCCATGTCTTTAAAAATATCATAGGAAACATTATAAATTATAGATAAAACGTCTGAGGTGAAGTAAAATCATTTTGATCGATAAATTGGAAGAGATAAGATAGGTGTAATTAAAAAAATAAAGTTAATCATCAATGAAAAAATATACCTTTCCCAAGAAACATATCCCCTCTAGTTCCAATGAAATATTTATTACCATAACAACATCAGGAAGGGACCACATTTGAAGATAAAAACAATGTCTTCCATTTTAATATGAAGAAGAAATATATATTGATTCCATTCCATAGAAAATTGGTCTATAGACCCAAAATGTGATTCTAAATCAAAAATGATATAGAATTTAAATTGTGAGTACATACATAATGTTCCTTTTCATAATACATTTATCCAAATATTGAGATAAATATTTTTATTAAATATAATAACTATTCATATTTTTATAGGTGTTTATTTTACAAATATATAACTGGATGATTTTGTGAATAATGATTTGAATTCATTAATCCATGTATCATTTCTAATCTATAAATTACATAGAATGAAGATGTATTTAACCTAAAAAAAGATGAGTTACAAAAAGTGATTAATAATAACGCATCAGACAAAACACTATTTTTTATCCCTATATTTGAAGGGTAAAACTCTATTCTTTCATCTTCATAGATGGTATTAGTGTACACCTATGTGATTTTGAGCTTCTTTTTTTTCTTATTTTTTTAATGGGTTACTTTTGGGGACCTATCTATGTTTTTTGATGTCGATGATTTTGGGTGCTTATCCTCTATATTGGTCTATTTTCCCTCAATGGAACTCCAGGTCAATGATGATGTGGTCGAAGCATTGATGTTCATGGATTTAAGGTTTGGTGGACAATTGTTTTTATGAACATCATTAGTTACTATGACTCTGTTTTCTCCCCCGTTGTTGTTTCTCCAGTCAGATCCCTCGGCTGGTCCTTCCCTTCCCTAATTCGATGTCTTGCTTATCCTCTCTAAGGAAGAACATGTGGGGTTATAATATCTATGTTTTAGGATTTGTAGATGAGTTTTCAGCATATTTCATGGCCCAAGCCCACTATTATTTCTTTGATCCGTATTTGAAACAACATCTCATATGTCTTGTTTTAGGTCGAAAAATTTACAGTTAGATGGTTTTCAGTGGTTTTATGTCGGGTCATTCTGTCTTGTGTGATTATGTGCTACAATGGACTAATATACCCTTTAGTTTGTTTTTTCAAGGAAATTATGAAACTGTTTATGGAGAAACAGTTTAAGATTCTGGTGATTGATATCCCTACCGGTCTGGTGAGGTAATGTGTGTTGTGTTCTACGGTGTGCAACATGCAATGATATAGTGATTGAGACATGAATGATGATGGGTTTTTATTAAAATATCAAATTTTGATTTCAATTTTGTTATCAATGATTTTGATGTGGTTGATGCTGATGAGGCACAAATAATGAAAGTGATGGTATATTTAATTCGGGAAGGTGTTTCAGAATCAATTCATTGTGGCTTTTTGTCCATTGATTCTTATTTTTGGAATTTTGGTATATTTGGATTTTCATTTTGATGTGTGTGGTTCCCACTAACTCCATAATTGGTTTTTAGAAATTAATGATGATTTTTGTAGGTAAAACAATATGATCTAATCACAAAAAATATATTTTTAATATTTATATTACACCATTGTCTTTGATTGTTAGGAAGCATTGGATTTTGATAATAGTCAAAATAGACACACCAAATATATTTTTTTGGACTTAATGCATAGATTCCCAACAAACCATCCAAAAATGTTTTGTATTGTGAATATTTAATAAACTAAAATTATATTTTTATAGATAAAAAAATTATATTTTAGGTATGTTTTTTAATTAAAATTTATTTTGAAAGGGATGTCACTATATATTGGCTGATGCATGGTATGAATTTGGTGTCTAAAGAGCCAAACACAATAGATTACTGAAAATGAAATCATATTAAATTATATATAGAAATATTGAACTATCATAAAATTTCAAAACAATTTAATTATTTTGGTCAATGATTCTTTAGATTCTGAAACAATATAATGCAATAGATTATTGATATTATGTATGAAATTTTTTTGAGAGAAATCATAAAGAATGAAAATAGCATCATTCCCCAATAGGTAATTCCCAATGTTAATTAATATTTAACTAAATATATTTCTTAATAACCTGTTTGAATATATTATCTCAATACAATCATGAATTCTAACATAAGAGTTATACAATAAATGCATTCATTTTTTTTATATGAGTGATAAGTATAGTTTATTTTAGAATGTTTTCTAAAAAATTTGGTGATTATCTACTATATCTATGATCTACAATGATTTATGAACTTTTTAAGATATATGGGGTTTGAATCATTATTATTATAATGATTATATAATATTTTTGAGATCATTCTCCCGGAGGAGTGATATTTAGTAAATTAATTTGTTTAGTAGCGATGGAATGAAAATAATAAAATAATTTGGAAATCACAGAAGCTAATGCAGAGGTGGAGGTGAAGGAAGAGGAAGAGGAAGAGGCAAAGGTAGAGGTAGAGTCAATGTTAGAGACTGACTTGTAATTTGAGGTGGAGATGAAGATAGAGGTAGAGACCAAGGTGGAAGATAATAAAAATTGGTAGCATGTGAGAAATAAATTTGTTGGGAAATGAATTATAATAATATATATATTAATGTTGTTTGAGACAATTTTTTAATCGTGCACAATACACATGTCACATAAGATATGTTTTATTGTGTGTCTTCCTAGTTTGAAATTACATTTTACTAAAAAACACATGCGGCATACTAAAAATTGTGAATTTTAATTATTTTTTTCCTTAAAATTTATAAAAATTATATACACAATATTTTTGACATATAGTGATTAGACACACCTCGATTTGATTCATAGTGTGACTGGTATGACTCCATGTGTCTGTTATCATCTTAGAATTGACATTTTAATAGAAAACATTTTCACTCACTGAAAACCGTGAAATCATGCTCGAATTGTATATGTAATATTCAAAATAGAATCAAAACTAATTTGTGACATGTATGAATTACACTCATGTAAAACCGATACACTATTCAACCATTTTGGAGTAATGTTCATCTTTTTCATTTAAAATGAAATTTCAGTAAAAAAAATTGAGAACTCAAATTGTATGAAACATATTATGATAGATTAGATACATTTGGAAAAAAAATCGTGAGTCATTTATGAAATTTATAATTCATCCACACCTCAATCTGACACATGTTTTTACCAGTTTAACTCCCTGTATGATTTTTTTAAATAAAATTGAAATAAATATTAGTGAAAATAAAAAGTGACATGATAAAAATTGTGAAAATGAATTTTGATTAAATTGGTACTATAGAAAAATTTTCCTTAGAAATGTTATTCCATGTAGTGATTAAATTCACCTCAATTAGATGAACAGTGTCACCGACATGACTCCAAGTATCTGTTATCATTTTATAATCCACATTTAAATATAAAAAAGTGTCACTGAATTAATGCTGATTAAATGTTCTCAAATTATATTGATAATTCTTTAAATTTGTTAATAATTAAATTGTAACTTATATGAATCGGTCTCTTGAATAGTTACCACAATATTCCACCTATATGGCTCCAAGTGTGTGTTTATATTTTAAAATGTCATTTTAGTAAAAACCCTTACGACAAACTCAAAATAAAGAAAATGAACCATAATTGATTTGATACATTATTAAAACAATCCAGATAAATTTTGGATGTGTAGCGTTCAACTGCACCTCAATAAAATGCATTGTGTGATAAATATTATTCTTATTGTGTCCCATTTATTCAAAATTGACATTAATTTTAGTGAAAACCAACCAAAATATTTGAAACTAAGAATACACATAAGACTATTTTACAACTTTTTGATATTGATCCATTAATCATTTTTTACATGTAGGGATCAACCACACCTCAATCTGATGCATTGTGTGACCAGTATAGATCAAAATGCAAATTTATAGTAAAAAGAAAAATTAGTTTTAATTAAAAAAAACTCTATTCTAATAACCAAAAAAACACATTATGATTGTTTTGGAACCTCAATAAAATGATCCATATGTCATTTTTGACATGTATAAATCTGTCACACCTCAATTCGACTCATCCTTTAACTAGTATGTCTCCAAGTTCACCATTTTTTCAAAATTTACATTATCATTTAAATAGTAAAACATGAATACTCTATAATATTGTTTTATTTTTCTTGTATTTCTGTTTGAAATTTTATTACATTTAAATTCTATATTTTATCTTATTTTTGGAAAAAAAATTTAATGTTTCAACTAATAATGTGTGATGTTGCATCATAATTATCCTATTTTTTATACTGTGTGCAATAACATCACACTAAATGTTTCTCTTATATTAGTTCTACTAAATTAACCAATAAATATACCCTTCATCATATCTTTTAAATGTGATAAAAATGTCAGTATTAATCCAATAATTAAGAAGCATATATAAATCATACATTTATCAGTGCTGATAAAAGTTATAATAAGTGCTACATTTAACAACGCTTTTAAAACCACTGATTAATCAAACTATTACCAGATATTATAAAAACGGTCTATTATTAGTGATTTAAATTATTTTATTAAAAGTATGATTTTTTGGGATTTTATTTTCACTGATAAATATATGATTTATCCCCCGCCATTTAGGGATAATAAAATCCATGAAATTTTAACCACACTACGGTAGTAAGTGCTGATAAATGATGATTCTATAACGGTTAATGGTTTGTTTGTAATAGTGTATAGATATTTAAAAATAAAAACCAGATGATAGGGCCTTTAATGAGTATGAAAACATTTTCTCTTAACATTTTTAGTTAACACATTAGAAATTATTGAATTATAAGTTGATGTCTTGATGGTTAAATATTGGTATTCCTCTTTGAAGAGGCATATTTCCATTATTCAATTGTGGAAATCATGTTCATTTGATACATGTATTCACTGAGTCACCCAAGTAATTTTGAAACATCATAAGCTCATGTAAACTAAAAAAATATTTTATATATTTTCTACATCATGTGGTGGTATGAGATAATCATAAAATATAATTCATTTAGTAAAATTTGACTCTTCCAAAAAAAGGGGTTCCAACCGCATGTATCAAAAATAAATAATATTCTTATAGTGTATGAGTCTCAAAATATAACAGATATAGGTATAGTGAATGGGAGAGGAACCACAAATATTACATCAATTATAGTTTATTTCTTATTTGATTTGGTTTCAACTTACTCATTTATATCAACATGTATTGTGTACCTACTAAATCATCCAATGAAAAATTGGGCTTATGAGATGTATATTTCGATTCCCCTAAAAACAAAAGGGAGAATTGTCCTACTACTATTTTCTCTTTATCAAAGGTCGATTATACCTATGGTTTTTTGGTTTTCCCCAGGAAACCATTTGATTTTATCATCGACATGGATAGTCTAATTTTATTAACATCTAAATGATGTCTTCAATTTTCCCCCTTTTCTTCACCTCATGGGGTCCTCTATATAATTTTGGGAAATGGGAACAAAGGCTGAGTAGAGAAAAACCATCTAATCCAGAGCTATGTAGAATAAGAATAGTGATCAATTTTGTTATGGGGTGGGAGTTATTGAGAGATTATATCCGACTAGTTTTAATCGACATTCTTAACATTTTTCATTCTGGATTTATGTGGTTTCCCAGTATATAAAGAGTTATATTTTAGTATTTATTTATTTCATGATACATAGCCAGTATAGATTCATTTTTATCAAATTAAACAAGCTAAAATGAATTATTTAAAGACTATATTGGATTACATATTATAAAAAGTCTTTATATTCCCATGTGTTTCATATTGGGATGATCATCTTCACTTTGTTATGAAATTTTATTGAACACTTGACATCTATGTTGATTACTAGAAACTCAATAGAGTTATGTTAAAGAAAATGTATTTGATTTCAGGAATTTATTATCTGTATGAGTAGTTTAATGTGTAGAAGTGGTTATCAATGATTTATCATTGATCTAGTTATCAATAATTGATAATATGATAATCCAACTATCAATAAAATTCTATTTAGAGATGGCATGGATATTTTGAGTATCTTTTGATTCCATTTGGTTTAATAAATGCTCTTGATGATTTTATGGCCTCAATTAATGAGATACCTCACAAGTACCATGATACATTAGTGGTAGCATTTTTTTGAAGAAATCCTGGTTTACTATTTGACCATGGTGGATGATGTGATTCATTTCATATTTCATTCAGAATTTTTGAAAAACTGTGAAAATTATTCCCAGCTATAGTAATGATATTTTTGGATATGGGATGTGATGTTTCTTGGACACATGGCCTCAAAACATGTTATATCATTTAATCACGAGTAGGTGAGTGTTATTTTGACATATTAGAGACAAGGTAATGCTTTCTAGGTTTTGAGATTCAAGGTTCTAAATATGTATTATCATTGTATTTTAATGTATTTATTGATTTTGGTTTCATTGGTGATTACTCTCAATTGGAAGGTTGTGTTGTCTTTTTCGAAAGGAAAGTGTAATGTTATTTTCATATGTTAAAATTAAATTGACATTTTCACCATTGTTGGGTATTTCAAAGGCCATGAAGGGCCATGTGGCATTTTATGACACATCTTCATCTGGTATGGGTTGTGTTATTATGTTGTGTGATCACTTGGTAGCCTATAGTTATCAGCTGATTAGGACTCACTGAAAGAATTATCTGACCATTGAACATGAAGTCTCTATAATGATGATTTTTTAAATGATTTGGATAAATTACATTGGTGGAGAAATATTTACCCTATATTTTGATAAAACAATAATGGAGATATATATTCTCTCACTGAAAATTTATTCTTCCCCAAATTGGTTGGGTCGAGTATGAAATATATTTTGATTTCGATATCACATATACCATGTAGTGGGAATGTAATTGTAGATGATTTGAGTAGGAAACTTCCTACCAAAGATGTAAAAGAGTCATTATAATTGTAGAACTGTATGGATATTTTTTACATTTGAATTTAATTGCCTGAGAGGAATTGATTGAGGTTATTTTATCAAATATCCCATTGACATTCTCTATTATAAATATTATCCTTAAGGAGTACCAGCTTAATGATGAACTCTATGGAAATGGGGAATCACTACATGATTGGGATACTATTTGTGAGTGGCTGTTGTCTATAGAGGATATCAAATTACAATATAACTAATGTGTAATACATATAAAAGTGAGAAAGGATGAGTTGGATAGTTTTCATAATTTATAATTTGATGTGAATCTAGGAACCTAAATGATATTAAATTATATTAGATGAAAATTCATGTTTCAATGTATGATATGCGAAATCATTAACCTTGTTTCACGCTACTATACCGGACATTAGGTCATGCCCAAGCACAAATAACATTCACATTTTGTTCATCTACATTTTGATCTGGCATGTAATAAGGATGGTATTTCATTGGAAATTAATAATGAATTTATTTTTACCCCTAGTGGGAATAATGTGATATGAATTGTGGTCGCTTAGATAACCAAATTGGTTCACTTTTTACCCATTCATGATACAACCATAGTTGAGGAGTTGGGAAATTTCTCTATAAAAGTGATTATTCATTATCATGGAGTACCATTTTCAATATTTTCATATATAGATCCTTGGTTAACCACTCAATTTGGAAAAAGGCCATCTATACGGAATGGGCTCTAATATTCTCTTGTGTATGAATAACTATTTTTAGATTCACGGTAAATCAAATACTGATATATAAACTCTTACAAAATTTGTTTCTAACAATGTACTTGACTATAGTGAGGCATAGTTTGTACATTTATGAATGGTTTAGTTATTTTTATAACAATAGATACCTGTCTACAATAATAATTTCTCTATTAGAGGCCTTGTATTATAGCCCATTTATATCACTATCATATTGGTTTTAGATTAGTGAAACTTTTTTGGTTGTACCGATAATGATCCAAGAGGCAATGGCCATGATTTTGTTGATTCATTTTGGAATGTTTTGAAAAAAAAAATCAATATAAATCCCATGACAATCATCACTATATACTAATGAATATTTATATTAAATAGCAGGTGTTCTTAAAAATCTGACCTGAGTTTGATCATCATAATCATGGGAGGCATGGGAATATTTCTCCTCATTTCTTGTTAATTTTTTTATTTATTGATAATCTTGAAAATGTGGCTTAACATTTATCACAATGACTATAGTTTATATCAAAACATATTTTTTTAATGTTTTAAAACTATGGAATTATTTTTATAACCCATCTCATGTTTTGATATTGGAGGATCATGATATTGAGCCATATATATCAAAAAATGAGCATCTATTCCATATTAATTTAGAGATGACAGTAATTATGTCGGAAGATGATACTTTTGGACTATGTTTATGGAAGAATGGTTCTGATTCCAATGAGACATTGATGTGTGAGTAAATTATAAGGGAGAAGTCCCCTTATTTATTGGATATGGAAAAATCATGACATAATTTTTGGGGATAGAATGATTCTATGGTGGGGAGGTTATAACATTTCTGTCAGTTGGACTGAGATATTCATTGAGACTAATTTGATCTCCTTTTGTTTGGGTCTTAGGTCAGGGGGTGTCATGTGTTTTTTTGAAATTTTTATATTCTTTATATTTTGTGAATGGTTGGTACACTATTCTTCCAGACCATGCAAACTACCATGGAAAAATTTACAACCCAGGAAAGTGATTGTTTTCACGGATTGGGGTCAATTTGACTAAATTTGAAACAACCTTATAAAACCCTTTCACAGTAGTGTAGTGGTGCAAGCTTAGGGAACACATATTATAAAACAATGTGACCATGACCAACTAAACAAACGTACAAACATTTTCTAATTTGAAAGAAATAATATAAAATCTTGAACCCCTTGGTTTAAACCAAGGTCAATATGAACTCTACCTAACAAAATTTCCTAATATTCGAAATCTCAAAGGAAGTATTTTTCCCCTCCAAACCCTTTATTTTCTGGATCAAATCGTAGAATATATCATTCAATATCCACTGAGTATATGAATCTATTATTTTGTGTTCTCCACAAATATTGATTTTTCACCCCCTTAGAGACTATTAAATATTCTTTTTGATGATGGTTATTATTTTTTTGAAAGAATCTAGGTTATTGGTCTTGTTTCTAGTTCATGTATGAATTCATTCATCATTGTATGATATCATTTCATGTGTTGATTTCTGACTCCATGATTAATTTAGGTGGTTTCATTTGACATTTCTATATGATTGAAACCATATTTATCCTGAATTATTTGATTTTTTTAATTTATTTATTAAACCCCAATTAGATATTATTAGTCATTGGAATTTAAAATTACATATATTTTGGAAAAAAATGCACAACTAAAATGAAATTGAAATTTAAGATGTATATTGAAATTGATGAAATTATAGATATATTATGATAATGGATTTCAAAAAAATATCTTAAATTTAAATGTAGAAAACCTATGATTTGGTTTTTATTGAAAAGGATTGAAATTATTAGAAACCGTTTTTTGGTTTTGTAATTGAATAATAATTTTGAAATTGTTGTTTTGGTAATGGAATTATAATTAATGAGTTATTCAAAATGAGATTATTGTCAAGTTTTCTATTGATTGATTTGGATATTATTATACATAGTGTCTAGTGGGTTACATGGCACAAGAATGATATGATTATGATTCAATAAAAAGTATTTATGATGAAATGATTGATAAAATATATTTGGGTATATAAAAAAATAGATGGGATGTTGCTTAGTGTTATTTGGCCTATGCGTGTGGGACATGTGCACACTTATTTTCTAGGATAACTGATATGAGAAGAGTGGGGATACAATATACATAAACTATTTCACTTTAGAGAAGATTACCACACTCTTGGTTGTGATTATTTTAATATATATATATATATCATTTTTAAAGAACAATTATACTCATTCCAATTTCCATATTTAAATAATTTTATATGTAATTTTTTTTCCATGTCCGAAATGTTTTTTATCATTTTAAAAGAACCATAAATTTCATAAATATAAAAATGATATTATTTTCAATGACATCTTTTATTTAAATTGAATGAACAAATTTTTTTATTCTGGAAACATTTATGGAAAACAAGTTGATAACCTACTAGGACTTATATCACACACCTCGCTTTTTTGCTTTAGAAATTATAGATTTCCATATCTTTGGTCCAAGAAATAAAAAATTGACACCTTAGATTATTGATGTTATTGATCATTTGGTCAATGGGTAATGCTTCCTTTTAGATCTATATCATTCACCAGTGTACGTTGTTGATGATAAAATGTTATTTTTGTTATAAATATTTGGTTTCAGTAAAATTATCCCATTGGAATGATATGAATACTAAATTGTATATTTTATCTTCTACTTATTTTTGGAAAATTCCTCAATTCATTTTTCTTCTATTATTCTAGTTCTAGTATAATACCCATTGGGGTAGGGAAAGAATGTAACACTACATTCTAGTTGACTTGGTTATTAGGGTACCAGGGTATCCAACCCTAATCATGACATAAGAACCATAATAGTTTAGTGTATCTGGAAACTATATGAACAATATTAATATTTCATGAATGATCATCAACATAACATATAAAGGTCATAATACATGGTAATCCTCTTTAGAACACCGTACTAAAAATATTATTCAAAAAAAGGGTATGGAAACATAAAAATGGTGATCTCAAATGCTCTATATGGGTAAAAAATTGAGATATCAATCATTGATCGTATGAGAGATCAAAATAAGCATAAATTTTTTTATCATAAACATAAAACATGATGGTTATACAAAACATATCATAGATCCTATCATGATTCATAGCATTAAATATTTATCATATAAAATGGATAATAAGAGTGAGAAATAAACACAATTCAATAATGATCAATAATATTAAGTTATAAAGTCCAATAATATCATTAATATTAATAAAAAAATATGTGAGGGTTAACTACCAATACCAGGAATATAGTGGATTAGAAATCACAAAATTCATCCATTTTTGCTTCATAATGCACCTATTTTCCATAGTGGATCTATATTAACCTATTCTTCAAAATGTATTAATCTATTAAATTGGTTTCCCATTGTAATATAATGATTTATAAACCGTTACCCAATGAATTTGAGGGATAAATAGGTCCCACATGTCTCATAATGAAAACCAAACTTGATTACACCATAATATCACAGAAAATTCCTCATATCATCATATCCTAACTCGGGTATAGAAAATTGGTTTAATAATCATTTAACAAATTTTCCATAGCATGACCCATGAAAAATAAATCTTTTTCATATAAATATAATCAAAAAATAAATATTACATCATGATATAGATTATATATGGTTTCATTAAATCATTTCCCCTTAAAAGCATATGTAACATCAAAAGAGTTCTCTTTGATGGGAAATGATTTAGAAATATTACAGGGGGTGCTTGTTTATTAATATATCATTTTAGATCAAAAAAATATCTTATAAAAAAATTTATTTTATAAATACTTATCCTTGGAGCCACATTGATAACATATAAAGAATGTTTTAAAATATTTTCATCAGTTTCGTGGTAAAATAACCATTTCTTCAAGAAAAATATGTTTACAACATAAATAAATATCAATTATTTTAAAATAAGCTTCTAATATATAAAGGCATATTCAATGTTTATCATTCATGATTAAATAATGATTTCAGTCAAATTTTTAGCAGAATTACAGATGAAATTGTGTTTAAAAATATTTGAATATTTATTTTAAATGTTTATTAAAATATTTATTAATATTTAAATTTACATTTAAAAATAAATTATTTTTATTAAAAAAAATATTTAAATCAATTTTAGAAGGGAAGGAAATGGGTAAAAAGGTTTTTGACCAAAAAGATAAATAAAATTCGATTTTCATTAAAAATTTATTTTAAACTATTGAGTATATTAATAGAGGAAAATGAAAGGAAATTATTTATTCTCGTGATTTAAACATAAGATAATTAAATTCATGTGGTTTATGAGAGACAGATAATAATAAATCATCATCATAAACACAAACAAAAAATACTAATATACTATGATATTGTATCGAAATAACATTTTAATATTAGTTTCATTTAATCATAAGAACCATGATGAAAAAAAATTAAAATATCTTGGTATTGATTAATGTTTTTATAATACATTACCAATTGTTTTATATACACCTCATAAAATATGAAAGGTGCAATACATAAATTATGTCCCCAAGAATCCAAATTGAGTCAAAAATCAGTTAAATTATGTATAAACATTAATTATACATATTAAATCATATTATAAAATAAATATATGATTATTTAAATCTTTTATATAAACATACTCAAAAGTATCCAACAATATATGATTAAATTAATTCTTTGTATTACCATTTTATCAATAATTCATTGTTAAATACTTGTTTTGGGTAATATCTACTATATTGTTCTTGTATGTTTTGATTTTTAATTTTCATTAAAATTAATATAATCAAGTATGTATAATATATATAATTTTTCCTATTATATATTCATATGATATATAATTTATATATGTTTTTAAAGCAATATATTTGTTGAAGATATAGGAAATTAAATATATATTTCATGAAAAATGTAAAATGTATGCCTGCATAAATGATTATTCCATTTTCTATATGAAATATATGAATAAAATTTAAATAATATATTAGTGAAAAAAATATTTATATCATATATATCACACATAATCATTATAATTAGCCTAATAATATTGCATGAATAAATGATAGTGAAATATTAATCAAATCACTTTATGATGTTGTAGTCCGCCACACACAGTAAAGGTATAGTCATATCCAACACAGAATTGAATGAATGAAGTTCTATGTTATATAATAATTAAAGAAGTATATTTATGTTAAAAATATAAAATATATATACATTATATTGATCATCATCCACAACTGCTATAGGTCTTGATGTAAAACATAACATAGTGGATCTTGAGGTGGTTTTCCTTTGTACAAAGGAGTGAAGTTATTATTTCTTACATGATGGAAGAGGTAAAATATATATGTGATTAAAATAGTATAATATGTTCTATTTATATTTATTAAATAAAATTATTATATTAAAAAGGATTTATTATATTTGATGGTGGTGGACGATGATGAAAATAAAAAATTCTTTATAGATAGATGAATCTTATTAAGGTAACCACATGAGGTTTGAAGAAAAATCATGTTTACATTGAATTAAAGATTAACATATGGAATATAATATTAGAGTATGGAAGTAAATAAGTATTTTTGGTTGGAATTTTGTGAACCAGATTGGTTTGTATGTCTAAATATGAGAGGAGATGCAGAGGCATATTATAAGGGATGGAGGGGACAATCTTCATATTTTTTTTGAAAGGATTAATTTCTACCAAACATTTTCAATGAAAAAATAAATCTTAAATTGACCATAATCTGTAAAATATGTTATAAGATCAAACTATAGGAACAATATGGGTGTTTTTAATGTTTCTATATCACTATTCAACTTATATTTTAGTTCAACACATTATAAACCAATTTTCACATTCAAAAAATTAATTACTTTTAACTGTATTTAGTTTTAATAATCATATAAAATTATTCTTTTATTTTTAAAATATATTAATTATGTTTTTTCTATTTATGATATCCATTTTTTCTTAATTTAATTCATTGAATAAAATATTTTAGTTTAAAAATGACCTCCCAAATATGATGAGATATCAATTTTTCCAAAGAGAAAATTATCATAAGGGTAATGAATATTAATATCCAACATGAATATGATTTTTATTAAATATATAGAAATTGGATTAATAAATATATTGTAAACTATTTTTACTTTTAAATCAATATTAATGATTATCTAATATTTTTAAAATCTATAAAAATAATGGTAATTGATAATAAAAAAATGTATTTTTCACCTCTCAAAGAAATTATATTTTTAGAAAATTCTCCAAAATTCAGTCCAATGTTATTTTAACATTTTCATTTAATAGATGAAATTTATTTTCTCAAATAAAATCTATAAAATGGATAACAGTTACATAAATTATGTTTTAAAAAAATATAATAAAAACATTAATCAGATTATTGTTTTTTATAACATATTATGGATTTTATAAAAAAGTTTTTTCTATATATTATAACTATATTATGCTATTATAGATAATATTTAAAATATATTTAATATTATTAATACTGCTATGTTTAATGGTGAGGTTATATAGGCCTTTATTAAATAATATTTTTATTAATATGAAACAGATTGTTAAAACGTGGTATCACATGTATCAAAAACTAAAACATTGTTTTATGTAACATATCTTATTAGTGAAATTTAATTTATTAAAAAACTAATTCATTACAATCTCAGGTGTTACAATATATCTACCATAAAATTAATTTTTTAATCTAAATTAACTAGTTTGATACAACCACATGAGGATACATAATCATTAACATTTTTTGTGGCTCCCAAATAACTTCATCAATATCTTGGTTTAACCACATAAAATTAATTGGTCGAGATGAATTATTTTCTCAGGGATATACTATAATGAATTGATTATCAATTCACTATTCCTATTTTGAAATATCCTCTCATGTATTATAACCAATGATTGAAGTACTTGTGACCAATTTTTTATGTACTTATATAAGAGAGATAACCGGAACACATCATTAACTTCAAATAGATTTAGTGGTACCTCCAAATCATACATTACTATCCCGTTATGATAAATTATCTCAAATAAAGTAATTTGTATAGGGAATAGTTTTACGTTATTCAAAAACATCATAGTATTCATGAAATGATAAATTGATTGGATTAACATGTCATTAATTTCATATTCTATATAACACCAATAGTTCTCAGCAAAAAAATTCTAATAACGATGAGCTACAATAATTTTTTTCTGAATGAAAATAAAATTATCTATCATTTAATAATCTTGTTCTAAACCTAAAAAACTTCCCTCTCCATCATTATTCTTGAATAATGGATTTCTATACTTCATTCAAAATTACTCTTCAAAAGGGACTTCTGAATACTAGAATGAATGATATTGATATAAGGAAGCTCAAAATAAGACATTTGTTATCCCAACCCCCATTGAAATCCATATAACATAATATAAAAATTACCATTGTTTTTTTAGTTTTTCTCAATGAGTAACATACTTATTAAGAGTGATATGTAGTGACAAAACCTAACTCCACATCTCGACTCTGTTAAATTCATCTTCAGAACATTGGGGCAATCATCAAATCCTGATTAGATACAACAGAACATGGTACTCTATATAATATGACAACAACCACAGTTTAAATTCTTGGCTTGGTAATTAAAATATATGTGTTATCTAATGTATATGATGTGTGATGACATTATAACAACATAAAATAGAACCCAAATAAAAATATTCAATTATGATTTTTTGGGTATTCTAGAAAAGAATATATGGCCAAGATTTATAAATTCTATTCTAGTAAATGTAATGGTTGTAAGATCCCTATAGAATTTTTTTCTATTATCCTCAAGGTTTTTACATTCCATTCACTATAATATAAACTCTATACTATGTCTCTTCATACAATCCAACTATAAATACTATTTCAAATTTCTATAAATCATTTTACTCCTAGGAGGCATAGAGAATGAATAAATATGCTCTTTCCCTAATAGGTAATTCTTCTTAATGGATATGGATTGAATATATAAATGATGACATAAATTTATCATTTCCCCATAATCCTAGTTAAACTCAATAACATTTCTCACCTTCTTATACATCTCTATATCAACCTTCTATAACTCTTTAATTGTCTCATGTCTAGATGGTATAACCCTCATTTAAAAAAGATAAGATATTTCAACTAACATATTTATCTAAAAATATATATTTTATAAATCCATAATTATAGTATCTTTAGTGATCATCATTATAGATATTCTAGGATGATTTATTTTCCCCAAGTCATCAGCCACCTTGTTAAATTTCCTTGGGTGGGACTTTACTGAGCGGTAAAGATTATTATTCATCTCTAAACATATCATATCTTACATACTCAAATCCATTCATGTGAATATAGAATTTATTCATTTTTAGTACATATGTCACAAAATTCCCCATAATGAAAATGCATCTATATATTTATTGAAAACAAATACATCTTCTATCAACAGTTCATTAGTTTGGGTAATTTTCTTCATTACCTATAATTTATAATGAGGAATATAATATTGTCATTTTATCCTATATATGAATGTATAATAATCCATTCATTGATGAATCACTAATAATAATATGCCTTCCTCACTATAGGGTAATGTATGTACACGTATGATGTCTAATCATAACTTCTATTCCATTTAATTTTCATCTCATTTATCCTTCCACGTGACTTCATTTTGAGTTAACATAGTTAATTGATTAGAAATCTAGGAGACATTCTACATAATGAATATGTAATATCTAATTAAAAACGAAATTTTAGGGATCTTAGTCATCATGGTTGGTCTAGGAAAACATTAAATTACATCTGTCTTAAAATTATCCACCAATCAACCATCATATGAGATTACATGTCTAATGTAAGGAACTCAATGAATTAAAAATTCAAACTTGGTATGATTTTAATATAGTTTTCCAAACATATTATTCATATATAATATGGAATTTGTCTTTAGGATCTTACTTTATTTTTGTTTATATAAGATTATATTCTATAAAGACAACCACAAACTTATCATTGTAATATCTAAATACTCAATTTATTAAATCTAAGAATATAGCAGGGGAATCTATATGAAAAAATCGATTAAAAATATATTCATAGAGTAAATTTCTATTAAATAATGTTATATTGTTTATTTTTTCCATTTTAAACGTCAATTAATAGTAAACATATCATAGATTAAATTTGATAAAAGTATTTATCTCTTCCAAATTGATCCTAAAAATATTTGTGGAAGAAGATACATGTTCAAGTTAGTAATCTGGATAAGTTGTAAATAATCAAATTATAGTCACATTCAAGCATTTTTTTCAAAAATAATGAGTCTGTACATGATTGTGAAAATGAGGTTATATAAATCCCATATCAGGATTAAAAATTATCTTCTTCTTCCATTCAAGAAACACAATAAGGTCTATTCAATATATAGTCATTGAAATAGGTACTCCACCAGGTATGGGTTCTATGGTGAACTCATCATAATGGATTATAGGTATACCATTAAATAAATCATGTAGGAGATCAAAAAACCCCGAATAATATATATGTCTTTGATGTTGAGTATCTACCTAAATTTATGGGACAAATTAAAGAAATGGATATGAATTAAATCCAAAATGGTATACATAATATCTGATATAATTATGTACAAGTCCCCAAAATGATAAATGGGGATATGTTTATTGAAATTTATAAATTTGTTTTTCCTTCATTGATATTTGATATGGGCTCTATATAATTAATATTAATCCATGACAAGAGTCACATCAAATTCATGTTTTCTGGGAAACAATATATTTGATTGAAGCACTTTCCTACAATCATCAATTAGAGAGAAACTATAGATTTATGATGTGACCATCATATCATTTAGAGTTTTGAAAACTCACACAATATATAATCATTGGGATGGGAATTTAGTACCCATTAAAAATTCTATATATATAGTAAATTGGGTAGATACAAATTAAAATAAGACATTTACTATTATTGAGTGGATAATAAGTGTACCTTTCACAAGTTCATTCTCATAACCTTATTCAGTAGTGAAGATCACATAAGATATCCTTTTCATTGCACATATGTGGTAGTTGAAATTTATAATAAAAAAAATATTAGATTTTGGATGAGGTTTGAATAATTACTATACTACTTACATTTGAATCATTGGAGTGTGGGTGTTGAACCAATTGTAATTATCTTATCCTCTATTTCATTAACTAGTTCATTAATTGAATTTTAATATTAACAGTATTTATGGCCAGGAGTTCTACATAAATATATCTTTACTGTTCCATTCATTAAATTTCCTTCATACTTCTTCCAGTATTTTATTCAAATGTATTGATTGAATTTCACTCAACCATGTTATTTATACAAGATTTCATGGGGATCAATCATCATTTTCTTATCAAATCTATTTTAATAATTTTAATATCTAATTTCTATTTCTACATTATGCTCACAATAAATTATATCATTATAGACACTAATATCGCTTATAGTTCATGCCTTTTGTAGACATGTATTGAATACCCCAATGAATCAATCAATTTTTGTTTCTGGAAAGTAGATTAAAGTACATGTGTAACTTCAAATATCTTTAAAATTAACTTCATAAGTACTGATATTTTCATTATACATTAAAAAATATCGAGTAATTCCTTATCCTCCATTTAATATAGAATATAAGTTATGTAATTACTGAAACATATCTTCTTAAACTCATACCCTTTAGTTGAATAAAATTCTAATCCACAAATTGTATTATTAATATGGTTACAATATTGATCTGTTTCACCTTCCAAAGGTTAAAAAAATAGAGAGAAAAAAATTTCATTCTATGAGAATTAGATAATGGATAATATATTTTTAATGGGGTCATTCCATTACTCATCAACTAGTGAATCTGAAAACCCACTAAAATAATGTGGATATTTTCATATGATAGAATAACCAAAAGGGGGTTCCCTACTTTGATATCATGGAATATTTTTATGGTTTGGGAATTTATAAGGATGTATGAGAATAACAATGAGGTTATGAACCATATATCCTATATAATTTGGCATATCATGCATAAAATTATTACATTTCACACCACATTTATCTTTGATATGGTATCATTAGGTTTCATCCAATAGATGAATCTACAATTCATAATGTGAGAAATAAAATTCATAGTGGAGAAAACAATTTAAAGCATTAATATATAGGATGAAAAATTAATGACACCATACATTCAATTGATGACACATTATTCATAATATAGTCCATTCATGAAATTTTTTTGAATCTGTCATGATGGTTCTTAAAAAGTCTATAGTTTTTCAAAACATGTCTCAAAATAGTGTCAAACTAGTCTTGTAGCATTTACCATCAACATATCTCCCATTTTTATCTCAGTAAATATAATTCTTTACCTAATGCATTGCGTATATCTATAGATCCAACAAAATCTCAAAATTACTTTCATTCTTATGTGTGACAAAATATCATATTTTTTTATATCATCACATCATATCCCATTGAAGAATAATGGGTTTTATAATCAATTAATTAATTCACCGTATCACACCAAATGAAAAATATAATCCCTTCACAAATATTATTTCAAAATAAAAATTAAACATTTATCGATGTCATAATGATAGAATCATTCAACATTATCACCATTAAGTAAAAATTAATATCAAATAGTGTTATAATTGTTTGAAAATCATTTTTAAGGATCAGTTGGAATATTTTTTTTTATAAATAGACATTATAAATCTAAAAATATTTCTTATATACTAATATAATTTCAAATCCGTTTGTATAAAAATACGTTTTTAATGTTTTATGGGATTGTGTATAGATCATTTGAAAACATTCAATGGGAAAATATATTTTACACTTGAACAAAATTTAAAACATAATAGATTATCAGATATAATATATTTAATAATAATCATAAAATTTTTTAAGGATTCATTGAAAATGTCGCACATGCTAAAAAATATATTTCATTCACATTTTTAATGAATGTCAAATGTACAATGTTTTGAAAATGAACAATATATTCCTTTCAAAAAAAAATTTAAAATGAAAAATATCTAAAACAGACACTAAATCATCCAATGGGAATATAAAAACATATTGGATATAATTTTTTAAAAACATGAATATAGTAGAAAATCTGGTTTTAAATTATAGAGGTAGATAAAATATGACATTCATAAAAACATTCTTTTAAACTATTAAGTATGCGAATAGATGAAATTTAATGTATGACCTACATTATCATTAAACCATTTGAAACATCTCTCCCATCTTAAATGGATTAAGATGAGGATGAATTTCTAATAGGACATTGGAGACATTTCCAAGACAACATCGGATGGAAATAAATACTGAGGGCTTCAAAACAATATAGCTACAATTAGGAATATGAGAATTAAAAAAATAACCAAGAACCCTATATACAGACAACCAATAATGTTTCATTATAAAAAGGTAAAAAACTAAATATTGATTACATCAATCAAATATATAATAGAGTTCCCCATGGAAACCAAGATCAACCTCAATTGTAAAGAATAAGATAAAACAAAAAATGTTCAAAGTCTCCAAAAAACCAACTATATGACTCCAAAAAATCTCCATAATTCAACTATACAATAAATTAAAATGTATAATTAATTAAATATAATGAAATTTGATAGTGCCACTTTACCTGTGTCCCAATAAAATATATCTATAAATGAAACAATGTTCCCAAGTAAGGGGAGAGTAATGAATCTATGTTCATTTTCCCTAGAGGAATACCCTACACATGAAACTAGGATTTCACATCTAATCACAGTTATATAAAATTATTTATATAAAATAATTTAAAACATTTTAATTGTTTATAAATAATTTAGGTATAAAACACCAAAACATCATTCTAACAATAATTTTTTTCATGGAAAACGATCAATCAAGTCATGTAAAACAATTAATCAAATCCCATTTTGGAATTATCCATTAAATTACACATGTAAACATCCAGACATGCTGGAAATTATAGAACACCCTATACTCACGAGTGGGGATTCATTGCTTCAATATGTCGTCACTTAGTCACCGATTTTAACTATGTAATCTTTATACCCTATGAATCAATATTTTCATGGGGAAAACATCATACACTTATCTATCCCAAATGTACATTAAAAAACATTATCAATTATTCCAAAAAAATAAAATCAACCATTCCAAAGATTTTAGGAAAAAAATTATTTTAATTTATTCTCTTATAAATTTTTTCATAAATTTTAAAGGGATATATATTAAATTAATCATTATAAAATAATGAATTTAGAAAACATTATTCTTAAAATTATCACATTTTCAAAAACCAATACGAATGAGGGTTTCTACCAATCTTTTTAGAACTATTTAATAATAAATTGATGAATTTTTTAAAAAATTAATCCAAGCCTTCATGTTCTAGTTAGTGTAGTTTATAGTGTAGTGACCTACCTCTAAAACAATAGTGGAAATACTGAATGGCATAAATTTATCCACAAAACCAAGTTAAAACTCCCAAAATCATGCATATATAGCATCCCATATTATTAACATAACCAAATCTCATATTTATTGGCATTATATATCCTGTATAATTCACCAATAGACTAGTTATATAAATCCATCATAGGGAAGAAGAATACAATTAAGGAATATTATCAATAACATTAACTAAATAAATAAAATGGCCTCCACTGCTCATGTATTTTCAAATAGATCTCTCATTGATTGAAGAGTATATTCTCTACATCCATTAAGGGGATTGAATATGGAGTTAGTGTTGAAATGAGTTATAACTGGAAGTTGAAGAGTATTCATCTATGAGATGCACATTTTCAGTATCTTACTTTATACAAGAATGGTTAGTTCACATAGTGAGGAAAACTATAAAAAAATGTTCTTCATCCAGTACATTAAAACTCCCATCACATAGCTAGTTTCCCTAATTAAAAAACCAATCACAAACTATCATTTCTTTTCTGTTCCACTACATTTGGTTAATCACGGGTTGTCGTATAGTTTTCCCAACCAAACACCAAATCATGCACCTAACTAGTAGCCTTAGTTTCACTTTTCATTGTTACCTATAGGATTTTTAAGGATTATATTAATCATTTTAAAAACGTTAACCTCTGAAAAATTCACAAAAATATTTCAAAAGTTATCTAAATCCTAAAAAACATCACCCAAACACTTTACATATTTAAATTTCATAAATAAATGGTTACTTACATTAAAATATATGGTTATAAACATGTGAAAAATATGTTAATTGAATTCAAATGTTTCTTTGAGGGACATTTAATAATATTTCATCATCAGAATGATAATGAAAATTTCCCAATAAATAATGAGATTATATAGTTAAACCCTTAAAAATTTAGTAATATTAAATCATAAGCCCCAAAAAAAGAGAAAATAAATAAAATATAAAATATAATGAGAATATGTAACTTGATGATATATAATTTCAATGGTGTTTTATATAAACCTCATAAAATTGTATATGCTCACAACCAAACACTTTTCCCCAAGAAGAGAAATTACGACAAAAATTCCTTATCTTAATTATCAACATCTTTTGTACATATTTATGTTCCCCATTATAAAAAATATAATATAACTATAAATCTATTATAGAATTGTGATTATATTTATCATAAAATATAAAATTTTCAAAGGAAATTTTGTTACACATTTATTAGATCTTCTTTATTAGAGTCATTTTTGACAAATAATTTTTTTCATGTCGAGTTTGATTGGGTATTTTCCATCCTCATACATTGAATGGGGTTACATAAAATCCCTAATGTTATCCAATATGTATTTTTAATATATTTTGATTATATACATATATATAATAATAACTTAATGTTGGAGTTATGAAATTAAATACAATATTCATGGATATGGTAAGCCTTATGTATGTATGAACATTGTGTCAATTTTTAAGATGAATAAAATGAATTGATAATAATATATTAACTCTATAGAATAATTAATTCTTTATGTGTATCAAAAATAAAAAATCAAATGAACCATATTACCTTCCAATAATTGCTTTAGTGGGAAACAAATCACAGCACTTTGGGAGGCGGTAGTGTATCCTACACAAAATGAACATTATTATATACACTTTTGAATGTAATGTCAAATAGTATATACGATATCATAATGAAAATAATAATATTTATTATACACTTCATATATATTCACTGTAACCTTCATCATACCCAACCATGGGAGGTGTTGATGGAAAATGTGTCACTAAGGCTTGTGTGTTGGTAGTCTACTAAACACATGAGTGACATTATCATTTCCAATTTTATGTAAGAGGAGATATATTTAAGTGATGATAATGTTAGTAAAATTTCTAAGTATATTTTTATAGGGAAAAATTAATATTATAATATTTTAATAATATTTTAATGCGGTGGAAAAAAATGAAATTTAAAATGATCATTAAATAGTGATACCTCTTATTTGGGTAAACATGTAAGGTTCTCAAAAAAATACGTATTGTATGGATTAATTAAATAAATAAGACCTCTAGGAGAAGAGTATGGAATTTATGATGTGATTTGTTCTGGTATTGCACAAACATACGGTTTTTAGATTTTTGGATATGAGAGGAGAGCTATAGATTTTTTTTAACGAAGGAGAGGTCAAATTTCTTATTCATTAAAATAATAAAGATTACCTCCAATTTTCACATGATACAAGTATAAGAGAAGTACATATCATTATCTTATAAGTTGTATGGTCTATATATTTTCATAAAATTGGATTTTGATATGTTTTTTGGTAATTTTTCCTCTTGTAATTTTAGATTAACACCAAGTTAACCCATTTTCACATTAATCGTAGTACATAATTTTTATTACATTAAATATTATTAATGGTCATAAATTAATTCAAAATATTTATAAAATAAAAATTATTTTAATTAAAAAATTTATGGACATTTTTTCCAAATTCAGTTCTTAGATTTTGTATAATATAATTTAATTTTAAACCTATACATAAAATTAAACTGATATTTTCCTAAAAGAAAATTCTTATTAGAATAGAATGTTTTAATTTCTACATTTAATATTTAATTGATTCAATTATACTAAATTTTATTAATAATTACATTATATAACTAAATATATATTTATAACCATATTAAAATTAAATTTAATGTCGTCAAAAATAAAACTCTTACTAAAAACCAGTATTTTCACTATTCAATGAAAATTTTATATTTTTATAAAATTTTAAAAAATTCATTCAAAGATAATTTGTGCATAAATTTTTTGAAAAATATTTTCTTGTTTTAAAATACACTTTTTAAATGAAATAGAAATTACTTTTATTATTTTCATAAAATGAAATAAAATAATTTTTTCATAAAATATTATTTTTTTAATATAAAATTGCTCTATAAAAATTAAAGACATTTAATATTTTTAGATTTATTTATATACAAAATTATAATAAATAATTAAAATATATTTATTATTATTCATAACACTATGTTTAATGGAGATGTTTTAGTGTTGATGTGTATATAATTATATAAATAATATATCATGGTTTTTTAAAACTTAGTGTAACATATTACACCAACAATACTCAGGGTTGCATGTAAAATCATATATCAAATATATTTTATTTATTGAAAAATTAATAATTCATAATAATTCAATGTGTTAGTTTATACCCCCATAAAAACAGACATATATTTGGAAATACATCTCTTTGATGCAATAATATGAAGATACTTTTAGCTCATCATTTTTTCTAGTTCTCACATGAAATCTTATATTATGTGGTTTTTTCAAAAAAAACATTTATTATGGGAGTGGTATTGAAAATTAAATATATGGTCATTATTCTCCAAGATAAATTATTCATAAAAATGAGTCTTTCAGAATATACGGCCTCACAGTTTAGTATGTGTGAAGGATTAGGTAGGTATGTCCTCATGAGAGACGCATAGAAAATATAGTTAACTTGAGAGAGATTTATTGGTAGAACTAAATGATAAGATCTTACTCTGATATCGTCTACATTCTAAAAAGGACTTATATATCTATGTAACAATCATACATCAATCCAAAACCTCATAATCTACTTGAATCGATACATAGTTATAATACCTTAAAACCGATTTCAAATTCTAGATCACATTGGAAATTTTAAGGATATCATTTAAATGAAATATATGATTCCATGATGTGTTACTGAATGACTCTATCTATATCATCCATTTCATCAACCAGTTTGGACCCAATATATTTCATTATCCAACATGATTTTAGGAAATTTGAGTTATACACATCATACACTATTTGGATTTAAAAGGATCCATTTCAATTCATGAGTGAATATTACTATTAAAATAAAACAAAACAAGTGGATAATTTTAATCCCAAAAACCATTACAGTCTATAAAACATGACCTCAACATATCCAATTGTTTTTGAATATTTCTCTCACACCAGACTTTTATATATGTTTGATATATTTTGCAAAAACTTATCACATTATCCAGGTCATGTTTATTACATTACCATAATATAATAGTAAATTATAGATCCCATTAAGATTGAATAAAACATGGTAATCCATATAACATTGTAAATTATATAATGTATATTTTTGAAACATAATCGAGATAAAATTATTATCTAATAGTTCTTAATTATGTTTAATTTTTAATTAGATTCACTACATTCAATGTAGAATTTTTTAATTTAGAATATTTTGGGATTTAGACAAAAAATACTAGGTGTTGTTTTCATATTTTCATTATGGTATAGTTAATCGTAATAAGACACACAATTTTTTTCACTTTTATTGAAAATTATGAAATTCAAGAAACTGATATATATATACATCAATTTTTTTCTTTATGTCACCCCCTAATAAGAACCCTTTTCATGTTTTTATACATCCTTGTACTACAACGATTAATATAGATTGAAGAACAATGGTAATTCTCCAAAAAATAAATTATAAAATCAGATATTGATGGAACAGATAAATTTTACCTCAACCTTGCCATTGAACCAAAATCAAGGTAAAACATAGTATAATTTTATTCATTATTTTACCACTCCACATCTCCCTTCATAACTTCTTTAATCCTTGCATTTAATTATTGTTGAACACTAATTTAAAAAAGGTAATGTCTTTCCCCAAATTTCATGATATCTATATCCTTTCTATTGGAATAATGACGTATTGGATCTTTTTTATCCTCAGTGTGGATATGAATGCATGATACTTTTAATAAAAAGCATCAACTATAGTATTAATATATGCACAAGTGTGATTTATAATATTCTCTCTTTTTTCTTTAAATGTTTCCATGTATTCATATTTCAAAAATAACTTCAGTCTTTTCCTAGTGAACATTTTCAGTGGATTAGACATCCATGAAGCATTCAAAAAAATTCTTCAACAATGTACCCCCATGCAAATAATGTTATGTATCTGAATCTCTATTGATTTTTTTGGACAACTATCAATAAACTCCAACTTTGAATAACCCCCCAAAATACCATCATATGGGATTATACTTCCAATGACTAAAACTATCCCAATATAAAATTCATGCTTGGTAGAATTTTTAGATATTTTTACCTCCTTATTGTCAATAGAAAATCCTCAAATGAACTTCATTTTCTTTCTTCCACATTCATGATATAATAAATTGTTTTATAAATACTACCAAAAATTGATCGATGTCATCTCAACAGACTCTATTCATTAAATCCATAATATAGTAGGGGATCTATAAGACCAGTTGGAATATCAATAAAAGAATATTTCCCATACCTAATACATATGGTTGTCTTGATATATTCATTATATTTTAACATCAATAGATAGTGACATTTTTTATGATCAATATTGGAATATTATTTATCTCCTCCTTATTTCCAAAACAAACAATCAATATAAGGTAGAGGATAATTTTTCGTGATTTTTTTCAGGATTTGTTCTAAATAATAAATTTGAGATGTAGTAATAGATATTTATTTTTGAAAAAATAGATCATGTTCACCCCACAAAGATGAAATAAATAATATAAATCCATTTTCAGGACTCTCCTAATGTTTTTTCCTCAATAACTATAATTCAAACCAGGATATTATATATAGATCCTTAGAAATTTAAATCACACCCATTATGTATTAAAATATTAACTTAACATCAGGAATCATCTGTAGAACAAGTTATTCTATTATAAAGGCATAAAAATAACAAAAAAATAATCATGTATTCGATGTTGAGTTCATCTATAACCATCTGAGAAAAATAGCCTTCATCGATAGGAATTAAATCAAAAGTGGTTGATGTAATTTGAATTGGTATTTTATAATTATCTCACCATGATTAATGTTCTTGGTATTATTGGTAATAAAAAATGTTAATCCACATCATCTAAAAATAAAATGGTACATGTATAGTGTATCCAAATCCATTGTCTGAATCACGTAAAATTAATTTAAATGGAGAATAACATGATTTACATTTATCACTTTCCCATAATCTTCAATCAGAGATAAATTATATATGTGATATATAACTATTTTAAAATTAATAGTTTTCAATGAATACTGAACATCTAATTTTAGAGATAGAAATTAAAAAACCATTGAAAATTCTATAGATAAAATATAGTGGGTAGATGCAAAACCAAATCATACATTGTGTAATCTTGATTAGATGATAAGTGTAATATTAATCATTTCATTCTTGTAACCCATTTTGGTAGTCATGATTGAATGAAATTTCATGTTTTTATATTATATTATAAAGATATTAGAAATAATAATAAAATACCTTCAGATTCATGAACCGATTTCATAATGTGAGTACCTATTACATTTGAGGATTTAGAGAACAGGCAGTGCATTGTACTACTCTTATCTTTAATTTCATTTACTGAACCATTAATTATATTTCATCATTCAAATGCTTCATGCCCCACTATTACAAATTAATAGATCCTCCATTTTCTATTAATAAAATTCCCTAAATGCATCATCCCAAATTTCTCAAATTTAAATGGTTGTAATTTCATTCCAGCATCTGATTCGTTATTGTTTTCAAGATACAATGTCATAAATTTATTATCAAAGCTATGGGAATAGCCAGATTATCTAATTTAAATTTATAAATTTAATGGTAAATGAATCATTTACAAATAGATAATAATGTCTCTTATAGAAAATTCTTTCTCGAGTATTTATATTAAGACTCTAAAGAATCAACAAATTTTCTATCTAGAATAGGGACTAAATTAGATGTCTACCATGAATGACTTGCTAAATTAGAAAAAAAAAAGTACTAATAGATTAATCATTCTTCAATATAAATTCATTGAAGTTGATCTCTATTACATTACAAATAATACAATAAATGTAGTTGATAAAAAGTTTCCTCATAAATTATTTTATTTCATTAGTGTCAATTGATTAATTTTTCAGCTATTTTTTATTACATTCCACCATTTATCGGCTTCACATTTTAAAATGATCAATTCCAATGTAAAAAATTTAATGTTCTGTACATTGATGAGTATAAAATACCTTTTAAATTGTCCTAATACATCTATAAGATACTAGTATGTTAGTGGACTCACTAAAATAATGTGGATTTTGTGTCATGAAGGATTAAGTTGAATATAATTTCCTCTGAATTTTTTTTGTGTGTGATTGTAATTTGATGTTATTAATATTTTCATGGCTTATTAAAAACTCCCTTAACTAATTTTATATTAAATGTGCATAATTTATGTGAAATATTAATGTTTTAATATTAAGTATAATTTTTGAGCATTTTTAGAAATAATCCAATTTAGTTTGTTTACTATTATATTTATAAATATCACAATACTGATACAAATTGTGTGATTTCTGTTTTTTAGGATTATAATTTAAATTTAAAACATTTCATTAGAAGGCACCATGATCCAATTCTGCCGTTTGAAGGGTCATATGGTCCTCACAAACAAGACAAAAGAATCTGTGAAGAAACTGGACTATTCATGAAGATTGATTTACTGGGCTAAATACAAAAGTCCAAATTCCATTATTCTCCACAATAATTCAGGGGACAATTTAAGGAGTACAGGATAAAAATTTCATGGCCTAATAATAACAAAAATGGGCCCTAATGAATCATTTAAATCCATACCACCATTATGGATGAGAAATAAAATCATCACAAAAATATTGACATTTCTCCTGATGTGGACATCAATTCGAGCTGATATTTTTCTAGTGTGAAATAGGAGATATAGGTGGCCAACTGTTTTGTATACATAATTTGGTTTTGAAGGCATATTCCTATTCAACAACCCTATTACATTTTGGACATCAATAATACTAGATTGAAATGGACAGTTTAACTTTGTTTAATCAACCGACCATAAGTTTTGATCCTTAAATAAAAATGATTCCAACATTTTATATTAGTCGTCCAAATTTATTATCTACAACTTTGAAGAAGGATATATCTCGATATTCTGCTATCGGTATAGCCAACATGGCGATGCAATTGGAGGGACAGATTGGGAATGCAAAGAGTTCACTCCTTAGGCTATAAATACTCTCCCCTTCTCTCCTTGAGCGGGGTTGGAATTTCAGAACAGAGGAGATCATATTGGCATGACCAAATCCTTCAAAAAGACTTTTTAGGATCTTCGATACTCAAGTTTTCACTTGAGAGACCTTTCCTCCTCTCTTTGATTTCATTTACTTTTATGTTCTTCATTGTTGTAATTTTCTTAGTCCTTTTCATTATAGTTCTGTTTTAATGCAATTTTCTTCTTCAATATATCTTATTCTCATCCACCTTATGTAGTTTAATATTACTATTCTTAAAATAGCCTAAATCATGTCAAAATACATTCTCTTATTTTTCTACCTCATTCAATCGAAATTTTGTTCTTAATTTTCTTCATCGTTTGTGTGTGTGTTCGACGCACTACTCTTATCTTGTCCCTATCTTTTTCTTCTCTTTATAATTCATCACCATAAAAATATATTACCACATTAATAACCATCTTAATGGCTGATTAAATCTCTCATTGGGGTGAGTTTTAATTTAGTTATGTTATGCGATTGAGAGCTTTTTCTCGATGTGTATTCATTGAATTAACATTGTGTATGTTGCACTTAGCATGTCATGGATTAATGACTTGTTTTGTTTAACGCGTGGTTTCCATGTATTATTGGAACTATAAATACACTACCATAAACAAGATATGATAAAGATTGGAACCATATGTTATGTTACGGCTTGGATTAAATCCTTAACACTTGGTAATTCAAATCAACGTCAACTTGTGAAGTGGGTGTTAATTTAAATGCAATATAAAGAAAAGCTCAAGGATATCACAAGATTAACTCCCTAATAATGAACTCACTCCAATATTTATCAACTTATTAAATCAATTATAGACAATCAGTCATTTTACTTATTTTCTACAAACAACCCCCCCCCATCAGAATACAATCAAATAAAAACAGACGACTATATCAAAGTATAATCGCCGAGGATTCGACCCGAGTGCTGCTATACACATTATCAGAGAATTGGAACATTGACCGGTCGATAGGAGAAAATTAGACGCATGTTTCAAATTGCACCATTGCTAGGGATAGGGCGTTATGTAGTCATTAGTTTATGTTTATTGTAATAAAAACCCCAAAAAACAAAATTTTAAAAAAATGAAAAAAACACAAAGACAGACCCGTCTTCTAATAAAAATCATAAAATGGAAAAAATACAATGAAAACCCCGACTTCCTCATCCTTCCAAAATCTCTATGATTGCCTCGTATCCTCCCAAACAATCCCTCGGATTTGTTCGACCCTAAAATTGAGCGAACACTTCACCATCATAGGTGGAACATAATAGATAATCAAATAATTCAAAAACCAGTCCTTGTCCAACCAATTAAATTAGGTATGCCCAATCCTCGGGAAAAACACTTAAAGAACTTTCTTCCCCTGATATGAATTACCAATCTCTTGGTATTCAATATCTAAACATAGAGGCTGACTTCGAACTCAAATCGGGGTTGATCCATCTTCTCCCTCATTTCCACAGGCTAGCTGGTGAGGATCCACATATCCACCTTAAAGAGTTCCAAGTGGTGTGCTCTACCATGAAGCCACAAGGGGTTTCTGAAGAAAAAATCAATGTTCGACCATTCCCTTTCTCTCTAGCTAACACAACTAAATAATGGATTTACTACCTACCTCCTGGTTCCATAACCACATGGAATTAAATGAAGTGACTATTCTTAGAGAAAATCTTTCCTGCTTCTCGTACTGCTGCTATCCGAAAGGAAATAAGTGGTATCCATCAGTTCCCAAGTGAATAACTCCATGAACATAGTGAGAGGTTCAAAAATATTTTTACAACCTACCCACACCACCAAATCCCTGACCAACTCTTGATCCAATACTTCTATGAGGGGTTATTGGAAAAGGAGAGAACTCCCATTGATGCTGCATGTGGTGGTGCTCTTGTTGATAAAACTCTTACACTAGCAATAGATCTCATAAATAACATGGCTTCAAACACACACCAATTTCATACTCAAGAACATGATCTAGTCAAACAAGCCCAAGATAATCAATCAATTGAACCGAACAAGATGACTGAGTAGATGAGTGAACTTACCGGTCTTGTACGACAACTAGCTATGGCTACCAAATCCCTGACCTCATTTTCTCCACAATCAATGATTCCTAGACCTATCAAGAACTATGGAATCTGCAACTCTCCATATCATCCAACTAACAAATGTCCACAACTTCCAGAGGATCAATCTGATTCATCTAGACTAATGGATCTCAATGCAGCATATGCTCAGCGGAACACCAATCCTCAAAAATCTAATCAGTTTGTTAGAAACTTCCATCAAGCTCACTCTGAGCCCTTCTCTTCTTCCTATAACCAGGGCCTGAGGTATGGTAATCCTTCCTTTCATTCCACTCAATTCCCTCCTCAAAACCAAAACCAGTTTCCATATGGTCAAGGTGTTGGTAACTTCCAACAACCTTATCCTTTTTTTCGTCAACCTCAAAGGAACAATCCTCCTCCTGGATTCCATTATCCTAGTGAGCCTTCCCAATACCAAAACCAATACAATCGCTTTCCCAAGAACCAAAATCAAGGTAATACAAATTTGGGAAAAGCCTCTTCTGCCAAGAAATCAAGGGAAAGTGAAGGGGAAGATCTTTCCTCCTTCACCAGTTCAATCCACAAGAACATTGAAACCCAAATTTGTCAACTAGCATCCCACCTTATTCAGCAGAAACCATCCAATTAATCCCAGCTTCCAACTCTACCATTACCAAACCCCAAGGGTAATGTATGTACAATTTCCCTTAGATCATGAATTCAAATTGATATGCCTCAATATAATTCCTCCAACCCTCCTTTGAATGTTGACCTAGAAAATGAGAAGAAAAAGAAACTTGAAAAGGAACCAAAAACCATTCCCTCACCTCCTACAATTCCACTTAGGAATCTGATTCCTTTTTCTCAAGCCGTTTCTAAGCCAAAGAAGTCCTTTGAACCCGATCCTGAAATGCATGACTTGTTTAGAAATGTTGAAGTCAAAATTCCCCTCTTAGATTCCATAAAACAAATTCCTAAGTATGCCGAGTTTCTCAAGGAATTGTGCACCCACAAGAGGCAACTTAGGACCTTTAAAATTTTTCCACCCAATAGTCTATTCCCATAAAGTGAAAAGATCCAGGTACCTTTATAGTTACATTCCAAATTGGAGGTTCCAACTTTGATGATTCACTCATACACCAAGGAGCCTCAATTAATGTCATAAAATATCCCTATTCTCCAACCTTGTTCAAGGTCCCTTACATCCAATGAGTGTGGTCATTCAGTTAGCCAATCCAAGCATTTCCAGTCCTGAGGGAATAATTGTTGATCTCCTTGTCTGAGTCAATGATCTTATCTTCCCAGCTGACTTCTAATCCCTTGACATAGAAGGTGAGAAAAATTGTTGCCAATATCCTCTGAATCTAGGAAGACCATTCCTTATGAAATCTAAAACCAAAATTGATGTCCATGCTGGCATCTTATCCATGGAATTTGGTGACCAAAAGGTCAAGTTTAACATTTTTCAATCCATGTGATTCCCATTAGAGAATCAATCTGTATTCTTTATCCATGTTTTTGAAAGCCTCTCTGAGAGTTTGTTGAATTTAAATCCAAAATGTTCTTCATGTTCTACTAATAGAGAAGTTTTTGAATATATGCATCCTCATTAACCGAGTCATAAATGGAGAAATTAATGTTGACGTTAAAAATGAAAACTCTATTGATCAAAATGATCTTGAAAACTCTATTGAATCTCATCTCACCTCTGAACTCCAATGCTCCAACATGGATTGTAATGATGAAAATGAACTAGAATGCTCATTTTTTATTCAGATCAGATTATCCGACATTCATCCTTCCCTATCCATGATTCTGAAAATTCTTTTATATGTGAAGTAAACCCTGAACCAATGTGTTTATAATGTCAAGATGGTAGTGATGTTTGTGATATTTTTACCCTAATTAATAAAGTTATCACTGGTGAGGTTAAAATTGACTATTCTATGGAGAACAAGATTGATATAAAGGATATTGAAAACATTATTCAATCTTATGATGCCACTAATACTCATTACTCTACATCGGTAAGTGATGAAATAAACGAGTCAAAAACAATTGGGATCTCATATTGTGGTTTTGTGTTATCTGAACCTTACATAAATGAACCATCAAAATTGAGACATATTCCTGAATTTCCAAGAATATAAAACCATCACTTTGTGGATAAAATCATTCCTCACATTGGAGACCAACAAGTGGATAGTCGTATTCTCTCTCCACCTCCATTTAATTGCAAGAACAAAATCATGGATGGGGATAAATTATCCAATGAACAATCAGGCATCCCAAAAGAGAAGATTTTCTGGAAGCACTCTGGAGTTGAGAAAATAAATTGGCCACCATCAGACTATGGGTAGTCAACTACAACTGTCTAGCTGTAGACAAATAAATACAGCGCTTTTTGGGAGGCATCCCATGTTTTCATTTAATTTTATGAAATTTTAATTTATTTTTAGTTTTATATTAGATGAATAATTATGTTTCTCTTTTAGGTAACATCCCCCAATCCTGGAACCACATAGACTTCCACTAGATCACCAACTTCTTTAGTCGACCTACCACTATATAGAGATGGCGACCCACCAAATCCATACCAGGGGCACCTCTTTCCCTCTAACTTTCTCTCTATATCTTCCTCTCTCTACCTCTTTCTTCTTCCTCCTCTCTCTTTCATTTTTTTACCACTTTATTTATCAAAACCATCCTTTTCACTTTCTCTTTTCTGTGGGTGTATCTTTATAAAAAACAAAAACGAAAAACCTAAAAAACTAAAAAAAGAAAAAAAAAACAATCACTTAAAAAAATAAAAAAAATTCAAGAGTCATGCTTACTCATCATCGAGTATTGAAATTTGGTCCAACCATTTTGGGGAGTTAACAGACAAGTTTTCATCTCAAAAATTTTGTGTTTTCATCATGATTGGATAAATAATTTTGTGTCAAAATTAACAAATTTTGAATGCTCAATTTTTGATTTGGATACTGATTTTCCCCAACAGTGCGAACCAACATTAGCTTTCATGCTAAGGCCACCTATGGCCATCTATTCAAAATGTGTGTTTTCACCCAAATTTTTAAATCTTGAGGTTTTGGACATTTGATCTGATTTCCAACTTTAGTGTGCATTAATATGATAGAGGCATTTTCTAAACCACTTGAGAATTACAATAGTCAAATAGCCTCCCATTTCCCTTACAATAATCCTACTTTGGAAAGCCCCTTAGAGCCTGTGAAAAACTTTTCTTTGATAGCCACATTACAAGACCAGTTCCTTTTCCAACCTAATAACAACATGGATTTTCGTTGCATATTTTTTTTGAAATTTATGTGTGCGGGAAATGGATTTCATTATTTGGGTACCCTATTATTGATTTTCAACGAGTTATCATCTGCTTGAGGGAAAGCATCCATTTTAGTGTGGGGGATAGTTTGTCATTTAGTGTGTTTTGGGGAATGTAATGTACTTCAATTTATGGAATGTTTTAAATGTTATTGACAAGAGTTCAAAAAAATAAAAAATGGTGAAAAAAATCAAAAAAATGAAAATAAGAAAGGGTTGTGTCTTGGGTAGGTCAAAAATCACTATTTTATAACCTTTGATCTTGTTATAAATATTATAATTAGTGTCGTGAGGAGATCAAACATGGGTTGGGATATTACTGTGAGATCTGTTTCAAGTTCAACTTTCGAATAAACAAAGAAAAAAATGAAAAGAAAAAAAAAGAACACGTGTATTATATTCTTATTGGGAGAAGTTTTTTGGTTTTTAAGTACATTATATTCTAATCCCCTTCAAATTTCTATCCTCTATTTTCTATTTCTTCACACAATCATTCCCTTGTAAATATTTGTTATCATTTTCTTCCATGTTTTATTTAAAAAATTGTGCATTTCTTTTTCTATGTCGGTGTTTTACCCCCATTTTTCTATCTTGTGGATATCAACTTCCTACCGTTCCATAGCCACAGAAAAACCCATAAAAAGACCTCTTGATTCTTGTGCACTTTGGAGGATTTTAAGCTGAGAGCTCTTTCAAACTCTATGATTTTTCACTTTTGGATGGTGAAAGAGTGAACCTCAACAAATGAATTTTATCATCTAGAGAGGTGTGAGTTTTGAGTGTCCAAATTTTCCATTTCTAAATTTGAGGATGAAAAAATGATTTAGTTTTGGAACATTGTTTCTATAACAACTTGTGGTGGAATTCAAAATGGATGAGTGAAATATTCTAAACCTCCCCTGATTGAAGAAAACAAAATGTTAATATTTTTTGGTGAGAGAAAACGATTTTGTTATGTTTTTATATTTGTTACACATGAGTACATGCACAGAACTAAGTGTTGGGGAGTTGATGTTATTAATATTTTCATGAAATATATAATAATTCCATAGTTGATTTTATATGAAATTTTCATAATTTATGTGAAATATTAATGTTTCAATATTAAGTATAATTTTTTAGCATTTTTAGAAGTAGTCTAATTGACTCAGTTTAATAGTTTATTTATAACAATCAATATACTGAACCAAATTGTGTGATTATTGTTTTGTAGGATTATAATTTAAATATAACACATTTCATTAGAATGTACCATGATCCAATCCTACCATTTGTAGGGTCATATGGTCCTCACAAACAAGACCAAAGAATCTGTGAAAAAACTGGACTATTCATGACAATTTATTCACCAGGATAAATAACAAAGTCTAAATTCCATTATTCTGCACCATAGTTCGGGGGACAATTCAAGGAGAACAGGATAAAAATTTCAAGGCCTAATAATAATAAAAAATGGTCCCAAATGATTCATTTAAATCCATCCCACCATTCTGGATGAGAAATAAAATCAGCACAAAAATATTTACATTTCTCTTGATGTAAACATCCATTAGAGCTGAGATTTTTCAGTGTGAAATATGACATATAGGTGGCACACTTTTTTGAATACATCATTTGGTTTTGATGGAATATTCCTATTCAAAAACCCTTTCACATTTTGGACTTCAAAAATACTGGATTGAAATGGATGGTTTAACTTTGTTTAATCAACCGTCCATAACTTTTGATCCTTAAGTACAAATGACTACAACATTTGAGATTAGTTTGCCACCTTTATTATCTAAAACTTTAAAGAAGGATATTAATCGATATTAGGCTGTCTGAATAGCCAAAATGGCGATGTAAGTGGAGGGACAGATTGGGAATGCAAAAAGTCCACTCCTTGGGCTATAAATAGTCTCCCCTTATCTCCTTGAGAGCGGTTGGATTTTTCAGAAGAGAGGAGATCATATTGGCACGACCAATGCCTTATCAAAGGGTTGGGAGGATCTTCCATACTCATATTTTCACTTGAGAGACCTTTCCTCCTCTCTTTGTTTTCATCTACTTTTATATTCTTCATTGTTGTAATTTTGTAAGTCCTTTCCTTTGTAATTCTGTTTTAATTCAAGTTTATTCTACAATAAATCTTATTATCATCCACCTTCTGTAGTTTAATATTAATTTTCATAAAATATTCTAAATCATGTTAAAATCCATTCTCTTATTTTTCTTCCACATTTAATCGAAATTCTGTTCTTAATTTTCTTGATTGTTTGTGTGTGTATTCAGAACACTACTCTTATCTTGTCTCGTTCTTTTACTTCTATTTATAATTCATCACCATAAAAATATATTACCAGATTAATAACCATCTTAATTGCTGAGTAATTATCTCATTGGGGTGAGTTTTAATTTAGGTATGTTAAGCTATTGAGAGATTTTTCTCGATGAGTATTCGTTGAATTAACATTGTGTATGTTGGACTTAGTATGTCATGGATTAATGACTTGTTTTGTTTAACACGTTTTTCCATGGATTATTGGAACCATAAATTCACTACCATAAACAAGATATGATCAATATTTTTACCCTATGTTACGTGAAGGCTTGTATTAAAGCCTTAACACTTGGGAATTCAAATCAACGTCAACTTGTGAAGTGGGTGTTAATTTAAATTCAATATAATGCAATGATCAAGGATATGATAAGCTTGACTCCCTAATAATGAACTCACTCCGATCATTATCAATTTGTTAAATCAATTATAGCCAATCAGTCATTTTATTTAATCTCTGCAAACAAATCCCCCAATCAGAATACAATCAACTAAAAACAAACGACTATTACAAAGTATCATTGCCAAGAATTCGACACGAGTGCTTCTATTCACATTAGCATAGCTCCGGAACTTTGACCGGTCGATACGCGACACTCGGCCATTCGTTTCATCAATATCATGAGAGTGATGTATGTGAATATTAAAGTGGTTATTTATCCTATCTATCATTTCATTGGGTTTCTTAAGATGGCAGTTCTAACATTTTCCATCACATTTAACATTAATATGGTTCCTTCAGGTTCCTGTCATTGACTAAAATCAAAAAGAAAAATTTGAGTGACAATAATAACAATGGAGAATAATATAATCTTGAAAATTGATTTATACGATGAATAAATAATAAAAATGTGTATTTAATTTATGACACCTTAGGCTTAACCATGGCCATTCATGGACCATATTCAGATCCTTAATAATGGTTCCAAAAAAGGGTTGTTATTTCTAAAACATATCTAACAACAATGTCATTCCAGGTGTATAGAATGGCCATTATCATGCACTAGATGATGACATATTCTAGACCAATACAACCTTTTTTGAGTAAATATTCCTATTTTATTCAATATTATATCTACATTGACTTGTAATGTTCAAACATGGATGAAATTTTATAAAATCTATAAGATCTATCCATTATCAAAATTCTAGGACATTGTTAAATACATTGACTAATACATAGAGTTTTCCATATACATGTCTACTGAAATATACCTAGTGACATTAATAATGTTTTCAATAATTTTTTCTCATGGTTAACTAATAATTTCATCTAAGAAGACTATATGTACATCGGATTTTCACATATAAATATAACAAAATTTTAGAAGAATATTAATTACATTTAATAAAAAACAGTTGGTAACCATTATAGATTATTTTAATTATATACTGGAAACATATTATTTTTATTTGATGAATTATATTAAAAAACTAATACAAATATCATCTCAAATGTCTAATCTATTTTGTATACACTACTTAAAACATTAATTATTGCATGGGGATGAAGAAATATGTATAGGTCATGTTAAATTCTTAGTAAAGGTAAATAATTGAGGTAATAGTTATTGACCATATTAATTTATAAAATAATCATCAGGGTATGTGATTATAAACATAAATTATGATTTTTATGCCAAAAAGATCATAGATCATAACATGATTCGTAGAATGAAAAATTATCATTTATGAAAACAATGCACAAAAGATTATGATATCACCATAAATTATTCATAAAATATAAACTTGTTCCATAAAATTAAGGAACCATTGTAAATATAAAAAATTCATTTTCAAGGTTAATTGCCAATGAATACAAAATAGTGCTCCATGACATACCACCAATTTTAAATTTGGGATAAAGATGCACATGTGTCCTTAAATATATCAGGACTCACCAATTTCCGATGTTGTATCAATCCAATAAAATTATTTCAAATTATATTCTCATGAAATAAAATTAATTTTCCAATTAATTAGAGGGTCATATAGGTCCCAAATGTTTCATAATCTGGACCATAAATATGTGTTCCATAAGATCATAAAACATTTACCAAACCAATAGATCATAATCCAGATAAAAAATTTCTTTCATGTACATCTAATAAATTTATCACAGAATAACCCATGAAAACTAAATAGGTTTCATAATCATTTAATCAACAAAAACATTCACCATCAATAGAATGATTATGGATGGTATAATTCAATTATTTCCCCAGTAAAACATAAGTAACATCAATGTATGTAATAATAGAAGGGAAATAATCTTGAATAATAAGATAAAACAATTATTTTTGAAATATTTATACACATTGAAAGAAAAACATTTTTATAAATAAATAATGTTTAAAATCATTTTATTTGAAAATTACCTTTGAAACATATAATGGATTTTTTAAATTCATTTCAAAAATTTCTTAAGGAATATATCATTTTTACGAGAAGAAATATTTTAATGCACATAAAATAATAAAAAAAAATTTGTAAAAAATCATGAAATAATATATAAGAATATTTATAACACTTTTTACTCACTAAAGAAATATTCCTTTAAAATTATCAGTAAAAGGAACACTGTACTTTTTTTGAATTACAATAATATTATTTTTAAAACCATTGGTAAAATTTAAATGAAAATGATATTAAATAATCCTAGAGGGATAATATATATTTTTTAATACATTTTAAAAAATCAAGGAGATGGAAGAACAAAATGTCTTCAACCAAAGTGAGTTGTAAAATTAATTTTTTGTAAAAAAATTAAATTGAAATTTTGAGTACATAAATTGAGGAAAGTTGTGGTGAAAAAGAAATTATCAAATTATAACCATAGTTTGGAAAAATCATTATTTTAATATAGGTGAGTCATAATATTTTATCATTTAATAATCATTATAATAATCCTAAAAAATATGATACTGTATCGTTTAACCCATACCACTTAGGTAATATTTAATCGTATACCCATGAATGAGTAAAATTCAATGACATCTAAAATATAATGATAATAAATAAATCAAATATATTACTTTTCAATTTTTTATATACACCTTATAAAAGAATAAAGTTGTATAATATAATATGAGTCCCAAATAAGTCAAATTGAGACAAAAACACATACCTTATGTCTCTAAATACAACATACACATTTTATCCACCTCTATAATAAATATATTATTATTACACATCAATTAAATAACACTTTTAGTGAACAATCATTTAAAATAATAGATATTAAATAATTTTTTATGAATATTTATTACATTCCATAAACATAGGCCTTAGGACCGTAATATATAAATGTCATTGGATTCCTAGAAACATAATCTCTAGTCCATATGAATGGTACATAATAGCCCAATATATTATTCACAACTAATACCATATTTTGAAATGTCATAAAAAATACATATCTAAATAACCTAGAAATGGAAAATTTTCAAAGGGTCGTCATAGATTCCCATTAAGGGTAATGAAGGGAGATACTTACACACAACAAGAATCTAATGGTATACATGCCTAAGAATAAAATTTAATAACCCTAACCTTCATATAAAAAATAATATACACGATCCAATGAATATATAATGATATTTACTAAAAAATGAATAATATTAATATAATCAAATAATATGATCCATATGATCATAACATTGGCATAAGGAATGGAAATTTTTGTATACACATATGCATAGAAATGAAATTCCATATTTTTCAAGTCTCACTACCAATGAAATCATTGTTGAAATTATCCATTATTTTATTACATTACATACATGTTTCCACCATGTCATAATAAACATGTTCCACTCCGCATTCTAACATATTGAAAGTATAATAGGGTCACTCCCAATTAATTCCAATTTTTATCACATGAGAAATATATTTTGTTACCAAATGCAATATAGGGAGAAATAGGTTCCAAAAATCTAAAAATTAACACCATATTTATCTGTGAAAAAATGACATACAAATTCATCATATCATATCACATGAAATTAAATGGTTTTTATAAACATTTCATCGTATAAGACTTCATTAAAAGGGAAAAGTTTCATAATTATTTCCACAAAGAATATCCCTTGATAGAAGATGATTTTATAATAATTTCATCATGGTATAACTAGTTGATTAGTAAAACGAATCATAAATATCATTAAATTTAAACATAAATAATTCTTATAATTAATAAAATTTATATCCTAGGATCATATCCCATGTAGGGAATAGGAAACCCTAATAGATTACAAGTTCGATAGAAAATAAATTTAAAATATCAATTAAAAAATTAATTAAGAAAAATATCCATTATTCAATGAAAACCAATTATAAAAAACAAAAAACATTTTGATTTTATTTAATGAATTTAAAATTTAAAAAATATAGTGAAGACTTATACGAATTTATTTTTCTTGATTTAAGATAATGTTGTTCATTCCTTAAAATTTAAAGTGGACATTACTTTCACATTTTTATTAAAATCCACAGATAAATTGTTTTAGTAAATGACATCAAAATTCAATTAAAAAATTTATAAATTAAAACATAGTTGAAAAGATCATTTTAAATCATATTTGGTTAATAAGAGAATGTAGATTTTTAATAAAAACCCTTTTTGATTGAAAACTAATTTCTATCTATGGAGGGAAATAATGTCTGATTTTTCCTAATAATATTATTAATTAACTTATGTACCAAATAGTGGGATGACACAAACATTAATTTAATATATAATTAATAACCATAGTATAATAAATATTATTATAATTATCTATATTTATATATTGAGATTTTTAAATTGTAGACACAATTATAAACAATCAAGAAACCCCATGAGACATTAGGAAAAAAATATTTCCACATTAGTAAACTTTAGTATTAAACCAAATTAAGGTATAACATAATATAAAATATAAAATATCATGATGATTGAAATATTCATGATATTATATTCCAATAGTAGTGTTTATACACGTTTTTAATGAATATAAGTGAATAAAAAAACATATGTCACAAAGAATGAAAATTTAGACATAAATTACCATACTAATTGAGTAACATATGAATCATAATACCAATATATGACTACCATAAATGTTAACAGTAATAAATATTTTATGATATAAATTCATTACATATCATTCCATAGGGTATTATCTACACCACATAGTTGAAAATATTGGTGAATATGTAATAAGTCTCTAAGAAATAACAATGAGACTACAGATCTCACCAGCTAAAGTCTTGACATTAGTTGTACTCATTAAGAATTCATTTATAATAAATATAAATTTTTTATAAATCGTTCACACAACAATATTCTTAAACATCGTTACCGTATTTATTTTATTGTGACTATATATTACCAATTTAGTAAAAACTCTATGATGATGTTATATTTCGAGTTATAAAGACTTTTTTTTGTATATGTTTTCATTTGTTTTATTTTCATAATAATACATTTGTAATAATTTTATAATTTAAATAATGTATAAAATTATATAATAATTATATATAATCACTATATATGTATTTGTAATAATCCATAAAATTTAGTGATATGAAATGAATTGTACTATTCAATGAGAGGTAGATCATACAATACCATAAAAGTTGTTATTCATTTTTTTATCAGTTTGAAAGAGTTCAAAAGGAATTATATATTATAATTATATAATATTTATTAATTCTTATACATTTCATATTTTTATTAAAAACATCATTAGTAAATTTAGGGTAATGTTTCAATGAATCACATTGCTTCATGAGGTGATAGTTTGTTGTAGAGATGAAGGATTTTATTGTATTCCTATAAAATGTAATTCATGAAGATATATGAGATATAAAAATTTCATAAAAATTATAATATCAGTAATATAATTAATATCATATATAAATAGTATGTAAATCTTTATTTTTAACAGTGGTCGGTGGTAATGGAGAAAAGAAATACATCGGTCCTCGAGGCAATTGATTTTAATACACATGAATAGTTATTTCAGAACCTACCTGATGGTAGTTTGTGTGATTTTAGTTAGTATGATTAAATTAAAAAATTATAATTATATAAATGATATTGAGTTTATCATAATACTTTGATATAAAAAAATTAATGGGATTGGAGTAGAAATAAGTTAAATTTGTTCATTGATGAACGTTGTATCATATCCTCATATCCTCCTTTGGGTTTCACTAAAATCCTTTAATATTCTTAATTATGGCCCTGATAAGATTTATAAGATAATGGGGTGAAATTTTAAGAGTTATTTGGGTATGTATTAACCACAAAAAGGATTTTTTTAATGTGAGAGGAATGGAGGAGAGGGGTGGAAATTTATATCTGGGTTGAGTGGAAAACATGTTAATTTTTTTAAAGTGATTATTTGACCTAGGTCTTTTAAATTTTATAGTTGTTGAAAATGGAATCATATATATAATATGTGGTTTAATAATATATATATAATTACTAAATGGATTTTAGACTAGTCTATAAATTAATGTAAACATTAACTTTTTATTTTAACTACTGATGAACCCATTTTTACATTAACCAATGTAATCAATTTTCATTATAATCATTATTTAATTTGGTAAAAAATTAACATGGCCTTATAAGAAATTTAAAATATTTTTTATTCCAACTATTGAATGCATCTTTCTAAATTTCAATTGAAGAAGTTTATAAAAAAAATTTAAAACTAATCTCAAATACGTGACAACCAATTGTGTTTCTAATGTGAAATTGATAAAATATTTTAAAAAAACATTTACATTTAATACCAACATGAAAACAATTCCAATGTCACAAATTGGATTATAATTTCTATAATATAACAAATTAAACTATAATCAAATTAAAATATAATTTCTCATTAGATATAATTTCCATGGAAAGACAGTTCTCAATTAAAACTCATTATTTTATAGTATTCAATAAAAAATCAAACATCTTAGAAAAACCCTAAAACATCACTATAAGAAATTTTTGTAATTATGAATTAAATTATGACATTTTTTTCAATATTAATTTTCTATAATTGTTAAAAATTCATTTAATTATTTTCAAAATTTTAATAAAATCATTTAATTGAGAAAAATGTATTTTCCAGCATGTAAATATTTTATCGAAATATTATATTTTATTATGAGTACGATTTCATTATGTAAAAACATTATAAATAATATTTTAAAATATTTATTATTATTCATTTCTACTCATCTATAACTAGGTTATAATGGTCAAGTTTGCGTTTTCTATATTAATGGTATGTAATGTTTTCCATAAAACATAATCTCTTGTGTCAGTAAGATTAATTGATTATTATGTGTAGTGAATGATAACCAATGGTTGAGTGTAAAACAACCAACACATGTTATTTCATGTATCATAATCCCTGATAAAAAATTATTTTATTAAATAAAATAATTCATTTAAAATAATTGTGTTACATTCTACCACCCTTAAAATTAATTTTAACAAGAAAATTAGGCACTCTAATACAAATAAATGAGTTCACTCCAACCCCATAATAACCTAAATTTGACACATAGCTTCTTTAAAGTGGTACATTAAACAACAATATTTGACCAGGTGAGTTGTCTTGTTTCAAATAATGTTAATGGTATTATCTTGAATCCCCATTGGTTGTTCCTCATAAGATATTTATATATCCACTAGTATAACTTATGGGTTATGTAAATGATAAGTGTTAGGAATGTAATTCCTCAGGAGAGATATAAGGAACACAATGTGGAATTTATATTAGATTGTTTGAAACCAAAATTGATAAGATATGATCTTAACGTGATCATGAATTTCAAAGGGAGTGATATACCTATGCTTTAGTTTCCCTCTCTTCCTAAGTCCCATAATATTCATCAATTGAGCTGCTCTTAGAAATATATAGTTTCCAACATAATATTATATATAAGATATTTGATTATCAGTAGATGATTTCTGTTAAATTAGAGATTCTAGGATGCGATGGTAAATGGATATAACCATCCATTTCATATATTTTGATATATCAATTATCAATTTCTTTTAATCTCCAACATTATTTCAGTATAGATTATAAATATATATATTTCTATAGAGGTATTAATAAGGATCGATAATAATTCTTAATTGAAATAAATTTTTTAATGAAAACTCAACCAAAGGAATATGTTTATAGCAATAACCATTAAAATCCAAAGAGCATGATCTCAAAATTTTCTTTAGTGTATTAATTTTTTTATTTAGACATCCCATTAATCAAAGGATTATATTAAGTACTAACACTTAATTAAAAATCAATATCTTTATGAAGGAATAATGAAAACTCTTTGGTGAAACATAGATCCCTATCTGATATAATATAGTGTGGTACATTATAAGACCTTAAAACATCCTTCTAATATATCATTTAATGATGATCTGGAGAGATGTATTCTCTGATGGTGATGAATTTTGTTGACATTGTTTTGCATTTGACTACAAATCATATAACATTATTCACATTAGTATTTTTTTGCAGTCCAATTTAATCAATACCTGTTGATTTTTTCCCTTTTTCATTTTAGTGACTATAATAGATAAAACATCTTCTTAGAATTTTTGTTAGCCTAAAATCCCTTTCATACCAGGAACCAAGATATGAACTCTTTGAGATCTATAATAATTATATCGAACTATATGTATTTATTAAAATAACATTACATCTTCATACTCCCCAGATAAAGAACGAACGAATAACTAGGAAGATACTCTAAAAACACTATTTAAATATTTTATGTAAGGATGATATAAATTGTTATTGAAACATATCATTCCCTCGTGATCAAGGATAAACATTGAAATATTTTTAAATTTTTTTCCAATCCTACATCCTCCTATTATGCCCTGTTAATATCTAAATATAATGATTGTTTAGAATTAAACATAGAAACATATGATATTTACCCTTACATCATGATTTCTATATCCATATATTGTGAAACTAAACATATAGTAACTTTTTTAGTCCTCTCTATGGATAATCTAGCATAATAATTTTATCAAAAAAACATTTCCCAACATGTTCAGTTTCCATGGGTGGTAAATTATTTATTAGTTATAATCATTAATTAGATCTTACCGTCTTATTTTTTGGAAATTGAAATCCGTCTATGTGATTATATAAATAAAAATGTTATGATTAATATATATGTTTCAATTTTCTCAATAAAGATAATTCTGATATCTTAATAAAGAATAATTTACAATTACAATCTCCAAATAATTATTGGGAAAATTTTACTCATGAGTCATCAATTAATGATAGTATTAATCTACAAACATGTCATTATCTATTAAAAAAATACAAAAACATATTATAATATGTCACTGTAGATTAAAAATCCTTTTACACTATTGGGTAATCAAATCATACTAGAGAAGAATAATTTTCCTTTACTATAAATAAAATTTCCATCACATTCATATTTCTAGAGGGACATTCCTCTATTTAGAATTAACATGGTCATATGATTATGTTGTCATGAAAAAAATCAATAAACCATTAATAATATCAATCAAAAAGAAGGAAACTACATATATCGGTCACCGTAGCTAGTGGGGCCATCATTCAGTAGTCTCCAACTTATATGGGTCAAATAGTATACCCTCTACTATGATTATATGACAAAAAAATAAATCATATTATATTGAGATTTCACAATTTTATAATTTTTAATATATTATGTCCTCACATTGGGTATTTTTTAAAATTACAATTGATATTCATGATCTTCATTACTATTTGAATAGAAATGAATATTTAAATAATGACCACCAGATATTGATCAAGGTAATATCTAAAGAATAATTTCATATAATAAATGAAGATAGAAATTTAATTATTATGACTAAATGTAATCACTACATATTTATAGTGTGTAAACTATTTATGGAATGCTATATTATTTTTATAGACCATCTAAACCATTAATTTATGTTAATTTGAAGGATTTCAATGATTGTAAATATATTGAGCTTCATGAAATTTATCAAACATCTCATAAATATTGGTAATTCCATTCATGTTCATGATTTTGATTATTTTTAACTCTTCATAATCAATGTGGGGTCCAATGTAACACCCCAAGCTTCTACGGTACGTTTCCCTTTGAATAATGCGATAGCGTGTGTTGTACGCAACCTCGAGTTCTAACACACACCACAACTAATTAAACTAGCCGTTGTGAATAGTAATACCTAATTTTTGAAATCATATATATTCTATATTTCAAAATGGACTTCATTTTTGGATTCGGAATATCAAAATTAGCCTAGGGTGAAATTTTGGTACATTTCGGATAACTTTCATATTTTGATGAATAGTGAAAATTACTAAATTTTAATTAAAAACAACTTTTTTAATCAAAATAATTAATAGTGATAAATTGTGAATTTGAGTGGTTTTAATTTATATTTAGAATATATTTTTACCATTTAATATAATCTTGGTCATTGGACATAATTTTACAATTAAACCGAACATAAACAAGTGTCAATCTTTTGATAGTTATTATCTCTTAAAAACACGCTTTTTGTTTTGACAGCGGGAATTAATTTTAAATTAATTTCTGCCACTTCTGTGTTTTGAATTTAGAAAAATGGATTCCATATTTGGAATCAGGATGTTCAAATTATGTAAATAGGTAACTTTTATTTTTAGACATTTTGAATAATTACTGCGGTAAATATTTTATTTACCATGGTTAAGGGTAAATCCGGTAAATAAGGGTTAAAAAAAATAATATTATAATAATACTAAATTACCTTAAAACGTGTCTTAACCCTATTGGTTGATACATAGTCGACCATGGGCATCTTTGGGTCTATTTTGGGACCCCATGGATCCACTTGTAAGTGATAATGACACTTTATTTTAATTAAGTCAAAATGAATACAAAAATGACACAAGCATACATCTTTTAGAAGAACAATTTTTAAATAGGGTTATACATGTTGGATTTTCGATTATAAATATTAATTAGAAAGATAAAAAGATTTCCTACATAATGATGTTTTATTTATAATTTTTAGACATTAAATAATTTATTTTATTTATGACACAATGATGATGCAGTAATTACTATTATAGTGAAAAATTAAAATAATTGATATTATAAATACCCAAATAAATATAATATGAACCTTTTAATGAATTAAACTAATTTTCTAGGATAATATGAGATATTAGGATTGATTTAATTGACTTTGTTCTAAGTAATCAATCTTTTATGAGTTTCACAAAAATCAACTATTGAATAGTGTCAAAATTGACACAAAAGAGTTCTTAAAACAAATATTATATTATTAATTGATATTAAATTCCTAAAAATCTAAGGTTCGGCCAAGAGACTTATATTATGATAGGTTAATCATTAATGGACCACTTGGGGGTCGCTTGGATGTATATAGTAAGTTTATTAACCATATTATATAAAAATACAAAGAGACATTGTAAAAGTGAAACTAATTAACTTAGAGTTAATACTTAAAGATAAGGTTAATATAAGTACCCAAACCTGTCTAAATTATATTGGTTGAGTGTTTTTCGACCTATCCCCACCTTAACCTTTGAATAATCAACTTTGGAGCCATTAGAAACCGAATATGAATTTATTATAAATTAATATTTCTAGCTTTTCCAAAGGTGCCCCTCACCCCTCTTATAAAAGGGCACTCCTCCTTCTCTTTTCTTCACACCTTCAAAGCCTTTTGGTTCGGCCAAACTCTGCCCAAATACTCTCCCAACATCCCTCACTACAACCTAGAGGCCTTAGTTTGATCAGAAAGCCAACCTAAGGAGCCCTTTTGATCAAATCAAAAGGAAGAACCCGAAGAAGAGGTAATGATTTCACCACCCTTTTCTAAGTTCATTTCTTCTTCCACTTCTTCTTCCTTTGTTCTTACCATTATGAAATAATAACTCCAGTATCTCACATATACTGTGATGTTATTATAAATATGGTACAACCATATTCAGTATTCTATCCACCCTTTGAATAACATGTCACCATACGTGCGTACGTACGGCTTACCGTCTCCACGTCGTGGTGTAATTGTTATTCAATATAATATTATTTGGATGGGTATAATAATGATGTGTAACTCATGTAAATAATAAATATAACATGTTAATGATTCTGTATATATGATATACCATTCATTTATATATTATTTTAATATCAAAAGAATGATATTGTCGCTCGTGCGTACGTACGGACTACCGTCTCCACGAACGCGATGAGATTCATTCTCCATCGTAACCATTAAAGCGTAATTATCATTTTATGATTTAAAAATGATGTTTAAGGACTTGATATCATTCTGGATATGAATAATATACAACCTATCCTTTACAAACATGTCTTACGTAACAAAACATATGAAAGAAAACAAGTAAGTTAACACCCGAAACAACGATAATACTAAGATATTATTATCAAATCAATATTAAAAGATCATATATGATATCATATTAATGTATATGATTCTTGTATAATTTAATAACAATTATTTCACCATTATACATGAGTTTAACCTACCACAACCAAGGAAAAGTACAAGGTAAGGGATTTTCTTATCTCACTTTCAATTCCGTGAGATTTCCATTGTTCACCACTTAATTATTGCATGTGGTGTACTGACCATGATTGTATTCATTGTGTAATATACTTTAATTTATGGGTATTTACATCATCATGGTATGATACTTCTTTCATGGGTTGTATGTTTCATAAGTTACCAAGTTGGTAAGGGTTATTTCACAATCTCTTCTTTATCCGAGGTTGTTTATACGTAATAATCTACTGGGATCTCGTTATCATCCACATCCATGTTTCTTCGAAATGTATTTCAAAACATTTTTACTATTTACAAGAATATGGGTTAAAGTCATTTATACCCTTGTTTTACTTTGTATAAGAGGTTTATAAAGGAATCTTTCCGTCGTTTACAAAACAAGGTCCTTTTTAACCTTTTCGACAGAATTGAGGTAAGAATGTTTTTTTAACTTATACGGCGGGTACGGTTATTTTACGTCGTTATAAAATCTTTAAAGCTTTCCTTACAAGCTTATAAGAATATTTTCAAAGAAAATGTTTTATTTTATATGGATCTTAAATGATTTCAAAATAAAAGGAGATATTTCTTTAAAAAGATTTTTGATTTCATCTATGTCAACATCCTTTGATGGATTTTAAGATTATTTGAAGTTGATTTATTATGATACAAAACTTCTATATTGTATTGAAGGTTTTGTGATATGTTTGACTGTGGATGTGCTCTTTTTATACCATTCATAGTTTATTGTGAAAGTATTGACATTTCGTATGCTAGTTTTAATACGAATGTTTATGTTATGTTTAAACCTTTTCATATGGGAATGCATTGGACTTAATAAGTGACGGGTGGAGCCCGCTATAGCTCCTCGATGCATCGGTAGGTCTCATGAGACAAACTAGTGTCTTGGCACAAGGCCTTGACAAAATCTTATTTGTAGTCTTGGCACGAGGCCTTGGCTATGTGGTTATGATAGTCTGGCATTATGAATTCCAACATTATGAAAGTGGTTATTGATTTTTGCATGTGATTATTCGATTAGTAGAATATCCATGTGAATAAGTAAATGGCATTATTTCATTTTACTTTTGCCATACCATGATGAAGTTCAATTTTAAAAGGCTTTTGTTTTAGTAATGCATTGCCTTAAATGTTTATTCTTATTTATGAAAGTTTCCGCTATATTGTTATCCTTACTGGGCATTTGAGCTCACCCCTTTTCTATGTTTTATTTTTCCCCAGGATGTGAAGAAGTAAATTATGAATGACCTGCAGGGATATTATGAGGGGATAGTAGTGTGGATTATGGAGACATTATGTTGTTGTAGTAGTTTTTCATTTTATGATGTAATGTAAAACTTATGAATATATCTAGTGTTTCCAAGGCTACTAAACCAATCGGTCTTTCGAGATTTGATCTTTCTTGTGATCATGCCAATGTTATGTAATTAATGCACCGACTCTGGGTAGCTGGGGTCGGGGCGTTACAGTTGGTATCAGAGGAAGTTTAGTAAAAACCTTGGAAACTAGATTTAGATAAACTCTGATTAGAGCACGTAGACCTAAGATGAACTTTGAGGATTAGTATAGAAGAACTTCCTAGAATTTTGGTATTGTAGAGATTTTGTGAGTTTTCCGAGCAATACATCCCTGTCTGGATACGAGCAGGTAGAGGCGGCTCTGGCACAGATGTACCTAGGGGTAAAACCCGAAAACACCGCTTTGAGCTAGACTCGAACGGGAACTGGTGCACGACAACGGGCCTTGCTGCACTCTTGGTTACGACACTCCCGGGGGATATGCTTAGGATAACTCTCATTATCTTTACAAATCATTATGAAGGGTTTATGAGTATATACTTCCTCAAAGAAAAACATTTTTATGATTATGGATTATATCCATAAATAGTTCAATTTATGTTAAGTGTTTTATAAGTATGGGATTATGTATTTTGATTCATAAACTGATCTAGTTTATGCCATTGTTTAGAAATGGCGCCTAGTGGAAGAAATGGAAACCGTATCAATGCGCACACTCCATGTAGGGATTGCCCTCCTGCTCAAGATAATTATAGTGGGGCTGGTGATGCAACTGGTGCCGATCAGCTAATCACCATACTGGGACAACTTACTCAGGTTATGAATAATAACCTTACCCGTATGGAGCACCCTGATCCGCAGCGTGGAGGATCAATGTTAGATCGATTCATGAGACAACAACCACCAACGTTCAATGGGAGTACAAATCCCTTAGTAGCTGAGCAATGGATATTTTCCCTAGAGAAAATATTTCAGGCTTTGGGGAGTAGTGAAAGGGAAAAAGTTACCATGGCAGTTTACCGCCTCACTGGAGATGCTGATCAATGGTGGTCATTGATTCAAAACATGAAGGAAGATGATGAAGTATCAAACATGGAATGGAGGGAGTTCAAAGATCTGTTTTTAGAAAAATACTTTCCTCGCGACCATCAAGCAGATATGGAAAGGCAATTTCTGAGTCTGAGACAAAAGGAGGATGAGAATGTCACAAAGTATGAGGCTAACTTTACAAGGTTAGCGAGGTACGCTGGTGATTATATTCGCAACCCAAGAAGTAAGATTGATCGTTTCTTTGATGGGTTAAAACCATTTCTCCGTCGAGCATTAGTCTCACAATCCTTTTCATCGTACGAAGACATTGTCTCATGTGCTATCAAGACCGAAAAGGAATTCTCTAAGTCTTATGACTTTAAAGCAAAGCAAGAGAAGAAGAGACCTGCTGATCAATCTGGGAATGGAAATAAGGGGAAGAAGGGAAAGGTTGAATATCCATCTTGTGGTAAATGCGGGAAGAAACATCCTGGTACTTGCTTGAAGGGAATGGGAGTCTGTTACAAGTGTGGTGAAAAAGGCCACCAAGCTCATGATTGCAAGGGGAAGAAGGAAGCCACCAACGTTCAGTGCTACAATTGCAGGGAGATGGGGCATTATGCAAATGCATGTCCTAAGCGTCAGGAGAACTTACCTCAGAAAAGGCCAAGGGATCAAGGCCAGGCTTATGCTATCACTACTGCAGAGGTAGAAGCTCCGAAAGACGTGGTGGCAGGTAATTTAATGGTTTCCTCAAGTTTAGCAAATGCATTATTTGATTCTGGATCATCGCATTGTTTCATATCTTCCCAGTTTGCTAAGAAAATTAGATATTTCCAATTTGATTTAATAAGGGAGTTGTCAGTTAAAACTCCTAAGGGAAGTATCGTTGCAACAAAGTTTTGTGAATCAGTCCCCATTAGAGCACATAAATTTTCTTTATCTGCTGATTTCATCGTCATACCTATGATTGAGTTTGATATAATCCTCGGTATGGACTGGCTTTCGGACTATGATGCGAAGATTTATTGTAAGAAGAAAGAGGTTACGATTCATGATGATAATGATAAGGAGCACCTTATTTTTAGAGCAGAATCGTCACCACCTAATTCTTATTTAGACCCACCCCCAGTAGCTCAACTTAATTCAATTATTGGGGAGGAAGAGAATGAAGTAACTATCGGTGAGGAAAGGAATGTTCAAATAGAGGATGTACCTGTTGTGAAAGAATTTGTAGATGTATTTCCGGAAGATTTACCTGGACATCCTCCAGAACGAGAAGTTGAGTTTTCTATTGATTTGATTCCTGGATCAAGGTCTATATCGAAGACCCCTTATAGAATGGCCACTGTAGAGTTAGTCGAACTAAAGAAACAACTAGAGGAATTGAGTAATAAGGGATTTATTCGCCCTAGTGTTTCTCCATGGGGAGCCCCTGTTCTTTTTGTTAAAAAGAAAGATGGATCTATGAGGTTATGTATCGACTACAGGGAGATCAATGCTATAACGATAAAGAACAAGTATCCCCTACCTCGTATTGATGATTTATTTGACCAACTGCATGGAGCTCAATACTTTTCAAAGATTAACCTTCGATCTGGATACCATCAGTTGTGTGTGAAGAAGGAAGACATTCCGAAAACAGCATTTCGAACCAGGTACGGGCATTACGAGTTTACTGTAATGCCGTTTGGATTGACTAATGCACCCTCTGTATTCATGGATCTAATGAATAGAGTTTTCAAGGAGTATCTCGATGAATTTGTGGTGGTATTTATTGATGATATCTTGGTATACTCCAAAACCTACAAAGATCATGAAAATCACTTGCGCATTATCTTGAAGACTCTGAGGAGGCATGAATTATATGGAAAGTTTAGCAAGTGTGAATTCTGGCTTCAGGAGATTTCTTTTCTTGGCCATATTGTCTCTAAAGATGGAATCTCTGTTGATCCTTCTAAGACCAAGGCAATCCAAGAATGGCCAGCACCTACGAATATAACTGAGGTACGTAGTTTTATTGGTTTGGCAGGTTATTATCGACGTTTCGTCCAGAATTTTGCCCGATTGGCTAACCCATTAACGAAGCTCACACGTAAAGGGGTTAAATTTGTTTGGACAAAAGAGTGTGAAGAATGTTTCGAAGAACTGAAGAGAAGATTAGTCAATTCTCCTATATTGACTCTACCATCGGGGAATGATGGGTTTGTTATTTATAGTGATGCATCAAAGAAAGGACTTGGTTGTGTCCTTATGCAGAATGATAGAGTTATTGCCTATGCATCACGACAGTTGAAAATTCATGAACAAAACTATCCTACTCATGATCTTGAGTTAGCAGCTGTGATCTTTGCTTTGAAGATATGGAGGCACTACCTCTATGGTGAAAAATGTGAGATTTATACTGATCACAAGAGTTTGAAGTATATTTTCTCACAAAAAGAACTCAACATGAGGCAAAGGAGATGGCTTGAATTACTCAAGGATTATGATTGTACGATACACTACCACCCGGGGAAGGCAAACAAGGTGGCAGATGCTTTGAGTAGAAAAGACCATGGAGTTTTGAACAATATGAGAATTGAAAGGGATCCAATTTTCATGGATCTAGTGAAGATGGACATGGGAATAACCAGGGAAGGTGAAACATCAATACTTTTTCAAATGGTTGCCAAACCATCTTTACTAGAAAGGATTAAGAGTTCTCAGACTGATGATGAATAATTCCAAAAGAAGATTAAAGTTGTGAATGATGGGAGATTGAGAGACTTTGCGTATGAAGGTGGAATTTTGAAATTCGGGAAGAGACTTTGTGTTCCCAATATACCTGATCTAAAAAGGGAATTGCTGGATGATGCTCATAGTTCCAATTTCTCTATACACCCTGGGAGCACCAAAATGTATAGAGATTTGAAGGAACATTTTTGGTGGGACAACATGAAGAGGGAGATTGCTGATTTTGTGTCAAGATGTATGGTTTGTCAACAAGTGAAAGCTGGAAGGCAACATCCTGGAGGAGTCATGCAACCTCTTCCCATACCGGAGTGGAAATGGGACAATATTACGATGGACTTTGTCATGGGGCTACCAAAGACTCCTAGAAGGAACGATGCAATATGGGTTATTGTTGATCGTCTTACCAAGTCAGCACATTTTCTTGCTATAAGAGAAGATCTACCCCTGGAACGTCTAGCAAGACTATACATTAATGAAGTTGTGAGACTTCATGGAGTACCCCTATCGATTGTTTCTGATCGTGATCCCCGTTTTACTTCAAGATTTTGGAAAAGTCTTCAAAAATCCCTGGATACTGAACTTCATTTGAGCACTGCTTACCACCCTCAGACAGACGGACAATCAGAACGGACTATTCAGACCTTAGAAGACATGTTGAGATCTTGCTCACTTGATTTTCAGGGTATGTGGGATCAATATTTACCACTAGTAGAATTTTCCTATAACAATAGCTTCCATTCGAGTATACAGATGGCACCATATGAAGCGTTATACGGAAAGAGATGTCGTACACCAACCTGTTGGGATGACGTTGGTGAAAGAAAACTTGTAGGCCCAGAGCTGGTGGAGGAAACGGTGGAAAAGGTGAAAGTAATCCAAAATCACATCAAAGCAGCTCAAAGTAGGCAGAAGAGCTATGCCGATAATCGAAGGAAGGATTTGGAATTTCAAGTCGGTGATCATGTATTTCTGAAGGTATCTCCGTGGAAGGGAGTCATACGTTTTGGTAAGAAAGGTAAATTGAGTCCCAGGTACATCGGACCTTTCGAAATTCTAGAACGAATTGGGGTAGTAGCTTACCGATTGGCAATGCCGCCAAGTCTCTCCAAAGTTCACGATGTGTTCCACGTATCTCTGTTGAGAAAATACATGCCTGAACCAACGCATGTACTCACCTATGAGGAATTAGAACTGGAACCGGATCTGTCTTATTGTGAAGAGCCCGTCAGGATTCTTGATACAAGAGAACAAGTACTGAGAAACCGGACGACGCGTCTGGTAAAAGTTTTGTGGAGAAATCATAAGATGGAAGAGGCAACGTGGGAACCCGAGGAACTTATGATGAAGAACCACTCGAGTCTTTTTATGCAGTAATACCCTAGAAATTGCGAGGACGCAATTATTTGAAGGAGGGGAGAATGTAACACCCCAAGCTTCTACGGTACGTTTCCCTTTGAATAATGCGATAGCGTGTGTTGTACGCAACCTCGAGTTCTAACACACACCACAACTAATTAAACTAGCCGTTGTGAATAGTAATACCTAATTTTTGAAATCATATATATTCTATATTTCAAAATGTACTTCATTTTTGGATTCGGAATATCAAAATTAGCCTAGGGTGAAATTTTGGTACATTTCGGATAACTTTCATATTTTGATGAATAGTGAAAATTACTAAATTTTAATTAAAAACAACTTTTTTAATCAAAATAATTAATAGTGATAAATTGTGAATTTGAGTGGTTTTAATTTATATTTAGAATATATTTTTACCATTTAATATAATCTTGGTCATTGGACATAATTTTACAATTAAACCGAACATAAACAAGTGTCAATCTTTTGATAGTTATTATCTCTTAAAAACACGCTTTTTGTTTTGACAGCGGGAATTAATTTTAAATTAATTTCTGCCACTTCTGTGTTTTGAATTTAGAAAAATGGATTCCATATTTGGAATCAGGATGTTCAAATTATGTAAATAGGTAACTTTTATTTTTAGACATTTTGAATAATTACTGCGGTAAATATTTTATTTACCATGGTTAAGGGTAAATCCGGTAAATAAGGGTTAAAAAAAATAATATTATAATAATACTAAATTACCGTAAAACGTGTCTTAACCCAATTGGTTGATACATAGTCGACCATGGGCATCTTTGGGTCTATTTTGGGACCCCATGGATCCACTTGTAAGTGATCATGACACTTTATTTTAATTAAGTCAAAATGAATACAAAAATGACACAAGCATACATCTTTTAGAAGAACAATTTTTACATAGGGTTATACATGTTGGATTTTCGATTATAAATATTAATTAGAAAGATAAAAAGATTTCTTACATAATGATGTTTTATTTATAATTTTTAGACATTAAATAATTTATTTTATTTATGACACAATGATGATGCAGTAATTACTATTATAGTGAAAAATTAAAATAATTGATATTATAAATACCCAAATAAATATAATATGAAACTTTTAATGAATTAAACTAATTTTCTAGGATAATATGAGATATTAGGATTGATTTAATTGACTTTGTTCTAAGTAATCAATCTGTTATGAGTTTCTCAAAAATCAACTATTGAATAGTGTCAAAATTGACATAAAAGAGTTCTTAAAACAAATATTATATTATTAATTGATATTAAATTCCTAAAAATCTAAGGTTCGACCAAGATACTTATATTATGATAGGTTAATCATTAATGGACCACTTGGGGGTCGCTTGGATGTATATAGTAAGTTTATTAACCGTATTATATAAAAATACAAAGAGACATTGTAAAAGTGAAACTAATTAACTTAGAGTTAATACTTAAAGATAAGGTTAATATAAGTACCCAAACCTGTCTAAATTCTATTGGTTGAGTGTTTTTCGACCTATCCCCACCTTAACCTTTGAATAATCAACTTTGGAGCCATTAGAAACCGAATATGAATTTATTATAAATTAATATTTCTAGCTTTTCCAAAGGTGCCCCTCACCCCTCTTATAAAAGGGCACTCCTCCTTCTCTTTTCTTCACACCTTCAAAGCCTTTTGGTTCGGCCAAACTCTGCCCAAATACTCTCCCAACATCCCTCACTACAACCTAGAGGCCTTAGTTTGATCAGAAAGCCAACCTAAGGAGCCCTTTTGATCAAATCAAAAGGAAGAACCCGAAGAAGAGGTAATGATTTCACCACCCTTTTCTAAGTTCATTTCTTCTTCCACTTCTTCTTCCTTTGTTCTTACCATTCTGAAATAATAACTCCAGTATCTCACATATACTGTGATGTTATTATAAATATGGTACAACCATATTCAGTATTCTATCCACCCTTTGAATAACATGTCACCATACGTGCGTACGTACGGCTTACCGTCTCCACGTCGTGGTGTAATTGTTATTCAATATAATATTATTTGGATGGGTATAATAATGATGTGTAACTCATGTAAATAATAAATATAACATGTTAATGATTCTGTATATATGATATACCATTCATTTATATATTATTTTAATATCAAAAGAATGATATTGTCGCTCGTGCGTACGTACGGACTACCGTCTCCACGAACGCGATGAGATTCATTCTCCATCGTAACCATTAAAGCGTAATTATCATTTTATGATTTAAAAATGATGTTTAAGGACTTGATATCATTCTGGATATGAATAATATACAACCTATCCTTTACAAACATGTCTTACGTAACAAAACATATGAAAGAAAACAAGTAAGTTAACACCCGAAACAACGATAATACTAAGATATTATTATCAAATCAATATTAAAAGATCATATATGATATCATATTAATGTATATGATTCTTGTATAATTTAATAACAATTATTTCACCATTATACAGGAGGTTAACCTACCACAACCAAGGAAAAGTACAAGGCAAGGGATTTTCTTATCTCACTTTCAATTCCGTGAGATTTCCATTGTTCACCACTTAATTATTGCATGTGGTGTACTGACCATGATTGTATTCATTGTGTAATATACTTTAATTTATGTGTATTTACATCATCATGGTATGATACTTCTTTCATGGGTTGTATGTTTCATAAGTTACCAAGTTGGTAAGGGTTATTTCACAATCTCTTCTTTATCCGAGGTTGTTTATACGTAATAATCTACTGGGATCTCGTTATCATCCACATCCATGTTTCTTCGAAATGTATTTCAAAACATTTTTACTATTTACAAGAATATGGGTTAAAGTCATTTATACCCTTGTTTGACTTTTTATAAGAGGTTTATAAAGGAATCTTTCCGTCGTTTTCAAAACAAGGTCCTTTTTAACCTTTTCGACAGAATTGAGGTAAGAATGTTTTTTTTAACTTATACGGCGGGTGCGGTTATTTTACGCCGTTATAAAATCTTTAAAGCTTTCCTTACAAGCTTATAAGAATATTTTCAAAGAAAATGTTTTATTTTATATGGATCTTAAATGATTTCAAAATAAAAGGAGATATTTCTTTAAAAAGAATTTTGATTTCATCTATGTCAACATCCTTTGATGGATTTTAAGATTATTTGAAGTTGATTTATTATGATACAAAACTTCTATATTGTATTGAAGGTTTTGTGATATGTTTGACTATGGATGTGCTATTTTTATACCATTCATAGTTTATTGTGAAAGTATTGACATTTCGTATGCTAGTTTTAATACGAATGTTTATGTTATGTTTAAACCTTTTCATATGGGAATGCATTGGACTTAATAAGTGACGGGTGGAGCCCGCTATAGCTCCTCGATGCATCGGTAGGTCTCATGAGACAAACTAGTGTCTTGGCACAAGGCCTTGACAAAATCTTATTTGTAGTCTTGGCACGAGGCCTTGGCTATGTGGTTATGATAGTCTGTCATTATGCATTCCAACATTATGAAAGTGGTTATTGATTTTTGCATGTGATTATTCGATTAGTAGAATATCCATGTGAATAAGTAAATGACATTATTTCATTTTACTTTTGCCATACCATGTTGAAGTTCAATTTTAAAAGGCTTTTGTTTTAGTAATGCATTGCCTTAAATGTTTATTCTTATTTATGAAAGTTTCCGCTATATTGTTATCCTTACTGGGCATTTGAGCTCACCCCTTTTCTATGTTTTATTTTTCCCCAGGATGTGAAGAAGTAAATTATGAATGACCTGCAGGGATATTATGAGGGGATAGTAGTGTGGATTATGGAGACATTATGTTGTTGTAGTAGTTTTTCATTTTATGATGTAATGTAAAACTTATGAATATATCTAGTGTTTCCAAGGCTACTAAACCAATCGGTCTTTCGAGATTTGATCTTTCTTGTGATCATGCCAATGTTATGTAATTAATGCACCGACTCTGGGTAGCTGGGGTCGGGGCGTTACATCCAAATTATCCATGTTTTGTTTTTCAAAAGAGAATAGGTCCACCCAAAATGCGACACAATTGGATAAATGAATCCCCTGTCATTGTTTTTTCTAGAGTTACATATATAATTCCAAAAACATATTTGGATCTATTCTATAGGGATTCATTGAAATTTTTCTTGTTCTATGTACGTTCTTTACTAAAAAACACTATACTATTGGGTTTAAGGAATTTTAATTACTATAGATAAACATTAACATAATATTTCACAATTGGAATATCATAATGATTGAGATTATCCTATACATTTTCTTATAAACAACCATTATTAAGTTGAATTAAGGTACTTTGAATGGATTTAATCTCCATCGTATTTCATACTTGTCCACAATTTTATATATGATTAGTGGTTGGTTAGAAATCTATAACCCGACTTCCCATACAATAAATTTAATGTGGTATTTTTTTATTGAATTCCAATCTATTAATAAGATAAAATCAAGTCGTATTATATGATGAATGAAAATATTTGTAGGAAACTTAGTCATGCCAAATTCAACTTGATAAAATCATAGAAATTATATGTGATAAGCATACCACTAAGTGGTTTTACTGCTAATTATATATCTAAAAAATAGGGAGAAATCTTGAAACCCTTATAAAATTATTTTTTTATGAAATTATGGGTTTATCTACTATCAAATAAGACATTAATAGTTCATTAATGGATGGTATGTATAGATTTCATGATGTTTTTTTACAACCATATAATTAAATAATAATCAACCATAATTTCCCCTCATCCATTAGATTAATATATTGATGGTGGTGATCATTGTTATTAAACATTGGGTCACATAATGTTATAGTGAAAATCATATTTTCATTAAATAGGGAAGAATTGATGTGGGGGAGTCACATTTTGTGCATCTTTATCTCTATTCACCATGTTATCTATCTTCTTCCCATCACTTCTGAAATACATTTCTTAATGACCATCCCATAAACAATTAAAGCATTTATTTGTCCTATTTGTTCTATTTCTTACATAATTCATTTCACAGTAGGACCACAATGGATAACTTATATTCTTTTCATTAGGGTTTTTAGATTTTCCATTGAACTAAATCATCCATTTAATTTAAAATCCATGATATTAATACATAACTCCAACATCTATTTAAAATTGTTTATAACATTAATGAATCAATTTATATATAAATATTATATTATACATTAATTCCTTCATAGACATGGTTTTAAACCAAGGAAAAATTATCCAACCTTACATCCAGGTTTGATGATAATATAAGAAGGGTACATCATGCATCCTCTAAAATAAGCCCCATAGATTCCAATGCATTTATCGTTTCTTTTTAATAATGTAAGGATCTCCATCTCCATCTTTGTACATAGTACATGTGGAATGTAAATATAAGAAACTAATTCTCAAAATCATCCAAATACATGATGTCAGTTTCATCTTATTGCCTCCTATTGTTGATAAGAGTACTCCATTGATCATTTTCAAAATTCAAATGGTAGACAACCAAAATCATTATTTCATGTTCTGTAAAAAAGATATGTGAAAATATATTTTTAGTTTTTTAGAAATATTTTTCCAAATGAACGAGATCAATATGTTCTCTAAATAAAATAGGATGCTTCCTCATGAATAAAATATAAATTTTTTTCCTTCTTTTCTTGTTTGGATATTCAACTTGATTCATCTCTTGATGAAGATGTGTGACACAGAAGTGGGATTTTTTATTGCAAAATTCATAATCTTTAGTTTATTAGGTGGAAAATAATTGCATTACCAACACATTAAGAACTAATTTTGTTCCACTAGGTTTCATTCAATACCTAAAATCATGAAACATAGTGTAATAAAAATAAATCATGATGTTGAGCCTGATAATCATGAAAAATCACATATATGATGTATATATCTAAAACACTTAATTAATTTATAAATCATTATTTATATATATATTTATTAAAATACATTTTCTATCTAAACCTTCATTATGGTGTATATAGAGATTGTGAATTTCCAACGCTTATCCATTAGGATTTTCAAACTATTTGTGTAAAATGATAATTATCATACCATAATTACTGACCGAGTATAGTTCAATAAAGTTATTTCAAGAATGTTACCCCTATATATACCTTTTCATAAGACACACCCATATTTAGTATCCAGATAGCGATGAAATTTATTAGATATAAATAACTCTATACATTACCAATATTCTTGTATATTATCTCATACAGTAAAATATCTGTAGACTTATCCATAAACATTTATATGAGGATCTCACAAAGGATTTTATATTCTTATTTTCAAATTATTAACTAAACATAAATTCAGATACCATCTAATGTGACCCATGCATAAAATATATAGATTATACATCATTTTTATGAATATGTATAACATTACATAAACACATTCCTGAGAACAGTAATAGATTAATGTCTTTTGAATCATGGAAGAATAAACATTGATCAATAAGTGACCTACGTCATCTCCCACTATGTTTTTCACAACATGTGCATTGTTTAGTCATATAAATTATAATACATGTCTTCAAAACTATGGGAAGTGAAACTGAACAATGCGAGATCTCATCTATTCGGTATTGGTATGAATGGAAGACCATATGAATAACATGAAGATAATGGTTTGAGAACATGACCCAAAAAGTTCAAATCCATACACCACATATCAATGATCATATACATGATTCAAGGAAAAACAATTTTTAGTTTCTAAAACAATAATTAAAACATAATTATACAAAACTGTCTATAAGAGCGTAATATTTTTATAAGGCATGTAATTTGTTGTATACACATAAGTATAGAACATCATTTCCATATTGATCAAGGATCACTAATAAGGATATCATAGTAAAACAAGTCATTTACTATATTTAGTTAACAACAGATTCTATAAATTCCTTACTAAACATTATTTACTCTATATTATATATCTATCATACAGTACTAGGGTCACTCCCCCTTCGAGAAATGTCTATATTATGAGATATAAAAATAATTTACTGATTAGTTGCAGGGGGATATAGTTCTCAATAACCACATAATTAAGACTATATTTATGTTTGAAACATGATCGTAACTATTCATCATATAATATTCCATGAATGTAAATGAATATTATAAAAATTTAATAATTCAAAAGCATGTGGCAAATTTTAAGGTTTCATAAAAATTTTATAAATGAATAAACTAAAAAAGGAAGTATGATTCAGAAGAATTTCATTATAGAATAAACCATTTATAAGAACCATTTTTCAAAAACATCACTCACAAAAAAAGTAAACCATTCAAAAATACGAGTATGAATAGTAACCTCTGATTATATCTCCTATAAGGCATTGGAATGTCCATAAGATGTCAACTTATCTGGAAAATATTTTTTAATGATCATTTAAATCATTTCATTACAAAAGAATCATATTTAATTTGAGAAATACATTTAATAAACAAAATAAAATTAATCATTTTTCTTTAGAAATTACTTAAATATGTATAAGGGAATCTTTGAAGAAAATATTTTTAATGATGTTTAAAATTTATATTCATGTATTACATATCAAAAAGATGATTCCATTATCATTTTAGTAAAAATAAATTTTAGAAATCATAAGAGGGTAATAAGACATTTTGGAAAACATTTTTACTTAACATGTTTATGAAAGCAAGTACATTCTAAGCCAAAGAGAAAAATATTGTAATATTTGTTAAAAACCATTTTTTTCTAATATATAATTTAATATAAAAAATAGTTTCATTAAATTATTATGTCATGAATAACTAGAGCAGATGAAATATCATTATGATTCTTTGTAGGTCTATCTTGAGAATTCAACATTGGAATCATGATCATAATTTTTTTTTGAAAACTGATGAGATTTTAACATAGAATCATTTCCACATTGGTAACCCTTAATCGTAAACCCCATAAAGTAAGAACATAAAATGAATCATAAAATATATTGGGGTTGAATACATTACTGATATACCATGTCAATGAGGATTTATATACACTTCATGAATGAATATAGGTTCATAACATAATATAAATTAATAGAGTAAAATGTTTGATAGAAAATCCTATACATCTTGAGTAACTATTATATGATAATACCTATGAAAGAATAAAATCAATGGAAAATTAATTATTATGAAATGAGGTATATTAATCATATATAATTTCATATGATAGTTTGTGCACCAAAAAAATGAAATGCTTGGGGAATATTGAATCGGTATCCCAAAAATAAATGTGACACCCAAAATCATTTTACATTAGGGCTGACATGCATCATACTCATTAACCATTTTTGTATCATAATTAAAAATTAATTATAGAAATCTAAAAAACAATAATATTTTATGTCATAGATTATATTATTTTCTGATAACATTAAATTTCCCTTTGGTTAACAAATCTATGTAGATTTTAAAGTTGTGGTAAAAAAGATCTTTGTATTTTCATGTTGGCCATAATTTTTGTGTTTTTAAATTTCATTCATTAATATTGATTATATAATGTATAAAATTTAACCCATGATATAATTATAAAATATATATAGTATGTATTTATTTATAGTAAACTATAAAATCTATTAAATCTGAAATGAAATGCACCTTTCATGGAAACATTAGGTGGTACGTACAATGGAACACTGTTTTTCATTTTCTTTTCTGTTAAAAGGAATGAAAAGTAAATTATATATTAACATTTTAGAGTAATTAATAATACATATATATATATAACATATATTTATTAAAAATAACCCTAATACAGTTCATGTTGAGTTTGAACGAGTCACATCGCTTTGCCGGACAATAATTTTTCATACCCATGAGCAATGTTATCATATTTCTAGAAAATAGATATCATAAAGGTGTAAGTGATATATAAATTACAATATCATAATAAAATCATTGATATCATTATTATAAACCATATATATATAGTAATACATTATTATTCAAATCCTTGAGTTGTAGTAATGGAAAAAACTGCAATGGTTATGTATGTAGTAGTCTTCCATACACATGAATAATGATTCAATAATTCATTTTTTTGAATTGTGTGTGTTGATTCAATTCATAAAACAAATACCAGATTGTTGAGGATATTATTTTTATAATATTATTATGATATAATAATAATTTAAGGTTTTTCAATGAGAAAGTAAAATAAAATCATTTTTTGATTAATGATACATCTTCTTTCAGTATCATACATATGATTATAGTAAAATAATTACTTGGATATATTTCATTCAAAAATAAGGAATTTAGGATAATGTGAGTGAAAATTTTTACTGATTTTTGTTAATATTTATTAGACCAAAAAGGATTGATTTTTAGAGTATGATAAGATATCGGGTTGCCTTTTATATGTGTTGTGGGTGGAAAACATGTAGATTTTTTAAAAAGATAATTCCAATTAAATTTTTTATATGTCAAAAGAATAAAAAATGGAACTTTATCATACATGATATTTTCATCATTCAAAATACACATGTACAATATTTTTAGATAAGCTTATGTGTGAATTATACACTTATCTATTTATTTTATGCCTCTGTAAACTCATTTCAAACATGACCACTATAATTAATTTTTCATTCATTTAATAATAATTTAGATAAAGAATTATATTATCTTTATTATAAAATATAAATTAGGCTGGTTAAAAATATCTTATCAACTTTTCTAAAATTCAATAATATTGATGAAAAATAATAATTAAAAATTAACCTCACTCGAATGATGAGAAAGTGGGTTTTCAAAATAGAAAATAATGAAATGTTTCAAAAAAAACACATTAAATATTAATATAAAATTTATTCTCATAACATAAATTGAATTTATAGATATATAATTTAACTAATTGAACATTGAAAAATATTAAAATATAAATTATCATTATAAATAAAGAAATAAAATAATATTGTTTTCAATTAAAACTCATTATTTTTAACTATTTCTAAAAAATGCATCCTTTAGGAAAAACCAAAAAATTAACCCAACCTAATTTTGACATTTTAAATTATAAGGTGAAGTATATTTTCATAAATTGAATTTTTTTTTTTTTCAAAAATTAATTTTACTATCTTTCACAAAAGAAATATAAATCATTTCTTTGAGAATTTATTGTTTTCAATCATATAATTAATTAACAGAAATATTATTTAATTTATGATAAATATGATTCCTTTATGTATAACATTTATAATAAATATTTAAAAATAATATATCATTAGTCTTATTTCTATGTCTAATAGAGATGTTATAAAGGACATGTTTTAAAAAATAATAATAATTTGTCATTATTTTATTAAAACTGATTGTTCGATGTCACTCCAGATTATCGACAACATTATGTAGTTTATGATACCACATTGATACGTGTAACATAAACATGACATGCGGTTTCATGTTTAAAAATTCATAATAGAAGTTTAGTTTTCAAAACAAATTCCAAATAACTCAGTGTGCAAAAACTACAATAATATGTTTTAGAATATATATGATTTAATTATTATATTTTATTACCCATTTGTTAAAAATTATTTATTATGTTCGTGTTTCAAGTAATAACTTCTTTGTTTCCCATGTATGTTTTCTATTTGTATTTTTAGTCCTCCTACATTGATCAAGGTAAAATAATCTCTTTATTTTGTATCATGATATAAATATAATTTATATTCATTATATATGTGTTTAGTTTAATCCATATATGTTAAAGAATGTAAATGAATTACATGATTAATGGGGACAGTATGTTGTTCACACACGTGAAAGTTTCTTCCATTTTCATTATTAATGAAATGAAATTAATTTAAATAATTTATTAAAATTATAAAATAATTTTTGTTTCATATATATCACATATATTCATTAAATTTACCCTAATTAAATTCCATGTAATGAATTTGTCAAAAACAAATCACATCACTTTATAAGGTGTCAGTCCTTAGTACAAACAACTTATTTTTTTGTATCCCCCTTGCAAAGGATAATATGCAGGTATTTGAGATATAAAAATTTGAGTATTATTTTTATTTAAATAATATCATATATATATATATATTATCCATTATTATTCCCAAACTAGAGTGGTGTTAATGAAAAATATATCACATGAGTTCTCAAGGAGCTACTCAACCATAAACATGTAGAGCATTAACATTTTCCATTTGAGGGATGTGTATATTTATGCAGGACTTTCCCATAGTATAGAAACATATAAGAATATTTATGATACTGATTATATTATATTATCATGGTTTAATAATATTTGAAATATTTTTATGAATTAATAAAATAAAAATACTCATTAAAGAAGTTTACATATTCTTTAGGTAACCTACATAGGTTTTTACAAGAGGACATTAAAGGTCATATTTATGAACATACAAAGTATTCTAGGATTATAGGTTGTAATTATGGAAATAATTTTCAATTTTATTATATAAATCATGTTTTCTTATTAATTGGTTGTGGATAAGAGAGGAGTCGAATTTTATAAGTTGCAGAGATGATACACATGGTATCATTGAAATAAATAATGTGTAACCAGTATTTTCATATTAAAAAATGATAAAAAATTTGATTGTTCTAGTTATAAGTAGATATAAGGTGAAAATATATCTATAAATTGGGTTTTCGATGAGTTTTTAGGTCATTTTACCCCTTTTCTTTTTATTATATCCCCATATAAAAACATTGTGTCCTTAAAAAAGGAAATTAATTTCTTCCCACTTTAAGGATTAATAGTGGGGAAATATTTTTAACTGATTTTTAAATAAATATTATTCTATTTCAAAAAATGGGTTCAATTTTTTCAAATTCAATTCAAACAAGTGGATCAATCTCATTTATTATTAATATGACATATTTGACTAGATTTTGTGTTTATAAAGATAAAAGTCACAAAAGTATAGAATTTTTTAATATGACACTTAATTATATGAATTATTACAATGATGTACATTTTATTACAAAATAATTAATTTAACTAATTATTATATAAAAACCATATTGAAACAATAGTTATGTTTTTAAAATATTGCAAAATAATAATTATTCTAAATAAAAACCAATATTTTTCACAATTTAGATGAAAATGTATCTTCTAAGAAAAATCATTATAATTCACTCTAATTTAAATTATATATATATACTCAAAATTAATAAATTTTTTTAATATAAATATTTATTTATTACTTTTTCCACTAAATGTAATATAACTGTTTTTTAGAAAATAGTTTTTTCAAAACATATAATGATTGTTCTAAAAATTATGTTCCCTTTATAAATATTTATTAATTATATAGATTAAGAATAATTAATATCTAACAATTCTATTTTTATATTAAAACCTGAAATTTTAAAAGATAAGTTATAGAGGTCATGTTTAGATAATAATATTGATAATATACAATGGTTTGTTAAAATTCATTTTAAGGTGTAAGACATGCTTAAGATTTTGTTTCATATAACAAAAGATATCAATGAAATATAATTTATTCAAATAATAATAATTAATAAATAATCAGGGTTCTATAATTAAGATACTCTATAGACTACGTTTCATTATTATTGACATCATGGAATATTATTCAAACGTTATATTTTGTTAATCAATTTCTTTTATCAATAGTAACATATGATATGATGTTTAAAAATAATATCCACATGGGAAATCACAAATGATATTAAACAATATTAATGACTCAGGTATTAATAATAAAATATTACTTTATATTTAAAATACATATACCTAATGGTTTTAAAAAAATAAATCTCAATGTAAATTGAATACATCAGGAAATAAACATCTACGATATATCCCAACAAACATCATGTGTATATATAATTTTCAGAATGTCTCTTAAATATCAAATTTTCACTAAATCCTAATTGAATTAAAATAATTTTATATTAGGTTTTTTGTTAAACATTATCTTGTGAAATAATTTCAAAAAATAAAATTTTATATATTTTAAAACATTTGTAAAATGGAATCATCAAATCGACTTTATAAAAGAGAATATTAAACAATGTGTGAATATCCATCATGATAAAATATTAAATATATTCAAAATTTCTTTAAAAATTTCACTCTAATTATACTTTATTCCACATTCCTTCAACTACCATTTTTTTCCTCATTGGCCTTTAATGCTTTCGGAGTATAATAAGAATTAAAAAATTAATATTATGTGTAAGGTGTTGCATTTAACAAGGAATCGATACTAATTAATGTGTAATTGAATCACAAAATATATATCTATAATTATATTTATCTATATATATTTGTTTTATGATATATAATTAAATATAATAATACTTTCAATTCATCATATTCATAGAGAAAACATGGGACACAATGTCTGTGAAGCATATATAGTCTACCAACTATTCTTGATTTTATCAATATAAATTAACCACTTCAACGTAAAAATAATATATTCATCACCCTTATAGACGATCATATTATAAGAACCTCATCGGTAAAATATGAAATTTACAATATTTTTTAACATATGGTTATACACATCCATATTTTATCACTATCGTGGGAATAATTTTAATTATTTTCATTCATGGATAAAAACTCATTCATGGTTTTTCGAGAAAAAAAATATTATATATATGAAAAACTCATCAACCTCTATATATATATATATTATTGGATGATTTAATTGAAATGATTTTTAATTATAAATAATCAACTTCTAGGAATAATTCTAAACTCATGTATTGGGAAAATCAAATTCAATCATGAACCAGATGAATAATAAAGAAAATAATCATGACACACTAAGTGATATGGGAGGAATTGTATATAGCTGAAAAAACCTATTTTTGTCTATCTTTTAATATTTCATATTACCATATGAAATCAAGCACATGTTATCATAACATTTCATCATAAAAATAATCCTCTCAGAGTATAACTTGTTATTTTTTCATAAGATTACCTTTTAAAAATAATTTTATTTTATTATTTTATGTATTCTATTTACCTCATCTTATTGTGGCTTGAGAACAAGTCTAATATTTCAAATGATTAATGATTTTGGTGGGTTTCGGACTATTGTTCCTGGACTACATGGGTGGCGGTAAGCGCACAGTCGACCCAGCATCACGTGCAGTTGTATAAAGACTGAAATAAATAAAATTTTATGTAAATTTAATAAATTATTTTTTAAATCATATAATAATTATAATATGGTCTATATAATTAAATTATTAATAATAACTTGTTATTATTAACAGTGTTATTAATATAAAAAATTTATTAATATTTTTTTATTTTTAAAATATGAAAGGATTATTTTTTTGTTTATAAAAAAATTATTATTTTTAATTAATATTTTATTTTTATTAAGAACATCTATATTGTTTTTATATTAATATTAATATTATCGTTATAAATAAATTTATTTTAAAAAAAAAATTATCTTTAGAGATAATTTATTGTTATTGTTATTATTTAGTTTATTATTAATATTGTAATTTTACTTTAAAAAAGAAGTTGAACAATATGGGGCATCGCTCCCCCCCCACCTTCTCTATCATGGAACACCCACCTCTCATCCCCTACCCCATGCATGTCTTCATGTACCCCCTCCCTAGTCGATCCGACCCCCCCCCCCCTCGCAGGTATTCCTACTGTGCTCTAGTTTGCCTTCGGAAAACCCTCCCATCCCCATTGTTCTTATCATGGGACACCAGTGGTGCCCCTCCTACTTGTCGCAACACACAGGCCAGGTGACCCCTCTTCTGGAAAGTGTGATTCCTGCCGGCATCCTCCCATCCTTCTCTGTTCCAATCTCCCAGCTAGTACCTTTAATTGTCAACATCCCTCGACCCTTCAGTTTGTAGTATTCTATTTATTTTTTGGATTTCAATCATACTGGATTTACCCTAATCATAGGGTTTATTGTTTTGTTGTTTCTTTTATTATCTTTATTGTATAGTTGGCCCACGTGGTCTCAATCTCTCTTTCTTTTATGTTTTACTCCATTTAGATTTGGATTGAGGTTAATGAATCCAATTTTTCCTTTTTGGTGCATTCCACTAACATTTTCATCCATAAAAATATTTATTATATTTTATTCATTGTTTTATTTTACTTTTATTTAGACCAATATATTGTTTATAAAATGTTAAGAGTTGTTAATATAATTATTTTACTATGTTTATATTAATATGATTACCCACTCATATTTTTAATTAGTATAGTTAATGACCAATGTTGTTTCCATAATATATTTTATTGGGTTCTCATTTTTATTCTTCTTGACAATATTTTATTGGTGTTTATTATTTCAGTTTATTTCGACAAAAAAAATAACTTTTATGGTGAATCTTTAATTAACCTGATGTATTTTGGAACAAAAAATATTTTCTAGAATTCCTTTGTACTGATAATGTAAAATTTGAGGTTATATGAACTATTTATCCTTAATTACATTCTGATGTTAATTGAAATTTTGTGAACTTGGTTTGATGTATATGGTTTTAAATTTTTTTAATTAGTAAATTGTGTTAAAATGATTTAGAAAACAAAGGTTTCTTTGGATTTAATGGGATTTTATTTTTTTTTCTAAATAATGTGGATGGTTTGATTTTGTTTTAATGTAAATAGTGTTTTGTAGAAATTTTATTTTTGAGTGTCCTCTATCATATTTGATATGTCATTGCATGTTGGAACATCTATGGGTGCACTACATGAACTCATGGATGTGACCTATAATGAAAATGGAGCTTTGAATTTGTAATTTTCATGACACCTGAGTTTTTTATGTGGTTCATATTTTCTATAATTTTCTCATCTATTTGTGTGTATTTTTATAATATTTTGTAATGAAATTCCGAAACATGTGCTCATTTGGCTTTTAGTGAATGTTTTATTGAATGTTTGGATCTTAATGGCCCATTTGGCATTCAAAATTTAAAAGTTGTATTTTTTTATGATTCTGTTAATGCTTTTGATCATGTAAAGATAAATGGTCATTTGGAACTTTCATCCATAGTGTAATACACTATTTATTATTTTAAAGGATCGTGGTTTTTAAATTGTATGCAAGTTGGGAAACCATTGTGTCCTATAAAATGATATAAATGATTATATGTTATAGTGGACCTTTTGGAACCTACAATAATATGATTTAAATATGTCATATATGTATATACGTGAATATTTATGTGGAACATCTATAGGGTGATATCCTGTTATGGGTTAAAATATCATGTGTCTATGTATGGGGTAGGCTAGTGCAGTTGCAGCAAGTACGGTAAGTCATGCATGTGAGGGACTCTTACTTGCATGGTATTACTAATACCATGGGTTAGTGGATGTATTTTAGATGATTTATTGAAAATTGAATTCTATAATTGATTAGATGGGTTAGTACCCCTAGATATATAGACGTTCTAGGAGGTATTGGCCACTAGTGAGCCTATGTTAGGTAAGATAGTTTATTATGGACTTTGGGGCCTCACCATATGTCGGCAGGTTGTTCCAAACAAATTACATCCAAGGTTATTCTTGGGATTTTTAATATTACCTATTGTTATTGATTATATCGACTTTTTTATATCTATTTATTTTACTATTCATCCCACACTATTTTTTTTACATCTCAGCTAGCTTTTTTAATGCTGGGTTTTTTGTTTCAAAATTTTAAAATTGATTTGAAAAATAAATGTGAGGTGTGCATTATATTATAAAAATTTTGAGATTATGTTAGTTAAATAGATAGTGGAAACCATATTTTAATAACTTCATTTGAATCTTTGGATTATGGATTGTATTGGGAAAGGGAAAATTTGGATTTAGTATTTTATAGTTGACTTCCCTACTAAACTTATCGGTTCTCACACATATCTTATATTTTCATATGAAGACCCATTTTATGTTCTAATTTTTCATGATTTTTTGTTCAGTGTTGGAGAAGGTTTGATTTAGTGGTTTGAGGTGTCAAATATGTCATCTGGAGGGCATGGTAGTGGGGATTTCTTTTCAGTTTTTAATTTTGTTTCTACTTGCTCAGTATTTTATGTATATGGACAAACTATTTATTTAGTCACATTCTATTATAGAATCATATGTATTTTATGGTTCAGTTTATTATTTTCATCATTTTTTATTTCATTTTTTGGAAAAATTGTTCCCTCTTTTATGTTTTGATGCCCGAAATAGGTTGTGATCTAGAGGGGATCAAGATCTCCCCTCATGAGAAGTTGCAGAGCAGATTGGGGGATAGTTCATAGTCGACTCGGGCTAGTTGGTCATATTTTTTAATAAATAAATGTTTGAATTTGGAAGAAAATTATCATTTTCTATTATATAAAATATATGGATAATTTAAAATAATGATAACTTGAAGTAATCCATTTCTTAATATACATATATATATATATATATTACAGATTAATAAACTGATTTAATGATTTACAGTAAATCCATATATATGTGCTAATCACATCATATCACACATGATATAATTTCATATAAACATTATGTAATCCACTATTTTATACATTTGTAATTGTATTTCAGAATAATATAATCCCAAATACATATCACTATTACTATATAATAAAATCCCATCAATACTTCTTATTTATACCAAGAAACTAAAAATTATTCATTTTTTAAAATTTATGAGACAAAAAAATCATTTACATAATGTTACACTCTTGAGAAAAAATTATTCACACATATTTACTTTGCAACAGGAACTGGTATGATATAATATAATGTAGTTTTCAATGAATTATCTCTATATTCACAGTTATAATAATTGGATCATATTCCATCCTATTATTTCATTTAAAAATGTTTGTAACTAATGTAACTATTTACATTATCAATTAATGACAGATCCTAAACCATATAGTATAGTATAATAAATTCTCAATATGATTGTACATGTATAATACTTTATCCAGTAACATTTATATTTATTATATACAATCATACTCCCACTAACATCTTATACATATTATTATTTTAATTAATGAAAAATATTAATTTTATTTTTGAAATAAAACATTTTGGATAATAAGGAACCCATTAAAAATATTTAATCTGAAACCAATAAATATACATTGGATTACAAAAAAGATAAAAAATCTAACATATTCCTCATAATAAAAAGATTAAGATCCATTTTATTCATATATTGTATCATGTCCATATTTTCCAAAGCATTTCGAACGAAAGAGTGTCCCTCGATAAAAATTCCTTCATTCAATTTCAACAATAACACTATCCGCTATTGAGAGTCTGAAAATTATATTTTTATTATTATTTCACATATATTTTTAGATATCATTTATTGAAATAACTAATAAGTGATAATTAATTTTTTTAAAATAAATTATATGTAAAATGATACATTTATTGGGATACAAATATGTAACTCTATAGTCTTTATTGATTGTACATGAGGAATCATTATTTATGTAGTGATCCAGACCCATATTCATAAAAAATTACATCTGTATATCTTTTAAAAAAATTTCTTCCATGGTTATAAAAAGGTGTAAAATACAAGGATTTGGGACTGTGAATGAAAATATAATCTGATTCAGTTCCATCCATCTCTACATTTTTCCCCCACCTCTATTTTATAGATGACACTTAAACTCACTTATGTTATCATATTCCATTAATGAATTTCATTTAAAGAACCATCAAACTTCAATAAAAGATGATATGGTTATTCATTACCTATAAAAGGTTTTATAATCATTATATCTTCTGATATTGACCCCTTTATATTAATTTTTTACTCTCCTATGTCAAGTTGTCATCTCCATTGACATTTATTACCAGAACTAAATAACTCATCCATCGTCAAGTCTTCCAAATAGTTGATTTGGGATGTTCTATCATACCATTAATTTTTATTGAATTAATATTCAATGAATTTTCTTTTTTGGAATCTAAAACCTATTATTTTATAGCTCTCACATACATTCATTTCAAATTTAGAAATAACTCATTCCATCATAAGGATTCAACAATTCCTTTGAAATAATCATTTGAATTTGTAATAAATTTTTGTTAGTATTTTTCATATTAGATATCCTTTATCTCACCATTTTCTTCTACTCATATTTCACTTTGGATCAAACAAAAAAGTTCATTTATATCCCCTTCCCTGATACATTCTGTTGTGTATCCATCATTGAAGGATTATACAACCACATTATGTTAACCATAATTCATTAAAATATGATCCAACTATCATTTTATTCCTTTATCATCTCCCCCAATCATAAATACATCAATATTATACCACTATTAGTATAAATCATTCAATTTTATGAATTTTACCCCATTATTGGGAGATACTTATAATATTTGGATCAAGGGGAGACAACCTTAAAAAACCAATTTTTATAGGAAGATAGATATTATATCTAAAATTGGAAAAACTCATATTCATTATAATTTCTACTATTAATTTTATTAACATGATCAAGAAAATCCCCCTATAATCTATTCTAGAATCTAAACTCTTGTAAATGAACACCCCCTTCTTATACATACATTGACAACATGCTTGAGTATCGGTACCAATTCAATTTTGAGACGTGTTGTCGAAACACTAATACTGGATATTCTCCTTATGATGAAGTTGAAAAAATTATACTATCAGAATCCTATACAGATATACATGCGTAATATAAAAATTAAAATCATCATAATTGTGGGTATATATCGGGTAATAAAGATCATTCATGCCAATTTTAAAACTAATAACATTGGAAAAAATATTCATTTATATTTTCTAAATAATGGGGTTTTTGAAATGGGAGGGGTAAAGTGGGATGATTACATATATCCCTATATAACGGTGATCCCATTAAATGTTTATGTCAATTGATATTTAGGGGTGTTTCTCAAGACCCATTTTGTTTTCATGAATGTTCCATCCTTGGGAATAATTGTTGCTCTCTCGTGAAATATCCTTTTTGTTAAATAACCATGTAATGGTGCTTGAGGAATCCTCACACCACTATCTAAATAAATTTTCTATCATTTGTTTCAACACCTACCCACATATACTATCAATAAATTGTAAGAGTAAGTAAATCTCTAATCATTTATATTTACATTAAACTCATTGTAGAAAAATGGTTATAATTTATTTAATTCAATGATATATTCAGTACATTTAAAACGTTGATTCCATAATAAATTCAACAACCAATACCAGACCTTAAAAACTAATGATATCTCATTGTTTTTAACCCAAAAAATAAAAATTAAAAAAATGTGAAACCTATTTTTCATTTGGTGATTTGTAACCACTGATGTTTAATCCACATGTTAATAATATAGTTCTACTCAATGTCATATTGATTCAATTGTGAAAAAAATATCTAAAGTTAATTAATATGAAAGGAATTTCCAAAATACACAGAAGAATTAACAATTTCATCAAATTGGTTATTATATTTATATTACTCTCCAAGGGGTTTATTAAAATTATTTTCACATTTCTAATAATTAATCAAGGGGTCATTTTTTGGTGATGATGGCAATTTTATGAAATAGAAGAATTTATTATTTGAGTATTCTATTTTATTTTAATTTAGTATAGGATTTTATTTTATTTTCTACCAATATAAGGATGAATCCATATAATATACTTCATGTCTATTATTGAGTAAAATATTAGTATTTCAATATTAATTTTGAGGGTTAATCATTTCCCTCTAACTCATTGCCATTTTGGTAGGCTTTCATTCCAATCATACCATGTATTAATTTGGAATTATTATTTTAATAATTACATACAAAATCCATTATAGTTTAAATATAATCATTATTATTGTAGTAAAATAATTTTATAGGGTCTCCCAAATATGTTTAACCTAATATAAATTATTTAAATAGAAACTTGATACTATTATTTTCACCCATTACATGTTTTTGATAAATATGAAAATCCATGGTTATGGAGATTTTTCATTGATTACATTGCTGAATGATTTTGGTGATAAATGTTATTCTCTTTTTGAGGAATCCTATAAATTTTATACTTATCATCAGAGTCATTATATCACCCTAATATATCCAACTTTCCACTTACTTTTACAAATTTTTCTAATCATATTTATTATAGTAATATACATTATAAAAAATCAATATGTTCAATCTAAGTTGATGGTTAAATCACTATAGAACTCATAACCTCTATAACTAAAAAAATTTATATAAAAAACTCTTTACACATGTTTAAACACCGCCCATTCATAAGGAACATTAATTAATTTCATTTTATGTCATAAAATTATATAATTTAAATAACAACCATAAGAGTAAAAATTGTGTAAAAGATTCTCGACCCCCCCATTATATAATTGGTATAAGATACGAGGCCATTATGAAGTCTAACATAATTTTAATTTATAAAATAGAAAATTTAACTACAAGGGTTCTCAATTCAATCAAAATTTAAACTATTAATGTGATTAAATTAAAAAAAATATTAAAACAAATGCTCAAAAACCTATATAGGTTCATGTCGGGTATAAAAAAACTAAGTTGAATGTTATAACTGACTTATATCCCCTTATATGAATGTATCAAAATTAATAAAAAATTAATAAATATTTAAAAATTAATGAAAAAATATTAATAATATACAATTCATTTCTATGAATAATTCTTATAACAATTAAGAATTAATTATTATTAAAAAATAAGCGTATGAGATTTATAATATGTGGAAAATTTATAAATAATGAAAATATAAATAATTTATAATATAATAAATTCTCTATAGACATTGTATAATTAAATATAAAAATACACTTCACATTTATCGTTATATAAACATCATTATATTGACTATTTTATGAAAAAAAATTAATATATTATTTTCTCTTAAATATGATCATATTTTATTCCATATCAATTATGTAAACGATTTATGTAACATCCTGATTCAGGAAACCACCAAGAGATTCCCCATACCTAGTGGGTCACATGCCCAAAAGCGCATTTCCCCAAATTCCAGAGGCTTTCGACTAGCAATGAGGTCATTGGGGGTGATAGAGGCGAAACAATTCAATCATTGGCAGAGTAACACAACAGAAAAAAAATAGATATACCGTATAGGGAGCATTAATAACACCATATAGTAGTATACAACTGAAGAATGAAGAAAATAAAAAATTGTAGAACAAATATAAGATTATGTATGATACATAAGTCTAGGAAAGCAACCGAACGTGTCACAATGCTGAAAAACAATAATAATCCAATTTACAAGAAAATTGTAAATAGCTCCACAACATCTCAAGCATAATATTGGTCACATGCTCTCCAGCTCGAAAGTAGTCATGTACCTGAAGTAGAAGGGCGCTTTCCCTTATCTGTATCTACAACAATGTAATCTATTTGGGTCTAGAAACCATTCCCAAATAGGGTGTGAGACTAAATCCTTGTAGGCAACCACCAAGAAAACTGTTCCTTATAGTTAATGAATATATATAGAAGGCAAAAGCATGTAGAAGTAATAAACAATGAATTACTCAACAGTAAACATTCCTAAAGTTTCAAAGCATTCAAATAACACATGTCAAGTAAGAAAATAAGCACTAACAGTTATCCCTATGTGATGTACTCATAGCCTAATCCCCTCTGGTTCTACCTAGAAACCACAAGCAACCCTCTGGGATGTACGCACAGTCTAACCCCTCTGGTTCAGTTTTAGTATAGTCTCTCTAGGGTGGAACTCATTGTCAATTCCCCCTATTGTCTCATTTAAATAACTAAAAGGCTCTCTAGGGAATCACATACATCACATTCCCCCTTTGGCCCACATCGGGAAGCTACAAAAACTCTGAGGAAGCACTTAAATCAATTCCCCCTATGCTCTTGCATCGTAAAACTAAAAATAGACACTCTGGAGAAGCCCTTATGTCCATTCTCCCTAATGTTCACTACACCTGGTTCTCATGGACCTGTGTAAGTCAAAATATCATAACAAATCAAAGTGGACAATGTAAATATCATGAAGTACTTTTCTAACTATTCTATAACGTAACAACATGTCAGTTACAAAAAACATTTCATCCTACAATACTATGGATGGGAAATAAACAAGGTAGCCAGATAGGCTATGCAAGACCAAACTGTCATAAACAAAACATACATGAGAAAGAACTTCGAAAGCAATGAAATTTACCCAATTCACATTCAATTAACCTCTACTCATGTAGACAAGCATAGAATGTAATTGATAGGGAGAAAAATATAGACACACAATACCCTGATCAATTTTATTGGGCACTTTATAAAATAGAATTCAATGACTATCTATGGAAAGGCACAAATCACCTTCCTCGGAATTGTAGGATCATTATACATGAACCTCAAGCCTTGAATCACCAATGAACACTATAGATCTACCAAAACTATAAAAACTCTGAACTGAGGATATATCTTGAGAGATATGGAATTAGAAGATGGTGTTTAATAATAATAGAGAACTCATCGATGTGATTCCTACGCAACTAACGGAGTCCGATTCGGAGAAAAGACCCTCAATTGAGGGCTCAGTCAAGATCCATGTCATACAGATTCTCTTAGATGAACTAGGTGAAGAAGGAGATGGTTTTGTCCGTCAGATGTGACCCAGGAACATTTAATGGAAACAAATTACACGGCATGTACATTAGAAATACACGGCATGTACTTGCCTTCACTGGCCCCTGCAATATGTGGTCTCCAGGTCACCACACATAGAGGTGTGTAAGGCCGTGACACGACCAATACCCTGCTACCTATGGTAACTGAGTACACGGCGTGTAATTATAAATTACACTTCATGTAGTTATTAAATATCTAGAAAACTCTTGTTTTTACTCAAAAACACTAGAAAAAAGAAACACATACCTAAAAAGATATAGGTTTTTACAAACATCCCAACCTAACGAAATGTTTCCCTGAATTTCCATAACAAGGCTGTGTATAAGAAGAATACTCGAAAAACTCTAGCCACTATGATAGTACATCAACCTCCTACTCCCAGGTCTCATCTGGTACTCGCTCATGCTTCCATAGCACTCGTACCAGAAGAATAGACTGTCCTCGGAGAACCTCCGCACATTGATCATAAATCCAGATAGGATGCTCCTAGAAAGTGGAATCCACATCTAACACAACCTCCTTAGGATGAAAAAAATGAAATGGGTATTATAAGTAATGATGAAGTTGAGAAACGTGAATGACATCGTGAATAGCCTTGTACCTCAGAGGTAACTACAACCGAATGGAAACCGGCCTGACCCTCTCAAAAACCTAAAAGGTTCAACATTCCACGGTGAATGCCTTCCCTATCTCATAATCCACTACTTCCCCAACCTCAGTGTGACACACAGAAAAACCTGATCCCCGACCTCGAACTCCAGAGGTCGTCTATTCTGATCCACATAAGACTTCTATCATGATTTTGTAGGATACATCCCATTCCAAATCAACTCTATCTGCTCTGTGGTCTCCATGACAAGATAAGATCCCAGTATATCTGCCTCTCTGGCCACCAGAAATCATAAGGGTGATTGAAAATTCCTACTATACAATGACTCAAAAGAAGCCATCCAAACAGTTTCATGAAAAATATTATCGTAGGCAAACCCCACAATATTGATGTGCTTCTCCCATGAACCACCAAAACCTTGGAAGTAGGCTTGAAGCATGTACTCAAACCCCTGAATCGTATACTCAGACTGGACATCTGTCTGGGGATGGTATGTTGTACTCAAAAGTACCTGCATACCCAAATCCTTCTAAAGACCCTGCATGAACCGAGTTGAAAAATGGGTGTCCCTATCTAAAATGATAGAGTGTGGTACCCCATTTAGACATATAATCTCTCGGATGTACAACCTTCCTAGATCATCAAAATTGACGGTCGACTTGATGGGAAAGTAGTGAGAAACCTTCATGATTATTTCAATGACAACACATATGGCATCATTTCATCAAGGTGACCTTGGTAAACCTGTAACAAAATCCATCGTGACATCATTCCACTACAATTTGGGAATGGGTAACTGCCGCAAAAGCCCTACTGATCGCTGATAATCCAACTTCACCTGCTGACAGGTGGAAAATATCATCAAAAACCTAGAAAAATATCTCCTCATATGAGGCCACTAATACTTACAGTGTTGATCATGATACATCTTGGTGACACCAGGATGAACTACCCAAACTGAGGAATGAAATACCTGTATCATCTCCTTGTGTATGTCTGCTGGCACCCACACGCGTCCATGAAAACTTAAGATCTCATCCTCACCTACTATCTATCCAGGAATAGGGTCCTCTCCTGAAACACTCTCCCATAGGACTAGGACTTCAGAATCTGATATTCGCTTCATTATTACTCGATCAAGTAGAGTAGAGGTAACAGCTACCGAAGATAGAAAAGTCTACCCTTGGCTGTCGTCCTCCTCCAAATGCATCTCATAGAACAGAGCCATAATCTATTACTCACTACTGGCTCCCTGAACTGCATGTATATGAGTCCTCCTTCTCACCACATCAGTTATCACATTGCCTTTTTTAGGTGTGTAGGCATGCTCAATGTTAAAATACTGAAGGGACTAAACCCACCTTCACTGTCTCAAATTTAGGTCACGCTGAGTGATGATATACTTGAGATTTTTGTGGGAGGTGAAAACCAGAAAATTCCCTCCCAAAAGATAATGTCTCCAACAGCTTTAGGCATGATCAACTTGGAATAGCTCGAGATCGTGCGTCATGTAGTTCCTCTTATGTGGCCTTAACTTCCATGACCTATACGAAACGACTCATTCTATCTGTATAAGCACTCCTCCCAGCCTGATAACTAATAAATCATAGTAAACAGTATATTTCATTCCTAGATCTAGTAATACTAGTATCAGTGCTAAAGTGAACCTCCCTTCCAGCTCCTAAAAGGATGACACACAACAATCTGACCACCTGATCATCACAACATTCATAGGCAGACCCGTCAGTGGCGCTACTAAGCATGAAAGGTCCTATACGACGCCTGTATTATACAACCATCTCTAAAAACTTTGTACCTCAATGAAATTCTTTGGTTGCTCCTAAGAAACTACTTCTCTCACTTTCTCTGGGTCTACTGATACTCATGAATCTAATATGACATGACCCAAGAAGTAAATTTAGTCCTTAAAAAGTTTCATTTTCATTTCATAGCATATAACTGATCCTGTATCAGTATACTCAAAACGATCTCAATATGTGTTTTATGGTCGTGTCAATTGTAATAGTACACAATGATATCTACCATGATGACTACCATGATAGAATCCATGTATGGATGGAACACTCGGTTCATCAGTTCCATGAAACCTGGAGGTGCGTTCATGAGACTGAATGACATAACTAAAAACTCTGTATAGACCATACCTACTCTGGATGGCTGTAAAAGGTATATCATATGGTTAAATTCACAAATAATGATAAATTATTCTCCTGTAAATCATCATGAACACTCGGGATCCTCAAAGCTGATCAAAGATATAACAAATCCACAGTAAATGATATCTGTTCTTGACCATCAACTGATTCAGATTTCAATAATCCACACAAAGCCTAAATGTACTGTCTTCCCTCTTCACAAACAGGACTGGAAAACCCCAAAGAGAAGTACTGGGTTGGAAGAAACCATTTTCCTGCAACTACTCCATCTTATTCTTGATATCTTGTAGCTCTGGGGTAGATATCCTATAAGGAGGAATGGACATTGGTGCTGCTCCTGTCACGAGATCAAATAAAATTTCTAACTCTTGCTCTAGAGGAAAACCTGAAAAGTCTTCTAGAAAGTCATCTCTGAAATAATCCACCACTTGAAGAAATTCCATCTATAATTACTCCTGGTCATCCAGGTATAGACTAGAAATATGGGCTGTAAATCCTTACAATCCAAGATGCTCTGGTCCTACTCTTCTCTCTTGGACATCCCACTCACCCTAATGAAGAATTAATCCACCCTCTGTTGATGTGAAATGCACCCTACGACGGTTGCAATCAGCAACATCCTAGAATGGAACTAAAATTCCATTCTGAAATTGACATCATAGTCTGCCATCTATAAGACATAATGGTCCCATAGGAAGTGACACCCACCAAAAATGAGAGGGAACTCATTGAACCGGCGTACACTAGTCATTCTTGTCCACAACTGTGTGTATTGCATAAAGATATTAGCAAAAGAAATGACATTGAGCCTAAGGATATCCACAATAGCAACAGATATAATTCTCCAGGAAGCCCTATATAGAAAATATTAAAACCTAAAATTGAGGCATCTAAGTTCATACCTTAAACTTTATAGGTTCTGGTATCCTTCTCCTATAGGTTCTGTGGCACTGCAAAAGTTTGACCTGCACTGCGGCCCTGTGACCCTGCCTAACTACTCTGAGCTGATCCACCATGTTGCTGTAGAATGCCTGTTGACTGAAAACTATGGTCGTGACCTCTACCTTGGCCTGACCAGCCAAAAGAACGCTAGTTACCAGACTGATGTGAAATGGTTGGTGCTTCCCCTATATGATGAGTCATAGAAGAACCGCTGTCACCAGCTGCTGGTGAGAGGATATGTTAGAAGAACTGAAGATGGCACATCTTGCCACATGGTCAGCACACCACTGGGTCTCTCAGGAAATGTGGCACGTATGCTCTCTCATCACGCATTGGTATTAGACTACCTGGCTACCAGAAGAACTATCTTGCTTCATTGGATCACCACGCGAAGTCCCCCTGTGGTGCATCCTACTTTTAGTATAAGGGGTGATAATTCTAGAGGTCGAACCACCCTATATCACAACTACAGAATCCCTAAAATTGTGATATGTGATCAACACCAGGTTGAATGCATAAATTATAGAAGTCAACCTAAAGATGTTCAAAAATAATAGATATACTTCCTCAGACCATCGTCTGACATTGTTTCCTTGAATAACTCGTCACCTCCTGGAATAGGTGTGAAGTGTTGCATCTAAGTGAAGTGATAAGAACACTATATAACAAAAAGATTACCCCACTCTGGACTCATGAACTCTGGGGATTTATCAGCCCTCAATGTATCTAGGTTAATGTAGTTGTAAAAGGCACGCTGGAACACATCCCACACCATACCCTACGCGTGTTCCACCCGTGAGATCACATCCCACCATTTCTTGGTGGAATCCCCAAGAATGTACTTACAGAGCTTCACAATCCTCTCTAGAAGCATATCTAGATGCTCAAATATAGAAATCATGACTTTCAACCATGACTCTACAGCCTATGGTCCTCCTTCCCCTTTGAAGGTGGGATGATGCTGCTATTGGAAAACCCACGTCAGCTCTTCCTTATAAGGGGAAGCATGAGATACCCCATGGAAGTTCTTCTTGAAGGTCATAAAGCCCTCTCAAAACATTGCATCAGCACCCATGTCAGGAATGACGGCTAGCTCCTGGACTGTCACAATTGTAGGATCTGGTGGAAGTCTATGATCAGCCATGTCCAGCATCTGATCACTACCCTATAACTCGCAGACAACTGGAAGATGTCTCAGGTTCAAGACTCTGCGAGGTCAAGTACACCACATAGATCAAGATTATCATGGATTGAAAACTAGAAGTGTAAGAAGGGAAAAAGATAATGAAAACATTTTTTTTTCAACACATGGATACACGACATGTATAATGGATAAACGGTGTGTTCCCATAATACTTTCACATGGGAATGTATCGTTTCCCAAACTGGTATTGTAACAACCCAAACAAACGACATGTTTTGCTAACACACGGTGTGTACTAGAATCATCTTCCCCTTCCCAAGTCCTTCTATACAACAATGCTACATGGTTCTCTTAGAACAAGACTACGTGGTGTGTTAGTGCCAGACATGATGTGTACTAGATGAGCTTCACAAACTTGTATTTTTAGTGCCATGACTGGATACACGACTCAAACTACACAATGTGTTCCAGATAGACACAATAGGCACTAAATGATTTCCAACAACCCATGTTGATAGTTACATGACTGAACTCTAGGGATTACACTACATGGTGTGTTGATGACTGACACATCATGTATTGCTTAAGTTTTTATCCACCTGTTTCTTTACTCAAATGGACATACAGAAGATCTAAACACACAACATGTAAGTCCAGTACACGGTGTGATCCACCACGGTTTTTTCAAAACCTCATGTCTCCTTCCACACAGTCAGTGACATGTTCAGAGACTACACAGTGTGTACATAGAGTACTTGGTGTGTACTTATGAAAAATATTTTCCTCTCCAGTAGAAGAACATCTTGCGTGTATTCACCATTACATGCCATGTATTCTAGGTTTTTCCGGGCAGTAAGCCTTAGAAGAAACTTTGGAAGCCCATAAAAACATAAAAACATACATTAAAGTGTCAAATTCTGATCTATAAGGGCACGTACACCCCACGAATCAAATCATGGAATCTTTTACATGTCCTATATAAGAACATCCATGCAATGATCCACCAAATTCCGATACATGAGGGCCCATAACAACACAAGAACTAAAGAATGAAATTCATTCAAACAAAACCTTACATAAATAAATATTGTACCAAACAACATGTATTTTTTCATGTAATCTACCACAACAGCATGCATATCTATCCCAACAACTATCACAATAACAAGCAATCTCTAATGCACCCAAAATGGAATGGCTAGAATGCATGACATCTGATTCCTAACAAGTGCCTGTATGAGGCATGAGATGAAATACCCTCATCTCATCGGGTTGCAACTGAAATAGATCCTCAATAATAACAACAATAAGAGAAAAAATCATATGCATCACCCAATGGTGAAATCAAATCATCCATAAAATTGAATAACCGTAAAATTGTATTAAATGAGGTAAGTTGGATTTTTCATGTACATGGGTTAGCTACTCCTGTGTACATCTTATTACCAAGTACCTATTTCCATCCTATCGCTGATTCTATGCTCCAAAACGTATGTCATGTAGAAAATAATTCCACAAATACTACATTGTAATGCCCAGGTTCCGGAAGCCGCTCAGAGATGTCTCGTACCCGGTTGGCCACATGGCCTCAACGACATTTCCCTGAATGCCAGAGGATGCCGAGTAGCTATGAGAGCCTTGGGTTTGATTATGGGGAATAAATTCCCTCATTGGCAGAGTGACACAACAAAAACAAATTAGATATACAGTAGCATAAGTAGTAATAACACAATATTGTATTATACAATGGAAGAGTGAAGGAAATAAATAATTGTATCACATATATATAATCATGCATGATACATAAGTCTAGGAAATATGTCAAACAAGTCACAATTCTAAAATAAAGTACTAAAAAAATATACAAGAAAATAATAAATAACTCTATATAATCCCAAGCCTATGCTTGGTCCCATGCTCTCCAGTTCCAAAGTAGTCAAGTACCTCTTGTAGAAGGGAACTTTCCCATATTTATATCGGCAACAATATAATCTATTTGGGCCAAAATAATGGCCCAAATATGATATGAGACTAAATCCTTGTTGGAAACCATCAAGAGATTTTTCCCTAACAGTTAGGGAATATATATGCCAGGTAATAAACAGGTAAAAGTATTAAACAAGAATGTACTCAATAGTAAACATTCCAACAGTTTAAAGCATTCAAATACCACATATCTAGTAAGTAGATAAACCCAAAAAGGTATCCCTTTGGGATGAAATCATAGCCTAATCCCCTATGGTCTTTCCTAAAAAACACAAGCAACCCTCTAAGAAGAACACATAGTTTAACCCCTCCGGTTAAGCTTTAGTATAGACTCTCTGGGGTAGCACTCACCATCAATTCCCCCTATAGTCTCGTATCGATAACTAAAATGCAGTATGTGGAAGCACATACCTCACATTCCCTCTATGTCCTGCATCGAGGGACTGCATACATTTTGAGAAAGAACTTACATCAATTCCCCCTATGGTCTCACATCATAAAAGTAAAAACAGACACTCTGGAGAAGCCCTTACATCCATTCTCCCAATGGTCCACTAAACTAGGTTCTCATGGCCTAGTTTAAGTCAAAAAAGCCTTGAATTACAATGTAACCAAAGTTAATCTCAAGAAATACTTAGCTAACTAGTCTACAACATAACAACATGTCAGACTAAAAAACACTCCATCCTATAAAACTAGGAATGGGAAACAAACTAGGTAGCCTCAAAGGCAAAACAAGACCAAATAGTCATAAACAAAACATGAATGGGAAACAACTTCAATGGCATATCAATTAACCCTTTTCAAATTCAATTTACCTCTACTCAAGTATAGAAGCATAGGAGGAAATAAAGAGGGTTAAAACCTTAAACACCCAATACCCCGATTAATGGTATTGCGCACTTTTGCACATATAATTCTACGACAATCTATGGAAAGGCACAAACCACCAACCTTAGTGTTTTAGGATTTTCATACATTAACCCCAAGCCATGAATCTCCAAAAAACACTATAGATTTAAAAAAACACTAAAAATTCCAACTGAGGATATCTCCGGAGAGTAAAGACATCAGAAGAAGGTGTTCAAGAAGAAGAGATAACTCATCGATGCAATTCCAACGCAACCGATAGAGTCTGATTCGGAGAACGAATGATAAACTGATGGATCGTCCAAGATCATCATTGTATAAATTTTCTCGGACGAACTAGGTCGAGAAGGAGATGATTATGTCCATCAAACATGAACGCAGTACATTTTATGATGAAAAAATAACTTACACGGTGTGTAATTTAGAAATACATGAGGTGTACTTACCTTCACCAGCCCCTACATTAGGCAGTCTCTATGTCACCACACATGACCCGGTGCTTATCTGTGACATGGAAAGAACCCGGATACCTTCAGTAACCATGTACATGGAGTGTACTTAAAAAGTACACGGTGTATACATAAGAAATTTTTTGAAAACTCCTCTTTTCTCAAAAACAACGAAAAAAGGAAAACATACTTGAAAAGAAGAATCATGTTCATAAAATTTACAAAATATAATTATAAGAAATTTTATAAAATTTATACCAAGAACATATAATTATCGAAAACTTTATATTGATATAGATTAAATAATTATCTTAATTATAGACATTAAATGTCAGCAATTAAAATAATAAATTATGAACAATTCCTAAAAATATTTAAAAACATAACATAGATTTTCCATTTTTATGTCATTTATAATCATTTAAAATATGACCAATATAATTTTTTTATAATCAATTAATATTTACATTATATTGATTTCCATATAATTACCACGGAATACAAGAAAGAAAATTAGTATTATTGTATTGTTATTTATTAAAAAATATTAGGGTACATAATACATATTTGTAACTCTTTTAACTATTTAATTTATAATTAGTTTTATAAATAAAAAAAATCCCTCAAAATTCATTCAACTATAACATAAAAATATTTAAATTTCAAAATTTATTTCATAACATTATTATAATAATAATAAAAATTTTCTATCTGACATATTTATTCCTTTACCCATATCATAACGTGTAATTACTTATTTGGACTAAAGGATGAAAACATTATGAGCCATATAATTTAAAATATAATTTATTGTCCATGGTATGTTCTGGTGCTAATATAACCTAAAACAATGTAGGTAATGTAATCATACGATTTAAAATACATCCTATTTAATAATAACACTTTGGTTCCAATGATTTATATTATATAATATAATTTGTGACATAAGATAGATTATATGATTTTGTTTTTGAAACACAACTAAATGTTTTATCAAAGTATAATTTCAACAATCATATACGATAATAAATGAAAAGTAGAAGTAATTGAAATATGTTGTTACATTAAATAGCCAATATAATCTGGAATAGCTATATCAGATCTTTTAGTATCTCATATCATATATGTATCCATACTGGAAAATATATTTTTTTATCAATATATGAAAATATATAAATCTTATGAAAATATTTCATCCTTTTCCAAAATTATTTCAACAATAATATATCATTGTTAAATAATGATTAAACCACCTTTTAAAGTAACATAATGACAGAGATATGAAACTAGAAAACGCATGATCAATTTTAAATTAAATAGAAAAACATGGTTTACAAAATAAAATATTCTAATTCCATTACCTATTTGAAAATTCACACTACAATCAATAAATAATTGTTTATGATAATGTTAGATAATAAGTATTAAATTTTCATCTTTATTCATGGTTTATTATGGAAAATGTGAAAAACATGACATTTTAGTTGGATTATCCCTTATTTATATGGTATGTGAGTACCTATCATTGGTAATATGGTGAGGGGTGTGGGATCTTCGATGGACAATGATTTTAGATATATGATTAGGTATGAAAATTTACCATGATAATATAGTAATTTCAACCTTTTAAAAGAATCATTGATTTACTTTAATCTCTAAAATATTTACCCACATGTTACAAAAAATACATTTAAATGAATCAATGAATCATCCATTCAATATATAAATTCACGATAATAATCTCTAAAATATAAATAATAAAAAATTGAATTTTGGATAATAAATCAAAAATTTACATTTCCCCTAAATTTACATTCTCAACAATATGAAGCAATATGAATAATAAAATATAACGAATTCCCTAAAAATATAGTTAATCCACACTCAATTATTATGGTTTGATGTAACAATGTGGCATCATAGTACCATATAAAATAATATAATAATTTTTTTTAATCATTATCATTAAATTATATATATCATACCCTATATTATAATAATATCATCCCATATGATATGATAAAAAATATATTGAACTTATATAGGCCATATATAAAATGTTCTTCCCCATATGGGTAATGTAACTGTAATTTATATAATTCCTTGTAGGGTTACATTAAATAAGTCAAATGAATTCCTATCTATTTTGTACCTAAGAAAATGTAATATTTTCCCTTAAAATATATAAATAAATTTTAATTAAAAAATTTTCATCAATTATATTTCAAAGTACATACATAATGTAAAAATAATAAACACTAAATGGTTCCAAATAAATGTTTTGACCCTTCCCACTTTTGAAAAATAGAATAATTTGGGTTTTAATATATTTTTAATGAATGTTATGTAATATAAAACCAATTTTTATCAAATTTAAATATCATCATATAATTTTATCAAATGTGTTTTAATCTATTACACTTTTCCCAAATTACTGTTGTAATCCAACTGTGTCACATTACATGTTACTTAAATCCTTATCAATTCTTATTACTTTCATTCAATACATGTCTTATCTATAGATGTCAAAATAATTTTTATATCTAATATCTATGGTATAAATACTAATTACTCCAATATGTCAACATAGAATCATCTATTTTAGTATGAAATGGGAAAATAACAAATGTAGAGGAATATATTAAAATATTTAGAGTAATTCCATCTAAAGAAAAAAATCTCACCGACTATTATTAAGCATTTTCATCCATAAAAAAATATATGAACAAAATTATATGAAACCTACAAATATATATAAATTGTCTATATAAATAAAAATAAAAAACTAGAAAACTACTATTTAGATGAACACATCTAGATCTAATGTATGGTTTATTTGTTATGGAAACAAGAATGACCAATAAATGGTAGTGATACATCATGGTTTACTAATTTTATTATAATTATATTAGTTTTTATCTTGGATATTTTCACTAAAAATTGATGATATCATATATATATATGGTCTACAAAAATATAATCCATTATATACATGTAAGTCATGATAATAAAAATATGACGTTGTTTGTGATATGGGACAATCCATGGAGCATATGCTAGTTGTGTGACATTTAGACCAAAATCAATTAAGCTTCTTTTGTTTTAGTGTATATATTGTCTTGATCATAGTCAATATCTTCCAGTACAACATATTTTACAACATAAATATGGTAGTTACACATAACCTCCCAATGAATAATTTCATTGAAACCACCTCTTGGAAATGTATTGGATTAATGCATACTTAGTTTATAAATTCCTATGACCCATCCATGTCATTATAATTGAATGATTATATTTTCATCATGATATCATTAAATTCATGATGAAATAAATTCCATGGTATCTAGAATAACAAATAGAATATAAACATGAAATAATGAATATGGAAAATAACCTTTTCTATAAGTCATAAATTTATCACTTTTCACGACATACTAACCATGTGTACATCCCGAATACATAACACCTCTACATATGACCTTTGAGAAACTACTCATCATATATCATATTAAAGTAATCACATCACTTTGATCCCATTATAGAGATAATTATGATTGTATCTTGATGTGTCATAATACTCAAACTCCTCCCATAACACCCTAAATTTTTGTAAAAGTTATCCTTTAAATAAATACCATGTTGAATAGATTATACAACAAAAAATAAAACAACAATACAAACTGAAACATTTGAAAAATATGTTACAGTAAAATTACAATAATAATAATGGAAATATAAAATAAAAATATATTAATAAATTAAATATTTATTACATTCAGCGGGTTAAAATATATATTCTCTAATGATAAAAATAGTATTATTTTCATAATATTATTAAATTTAGTGTATTTAATTTTTACAAATAATGTAAAAACATTTGAAATATTATTGTTACAATATATTATATTTAAATTTATTTTACAATATAATAACATTAATTTAATTATTATTTAATATGATATATATTTTAGATTTCATATTCTTTAAAATTTTATTTCTCTATAAAAATAGCTCCCTATATATTTTATATTTTAATTTAAAAGATGAATATGGTAATGTTATATTATAAAATTCATGAAGTATAATTCCAATTTGAATTTATAATTTAATGTTTCTTAATTTCTATAATTTATCTACCATATGATGAATATAGCGATGAATAGTGAAATATATTATTTTTATATATATTATCTTTTTTAAGATAACTTTTTGATATTAAAATTAATGGAATGTTTATTAAATTTTTTTAATTGATGAATTATAATTTTGAGGATAAAAAAACATATATTAACAAAATAGTGAATTTAGAAAACAATTATGGTAATATATTTTATATAATGAATAAATATAATACTTATCATATAATAGTTAAATGGTGCTGATATATCATTATCTACCTTCGTTCACACCAATTCTCTATAAAATTCAAATTTTTTCTTCTATGTACGTACATACTACGATCTCTATATACGATGTTTTTGTATTTTCATAATTACATTAAATTTTTAGTTATTAGAAAGTATTTAAAAAATTTATATTATTTTTTATAGTAGTATATTAAAAAAACTAATTTCTGGTATAATAAAAAAATATTACTTCTATTATAGTGTATTGAGTTAATATTACTAAATTTTCATAAACTAGCTTGTCATGGATTACATATTAGAATATCATAACATAAATTATTGAAATATTACAGTGGAACATATTAGATTGTAAGTTATCTTGTATTGTAGGAACTATAAAATTTATAGTGTTATTAACCATTATTCAATGAATGTAGTTCGACGTCACCATTATAAAACATGCATAAGATAATAAAAATTTAAACCATTCTATAATAAAATTAAAAATTAACTTAGAAATACATGTATATTAAATAAATATATACAAAAAATTTGTAAATTAATTATATAAGAATATGATTATAAGTTATTCTATTGAAATAGATATGTTTATTATAAATGTGGAGGATGTGTTTTCACGGAAGACAATATTTATGGTAAGGGGCTTTCCTCCGAAAATTAACCTTATGAGCACAGATTCATATTATGAACCTATTCCTATTTATATATTGTATATAATGCCAATGTGGATTATTTTACCATGATTATTTATTATTCAGGGAAATTAATGATCAATTTCATCTATTCTTTTTCAAGTGCAGTCACATTAATTTTACAAAGACAAAAGGGTTTCTTGTATCACGTTTCTTCTATTTAGTTTTTTTCCATATTTACCACATAATTAATGTCGTGTATAGTATATACATAAAAATTGATATTTTTAAAATAGTTTTAGAAAATGTATTAGAATAATATATCAAAAAAATATTATATCAATCCCATGATTTTGATTTGATGGATTCCAACATTGAAAATTGGTTGTGATAACTCATAATTTTTTGATGAGTTATTATTCGTCCTCCTAAACATTTTATATATTTTCCATCAAATAATATAAAACATTATTACATGACACAAATTAATTTAAAATATAGAAATTTATATTTTTAATGCCAATCTTCTCTATTGAATAATTTATTATTAATAAAATAATAATGATGTTATGAAAAATTCATATAATCTCATATAATACCATTCACTGACATTTTTATATTCATTCCTATTCAAAATAATATTTACAATTATTAAATATTTTAAATATTTATAATATTTTGTGATCATTATAATTCCATTGAAATTATTTAAAATGTCATGTTTTCACACTTTTAATAAATGTGGTTTTCCATAAATAAATTTTGTAATACTAAATTCGTGTTTCTATGTTGTAATTTTATATCTTCAACTACACGTTTAACATAGAAATAATTTTGGTATTATTTAGGATTCAATTTTTTATATTTAACACAATTTTTATTTAAAATTTTAGTTCATGTGCCTTTCATGAAATGAATTTTTTAGGTTATTCAAAACTTCTCTCTTTCATAAAAAAAAAAATGTTCTAAAAAATCACATTTCATGAGGTTATTATCATTTTTAACAATATATCGAAATTTGGAACATCCTTTTGGGGTAATGATTCATTATAAACCCCCTAAATTCAATTATGAATTAATACTTTTGTGTGTCTTAATTATTTTAGTATATGTTTCTAAATATTTATTTCATGTTATATGATATCCTTCTGAAATTTTATCAAATTTATTTTCCTCACAAACAAAAAATTCAATTTATGAAAAAGTGGGGAAGTGTGGAGTACTTGAGGGACTTATTAACAAGTACTATAGTAGTGAATACCAATATCATGCCTGATAACACCATCAATACAATTTGGGGGAATAGAGCCAATATTAGAAAAGGAAGTGAGGGGGACTCCAAGGTTGAACATAAAGCATCAATGATAACAATGTTGTTAACATAATTATCTTAATAGATAATTTCACTTTTTTGGGGATTAATTTACTTCATTTATGAATCATACACACTTTCCATATATCAGGTCATCATCAGTTGATAGTTGATTTATATTTTAAGGCACTAATTTCAATTTATTATCATTATTAGATGAGTGTGGACCTATATATCCTTCCATTATATTAGTAATGGATATATATCATTATATAAAAATAATTCACATGAGACTATCACCTAAAACATTTTACACATGAGGTTAAACCATGACGATGTGTAAATGGGTGGTATGAACAATCCCAATGTTACATGTGTTGAATTCCCCGTCCCATGGGTACGTGTGTTGTATGTTTAACCCCCCCCCCCCCACCCCCCCCATTAATGTGAGACCACTCACCTCCACCTCTCTCTTCTTTAATCATGCCAAATCACTTAATTAATTAAGTGAGTTAAGTGTTTGATTTTTAAAATTCAAAATTCTTGTCTTGATGTAATAAAATAAGATAAGTCTTATTTTATTTGAGAGAGTTGATTGCTGTGTGAGGAGGATTTGAAGAGAAAGCTCTAAGCTTTGAAGAACTTCTTCTTTCTTGAAGAACGTGAAGAACACAACTCTCCGACGAAAAACGCTGACACCAAAGAGCGGCGACGTACCCCTTTCTTCCTTCTCTGTGACAAGAGGGGATACGTCACATCTTTGAGTACACTTGGGTGACGTCGGGCCTTCCAAGAACTTCGACGAATAATGCTTCCTGGTCTTCATCAAAGGAGGAGACACCGCCGTGGGAAAATCGCAAACGACGACGTCACCTTCCAACATCAACGAATGATGCTACCTCTCCGCAGATCCATCGAGGGATCACATCACGGGGTGGGGGTTTGTTTTTATTGTTGATCGTGATCTCATCTGTCACCTTTCTTGGTTTCAATTGGGATGCATGTTATCGTAATAATGGGAGAAGGTCGGACCGCACGAACATGGCCGACCCTCCTCCCCCTTGTTTGTTTGAATTTCTTGTGGCATGAGAAAGGTGGCACGGTGCGGTTGCACCGTGCGGAAACTATGAGAAAGGGATAAGAAGCGTGGTGTCGTCGCGCCACGCCGTTAAAGTCGAACAAGCCGTGGCGCCATCACGACGCGCCAGAAAACCACGAAGAGGCCGGGTTTGATTATTGAATGTTGAGCACAGATTGACAAGCGACGACAAATGGGGCTGCAAGGTAATTTTGAAGCCCCCACTGTAATTTTAGGGTCCCTGAGATGAACGTCGGCACAGACGGTTTTGAAAACGGACCACCAGAGAAACTCTAGTAGCCCATGGAAACCCTGGAGGTATGGGTCGCCGGCGCGGCGCCGCCGGCACCCCAGCACGCCGACGGATTAAACAACCGTCGCGGCTTGCCACGGAGGTGTGGCACGGGGGATCCTGCGGCTACGCCAGATCCTAGAGGAACGACAGTGGTGCAAACCTCTGCCGGATTCAATCAGCGGAGAGGGGGCCGCGCAACCCCCCCCCCCCCCCCCCCCCCCGCTCCGTGGCATCCGCTCGGCCACGCTGGCCGAGCCGCGGCTGGCCATGTGGCCGGGCCGCGCCCTAATGGGCCGGACCTGGACCCGGGTCGGGTAGTCCCAGTTCGGGCCGACCTAAGGGGGTCGGGCCGGGCCGAGTCAGGCCCAGACCCCCCATTTCAGATTGTTTCTGTTCAAACGCCAATAACTTGGGCTACAGACCTCCAATCGACGCACCGTCAGGTGCGATGCAATCTTTGGATCGAGACGGTCGTTTCGGTATATTACACTCAAGGTTTTGGAGTACTTTGGGTTCGGCCTGGTGGGTTCGTACACGAAACCAATCGGGCCCTCAGAGTGGAAACACTTATATCTTGAGCTTCGGACGTCCGATTGACGTGCAGTCAACATTGTTGGATTCCTCTTGAGAAGAAGAAAATTTATGAATACTTAACTTGAGGATTGGACGTAGCTGGAGAATGGTCGGGTTGGATTGTACCTGAAATCCAACCGGGCCCCTGGGACGGAAAAGCTGATATCTTTCAGACCGGATGTCCGTTTGACGAACCATCAGCGGCGTTGGTGATCAGGTTGAGAAACGGTCCCTATGAGTATACCCTATGAGTGTTCAGGATATAGTTGAGATATGGCTGGGTTGGTTCGCACACGAAACCAAACGAGGCCCTTTGACGTAAAGGCTAATAACTCACAGACCGGGCATCCGATTGATGCACCGTATATTGCGTTGAGACCCCTATGATGAGGCAGTCCTTTGAGATAATTCTTCGTGGGAATTTTGATACTTGGAGTATTGACCTGTAGCTCGTGGAACGGACCCTTCAGGAGATGAGAATACAGAGTACGGAGACTGTGTAGCTTGTTGTGATGGATGACTGCTTTTCTGATTCGATTCAGAGTGACTAGCATAGCCCAGTGGGGAGAACTACTTTGTGAGGTGGCAGACCCATGGCGGAGGAGAACTAATTTGTGAGGTGGCAAACCCACGGTACTCGATAGGAGGAGTACCTCTGTAGGCTATGAGGGGGAGAAATACTGTGTGAGGTGGAAAACCCATGGTGGTGGAGCACTACTGTGTAAGGTGGCAGACCCGCAGTACTTGATAGGAGGAGTACCTCACCAGTCTTAGGTTAGTGAGAAGTACCTTGGAGTCATGACAGGACTCATGTACACTCTAGAGACGGGGATCTTTAGTAGTAACGGTTTCGAAAATGAAAACCATAGTTTGAGCTGAGTCTATGACCTTTGTGTTTACCTCATGATTGAGAAGGGTCACTTGATAACTTAGGTATATGTATTGGCATATACCTGGGTAGTGGTTATCTGTTTATTTCATAATCTTTGTGTTTCCTCATGATTGAGATGGGTTACTTGATAACTTAGGCATATGTATGGGCATATACCTATGTAGAGGTTATCTGTTGAGATCTTCTATGTGGTTATACTTGTTGGTTTTAGTGAGACCTTGAGGGTCTCGGGGTCCCTACTGAGTATCGTTATACTCACCCCTGCACGGGCTATGCCCGCACCTCGATGTGTTGGATGCAGATGACGGACAACGCTGACAGAGGCTGAGTTTTCGAGGTCTGGACGGTACCCGGAGATGGACCTCACGATGAGTCAGTATCCATAGGTAGACTTCACGACGAGATGGTACTCGGAGGAGGTTGACGGGAGAGAGTGTAGAGAAGGCTATCTGTACCTACCCTTCAGGTAGGATCCGTGGTGGACGATCCTAGAGTTGCGCTATCTGTACCTACCCTTCAGGTAGGATTCGAGGAGGATGACCCAGGATCTGCTACCTTTCTTACAGCTGTTGTACTTTTATGTTGTACTTTTGATCAGTTGTAGCTGTACTTTCGATTGGGTTTGTATTCTGTCCCATTTAGTTTTCAGCACTTCCTTTTGTACTTAGTGTGTTACTTCCGCTTATACTTTGTGGTGTTTGTTGACTTCTATAAAGGCAATGCATTCCTAGTTATCGGGAATTGCACCTTGGGTTCTAGTCGCCAGCCCTAGGCCTATGGAAGGCGGGCTTGGGGTAGTCACGGCATGGGCCCCGAGGATGGGTCGTGACAGAAATATTTAGTTCATTTTATAAAAAATTCCCCTTTTTATTTTTCCTAACATGTGAAAGGAATAATTATTCTAATGAATACTGAATTAATATAATTTTCAATGGACATGATGCATCAATAATTTAATGATTTATTAAAAAATTAAAAGTGTATATTCAATGAAAGAAAAAAAATTAGAATCATTGTTTATGAAATTTATTTTTAAATTCAAGTGGATATCTTCCACAAAAATTTTATTGAGAAATCTATTAAATTATTTCAATTAATAAATTTAAAAAACATTTATTTACCATATGAACTACTAGTGATAATTTATATTGATATCATACTTATTATTATTTTTATGGCTTATGATTATATTTACTATGGTTGTACAATAATACTAGTACTCAAAATATTTCCTCGATGGTTTATGATTTTTATTCTAGGATTATGTTATGTTTTTACATTTTGTATTCTTTAAAATATGAATGATTATGTTTAGTAGGATTTACCACATTACTAGGAGTAATGCATCATACTTATTAATTTTTTGGTGGGGCCAAAAATTACAGAGCCCATAAAATCAAAGTTATGTCTCATAAAGAAAATTACCATGGGTATTTAGATATGACCATACCCATTTGGAATGGATGTGATGTAAATAAAACATGATATAAATAAGTATTCATATGTGGCCATATAATTATGTTTAAAATGTATTAAATTTATCATTCCATCAATGTGAAATATGTTGTTGATATTCCATGTGAATATTATATTAGTTATGATATCCAGGGTTATGTTCGAAGATCATGAGGTTACTTATATGGAATTACTTTATCATCACATATCAATGTACTATTATGTTTATGATATTGATTATGTTAAATTTATTTTAGTTTTTTGCATTTCAATGTTGGTTATGAAATATTTATTTTTTTACTTTGTTGAATGCTTACCCTTAATGGGAATATCATCCCAACCGTTTCATATGTTTTATTTTGCCCAACATAAAATATAGGGTGTTGAGACTGCTATAAAGGGATAGACTATGGAGAATAATTAAATTCTCAATTAAAATTAATTGTGTAATTTTGAAACATTGTATTGTGATTTTCAACTATGTATTTTGAAAACTAAGTGTAATAACATATTATTTCCTTTTAGATGTAATAGTTTTTATCTACTATTATGTTAATAAATTGAATACTAGATCCCAGCTAAAAGGGATGGGGTTTTTATAGTCGGTATCAGATAATGTTTAGATGAATCCTAAAGAAAAATAATTACGAAATCAATAATTAGCGATAATAATCCTATGATATTCTTTAATTAAATGTATATAATATCATCCTAATGTTTTGGTAAGGAATTTATTATGTGGTCTTTCTATGAAATATATATTTCTATCTATATACTACAAGTGTATATGGATATAGAAATTTTTTACTTTGTTGTAATAACTCCAAATTGATTTAGCATGGAATAATAAAATCATCACAAAGTCTTTGACAATAGGCCTTAATGTGCACCCTGTTTTAGATTACAAGGGGATTGGAGTAGGGTAATTTGAATTTTCATTACCAACCATTATAATGGATTTTAATATAAATTTATCCCTAAAGAAACCTGGTATAATATAATGACATAATCATTTAATAAGATTTGTAATTTTCTTATGTTTAACTATATTGTGGAATATACATTTTGATTCATACTATTGTTATCAAATATAATGTATACCATTGTTTGGAATTGGATCATTGTTAAAGGAATAAAAATCATATCAAAGCAAATAATTCAAAGAGTATGAATGATCATTTAATTGTTAGGATTAAACAAATATCAGAAAGGGAACTAGTCTACCAAAAATCCACAATATATTAGGAAATAACATCATTTTTGATCAAGATAAGGAATTAATTATCCATGTATTATGGTTTCAAGGGGAATAAAGAGAATAAAGGGATGGTAGGGAAGAAAATAGATAAGGGGAAGAAGGGAAAGAAGGGTTTTTATAATGATATAATTATTGAAGGAAAAACCTTGGTGAATTCTTAAATGTTAAAGGATTTTCATTCACATTTAGAGAAAAATAATATCATGGTTTTAATTTAAAGGTAATGAATGATTTATATAATGTCACGTGTATCAACAGTAAGGATGTGGGGAACTAGAAAATTAAATTTCCCATGAATTAAGGGGATAATCTATAATATTATATATGGGAGCATGGTCAACATTTTGATATTATTACAGAAGAAGTGAAATGATTAATGTAAAATTGTAAATATCCATGACTTATGTTATATGTGTATTTTTTTAGAATGATATTCTAGGTATATGAATTAATATATATGTAGACATTGTAATTCAATAAATTTTTAATAATTATTTGATATAATTTGATGAAATGAATCAATGAACCTGAAATATAATTTTTTGAGAAGTTAGAATACTAATAAAAAACATTATTCAGGAAATACAACCCTTAATATGATCTTGATGATGATATAATATTGACATATTTATGTAATAGTGTTACTGATATGGATATTATTTGGCTGTTTGATGGATTATAACATCATTACTAAAAATTACTACATGAAATGATAATTGGAATATATTTTACATACTTTAATTTTATTTTTGGAAACATGTATGTTCTCATTAAGTATTTTTGGACATAAATGTATTCACATTTTTTGAATATAAAATTAAGAGATACTTTATATATTCAAGGGAATATAATTTTTATTTAGAGAAGCATCCTCCAAATATTTTTCATATGAATTTTGAAGGATATATTTTAAACAAGTCATATGGTTAACTATATAAGTGAGGGATTAAGTTGTACCTTTGGTGTTATTGGATTCTATGTTCTAACTATTATATTTTTGGGAAATATATTAATATAGAGGAAAAATATTTTTCATTTTAATGATATGTTAAACATTCTTATGGATTAAAAAATCCTTTTGGATACTTATTTAATAGAGTAGGATATGATGTGGGAATTTATCGAAGAACAACCAAAGAATTAAAATATTCTTGTAAAATAATATATATATATATAATGTATATATATTTTTATATGTTAATGTTCAATATAGTAAATAAATTCCTAAACTACTAGAAGATGATCATGGAAAAAAATATCCCAATACATAATTTTGTGTTAAATTGATGGTCTCTTCATCAATATCAGATTTATGGATTTGGGATCATACATTTTTTTGATCATTCATTTTATTTTGATAAATAATCTCTTCACATTCCAGAATTTTTTATTTTATTTTATATGTCAAACTATTCACCATTGATCAAGATATGGAAAAATATAATTTGTTATTACTGATGACATTCAAATGTCCCTTTCCACTGTTATGATGATAATATTTTATAAACCCTTTATATAATTTGGGGTTTGAATAACTCTAAGTTCATATTACTAACCCTTTATTAACATTTTTTGGGTCTAAAAATTACCCCACATAAAAGTTCATACATCTATAAATTTTAAGAAGATTGAAAATCAAATTGAAGGAAGAGTAGATGTAAAAATGATCATAGAAGAATAAAATTTCAAAAGAATGGTGAGACATCGTAAATAAAAAAAAATCCCTACATGGACTTCTACTCTATAAGGCGTTGCACCACTCCATAGAGCACCCATGAATACCAACATTTCATGGATGAAGTGGAACAGGTTGCACAAATGAATGAAGTAATTCCATTCATGGAAAGGGGTTTGATTTCTTCTACTATAAATTCTCATCCCCCAATCTAAATTTTATCTGGGTAGAGGTTGTATTAGAATCTCTAACAAATGTAATGAAGTGGTTTGAATATCCATGTGGGGAATTTGGTGACTTTAAAGTCTCCTTGATGACTAAGTCCCTCATGGGATCCTATAAAAAGGTGAATTTTGGACAACTATAGATGAATGGTCTTACCATAACCATACCTAAACCGTCCATATTTCTAAAAATATACCAGAAAGGGGAATTGGAAACAATATTGTAGGAGAACAGAATAGAGGATGACTCATAAAGGTTTATCAACGATATCTAAATTAATTAATTTTGAAAACTGTAGCTCTTGGAGGATTTCTCAAAGGTAAAACCCTTTCTTAATAATTAATGATGAAATCATAAGCCATCAGGTGTTCCATGAACATGAAACCCTATGGAGATGTAATTCATGCAGGACAAGAACGGATGACCCATTTGAAAATAGGAACATCACATAATAATAAAAACAATGCAGGTAAAACCCTTCTATGAGTAGTGAAATTCTATATGGGAGGAACTCATCCCCACATCGAAAAATGTGGCGTAGGTGGAACGTGGACTTGTGGATCCCACACTCTGTAGAACGTACCCTAGTTTGCATACCACAATATAATATAGAGGGTCCCATTACCCACTTAACAATTCACTATGTGACAGGTACCCCATCCCACATAATAACCTAATTCAATGAAAGAGGAATACTAGGGAATTATATTATCCTGTCCCCACTATTATTTCCCATCATGTCATCATTCCCTATGTCTACCCCTCTACAAACAATTGTTCCTGCATTAGGATAAGGAATATTTCAAAGCCACTTGACTTATATGATAAGATCATTGGGAACATTTTTTTCCATTTATGTTCTCATACCCTAGGAAAGTGTTAACTTGTGGGTAATTTCAATAATAGGGAAACCCATGGAATAATCGTGAGTTTACATTCCCATTGTAACCGAGCTCTGACCCCGAGATGCTTATCTGAGCCACCACATTCTATTGATTGGGTGAAACTACATTCCATTACCTTTGTTAATGTCCAGTATTGAATACCCTCTCTTATATCAGAACTAGTTTCTGAACAAACTTCCTAAAAATATCAAATATCCTTTCATTCGAGTGGGGACACTTTAACTCCTCTCAACCTCTACCAGGGGAATGTTTAGATAGATCAATGAATGTGACCATACTAGATATGAAAATAATTGTGGAAATTGGAACACATAAACCCATTTCCCACTCTTTACATGGGCTCCCACACCATATATCAGTGGACATTGTGGGTTGTACGATCATTAGATCTGAAACTTCATCTACTTTCTCACATAGAGCAAGACTCTTGATGGATTTTAGGTCATCAGGGATCATGAAATCCTTGATTCCAAACATTAAATGGGCCTCAACATGGTATATATCCCTAAATCATGTCTCATCCTTCAATAGTATATATGCATAATGAATAAACCAAATGGTCCACTTCTACACATAAGCACTAAAAATGCCATGACCTGAAATAGGGATGTTCCTATGAATAATCCCGACATGAAATCTATTCAAGAGAATACCTATTGAAACGAGACTCCATTTATTTATAATCAATAGAAATTACACATTTATTGGTCCTCCCATTAGGTAAAAGTCCATGTACAACTGAACTATGTTGAATGGTCCGTAGGCCTTTTTAATTATTTTGATAATCCACCTTTCGTGGGATGTGGTGAAATTTTTACAAGGCCTGAATGGTTAAAGTAAATTACAAGACCATTAGGTCATAGAGGAAATCACCCAGATAAGAAAATTATGATATAATCCTCCCCAACACCTTCCATGATATCAGCACTCCCCCTTTTCATGGTTGGTTGGCTAGTTGTCCTATGCAGAGAAGCACATGCCCGGTACTGATGGAAATTCTATAGTAACTTGTTACGCCAATTCCTATTATATTTTCTATGGTGAATGTGTCTACTATAATCTTTATTTGTAGCCTTGTTCCTTGTATACTGGTTGGTACATCTTCATATTAAAGTGGTTTGAAGTACTTGGGTTGTCTTGAAGACCTTTAGATGGCCTGAAGACCTTGGGTGTCCCAAAATCCTTTCAGGACCCGAGGACCAAAATGCTGACCCAAAGGCTTAGATTCATGGACAGTTCATGATGCAATTTTACTAAACAATCTATACTACAAGGAAATGTTGGAAGCCTCCATGATTTCCAAACCATGCTCTAAAACCCTTTATTATTAGTATATATCCCATGTAATACCTTTCCCTCATACAGGAGATCAAGTCTGTTATATTTCCTTAGGTACTCTTTGGCATATGTCCCGCATCAAATCACGACTAGGATCTTTATGCCTAGTCATCATTGAATCATGACATTAAACTTCATGGTTGGTTCCTTCTCGCATGACCAAAAAAGATAATGTGTTCGGTTAAGTGGCATTGAATTACATGGGTTCTGAAACCTCTAAAATGGAAATCACATCTTACGAATTTGAAACAGAAATTAAAATTATTTTTATCCCCCCATGACGGTGGTAATCTCTAGAGCACCCAATTATGAGGTTTAGAATAGTGTTGTCTCAATAAACTAATGAGGAATAAATGATCAATCCATGTAAGGGTAACATTGGTATAGAAGATCATATACATATAGAAATATTTATAGATGGTAATTCTTAGATACATACACTTGATTTTGAACAGATGAGTATTTGTAATCATTTGCAACAGAGGGGTAATTTCCGAAAACATGCATGGGAATGAACAATGAATTTATGAAAATATCATAAAACAATAATATGGCCTCAATATAGGAAACAGTTCTATAAAAATGATGTGATGATCCCAACATTTCATCCTCTCTGACAATTGGAGTTCTTATGTTTTTTTGGCCATGTTATTTAATGAGCACCTCCATTTGATACATATTTCCATGAATTTTGGATATTAGATCAATTTGATGTTTCGACTCAACAAATAAAACCATTTTGAAACAGTTTGAAGAACATGTAAAAAATTTCAGTTATTTCACACCATTCAATCTACTCCAATCAAATGTTCTACCGTAATATCACGTTCAATTGAAATAAAATAGTGTCCTGATAATGAAATCATGATAGAGACACCTACATCTTATAATCAATAGGATTCAAAACCTAGTTTCATATAGAAAACATCATTCCTAACCCAGAATGAACAATATTTTGGTGATAAAAAATGGGAATGGCCTCAATTAATTACAATAAAAAATTGATTAGGATATAATCCCTTAGACCATTTTGTTTGTGTCTTTAGGTTAAACAAAAATGGTGAACTAGATGTAAACCCTTTACCGTAATGGTTGGGTTAGCCCACACTATTCCCCTTTCTCAACCAAAATGAATGAGGGAAAAGTAATATAATCAATTAAACACTTGTTAATGAGATGAACCCTTGATGAGGATTTGTTTAATTTACCTATCACATAAATTGTGGGCACTCTTCAATGCATCATTCAATTTATTGGAATCTAGAAATATTTCTCTAAAGTGTGTTCCAACCACTACTCTAGCTAAGTCATCCATGAATCATAGTATTCATTCACCAACCCAGAGTATTCAATGATGGGTATCAAATTTATTGATTAAAGAGTATATCCAAATTGAACTCTCGCCATCCCAGAGGAAGCAAGGCAATCCCTCTAGGCCATGATGATCTTCCAGTTATCCAGCCATTGGTGGTCTTCAGACTACAAAAATCTATCTCCACTAACCATCTCAAATCATTTTGGGATCCTATCCTAAAAACAAGACATAAAAACCTACCATACATTAGGGAGTCTAATGAAATAATCCTTAATTACATCAAAACTAAAACACAATTGTACCGCTGATGGACCCCATCCATAAATCATCACTGACCGCACCATACTACATGATATCCCCACCATGAAGACAATACCACCTAGAGGGACCTTGTTGAAGTCCAACTGACAAGATTCTCTCATACGACCCACCAAGGGAGATTATGTGAGAATCAAGAATTGGTGATTACACTCATTCCTATAGATCATTACCTCCATGGAAATATGGTGGTGACCTATATTCCAGCTCAATCTTATGAATATTTCTATTAAGATATGATAGATCTTTATGACCCGGAGCTACTTAAAATTAATTCTCACTAATACTACTATTAAAATAGGATATTATACTATTGGAATATTATATTTTCCTAAAATTATCTTGAATCCCAACACCCAAATTTGGGTGAAATTAAACATATGAAAATCCCGACTCATAAATATGAATTTCAATAGTAAATTACATTCACACCCAAATACAACAAGATATAAATTCATATACATGAATACCAAACCCATTGGAAAAATACAATACAAAATGAGTAGATAAAAATTATTTCCCAAAACTATGAATATCATCAGTCAAATACAATGGAACAAGTTAAAAGTGCTAGCATATCACACATATAAACTCAGGGCATGCTCGTTCCTCTATCCCAGCATAGGAGAACTATCCGAATTAATTGGAAGAAAATGGAGTAGCATAGGAATCACTTATTCCTACTCTGACATCAGAATAGGAATATATCCATGTTCCATCCAATGATGTATATCAACAGATCATTTCAATGATTGAGGATCAGACATGAATTGAATACTATAACATATATAGTTGTCAAGATATAATCACATTCTTGTTAATCAATAGTATTTAGTCCCTCAACCACATATCCCCAAGGTGGGTGACTCATCTATTAAATATGGTGGTAACTCTAAAGAATACATGAATCACTACTCCCCTTGAGGATAGTATTCAGAAATATTATGTGATTAATGGACAACAGGATTATGAAAAAACAATTGTTCCAACTAGGAGACACTGATCCACCATCGTGGTCACTCCCCTGTAGTCATATATCTCTTCTAGAAGACAAGATGCTAACCAGTGTATCCTATATTTATCATTGGAGATATCCAAACAAGATCCCATATATGAAATTAGTCACCTATATAAAAAATACCTAGTTTCTTGCAAGATAGTTCCAATAAATAAATCACACCAATGGCATCATAAAAATGAATAGAATATTCATGACCCTACTCTGATGGAAACTCTTGTTCTTGATTCCCTCAAATAGTTATCTCTGAAGGCTCAGGATAATGTCAATCTATTACAAAATTAAGGACCTAGTAGTAGTATTTGCAAAGAACCTCCCAAAAATATTGTTAACAATAACTTTTATGGTCCTCCTCTGATTATGTATCATAATTAATTACATAATGGGAAAGAAAGTTTCTATTGAAAGATCATATCACATAATGAGGGTCGTGATATCCCCCCTCATGCTAGAAGATCGAAAATTAAAATGGTACCCCCCTAATGTTATTGTCCCTGATCGACCTCCTAATGATATATATTTTAAATATTCTCTCTATCATTAGAAATCATGATATAATGGTAGTTCTCACCATTGTAGCATCAACTATGATAGTCCTCCCCGAAGAGATGTCGTATTAATGTATAACGGTCCTCCCTATGGAACAGACAAGAAAAAAAGTCCTCTCTATGGTATATTCCAAAAAATACCCCCTCATAGGTGGAAATAAGGCTATTATGGTAGTTATCTCTGGGGTAGAACCATCTATGAAGTACCTCTCTCAAGTAACATTTCATATCAGGGGTATTTTCCACCCCTTTTCAGATTAGACATAAAAAATTCCACATATACCGAGGCTCTTTGAATGGGGGGTTCAAACATGTTAGATACCCAATGAGAAATAAGATACATCTTTTTTCAACCAGGATATAGCCCAGGACTACATTTAACATTTGAGGTACCTTCAAACAAATCACATGTCAGCGAGATCCCAATTTTCCACATTACTTTAGAAAAATCCATAAAAAAGAACCCAAGTTTGGAAGAACATGTTTAGGATTCCATGTTGAAAGAAAAAATATATATATTTCTCATAATAAGATTATTAGTTTGGGAAGACATACTAATTAGATTTTTTCCCACAATAACATTTCATTTAGACATACCAATAGAGTTGTCAAAAGAATGAATATAAATCATTCATCTCAATAAATAGAAATATCACAACCATTTGAAAATAATATTATTTCCCTAAAATGTGTATTTGTATCATTTCAAAACATTGGTAGAGGTTCATCGTCAAATTGACCCGGAGGCCATCCAGTCTGTGCAACAACCAAAATTAGAGATGTGAACGAATGATCTCCGACTAACTTGTCCTGTGAAATTCATAATTTGTGTTCTCTCATTACTAATAACCCTCATATTGTTCTTGTATGTGGATGGGGAGAGCATGTATCTTTTCATTTCACCACATTCACCTCCAAATAAGTCACATTGAAATTACATCCTATAATTTAATCATCCCATAGAAGAAATTAAATGAAATTCATATATAGGAAGCATGGAACAATCCAGGAGAATCAGTCATGTGTAAGCCTCAAAAGTATCAAAACAGAAGAGTAAAATACATTGAATGACTCCAAGACTATGTGAATGAAAATTTTAAATAAAAATATTAGCTAAAAAATAAATTCATCAATCCCCAATGATGTCCCCCCAAGAAAATAATCCACATGAATACATGGAACCATACCCTACTCACACTCGAAGATGGATTCCCTAGATCAAGAAAGCAGCAATGACAGTAGTGACTACCACAGTACAAGAGCAACCCCATCCCTCGGGTGTGGGGGATCTTTTAACAAAAAATTCCATAATAAGGATGATATATCTCGGAAAATGTACAAAAATAATAGAACTGTGGAAAACCAAACATACAAGGTTTTGATAATTTCATTCTCAATCACCATCCCCATAGAATTAAGTCATTTTTCATTTATGGTGGACGAAAAATAATGAGGACTCACATTATTTTCTACACCATAAATCATTTCCACCAATAGTACGGTGTAAATAAAGGTCAAATAGTGGTTCCCTTTACATTACCTTTCACCAGGAAGCCTAGAGGGGATTATATAAAAGAAGGATAAAATCCAACAATGGACTGGGAAATATATCTTACCATTCAAAAGCATGTTTGCCAAAAATAATTTGTTACACATTACCTAATATCCTGGACTTCAATTGTATATACCACAAAAAAAAATATGCATATAAATAAGAACAGAGAGAGGATTCTTCCTCATAGAATCTGATCCATATGAAGGATTAAGGTGTACATGCCTGAAACCAATGAGCTTCCTTAAACATGGGGGCTCCATCATCCCATCCCTCATTACCTCCTACATGAATCACTATATTTGAGAAGAATATAATATAGGTCACACACAACCATCCTCCTTCTCGTAATGGAAATTATATACCTAGGATTGAAGAAATATTCACTAGGGAGGAACAAGAAATGAAAGATCATATGAAAATCAAAATAGAGATGCTCTAGAAAATCATTCATTCTAAATATTCTATCTTGACATAAAATCTCCCTATACATATAGGTAGTCCATTTTAGCCACATTTTTTAACCCATAAATTAAATAAATTCATTGACCTCAATCCATATATGCACTTGGACCATCATCCTACATGAATATAATTATATAAAGATTCAAATACTTCCCTCTACTAAGGAAACAACGAGAACATGTTCTAGAAAATACACAATGAATGCAACTAGTCAGATACCCATCTCATGTTCTATAAATACATCATGTAGAACCTTGACTCCTACTACACCCATGAATGATCAGGTCCAACGAGACTCACACCATGGAATGATTAATTCTACATAGTCATTTATATCACGATTGGATGTCCTGGAGGCACGGGGAACACTATTTGTAACAGCCCAAGTTTTTATAAAAAAAATATTCTTTTTAATTTTATTAAAGTCTTGTGTTGTACGCTACACCAAAAGCAGCTTGCACAACACGCATCCTTGACTTGCCTTGCATTACACGCAATCACGACCTTCCTCGATAGCGTGTGTAATACGCAATACCGAGTTTCACTAAACAACGATATGCTATTAAAATATTATTAAAACTAGCTGTTATGAATAGTAATAACCACTTTTTAAAACTCTGTAAATCTTATTTTTCAAAATGAACTTCATTTTTGGATCCGGAGTATCGAATTTAGCCTAAGGTGAAATTTTGGTACTTTTCGGATAACTTTCATATTCTGATGAATAGTGAAAATTACTAAATTATAATTAAAAACAACTTTTTTAATCGAAATAATTAATAGGGATAAATTATTAATTTGAGTGGTTTTAAAGTATATTTAGAATATATTTTTTCAATTTAAGACAATGTTGGTCATTGGATGTAATTTCACATTTAAACCAGACATAATCAAGTGTCAATCTTTTGATAGATATTGTTTCTTAAAAATACGCTATTTCTTTTAACAGCGGGATTTAATTATAAAATTAATTAATGCAAATTCTATGATATGAATTTGGTAAAATAGACTTCATTTTTGAATTCGGAATATGAAATATAGCTTAGGATGAAATTTTGGCATTGTTCTGAAAAACATCAATTTTTGATTAATAGTGAAACTACTAAGTGGTAGTTAAAAAAATTATTTTCTTCATAAATCTTAATTTTACCGCTTCTGTGAATGGAATTTCAAAAATCCGAGAGACACGGTTGATGTCAGTAAGTAAAATGTGGTTCAATGAGATGAAAATAATTTTTGGTGAATAGTAACTTTTTACTTTTTTTTACCACGGTAAATAGTAAATAGGGTAACTAAGGGTAAATATGATATTACTATTACCCTAACACATGTCCTAATTCTATTGGATAAATGTAATTCGACCAAAAACAACCTTATGAATATAATATGACCATTTAGTTCCACTTGGATTAGATTATGACATTTAATATTATATTATTTAATGAATAGTTAAAATAGTTAAAATCAATGTTTAATAACAAAAACATTTTTAATATGGGGTTATACATAAGATAAATTCGACTATAAATATTCATTAGAAAGCTAAACAGATTTCCTACATAATGATATTTTATTTATAATTTTTAGACTTTAAATAAATTAATTTATTTATGACACAACGATGATGCAGTAATTACCCTTTTAAGGAAATATTAACATAATTGATGTTATAAATTCTCAAATGAATGTAATTTGAGACTTTTTATGAATTACATTAATTTTCTAGGTTACTATGATATATTAATGTTGATTTAATCAACTTGGTTCGAACATATAATTCTGTTATGACTTTCACAAAAATCATATATCAAATAGTGTCAAAATTGACACAAAATAGTTTTTAAATAAAATATTATATTATTAATTGTTATTGTATTCCTAGAAATCTAAGGATCAGCCAAATGACTTAGATAAGGATATATATATTAATAATAAACAATTTGGGGTTCGTTTGGCATGTTATAGTAAGTGTATTAACCATATAGTGAAAGAAAACAAAAAGACACGGTAAAAGTTAAATTAATTAACTTAGAGTTAAATCTAATTGATAAGGTTAAAATAATACCCTAAACTTGTCTAAATCCTATTGGTTGATAGGATTTCGACCCATCCCCACTTTAGCTTCGAAATAAGACCCTTTGGAACCATTATAAACCGATTTTGACTTTAATATAAAATAATATTTTGAGATATTCCTATGGTTCCCCTCTCCTCCCTTATAAAAGGGTACCTCCTCCCCCTCCTCCTCACACCAATTTGAGCACTCAAGCTCGTCCAAACCCTGCCATTTTCTCCTCTCCACTTCCCTAGAATAATCCTAGAGGTCCTGGTCTTCTCCAAAGACCAATCTTAGTTCCTTAAGTGGAGGATTCAAAGAGGCGTTCCAAAGAAGAGGTAATATCCATTACCGATCTTTTCAATTTCTTTCTTCTTCAACTTCTTCTTCTTTAGTTGTTTCATGATAAAGTAATAACATCAGTATTAATTACATACTGATATGTTATTGTAAATATGAAACAACCCTAATTCACCTTCTATCCATCCTACGGAAAAATGAAATCACCTCGCGTGCGTACGTACGGAATACCGTCTCCACGCCGTGGTGTAATCTATTTTTCCACCATCACCTTACAAGGATGGGTATAATGGTGTAATGAGTAACTATATATGATTATTATGAAGTAATATTGATACTGAAATAATATATATATATACTCCAATACAATTCCACGATCATAGGAACGATATCATCACTCGTGCGTACATACGGAATACCGTCTCCACGATGTGATGCGACTCGTTCTACATGATCTTCATTTCATAATGATTATATAAATGAATTGAATTAATGAATATGGTATATACTACACTAATACCATTATGTAAATGAATTATCTATAACCTAAAGATAAGAATAAGAATTTATTCGACAAAACACGCATAAGAACAAAAAGTTATAAAGACCCGAGTAACAAGTAACAATGAAATATTACTAACAAGAAGCTAATAATATGACCATATATGATATCATATAAATATGTATGATTCTGGAATAAGTCAATAACATTATTTAAACCATTATACAGGAGCTTCGGACACGAACAAAGAAAATCGGACCTAAGGTAAGGGAAATATCACAATCTCATTTTTATCCGAGATTGTTTATACTTTGGTATTTACTGGGGTGTATTTTATCATCCACATCCATGTTTCCTCAACATGTAATATTTATAAAATAGTTTATATCCAATATTACCCTTTGGTGAGTTTTTAGTAAAAGATATGAAAGGAATATTTTGTCGTTATTCGTACGAGGTACTTTTTGACTTTTTCGACAAAAGTACGAAGAATGTTTTTAACTTATACGGCACGAACGGATTTTTACGGTTTTATAAATCCTTATTTTCATGAATGGATTTTTAAAACATTGTTCCCAAGAAGCTTCCTTTACATGTTTTCAAGTTTATTTTTAATCAACTTCTTTTATTTTAAAGTTGTATGTCATGTTATGAAAGGAAAAATGTTTTTGAAGAAGAAAGGATATTTTCCTCAAGAATTCAATTCAAGTGTTTTATCAAAATTACTTTCCATCTAAGATAATAAAGGGTTCTGTTTCTATCCATATTTTTCCATTGATTTGACTATGTTGTGATGGAATTATGTTTATGAATTCCTTTATCTTATATGAATGGTTTTATGATGTCATGTTGTTTAAGAATCCCATTTTTATTACATGGGTTATGCAATGATGTATGATTTATGATTTTGTGGCACACATAAGAATGGTATCATTATGAGATGGGTGGGACCTATATCTCCCTCCAATGCATTGGGTAAAGATTTTATATCTCATGAGATAGACATGGCTGGAATGGTAGGTTATACCGGTTCAGTGAAACAGGACTGAAACGAGGGTTACTCGATTCAGAAAGGGACTTTGTCCACTAAGATAGTCTTGGCAATGAGTCTTGACTAACAAGAAATGATTCTCTATGATTATGTGTGAATGCCACAAAGTTTCATGTTTTATGTTATAATTATTGTGATTACATTTCACTGCCATGATTTACCCCATGTTATGAAATTATGATCTCTTTTGCAGGTTAAGATTTCCAAAAGTTATGTGCTTATGTATATGATGTGATTGATATTTCTTTTGTTTACCCTTACTGAGCATTTGAGCTCACCCTTTTATGTTTTCTTTTCCCCAGGATATAAAGAAAGGTTTTAGGTATAAAAAAAGATGATCTTTATGGGATATGTTGAAGATCTTTCACCACGATTAGAAGATTATATTCCGAGTTTCCAAAGACACTAAACTATTACGGTCCTTGTGTGTGTGTTTTTGTTATGTACTAAGTATTCCGCAAATGTAATGTAATGTCCATGTACGTCAAGATACGGGTCTCTACAGTTGGTATCATAGGAAAGGTTTAGTCAACCTTTGGAAACTAGGATGCAAAAACGTTAGTGAGATCCCTAGAGATATTTCTAAGGTATGTCTAGGGATGTCTCTAAGGTTAAGTATACGTATAGGTTATAGTCCTAGAATTGCGCTAACAATCTTCGAATTTAACCTAAGATGTTAGATATTGAGGGTACTACCCCTTTATTATGTTGTTTTCCCTAGCATGATTTTTGCCTCTCATACTATTCTTTTGGGGTTTTAGACGATGGCTGGAACCCGAAAGAACCGTGTTAATGCGGAATATGATGGGCAATGCAATGATTGTCCCCCTGAGCAACCAAACGATATGGGAGCCGGAATGAAAAATATTGTAGCCATGCTCACACAACTTTCTCAAGCTATGAATCATGCAGGACTTCCAAACGAGCAAAGGAAGGAGCAACATTCTGTTGAATCCTTCATGAGACAGCGTCCACCTTCTTTCAGTGGGTCTACTGATCCATTAGTTGCTGAACAATGGATTAGTACTACTGAAAAGATATTTTCAGTTCTTCAATGTTCTGAACATGATAAAGTCATCCTAGCAGTGTATCATTTGGAAGGAGATGCTAATCAATGGTGGAATCTTATTAAGAATATGAGGCAAAGGGATGAAATTGAGTCTATGGAATGGGACGAGTTCAAGAACTTATTTTTCAATAAGTACTTCCCTCGTATTCTCCGAACAAAGATGGAGAAAGAGTTTCTTGAACTGAAGCAAAGGGATGATGAATCTGTTGGTACCTATGAAGCTAATTTTACAAGACTTGCAAGGTACGCTTCTGGTATTATCATCCAACCTGAAAGTAAAGTTGATTGATTTTTCAGTGGCTTAAAACCAAGTCTTCGAAGTGCATTAGCTATGAGAGACTTCAGTAGCTATGAAGAAATTGTGCGTTGTGCTATCAAGGTAGAAATGGAAGTTGGTGTTACATATCCATCTCATGGGTTTGACAAGAAACGAAAGATGGAGTTCAAGGAGAAAACTCAGAATAATGGTGAAAAGAAGATGAATGTTTCCTTATGCACAAAGTGTGGAAAGAAGCATGGTGGAGATTGTCTTAAAGGGACTAGAAAATGTTTTAAGTGTGGAAAAGAAGGTCATCGAGCAGCTGAGTGTCGAAGTAATGGAAAATGGGATTCTAATGAAGTGAATAAAGCAAACACTGCAGAGAACGTACAACCAACACTTCAATGCTTCAAGTGCAAGGAAATGGGGAATTATGCTAATAAATGCCCTAATCCAAGGGTTAGTGATGATCGACATGAGCAACCGCTTAAGGCAAAGGACAAAGTGAAGTCACATGCGATCACTATTGGCAATGTTGAATATGACAACGATGTGGTGGAATGATTAAGTGTTTATGTAATGGGATTCCAAAATAATGTTGTATCTTGGAATATTGGAATATTTATGTATTGGTCTAATGTGGTATTCAAAGTGATTGAGATATTATGCGCATAATGAAGGGAAAACGAGAAAATGAAATGTTTAACAGTATTCATGAGCTCATGATTGATATAAGGACTAAGTGATATCATGGTTTGAGTATATAGAATTTTGAGGATTTTAGTATGTGGAAGGTGTTAACTTTTAACTGCATTCATGTTTTCACTATGGTATTCAAGAGAATATACGATTAAGGACTTTGAATGTTTGGAATGTGACCAACAAAACATATCTTATGATATATGGGGATCGATGATGGTGTTAAATCTCTGGTAATCATTTTCACTATATTATGAGAGTCGACTGCAGTATTATGGATAAGCCTAAAAGATTGGAATGGATTATGTTGGACATAAGTTAGTATTGTTTGTTTTTTTCGATATTATTGATGGGATGTTATATAGTTTTGGAAAAAGGACAACCTGCAGGACGGGCGACAGCCCATCGCTTCGGACAAGGCTGTGGGAATCGAACCAACAACCGAAGTGCGACTGTCCTTTATCGCCTACCACTGGCCTACAGGAAGTCCCTGTTTAGTAGAAACTAGTTTTATTATATTAAGCAGTATGATATATGAAGTATAAGTCCATTTTAGGAACCATATATGATTAATCTCACTATAGATCGACTTATGCATATAATTTTTGCTAACCTTTTGTTTGAGACAGATGGAATGACCCGTCATTATATCACATGATCTGCTAATAACAAATTCAACTTCATTTATTTAAGAGATGAAGTGGAAATTGTTCAAGGCATGAACAACAGTGAGATTGTACCAAAATAAAGTAAGTATTTATTCTAATTCAAATTTTCAACTTTAGGGAAATGATCTTGAAAACCAAAAATGTTGTCCTAGTGATCTTATACCTGATGAATTAGATGGTACCTTATATCATCACAAATCTATTGATTTGTGATTACTGGCTTTTCCATAGCCATGTTCTCTACCACTCTCCATCAGAACATGATGGTTAGATTTCTCTTCCATATCCATATTTTCACCTATGTGGAAACCCAATGATTAGTTTATTTAGGTAACCGTTACGTTTCATACTTTTGTTTTTAAAGATTGGTTTTGATATTCCTTTTTACGATGTGGGTTTCTATTAAAGAAACTTTCGAATAGTAAACCATTTATAACCCCGACGAATTTCGAGGGCGAAATTCATTTTAAGGGGGGGTAGAATGTAACAGCCCAAGATTTTATAAAAAAAATATTCTTTTTAATTTTATTAAAGTCTTGTGTTGTACGCTACACCAAAATGAGCTTGCACAACACGCATCCTTGACTTTCCTTGCATTACACGCAATCACAACCTTCCTCGATAGCGTGTGTAATACGCAATACCGAGTTTCACTAAACAACGATATGCTATTAAAATATTATTAAAACTAGCCGTTATGAATAGTAATAACCACTTTTTAAAACTCTGTAAATCTTATTTTTCAAAATGAACTTCATTTTTGGATTCGGAGTATCGAATTTAGCCTAAGGTGAAATTTTGGTACTTTTCGGATAACTTTCATATTCTGATGAATAGTGAAAATTACTAAATTATAATTAAAAACAACTTTTTTAATCGAAATAATTAATAGTGATAAATTATTAATTTGAGTGGTTTGAAAGTATATTTAGAATATATTTTTACAATTTAATCCAATGTTGGTCATTGGATGTAATTTCACATTTAAACCAGACATAATCAAGTGTCAATCTTTTGATAGATATTGTTTCTTAAAAACACGCTATTTGTTTTAACAGCGGGATTTAATTATAAAATTAATTAATGCAAATTCTATTATATGAATTTGGTAAAATAGACTTCATTTTTGAATTCGGAATATGAAATATAGCTTAGGATGAAATTTTGGCATTGTTCTGAAAAACATCAATTTTTGATGAATAGTGAAACTACTAAGTGGTAGTTAAAAAAATTATTTTCTTCATAACTCTTAATTTTACCGCTTCTGTGAATGGAATTTCAAAAATCCGAGAGACACGGTTGATGTCAGTAAGTAAAATGTGGTTCAATGAGATGAAAATAATTTTTGGTGAATAGTAACTTTTTACTTTTTTTGCCACGGTTAATAGTAAATAGGGTAACTAAGGGTAAATATGATATTACTATTACCCTAACACATGTCCTAATTCTATTGGATAAGTGTAATTCGACCAAAAACAACCTTATGAATATAATATGACCATTTAGGTCCACTTGGATTAGATTATGACATTTAATATTATATTATTTAATGAATAGTTAAAATAGTTAAAATCAAAGTTTAATAACTAAAACATTTTTAATATGGGGTTATACATAAGATAAATTCGACTATAAATATTCATTAGAAAGATAAAAATATTTCCTACATAATGATATTTTATTTATAATTTTTAGACTCTAAATAAATTAATTTATTTATGACACAACGATGATGCAGTAATTACCCTTTTAAGGAAATATTAACATAATTGATGTTATAAATGCTCAAATGAATGTAATTTGAGACTTTTTATGAATTACACATATTTTCTAGGTTACTATGATATATTAATGTTGATTTAATCAAATTGGTTAGAACATATAATTCTGTTATGACTTTCACAAAAATCATATATCAAATAGTGTCAAAATTGACACAAAATAGTTTTTAAATCAAATATTATATTATTAATTGTTATTGTATTCCTATAAATCTAAGGTTAAGCCAAATGACTTAGATAAAGATATATATATTAATAATAAACAATTTGGGGTTCGTTTGGCATGTTATAGTAAGTGTATTAACCATATAGTGAAAGAAAACAAAAAGACACGGTAAAAGTTAAATTAATTAACTTAGAGTTAAATCTAATTGATAAGGTTAAAATAATACCCTAAACTTGTCTAAATCCTATTGGTTGATAGGATTTCGACCCATCCCCACTTTAGCTTCTAAATAAGACCCTTTGGAACCATTATAAACCGATTTTGACTTTAATATAAAATAATATTTTGAGATATTCCTAAGGTGCCCCTCTCCTCCCTTATAAAAGGGCACCTCCTCACACCAATTTGAGCACTCAAGCTCGGAAAACCCCTGCCATTTTCTCCTCTCCACTTCCCTAGAATAATCCTAGAGGTCCTGGTCTTCTCCAAAGACCAATCTTAGTTCCTTAAGTGGAGGATTCAAAGAGGCGTTCTAAAGAAGAGGTAATATCCATTACCGATCTTTTAAATTTCTTTCTTCTTCAACTTCTTCTTCTTTAGTTGTTTCATGATTAAGTAATAACATCAGTATTAATTACATACTGATATGTTATTATAAATATTAAACAACCCTAATTCACCTTCTATCCATCCTACGGAAAAATGAAATCACCGCGCGTGCGTACGTACGGAATACCGTCTCCACGCCGTGGTGTAATCTATTTTTCCACCATCACCTTACAAGGATGGGTATAATGGTGTAATGAGTAACTATATATGATTATTATGAAGTAATATTGATACTTAAATAATATATATATATACTCCAATACAATTCCACGATCATAGGAACGATATCATTACTCGTGCGTACGTACGGAATACCGTCTCCACGATGTGATGCGACTCGTTCTACATGATCTTCATTTCATAATGATTATATAAATGAATTGAATGAATGAATATGGTATATACTACAATAATACCATTCTGTAAATGAATTATCTATAACCTAAAGATAAGAATAAGAATTTATTCGACAAAACACGCATAAGAACAAAAAGTTATAAAGACCCGAGTAACAAGTAACAATGAAATATTACTAACAATAAGCTAATAATATGAACATATATGATATAATATCAATATGTATGATTCTGGAATAAGTCAATAACATTATTTAAACCATTATACAGGAGCTTCGGACACGAACAAAGCAAATCGGACCTAAGGTAAGGGAAATATCACAATCTCATTTTTATCCGAGATTGTTTATACTTTGGTATTTACTGGGGTGTATTTTATCATCCACATCCATGTTTCCTCAACATGTAATATTTATAAAATAGTTTATATCCAATTTTACCCTTTGGTGAGTTTTTAGTAAAAGATATTAAAGGAATATTTTGTCGTTATTCGTACGAGGTACTTTTTGACTTTTTCGACAAAAGTACGAAGAATGTTTTTAACTTATACGGCACGAACGGATTTTTACGGTTTTATAAATCCTTATTTTCATGAATGTATTTTTAAAACATTGTTCCCAAGAATCTTACTTTACAAGTTTTCAAGTTTATTTTTAATCAAATTCTTTTATTTTAAAGTTGTATGACATGTTATGAAAGGAAAAATGTTTTTGAAGAAGAAAGGATATTTTCCTCAAGAATTCAATTCATGTGTTTTATCAAAATTACTTTCCATCTAAGATAATAAAGGGTTCTGTTTCTATCCATATTTTTCCATTGATTTGACTATGTTGTGATGGAATTATGTTTATGAATTCCTTTATCTTATATGAATGGTTTTATGATGTTATGTTGTTTAAGAATCCCATTTTTATTACATGGGTTATGCAATGATGTATGATTTATGATTTTGTGGCACACATAAGAATGGTATCATTATGAGATGGGTGGGACCTATATCTCCCTCCAATGCATTGGGTAAAGATTTTATATCTCATGAGATAGACATGGCTGGAATGGTAGGTTATACCGGTTCAGTGAAACAGGACTGAAACGAGGGTTACTCGATTCAGAAAGGGACTTTGTCCACTAAGATAGTCTTGGAAATGAGTCTTGACTAACAAGAAATGATTCTCTATGATTATGTGTGAATGCCACAAAGATTCATGTTTTATGTTATGATTATTGTGATTACATTTCACTGCCATGATTTACCCCATGTTATGAAATTATGATCTCTTTTGCAGGTTAAGATTTCCAAAAGTTATGTGCTTATGTATATGATGTGATTGATATTTCTTTTGTTTACCCTTACTGAGCATTTGAGCTCACCCTTTTATGTTTTCTTTTCCCCAGGATATAAAGAAAGGTTTTAGGTATAAAAAAAAGATGATCTTTATGGGAGATGTTGAAGATCTTTCACCACGATTAGAAGATTATATTCCAAGTTTCCAAAGACACTAAACTATTACGGTGCTTGTGTGTGTGTTTTTGTTATGTACTAAGTATTCCGCAAATGTAATGTAATGTCCATGTACGTCAAGATACGGGTCTCTACACTATTATATCTAGAACATAATCCATACACTATTTAGGTGAGTAATAATCCTCCACCAAATTTTAGGAGACCCATTTTCATAATATTCAATGGATCATGTGAACTTGAACAATATATGATGATTTAAACATCTTATTGTGATCCCTTGATCAAAACTCTAGCGAATCATGATGAATTGAAACTTAGATGATTCATTTGGACTCTATAAGGGCCATCCATTGTATCGTAAAACGGTTTTTCAATGTAGTCCACTAAATGATGGAGGATCTATAAGATGTTCCTTTTATAATTTAGCACAATGATACAAAATAAAACAGCAAGAGACATCTCAAATTTTTATTTTATGTATAATGAGATTGTATTATACATTATTTCACAATATAAATGGTAAGATAATATTTGAATGACCACACCCCCTGTATGATATGCTTGTTATGTGCATCCAAACCGGCATGATGAACTATGAATACAACTCATCAAAAAGAAATTAATATTTTTTGTATTTTTATTTATTATAAATCGCCCTAAGAGTACAATGATTCATATTAAACAATAATATTAACTCCAGGATAGCCCTACTGGTTCATACAAATAGTCCAGGAAGAGATGATGTAGCCTCCACCACACTTAAGACAACTCTTGCACAAGCTCCACCTCTTAGTCCTATGTCGAATCGTGTAGTACCCAGTAGGTATCAAAAGAATCCTTTTCCTAGATAATATGAGTGTAGGGGGACCGAGGAAAAATCAATTTTAATAATAGAGGAATAATTATTATGTTATACATGATTATCAATTTTAGTTATATTTTATATCTATTATTAATTGAAATTTGGAGTTTCTACCAGATCCTAAAAGGACCAATGAGGTATGTATTAATGATTTGATGTATTAATTTCTATTTCAAAAAAAACTAGGACACACTATCCATGAATTTATCATCTTCAAATACTGCCTATTAGAAAATGATAAAATCCTAACAAGTCAAATTGGGACCATCACCAACACAAGTGGAGGATGTCTCCACTACTGACCTTGGTAATGGAGGATTGTTACAGGAAGTTGTCAGAAGAAGGAAATTGATATTCAATAGCTATATGACATGAACAATAGTAAACTGGTTACATGGGAAAATATGAGAATATTGGAAGCTAAAAATTGTTCCCGACATCATTCTTGCAGAAACACAACTAACATCCCTGACCTCACAACCCTCTACAATCCAACCTTCTAGAAAGGAGTATAACTATAAAAAATTTAATATATATTGATTGAAAGACCCATGTAATAGAAAAACAAATACCTGAAGCTTTCAGATAATGTATTGTCATATATGAATGAATAACCATCACCCCGCAAAAAAAGGAACCATGAAAAGTAGTCAATCAGGAAGAGTTATCAACATATGAATATTTTTTATTTTGATCCATTAATGTCATCCACTTGATGGATCTCTTATCTAATGAAGAGTATTACTATGATCCTACAATCCTCATACATAATTACAGAACCATTAGTGTATTTAATTAGACTAGGGGGTATGATGGAATATACATCCATGGATGAAACCAACCGTATGGATGCACACGAGCTCAAACTGTCAATGATGATGAAACTCACAGAAACGGCCTACAAGAGACCCAATAGTAATAGTATAATCCCTCGGTACCTTATAGAGGAAAAACTATTCAGATCATTATATACTATCATTCATTTGAGGAACGAGAGTTTGATTTCCCCCATGTGCAGGAAGACATACCCAACACAACTCTCAATGAATGGAATCCCGATCAGGTCTTGTCCTATGGGTTATTCCACCTTCAACCAATATTCAAGACCCTAAAGCACATTTGAATGAGACTACCAACATTTAGATTCCCTGTCCATTAGATTAAAAAAATGATATCTTGAAACAAATAACTTCATTACCTACCAAGATATCAATTAAGGATGGTTTGAGTTTGTAAAAATAACATACAGAGGCACTTATAAAATATTTTTTAAGAACCTAAGAGTTTAATGTGGAAGTAGCTACTATCGAGTTCTATCAGATAGAGATAAGAACTACTGAATTCCATGTTGTTATCCCCTTTACATATCAAGAGGAATACACCATTCCGTAGAGATACATAAGATCCTTAATCACGTTCGACAAGATAAATGGTGTTAATATATGAATTTTATTCATTGATAATGTCATTAAGGTAATCCCATCCTACTGAGAAATATTTTTTTGTTACTCTCATGAAATGATAACTTGGCACCCTCTATGACACCCTGTTCTATTATGATAAAAGTGAGCAGAAGCTATTACGCCAGATCAAGATCAACAGGTGATGTGGAGACATCACAGACGATACATAATTATCTACGGTTCGACAAAACATAACCTTCGCAATACTTCATGGAAATAACTATTTACATCAATAGGAAAAAATTGCCATATCATACCATTAGTGGGAAAAATATTACATTAAATTACCAAATAGAATATTGCATGTCGATAAGGCGCCATTTGAATCTGATGAATCACACTATATAAATTCGAGAATTTATGAGCAGATATTATGCAACCCTTAGTCACATATATTGAATGGTTCACTACAATAAATCATTTGGAAAGGGTCCCATTGGACCCCCTCAAATATCTCATTGAAGAATACTTACTTTCCATAAATCTCATTGGGTGTATTGGTCTATATTCGAACAAATATTAACCAATACTCAATATTATCCTCATGAATACCAAGTCAAAAAGTGTTGCAACATCCATTGAACCCAAATATATTGTTGACATCTCCAATGGAAATAACCTCGATCTATCCTTAATGGAATAATAAACCCATTCACCACTCATTGAGGTAGGTTAGAAAAAAGTTTTTCTTCCTTACCTCACTCCTTCCTATCTAGAAAATACCTTTTTTGTTATCCAGATTATTAAAAGTAGCTTCATCATCCAATTACCAAGGTCATGACTCTCATTTATACTCTGTATATTTCATCTCATGAATTGATTCTCTATAGGAAAAAGACGAATATGATGAATAAGAGGATGAATAAAAGTGTCTTAGAAATTCCCCTGCAATATTTACAGAGTGTGTCTCTCCATCCCTTGATGAAATTATGGAAATAAATCATGGTATAGTGGTGGATCCTCAACCCTCCATGATTATTGTAGAAATTCCTTTAGAATATATTGATTTATACGTCTCTTTTCTAATGATGCATATGAAATTTTTCACTTGAAACAACAGAGAAATTACATGCCATAATGTCGAGGTAGACGCTCACCACCTAGTCCTACCAGAAGATATCTATGGCTATTAAATATTTCTAGGAGGATGCTCTGGACACATTAAAAAAATAGAGGCTACATATGACTATATCATCATATAATACCTCATTAAGTAGGTCAAATATCCTATCAGAATATCAAACATTGTCCCCGAAAAAAAAGAATGGATGAATTAGAGTTTGTAACAATTTCAGAGATCTCTACCACAAATATCTAAATGATGATATAGCAGTCCTGATTAACAGATTAATGATCCCTGAAACTAGTATATCTAAAGCAATATACATCACGGACCACTATTAAGGAATGAAAAAATCATAATTTCCAAAGAATATGAATAATCTACCACCTTAATAGCCCCCATGAAATATTTTTATATCATGTGATTCCATTGGGTTTGAAAAAATAGTGGATTTACATATCATCATTCTATATATCACATATTCAAACACATTCTTTGATTATGCGTACAATACTATATCTATTACATGGTAGATAAATCACAACAACATTTAGACCACATATCTTATCTCAAAAACATCTTCAACGAACACATCCTAAAAATTAACCCCAAAAAAATGCCTGCAGTTTTATCTTAGAGATGTTACATGGTATAATCATACACCATCATGGAATCACAATCAACATAAAGAGAAAAAGGCTACCCCTGGCATATCACTACCCTGCAACCTCATAGTGTTGTGAATGATTTAATGACACTTAACAAACATTTGACACATTATTTCATACTTTTTTAGTATGTTTTTTAACATTAATAGTTTGATAAAAAATATGAATCACATATAAATTTACTGATAATAATTATGATTCATGCCACAATCACATGAAATATCACTAAATGACACCAGTTTTAATGACTCTTGTCTAAGGAAGTCTAGTCATTTTTTATGTGATAACCATCCAGAAATCACTACGAGGATTTATTTCATAGAAGAGTGTTGCAGATAGAAAAAAATACACTATAATCTCAACTGAACAATGATCTATGTTTTGACTCATTTCTCTGCAATCAAAAACAGATATCTGGTGATAATATTTTGATATCTAAAATTAAGACACGACCAATAAAATCATGAGATCCACCTGGTCTCCCATATACACCATCTCAAGTGCACATTCAACTGTCTTATGCTGACTGTACATTTGTTCACGATGAGCGATCAGCATACTATACATTGACATACAATTTTTTTTGTAGAAATACATCAATATTTAGGTTTTATTATATTTCCTAGCATAAAAACATTTATTATTAATTTTTTCATTGGACAATGAACTACCAAATTAAGAGGTTTGATTTGTTCATGTGGATTCCCAAACCAGGGAGATTCACATAGACAATTCATCTAGGATACCTATAGAAAATAAGATGGCGGACCCTATACTCAATAATGTGGAGATGGGAGTTGTACTAATATATCATGAAAAAGAATTACTTTCTTACTACATCCTATTATCAAAGGGGTGCATGAATAATGGAGAAAATTACCAATATCTCATTTTTGGGATACAATTATCCCATCATGTACAGGTAAAATACATAAGGATTTAAGGAGATTCTAAATTGGGTTTCAAGTTGATTAAAATAGACTATGATTTCCACATTAAAGAAATAATACTCCTATTATACCACATTAAAGAAATAGTGGGATAATTACCTTTGTAAAAAACATTAAATCATGTCCCCTAACCAAAAAATATCTATGTTGGTGAATTGGAATATTCATCCACAACATTAGCAAATCTTGACTAGGGTGAAGTGATCATCAAAATTTCTCACTGATAGATAGTCTCACCATTCATTTAGGCCAACATCGATGAAATCAATGGGATTATCCCCATCCCTTAACCCAAAAATGGATGAAACCCCCTGTATAATTATTTAAAAAAATAGATATCCCTCTAAATGGATCCCATAGAGAGAAAATATAATGAAGAGGATTTTTTTCTAAATGACATCATTAACCATAAAAAAATATCTACATACAGAGCATTGATGGGGTTCTACAAAAGTTCATTTATTAGAAGATAACATATCAATCATTATGCAAGTGCATGATTCATCTTGTCAAGCTATCAAGTAAGGACGCAATTTTTGTCACAAAATTTGAAGGAAAGGGTACTGCTGGCCCAATATGACATGAGATTGCACTAACATCACCAAAAAATTTCCTTCCTACCAATTTTATTTCATATTCATCCCCCAACCCTTAGAGTTACTTCACAAATCTATGTACCCCTAAACAATCATTATATAGGGAATGGACATCATGGGACCATATACACCTGGTACAGAAAATAAATTCAAGAATATTCTCATAGAAACCTACATATATTCCAAATGGGTAGAATATGTCCCACTAAAAGAGGTTTGTGAAAGAAACTTTGTCATATTTGTGATATCCTTAGTCATTAACAGATTTTTTGTTCGTCAAATAATTATTATGGAAAGTGGAACTAATGTCTATTATACTGAGTTGGATAAACTATATCAAGAGTATGACATCAATACCAACCATTCATCCCACCACTATATGATTATCGATAGACAGATATAGGCCATTAACATGACCCTATCCAATATTTTCTATTTGGTAGTATAAAAGATAATAAATTATGGATGGAAAATATCATCAATGATCTATGGAATTATAGAACCACAACATGTACCACTACTCAAGAAACCAAGTACTCATTTTATACAGGACATAGGCAGTCCTACCAATCAATGTTCAATTTCCCATGCTCTACTTAACCATTTGTGATATTCTATCTTTAGATAATCTATCCTAGAGACAACTTGAGGAATTCAAGAGACAAGATAAAATATATATTTCATAAAATTCATCATTTTTTTATTCACCAAACTAGGATTTCACAAGCCATCCATTAAAATGATTGTGTTTGGTCATTCATCAAACGAGAAACTGTATTGGTTCTTTGGAGACCAACAATGCCTGGAAATAACCATCCAACACTAGTTTCAAAATGGGAAGGAAAATACATCATAAATAAGGCCTAATACAATGGATCTTATGCATATATTTTGATAGATGGAATGCTCACCACCACTCCAACCAACTCAATGTTCCATATAAAATATATCAGCTAGCCCGAAGGAGTATATGACATGATCTAATAACGTTAACCAGTTGGATGTAACGTTCTCAACACAAGATGATATGCTTTATAGAATCAAAACCATTTCCACATGATTCCAAAACTATATGAAAATTGACCTAGTGGCATGAAATTAAAATGTATATCACCAAAATGTCATCATCCAAGAGGACACTTCCCCCGAAAATAGTCACCCTCCATAACATGTTATAGAACTATGTACAGCTTGATTCCTATCCGAATATTATACATAAAGATTCCAATATTCCACATCTTGGTTCATCATACTCAAAAATTGAAAGATTTACCCTCCCTCTATATGGGTAATATCTATATAGTGTGTAACACCCCAATCTTCCATGGTACATTTCCCTTTGAATAATTCAATAGATTGTGTTGTACGCAACATCGAGATTCTAACACATCGCGACCAATCAAACTAGCTGTTATGAATAGTAATAAAAAAATTTGAAATATTTATAATTTTATCTTTCAAAATGGACATAATTTTGGGATTCAAAATACCAAAATTAGCTTAGGGTTATTTTTTGTATTTTTCTGAAAAAAATCAATTATTTAGGAATTGTAAAAAACAATGAGTTATTGTTTAAAAACAACTTTTTATTTAAATTATTGTTTATTTTATTTAAATTTATTTTAGGTCAAAATAGATACATAATACCTATATAGGTTCAATATAATTCATTGAAGTGAGTTAATAATAATTATATATATTAATAAATTTTACTGAACTTGTTACCGTCTTCTACCCACATCCTAAGATCATTTTAAAATTTACATAAAACATAACTTCACCGCTTTAATGAACTGAATTTGAAAACTCCAAGAGACTTTAATTATATCAGTAAGTAAAATGTAGTTCAATAAGATGAAAATAATTTTTCTGAATAGTAACTTCTTACTTTTATTTTCCACAGTTAATAGTAAATATGGTAACTAAGGGTAAAAATGATATAATTATTTCCCTAACAAATTTCATAATTCTTTTGGATAAGTTTAATTCGGAAAAAAACCAACATAGTAAAAAAATATGATCTTTTGGTCCACGTGGATTAGATTAGAACATTTATTATTATATAATTCAAAAAAGAGTTAAAAGTGTTAGATTCAAAGTTTAATAACTAAAAAATATTTAATATACACATATACATAAGATAAATTCGACTATAAATATTTATTAGAAAGCTAAAAATATTTCTAGATAATGGTATTTTATTTATAATTTTTGGACATTAAAAAATTAAATTTATTTATGACACAATGCTGATGAACTAATTTTCTAAATAATGAAATATTAAAATAATTGATATTATAAATATCCAAATAAATGTAATTTGAGACTTTTTATAAGTAAAAATAATTTTATAGGTTAATATGAAATGTTAGAGTTAGTTAGATGAATTTTTTTCAATGTAATAATTCATCTATTACTTTAGCAAAAACAAAATACCAAATTGTGTAAAAATTGAAATAAAAAGTATTTTAAAAAAATATTATATTATTAATTGATATTTTATTCCTAAAAATCTATGAATCGGAAAAAGAATTATTTAATGATATGTGTATCATTAATAATCCACTTGGGGTTCTCTTGGAATTATATAGTATGTTTATTAACCATAATAAAAAAATAAAAAAAAGACATGGCAAATGTCAAACAATTTAACTAAGAGTTAAATCTAAAAGATAAGGTTAATATAGTGACCCATACCTATATAAAACCTTTTGGATGAATGTTTTTCAACCCATCCCCACCATAGACTTTAAATAATTCATTTAAGAGACATTAGAAACCGAAATTGACTTTATCATAAAATAATATTTCTAGCTTTTCTTAAGGTACCCCTCACCCCTCTAATAAATGGTAACATCCCCTTCTCTATAATTTGCAACTTCAATGCCAATTGGCTCAGCCAAACCCTTCCCAAATACCCTCTAAACTATACCCCCTTCATCCTAATGGCCATCCTTTAGTCATAAATCTATCCTATGGAGCCCTTTTGATCAAATCAAAAGGAAGAACCAGAAGAAGAGGTAAGTATTTCATCACCTCATTCAAGTTCCTTTCTTCTTCCACTTCCTCTTTCTTTTTTGTTTCCATTATAAAATAATAACTCCAATATCTTCTGCATACATTGATTTTATTATTAATATGGTTCAATAATATTCATTATTTTATCCATCCTATGAATGTCATTTCACCATACCTGCGTAAGTACGGCTTATCGTCTCCATGTCGTGGTGTAATTGTTATTCAATACATTATTTTTTTGGATGGGTATAATAATGATGTGTAATTGATATAAATAATAAATATAACATGATAATGATTCTGTATATATATATATGATATATCATCCAAATATATATTATTTTCATATCAAAAGAATGATATTGTCACTCGTGTGTACATACGGATTACTATCTTTATAAACGTGATGATATTCATTCCCCTTCGTATCCATTCAAGACTAATTTTCATGAAATTATTAAAAATAATGTTTCATGACTTAATATCATTCTAAATATGAATAAGATACATTCTATCCATTTCAAACATTAATTACGTAACAAAGCATCTAATGTAAAATGAATCAGTTAACACCCGAAACGACAATATTACAAAAATATTTTTAAAAAGGAAATATTAAAAGATTGAATATGATATAATATTAATTTATATGATTCTTGTGTAAATTAATAACAAATATTTCACCATTATACAGAGGTTTAACCTACCCTAGATCAAGGAAAAGTACAAGGGAAGAGTTAATATCAAAATCTATTCATTATCTGAGGTTTTTTATACATAATTATCTACGGGGACCTCATTATCATCCACATCCATGCTTCCTAAAAGTATATTTCAAAACATTTTTACTATTTACTAGAAAATGGGTTATTGTAATTTATACCCTTATTTGAGCATATATGTTTTGAAAGTAATCTTTTCGTCATTTTCCAAACAAGTTACATTTGGACCTTTTCGACAAATTTAAGGTATGAATGTTTTTTAACATATACGGAGGGTGCATCTATTTTCCACTGGTATAACAACATAGAAGCTTCCCTTAAAATCTTATATGAATATTTTCAAAATAAATGTATTTTTTATAATTATTTTACTCTTAAATTATTTCAAAATAGAAAGATATATTTCTCTAAAAAATGATTTTGATTTCATCTATGTCAAATTACTTTGATATATTTAAATCTTATTTGAAGTTGACTAATTATGATACTTTACATCCATATTGTATTGAAGGGTTTTTGAAATTTTTGACTGTGGAAGTGTTATTTTTATACCAATCCTAGTTTATGGATAGTTTATTTACATTTTGTATGCAATTTTTAATATTAATGTTCATGTTATGTTCAGACCTTTTCATATAAAAAATGAAATGGACTTAGTAAGTGACAGGTAGAGCTTGCTATAGCTCCTTGATGCATTGTCATGCCTCATGAGAAAAACTAATGTTTTAGGACAAGGCCTTAACAAAATCATATTTTTAGTCTTGCAACAAGGCTTTGACTATGTGGTTATGAATTCCTGGCATTATGCATTCCATCATTATGAAAGTGGCTATTGATATTTCATGTGATTGTTTGACATGTAGAATATTCATTTGAGTAAGTAAATAGAATTATTTTGATTTATATTTTCCATATTATGATAAAGTTTTTGATGAAAAGGATTTTTTAGTTGTATACATCTCCTTAAATGGTTATGCGTATTTACAAAATCTTCTTCTATATTTTTACCCTTACTAAGAATATAAGATCACCCCTTTCTATGTTTTATTTTTCCCATGAAATGAATAAGTTTTTTATAACTGACCAACAGGGATTGTATGAGGGGATATGATTGTGGTCCATGGAAATAATGTTGTTGTAGTTTTCCATTTTATGATGTAATGTAAACCTTATGAATGTATCTAGTACTTCCATTGCTACTAAACGAATATTTATTTCAAGAATTGATCTTTTGTGATCATTCTAATGATACGTAATAAGGAACCAACTCTGGGATTTTGGGGTTGGGGCATTACTATTGGTATCAGATGAAGTTTTTTACAAACCTCGGAATTTAGATTTAGATAAAATTCAATTGGAGTACATTACCCTAAGATAGAATTTGTGGGTTTTTATAGAATAACATCCTAGAATTTTGGTATTCTAGTGATTTTGTGAGTTTTCCAAAAAAGACATCCCGGTCTAGATACGAGTAGGCAGATGAGGCTCTGGAACAGATGTACCAAGGGGTAACAATTGAAAACATAGCTTTGAGCAAGACTCGAGTGGAAACTGGTGCATGACAACGGGCCTTCCAACACTCTTGGTTATGACACTCCCAGGGGATATGCATATGATAATTCGCATTTTGCTTACAAACCATTATGAAGGGTTTATGATTATAAACTTCCTCAAGGAAAACATTTTAATGATTATGGATTATATCCATATACTGTTCAATTTATGTTAAGTGTTTTAGAAGATTGAAATTATGTATTTTTATACATAAACTATTCTACTTTATACCATTGTTTAGAAATGGCACCCAGCGGAAGGAATGGAAATTGTATCATTGCACACACTTCATATTGGGATTTTCCTCCTTCTCAAGATATTTATAGAGGATCTGTTGATACAACTAGTGCCAATCTACTTATCACTATACTGGGACAACTCACTAATGTTATAAATAATAACCTTACCTGTATGGAGCACCCTGATCCACAATACAATGGATCAATGTTAGATCGTTTCATGTGGAAAAAACCACCAACATTCAATGAGGGTAAAAACCAACTAGTAGTCAAGCAATGGATAAATTTCTTAGAGAAAATATTTCACCCCTTGGGGAGTAGTGAAAGGGAAAATGTTGTCATTGTACTATACCACATCACAGGAGATGCTGATCAATGGTGGTTATTGATTCAAAACACACTGGAAGATGATGAAGTATCAAATATGGAATGAAGGGAGTTTAAAGTTATTTTCATAGAGAAATACTTTCCTCATGACCGTCAAGAGGATGTGGAAAGAAAATTTATGAGTCTGAGGCAAAGGAAATGGCTTCAACTACTCAAGGATTATGATTTCACTATACACTACCACCTGGGGAAGGAAAATTAGGTGTTAGATTCTTTGAGTAGATAGGATCTTGATGTTTTGAACAATATGAGAGTTTAAAAGGATCCTATATACATGTATCTAATAAATATGGCTATGGGAATCACCATGGAAGGTGAAACATCAATAATTTTTCAAATGGTTTCCAACCCATCATTGCTAGAAAGGATAAAGAGTTCTTATACCGGTGATGAAGAGTTTCAAAATAATATTAAAGGTGTGAATGATGGGTGATTGAGTGACTTTGTGTATGAAGATGGAATTTTGTAATTTGGGAAGAGACTTTTTGTTTCCAATATACCTGATCTAAAAGGGGAATTGTTGGATGATTCTCATAGTTCCAATTTCAAAATACACCCTACTAGCTCTAAGATGTATAGAAATTTCGAGGAACATTTTTGGTGGGACAACATGAAGAGGGAGATTAATGATTTTGTGTCAAGATGTATGGTTTGTCAACAAGTGAAATATGGAAGTAAATATCTTGGAGGAGTCATGAAACCTCATCCCATACCTGAGTGGAAATGGAATAATATTACAATGGACATTATTATGGGACTACCAAAGACTCCTATAAAGAACAATGCAATATGGGTCATTTTTTATTATCTTACCATGTCAGCACATTTTCATGCTATAAGAGAAGATATACAACATGAATGTCTAGAAAGATTATATATTAATGATGTTCTAAGAGTTCATGGTGTACCACTATCAATCGTTTCTGATAGTGATCCATGTTTTACATCAAGATTTTGGAAAGTCTTTAGAAATCCCAGGATACTGAACTTTTTTAGCACTATCTACCACCCTCAAACTGATGGACAATCTGAATGGACTATTCAAACATTAGAGGAAATGATGAGATCAGGCTCACATCACTTTCAAGGTATGTGGGATCAATATTTTCCTTTGGTTGAATTTTCCTATAGCAATGGCTTCTATTAAAATATTCTGATGGAACCATATGAAGCGTTATAAAGAAAGATATGTCGCACACCAACCTGTTTGGATGATGTTGGTGAAAGAAAACTCTTAGGCTCAGAACTGGTGGACGAAATGATTGAAAATGCGAAGTTAATCCAAAACCACATCAAAGCAGCTCAAAGTAGACCAAAGAGATATGCTGATAACTGAAGGAATGATTTGGAATTTCATGTAGGAAATAATGTTTTCTTGATGGTATATCTATGGAAGTGTGTTGTACATTACGGAAAGAATGGAAAATTATGTCCTAGGTACATCAGACCTTTCAAAATTCTAGAACGAATTGGGGATATAGTTTATCATTTGGCAATGCCGCCAAGTCTCTCCAAAGTTCACGATGTGTTCCACGTACCACTATTGAGAAAATTCAAGACTGATGCAACGCATGTACACACCTATGAGAATTTAGAACTGAAACCTGATCTGTGTTATTGCGAAGAGCCTGTTAAAATTCTTGATACAAGAGAACAAGTCCTGTGAAACTGGACAACTCGTCTGTTTAATGTTTTATGGAGAAACCATAAGATGGAAAAGGAAAAGTGGGATCCCTAGGAACATATTATGAAGAACCCCCCAAGTCATTTTAAGCAGAAATATTCTAGAAATTTTGAGGATGAAATTATTTGAAGGAAGGCAGAATGAAACACCGCAAGCTTCCATGATACTTTTCCCTTTGAATAATGCAATAGCTTGCAATGTACGTAGCTTCGATATTCTAACACATTGCGACCAATCAAACTAGACATTATGAATAGTAATACCCATTTATTAAAATTTTATAAATTTTATCTTTCAAAATGGACTTCATTTTTTGATTCAGAATACCGAAATTAGCTTTGGTTGAATTTTTGGTATTTTTCTGAAAACATTCAATTTTTACTGAATTGTGAAAAACAATGAGTTATTGTTTAAAACCAACTTTTTATTTAAAAAATTATTTATTTTATTTAAATTTATTTAAGGTAAAAATAGTTACATAATACCTATATAAGTTCAATGTAATTCATTTGAGTCATTTTATAATAATTTTAGATATATAAAAATTTTATTGAACTTTTTACCCTCTTTTACCCACCTCCAAAGAGAATTTGAAAATTTACATAAAACATAATTTTACCACATCGGTGAATTGAATTTTAAAATTATGAGAGACACGGTTGATATCATTAAGTAAAATGTGGTTCAATAAGATGAAAATAATTTTTGGGGAATCGTAACTTTTTACTTTTATTTACCATGGTTAAAATTGAATAGGGTAATTAAGAATGACAATGATATTATTATCACCCTAAAACATGTCCTAAATATATTGGATAAGTGAAATCGTCCAAAAACAACCTTAAGAATAAAATATGATAATTTAGGTAAACTTGGATTAGATTAGGATATTTATTATTATTTAATTCAAAGAAGATTTAAAAGTGTTAAATTCAACGTTTAATAACTAATCCATTTTTAATATATGGTTAAACATAAGATAAATTCAACTATAAATATTCATTAGAAAGAAAAAAATATTTCCTACATAATAGTATTTTTTTTATAATTTTAGAGAATAAATAATTAAATTTATGTATGAAACAATGATAAAGTATTAATTACCTTATTAATGAAATATTAAAATAATTGATATTATAAATAACCAAATAAATGTAATTTGAGACTTTTTATAAACTAAAATAATTTTATATTTTAATATGGCATGTTAGGTTAGATGAATTTTATTCAAAGTAATAATTTTGTTATGAATTTAGAAAAAAAATACCAAATAGTGTCAAAATTGACATAAAAGAGTTGTTATAACAAATATTATATTATTTATTAATATATATGATTCTTATATAATTTAATAAAAAAATATTTTACCATTATCTCGGAGGTTAACCTACCCTCTACAGATGAAAATTACAAGGTAATGATTATTTTCACAATATCTTCATTATCTGAGGTTGTTTATACATAATTTTCTGCAGGGACCTCTTTATCATCCACATCCATGCTTCATAAAATGTATTTCAAAACATTTTTAATATTTAATAGACAATGGTTTAAAGTAATTTATTCCCTTATTTGACCTTATATGTTTTTAAATGAATCATTCCTCTGTTTTCCAAACATGGTACATTTTGACCTTTTTGAAAAATTTAAGGTAAGAATGTTTTTTAACTTATACGAAGGGTGAACCTATTTTCTACCGTTATAACATCATCAAATCCTCCCATACAAGATTATAACAATATTTTCAAAATAAATTTCTTCTTTATAATTATATTACTCTTAAATGATTTCAAAAAAGAAAGTTGTATTTCCCTAAATAAGTTTCTGATTTCATTTATGTAAACATCTTTTGATGGATTTTAATCTTATTTGATTTTGATTTATTATGATAAAATACATCGATATTGTATTGAAGCTTTTGTGATATGTTTGAATGTGGATGTGTTATTTTTATACAAATAATGGTTTATTGATAAAGTATTGAAATTTCATATTCTAGTTTTAATATGAATGTTTATGTTATGTTTAAACCTTTTGATATGAAGAATTCATTAGAATTAGTAAGTGACGGGTGGAGCCTGCTATAGCCCCTTGATGCATCGGAAGGTCTCATGAGGCAAACTAGTGTCTTGGCACAAGGCCTTGTCAAAATCATATTTTCAGTCCTTGCACAAGGCATTGACTATGTGGTTACAAAAGTCCAGCATTATGCCTTCCATCAATATTAATGTAGCTATTGATATTGCATGTGATTATTAGACAAGTAGATTATCCATGTGAGTATGTAAATAGAATTATTTTGATCTATATTTTCCATATTATAATAATTTTTATGTTTAAATGGCATTTGTTTCAGTTTTATATGTTTCCTTAAATTTTTATGCTTATTTATGAAATCTTACACTATATTTTTATCCTTACTGAGCATCTGAGCTCACCCCTTTCTATGGTTTTTTCCCTAGGATGAAAAGAAGTATTTTATGACTGACCTACAAGGATTGTCTAAGGGGATATGAGTGTGGTCCATGGAAACAATGTGGTTGTAGTTTTCCATTTTATCATGTAATGTAAACTTTATGAATGTATCTAATACATCAAAGGATACTAAACTAATCAGTATTTCAAAACTATATCATTTGTGATCATGCCAATGATATGTAATAATGCACCCAATCGGGGCTTCTGCGGTTGGAGAGTTACACAGTGAACCGTCTATAAAGAACTTTTTGTTTCATGATTCTAATTATATTAGCTATATAGTGACACATTAATCTTATTCCCATGTCCATCCTGAGAATAAAATATCATTTTACCTCCTCTTTATGCAAAAGAAATCAATTTAGGGGACTCCCAAACAAGCCTTATTTGTAAGAACACATCAAGAATAAGCTCATTCCCCATCATTATTTTTTGGTATCCAATTGTATCACCTCATAATCATAAACTGGATGAAATCAAATTCCTTTCCCCATGAATTGAAAATGTATGAAAGTGGTCCAAATCTTATGACATTAAACTGAATAATAATTTTCATCATTTAACAATGTTAAACTGCAAAGAACCATTGTGTTCTCATCCATGAAACATTTCCCCCAACATTGGCCACCCACTATTCTATGTTATAGAACTACCTACCACATGATTCATGCCCATAATGGATACATAAAGACACCTAGATTTCACATTATGGTTCAATAAACCCTAAAATGGTTTAAAATTCCAATTTCTAACTGTTCATGTGTCGTACTAGTGTATGGAATGAATTAAATATCTATTTTCATATTTATTCATTCCCTTATGAGATATATAATGATTCATGGATCTCCAAACATGTGTCAATCCATGAAATGTGTGAAGAATGTCCCTTCCATGTGTATGGTCTAGACCAACATACAGAAATTAATGAACTATGTGTGGATTGATTCAAACCCTAGTAGGATAGATAGTGATTCCTGAATCTCCTGCCTTTTGTCCAGTTGCTACAGAAGATCATATCCCCTTGTGTATGAGTCATATTTTAAAATGTATATTTCAGTGCACTACGTATGTTCTGTCTCTTTTTTCAGAAGATATGTGGTGACATCTAGGCCTTGAATGACAATCTTATCCATCTAGTAAATCAAAATTAGAATTTCTCCATCCAATGTACATAAATGCAGATCTGTGAGGAATTATACACATTTGGAACCCTCATCAAGGATCATTAAAGGAATCAAAAATCCCTTCCTATATGTGAATCATATATATTTTGGGAAATCATACATTATGTACAATCATGGGGTAGATATTTCTTTCACACTCTGATACATCCATCTCATACATAAAAATATATACTCCTGGTATTTTTGGATATTTACAATCCTCAGTGACCATCATAAGATTATAGTCAGTGTCTTGAGGACACATTTGTTTCACAATGCAGAATATTCCCCTTTTGGCTCTACATATGTTTCAAATTAAAAATCATATCAACTGTTGTCAAATTTGTACTTATAAGTGAAATCACATGACTCTGTATACCCTAGTGTATTACATGCCTTGTATCATTCTTCAGGATCATAGAATCCATTGGACTATGGTTTAAACTTTGTCCCCCATTCATATTTTGGTAATGTTAGAATATTCTGGCCAATTTCGCATCTATTTATTGATGGATTCTATGAAAAATTGTCCTTTAAACCTGACACTAAAATATATGGATGTTATCCTTGTCACATTACATTAACATAATTGAAATATTTCCTCACTATATGATGATAAATCTGCACAACATCCTAATGTTCTCACCCTACAGGACATCACCACCAGTTTTGGTCTCCTGCAATTCCATGTTGCCGAAATACATATAACATGATTCATATCAACACAATATATGTAGTGATTCCTGTATTCTATGTCATGATCCATAAACCAAAAATATAAAATTTCCTCTCTCCCTATGATGGACCAAGCCTATGTTAGAATTTTTCTTTCGATAACTATGTATGTCATCTTCCCATTATCATAAGATGAATGGTGAAAAAAAACTATATGAAATCAGGACTAGTCACAAATTCATGCAACCATCTATCACCATAGCTGAGATTTACATAGGAGTATGTAGTGTGGTATCTGGAATCTTTGGCCAAAATCAATAACATCTAACATCAGATGTACTATAAACCACCCACATGAAACCTTTTTCCTCTATCCTCGTAACAAGAAAATAAAATTTCTATCCTCATCCTATCCATATGATGATAAACTAAATATAACCATCATGAAATACTCACCAGAAAGGGAATCAAACATAAAATTGGTTACCCACCTTGTTGTGTTCAAATATTGCCACCTCTTTTTTGTATGAGTCTGATCTATGGAAAGATTTTCCTAATTCATGGTCAATCATAGTTTGAGTGTCTCTGGTATACCCAGACACATCATTTCCACTTACCAATATCCATTTTGCGAGAAATTTTAGATCTCCAATAACATACCCATCAATCGTAAATTGTGGGGGTAGTGTTCTGAGGAAATATTTATTTTACGATTAATAATATTCCCCATTATTAATTTCATAATTCACCCATTAAAATGTCTTTCCAACCAATGGAAAATTCAAACCTAGGAGAGTATTTCCTAACCACTATAATTTCCAATGGATTCTTTGCCCCGTATCATTTATACCAATCCAATAATCCCCAGAACCCTGAATTGTACCCTTATCCCCTCACATTCACATAATTCTAGGTCATTTCTTCTAGGTTAGCCTCCAATTAATAATGAAATATAAAACATTGTCTTTACCACTTGAAGATAAATTTAACAAAACAATTTCTTAAATGAATGACACTAAAACATAATTTTATTAAGAACAAAATCAGTTTTGATTCCAATTATCATAGGATACATTGTGAGAGTTAAATCTAAAGTCCAACCATTATATAAAAGTGTTTCTTCTATTCCAGTGAATTCTCCATACAAGTATAAGATATTTCCAGAGATAAATAATATATTCTCCCATGATTCCATTCATAAGATGAATCTTTATAAGAAATTTTGAATGTTCCTTTCATTATTTGTGATATAATATACCAAATAAATGTTTTCTTAGCTTCTTCATGGGTTGAACCTATGTATGGAATCATCCAATACTCACATAGAATACACATTTCTACATATTACTAGGAAATCTCAATACAAAATGCATCTTTGATATTCAATAACATTATTTTCAAAAACCATACATTATTTCAAATATTATCCAACTCCCAATAATCTACTTTGGACATCAATAATAGAAAGTTAGAATCTTTAGGGATCCATTTTTTGAATATGAAAAATAATCCCCAATTGTATATTCATGTGTCGGACACCAAAAACGTTGGTCAACCAAATAAAAATTCACCCCCATGAGAGGATTTTTATATCTTTATACACAACTAGGATTTTATGACCATATCATTGATTGGTTTTGGAAACCCACCAATTTAATGTTTATAGTCGTTCTCCCCCTAGAATGATAATATTGTAGTATATTGTTAGTTAGAATACAATTATATAGACTAATTTTTTATCCCATGGATTTCATTAGAAATCTATTTCTTAGAATTATGTCATTAAATATCACCGCTCATGTCCTAGTCACATGAAATTTAATTGAAAATTTAATAAACCCATCATTATACATGAAAAAAATCATGTAATAGTGGTTCGTCACTCATGTAAAAGATGATATAGATACCCACATATTTTTCAAAAAATATCTCCTCCAAATTCCCCCATTTTGGTCTCTCAAAAAATTAGAAAATCTAAATTCCCATAAATTATCTAGCCATTAGAAATAAGGTCCAATTTCTAGAAGACGCATCTGAATGGATATGTAAAATGTGCTGAACCATTCACTATATGAGTCACCCACAAAGATTCTTTTCAACCAAAGGAATTTTCATCATCAAGAGATGTTTTTACTACCTTCTTATCCCCCCCCAAAAAAATCATTGGATAAACCATTATCCTAGTTACCGCTAACATACTTTCCTCATGTAATTTTTCATATCCATAAACCATGGAAATAGGGTTATTAGAAATCAGTCTTTCACATATATGAAAAAATTAGGACATTCTGAGTCATAAAATCAATTTAGGGAACTCTTCACATACAATACAATTAATTTTTTTTGACTTAAAACATCAGTAATGTTATTCTATGTCTGAAAGACTCTAAACTGCCCATAATAAAAGAAAAATATCATATGGATGAATATATAAAAGTACAATATTTCAAAACCCACCTTTTTAATGCTTTAGGAAAATATATGACAATAATGAAATAAAAGAAACTCATATCATATTATGGCTAATCTTTATAACGGGAGGCCTAATAATAATTATCGTTGTGACCACTAAGGTAACACCAATTTAGTAGTAGGAATAGATTTGTATTATAACATTAAAACACATAAAGTTTATTGGTTTTCTCATTTAACCCTTAAAAATTCAACACTATGCTCATTGGGTCCCTTGACTGAGTAAAAACAATTAGAGAATTATATGAGAATTCTATTTGATTATCTCATATCAAGATTAAAATTGATATATGATGAATATTATCGCTCTAAATGACATCAAATATAATTTATTTGAATTGTGGGAAAATATAATATTATAGAACTAGAAGGCAATAAAATTTTCATTAATTAAATGTGAACAGATGACCATAAAAATCATAAAGTGTATCCCTAAAAATGTTAAGTACTAAAGTAACAAAGACACAAGGAACCCAAAATGGTAAAAATGAATATTGGATCATGATTGTTAGAAAATCAAAAACCACATTATGCGGGCCATTAGGGGGTCATTCAAAATAAATCCCTTGTACGATCATAGTCATAAATAGAGGGCTAATGTACCTAATGAGGACTCAAATATCTCATACTCTTTTAAGGATGGCTTTAAATTTCCCATTTTTGAGGAAAGATATGCCTTTAGCTAGATTTCATGAGTCTTTCACTCATATAAGACTGATATTTTTGAAACCATATTTTCATATAAACATTGTTCATCTATCATTAGAGGTGTAGATCAACTATAATATCATGTAAAGACATTTTTTTATGATGTGAGTTTTTATACTATAGAGGGATACTTTCTTGTGTGTCCAGGTCTTCAAGATAAATAAAACCTAGTAAATAAGATAATGTAGGTGCCGATAGTCAAATACACCAAATACAAGATCAATAAATAATCTACGGAAATTGTAGACATATATAAAAAATTCCTCTAAGGATCTTTATGTAAAAATAGTATAGATTTGATTCCATTCCCAATTTTGCATGGCTAAATGTTAGTTTCAATCACCAAAACTTCAATTATGTTCTCCTGTTTCAATGGCTATATACACTAGAATTTTGGATACAATGGATAGAGTCACCCAAAATTGAGACAAAAAAAAGTAATAAAATCATCCATATATGTCGAAGGTTCTATCTCAGAAGTTATGTGTATAGTGTAAAATTCAATTTTCATGGATGTTTGGTGTTGTCCCACTTGGGGGTGCCTCAGTAGGACCAACCAATGGGATAGTTCAATATAAAGGGTTTGAATCACTTTACATTGAAATAGGATGCCCATATATGTTCCCCTATGAAGGCATGTGATAATGAAAAGAACATATTCTTATAAAATGATTTGAAATATATTGAGAAACTAATATGGGGCTAGAAGCATCAAATATAATATTTTCTCAATGATCCATCATTAATAATACTCCATCAGGGGAGCATGCCACCCTATATGTGAGCATAATCCCTTGATAAATAAGATAAATCTTCTATGGGGGGAATAAATAATTTCATTCTAGAGTCCTAAAATTCATCCTTATCCATTATTGGTGATGAATTATCTGACTGTATTCCATCATAACTTGGATAACTATGAGAAATGTAACTTATTATAGGCCTCAGAATTCTCTAGAAAACATATAAGTAGTATAAGGTTATCAAATGGTTATTCTACCAATGTATGTGGCTATGATTCTATCTCATATCATAATGATATAAGAACATATCTTGAATATAACCTTTCATCATATACCATTTCCCCATAGTGTGTAGGGTGAGGTAAAAAAATAAAGCAAGAGAAATCACTCAACAGTTCAATGATGTCATCGATACTCATGTATTTGGGATGAAGTACATCAATGTTGATATGGGTATGATGAGATCCATAATGAAGAACCATTTTAGTGTACCAAACCTCATAGAATTAAAAATTATCCACAATATATCTATAGAAAATTGAACTGTCCCACTATAGAGATAATGGGGTCTTCTCTCATGTAATTAACTGAGTAGTTCATAAATGAGAGTAAGGTTGGTAAAGACAAAGATGATTGGTTTTCCTTCTTCCGGTATGGTTGCCATCATTATGGTGCTAAGTCGGACACCATTATAAACATCATGGGATGGTAAAATCCATCCACCCAGGAACATGGAAAATATTCAAAAAATTTAAATTATGGTGATATGTCATGTTGGACCCTATATCCTCAGTTTGTGTATTGGCCCACCTCGATGGTATCATAGTGTGAACCTATGATGCATTGTGAATATTGGGTTAGATGAGTCCTTCTACAGTGTACCTTCAGCCTATGACCACTATCCTGTAAAAATAACAATATATAATATTCAATTGCAATAATTGAGTGTCCATGTATGCTTTGACAAAGCAATCTATCTTTCTTGACCGCCAGATCCATCCCCAATGGGGATACGTTCTCATAATTCCCCAATATATTGGCTAGAGATTATAATTATTCATATATATTATCAAGGTTGATAATTCCCCATTGCTATAAAATATCCCACAACCTATTTCCCACATAACCATTTGATAAGTGTTAGGTGTTGGTTATTGAAAACTAGGGACAATTAAGTTCAAGAAGAATCTAATATGGTGAATAAATTTAAAATTGATAAACCGACACTTCCTGGAATAAATTAACAACATCAACCTATTCAAGAAATTACAAATCATTTTCCTGTACCCAGAATAGGAAAGCCTATTCATCACAGAAGAATCTTCTAGACTAATAATTTGTTGTTGAACTCCACTCTCCATTAGGATTGACTTTAGAATGTTTTAATATTGATGGATATTCATAGATGAATGATTCCAAATATGTTTCCTTAATATTTTTATTATTTTGAGTCCACATGGATCAATTTATAACAAAAACATCCTCTCTAGAAAAATCAGATATGATCTTCCCCACAGTGGAGACGTCCAATCAAGAATTCCCCCCCCAGACATCTTGAAACAAGTAATAAGTTTTATTTTGTCAACAGTTTAAATATGACCATCATCATGAAGCCCAATTTTTTAATAGTTAAATATACTAGAGAATAGGAAATACATAATTTCTAGTCAAATTATATCATTCATAATACCCACTAGATGAATAATTTGAAATCATAAGCCTTCATTATCATATTCAACCATATTTTCTCTTCATCAAGTCTCATTCATTGAAGAATGCTCTCGGTAAATTTTTTTCCCAAAAATGGATCATCTTTTGTAAGATTCAGAAAAATTTAGCAATGGACATGAGAATTTTTCCTCATACATTACGGTTATGTGAACCATCAGTCTACAAACTAGATTTCTACAAATAATTTTCATGCAATGCATTGTTCAGTGAATCTATATTTCTGAGAATGATCAATACACAATGATTTCACTGGTACCATGAATTCCAAACAAACCAATTGTGGTGGATCTCATTTGGATTCTAGGATAATAACCTCAGATTTCAGACAATGTGAACCGCGATGGATGAAATTTAAGGAAGCAATATACAATCAAGGAATCACAGGAGTTCCATGATTCATGAACGAATTGGTAAGAAGGCAAATATGGTGTGTCCTATATGTATAGAAAGGGTACCCATTTATGGTAACACCAATGTAACAAAAACCAATACAAGTCAAATCTACTTCAACATCTGCATATCCCCACATCAATTCGACGAGAACCCATTATTATCGGTGGAATTTTATAGGCCTTGAAAATTACTCACATTGAAGAGGATACATCTAATAAATTTGAAAAGGATGAACAAAATTAAAGGGAAAATTTATGGGAAAAGCATTGCAGATGAAAAAAATTCTATGCAAGGGTGACACACCATGAAGAAAAATTTCCCTTCACGGACTACCTCTCTATATGGTGTTCTCTCACTCCACAAATCACCAATGAATGGGTATACATCGCAACAGTTGTGGAACCAGAAGTTATCATGATCAATATATTGTTATTCATGGAATATGGAGGTTATTTCTTCTCTAGAAAACACTCGAATCCCTGAACTATATTTCTTGGAGGGAGATGTGTTATCCTCAAATCCCACAAAAGAAATGATGTTATTTTTGGATCCAATATGGTATTTCAGCAATAGAAACAACCGCTACCCACTAAAACCCTCATGGGATCTTGTAAATGGCTCCCCATGGCCCACCATAGATAAATTGTTTTGCAAATACCCTACACCTCCATAATTTTATAAATAGACCCAAATGGGGAATGATAAAGAGGATATAAGGATAATTTAAGTAATTATGACACATGAATGGAGATTGAAGATAGCTGGAGGAAGGAACCATGAATACTAGATCCCATTTCTTATTCCCCACATGAAAACCCAACATCAAATTATTAAGGAAGAAATTAAAACTCATCATATGGTCTGTAAAATCAAAACCACTTGTGGATGTTTTTATTTCTGGATGATAACCAGTGGCCACATTGAAAATAGGAATCCTGCAAAGAAAAAGACAATACGGAAAGAACCCTTCCTCACCTAACTAGAGACTATGAGGGAGGATATCAGAACTATGTAGAAAAATGTCATGCTAGTGGAACCAAGACCCACAAAGACACACAATATACCGACGGAACCGAGGTCAACAAACAACAAGGATATAAAGACGGTCCCCAAACCCATATGGAAATACATTATATGGAGGAAACCCCATCCTACATAAAAACATACTACGTAGAGAGTATCTTCCTAGGGACTTCTATTATCCAGTTCCCATAATCATTTCTTATCATTTCATCAATCACTATGTTGGTCCCTCAATGAACCAGTCTTCCATATTCAGGCTATGGAATTTTCTAATGTAACCTGACATGTATGTTATGATCATTAGGTAGATATGCCTCCCCTTTTGAGTTCTCATTCCCATGGTAAGTGAAGTAATTTTGGTGATCGACACAGATATCTAGCCCCCCCAAAATAATCCGGAGCTTATATTCCACTAGAAACCTTGGATCCGACATTGGGATGCACCCATGTGCCTTCCAATTCTAGGAATTCGTAAAAAACCATTGTAATTTACATTGTATGAGGTCAATTTTCAAATACCCTCTTTTAACCTAGATCTAGTTTTATAAAACCCCTCAAATGGTAAGACCCTATAGAATAATTCAATAGGAGTTAATGTTTATCCTCTTCACCGCAACCTAGTTCATTTTTTGATAGATCACTGAACATGACTATCATGAATGAAAACAAGAGGGTAAATGGGAATAATCAAATCCCTCTATATATATCTATATGGTCTCCAGCACCATCCATCAGAAAGAAAGGAGGGTCATACGATCTTCAGATCCACTATTTCTTATTGTTTCTCACACAGAACATTACTCTGATGGGCTTAGAGGATCTTAGTGATCATGACATCCACCCGATCCGAAAATAAAATTCCCCCCACATTTTTATAAGTCTAAAAATCGGGTCTCAACCATCAATATGACATATTGACAATGATGAAACCAAATGGGTTTCTTACACTCATAATCACCAACCTTTTTAGGTCCCCCAAAATTGGTAGCTCCCATGAATAGACCCCATATCAAATCCAATCTAGAGAATTCATCTTCAAATGGGACTCCTATTGTTTATAACCACAAATCATTCCCCCTATAATGGGCATCCCCTGAGGTATATTTTCCAATATAACCAAACTACAAGGTTATTGATTCCCAACTAACCATGATATGTAAGAAACCTCTTTGAAGGCCAACCATAACACTGAAATCTGTCCTGACTCAGACATATCTCTTGCTAGATCATGCCCCATACATTAAACCACATATTTTTTGGGGCCCTTGGGATACCACAATGTATGTATTATATCAAATCATGACTAGCCACCTTCCAACTAGTATTCATTTCCATATGATTTCAAACATCATGGTTGAGTCCTTGTTTAATGACATTAAAATGTAATTTTCCTAGTTAACTTTCACAAAATTATGTGGGTTTTGATTCCTCTGAAGAGAATACATAGGACACCCATCTTATGGGTTTGATATCAATATTCAAAATACTTATGTCCTCCTGTATTATGAAAAACTCCTGATCATCCCATTATGATGCTTAAAACCATTGTTGTATCGATAAACCACTAAGGAATCCTTAATCTCTCTATGAAATGGTAAAATTGGTGGAGAACCTTTGATACAAACATATTTACCCGTTGATGGGGAACTTCAGATATATATAAAACATTATGATCCCATGGATATATGAAACAATATATAACCTAGGGGTTTACTTATAAGATATATAATGGAATGAATTAATGATTCCTTATTATATCATAAAACTATAAGAGAGTCTCGTAATAGGAAACAGTTCCCCCAAAATGGTGTAGTGTGCTCGAATTATCATCTGATTGAACTATGGGAATTATTTAGAGACATTTTACATGTAACCCAATGAGCACCAACTGTTGTAATGTATGTCTAAGAATTATGTATTTTAGATATTTCGGAATTTTATGGATCCATGAATAATGCATGTGGGTGACTGTTTGAAGACCTTGTACTCCCTATCAGTGATTGCAGACCACTCAAACCCTTTTAATCATCCATTCAAGACATAAATTCATAATCGATAGAAAGAATATTGTAACATGATGCATGAAATTTGACTAAGGCACCCCCTTCATAAAATAAAAAATATTTACTACCCCGTCCATGGATGACCATTTCATTCCTCACCCTGGTTCAACACCCATAAGGGAAATGAAAATTGAACCTAAAATTAATGAAATTTATTAACTACATTATTAGGTCATATTCCTTTGGACAATTTCATTAATGTTTTCAGATGAAACAACCATGATCATGATTAAATTTTAATAAAGTATTTTATTTAAGGATCTATAATATAACACCATGAAATTTCAAAATTATAATAACATGTTTGATACTATAGGGGAAATTACACAATATGGTTATAAGAAAATATAAAACCCCAAGACATTATAAGAAACAAAATTTTATATAAATTCCATCTCATTGATAGCTTGTGATGCACACAAAACCAAATTTAAAAGAAACATGATACTCTATTAAAATATTATTATTTAAACATGTAATGTACTTCCTAGATTTTAAATTGTTATTTAAGAATAGTAATAACCAATATATAAAAACTATATGGTTTATACATGTAATAATTTAATTCAATGGTATTATATTTACTATAAATAAAATTATTTTTAGATGACAAATAGAAAAATTGTTTTATATAAATCATTAATTATAATAAAAAAAGGTTCCACTGCTTATTATCCACTTATAATAAAAATAATTTTTGATAATTATATAAAATATATTTGATAAAATCATTTCAATTTTTGAAATCATTATATCAAAATTATCTTATGCTGAATTTTTGGTATTTTTGGAAATGATTCATTTTTTCTAAATAACGAGGAATTTTGATATTTACTAAAAACACACTTCTGGTCTAAATTATTTACAATAGTAAATTTGAAAATTATTTTTGAAAAGTAAAATTATTTATTTTATTATATATAATAAAATTAAATATATTAAATCAGTTTCATTTTTAATTTTGATTTTAAAATCGTATATAATTATGATCATTTTCTCTCTAGGAATACTTTTTTTCTTGATGTCTACGTCTATGTCATTAAATTGTATTATAATCATTTATTGAATATAATTTTAAATAACAGATTCTATTTTCGAATCAAAAAATGTATATTATATTATAATTTCAACTTATATTTTGACCATATTTATAGTCAAGTCGTGAATAATTAATTACTGCAATTAAGGTAAAAATGGGTTCACCTCGAGGACAAACTAATATGGTATGGGTTAAAATAACCTACCAACAAGTCATAATCTTATTTTACAGCCATATATCAACTTCATAAAAAATATTTGAATATATATTAATTTTTATATAATTTTCTTGGTAATGAATTTCTCATTATGCATTATTTAGTGATATTTCTATGTATTTTCAAAGAGGGTTACCTTTCCACAATTATAATAGGGTGATCCATCCATTCACTTATTTACACCATTAAATATATATACCTTATCAAATACACAACAATATTTCTAAAAAATATTCTTTTCTCATTCTGGAAAATATTGTCCACTAAAAATACCAACACTTGGGTCTTTAAGTGGATATCCAAATGAGTATTCTCTATGAGAGGGTAGAAGTCTAAATGATGGTAATTCATTTTGGTTTTTCCTTAACATAATTAAAATGTTAATTAACACATAAAATATAAAAAACATTTATCTACCATATGGTGGGATTTTTTTAGGTTTACTGAATAATATTTATCCATAAATTCTTCCACCAAATTTTAAATGAAATCATCGATAATAATAATGACATATTTCTACCTAATGAATAGTTATAATTCATTTTACACCACCACCTTTCATTGATATATATATCATCATATATAATATATATATATATGAAATTTATGAAATTATTATTTTTCTATAATTTCCATTTCACGTGTACAGTATTACATTCCATTTCGTGGGAGATATAATGACATTGCTTGTATATATGGTGGAAAAGTACCTCACGTAGCTATATGAATCATTTTTTGGTTACGATTTACAAGAAATCATGTGTGGTTAAATTGGATGAATATATTTTTTATTTCTGACATAAATTTACTTCTATAAATATATTATCAGAACTATATTCTTTCCTTACAACCTGTTAGAAAATAATTACATCGCTCATGCATTTGTAATGACTACTACCTCCTTGTAGAAATGTAAAATATTATTCATTTTATTTATGTATGGATGCTAAAAATGATGTTTCTTATTAATATGATGGTTGTATATGAATTAATAATTATTTGTTAAAATATTTATTAATATTTTCTTTCCATTCTCCCACTAGTCGATAAATATGGATCCAACATGGAAGCATACATATGGCCTACCATTTCCAAGAAATTTGTAATCCATTTTATATCAATAACATTAATATATTAATAAAAATACACATATAATTATTATATATGATATTTATATCATATTAAACATTTCATTATATGTTGACTCAATGATTGAATTAAAACGTCCACAATTACCTAACTACAACAAACAAGAACAATGAAGCATTTATCACCCAAAACAGGGACATTAACAAAGTATTGTTAATAAATGAAATATAAAACAATATAATAATGTCATATATGGAATGAAATATATGACATTATTTCTTTAATGTATTAATAATAAACTTTTATTTATTATAAATGAGGTTAAGGAACATACAGATGATGTAGAATCTGAGGAAATGGTTTCTTATCTCACTTTTACTTCAGTGAGACAAACACCATAATCAACACTTTTCTTGGTGTATATAATGACCATTTTTTTTATATAGTGTATTTCTTTTTCTTCTTGGTATTTAATGTTTCATTTTATTTTTTTCATTTATGAAACTTATTATTCAATAGTTATCAATGTTTTAATGGTTTATTTCACAATTTCATCATTTTATATATTATTTATGTTTATGTATCCCTTTAGGTTACCTATTGAAATTTATTTATTAATATAAATATTTTTTATCTTATAGTTACTCATAAAATTTGTAGGAACAATTTTATTACATACATAATTTTTTATTTTATGGTTTACAATCATTTTGACTAAAGATGTACAATTTTATTACCATTTACCAAATTAATCTGGATGGTTTATTATTTTCTTTATTTGATGTTCAAAATTATAAGCATTTCATACATTAGTTTTTAAAAATTGATGATAATGATGATTTTTATTATTCTCTTTAATATTATTTATGACTTTTACTTATTATGTGATGTGGGATCTTGGAACTACATACCCTTGGATTCATCAATAGGTCTCATGAGAAATATTAGTTTGGGTATTTTCCTAAGGCCTTACCCATTCATTTTATATGTATGGAAATGTTACCATGATGTTAATAATTCAAGGGATGAGACATTAATGTTATGTTTAATGTTTCAATCATCAGGAGTTCAATAATAATGAATTTAGTTATTCATTTACCATAGGTTTATCAGATTAGATAAAATATCAATTATAATGATTCATGGTTATGTTATTATTTATATTACATCATTTGACCATAATTAATTAATACAATATAATTGTTATATTATTTATTTAGTGGAATTTGTTTTAGTTATTTACCTTGGAATTTATGTTCTACATTATTTATTCATATCTTTTACTATAAGTATACCCTTACTAGGTATCTGAGAATAAAAAATTCTTATATTCAATTTACACAATGATATGAGTATGTGTTTTCTGATTGATATGCATGGATAAAATAAGAGGAATAATGCAATTCTCAATGAGATATCATAATTTATGATATGTTTTATAATATAATTTAAATTTCAATTATGTGCATATTTTACAAAGAAAACTAAACTATTATAAAAAATTTTATGTGATTTCTTATTTCTAATGATAATTATAAAATGTAAACACTATTTTTGGGTTAATGGAGTCTTAGGCATTACCTATAATTATCATCCACTAGAATAATATTTTTTTACTCCTTGTCCATTATCTTTTTTCTTGATAAATATATTCATGTTCAGACGATGAAATAATTGCGTTCATTGTGTTTTAGGAAACAAATTCTCATAAATGAATATAGTTAAACATGATGTTTTTTCATGCTATTATGATTGTGTATAATAAATGTATATCTAATAAAATCTAGTCAAATTATGATTTCTGAAAACAAAATTCATTTATTTATCATAATAAAGTAATTGTAATAACATAAAACATTATCATTTTTGTGAAATGATAATGAATTGATCATCCAAGTGATACAAATTAAATTAGAATAAAAATAAATTTGATGTTTCCTATTAAAAATAATCATTATATTAATCATAATGCATGGTTATTAAATAGTTTTTTAATATAGTTTTGATGATATCGTAATGAAATTTATGAATTATTCATTTTTACAGGTGATGTTTTTCTACAATGAAAACAAATAACAGATAAAATATTTATGTTAACAAGAAAAAATTATCTAAAAATTTATGATAGCATACAATAGTTGTGTTCATAAATGTTTTTTTACTAGTTAATATAAATATTGAAACTATATGAATTACTAAGAGAAAAATCATCTTAGGCTAAATTGTAATGCAATATTTATATACATTGGTAATTTTTATTATATATATATGAATGATTTAAATATATAACCTTGGGATTATAGAATTATCTCTAGAGAATTTTAATCTGAAAAGAGAACTTATTTTGATTGAAATTAATCTCATTTAAATATTGATTATATGAAATCTTTTATCATTACAAATCATGGGGAATTTTTTCATCGTAACTAGATAGATCAATATTGCAAAGAAAGTGGTTATTCGTTTTTCATAATTATAAAATTTGTAATATCATGTGAATAATAATGATCATTATATATCATTTTTATGAAAAGATACATTTAAAAATGGATTTCAACCCTAATATTACCGTAAGTAAATAGTGAAGTTCTATTGTGAAATAGAATTCCTCAATAAATTACGTGATCACTAATATGGGAGTATTGTTTGGTTATATTGTTTTAAATTTTATTTGTGAGTACGATATGTAATAATATAAATCAATACATATGACATACTTCTATTTGTAATTATCATTATGATTTCTGTACAAGAGATATACTAAATTATTATTAGTAAAACAAATTTTGATGTAATGTATTCATATTAAATCTAAAAATTAGATACAAATTTTTTTTCTGAATATAACAGAAATATCTTTTATTATTTTCTAAAGGTATAGTATATATGATGAGTATAAAAAAAATTATAGTTTGCTAAAACCTGAATCTCAACTATATGTTTTAAATCCCATAAAATGACGACAAATGGATTTTAAAAATAAATTAATTACTTTAATGGGAAAATAAATTTTTTAGAAGAAGAACATATTACTAGGTTATATGGGAATCAATAAATCATATGAATTATCTTTGTATTTATAAAACTATATATATAAGTCAACCTGTTAAAATAATAAATCTCATAAGAAAAAATTGTGAGAATTAGCCTTTATTATTAAAATAGGATTCTTAAAAAAAATTTATGTGCTGAATATTTAATAATGCCTCTGAATGTATAGACTATTTAATTTTATAGGAAACATGTTTTTAATATCGTACAACATTAAAAAAATATACCTATTGTTAGAGTAAAATTGTGTTTTAGAATAAAATATGATGAAAATAGAATTACTATTATAAATAAAGAATGTAATGTAATTAATGTTTGTAGTCATGAATAAGGTATAAATTAAAACTAAACATGTTAATTTGAACCTAAATTAAGATATATTTTAATCCCATAGTCATTTTTAGTTTATCATAATATTATGTTTCATAAATTGATTGAAAATGATTTTGAGAGTGGTTATGTTCAAGAGGATTTTATGATGAAGAAACTCATTTCTAATGCATTTAATATTCCAAGTATGTATATAAAAATAATAATGAAAACTATTGAACAAATAAATTGACAAGATATATATATTATAGACATTCTATATATTTTTCATAATATTGTTTTTTCAATGGATTTTTCATCAAACTCAATTTAGAGATAATATTTTCCAAAATATCATTGGATTTGAAATATTCATTAATTAAATTATTATTTTTCATCCAATAAATATATTTTTAATATTTTTCTAAACATATGAAGAAATTTTTCAAAATAAGCATGATGGGAGAAAATAACTCTATCCTGGTATTACACATTCATTAAAAGACATAAAGAAATATTTTAATGCAAAACATGTACATTAAGGATTTACTATGTTAGTTTTGGTTTTGAAATTTCATAAATTATTTGTAATCTCATAGGAATATATATTATAATTTTTTTGGATGAAATATATAAATCATTAATTTGAAAACATTATATAAGTATAGTAAAATTATTATTATATGACACTACACTTGGACGATAAATTTTGGTTTTGTATGAATCTATGTAATGTTTCATGAAAATTTAAATAAATGGGACACCACATCATAACTCACCTAAATGATACATATATGGTGATTTAGGATGTTTTTTATTCGATATAAGATATAATTCTAGAATATTACATTTATTATGAGTATATTTTGTGTCATTTTCCCAAAATAAGATACATTATATAGAATAAACCACTAATATAAAATAATTCATTAAGACTATAACAGCTTAAGATCAAGTATTGTTGATACAATTAACTATCAAAAAAATTGATTTGGAATATGTCACAAAAAACATTATTATGGTAATACATTTTTTATTCATTATAAAATAACTCATTACATCACTCATATTGTGAAAATATAGATGTAAAAAAACAATTTTATTATTTATCACAAAAAAATTAAAAATTGATATTTATTTTATGAGAATAGAAAATTAGTTGGAAGATATTTTTTAAAAAATCATTCTTATAAATTATCTCAAATTATTAAATAGAATTCTGGAATTTCCATGACCCCATCCCACCAAGGATACCATGATTAGTGTGATAGATAATGACCCACAAGTCCTGCCACTAGTAGGATTGGTGGTCCCCACCAGTACCAATGATGTAGAAATCTCATAATATGGAAATAGAAACCATTTATAAGGAAACAAAATCATTAGATAGAATGTGTAATATCCCAGGTAAATAAATAATAATACATTTTCATATTAATTAATATTTGTGACTTAAATAATAATTTTACATTAAAGGGGTTTCTATGTTCGATAGCGTACCCGATACGCAACAAAGTGTTTCTTTGAAATCATACATTGCATACTAGAAATATAATAATATTATTTTTAAATGATATTTAACATGCAGTTGTTTCATTGGTGGGAATGAATAGAAATAACTAAAATATTATTATATATGTTTGTTAAATGTTTTTACATTTATCCAATAAAAGATAAAGGCTTAAAATAAGAAAAGAATACAATTTTAGGCATAGAGACTCTAATATTCACTAAAAGGTGTACATATCACCTTTTTATGGATAACCCTCTTTAAATATAGTTTTGGTATTCTTTATAATCGGGACATCAATATTTACTTTGTGTAATTTTTTGGTTTTTTCCCGATAAAGTTCATTTTTTTAATGAATAGTGAAAAATATTGTATTTTAATTCAAAACCTCTTTTTAATCTAATTTATTTAAATGATTAGATTATCTTTTGATTTGGTTTTAAGGTTCAGTTAGAATATACTTTTACCATTTAATCCAATGGTGGTCATTGGAATTAATGTCACTTTGAAATTGGACTTAAACTAGTGTCAATCTTTTGATATATATTGTTTCACAAAAACACGCTATTTGTTTTGACAACAGGAATTAATTATTAAATTAATTAATGAAACTTATATGTATTTAATTTTTTAAAATAGAAATCATTTTTGAACTTGGAATATCAAATATTTCTTAGGTTGAATTTATGGAATTTTTCAGAAAATCTTCAATTTTTGATGAATAGTGAAACCATTAAGTGGTAGTTAAAAAACTGATTTTTCGTTTAAATGAATCTTTACCACTTTTGTGAATTGAATTCAATAATATAACATACATGGTAGTCTTTAGTGCATAAAATTTGGTTCAATTGGATGAAAATAATTTTTTGGTGAATAGTAACTTTTAAGTTTTATTAATCACGGTTAGAGGTAATTAGTGTAATTTAAGGTAATTTTTTTTAATAATATCAAATGAACTTGAAATATGTCCTACCATTATTTGATGTGTCATGGCCGACCCAGAAAATCCAAGGGTCAACTTGGGGAACCCATGGATCCACTTGGGTATGAAAATGACATTAATAACTTTTTATTTAAAGTTTAAATAAAAATGTCACAAACATGTATTGTTTTACTAATACAATTTTTACATGGGGTTATACAAGTCATATTTTTTACTATAAATATTTATTAGAAAGTTAAAAATATTTCCTACATCATGATTTTTTTATAATTGTTATACTTAAATAAATTAAATTATTTATGACACTATGATGATGCAACGATTACCTCATTATTTAACAATTTAAATAAAATGAAAATATAATGTAAAATCTAAGACCTAAAGTTGTCAAAAAATATTGGATGGGTATATTTAGAACTCTTATCACCATATCATTGAAATATATAAATGTGGGAATTTTAAAATCTTAAACTCATTAATTAATAAATTAACATTTTATAACTTTCTAAGATTGCCCCTCCTCCCTCTTATAAAAGGCCCCCAACTCTACCACCTTACCCATACTTCTCAAGCCTTTAGCTCAGCCAAACTCTTCTCATTTTATCTCTCCAGATCCCTCTCCTTATCCTAGAATCCTTGAATTAAGCAGAAATCTCTTCAAGATACCCCTTTTGTTCAAACCAATAGGAGTTACCCGATTTAATGCTAATGTTTTCACTTGTGTTCTTTTGTTTTATTTTGCTTCTCCATCCCCCTAAACAGTTTTTATTCCTTCCTTTTGTTACAACACCAGTATCTTAAATATACTAGGATTTTTTTACGACAAGGATTTGATTTACACTTAAACACACCTCCGTCTAATGGTTAAAGAACATACTGTTTCTGTGGTTGGTGAATTTCTGCCTCAAGAAACGATGATTCTTCAATCGTCATTTAACACCTTCCATGGTGGCCTTTAAGATGTCACAATTTTTATATATGATATATATTATGTTTATTTTTCTTTATGATTCTTTATTTTTCAATTATGTCATACCTTTATGGTTTCCATTATGGGTAAACACGATAATTTCATTTTAGGAAGTGGAGACTACCACCCCCTCAAAGTGATTTGATTCGTTAATGCCATATGTGGGATGCATAAATGATGGATTTAATGATATTATATATGATATTATACTTGAATTATAATATAAATTTATATCATTATGATTTCATGCCATTAAATACGATATTGAAATGAAATTAGCGTTTATGCGAACGTACGGCTTACCGTCTCCATGAACAGTGTATTTCAATTCTTACCTATAAATGTTATGTACTATTATAAATAAATATATATTCTGGATATATATGATATATATCATATCCAAATCATGAATATCATTCTTTATATAATTAACCTTTGACCACATGAACAACATGTAATTGTAAGAAGTCCATTTTTGACTTAAGGACCAAATATCGACAAAATGAACATTATTAACTTAAATGATTACATAATGTTTATAAATTGGTAATAAGTGATATAAAAGGAATAATAATCTTGAAAAAGGTTCTTAAGAAAGTATAAATTAACACTAGTTTATTATTCAGGAGATTAAAGGGCGATCGAGTCATGTCGGACATGAGGTAAGGGACATCATCTCAATCTCCTTTCATTAAGGCATATTTTGTACGAATACAAGAATTTCCTTTATACGCTGTATAAAACACCTTTGAATTTTCATTTCATTCTATGGGAATCTTTTTATATGAATCATTTTACTAAACAACAAAAAAGAATGTTTATTTTAACGTACGCGGTGGCAACGACAATTTCTGCCACCGCGAGTATTTTTGGTCTTTGGCTTCCTCAGCAAGCCATAATATTTTTAAAATGAAATAAATACCATATAATTTTCTATGTATTTTGGTATTGAAAATGGTTTTTATAATGGATTTTTTATGTCAATATATTTAAGTGATATATTGTGATCGAAATGCAGAAATATTTTCTTTCCTTTATATTTGTTTTATGTCTTCTGATTTTATAATGGTACATGGACATTAGACGGGTGGTTACGTGATAAACCATATGACGGGTGGTGTCGTGAATACCAGGTTGGGTGGTTACGTTATAACATATAATGCATTGGGTTTGTATTTCATCTGTATGGCTATTCCATTAAGTGATATGTATGGAAGTCGACCGTATGGCTATTCCATTAATTGATATGTGTGGAAGTCGACCGTATGGTTATTCCATCTAAGTATGTTTATGTCCCAAGTTACCTTTATATGGTATGTTTTCTTTATATGGGTTTTATGTTAATATTTTGGTTACAAAAGGGTAAGTAATGATCTTTTATTCAGTGAAGAGTATTTACTACTTCATAAAGGTGAAAATTATTAGTTTGATAAAGTATTCATGGTTTACTTGTTGTTTTGAAAAACTAACAGTTTTCCTTCTTTGTGTATCCCTTACTGAGATTTTTATGCTCACCCCATGTTTTTTTAAATGTTTTTCACATGAAATAATGTGGAATAGGGTCAAGGATTGGATCAAGGAAAAGTCATGATGTCTTAAACATGGAACTAGACATGACTCTTTTTTTAGGGTTCATGTTTTTTTAAAAAAGGAAACTTTGTAGAAGTGTCTACTGTGTAATATTTTGAGATGTAATAGTTATGATCTAATTCTCAAAAACTCTAAGCCTAAAAATATGCTCAATTTGAATTATTCATTTAATTCAATATTAAGTAATTTTTATGGTCGGGGCCTTGTAGTTGGTATGAATGGTCGGTTTAGACAACTTTAGGAGTTAGAAAATTGTTAAATTATAAATTAATTAATGGTATGATTGAAATGATATAGCATTTAATGATTACCATGTTTGTTCACCTAAGATATTTCTGTGTTCAGAATGGTTTCTCACAGAGGAAACTGGGTAGCTATGTTGGGACGACATCAGGAGGAAGACAACCTTCCAAATCAGTAACCTGAGATGGTTGGAAATGAAACTGAAAAGTTTGTTGTAGTGATGGCACAGTTGACTCAGGCTATAAATGGTGGTGCCATCCATGCATGAGATCAGCTAGATCAACCGCAGAGGAACATGTCAGTGGTGGAACATTTCATGAGGCATCAACCTCCATCATTCAGAGGATCATCTGACCATGTGCTAGCTGAAGGGTGGATTATAGCAATGAAGAATATTTTTTATGTCATGGGGTATTTAGAACAACAAAAGGTTAGTCTTTCTGTTTACCATTTTGTTGGTGAAGCTGATCAGTGGTGGTCAATGATGAAAAATATCAGGGATAGTGATGAGATTTATGAACTTCATCGGGACGAATTCAAAGGTATGTTTCTTGAGAAATATTTTCCAAAGGTGGTTCTTCTTAGGATGGAAAAACAATTCCTATAATTGAGTCAGGAGGATGGCTCAGTGGCTGCTTATGAAGCAAAGTTCACTCGACTGGAAAGGTATGCTCCAAATTTCATACAAGATCTTGATAGTAAAATCAAACGTTTTTACTCAGGGTTAAAGCCAATGTATTTGAGGGATTTATCCTCTCGTGAGTTTAAAAGTTATGAAAAACTTGTTCAATGTGCGGAGAAGGTGGAAATGGAGTTTGCGGATGATCAAGTGTTCTTCAACAAACAACAGAATAAGAGATCCATTTGGTAGGAAAAGGGGAATAATGAATCAAAGAAGCAAGGAGGTAAGAAACCCAAATATCCATCCTATGAGAAGTGTGGTAAAATGAATCCTAGATAATGTTTATGCAAGTCTGGAAAGTGCTTTCGGTGTGGTATGTCTGTTTATATTGCCCATAACTGTACGGAATATGATCAAGCAGGTAATGAAAAGCCATCATTAAGTTGTTTAAGTGTAATGAAAGGGGTCATTATGAAAATGAGTGTCTAACTAAGGACTCAACTGAGGGAAAGAAGCCATAATACAAGCAGAAACAGGTGTTGAAATCCTTTGCAACTACTTCAGTAGATGTTGGGCCATCAAATGAAGTATTATCAGGTACATTGTTTGTTTGTTCAGATTATGCCAATGTGTTGTTTGATTCAGGTTCTACACATTCTTTCATTTGTGAAAATTTTTCTAGTAAAATTGGAATTCCATATCAAGATATGAATCCTAAACTTATGGTAAAAACACCTGGAGGAAACATTGAGACAAAAAGAAATTATAGGATCCTTCTTATCCTTGTGTGTAGAAAGAATCTACATGCAAACCTTATTGTTTTGCCTCTATTAGAGTTTTATGTTATTTTAGGCATGGATTGGCTTTCTTTTTATCAAGCTAATATTGACTATAGAGCTAAAATGGTTTCTTTTCAGAAATATTTTCAGTTTGTGTTCAAGAATTAACCCTTTCTTTTGATAACATATCAGGAAGTTGAGAAACTAGTAAAAGATGGAAATGAATGTTTGCTTGCCCATATTGTTGAATATAAATTAACTGTTGAGATTAATGATGTGACAGTGGTAAATGAGTATCTTTATGTTTTTCCTAATGTGTTGATTGGTATTATTCATGATCGAGAAGTTGAATTTACTGTTGACTTAATTCCGGATTCAAACCCAATTTCAAACCCCCCTTATAGAATGGCTCAAGATGAACTTTTAGAGTTAAAGAAGAAATTACATGATTTATTAGATATAGGTTTCATTCAACATAGCACATCACCATGAGGTGCTCCTGTCTTGTTTGTTAAAAATAAAGATGGCTCAATGAGACATTGCATTGATTATAGAGCCTTGAATAACACCACTATTAAGAACAAGTATCCTTTTCCTCATATCAAGGATGTTTTTGATCAGCTCCAGGGAGCTCAGTATTTTTCACAGATTTACTTGAGGTCGGGGTACCATCAGTTTAAAGTAAAATAAGAAAACGTTCTGAAGACTGCGTTCCATACTAGATATGAACATTATGAATTTGTAGTTATTCCTTTTGGGTTAACCAATGCAGCTGTTGTATTCATGGACCTTATGAATAGAATTTTCCATGAGTTCTTGGATAAGTTTGTGGTTGTCTTCATTGATGATATTTTGGTTTTTTTATAAAAGTAAAGAGGAGCATGAAAGTCATTTAAGGGTAATCTTCTAAAACATAAAAGAAAAGAAACTGTATGGAAAATTCAGCAAGTGTGAGTTTTGGTTACAAAACATTTATTTCCTTGGTCACATTGTATGAAAAAATGGCATAACTTTTGATCCTGCTATAACAAAAGTATTTGAAGAATGTCCAAGACCCACAAATGTAACCTAGATTTGTAGTTTTCTTGGTTTGGTAGGTTATTACCAGAGGTTTGTTGAAATTTTTCACAGTTATCTAGTCCAATGACTAAGCTAACTCGAAAGGGTGTTATGTTTATCTGGACAAAATAATGGGATGATTGTATTAAGGAATTGAAAAGAAGATTGGGGAATTCTCCGGTTTTGGCACTTCTTTCTAGGAATGGTGAGTTTGTTACCTACAGTGATGCTTCGTTGAAGGGACTTGGTTTTTTCCTTATGCAAAATGATCAGGTAATTTCTTATTCTTCACATCAGTTGAAAACTCATGAGGTAAATTACCCTACACATGATTTGGAATTAGCTGTTGTGGTTTTCACTTTAAAATTTTTGAGGCGTAATTTGTATGGGGTAAAGTGTGAAATATATACTAATCACAAAAGTTTAAAGTATATATTCACTCAAAATGAATTGAACATGAGACAGAGGAGAGGGACAAAATTAATCAAGGAATATGATTGTACAATTAATTACCATCCAGGGAAAGAAAATAAAGTTGCTGATGATTTGAGTCGAAAAAGTAATGCTTTATTAACCATGTTATGTTTGGAACGTGATACTTTGGTTAAGGATTTGATGAACCTTGGAATAGAAGTTTTTGTTGCAGGATGTTCTTCTGTTTTTTTTTTCAGGTGTTAGTGAGATCATCTCTATTGGACAGAATTAATAAATTGTAGAAGAATGATAGTGGATTGCAGCAAAAGGTAGAGCTGGTTCAGATGGGTCAGTTTCCTGAATTTAACACTGATAAAGATTTTGTTTTGAGGTTTGGGAAGAGATTATGTGTGCCTTGTGATTCATAGTTGAAGAATGAGTTTTTATATGAGGCTCATAGTACCCCATTTTCAGTTCATCCTAGAAGTACTAAGATGTACAGATATCTGCGGGATTATTACTGGTGGGATGGAATGAAAAGAGATATTGCCAATTTTATTGTGAAATGTTTGACTTGTCATAAGGTTAAAGAAGAGAGGCAGTTATCGAAAGGTATGCTTCAGTCATTACCGGTTACAGAGTGGAAATGGGAAAAAATATCCATGGAATTCGTTGTGGGATTACCAAATACATCTCGAGGTAATAATGCCATCTGGGTTATTGTTGATTGATTGACTAAATCTGCTCATTTCCTTTCTATTCAAGGTACATTTTCTCTAGATCAACTTTCTCGGTTGTATCTTAAAGAGATAGTCAGGTTTCATTGATTTCCCCTCTCCATTGTATCTGATCGTGATCTCAGGTTCACTTCTCACTTTTGGAAAGGCCTTCAGAAGTCGTTGGGTACTGAATTAAATTTTAGTACATCTTTTCATCCTCACTCAGATGGGCAGTCAGAACGAACAATTCAGACCTTGGAGGACATGCTACGTTCATGCTCAATGGATTATCAGGGAAGTTGGGACCAACATCTTTATTTGGTTGAATTTTCATATAATAATAGTTTTAATTATAGTATATATATGGCTCCATTTGAAGCATTATATGGGAAGTGGTGTCGAACTCTATCTTTTTGGGATGAAGTGGGTGAAACAAAGTTGATGGGACCAGAATTTGTAGAAGAGATGGTAGAAAAAGTTCAGTTGATTCAGAAGCACATGTGAATAGCTCATAGTAGGCAGAAATGTTATGCGGATAACCGGAAGAAGGATCTATATTTTGAGATAGGTGATCATGTTTTTCTCAAAGTTTAACCCTGGAAAAGTGTGATGCAATTTGGTAAGAATGTAAAGCTGAGTCCAAGGTTCATTGGACCATAAAAAATTCTGGAGAGAGTTGGATCAGTTTTTTACCAAGTGGCTTTACCTCCGAGTTTATCTCAGGTACACAGTGTTTTTCCTATCTCGATGTTGAGAAAGTATATGCCAGATCCATCTCATGTTTTGAGCCCAGAGGTAGTTCAGCTAGAAGAGAATCTCTCCTATGAAGAGTAACCTGTCCAGATTCTTGACCGTAGAGAGAAAGTGTTACGGAAAAAGGTAATTCACCAGGTAAAGGTTTTATGGAAAAACCTTATGGTTGAAGAGGCAACGTGGGAATATGAAAATGCTATGAGGGATAAATACCCCCCACTTATTTTGATAAGTGAATAAAATTGTGAGGACACAATTCCCAAAAGGGGGAAAGGATGTAACATCCCAGGTAAATAAAGAATAATAAATTTTCGTATATATTAATATTTCTTAATTAAATATTAATTTTACTTTAAAGGGGTTACAATGTTCGATAGCGTACCGGATACGCAACAAAGTATTTCTTTGAAATCTTACATTTTTTACTAGTAATATAATAATATTATTTTAAATGGTATTTAACACATAGTCATTGCATTTGCGGGAATGAATATAAATAACTAAAATATTATTATATATATTTGTTAAATGTTTTTAGATTTATCCAATAAAAGATAAAGGCTTAAAATAAGAAAAGAATTCAATTTTAGACAGAGATACTCTAATATTCACTAAAAGGTCAAGTTATCGCCTTTTGATGGAGAACCCTCTTTAATTATAGTTTGGTTACTCTTATACATTTTATTAGACCAAATAAAATTATTCTTTAGATTTGGAACATCAAAATTTACTTTGGGTGATTTTTTGTTATTTTTCCGATAAAGTTCAGTTTTTTAATGAATAGTTAAAAATGTTATATTTTAATTCAAAAAATATTTCTAATAAAATTTATTTATATTATTAGATTATCTTTTGATTTGGTTTGATGGTGAAATTAGAATATACTTTTACCATTTAATGCAATGGTGGTCATTGGAATTAATTTCACATTGAAATTGGACTTAAACTAGTGTCAATCTTTTGATATATATTGTTTCACAAAAACACGCTATTTGTTTTGACAACAAAAATTAATTATTAAATTAATTAATTGAACTTATATGTTTTGAATTTTGTAAAATAGACATCATTTTTGAATTCGAAATATCAAATCTAGGTTAGGTTGAATTTTTGGAATTTTTCTAAAAAACATCAATTTTGATGAATAGTGAAACAACTAAGTTGTAGTTAAAAAACTGATTTTTTTTAAATGAAACTTTACCAATTTTGTGTTTTGAATGACAAAAATCTGACATACATGGTTTTCTTTAGTGTGTAAAATTTGGTTCAATGGGATGAAAATAATTTTTTTGTGAATAGTAACTTTTCAGTTTTATTAATCGCTATTAGAGGTAATTAGTGTAATTTAAGGTAAAAATAATGTTTTAATAATTTGAAATGACCTTGACACATGTCCTACCCTTATTGGATGTGTCATGGACGACCAATAAAATCCACGGGTCAACTTGGGGACCCCATGGATCCACTTGGGTAAGAAAATGAAATTTATACCTTTTTATTTTTAGTTAAAATAAAAATCTCCAAAACATGTATTGTTTTGCTAAAACAATTTTTACATGGGGTTATACTAGTCGTATTTTTTACTATAAATATTAATTAGAAAGGTAAAATTATTTCCTACAACAAGATATTTGTTTTATAGTTTTTAGACTTTAAATAAATTTATTTATTTATGACACCATGATGATTCAGTGATTACCTCATTATTTATCAATTTAAATAAAATGAAATGATAAAGTAAAATCTAAGAACTACACTTGTCAAAAACCTATTGGATGGGTATATTTCTCACTCTTATCACCTTATCCTCAAAATATATATTTTTGGGACCTTTAAAATCAGAAACGCATTATATAAAAAAATTACATTTTATAACATTCCATGAGTGCCCCTCTTCCCTCTTATAAAAGGCCCCCACCTCTACCACCTTACCCACACCTCTCAAGCCTTTGGATTGGCCATGATCTGCTCATTGTATCTCTCCAAATCCTTCTCCTCATCCTATAAGCCTTGCATTAAGCATAATTCTCTTCAAAAAACCCCTTTTGTTCTATCCAAGAGGAGTTACCCGATTTAAAGGTAATGTCTTCACTTGTGTTCTTTTGTTTTATTTTGCTTCTCCATCCCCAAAACTCTTTTTATTACTTACTTTTGTAACAAAACTAGTATATTAAATATAATAGGATTTTGTTATGAGAAGTATTTAATTACCACTTATACACTCCTCCGTCTAATGGTTATAGAACATACTATTTCTGCCTCACGAAACAATGACTGTTCAATCTACTTTTAACACCTTTCATGGTGGCCGTTAAGATGTAACTCTTTTTATATATGATATATATTATGTTTATTTTTTCCTTATGCTTATTTATTTTCATTTATGGCATACCTTTAGGGTTTCTATTATGGGTAAACATGATAATTTCATTTTAGGAAATACGAACTACCGCCCCCTCAAAGTGATTTGATTCGTTAATGCCATATGTGGGACGTATAAAGGGTAGAGTTAATGATATTATATATGATATTATACTGGAATTATAGTATACCTTTATATCATTTTGATTTCACTCCATTAAATACACAATATAAATGAAAGTAACGTTCATGCGTACGTACGGCTTACCATCTCCCTGAACGGTGCATTTCATTTCTTACCTTTAAATGTTATGTACTATTATAAATACATGTATATGATAGAGATATATGATATATATGATATCCAAATCACAAATATCATTATGGATATAATGAAACATTGGCCATATGAACAACATGTAGTTTTAAGAATTCCATTTTTGACTTAAGAACCAAAATATTGACAAAATGAACATTATTAACATAAATGATTACATAATGTTTATAACCTAGAAATAAGTGATATAAAAGGAATAACAAGATTTAAAAAGGTTCTTAAGCAAGTATAAATTAACACTAGTTTATTATTCAGGATATTAAAGTGTGATCTAGTCAAGTCAGACACGAGGTAAGGGACTTCGTCTCAATCTCCTTTCATTGAGGCATATTTTGTTCTAATACAAGACATTATTTTATACTTTGTATAAAACACCATTGACTTTTCATTTCATTCAAAGGAAATATTTTTCTATGAAGCGTTTTACTAAACTACAAAAAGGAATGTTTATTTTAACGTACGTGGTGACAATGACCTTTTCGGCCGCCGCGAGTATTATTTGGTCTTTGGCTTCCTCAACAAGCCATAATGTTTTTAAAATGAAATAAATACCATATACTCTTTTATGTATTTTGGTATTGGAATGGTTTTTATAATGGATTTGTTATGTCAGTATATTTAAGTGATATATTTTGATCGATATATGGAAATATTTTCATTCCATTATATTTTTTTTATGTCTTATTATTTTATAATGGTACTTGGACATTTGACGGGTGGTTACGTGATAAACCATATGATGGTTGGTGCCATGAATAACAAGATGGGTGGATACGTTAGAAACTCCAATGCATTGGGTATGGAAGTCGGCCATATGGCTATTCCATTAAGTGATCTGTATGGAAGTCGGCCATATGGATATTCCATTAAGTGATATGTGTGGAAGTCGACCGTATGGTTATTCCATTTAAGTATGTTTATGTCCCAAGTTACCTTTATATGTTATGTGTTCTTTGTATGGGTTTTATGGTAATATTTTGGTGACAAAAGGGTAAGTAATGATCTTTTATTTTGTGAAGAGTATTTACTACTTCATAAAGGTAAAAATTATTACTTTGACAAAGTATTCATGTTTTACTTGTTGTTTTGAAAAACTAACAGTTTTCCTTCTTTGTGTATCCCTTACTGAACTTTTTATGCTCACCCCAAGTTTGTTTTGAAATGTTTTTCATAGGAAATAATGTGGAATAGGGTCCAGGATGGGATCAAGGAAAAGTCATGATCTCTTAAACATGGAACTAGACATAACTCTATTTTTAAAGAGTTTATGTTTTGTAAAAAAAAAGGAAACATTGTAGAAGTGTCTACTGTGTAATCTTTTGAGATGTAATAGTTATGATCTAATTCTCTAAAACTCTAAACCTGAAAAGATCCTCACTGTGAACTATTCATTTAATTCAATATTAAGTAATGTTTGCGGTCGGGGCCTTATAGAACGTATCGAACATGACTAACTCAATGACACATATATATATATATAAGAAAACAAAAAACAATCCCACAATTCATGTAAAAATGAAACTGATAGAAACTTAATGCCTCTAAAGTTAACATATAAAACAAAACTCGAGTATCAACACACACAAAATGTACAAGGGTATGACTAGTATGGTCAAACATAGTCCCCAAGGTCCTCTTGAAATCCTAAAAATATTTTTATACACATAGGGTGGGCATATAGGTATAATCACTAGGAAAATCAATGTCTCTTAAGAATAGGACGAAAGGGAATACTAATTCATAGATGAGAAAATAGTAGAATCCAAAGTACCTATGTAGGTATACAAATAAAAACCCAACCCCACCAAGGCCCTCTCAAAAAAAATACATCCACATAAAATTGAATAATAAAAATCCCATCACTTGTAGGGTACCATACACAACATTACCACTGATTATCCACTCATACACCCTAACAAAATATTTCATGGATATCCCACATATTCCAAATAGACAACATCAAATCCCACCCGCCCAAAACTGGGACACAAATCACAACACATCTCAGCAGCACACAACTAGGACTCACATCATATAACATCACATCTCATTCCTCCTCCACAAACCTATGCTACACATGATATCTAATCTCTATGACACATGGGACAGAACAACACAACTCATCACAAAGACACATGGGACACCACATCATAACTCACCTAAAAAACATATGCCATTATCGCATGGATGTGGGACTTGGGAAGTGCATATGGTTATCCATCCATCCTCCCAGCAGGCTGTCTGGAAATAATCTTCATGAATGACTATATTAGTTTCAGTACACAGTACTCAAAATTGGTGGTCTTCTTTTAGAAATCATTATAAAAATATAGTGTATACATACATATATATATTTAAATCCACAAAATCCCCACATATAGGATTTCTATAATATCACAAACAAACATAAAATGTCCTCAATATTTATTTCCATTACTAAATTCAAAATTTTACACAAGAAGACCACAAGACACAGTTTGTATTCAGTAATTAAATATTATTAAACAATTTTCTAGATTCTCTATTACCAATTCGTTCCATTAAAACTTGTAGATTGATTTTACATACATTCCATTTACATTTTATCCATCAAACAATCAATTTATATAATTATTATATAATAATTATATTTCATTATTACTATTCATTTATTCATTGATATGAAATGGAAACTAACATAGTACACCGAAAAAAGTAGTACATCGAAATAAAATTTTAATTGAAAAGTGAAAACCCATATTCCACTATAAAACCAATGCACAACCACATCATAACCCTCACAGTAACATCCCTACATCCAAACTATACAATAATATCATCCCCTCTACCCAAACACATATCATCCACTTCCCCCATTCATATCATATCACCCATCACAACACAACACAATTTTAGATTTATAAAAGGGTCAATAATTAAATTTTCTTCATTAATTAGTGGAGTTATCAGAGAAATTATTATATCCTACAGAAATCCATTTCATTATCATAGTATACATGGTTGTACAATTATCTGTGTTGATCATGAAAAAATCACAAAAATATATTATTAATGATGAATTTTCTATAGTATAATCATTCCGCAAACAAACATAGTTTTTATCAAGACATTACATCCATATAATGATAATATCAATGAAATGAATACAAAAGAATGATTAACATTCCCCAATACAGTAGAATTTTTAAACCCATTTAATTGAAGATTATTAATCCAAATTTCACTCTTAATAGAAATGAAAATATTAATTAGCCCATCTTGTATGATACACAGAAGGAGAAACAAAAGAAATACTACTTGGAAGAAATAAGAATTTTCCCTAACATGCTGCACCAAAACAGGAGTGCGTGTATAGTAGGAAACTCTCCATGAAAATATACACCAAATGTTGAGACCAAGCTACATGACTCAAATTGGAATGTAGACTTGGGATGTCTTGTCTTAATAGAAAAAAACAAAATGAATGGATGTCATATCTCTACCTTAGATGGATTAGATCTGATAAAAATGGGATTAAAAACAGTTTTGAATTATCAATAAAGCAATATATTAATAAAAACACTTGGTTTGACCATATAAAATCCATATATGATTTTTAAAAAATATAGATATGATAGGTATCATAAGAAAATGATCTCAAAACAAGTAAATTAGGCTTAAAAAAATCCTATCTTCATGAAAGGTGTAAAAAGGGTATAGTTGGAAATACTGGTAACAATGTTCATGTGCCATCACTAGAAAATTCACTACCAGTGAGTCACCACTAGAAGATTCATTGTATAATGAGTCACCCCTAGTGAATCAGTTCTAGATGATTCACTACCAATGTGTCACCAAAAGATTTTCACCAACAGTGTGTCACTGCCTTACGCATCACTAAGAGAGAGCGATCATCACCGATTAATCGCACGACTTGTTAGTACCAGTGATCCTTCCCCAGTATGAGTTATTTCCATGATGAGATACCACCAAGATGAGATACATCCATGAAGAACTACCATCAAGATGAGATACCATTGTGAATATATAAAACAAGGATGATTCACTATTTTAAAACTGGAAATTTGGAAAATAATTGGGATAGATCACTATTGGAATGACTCAAATGTACCAAAATCACCCAAACCAATCCCCAGACCCCTCAGATATTAGATTTTGGGAAAATTAGAATACCAAAAGGTTTGGTTCATTATATCAGATGACTATCAAATTAATATCTCCCTCATCATTTCAAAACCAACCCTAATGAAGACAGAAAAACTATCCAAACAACCATACATCAAGATAACTCTCAAAGATCTCATTACACCTGAAACACCACCATAATGAAAATATTCCAAAAACCCAAATAATCTAAATAAAACATACTTCACTTTACATAGGAATAATGTAATTCTATACTTCATTTCTAAATATTATACACTCTTGGAGGCACTGACTCACCCGCACATATGTATTTAAATCAAAGTAAAATTCATACTAATTTTCAATGAGGAAACCCCTTTATTATGTTAGAAAATCCACACACATCACACAACATAAAACATATTATGTGAGACATGTTTCATAACACAATAATGTTCTAAAATCACATCACAAGGAAAAATAATGAAAAGGGAAAAACATAAAAAAAAATTATATGGGTATTGGGCTCGCATTTGTATCTCACACTCTTAGGTACTCTCCACTAAGATACCATTCATAGATTTGACCTAAATATGGGGAATAGTTCATCCACATATTACTTTCTATCGATGGTCTTTGATCTACATTAGATGCTCTAGAAAGGTCACGTCATCCTTGATGTTGAACTCTCCCCATTCAATGACATGAGAGTTATTGTGAAGATACTGATGTATATAAGATACATAGAAGACATTGTTTACACATACCAACTATAGTTGAAATGACAACTAATATTCCACATCACCAACTCACATGAATACCTATAAACATCTAATAAAATGGGGTGACGTCTTACTTCACATCCAAAATATCTACTTCCCACATTGAGTGGAAACCCTCAAGAACACATCATATCCAACATCAATCTCTAGGGTCCTCCTTTGATGATAAGTATAATATTAATTCATGTCTTGTTATTCTTTCATAATATCGTGAACCAAAAGAACTATCTCTATTGTTCTATGCATCTCCTATGATCCTTGAACTACAACATCCGCAACCACATTAAAAAAAAATAGGACGACATGACTGTCTTTACAAAGGCTCAAATAGTGCCATGAAAATGAAATTTGATATCTATTTTTATTTGAAAACTCCGCCTAGGGAAGGTTTTTTTTTGAAATGATCCTATAAAGTCCAAGACACATGCCTGAAACATATCTTCTAGTATTTGGATATTCCATTACATTTTCCCATAAGTATAAGGTCAAACAGAGTGCTGAGTCCCAGCTCTGTTCAAAAAGAATAATGCAATACACTTTGTAATCCTAAGGTAAAACATGAATGTGAACCATGAAAATAGAAATTTAAACACCATGAAACCACAACACCCCATCTGCATACCACATAGCCAATGAATTCCTTGTTCCATAATCCTTGATTTCTATGAAGTGGGGAAATTTCTTGAACCCATATATAATAACCTAGATAACATCATAATATCCCTGAGATTTGGGTATCAATATGATGATTTCCATTTAGATATCAGTGAATTTACACATAGGGTATCATTTCGGAAGAAAAAAACCACATGAACGTGATGCTCTGCCTTAGCCAAAGGAAAAAAACAACATCCTTACCCAACATTTCAACTTCCAACTTCATCCTAAGCCAAAAAAATAGTTGTCTTATATCATGTTACAACATTAAAATTCATGGGTGTCCCGCCCAATGTGATCTATGGAACTCACAAATAACTCTCCAATTCATTTCTACCGGAATAGAATCTATACTTTAAACAAAATCTGGTCTTTACCATCCTCTGACCATCCCTCTGGATAATCACTTTGGACAACACAATCACAGAGCACCTCAACCTCTGAGTCACCCCACTAAGACTCCTCCACATTTTTCATCAGTGAAAATTATACACTCTTCATAAACAAAAATATCTTACCTCCAACCACCATTACATTCATTTTTTGTGCTTATAACTCCTCCATAGATCTCCAGGATTACCCATACTCTAAAACCTCATACTTATATGATTTGCTCCTCAACATATCCATCATGATATACCAATTTTCATATTTCTATGGGAACTCAAAATCAATATCATGTATAAAATCAGTCCACTGAAACTATCATAGATTTATATCACAATAGGAAAAGATAAAACCCAATTCTGTATGATCCATTAAGTCCACAAAGTCCTCCCTAATGAGGTAAAATCACCACATCATTTGTGGAAACATAACTGCCACTAGCTCTAGATCATGGGTGGCTTAGATACAATCATGAGGAAATAACTATCTAAATGGATAAGTGGTCACATACTTAGACTATATCAAGAAGTTACCTTATCCCATATGCGATGATTCAGAGAAATCCTCATAGAAAACACTCACCTCCAGCAACTGAAACAGTGGATCACTATCTAACATCCCCTTCAGCTAACTGAATGGTACCTGAAATTGATCGGTCCACAAAAAAGCATTGTCATTCTTAGTAAATTATATCAATGGTAATAAAAACTGATAGAATACAAGAAAAAATCTACTATTATAAAATTAGAGACCATTAAATATATGATACTCTACCATATTCTTGGGTGCTCATAAGAAATAACTTCCTCGACTATTCATGGGTTAATTTTCACAACATCCAAATACACAAAATGCTTGAGGAAATGAACCACTCTTGAAAAAAATTATAGTTGTACAACATTCCATAGAGTTGGTTGTGTTGATGTACATAAAAAAACATGGATATGCTTCACATGATCCTCTTATGGCATTATTTACATTTATAATTCATAGATGAATATTGTAAAGAACCAGTCTAGGAACTCATGGAACATGGAGTTCATGAGTCCCATTAACGATGATAGTGTTTTCCAGACACCAAATTAAATTTCTATAAACTAGAAGTTATCATAACTACATTTGAAGGCACTCTTCCACATATCACTCTCTTTCACCCTTAAATGGGGATACCTAGACTGTAATTTGATCATTGAAAACCCACTCACCCCTCTCTACTTGTCAAAAATATCATCGACACCTAGATGTCGGTAATGGTTTTTTATTATCACTTGATTAAACCACTAATAGTCAATGCACAACCTCATAAAACCATCAACCTTCTTAGTGAAAAATACTGGATCTCCCCTGGATGACACACATGGACGGATGTAGACTTTCCTCGTCAGATCATACATTTAATTACTAAACTTCCAAAACATAGAAGGTGTTATCTGATAAGGAACCATTGGAATTGTAAATGAATATGCCACAACATCTATCAAAAACACAATATCATATTTTGGGGGTAGTTTCTCAAACTCATCATGGAAAAAATAATGGGAATCTTTATAAGCATTGAGAACCTATATAATCCTTTTATCAAATACTTCCACTGGAAAATCAGTCAGAAATAAATGAAGCGTCTCCACATGATGAATGCCCACCTAATATCTCCTCTAACCTAGGAATACCATGTGTCAGAGATCACATCTAAAAAAAGATTTCAACTATAAAATAATTCAATAATTACATGAACAAAATACAAACAACATATGTTATGGATGAAGATGTTTCATTGCATCTCATGCAATAAAATATCACAAAGGGATAATTGCAGCCCCATTATCTATCCTAACTACGGACACACATCAAACAAGATGGTCTGGTCTCATCCAAAAATAGTTAACAAAAGGGTTAGAGAATAGTCTACAGTGTGTGTAAAAATAAGAGTTCAGATCTTCTTGATAAATAATGAAAAAAAACACAAGACCACGATAAACCGATTATAATTATAATGATATCTAGCCCATCTGGTGTTTCTTCCTCCACTGCTTGAATCTAAAAATTCCCATCTTTTATGCCTCTATACTAATAACATCCCCCTTTTCTATGCTCAGGTCGAGGTACATAAGTTAATGGAATATCATGAGGTCAAAATCTAAATTCCTCACATTGCCTAGTTGGAAAATAATCCAATAGCTCTTACTATCAGAATAGAATCACTATAAACTACTACAAAGTCTAATGATGAATATTTCCACATCTTCTATACTGATCTCAAAAAACCATTGGGAACTTGTCTAGAATATGGTCATGAAACCCAAAGAAGAAAAAACATCATCACTTGTATATAAAAAAGGGCATGGAAACTGGTTTTTATAAATGGAAGTTGTGAGGCTTGACTTCCACCTACTCAAAACCTCTAAGGTAATGGCTGTAGAGTATTGCATTTGGAAACTCACCTACTTAAGGATCCATTTTGGTTCTCTTCACATAGAAAACCTCTTCATGGGTTCATCTAGTCGATCATGTCTACCTTCTTATGAACCTCCGTGTATATTGGAGTTGTAATTTGTTTAACTTCATACTAAATCGAAGGAATACATTCCCCCATATGATTCATTTCATGGGACACCTCATCCTAGAAAATATCTTGGTAGAAGCACAAATATCCCCTAAACCTCATCCCAAGATACCACACAAGAAATAAACCCCTACGAATGGGAGAGTAAATCCAATCTCTTTGCACCCATCAATATTTATTAAAGAAACTCTACATAGAACACCTTATAGATGCCAGCTAATGAAACATATTCCTACTTCTACTAAGCACTATACAATGTCCATTTTTAATTAATTGTTACTCTCATAGGACTAACCACCATGTTGACCAAATGCTCTGCCCAGGCCCTGATAAAACTAAAAAAATTATGTATCTCCCCTCTAATTCATTATCACCACTTTATACAAAAAATTGTCATTCATTCCCAAATCTTACTTTTATAATGGTGGGAATGTCCTTTGCCACTAATAATCATCCTTAGTCTAATAAACCATCTGTCGATCAAAATGGTCAACCTGATGACCCTCCACATCCTGATCCACATGTAGACCATGACCATGAGCCGTAGTAGAATGATGAAAATGGATTTCCTTTTCTTGGTAGTGAATATTTTCATTAATAAATATTTTAATTTTCTTTAATCCATTTTATTCATTTTATACATTTTAGATTTCCCTAAATGAAATATTTCAAACATGAATTGAATTAATCATAAGGAATATACCTATCCTATGTCTCTACCAAACAAATAGTCCCATATCACTTGGTTATTTAATAAGATAAAATTCATTGGACTAGATCAATGGGGCCCTAAAATACCATGTCCTAAAATGTGTTCATGGAATTTCTCACACAGTAAGGTAAAGTATCATTATTTCCATACCAATCCACGCACTACTCACTATGCCCAACTCTAAACTCCACCCTATCACTCAACCATTTGTTCTGATAGCTCTATTTTACAACTACCACCCATCTATGATACAATAATGTGGGGAGATACAAAATGACCCCCCGAGTTCCACCTCCAATGGGCCCTAGGGTGGAAACTAGCACCAAGGGTGTAGAAATTTCACAATAAGGATGGAATTATCATTTATTCGCAAACAAGATGATGAGATATTATATATCAACCATAACCATATCTATGACATATATAAGAAAACAAAAAATCATCCATAAATTTATGGTAATAATACTCATACAAATAAAAGTATCTACATTAAATAATGAAAAACAAAAAGAGGTGAAACATAGAAACAATCAAAGGGATCTTCTAGTATAGTCCAACATAGTCTAGAATGTCATCCTTGATTCCTAAATGTTGTTTTATATACATTGGGTGAGAATACTGTTGTACTCACTAGGGGAAAAACAATATCCTTCACATGTGGAGGGAGAATACAAATCCACCAATTTGAAAATAGAATAACCAAAAGCTCCAAAGAAGTTATACTAACCAAACCCCCACCTTCCCAAGAATTTAGAAGAAAAAAAATCATCCAAGTATAATAGTATAATATATTGAAAAATGGTGATAGGGTTCCCCATATTACATTCCCTCCGATTAGACTCTTTCAAAACCCAATAATAAACATCATGTCTCACTCAAATCTTCGAAATATAGAACATCACACTTGTCGATGAAAATGATGGACACACATCACATCACATATCACCCAAACACAACATGGCTACAAAACACATCTCATCACATAAAATTACTCCCATAGTCACCTGGGATTCATATCAAATCTCTTCCCAAAGACACATGATACATCTCATCACAAATTATCCAGAAGGAACATGGGACACCATATCAAAACGTTCTCAAAGAGAAAGGTCCATTATTGTTTATAAAATGGGGTAGGATATTGTGGGTGGCTAACCATATGTCACCCCACTGAGATGTTGAGAATGATTCCCCCCACATGAGTATGCAGGATTCATCACATAGTGCTATACATGGGTGGGTTATAAATATAATTCATAAACAAAAATACAATGTATACATACACATAAAGATAACACCACACAATCCCCTCTTGTAGCTTTAATGAAGATCACCAACCAACATACAAGGTCCGCCGCCTCCACTAGAATGAAAAATTGAATAACCTCACACAAACAGAACACATAAAAATGATTTTGTTTCATTAATTAATTATTATTAAACCATTTTACAGATTCTCGGTTACCGACCCATTCTGCTAAAACAAGTAGTTTGATTTTTACTTAAAATCACATTATCAATTCATCTATTAAAAAATCAAATTTATATAAAAATTCATGTAATAATTAATGTTTGTGATTATTATTCATTTTTTAATCCATACCAATTAGGTAAATAACTCCTCAAAAAAATTATAGATATATTGGAAAACTAAATGCAAACTACCATGTAGAAAACCCAACTTCCACTACAGCCTCACTGCACAACCACCTCACAACACCAACCATCATTACTCTACTACACGATGATACAGCCATCACAGTACCACTGTACAACCAAATCACATTCACTTCCCCAAAAAATATTCATATCAAAAATCACACCACAACACATTTTAATATTAAGAAAGGGCTCAATCATTCAATTTCACTTCATTAATTATGGGTGTTATCCCACAAGTTATTAGATCAAAGTGAAATCTACTTTGCTATCCAAATATATGTGGATATCTTATTATTTATGAAGATAATTAAAGAATAAAAATGGGATTTTAGGAGGAAGTTGAGGTACCATTATCTTTCCACAATTAGACATGGTTTTCATCTATTCATTGAATCTATTTTAACAAAATATCAAATAAATACATCTAAATGAATTGAGTGAAATTCCATTCCCATTACTATTTTTATTCGAATTAAATTATCTTTCATAAGGTGAATGCTACTATATTCCAATAAGAAAACTATAATAGGGCCATCCTACATGAGGAACATAGGGATAAATAATGAAAATCCTAATTGGATGAAAAATGATTATTCAACAACATACCAGAAAAAAATATCGTCATGCATACAAAATGAAGCTCTCAATGGAAACACGAGCAACCTAAATTAACATATTTTCATGAATCCTTTTGGAAGGATGATTTGAGACATCATGTCTCAATATTAGGGAGAAGTAATGAATAAAGGGAAGATCTTCACTTTAGAAGGATTATATATAAAACTAAAAAATTAGATATATTTTTGAATTTATATTAAATTTGGGTCTCAAATAACCATGTGGTTCGACCATTTAATAGGATTCTAGGATTTTTGAAAATTAAAGGTATGATTGGAAACATTTTAATCATATTTCAATCCTCTTAAATAAATATTTAAAGCCATATCCCATCATGATTGACCTAAAAATGGAAAACTGGTAAAATTGGAAACAATATTCAGGAGTCACCACTAAATAAGTAACAGCTAGTGAGAAACTGATAGATGGTTCATTTCCATATGATTAACCTTCATCAAGTCACCTAAAGATGTTTCACCACCATTGAGTCGCCACCAGAATTTTTACCAGCTTAGAGATAGATCATGTGAGTCACTTCCACATGAGTCACTGCCAGCAATTCACTATTAAGATGAACTACAGTAAAGATGGGTATTCACCATGAAAAAATACTACTAAGATAACCTTTCACCATGATTAGAAAAATCTAGGACAGGTCACTGCTAGGGTATGTCACTATTCAAAAATATGAAATTTGGTAGTCTTTTTAAATGAATCATAGTTGGAATGAAACACATGTCCACAAAACACCCAAAACAACCCCTGAACGCAATAATCATTAAATATTTTGAAAATTAATACATCAGATGGTATATGTAATTATATGAATAATTAATATAATGTGAAATTCAATCCACTTATTATTTCAACAATATTTTTAATTTAAAAACACATCAAGGGAATGGAATGTATTTTTTGTCAATCATTTACAATTATCAGTTTTCCATTTATTGTTTTCTAAAAATAAAAATCATTTGATTCATCTATTTTATCATCAGATTTAGATTACTACATCATATTTTTTTTTTATTTTTTCATAAAACATTTGCATTCTACATAGATTTTCTAGTCGAAACATCATGAAAGAAGGATATGATTTATTATTAAAGGAATTCAACATATATAATATTATATTTAGTAATCTATTATTAATTTACATTTTATACAGGAGGTGTAATTATATATCAAAAAGGAAAATTTTTCTACCACTATCATAAAAATTTTAAATATATTTCATAATATAATATCTATGAAATAATATTTTCAAATAAATTCTATAATAATAATTATTCACTCCTTATACAATAATGGACAAAATTATATATGACATAAATCATTATTTCATGTCTACAGATTGAAATATCAACACACATTAACAATAATTTTTCTATCTCCTTATATTGATTTTATTCAAAAATTATTTTTATCTGAGTTCTTTCTATAAAATATTATCAAATGAATATAAAATAATAATATAAAAATGGTAACATTTAATTACTAAAATCATAAATTCATTGAAATAAATCAAAACAAATAATTATATAATTCTGAGGGGAATTTTGTTTTTAAAATCTGATTTTTTTCATTCCACTTTTATTTTTCAATTTATTCTATATTTTTTTTAAAAACATGAAATATGAGAAATTAATGAATGAATCTATATTTTTTCATTGATTATTCATCCATTCAAACAAATAATTTTTACTAGTTGAATAATATTTATAATTTAATTATGTATCAAAATAATTTTGAATGATATTTTGAATGAAAAGGTTGAGAGATTATTAATTATTAATTTTTTAGGGAGATTTCCATTTAAAATTTGAACTTTTATCATAAAAATTTCATTTATTCCATCTAATTTACAAAATATGGTGACACTTGAGTAAATTATTTAATTATTTCCTTTATTTTAGGAATAAAATTCACTTTTTATTAATTTATTCTAACTTGAATCATTTTTCTTTCAATTTTAAAGTTTTTCAAAAAATTAATTTATTGAAAATATATATAAACTATGATTTATGAAATGTAAACTCACTAATTAGCATATACTATTAAAAAATATATTTTAAAACATAATAATGATTGATAATGTATTGTGAACCAATATTTCATTTCCTACAGAGGCCAATAGATTTTTTTAAAATACATATTCTTTTTTAAACTCATCAATTGAAAAAGCTACATTATTTTTTATCTAATATAAAAATATTTTTTCATTATTGGGTTATAACTAACACATTTATTTTAAGATTTTTAACATATAATTTCATTATAATTAATTTTATAATTAAAGTTAGTTTATGAAAAATAAATGATAAATACTTATTGATACTAGAGATAGCCTACAATACCTGAAGTCATCAATGTGTTGTAAATAGCGTACATTAAAAAATATTAAGGATGCTTAATGAGGAGTATGCGAGGTTTGTATTTGATGTAAATATCATTTTATTTCTAACAATAATATTTATTTTACTCATTCTATGTGAAAAGGGGATTTTTGAGGTTTGGTAGACAAAGGATTTAATAGTCCTTCGTGATCATGGGATTACGATGATGGGATGACAATGCATGTAATTCAAGTGTACAAGGTTAATAAATTATAAATGTTTATATCCTGAAATTTTAGAATTTTAAATATAGACCATATAGTATATATAAAATCATAGATACCATTAAATATATTTCAATGTCATTGATACATAATATGTGATTAACGATTTATTGTTAATGTTGTTTTAAATGTTTTTAATTATTAATATCTTGTTTACATGAGTATTTATTTTCAAATAAATAGTCTTCGTTTTTTCCAATAAATTTAATTTATATTATATATCTCTATTATTGTATTACTTGTATTTTTTTAATTATCAATTTATTTAATATTTTTATTTTTCTTACATGACACTGTTATATTTTTATAAACATCATATTTATTTATTTACACTTTTCATATAAAATAATATTCTATTCCTATTATCCTTCTTTTAAGTATATTAAATTCTTATTATTAATATCACCAGTATTAGTAAACTCTTTTATTTATAAAATCATGATGATTTGATAAAAAATTCTCAATTAAAATTTTATAGTTCATTCCCCACATGTATATTAACTACAATAAATAATTTACATGAAACATATTTCTTCTTTATAATTTTCAGATATTTATTATTACAGTTGACATCACAAATCATTTTATTACTTTTATAATGAATTATTTAATTCTCCTATAATAAGACTGGGCCTTAATATTGGAATTTTAAAATTCTAAACAGTTTTTCATTTAAAGTTAAAATATTTTTCCTTCCATTACAAATTTAAATTGGAAATTTTTTATATACTTTTAAATGAAACATTTTTTATATTTCATTAAAAATAATAATAAAAAATCACGTGACATTATTGAAAATGATTTTTGAAAATGGATTGAAATTTCATCTATCAAAAACATTAAAAATGTGATTGGAAATAATGTTTTTTTATTAAATTTTAATCATTATTTTAAAAATATCTATATTAATTGGAACAATGTTTCCATAGTTCTCATTTAATACCCTTGTGAAATGTTCAATTTTTTATGTCAGTATTGTGTATATGTCTATCTTACTCTTTGGGTCAATTTTTCTGATACAATTTAAAAATGTTATGAAACACAATTATCCATTGGTTGTTCTTAATTTCATATAAGATTGGATTTTTGGAATAGAAATGAATATATATTTATTTATAGAATATTTTGAGTCTAATAAATATTTTAAATGTGTATTTAAATATTTTTTATCCAAAACATACAAGGGTACTAGAGAGTATAAATCCAGTCAAATGTAACATAGTTGGTTATCCCAATACTTGGGATAAATTATTGGTAATTTCAATCCCATGAGTGCAATAATTTTTGTCCTAATAATAATATTGAATGAGTTATTATTCCATAACAAATAGGATACATGAGCTGTTATAGTAAGCATACAAATCATATTTATATATTTTTTCAACATTGAAGATGTCCATAATGATATGATTACATATTACTATCAATATGTTACATTAATATGTTATATTTTAATGTAATTATAGAATTAATGTGATTATTTCACCACCATTTAACATTATTTTTAATGATATATGAATATTCATTTGAAATTACATGTCCTTATATGATTTGGTTAATTCTTACTTGTTTATTTTTTAATATGATACTTATCATATACACATTTTTTTAAAATTATTATTATATAGACTTTATTGAAAACTAATTGATATGTCTTTTATATTAGTGAGAATATGAGTTCACCCATTTTTTTTATTCCCTTACCCATGATATATATATGATAATTATATAACGTTCTAGTAAGGGGATCAATCATGTCTTGATTATGGAAAACATGTTCATAAATAATGAATAATAAGATGTTCAAGTTGTTAAAATATAATAAAATTAATCATAGAGTTTATCAAAAAAATTATATATTTTACAGATTTAGAATATTAATGTGTAATTTAGTCATGGTTATCTGTAATAATTTCACCTCATCAACCTTCGAATAGATTATTTTTTAAGAATATGGAGGTAGAGATTTTCAGTGGAGTCACATGGAGTTGCAGTGTGAGGATCTAGCCAAGGGGGCTAATGAGATGGATTCAAGTGTTGTGGGCCTTCACATGTTGTGAAATGGTGACCAATATGTTTTAATAGGTCCAGATGAAGCATATTTAGATGAGAATAGGAGTTTTGTCACAACATCATTTGATATGGGTAATTGCACCATAATGCATTTGATACGTACTACCACTTATCAACATATGTGGGATATAACCTAAAGACAAATGATTTTTCATTATGGAAAGGAAGTAAAAGAAAAATATATAATATAACATCATAATATTTTTAAATGTATTTATTTATTAAATATATTTTCGCCGAGATCATTAATTTCCTGAAACATTGGGTTTTAACAAACAATGATCTACAATTAATTTAATTTTTGAAAAACTAAATTCATAATATATATATTAAAAAATTTAATATGAATGAGTACAACATGATTTTGGAAATTATTTCTAATGGTTTTTTATAAATATAATATATTTATAATTATGTACATTTTTTTTCAAATGTCAATAAATTTTTTAAAAATAAATATTTCTAAAAAAACGTTTTTTATTACTTATTTTGAAAAAAATTAATATAATAATCTTACCAACATAGAAAATATTTTTTAGGAATGAACATAAATTGTTGAATCAATATTACAAAATAATATTTGGGTTTTTTTTGGATTTTTAGAAAAGATTAATTTTTTATGAAAAGTGAATAGATATTAATTAAAAATAGAGTATTATTTTTAATAATTTATTTAGTTATATTTAGTTTTTTAAATATTAAATTTAAAAAAAATTTGTCTTTAATTTATAATTACTAAAATTCTGGTTATTACAATAAATTTAATATTTATTTCTTATATCATAACTTTGTATAGTTATGAAAATCATAACATTGAAATGCCAATTTTTTTTTAATGATCAGTTGTATTATTTTAAATTATCTTCATTCACATATGTGATAGGAATTTTAAAAAATGATAAAATATTTTGAATAAAAATAAATTATATTATATAATAGAGTAAAATAATTTTTTTAATATGGAATAGTTAAAATAGTATAAATTAATTATCCTAGTAAAGGTAAAATTGGTTTACCAATTGATAATCAAAAATAAAATGGCGAAAATGAACTAAAAGCTTTTCCAAAACCAATTTTATATCAATATTTATATATTATATCATATATTATTGTTCAATTAAAATTTTGGATCCTATTGGTGTTTGTATAAAATGGGAATAACATATTTTTCTGATATTCCAATTATGTCGTATCACCCACTTATAAAATGGGACCCCTTATCTCCTATACATAACAACAAATACTTTTGGATTTGGTAGACCATAAGAAATATATTTAATAATAAATCCCCACATCTTAGGGTAGTTTTTTTTATTAACCCCTCACAATAATAATTTAACAAGAAAATGAACGGAGGTTGTTCGAGGAATATGTAATGTTAATAACTGAGTATTTTTGGTTTATTTATTCCTCCAATTCATTAACATATTCTTAAAATAATATTATATTATATCATTAGGTTGAACCATATAAGAATATGTATTTATGTTAATGGAATAAAATATGTTCATAATCACTTCCATCAAATAGCTATTGAAATATTTGATTATTAGTAAGGTGGATTACTACATCACAAACCAATGTAATTTTCTTTAAATCACATACTATAACTGATCTAGATAACATTGTATTAAATTTTGATATATTATATTTATTAATTGATTATAATATTGGAATTATAATATCACATTTAACATCATACCTTTTAATCTTTTGGAAATGATACCATCTCTTATGCGTACGTGTGGACTAAAACCACCTTAAAGATGGGTTTTATGTTTTTACTTATTTTTTATTAATTGAAATATTAATGTAAATAATTAATATAAATTATATATATAATATGAAAATGATTATAAATATTTAAATGATTTATTACATTTATTACATTTATTTATATCCATAAATCGTTAAAATTGATAAAACGTCCTTTTATACATAGGACCTACAATCTCTATGAATAATGCCAACCCTTTTTTTAACAATGTTATATGTGTTAACCAATATTACTATATAATTAATATATATATGATATTTTTTTAATTATTAACACTATGTTTAAAAGAAACCATTTTTTTAAAAAAAATGAACAATAATATAAAACTAGAATATATATAAAGTATAACAAATTTATTACATGAAACATTTATTTTAAAAAGATGATTAATAAATAAGTGATAATAGATCACCAATAAATATTATATAGAATAATATATATGATTATAGTTATATAATATATATCTTATACTTATTTTACAATATGATTTAATGTGTATGAATAATTTCATGACTTCAGGTATGATATTTTTGACTAACTTTTATTTCTATAAGACTCAAGCCATATTCAAAACTCGTTTCTTTTGAGTAGTGTATATACAAAACATTGATATATTTTATGAAAATTATCATGATGTTATTGGATATAAATATTAATTTATCTTACATTCATTCACAAGATTTTTTATTAAAAAGATACCAATGTGAAAAAATTTTAATATTACAATATCATAATTTTTCGAGATTGTTTATGATGTTGTTTCAGGTGATGATATCATTTAATATATCTATCAAAACACAATTGAATTTTCATCTACTATTTAAATTTCTAAATATTAATATTTAACAATTATTTTCCTCCATTTATGTACTCTATATTTCAAAAATTTTATTTTTTATGTAAACTCGTCATTATTTATCAATTCAGTCGAAGATCTTTTTTCTTCAATCTCTATTTTTTTCTGAAAAAATTCTAAAACATAATTAAGTATTCTATTATTATTATCTATTTAAATTTTACCAATGGTTTTCATTTTAAGTAATTTTTTAAAATAAGCATTCATATCATTTTCTAAACGAGATTCTTTTTAACCTATTGTTTCCATGGTTAGTTTAGAACTAATTTTTTCCATTATTTTTTATGATTTATATATTTTTTAAATAATGTATTTCAATTTTCAAGGGATATTTTCTTTAATAAATGTTTTGTGTGATATTTTAAAATAACATTCCATATAAGATGAAATATTTTGATTCAACTTAAAATTTTATTCGTATACGATATTGTGATACAATCATTTTTCATTCACTGGATCATTTTTTATTGATATTATTTTTATGAAACCCATTCCATTTTCATTGATTTTTCAATGACAAAATTATTAAATGGTTATGAAAATGTTTCCATTTCAATAAGGAATGTTATGATGAATATATGATGTTTATATTGAAATCATTCCTTCTTTATGGGTTATGTTAGGATGAACATATGAGAAATTTATATAATATGTTTATTTTATGATGATTATTCAATTATAATATTTTTATGAAGACAATTTATTTTCATTGTTAATAATTTTATAAATGTTTTGTGATATCCTAGTACAAATATTAATGAATTTCATTATGTGATGGGTGGTACCTATTCATCTCTTTTATTAATTAGTGTAATATAGATATCACGTGAGATAAATAATACTACAAAGAGGAGTTAACCAAATTCTGTAATGAACCTTTTCCACTTTTGTAGTCTTGGGGGAGATACATGATTACTACAATTGATTGGGAAGTGACCATGGTCAATAATTATAGTCATGAAAATTATAATTGACTAAAGTGGAATGGATATTCTATAATTATTTTTATGAAGACAAATATGTCCTATGACTATATTAAACTATCATGGATCATGTTCTTTGATTCCATTATGATTCATTACTTATGAGTTACCAAAAATTATTCCATGACAGAAGGTTATGATATTTGATATGCATGGAATGGTTTTAAAAGAATGGTTTCATGTATCAGTAACTTTATTCTTATATTATGCTTGTCTAAAAATTCATTACTCCCATTATAATCATTACTCTGAATTGGATCTCACCCTTTCTTATGGTTAATTTTCCGATGAAATGAAGAAATTGTTTTATTATTATTTGTCTATTAAGGGTTTTAATTATTAATAACTATGTGAGAATGATGTATAACTATAATAAACTGGTTTGTTATTCATGTAATTATTCAAAGGATATTGATCAATATAACTCTTATGTGGATTATTGTTTTAATGATTATCAATATATTATGATTATATATATATATATGTCTGAATATTTTAGGTTTTGTTATATTTTCTATCAGGTGATTGATTAGATTACCATTGTAGAATAGGATGACAAAACATTAGTGAGGACCCTTAGGATACTTTTAAAGATAATTCCAATTATATGTGTATTTCATAAAAATATGGCAATTGATAGAGTGGGTATTTTACAGCGAATTAAATAACTATATAGATACTAGATGTGTATGTGTATCTATAATAGTTTTAAATAGGGGTAATAACCCATATAAGGGTGAATTTTTCAATGTCCTAATCATATCTTGACACATAAAAAGGGCCTTACTAGAAAAATATATTTACTTTCCCATATAGTGTTCCTTAGATGTTCAAAAATTACATATGAACCATCATGAAGGGTTTAAAATGATGATGACCATGAATGGACTTTGATTAACACAAGGTATCATTGATTGAAAAGAATTTATTATGTCTTAAAACTTCATATATATTATTCTTTATGATCATGTGGTTTCCCACATGGATTATTGTTTCTTGTATAAGGAATTATAGTTTTTGCATTGGATATATATCAAAGAGATAAAGTTAATTATAATTATGAATGAAAATAATTTTTTTCCCTCCGAATAAATCAAATGTTATTAGAGATATAATGTAAATCATTTTTATTATTATCATAAAAAAATTCCTTCTAAGAATGTGATTATATCTGTAATGAGAAATAGAGTAAATAGTATTATGTTGAGTCATTCATGTAGAAAAATCATCCTTTTAATAATTTTATATTAACCTATTACTAATATAGTAATAGATCAAAAACAATGATAATATATTTTCTGTTCTCTAGAGATTGGAAGATGAAAAATTCATCTTCTATGTTTATCATTTGGAAGAATAATCATATCAATGGTGAAAGCTTATCATTACTATGTGATTATAAGAAGAAATTTTCTATATGGATTTTGTTTTTTTAAAGAGGATAATTTTTACTTAACACTTCCAATTTATTCCTCATACAAAGGAGGGTAAGGAAATTCTTAACATAGATAATCAGGATATAAGTTGTTTGGTATGTTTGAGGAAAATTTTATAATATATTTATATTACTCTTATTGAATTATCATCAAAAATTAATTTATTATTGATTTTATTTTCAGTGACTTTAAATCATGTATTTAATGGGTGTTATCTATAAGGTGCATCTATAGAAATGATGAAATCATTTTAAGTGATATAAAAATTTAAATAGAGATAGGGGTAACTAATCAATCTCATGGTTTTGAAAAAAAAAGGAATGAAATAATTCATAGTAATATATTAAAAACTTATAGAAATGATGGTGATTTTAAATCATGATCATAGTTTGGATGGAAACATTGTGCAGATTTTCATACGGGGATTTGTAAATTTTTTATCAATATAATGGTAGAAATTTGGACAATAAAATCTAGAATTAGAATGAAGATGATTGCAAAGGATTATAATAGAGATAATGGTCTAAATAATACAATAGTTACACTCTATTTTTTCAAAATAATTGAGAATTGGAAATATGAATACTATTGACAAAATCTAATTTTTAGTGGTGCTGATATAAAATAGGAACCTATTTTTCATAGATACAATTGGAAAACTCACATGATTACTATTCAAGATATGGGGTATAAAAATGTAATGTTGAAAGGTATTGATAAAATACTTTCTAGAACATATAATGTCTTATTTGACAGAATATTTACCCACAGTATTATATATAATTAATTGGATAAGGGTATCAAATTTCCTCCCAAATTATCGATGTAAAATTTTCAGTGAAAATCCCTAATGATATGATGATCACATATCAAGTATAAAATTCATATAAATATTATATTTGTTTGAGTATGATACTTGAATGTCATACTATTCTTCATCTAGTATAATTGTTTGCTAACTATGGAATGGATTTAATTTTACTACATAGTGTAAACATTTTTTATAGAAGAAGTGATGAGAAATTTTGATATTACATACTAATATATTAATATCTATCAATGAAATGGTAAATAATCACATCTAATGGAAAATACATCAATTGTATGGTAATTAATATACATTTAATATGATTTTTTATTTTAAATGGTTGGAGAGAAACTAAAAATAAATTATATTACTATTGTAAGGGAGTTTTATAATGTATTCCATTATTTTATTCCATGTCATAGATCGAACCACGATGTTAAGTTCTCAATATAACTCATAAGAAGAGCTATTACTATATCAAAGGATCAATATATAATTACCCCAATTGAGAAATAATAATTAAATTAGTAACTCCTTTATAATCATTATTGAGGATTTATTTATCCATCTGTGTCACATTGGAGTGAACTTGATAATTTCTAAAGATGAATGATTAGTTATTAAAACTATGCATTGATTTTTATGAACTAAAGAAGTTCAAAATCAAGACTGTATATCATCTACACCGTATTAATTTTTTATTTCCAAATTCATTTAATAATCCATTTAATTTTATTTTTATTCATATTTTCTTAATTATATGATAAAAAATAGATAGTTTGCTAGATAAAAAATATTATATGTCAATTGATATGGTTACAAAACTTATTTTTCTATAAAAATAGTTTACTACATTTTGATGGGGAAGATGTTTTAAATATACTTTGTGTAACTATTATTACTTTAATTGGAAAAAATAAACATCTTATTTGGAATTGTGGAAAACAATTCTTTATTTCATTCTTTTGGTGTTTTTCTTTTAAATTTCATATTTTATTGAATATTAAAATTCCAGAATTTTAATTCAAAACATATTTTTTAACCAATTTATTTATATTGATTTATTATTATTTAAATTAGTATTAAATAATAATTAGATTAATATTTTTATTTTTAACCCAATTTTGTTCATTTTTATACATTTCATATTTAAATTGGATAGAAAACAATGTGAACTTTTGAACTTTTTACTCTAAAAACATTTTTTCTCATTATATCAATGAGATTAATTTTTAATTAATTTATTCCAATTATTTGTTTTGAATATGGTAAAATTGATTGTGCATTTGAAATAATAATGTTTAAGTTATATATATTAGATCCCGTTATTTTTTTATATTATGAATAGCAACATTAATAGTTGTTTTTTACCACATTTGAAGTTATATCATGTATTTAAATTTAAAAAATAATATATATATTATGTAACAAACATAAAACTTGTTGTAATTTTATTGGATTAATTATTTACAACCAAAAAATCATGGGATGAAATTATGGCCTCTGTAAGCTACTTTGGTGTGATAATGATAATTATAACATTTTTTTAAATTAAAGGTAAAGATGTCAGATGCATGTTTCACATAAATATAAAAAAATTAATACAAGATTATATATGTGATATGATAGACTAGAAATTGTATTTAAATATATAATTATTACGTAAATAATGGTAATTTATTTATAATTATCAAGAAATAAATAATTATATTAAATAGTGACACAATGATGATGATTAATTTCTTAATTAATGGAAGAAAATAATAAATGAAAATATAAATTTTAAATAAAATATTATGTTGACATAATTGAACCCATTAATAAATTTTATGGATTACATGGACATGATAGTAACGTGTTAAAAAAGATGGTTTTTCTATATCTAGATGTTATGGTATTTTTATGAATTCAGCAAATGAATAGTGTTATAATTGGAACTAATGGTATTTTAAAATATAAAATATTTTAACAAATGGTATAAAATTCATAAAAATAATAAAAAATTCAAAATATTTTGAACAATTCGTAAAACATCCTAAACGATTCTTTTATTTTTCATTTTTTATGTTATCATATTTTTATTGACCATCAAATTGTATATTACATAATAAAACCATAAGAGTAAATATGGTTGAAACGAAAAAATAACAATTAAAAACAATTCAAAAGATGTATAATTTTAATTTTATTATTATACTTCAACCAATTTTCAAACATTACTCTAAGTAAATAAATTTAGTGTAATATTTAATAGAAATATAATTTATATTAATTTAATATTTTGATGATTTCTAAGAGTGCCCCTCCCCTCTCTTATAAAAGGGAACCACAACCAATCATTTATTCAGACATAAAAACCATTATGGTATAGATAATTACTACTATAACACCTTCTTATAATCCCTACATTCTTTAAAGAGTATTTATTTTCAGGTAGAACACTCACCTTATAAGTTTTATGGTGTTAATCAATGCAGGTCATCCAAAGGAAATGTATCATTTTTAATCAACTATTTTGTTTTATTTCTTCGTCCACATCCATACAATCATATTCAACTGTGTTTATATAGTCACACAAATATAACCAATATAATTATATATTATTATGTTAATATCATCACATAAATCCATCTCCACATCAATCAAATTGGAGAAAAATTAATCATTCGTCTGTACGTGTGAACTATCAACTCAACGAACTGATATAAATGATTTCCATTAACCATCATTAAATAATAGTTGTAATGATGTAATTAATGTTAAAATTTGATATTAATGAAAATTTTATCATTAAAAGATAATAATATGACAATTATTCTTTTACTTTCCTTGTACATAAAAATTAATACATAGTTCTTTCGTACATTTGTGCTATGACATCCACAAAGAGATTTTATTTGTTTATATTATCCATACCAATTTTTTGATATATATTAGTTTATTTATATTATTAACGTGATCATAATGACAATTTAACAAATTTTTATAGATAAAATGATAATTACTTTTTTCCATAATGATCATTGAAAAAAGAAAATGTCATTCATGTGTATGTACGACCTACCATCAACATGATTATAACAATGTTTATTTTTCATTACCATATATAAATAGATATATTCAAAATTAATATTATCAATTAAATGTTATTATTTAAGAATGAATATGTTTTTTTAGATAATGGAATAATAACTAAATTTGTGTATTGATCATACAATGTCATTTTGGAAACATGTAACGATTATCTCAAGACATTCGATGTGAACATAAATAATTAAGTAATTGTTATTATTTGGTGGTATTCGGTATAAAAGTTATAATAAACATGGAAAAGGATATTTGTAAACTATATTATAAAATTATGCTCATTATTCATGAAAATATAGAACATATGTGGTTAATTTAACCAGAGCTACGTGACTTATAATCAATATTAGTTCAGTGGGAATAATTTTATATTATACAGCTCCTTATATTATGTTGTGTATAAACAACACCTTTGACAATTTAATTTTATTCAATGTTTTTAAAATTTTAAAATTTTCATTCTTTCTATATGGTGAATTTTAATTTATTGAAAAATGAATAATTGAATATTTATTAACATATTTGGTGACAACTAATTATCTGCCCCAATATCTATTACTTGATATATGGATTCCATTTCCAGACATATTTTTTTAAATGAAAAATATATAATCTATTTCATTTTGGTGTTTATTTGGTAATTAAAATGGTTTTTGATATGGATTGATTATTTCAATACCTTGAAATTATTTCTTTTGATAGAAAATAAAATTTTATGAGTAACATATTGAAAATTGAAATAATAAATTTCTTATGATTATATAATGGTTCCTGTAAATTTTACAGGTGCTACGTGATAATCCAATGATGGGTGGTTCAATTATTAACCAAGGTAATGTGGTTAGGTTATAGCATCCAATGCATTTGGTATTAAAGCTAATCATATTGAAATTCCATTTTGGAGTGACAATAATGGATGTTTTCCCCATGGTTATTCCATTTAAGTATAATTATATCCCATGATAAATTTATATATTATATGTTCTCCCTATGGTGTTATGGTAACATTTTTAATAAAATGGGATGTAATAATAAGTGAGTTTATTTACTACTTCTTCTAGGTCAAATGTATTACTTTATGATAATTTAATAATGAATTTACATATTTTTAAATGGATAGTATATTATGTCATTGTGAATACCATACTATGATTTTTATGCTTATCTAATGTTATAAAAAATTTACGTAGGATTTATGGGAGAATAGAGATATGGTTTAGATTAAGCTAATATTTTGATGATTGAACATGAAAAGTAACCTTGTTTATTTTTTTACCATTCTAGTTTTATAAAGTAAATTGATTCATTTTAGATGTTTCCATATTTTATTTCATTCATTTTTTATGTACGTTTTATGGACTAATTATCTAAAAATATAATCCTGAAAATATCTTCCATGTGAAATACAGTAAAATTTAGGACTTAATTCTAGATTTGGTAATGATTATATTTAGGTCCATATTATTGGTATCAATGGCCAGTTTAGATAAAATTAGTGGTTATGTTAATATTAATAAATAACCCTAGAAATATTTTACATTATGGTACATTTAAAATGTTATAGCAATTGAATATTACCATGTTTCTTCATCTAATATATGATTGTACAAAATTTTCTTCCACAGAAGAAATAAAGAAGTTGTACAGGGAAGGAATCAAGATGAAAATAACAATCCAAATCTACATTGTGATATGTTCAGAATCATAACTGATACTTATTTCATAGTGATTGATGAGGTCACTCCATAAATAAATGGTGGTGGTGTCTATGTACGATTGGAACCCATTATACCCTAAATGAACATAAATTTAGTGTATAAATTAATGAGACAGAAGCCCCCATAATTCAAAGGGTTATATGACCCTGTGAATGATCATGTATAGATTAAAAACATTGAAAATTTAATATACATCATGAGTTGTTTGAATCAACAAAAGTAAACTCTTAGAATTTATTTTTTTAAAGTGAAATTGATTATTAGTGGTTAATGATTAAAAATATGATAGGAATTTAAGAGAACCATTTCATATAATTTAATTAATTTAAGAATTTTATCCATGAGAAATATTTTCCTAAGGATCATTAACCAATTATTAGAAATAAATTATTAGAATTAAGAAAAATATAATGATTTTTTGGCTGGGTATAAAGAACATTTCACCCATTTAACAAGGTACATTCAAAATTTTATTAGTGATCTTGATAGAATGATAGATTTATTTTACTAAAAAATTATGTTAATATATATTGTAATTATCCTCACATGAGTTTAAAAACTATGATAAACTAATATGATGTGATAATAAGGTAGAAATGGAGTTTTCTAATGATTATTTGTTCCATTAGAGCATGTAAATAAAGAGTTCTAGTTGGTATGTAATAGGGAAAATTCATCAATGAATGTTAGAGCTATTAAAACTATATTCCCATCTTCTAAAAAGTATGATAAGAAGCATTATGGACAATCCATTTTTATTTCTATAAAGTTATTCTGATGTGTCGTGTTTGGTAATATTTTTCATGAGTACCATGGTGGCGATCAGGTCATTAATGAAAAAATAGTGGTGAGTTGTAATTGTTTCAATGAGTTAAGGTATTTTGACAATGTGCATCCAAATATAAGTACCGAGGGTGGAAACAATAAATATTTAATGAATAAGAGAAATGAAAAAAAGTATCATAATTTAGTTTATGTTAAACCACTAAATTAATTTGTGATAGGTATGTTACATTTTTTTTCAAAATATGCCAATACTCTATGTGACTCTGGATCTTCACATACTTTCATTTTTTAGAGACTTTCAAGAAAGTTAGAAATATTGGCTCATGAATGTGATATAGAACATTTGGCCAAAACTCTGGGCGGAAGTATTAAATAAACTAGAATTTATTGAAATCTACCCACTGTCAGTAGTGGGATGGTATTTCATGTAAATCATGTTGAACATTACACTGTGGAGCATGATAAAATCTTGTTTATGGAATAGATTACATCATATCATGATAAAAAATATTTAAAATAAAATAACATTTTATTCAGTGATTTAATACCTTTGAAAACATTTTATGAATCAAATATATTTATTAAATGGGGTAGTGATAGTTAACAATTACTTGTTGTTTAAACGAATGAAATAGTTTGGATTAAAGAAATTCTATTAGGGAATGAATTTAAAGATGCTTTTTCTAATAAATTACAAATTGATGATCCTGATCATGTGGTTGAATTTATATTTTATTTATTTCTTAATGATAAGACAATTTCTAAACCCTTTTATTGATTGAATCATCTAGAACATATTGAATGGAAAAAAAGATGTTTCAAGAATATCTCATTAAAAACTTAAATCAACCTAGCACTTTACCATGACGTGCTCCAATTTTATTTGTAAAAACGAATGATGTTTCCATGATAATTTTTGTTTATTATAGTCCTTGATTAAAATTACAATTAAGAACATGTATATTTTTCCTCATATCGAGTATTTGAGTGACTTTCTCTAGGGAGATCAGAATTTTTTGATGTTTTATTTGAGGTTTCAGTTCCATCAGCTGGAGGTGATATAGGGTGAAATTACAAAATAGTTTTCATATTGAGATATTTTAAATATAATTTTTTATTCCATTTGGGATATCTAATGTAGATACTATTTTTATTAATCCCTTTAAAAGAATATTTCATTAGTTTTCTAGATTAGTTTTTTGAGGTGTTTATTTATGATATTTTTTTATATTCTAAAATTCATAAGGAACACCAAATTAACATATGGATTTTTTTCAAACATCAAAAGAAAATAATATATATGATAATTTTACTAAGATGGAATTTTTTTTAATTAAATTCCATTACTTTTTCATATTGCAACGGTTGACCATTCAAAAAACAAAAGATGTTGAAGAGTGGCCAAGACCAACCAATATCCAAAATATATTTTTTTATTAGATTAATGAGTCATTACCAATGTCTTGTGAAATATGATACTCTATTATCTATCTCACTATATAATTTATCACTTAAGGGTTTTATGTAAAACTATACTAAATAATCTTCATAATGTTTTTAGAAATTGGAAAAAAAATTGGTAAATCTGTAGTTTTGGCCCAAAATTCTAGAAATGATAAATTTGGTATCTACAATGATGATTCATTGAGAGGGAATGGTTGCTTCCAAATGAATAATGTCCATGTAATTGCATTTGATTCATGTCAGTTGAAACCTCGGGAGTTTTTTCCCAACACATGATTTGGAAGTAGCAATTGTTGTTTTTGCATATAATAATTAGAGGAATTATTTGTATAGCATAAAATGTGTAATATATAATGATAAAAATGTATAAAGTATATAATCACTAAAAATTAGTTGAACATGATATATACGTGGTGATTTTAACTAATCAATGATTATTAATGAATTATTCATTATCAACCTATAAATGAGAAATAGTGGATGGTACAATGATTCTATAAGTAATCCTACATTATAAATGATATGTTTGGAACATGTCCTTATGTATAATGATTTGATGAATTTTCTCTTCAAATTTGTTGGTTCATGAAATTAATCTATTTGTTTCTGGTGTAAGTGAAATCATCTCTACTATATATAAATAAGAATGTGTAGAATAAATACATTGAGTTTCAGAAAATGGTAGAACTAGTTAAATTGGGTAAATTTCATAAAATTAACATTGATAAAGATTATCTATTGTGAACATTGAAGAGATGATATGTATATTTTGATTCATAATTATAGAAATATATTTTATATAATGCTCGATGTTCTATATTTTTATATCATTCAGGAAGGACTAAGATATATAAATGCCTTCAGGTTTATCACTAGTGGGATAGAATGAAAATAAATATTGAAAATTTTACCATGGATTGTTTATCTTTTCAATAGTTTTAAAAATAACAGGCGTTACTCAAATGGATGATTCACCATTTTATAGTGGTATAGTGGAAAAGAGAAAATATATCTATGGACTTCAAAATTGTATTAAAAAAGGCTTCTTAGAGTAACAATGTGACTTGAGTTATTATTGATCGATTGATCAAATTTTCTAATTTTAGTCCTATTAGAGAAAGTCTTTATACAGATAAAAATTCATGGTCTTATATTAATTTCATATTTAGGTTACATGAAGTTACCCTCTTTATTGTATCTAATCGTGATACCATGTTCACTTTTATGTTTTTTAAAATCCTTTAAATGTTGTTGGGTGTTGAATTAAACATTCACATATGTTTTTATCCTCAATAAAATGAGAAGTCATAATGAAAAATATAAATCTTAGAAGATATGTTACATGCTTTTACTAGATATTTTGGGATCAACTTATTTCATTGGTTGACTTTTTATATAATAAAATTCTTCATTCCAAAATACAGATGTCAATACTTGTAAAAATATATGGAAAGCGGTGTTGAACTCTATCTTTTTTTAATTTTGTTGGTGAACAGATGTTGATGGGAAAAAAATTGGTAAATGAAAATGCAGATAAATTTTAGTAGATTCATAGATACATGTGGATAGCTCAGAGTTGGTCGAAAAGGCATGTGGATAACCAGATCAAGGATCCTTTATTGAATTTGGGTGATCCTGTCTTTCTCATTTTCTCTAAAATGAAATGTGTGATGCATTTGGTAAAATTAAATGATAATTCCATAGTTCATTACACCTTATAAAATCCTTATTATGTTTCATATGTTTCTGAAAGAGGGGATTTATCTCATATTTTACCCAAGGATGATAATTTTTTTCATGAATCTTGGATAAAAAAAGTATATTTATGATCCGTCTAATGTTTTCGTCTAGTAATAGTTCAATTAGAATAGAATCATTTCTACAATAAGTTACAACTCCATGTTCATGTCCATTGGGATAAAGTGTGGTTGAATACGTAGATTCATTATGTTACATATTTTTTAAAAAATCAATTGGATTAATATAAAACATGAGAATCTGAATGTGATATGAGGGGAAATACCCTTACATAATTGATTAGTGAATAAAATTTCTAAGATTCAATTTAAGAATGGGGTACAATGTAAAACCCCATTTAATTATTAAATATTCCCTTTTAATTTAATTGTTAGCTAATAATTAAAACAAACACTACATTAAATAACTTATATTATAAATATATTTTTATGGATAAACACGTTGTTTTTATAAAAACCCGTATTATTTCCTTTTGATGGTGAAACTGTCATAAATCATGTTTTCCACACTTTTACGTGCTACTTGAAAAAATAACCTTATTCATATGAAGAATGAGGTCCAAAATTAATTTTTTGTGCTTTTTGTATTTTTATGTTAAATATCAAATTTTATTGAGAAGTGAAAAAATAAAATATTTTAATTCAAAACAATTTTTTCAAATATTTTATTTATATTGATATATTAGCATTTAATTTTTTCAATGTATAACATGATTTATTTTTTATAATTTAGTCATATTTTGGACATTATAATAAATTTCATATTAAAATTGGATAGTAATACTACGTTAACATTTCAACGTTTTAGTTAAAAACACATTTTCTCATTCCTTTGAAGAGATTATTTTATAATTAATTTCATCAAATTTTGATTGTTTAATTTGAATAAATGTATTCCATATTTGGAATCATATGTTCTAAATAATTCAAATAGTTCCATTTTATATTTAGACATTATGATTATTATATTTAATAATAATTATTATTAACACTATTAAAGGTAAATCGTGTAACTAAAAGATAAAATAATATTATAAATGTTATAAAACTATCATGACTAAATACATAATTTTAATAGAATATTTATCTTCTATAGATAAAATATTTTCTCATAAACTATGGCATTTGGATATTTCTTGGGTGTGATTATGATAATTATAACAATTTTTTTCTTATGAAATGGAATGGATTTCATACTCATGTTCAACATTAATATAAATATTTTTATATGGCTTTATATAAGTTACATGTTCTATTATAAATATTATTCATAAATATAAAAATTTTATCTACATCATGATAATTTATTCACAATTATTATAAAATAAATAATTAAATTTAATGGTCACAAAACGATGATGTTGTATATAATTAATGCAAGTATGAACTAAAATATATGGTAAATATTAAATTAAATATATTATGAAATATAAGTTTCCATCCATTATTTTTTTCTTTTTTATGTTAGTGATGTTCTTAAATAGGTTTTTCAAATATATCATAATGATCTGATATTTTTAGAATGTTATGAAATGAGTAATATAAAAATTTACAAATATGATTTTTAAAAATATAAAATAATTCATTTAAGTGTTATAATGTTTATTAAAAAATAAATACAGAATATATATTTTTAATATGTAATTGAATTTCATAAATGACTCTTTTATTGGTTTTTTGACTTGTTATCTTAATATATTATTTAATAGAATGGTAACTGTTAAAAGAATTAAAAATGATAGGGATAAAAAACATTTCAAGCCATATCAAATTATCATTGTATTATTTAATTTATAATCAAATGGAAACTATATTTTAACTAATTCAATTTTTCCATATTTAAAAATGAAAATTCATTTATATTAATTTAATATTTGGAAGAATTCTATATGGTCCTTCCTCTCTCTTATAAAACAACACTAGTACTTATCATTTCATCACACTTCATAGCCAATTTGTTTCAACCATGATCTAATAAAATACCTTAATAGAATCTCTCACCACATTATAGAGCCCTTATTTTTGGTAGAACAGTCACCATAGTGGTGTGGAGGTGTTAATCAAATTATTTCCTACAAATTAAAGGTATTTTTTTTAATCAAGTATTTATGTTTTAGTTCTTCTTCAACTCCCTTCAAATATTATTTAACCAAGAATATATAATAACACCAATAAAATAAATATATATTAATTTTATTAACACAATATCAGAACCTAAATATATCTCTACTTCCATCAAATGTAAAAAAAGTTAATAGTTCTTGTGTATGTGTGAAATATAACCTCCAAAAACAGATATAATTCTTTTTCTATATATGTCTCTCAAAAATGGGTACAATGATGAAATTAATTCTAATATGTGATATTGATAAAAATAATTATCATTATATTATTATTATATATCAATTACATTCTTACATTCCATGCACATAAAAATGATAATGTTATTCACACATACATATGAATTATCACCTCCATGAAGTCATGTAATTCATTTTTATTTACCACATAAAATTTATGATATATATAACGTTATATTTAAATAATTAATGTAATTTTAATAAAGTTTTCATAATAATGTAATGTTAAAATTATAATTACCTTCTTTGTATAATTATCATTGAAAAATAGAAACCTTACTCATTCGTGTGTACGACAAACCGTCTCCATGAATATAATGTTATCAATTTTTCACAACCATAAATAAATGGTTTTTTTAAGTATAAAATTAATGTTTAAAAGTTATTTTTATGTCATGATTTTTATTATTTAGATAATGTATTAATAGAAAAATTATTATAGACATCATACCATGTAATTTTGTAATAATGCACCAAATATCATCAAAATACCAGATGAGAAGTCAACTAATTTAGTAATTGTTATAATATGAGGACATTTTATATAAAAAAAATAATAATCATTCAAATTATTCTCACGAAATAATATAATTAACTTGAGTCAATTATTTAGGATGCTTAAGAAAATATTTGGTAAATTGGACTCGTGGTAAGGTACATAATCTAAATCTCCCATAATTAATAATATTTATTTGAAAAAAATAAATTAATTTTTTGATTCATCATGTCAATTAAAAATTCTGGGCCAAGTTTTGTGATTTATATTGAAAAACATAATTTCATAATGAACAATGAATATACTGGGTTTTTTTTGAAAATTGACTTATAATTTAATTAATTTACAAAGATCAATTTTTAAAAAAACCCAAATTAATATTTAGTTCAATTAAATAATTTTTAAACCAATTTTGAAAATTAAAATAAATATAATTTTTAATTTTCATATAAATTTTTTTTATACATTTGAAAATTTTCACATTAATTATAAACATTTTCACTAGGATTACATGTTTTATTTAAAATTAAATTATGACACCTATATGAAAGAAATTTGATAATATTTATTCCATATTTGTAACAAATAGAATATATATTTTATAATTTTATGAAATTAATTTCTTATGAAATTCAATTTAAAAAATAGTAAAAATTAATTATTATGGTTAAGGTCCAAACTGTGTATTTCGTTTTCCATCCCCCCTGTATTTCATACTACCACATTCCATTGGATCAGCCATAAACAACAAAAATTACATCCTTAACTCCTTCCCAACTTCCCTATTGTATTTTTTTGTTTATAATTTTGTTTTATGAAGGATTTTGGTTCAATCCCAAGTTTTATGTCAGAAGAAGAAGTTACATTCATTACTGAGCATTTTTTATTATTTTTTAAACCACCAACATCAATTATTATTATAATACAAAAATATAAAAATGTAATTATATCCAAATTATATATATATTATTTAGATAATGGAATAAAATATATTCACCACCACTTCCTTGTATGGGAAATAAAACTATAAAATTTTAGTACGGCAGACTACCACCTCGTGAACCTATCTAATTTTGTTTTCCTACCACACATATCATGGCCTTATATAATGATTGATTTAATTTTTAGAAATAAAAATAAAGAATTATTATAAATTTTAAATTATAATTTCATATATAGGTTCATATATTAAAATATACTGTAAAAGTATAATATTACTCACGAGTACTTATAAATTACCACCTCATGAAGTGATATGATACATTTTTAATATTAATTATACTTTTATTGTAAAAATGATAGATTAAATGAGTATATATTTAATAAATGATATAAAAATTATTTTTGAAAGGTAAATTAAATTTTTTCTATTTCCTTTTCACTTCCATCAAAAAAATGGAATCATTTTTCATGCCAGTGGCTTACCCATAATCTCCACAAATAGTGTAATTCATTTTATGTGTTCTTATTTTATAGATTAATATTATACATATATATATATAATATTATATATATATAGCATTGTTAAAATTATGTATATGATATATCCATGATCAAATTATATAAAAAAAATCGAATCCTAAACATACAAAAAAATAGTTATTACTCAAAATAGTGATTTTGAAAAGGAATTATTAAAAGAAGATTAATAAAATGTTTCAACTAAATAATATATGGAATGATATATATGGTTATTCATATGGATTATATTTATTATAAATCTATGTTTTGTTTTAATGTGGTTTGAACAACTATAAAGAAATTCAGTACTTAATGTAATGCATTTTCTTCTTAATTTTATTTATATGGGACACAAGTCATATTCACTAGTCATTTCCTTAATGTGGTGAATATATTACCTATGAATGGATTTTATGTTAAATGTTTGAAATATATGGGGTCTAAAAATATTTTTTTATTACATGGTTCATTTGATTTTGGAGATGCCTATGTGGTGTAAGTGTTATGTTAAAATCTCATTATTCATAGTGATTTTTTATTAATTTGTTCCTGATGATTATATTTTATTATATATATCTCAAAAATATAATTAAATTTATTATACTCTATATATGTATTGAAAATGATGTTTTCATTTTATTCCCCCCCCCCCTCAATTTAACCTATATCCAACAAAAATTATGAACAATCTTTTTTATTTCCCTCATTGGTCAAAATCCTTTTCTCTTCCAGGTTTATTATTTATAAAAATGGTGTAAAGAAAGTTTTTACAATAAACCAATGATTGTAAAAAATAATTTATCTCTTGTTATTATTTTTTTAAAAAGGTACAATATGATTTTTATTTTAATTTTTTGGACAATTTACTTTTGTAATTTTAGAAACCATACAAATGAAAATATTTATTACCATACACGAAATGGAAATAAATTTCATTCATCATTAAACATCCTGGATTTAATTCATACAATTCACGCTTAGAAAGATAATTTTAATGTATTTTATTTATTAATTATTTAATATATTATTATATATTATATCATCAATTCCAAAATGGATGGCGTATTATCATAAAAAATATTGACGTCCGCTTACATAATTCGTTCCATTTTCTATAGCATCCCTTGATGTTACATTATCTTTACTAGCAATATGTTCCAGCTGTAACATATTTATTTTTCTTGATGAATGGTTTATTTTCATGATTAAATATTTTCATTAAATCTATTCCAATCATGTGGGTAATGCTATGATAAAAATATGATATGTGTATGAAACACTTTTATGATCCACGTGTTATGATACGATCAAATAAATAGATTTTTTTGAAAAACAATTCAATGTTTATTAAACTAGAATTTTCATCATGGGTTATTCTATGATGAAAATTTAAAATTCTTATGAAATTAATTTATTTCCCAAGATTTATTCAATGATGGTGTTTTGATGAAATGAAATTATTTTATTGGATTATAATATAAGGGCTGTTTTATGATCTTATGTATTACATGTGGATTATTTTCATTATGAATTGGTGGGACCTAAATCGCCCTCCACTAAATTGTATAAATATTGATATATCCCTAGATAACCCTCAATAAAATATGTATAAAACCATAATTATTATGGGGTTATACCCACTTAGATTGTCTTGGGTGTGAACAATGACTACAACGATTGATTGGGAGTGGACCCATTCCACAAGGACAGTTATTTAAATTAGGATTGACTATTAAGATAACCATTTTACATAATTATATTTTTTGTAAAAAAATGTATTTTCTATATGTTGTTCTATAAATATCATATTATTTCAATTATTTGTGATTCAGGTTTTTTGAACTACCGTCATTTTTTCTATGACTCAAGGTTCTCGTTTTGGATATGCATGGAATTATTTTCAAATGATATCATCTTGTTTTGAGAGCCTTTGTATAATTATATTCCTATGGACCATTGTTATATACCAATATTACCCTTAATGTGTATCACAAATCAACTTGTCTGATGTTTCTGTTCCCAGCGATGAATATTACAGACATAATTATGATATATATATATATATGAAGGGTGTCACATGTGAAGAACAATGTGGGAGATGTTATAGAACTATTATGATATAAATATCAAGGTTTATATGTTTCTCATTCCACATTAAAACATTTATTCATTAATGGATGTTTATGTAATTTGATTTATATTCACCTATTAATATATGATATCTATGTAAAAATATTTTTGGTCTTTATAGATATCCTGTGTAAAATGGGTTACAACACATGGGGTCTTCAATATAGGTGGTATGTATTGTGGTGTTTTAGGATAAATTATGGTTTTACAACTATTTTATAGGATCTATTTGGAAAAGATTGTAATGATTCCCAGAGAATAGTTTTAACAATTAGGTTGATTTGAGGTTTGGGGTGTTCTACCCTAACTTTATCAGTTTAAATTATATTGTGGTGTAGTTATATTTAATGTGATGTGGGCATACATGTTTTATACTTTTTACAAATGCATAGAACCCCTCATTACCAAAAATACAATGTATCTTTATATCATTTCATCTATGATAGAAATGAATCCTTATGAGCTCTTCCATCCTTCTTTCAGTTGAGTTCAAACTCAAACATTGATGATAGATAATTGAGATTTAAGGTGTTTTCCTTCATTCAATCTCCCTATAATATTCAAGTTTCTAATCCTAGGAAAAAAAATTCCTAGTTAAAGAACATATTTTTTTTAATAAGGTGTTATGGGATGTTTTCAAGGATCATCATGATATTTCCCTTTACCAAGGTTTTTAATTGTTCTCTTTCTCCCTCTCTCTCTATCCAACATCATGTAGTATATTAGAAATATTCATTTGAATTATAGAATCCTTTATTTACCGCGTATATTTTCATGCATACTTGGAATAATTTTTTTTCCTAGTGATGATGGTTTACATTAGTTATGAGAAAAATAATTAACATGTATAATTGAAATGAATGAAAATGGGAATGTTTTTCATGTTCTTATGACCGTTTGTTATAGTTGATATAGAGATTATTTGTTCTTGTTGTACTTTAGAAAATATTGGATATTTGGAGCCTTATTTATGATAAATTTATATGTTGTATGGATACTTTAGGTTTTGAGTTTTTTATAATACACGAAATAAATGGTAATGCACTTATATTCAGTAAAACACCTGATTACACATTAAAACTGTAGCTTCTTTGAGAATTCCCCTAAATAAATAAAAAAATTGATGGAGCCCCCATGTTACATCTAAAATATTATATGTGGCATTTTTTGGATATAAAATTTGTAGTTGTGATGTGGGATAACTATTTTATTATTAGTGTGACCTTTTTTGGGGAAATGTTGACGGAATCTTGTTATGAATTGGTTATGGTAAGGAATATATAGATGTGGAAATTAATGGTGGTGATTTGGAATTGGTTGGCTTAATGAGGATGAGGGGTTAATTAATTTATGTTGGTATGTGTTTTTATACCTAACACTATATTAATGGACTTGAATAATAAGAATTTTAGATAGCATGTTCTGGTTTGGTTAAGGGTGAGGAAATGGAAAATAAATAAATTAAAATGGAATTTGTGGTAAAATGTGGTTGTTCTTAAGCATGAAATATAGGGATAAAATAATTAAATGAATGATAAACTAAAAATAATATTACATCATTCTATAATGTAACTTAATGGTGATGTGAAATTTATAAAATGGAATAAATTTATAATGATGATGAAATGTAATATGTGTATTATTTCATGTTCTGTATTATTTTCCATTTATTAGTGGTAGTGAAAGTGGCAGTTTTGTGATCATTGGTGGTTGTTATATGTGTTTTAAGGTACATTGTTGTGTACCCCTACATTAGTTATGTATGTTAACATACACACACACACACACACAGAGATATATATATATATATATTCATTGTATATTAAATGTATATTGCTTTTGATTTTCAATATATTCCCCACCTAATTCGAACACCATTTCCCAACACCCTCATGTATTAGACTATTTTTCCAACATCCTCGTAGTGATTAAAAATGGTTGGTTACTACATCATTTTATACCTTAATTCCTACAGATGACTAAATGCACATTTTCTGATGTTTATAAATAAAAACAGAATTGCTGAGAGGTGATGGGATGGCCTAGGTTCATTTTTTGAGATTCTATGAGATGTGATATGAGGACATGAATTATGGTGGGGTCCATTTATGGTAAAAGGGTGACATGATGTTGATATCATTTATGATCATGATACATAACTACTTGTATCGAAATTGTTGATGATAATAGGTTTGGTGTGATTGGAGTCTTCAGATGAGATTTTATGTCATTACACATTTTCCTTCTGGTGAGATTTTTAAAGACAAATTGTTACCTGTTATAATCATGTAATCATGAGATATATAGAAGAGTTAATTGTGATAGTACATATGATGTTCGGGTTTGACATAGTAAAATCAATGAGAAATTGGGGGTGTTGAACCATTTATTAAGATGTTTCTTATTGTTTTATAATTCATTAATATGTCATTTGTTTATAAACCTTTCGATGAGAAGGGGTTTTAAATTTTTCCTTTTTTCTATTGGTGGTTATTATTTTATAAATAGTAAGTCAATATGACTCTTCTAATTTTTCACAATGGTCTGTGTAATTCCTTTTAATGTTACCTATTATCTCACCCTGTTATTTTTACATGATTTTCAGGTTTCCAAGAGGAATACAGGGACTATGATGGAAATTACCGTCACGGAAATTTAGACTATCATAATAGCATTTCCTTAGCATATATATTCCATAAATATTGGTGGATTTACCTTTATATTTAATACTTATAAAATAATTTTTGGTGATTATTTCTTTATTCAATTTATATTATTTCATAGAGATACATGCGGCTGATTAATATTATACCTTGATTTAATATGTATGTAAGTGAATGCTTCCCATTTATGAGTTCGTTATACTATTTGAAGCATTGAGAAAACTAGATCCTTATGGAGGTAGAAATCAAGGATCAATATATCTATCCATTAATTCAAGGAAAATGAGATCTACCTATAACGTATGTGGTCTTTATAAGGCCAAATCAAATATGGGGGTAGAGATATAATATAGAGTTTTTTTAGAAACAATTGGAATTTCAAGGGTTTACCTGGAAACAAAGTCAGGTGATCAAGGTGTGTGACATAATATATGAGTGACTAACTATGATAGATTTTTTATGGCCCCTCATTACATAATGTGAGGAATTTGATTCTACATAATAAAGAAGTGATGTGGCACTTATTTTAGGGTAGAATCCTCATAAAGGTACATGTATAATGATTTATTGGTGTTGTTTTGGTATTTTTGGAAGGTTAAAAATAATGATTTAAAAATTATTATTAAATTTATATTGAAGTCAACTTATGAAATCTTTATTTCCCCTTTATTTGTGAGTCATTTTTATCATAAATGTGTGGCATAGGTTTTGGATCTTCATAATTATGACATGGATGATCATCATAGGGTTAATTCAGTTGAGAAAAAAATTGACTATTGGACAAAATTTTTCGTGTTATCATGAATTATGAATTAGGTACATATGAAATTATTGGTGTTTATATAGATATTTAGATCAATTTTGACGATGATGAAATCCATTTAGTAGGAATCTAGGATGAGATAGTGTACAATTTCCCATTGGAAATTATTCAGATGTGGGTAGCTATGGGTTAATGGTGGATATTGAGTTATTGTGAGCTGTGGGGGGAATTGTTTTATTTTTTGACCATAAAAAGAATTCAAAAAATACTTTCATTAATATTCTATTTAGTTTGTAATGTGGAAGGAGTTACTCTACCTTGAATTGGAGAGTATGTCTATGTGGGAGCTAGGGTCACATTCATGGACCTTTATGTATTTTTTCCCAAACCATTTTTTAGATGATGAGTTTTCAGAATGACATATTAGGGATGAAATTCATCCTTCTATCTAATATGGGATTACACCCTATACATTGAAAATTTATTAGGAGGCCTATAATATGGTGGATGTGATAAATTATTTGAACACTAAAGGAGGATTAATTCAAGTGGGAAAAAATATGGTAAATTGATATGTAGAGTTTTCATTGGAAGGTATCAGGTACCACGACCCTCAAAGATTTGAAAAGCAATTAATTGACCTCATTATCTTCCATATGGTCATCTAGATCTAGTTGATGCAATATTCTTCCTAGAGGATTCTGTTGGTTTTGTTTCTCCATGCGGTTTGTGGCCATTTGTAGAATCATTGTATAATGCTTCTTCAATCTCACTATGGTTCAACTAGATAGGTTTACTATCAATATTAGTACTGGTTTGCAATGAGACTGTTTTAAATATAGGATTATTAGTGTTATTACTCTATAATAGGATATGGATTTGGTAATGTATTACCATAGTATATCCCTTTTTTATTGTAGGAGAGACCTGAGCATGATCATGGATGTGGCCATTAGCATAGGTGTAAAGGATATGGTCATTATTAGTTGCATTTAGTAGAGTTGGAAGCACCAGACGGGCCAAATATCATTTTCAAAAAACACATATTATCTTCTAACCATATTATTGGATTTTTTACTCAATATATTAACACTCAATTGATTCACTATCATTATTTCATGCATTTGGACTTGACATATTGGGGGTTCCAAAAACCATACTGTTGATTTTTCAAACAAATGGTCATGCCAACATGTTTGATTTTAGATATGGTTTTATACTGATGATAGGGAGGTTAATGGATGTGAGGTTTTAATTAGTGAGATGATTTTTCAGTTGGGAAAAAGGAAAATGGATACCCTTCCATCATTGATGATTGAGTTGTTTTTGGAATCAGTTGGAAACGGTAATATAGAGCTTTCCAGAGTTATCTGGGAGTTTATTATTTTTTTTATCAAGGATGTTGTCAAAATATACCCTTTACAAGATTTTGAGATTTTATTAGATCTATAGTCCTGATTCACTATTTTTTATGGATTATTATCGGATGGAACCTATATAACATTTGGGTCTATGTATTCATTTATTTTATCTATCATTTAAGGGTTTCATCTAGCCATGTGGGTCAGAATGGGGTCATCCAATTTTTTTCTTTAAGAAAGAGACCAGTCTTATTCAGTTCTTCATAGATAACCACTTGTTGAACTAGGATAGGATATAGAATTTTTACCATCTTCCATAGATATATGATCTTATCATCAAACATATATTGGTGATTGGGTTTTCTGTTATCGATCTCTGTTCTAGGTATCACAGTGATAGTGTGAACATGGATTCTATCGTGAGGATTTCCATTATATGCATGTATGTAATCATCAACTTCATGTTCATATCATTATATGATATTAATGCAACATCATTTTTATTTGGGATAATTATCTTATTATTTTATTAACACATAGACGGGTTCATAATCTTGTTGATCAGGGACATATTGATATACTTGAATTTATTATAGGACCACGTCGATCATCTTAGAGATATTTTTCATGATCTCAGATGGAACCAACTCTATGGAATGTTAAAAAATTTTATATTTCTAGAATTATTGTTGCATTTTCTTAGGTATATCTTCTCATAGTAAGTTGTTGAAATGGGAACGTCAAATTTCTAGGAATTTTTTTCTTCGGAAACACCCAAAGATGAAGTATTGGTTCATATAATCCTTATCATTTCGAGATATTATTGAATGTTTATTTCATATATTTCATATATTTTTTCTTAGTTGAAAAATAGAAAATCAATTACTTGGATTTTATTAGGTCTTGTCTAGATTAGGTTGTGTGATTAACAAGAAAATGGAAGTAGATCTATGGTTTAGTTTATAGAAGATGTGGTGGGGTTTGAGGTGGCTTTTAAGACTTCACACACAGTCTTAGGATGATTCATGGTGTAGGTGAAAGTTGTGATCTATTATGGTTCTCAATAGATATATCCCACCACGTATTACTATTCGTAACATTATCTAGAGTATTTAGAGGTTGTGTTTCCATAGAAGATGTTGTGACATTACCTCGTTGGAGAGTGAATTAGGGTATTCACATATCTTAATTATATTAGGTATATCTTTTTTATGTGTGATTTGAATCATAAAATATATAGGTTAGTTGAATATATTTATTTTTATTTCCTCTTGATCTACAATAACTCTGGTAATGGAAATTTATTTCATAATGATTTGGGAAGGATGTTATAGACATGTGTTTGTTGGGAGTCCTGAGATGCTTAGATTATGAGGGAGGATTAAGCATAACAAAACACTAATACAATGGTGTTTTATGGTATTGTATGATTTTTTCATATCCTAGTATAGTATTCTCTGATGGTTCTTTGGGAGGAGTCTCATAAGTGAAACTCACAGTCTAAGGTGATTTATGATTATGTTATTCCTAATGATACTTTGGTGGGATGGTCAGAGGATGACCAATCCCGATGTTGTTTTGAGTGAATATATTTATTTCATTATCAATTTATCAGTTCTTGATTCCTCAAATTCATGGATTACTATTTTAGGTATACCCAAATGTATCAAATATGAATCTCTTCTCATGGATATAGTTCATTTGATTAATGATGAGAGGGGTGGTAGCTATATTTTTTGAACTATGTATGGTACTTCAAAAGGTAACTCATTTTTGTTGTGTTCATGGTGGTTTATAAAACCCATTAAATTTTTTTAGGTTGAAATTGTATGAAATATCTATTGAATTTGTCGTAGATATTCCTCATTCTTAGAGGTGTTGTGATTCTATCATGGTAATCATATTTTTATTGACGAAATCATGTCACCTCTTTGAGATTATGTTTTCAAAAACCTTGGGTGTTGTACTAATGAGTGATGTTGAGGAGGTTGTGTGGTTTCATGGTGTTACAAGGCATATTATCTAAAATTAGGGTTATAATATTTCTATTAGAGTTTTGAGGGGGTTACATTATTTTTTCGTCACTCAGTTATTCCAATTCCCATCTTTGAACCCTAAAATCGATGGGTATTATTAGTAGACTATCGATACATTAAGGTATTTTTTGTTGGTATGCATGTAAGATTTTGGATTTTTCTTGGAAAAAAACCCTTATCTTTTGGTAAGTTTTCATATAATAATATTTATCAGTCATCCTTTTCAATATCCCTTTTGGGGATTTATATTGGTGGTAATTTTATTCTATATTTCTTTGGGATGAGGATTAGGAGACAACAATTCTTTTCCCCAATGCATTGCAGGGAACAACAATGTTGGTTCTTCTTCTGCATTATAGGATGAAGTCATCACATGATTTAATGAAAAATTATTTCGAGTATACTATTGAGGCATGTGGTGTTTTTGGTTTGGGACTGTGTGTTCTTGTTGTATTCCCATTGACATGGAAAGTAGAGGTTCTTCACGGAGAGTAGAACATTACTCTAGTCTTTTTGGGTATGTCAAGTCTATTTGGATCATTATAGAGGTTTTATACTATTTTGTAAATCCAGGATTGCTGTAATGGATCTATGAGATCATCCTTATCTCTTAGCTCCATCATTATCATCAGGATGAATGACAAGTCACTAATATGCGAGGTTCAAATATCAAGGAGGATGTGTATTTTGATGGAGTGACAGGAAGATATACCAGATCAGCAGTATAATATGATGTGAGGAATTACTATTACATTGGTTCATGTGCTATAGAGTCTTAGTTCCAAAATCAATGTACTTGGGATCATGAGATGCAGATTTATTCCCCATACTCAGAGTTTTTTCAGATTATTTCCATGATATAAATTTATTTTATGATTTTATTTTTGGACAATGATGTATAATGTTATGTGTTTTCTTCATGATGGTCTGACATATAAGTATGAAAACTATCATATGAATGTGGAAGTAAATTTTCCTAATATATAAATCTTATACATTGTCATGATTAAAATTATGTGTCTAATTTACTGTCAACCAAAGAATATCATATAATGAAATGGATGATAGAATTACATGAATTGTGTATGGTGACCTATATTATGTTATGGTTGGGGGGGATTGATGGATTAATAATTATAGATGGATGTTGTATTAATATGGATGTAAAAGTATTGTGACTATGTTGTTTTGTGAGATTTTTGTTCTAAAATCTCATTTGGTCAGCCTTTGGGTGGTGGATGTGTTTCTTATTAACATGAACCTCAGGTGGTATCTCTAGGGAAGGTTGTTCGGTGCCCCGTTATCACATTCAATTTGGGATGGTGTTGAATATCAATGTATAGAATAGTTTGAGTTAAATATGATGTAATTTCATGGATCTTTAATACCATTACCTTCTCAAAATTTTGAGTTAGAGGAGTCTATGTGAGTCATATGAAGATAGAGAGGGAGTATCCATGTTGGGAGTCTAGTGAGAGTGAGTTTTTTTGTGTGGATCATGGAGCTACGTCGTAAAGGGGGATGATTTAGTTTAAAAGTAAATAAAGTGGTAATGTGTTATTTTGTTTATTTTTAAATCTAATTCCAATTTAGGTTGTTGTTATAGGGTACCTATTTTGTTGTTTTGTATCCATTCTCATAAGATGAAGGATACAACCTAGATACACTAACAACAGAAAAGTGGCACCGGTGTCAAATAATCATTGTAGTATTGTGGATCATAACATACAACACATTGTACCTAATTATTTTGGTATGGGATGCACTATTGTTTAACCCCCAATTATAGGTTATATGATTTAAATATAGACATGCTTCAAGGAAGATGATTTGACCTGTAGCGATGCATCATAGTGAGTGATGATGCCTTCTAATCCCTTCTATTTTCATCTCTTCAATGGAATGGTCCAATGTGTTCCACGATGGTCATATGTTTTTTAATATTGGTATAAATACCTAGAGTCCCTTGAATCCAAAAATTCATCAACTTGATAGCTAATTTAATTTCTTACCCCTGATCATCTTGGATATCTCCTTTAGACGCATTTTATCATGTTTTGACAATGACCCAAAGTGAGTGATCAATGGTGGTTTATGGAGAGTTCCCTTTATTAATTCTCTCTATTATCATAGTGTTTCTCATTTGTGTAATAATACAATCATGGATGACTGCCCCATTTAATTTTGTTCTATTAAGAATGTTTTATTGGATGTTGTATGATGTTTATCATATTTTTTCCCATAATTCATGTGCCTGTAGGTTATCTACCACTTTATTAAACAACGCATAATATATCAAAAATATGGGTTTGATTTAGGGGATACATCTTTTCCCACTTAATTTGTCATGAAGGATAGGTATTCCTTTGTTTTCCATTTGAAACAAATATCATTCATCATAGGTAATTATTTTCATTACAATTAATTATTTAAATTTATAGGGAATGGGAAGGTTTTAAATATTTTTAGTCTTTTGATATTATTGATATTGAGATTTTTCATTATTGTTATATAACTAAAAATCATGTCTATTGGGATACTATATTTATGTAGAATTTATATGTGTTGTGGAGACCATGGTGTTTGACATTTATGATATAACATTAAATAAATTGTAAAAAAATTATATTTGAATAATTAATTCATCAAATTGTAAAATGTGTACTGTCTGATAATTCCTAAAAATAATAAAGTGGAATTGATGATTCATCTATAATATATCTTAAGTATGATAAGTGATGATGGTATTTTCATTAAATAATGTGGTTTTTATGAGGACATATTATGTTATGAACAATGTGATCATGTTATGGGGAAGTATTGGTCAATTTTTTATATTATTATGTTATGGATGATGTGGATATTAATGTGAGTAGTGGTGATGTGTGGATGGTTGGGTTGATGAGGTGGATGGGAGGCTTATTTATGTTTTTATGTGTTATGTTGTCTACATAGGTACTAATGTAATTAGTAAACAAATTATTTGAAATGAATTGGGATTGTATTTTTAACGAGTTATAAATGTATAATGAATCAAATAAAAATATAAGGATTATTTTTTTGTCATTAATGATAATTGTGAAATAGTTGGATAAAATAAAAAATAATAATGGGATTGAAATAATTAATATAATTATCAATTTAAATGATTTTTTAATACTGTTTTATCTAAAAATAGATTACTTTTAGAAGAAAGATTAAATTTGAAACATGGCTAATGGCTTGTGGTATATTGTGTCGTATTATTAAAATTTGAGTGGTTGTGAAAGTGGCGGTTTTGTGAGTTTTTTCATAGATGCTTTGAGTTGGTATGTGATTTTGTGTGAATAAATATTATTTCCTCACATGTGTGTGTGTATATTCCATGTATATTCCTACTTATTTTTTATATTATCCCCACTCATGGTGTTCATTGTGTGCCGAATTGCAAAATTTTTGTATTTTTACAATATCCCTATGGTGAGGATAAGTTTATGGCTACCTACTCATTCCCTATCTATCTTCTACTAAATATTTATATGAAATGGTTTTGAAGGAATGATGTTAAAAATAAACCATATCGAATAATATGATGATGCTGATTTTTTCAGGTGAGATTCTATGTGGTAATATGTCATGAGATAGAATAATGTGGGGGTTATCCTAGATAGGAGGATATAATTACATCTAATTAATTCATTTCTATTATACAATAATACTCTCTGTATAGTTGTTGTTGATATTTTATGTGGTGGTCCATGTGAATTCATCAAATGTTTGATGTGATAGACCATGTGTCTTGGGGTATGATTTATGTTTGGTCTAGTTTCACATGAGGTTCTTTCCAAAGTGTTATGTACAAAAGGGATGTGAATTCCCAACTAAATTACATTAGGTAGTGAGAGAAAAATATTAGTGGGAATGTAGTGTGGGGTACAATTTATTGAACTGATTGTTATTATTTTATTATTATTGGTTGAATTATTTGGTGATATTTGTACAGTAAGGATTAGTTTTGTTAGTTCACTTCTATATGTATTTTTCGCATCTTTTATTTACTCCGTGATTTAGAAGTATAATTATTTTAGTTGTACATGATATTCTTGTAGTTCCAACTATGTATACCTGTATGCTCACCCGATATATATAAATTCATTTTTTGGTTTCTTGGAGGACTACAATAATCATGCTATAAATTACTAGCACCCAACATTGAATCATAGTCCTTACATTACCATAGATATCCCACTTGTTTCTTTGAGAGGTTGAAATCTATAACGTTTCTACATGTCAATTCATTTTGGGATGTTTTTTGATTTTTTTTTCTTTTAAATTATGTCATGTAATGGAGTTAATCAGATTTATCATTCCACATAATTATATTTTTTATGTATGGTGAAGCCTCTAATTTTTTATAATTATTTACCATTAGTGTTGGTCTCTAACCTAAGGGCTACTAGTGGTTGGACTCACATGTCATTATCTCTCTACCATGATTTTTATCCCATAAGGGGTACCTTTGGGAGGAGTGGGTCATGAAAATTAATCATATATGGTTAAAAATAAAATTTATAATGAATATGGGTTTACCATCGATCCATGGAGTTTTATTCATGGGGGCCTCACCACATATTTTAAATCCACTGAATGGTTCACTTCTTTTAAAAAAATCCTCAACTAACTACATTCCACATTCCATCTACATGGAACAGAGCATCAAAAAAATATATGTCTTACTAAATCATTCAATTAATTTCTTAATCTTCAATTATACTTCATGTATTATTATTAGTAAAAATATTAATAGGGTATTTTTTGGATTATTTACCATAAAATTAATGTAGAGAAGAAATATAATTATACCCCCTAAAACTATGTCTTCAATAAAAATCTACCATAAAACAACTTTTCCAACCATCAACTATATAAATGTTATATAGGTTGATAAAATAACCTACCCATTATAAAAAATGTCATCATTAAATTAGTAATTCATTCATATTATCCTCATTCAATGTATTTTCCCATTTAATAAAATTTAATCCCTAAAATTCACTTATGTCATATCATATAACCTATATGAACAATCTACACTAAATAATCATTAAGGAATTCCCTATAAAACACTAATCACATGATCTATATGAGGGGGCTCTTCTATGAACACCATTTATCTAATTCTTCCATGATCGTGTACTCCATATATGAAAATCCTAGGATTTCCTTAAAAAAGATATAATATATCAATAGAATCACCGAAAAAATTGAAAACACATTCCATTACATCATAACAACATAAACCAGTAAATTATTACTCTTCTATAGTAACCTTATATCTTTACATTATTTTCATGTAATAAATAACTTGTATCACATTTCTTGATATAAATTGGTTAACAATATTAAAAATACAACACAACATGATTTATTGTCATGGATAAAAAATTATTCCACATTGGAATTGTCAGTGATTCATTGTAATTATCAATAATATTTACTAATGTTACTAATTTTAGAAGGAAAATAATATCTTAAATATATTTCTATGATTATTTATTCATTTATAAATATAGAAAATAGGAGTATAAGATATCATCACATGAATCATGTCATTATACATTATAAATATCATCCTATCGCCCTGCTTAAAAAATTCATTTCATAATTCCATCCCCTTCATATTAATAGATTTAAATCACTTTGGATGATATAATTTCTCGCAAAAAAAAAATATTTTGAAAAAGCAATTGTACCATCAACTATAGATAATGATTATCTCCAGTTTAATTTTACATCAAATCTCACTAGTTGAATTTTAACAAGATTTCTCACATTTATCAAAAATATAAAATATTATTAACCTTGAAATAATAAAATTTAGAATAAAAAATAAGTCATGTTTAATTAATAGTGGATAAAATATCTAACCGTCCTTAAGATATAGTATTTCAGCGAACATTAATTGATAAAAAATCTTATCAAATATTAGGGGGGGATAATTGCATATTCTTGTTGTTTTTAATTTTATTATATTTTCCAACATCTTCTAATTTGATAGTATCATTCTTCAAAAAATTTATTTGATTAAGATATACCATATTTTAAAAAAATTGGTACAAGAGTGATGTAAATGTTTCTTCACAATCTAAATGTAAAGTTCATCATCATAGAATATTATCTAATGTCGTTTCAATATATCACCAATTTCATCTATTTATTTATTTATACATTGAATATGAATTAATTCCTTCAAGGCTATGATATATTATTTTTATTTTTTTATCATTTAGGATGATTTATTCATTTTACACAACGTTTCAAGACATTTAATAAATAACAGTACATCACCACCAATTATTCACTTCTAATCCACTACATAACAATCCCAGTCTGCAATGTAGAATAATAATAATTCTTGAAACATATGGGCATCAAACAAAAAACCATAATTGAGATTAATTTTTTTGAACCTCTTCTTACGTTGTACTATTTGGATGTGGTTATCTTTCAATTTACACTTCAAATGGTCTACTATGCATGTTGTGAATAAAATACCCAATCATTTTTATGTAATAAAATGTATGGAAAATATTATTATCCTATATAATATGGGATATAGATATTTCCCAATTTCATTATTTCTAATCATTTATCTAACCACAACCAGAGTTGAAATTTTTTGGAGTCATGGAAATTAAATTTCTTCTATAATTCTATCACATAAATAATCCAAGTAGTAAGTGTATATTTCTCTTTCAATACCACTTATAATTCAATAAACTATTATAGATTTATAATCATAGAAATTTTAAACTATAAACACATGAGAATTTACCACTTATCTATTGAATTTTATCTTATTATGAAAAATATGATATCATCTACATACACTGAGTCCATGAATGGTTTTTATTAAGTTGGTTTCATATGAATATTTTGGTTAAAAATTCAAAATTTGGATTCCAGTATCTATATCAACTAATATATTTTTATATTCTGTGCCCATTTTTTGGTGACCAATACTAGAAAATCCTTCAAAATTTATATACATTGGTTATATTATTTCTAATAATTATTCCCACCAGCTATTCTATATTACCCTCTTCCGAGAGAACACCATTAAAAAATTCAAATTGGCAATCCATCTCATTAGTTTTGAATATGTTAGAGAATTTATATCACCAATTATATTGGAAGGATCAAATTAAAATCTCAAATTTTTACTATGAGGAATTTATTTAAATTCATAAAAATCCTTTAATATTATTCTTCACGAAAAGATTATTTTTAATTTTCAGTTTTTTTTATCATTAGTATTTTTTCATCTAAATCATCATAACCATACAAGATGTTCAAATTTTAAGAACATGAAATCACATAATAAATTTAAATAATGATATAGATATCAACACAAAGAATAATTTTATTCATCCCTTTTTTGATTTTTTTTTATTTAATCTTTAGTATGTAGACCAAAAGACAACATTAACTTTCACATCAGCATGCTTTACATGATTTCCATTTTTTTAAATGTAATATATTCTCTTAAATATACAAAATTGATTCAAGGAGGAATTTCATCCATGCCACGTTATATACAGTGTAATTTCATAGCCTAGGGTTAGATCTACATGTATTTTCATATGAACAAGAAACATATATCAATACCTTCCTAATGTGGTGAGAAATAACTCATTCAACAATTACTATTTTTACAATATTATACACATACATATTTATCTAAAAAAATATTTAATTTTTTATTTAGTACTTATGGTAACATATCCATTATTAGATGTTTCTAAATCCATTTTTATTATGAAATAGATTATTATTTTTTGAAATATCATAAGAAAATATTTTTTCAATATAAAAATTTACATTCCTTTCATACAACTTCATGAACTATAAAACATATCCATAACCAAAAATGAATCTATAAATGAAACAATTTCTATAATTATTGAATTATACAATGAAATTAATTTCTCTAAATATTCTAGATATATTCTTTAGGCCATATACATAAACATGAACAAATATTATGATATTGTATTCCTTTTTCATCTAATTCATATATAAAATTTCAGACCATATTTCCCCACATTTGTTAACAAAATTTATTTTAATTATATCTCTTATCATTTGATGTATATAATTTGTAATTTAGCATAGATCACTTAAACATGCTTTTTTACTATGAATATCTTATCCTTCAGTTCCAAAAGATGTTATTATATTCAACCGGTTGGAGCGTAGTGTTTTTAGGAATATACACATGGTATATATTACCATTCATTATCAAACCCTATATTAGTGGATTATTCGTTTTTATTATTATCTCTGATCCCATCTATTTAAATTTGACATTATTTATCGAGTAATACGGTTTACTCACCCTCATGAGGTTGTCTCACAAGACCTCCACATAGATAAATTATTATTATTTATTTTAACACCATATAATTTTATATTACCCGATTCATTAATTTTTAAATCTACATTGTTAAAAAATCATTATCATCTAGAATATACTGATCACATTACTTTTCAAATAATATTTATAATAATGTGGTATGAGATATCATATTTAAAGAACTATGTGATAATATTATTTATAACAATATGTGTGATTTCAATGATAATTATTTTTCAATATTTTATTTTCATTAGATGGGATAAACTATTGAATTGATGTACATGATGGACTGAATTTTCCCTCTTCAGTGATACTAGTATAATATCTTTATTTTATTCCACCCCTATAGTGGTTCAATTTCTCAATGAAACCATTCAACGTTTTCTATAATTTATTTTTTATTAATTATTATTGTGGTTATATAAATTTATCCACCTCTAATATTATATATCATTATTAATAAAATTAGTGAAATGTAATTAATAAAAATATATAAATAATCTTTTCTATGAGTCTAATAAATTGTCCTCATTATGCTATTAAAATATTAAATAAATTATCAATTCAAAAAGATCTTATCCACTTCAAAATTGACCATAGTATTCCCATGAATGGTAAAAATTGGAATTTTTTAAGTGGGTATGTATTCCTTGATTTGATATCCAACATGTACCTATGCATCAAAACATTTATTTTTCTATTAGTAAATGATAATAATTGATTTTATTCCAATTCAATAATATTTTTTTAACAGATCATTCATTTTATATGTAATGAGTGCCATACTTTTTGCAATGGTATCACTAAAATTATAATTTCCATTTTTTGATCATTAAATATTATATAATTTTTAATCTTCTAATTGCATTCAATTTCACATTATCATTCATTTAATTGGAATTATTAAATAAAAATTTTATCAACACCATAAGACCCACTTTTTTTCATTTACATCAATTCTACATCTATGTGAATTGAAAAATAAATGTTTTTAAAGATAAAAATATTTTACATCATATATATTATTTTTTTCTTTGAGTAACCAAACATTCTCCATTAAAATAAAAATTTATTTCTCAATTATCAATAGAATGGATTACTGTCATAAATAACTATATCCTATATTTTAAACATTAATTTGGCATACAGTGCTTCTTTAAAATATTAATTGGAATAAATTATATTCTAACTCATTTTATTTTATGTCAGTCCTATATGTTAGTTAATTAATATTTTAGGTAGATTTATTTATAAATCCACGAATATTTCAGATTATCATTTTTTTAAATCAATCTATTTGAGAGATCCATCATGTAAAACATTTAAATATTCATCTCTTTTGAGTTCATTTAAATTTTTCCATTAAAGAAAATAATTATCAATATCATTCATAACAGAATCATATGATATAAGATTTTAACATTTTATATTTTTATTCAAGACAAAAATCTATTTTATCTTCTTCTATTAATACAAAAATCAACTTTTGATTATATATTATTTATGAACAACCTGATACGATATATCATTAAGGGGAAACTATATAAGTGGAAATAATGGTCTTTTTATATTATTTTCATCATAATAATTTATCCTAGGAAAAAATGTATAAATGTTTTCCACTCTAACACTCTTAAAACATGCATTGTATCAATTAACATTGATGTTATCCTTATATCTCTTTGATTTTCATGTCACAAGATAGATTTTATCATCAAACACATATTACATATCATCACCTGATTTTAAATTTCATTTTCATCTATCTATTAAAAAATACCTTTACTTTTGTAATATGATGTCTATTCAGGCTTCACATAGATTTCATAAGCCACTAAAAATGTCATTAGATCCCCAAAAGATATCATAAAATTTTCCATATCATCAATAATTGTTAAATTGATATGATAATGTGGTAGATTTCAACATAATATGTTTTATATGGTATGAATATCCATAATATCTTCACTATGTGATTTTATAGATCAAATAACCAGTTGATTCACATAATAAAAGTATAATAATTTTTATTCAGATACATTTTTTTATCTTCGAACATTTTGTGCATCAGTTGATGCATAAATTCCTTCACTTATCTATCACCTTCATAAATTTTATAAAAAAACGTTCATGATTCAATATCATTATCACACAACAGAAATTACGTGTATTTGGGATTTGTTAGAGCTCTATGAAAGGAATTATGATCCATTACATTATTGTTATGTACCATTCAATCTAAATTATTGTTTGAAAATTATAATACATCACTAACTTATAACCAATGTATATATGAAGAGAATATTTTCATTTTGTGGGAGTGTAGGTGGGATCTCATCATATTCTTCCAAATAGGATAAATTCGTCAAAAAAAAGTGGTAGCCCTTTATAATTCTCAATATTTTACATATATAGAATCAATTGACAAACATAATTCATATAACCCTAACATTAATACTATTTTTTATAAACCAAGACATCCAAAAAATATTTTTTAAACTAATGGTGTAAACATTTTTTGGTATTTTACATCTTGTACATCATTATTTATGATTTTAGTAAAAATGAAATAGATTGCAACAAAAACACCACAATCACAAATTCATTATTAAAACATGATATGTGGTTAATTACCAAGGTATAATCCAAGGAGGATTCAATATATATGGGTCATTCATTCCATGATCTAATATGATTCACTTGTGTATGGTTGATCTTTCTCTTCATGGTAATCACTTTCCAAGCTTAGTAACATTATAACCTGACATAGAAAATATAGTATCACCTCCCTTAAAATAATTCTGTCATTACCTCAAGTATAAAATATATTTAATCGGTGTATTTTATCTTATATGTCATTTTTATCATATTCATGTCATCTAGAAAAACTTAATTGATATATATCAATATATAATTGAATATAGAGGAGAAATATACTATTAAACCACTACAATATCCCCTATAAATTTATCATTAAATATTCATTATTAACTCTTCTATGTGAGTAAAACCTATATGTATTTTTTCCCAAAAAAATTCAAACCTTTAGAACCTATCATGTGCACAGGTCATCGATATAAAATCCATATACTACACCTCAAATACCTCTATACCCAGTAATCCACATCCTCATATACATTATGTACTACATTTTCAATCTCATCCCATATAGAAACTCATTCGTAGATTATAAACCATGATACTCCTAATATCTCAAAATTCAGTTTACCAACTATGAAAAATATACATTCTTAAAAAGAATTTAATGATGTGATAATCCAATTAATTTTTTTATATTAAATAAATTTTTAATTTGATAATTAATAAAATGATCTATTTTTTCGTTAATTAAAATTTTTACTAAAAATATTTCTAAACTATAAATGATGTTATGATCCATGTCACTCTGTATTGAATAACTATCTTATGTGAACCAATTTCATTAAACATCCATAATGTAATAATTATATGGTTCAAAAATAATCTAATAATAGATCAAAAATAGTGACCACCTTTGTTTTCTTCATTCATGGTCATCCTAATTCTTCACATTATATTTTTCTTTTAAAAAATATTTATATTAATTCCACTAATTCTCTAGCATGAAATCGAGGTGAGTATGTTTTATGGACCATTTTATACCAACCATCCTATATGAAATAAATTTTTACTCCAATATTATTATCTCATCAATGAACACCATCCATGTACTCCTTATATGGTCACATACAACCAATGTGGTAATGTGTTCCACTTGTAGACTTATTCTAAGAATGAATAAATCGTATCATTTCATCAAAAAGGTTTCATTCCATCATTGGGAACTATAATACTCTAGAATATTTATTTCCACTCCCTAAAAATATCATGAATATGAAGATCATTAACCCATTTTTGATAATTTAGTTAGAACTAACTTTTCATGTAAGAGTAATTCTTTATATCCTTATTAAAAAATAATTTGACTAAAAACAGATAAATGTTTTTGATCTATCATGGATCACCTTGGGCACAACAGTATTAATGGGAAACATGTTGTAATAATAATTCACTCTACATGGAAAAAACAATAATATCAATTATCATATATAATATGTAAATTATTCCACCATTTATATCTACTAACTATCATAGACACTGGGTTAAGAATATAGGATTGTCAATTTATGGATAGGAAATAATATTTTTATGGATTTCATCTATACTAAGTTGACCCAAAGAATAACTACTTTGAATGTGAATCAACAAAAAATAATGTGAAAATAAGTCAACATCAATATATTTCATCAAGTTATTACTGTTATTAATTTATCATCATAACCAAACATCATATATCTCTAATTACCACACTGACCAAATTACAATGATTAAAAACACATAAATTTTAAAATATACAACAATTATTATGATAGAAAAATAAAAAATATTTTATAAATTAAATACTTAAAGCGTGTCACAAGGATTTTATAGATCAATATGTATCCCCTAGTCTATGGGGGAAAATTTTGAAAACCCCTTCAAAATCAATCGCATTAAATCCATGATGTTGTAACTCATCCACCTATTATTTATATAAAAATATGAAAAGAAAAATCTCCAATATATATATATATATATATATATATATTTCATTAATTCTTATTTTACATTCCAAATGATTCTAGTACAATATACTAATATATATACTAGAGGAAATAAAAAAATATCATTCAGCTGAGTAACTGCAGTAAATTCACATTTTTTATGTCTTTTTGATGTTAATGTATGTACATATATTTAATTTTCATTTATAAATTATGTAGATTTACATTGCGATATTAAAAACATAGTTATAAAAATTTCTATTTTATTTATAAAAATCAACCAAATTTATCTTATATGTAGGAGAAATAATGTAATATCTGAGAAGAATATTTTTTATCAAAATATTATATTCTTGATGATATTTATATTACACATAATCAAAAATCTTGTATAAAATATGATGTAATAATAAAAATATATATCTATTATTCTATTGAAGAGATTTTTCCAATAATCTATAACATCGCAATCGTACAATGATAATTTTTCATTTTAAATAATTTTATTCATTTGAACAATAAACTAAAAAATTCAGGAGCAATTAATAAATATAAAATATATTTTAAAATATTGATGTTATGATTGATGTATATTATCATTAGTCAGTATATATATATAATGAAATTGAATAATATATGCTCATATAATTGAAATTAATGGAAACCATTAACCCACACAAGATTTTCTTAGAAGAGATGATATAATATAGAAATAAAGTTGGTCAAAGAAAATATAATATGATATTGAAATTATGGGAAAATATTAGAAGATCTTTGATATAGCAGAAAAATCTAATTTTTTATTCGAGAAAAGATAATTTTGAAATTCCCTACATAGAATAGTCAATTAGAGGATATTATAAGTATAAAAATTTGGAATTAATTATTTCATAAATTATTCATGATTAAATCATATGGATGAACCCTAAAATAAATGATTCAATGAATAGTGTCTATTGTGGAAGATCAAGAGATATCCTTATTATATTTATATATGTCAGTTAGCTCATTGGTAGAAAACACCAATTGTGTGAACACCTCTACCAAAGAATGATCATATGAGGGATGGTTTATGTTTTAAATTCATTTCATTCTCTTCCCAAAGTCTTATAAAAAGCAATTATAGTTCAATGAATGTAATGAAGGATGAATATTCTATAAAGGGGTAAACAAAATCAATAAAATATAAGGAATTATCATATACTAAAATGTGATTCATTTAGTAATATAATAGGTTCACTATTTTACAAGAATGGAAGGGAGAACAATTAAAGGTGAATCCAACACCAACTATGTTACACTCAAAATAGCTTTCATTGAAAGATGGAATGAAAATATTTAATTATAAAAATTAAGATTAAATAGTTTTAATTCAAATCTATGTTAAATCCCTCAATGATTCACCTCATTTATAAAATTATGAGGTGGGAATTATGGACATTAATAGAGGAAGTAATATTAAATTATTATGTATCATCATGAATTAAATTGATAAAAAAAAATTATTTTTATCAAACGTTCCTTCCACAGAGGGAAGAAGAATGAAATGGTCACTAGTAGAGATATTTCTAAACTAATTAATTAACATGAGAAAACATGACTATGTGGTGAAAAAAAATATACATATATAAGTATGTTTAATCTAAAAAACATAATGATTACCAAACCAAAAGAACCAAACTATAAAATGATTTTTTAACATGTTATTAATCAATGTTATATAATATGACTAGATAAGATTCCATTAAATAGAAATGTAGAAGAAATACAGATGAATGTAAGTGATTTCATTATTATTATTTTGAATCCTCATCTAGGATTGGTGAATTTATATAATGAAATCTATAAAGACTATTTTAAAAAGGTTTATTTCAATGGGGAACCATAACAACTACTTAGTGGAAAGATGGAACAATATATTTGGTTCCTAGGGAGTTACCACAATCCTTTACATGATGTGTCTAATGTAACCCATATTCACACGTGTAATGTTTTTCAAATATATTTTTTTTTGCTGTCACATTCATGGGTTCAATTTGAGGTACATTTTAAATTTTCTTATTCATATCATTATAGTTTGATTGTTTTATTATTTATTTTAAGAAATGGGGTTTCTGGTAATGAAAACATGTGGTGAAGTCTTGGGACATGATTATTTAAAATCATGTACTATCCCAACAGAGACTGTGCACATGGGAATGTAGCAATATTGAGCCTGCATGACCTATAACATGGGCATACAAAATACTATGTTCCCTAAAAACTGGGTCTATTTAAGGCACAGGGTTGACCGTGTGGGAATTCTTTCTCTCCCGAAAAATAGTGAGGCCTTTTTTCCTTTATATATAGTCTCTTACGTGTTATTTCATAGTTTATTAAATCATGGGGAAAACAATTAGGACATCCCGTAAAATTAAAAATAATGATTAAAAGAAACTACCCTTATGAGATTTTTACCCATCTCAACCCTTGGCATGCCCTAACATGGATTTCTTGCCCTAGTCTAGTCTCTACTCACTCTTGGCTCCCATGTATCTCAATTTCTGGGTGTTTTTAGTATTCAATCATCAATAACTAATAATTGTATGATTTTAATCATCATATTTCATCCTTAATCTTAGTTTCTAATATCATCCTTCTTTATTTCTCTCATGTCAATTGGAATAGATTCTCTAAATTGGGTTCAAACATTATGAATTATACAAAATCAGAATATTTGTGGTTTTCCATTTATTTTTTAGGTCCTCTTAATGTTTTTATGGTCTTCCACCAGATTCGAGCAATTTCCCTGTAAATGTAAGTGGTTACATGATTTAAAAATGTATTTTGATTTTTGTAAGATTTTTATGTTTTCAAAATGGGTACTAATGATTGTGTAACTAGTGTGAAACATGTTTTCGAATTAATTGTGTTGTGTATTAATTTTTTGGATGAATTTTAAATTAACAATGGTTGTTTCCATGTGTTTTACTATATTCAGATGTTTGTATGTGTAATATATGGTTCATGTGATATTAAAAGGAATATTTGAGCAAAAAGGGAATCCATGGAAACTAGGGAGGGTATACTATGTATACTATTCTTGGTAGTCTATCTAGTTTACAACCCATTTCCTCTATTCTGATTGATTCTACAACACTCAATAATTGTATGATTATTATGGGAGACCAATGTTAAATGGGATGTGATTTCCCTATAGTGGATCTGTCATGAGGATGTTGTGGGATTTTGTTTGTATGTTCATACCACTCTGGTTTGGAGATTAAAAAACCCCACTAACCCTAGTAGCAGAAGACTTAATTATAGTTATCTTGTGATTATGTAATTATTGTTCAAATTATTTTTCTGTTTACTTTAAGTTATTAGTTTCAAATCCCATTTAATTTAATTGTTCCCCATTTCCCAAAAATATAGCCCATCTATTTATATTATAATGATATATAATGAAATATATTGTGGTGATATCCTATTGGGTGTTTCCTCACACCCTACATACTCCCCCACATGTATATAGAAATTTTTATGTTTGACCCTAAAAACGGAAATTTGTTTTTGGGGGTGATGGTTGATCCATTTTCTAGTGGTCCTCTTATTGTAGGTATTCGTGGAGGTGGCATGAGGGTGTTGGACCACTTGTTTCAAAGATAAGTGATCAGGTAGTTGGTTCTCCTCCCCATTTTTCTAATTTCTATTTTTTTATAATGTATATTTTTAACTCATGTTGGATATACCTTTGGATGAGTATAGTGATTTTAATGTGACATTATATTCTTTTGGTTATTTATAGTTGATTATTTTAGGTCAAATTATTCCCCAAATGATATGTTTGATGCCTAAAAACATGTATCCAATCTATAGGGATTGGGTATTCCCTTATAGACATTTCTTGGGCTAGTATGGGTCTCTTGATGAAAATAATCCCAACTTTTTCATGAAAAATTGGAATCAAATAAGGTTTATCTATGTTTTAATGTTATTTGGGGGAGTATAGATAGGCCATATATTAAATTATTTGGGATTAAGGATATTTAATTTAGCAGGGTTCTTTGAAGGAACACACTATTACATGCCTTGGCTAACCATGTGATGTTTCAGATATTTTGTGACTTCTCCTTCACATGAGATGTTCATGTTATAGAATACACATCGACAATATGAGTGATATGAATGGTTTTTATGGTCATTTGTCATGTTACAGATTTGGGATTGATTTATGAGACTATTTTAATATTATTTTTTCTGGAAACATTATTTAAATTTCTTGATTGTTTCATTTGGGTTTGATGGTTATTGTAGTAAAATTCTTCCCCCACAAATTTCTGTGAAATCACGAGATGATGAAAATAGGTTTATACTTCACTGGTTGATTATAGACTAGTGGAATCAGTGGTTTGGGATATCTGGGAATTGGATTATGGAATGTTTTATATTCTTAGAAATATTAAGGATGTCGAACTAGTTCAAAAATAAGTAATAATCTCCTGATTTTCTCAAGAAGAACCCTCAATACATCTGAGGTATCATAGAACACCATGGAGTAGAGGATTATAATGAGATGATACATACAGTGTTTGGGTTTCATGATGCTCTTTAGGTTATTATGGTGATATGTTCTACATTATGGATGGAAGTTCATAGTTGGGGGTGGTGGTAATCAGTGGTTCTATCTGGGAAGCATGGGATGCCGGATTGGAAGGACATCAAGTTATTCATTAATGAGATTTATTTCCCAATAATTTTTTACTTCATAATGAACATGTATTTTTTATATTATAGTTTGGGGGATCAAATCGTGTCGGATTATGCCATACCCTATATAGAGTTAGTTCTTCTCACTCCCGATTTAGTTCCTAATAAAGAAGCTAAGGAATCAAGAATTAAAAATGTGGTTGTGGATGAACATCTAGTTCCATGACATCACGTTTATGTTGAATAGTCATGTTTATGTAGAGAATCGATACCAGATAGTAGAGTTAGATCATATTGGAAGGTACAGTTTCTATGTGTTTTCTTCCATAGTGGGATAGCGCAACGGTGGCATGCCATAAAATAACTGGATGTGCGATGAGAAATAAAAGAGGGGGTGGGGTAAATCAGGACATCCTTACAGAACATATTCTTCAAAAGCACCATATATCATATCATTCATGATCTATATCATATATTTCCTAGTTATATATGGTATGTGTGTTCATACAACGTGATACCTTCCATTATTGTGAACATATGAGGGAACATGCAGTGGTATGGTAGAGTTACACCCTCTTATCACGGTGGTGTGGGTAATGTACACTCCAAGGAAATTTTAGGCACAACTATGACCTCTATGTATGTAGTTTATATAGATTTGTGGCCCTGATAATAGGGTTGGATCTAATTTGATAAAAAATTCCCTACAGAATAGTGGTGGGATATTAGTCATTCGTAGATTTAGGAAGAGATAAAGAACATTCAAGTTATGGATAAAGCAACGGTGAAATTAGATACATGTGTTGTTTTTGAGAAAATTATGATTAAGATTTCATCATCCTTGGACTCTATTTTGTTTTATATGGGTTATTATAAATGATTCATTTTTTCCCTTCATGGGGAATTATTACAATTTCAAATGAAGATCATGCCTTTATGGTGATGTAGATGATGCCACATGCTATGAATAGAGAGTAGGGATTTAAGATCTTATATTTTCATTTAATCAGTCTTATGGATTGTGCTATAATGTGATTTAAAAGTTATGGAAATTAACATATTCATTGTGACCCTCTAAGTCGATTGGATGGTGTGTTTCTATGTGCACATATTTGTTTTTACCTCGGTGAGTGAATTATGTCGTAGCCAATGGAAGACCCCATATTTTCTACAGTGAGTGAGATCATTTATCATTATGTGAGGGATATCCACTTCCAAAATTTCCCAAACACATTTTAATGATATTATTCCTCATGTTTTATGATGAAGATTATGTATTTAAGGATGGATTACCTCCTTTGAAGGGTGATTTTATTGAGTTGTTTCCTTATAATTCATGGGGTTTTCTATAGAGATAGATATAGAGGTCACCATTAATTTGGTACTAGGAACATAGATGATATCTCATCCTATCATTTATTATGTCCCCCAATAAATTTTAGGAAATTAATATAAATATATATGATTTAGAATCTAAAGGATTCATTCAACAAAGAATCATGACTTATGCCTCCCTGATTCTATTTGTATTGAAGGATAATTGAACAATTAGGTTATATATAGATTAATGGAAGATGATTAATTTAAAAATTAAGAATAAATATCCCTATAATAATATATATGACTTTTTACTACATCAAGACTATAAGATGTTTTCCAATATGTAATTTCATTCCACACATCACCATGTTAGGGTCAAATTGATGGATTTTCCTTATACAGAATTTTGAATGAGGTACTTCCACTTAAACTATTGGGACCTAAATTTCTAGTTTATTAATGATTCAGTGGTCTTTATGGAATTTATTGTTAATATATTTAATCCTTATCTAATATATTTTGTTTTAGTGTTTGTAGAAAACATCATCTTTAACTCTTGGACATATAAAGTGAATGAGGGACACATGAGAATTGGACTATGAACTCTTTTAGATAACTATATATTTGATATTATTTACATGTGTAAATTATATATCATGGGTGATTTTTTTGGTCTATGTGACCTCAAAATGGGAAGTTTAGGTGGATCCTAATAAGATCGGTGTCGTAACATCATGGGAGATGTTGAGGAACATCTTATAGATCTTGAACTTACATGTTCTGGAAAGGTATTACATTAATATTGTTAGGTATTTGTCTTGGAATTCCATTCCCATGAATACTCTTATCCAAAAGGGTAATCTGTTAATGGATCCTTGAATTTCAGTAATAATTTGAGGAGTTCATGCAGTGTTTTCCCATTTCCACTCTTTTGATACTTCCAGAGTATATAAAGGGACACATTCTCCCTGTGATTCCTTAGGCTTGTGTATTCGGTGTGTGTTTATAGAAGAGTACCCTATGGTGGAATATGGTTCTTTCTGAATCTAACCAAAAAAAATATTAACAAACCTATATATGGAGTTATAAGTACTAATGAATGCCTTCATTATGTGGTGTTGTTACCTCTTATGGGTGATGATTGTATTCTATCCAGTAAATATGAGCTCAGGCCCCATTTTATCTCATTTAATTTTTATTTAAAGGTAGTGTTGTTGGGTCATGTACCTTTTGGTGTTCTATTATGATATACTGTATACCCCACTAAAATTTAACTTGGTGGTAGATGATTTGAGTTGTTAAATTCACGTGAAAGTAGTGAAATATTCTACAGATGAGTTGTATTTTATAGGGTTTTCCAAATACATCTAAAAAATATGAAGAAAAGTGGAGATACATTATTGAAATTTTTTAAGAAAACACCCTCCCTTATGGATCATATTTTTCATGACTATATGAAAAATGAGATTTTTCATCTGTATTTTTTGCCTCTATATTGTGGGGATGGAATCCGTGGGTGGTCATTGACATGTGAGGGACTCTTTCCATAAAGGATCTTCGTCTCGTGTTAGCATTGTGGATAATGGTGGTGAATGATTTCCATTAGTTTCAGTGGCACATTTATCCTGGTACCACCATGTTGTTTTATTACATTCACAATTGCATCAGGTTTCAATGCTTGAGGTGGGATATATATATATATATATTTCATAGGACATTATTTCTTCAAATTAATGCAATAACTTTCACTACACACAACACTGAGATCAAGCGCACCATGACTTACCAAACTATTCGTTCAAAAGTGGTTATGTATATTATTAACTAATTTTTGAACATTATATAATACTTATAATTTTAGAATCCATAATATGATTTTTTAGACATAATGTAACAACAAATTCATTTTTTTCCGATAAAAGATTTTTTTTTTCAAAAATTGCATTTTTACAGCCTTTTAATGGCGAACCCTTTTAAATCCAATATTTTAAGCTTTTATATATTCAATTTTACAAAATAGAAATATTATTTAGAATTGGGATATAAGAATTTACTTTCAATAAATTTTTGGTGTATTTCTGATAACTTTCATATTTGGCTGAATAGTGAAAAATACTATATTTTAACTGAAAACAACTTCTTTAATCAAAATAATTTAGAGTGTTGAATTATAAATTTTAATGTTCTGGAAGAATAATTAGATTATATTTTTACCCTTTAATTAAATTTTGGTCATTCTAATTAATTTCACATTGATATTATACATAAATAAGTGTCAATCTTTTGATAGTTATTGTTTCTTAAAAACTTGTTATTTGTTTTGACAACGACAATTAATTTTAATTTAATAAATGGAACTTCTATGTTATGAATTTTGTAAAATAGACATCATTTTTGATTTTGTAATATCGAAATTATCCTAGGGTTATTTTTTTGTATTTTTCTTAAAACGTTCAATTTTTGATGAATAGTAGAAAAACATTGGGTTATCGTTTAAAACTGAATTTTTATTTAAATAATTATTTATTTTATTTAATTTTTTTTTATTAAAAAATAGATACATAATGACTATATAATTTCAATGTAATTCATTGGAGTCAATTTATAATAATTTTAGATATATAAATATTTTTATAGAACTTTTCACCGTCTTTTACCCACCTCAAAGAAGAATTTGGAAATTCACATAAAACATAATTTGACTTCTTCTATGAGTAGAATTTAAAAAATCTGAGAAACACAGTTGATATCAGTAAGTAAAATTTGGTTTAATAAGATAAAAATATTTTTTGGGGAATAGTACCTTTTTACGTTTATTTACCACGGTTAAAATTAAATATGGTAATTAAGGGTAAAATTGATATTATTATTACCCTAACTCTTGTCCTAATTCTATTGGATAAGTTTAATTCGACCAAAAAAAACCTTAGGAATAAAATATGACCCTTTAGGTCCACTTTCATTAGATTAAGACATTTATTATTATTTTATTTAAAAAATAGTTAAAAGAGTAAAAATCAAAGATTAATAACTAAACCATTTTTAATATAGGGTTATACATAAGATAAATTCGACTATAAATATTCATTATAAATATAAAAATATTTCCTACATATTGGTATTTTATTTAAAAATTTTATAGATTAATGAATTAAATTTATTAATGACACAATGATGATGCAGTAATTACCTTATTAATGAAAGAATCAAATAAATGGTATTATAAATATTAAAATATAATTTCAATGTTTTTATGACATCTATGAATATTCTACGTGCATATGATATGTTATAACTGATTCAATGTATTTTTTTATGATATAATCATGCTGTTATTATTTTAACAAAAAACAAATACCAAATAGAGTCAAACTTGACATAAAATTGTTTTTAAAACAAATATTATATTATTAATTGATATAATGGTCCAAAAAATCTAAGGTTCGGCAAAACGACTTATATAATAATATATATGACATTAATTAACCAATTAGGTCTTGATTGGTAGTATATGGAATGTTTATTAACCATATAGTGTAAGAATACAAGGGGACACGGTAAAAGATAAATTATTTAACTTAGAGTTAAATCTAAATGATTAGGTTAAAATGGTAACCTAAACTTGTCCAAAACCAATTGGTTGGGTGGTTTTCGACCTATAACCACCTTAAAATTTATATATTCTATTTTTGAGCCATTATAAACCAAAAAATATTTTATTATAAAATATTATTTCTAGATAATCCAAAGGTACCCCTCACCCCTCTTATAAAAGGGAACTCCCAAATCACTCTAATTCAAAAATTATTAGCCATTTGGATCAGCCAATGCCAGCCAAAAAATACTCTCATATTCCCTCCCTTCATCCTAGAGGCCCTCCTTTTAGTCCAAAATCCATCTTAAGGATCCCTTTTCATCAAATCAAAAGGAAGAACCCGAAGAAGATGTAATAATCTCACTACCCTCTTTCAAGTTCTTTTCTCCTTCCAATTCATCTTTATTTGTTATTTACATTATAAAATAATAACTATAGTATCTTATATATACTTTGATGTTTTTATAATTATGTTTCATACATATTCATTATTCTTTCCATCCTTTGAATGATATGTCACCATAAGTGTGTACGTAAGGATTACAGTCTCCACATAGTGGGGTAATTGTTATTCAATACATTATTATTTGGATAGGTATAATAATGATGTGTAATTCCTGTAAATAATAAATATAACATGATAATTATTCTTTATATATGTTATAACATCTAATTATATATTGTTTTAATAAAAAAATAATGATATTGTCACTCGTGCGTAAGTACGGATTACCGTCTCCACGACGCGATGAAACTCATTTTCAAGTCCACCATTCATCGACGATTATAAAAATATATTACTAATAAATATGTAATATATGAAATAATAATGCTACTGTATATATATATATATATATATATATATATATATATATTTATTTATGTACTTACAAATATCTTATTCACTTACTTTTGTTCAATACGATATGAAAACTGAAACAGCGTTTATGTGTACGTATGAACTACCATCTCCATAAACCGTGTTTTACATTTCATATATATGTCTATTATACATATTTAAAATCTAAATATATATGATATGTAAATCCTGTTTTATATTCTGAAATTATTTAAATCATTATCTAAGTGATACAATCAAGAATAATACGTTAAAACACGTACGATAAAGAAAGCGATCATTACCTGAAATGTTAATTTAACTTGGAAATTATTATTAAATGGGTAGTATAAAGTAATAAATGAATAATGAATGATATCATAAATATTAATATGGTTCTATTATAATTTAATAACATAGTACAGTTTTCATATAGGAGGTAAAACATACCCTCGACTAATGGAAAGTGCAAGGTAATGGGTTTTCATCTCACTCCTTATTCCAATGAGATTCATGTCGTATTACCACTATTACCTTATGTGTGTTGTATGCACTACACATAATTGTATTATTTGTGTAATACTATTTAATTTATGTGTATTTACATATTAATTGTATGATACCTCTTTCATGGGGTTTTTGTTTCGTAAGTTACCAAATTGGTAAAGGTTAATTTCACAATCTCGTTATTATCTGAGGAAGTTTTTATGTAACTATCTACCGGGAAATATTTAATATCAATGACCATGTTTCACGAATGAGTTTTCAAAGTGATTTGTTAAGGGAATTTTCTACTAAAAAATCATTTCAAATGTTTTAAATATTTTTCCTTTAAATCATTCTCATTAATGTCCATGTTTTCAAAATGATTTTTACGGATTTATCTATATGGACAAGAATGTTTTTAAAATGTTAATTATTTTAAAAGTTTTAAAGTGGTATAAGATAATTTGCTTCCAAAATTTCATTAAATATATTCCTTTCAAAATTGTGTTACTTTTAAATGTTTTCATGATAAAGGGATATTTCTCTCATAGAGTTTTAAAAATCATTTTCGTCTTTGTCTACATCCATTGGTGGATTTTAAACATGTTTGAAGATGATTTATTATGATACAAATCTTCCTTAGTGTATTGATGGTTTTGTGATATGTTTGACTATGTATGTGTTATTTTTATACCATTCATGGTTTTGGGATAAAGTATTGACTTTTCGAATGCTATTTTTAATATGAATGTTTATGTTATGTTTAAACCTTTTCATATGAGGAATTCATTGGACTTAGTAAGTGATTGGTGGAGCCCGCTATAGGTCCTCGATGCATCAGTAGGTCTCATGAGACAAACTAGGGTCTTGGCACAAGGCCTTGAAAAAATTCTTATTTGTAGTCTTAGCACAAGTCCTTGACTATGTGGTTATGATTGTCTGGCATTATGCATTCCATCATTATGAAAGTGGTTATTGATATTGCATGTGATTATTCAACTTGTATAATATCCATGTGAATAAGTAAATAGAATTATTCCATTTTCTTTTTTCCATTTTATTATGAAGTTCAAGTTTAAAAGGCTTTTTTTAGTTTTATACATTTCCTTAAATGTTTATGCTTATTTATTAATGTTTCCACTTTATTGCTAACCATTACTGAGCATTTGAGCTCACCCCTTTCTATATTTTATATCTCCTAGGATTCCAATAAGTATATTGTGATTGATATATATGATTAAGACAAGGGATAATAGAATTCATAAAAGATTATTTATGTTGTTTTGTATGTTATAAAGGGTAATGTAACATTCATGTATGTAATATATTTTGAAATACTGCAAAACTGATCGGTCCTTTGGGACATAATTCCTTGTAATCATTCCAATGTATTAAAAAAACGCACTGACTCTGGGTAACTGGGGTCATGATGTTACAGTTGGTATCCGAGAATGTTTAGCAATAACTTTGGAAGCGAGATTTATATGAACACCGATTAGATCACATAAACCTAAGATAGACTTGGAGGATTAGTATAGAAGGAATTCCTAGAATTTTGGTAATATAGAGATTTTGTGAGTTTTCCAAAAAAAATACATCCCAGTCTAGATACGATTAGGTAGAGGAAGCTATAGAATAGATGTAGCCAGGGGTAAAACCTGAAATTAGCACTTTGAACTAGACACTCAAATTGGAACTGGTGCACGACAACGGGCCTTGTTGCACTCTTAGTTACGAAACTCCCGGGGGATATGCTTAGGATAATTCTAATTTTCATTACAACCCATTATGAAGGGTTTATGAGAATATACCTCCTCAAAGAAAACATTTTCATGATTGTAAAATATGTCCATAAACTATTCAATTTTTATTAGTTGTTTTACATGTTTGGAATTATGAATTGTGATTCATAATATGACATAGTGTATTCCATTGTTTAGAAATGGCACCCAGTAGAAGTAATAAGAACTCTAGCAATACATACGATCTAAATAGTAGGAAGAGTCATATCATTCATGGTATTAAGAAAACATTTACAAAGGAAATATTTTACCACATATTATCATCATATAAATAAATAGTATCATAAGATCAGTAAATAATTATTTGAATCCTATGGGTTTGAAGAGAATATAGAGAAGAAAATGATGGTAGAATGAAAGATGGATAAAAGGAATAAGGGAAAGAAGGATTTTCTAATATGTGATAAATGTGGAATGAATCACCTTGGTAAATGCTTGAAAGGAATGGGATTATGTTATAAGTGAGGATAAAAAGGACACCAAGAACATGATTTCAAGGGTAAGAAAAATATTTCAAATGTAAAATGCTTCATCTAAAAGGTGTTGAAACACTATGCGAATCAATGTCCCATTCATAAGAGTATACCACAAATGATGTTATTGGATAATAATCATGTTATGATATTACATCAGATGAAGAAGAAATACTAGTGTTCTTATTTTGTTATTAAAGAATTATTTCATTTGAGTGTTGTATAAACAGTTTACTAGTTACAAGAATTACGGAGATAAACAAGGATTGTATTGCAGTACTATTTTATTAAGGATTTTAGATTATATTGTTCTAAGAAAAGTGACTTAATAGTAAGCTAAACTTTTTGGAAAATAAATGGTTTAAGGAAAGGTAATCCTTAATATGGTCCTCATAATGAGGTAATGATTTTGGAAAAAGAGATGGTTGATTTTGGTAATTCAGGATGCTGTAGTGTTGTAAAAAAAATACATGATGAAGGCATTCACATGTTATTACCTGGAAAAAAGGATCCTCATTATGTTTCACTTACTTATATAAATTGGAATGAGATTTTGGATATAGGTATTTTGGATAATTATAAATGTTGGAATGGATTATGTTTGAAATTGGATAATACTGTTAAAGGTTATTTTTGGATTGAAATAAAAAGGACAACCCGGAGGTCGGGCGACATCCGTCACGTCCGGCAAGGCCGCGAGACTTGAACCCTCAACCGAAGGGAGGAAAGGTTGTATCACCTATCACTGACCCACGTGATTTCCAAGTTTGAATAATGTAGTTTTTTTAGGGCTCAGATATGTGAATTAAAAATAAATTATTTTTATAACCCTATAAGATTAAGATAAATAGAATTTTTTTTTGAAATCATTTATATTAAAAGATGTGCTTGTTGTAGGAATTAGTTGAAGGTTGAAACTCTACTTGTCAAGTATATATATACATATATATATATTATATATCCCTCTTATTTTATGGATAAATTAATTATTAAACATTTGGGAAGGGATCTTAAAACCAAAAATGTTTTATCCTAATACCTTACGTTTTGTTGAACCGATGGTATTTAAAATCATCATAGATTGGTTGATTTGAGACCCACAATTCTATAATTGTTTGTGACTGATGACCTCAATCACTCCCTATAAATATTTATGTTTTTAATCCAATTATGTGTCTCTAATTTCCACTAATGTTCCCCTAATCGAGATCATAATTTGGTGGTGACTTTTTCATTCCCATTTTCCTTTTATTAAGACTAAATTTTATTAACCCAATTTCCGATGTGGGTTTTCCCACAACGGTATTTTCTATTTTCAACATATTATTTTTTAAAACAATTTCAAATTGCGAGGATGCAATTTATTAATTTATGGAATAATGTAACTCCCCAAGATTTCATAGTACGTTATTTTTTCAATGTAATGCAAAAAATTGCACTACACGCAACACAGAGTTCAAGCATATCATGACATACCAAACTATCCATTCAAAAGATGTTATTAAGAGTATTAAATGAATTTTGAACATTATATAACCCTTATAATTTTATAATACATATTATGTGTTTCTTAGACATCATTTAAGAACAAATTCATTTTTTTCACATAAAAGAATTATTTTCCAAAAAATGCAATTTTACAGCCTTTTAAAGGAGAACCCTTTTTAAATCCAAGATTTAAAACATTTACATATTCAATTTGACAAAATATACTTCTTCTTTAGAATTTGGACATAATAATTTCGTTTTAATATATTTTTGGTGTTTTCCTGATAACTCTCATATTTGGGTGAATAGTGAAAAATACGATATTTTAACTGAAGACAACTTTTTTAATCAAAATAATTTATATTATGGAATTATAAATTTTAATGTTTTGGAAATATATTTGTATAATATTTTTACCCTTTAATCCAATTTTGGTCATTGGAATTAATTTCACATTGAAATTATACATAAACAAGTGTCAATCTTTTGATAATTATTGTTTCTTAAAAACACGCTATTTGGTTTGACAATGAGAATTAATTTTAAACTAATAAATGAAACTTTTATGTTTTGAATTTAGTAAAATTGACTTTATTTTTGTTTTAAGAATATCGAAATTCATCTAGGGTTAATTTCTTTTATTTTTCTGAAAATGTTCAATTTTTTATGAATAGTGAAAAAAACATTGAGTTATCGTTTAAAATTGAATTTTTATTTAAATAATTATTTATTTTATTTAAATTTATTTTAGGTCAAAATAGATAAATAATTCCTATATATGTTCAATTTAATTCATTGGAGTCAATTTAAAATAATTTTAGATATATAAAAAAATTTATAAAAATTTTCACTGTCTTTTACCCACATCCTAGGAGAATTTACGAATTCATATCAAACATAATTTTATCGATTCTGTGAGTATAATTTAAAAAATCCAAGAGACACGGTTGATATCAGTAAATAAAATGTGGTTCATTAAGATAAAAATAATTTTGGGTGAATAGAAACTTTTTACTTTTATTTTCCACGGTTAAAAGTATATAGGGTAATTAACTATAAAATGGTATTATTATTACCCTAACACATGTCCTAATTATATTGGATAAGTGTAATTTGTCCAAGAATGACCTTATGAATAAAATATGGCCATTTAGTTCCACTTGGATGACATTTAGACCTTTATTATTATTTTATTTAAAGAAGAGTTAAAAGAGTTAAAATCAATGTTTCATAAAAAACCATTTTTAATAAAAATTAATACATAAGATAAATTTGACTATTAATATTAATTATAAATATATAAAGATTTCATACATAATGGTATTTTATTTATAATTTTTAGAGATTAAAGAATTAAATTTATTAATGACACAATGATGATGCAGTAATTACCTTATTAATGAAAGAATCAAATAAATGTTATTATAAACATTAAAATATAATTTCAAAGTTTTTATAACATCCACGAATTTTCTAGGTGAATATTACAAGTTAGTATTGATTAAATGAATATTTTATGATGTAATCAAGCTGTTATTATTTTAATAAAAAAAGAAAAACCAAATAGTGTCAAAATTGACATAAAATTGTTTTTAAAGAAAATATTATATTATTAATCAATATAATGGTCCTAAAAATCTATGGTTCGGCCATAAGACTTATATAATAATATATATTACATTAATGAACTAATTGGGGTTATATAGAAAGTATATATTATGTTTATTAACCATATAGTGTAATAATACAAGAAGACACGCTAAAAGATCAATTATTTAACTTAGAGTTAAATCTAAATGATAAGGTTAAAATGGTAACCAAACTTTTCTAAAACCAATTGGTTGGGTGTTTTTAGACCCATACCCACATTAGCCTTTAAATAATTTATTTTGGAGGTATTATATACTGAAAATTATTTTATAATAAAATAATATTTATATATTTTCCTAAGGTGCCCCTCACCCCTCTTATAAAAGGGCACTCCCCCTTCACTCTAATTCACACATTATGAGCCATTTGGCTCCGCCAAACCCGGAACAAATATCCTTTTTAATTCCCTCACTTCATCCTAGATGCCCTTCTTTGGTCAGAAATCCAGCTTAAGGATCCATTTTGATCAAATCAAAAGGAAGAACCCGAAGAAGATGTAATAATTTCACCACCCTCTTTCAAGTTCGTTTCTCCTTCCACTTCTTCTATCTTTGTTATTTTCAATCTAAAATAATAACCCCAATATCTTATATATACTGTGATGTTATTATAAATATGTTATAGACATATTCATTTTTCTATCCATCCTATGAAAAACATGTCACCATACGGGCGTATGTATGGATTACCGTCTCCACATCGTGGTGTAATTGTTATTCAATACATTATTATTTGGATGGGTAAAATAATGATGTGTAATTTTTGTAAATAATAAATATAACATGATAATTATTCTGTATATATGATATACCATCCAATTATATAGTATTTTAATATCAAAATAATGTTATTTTCACTCATGCGTATGTACGGATTACCGTCTCCACGACGCTATGAGATTCATTTCCAAGTCCACCATTCATCGACGATTATAAAAATATATTACTAATAAGTATGTAATATATGAAATAATAATTGTACTGAAGATATATATATATATATTATATATATATATATGTATTTATGTACTTAAATATATCTTATTCACTTACTTCCGTTCAATACGATATGAAAACGAAAACATCGTTTATGTGTACATACAGACTACCGTCTCCATAAATGGGGTTTTCCATTTCATATATATGTCTATTATAAATATTTATATTCTGAATATATATGATATATAAATCATTTTTTATATTCTGGAAGTATTTAAATCATGATATAAGGGATACAATCAAGAATAACAAGTTAAAACACGTACGAAAAAGAAAGCGATTATTACCTGAAATGTTAATTTAACAAGGAAATTATTATTGAATGGGTAGTATAAAGTCATAAATGAATAATGTATGATATCATAAATAATTATATGGTTCTATTTTAATTTAATAACATACTATGGTCTTTATACAGTAGGTTAAATGTACCCTCGACTAAAGGAAAGTGCAAGGTAAGGGGTTTTCATCTCACTCCTTATTCCTTTGAAATTCATGTCGTATTGACACTATTAAGTTTTTTGTGGTGTATTCACTGCCCATAATTGTATTCCTTGTGTAATACAATTTAATTTATGTGTATTTACACATTCATTGTATGATACCACTTTCATGGGGTGTATGTTTCGTAAGTTACCAAATTGGTAAGGGTTAATTTCACAATCTCTTTTTTATCCAAGGTTGTTTTTACATTAGTATCTAATGGAACATATTTATTATCCATGTCCATGTTTCATTAAAGAGTTTTAAAAGGGATTATTTTAAGGGAATTTTTTACTAAAACATCATTTCAAATGTTTTAAATATTTATTCATATAATTCATTATCATTAATGTCTATGTTTTGAAAATTGGTTTTAAGGATTTATCTATATAGAGATGAATGTTTTTTAAAATCTTAATTCCTTTATATGTTTCAAAGTTGTATGGGACACTTTGATTAAAAAATTTATTTAAATGTCTTCCTTTCTAAAATGTGTGGATTTTAAATGTTTTCATTGAAAATTGATATTTCTCACAAATAGTTTTACAAATAATTTTCATATATGTCAACATCCTTTGATAGATTTTAAACTTGTTTGAAGATGATTTATTATGATAAAAATATTCTATAGTGTATTGAAGGTTTTGTGATATTTTTGACTGTGTATGTGTTATTTTTATACCATTCATGGTTTCGGGATAATGTATTAACATTTTGTATGCTATTTTTAATACGAATGTTTATGTTATGTTACAACCTTTTCATATGAGGAATGCATTGGACTTAGTAAGAGATGGGTGGAGCCTGCTATAGCTCCTTGATGCATAAGTTGGTCTCAAGAGACAAACTAGTGTCATAGCACAAGGCCTTGACTATGATGTTATGATAGTCTAGCATTATGCATTCCATCGGTATGAAAGTGGTTATTGATATTTCATGTGATTATTCTACTAGTAGAATATCCATCTGAATAAGTAAATGGAATTATTTCGTTTTATTTTTACATATTATACTGAATTTCAAGTTTAAAAGGATTTTTTTTAGTTTTAAACATTTTCTTTAAATGTTTATGCTAATTTATGAATGTTTCCACTGTATTTTTTACCCTTACTGAGCATTTGATCTCACCCGTTTATATGTTTTATTTTTCCCAGGATTCCAAGAATTGTATTGTGATTGATATGCAGGGTTAAGCCAAGGGAATAATGGAACACATAAAGGATTATTTATGTTGTTTTGTATATTATAAATTTTAATGTAACATTCATGTATTTAATATATTTTCCAAGAATTCTTAATTGATCTGTCCTTCGGGACTTGATTCCTTGTAATCATGCCAATGTAAGAAAATAACGCACCGACTCTGGATAACTGGGGTCGGGGTGTTACATCATCCATTACCCATTCACACCTATATATTGGATGACATCATTATGGATTTTATCATATTATTTACTCATACATCACAGGCAAGGAATGTGATTTCAGTCTTGATTGAATGTCTAAATAAACTAGATCTATTGTAAACAAATAATTACTCCACTAAGGTGATTGAGTGTTCTTTATTATATTTTTTGGATATTGTGTGGATTCCTAGTGTTTTATCTTCTATCATTTCAGACAAGGAATTTCTCATTACCTGTCAATTTATTGAATGATTTTAAATGGAAATTGAGACTCATGTTATGTTGATCATGACACATTATCCTAAAACATATAGACATATAGAAGGAGGGAATCATATTTTGGATGGTATACTCTAAGGATGCATGTCATATATCGATGGATAGTGTGATAATCATTAGTTATTGGTTTAATAATCATATATAAGTGGTCACAAATCCTCAAAAAAATTGATACCTTTCAATTGATTTATGGATTGTCAGGTCGCTTTACTTTCTATTTGGAAGAGGATTGTTAGATCTCCTTATTGGGATAGAACCTTGTAATAGGGACATCTAATAAAGTCTAGTTGATTAGTGATCATTTTCTAAAGTCATAGTGACTCCATAACATTTCTTCCAACTATAAGATCCTAGCCTTTGAAATCGTTGTTTGTGATAAGGTGTTTCTGAGGATGGCCCCACACCTGGGTCACCATTATCTTGGAATGAAAGGGATGTTCATGCAGATGCAAGTCGAACCTTTTGAGGTTACCAAGATAATTAGTATGGGGTCATACATGTTATGTTTTCTTTCTTAGTTGACAACGATTCATACCATTTCCCTTGTTATGTAGTAGAATAAGTACAATATGGGTCTGGATCATGTGTTGAATTTAGAGGATTTGGAGAATTAACCTGATCTATTAATGATTGTTTTCCTTATATAGATTGTATATTATATAGATAAATTTCTTTATTTGATGTCCATACTATTCATAAGGGTTATTTGGGATCAAAAAAATGATAAGAATAAGAAATGGGAGAGCTGATCTTGGGATGGAGAGTAGTACTCATTTTTTTCTGTGACCGTACATTGCAGTGAATTTCATTGGGATGAATGTTTTCATAGTATAGAGAATCGTAATATCAATGGTTTTCATTTGAGGCTGTTAATCTAATATTTTGGTTAAAAATTGGTCCATTAATTTTTAATATGTTTTTTTAGAAATGTGAATGTTTTCATGTTAAATAGAAGGTGTTGTAATGTTAGTATAATCTATGAACAAACAAATTTGATTCCATGTGCCTTGGAATGATGCACAATCTAGGAGTAACAACCTAATGTACAGGTGTGAGGCTAACCATGCACCTTTTCTTATGGATCTATTTGAGGACCACAGTTAATCGCACATGTGTTCTCCTTCCCCCTAAAATCTTTATGGCATTGTTTTACCTATGGATAAAGGCTCCAATTGGATGGAAATGTTTCCTAGGAAAAGAATTTCCCAAACCAAGAGGCCTACCTAAAATATTAAAAATGATGAATTTCTTAAACAACCCTTCCCCTGTTTTATCTGTAATACACAGTTGGCTCTATACAATTAAAACTTCACTTTAGAGGCACAACTCCCCCTCTACCTTGACACTATTGGACCAAAATAACATGGTGGGTTTTTTGTGAAATGATCGAAAGCCCATGAAGTATTCCTCTCTTATTTTTTTTATTCTTTCTTCTTAGTTGTTTCTTACTTATTTCATGGTTTCTATTTTCCCGGTAGATTGGATTCCGATTATAGGGTTCATCCATGATTGTTTTCTCAACAATGATGGTTATGGTATTATCTTTACATTATTGGGTCTCCCTATGTTGCAGTAGTAGATTTCCACCAGATTTTTGACAATTCCAAGATAATTGTATGTGAATCCATGCTTAATCAATGTTATGTGATTTTGGTATTCATGAAATGTTTTCAAAATGGGACCTACAGATTGTGTGAGAGGTATGAAACGTGTTTTTAAATGGATTTTGAGTAATTATGGGTTTTAATGTGGTATTTCATATCAAAAAAGTTTTTTAAATGTATGTTTCTATTGTTGGATGTTTATATGTGTTATTAGTGTTTGAGGTGACATGGGGAAATTGAATTTATCATAATGGGAATCATTAGTTACCAACTTTGGAAGCGTTGGTCATGTAAACATGCAGGCCTATTAAGTTGATTCTATATTCCCCAAGGAATCCACTAACCTAGGTTCATTTTGGATTACCCAAGTTTCTAATGCGATGTTATGATTAATATTTGGAATTTTGTTATGTTAAAGTTATATTTTATATTTTTTATCATGTTTCTTTTAAATGTTTTCACATTTTAAAAAATATCCAGTTGATAGTTCTTATAATGTAATTGCATGGAATATATTTTAGTTATATCCAACTAGGAATTGGATCACACTCTACCTACACCATTGGGTGCTTTTTTACATTATAATTTTTGACACAGGTAAAGGCATGATATTATAGGATGGTGATAGTGGATCTGAATTCTAGTGTTTCCCTTCCTGCAGGTGTTGGTGGAGGTGGATTGAGTGTGTTTCCCCCTTCTTGCACTGATACATGGTCTGGTTGGTGGTTTCTATTTCTAAAATGGTATACTTGTTTTTTTGTTGAAAATGTAAATGTTCTAACTCATTTATGCTATTATTTTGGTTATAGATATTGATTATGATGTGATATAATATTATTTTTTAGGGTAGAATCTTTTTTGAGAAATCACTCCAAAAATTTGTTTTATTATTTCTAAGAGATAGTTTCTAGCTCATGTGGATTGGTTACACCATTCAAGAATTATTACAGACTGGGTTGGGTGTTGGGTTAAATGAAAACCCTACAATGATCTTAATAATGAGTCCAATTTATGTGAGAGATATATTATCCATATGTTCTGTTGGGGATGGAATAATAGGTAAATGAATTATGAGGTGTGAATGTGAGAAAAAGGGAACATTTGATTATGGTGAATAGAAAAACCAGAATCTAGAAGAGTTATTTTGCATATATTTAATAGTTGGATTTAAACTCAATATGGTGGATCTGGAACAAAAATGATTTATAAATCATTATATAAAAACACATGCTTCAAAGAAGAATATAAAATGATATTGATTCTTAAGTGGTTTAAGAACGAGTTTTCAAAACCATTCCAGATATATATAATTTTTTCATGATAGATTATTGTTTCAAAATTTTGTTTATCCTCTTATTTCAATCATTGTGTGACCTCTTTCACAAGGGGATGAATGCTTAAGATGAGATTTTTTAATTCTTATAGAATTCATGACTACTTCATCATGTACAAACTCTTTGGTATTTGATTAATATTTATTTGGATTCCATGATTCGAAAAAAGTTAATTTATTAAAGGAAGTAATTTTTTTCTAAACTCAAAAGTGTAATTGTATTTTTTTTCCATTAATTGTTATATGTAAACTAATAAAAAATATTATCTGAAGTATGGGAACTGTATTCAAATTTTTTGACTTTATCAGAGAATGAATATTTTCTATGAACATAAAATGTTAATATGAAAAATTTTCTTTCATAGAAATATCCTTAAATTATGGTATCATTATTATCAGTAAGAAGTATGTCGAACACATTTGTGATTTCTTTTTGGGTCACTGGTTTTTTTAGTTAAAATTGACATGACACATTGATTCAATGCCTTTCTAATGTATTTGTTTGAGATGTTATTAAAACTATGTAATAGAAATGAAAAACATTGATATTGTTAATATAAACTCTTAATTCCTTCAGCATGACCTAACTGTGTATAATTATATGATCTATGGATGACTCAAATGTGGTGTGGCAAAATTACTTCCTAAAATATTTGAATTATGTATAGTTGAGTTTTAATGTATATAGCTTAGATAATGGATGAAGAGATGGATTTTAATTATTCTTTAATCATTAAATTTATACATAATGAGTAATTTATATAAATGCAGCACAATGTTTCTAAATATATCTTTTAAATGGTATATATAACTAAAAAGACTTCAAATATAAAATTCTAGTATCATATTGGATTTTAATAAGGGTATGAAATAATTGCTAATAATATAAACTTATCTTGAACTAAAGGTGACTATATTATTTCAACAACATCACTTAAAAAATGGGGTAGATAATTGAATACAAATGGTTGAGTTAAGGTATAAAAAGAACCCTTTTGGATTTCATGTTATGGTTGAGGAATTACTTGGATTCCTTATTAGTGGAATTAATAGCAGACCGTAACATTATGGTTGAATAGAATTAATATAATAACATATAGTAATTGTTTTGTGAAAGTGTTATAAACAAAATGTATCATATTAATTCAAAGAACCTTTAAATATTGTTGCAAAATGGGAAGATAGATTTGTATGAATAAATAATTATTCCACTACATTGAATATTATATAGTTTATAGGTGGATTACTTATTGTACCACTTTAAAAACACTATGTTTTAGAATTCTTCAACCTAAGATTTTGTGTGATTGATTTGATGAAAATAAATTAGGAGGTTATGTGATTATATTTGAGTAATTGTTGAATGCATAGATATGTGAGGATCACATGGAAGCACAAAAACAAATATTCTATGATATTATTTGAAATTTTCATTCTCTGAGGACATAATTCTTGGCTTAATGATCGTATTGAATACTTAGTAGTCATGAAAATAATTTTGGGGGTTTGGATTTCCAACATCTATATTAGATATTATCGTAAATAAATAGTATGTAGGGTATGTTTTTGAGTTTTTTGATGTTATGAAAGATCTATATTCTTGATAATTTTTGTGATGAACAATAGATTATGAGATTTTTTAATGACAGAAGGTTGTTATGTTCATTTAATTTTTTTAAATCTATTTATAGAATAAATAAAATTTCATTGATAGGATGTAGTCAATTTCTAGTTGTGTTTGGTTTGGCCCGGATGATTTATTATAAGTGAGGTGATGTCAAAGGAACTACTTAATCATTTACATTGGGTTTATATTTTTTTTCTTCATAGAGACTCCAAATTGTTCCCACATTTTTAACTAGGTACATACCTACACTCCAAAGGGAGGTGGTCAGTTGGGGTTTCCGAACCAATGATTCTTATGAACTCACATTGGTCACAAGGATGGGAGGTTGGGGTGATCACACACATTTATAGGGAATTGATTCCAACTATAAGTTTCTCTTATATATTATATATATGTTCAATAATTTCTTCTAAATACCAATACGGGTCAATTATTCCAAAAAGGATAATGGTTTATCTACTTTTCAATATCAACAAATAACATGATCTCGTTATTTAATCCATTTTTATGCAACTAAGTTTCATCAAACTTTTTAATGTAACAAATTGCTACTTATATTTTGATAATGTATAACTGGATACTACAATATTTTATATCATCCATGGAGGCTGTTATTATTTCTAGGAGGAAATTGAGGAAATATTGGTAATTCTTCATATATTTTTTATTTAAATAATAAAAATCCAAAAAATTTAATAAACCCGTGTAGTTTAACATCATGTAAAAAGGGCATATGTTTTCGAAAATAATCAAAAAATATATGAGCCTGGATTTCAAGGATACATTCTATATATCCCAATTATAACATGAATGATAGTTATAATGATTTTTTAAGCCCTTGGGACTTGCCCTGAGTTAAATCCAGTCATATGAGGGAAATTTATGTCTTTTTTGTCATTAGGGATACATAATGTTATTTCCTTGGCTAGTGGAGACTCAAAATGTGATTGAGTTAACCCACATAACTCCCCAAGCCCACATGAGCTATGATAAATTTGATAAAGAACTAAGAAAAAGTAATTACTCCCACTATATTAGGATGTAGGGATTATGTGATTGGGATGCACTTAGGGTGTTTCAATATATATATATATATATATATGTATGATGTTTTCTAACATATCATGTTTATAGATTAAATTAGAGTTATTATATTTCACTTGGTTACATAATATGTCAATGGATGGTGTATAATGATCACCCCCATGAAATAATTAGGCTCAGATGATTGAAATATCATAGAAGTGGCATGATATACACTGAGATTGATTACCATTTTAGATTTGTTTTGGTTCGTAGGAAGGTTTCCTTCAAATCTTGTTTATTCTGTGAATCATTTCCTTGTTGTTTAATTAGATTATTTCAATATTGAAGTATGAATTATAATGATCAATTCATTGGAATTATTGGATCATGGCAGTTGAAATGTCGAAGTCATAATGGGAACCACATTGAGGCAGATTCCAATTTGAGTTAGGTATTAGGACTTATGAATTAATCCTACATATATAGAAAATGTAAGGAATTATATTCCTTGTATTTAAATTAGTTTCTCAATCATTTCATGGATAAGGTATAATGATCCTTCCATGGGAATAATTTGGACCTGATGGTTGAATTTATAGAGACATGGATGGACATACAATAATATAGATTCCAATTTGAGTATATGATCAGTATGTATGAAGGAGTATTATGTATCCTAGTTATGGTAAGAATGAAAGACCTTGTAGTTTATTTTTTTATCAATTCCTTGATGGATGTGGTATAATGATCATCCCATTGGAATTGCTAGGCCCTGATGATTGAAATGCTAGAGAAATGGATGGATATAATGTAATGTCCCGACCCCAGTTACCCAGAGTCGGTGCATTATTACGTAACATTGGCATGATCACAAAAGACTAAGTCTTCAAAGACCGATTAGTTTAGTAGCCTTGGAATCACTAGATACATTCATAAGGTTTAAATTACATCATAAATTGAAAAAAACTACAATAATATAGTCTCCATAGTCCACACTCATATCCCCTTTAGACTATCCTTGTAGGTCAGTCATAAAATATTTCTTCACATCCTGGGAAAAATAAAACATAGAAAGGGGTGAGCTCAGATGCTCGGTAATGATAACAATATAGAGGAAGCTTTCATAAATAAGTATAAACATTTGATGCAATGTAGAACTAAAACAAAAGCCTTTAAAACATGAAATTCATAATAATATGTCAAAGATAAAATGAAATGATTCCATTTACTTATTCACATAGATATTCTGCTAGTCGGATAATCACATGCAATATCATTGACCACTTTCATAATGATGGAAATGCATAATTCCTAACTTTAATTTCTATGTCAAGGCATCGTGCCAAGACATAAGGGATAACTATAACTGGAACCCAACCTGGAGAGCCTCTGTAACCATACTGCAACCCAGAGTGCCTCTAATAACTAGACACCAACCTGGAGTGCCTCTATTAACTGGACACCAACCCGGAGTGCCTCTAATAACCGGACAAAAACCCGGATGGTCTACTGTAACAGGACCCCAACTGGGAGGGCTTACTTTTACCGGTCCCGAACCCGTAACATACTAGTCCAACACATTCATCTTAAGAAGATGATGAAATATAACATAAACATTCATCTTAAAACTATCATAAGAAATGCCAAATCATTAATCATAAAACATTAATGACATAAAAATAACTAATCCGTAGTCAAACATATCACAAAACCTTACATACAATATGGATGGTTTTTATCATAACAAATAAACTTCAAATAAGTGTAAAATTTATCAATGGATGTTAACATAGATGAAATCAAAACTATTTGAGAGAAATATCTCTTTTTTTGAAATCATTTAAAAGTAACATAATTATAAAATAAAACATTTACTTATTAAATATCCTTATTAGAATGTAAGGTAAGATTTAAATATTTTATAATGGTGGAAAATAGTCACACCTGCCGTATAAGTTAAAAACGACATTCTTACCTTATCTCTGTTGAAAAGGTTAAAAAGGACATTGTTTGGAAAACGACGGAAAGATTCCTTTATAAACTTCTTATAAAAAGCCAACAAGGGTAAAAATGACATTAATCCATTGTCTATAATATAGTAAGAATTATTTGAAATATTTTTTTTAAGAAATATGGATGTGGATTATAAAGAGATCCCAGTAGATAATTATGTATAAACAACCTTCGATAATGAAGAGATTCTGAAATAAACCCTTACCAATTGGGTAAACTATGAAACATACAACCCATGAAAGAGGTATCATACAATTTATATGTAAATACTCATAAATTAATGTTTATTACACAAAAAATACAATTATGGGTAGTACATACACCACACAAAAGGTAATAGTGGCAAAATGACATGAATCTCACGTGAATAAGGAGTGAGATGAAAAACCCTTACCTTGTACTTTTTCTTGGTTAAGGGTAGTATAAACTCCTGTATAATGGTCAAATAATTGTTATTAAATTATACAAGAATCATATACATAAATATGATATCATATAAGATCTGTTAACATTGATTTGTTAATAATATCTTAGTATTATTGTCGTTTTAGGTGTTAACTTACTCGTTTTATATTATATGTTTTATTACATAATACTTGTTTGTTATGGATAGGATTTATCTTATTCATATCCAGATTGATATTAAGTCCTTAAACTTTATTTTTAATCATCAAATAACAATTATACTTGAATGGGTACGATGGAGAATGAATCTCATTGTGTTCCTGGAGACGGTAGTCCGTATTTAACCACGAGCGACAATATCACTCTTTTGATAATAAAATAATATATAATTGGATATTATGTCGTATATAAAGAATCATTATAATGTTATATTTATTATTTACATGAATTACACATCATTATTATACCCATCCAAATAATAAGGTTTTGAATAATAATTACACCACGACGTGGAGACGGTAAGCCGTATGTACGCACGTATGGTGACATGTCCTTCAAAGGATGGACATAATACTGAATATGGTTGTAACATATTTATAATAACATCACATTATATAGAGGATATTGATGTTATTTTTTAGAATGGTAATAACAAAGAAAGAAGAAGTTGAAGAAGAAAGAAACTTGAAAGAGGGTGGTGAATGCATTACCTCTTCTTCGGGTTCTTCCTTTTGGTTTGATCTAAAGGACTCCTTAGGATGGCTTTTGGATCAAACTAAGGCCTCTAGGTTGAATTGAATGAAGTTTAGAAGATATTTGGGCAGGGGTTGGCCAAGCCAAAAGGCTTTGAAATTGTGAATTAGTGAGAAGGGGGAGTGCCCTTTTATAAGAGGGGTGAGGGGCCCTTTGGAAAAAGCTAGCAATATTATTTTATAATAAATTCATATTAGGTTTCTAATTGCTCCAAAGAAAAATATTAAAAGTATAAGGTTGGTATGGGTAGAAATACTTTCAAACAATTTATTTTAGACTGGTTTGGGTCATTATATAAACCATATCTTTTAGTTTTAACTCTTAGTTAATTAGTTTGACATTTACCATATCACTTTGTATTTTTATATTATATAGTTAATAAACATACTATATACATTCAATAGAACCCAAAGTGGCCCATTAATGATACACCTATCATGATATAAGTCCTTTGGCTGAACATTATATTTCTAGGAATATAATATCAATTAATAATATAATGTTTGTTTTAAAAACTCATTTATGTCAATTTTGACACTATTCAATAATTTATTTTTGTTAAAGTCATAACAACTTTATTAATTCAAAAAAAATTCATTTAAGCAATCCTATAATGTCATAGTAATCAATAAAATTCATTTATGTCATCAAAACGTTCAAAGTTTATTTATTTTAACATTTATAATACCAATTATTTAATTCTTTCATTAATAAGGAAAACAATTCCACATTATTGTGTCATAAATAATATTTATTATTAAATTTTTTAAAATTATAAATAAAATTCCATTATGTAGTAAATATATTTATATTTCTAATTAATATTTATAGTCGAAAATCCTACATATATAACCCTATGTAAAAATTGTTTTTCTAAAAGATATATTCTTATGTCATTTATGTATTTATTTTAACATAATTAATATAAAGTGTCCTTATCACCTACAAGTGGCACCATGGGGTCCCAAAATAGACCCCAATTTGCCCATGGCCAGACATGTATCAATCAATAAGGTTAGAACACATTTTAGGGTAATTTATTATTATTATAATATTATTTTTTTAACCTTATTTACTGGATTTACCATTTAACCATGGTAAATAAAATATTTACCGAAGTAATTATTACAAATGTCTAAAAATAAAAGTTACCTATTTAAACAATTTAAACATATTGATTCCAAATATGGAATCCATTTTTCAAAATTCAAAGCGCAGAAGTGGCATAAACTAATTTAAAATTAATTCCCGTAGTAAAAAGAAAAAGCGTGTTTTTAAGAGATAATAACTATCAAAAGATTGACTTTTTTTATGTCCGGTTTAATTATGAAATTATGTACAATGATAAACATTGTCTTAAATGGTAAAATTATATTATAAAAATACTTTAAAACCACTATAATTTATAATTTATCACTATTAATTATTTCAATTAAAAATGTTGTTTTTAATTAAAATTTATTGATTTTCACTATTCATCAAAATATAAAAGTTATCCGAAAAGTACCAAAATTTTACCCTAGGCTAATTTCGATATTCATAATATAAAAATTAATTCCATTTTGAAAGATAAAATTTATAAAATTTCAAAATGTGGGTATTATTATTCATAACGGCTATTTTGATTGGTTGTGGTGTGTGTTAGAACTCGAAGTTGCATACAACACATACTATTGTATTATTCAAAGAGAAGCGTATCGTGGAAGCTTGGGGTGTTACATATAAACTGAGGTAGATATATATATATGATTTGAACATTTATAATTAAGTTGGAATCCTATGTATCCAAGTTATGGTATGAATCATATTACTCATTCTTCAATTCAAAGGTTCTTACACACTAGTATTTCCATTATATACCAGACATATCCAATTATGTCTCTGCTTGGGGAGTACATGTTGAGGATGTCCCTATCATTGTAGAGGACTTTGATGAAAATGATATGATCATTGTAACTCCCTTATCCCATGTGATATATGGTTGTTATGAGAAATAAGTGAAATTTAATAATTTGTCTCATCTCTTATGGATGACTTAATTTTCCACTAGGATGACCCTTTGTAGCTTTGATATAGAGTTCAGGGATTAAGAAGGATTCTTGTATATCCTGGTTCAGGAAAAAAATTAGATATCATGTAGTTCTTCTTGTGAATTATTACAAGATGGGGTTTCCCTTTAATACTAGAATGATTGTATTATGTTACTATTTAGGGCTTACAGGATGATTCTACCCTTCTTGCCGAGTTTTTCACACTAAGGATGGACATGATTAGAATGACATCAGATGCCAGTTTAACCTGGCATACTTTTGTCTGTTATGCATTGATTGTCCACTAAGCGCACCATGATTGTCTGTTAGACATGCTGCAGGATGTCTATCCTATATGACAAATAATAATCACATTATCCAATTTATTTATCTAAGAGATTTTTTTATCATTTATGGAATTATTGATGGTTATCTCATGATCAAGGATGAATAATTTGTAAATCAACATAAGTCCATCCTCTCTATCTTTATATGTTATCACACTATTATGATATAAATATATAAAGGGAATCACTTGATCCCACAAAATATCCCCTATGTCATTGAGAAATGTGGATGACCTTTGTATAGGGAATCAAGACTGACATTGTGACATGTCTGGAGTGTGACACATTATCTAGGATGACATGTTCAGGATCCCCAAGAGATATTACTGGAGTTCCAAGAGTTCAAAACTAGAGCTATTTGACATGTTCAGGTTCTATTTTGATACTCAGCTAACATGTGTTGGCGTCGTCATATGAGTCGGGAAACATGTTTGAAGGGTAATAGAATGCATAGATGGTGAGATAGGATAACAGTGTTCCACATGTGTGGAATTATATTGAATCATCATGTGACTTTCATTTATACGTACAAATGACTTCACATGACCCAAATTGTATACTAATTGAGCTTCTTAAGACTCGTATGAAATGTCTTGGTGTTGTCTCATGACTAGGGAGGTTCATTCTAAACACATGAAGATCGACATATATGTTCATCTCATAATTCTATCATCATTTATTCATTATTCTAGACTCTTTTATATAATGATCCAATTATATTAGTATTATCTTTGTTTACATCTCAGGACTTTTAACAAATCTATTGGATATTCTTTGTGCAACCCATAAAATGCCTTCTGTGTGATCTATGAGGGATAAAATGATGTGTTTATGGATTCTTCATAGTCAATTCATATATTCCCAAGATCTTATGATATAAGACCATTTTAAGGCCAAATGATCATCAAATCCATGAAATACACCTTCTTTATTGGTTTCTATGGTGTGAGGTTCCAAGGAAAAATACATTCTCTTGTGTGTCTATGGTTTCTTTTTCCATGAATACAATGTTTGATTTATTGACCATAACATCTCAGTTATTCTTCACTTTTCCCCATGTTAGTCAAGAATATCATGGATGTATTCAGTATAGGGATTCAGCAATATGAATTTTGTGAGTTCTATTAATATGCTATTCCAGGGGAATCACACGATATTCCACGACCAAGATATAATGCCCTCAATACCTTCATTGCTGTATTATTTTCATTTAAGGGCGTATTGATGAATCATATGAACATTTCATGTGACTATCATATAATACAATTGACATGATCAAGTTAAATTAAGATATCAAGATTCCCATTAGATGGCCTTGACATGATCTTAGGATACTTGTTTGGGACATTCGGCCAGACAAGAATGACCTCTCAGGGGGCAATCATGAAAGGACATTTTCATGTTATGGGATCATAAGATACTGTGGTATGGATATCCTAGGAATTCCCTATGACTCTTACAAGTTATAGATTCTCCAACCTTATCCCTTATTCATGGGCATTTATTGTTTTCTAAAGGTTGAGAATCTTTTGAGTTATTATGAATGTTGTCGAAGATATTCACTCTTCCACTCGGAGATGCATCATGTGTCCAATAATAGGTTTTATATAGATGAGATATAATTTATTTGAAAATTCATACTATTCATATTTAGGGAGCCAATAGAGGGAGTGTGATCTTGCCTTAAAATATATGAGACCATTCACATGATGAAGAAAAAATGAATAAGAATTTTGAGTGTTGAGGTATAAATTCCACTGGGTTTTTGTGGCTTCTTGAGGATTTATATGGAATCATCGTATGATGATTACAAAAATTATGGGATACCTCCATCATTCCATTTTTATTTGATTTTATTATTAAAAAATCCATGTGGATTCACGAGTTTGATTTAGTGTTGTTTAGGAAAATCATTCACCCATCGGTGATGCATTACATGAATTCTATGACCCAAAAGTGGTACCCCCTTTTGTATACTTATATCCAACATTCCAATGATATTTTGATGGTCTTTTAGGAGTTCATTGGTGGAAAAGTTATGTGACCTCGGTGAGCTTATCATATTGTTTCCACGTGATTAATTATTTTAATGGGATACATCAAGAGAGATTCGCATTTTAAAATGGGTCTCAAGGGATTTTTGGTAGGCTATGCACTACGCATGATCATCATCATGATCATACGATGGTCATGATATCATGTGTATATTTAGGGTTCAAACGATCAATTTGATCATGACCACATAATCATACTTAACTTTGAGGGGATAATAATACCCATATTTTGGTATTTATTCCATTTTGAATTTTTTTATTCTCATTCAATGAATGTCAACACATTACACCCCTCATAAGAAAAAAATGTGTTAGAAATGGATTTTTCAAATGAAATAGAATTCCAATATGATTCATTTGAATAGTATCAAATTAGTGTAAATGGTGACAAGTAGGAAACATGGGGATGTTTGGTATTACATGGGATGATTTATAAATAAGAGACTGGAAAGGGGTTCATTAACTGGCTACCCCATTTTCTATATCTCATATTCTATGATTTTATCCTATTTCCATGATATAAGATATTCCCATATGAACCCATCACATGACCACACTACAATACAATTTTCATTAGAATGGCTCAACAAGTCATACTTTTTCTAGGACACTTCATTAAACATACATGAACTAAGCTTCATAAATTTTTTGAGATTTGGGAATGGGGATATGTTATTGTGGGTATCATTGGGTTTTTTAGTTTGATCACATGCTTTTTTACTTATAAGTAACTCGTGTGACCATTTCATTGTCCCATGATCACAAGTATCTCAGGGTTAGTGCATATGGATATATCATTAGGGTTTATGCAACCTGAATGGTCATTATGAGTTTGGATATTCAAGATACCTTCATGATATCCTGGAACACCATAGATTAATCATGTGATTCACATGATGTTTCCAATTTACAACTTTATTTTGACATGAATTTTATTTATTTATCTAAACTAGTGAACATAATAATAAAAATATTTGTTCTCTCTCTTGACATATATATCAAAATACCTCGGGGAGGGAGGTAAAAGTATTGGTGGCTCAACATGATGTTATTTTGTTGTTCATTGTTCCTCCTTATTGATGTGATGTTGGGTCACTTATGTTGTGGTTAGAAATGATTAAGGAGAAAAACATGGTGACTAAACATATTGATATTTTTAACCCCATTATGGGGCTAAACTAACCAATTAAATTCAAATTCCTTTACCTCAGTCACCATTCGTTCCATATTCATTGTTTTAAAAAACCCAAAATAAATTTCTAGAGAACCTCAATATAGGCTGGATACTTTGTCACTGAGGGAGACTATGAAGATATGTGCATTCTCATGTCCATTCCTATATAATTTAATGGGACCGATCAAGATATTTATATTGTTGTTATTATTAACCACTCAATAATGATGAATTACTCATCAAACTTGAAAGTTGGGAAGGTTCCTAAACAAGACACTCAATCAATAGGAAGAGGTAGAATTTAATTGAGTTATTCTTTCTAGGTACAATAAATTAATTCTAATTTATCTAAGTAGATGATTAAAATTTGAATGTATAATGATTTATAGATATCACATATGTTTTCCAACTATAATAATTATCTGACAACAAATCTATTGATTTATTTGGGTCAAGAACCGAACACATTTCTGCTTCATGAATGGTGAGGTGGGAATCAACCTTTAGGTTGTAGAGTTGATATGTAGTGATCATTTATTTTATGGGATATATAATGAGATTCCCCAACCCCAATGAGGCCCAACTGGTTTGACGTAAGGATGAATCCTCGTGTCACCCAATATCTGACCATGATGGATGAGAAATCCCTCCAGAAGGAGAAACTCCCTAATGTGGGTATCCCTTTCAAGACATATGTTGGATACTAAAACCAGAAGTGATGATTTGAGCCAAAATATATGGAGTAATATCTTATTAATGATTCTCTTAGTTAGATGTATTTTTACTACATTGTGACTGATGATGAAATATTTAAGTAAATGCGATGGAATTTTTTCTATACTTTTAAATCTTTTTCCAATAAGTTAGTATACTATACATGTAACAGTTCAAGTAATTAAATCAATATCATGAAACTGGTGGATTTAGGGTTTTCACTTTCATGATAGTGAACTCTATGGAATGGTGTAGCATATTGGGCTAGTCGTCCCTATGTTAGACAAACACTATCATCTTCTGCATCATGTTTCGAATTTAAAGACCCTTAAAGATCATAAGACCCATAAAAGTATTTTGGGGTTAGATAAGATCTCATTTAAGAGTGTATGATTATCTAAACATCCAGGGTATAAAAAGTGATCTCTTCAAACCATATCAACTATGTATCATAGGGGTGAGACAGGTTACATTAAATGATTCAAACATCTGGGCATATATGATCTACTATGACAATTTCCAATTTGGACACAACAACCTTCTGTTGATGAGTGATATAGTTGATAATAGTGAGTCCAATATTAATGAAAGTGCATATATGAATTCACTTCTGGAAGGTTTTCATCACAACCATATTGATGAGGATCTTCACATTAAATGTTATTCACCATAGCGGTATAGTGGTCAATTTATCTTTATTCAGTCGGGATTTCCTCAATAAGTTAATATCCAATCCAAGGAGTAGATAATGATATATTAAATATTGTGTATGATATTAATTATATAGAAGACTCGTTAAATTATTAAACTTTCTCCATATGATGTAGAATTTGTTTTATCTCAAAACTATACGTGTGTTTGGATTCAATCCATTCTTAAAGGGAAATTACCCATGATGGTATGTGAAGCTTTCCAATTACCACTCGCTATTTAGAAAAATTCCTAGCATATAAATAAACTATTATTTTATAGGGAAATCATCTCTAGAAGCAATAAATAATTTGATAAGGCATTTACCATCATCATATTTCCAACAGAAGTATCCAGTAATGCAGCTAAAGTGAGTGTTTCACTAGATGGGGTAGTCACATCAGACATATTATTTCTTATCATATCTCAATAGTGGATGGATTTGAGAATTTAGAACTCATAGTTTATTCTTTGGGTTATCCTTCACCAATAAGAGTTACCTTGGGTGTGTTATCCTTACATAATTTCCCCTATGGATATCAACTTTAATGGTTGACCTGAGGAGGTTATGTTCTCCCTTCAATAAATTGACATAATGTCAGAAATGCTCAAGGGTCAATTTTTTTATATTAATTCGTTTTACCTGATGGTTTTGTTTAAAATTTATAATATGTTCATAGACAAACATGGATATAACATTTTAGAGGCATTGGTAAGGACGATATCCTCACTATTTTTAAAGGGTTGTGATTCCATCACAATTTTACTGATGTCCTTAATTTTTTCTGACATAATGGGAGTTTCAAAACGACCGTACAATTCTTATATACCTAGAATACAAGATGGAGATGCATTATGTAGTGACCAGAAGACCAACGATGATGGATCCATAGATTTAATGGGCTAGGTGAGTTAAGTGATTTCAAATTCTAGAGTGAGGAATTCCTCTTACACCACATAATATATTCCCTTCCTAGAAGGGAAGAGAACAAATGAAGCGATCAACATTTTCAGTGTCTTCTCCTCATTAATTCCTAAGAATGTATATAATTTTTTCATTTTTTGGATTATTTTTTGTAACACATCTCTATTTAGAAGAAAATTTCCATGTACCCACTAATGTATTTCAAAATTGAATGTATCTGCATATAAGGATATATGTTAGAATATTTTTTCTTTGGGAGACCCTTTCTTGTGGGTTTTGACCCACAAATATGTGGTGGTGGTCGACTTTCTTGATCAATCATTCATGTTTTCTACTACAAATGTTATAGAGATCACACATTGTGATTTGGAACATGTGGAAGCACATCTGGAAAATACAGAAACATGTATATAATATGACAACACATTAGATTTGATAGAATAATGTTTTGGGTAAGGTGAATCCTTCTTCAAGACTGGACACTTTGTTTATTGTTTTTATATCTCATGATATTATCTTTTTTTTGGGTAAACCTTTTGGTTGGTTGGTTAATACTGACTTTCGAAAAAGCAATGAACGTTCCATAAATCCTCTCATCTCTAGAAGGAGTGATCTCTTCACTTTAGGATAGTGTTAGTAAAGTGGATTTCTCAAGTAACTAGGCTGATAATATAATTTTTTTGACATTGATTATTTTCTATGATTACCTAGTTATACCGTATCATTTATCATATGAATGATTAACCCCTATTCCCCTTGATACAATGTCTTCGCCTAAGAGTTCATATAATCTAGTCCCTTATCCCTTATAGTTTACTCTAAACTGATCAACCAATGTTGCAGACGAATCCATTACCACATCTTCCAAAACTATGATAATAACTCAATTACTGAGAAACTTGTTCCTTGAATATATTCCCATTCCTGGGATGGGATTAGATAAAGACCCTAGGAATGCACCATACTACCGGCCAATGTGGTTAAAAATGAGTAGGGACATTTGGGCCTTAGATTGGGGGACCCCCATGGAGGTGTTGATGGATCAGTTGGGACACTTCCATTTATTTTTTCATCCATTGGTAATGTTAGATTTGATTATAACATGTTCCATACTCTGGTGAAGGAGGTCGTCTCTCAAAGTCATATGAATAGGGCCCTTGAATCATGGGTGGTAGTTGACAGGGCCTTGTCTTTATTGAAGAAATGAGAAATGGTTATAAATGAATTTTACAAGAGTGTGGTGGAGGTTGAATCTCACTATGAGGTGGTCAACGTCCAGAAGGATGAGATTTACAATTTCCTATCTTTGATGGGTCATCATCATTCTGAGATCATCCATCATCAAGAAGATCATTCCCAGTTTCAACAAGCACTATAAATATCAGGTTTTATTATGAGAGAGAATCATGGGTTTCTTTATTTCGATGATAAGGATAGATTTGAATCCATTTCCAAGGTAGAAAATCTATACATGGTTAAAGAATTGAAAATAGAGTTTGTTTTCTTGTTGGTGAAATAAATTTCATCCATGAAATAAAGACTTTCAAAGGTCAATGATTCATATAAGAACATGTTATGATGGATATTTAATTTTACAACATTCCATCAGATCATATGTTCATGGGATAGTATTTTGTATATGGTGATTCTATGTATTGAATTCCCTCAAAGAGAACATTTGTTGAACATTATATATTGTTGTCTAGTTTTCATTCATTCATGATCTGCATAAGTTTTATCTAAACTAATATTATATTAATCACCACCGATAACAATCATTTTCATAATATAAAGAAAACATGATGTACTAGATCTAAATGTTATAATTATAACATAATATATTTTCGAAGTTGTCATGTAGGCCCACAAATATTATTTTCTTCATTTATATATATACTCATGTTAACTTGAGATCAATTGATTCGAATAAGGATTATTTTGTAAAAAATATGTACAATAGGGGGTGATTTAATAATTTTTAAATCGTATACTCTTGGAGAGGATGAATTAATTTATTCCTAGTCCATATCATGTGAATTATATGATTTTACATTATTAAAAACTAAACTGTTGATGTGTTATAGTTTAGGTTCTTTTTGATCTTATCTTCTATTACATTAGTTTAGAGTATTTCAACTCAAACCATCTATCACTATATAAGATACATTTTCACATACAGTCAATCTCATTAGTATATTATTTATTTGTCTGGACTGTCTATCATTGTAGTTTATGGTCTTTTGTCTCAGACCATATATCAATTTAGTTTAGGTTTTATGATCTCAGAAATTCTATCACTATAGGTTAGGGTATTTGTTACTAGACCTTCTGTCACTTTATTTTAGGTTCATTTAACATGGACATTCAGTTTTCTAGATTTGGGAAATTTATCTTCGACTTTATATAGCTTAGTTTAGGTTCTTTCATCTTGGACCATCTATCACTGCCTTTTAGGGACATATAGATCAGAGTGTTTATCACAATATATTAGAGAATTTTTTTCAATAATGATTGATGATCAAGAATATGGGGAATGCAGGACATGAATGACCCTAAACACCATAAGATGTGGAGTTATGATGTAGTGTTTCTGACACTTTTGAGGAATATAGCTTCATTTCAATAATGAGGATATCTATCCAGTTGGTAGTTCAGAGTCCTTATGCATCATTAGTATTTCCATGCAGTTGAATCCAAACACCTTTTCAATGATTAATGAAAGTTGATGGCAGTAATATCTGATGATGGTGAAATAATTGGGATACTAAGCCATCCTACATTATTCCAATATTGGATATATGTGGAAAACATGAGAATTTGTAGTATGTGTAAATGTAATGGGAAAAACATGATAGGGATGATCTATAACTCTCTAATATTCCATGTTCATCCATGGAGTTTTCAAGGCTCATAGGGAATATATATCCATTCTTTTAAGGAGGATATGCCTTTATTTGGTACATCAAGGTTCTTATGAATTGGTATAAAGGTATTGAATATATGATCTCTACTCTAATATATGGTCCATGAACGATTTGTGAAGAGTCAAATGTTTTGATGATGAGGATGGGTATTTTATGAAATCCCTCCCTGAAGGGTTCTAGAACCCTAGGTCATTTTATATCATAATTGTGAGTCTAAATCCCTAACCCAAGTGATTTTGAATCCTGAGGCATGGCCCATTATAGGATAATGAAGTGATTATCATATTCCATACTTGAGAAAGGGTATAAAAAACTATGATGTATATCCAAGGATGCTTAATACACATGAGTTGTTTGGTATGTGAATTTTAAATCATGGTATATAGTGCTCAGGTCTTATGGATGGACCATGATAGTTATTCCTTGAATGACCCATAAGACACCATGGTTCTTAGTTAATCCTTAGTGACATCAAGGTTTACAAGGATCTAAAATCCCTTTTTTCAAAGTGATTATTTTTGGTTAAGACCATATGATCACATTCCATAGCCATCTTTATACATGTATATTTTAGAAATGGTACCCTTTTATCCATGTATATTTTTAAAAGGGCCATGGAAGATTTTGGTGACTTGGGAAAATCAAATCATGACGTGTGAATAGAGATATTGTAATATTCAACATGTTTGTGAAGAACCTAGTAGTACTTTCCCCAATAAGAGAACATGTTTTCATAAAAAATAAATGTTAAAAATCATTAATCAAACATTTTATAGAATCAGGGGGTTCAAAAAAATTCAGGGATTTTACTAGGACTACATATTAGTCCATAAGTGATTTAAGACTTATTTATCTATGTTATATAACATTTTCTTAATCTCTCGAGATAATGAGTTTAGTGATTAAATACATGACTTTTTATCAAGATCCCCTATTCGGATTCTATACTAGTCACGTTTTGTATCTCATTATCTAGTAGTATAAGGTAATGAGATTTGGGAATTATAGTCTAGAGATTATGGGAAAACATTACTGAACAATTTATAAGAATTTTATGTTCATTAAACACATTGAATTATATGGGGTTGCTGCAAAATATCATTCTTAGGATACCCAAGGTCAATAGTACTGCAACAAACCTTTGTGTGGGAGATGGAAATGTCTTAAATTATGGATAAAGGTTTATTGGTAATGAGTTGTGACACTGTAAAATCATACTTAGAGTAATTGAAAACAAAATGAGGTTCTGAATTATTCCATGGTGATGTGAGGGATTACCTGGTTTAGAAAGAACTTTTCTCAAAGTGAATCATTTGTCTGATGGAAATAGGCGCATATTCAGGAGCCCTAGGAATTCATTAATAGTAAAAATAAGTGTCCCTAGAATAAGGGTATCAATTCAAAGGTCCATGGAATGTTTTTGGAAAATCGAGGAACTCGTGACATGAAATGTGATGTTTGGATTATGTTTAATTAATTATCAATGGAATAACCAAGTAGCTGATAGGGGGAATTACCTTGTTGTCCCTTGATATGAGATTAAAAATAGGCGACTGTGTGAATAGTTCAACATCATACAATGTGGGTATTTTTTTCCAGCGAAATTCAACATCATACAATATAGACATTTACCATGCAGTTTATCCTCATGAGTTAATGAAATTTCCTTTCACTATAACATCAATATTTATAGACAAGGGAAAAAACATGAAAAGTTGTGCAAGGAATATTTTGTGAATTAGAATGGAGTTCACATATTTTACTCATACATTGGAAAAGTGTTAATGAATGGATCTACCTCTATAAAATGTGTGGTAAATTGTTTTCTTGTTGATTGTTGAATATGATCCCTAGATTTGGGATATGGGTGTGACTACGTATCATGTGATGGCTGGAATCAATCCACACATAGTTCTTGAATGGTAAACACTCTACCTTTTGTATAGACCATATGTAGATGTGGGGATTATTTTCATTGAATTTTTTACTATGACCCTTGTATTTGATATTTAGGAAACACTACGTAATATTTGATGATAGGAATCCTAAAAGACATAGTTTTTTAGAAATTAACCTTTTCATCCTAATTACAAAAGGATTATGTATTCTCTATTTCAAAAGGGGTATGGTTGATGGATAAAAATATATAAACTGGGAATCAATATTTATCATATGGTAAAACCATTCATCCAATATGTAGTTAATAACGATGGAAATTCCATTAAAGTCGTTATTATAATCAAATAGGGTGAATTTATATATTTAATTTGACCTGAACCAAGATTTAATATATTTGAATAACAATGTATCATGTGAAGTTACAAATCATGACTCATGTAGTTCATGAGAATGGAGGTGTGGTAGGTGACATATCATTCGCAATTGTGGTCCTCTTAGGTGTGGTAAATAGGGATGTTTAATTTTATGTCTTGAAATGGAAATCAAAACTGAATTTTAATGTCATTCATCGAGGAATCAGGGTATTCCTTTTGTGATATTTTATTCATGACCATGATGAACTCCTCTTGAGTTGTTATTCCATTTTGTGATGGTAATACCTGATCAAAATTTATAATCTTATATGAGATTTTCTTAGTCTAATAAAAATGAAATAGATAGGGTTCATCTCACGATGAAGAGGTGATTATGGATAGGAAATAAGAGTGTTCCATCTTGTCATCATCGGACCATGATTTATGATCGAGGCATCCCTGTTTATCTCAATGAAATGTGAATAAATCAATATATAGGTCATGTAACTAATAAATTTTAATATATTGTTGTAAGGACATCATTTGTGTATTTTAAATTCATGAATTAACGAAATGGTTTACATAATTTGAAATGGATGTCACACTAAGTATCCATGAAGTATTACATAATGGGATAATGGCATCTATTTCCCAGATTAATGCCATGTGGTAATGATGGGGATTACCTGAAAGGAAAGAAATGGAATGTTGTGGAATGGACCAATACTAGAGGCTCATGAGTAACTGTATATACTTTTATGGATGGAATGAATCCACACATAATTCTTCATTGAAGAGATTCATTATGATGAGATAACTCTCTATTGAGGATGAGGGGCCCTTTATATTTCCTTTATGTTTTTCTAGCTCATGTGTTTTGAGTTTTTAGTTAGATAGTGCATCTCATGTAGTTTACTGTCATTCAGTACGGATGGTCATATACAATTAAACATCATGAAACTAGTAAATGAAAAACTCTAAATTTTAACTAATTTCTTCTAGGAAGAGTTCTTTATAGTCTAATGTCTTATGGTCTAGACCTCTCCATACAATTTAACATAATGAGTTCATGACATCTCCATATATTTTAACTCCATATAGTAAGGCCGTCTATCTATAGTTTAATGTCATATGGTTTGGAAATTATATTTGACATTGTTAAACGACTTGATTCTAGAACAAGTTCAATACAGTTTTACATAATGTTATAAGAATAAGTTCAATACAATTGAATTTCATATGGGAAGGACATGTTCTGTTTAGTTTAATTTCATATTCTATTGAATTATCTATAAAACTTAACATCAACTAGTTCAGATGTATCCATATAGTTTAACATCATGTTTTATGGATATTAGACGTTTTGTATTTTAACGCATTTCTTCCAGGAGTAGTTATATATAGCGTAACATATTTTTATTATGATTAGTTCAATATATGTTAACATAATTATTTTCAGGATGTTCTCTAGACAATTTATTCTCATATGGTTAGGATTTCTTTGAATAGTTTAACAACATGTGGTTAGGATTTTTTTTTTTGATGTTTAACATCTTATTTTCAGCGTGTTATATACTGTGTAGTTTAATTTATTTCTTCCAGGATGTGTTTCTTATAGTTTAACATTGTTTTTTTAGGATTATGGGTGCTTGATGATATATTTTCAGTATATATTTATGAAATATTTATTGTAGGGGGTGTGAAATGGTCCCCATCAATTGTATACACTGAGTATGCTCTGTTATGAGATACCTTAGTATGATATAAGGCTCTCCCAATTTAGGATCTAGTTTTGAATCCATTATTAATTAAATAATTTTCATCTTGGGAGACAACATCAGTTCTCCCTTGAGGAATGAATGAAGGTGGAAATTCATTTTAAAAGATCATGAGATCCAATTGTGATGGACATATGAGTTTTTTCATTGTACAAATTCTACTATCATCATAGAAATCAAATTCATCCAGTCACATCTATGAATGCTCGCCATCTTAGTGTTATCCACATATGGATATTATGAATAAAGGAATTAGGAAATATATGGGTAATAATTCCTCAAACCCATAGAATCATTAATATATTCTTTATTATGTAGTAATATGTGGGGGGGTATGATAGGCCCCAAAAGCATGAAGGAGTTCATCCTGCCTAGTGTTCATATCCTTATTCACCATCTTTTGGAGTATATTTTATAGAGTATTATTGGAAGACTCTATCAATATATTTTCTAGTATATGATAGAAAGATGGTTAATTGGACTCGATAATTTACTCTCGGTATAATTTCTTCATCTCAGTATAGAAGAAGGTGGTACCATTGTTTGTAAATATTGTGTGAGGGACCCCAAACTGGTGATGATATGTGACTATAAAATAATGATTATATTATTTGTCCAAACTACATTGATGGATATGTTTCCATCCCATGTGAAAATGATGTTAGTGGTATAAGGGATGTACCTGAACTGATTAGCTGTGGTCGGGGAATGTTTCCCCAAACAATCCATTCATCAAATCAAATTTGCAAAGTAATATTCAGTTGTTTGAAGAAATTCCAGTTGTTATTTGATGATGTTTTCATGGATCTAGTAGGAATGAAATTTAAAATTGAATTCCAAACTTTCTTGTTTCCTGGATTTCATGTAGTATTTCAACCACTTAATTTTGTGGGATAGTGTAGTCTTAGATTTACCAACCATATAGGATACCGCGTAGACTTTTTCCATTACATCAGGAATATGTCTCTTATATATATATATATATATATATATTATATATATATATATATATTATATATATATCTGATGATGATTCATTTTAATATATTTTTATATATGACCTTATACTCTTTGGAATATTCAAAAATTAATTGTTCATTTCACATCCCAAAATATGTTCCCTTACAAAATTTATCTATCGGAAGAGTCCTGTTTTGGAGATAATTGATTATGGGCCTCATACATCGAAGGGTGAATATCGGTTCCTTACTCTCTGGGTATGTTTTGATATGGTTTAATTCTTCCATATTTAAAATTTTTACTGATGAGGAAATTTTTAGGCACATGATACAGGAGATTTATTTATCCTATGTTGGATCATCCAAGATTATGGATGTAGTAGTGAACCTGTTGTGTATGAATTATATGATCATGGAACATTCTATAATTTGTTATCAAAAGAAAAATATTTCATTATTACCCTAACATAGCTATTGAGGAGAGATTATTTGTCCTTTTTTAATGGGATAGTATCTATTGATCTTAATTATAACAAGTTATGAATCCCTATTCATATTCCTATAGAATATTTGTAACTATAGGGATGCTTCCAAGCTAGTGATAAGGGCTTGATTTTCATCCTTATTATTTAAGAAACCTTTAGATAGTGATAATGTGTATGGTAGACTACATTGGATTGTTAGATTTACCTTCCTTTTGTAGATATGAATTTGTGAAAAACCACAAAAATAATATCCCATGGGTGGGTGTAATCAAAGGAATACAATAAATCCTCATCTATAAGCATATTGTCCACTATGATATTCTCAAGGTAAGGATGTATTGTGAGAAAATGAGGCATGTATTTCATTTTCACTAATTAATTATATATGAATGGAATTTTAAATTACTATAGAATGACCTCCCATCATGCCATCCAACTATACAATATAGGATGATGATGGAAGTGCTTGAGTGGATCGATGTGATAGAACAGATTTACTTCTTGGTGATGCAGTTAAATATTATATTTTTCACTATGTATATGAGGCCAAGAAATTTCCTATAGAAATAAGATTATCGGGTCTCATTACATTGATTTGTTCAGATGACGAGTAGATACTATTATTACTCCCGACATCATCATTATTTCTGAGGAGGGTTACCAATGTGCATTCCATTGTAGACTAATATAAAATGAGTTTCCTCCCATCAACAAAAGGCATCAGAAATCGTGGGTGCATTAGATACACCATAGTAGTTTTGTGGATTCTTGGATTTCATCATCCCATTAATATGATATCCCTTTATTCATTACCCTAGTCTTGTGGAGGTTTCTTCCAACTAGGTTGGTTATGAAACACCAAATGTTGGTGATGATCCCCTGGATCCCCATTAGTATATTGTGATTTTTTGGAGGTCACATTGTAAGAATAAATATAATCTTCTCTAGATGATCATAAATTTCATGGTGTCATACCACAATGACAAGGAACATCCCAAATGATACATCAATTGCATATTTATATGAACTCATATTCAGACTGCAACATTATTGCTTCTCAAACACCGTTTGTAGATCTTTTAAGCAGTCACATCATTGTTAGCAAAACAATATTACATGTTAGAAAAATATCCCCTCAAGCTATATGACATTAGTGCAATCTTCATCATCATGGGACATATTTACCTAATTGATCTCTTAATACTCATCCATGAAGAAATAATGTTATAATCCACTAGTTTCATCAAAAAAACTATGTGATTGTCAATGAGATATATTTATTTAGGATGTTCCATTTAGGGTCTCTAAAACTGATGTAGACCCTAATAATACACTTATTTTTCATGATGTGGATAATTAATGTGATTCATCATGAGTATTTAACCTCTCAAACAATATTTAATTGGATTAATTTTTCATATTCTTCCTCTGCATTTTTGGAATTAGTGGGGTGCATCCTCATGGATGACGTCAGGAATAATCTATTGAATTCAGGTAATTTAAGGTGGTGTGTAGCCATATCATGATTAAATCTGGCCATTTCATATAGATTTAGTGTCACACATATCAGCGTTAATTTAGAAATGAAATATAAATATCTTATTCTTTGAGGGACATGGATACAGTAATCAGTATAAGTTGAGGGTCACCTTTTATTCCCTGATTCTCCAATGTGATCTCATCATTGTTGGTGGAGACACCAATGTTGAATAAGGAAAGTGAATTATAGAGGACATCTTCATATTCATAAACCTATGTGTACCTTGAGAAATTTTAGTACCGATTTGGAAATCTAGGGGAATATCTTTCTCTATTAGAGTGAAAGAGGGCATGAGAAGAGGAAACCCAATCCCCTACTTTTTGATTAGTTTTTGAGAGATCTTATAAATGAAATTTTTTTACATGATCGATGGGGGAAATAATATTTTGGACACCTTGGGTCAGATCTATCAACTTGAAATGATATATGGGGACTAACTTTTTTATTTTGAGAATATTATTGGGATTTTTAGTTGTGGTTCTGAAGCCCTTAGGGTCTTGGAAATACATATCAACATTGATAATTGGTTGTTGGAATTCAATTTTATTGAAAACTTATTGCACATATGTGGTTGTTCAAGAAACTAATGGGGAACTATCACCATGTAGTATTGGAAACATTCCATCGATGGTGTTTTTAAAAAAATGATGGAATGATGAAGGTACCTCCATGGGTATGTGGTTCTAAGGCCTTCCAAGAAGAACATTTTAGGTTCTACCTTATTAGATATCCACAATATTAGTGTCAGATGTTGGATTCCCAACTGGATTTTAGAGTTTTATCTTCCTTTGTGGTATTGGAACACTCATAACATACCATTGAAAGGTCATATATTGGGGATATAGGTCCCCTTATCTATATCCAAAATATCAGATGGCTGAAACCAAGATTGTGTTGACCCATGAACCATTACAAATCTGATACATGTGGGCATTGATTTTATTATGTGTACTGAAGATATTTTTGGGCTTAATGTTTGATTGGATGAACTCTTCATGATATTTTCTAGTGAACAATGTGGTGACATGGTATTCTATTAGAATGTACTCCACTCAATAATCCTCGGCAATAGTGACTTCATTATCAAACTCATGTGGGCTCTTGAGGTCCTTATCAAATACCTCATTATGTTCTTTGAAATGGTGGAAAACATCTAGGATTGTGATCTTGGCTAGGGAATCCTCTAGCTATTTTATAATTTTATAAATTTGTGGAAAATAGTGGTGCATCTTACATTGGGAGTAATCGAGGACATGTGGCTAAGAATATGAGGAATTTAAGGTGCAATATACTATTTCTTATGAAATGATTGAGGTAGAATCTTCTAGAAGTGTATCAAGCCACACCATCCTTCCATAGTGCCTGGGATTATAAAACAATAACCCAACTACTAGGCGTTCACATAGGAAATCCGGGAATTGGAAGTTGTTAGAGTTTTTTTTGATACCTAAATATTTTTTTTGGGACAACTAGAGAACATTACCATGATTCATGGATTTATATATATCTTCATGGGGATGTGAGTGAAATATTGTGTCTTAACAAGCGTATTTTGTCATTATTTCCTCGATTCTGGTGAATGAGGCCACACATTCCCCATTTATATGGAAGGGAAATCATATTCTTAGGAACATTCAACATTGGAGAAGGGATCATCCAATTGGGTAATGTAGAAATAACCAAATATTTGTTTTTTTAATGATGTGGGTTCCACTTTCAGGGGTAGCGTCCATGATTTAGATATCGTTGGGAAGAAATTTGCATGTGTTTAAGCATAAAGTAGTGAAGAATACGACTCATATTGTTCTACTAGCTCCAAAATCATATCGTCAATCCCCCTTTTTGAGGCATACCCGATGTTACCTTCATTTTTTTTAATCTATTTTGGTTCAACGTAATATTGATCTCATGGTGGCATGTGTTTGGGGAAATATTTTTTGAGTGATATAGTTGTCGAACTTCATCTAACACATTGATAATACGTTTTTACAATCACCCTCTTACTCTGAAGTGGAAAATATTACATATTACACCTACAATGATGAGTTATCTAATAGAAATTGTATTTAATATACCCAATTTTGATAGAATTAATTGATGAGGAAGCAATACTATATATAATGGCTCAACATTAAATATAAATGGCAGTAGTCCAGATGATTGGTGTTGTGGAGCTAATTTAATTCCATGGGTTTTGATTGTTTAGTAGGTTTCTATTCATGGTTTTGACTATAAAATAAGGAACATGTAAATTTCATAAGGAAAATTCATTATTCATTTATTCCTCAAATCCCAGGGGCCTATATTTCTCTACAGTTCTTGCAAAAAGTGTTTTTGTGGTAGGTGCTTCTAGATTGGAGGCAATGGGTTGATTAGGGCATACATGGTTGTATCGATAGGATCTAATTCCTTCATGAGAGTGATGAGAGCTTTTTCAATTTTTACTATAATTTTATTCTATATTGAGGGATGATTCAAGATGTAAATCGATATTGATGAATGGAATCCTCCAAACATTTTTCCATTTCAGCATACTCGTGGAACACCCCAAGATACTTGATTATGATGATGGGTGTCTAAATCTCATCTCATAGATATATCACATTGATTACCATTAGTTTATCTTATGAGAGAGGGATGCTGAGTGAAATGGTTAAACCATTCCATCTGGATATTATTTTATAAAGCATTTATTTTTTAAGTTGTTTTCATTTTTTAGGTCGATAATTACTGTTTTCCACATTGTGAAGACTAACGGATAATGGAATTAATGAATAAGGACTTCCCATCATGAAACATATCATGTTAGAAAACTATAGTACGTAAAAATAGTTAGACCTGTCAAAGTCTATAAAAAACACATCCTCGTGGCCCCCACCTATTGATCTTGTGGGCCATCATGGGCCCACTATAGGACATAAAATAACTGAGATGATGTTCAGTGTTTACATCACCATCAATAGTTGAGAAGGTAGGATGACTGAAATCACGTAGGGGAAATTATCATTAACCCACTTGAGATATGTCTTCCTCCCAGTTTTAACATGTGAGAGTAACCCTTCCATGGATTCCATTAAAGTTTCCATGGTATTGTTGATAATAAGAAGCTTTGGGGGTACTTTTGTAAGAGACACCACCCTTCTAAAAGGAGTGGGTGGTGTCTATGAGGTGGCCCTACCTTAATCCTATATTAGATATCAATTCATCATATAACTGAATGATCTCCTTGTATAGGTACATGCTATTTACCCAATAAAATTATTTTATTATCATTTTTGATATCCTCATGTATGCATACTAGCTGTATAGATAATGATACATTCTAACAAATAGATGCCACTCATACTAGATGATCATATCTTATATGAGGATTAATATTCCCCTTAGCCTAATGACGATACCAAACCAAAATATTTCTTCTCAGTATATCCTTGTTGATTTTTTAATAATTTTTATCTAACAAATATTTTGCGAAAACCATTATTCAATTTATGGAAATTAAAATCATATCATTTGTGATAATGATGTTTTCACACCATTCCATTTTTTGGCCAATTTCTTATATATAGGAGGAGACTCTATATTTTTAGGTCCATATTTTGGATACATAGTTGGTTATGGGTGAATACTGCCTCATATGGGTCATTTAGATCAACCTCCTCCAAGGGTTAACTTTCTATGTTTCAAAACTCTTCCTTTTCCCATGATCCAAAATATATATTTGTTGGCACTGAATGTTTTCACAGTGGCATATCGGTCAATTGGTATTGTCTCATTACATTCAACTCAAAATGATTGTTTTTTAATACATTCATTAGGGTCGTCACTCGAGAAACTATACATATTAATATGTTTTGCATTCAACTTTAGTGGGTTTTTATTGCTCCACTATATTCTATTCATATCCTTGTCTATAAATAATGACCTCGAGGGAGTTTCTATTCATTATTGAAAAAAAGGATACAAATTAAAGAGGTTTTTCTTATGGTGGGTGGAATAGATGATATGTCATCCAGATATCATTACCTTCTAAACATGATTAAGATTATTACAATCTATGGGGATGGTGATGATAAAATTATCCTATCGGTATAGTTTAGGGTTATTCCAGGCCAAAATTGGCATTCATTGATACTATTGTTAAGGATACAATTATTAATATCGAGGATTTAATCAATCCGGATTTGGACATTGGGATATAAATGCCACCATCCCAGTGGGTTGCAGTTGATCTAGAATCAATTTTTATTTCCCTAGGACCCTCTCAAAAGATGTTGAACATCGTAATGTAGATTGTGATATAAATTCCCCAAGCCAAGTGGGTGTCATTTTTTGAACATGTTGTCGATATGACCATAATCCTATAAGGAAATTTTGTTCAAAGAGGTGAAGGAGGTGGTAGAAGTTCCCCCAACCCAGTAGGTTGGTTTCTCTCTTAGACGGTGGCTCTGTCAGCTAATACCATGTCCTATATTCTGCATCACAATTTCACTCAAAAAAGTGTTTAGTGTGATCACATCACACGATGGGAATAATTATTCAATGAAATATTATTGAATGATGAAAACATTGAATTTTTTGTCTGAAATGCATTAATATTTATTTGATGGCCCCAGTTCAAAGTGCATACAATTATCTTATCCATCTATTAATGATTTCTATGCATTGTGGAATTGGGATAATTTTATTATAATGACCAACAAGATCACATGCTACCCTAACATCTAATTGTTTTTAAAGGATATGAAATAATAGGATTCCATATTTGAATTGATCCCTTGATCTGGTACATACTGAAGTTACATTATACATATTTCACCCATCCTTGAATATGCACAACCATCAAACATATGGAAATCAGTTAGTTGAGGGTTGTTGTGATGATGTGACAAATATTGCACCGACATCTATCATGCTCTACCATTCTTGTGTACTAGCCCATGGAAATGACGACCATATCAAAATAACAAAATATTTTACTAATGAGATGAAGGTGGTACACATTTTCTGGTTAGGGGATATGTTTAACATTTATTCACTGATTAGAATCTCATATATTTTTTAATAGATAAGTCATGGAATCCATTTCTACCATATTAAGGTCCTCATAGTTAGAAGTGGTGAGGCACCAAAACATGATGATGATGTTTTTATTGTAACTATAACCATATTTCAAGGGTATTTTTCATATAAATATTCATAAAACCCACCATTTGTTTAGACCACATAAGGTTCTTCTTTGGGTCTTATGGTTACCCATTTGGATTTCATCAAGAATTTTATGGGGGACAATATGTGGTTGAACTCGATGTTTCAATTAGCTATATATACAATGATTTTTGGAAGTTTTAAAACCGAATATAAGTTTATAATAAAATAATATTTTCACAATTTCCAAAGGTGCCCCTCTCCTCCCTTATAAAAGGACACCTCCTCCATATCCTATTTACACAACCTTGTTCTTTCAAGATCAGCCAAACCCTTCCCATTACTATTATCAACTCCCCTAGTAATATTCTAGAGATCCTAGTCTTCTTCAAAGTCCAAAATTAGACCCCTAAGAGGAGGTTTTGAAGAGGCGTGTTGAAGAAGAGGTAATATTTGTTACCGATTCTTTCAAATTTATTTCTTATTCTAATTCCTCTTCTTTATTTGTTTCATTATGAAGTAATAACATTAGTATCACTAATATACTGATATGTTATTATAAATATGAAACAAACATATTTCACCTTCTATCCATCCTACGTAAAATGAAATCACCACGCGTGCGTACGTACGGAATATCATCTCCACGTTGTGGTGTAATCAGTTTTACACCACCACCTTACATGGATGGGTATAATTTTGAAAAGAATAAGTATATATGATTATTGTAGAGTGATATTTATTATTAAATATTATACATACAGTTCAATACAATTCCACGATCATGGGAATGATGTCATCCCTCGTGCGTTTGTAGGGACTATCGGCTCCATGAACGTGATGAGATTCATTTTCCATGATTAACCATTCAAGTATGATTATAAAGTATATATATTAAATAATCATGAACGATATTACATAAAAATGATACTAGATTAATTTAAATATTTGTTTCATTTAATTAATTCCATTTAATTCAATAAGGAAACGAAAACAGTGTTCATGCGTACGTACGACCCACTGTCTCCATGAACGGTGTATTTTATTCCATTTATAGATCTATCATATATATTAATATGATGAATATATATTATATATAAATCATGTTTTACATTCTGGAATTAAGTAAATCAGGATATATGTAATAATATAAAGAAAAACATGTCGAAACACGTACGATAAATGAAGCGATTTTGCCCAAAACACTACTTTAACATGGAATTTACAAAAGAACGGGTAATATAAATTTATAATTGAACCATATATGATATCATAACAATGAATATGATTCTTTAATAAGTCAATGAAATTATCTAAATCATTATATAAGAGATTTGGATACATATGAAGCATATTGGAAATAAGGTATGGGAAAATCTCACAATCTCATTTTTATCAGAGATTGTTTATACTTCGGAATTTACTGGGGTTATATTTATCATCCATGTCCCTGTTTTCTAAAAATGGTTTCATGTATGTCTAAAGTCCTTTTTACCCAATTTTTACATTTACTACAGGGTATGTAAGAAATCATTATTTTGTTTACCATATGAGGTACTTTTTGACTTTTCTGACAAAAGTACGAGGGGAATATTTTTTTTATCTTATACGGAATTAATAGATTTTTATGGTTTCATAACACCTTATTTTCATAAATTTTAATATACAATATTTCATTTTTATTTTCAATAAAATCAATTTCCATTAATTTTTTTGGCATTTTGTTAAAATAAAATGATTTTTAGGAAGAAAAGATATTTTTCTCAAGAATTATTTTCAAGTGTTTTATCAAAACCATTTTCCATCTAAGATGACATTATTTCATATGTGTATGTTTCAAGTATAATATCTCTATGATTTACAAGATTTTACTTTTCTTATGATCAAATGATACCCATTTGTTTTATATGGATTATGTTATGATGGGATGATGTTTATGAAACCCATTTTTAATCTTTGGGTTATGATGTATGATTTTTGTTTATGTTGCGGCGCAAGTAAAAATTATTTCATTATGAGATGGGTAGGACCTATATCTCCCTCCAATGCATTGGGTAAAGATTTATATCTAATGAGATAGACATGGTTGGAATGGTAAGTTATTCCGGTTCAGTGATACAAGACTAGAACGAGGAGTGAACTCGATTCAGAAAGGGGCTTTGTCCACTAAGATGGTCGTATAAGCAATGTCTTGGCTACTATGGAAATCATATCATGTTATTAATGTTTATCCACAATTACAAGTTTTATTTCCAAGATATTTTATCATGATTGATGTTTTATTAGTATCTATTCCTTACGTACTTCCATGTTCTAGGTCATTGATCAAGATTTTTATGTTTAAACATTATGTTCGTGTATTTATATTCAAATGTATATGTTTTGTTTTATTTTCTCCATGCTTACCCTTACTGAGAATTTGAGCTAACCCTTTATATGTTTTCTTTTCCCCAGGATATAAATAAAGGTTTTAGGTATGAAAACAAAAGGGGATGATCTTTATGGGAGATGTTGAAGATCTTTCATCATAATTAAAAGATTATGTTCCGAGTTTCCAAACACACTAAACTACTTCGGTCCTTGAGTGTTAGTTTTTTTGTTATGTATTATTTATTCAACAAAATTAATGTAATGTCCATGTATGTCAACTTTGAGGTCTCTACAGTTGGTTTCAGAGGGAGGTTTAGTTAACCTTTGGAAACAAGGATGTTAAAACTTTAGTGAGATCCCTTGAGCTATTTTTAAGGTATGTATAGGGATATCCCTAAGGTTAAGTATAAGTATAGGTTATAGTCCTAGAATTATGTAAACGATATTAGAAATAAATATAAGAGGTTAGATATTGAAGGTAATCCCCCTTGATTATGATTTTTCCTCTCACACTATTCTTTTTGGGTTTTAGAAAATGGCTGAAAACAGGAAGATTCATGATAATGGAGGATATGATGGACAATAGAATGATATTCTTCATGATAAACCAAATGAAATTGGATTTGGAAGTCCACATTTCGTTATTATGCCTAATAACCAATATCATAATATGAAAAATAATCTCAACTTTGGTATGTTTCCCGACTCATCTAATAAGAGAAAGATGGAGTTTCATGATGATTATAGAGGAAAGAATGTTCGATTTCCCTCATGTAAATCTTGTGGGAAGAAACATCAGTGAGAATGTTTCAAAGGAACTGGAAGATACTTTGGGTGTGGAAAATATGGACACAAAGCCTGTATTTACAGAGGAAAAGGATCAGTTAATTCCATGGACAAGGATAATGGTATTGTTATGACATCAACAATGGTTAAATGTTTTAAATGTGGAATTTATGGGCATTATACAAACAAATTCCCTAAGGGAAACTGTCATGAAGATAATCAGCATGGTCGTATGGGTAGTATTTATGTTGATGATGATGGAGAGACTACAAATGATATGTTAGATGAATGAATTTTTCAAGATCGGTCATTGGTTTAAGAAGGTAGTGGAATAATTTTATGTTTATAAAGAGTTATGTTGTCTGGGTAATTTAACGGTATTATGGAATAAAGAAAAATATAATGATTGTTACAGTATTATTTTTCATAAAGTATTTGAAAGTATATGTTGAATTGTACCGAATACCATGAATGGTTATTCAAATATTTTTGGAAGGTAAATGATATGTGCATAATGAAAGGATAAGGATAAAATAATATGTTTGATAGTATTAATGAGCTCATGACTGATATAAAGACAAAGTGATATCATTGTTTGAGTATATAGAAATTTATTGGAATTTGGAATGTGGAAAGAGTTACCTTTTAACAGCATTCATGTTTTCAATATGGTTCTATGGTAATTCATATTTCAAGAGAATACAAGATTAAGGTATTAAAATGTTTGGAATGTGAACAACAAGATATATCTTATGATATATGGGGGATAAATGATGGTATTAACATGCTTGGTTGATGAAATATCTTGTAATTGTTTTCTTTATACTATGAGATTGGACAGATGTATTTTGGATAAGTCTAAATACTAGAATGGATTATGTCAAACATCAGATAGTATTGTTTAAGGATAGAACGTTTTTTGATATTATTTATGTAAGGTTATAATAGTAGAGTTTTAGAAAAAAAGACAACCTACAGGACGGGAGACAACCCATCACATCAGACATGGTTGTGGTAATTGAACCCACAACCGAAGTGCGACAGGACTTTATCACCTACCACTGGCCTATAGTAAGTCCCTGGTTAGTAGAAACTAGTTTTATTTTATTAAGAGGTATGATAAATGAAGTATAAGTCCATGTTTTGAATCATATACGATTAATATCAACATAGATGGACTTATGTATATTTAATAATTTGTGCTATACGTTTTGCGATAGAAACAGATGGAATGACCTATCATTCTATCACATGATATAATAACACTTCATGGAAGACGAATTCAACTTCATTTCTTTAAGATATGAAGTGGAAATTGTTCAAGGCACAAACAACAGTGATATTGTACTAAATCATGTATATATTTCATCTAATTCAAATATTTCAATTTTAGGGAAAGGATATTGAAAACCAAAAATGTTTTCCTAGTGCTCTAATATCTGATGAATGAGATGGTACCTTAGATCATTACAAATTTTTAGCATTGTGTGTATTGGATTTTTTCATAGCCCTGTTCTCTACCACTCTCCATTAGAACATGACAGTTAGATTTATCTTCCATATCCATATTTTCACTTATGTTCTCCTATGTGGAAACCCAGTGATGACTCAATTTGGGTAACCGATATATTTCATACCTCACTTTTTAATATTATGTTTTAATATTCCATTTTACAATGTGGGGGGGTAGAATGTACCATCCCGAGATTTTATGAGAATTATTCTTTTTAATTTCATTGATTTCTTGTGTCATACACTACACCATAATTATCTTGTCCTATTAGAAACACCGTATTAGCTTGTAGTATATGCAACACTATTCTTTGCTCGTATTACACCCAATCTCATGTTCGTTTTGTAGAAATTATTCTACGCAACATTAAGTATAGTTTTTTTTAATGTATAAATGAAATAAGTTTCGAATTCCGTTATATTCAATGCCAATGGGATCTTCCACTACACACATCCTTCGCTTGGATTTCATTACATGCAATTGCGTCCTTCCCCGATATCATGTGTAGTACGCAATACATGGTTTCACTAAACAACGATATATTGTTATAATATTATTATAGACTTGACTTTATGATTAATATTAACTAAATTTTGAATTTTATAACATTATTCTTCATCTTACATATTTTCTAAAACATGGTATAAGAACAAAATAAAATTTTCGGGTAAAATAATTATTTTTCAAAAAATTCAGTTTTATCGCATTTTGATGGAGCACCCACTTTAAATCTAGCTTTTGAAATGTTTAGAAGTTCAATTTAAAAAATAAAATTAATCTTTGGGATCAAGATATAAAAATTAAATTTGGAGAAATTTTTCATATTATTCTAATAACTTTCATATTTTAATGAATAGAAAAAACGCGCTATATTTCATTAAAAACAAAATTTTTCATCGTAATAAATTATATGGTTAGATTGTCTTTTTAATTGGGTTTAATGTGTAATTAGAATATATTTTTACCATTTAATCCAATTTTGGTCATTGTAATTAATTTCACTTTGAATATGGACATAAACAATTGTTGGTATTTTGATAGTTATTGTTTCTTTAAAACATGCTATTTGTTTTGATAATGGGAATTACTTTTAAAATTAATAAATTCCAGTTCTATTTATTGAATTTGGAAAAATAGACATCATTTTTGAATTCAGAATATCAAATATAGCTTCGGCTGAATTGTAGGTATTTTTTTGAAAAACATCAATTTTTGATGAATAGTGAAACCACTTAGTGGTAGTTAAAAAAACCGACTCTTTCATTTAAATGAAATTTTACCACTTCTGTTAATTGAATTTAGAAAATCCTACATACATGGTTGTTATCAAGAAGTAAAATTTTGTTCAATAAGATGAAAATATTTTTTGGTGAATAGTAACTTTTGACTTTTATTTACTGCGGTTAAATGTAAATAGGGTAATTCAAGGTTAAAAGAATATTATAATAAATCTAAATTACCTTAAAACATGTCCTAACATTATTTTATGAGTATTGGCCGACCATGGGCATCCTTGGGTCTATTTTTGGACCCCATTTAGCCAATGTTTAGTGATAATGACAATTTGGATTAATTAATTTAATGTAAAGATAAAATTGACTTTAAACAAAATCTTTTAGTAATTAATTTTTGTCAGGGGTTATATAAATTATCTTTTCAACTATAAATATTAATTTGAATTATAATAATATGTTATACAATTTGGTTATTGTTTTATAATTTTTAGACATAAATAAATTAAATTATTTATGACACAATAATGATGTAGTATTTACATCATTAATAAATGATTTAAATAAATAAGATGATAATGGTTAAAATATTATCCAAAACATGTCCAATTCGGATTGGATGATTTTATTTCGACCATGAGTCATATTATATTCATATTTAATGTTTTTTGGACCTTTTTAAACCTAAAATAATATTTTCACACTTTCCAAAGGTGCCCCTCTCCACCCTTGTAAAAGGGTACCTCCTCCCTCTCCTCTTTACACAACTTTGAGCCTTCAAGCTCTACCAACCCCATACCATTACTCTTCTCAACTACCCTAGTCATATTCTAGAGTTCTTTTTCTTCTTCAAAGACCAACATTAGTTCCCTAAGAGTAAGTTTCAAAGAGGCGTGTCGAAGAAGAGGAAATATCTATTAATGATTCTTTCAAATTAATTCTTCTTATACTTCCTCTTATTTAGTTGTTTCATTATTAAGTAATAACATAAATATAACTAATATAATGATATGTTATTATAAATATGAAAAACACCTATTTCACTTTCTATCCATCCTATAGAAAACAAAATCACCACATGTGCGTACGTACGGAATACCATCTCCACGCCGTGGTGTAATCTGTTTTGCACCACCACCTTACTTGGATGGGTATAATGGTGTATAGAATAACTATATATGATTATTTTAAAGTGATATTTATTCTGAAATATTATACATACACTTCAATACAATTCCATGATCATGGGAATGATATCATCACTCGTGCATACGTACGGACTACCGTCTCCACGAACGCGATGAGATTCATTTTCCATGATTAACCATTCAAGTATGATTATAAAGTATATATAATAAATAATCATGAAATATATTAAATAACAATGATAGTATATTTATGTACATATATGTTTCATTTACTTAATTCCATTTAATTCAATAAGGAAATGAAAACAACGTTCATGCGTACGTACGGCCTACTGTCTCTATTAGTGGTGTATTTCGTTCCATTTATCGATATATAATATATATATATTCATATGATGAATAAATATTATATATAAATAATTTTTTACATTATGGAATTAATTAAATCAGGATATAAGTAATAATATCAAGAACAACATTTCGAAACACGTATGATAAATGAAAAGATTTTACCCAAAATGCTGCGTTAACATGGAATTTACAGAAGAATGGGTAATATAAATTCATAAGTGAACCATATATGATATCATAACAATGAATATGATTATGTAATAATTCAATGACATTATTTAAATCATCATACAGGAGGTTCGGATATATACGAATCATATTGGACATAAGGTAAGGGAAAATCTCACAATCTCATTTTTATCCGAGATTGTTTATACTTCAGAATTTACTAGGGTTATATTTATCATCCATGTCCCTATTTTCTAAAAATATTTTCATGTATTTTTAATGTCCTTTTTACCCTTTTTTGACTTTTACTACATGGTATGTAAGGAATCTTTCTTTTTTTACCATACGTGGTACTTTTTGACTTTTCTGGCAAAAGTACGAGGAGAATGTTTTTTTAACTTATACGGCATGAAAAGATTTTTACAGTTTCATAACGCCTTATTTTCATAAAGTTTACTCTACATGATTTAAGGGTTATTTTCAATAAAATCCTTTTCCATTAAAAATTTGTGGCATTTCTTGAAAAGAAAACGATTTTTAAGAAGAAAGGATATTTTCCTCAAGAATTATTCTCAAGTGTTTTATCAAAACCATTTTCCATCTAAGATGACATTATTTCATATGTGTATGTTTAAAGTATAATATCTCCATTATTTACATGGTTTCACTTTTCTTATGATGAAATGATATCCATTTGTTTTATCTGGATTATGTTATGATGGGATGATGTTTATGAAACTCATTTTTATTCTTTGGGTTATGATGAATGATTTATGTTAATGTTGTGGAATAAGTAAGAATTATTTCATTATGGGAAGGGTGGGACCTATATATACCTCCAATGCATTGGGTAAAGATTTATATCACCTGAGATAGACATGGCTGGAATGGTAAGTTAATCCAGTTCAGTGATACATGACTGGAATGAGGAGTGAACTCGATTCAGAAAGGGATTTTGTACACTTAGATGGTCTTGGCAGCAATGCGTAGGATACTATAGAAATCATTTCACGTGATTAATGATTTTACACAATTAAAAGTTTTATTTCCAATATATTTTATCATGATTGATGTTCCATTATGATATATGCCTTACGTGCTGCAATGTTTTATGTCATTGTTCAAGATTTTGATGTTTGAACATTATGTTCATGTTTTTATGTTCAAATGTATATAGTATGTTTTATTTTCTCCATTATTACCCTTAATAAACATTTGTTATCACCCTTTATATGTTTTATTTTCCCCAGGATATAAAGAAAGGTTTTAGGTAAGAAAACAAAAGGGGAAGATCTTTATGAGTGATGTTAAAGATCTTTCACCATGATTAAAAGATTATGATCCGAGTTTTCAATGACACTAAACTATTACGGTTCTTGTGTGTTGGTTTTTTGGTTTTCTATTATGTAATACTCAAATTAATGTAATGTCCATGTATGTCATGTTTGGGGTATCTACACTTTGTACTGGACAATAGTTAGATTCCCTCACATGAAGGATATTAAAACCATGCCACTCATGAGGGATAATATGATTATATTTCTTAGAATAGTGGATATTAATAATATGAATGGGGCCTCAGCTATAACTCTCTATTCCCATATGTGTCTTGCTTGATGTAAGAATCAAGGGTTAATAAGTAATCCTAAAAATCACATTTGGATGTGTGGAGTATATTCTAGGGAATCCCATCTGATATTTTAATATGGTTCTTAGAGATTGAGTAGGTGTCCTTCAAATCATGTTTATGGAATTAATATGACTCATCATAGTTCATTTATTTTATCATTCAGTTGATAAATGTGGTAGAATGATAAACCCATGTGAATTATTGTGTCATGATGAATGGAATTTCAGAGACATGGTGGGATATACATTGAGGTTCACAAAAAATTTAGAATAGGAATATGCCTTTGGATAGATTTTATCATATCATGTTTATGGATGGAATTAGTTTCCTCATAGTTCAATTTATGTCATTTTCCATTTATTGATAATGTAGAAAGATAAAATCATGTGACTGAGTGGGTCTTGATGGATGAAATGTTTGAGATATGGAAGTAATTGCACCAAAGGTTATTCCAATTTGATTATAGGATCAATAATTATGAATGAATCATATATATTATGGTTATGGAAGAAAATATATTCCTCTTAGTTCATTTGGTTTCCTAGTCTGTAGAAGGATGAAATAGAATGATCAGCCAATGGGAATGATTGGGTATTGATGGATAAAGTTGTTGGAGGCATGGTAGGAATTACCCTATGGTGTAATCATATTTTAGATCATCATAGGGTCTTATTAAGGATTCATTCATACCATGTGTATGGAAGGAATTAGAGCCCTCATAGGTCAATTGGATTACTAGTGTGTTGATGGATGATGTAGAGTGACCATACCATTGGAATGATAGGGTTATGAAGGTTTAAAAGTTTGATATATAGAGGGACATATACTAAGGATGATGTCAAGTTGATTTCAGGATCATGCCTTAGGAAGGAATCCAACATATCCTAGATATGATAGGAATCAGAGACTTTATAGTTAAATTTGTTGGGGATTACACACTAACACATCCCTTTTATACATGAAATATCATATTATGTCATTGAATGTGGCCTACATTCAAAATTTCCCATTGTATTTTTTGAGGATCATGATTTAAATAATATGATCCTTGAAACTCCCAAATACCATGAGATATATAATTCAATTGATAAATAGGGGAAGAAAAATAATCGTTCTCATCATTTATAAATGTGTGACATATGAACTAGGATGTCCCTTTGGAAATTTGAGATATATATTGATCCTTATAAAGGTTCCCTATGTGTCCTCGTTATGCAAGGAATCAGATATCTAATATTTTGTCTGACTGGGGCTAACATTTTGTGGTTTCCCTTATATACCAGACATATAATATTATGTTTTTGATCCGGGATTTTATGTCAAGGAATCCATTCTAATTAGGGAATAAACACTGAGTGTGGAAAAGGATATCATTTAATAGGATTCCCTTTTTCATGGAATACCTATTTTCTTCTCATGAATTGATTATCTTCTAGACACACCTTGATTATCTACAGGGCATTTCGAAGGATATATAGTTTTTTTCTCCAAAGACGTTCACATAAACAACTTTACCTTTCTGAGGGCGATCACTAAACCTGGGTGACATGTCTGAATATTTTTATAGTATTATAGATGACTTTTATAGAGGACATCAAAATATGTAGCATGATTTTCATAGAAGATACCTCATCATCCCAGTTGACATGCATAAAGTGTGTCGAATAATCTTATTGACTTACCCAAGTGTCATCACAAAATATATTTAAAATTTATGATGGGTATTGTAAGATTTATTATTACATGTATAGAGAGGGACACATGATCAAAATTGATATGTCTAGTGGTCATAGTGATATATTACTAGCATTCGTTGATGGAGTCATGAGAACCAATTTACATTTTTGAGTTCTAAAATGAGACACAACTTACTTGTGATGGTGTCATCATATAAGTTGAGAAACATGTGTATATGGAATTGTATTCTTGGTTTGTGATCCATGTGTGCTTCACGAGATATGGGTATCATTTTAGTCAGCCATCATGTGAATTTCATTGGCATTTCTAGAGGACTTTTCATGATAAAACTATTATACAAAAGTAGTTCCAGGAAGTTTTCATTATATTTTAGGTGTTGTCGGATGACCTAGGTTGTTCACATGAAGAACATGAGGATGAGCATATGTGTTCTTCAAATAATTTTCCCATATTGTAGTATTTTTTCCAGCTTCATATTGGAAATATCTTGGATTTATTCAGTTCTATAATTATGTAAATCTCATGAGTTTTATCCAATAATTGGGATGTCCTTTACATATCCCCCTATAAGACATCATTTAACAACATAATGCTTTATCAATGGAATCCCCTTCTTATAATTAGGCCTCATAGTATAATATCATTTTTATGCACAATGGAATATCGTTATACTAAATCCTATGTGATTATTAGTCATATTTTTTCACATTTATGTTCAGAATTTCAAAAATCTGACATACACGGTTGCAATTAGAAAGATGTTTGGAGCTTAATATGAAAAACTCTATTTTTGGTGAATAGTAACATACCCTTATGGATAGTAACGTACACTAATGAATAGTATTATGCCCCTTATAAATAGTAAATTTTCCAAAATAATGGTAACCTTACACTTGAATGATTAAAAAGAATTAAGCATCTTATAAGTGACAATTTCACTATGGAAAAAATATTGTTATTTTCGTAAGTCATATATAATTAATCATAATTAATAAATTAATTAAAAAGGAAATTTATTCTCCAAATAATTTTCATAAAACAAAAATTTTATGAAATGTGGGTTTTACGATAATTTTATACGAGCTGATGTAATTTTTGAATGCATTATGGAATCAGTGTTAATTTTAAAATTTGTATTTTTCATGTAAATTGTGAATTAAATTAAATTTAATAATAATAAAATTTAGTGAATTATTTTTTATAAATTGAATTATTATTTGGATTATACTTGTTGAAAAAAGGTTATGGTGATTTTTTTTGGTATTTTTAAGAATAGTGAAATATGATAATTTTCCAAATAAGTTAAAGTAATGAAATATGGATTCATGAGTGATGTTCTACAGATGTAAGAACATATGGTTCCTATTATCAAGATAAAATTACTTTATTTAGTCAGGGAATACTCACTATTACTTTTCTTGTAGAAAAATAATAAATTAATGAATTTTATATTGAGAAAACCCCACTCCATCTACTGTCAATACCTCCTTTCACACCCTCACTTTCATCAAACCTCCCAAGACTCATGCCCTATTTATGATCTACAAAAACATTATCCCTAGACCCTCCTCTATGACCAATAGATTCTTCTCCCATCAAATGAAAAATCCTAGATTTCGTAAGTAGGATCCCAAGAGGAGAATTCAAGAGGTAATTCCTCACTCTCTCTCTCTCTCTTTTCCATTAATTTTCGTTAAATTTCAAGTAATTTTCTTAATCTAACACCACCAATCCTCATAAGAATGTTATGGAAACTCCATTATCATACATATAATTAATATTTTTTATACTAATGGGTTTATATATCATCCAATCCCCTTATATTCTTCTTTTTATTTTAGATAGTAAAATTTTGTTTATGAGATGTTAATTTATCACCTTCAAGAAGGACATGTTTTTATATTTCTTTACAGACTTCATATCTGGTCATGAAACCATTTTTATGGTTGAACCCAATTTTATTATATATATTATATCTTATTTAATTTTATATAACTAACTTATGTATGTATTACTAAATGATTAAACCAAACAAGTTTGTTGTGGTCAAAAAACCGACTAAATTAACTCAAACGATCATCATTAAATTCTAATGTAATTATTTATCGACATGATATATAATATAATTAAGTATAAGATCATTTAATTTCCTGTGATATCATTAATAAAATGTAATATATGTTCATAATTTTTATCAATGTTCTACATGAACTTACATTTATAAATTCAAATAAACCATTCAAGAAAACCATAAAATGAACATTCTCGAAAAATGGATTTAAACCCTATAACTCATAAAAAAGTCCCGTAATAATCATAATTAAAGCATAATGAATGATATCTATTTTGAAAAAAAAATTCATTTGTTAATTAATGAATATAATGTTCTTATAAAAGATATTAAATAGAATAAATCATTCGAATACAAGGAAAGGGGAAATTCTCAAACCCAACGTTCTTTCTTCTAGTTCTCCCAATTTCACTACATTTTTTATTTTGTTACTTCTTAAAAATAATTTTTTCAACATTTTATTACCTTTTTAGGTTATAAATTTATTCCATGGGAGTTTTTTCCAGACTAAATTTTTTTCCAAAAAAACTCTTATTTCAAAAACACCCCTTTTTACTTCTCACCCAATGTTGATGGTTCTTGTGTGAAGTATAGTATTACCTCTTTATTACAGGAACCAAAAGTTTATAAATGTTTTATTATGTGTTGAAAATCATTCTATTCATTGGATTTTTATGTTCATTATTGATATATGTTGTATGTGGAATTCATGATAAAGAGAATCTTATGATGTGACGGGTGTGCCAATATTTATATAGAACTCCAATGCATTAGGTAATGTGATGAATGTCATGGCATAATGTGAAATGATGTGTGAACATGATTGTATATTTTAAAAAAATTGTGTTTAGTATATGACCACTGATACATAATGTTTCATTTTTATGCATTACCACATTTCAAGTCTTTTATTAATGTTTCCTCTCATGATTTTGATGATGATGTTATCATTATGCTCACCCCATACTACATTGTTCTTATCAATCATATTATTGGTCTTTTACCTCATCCCTTTTTGATTTATATCCTCTGGTTACTAAATGTACTAAAGAGAGGTCAAGTGCCAACAAGAAGATAGAGTAGACTGAATTAAGCCAATGTTTATACCTGAGGTAGAAAATTTTATGTTTGGTCCTAGTTTTCCCAATACATTAAACCTCTGAATCCTAATTGTGTAATAATATTATTTGGCCTATCATTGAAATTATTTAATAACAAAATGACAAAAGGCAGGGTCTCTGTAGCATTTATTTGAGAAAATGTGGTATTCATTTGGGAGTTACGATTATTTAACCCGAGATAAAACCTCTAACATGAGACTAAGTACAAATTTTCACACAAGAAGTATTAAATAGAGATCCCATAAGTTATTATTTTAGTGTAAATAATAAAAAAGAATAATTTAGTCATTACTTGATTACTTATGTTTCATTATATCCGTTGATATTTGAAAAAATGGTGGGAAGCAACAGAAACCAATAAAACAACACATGAGAGGTCCAATGAAACGATTTCCTGAATGACATTCCCAATGCATTAAGAGGTGGAGTTCAAACCATCATGGAGATACATACCCTAGTATCATAGGTTATAAAAAAATATAATAACGGGGAATGTCCACCTTCACTAGATACGAAGCTACTGGCCATTGAGTGTTTATGCGGTAATGACCACTAAAGTTTAGTGTATATTCTGAACCACTAGTCACCGAACAATTGCTCAACTCCATAGAGATGATCTTTTTTGTGCTACATATTTTTGAGATGGATAATGTGACACTAGCATCTTATCATCTAGATAGAGAGGCCAATCGATTGTGGTATATGATTAAGAACACCATGCCTAAGACAAAATTGAAGAGATTTAATGGTAAGACATTATGATCATGTTCTTTAACAAGTATCTCCCATGACATTTTCTTATTAAGATGGTGATAGAATTCATATAGGTCACAAAAAAATAAAGGAGAATATATTAAAACATAAGAAGATAATTACAAAAGGCTTTAAGGGTATGATTTAGGTTTTTCTTGTCAATAATGATATAAGAGTTGATATATTCTTATGTGGAATAAACCCAAACCTTCGAAAAGATCTTACAATTCAAGACATTTGGCGTTATAAAGAAGTTGTTCTATGTGCTCTCAATGTGAAGATGGAGTTGGAATATTTGTCCCATGGCTATGTTGATATGAAATTAAATATGGTGTGTCAATATAGGGTATCTAATGATAAAGGTGGGTTGAAAACTCAATGTCTCACATGCCAGAAATATGGGATTTTGCAGCATGGTTACTTTCTCAATGGGTTGGGTAATTGCATCAAGTGTGGGAATGGAGGACACCATGCTAAAATAGTGACAGAAAGAAATTATAAGGAAGGAAAATGTGGTGGAATAATATAGTGAACTACCCATTGTTAAATGATACAACTATAGGGAGAAATGGTACGATGAAATCTTGGGCACTAAACCTCGAGTCCTTTAGATTAATTAGCCTCAGCAACTACCAAATCCAAAGGACCAAGGAACGTCTTTTGAAATCACTAATGTGGATGTAAATCAAGATAATGAAGTCGAACTGGGTAAAATTCTTAAGAACTCAAGAATGAAAAAAATACTTTTTTGTTTCTGGTTCTACGTATTCCTTTATATCTTGTAAGTTTGCTAGAAGTACAAAATTGATTCCCCGAATCCTTAAAGTAGATATATCTATAAAAACACCAAGTGGTTCCATCATTGCAACCCATGTGTTTTACTCTCCTTCTGTTGGTGTATGTGGGATGATTCATTTAGAGAATATCTTAATAAATTCCTTGGTGGAGTTTGATGCTGTAATGGGATTGGATGGGCTCTCTTTATATAAAGTACATATCAACTATCGAGAAAAGGAAATTTATTTTCATATTTCGAACCATCTAATGATCCTCTACAAATGAATAAAATATTATGAATATCCTTTTAAAAATAAATCAATTGTGTGGATATTGATACCTTATGAAGAAGCATACCTTGACCAAATGGTTGAATCTATAGAAACTAAAAACATTGTGGAAATACTTGTCATGAGGGAATACAGTGGCTTATTTCATAATGATTTAAAAAAAATTCCCCTGATCGTGTGGTAGAGTTCTCAATAGAACTCATACCCAGATCTATAGCTATCTCAATGTGTCCCTAATGGAATGATCCTATTTAACTAAATGATTTAATGAAGGAGTAACTAGAGAATTTAGGAAAAGGTTAGAAATTCCCTAGTGAATCGCCTTGGGGTGTTCCAGTGTTAATAGTGAAGAAGAAGGATAAAAAATGAGGTTGTTTATTGATTATCAGGAACTCGGCAGGATCACCAAAAAATAACAAGTATTCACTTAAAAGGATTGATGACATGTTTGATCAGTTAAGAGGAGCTCAATAACTCTCAATGGTGGATCTTTATTCTAAATATAATCAGATAATGGTGAAGAATGAAGATATTTAGAATAATTCCTTCTGTACATGGTATGGGAACTATTAGTTTCTGGTGATGCCCTTTAGACATACTAATTCCCATGAAATCACCAAGGATTTGATGAATACAGTATTTCGACATTACCATTACAAATTTTTGATAATGTTTATTTATTATATTCTCATATACTCCAAGAGAATGAAGGAACATGAAGAACATATAGGACTTGTGTTGCCAACATTGAGAGAGGGTATGTTTTACACCATGTTCAAAATCTGTGATTTTTAGATGAAGTATGTATCATTCATGGGACATGTGATCACATGTGAGGGAATTTCTGTGGACCCTTCAAAAACAATGGTGATTTTGGAATGGCCCAGAGTCTCAAGTGTCAAAAAAATCCATACTCTTCATGGATTAGCTGGGTAATACCAATGTTTTGTGAGAAATTTCTCACGATTTTCAATCCCACTAAATTTTTTAACAAGTAATGGGATAATATTGATCAGGATGAATGAATGTGAGGGAATCTTCATAGAGCTAAAGGTAAGGCTAATCACTAACCATTTACTAACACTACTGAAATGTGGGGAATGTTTTTTATATACAGATTTTCTTCAAAGAATTTTTAGGGTTTCTTACTCATGATAAATGATAATGTGATATCCTAAAACTAATGGAAGTCGAATATACATGATAATAACTACCTTTTTCATGTCATAGAGATAGTAGCTGTGATTTTTCCTTTAAAATTTAGAGGCGCTACCATTATGGTGAGATGTGTGACATATACACCAAAAAAAAGTTACAAATATATATATTCAAAAAAATGTAGATCATTATGAATAAATTGATATGGTTAGATCTAATCATGAATTATGATTTCTATATTCATTGTCATTTTGGACAGGCTAACAAGGTAAATAATGTTATAAGAAGAAAAGAACCTAAAACTCTATCTATGTTGTGGATTGAGAAAGATCATGTCTTCTTGGATATGCAATGGATGGATATTTAAATCATAAGGGAAGGGGATACATACTACCTTACCTGAATGGTTGTTCAAACTTATATCTAAGAGATGATTAAGTAGGAACAATGGGATGATTAGGAGTTACAAAAGAAGGCAAATGAAGTAGTGGAAGGGAAGCACCAAGAGTTCCCTATCTTCGATGATGATGTGATTTGGTTTGGAATGCAGCTTTGTGTGCCTTAATCACCCATGATAAAGAAAGTTGTATTTGATAATTAACAAATCTGAAAATTCTCTATCCATTATAGTATCACCATGATGTACCGAGATCACTGAGAACACTTTTGAGGGAACAACATGAAGAGGAGGTTGCAAAATATATCACAAGGTTATTGGTATGTCAGAAATTTAATGAAAAGCATCACAAGTCCCATTGGATGATGCAAACATTTCCTATAGCCTTATAGAAGTGGTAGAATTTTACTATTGAATTTTTCATGGGTCTCCCAATGATGTTCAATGGAAATTATTCAATATGGGTTTTGGTTGACCGACTCAATAAGGCATCCCATTTTATCGATATTTTGGGAATATATCTCACTTCAACCCATTGTAAATATATATGTGAAGGAAGTGGTGAGACTGCAAGACTATCCACTATCGATTGTATATAATCATGATCCATGGTTCACATCTATATTCTGGAGATGCCTCTAACATTCCTTGAGTACTAAATTGAATCTTATAACTGTTTATCACCCCCAAACTAATGGCTGATATTAAAGGACTATTTAGACGGTTAAAGTTATGCTTTGAGCCTTCTCTCTAGATTTCAATGGATTATGGGTTCCATATCTCATATTGTTTAAGTTCTAATATAATAATAGATACCTATTGAGTATTTAGATGGATCCATATTAAGCTTTGTATGGAAATTGATGGAGAACTCCAACCTGTTTGAATGATTCTTGAGAAAGAAAGCTCCATGGAACTGATCTAGTGAAAGAGATGATAAAGAAGGTTCAAGTCATACAGAAACACATCAAACCTGCTCAAAGTTATAAAAATAGATATGCTTACAACCATTTAAGGGACATAGAGTTCAGTGTTAGAGATAAATTCTTTTATCTGATATCACCATGTAAGAGAGTCATGTTGTTTGGAAAGAAAAGGAAACTATGACCATGGTACATTATCCCCATTGAAATTCTTGACTGTATTGGAGATGTGGCCAATATGATTTCACATCCACCCAATATGGTTCAAATTCTTGATCTGTTTCATGTATTACTCATGATAAAGTACATACCAGATCCCTCACATGTACTGAACATAAAGGTGGTATAACTAGAAGATGATCTATCTTATGAGGAGAAACCAGTAATTATTCTGGATAGAAAAGACTAGGTTCTACGCAATAAGACAACTAATCTTTTCAATGTGTTGTGAATGAACCATGTGTTTTAAAATTAAAAATTCAACTTAGAGTAGGTGATGAAGGATAAGTGCCCTCACCTTTTTGTGTAAAACAAAATATTGACGGTGAAATTTCAAAAGGGGGGAAGAATGTAATGACCCAATGTATTATCAATGGAATACCCTTCTTAAAACTATCCCTTATAATATAATAATATTATAAAAAATAGTAAAATATCATGTTACTAAATACTATGAGATCATTAAATATAATTATGCCACTTCTATATCTTGAATTTCAAAAATCTAACATACATAGTTGCGATCAGTATGATTTTTGTAGTCCGATATGAAAAACTAATTTTTCTGAATAGTTTCATAACCTTATGAATAGTAACATGCCCTTATCAATAGTATTATGTCCCATATTGATATTAAATCATCCAATATAATAGTTACCTTACTCTTGACTGATTAAATAAAATTTTTGAATCTTATAAGTGACAATTTCACTAATGGAAAAATATTAAAATATTTGTAAGATTAAATAATTAATTCTAAATAAAATTTATTATTTTAAATATTTTTCATAAAATATAAATTTAATGTCTTATGGTTTTTGAGATTATTTTATAACAACATATGTAATTCTTGAAAGCATTATGAAATCAATTTTAATTTTAAAATCAATATTTTTCATGTAAATTATGATTTTAATTAAAAATTAAATTAATCACGTTTTGAAAAATATATTTGAAAAAATCACATCATTTTCATATTCTAAATTTCAAGAAATTATTAGGGTGTTTTTTTGGATTTTTTTGAAATACTTGTATTTTAGAAGAATTGTGAAATACGATAATTTACAAAATAAGTTAAATTCATGAATTATACATTCATGAGTGAAGTTCGGATGATACAAAAACATTTGGTTAGTATTAATAAGATAAAATTAGAATAATTAGTATTTTAATACTCATTATTAATTGTCTTGTGGATTAATAAAAAATTTATGAATATTTAGTAACCCCTCTCACCACCACCATAAATACCAACATTCACACCCTCATTTCCTCACACCTCTCTAGCTTCTAGACATGTATAAAATCTGAAAACAAATATTCACTACCCCCCCCATGTCTAGGTGCTTCTATTATCATAAAAAGTCCATTCCATGGTTCATTAAAGATGATATCAAGAGGAGAGTTCAAGAGGTATTTCCTCTCCCTCTCAATTTTCCTTTTATTTCCTTTCAATTTCTTGTTCTTTTCTTAATCTATCCCTACCTATTCTCATTCAAATGGTATTGTAAATAATTTATCATACATATAATGTAATTTTATTATACTCATGTGATTACATATCATTAAACCTACTCTCCTATTCTTCTTATTTTATAGAAGAAAATGTTTTTCTTGTGGTGTTAATTTAACTCCTTCAAGAACAACATGTTTTAATCTTCCATTACCGCCATCAAATCTGGTTATGAAACCATTTTTTTGATTGAACCATGTTATTTTATATGTATTATATCATATTTAATTTTTTTTTATCTATATTATGTAAACATTACTAAATGATTAAACAAAACATGTTTGTTGTGGAACCCAAACGATCCCAATTAAATTATTATCTAATGTATCATCCACATGGTTTATAATATAATTCAATATAATATCATTTAAAATAATTTATTATCATTAATAACATTTAATATCATTTTTTGATGTTTAACCATGTTTTACACGAACTTCGATTTATGAATTCACGCGAACTATTCATGAAAACCAAAAAATGACCATCTCCAAAGAATGGATTTGAACCCTATAAATCATTCAAAGACCCCAAATATAACTTATTAAGACCATAATATACCATATCCATGTGAAAAAGTTCTTGGATTTGTTAATTAATGAATATAATATGGTCATACATGACTTTTATGTTATGAAAGAATTCAAATGCAAGGTAAGGGGATGTTTTCAAACCCCACATACTTTCTTTAGGTTCTCCCTCTTTCACTCCATTTTTAATATCATTACTTTTTTAAAATCACTTCTTATAATTTTATTACCATTTCGGGGATATAATTGTTTTAAACTGGATTTTATGTGAAAAAATGTTTTCCAAAATAAATCTTCATTCAAGAAAACACTTTTTTACTTCTCACTCAATATTGATGGTTCTCGTGTCTAGTACATTATTCCCTCTTTATTTCGAGAACCCAAATTTTATTAATGTGTTAATATGATTTGAAACACATTCATTTACATGATTATTTATTTTTATTCATTTATATATTTCTTATGTGGCATTCATGATAATGAAAATTTAATTATGTGACTGTTGCACCCTGAATTATATTTCACAATACGAATGTTATGATGTGACGAGTGCACCTTGAATTCTACAGAGCTCCAATTCATTGGGTAAAGTGATGAATATAATTAGTTAAAGTGAAATTATGTGTTAACATGATATTATATTTGTTCCAAACTATACGTGGTAGATTTCCACAAAGACATGATGTTTCTTTTTTATGCATTTCCACATTTCATGTCTTTTATTAATGTTTCCTATCATGATTATGATGATGTTCTTATGATTATGCTCACCCCATTAAATATTATTTATATCTATACCCTTATTGGGATTTTTTCTCTTCATGTTTTCATATATATCCTCATGTGACTACATTTACTAAGGATAGTTCAAATTCCAATAAGAATCTATAAAAGAAGGAATAAAATAAATTTTTATTCTTGATGTTGTAAATGTTATGTTTGGTCCTAGTTTTACCAATACACTAAACCTATGGTACCTAGTGGTGTAATACTATAATGTTTTTTATCTTTATATTGATGAAATAGTATTTTAAGAAATTTTAGGGTCTCTATACTTCAATTTTTCTATAATGCTTCATTCAATGTGCTTATGCATTCATTATAATGGATAAAGGTGTTCCCCAAATCTCAAAAGATGGGATGATTTTATTATACAGATATTAACTACTATGAGAAATCCTACCTAGTGAATGGGTACACCGGTGTGAGGTTCCTTGGACGATTTTGTTTTCATGAGTGTCTACTGTTTCATTTTCATGTTGGGATAGAAATTTTATATGGCTCGCCAATCAAATTATTCTCCTCATAATAGGTCGTGTATCACTTGAATCTTGGTTGGACACATTGGAGGGACTTAGCTTCATTTATCTCATGAGTTCCTTCCATATGTTATACCAGGGGTGTCACCTAAATTTCAGTGACCACGATATCATCATATAAATTCTTTTTTATTGGTCAATTTTTTACTATGGATTCATTTAGAATAACATATTCATTTAAAGTTACGTTAATTTTTTTTGTAAAACATTTCCAACAACCCTTCTAGATCAAGATTTCCATGAGAATGATTTTACCTTATCTTAGTCAATTTTTTGGTACATTTATTTAGAAAAAGATGACCTATCATAAAGATTTCCTAAAATCAAATTATCTTTTTAAGGGTTCTTGTGAGTCTAATTTCAGACAACATAGGAACGCCACATTAGTTTCATGACAAAAAAAAAAGCTCCCCCATTATTCTTTTTAAATTATTATTTTTTATTTTACAAATGTCTGGGTCCTCATGGGGTTTTATGAATGCTTTTTAAGACACCCTATCTTCCACTTGTTGATGTGTTTCATGACCAATAAATTGTTTTATGGATATGCATGATTAATTATTTAAAAATAAAATCTATTTTTTCACATGGAATCAAAATGGGGATACTAGAGTTATCATGAAATTTCTAAGGCCCATTGTATAATGAGGATGGCATGCCTACATGATTTAAAAGATGAGGCATACATGTAATTGGGTCCTTATTCTATCAGGAAGAGCATCAGGGGTGAATATAATGATGTTAATGTCTACAAGTGGAACCATATTTCTCTTCTTTTAGTTTCCTTTGATTATTTTACTATTCCCTAGGTGAATCATGAGTTTTATTGTGTTTTTTTAGTACAATTGTTCCCCCCATTCACAATTTGTCAGGTGATTTTTGTGGCTGCAATATGATCCCACATTTTAGATACACACCTCCTACATTCTAAGTGTATTTAGAGGGTTTTATAGGTAATTTTTGATGGAATAGACACATGACATGTGGGTGCTTATCTGGTTTTCACCACATGCTTATAGTTTTTCATGGGTGTCATCTAATTGTAATTAAGACTTGTAGAAAGGACCTTTATGGGATCTTCCACTAGCTATGAAATACACGTGACTGTCAACATATCTTTTTTTAGTCATGTGATTGCGTTTCTCTTATGGAATCATGTAATCCATGGGATCATGGCCACCTTCCTCTTCCTTAGATATTTTTTTAAAATAATACACATATTATGGAATTACAAGAGTAGAGAAATTGTTGAATTTCATTTAGTGGGCATGAATAATGATGTTATATAAAATCATTTCAAGATGATGAATTTTTTAATCAGTATAGAATATAATCATGATTCCCATATAGACAGTTCATGGATGAAGAGGTAGGTTTTTGGAGAATGTAGTATTTATGTGGAAAACATGGTATGTGCTAGAAAATAGTTCATAGATGGTTGTATGTATTTAATGTTAGAGAAAATATAAGAAGTACATAGACCATGAGGGAAATTGGTAGATAGAAGGTATGGTTTCATTATAAACTCCTTCTTTAGAACATAGTGAGTTTTATAAAATATTGAAATTAATAACAAGATTTTAATGTTCATTATAATGAGTTGGTAATTTTAGGTGCACCATAATGAATGTTCCACATAATTCTCACACATTGGAGTTCACATGATGAATCATATTATGTGATGTTTTTTCACTATAGGTGGAATGAAAATGGTATTCTTGAAGGGTAATTTGTGCTGGAATATACAATAATTTTAGGGATAATATGGGTTTTGAAGGATTTTTTATATATCCGAAAAATACTAACCTCATACAAAAGAAAGGCAAATTAAATAAATATTATATATTAGTTATAAGATAAATGTTTTCATATTTTGTTATGCGATATAATTCACATGTGAAGTGTTCGAAGAGAATTTATGGAAAAATAAGTGTTTTAGGAGCATAGACCCCATACGAATGTTGTCCATTGTAGTTTCTATGTAGAAAATATACTAAAAGAATACCACTGAGGGAAAATCATGAAGTGTTTTTAATAAAGTAATGAAACACACATCGTTAACAATTCTAGGTGATGTGCATAAAAGTTGTTCAACCTTCTATATCATAGAGAAATTATGTCAGGTAGTGAGTGTGTAGTGAATAGTTATATACACACAATATACAAACAAGACACTTTAAAGCATTAATTTCTCTTCTAGAATTTTTGGGAGTGTATATTGATGATCGGGGAGGGCACTAGAGATTTTCAATCATTCAATCAAGAATAAAATTAGAGAAAAAAATATTAAGGATACTGACTAGAACATTATATTTTTAAATTGAGGTCAAATAAATCTATATTTATATAGAATAGAGAGAATACATAGAAGATATAATAGAGGAAGTTTTTTCTCTAAATACATTGTAATTTTCCTAATTTAGAAAGGAGTTACCATTGATGATCATTTATTAAATCACAACGATCTATAATTAAAATAAATATTATATTACTTACATAATATTAATAATACATCTTAAAAATATCCCCAATATAAATGGACATAATGGATTAGGGTCTCCATGATCAGATACATAAAAAAATTATTTCATTAAACTTGTGATTATTATTCCATAATTATTCTATTCGAAACCCTTCCAAAAATATATGATATGATATTTTTGTTAATAGGGAAATGTAAACATAAGAAATGGGTGGGAACTGATGATCACTTATGGAACATATATTAAAATATTTCAAACCATAATCATTAAGGTGTCCATAAAGATGTCATAAATATGTTATTACATTTTAATTTTAAAATAGATTATATTAAAAAAAATTATGTTATGCAAAATTATAAATCCACCAATAATGATGAAAAATAGTTATTACAAAATCCAAAATACATCTTAATAAGAATAAAACAAGTGACCTTGACATAAGGGTGAATAATATTTTAAAAATAATTATTTCCAAGAAAATCAGTTATATCATTAATGTTAAAAGTATCATTAAATTATAGTATATCTTGACAAAAAACATATAAATGTTGTATACCCATATGAATACAAAAAATATTGTTATAAAACCAATTATTTAATTTTTTAAACATACACATTATGTCCATGACTGAAAATTTGAGGAATCCCTTTATTCCCATGATTCATTGAAAAAATCATTATGTCATCGAATATATATCACATGACATATAAAAGTGTTCTAGTGAACTTATGCTGATATAAGACCACACCATTTATAATAATTACATATGTGTGATAATTAAAATAAATATTCATCATATCTTAAGGAATCCAAAGAACATATGGGTTTCATAAACTTTTTGGAAACAACACATATCATGAGAATTAGAAATAATAAAATATATAAAGTGTAATTTTCTAGAAAGACATAACATTATTATAAATATATTGAGTTCAAAACATCACTTCTTCTGAGATAAACATAGGGGGAATATATGGGAATATACCAAATAATTAACAAATTAAAATAAATATTATTATAAAAGATAAACTAAAAATCAAAATAATTTATTTTACAAACAGTAAAATCATAAATTTTAATATCTTATTTTAAAGTGTTATATATTAGTTATATTTTAGATGAACTAAACAACAAGATAAATTATCAGGTGTGGTGAATAAAGAATGTAATTAATTTTTTATTATTAATTGTAGTTTTAATGTAAAATATCCATTTGAAAAATTTTGAAGGAAATTTTTTAAATACAATAAGAAAATGAAAATGAAATGAATATAAATTAAAAAATATCAATAATTAAATGATTTTTTTTTATTTAATATAATAATCACAGTTCAAAAATATTTTCAATAGAGGGATTTAGTTATTTATTAAAATATCATTTAGTTATATCATAAGAAACATTTTAATTTTGTAGTTATTGATTATGATAAGAAATTTTAAAAAATAATGATAGAAAATAAAATACAAAATATTGGATTTTTAGTATGAAATAATCCATTAAATATATATTCATCTTAGACAGAATGTGACCCAATGAATTGGATTTTACATCAACGAAATACTTATATTGAATTTAGTATTTATTGAAAAAACTAAAAAATAATTTCTGAAAATAACAATTATGTTAAAAAAAACTGATTGATAATTATATTTATATATATTTTCTTTTAAAAAAATTTCTTATAACTATTTAGATATGAATTAGTAGTCAATATTATATTATATTTACCTTCAGTATTTAGAATGTTTTTATTATTTCATGAATGTTTTGAAAAGTTGATACTGATTTCCATTCACTCAAATTATTAAATTCATTTCCTGATCATTTTATATATTAGAACCAAAATTTTAAATTAATTTAAAATATTAAAATTATTCCCAAATGTGTATTAGATATGTTCCAAAAAAAGGTGTCGATGTAATCTTATTTCATTAATTTTATCCATCAAAGATAATATATTGATAATAATGTAAATAAATTAAATTAAACATACCAAATTACAAACCAATAATGATTTTCATACTAACCTATAATAATATTATTCTTTAGGTTACCCTGGCCATATAAATACTATTTTTTAGAATTATTATAGTACTTGTTTAGACAACCCCAATCATGAACATGATATAATTTAATAGATGAGTAGGTTATAGAATTTTCTAATTTTAAATTGATATCAATATGAAATAATAATTATAATATTATTTAGATATTTAATAAAAAACCTTAATCATATGTTATGTTTATTTATAAAAATTTAATATGTATTTGAAAAAACAATGTTATTTTATAGTAGTGGAAGACCTCACATATGGAAAATCGATGTCCACTAGTTTTTATAAGTGGATATGGAGGAATAAATAATGGTTTTTACATTAATATAATACATTTCATTAAAATAATGATACTATGTTAATTTTATGATTTTTTATGATTGGTATATATGATAATGATTCTGAATTAATATATATTTATTTAATAATATATATTTATTTAATAATACATATGTTGGGTCCTTAAACAGTCACTTATAATGATCCTTGGAATATTATGACATATGAAAAAATATTCTCCAAATAAATTATGAAATAAAAAAAATTAAAGATATGAATATTGATCATGGTTTAATAATTCTTGTTATAGGTAATTGTAGATTTCATAGGGTAGATGTGATCCACATTGTTAAATAAAGAGAAGAGAATTATTGTGAATACCAATTATTTTCCATTAATGGAAGGCCACTATTCAAGTGTCAAATGATCCAAAAGTGGGATATAATATTGTATATATTAATTTTCAGCCAAATTCATATCCACTATTAATTTGTAAGAATATTTGGAGTGATTTAATGCTATTCTTCTTTACATTTAACCATTAATCAAAAAAACATGTATCATGTGAAATATTTCGAACTATTGAAAATTAAAATTTATGACCAGCATTAAAATTATTAGTATTAAATAATTTCAATATTTTTCGAAATTGATTTCATTTTATAAAAAATTCATTGAAGATAAATGTTAATTAAAAAATTCCACATAATGCATAAATTAATTTTTTAATGAAAAGTTTATTTTTCTGAATTTAGGATATGTATTAAAAGAAATTACCAATGTTTTTTATTTTTATGAAATTATTTGGATTTTAATTTTAATAATTAATTTTAGTTGGATTTTATAGGAATCCAAAACAAAATTGTACTAATTAAGAAAATTATTTAAAATAATATACAAAACTTGTTTTTTTTGGAAAATATTAATTGTAATCATTAAATATTTATTATAAGAGTTATAGCATCATAATAGTATATCAAAGTGTAATTATTTTCTAAATAAATAAATATTTTATTTTTTATAATATTTCAAAAATATTTATATATTTCTAATATATTTATATAATTTACCCTTATCTTAAATTCTATATTTTTCACTGTCTAAAAAAAAATTAACAATTTCCATAAAATCAAAAACTGCATCCTAACTAAATTTTGGATCACTGAATTAAAAACACTAATTTCCTTATAAATAAATAGTATTAAATATTTTATATTTTTTATATTATATATATATATATAAGAAATTTTCATATATTAACAAATGCATTATTTTAAAATGTGTTCCTAATCATAATTATTATGCATTTTAAATTTATTAATATATTTTTATCTATTATAGGTTTTATTCATGTTATATGATAATTGTATGACATTTCATATAAAATTTTAGTTTTGTTTTTCATTTTTAATAATATTTTAATATCCTTAATAATTGGTATATAAATACACCCTTATAACACAAGCCATTTTATTCTACACTCCTTAAATAAAATAATTTCCTAATCAAAATATTATTAAATATAGTAAAAAAAGTTATGTAAATTGTTTATCATAAATTAAATAGGTTCCAAGGTGTGCTCCTTTTATATTTGATTCTACCATATAACATTTACTAGATGGTTATTTTTGTTCCTCATAACATTTTCTCCTCGACACATTATTTCCAAAGGTATTTCATCATATAAAAGTTCATGCTCCATTAGTACATTATCTGAGTATAGTAAATGTGATGGATATGAAATATATTTCCATAAAATAAATTATTTTAACAAGTCATAAAAAACTTATGTGTGGATTGGGAGCTATGTGAAAGTCTTTGGCCCCAAATTCTTCAAGGATCTCAATGGGACAAGTTTTCCAATATCCATACTTCCCGTTATTCAAAAATATCATAACCCAAATCAAGTTAGATATTTTAACGAACACAATTTCTCTAACATCAGAATCAAAAACCTTTAGTGATTATATTGAAATATATTATATCAAAAAAAATTGCTTTTATATTCTTTTAAATAGTTTAAACCTAATCTCTAATTTCAATAATAAGGCTAGCATATATTAGATAGATCATTGGAAATTTATCATCACCTATTGGAGTGGTATATCTCTAACTATAATTTTAATCTTATCATGCCATATAAATTCAAGAACTAAAAATACTCTGATATGAAAAATATAAAACAGGTGGAGTGGATCCTAACATAATTGTGTGTACATAATAAAATATATCATTTTATCTTTTATATATTGAATAGTTCCCTCAGACTAAACATCTTTATATGTGGTGATAGAACTCACCATTGTCACTAACACTGTTTGGACACATCACCCAATATTCATTATAAACCATAGATCCTAATCAGAATCAAATTATAGTGTTAGTCCATGTAGTCAAATGACTACCCTTGGTGATTTTATGATTGGATAAATATTATTTTTTGGGAATAAATTTACTAACTTATTATGGTGATAAACTATAAGTGAGATGGAATTGTGTATAACAGAAGTATTTGTGCATCCTATGATGAAATATATGGTTATATTTTCCCCTAACCGTATTTTTAAGGGTAATTGTGTCAATATACCCTTAGAAACATTTTGTTTGGATTTAACATTTTTGAATAAAAACATTGAGACAAGAATTTTTAAATTTATCTCCTCTAGATTTCCCAAATGAATTTTTTTATATATCTATACTTATTCATACTTCTTAGAAGAGTATATAAGGATTGAATATGTAAATAATCCAACTATTAATTCATCAATTCATGTAGTGCTAGATGAGATATTCAACTTATTGACCTTATAAACTCATCATTGTCTGGGTATTACTATTATTTTTCATTATCTAATTCTGTATATTTTAATCATTATTGTGGGATTCATTGATTTTTGGTGGATAAAAGGTAGATAACTATGTTTGAAATGATTTGATTTCTTTCATAACATTATTACATTAACAATCATCCTATTTAAATTTATGAGTATTGATTATTTTTAAAAATTATTATGGATACATTAACATGTTCTTCTTTCATAGAGCAGGATTCACCTCAATTATATACCCTAGGATTTAATTTATGAGGTGCTCATAATATTTCTTCTGTTCAAACAATATTGAATGTATTATATTCAAAACATTCTATAAAAGTATATATATTTAATCAATTCATAGTAATAAATATATATATAACTCTTTTCTATATAGATATAATTAAGATTTAAATTTAATTATATGTAAATAGTTATTAATTCCTTATCTTGTGTGATAAGAAATTCCTCATGATTCATTAACTAGATTAAGTCATATAGAATCACCTTATCATTTTTCATTGGGATTTAAACCAATAACTTCTTCCAAGAATATATATTTATTAAAAATCATTCCACATACAAAGATAATGAATATATAGGAATGGTAAATATCTTTTTTTGTTCTTTTAAAAATAACCAAATTTAAAAATCTAATGGAATATTAATCCATTCCATGTTATCATGGTTAGTAGATTTAATATCCATGAGAATTATCTAATATTGAATTGGTAACATATTGTTATCTGATGGAAACTATATATATCTATAATAGTAGTGGTTTTATGGTATTTCTTGATAAATTATATTCTTTTTGCAACTACAGATATACACATTATTTTAATTACATGAATAATGAATGGGAATCAGGAATTCAAAAGTACATATTTTTTCATAAGTTTCATCATTCTCATGTGTAAGAACACATTCCACAAATTATCATCATAGTCCTTCATTATATTTTAATATATTAGAATATTATCAACAAAAATAAGAGAAATTTGATCAAAGCGGTTGATGAGGACAATATTAAACAGATCTTTCAATATAGAAGAGAAAGTCACAAGACCATATGGAATTTCAAATAAATCATAGTTCGCATATATAAAAGTGAATGTTTTCATAGAAATATACTTCATTTTAATGATGATGAAATGATGTTAAAATAAAATTTTAATCTTCCATATCTATTGACCACAATAGAGTTGATAAAAAATAATCAGTATCATGTATAATATACATGTTTATTATACTCATATTATTAAGATAATGACAAAAAAATAAAACATGGATTAACCATCCTTTCTTTTTTAAAACATGGAATGGTATACCCCAAGAAGATGAATAATAGTCTATAAAATCATTTTGCATATTATTTGGTATCTTTTTCTTCAAGTCTTCCAGTTCAATAATGTACATTCCATAAATACTCAGCTATATATTCATGGATCATGTTGTGTGTCAAATTCAAAACTAAAAATCATTATTTGGGGATAGGCCATGCATCACGTCTGGAAACACTGTAGTATACTCCCATACAATAGGAATCTAATCAGTGTTAGCATCCCCCATGATAATTTGTAATAAGATTCTTTCATTGTTAGTTATTATAATCTAAAATATGTAATTTTAATCCATAAGGAGTAATTAATAATCATTTTATTAATAGTTCGTAAAAATATCATTTGGGAAACAAAATGAGGTTTCCTTATACCGAGTAATGATATATTCCCCCTAAAAATAGTGTCAATAAATTTCCAATTTTATTATAATTTTTTCAGAGACAACTATATTTAGATTCAATGAATATATATTCCATCAAATCATAATCATATAAAAGATATATTCCATTGATAAAATAATCATTCAACTAGTAGTATTCATAGATTATTCAATATCCGTTGTTAGTGGGGGGAGGGGAATTTATACTGTAGAAAACACAAAATATATTAAAAAAATATGATGAACCATAATCATGAAATTCAAATGTTTTTATAGGGTTATGGATAAGTATAAATTGAACTAAATAAACATTGTGATCCTCCTTAGTAGTGGTGACTGCATATCCTCTCCAACATTATATTAGAATAAGAGATTGTTACAGATTAAAATGTTCATATTCTATAGGTTTTTGGAATAAATGACTGTAATTGTAAATATCATTATCCGTTAATCATTGTTTTTCTATGGATATTTTTAAGGGTATTTATTTAAATTTTTTTTAATTAATCAATGTTCACCACATTGGAAGTTATGTTATTTGTGTCCATTACCACACTTAATTAAAATCATGGATCTCCTAATGAAATTACCATGATTCTACTTACCATATTTATTTTATATATGAAATAATAATTTCTTCATTCTATGTTTCTAATCATCATTTATTACATGAAATTCCACATTATGGTTTATTTCCTAAAAAAAAGAGTATCATTTTTTTATCTCAAGATTAATATCACATCAAAATATAACATAATAGTATCAAACATGTCTTATGGAAAATTCGATTGAAATAGTATTATTTTGGATTATAATGAAGGGATCAATTTTATGTTCAGTGTTAGAGATAAAACTTGAGGAAAACGAAAAGAATATTGTGAAATTTTTTATATATTCCAATATATTAATCCTAATTTTATGTACATTTTTAAAAATTCTTGTTTTTTTATCATGGGATTATTTTGAGAAAAATAATTATTCCAAAATATCACATTTTACTATTCCTATTATATAAAATGTAATTCAACCTTTTCTATAATATTATTAATGATATTACACATCAGTCAAACACAATTTATTAATAGCAGATAGCCAAAATGTGCATCTCAATGTCTTACAACAATAAATTGGAAAAATATCTTCTCTATTGTATAGAACCACTTCTCAATAAAATATAGGATTATAAGAACCTATAAATTGGATTTTATGATACAATATGAATGAATCCATATTAATATATTCATTCTTTGGTTATTTAGGTAGATCAACATGATTTTCATTATTATATAAATATTATGATAGTTGGGTGAGAGTTCCTATGTGGGGTTTCATCATTTCTAGAATATCATTAGTTAAATTTATGAAAAATCACCCAAATTTCCATCTCAACCATTTTAATCTCAGTGTTGTTGAGATCTAACCATTAATTTATCTAGTAGAAAATTTATATCTCTTATACATAAATTAATTATTGAACATTTATGGACACTAGAAAAATAGAAGTTGGAGTTCAAAATTAATGTGTTCATAATACATTATTAGACAATATGTTTCAATATATGTCACAAATGGTTAAATTTATAATTTAATATGTCATATATTCAAATAATAAAAAATGGATTATATATATAGTGTGAATAAACCAAAACATATACCCATGGGTTGTCCATAAAGGTTTATAGTATTATATATTCTGATCATGAACCCAAATGAAGATTATATCTGTACTAGTAAATCAATTTTAGAGTGACATCCACAATGTAGATCAATGAAAACTCCAAATTCCATTTCCTGAACCCATAAAATTATTTAATTCATATGAATCCACATGCTCTTTTTATTTTGAAAACAATAGGATGTTTTCCTATGTTTAGCCATACTATTAATGTTTTAACTTTTTTTTATGTTCCTCAATCTCAAATAAATAATATAATATATAAATAATAACAAAATCTAAAATTGAAAAAATATGAAACAAATTATTATCATAACATTAATAGTTCATTTTAAACACATTCACACTACACAAGGAGTTATTGTTTTAATGCCTTATATGTTATAATCATAAACATCTTATTTTACAACACATATGAACATTTCTAAAAAATATCTTGAATCCCAAAACATTTATAGCCATATCATACTATATAATTATCATCACAGCCTATTAAATGGAAACATAATATGTTTAATATTATATTCTTAGTAAAGAAAAAAATAAAAATGTTTTACATCATAAACATGAAGTTGAACAAGAAGGGTTAATAAATATCTAATTAATAGATCTTGATGACATGTATAATAATAATAAAACCATATAGAGAGACCTAAGGTCATAAAAACCATTATGGTAGAATAAAAATTATGAAATAGAACAATATTCATATCCACAATAATAAAACATTTTACCATGGAATTAAATAACATAATATTTTATCAAACAAGGAATAACATTAAAACTTATAATATCATGAAAATGAAAAGAATTATATGAATTTGGAATATCATATTAAAAAACATGTAAATATTGTATAAGTATAAACATACTAAATAATTTGGTTCAAAAATCATAATTAGAATGCCATTCTGAGAAAACTCATTATTTTTATGCCTGAGAATGAATAAAAATGACTACGACAGTTAATATGTGAGAAAACCCAATATATCTTCTCCTGTATATATTATTAGACCTCAAAATACAAAAATGTATTATAGGGTCATATTTGGAAATCGAAATCAATATCATTACATATATGTTTAAATTGATCAATTATGATCAAACCATATAATCCACATGGGAAAAAGAATGGGTTTCTAAAAATACACCAAAACATCAAATCACATGATTTTAATAAATCCAAATATATTATAAATATCATTTAAAAATTGAATATAATATAATAACTTGTATTTAGTGATAAAAATCACTTTATGAGTGATTTATAGTTTATGAAAATAGATGTTAAAATATAATATTTATTAGAAGAGTATATAGACATTATTATAATTAATAAAGAAAAAATTATATTAAAATTAAAATTTGTAATGGGAGAGACATAATTTTTTAAACATTTAACATATATTATTTGATATAAATGATCCTTCAAAATAAAAAATGAATGAATAATGTAAATTTAGAGTAGTTAACAATGAACAAGAATGTCTTTATCATTATATTTAGGTTGTTTTAAATAGAAACCAATATTTGTGAAATATTTAATGAATTATAAATAAAAAAATTGTTAATGGAAAAATGTTGATAATAATATAAAAAATATATTTTAATTATGTTGTAGAGACAAAATTTGATATAAAAGTCATTGATAATTAACAGATGTTTCATTAGTAAACATTATATTTTTTTAATAAAAATGACAGGATTTTATTTTAAGAATTTTTTATCAATTAATTGGTTATTAGTGATGAGATGTACTATGATTCCAAGAAACCTAAACACCCATATATAGAGCTATAAAAAATTGTTTAATGAACATGAATATACAAAGTGTAAAAGCGTGGATATAACAATCCTTAATTAAAATAATATTAAAAATTATTGGATCTCTTATAACTAAAGTACCTTTTCATGTTTAGAGTGTTAGAAATTAATAAAAAAACTAATAGAATTCATGTTCTATGTATCAATGAAAAAAACCATATTTATGAAAATAAATAACCAATTATGAATGTTAAAGTTCTCTAATAAATTCATTCACACATGTTATCCCAATAAACATTTCATGTGTATTACCTTTCTTCATAACATGTGGAAATGGAATCATAATAAAGGGTGATTTGAAATTATAAATTTGGGAAACAATATTATTGAGTTAATCATTGAATCAATAGGTATTTACTATTGTATAATGAATAAGTAATGTTTTTGAAGATATCAAAAACTATGACTCAATTATTTTAATAACCATAACAAAAAATGAAAACCTGTTTATGAAAAATATTAATATTAGGATGATGGTGTGAATAAAGACATTCATCCAAAACATACGTTAAATTCCTTTGTCCATGACCTTTTTTAGGAAGATGTACATAGTAAAACCAATCATTTTTGTATTATGAAACATATACATGGAATAAGTAGTCATAAAATTTTGGGTCTTTGTAATCTCTTAACAAAGACCAATTAATACCCAATATGAATTGAAAAGACACATAAAATCATTATATATGGAACATATAACAAACAAAAAACATAGATATCTATATAATTATACAAATTTAATGTCAATAATTTTATGATGTCAATAAATTGGATAATATTGTCATAACCAATATAGAGAAAAAGGGTAGATGGTCTACCAAAACATATTCATTGTTAAAATAATTATCTACAATTTTGAATTAAAATTTATGGAAAACCGATTGATTTGTTCATGTAAATAGTGTTACATATATTCTATGTAATCATATCTTAAAATGAATTGGGATAAAAGATATTTTACAACCATATATTGAAATTATTATGTAGATTATTAAATACATGAATTAAATTGTCATAATAAATCCTATGAGAAAACCATGTATGGATTTTAAATAACATATCTCTAGTGAAATAATGAAAAAAATAATAATTTTATAAAATTATTGAAAACCCTATCATAAAAAATTATTTTAAACATAAAATAAAAGTATATATTTAGAATTAAACATTTTGATGTCATGGGACCAATACTCCAAATGATAAATATATATATTATAGGATAAATCCTGAAAACTAAACCCTATTAGGGTAAATCCTTTTGAAAATGATAATAAAAATGGAAGAAAAAAACATTTTTTATCTTTTTGAATACATATATAATAGTGATATGAATTAAAATAATACATATCACATATAATGGTCACTACTAAAATGTTAATTTGACAAATTTTTAAAAATATATATTTTTCAAACACTATCGAATTTTTGATCATTTAAAATTAATAAATTTTATTTTACATAAATCATTAGAGCAATAAAAATAAAATGAAAGTTAATTAAACCCATTTATATCATAATCAAAAAACATTTTTTCAATAATCACATTTTTAAAATAGTATAAAAACATTTGTTTTTATATTCATAACGTGGATTATACCATAACATATGATAATAATTTAGAGTAGGAGAACCCATTTATGGAATGTAAACATTCATGGTGATAATTGAGATTTTAGTTATGAATAACCCTAATATAACACATAATTGATGAATAATTATGCAATTGAAAATAAGATTATGTGGTAAAAATATGAAAAAAACATTGGATACCACCAAATAAATTAAATGTTTCTAATAAACCCATTTTAATTAAATAATATCAAATGAATGATCAAAAATCAATGAATAAAAACTATGTTTCCAAAAAATATTTTGATTTGGGTAACACATAGATAAAAAAGAATACTGTAGAAAATAGTATTGACTATTTTATTTTATCAATCGAATTAATATGACATATATATAGTAAATTTATATAATTTTTAATCCATATAACTATGTAAAATAGAAGAATGGTCTCTAACATTTATCATGTATCAAATAATTAGATTTGAGACCAATAACACATTTTCAACAACATTTGCATATGAATTATAAGAATTTGAAATATTTATATTATAATATATCAACAAATGAAATTATTAAAATATAATTCATGTTATTTTATGAAAAATATGATGTATATAAAAAAAATAGAAATTTGGGGGATAATTAATTTATTGTCATGGATATTTTTGTGTATTATTTATAAATATTTTATTTCGTTATTTGATGACCGGTTTCTAAGATGGTTTGTGATTCTAAGGCTTGATATGTCAAGAAAAATTTGTTAAAAATGGTTATTTTTTAATAAAGTGAACCAATGGTTTTCCTTAAACTGTAAAATAACATCTAAACGGGTTCCCATATCATAAATCCTAGTAAAACCTTTGCATTTAGAGCACTGAGCTTACCCAGGGAAATGCCCAACATCTTCTTGCATGGTTTAACGATGAAATTTATTTTTCAAACGTAAAATGAATACAAATATTTCGAAAAATATTTTTTTTATTAAATGAGAGAATGTTTAATTTAAATTTTCCTCTTATGTAGGGATATAGGGTTAGGATCATATCCATAGATTTCTCTAAATTCTCTAGATTAAACCTTGGATAAATATATCTATAGATGATGACATGACTATGGATCTTAATAATTTTTCACAAATCATCATCACCAACAAATCCTTGACAGAAAATGTTCAATTCCGATGTGGGAAATTTGGATTTTTAGTTCATTATTTCCCGATTCATTGAATCAAATATGACTGTATATCAACCCAAGAACATGATGACCAATGGTTCTAATGTCTGTGATGGATGGGTTTTTATTGTGGGCTTATTATCATTGATTCATTATAGTGACTTCATTTTTGTTTTCATGATCATTATAATGGAATGGATCGAGGCCCCAATGAAAAACGGTTGAGGTATGTACCATGGGTTGTTAATTAAGAATTTCTCCCCTGATGTTCATCTTATTTATTTATTTATTAGTTATTTATGAATTAAAGATCATTTTACCTTCGATTCATAATGTAACGATACAAAATTTTAGATCCAACCTAAAAATGATGAAACAATGGTGTGATAGGTAAGGCCTGAAAAAGTTTGGTCAGGATGGTGGAGAACAATGGTGCAAGTTGCAGTTTATGATGCTGTCCATGGAGGTGGCTTTGGTCAGTCAAGGCTAACGAAGGTGTGGGTCAAGGGGGCTGGTCTAGGCTGACAGTGAGGTGGACAGAGAGCCACCGGTGTGGCAGCCAATAGAGGTGGAATACCACATTGAAGCGGTCATGTGGGAGTAGGTGCTGACTGTGTGGTTGCAGGAAGGAGGAGCATGTGGTGCACGAGTGGATGTGGTGGGTTGTCCTTGCGGGATACATCACGACACCACATGGGATAGGGTGGGGTGCGGTCTTGGCAGAACACATGTGTATGAAAATAGGCTCACGTGAATTCAAGCCAAACTAGGGGAGTCATGCCCTGCCAGGTAGTCCAGTGAACCCAAAATTCCAAGATTGACTAGGCTTAGTGGACTGGGTAGGGTCGGGTCGACTGGACATAGGCTGGTTGATAAGTGGGTCAGGCTGGGGTTGGGTTGTTGGGACGAACCTGGATCAGACTCGGGTCAGAGCATTCTACTAAAATGATCATAATATTCAAACCAAGCAGCTGTTTGATGGGCCATCAGTGGAATTGGGACCCTTTAAATGAGAAGGTACTTAAGAAATCAATGTTAATTATTAAATTGGATATAATTCATGTTACGTGACCCATGTACATGGGCAGTACCCGTGGTCTAGTGGTTCAGTGGGTGTGACTACTACTCACCATGCACCCTCTCATTTCTACATGAATTGATTTTCTCATCCATTGTATCTTGTATTTGTTTCATTGGTTTTTGTTCAAATTATCATTTCCTTTCTGGGATTTTGGGATCATTTCCAACTGATTGGAGTTATATCCCTTTAGTTGGGATTCTAGGATAGAGTTTTTGGAATACCCCAAGAGGCACATTTTCGGATACACTATTCATCTTCACTCACTAGGTAGAGTATTTCAGATTGGCATGGCCAAATTCATTTTGTGCTGATACTCTACATAGAGGGTTAATATATATTGAGTTTTTTGTATCACCGCATGGCTCTATCTATGATACTCATATACTATATTGTATTCATCATTAGATTATTCATTGTATCTTTCTATTATGACAGCACCCAAAGAATGGCACTTCTCATAGGGATGCCATTACTAATATCACACTTTGAATTTTGTTTTCATGTATGTGTGCATCATGGAATATCTTAAATTAATCCCTAGTATTTGTATGTAATGGTTATGAAATTCCCTATACTATGTGGTATGGTTTGATTATATCTGGATATTAATGTTATATTATGTAGACACATACTTGTGTAGACATGATTGTACCATTAGGATGGTTTTTGGAGGTTTTGAGGTGTTGAACTATGTACCCATATACTCTCGCCTGCACAGAATCTTAATGCATGTTTTGTGTCATATGTTGATGAGTGACCTTCTGAAAGAGTCCATTATGGACAAGGATCTGATTGAGCCTTTTGATATTTGATAGAATATGGTGTTGCTACAAAATTCATACGGTATAACATGTACCTTTCATATATATTGGAAGATTTGGGGTTTTCTATGCATTAGTTCTGTAACTTTTTTACAGACCTTGATTTTGGGGGGTCGGTCTTCTAGCCCTATTTACATTATTGAACATCTACTATTGTACTCTATTAGTGAGATATTGTGGTTTTCAAGAATTATTTACATAGTTTTTTAACAATTTTTCATTTATCTCTTTTCTATGTGTTCATTTATATATGTCATTTAGGCTAATTCCTCCAATTTGTGTGATTATACTTCTCTGTGCTAGTCACCAAAACCTACACTATTTGAGGATAGACTAAGGTAGTCACATCATGGCCCCTTTGACATTTTATTAGAAAATTATTTTGATTGTATTTTTCCCATATTATTTATTCTCATATTATTCTCACTTATGATCTTCAATTTTTTATCGCTCATTTTTACTCTTATTATGCATTTTTGTATCTACTTCTAATGTTTCAATTTCTCCAGGTTGTGAAGAAAAGTATAACATAAAATTTCATAATGATAAAAATTGGTGGAGGTTTTTTTATTATATGTTGAAGACTTTTTAGGGATTAATTGGTTTCTTATAATGTTTTAATGATTTTAATTTGATGAGTAATTAATGGGATTTGTTAGTTAAATGTTTTATCTTTATTGAATGAATATATAAACATAAAATCCATTTATAAAATATTATAACGGATTTTTGTAGGTGATTTTTTAATTTATGATGGTTAAAATATGGTTAATTTAGATAATTTTAACGTCATCATGTAATTATTTTATTTATGAGTTCTATATTCATGAGTGTGGGTCTGGGTTTTCACATGTATTATCATATAAAAAAATAACATAAGAATATAGGTATAAGGCCATGATCAAAACTTACAAATTTCATAATGAATTAGTCATAGAACATAAATCGTGAGTCTTGGTATAAATATTTTGAAATTATAAATTCATTGCTCTTAGAAATGATTAAAATCTATTATTCAATCATTATCCATGAGAGCGTATTATAACAGTAAGACATTTTCATAAGAATTTTAACATCTGAACACAAGTTCCACAAAAATTATTCTCTGAGAATGTTTTCCACAAGGCCTCAAGAAAACCTCTCTATAAGACAAAGGCATCCATCTAGTAGCGATGACGAAATAATTGTCTATGGAGTGACAATTCCATTGTATCAGAGTAAAAAAGAGCATAAATTTCTAGATATTGACAAAAGAATAAAATAAATATAGAATGAAAGTAATAAATTAACAAAAATAAAATAATTTTGAAATAATAAATTAAATTCAATAACATCCTAAAATAACATTTAATACATACAACACTGGTAACTAACTGGTCTGATCAAAAAATGAGAGAATACATAAAGGAAATTGAAATAAATGTGGATGGATTTACTGATAACACTACACTAAACCTCAGACCTAGTCCCCATGTCACTTCTTTGCTGGTTCATCATATTTAAATTAATCTACATGAGAATCTCAACTCAATCATGTAACCATAGTACTTATCTATATTCATCATGCAATTTTTAATCAATATAAAAAGTAGACATAAGGTTAACACACATTGAGGAACATGTGCACATGGTGAGAAATAAACATAGTAATCCACCATTAATATTGTACATATAATATTCTATCATATGTGAATGTACTTTCTATTTACTTTTTTTAGAATAGAAAATACTAGAAAAGATAAAGAAAATATATGAATAAATAAATGTGGTCCAAATTCAATCCCCATATCAATTATCCATGTCGACTTTACAATATTCCATAATATACATATGGGTTTATATGGGTTTGTACATATATATATATATATATATATATATATTCTCATGCACATATATATATCTAAGTACGGTGAAAGATTAACATAAATAAACAATAGTTGATTATTGGATCCTTAATCCTAATCGTTTATATATTAGGTGTAATATGAATTGAGATAGAAGTTGTACCACTCATGTCCTATGTAATTAGTCATTCCTTGTGCTAGTAATCCCTACCAATAAATAACTTCTTTATAATGTACTAAAAGTATATCTGAGCAAGATATGCCTCCAGATGGGGGGGTCCATGGCCTAATCCTGGGTTCACCCATTACAACCCTCAATCACTATAATGAAGGATTCCTGTTAATAAATGGTAATTATATAAATATGCTACAAATATGGATGTGATACCACTCATTCCATGTAAATCTATCCTAATGTCAGTTCCCTAGGTAGCAGTTCATAAGAAATCATGATAATGGAATTTGGATAAACTCTAAGGGGAACAACCGTTATGGATTCTGTAAAATTAATAATCCTTGGATCCATATACATTCTCAACATCAATCCATATAAATGACTCAAAATCCAACTACTAGTTTATTATGTAGAGTTTAGGAATGTAATGTTACATCAACCCCACCCTTGGGAGGATCCTAGGAATCTATTAAGAGTTTTGAATCATCCAAATATTGATCAATTATGTGGGGTTCCATGTCTTTCACAAGGCTCATGTAGTCAATCTGGGAGAGTGTAATCATATTCGTCACTCAGGAGTGCATAATCATAATCAACTACATTAATGTAGTAGATTTATATGTCTACCAAAACAGTGAACTGATCTGGTAGGGAATAATTATCTCCATCCCTTAAGAGAGAATTATCATTCCTAGTTTTATCTCATAAGATGGATTACATAAAGTAAACATGTGTATCCTTATAATATAATAGTAAAACATAGAGGCACAATATTCAGATCTCATGATGTAGTGTTTGGTATCCCAAAAATATAACAAACAATTAAAAGTCTCAAAAGGTAGACACAATAAGTATGTCTAGGAACCCCATGAAATAAATAGGTTCATAATATGGATACCATGAATTATGTCTACGAATCCCCAATCAAATACTACCTCATGTTAGGATAATTAGATGAGAACTACGAAGAACCTTTGGAAATAAAAGATGAATCATGTGTAACCATTTGAGTGAGTAAAAAAGAGTGATGATTCACAAATTCCTCGACCTAAAATAACATCCATAATCTCATGTAAAACTTGATAGGTTCAATTTCTATGGTGAGACCCGCTATAATTTCTACATAATCAAAATGTACATTCTCAGGGTTGGAAAACATCGGGGCACCCCATGGGTCGCATAGGACAAAAAATGTATTAATCTCCTAACTGGGATGCTCAACTTATATACATTAGAAAATTAATCCCATTGGGGAACCTCAAAAAAAGTAATCTACCAAAACCCATCCTACGTGGGATCCAATGAAGAATTATGTAAACAATGGATTCCAACATTGGATTCTCAATGATGAACATATATTGAGGCTTCCAACCCGGTATCCACAAAATATAATATGTATATTAGCGAATCCAACAATATATAATTTAAATGAGAACACATATAGTGTCATCTTACAAGAGATTCCATATGTCTTCATGTAAGAAAAGGCTCCCACAAGGAACCTAATAAAAATTAGTAACTTAGAGGCATCCTACAAGGAATCCTTAATGTCAAAAGTCCATATAGCCCTTTTGTAAAAATTGAAAAGTATTTCAATTGAATTAATGATATATGTCCCATGTGTCACCTCTGACCAAGCATTTCACTCTCTAGATATAGCTGGATTTGACTACCATATGAAGAACCACTCTATTTTGAAAATAACAAAAAAACTCCATCTAAGAGTATTGAAATCACCTCAAGGGTTTCACAATAAAAATATATGCTGAAATATAACAAAAAAGAACTATTCATGAATCTAATTCTTACTCTAGGGCTTAAAATAGAAAAATTTAATATGTATATTAAGGTAAAAGTACATTAAATGTATACCCAGGTATATAGTAACTACGCTCAAAGCCTAACATGGGAATCTAATTTAGCTATAAGTGGAATGTAAAGCCCATGTACATTACATGTATACAATGTTAATGAAATTTAACTTACATGGGGTACTTTCCCATATACCTCACATGGTAAGGAAATGTATTCTACCAAGACATGTACTTTTACGTGACATACAACACACTAGGGGTATGGCCATATAGTTTACATGGCTAGGTATGCCTTCATGGGCTGCGTCATAAAGAACTCAGATACATTGATAATTACCGTTAAAAATTATATATATCCAATAGAAAAATTTCAATAAAAATTTTTCTTCCCTGAATGGGATGAGACCACATTTTGTGTTTCTGAATTGAATGCTGTGTGATTAGGATTGTAGAATGGGAAACCCCTCTAATCGGCATAAATCAACATTTTCTCCTCAAAATGTATAAATATATGATTTTTTGGTCCTAAAGATTCATAAAATTGATATAAATTTATAATATGGAAAATGTATATGTATTTAAGCAGAAAATATTAAAAATTTCCTACCATTTGGTGAAATATATTGATGCTCACCAGTTTTTATGTTCCACCATTGTCAAACGACAATACAACTCCTCCCATGAACATTGATAGCACCTATTATCTTAAATAACTATATATATCTCTCCTTATAACATTTCTCTCTTGTGATCATGTAATATGAGGCCCATGGGGGCATACGTGAGAACCTATATGGATAAGAATAATGAAAAAATTAAAATAAAATGAAAAACAATTATATGAAAAATGGGCCCACACACGAGCACAAAACATGACAACAACATTATTTTAGGTTTTTCCTAGAAAATGATCTCCATTATAGACTCAATGTAAGATAAGTAATCTCAATACAATTCTTTATTAAATAGATATATCTGACAGAACGTGTGTAAATAAATAAATATTTAATTAAAAATATATTATATATTAATTATTCCATGATAATTCAAATGATTTAAAATTACACAAAGCACTTATATTATGGTAGAAAACCAATTCCAGGACTAACAGAGTGATCAAAAAATTATCTTTGATCAACTTATTGGGGAGGAAGACTAGTTTACCCCTAATAAAAAACTAAATGAAAATATTCAACATCATTCTCAAATTTAAGACCATAAAAACAAGAGTCCTTAAAAAATCCCCACTATAAATATTATCATATTTAAAAATCCACGGGGGAAAAAAGTTCCAATCCCTTGTCTTGGGAATCTAACAAAATATATTACCTTTATCATCCAATGCCTAGATTTATAGTATTTACCACCCTCCCATCAGGAGAGAGACATCCGACCATAATTGATCTAATACTCCTCACCATAGGAGTATCCTCATCCTTTCCTTTAAACTTAGGTCCAAACTCAATGCTCCACACTCCATCCATTTCCAAACACAATGACTGGTGTTTCCAGAAACTACAAGACAAGATAAATAATTTTAATGTAATAATACATTAAACCTTCCTACATCCCAAGAGTTTTTTCTATAGAAACCATTTTATTTAAACCAATCATGATGTTCATCGCCCTCAAATGTACAATAGAGAAATCCCCGAAATATGAATTACCTTATACATATCCTCATGAATAACCTCAAAAAGATCCTTCATCAAACCAAGAATGATATTTAAAATGAATATAATATCATTATATATTTGATTCTTCATTATCATACATAGGGAAATGCTAAGATAAAAAATTATCCGCTCTAATCTATGAGTGCATTATGATTCAATTGATTGGAATGTATAGATCACTCTGATCCATTTTAATGTAAAAATTGGTTATAAATTCATACATGATTAGTTTTACATTAAACCTCTAAAAATATGGGAACATTCCATGGAACGGGTCAACCGCCTCATGAGACTCGATTTATCATTGATATATCCTCTAATATAAAGGTAAATATAAACTTTTATCACAAAACATGATAAATCATGCACACTATATTTGATTGTAAACAAAAGTACTATTCTATAAAACATCCACCCACTGATATATATTTAAATGGTACCACACACAAATGAAATGTTTCTTTTTATATTTCACATATAAAAGATCCCATGAAAACCCATATCACCATGTCATCTCCCAAATCATTGTCATATGAGTTATATTCTAGTTAATCCATAATGACCATGATACATGGTATATTTGTCTCATTATTCTAGAATCACCCTTGGATGTCTTCTTTAATTTTTACCACCTATATTTTTATGTGATTTATTTCCATGACCTCTTGATAGTCACCATCATATTTTAGAAATTTTAGCACCAAACATTCAATTTCTATTTTACTCTTCCATTGACCTAGAATGTTTTCCCATCGAATCTTGTCTTGAAAGAATATCACCAAAGGTTATTCCGTGGAAACCAAAGGCATCAAAATTATTGTATCCCAAAAAATGGATCACATTTCATGCATTTATATCTAAACGAGTGTATAACCAACATCATTTTTGAAAAAATGAATCTCTAAAACTTATCCATAATTTCTCATACCATTCCCTCGATCAAACTGGGAATCTATTTGTAAGTGTCAGAGTAAAAATTAAGGGCCTATAGGTCCCCCACCAAGACATACAAATCAAGTATCATATGAGAGTCACTAGGTCTAACCACCAAAACTAATTTTCAAACCTCTCAATAGAGTCGCATCCTATGGGGTTTCATACTTGTACAAGTCTTAGTATAAGGTATATAATGATTATTTATGCGCTCTCTCCAAGAGATGTTAATAAAACATCGACCTACAAGGGTCAAAACTATCAAAAATCAGCCTAAAATGGACATGATATTATCTGACAATCCATATAAGGGACTTCCCATGGATGTTCATGATATGAACACATAAAAGATAATGAACTAATACTCATTGTGTATCCATATATGGTAATAACCCCTAGATGAATACTTCACATTAAATATATTGGTTTCTATTAGAATAAAAATAATCAACTAGACAAGATCACATAAAACAAATGTATCAACTATAAAGGTTGACCTAAATGGCCAAACAGTATGTGCACAACATCACCTTAATGATCTTTGTTGTAGATCACTATCACAACTCAGTTAAGTAAACTAAAATTACCAGATGTGTAATAAAACATTGTATATGTTATTAATAACACTTTAAATAACAAAACATAAGTAACAAACACCTTTCAGGGGTTAAACACATGGAAATCATATTCCCTATCAACCTACTTGGGTCACTTCAACTCTGGTTCACATGGACTTAGTCATCGTTATGACCATCAAAAATCTCATCATAGAACCACATATCCTTCCCTTAGAAGGATATATATATACTAGTTAGACAAATTGATAATAATTTCACTAATAACCCAATCAGGAAAACATAACATGGGTTGTTATTTAGATTTTATAAAATTGGTAACTGTTATCTGTAATAATCACTCACGATCAAACCCATAACATGTGAATCCTACATGCTAAATATGATGCATGAGATTCCTATTCTATTTTTCTACCAAGCATAAATAATCAATAATTGACCTATTTGCAATGGTTCTAGATCTATAAATCCAATAGTAGACTTCAAAAAAATTTCAAAGAACCATTAATGTATAGTAATGATTCACTCCACATAACATGTGCATTTGTAAAAGAAAAATCTTGTAAAATTTAGCATCACATATCAAAAAAAATTATCCTTGGAAAAAAATACTTCATACAAGAATTAGTGATCTCTGTGTACTATTTGATATCTATAATTGGTTTAGACACATTTCTAATACTCCTATATACTCTATCCAAAATAGTAACACAATAGGAATGAAACATCCTCAAATACCAAATTGTAACATCTCAACCCAGATGCCTTTATACCAGTGATCTATGAAAATTTAGAAGAAGGACTCAAGAACACCTCTCCATACTCCAGAGTCTTCTTACTATAAGAGAGGGCCTTTAGTGTGTCTTTTGAGAGACTATTCCCTCTTATTAGAGTAAACAATAATTAAAATCACTATATATTATCCGAATTTGTAAATAAATAGTATGGAAGAAGTAAATAAACATAAATATGAAAATGTAATAATAATGAGTGAAATTATATAAAATCATAAACAAATGTTTCATACATACAATAATGTTTACCTATTAAGATGAAAATACTTGAAAAAGTACATAAATGGAACTGAAAGAAAAGTAGATTAATCCAATACTAACTTTGGTCCAAACCACATAACTAGTCTCTAGGACACTTCTGAGCTGCTCTAACCCAATCCAAGGAATCTACATGTGTGTCTCTTCTTAATCATGAAATTGAGGTCCCCTACCCATCATCCAAACTATGATCAACATGAAATGAAAACTGAGGTTTTTATTAACACTGATTTGTACATACATGGGGTGAGAAATAATATTTAAAGGCCAACCATAATAGTGAACCTATAATAAATTATCATAATGTCATTCCCATGAAATATTCTAATCTTAGCTGACACACAATGGTAAATGATAAATAAAATCAATAAATAAAGAATGCTAAACCACGGCCATTCAAAGTCTCCAAGATCTCGACCATCTATACAATATTCCATCACGTATATATATTTATATGTGTGTTAAATATATTCCCAATAATATTTATACAAAGTCATAAATATATATATATATATATATGATTGAGGTAAAAACAACACAAATTAACAACAGTTGATATACTGGTTTTTATTCTACATCATCTGGTCATCCTTTTTAAATTTCATCGAACTAGGTATTCTACAACTCAATCCATGTGAAATTAGTCAACAATTGGTTCTGTAATTCTGAAAAAAAATCCTTCTTTAGTCAGTACTAGATATATCTCTGATTATGCAACATTTTCATCAAGGGATACCTATCATAACCATGTTTTTTCCCATAATCAAACCCAATAACTATAATGATGGATTCCTAGAAATAGCTATGGATCCTATAAATTTTGAACTAATTAGGATGTCATACCACTGATGCCAGGTAAATTCAACATTATGTCAAATTGATTATTCCCAGTCTGTAGGTAATCATGAAATGGGAGCTCATTTTAATACTTTTCTTATTTATAAAAGCAATTCTCACCAAATCCATGTACATTCTTGGAATCCATTCATATAAACGGCTCAACAACCCACTCATTATTATGTTTGGAGAGTTTATTAGTGTAATGGTGTTTCGCCACATCCCTAGGGAGAAACCTAGGAATAAGATGTGATATTTTAATCATATTTAATATATTAAACATATGGAGTTCCATATCCAACCCTAGGTCAGGTAATAAATCGAGGAGATAATAATCATCCACATCACTCGAGAGAGCACGATCATACTCTATTACATCAATTATGTGGAGATATATGTATAATAATGTTGTTATTTAACTGAAGTGTGAGAGTGTATCCATCCCAATCACTTGGGGGAAATTAAATATCATTGAGTATATCTTATAAGCATTATCATATGAAGTACAATTGGGTATCCCAAAAACATAATAGTCAATCATATAGGATAAACTTCCATATCCCTTGATGTACCTATGGGTATCCCAATAATATAACAAATAAGAAAAATGATATTAATATGAACCCTAGGAAGTATGACTCCAATTCCCAGGAAAATAATTGACTAATAAGATGGTTCGTACTGTGTGTTTTTCTGCATAACAAGAATCAAGTAGGCACATACTACAATACCCAAGAAGTATGTCTAGGAATCATATATCAAATATATAATCACTTTAGGTTTTTCATCAAAGAAACATGAAGAACCTCTAAAAATCATAACTACATTATGAAAAACAATGTTAACATATGAAAAAAAATAGATTGTGTGGATTAAATCCAAGACCCACCTATAGTGACACATCTATACAGATTACATTTTTGGTATAGTTTCTAAGGTGTAATCCTCTACCATCTCTACCCAAATACCACAAAAAATCTCTTGGATAGTTAATCAATAAGGCACCCCCTGGGTTCCTCAAGTCAAAACAATATAGAGTCATCCTCCTTGGTATTTGGGATGTCTATACCTATGTGAAGGAACCCCTTTGGGGAACCTAGGAAATAGTAATCTACCAGAGGCATTATATATGGGATCTATGGAAGAAGTAAGTAAATAGGGGCATCCTACATGGGATCCTCTAGGTTGAACATTAGTGGATGCATCCTAAGAAGGATTATGGGAATGGAATAAATAAATAGAGGCATGCTAAAATTTTTCTTAAGGAAGAGTACATAGGTAGAAGGATCATACATTGGATTCCCTAGGTCATCATTTCAGTGAAGGAGTCCCACATAATACCCTCAAAAATTAGTATAGAGATGTGGCATTCTACAGAAAATCCATTAGGAAAAATGATATGATTTATTATTATCCCAGAAAGAAATTTATGTGAATACATATCTAGAGAGATGCCAAATGGCCAACCTCATAGCAATGGTATCAGTCTCTAGAGATATTGGGATATTATTACTATAGAAAAAATCACTATGTTTGGTAAAAATCATCAAACTTCAACATGGAGTCCTCAAATTACATTAAGGGGTTCAAAATCATTATATATTTTAAAAGATACTAAAATGTTCTACTAATGTTTCAAATTATGTATCCTAATCATAGAATAGGGAACCCCTTAAAAATCATTTCAATATAAGAGTACAAAATTTTTATAGTTGAGTACATGGTGTGTACACTAAAAGCATCGCCTAGGCATGCACTTCGGATAGATATTACATTTAAAAAAATTCAAAGTATGTGTATACAATGCATCCTAATTTGGGTGCCCACCCCTATACCTCACATCTTCAGTCCATTTATTTTACATGGTTGTGTAATTCAATATGTTGTACATCCCATTCAGGGTCTTACTTTATACTTTACACATCCATGTACCCTTATACTGGTTGTATGGCCATGTAATATGCTATAAGGATGATTACTATTACACAATGTGTATACCCTATACATGGTGTGATATTTTTAAAATATCATATTATAGAAATAGGAAGAGAAAAATCCGGTGTTCCTCAAATACATACTATGTGATCGGTATTTTCTAATGAGAAATCCGAACAATCGGCTCAAAAACCTATTTTTCTCCCATAACCAATAAATTCACCCTAAAGGGGTCATATTTAGTGATTATTGGGATATAAATCTCTCAAATAGTAATTATATATGTATTTATATAAAAACATAAAAAATATCCTGCCATGGGCTGGAATCCAACCAAACAATGTCCATATTCGCATTCCACGACAATCAAATGATGATCCAGCTCCTCCCAAGCTCCACGATGACTCATATATATATATATATATATTACATTTTTTTTATCCACATAACAAAAGAGTCCTAATGGGTAATATTGAGGTAAACCTCAAATATTTATTATATATGACCTAGTTTGGTTCTCCAGGAATACTTACCAATTCCTTTACATATAACATACTAATTTGATAAGTGATAAACGATAATAATGAAATATTATGAATTATTATAGAGATTGAAAACAACCCAAATAGAACAATCCCATTTATTTTTATTCAAGATCTTCATGATGAAATATATGGTAATGTTTTCGAATTTACACATATGTATAGGTAAGGGTTTTAAAATCCCCTTCGATTTCTTTGTTTTAGTCAAATCATATTGGAATATTAATACTCAAGATACATACTCCACAATATCTCTATTATTGTAATCCCATAAAAAATAATTTTTATGATCTATATAAATTTTCATACTCTTGGATGAAAGGATAATGATGAACTGCAAGAAAAATATAACAAATATTTCTTCAATTATGGTATTTACCTGACAAATACACTAATTAAATAAGTCATAAAACCTTCAATACCATGAAAAAAATCATGGAAATTTCTTCCCATATTTTAGAGTTGTATATATTCCATTTGTGCCTCCTTAATATTCACATGAATAATCAAATGAACTTTTATCTTGAAATGGTATTTTTATTTTCATTTCCTTATGATTTTATGTTTTACCTTTTTAAAATCATTATGTATGAGATCTTTTTCAATAATCATCTGGGAAAAATAATCATCATTTATTTCTCTTAGAGCAACATACATGTTTTTCCCTTTCCTAGGTGGAATTGTATTGAGACTTTATAATCATTAATCAATTATTTAAACTACATATAATGAAAATTCAACTCTTTCTATGTGATTATATTATTAATGATTTGATGATCGGTATATATGTCCCAAATTTTTATATAATGACAATGCCTCTTTATTTTGAAATAAAAAAATAAATACATTTAGTTTTAATTCATTATTTGGGCAATTGTTGCAACTCCCTAACCCTAGTTACCCAGAGTCAATGCATTATTACATAACATTCTCATGATCACAAAAGATCAAGTCTCAAAAGAATGATTATTTTAGTATCCTTGTAAATACTAGATATGTTAAGAAGTTTTTCATTACAATATAAAATGAAAAACTACAAAAACATAGTCTCCATAGGCAACACTCATATCCCTCAGACTATCTCTAAAAGTCATTCCTAATATACTTCTTCGCATCCTGGGAAAAAATAAAACATAGAAATGGGTGAGCTCAGATGCTCGGTATGGATAACAATATAGAAGAAACATTCATAAATAAAAATAAACATTTAAGGAAATGTATTACTGGAACAAAATACTTTTAAACTAGAACTTTAGAATAATATGGAAAAGATAAAATCAAATACTTTCATTTACTTATTCACATGGATATTCTACTATCCAAATAATCACATGCAATATCAATAGCCACATTAATAATGATGGAATGCATAATTCCAGTCTTCATAACCAAATAGTCAAGGACATGTGAAAGGAATACAAATACGATTTTGTCAAGGACCTATTCCAAGGCCCTAGTTTGTCTCATGAGACATAAAATTGCATCGAGGAGTTATACTGGGCTCCACTCATCATTTACTAAGTCCAATTCATTCCTCATATGAAAAGGTTCAATCACAACATAAAAATTTGTATTAAAACTAGCATATGTAATGTCAATACTTTCTCCATAAACCATTTATGGAGTGAAAATAACACATACATAGTCAAATATATCATAAAAACTTCAATACAATATGGATTTCTTTTATCATAATAAATAAACTTCAATTAAGCTTAAAATCCATCAAAGGTTGTTGACATAGAAGAAATCAAATCTTTTTTTAAAGAAATATCTCTTTTTATTAGGAAATAATTTAGGAGTCACATAATTATATAGAAAAAATTTATTTTTAAAATATAATTATAATATTTTAATGTAATCTTCAACGATGTTATAATGGTGGAAAATAGTTGCACCTGCCGTATAAGAAAAAAACATTCTTACCTTAATTTTGTCGAAAAGGTCATAAAGTGCCTTGTTTGGAAAACAACAGAAAGATTCCTTTCAAAACATATAAAGTCAAATAAGGTTATAAATGAATTTAACCCATTTTCATGTAAATAGTAAAAAAAAATTGGAATAAATTTTTAAGAAAAATGGATTTCGGTGATAAAGAGGTCCTAGTATATACTTTTGTAAAAACAATCTCGGATAATTAAGAGATTCTGAAATTTACCCATACACTATACTTTTCCTTGGTCAGGGGTATGTTAACCTCTAGTACAAGAGTTAAATCATTGTTAATTAATTATACATGAACTATATACATAAATATGATATCATATATGATCGTTTAATATTTCTTTATTAATGATATTTCAGTAGTATCCTCGTTTCGGGTGTTAACTGATTCATTTTCCTTTATATGATTTGTTATATAAGTAGTGTTTGTTATGGATAGTATTTATCTTATTCATATTCAGAATGATATTATGTCTTTAAAAATTATTTATAATCATCAAATTAAAATTATTCTTAAATGGATATGAGGGGGAATGGATCTCATCGCGTTCGTGGAGGCGATAATCCATACGTATTCATGAGCGACAATATCATTCTTTGGATATTAATGTAATATATAATTGGATAGTATATCATATATACAGAATCATTATCATATTATATTTATTTTTTAAATCATTTATATTAATTTTTATACCCATCCAAATGATGATGTTTTTGAATAAAAAACTATACCATGACGTGGAGGCGGTAATCTGTACGTATGCACATATGGTGACTTTTTCTTTTATAGGATGGATAGAATAATGAATATGGTTATAACATTTTTATAATAACATCACAGTATATAAAATATACTATATTTATTATTTTATATTGGAAAACAACAATGATAGTTGAAGTGGGAGAAGAAAAGAATTTGAAAGAGGTGATGAAATATTTACCACTTAATCGAGTTCTTCCTTTTAATTTGATCAAAATGGTTCCTTATGATTGATTTATGACTAAAGTAAGGACTCTAAGATAAAGGGAGGAAATTTGGGATGGTATTTGGGAAGATTTTGGATGAGTCAAAGGGAACTGAAGGTGTGAATTGGAGAGAATGGGAAGTACCCTTTTATAAGAAGGGTGAAGGGATTGTTAGGAATACATTGAAATATTATTATATAATAAAACCATTTTCGGTTTCTAATGGCTCAAAAATGAATTATTTAAAGGATAATGTGGGTATGGGTCGAAAGCCACTCAAAATAGGTTTTAGACAGGTTTGGGTCACTATGTTAACCTTATCTTTTATATTTAACTCTTAGTTAAATAGATTGACATTTACCATAAATCATTGTATTTTTATATAATATGGTTACTAAACATACTATAAACATCCAAGAAAACACCAGGTGGTTAATTAATGATACAACTATCATTATATAAGTCTTTTGGGCAATCCATATATTGATAGGACTATTATATCAACCAATAATATTGTATTTGTTTTAAAAACACATTTATGTCAATTTGGACATTATTTAATAATTGATTTTGGTGAAATAACTAGTACAAAAAAAGTTTTTTACGTTGGTTATTTTCTATTTTTTTACATCGGTTTTTAGCTGAAATTAATACAAACAATGTTATAAGTATTTTTTTTATGACGGTTAATTAAAAACTGACGTAAAAAACATAACATCGCAGTGTTTATCACGTCGGTTATTAAATAACAGACGTGAATAACAAGGGGGTTTATCACATCAGTTACTATATAACTAACCTGATAAACCGGTGTGGGGGGTGTTTATAAGGTAAGTTATTAAATAACTGACGTGAAAAACCTAGGGGGGAGGTTTTATCACATCAGTAAATATATATCCGACGTGATAAACTAGTGCGGTGGGTGTTTATCACGTCGATTATTAAATAACAGACCTGATAAACATGGAGGGAGGGTTTATCACGTTGGTTACTATATAAATGATGTGAAAAACCTATGCGGGGGGGGGGGGGGGTTATCACTTCAGTTATTAAATAACCGACATGATAAACCATTTCCTAGGCCTTTATCATGTCAGTTATTAAATAACAAATGTGAAAAAACCATTCCTCGTTCCTTTATCAGGTCGGTTATAAAATAAACGACGTGGAAAACAATTTTTTTTTTTTAAAAAATAGAAAGCAACCCACCGCTCTCCATTGAAATAACTAGAAACCAAACCAAGAATTCATACCAGAAAAACAGAAGTAGACCAAAACAAGAACCAAAGAAAAAAATAAGCACTTTCATTGATAACATTTAAAACTTACCCCACTGGACAGCCCTCTACCACCCCCTACATATCCCCCCTCACCCCACTAGACATCCCCAACCACGCCCCTGAACACCCCCCCCCCCCCCCCCACACCCCGGACTGCCCCTCGACCCCCTGGAAAGCCCCAAACACACTTGGATATCCCCACCACCCCTGGACAGCCCCCACACCCCTGGAAAACCCCCCACCCTCATGTATACCCCCCCACCCCCTGGACAGCACTCCCACACCCCTTGACAACCCTCCCACACCCCTGAAACAGACCAAAAAGTTACCAAAAACAAACCTGAACCCCTCACCCCACTAGACAGCCCCCACCACACCCCTGAACACCCCCCATACCCCTGGACTGCCCAACCCACCCCCTGGATATCCCCCAACACCCTTGGACAACCCCCCACCCCCACCCTCCTGGACATCCCCCCCACCCCACCCCCTGGACTTCCCCACCACCCCCTGGACAGCGCCCACAGCGTTGAACATCTCCCCACACCCCTGGACTACCCCCACCCTTTGTATAGTGACCAACACCACTGGACAGCCCCCCCCTCCTTGACTACCCCTCCACCCCTTGGATATCCCCCCTCACATCACTGGACATCCCCCACCACACCCCTGGACACCCTCCCCCCACACCCCTAGACAACCCCCGACCCCCAAGGCAGCCCCCACACCCCTGGACAACCCCACCACCCCCTAGATAACCCCAACACACCTGGACAACCCCCACCCACCTGTATACCCCCACCCCCTGGAAAACACTCCCACACCCCTGGACAGCCCTCCCACACCCCTGAAATAGACCAAAAAGTTACCAAAAACATACCAGAAACCCCCCACCCCACTGGACTACCCCCACCACACCCCTGGACACCCCCACCCCTTGACATCACCAAAACCCCTGGACATCCCCCCACCCTCCTGTATACCCCATCACCCCCTGGAAAGCACTCCCAGACCCTTGGATAGCCCTCCCACACCCCTAAAACAGACCAAAAATTTACCAAAAACAGACCAGAACCCCCTCACCCCACTGGACTCCCCCACCACACCCATGGACACCCCACACACCCTCGGAATCCCCCCAACCCCCTGGACAACCCCCAACACCCCTAGACACCCCCCACCTTCCATGACACCCCCACCCCCAGACTTCACCACCACCCCCTGAACATCCCCATACACCCCAGGACACCCCCACCCCACCCCTGTACTTCCCCACCACCCTTGGATAGCCCCGCACACCCATGGAAACCCCCCACACCCCGGGACTGGCCCCACCCCAAGGACATACCCCAACACCCCTGGACAACACCCCCCCACCCTCCTGGACTGCCCCACCACCCCCTGGACAGCCCCCCACACCCCTGGACAACCCCCCCCCCCCTTCTGTATTTCCCCCACCCCCTGGAAAACACTCCCACACCCCTGGACAACCCTCCCACACCCCTGAAACAAAACAAAAAGTTACCAAAAAGAGACCAGAACCCCCTCATCCCACTGAAATTCCCCCACCACACCACTGGACACCCCCCACCCCTGGACATCACCACCACACCTAGACATCCCCCCACCCTCATGTATACCCCCACCCCCTAGATAGCACTCCCACACCACTGGAATGCCCTCCCACAACCCTTAAACAAACCGAAAATTTACCAAAACAGATCAGAACCCCCTCACTCCACTGGACTGCCCCCACCACACCCATGGACACCCTCCCACACACACACCCATGGACTGCACCCCCCAGGATATCCCCCAACACCACTAGGCAGCCCTCAACCACCCCTGGACATCCCCCACCCTCTAGGACCCCCCCCCCAACCCTTGACTTCCCCCAACCCCCGACACTACCCCCACCCTCCTTGACACCCCCCCCCCCCACACACCCCTGGACATCCCCCACCCCCGAGACTACCCCCCCCCCCACCCACCCTCCTGGACACCCCATCTGGGGGCACACCGCTGGAAGGTACTCATCACTCCCACATGCGAAGCTTGAGGTCTCAAAATGTTTCACATGTGGGAGTGATGAATAACTTCCAGTGGCGTTCAGCCCCCCGAGGGATGGCAGCGCCTCTTCTTCCATCCCCTGGACTGCCCCCCACCCCACTGGACAGCCCTCCCACACCCCTGGAAACCCCCCTCACCCCACAAGACACCCCCACACCCCTGGACACCCCATGGAAAGCCCTTACACCCTCCTGGAAACTCTCCCAACCCCTAGACTACCCCCCCCCCCACTCTTATGGACACCCAGGACCCCCCCCCCCCCCCCCCACCGGACAGCCCTCCCACACCCCTGTACACCCCCACCCCACTAAACATCCCCCCCCCACACCCTTGGAACCCCTCCCCTCCAGACCAGAATCCATACCAGAAAAACCATCATTGGTAGACCAAAAAAAGAAGTAGAGAAACATTAAACATTCAAATATATAACATTCAAAACTTACACTATCGACTTCAAAAAAAATAAATCCAACCTAAACGGCTACCAAATACATAATTAAAACGTCAATATTAAAAATTACATTTTACACTACAAACAACTAAAATTCAATCAAACAAGTAAAATAATTTGACCATTCCACTTGAAAGTGTTTGATGTTTGAGCAGTATAGGGTTGAGGGTCATCAAATAGATTCAAATTAAAAGGATATTAGTTAACGTGTATAATGAATATATCAAATTTAAATATTATGGAAAAGTTTAAAAGGAAATATTACCAGGAAAAAATTTATAACTTTACCAGTTGTTATTATTTCATACATAAATCTTAACATATAATATTCACATTCGATGACACCTTGTTATTCATGAAAATTCTATTTGAATGAGTGTAAATTAAATATATTATTTTTATTTGATAAATCAAAAAGTACAAATTATAAATGGATATTTACCTTCACATTTACATATTTTATCTTCACACTCCTTTTCTTTGTGTTTTTTAGAAATTATCACCTCCCCTATTAGAAAATAATACGAATGGGGTAAATTTAAAATTCATTATAATATAAAAAACTATTGAGAAATTTAAACATAATTTTCCAAAATTTTCTTAAAACTTTCCAGCACATCATCATGGATAGAGAATATCAAATAAAGTGTTTTCTCCCTTAGGAAAAAACCCATAACATCCAATGATCACTGATAAAAGAAAATTTAATGTTAGTGGTTTTTAATGTTAAAAGATAATGAACTCTTTGAGAGATATGTGTTTTAAATCTCTCACAAAAAGGCATCATCCAACATTGTGTGACTATATTCTGTTCAAGTCCTTCAGTAATATAAAGCATGCTTTTTTCCTCATCCAATGGACATGCTTCGGGGGAAATCAATTGCGGGTCTATGAATCCATATACATCTATATGCTCATTCCTTTCAAAAATGTTAAAAATATACCTAATACAAAATAGACATAAGTATACTTTTTTAAAAAATATAACATGGGGAAATGGTGTTAATACTTACATGGAAAAAAATTTCACCACGTTGATGCCCAACATATCTCCAGTAACAAGCTCCATGATATTAGTTTTCACAATCCCCACAATTATTGCACATCCACAAACATGATCTTCTATTGAAAACTCATAATGACCCACCAACAAATTTGAATATATTGATAATCTGTCAAGACTGCTAGAATCTATATCTGATTTCATCGCCATTTTCCACTGTTGTTTTCTATAAAGTATTTCTTTACCTTTGATGTATTCTTGTAAAAATAAATAGAAAAATATATTAGTTTTCAAATGATAAAATAACTTTAATTAAAAAATAAAATAGAAGATATAACATACATACCTCTATGGTAATGAGTCGAAGAATTCTAGATGTCCAAATTAAAAAATGGTTGATTCTATGTCCAACTGTCGTCACTTCATCTATAGGTAATGGTACTCGAGCTGATATATTTATAATATCATGTACAATGGTCCTTTGATTCTCTACCTCTAATTGTTGATGATGAAATGTATCTCATATACAATATACCATCCCATATGAAACTATATGATGTTTAGGATCATCAAAATACAAATATTAATAAGTATGAAGTTGTAGCGGAGGAGTAGGATAAAAAATGGGGTCCGCAGGCTGAGGTGGGGTAGTGGTAGCTACTAGAAGAGGGGGAGGATTAATAATGGAGTCTTCAAGGGGAGGTGGAGTAGTGGGAACTACAGTTTGAAATTGTCTTTGCATGTCTGCAAACATAGACTGTACCGACGCTCTAATATTTTCTTCCATTTTCACATTAATATTATGACCTTAAGCCTCCAAATATTCTTTTTTTTATAAGCACCATTAGTGTTAGAAGTTGAAGAATGTGGAGACATTTTTCTTACCGATACACCTACCGGATATCCTCGTACAGGATCAGGATGTTCGGGCTTTCCCTATGCTTTCGATAAAATATCATGCCTCCCAGTAGCTGTAAATACCCCATGTAAGCTCTTCTCCTCAAAAGAGTCCTATATTAATTAATTGAACATTTCTGTAATGATTTAAGTTATATGAAGAAAATAGTTAACTTAAATAAATAAAATATATATCTTACAATCCTCTCAACTACGATTCTCGATTCATCCAAAAGATATTGCCATTTTTTCCCATCCATGCTCTCTTCCATTTTTCATGTCTAGATGGAGGGGATGGAGGGGCCACCTCTCTAGAGCTTGAAGACTTAGCTCTTAGTTTTTTAAATTTTTCCGCCGTCATTTGTTCTTCCAAAAAAGCATACCCTCCTCAAGATAAACTATAAGAATATACATTTTTAGAATGGATCCCTTGATGAGCTTTCCTTATTTTCTGTAAATTAATGAAAATAAATCATTAACAAAACATTAATAAGATCATTTATATAAGTAGTCTTATAAAAGTTTACATTGCCCTTACCAAAAATGAATCTTTTATTCTACATTCAACAAACTTTCTCCATGTGTATTCATATATAAAATTATATATATGAAATGAATTTTCATTACTCCTATGAACAAAAATGAAATCAGATCAGAGGGTTGATTTGAAATCCCTCCATCTCTTGGAAGCCATCGATAAGCATTTCTTCTTGACTCCTCTAGTGTTAGAAATATCAAATGTCATCTGATAACGAAGAGGTTAAACATATTATATATACTAGAAACATTTAAATAATAGGAAAACAATATCAAAAGATCTTACCAAAATCTTCTCCCACAAATGAGAGATTATCACTTTATCCACACATCTCCAGTCATCATATAAAATGCTTACTTTTCTCTTACCCGGAGTTGAAACAAAACTCTTAAAATCATTTGCATTTGGAACTCTTGGAATATCATCCTCATCGAAGTCAACGGTTATCCTCTGATCCTATGTATGGGAAGTGATAATTTTGGTAAACGTGTGCACCCATGTTTGCCAACTTTTGAACTCTGTCATAATAGGAGCACATGAGGAAGATTGTGGAACATCAAGAGAAGCATGTGAATGTTCCTCCCAAGAGGTATGACCAATATTCTCATCTTCAGAAACATGAGGTTGATCAACTAATTGATCTGTCATTATCCTTCAAATCAAAAAAACATTATTTTACTAATATAAAAATTCAAATATTTTAATACTACTGTAATCAGAAAATAGAAATCTGTACTAAGTTACGTAATAGTAGAAATTGTTAATATGGTAATCATGTTAATCAATGGTAAAGACGGTAAAGATGGTTAAGATGGTAAACATGCTAAACAAGATAAACCTGGTAAACCTGGTAAACATGGTAAATTAATTTTCACTGAAAAAAAATAATAGATATATAATTTATGTAATGGTAAACATGATAAAGTAAACTAAAAACCATAAAACAAACAAAAACTTATACTTATTTTGTTTTAATACATGTTTTAATACATAAAAAGCATACAATATAAGACATTTTATGAAAAAAAAAAATGTAAACAAGAAGTAAACAAATGTTACCTATAATATTAGGAATGTAGAAATGGATTGTTTTCCCAAATTCCATCATCATGATCACTTTTTTATGGCCCAAACAATGTCTTCAACATGATCATCATTATGTTCTGTTAAAATTTCCATGGAACTAGGGATCTCACATAAATCAGCATCTTCATCAAGTTCATCCTCACCAACATATTGTTTTTCCCTTGTAAAACAACATCCCACTGCATATCTGATTGATTTACTATGTAGAAAATTTGTTTTTCATGTGTTCCCATTATAGAATAATAAGTTGTGTCTTCTAATCTATTCAGATTAACAAGTGTCATTCCAAATTCATCGTGTCTGACACTATTGTTACCGATAAACCATTTACAGTTAAAAATATGAACTTTAATTTTAAATTAATCAACCTCACATATGTCCTCAATCACTCTATAATATGCACTTGATTCAGAAATTTGGTTTTTGTCCTTAGAACTCGAAAAATGAATTGCTTCTGTAAACACCAATACACCACTATTCTGAACTGCACTTCTATTTTCCTGTGCTTTCATATGAAATATGTAGACATTAATGTCATAACCAGACCATGTTATCACATTTAAACATAGACCACCCACTATCCATTTTAATGTCTCTGATACATCTGATCTACCAAGAAATGTCTTTTATAACCACGGAAAAAATGTTTTGTTGTTCTCATTCAAAATAAATATTTCTTTCTTCTTTGGATGACATTGTTTCAACTGATTAATATACCATGTGATATACGGTTGAGCATCAGCTATGTTATTCAAGATGTATGATTCTAACTTCTTCATCTATTCAGCTGACAAAAATTTGACTTTCAAGCCACGAATCCCCTTTCCCTCATTATTAACTTGTTCATAGCGAGATGGAGGCAAACCTATGTGTTGTGCCGCAGCCAAGTAGCTCGTACAAAACTCTTCAACCTCCTAAGACATATAATTTTCAATAATGGAGGCTTCAGGTTGATAGAATTTTTAACATACCCCTTCAATATTTTCATATACCTTTCAACAGGATACATCAAACGAAGATATACAGGTCCACAAAGCTTTATTTCTCAAACTAGATGAATCATTAAATGCACCATTATATCAATAAAAGTTGGAGGAAAATACATTTCCAATTCACAAAGTATAAAAATTGAATCCATTTCCAAAATATTTAAAGCATTCACATAAATCTCTTTATTAAAAATTAAATTGAAAAAATAACACAACTTCATTGTAGTCTTTCTGACACGGATGGGAAATATTTTACACAATGAAATTGGTTGAATTTGTTGCATCATGATGTGACAATAATGATATTTCAAACCTATCAACTTCAAGTCCTTCAATGAGACACAAAATTTTACATTGGAAGAATAACCTTGAGGCACCTTGATATCATGAAGACACTAACAAAAGCTAATTTTTTCCCTCTTCGATAATTTATGACAAGATGGAGGAAGAAATTTTCGTCTTCCATTAAGAGTGGGAGCTAACTCCAAATGTATTCTCATTGATCGTAAGTCTAATCAGGCATTCAACCCATATTTTGTATTTCTTTTAATATATGAAAATTTTCCCATAAAAGAATCATAGATATTATTCTCCACATGAATGACATCAATATTATGTTTAACTTCATGATATCTCCAATATGGTAGCTCAAAAAATATTGACCTTTTCTTCCAATTATGTCTATCATTACCAGATTTCTATTTCATTCCCATTGTCACATCAAGGTTTCTCACCCTCTCAAAATATGGATCTGGGGATAAAGGTTTTGGACCAATATCAAATTCTTGTGAGCCATTGAATTCCTTTTATATTATTCTATAAGAGTGATCTATAGGGAAAAAATTTCGATGACCCATGTACATTGTTTTCCTCCCATGATGTAATTGACTATATGACGTCAGTTGTTCGCAAATTGGAAATTCTTTATGCCCTTTAACAATGCATAAAGAAAAATTTTTATATGCTGGGAAGTCATTTATAGTGAACAAAAACACTGCATTCAGTTGAAAATATTCCATTTTATAAGAATCATACACCCTTATACCATCCACCCATAAAAGTTTCAAATCATCAATCAACGGTGAAAAGTAAAAACCAATATCATTGTCGGGTTGCTTCGGACTAGAGATCATTATACTCAACAAGACATATTTGTAATTTATACAAACTTCAGGAGAGAGGTTGTAGATTACCAATAAAATAGGCCATGAACTATGTGTGCTAATTAGGGTTTGGTATGGATTCATTCCATCTGCGCACAACCCTAGTCTGAGATTTCTAATTTCTTTTCAAAATGTAGAATAATGCTCATCAATTTTCATCCAATGTGGACAATCAGCTGGATGACGTATTTTTCCATCACATAAATTCTCATCATCATGCCATCTTAACATTTTTCATTATGTGAATTAGAAAATAAACGTTTGAAATGATGAATTATAGGAAGATACCAAAATACCTTTGAAGGGATCTTTGTAATCTCTACATCAGCCTGTGATTTTTCTTTCACCTTAGACTGTGATGTCCCACATTTAGGACACTCTGATAGGAAATTCATATTCCTTCCTATATATCATATAGTCATTCAAACAGGCATGTATTTTCTTGTATCCCAATCCCATCGGGCATAATATTTTCTTGGCCTTATAATGTGAATCTGGAAGATCGTTATCTTTTAGAAGATTGTATTTCATCAATTGTAGCATCTCTATAAAACTTTTGTCACTCCATCCATGTTTCAACTTTAGGTTAATCAATCTTAGCATCGCCGACAAAACTATAAAATCTGTACAACCAGGATATAATGGTTTTTCAACATCACCATATAGATGTGCAACTGTTAGTTCTATCTCAATTTGTTATGATGTGATATCATGAATCATTTATTCAATTCCATCAGAGTTACCATCTTGAGAAGCATCATCATCAATGACATTTCATCCAATTTTACCATGCCAAATCCAAGGTCTTTAACTCAGATTAAAAACATGACAAATCAGATGATATTTTATTTCTCTACTTTTCAACATCTTCATATTCAAACATTTAAATCATGGATAGAAAAAAATGTCACTACTTGGAACATTTAGTTTAGCAAATTCCAAAAATGTATCAACACCTTCCTCATATTCATTGCTCATTCGATGTGTCGTATTCCAACATCGACTAATTATTACCTATAACAAATATAAAAATTATACATATTATGAAGATAAGACAAGTATATGTTTATATGAAAAAAACCATAATTAAAATGTAAAACAATTTTGAAAAATAAAACAAATCTATGCGTATTTAAAAAAATATGCTTGAATATGATTTTAAAAAGAAAATAAAGTTATATATATCAGTTTTAAATTCCATGGAATCAAAGAAAACCGTGGGGCCTCCAATGGATGATAGAAAATTGGAGATAATGGAGTAAACATGAGAATCAAATCAAATTTAAAATAAATAATGGGATGGATAAAATCACCATGTAATGCCAATCATCACGGCACAATGGAGTGAGGATAACTACACATATTTCAAAACCACGACATAGTCTACCCCATAACCTATAATTTTATCATAGTCAATGACTGGTCAAAATATATATAACCAAATAGAATCATATTGCAACATTAATATCCATGAAACAGAACAATCATCATGTCATAATCTCACAAACCATGATGCAATAGTCAATCCCAACTTACACATATCCCCCACCCCCTTAGACACCCCCTGGACACCACCACCCCCTAGACATCCCCCTACCCCCTCGACACCACCCTGAACCCCTTGGACACCTCCTGGACACCACAACCCCCTTGGATAGACCCCCCACCCACTGGACACCACCCCCACTCCTTGGACACCCCCTCGACACCGCCACCCCCTTGGACCGCCCTCCCCCTACCCCCTGGACACCACCCCCACCCCCTTGGACACCCCATGGACACCAACACACCCATGGACGCCACCCGCCCCCCACCCCTCAAGACATCACCTCACCCCCTGGACAACCCCCCTGGACACCCCCACCCCTCCTGGACACCACCAGCCACCTCCTACCCCCTTGGACACCCCCCTTGACACCCCAACCCTCTGGAACCCCCCTAGACAACCTCCAAATCCTCTGGGCAGTCCCCCACCCCCTTGGATAGCCCCCCCCCCCCCCCCCGTTAGACCCCCCCCCCACACACACCCTTGGACTGCCCCCCCCCCCCCACACACACACACCTCCATGGACACCTTGGACACCACCATCCCTCTGGATAACCCCCCGAACCCTCTCGACACCACCCCACCCCCCCCCCCCCACCCCCTTTGACACCCATTGGACACCACCACCCCCTTGGACTGCCCCCACCACAATAGACAGCCCCCACCCCTTGGACAGCCCCCACCCCTCTAAGCAGCACCCCAACCCCCTTGGACACCCCTACTCCTCCTGGACACCACCCCCACCCCTTACCCCCTTGGACACCCCCTGGACACCCCCAACCCTCTAGAAAACCCCCGACCACCCGGAAAACCCACCAAACCCTTAGGAAAGCCCCCCCCCCCCCATTCGACATCCCCCCCCCCACACCCACCCACCCCTGGACTGCCCCCCACCCCCCCCCCCCCAGTTCCATGGACACCTTGCACACCCCCAACCCTCTGGATAGCCCCCCGAACCCTTTGGACACCACCCCCACCCCCTTGGACACCCCCTGGACACCACCACCCTCTTGGAAAGCCCCCACCCCTCTGGACATCCCCCAACCCCTAGACAGTCCCCACCCCTCTAGACAGCACCCCACACCCCCTTGGACACCCACCCCTCCTGGACACCACCCCCCACCCCCTACCCCCATAGACACCCCCTGGACATACCCCAAACCTCTAGATATCCACCCACCCCCTAGACAACCCCCCAAACCCTCTGGACAGGCCACCACCCCCTTGGACACCCCCACCCACCCACCCCCTTGGACAACCCCCCCCCCCCCCCACACCCCTAGACTGCCCCCTCCACCCCCACACCCACCTCCATGGACACCCTGGACACAATGGACACCCCCCCAACCCTCTGGACAGCCCCCCAAACCCTCTGGACACCACCACCACCCCCTTGGACACCCCCCTGGACACCACCACCCCCTTGGACAGCCACCTACCCCTCTAGATAGCCCCCCCCCCCCCAGATAGCCCCCACCCCTCTAGAAATCACCCCCCCTGGACACCCCCACCCCTCATGGACACCACCCTGCACCCCCTACACCTTGGACACCCCCCTGGACACCCCCCAACCCTCTAGATATCCCCCACCCCTCAGACAACCCCCAAACCATCTAGACAGGCCCCCACCCCCTTGGACACCCGCCACCCACCCACCCATCCCCTTGGATAGCCCCCCCCCCCCACAAACACACCCCCTGGACCCCCCCCCCCTCCCCCCCTCCTCCATGGACACCCTGGACAGCCCCCAACCCTCTGGACAGCCCCCAACACCCTAGACAGCCCCCAACCCCCGGGACAGCTGCCAACCCTCTGGACAGCCCCCCATAACCCTGGGATTTTAACCTCAAGATACTAGTTTTGGAATATCTACGAATTTTAACCTCAAGCTACTAGCTTTGGTACCATGCCATTATTCAAAATTAGAACCATGAACTATATCTCCTACTAGTCTAAAATGCTCTATTGTTTAATGAATTGGGTTTTAATGGCATATGAAGACTTGAAATAGTCCACAAAAATAAGCGACGTAAATAGTTTATGAAAAAACAAAAAGTGATACCCAAAATAGAAACAACCAAGGATCCAAAACAAACATTCCCCCATGAAAAAACATATATACTAATAAAATAAATCACACTGGTACATGGGATGGGTGTATCGCAATGGTTTATATATAAATTGCAGTAATATAGGTGAATGAGATCATTTGTTGTCAGTGAAAACAAATATTACCATTACTGTATGGCTTCCGCAAAACAGAAACCAACAAAATAGAAGTAAGTGAGGCTTACTTAAATTTTTCGAGTCATTATAATAGATCTAGAGATAATAAATAAGATGATGATGGAAAAATGAGGTAAGAGGGTTTGAAATTGAAGAATATTACCTAGTTTAAACAAAAAAATCGCAAAACATAAATATGGACTATCCAGGATAAAAACGAACGAAATAAAGTCATGGCAGGCTTACCTGAGTGTTACGAGTGGAGATGATTACGAGGAGAGTAATGATGATAAATGATGGCGGAAAAATTAGTTCAATGAAACGTGATCTGAGAGTCGATTCTAGGTTCTCCGAGCGAGAGAGACGAGTTGCTGGTATGTTGATCGAAAAATCATAAATGACAATCCACGGGGCATGATATTTTTTTAAATGTTTTCTAACGTCAGTTATTTAATGACTGACATTATAAAATATTTTTATTACATTCATAACGTCGGTTATTATAATAACTGACCTTATAAATTTATCAAATAAATCATTTTTTACGTCGGTTATTATATAACCAACGTAAAAAACACATCAGAAACCACAGTTTTTAAGTTGGTTATTTTATAACCGATGTAAAAACTTCCACGTGTTGCTTTTTTACATCGGTTATAATATAACCGACGTAAAAAATTCTGTGGGTTGGGTTTTTATGTCGGTTATCAAATAAACAACGTCAAAAAAGCCTCATTTCCTGCCTTTTTTATGTCCGTTATTTAATAAATGACGTAAAAAATTTGTTACATACCTCATTTTTTTACGTCGGTTATCAAATAATTAATGTAAAAATGTCGCTCCTTGGTTTTATACGTCAGTTAATTTATAACCGACGTAAAAAACCAACATGCGGGATTTTTTTCTTCGGTTATTTTAATAACCAACATAAAAAATTTACTCTCATTATTTTTTACATCGGTTATAAAATAACAGACATAAAAAACCACATATCACAGATTTTCACATCGGTTATATATAACCGACGTGAAAAATGGTGACGTTAAAAACGTTTTCTGCACTAGTGAATCCTAACAACTGTATTACATAGAAATAAATACCTTTAATCAACCCTAACAAGTAATATTTACCTAGAAAATTAGTGGAATTCATTAAAAGTCTCAAATTATATTTTTTGGTTATTTATAATATCAATTAATATAATATTTCATTAATATGGTAATTACTACATCATCATTGTGTCATAAATCAATTTAATTATTTAATGTATACAAATAATAAATAAAATACCATTATGTACGAAATATTTTTTTTCTTTATACTAAATATTTATAGTCAAAATTATATTTTCTGTAACCCAATATAAAAAATGGTTTAGTTATTAATCATTGAATTTAACTCTTTTAACTATTCTTTAAATAAAATAATAATAAATGTCCTAGTGTAATCCACGTGGACCGGACAAGTTAATATTTTATTCCTAAGGTTGTTTTTTGTCGAATTTTACTTCTACAATAGAAATATTACACGTGTTAGGGTAATAATATTATCATTTTTACCATTAATTACCATATTTACTTTTAACTGTGTTATATACAAGTAAAAGGTTACGATTCACCAAAAATTATTTTCATCATATTGATCCACATTTTACTATCTGATATCAATCATTTCTCTGAGTTTTTTTAAAATTTATTTCATAGAAGTGGTAAAATTATGTTTTATACAAATTTGGAAATGCTACTAGGAGATGGGTAAAATATGGTAAAAAGTTCTATAAAATTGTATATATTTAAACTCATTATAAAATGACTCCATCTAATTTCATTGAACTTATATAGGTATTATGTATCTATTAATACCTAGAATAAATTTAAATAAAATAAATAAATATTTAAATAAAAAGTCGGTTTTAAACAATAACTTAGTGTTTTTCACTATTCATCAAAAATTGAATGTTTTCAAAAAAATACCAAAAATTTCCCTAAGGTAATTTTGATATTCCGAATCCAAAAATGAATTCCATTTTGAAAGATAAAATTTGTAAAATTTTAAAAATTGGGTATTATTATTCATAACAGCTGATTTGATTGGTTGCGGTGTGTTATAATCTTGAAGTTGCGTATAATGCAAGCTATTGCATTATTCAAAGGGAAACATATCGTGAAATCATGGAGTGTTATATTCTTCCCTCCTTAAAATAATTTCTTCCTAGAAATTTCTAGAGTATTACTACCTAAAAATATTATGGTGTTTCTTCGTCATAAGTTCCTCGGGTTCCCACGTTTCCTCTTCTATCTTATAGTTTCTCCATAGAACATTTACCAGACGAGTCATCTGGTTTCTCAGCAATTGTTCTTTGGTATCAAGAATTTTGATAGGCTCTTCACAATAAGATTGAACATGTTCTAGTTCAATTTCCTCAGAGTTGAGTATATTCATTAGGTCAGGCATGTATTTTCTCAACAATGATACGTGGAACACATCGTGAAAATTGGAGAGACTTGGCGGCATTGCCAACCGGTAAGCTACAACCCCAATTCATTATATAATTTTGAAAGGTATGATATATCTTGTTTATCAGGGGCTCCCATATTTCATCTATTTGGTGTCTGTATTTTAGATTTGGTAAGGATTTGTTGTTGCGGTTCAAGGAATGGAGGTTCGCTGCAGAGTTTTTCATTTTGAGTTTTTGAATTTCTAGGATTGATTTCTTCTTGGAAAATTAGATATTGGTTGATATTTCTTTGATGGTTTTGGTCTGGAGTCTTGCTGTTCATGATGACGTGGTCTGGTGGCTCACTGTTCAAGACAACGTGGTGTGCTGTTTTTGAATTTTGAATTTGAAGGGATCTATTTCCTTGTTTTTTTAATTCTTTATGGGGTTGTGATTTCTCTCTCGGTGGTTCCCACTCAGCCAAAAAGTGTTTTTTATAAAATAAAATAAAAATAGTATTTGATATACCTGGGGAGTATTTTACCCTTCTTCCTGAATCATATAACTATCTTCCATGGAGATACCTTCAAGAAAACATGATCTCCTACATGAAATTCTGAATCATTTCTTCGGTTATAGACATAGCTATTCTGAATAATTTTTTCTATTTTGATGTGGGTTTGGATAACCTTACCCTTTTCCATCATTTCCTCAACATGTTTTGGGCCCATGATTTTTGTTTCACCCACATCATCCAAACAAGTAGGTGTGTGAAAACTCTTTCCATATAATGCTTCATATGGTTCCATCTGAATACTTGAATGGAAGATATTTTTATAGGAAAATTCTACCATAGGAAAATATTTATCCCACATACCTTGAAAGTCAATATAGTAAGCTCTCAACATGTCTTCTATGGTTTTAATAGTCTATTTTGATTGTCTATCAGTTTGAGGGTGGTAGGCAGTGCTCAGATGAAGTTCTGTATCCAGGGATTTCTAAAGACATCTCCAGAATAAAGATGTAATATGGGGATCATAATCTGAAACAATCGATAAGGGTACAACATAGAGTCTTAAAACATCATTAATATATAATTTTTCTAAATGTTCAAGTGGTAAATCTTCCCTTATAGCTAGAAAATCAGTTGACTTGGTATGACAATCAACAATGACCCATATTGCATCATTTCTTCTTGGGATCTTTGGTAGCCCCGTGACAATTTCCATCGTAATATTATCCCATTTCAAATAAGGTATTGGAAGAGGTTGTAGGAATCCTCCAATATGTTGCCTTCCATTTATCACTTATTAACAAAACATGAATCGTGACAAAAAATCAACAATCTCTCTCTTCATATTATCCCACAAAAAATGATCATTCAAATCTCTATACATCTTAGTGCTACCTGGGTGTATAGAGAAATAGGAGCTATGAGCATCATACCACAATTCTTTTTTTAGAACAAGTATGTTAGGAACACAATGTCTCTTCCCTAATTTCAAAATTCCATCTTTAAATATAAAGTCACATAATCTCCCATCGTTCACATCATTAATAATCTTTTGAAACTCCACATAATAATTTTATGAAATTTTTAGCCTTTCTAGTAAAAATGGGTTTTCCACCATTTGAAAAAGTATTGATGTTTCACCTTCCAGGATTATTCCCATATATATTTTTACTAGATCAAAGAAAAGTGGATCCCGTTCAACTCTCATATTGTTCAAAACTCCATTATACATTCTGATGAAAGCATCTCCCACTGTATTTTCCTTCCTCAGGTGGTAGTTTATTGTGAAATCATAATCCTTGAGTTGTTCAAGCCATCTCCTTTTCCTCATGTTGAGTTCTTTCTATGAGAAAATATTCTTCAAATTCCTGTGATATGTATATATCCACAATTTCCACCTTAGAGATAAGGTCTCCATATCATCAAAGCAAATATTATAGCTGCTAAATGAAGATCATGAGTAGGATAGTTTTGCCCATGAATTTTTAGTTGACATGATGCATAGGCAATAACTCTGTCATTCCGCATAAAGATGCAACCAAGTCCTTTTTTTATGCATAATTATAAATATCAAACTCATCATTCTCCAATAGTATAGTCATTATAAGATCATTGACTAAGATTCTATTTACTTTATCAAAACATTATTCACACACTTTTGTCCAAATAAATTTAACCCCTTTACGTGTGAGATTTGTTAATGGGTTATCCAACCGGGAAAAATTCTAGATGAAACATCAATAATAACCTACTAAACCAATAAAATTTCATACCTCAGTTATACTCATCGTTACCAGCTATTCCTGGATTTCCTTGGTCTTTGAAGGATCAATAGAGATTCTATCCTAAGAGAAAATATGGCCAAGAAAAGAAATCTCTTGAAGCCATAATCCACACTTGCTAAATTTCCCATATATTTCATTTCTTCTAAGAGTAATTAGAATAATGCACAAGTGGTTTTCTTGATCATTGTAGATTTTTTATTATACCAAGATATCATCAATAAATAACAATACAAAGTTATCAAGATATTCCTTGAAAACTCTATTCATTATATCCATAAAGATATAGGGTGCATCATTCGATCTAAAAATCATTATTTTAAACTCATAATGCCTGTACCAGGTTCAAAAAAAAAATTCATAATGTCTTCCATTTCCACACACAACTGATGATATCCAGATCAAAGGTCAATCATTGAAATATGTTGATCTCCATGAATTCGGTTGAATAAAAAATCTATGAGATGTAGGGGATACTTGTTCTTTATTTTTATAGCATTGATCTCCCAGAAGTCAATGCCCAACCTCATTGATCTATCTTTTTTCTTAACAAAAAGAATATGGGGTCCCCATGGAGAAACACTAGGGAGAATAAATCCTTTATTACTCAATTCCTCTCTTTGTTTCTTCAGTCTCACTAATTCCATAGTGCCCATTCTATAAGGGGTCTTTGATATGGGCCTTTAACCAGGAATTAAATAATTGGAAAACTCATTTCCTCATTCTGGAGGATGTCCAGGTAAATCTTCTAAAAACACATCAACATATTCTTGAACAAAATGTACATATTCTATTTTAACATTCATTTCCCCACCCACAGTTATTTCATTCTCATCATCCCTAATAATTGAATTTAGTTGAGTTACTGCGACTGGATCTAGATAAGAATTAGGTTTTGAAGTTTCTACTCTAAAGATAAGGTACTCCTTAACATCATCGAGAATTGTAACCTCCTTCTTATTACAAAATAAATTTCACATCATGGTCCAAAATAAAATCCATACCAAGGATTATATCAAATTCAATCTTAGGTATGACGAAGCGATCAGTAGATAAAGTACATTTATATTCTTTAATGATAACTGATTCACAAAACATTGTTGCAATGATACTTCCCAGAGGTGTTTTGACTGACCACTCCCTTGTTAAGTCAAATTGAAAATATCTAATTTTCATTGCAAAATGGGAAGATATGAAACAATGTGATGATTTAGAATAAAATAAAGCATTTTCTAAACTTGATAAAACCATTAAATTAACTACCACCATGTCTTTAGAATCTTTAACCTCAACATTAGTGATAGCATAAGATTGGTCTTGATCCCTTGTCCTTTTTTAAGGTAGGTTTCCTTGGATCTTAGTACATTAATTTTCATAATGACCCCTTTCTATACAATTGTAGAATTAAATATTTACAGCCTCCTTCTTCCCCTTGCAATCACGAGCTTGGTAGCCTTTTCACCACACTTGTAATAGACTCCCACTCCCTTCGGGAAAGTACTGGGGTGTTTCTTCCCACATATAATGTAGGATGGATATTCAACTTCTCCCTTCTTCCCCTTATTTCCATTTCCTGAGTGTTCAGCAGATCTCTTCTCCTCTTGCTTTGATTTAAATTCATAATACTTAGAGAATTCCTTTTCTATCTTGGTAGCACATGAGACAATATCTTCAAATGAAAAGAAGGATTGTGCAAATAACGCTCACTGGAGAAATGGTTTTAACCCATAAAATAATCAATCATTATTACTCCTTGCGTTATTTATATAATATGTTGCATGCCATTCTATCCTTTTAAAGTTATCCTCATACTTTGTGAAATTATCATCTTCCTTTTTCCTCAGTCTTAGAAATTTAATTTCTATATCCGCTCGATTGTGAGGAGAAAGTATTTTTATAATAAATTCTCTTCAAACTCCCTCAATTTAGTATTTGATACTTCATTTTATTCCTCTGTGTTTTGAATCAATGACCACGATTGATCTGCATCTCCCATGTGGTGATAAACAGCCATAAAAATATTTTCCCTTTTGCTACTCCCCACATCATGAAATATTTTCTCTAAGGAATTTATCCATTTCTCAGCTACCAATGGACTTGTAATCCCATTGAATTTTGGTGGTTGTTTCCTCATTAAGAGGTCTAACATTGATCCTCCACATTGTGGAGTATGGTGCTCCATATGGGTAAGGTTATTATTCATAACCTGAGTGAGTTGTCCTAGTATGGTGATAAACTGATCAGCACCTGTTGCTTCTCCAGTTCCACTATAATTATCTTGAGTAGGAGGGAATTCTCATTATAGATTATGTGCATCGATACGTTTTCCATTCCTTCCACTAGGCACCATTTCTAAAAAATGGCATACACTAGATTAGTTTATGAATCACAATACATAATTTCAAACTTATAAAACAGTTAACAAAAATTGAACAGTTTAGGGATATAATCCACAGTAATAAATTGTTTTCTTTGTGGACGTTTATACTCATAAACCCGAAATAATGATTTTTTAAAAAAGGAGAATTATCCTACGGATATCCCGTGGATGTGTCATAACAAATAGTGCAGCAAGGCCCATTGTCATGCACCAGTTCCCATTCGAGTCTAGCTCAAAGAGGTGTTTTCGGGTTTTACCTCTAGGTACATCTGTGCTAGAGCCAACTCTACCTGCGCGTATCTAGACAGGGATATATTGCATGGAAGACTCACAAAATCACTACAACACCAAAATTCTAGCAAGTTCTTCTACACTAATCATTAATGTCTATCTAAGGTTAATTTTCTCTAATTAGATTTTTTCTAAATCTATCTTCTAGGTTTTGTACTAAACTTCCTAAGATAACAACTGTAACCCCCCAACCCTAGTTACCCAGAGTCAGTGCATTATTACATAACATTGGCATGATCACCAAAGCTCACATCTCGAAAGACCAATTTGTTTAGTACCCTTGGAAATATAGGATACATTCATAAGTTTTATATTACATTATAAAATGAAAAACTAAAACAACATAGTCTCCATAGGCGACACTCATATCCCTTATACTATCCCTGGAGGTTAGCCATAATATTCTTTTTCGCATCATGGGAAAAATAAAACATAGAATGGGGTGAGCTTAGATGCTCAGTAAGGATAATAATATAGCGAAAACATTCATAAATATGCATAAACATTTAAGGCAATGTAATACTAGACCAAAATACTTTTAAACTTGAACTTCAGAATAATATGGAAAAGATAAAATCAAAAAAATTCATTTACTTATTCACATGGATATTCTACTAGTCCAATAATCACATGCAATATCAATAGCCACTTCCATATTGATGGAATACATAATGATAGACTTCATAACCACATAGTCAAGGCATTGTGCCAAGAATACAAATAAGATTTTTTAAATACCTTATTTCAAGACACAAGTTTGTCTCATAATACTTACTGATGCATCGAGGAGCTATAGTGTAACGTCCCAGTTCTTGAAGCCACCCAAAGGCACCCCGTACCCGGTAGGTCACATGACCTCAAGCGTGTTTCCCTGAACCTCATATGATGTTGACTAGCAATGAGGGCCATGATTGTGAGATTGGGGAAACTATTCCCTCATTGGCAGAGTACACAGTGGAAGTACACAAGTACATACAATAGCGGAAGTAGTAAATATCCAACAATAGCATACAGCGGAAAACTGATAAATAAACAACTGGAGCAAATATATAAATATGAAATGATGCATGATACATATGTCTAGGAAAGTATCAAAACATTTCACAATGATGAATATAGTACTAAACCAAAGTACCAAATAAAAATAGATAGCTCCTCTACATCGCAAGCAATATCTTGTCCCATGCTCTCCAACTCCTCAGCAAGTCAAGTACCTGAAGAAAAAGGGTGATTACCCATATCTATACCTGCAACAACATAATCTGTTTGGGCCCAAAAGCATGACCCAAAGAGGTCGTGAGACTAAATCCATGTAGGCAACCACCTGAAGATCTATGCCCAATAGTCACTGATTATATAGAAGCTAAAGTACAGTCAGTAATAAACAGGATAATGCATAGTAGTAAACAATCCAAAATTTCTAGCATTTAATATACAAAAAAGAAATAATCCACTCAAGAAAGTAGAAAAAATAGGTAACCTCTAGGTAGTTCTCACATACTAACCCATAAGGTTCAACCTACAATAACTAGAAACCCTCTGAGAGGAACACATAGTCTCACCCCTCTACTTCAGCTAAAGAATAGACTCTCGAGGGAAGCACACACTGTCAATTCCCCCCTATAGTCTCATATCATACAAAAGGCACTCTGGGGAAGCTCTCAACATCTCATTCCCCCTTTGTCCCATGTCGAGGAACTACAAACACTCTAAAAAAGCACTCAACGTCAATTCCCCATGTGTTCTCACATTTTAAAGTTAAAGAAACTCTGGAGAAGCCCTTACGTCCATTCTTTCTATGGTCCACTACACTAGGTTCTCACAGCCCTATGTAAAGTCAGCAAGTATCGCATCGTGTGACGAACAAAGGGATCCTCAACAACTACTTGGATAGTAGTCTACAACACAACAGCATGGAAGAACAATAGTCACACCACACTAAAAACTAGGCATGGAACTGACAATAGCCTAATAGGAAAAACTAGACCGAATGATCATAAAGAGGAAAAACATGCATGGGAAAAACATCCAAATCATAGTAAAATTACCCTATTCACAAACAATAACCTCTACTCAGGCATATAAGAGAAGCCGGACAACAAAAAGGTAAAAACAGGAAACACACAATACCCCATTCAAGGGTATTGCTGTAATTTTCACAAAATAATCACAGACTTCCTATATAAAGGCACAAACCACCTACCTTGATGTTAGGATATTTATATACTTGAGCCACAGGGCTTCAATCTCTTTAGAAATTCATAGATCTGCAAAAACACATAAAACGTTCAACCTACGATAACTTGAGAAAGACGATGAAAAGGAAAACAGATCTCTAGGAGAATGAATAGCTTATCGTTGTGGTTCCAACGCAATTGGAAGAGGTCGATTCGGAGAATAGACGAAGGCTCAAGGGTTCCTTGAAGATCTGCGGCCGTTCTTGATGCTCTCGGTCGAAGAAGCTGGAGAAGAAGATAATTCTGGGTTAAGATGCGACCCTGGCCCATTTAATGAAAAAAACATACACTACGTTTACTTTTGGAGTACACAGCATGTACTAGGGTTTCTCATACTCCGCTTTAAGTGGCCTCCACATCACACCTACAAGGCCGTGTGTGTGGCCATGACAAGGTCAAAACACAGCCTTGAGCGGCAACGATGTACACGGCGTGTACTCCTAAAGTACATGGTGTGTACTTCAAAAATTTCCAGAAACTCCTCTTTACTCAAAAACTCCAGAAAATGGATAAACGTACCTGAAAAGAAGGTCTGGGTTCTTAAAAACTCCCCCCTTAAAGAAATTCGTCCCCAAATTTCCCTAGAAAGGATATCACGAACCAACTCGGGTCGACCCTGAACCGGTCACCCGAGTTGGCCCGTGACATGGCCAGGGGGTGTTCTCTATCCCCACGGGCTAGCAACTAGTGTCGGGCATCAAAACTAAACAAGTGGGAATGATTTGGCCCATAAATAAAAGACAAATAATTAAACAAAACTGATCAATGGAAATGAAAACTAGGATCCGCGAGAAAACAAAGTCATACGTATCTCCATGGGACCCTATGGTTCACCACCAACCTCAAACCAACGTCACACTATGGCAACTGAATACAATAAAGGAACAAAAACCAAGGCTAAAAAACAAAGGTAAAACTATAGGTGTGAGTAATAAAACTCAGTAGGAATTCCCAAACAATCTATTCCCATATGCATTTCCTTTAAATAAATGATCTATAAATTTTAGGTTTGAAATACAATATATAAAAGTAAATCTTTCTACATGTTACTCAAGAGAAAAGTACGAGTCATTTCCCTTATTCATTTCTTAAAACCCAAATCAATATTTTAGTGAGACATTCACATTTTCAAAGTTAAAGTGTTGTTTATATTATCATATTTTTACAAAGTGAATTAAAACCTTTCATTTGAAAAATATTTTTAGAAACCTAATCAAAACTAGTTTACCGCTTTCCAAGGAAAACAATATACAAAAATGCATAATAGAAATCACAAAACAAGGGAAATTTAGGTATACACATAAGCATCATAATCACTACTTCAAGCATCAAAATCCTAGTATACATAGGTGAACCTATGAGATCGAGAAAAATCCAGAAGACACCAATACATGAGGAATCATCCTCGTTGACATGTAACAAACGATGAAATCAAAACGCCCAATACGATCGACCGTTCTTTCTCAGGCTGGCTGAGGGTAAAATCCCATGTTAATAAACCCAATATATCCACCTACTATGGTCCACTGGTCTGTACCATAACCTACTAGTGCAACAATCATTCTCAGAATATTCTCTCAATATTCCAGGTTCCCATGTCTCGTGTATTTAGAAAGGGGGTGAGCCTATCGATGCCATCCGAGCATCCAATCACTGTATAAAGCACAACATGCAACACCCCGAGTCACCCCAAGGAATATGCCCCTCACCTTTCTACTATTGATCACAGGGAAGTCCTACAAAGTGGACCACCATAATATATAACTCAACCAAAGCAAAGGGACCACATCAAAGGAGAATTTTTGTGAGATAAATAGTTTTACAAAAGTTCCAACTTGGCCTCACATGATTGTTTTTTTGAATTCCAAACCATTTCTTAAGAATCACACTCACACCACTTTGAAAATTAGAAATACACTTCGAAACCCATTTAAGAAACCCAAACCATAATTTTATATCTAAAACAGGTTCACAAAGGTCAAAGGTTCAATTCATCAGGCAATTAATGTGAAAACACGATCAAACCATTTATTGCAACCCACTATAAGAAATAAACCACTCCAATTCGGGAAAGACAATTTACCAACAGTTATATATCAGCAATTAATTTTAGAAATATGTGTGAAAAGCAAGAAATAAATGATTTGTAAATTTAAATAAAAATCCATAGGGAGACCTACCTCAAAGAAGGAGGTGGACCAAGCCGAGACACTTCCACTCTTGAAGCTTTCGATGAAAAAATGCCCATGCTAGCACACACATACATTCTCATACATATACATATATACCCTTAATCCATTGGAAATATTACCCATGCCATGAGATAAATATGTTGAAGGAAGATATATATATATACATATATGCATACGTACCTATGTATGTGTGTGTTCACACCACCAAGATGTCACCCAAGCTCTAATTAATTAACCTAGAGGAACCAACATTATTTAGAAACCAACGGACCATTCAATAAATCAAGATCTAAAGCAACACTATTTTAAAGTGATAAATTTAAAACGGACCTTTATGTTTTTAACACCACAAATACAATTTCCAAAATCACTTCAAAGGCCATTTTTCATAAATAATCCGCTTTCTTTTTCACAAACACCAAAAACGATTTTTCAAATGCATTTACCATTTATTATTCAATTCATGAAACCCCCAAGTAAAAACCCACTATCAATGCATTCGCATCTCAAGTGTCATTGAAAATACATTTCACACATTTTTCATAAACCTAAAAACAATTCTGAGAAGTACTCTAATGAAGCACACATGAAAACATAACCATATCACTTATAAAATCCTTTTTCACCATATAATCATGTCAGAACACTTTTGAAATATATTTTTCAAACCCATAATACATTTACCAAAGGAAATTCAAAAACCTTTTTTTAAACAACGCGAAATCTCCATTCCACTAAGCATTGTCAAGTATACTACTCTTTTTCACACACACCAAAACCATTTCAGAACACACTTCAGATTTCATGAAAAAAAATTCATAAATTAATTTCACAAAGAACCATAATAAAACAAAATAAAAACATAATAATTATCCCTTATGAAATTAATCATGCCAAACCACATTCGTAACCCACAATAAAACCATGAAACACATCTATAAATCCACCCAACCATAATAAGAACATCTATATAAAAATAAGGCATGGAGCACCTACCGATTGAGTGAAAATGTAACGAAGCCTCACTAGAAGGGAGGACAACACCCTGCAAACTATCCTAAATCCCTAAAAACCCATAAAAATGAGTCACACATCAACCATTGATTTAGGGTCCAACTAAATTGATGAAAACCACAAAAAGTTTTAAAAACACATTGGAAGAAGAGGATACCGGTGAGGGAGGTGCAGCCAGATTAAGAACCGTTAAAGAGGAGGGGGTGGCGTCGGGATGTAGGTTGGAGCAGGGGAGTCGAGGCCTATGGTGCGGAGGGTTACGGCGGTCGGGTGCAGAGAGATTCGATGGAGTCAGCGCAATGAGGCAGATCGGGGTGGTGGGACGCGCTGCAAGCTAGAGAGTGGAGCAGCTAGAATGGGAGGCCGGGTTGGATCCACAGCGGAGGCAAGGTCGACGGAGTGGGCGACGAGGTTTCTGGGGTTCGGGTGTAGCGCCGATGTGTAGAGGGAAAGCAAAGGCGGGGGGTGACGGGGTGAGCCGTGTAAGGGGTAAGGTTCGTTTTTTTCTATTAATAATAATTATATTATAATTATTACCATAATAATAATAATAATAATAAACCAAAATTAATAACAATATAAATGATAATTGTAAAAATAATTATATTAATATAAAGAATAATTATACAACATATACGATAATGATAATATTACAAATAAAAAAAATATTATAGAGAATAATAATAATAATAATTAATAACAATAAAAATAATAACTAAAAAAACATAGTAATATTAATATTATTAAATAAATAATAATAGAATAATTAATACAACATAACCATTTAACCCATTTTATTTACATAAAAAATTTATTTATTTTAATCTTAGACATTTGCACGGGCACCCGGGGTAATGATGCGGCTACCTCCCACAGTGCGGTGACCGTGCATGGGTCTAAAGCCCAATAAAAACATTAACGACAAAAATATTTAGTCTCACGCTCACTTGAGCCTCGACGAGAGAACGTAAAGCCAATAAATCTTAAAATAAAAATTAATTCCAAAGGTTAGGGTGTGACAATTCTACCCACCACAGACACTTTTTGCCCCCAGAAATTCACCCATCCAAAAGATAGCCAAAACTTGAGTCTGCGCCCAAAAAGAGCCAAAATGAAAATGATGAACTTCGGGTTGACGATTCACTCTACAAGTCACACCCGACCGGTCATGAATAAACCATGACACCAGACGAGGGGAGAATGTGAGAGGGTTCTCCCCACCACAAGAACTTGACTAACGCGGTAACATTAAAACCCATGTACACCAACCTAAGGAGGGGCTAATGCGGGAACTCCCAACCCAAACTTACCGACTTCTCCACTTGAGTTGAGTGGGACCCTTGAGACTTAAACAGAACATCACCTCAAGGCCACCCGACATATCAGGGCACCAAAAAAATGAACTCCCTATAATAATACTAGTGGAACTATGAATTCCCCAAATTGATTTAAGACTCATAACACATCCAAATCCCTTAGTTTGAGTGAGACAATGCTTCCACTAAACCCCCGAACTCTTGGCACAAGACAAAACACCCCAAAAATCACATATCCAAACAATCAAAAATTAAATTAGAACCAACCCACACAAGGGAAACATATAATTCAAAGAAATTCAAATGACACTAGAGGCCATATTCAAAAGAAAATTTCTACTATGATCATGAAAGAATAAGTTCATCCCACTATTACCGCAAAATATGAACTTAAAACAGTTGGAAAAGAAGTACATGGAAAACCTGAATGTATATATTCGAAGAAGACGGATAAAGAACCAAGTGAGGTTCTTGCATGCCTCTGATTCCCTGACTATGTGCGAGCTTCACCCCAAGACCTTAGGTTGTGGATCTGATGGCTGAATCATATTATTCCTCATAGTCAGACATGGGCATCCCCCGATCAGGACTCCTTCTTCGAACGACACTTCTATCAAAACCTTTCCCAGTGACCCAAACGGTCACACAATAGAAGGACTTTGGAGGGAAGAGAGAAGATGTAATAGGATATTCTAACTGGAAACACTGATGGCACATTAGAAAGTAGTCTGACGAACCAGAAGTTGACACTGACAAAAAGGGATTTTTTCAGAGGTAGGTTCCTATCGTATACCCCACTGTAAAATGGGTAATCCCTTACAAATGAATAGAAGTGCCGGATTTCCCAAGCACTTTCACTCCATATGTCAACTCCTTAAAGTGGCCGACATAGGCCGTCACCAACCACTGGCCTTGTTAGCTACAGACATGCTCTCACCTCTTTTTTCCTTCACCTCCTCAGGTATGATCCATTGGATGGAAACATACATTAACACCTCTAAAATCATCCCAACTCGATGTATGATGAGATATCCACCCCCATTGGTCCAAATATGGACTATCCACTAATCCCAAGACAAAAAGAACTCTAACAATCTCGGAAGTCCCCAACTACCCAAAGATATGCTCTACTTCCCTCAAACCACTTCACTGTCCATAACGAACCCCAAATACCTCGAAAGACAAGAAAAACTCGATAGAAACCAGATTTGAGAATGAATCATTAACAAATTTTCTGGTCATTTCTAGGTGGCATATTCAAAACAACATGAGAAACAAAATCGCAACTGGCAACAAGCCAAAAATCAATCAAAAGAAACACCCTGAGCCAAGAAAACCAGCCTAAAATCCCAAACACGCTTAAACACAACCAAGAGCAACACCACAAGACAAGGGTAATAGAATCATAAATAAAAAATATATAAAAACAGGCAAAATCCACTTTTCAAAATACCAAAACCCACTTTTCATGAAAAACCATGTCCCGAAATCATTTTTTTCATTCAAGTCCATTTTAGAAAAATCAAGCCATGCCTTAAATTCAAAAACCCCACCAATGGAAACCCATGAACCACCACATAATATTTAATAACTTTCCACTCAAATCACCCTCACATATGTGTCAAAGTGCACTTCACGTATCTACCCACACATATGAAGACAATACTAAGGGATACCAATGGTTTCCCTTTCTGTTCCATTACCAAAACCAAACATAAGCCAAAATTTTCCAGAACCAAACACTTACTCTGTAAAAACACATTTCATTAATTTCAAAACAACTTGAAAGAACATCCCTTTTTACCAGTTTTAAAACCATTAGAGAATGAACCCTTTCAATTCAAAACCACCATCATTTCCAAAAACAATTTAAAAAATCATGATCAATGCAAATAACAACCAACAATGGACATCCGAAATGAGGAACTAGTGCTTATGCCCATCCTGACGACATGGTAGTGAGCCACGCCCCATGTAAGACATAACACCAGAGGACCTTGAACTGGGTACCTGGGATCCACATGGGTTACTACTCCATGTGGGGTCACAGTGTGACACCGAGTCACCTCTATTGTCATCCCTCATTCCAAAAAAAGCCAAAATACCTAAAACCCATACTACCCCAGGTAGCTCAGGACTCGTCACGAGCAGTGGTGATTAGCCACTGACCTACAACTTTCCTGCTAAGCCCCGACAGTCCTAATCTCCATATAACGAACATCACAAATTACAAGGGCCTCCTCTGTTACCATTTTTTCACGAACCAACCCAGTTCGACCCTGGACCGGTCACCCAAGTTGAGCCGCAACATGGCATGGGGGGCCTTCCCGATCCCCATGAGCTGGAAACTAGTTTCGGGCATCAAAACTAAACAACTGGGAATGATTTGGCCAATAAATAAAAGACAAATAAATAAAAAAATTGATCAATGGAAATGAAAACTAAGATCAGTGTGAAAACAAATTCATGCATACCTCCATGTGAACCTATGGGTCACCACCAACCTCAAACCAACATCACACTATGGTGACTGAATCCATGAAAGGCACAACAACCAAACAAATGTAAAACTATAGGAATGAGTAATAAAACTCAGTAGGCATACCCAAACAATCTATTTTGATATGAATTTCCTTTAAATAAAAGATCCATCAATTTCATGTTTGAAATACAATATATAAAAGTAAGGATTTCAACATGTTACTCAAAAGAAAGGTACGAGTCATTCCCCTTTCTCGTTTCTTAAAAACAAAATCAATTTTTTTTAGTGAGACATTCACATTTTCAAAGGGAAATTTTTGTTTATATTATCTGATTTGTACAAATAGGATTAAACTATTTCATTTTAAGACCATTTTTAGAAACCTAATCAAAATAACTTTACCACATTCCAAGGAAAACAATATACAAAAATGAAAAAAATAAATTACACAATAAGGGCAATGTACATATACACATAAGCATCATAATCACTACTGCAAGTAACAAAATCAGAGTAAACATAGGTTAACCTAGGAGATAAAGAATAATCCAAAAGACACCAATATATGAGACCTCATCCACGTTGACATGGGACACACAATGAAATCAAAATGCCCAATATGCTCGACCATCCTTTCTCAGGCAGGCTGAGTGAAAAATCCCATAGTAATAAACCCAATATATCCACCTACTATGGGCCACTGATCAGCACCATAACCTACCAGGGCAACAATCATTCTCAGAATATTCTTTCAATATACTAGGTTCCCATGTATCTTGTATTTAGAAAGGGGGCGAGCCTACCGATTCCATCCGAACATCCAATCACAATATATATATAATAATAAAGCACAACACGAGACACCACGAGTCACCCCATGGAATATGTCCCTCGCCTTTCTACTGTTGATCACAAGTAATTCCTACACAACGGACCCCCATAACAAATAACTCAACCAAAGAAAAGGGGTCAAATCTGAAGAAAATTATCATGAGATAACTAGTTTTACAAAAGTGCTAACTGGGCCTCACATGATTGTTTTTCATGCCAAACCATTTCTTAAGAATCACACTCACAACACTTTCAAAACCATAATTACACTTCTAAACTGATTTAAGAAACCCAAACCATAATTTTAAATCTAAAACATGTTCACAATGCTCAAAGGGTTATTTCATCAGGCAATTAATGTGAAAACACGATCAACCCATTTATTCCAACCCACTACAAGAAATAAAACACTGAAATTCAGGGCATATAATTTACCAACAGATATATATCAATAATTAATATTAGAAATCGGTGAGAAAGGAATGAAATAAATTATTCTTAAATTTAAAAGGAAAATTAATAGGGAGACCTACCTCAGAGAAGGAGGCGGACAAAGCCAATATGCATCGACCCTTGAATCTTTCGATGAAAAAATGCTCACTCTAGCACACACCAACATTCTCATACATATAAATATATACCCTTAATCTATTAGACATATTCCCCAAGCCATGAGAGAATATGTGCAAGGAATATATATATATATATATACACACATATGTACCTGTGTATGTGTGTGTGCACACCACCAAGAATTCACCCAAGCTCCAATTAATTAACCTAGAAGAACCCACATTATTTAGAAACCAACAGACAATTCAAGAAATCAAGATCTAAAGCAACACTATTTTAATGTGAACAATTTCAAATGGACCTTTATGTTTTGAACACCCCAAATAAATTTACCAAAATTATTTCTAAAGCCATTTTTCATAAACAAATCTCTTTCAGTTTCACAAACACCAAAAACCATTTTTCAAATGCATTTACCATTAATTAGTCAATTCATGAAACCCCCAAGTAAAAACCCACTATTAATGCATTCTCATCTCAAGTGTCTTTGAAAATACATTTCGCACACTTTGCATAAACCTAAATACAATTGTGAGATGTACCCTAATGAATCACATATGAAAACATAACCATATCACTTAGAAAACCCTTTTTCACCATAAAATCATGTCAGAACACTTTCAAAATATATTTTTCAAACCGTGAATGAATTTACTAAAGGAAATTCAAAAACCTTTTTTCCCAAACAACATGAAATATCTATTTGTCTAAGCATTGTCAAGCATCCTACTCTTTTTCACACACACCAAAACCAATTCAGAACACACTTCAAATTTCATGAAGAAAAAATTCATAAAATAATTCCACAAAGAACCATAATAAAGAACAATAAAAACATAATAATTATCCCTTATGAAATTAAGCATTCCAAACCACATTCTCAATGCACAATATAACCATAGAACACATTTATAATACCACCCCAACATAATAAGAACATCTAAATAAAAATAAGGCATTGAGAATTTACTGATTGAGTGAAGAAGAAATAAATCCTCACTGGAAGGGAGGACAACACCCTAAAAACTATCCGAAATACCTAAAAACCCAAGACAACGAGTCACACATCAACCTTTTATTTAGGGTCCAACTCAAAATGATGAAAACCACAAAAGGGTTTTAAAAAAACATAGGAAGAAGAGGATACCGGTGAGGAAGGTGTGGTAGGAGAAAGAACTGTCAAAGAGGAGAGAGGTGGCGCTGGGATTGAGGTTGGGGCAGGGAGGTGAGGCCTAGGGTGAAGAGGGTAGTGGAGGTCGGGTGCGGGGAGATCTGATGGAGCCAGCATAAGGAGGCTGATCGGGGTGGCGGGTTGCGCCGTAGGCCGGTGAGTGGATCTGATGGAACGAGAGGCTGGCCTGGATCCGTACCGGAGGTGAGGCTGGCGGAGCTGGTGATGAGGTTGATGGGGTTCGGGTTTAGGGTCGATGCACAGAGGGAAAGCGGAGATGGAGGGGGGCGACAGGGTGAGCCGGGTAAGGGGTAGGGTTTGTTTTTTCTAAAAATAACAATATTATTATTATTACAATAATAATGAAAATAATAATAAAAAACCAAAATTAATAACAATAGAAATGATAATTATAAAATTAATTATAATAATATAAAGAATAATGATACTACAATAATGATAATAATAATATTTCAAATAATAATAATAAATATCATATTATAGAGTATAATAATAATAATTATTATTATTATAATTAATAACAATAAAAATAATATCAATAAAACACCTTAGTAATATTAATATTATTAATTAAATAATAATAGTATCATTAATACAATATAACCATTTAACCAATTTTATTTACATAAAAAATTATTTATTTTAATCTTTTGACATTTTCACGGGCACCCAAGGTAACGGCGTGGTTACCGCCCACTGTGCGATAATCGCACATGGGTCTGATGCCCAGTAAATACATTAAAAACAAAAATATTTACTCATGCACTCGCTTGAGCCTCTACGAGAGAACCTGAATCAAAGAAATTTTGAAATAAAAATTAATTCCAAGGGTTCGGGTGTGACAAAGGTGTAGAAGAAGAAACCTCAAACAGCTCCGACCACTGCGATCATACATCAGCCTCCCTCTCCCAAGTCTCATCATGTGCTCGCTCGTGCTACTATAGCACCTGTACTAGAGGAACAAACCATCCATGGAGAACCTTTATACTGTGATCGAAAATCCAGATAGGATGCTCTTCAAACGATGCATCTGCTTCGACCACAACCTCCTCTAGTTGATTGACATGAGATGGGTCTGAAAAGTAACGTCGTAGCTGAGACCCATGGAAGATGTCTTGCATATCTCGATACCTCTGAGGTAACTGCCACCAATAGGCAATTGGCCCAACTCTCTCCAAAACCTCAAATGACCTAACATACCACGGTGAAAACTTGCCCTATCTTTGAATCCTCTTGTGTCCCAACCTCAGTGGGATATGTAGGAAAACCAGATCCCAGACCTCGAATTCCAGAGGTCGTCTTTGCAGATCAGCATAAGAATTTTGTCGAGACTATGCTATAGCCATCCTCTTCTGAATCAACTCTATCTTCTTTGAGGACTCCTGAACAAGATGAGGTCTTAGAAAAGTTGTCTCTCCTACCTCCAGCCAACATAATGGTGATCGACATGGCCTACTGTACAAAGCCTCGTTAGGTTCCATATGAATAGTCACTTGAAAACTATTATTGTAGGAAAACTCTATAGGAGGTGTATGATTCTCCCAAGAACCACCAAAATCCAGAATGCATGCTTGGAGCATATCATCAGGAACCTAAATCGTACGCTCGAACTGGCCATCAGTCTAGGGATGGTATGTTGTACTCAAAAGTACCTGTGTACCCAAAGCCTTTTGAATCCCCTACCTGCTCCAAGAAGTAAAATGGGCATCCATGTAAAAAACAATGGAGTGTGGAACTCCATGCAGACGTACAATATCTCAGATGTACAACGAACCCAGCTCATCTACACTAAATGTCTCCATGACTGGAAAGAAGTGAGCATCCTTTGTGAGTTTGTCAATGAAACCCCATATTGCATCGCTCACACGAGGAGACCTCAGCAAACCGTTCACTAAGTACATCGCGAAGTCATTCCAATTCCACTCGGGAATGGATAACTACTATAAAATACCTTCTGGTTGCAGATATTCCACCATCACCTACTGCCATGTAGAACATATCATGTTGAAACTAGAAACATATCTCTTCATACCTGGCCACCAATACTGACAGTGTAGATCACGATACATCTTGGTGACGCCAGGATGAACTTCCCAAACTGAGGAATGAAAATCCTGCATCAGCTGCTCGTGTATGTCCGCTGGCACCAATATGCGTCCCTGGAAATGAAAGATCACATCCTCACCTATGGTCCACCCAAGAATAGGGTCCTCTCCTGACACACATTTGCATAGGACTAGGCCTTCAGAATCTGATAGCTGCCTCATTCATACCCGATCAAGAAGAGTTGAGGTAACAACCACAGAAGAAAGAAACATCTTCCCCAGACTATCATGCACCTCCAAATTCATCATAATGAACAGGGCCATAAGCTACCACTCACTATTGGCCTCCTAAACTTCCTGAATATGGGTCCTCCTACACAATGAATTAACCATTGTGTTGCCTTTCCCATGTGTATAGGCAAGCTAAAAGTCAAAAGGCTAAAGATACATGACCCACCTGCGCTGTCTTGGATTTAGATCACGCTAAATGATGATGTACTTGAGAATCTTGTGGCCAAATAACACCACAATGTTCTCTCCTAGAATATAATGTATCCAACAACACAAATCATGAATAACAGCTTCTAGCTCTAGATCATGCATTGGGTAATTCCTTTCATGTGGGCTCAACTGGCGAGACCTGTACGTAGTGACTCCATCTCCCTGCATAATCACAACTCCTATCCCAATACCTGAAGCATCACAAAAGACAATGTATCACTTTCCTGGTTCTAGAAAGACTAGTATCGGTGCTGAGTTCAACCTCCCTTTCAGATCCTGAAAGGCTGACTCACAAGGATCTCACCATAAGAACTTCACCCACTTCTTGGTCAAACCCGTCAGCGGTGCTACTATGCGTGAAAAGTCTTGTATTAAACACATGTAGTATCTATCCATCCCTATAAAGCTTCACGCCTCAAAGACGTTCTTCGGATACTCTTAGGAAACTACATCCCTCACTTTCTCTAGGTCTACAGATACTCCTAGCTCTAAGATAGCGTGACCCAAGAAGTGAATTTGGTCCATCCAAAAGTGTCATTTTGAGAGCTTATCATATAACTGATGTTCCCTCAGTGTACTCAAAACAATCTAAAGATGGGTAGCATAGTCATGTCGAGTGTGAGAGTACACCAAGATATCAACCATGAAAACAACCATGAAGGAATCCAAGTATGGATGGAACACTTGGTTCATCAGTGCCATAAAAATTGCAGGCGTGTTTGTGAGACTGAAGAGCATAACCATATAATTTTATAGACCATACCTTCTCCTAAAGGCTGTAAGAGGTATATCAGATGGTCTAACGCACAACTGATGATAACCAGATATCAAATCAATCTTCGAGAACACCCGGGATCCTAGAAGCTAATCAAAGAGATCATCAATCCTCAGGAAGGGATATCTGTTCTTGACCATCAACTAGTTCAACTTCTGATAGTCCACACAAAGCCTAAGGGTATTGTATACCTTCTACCCAAATAGAACAGGCAAACCCCAAGGAGAAGTATTGGGTCAGATTAAACCCTTTTCCTGTAACTCCTCCAACTTCTTCTTGAGCTCCTGCAACATAGTTGTATCCATCCTATAAGGAGGAATGGACACCAGTGCTGCTCCTGGAACAAGCTCAATAGAAAACTATACTTCATGCTACGGAGGCAAACATGAAAATTCCTCTGGAAAGAAATCCCTGAAATGATCCACCACTAGAGGAAAGTCTAACTACGAAGTCCCTTGGTCATCCAAAGAAAGACTAGAAATCTAGGATGTAACTGCACCCAATCCATGATGCTCGGGTCCCGCTCTACTCGCCAGGACATCCCACTCTCCATTATGAAGAAGATATCCACCCTATGGTGATATTAAACTCACTCTACGGCGATAACAGTCGACGACTACCTGAAAGGGAACTAGCCAGTCCATTCTGAGAATGAAATCATACCTTGTCATCTCTAGGAACTAGAGGTCACATAAGAAGTTACACCAGACAACCTCCAGAGGGAACTCTCTGCAGTGACATACAGTAACCTCTCTAGTCACCAATGATGTGTCTAGATTCAATGTTTCTTCCAATGAAAAGATACAGAGACCAAGGCTCTCCACAATAGAAATAGAGATAAAGCTATGGGAAGACCCTGTATCGAAAAGTGCAGAAGATAAAACTGAGGCTACTAAGATCCTACCTCGATCTGTAGAGGGTCTGGGATCCTGCTCTTGCTGGGTCAGCTCCACCACAAAAACCTGACCTGTACGACATCCTTGTGGCCCTTCCTGGACGCTTTGAGCTAATCCCCCCCTGCTGTTGCAGAAATACCGGTGACTGACCACCACGGCCTCGACCTCCACCTCGGCGTAAATGGCCAAAAGTACTCCAGTTCCCTGACTGGTGTGAAATGTGTGGTGCAGCTCCTAAAAGAGGAGTCGTGGATGAACCACGGTCACTAGCTCCTGGAGATAAAACCTGATAGAATCATTGAAGTTGACCCATCTTTCTTCAAGATTGGCACTCCACCGGGTCTCTCTGGCATTGAGTCCTAGTATGCCCAGCCCTTCCACACAGATAACATACCACTGGGGTACCTGAAGATGTGTCTTGCCGCCTCGGATCACCACGTGTAGACACCCTACGACGCTTCTTGATGTCAGCTGGTGATGCACTAACTCTTGAAAAGGAACTTCCTTGTCTCTTAGCTCCGAAATCTCTCAGTTTGTGCTCTATAACCAGTGCCTAGTTGATGATGGAAGCGATGGAAGTCAGCCTGAAGATATTCTCCTATGAGCGGATCTCCCGTCTGAGACCATCCTCGAACTTCCTTGATAAGAAATACCCATCTCCACCTTAGAGGAGTGTGAAAGGCTAGAGCTTAGTGAAATAAGAGGAACACTCCATGATAGAAAGAGTACCCTGCTCCAGGCTCATGAACTCTCGGGCTCGATCGGCCCTCAGGGTCTCTAGATAGAAGTAGTTGTAATGGATGTGCTGAAACTCTTCCCACACCATAACCTGCTGATGACCCGCCTGTAAGATCATGTCCCACCAACTTTTGGTGTAGTATCATAGCATGTAGGTAGAGAGCTTGACCCGACCTTATGGAGGCATCTCCAGATGCTCGAAGATCATCATCATGGCTTCTAAACATGACTCTACAGCATGAGGTCCTCCTTCCCCTGAGAAGGTGGTAGGATGCTGCTACTGGAAAACCCGCGTCAATTATGCCATAGTCGATGCAGGAGGCGGCGCTCTCTGGAAGGTCTTCATCATCCTTAGAAATAATTCCTTAATCTATGCATAGGTTCCCATAACTGGTATCACTAATGGTACCAAGGCTGGCACAACAAGAGGATCTACGGGAAGTCCTTGATCATCCATATCCAGCATCTGATCACCGCCTGGAAGCTAGCGTGCAATCAAAGGACGTCTTGATGGCATTACTCTGCAAGGTCAAAAGCACATCATAGATCAGGATTATCAAATACGGATAACACAGGAGTACAAGAGGGCAATAGGGGAAATAAACATTCAAGTTGTACAAAACATGACTGCATAGCGTGTATAAAAACTACATGCCATGTTCTCTTAAGACATTCACATGGGCGTGTACATCTGTTCCAACTAGTCTTGTAATACCCCAACCACATGGCATGTTTTCCCCACACACGGAATCTAATTGAACTCTATTCCCATGCTCGGGTCCTTCTACATGGTTAATCCACATGGCTCTCCTCAGACAAGAACACACGGCGTGTAAAAGGTAGACATGACGTGTACTGGACAAGCTTCACCTGGATCGTGTTGTTAGTGACACGGCTAGAAACACGAATCAAACTACATGGTGTGTTCCTGATAGACACATCATGTATGTGAAAGGATATCACCAACCCATGTTGTTCGTTACACGGCTGGCTACCTGGCTCACTCTACACGGCGTGTTCCATGGGAACATGGCGTGTACTTGAAGGTTTTCCCCGACCTGTGTTGTTCGTGACACGACCGGGTACTTAGGTTACATGGAACGATGTGTGAGATAAACACACGATGTGTAATGCTAAAAGTCTCATCCATTCGTTTCATTAGTCACACATGTAGACACACGGTCACTACAACACGGTGTGTTCCTGAAGATTTTCACAACCCCTTGTTTCTGCCCACATAATCAATGACACGGTTTAAAAACTACACAGCGTGAATCCATAAAGTACATGCCGTGTATTCTGGGTTTTTCCCTAAAGTAGCTCAAAAAATTCTCCAGAGCCCAGAAAACACAAAAAACCAGCATTACTGTGCCAAATTCTGATCTGTGAGGGCCCATACTCCCCACAGATCAAATCATGGAATCTCATGCATATCATATACAAGGAAGAAAAACAATGATTCACCAAGTTCCGATTCATGAGGGCCCATAACACCTCAGGAATCAAAATTTGGCGTTCATTTCAGTAACTCTCTACAGAAACAAAACTATATCAAATAGCAGGTATTTATATCAAAGAAACTACCCCAACAACATGCATATTTTACACATCATCTATCACAACAACCTGCAATCTCTAATGAATCCTAGATGGAATAGAAAAAATGCATGACATGTGATTTCTTACAAGTTCTTATATGATGCATGAAATGGCACACCCTCATCTCATCAGGTTGCAACAGAAATAGAACCTCAATGATATCAATAGTAACAACACAAATCATGTGAGTAACTCAAGGTGAAATCATATCAACAGTACAAATTCACAAAACCAGAAGAAATTTCAATAAATGAGGTAGATTGGATTTTCCCTATACACGGGTTAGCTACTCCCAGGCACAACTTATTACCAAGAACCTATTCTGCCCTATCCCTGGTTATTGGCTCCAAACAATAAATCAAGAGAAAATAATTCCTCTAATACCACTTTGTAACATCCCTGTTACAGAAGCCACCTAGAGGCACCCCGTACCCAATAGGTCACATGGGCTCAAGCGCATTTCCTCAAACGCCAGAGTCTGACGACTAAAAGTGAGGGCCTTATTTGAGATAGTGGGGAAACTATGCCCTCATTGGCAGAGTACACAGTGGAAGTACACAAGTAAATAAAATAGTGGAAGCAATACATAACCAACAACAGCATACAACAGATGACTGATAAATAAAAAACTTGAGAAAATATATAAATATGAAATGATGCATGATACATATTTCTAAGAAAGCAGAAAAACAAGTCACAATGCTAAATATAGTACTAAAACAAAATAAAAATGAAAAACAGATAAATCCTTAGCATCGAAAGCCATAGCTTGTTTTCATGCTCTCCAGCTCTTCAGCAAGTAATATACCGGAAGTAGAAGGGCGCTTTCCCTGATATATACCTGCAACAACATAATATTTTTGGTCCCAAAAGCATGACCCAAACAGGGTGTGAGACTAAATCCCAGTATGAAACCACCCGAAGATCTATGCCTAACAGTCAGTGATTATATGGCAGGTAAAGTACAGTAAGCAGTAAACAGGATAATACATAGCAGTAAACAATCCATAGTTTCTCGCATTTAATTTACAAACAAGAAAGACGCCACTCTAGAAAGTAGAACAAATAGGTGACCTATTTGTAGTTCTCACTACCTAACCACTAAGGTTCATCCTAGAAGGACTATCAACCCTCTGGGAGGCACACACAGTCTCACCCCTCTGGTTTAGACAATGAATAGACTCTCTGGGGAAGCACTCATCATCAATACCCCCTATAGTCTTGTATCATACTAAAGGTGCTTTGGGGAAGCTCTCAACATCTCATTCCCCATGTGGCATGCATCGAGGAACTACATACACTATAAGGACGCACTCAACATCAATTCCCCATACGGTCTTACATCGTAATGTTAAAGAAAATCTAGAGAAGCCCTTGCATTCATTCTCCCTATGGTCCACTACACTAGATTCTGACAGCCCTGTATAAAGTCATCAAGTACCACATCTCGTAACGACCAAAGTGATCCTCAAGAACAACTTGGATAGTAGTCTACAGCACAACAGCATGAAAGAACAATAGTCACACCACTCTACAAACTAGTCATAGAAATGTCAATAGCCAAAAAGGAAAAACTAGACCAAATGGTCATAAACTGGAAAAACATGCATGGTAAAAACATCCAAAGAACAATTAAATTACCCTATTCACAAACAATAACCTCTACTCAGGCATATAAGAAAATCTGGAAAACAACAAGGGAAAATAGGAAACTCAAAAAACCACGTTCAAGGGTATTGGTGTAATTTTCACAAAATACTCACTGACTTCCTACAGAAAGGCACAAACCACCTACCTTGATGTTAGTATATTTATATACTTTGGCCATGTTGCTTGAATTTCCTTATAACATCATAGATCTAAAAAAACACATGAAACATTCAACCTATGATAACATGAGAAAGATGAGGAAAAGGAAAAAAGAGCTCTATGAGAAGGAAGAGCAAACCACTATAGTTCCAATGCAATTGATGGTAGTCGATTCGGTGAACGGACAGAGGATTAGGGGTTTGTTGATGATTTGCAGCCATTTGGGACGCTCTCAGTCGAAGAATCTGGAGATGAATACGGTTCTGGGGTTAAGACGCCACCCGACTCATTTAATGAAAAAAAACAAAGTAACCAACATGTACTTTTGGAGTACCCGATGTGTACTAGGCTTTTCCATACTCCTCTTTAGGCGGCCTCCACATCACCCCTACATGCTCGTGTGTGTGGCCACGACACGGCCAGCACACGGCCTCGAGCGGCAATGTAGTACACGGAGTGTGCTCACAATGTAAAGGGTGTGTACTTAAAAAATTTCTAGAAACTCCTATTTTCTCAAAAAGTCTAGAAAAATGAAAAACATACCTGAAAAGAAGGTCTGGGTTCTTACATATAGTGGGATCCACCTGTCACTTACTAAGTCCTATTCATTCCTCATATGAAAAGGTTCAATCATAATATAAACATTCATATTAAAACTATCCTACGAAATGTTGATATATTATCCATAAAACATGAATGGTGTGAAAATAACACATCCACATTCAAACATATCACAAAACCTTCAATAAAATATGAAATTTTTGTATCATAATAAGTCAACTTTAATTAATCTTAAAATCCATCAAAAGATGTTGTCATAGATTAAATCAAAACATTTTTTAGTGAAATATATCTTTCTATTTTGAAATCATTTAAGATTCACATAATTATAAAGAAAGAATTTATTTTGAAAATAATTTAATATTCTTGTAAGGGAAGTTTCTACGATGTAATAATGGCAGAAAATAGTCACACCCTCCATATAAGTTAAAAAACATTCTAACATTAATTTTTTCGAAAAGGTCATAAAGTACCTTGTTTGGAAAACAACATAAAGATTCCTTTAAAAACATATAAGGTTAAATAAGGGTATAAATTTCTTTAACCCAGTGTCTAGTAAATATTTAAAAAAATGGAATACATTTTTAAGAAACATGGATGTGGTTGATAAAGAGGTCCCAATAGATATTTAGGTAAGAAGAATCTCGAATAAAAAAAGAGATTGTAAAATTCACCCTTACCTTGTACATTAACTTGGTCAAGGTTACATTAACCTCCTATAAAATAGTTAAATAATTGTTCTTAAATTATACAATAACAATATACCTAAATATTATATCATATATGATCTTCTAATATTTCATTCTTAATGATATTTTAGTAGTATCATCATTTCAGTTGTTACCTGATTTGCTTTCCTATATATGCTTTGTTACTTAAGTAATGTTTGTTATGGATAGGATATATCCTATTCATATTCCAAATGACATTATTTTTTAAAAAATTTTTTATTCATCAAATGAAAATTAGTCTTGAATGGATACGATGGGGAACTAATCCCATCATGTTCGTGGAGATAGTAATCCGTACGTACGCATGAACGACAATATCATTCATTTGATATTAAAATCATATATAGTTGGATGTTATATCATATATAAAGAATAATTATAAAATTATATTTGTTATTTCAATAATTTATACTCATTATTATACCCATCCAAATGATTAAGTGTTTGAATAACAAACTACACCACAGCGTGCAGACGGTAATCCATACGTACGCATGTATGGTGACATTGACATTTATAGGATATATAGAATAATGAATATGGTTGTACATTTTTTATAATAACATCACATTATATATACGATACTGGAGTTATTATTTTATAATGGAATCAACAAAGAAAGAGGCAGTGGAAAAATAAAAGAACTTGAAAGATTTGATGAAATATTTAATTCTTCTTTGGGTTCTTCCTTTTGATTTGATCAAAAAGAATCATTAGGGTTTCTTTATGACTAGATGAATGCCTCTAAGATAAATGGAGGATAGTTGGGAGGATATTTTATTAGGGGTTTTCTGGGCCAAATGGCATTAATGTGTGAATTTGAGAGAAAGGGAAGTGCCCTTTTATAAGAGGGGCGAGGGGAACCTTTGGAAAAGATTGAAATATTATTTTACAATAAAATCTTATTCGTTTTATAATTGATATATAATTAATTATTTAAAGACTAAGGTGGTGATGGGTCAGAAACCTCTCAAAAAATAGGTTTTAAACATGTTTGGGTCACTATATTAACATTATGTTTTAGATTTAACTTTTAGTTAAATAGATTGACATTTACGATGTCTCTTTTTATTTTTATAGTATTTGGTTAATAAACATACTCTAAACATCCAAGAAAACCCCAAATTGTTCATTAATGATACACCTATAATTATAGAACTCTTTTTTACAAGCCTTATATTTTTATTATTATTATATCAACCAATAATATTGTATTTGTTTTGAAAACACTTTTATGTCCGTTTTGACATTATTAAATAATTGATTTTTGTTAAAGTCTTATCATCTTTATTAAGTCAAACTAAATATTTTTAATCAACCCTAAAATGTCATATTATCCATGAAAATTAGTGTAATTCATTAAAAGTCTAAATTGGTTTTATTTGGATATTTATAATATCAATTATTTTAATCATTCATTAATTTGGTAATTACTGCATAATAATTTTGTCATAAATAAATTTAATTTTTTAATGTCTAAAAATAATAAATAAAATAACATTATGTAGAAGATATTTATAGTTTCTAATGAATATTTATAGACTAATTTATATTGACTATAAATCTTTACTAAAAATGGTTTAGTTATTAAACATTGAATTTAACTCTTTTAACTATTCTTTAAATAAAATAATAATAAATTTCCTAATCTAATCCATGTGGACCAAAGAGGATCATATTTTATTCCTACGGGTTTTTTGATCAAATTATACTCATCCAATAGAATTATGACATGTGTTAGGGTAATAATAATATCATTTTTACCCTTAATTACTCTATTTACTTTTAACCGTGGTAAAAAAAGATAAAAGATATTATTCAGAAAAAATTATTTTAATATTATTGAACCAGATTTTATTTATTAATATCAACAGTTTCTCTCGGATTTTTTAAATTCAACTCACAGAAGTGGTAAAATTATGTTTTATACAAATCTGGAAATGCTCCTAGGAGGTGGGAAAACGACGGTAAAAAGTTCGATAAAATTTTATATATCTAAAATCATTATAAAATGACTCCAACAAATTACATTGAACTTATATAGGTATTTTAAATCTATTTTTACCTAAAATAAATTTAAATAAAATAAATAAAATATTTAAATAAAAAGTTGGTTTTAAACAATAACTATGTGTTTTTCACTATTCATAAAAAATTGAATGTTTTCAAAAAAAAAATACCGAAAATTCACCCTAAGATAATTTTGATATTCTAAATCCAAAAATGAAGTCCATTTTGAAGGATAAAATTTAAAGAATTTTAAAAATTTGGTATTACTATTCATAACGGCTAGTTTGATTGGTCGCGATGTGTTAGAACCTCGAAGTTGCGTACAATGCAAGCTATTGCATCATTCAAAGGGAAACCTTCCATGGAAACATGGGGTGTTATAAATTTCACATGAACCTTAAATTTTTGTGATTCATAAGAAATAATCATATCACTATATTTTGGATGAAATATTAGTCCCTTATTTCATTCATAAATATAGATTACAAACACTTATCTATTATAGGGTAACGTGATCCCAATTCCACTAACTAACCTTCTCTTCAGTTCCATTAATTATTCATAACAATTATCACTATAGTAGAACATAAATCCCTTCTCAATAAAGTAGTTCAATAGATTTCATAACCATGATAATTCTCCCAAAATGAACCGGTAGTATCCAGCCATAATATAAATACTCCAGATTTTGGTCATCATGGTTTCTCGGGACCAATATTTAAAAACTTCTATCTTTAAGGGATAAATAAATATATCCTATCATGTTATTAGGTGACCCAAAATTGATTATTTTTTTATCCATAATTTACACATTCAAAAAATAGAAAACATTTTCTACTTTCTCAATGACTTCTACACAATCAAATAAGATATTCAATAGAATGATTCATTGAACAATTAATTTTCTAAAGTAAGAGTTGGTGTACTCCATAGTGACATACATGGATGAATAAATCCCTCACATATATTATTTTAGTTATGATTGTTCAATGCGTACAACTTAATCCTTGAATAATATAAGGTATAATTGAACAAGGCATAACAGTGGGTACAAATGCTTTTGAAAACTCACTTTAAAGTCTAGGGGAATACTATGAAACTATTTGGGAAATAAATCATCATATTTCTACATAAATGGAATGTATTCACTACATATTTTCTCAAATACTAATTTAAATAGATATTGTAATGACTTGAAATTTTAATATATTTTCTCTGCTAAATAAGTAAAAAACATTGAGTAAATTTCTCTATACCAAAAGATAAACTAAAATAAAACTGTGATATATATAAACCATTGAAAAATAATTGTTAATTATTAGGTATTAATTTGATTAACTAAATTACAATATATATATGGGTGTGTTATTTTATACAAATATATAATTTATTATTGTCTTTAAGAATCTTCATTTTAAAGTGTTGTAATTTTTAATAATAATAATAATTAAATTATTAATTGAAGATTATTTTAAAAAAAATTAATTATTATTGATTAAATATTTATATATCAATGTTTACTATAAATTAAAAATAAGAAAAAATAGTAATTTAAAAATATATATTTTGATATGGAAATAGTTTTTCACTATACTTTATATTTTTAATTATTATCGAAATAAACTTTTTTGGATGTTCAGTTAGAGATAAATAAAATTAATTTTAAAATTTTTAATTACAATATTAGTTTATGATATTGTTTTGGGTTTTATTCTAATAAAGATTGATTTTTTATTTTAATAATGAAGAATCGTTTTTTATGAATAGAATGAATTTTATGAAATTATATGTAAATACTAATGAATTAGAAACTCATGAAACCATTTAATATGAAAAAATATATATATTAAAAGTGAATATTTAATTTTAATTTTTTGTACATTTAAAAAACTATATACAAAATTTTAAAACGTATGTTATATTTTAAAAAAAATTATTTTCTTTTATTTTAAGAAATAATATCTAAAACTAATTTTTATACCTAATATAATGTTATTATAAAAAAATTAAATTAATTTTTTAATTCCCCATGTGAAAATGATATTTTGATTAATATTTAGTACTTTTTAGAAAATAAAATTTTTAGATGAATAGTGAAAACATATATATTTTCTTATAATTGTGAATTTTGTTGCCTTATCATAATTTAAGTGAGATATTTAAATTTACAAATCCTTTTAATTGATAAAATATTTATTTTATGAATAATTTTATTTATTTGTGAAATTTTTTTAAAATTAACATAACCTTTGAAACTAAGGTAATTTTTTTAAATCTATATAATACTGATTTTTGGACTTTTAATTAAATTCAATATTATTATGGTAAAAAAAAATTGTATTGAGTTGAAATACATGTAAATTTTAATTATTTTTTAATAATAAAATTAATAATTTTAAAATTAAAATCGTTAATAATATTATCCCTCACAAAAAAATGAATCTTAAAGTAAATGTTTTCTAAAAATTAGTGTTTTGTTTTTTTGTGAGCTAATTCTATAATTAATTTCTTCTACTCTTAAAACTTTATCTTCTAAAAAATAATATTTTTAAATCATTATTTAATATTTATTAATTAAATTTTATTTTATTTTTTTACCATTAAAATAAGCTTTCAAGGGGGACATTTGAGTAACCACAATAAGGGTCAATTAGGGTAAAAGTGGTTTACCATAGTCAAAAGGTTTAAAACATGTGAAATAACTATTTGATATTAGATGGTCAAAGGATTTTTGGAATTATATATTTTGCCACAAAATTATTGACCCCATTTTGTGAATTTTTTCTTGAATGGTGGAGTGATATTATTGAGAAATATTGATGTCTTGGGAGAGATCCATTTTAATCAATTATAAAATGAGACCACATATTATCCAATTATATATCCACTCCATTGACTTGTATAATCATAAACCCTACCAAAGCATTTAACAAACACCATATTTATATACCTTAATCCTTGTCCAACAAAAATACAAATCTGTAGAGTCTAAAGGAGTTTCCCAATGGTGAAATTCCATGGAAGAGGTAATACTTTCAAACCGGTTTATCTAGTTCCATTATTCTTATACACACATAAAATAACTTTTACCCATGAATACATTATAATAAAAAAAATATGAATCTTATTATGTGTATTTATAATTATGTAATATCAATTTTATACATTCCTATGAAATAATTTAGAAAAAAAAAGAAAACATCTTAATGTGTCTGTACAGACTACCGGCTCCATGAACAACGTGTTAAATTTTACCTCACCACCATAAATGGTATGTTAAAAAAGTTATTTAATTAATGAAAACCATATATTTCACCTAATAAATATTATTAAAGAAAAAATAACTGGTGTTCTATGTGTGTGAATAACATAAAATAGTCATAGTATCTCTAACCATATTAAATGGACTTATAAAGGTACCATTCATAATATGGGTCAATTTTGGGATAAAATTTGAAATAGAATGATTATTTTCATAATGAAAAAAATGTACATAAATCTAAAATATTATTTATTTCATTAAATTAATAAAAAATATATCTTACCACAATTAAAAAACAAAAAATTGTTACAAATAAATTCACTAAATAGTCCTGCATAAGAGAAAAATATATTAAAAATAAACATAAAAATATTATAAAGAGACCATATAAAAGTAAATATATATTAATAAGATTCTTGGATATATATAATTAACATACTTTAATTATTAATGATTTTAATTGAAAGTACATAGGGATTTCAAACATAATGAAATTATTTCATCTCAAAATTTTATTCTCTGAGAAAAATTTCTCTTTATGCATATAATTTAATTTAAATAGTGTGTAGTATACAAATTATAAAATTCACACCATGTGTTGTATTTTTTCTCTACATTAGATCTTCAAATATAATCTCTATATCTTTCATGGGTGTTTTATTAGAATTTTTCTTATGTTTTAAGGGTTTTATCAAAATTATCTTTCATTAAGAACTCTTTGAAATTACACACCAATATTATTTTTTATGGTGTAACAAATTCCACAATGACCTATAATATCATATATTGTTCTTTGATATTAAAAATTCACATCCATTAATTCTCTTCCTTTTCAAGGGATGTTATTGATGTCTTTATAAAATATTTTCATCTTTCATAACCCCTTATGATTTATTAGTTGTATCACATATCATTGAGTTAAAATTTTAATTTCATATTGTATAACTTATTTATGTAATGGGATATATCCTTTTATAAAAATATTCTTTACTAATGATTTTTAAATATTTTTAAAAATTCAACTATTTCAAGAATAACTTCCATCCATTTGAAATATGGTTACCACTCATTTTTCCTCTTCTGTTGGGAATAATTATGATTTAGGATTTTGTTATTCTTTGAATTATAATTATAGAACACTTCTATATCATGGTTTTGATCGTTATTATAATTTATGTATGGTTTCACTTCTCTTTCGACACACATATTCATCTATGAATTATAATGGGATGGATGGGTCTGTTACAACCCTCTAATGCATTGGGTAGTTCTAATGTCTCATGATATACCATGTTTTGTGAATTGGTGGATAGAATAATACCAATATGTTATGATGAATGTTATCCTGATCATATGATGACTGTGATGGTGGTCAACCGAGGTTATGTTTTATGGGTGGTTCTCCGTGATATATAATTATAATTTCATGAATTATGATATTGGAACATACTTATGATTCCATGATCTTATTATTTCATTTCCTTATGTCATTTTTTCATGTCTATGATAATTCTCTTCATAATATCATTTTATTTTACCTTAATTTAATATATATGTTTATTTCCATGTTTATTTACATAGATCAATATTTTTCCTTATGTATTTTCTCGATGGCAACCTATATAGTTTTAAAATTTTTATAGTAGTTAGGATCACATATTTTGTTTTCAATAATTTTTTTTATGTTTAAGATGATGTATTTATGTATCTAATCATACAAAAACATTATACTTATTTATCCCTACATATTTGTTTAGGAATGAATGTTTTAAAACAATATTTAAAATATGTTTAAAGATTAAGTCACTATAGATGAAATTAGGGGTGAAATTGTTATTTTTTGAGATTAGTATTAATGAAAATTAGTTAAATCCATAAGGATAATAATTTAATTTTTTGGTGAAGATGAGGTTTTGTGGCTATCCCTAAAATACCTCCAAAATAAAAAATGGAAAGTGAATATAGGCTCTGGTATAGTTGTACCTATGGTTAATAATCCATATAATGGTGTATTGGGTATTGACTCAATTTTGTCCTGATGCTTGAAAGAGATTCCTAAATAGACAACTATCAATAAACTCCTTAGGATATTCTTTGTGTAAAAATATGCTCTTTAAAATCCACTTTGAAAGATTGACTTCCAAGTTATATTGAGAGACTTTGTTTCCATGTATAATATAACCCAATATAAGGTAACCTAGGTTAAACTATGATTGATATAGGATGAAATAATGTAATTATTGGATAACGTGATGTTGAATAAGGGTAAAAAAAATTATGTTTGAATCCATTATTGATATTAATTATGATAACCCTCTATGATTTTAAATGTTCTAAAGCCAGGTTAAATGTTTTTTTGTCATTATTGGAACCACTAGGTATTCACTTTGATATTGTTAAAAATAAAAATAAATTTATTACTTTATTGATCAACCTATTATACAAATATATGACCTAAATAATATGGTGAATATTTTAAAAAAACTAACATGAAAAATGATCAACATTGTAACCATAGTTGAAATCATGAGGGAACCAAAGTAGGTAAAGATAGAGGCTCAGTAAAATTATGGTAATGAAGATGTGGAAATAAGGGATATAAACCAACATACGTGAGAAATATGTATAAAAATTCACACATTTAACTTCATTAATGGAAATTGAAAAAATTTTACTTGTGGTAAAGGAAGGAATTGAGAAATAATCCTTCGAGGGGAATGATGGATACAGTGAAGGGATATAATGTTATTACTAATGATCCTCTAACAATTTTATGTTTTAGTTTTGATAAATTTGGTTAGCATGCACCCCAATGAACCAATCAAATGGTTAATGAAAAAATTAATAACAACCACCACATATATCATCATATTAATGGGAATCTTATATAATTACATCTCCTTTTGTTGATTGTGATTTTCTACATTTTATTTATTAATTTATTATTTTTTATATGATTTTTCCTATAGAGTATTGAGGTATAGAAGAAATAAATAGTATTACATTTATCTTATCCATTGTTTATGAAATATACAGACTCACACTTGTCATAGATTAACCTTACATAACTTTTGCAGAATACTTAAAAAATTAAAAGAACCATATTCCCAAAGACCGTGAAAGTTTAGTTATTTTGAAAACATGGAATCATAACCCCTTGTAAATAAATGAACTACATCATCTCTTACTAGGTTTTTCTTGCATATCACCCTTATAAGACATTTCAAAAATAATACATATAATCACCACTAGGGGGAATGAAACATAAAAAGGGATGAGATTATGTGATTAGTAAGGAAAATAAAGGGAAATATTTTACCATAATCATGACTGTTAGTGTACAAGAACATGATCATGAAAATATAATATCATACCAAACATATCAAAGATCATAAACATGAATTTCTGAATAAATATTTGGCACATCATAATATATTAATCATAAGTAAATAAAGAACATAAGTCATGAATTCTTAACATAAGAATAATATTGGGTATTTTTCCAGACACATAAGCCTATATAAGGATTTACACATTTGTCAAGCCATTTTCGACGATTCCGTCTTCGTAGAAAAAGCCCTTTACTAAACCGAGTCCACTCTTAATTCTAGACTTGTATTACTGAACCAATTTCACACCTAATTCTACCCTTATAATACTGAAATGAGTTCACTTCTAATTCTAGCCCTATAATTTTTAACCAATTTCATTTCATGTTCCACAACTATAATATTAAATTGAGTTCATTTATCTTTCCAACCATGTCTATATCGTGAGAAAAAAATCATTACCCAATTCAACATAAGGAGATATAGGTACCAGCCATATCATAATTAAATAATACCTACATGTGTCACAAATCCATAAACAATCATATCATAACCCCTAAAATGGAAGGGGTTTCATAAACATGCAATCATATATTAACATGTGGAAAAAGGAAGGCTTTATAATGATTTTATAAAATTATAACCCAAGAAAGGAAGCGGGTTCCTAAATCATATAACTAATGGATGAAAAATGGGGTTCCTAAGAATAATTTCATCAAACATAAACCATTCGATAAAAAAATACTAATGGAATGATTGGATAATTTCCTAGAGGTTCATGAATAATAACTATAGAGGCCATCTTACATGGAAAATAACTTGTAAATATATTTTTAAAACATTTCAGGATAAAAATATCAACTACTCTTTAAAAAATATCTTTAAAAATTACAATCATTTTGAATTTTTTTTTTAAAATAAACTTGAAATAATATAAAGTGATCTTTGAAAAACATTTGATAACCTTTTTCATTGTAAACATATAAAAAGATACCAAAAACATTTTGAAAATAAATTTCAATGAAAACATATAAAAAGATATTAAAATATTCATTAAAAAAATTCATTGTAAATATTTTTAAAACTTAAAAACATGGATTGAAATCGTTTTCAAAACTATTTTTCTTTATTAATTATAAAAGATGCAAGAAATTTTTTTGAAAAACTTTACCTGAAAACATATAAAAAGGTATTTGAAAACATTTCTAATATATTTTTCTTTAATAAATATATGATAATATTTAAATATTTTTGAAGAAAAAATTCCATGAAAACTAATTTGAAACATTATATATTTAAATCAAATAAATTAAAAACCATTTATTTGAAAATTACTTTATAAAAAAAATTAAAAATTATCATTTTAAACATTCAAAGAGAAATTCATAGAAATGACAGTAGGTAAATGCGTACATTACATATAAGGTAAGAAAAATATTTTATTGTAACAATAAATGTTTATAAAAATTCTTTGTTCGTGAATAGAAAATTATATACCTTCGAAAATAGTGGTGATATAAAAATATGGAAACTTTTATTTAGAAAACATTGTTTTAAGGAACACAGGTTTCTAAATAAACATAGGGTAAAGATGGCCTTTATTAAAAACAACTTCTTAACAATATGACGTAACAAAGAGTATAAAAACAGTAAAAATACATTAATATATAATGAATATCTATAGGTTAATAAATTTTAGTATTTTTCTTGATAAGCGGAATATAATATTTCAATAAATGAAGTATAATAAAAAATAATCTCGATAAATGCTGAGATTGTTTAAATAAACAATTACCACATAATAATATGGGATTATACACACTATGAATCAAAAATTAAATTAAAATAAGTTTAAAATACAATGAAATAATGTAGATTGAAAATATAACATGTCAAATGGTAGTATTCATTCCTCAAAAAAGAATATAGGGGTATAATAAAACATGTGCCTCTAAGAATGCAATTGAGATAAAATTGTTTTACAGATTTGGTAGAATTTAAAACATTAACACCATGAAATAATGAAAAAATTATTAATATGTAAAGAACAAAAATTTATGTATAAGAATAATTTATTACAACCATGTAATGTACACAACACACAAATGTAATGGGTGTTTAATAAAGCATGTATCTGATGGAAATAAAAAATGAGATGAAATCCCCTTAGTTTGTGTCTTAAATCTATTTATAATCATACAAAACACCTGTATAATAAATATTAATATATTAAATGAAATTAATAAACTATATTATTATATATAAAAGAATATATGGTTTTATTATGACTTTATATTTCTCCATTATTAATAATCCTATGTTAAGGGTTCACTTAGGGTAATATTCTCTATATTCATCGCATATTTCTTAATTTTTTATATCATTGATCCTTATAAATTTATAAATATTTTAATAATGTAAAAAATCATATAAATATCATGTATTTTAAATAAATGTGTATAATAAAAATCTATACAATATTGAAGTATGAAACAGAATACATTGTTCGTAGAGATAGTGAGTTGTTTATACACATGAACGATGTTTCCATTTTTATTGTCCTATTAAAATAACAATATAAAATAAAATATATATATATACATATATATTATAATTATATTAGAATTATTATTTCCTATATATAATATAAATTTCTTAAAAACATTCTTAGTAGAATCCATTTTGTTTTGGAACGAATCACATCGCTTTATGGGAACTATAGTTCACACTTCCTAAAATAAAATTACTGTATTTACAGAAATCACAAAGTATAAATATATTTTTGGTAAAAAGAATTAATGATTATGAAGTAAATAATAAATATAATATATAACATATATAAGCATATGTTCCAGCATAAGTTCCAATAAGAAAAGCAGTAAAGTAAAAAATGAATAATCATCATTTCGTAAGGAGGTAGTTCACCATACATGTAAATAGTATGTTCAATACCAATTATATATTGGAGTGATAAAGTGTAGGTAGAACCATTAAAATAAAAAATAAAAGTATATTTATGATACTGGATTTTTTATAATCAGGAAATAAAGATTGTGGAGGGGGTAGATAATTAAAATAAAACAAAGGATCCTGATAAAAGGTTTTACCTCTTAATAGTGTAAATCCTTTTGGTTTGTGCTCAAAGGCTTTCATGGATTGTTTTCATCAAAAATGGTGGATTAAAAAAGAAAGGGAGTTATTTTTTGTGTATTGGGTAGATATTTTCTGATCCAATTATTGTTAATAGGTGTGAAGAAATGTGGGATGTGGTTACTTTTTAGGGAATGGAATGAACATACTTGGCATTTTTAAAAATAAGTTATGTGTGCCAACATTTTTACCTAAACATTACATAACTAAACATCAAAACTATATAATTTATTTTAAATGGCCAAAAAATTTCCTAAATGGTTTTTGTAAAAGTTTCTAGGTTGTTTTGGGTCTTAAATTTAATGTTTAGTACATTATTAAATTTCGTTTTCTCTTAACCTTTGTGATTAATTATAAACACATTCACATATATTTTTTTAAAACTATTTTGACATTATTATAAATAATAAATTATTTTGATTCAAAATATGAAATTCATTTTTCCAAATTCTAATCACATAAGTGGCATAAACTAATTTTAAATTAATCCCACTAACGGGACAACATTGTGTGTTTTTAAATTAAAAATATTAAAACGTTTGCTAAGTTATTATACCTATTTCAAAATGAAATTGAATCCAATTAAATACATTATATTAATTAATAAAAATGATCTAACTAAAATTTTAAACCAAATTAAAATATATTTATCCTTATTAATAAATTACAAAAAAAATTATGATTGGAATTAAAATTCGTTATTTTCACTATTTATAAAAATTATTTTACTCATAAAAATAAAAAAATCACCCTAAGATAATATCAAAATTATAATTTAAAAAAAAATGTTTATTTTTTCAAATTAAATTTCTCAACCTTTTAAAATAATATTGTTTTTATTAATCATATAAGTACATTAAAATCATTTCATTTGAGAGAATTTTATTATAAAACATATAAGTACACTACCAAAAATTATATCTTTCAATATCAAGATGATTTATTTAAACAAAACCATTATAAAAATTATTTTAAAATAAATTATTAATATTCATAATACTATTTTTAGCGGCTAGGTTACAATTATTTTATATTAATAATTATAAAAATAAAATGATGCTTCGAAAAAACGTTGGGTTGTATGTAATTTATGAAAATTCAGTGTTGTGTATAGAATAAGACATGTATGTTCCATATGAAATAAATGTTTGAAATATCAATTTAATAAAAAAAATTAGAGTTTCGTGTAATGAAAAATATCAAAACATTAAATTAATTTGAAAAATATATTTCTCAAAATCTTATGGTGTTACATTCTTCCACCCTTAAAATGGATTTCTACTTCAAAATTCATTTGAGTAATCAATGGTTTAAAAATTCAATGTTAATTTCATGGAAACCCACACCGTAAAAATGAATACCAAATCTCCCTCTAAAAAATGAAATTTGGAACCTAAAAATTTTCCCAATGTAATATATAACTATGTTTCCATATAGGATCTCATTGGTTGGTAATGGAGATTAGACATGGATGAAAAGCGTAAATATTTATAAGTAGTGATTGAGATCACCAATCACAAAAAATTGAATGAAAAAATTTAAGTTGATGGCCTCAAGGTTATAAATCCGTGGTGATTTATAATGCCATCGATTAAAAATAATATTAGTATAAAATAATTGATCATTATCCTATATTTGATTAATTATTTTATTGACCATGATTATATGGAAATATTCATACTTGATATATTTATATAAAAAAAATTTATTATTTGGATGTAGTTTAACTATTTCTAAATAAACCATGAAATTTTGATATGTACATCCAATAATTAACTTTGATGCTCGAAGCACTAAAATACACTTTTAGCAGATATTATGAACCATAAAATAATTAAAAGTATAACTTTTTTTTATCTATAACTATTTTTAAAAATTAATATGATTAATAAATTAATATCTAAACATAAAATGTAACACTACTATTTCATCATAAATAATTATTCAACAAAAACATTATTCATTTACTGGGACGCCGCATAGATCAATGGTAGGTGTGAAACCCTTGAAATCCTTTGTCCATGGATCCAAGACTCGTGGCCTTAACAAAATTGATTAGCTGTCACCTGACACAAATGACATAATTTTTTAAAAAAATGATAATATAATTTCTAAAATATATTGCTAATCCTTAAAATAAGGATAATCACTAAATTTTTTTTATCGAATGTTTTCAATTCAATCCCAATACATTAATACTTCCTTTGATGTTTAACTTAAACATTTCAAGAATGGATAACCATGTTACTCCTCAAAAATATAAAAATCCAAAAAATTATAAATAAATTCATGAATTTACCTTAATATTTTCCCCCATTTATCACAATTTAGATCTTGGTTTTCACATTCCAAACAATTTAATACCCTCAAGGTAAATTATTTTTTAACATGGTAACAACCTTAATTACAATAAATAATTTTATAAAAAATATATTTTTTCTTATTCTGTAGACTACTGGATATATTCCATAAATCCATGAAGTTTTAAACATCATCCATGATATCATTAACTACTTCTCAAGAAGTCTATAATTAGATTATAAGAAATCAATACAATCAAATTTACTTATTCATATTTCATATATTTTTATGAAGAAAACAATATCTTTTTATGAGGAATTTGTTAAGGGTTATCTTTCCCTTTATCATGTGTTTTAAATTGAAATAACATTACCATTAAATAATATTTATATTACATCAAATCCAATCCATGTATTATTGTAAATCATTTGAGAAAAGAAAACTGGCCAGTCATTATAAATTTCACCGTTCATAATTTTTGAATCCAAATACATAAAACTTTGATTAATTAATCCTTAATCCATATATATGTATATCTATTCCTATTACACAATATGAATTTATTTTCACATTTCATATGTATTCTCTTCATCAATAGTAATGTAACCATTACTCACACCAACATGTTGATTATCATCAAGAGATTTTCTCTATGAACATTGAGTTTCATAATGACAATTTATTCCACAAATAAAACAATTGTCCATTGATGATGTATTCAGGATTCAAATATTCTAGTCTATATCATTAACAAAACAATTGATTTTTCCCTTTTAGTCACTTTATTTGTGTCCCTATTTTCCGTATAGGAAAAAAATTCTTCCTCTTAGACATCCACATAGGTGATTATTTCCACATTCTTTACACAAAAGAAATAGAATAATCATCCCACCATAGTCTCCATTACCTAAACTCTTATATAACTTCTCTCTTCTCTTACTTCAGGAGATTGATATTTTTTTAAGTTAGACATTGTTAATCACATTCAATGAAAACTAATTTGGTATGATCACAAAATCATTATCTTCGGTGATGATCCCACATGACTTCTCATTATAAAAATATCCATCACATTCAATGTTAATCTAGTTCCTACTGGTTCCCTCCACTAACTAAAATCAGAACCATTGTGTCAGTAAAATGTATCATATAAGAAACCATATAGTTATGAAAATAATTACATATAAGATTTCTAAATCATGAAACATTACATAATCTATGAAACATTAGTTTTATCCTATGGTATTCATTGCCAAAATATATTAAAATCCATCATGATGATTCATGAATATTTTTTGATTTCCCAATGAATATTTCTCAGGAGCGACAAACTAGATATGCAGAAAGGCCCATTGTCATGTATGGGTTTACCCCGAGTCAGGCCTGAAAAAACCTATATGAGTTTTTACCCATTGGTACATATGTTCTAGGGAAACATCCACTTGTGGTATCTAGATAAGGATATATTTCTATGAATCCACACACTCTATCCATTACCATAATTATAGGATAATTATATATACTTTTCCTTATCCTTATACTCATCCCTTTATATTTCCTTCAAGCTCTCACTAAGGTTTATCATCCATGATTCCAAAGGATAACTAAAACTTTTCAATGTCATCATCTATAAATACCCTATGTTTTCATACATTAACATTACCTAAATTATTCAGAATACTTAAAACATTATTTGAATCGATTCTTGAATACCTTACTAATCTTCTACCTTTATAAAAATGGAAACCGAAATGCTAGTACATAGATTAGATACATCATCTCTAACGGAGCTCATTATGACTAGAGTTATTCACAAAAAGAATCAAACTAAATAAATATATTCATAACATAGGGGAATGATACATAAAAAGTTGTAATCTCATATGATTAGTAAATTTAAAAATGGGAGACAAAGAAGCATAATCCTAAGAATAAGGGGATCAGAATATAGTCACTATTTGAGATCCTTTATTTGGTCTGCTCTAAAGCAGGCCTATTCTAAGCTTATGGATCAGTTGAAATGGCTGGTTTATAAGCAATCCAATTTGAATTGTTGGACATAAACTTGGCTATCTGGTCCATTTGTGATGAGGATATCATTCTAGCCTCTCTTAAGTGTAAATATGTTGCTATTTTTTTTTGCAGACTCGGATCTGTCTGATATTCTGCACAACCACATGAGAATGGAAGTTATCAGGTATTGTTTCACTGATTCCGACATTCTGGATAGGACTCTGGATCTGAATGGAATCTTCAGCACAAAAGTATGATATAATTCTCTCTCTGGCACCTCGATACACCCCCCCACCCCCACCCCAAGATGGGTCATGGACTTCACCAAGCCCATTATCCCCACTGCACGCTCCATGATTCTCTGTAGAATATGGAAAGGCAATATGCCCTTACAGTCCTTATTGTAGCGCATTGGGATGTCACTTGCACCAGTTTTTCATATATGCTTGGAAGAAAATGAAACCATCTCATATATCTTCCTCTCCTACAAGTTTTCCCACAAAATGTGATTCTATATATAGCATATTTTTAATTGTTTCATGAAATTTCATTTGGTTGATGGTTTAATGCAGGCCATTGGGTCCGCCGACATCGGTGAGAAGGTTCATGCACTTTTTTTGGCAACAACTGCGGCTGTTTTTTACTTGATCTGGAAGTCCATAAATGAGATGTTGTTCAATAACACACAACCGAGGTTTCATAATGGTGTTCTGATAATTCACTGTTCCATTCGCGTGGCTTCCAATATTCAAACCGACTATATGAGAAATGATGTTTCTGATTTGGTTTTATTGAGATCTTTTGGTCATAATTTTAGTACAATGAATACGTTGATGGTGAAATGAATTTGATGGTTTTCTCCGCTTCTATGATGGATAAAGGTTATTGTTGATGGAGCTTCCTCTGGTGATCCGGGTCACTCTGGCTATGGTGGGGTTTTCTGTACCTGTTGGGGTGTTGTCAAAGGCTGCTTCTTTCATTTTATTGGCAATGGATTTTCCATTGAAGCTGAGATATGGGCCATTATCAAGGAAATCATTTATGCTATACATTTTTTAAGGAATTAGTTATGGGTAGAATCATATTTGACCATTGTAGTTAAAATTTTGAAAGAGCATTCTAGAAATGTTCCATGGAGGATTCTACCAACCTGGATTGAATGTCTTCGGCTTCCTGGCTTGCTCTCCGTTGAAGTCAAACATGTTTACTACGAAGCTAATCAAGTGGTGGATGATCTTGCGAAAATGGAAATCAATGAGGTTACCTCCTCATGGTCATTTGTGGAACCTGACTACTGTGATGATCATGTTAATGTGAATTAATGTGGTGAGGTTTATTACCGTCTTTGTAAAGTGTCCCCATGGTGGCTTGTAATGTACTTTTAATTTTATTTTATTTGATTTCCTCAGGAGCAGGTTCATCTATCTCCTAGATTTCTTGGTATAATGATTAAAACAGTAGTCATGGCCTTGTTTCATAGTCCATCTTATGGGAAGAATTACAAAACTGAATAGGGATTAATTCCCATTCGAGCCATGTATTACTGAAATGAGTTCACTCTTCATTATAGCTCGATAATACATAATTGAGTTCAATCCTTGTTCCATCGCTGTAATTCTAAACCAAGTTCATTTCTCATTCCAGCCCTATAACACTGAACTGAGGCAATTTCTCATTGTACCCATCTCTATCTTAGGAGATATAAATCATTATGTAGTTCATCATAGGGAGATTTATATTCCACCCATCTCATTATGAAATCATACAAACATGTTAAAAAAATTCATAAACAATCATATAATAACCAATGAAATAAAATGGGTGTCATAAACATGTGATCACATCTTATCCTGTGAAAAAATATTGGTTTCAAAATCACTTCATCAAAGAATAACGCCTGAATGGAAGTGGTTTTCTAAAGGATAAAACATGTGGAAGAGAAATGAGTGTTGTAAGATTAATTTCATCATGACTCAAACCATTAATAAAATAATAAGAATGTATCCTTTGGATAATTTCCTAGAACAGAATGAGTAACATTAATAGATGTCATCTTTGATGGAAAATAAATTTTAATGATATTTTGAAAAACTTTCCTGAGGAAAATAACCGTTATTCTTTGAAAAAAGAACATTAAAACATAAATAACCATTTCAAACAATATTCATGAAAATTAAATTGAAATATTATAAATACATAAATGAAAACCTTTTAAAAATATTTTTCATATAAAACATATAAATTGAGATTAAGATTGTTATAAAACAGAATTTCCATGAAAATTTATAAAAGGACCTTAAAAATGTTTTGAAAACCATTTCAATGAATATAATTTTCAAACTTATAAATAATCCCAAATATAATTCTGAAAAAAAATTCCCTTGAAAACTTATAAAATAAGCATGAAAAAATTTTGAAAACAATTTTCCTTGAATAATTATAAAACTAGATTTTAAACAATTTGAAAACAATTTACCATTAATACTTTTTACATAATCATATAAAACATTTGGAAAAAAAATTACATGAAAAATAATTGGAAAAATTTAAAATATATAACAAAATTGTTTTGAAAATGATTTATATAAAAATTATTTTAAAAAATTTCATAAAAATTTGCTTTTAAAATATTCAAAGGATTCTTTACAAAAAATGGTAGTAGGTAAATCTATACATGTCCTATGAGGTAATAAGGGTATTCCTTTTACAATGTAAAAGGTTAGAAAAATGCCTCCCTAAAAACCAGAATATTACTTTGAAAACATTTATAATTAAAAAATGGAAAATTTTCTTGAAATAATATAGGAAAATTGTACAATATTTTTTGAAACACTTTTCATAAATTATTGTTTCAATGGAACACAGATTTAAAACTAAAGAGAGTGTAAAGTCAGGATGTCATAAAAAACATTCTTAACTATCTTATGAACATATTATTCTAAAAATGGTACTGATTCATGAATATGATATGAAAATACATAGGAGAATAAAATTAATTATTGTTCTTGAGATATGGACCATAAGTCTCAATAAATTATGCAAAATCATAAGTAATCTCTATAAATGATTAGATTGTCTCAATAAACTATTAACATGTAGGAACATGGGATCATACACTCCATGTAATACAATGAAACTATATTAAGATTAAAATATAATATATTGACATAGATTTAATATATTAAATTTCAAAAGGCGGTATATAAACCTATGAAAAGAATGTTGGTTCATAATAAAACATGTTTCTCAAATATGGAAATTGAGACAAATATGTCTTACCGATTTGGTAGTTTTTTTATCATTAAACAATGAAATAATGTTGGTATAATGAATATGTAAATACCAATAAATTTTTGTATAATAATAATTTATTACCAACACGGGAATTATAAACTACATGACTATATTGGGAAGTGAATAAAGAATGTATCTCATAGAGAAAAAACGTGAGATAAAATCCCCTTAAATTATGTCATGGCTCTCTTCATAATCATTCAAAAAACCTGTAAAATAAATATAAAAATATTAAAAATATTTTATAGAACCATATTATTATATCTAATACCGTATATGGTTTTATTATTACAATATATTACTAGCTTCTTAACAATACTATGTCAAGGTTTCACTTCAAGTAATATTTTTTATTTTCTTAGCCTGTGTATTGGTTTGTTTTATATTTGATTCTTATACTTATATCATGATTTAAATAAAGTAAAACATGATATAAATATAATATATATTATGTATATTTTTATTATAATAATCTATATAATATAGAATAATGAAATAGAATACACTGCTCAATGAGACGGTAAGTTGTACATGTGAATGAAGGATGGATCTATTTTTATTATAGTATTAAAAGAAAGGAAGAGAACGACATATTTGTATGTATATATATATTAATATTAAATTATAAAGTTTTTCATATATATCATATAAATTTACTAATAATAACCTTATTACATTCCACAGAGTGTGTGAATGAATCATATCACTTTGAGGGAGCGACAGTCAACATTTCCTCAAATGAAATTATAATATCTACAACAAGTGAAATATATAATGGTATTTTATTATAAGTATTAAGGGATATTGATAGATAATAATTATTCTATATAAAATATATAAATATATTTCTCATCATAATATCCATCATTAGTTGTTTTAAATGAAAAAGGAACAATCATCATTTTGCAAGGCAGTAGTTTCTTGTACATGTAAATAGTATGTTTATTGTCTAAGGGATGGAAGTGAGTATAAGTGTAGGTGTAAACCGTATAAATTAAAAATAATAATATATTTAGGATTCATGTGTTTTAATAAACTCAGGGAATAATTTTTTTGGATGGGTGGAGAACTAAAATAAAATAATAAAGCTTGAGAGAAGATGATTTCTCTTTATCATGTGTCTCCTTTTGATTTGTTCCAAAATGATACATCGGATTAATTTATGAAAAAATGGATGATTCAAGAAGTATTGAAGTTCTTTTTGGAAGTTTATTGGTTAGATATTGTCAAATACTAGGTGGTTTGAGTTGTGTTAAGAGGATGGATAGGTGGTGTCCTTTTATAGGGAAGGGAAATGGAACACTTGGAAATTTTTAAAACAAGTTAAGTGTGCCCATGTTTTACCTATCATAATTAATAGGAAACCAAGAAAACTCTATATTGGATGTTCAATTTACGAATAATGGCCATATTCGTCGTTTTTAACAATTTTATATGTCATTTTGAGTCATAAATATATGAGTTATTACTATATTAACATAATTTTTCTCTTCAATGTTTTAATTAATTATAATATCTTTCAGTAATATTTTTGGTAAAAAACTAAAATTACCTTATAATATATTATAAATTATTATGAATAAAAATATTGAATCTATTTTTAGAAACTATATTCACATATTTTCTATAAATTTATTTAAAATTAATCTCGTTGTTGGGACAATAATTCTAGTGTTTTTAAGTAAAAATGTCCAAAATTTTTCTATGTTTTTACAACCAATCTCAAAGGGAAATTTATTAAAATGGCCTAAAATATATTAATTAACTAAAAAATTAACTATATAAACATTTAATATAAATTTAAATATAATTTATTATTATAAATAAATTAGAAGAAAAGGTAGTTTTGAATTAATATATATTATTTTTCACTATTCATCCAAAAATGATGTTTCTTAAAAAAATCGAACTAATATAACCTAATATAATTTTGAAATTTTAAATTTAAAAATGAAGTTTATTTTTTCAAATTAATTTTCTAAATGTGTATAAAAATAATTTTATTATTTGGAATAATACTATTTTGAAACATATAAGGACTTTACCAAAAATTAAATCATAAATTATTAATGTGTTTTATTTCTATAGAAATATTATAAAAAATATTTTAAATGTAGTAATTACTATTCATATTAGTAAGTTTAATGTCTAGTTTTAATTTCTCTCAAATTAATAATTATTACAATAAAATGATTCTTTATTAAAACTTGGTTTTGTGTGAAACGTACAACATATTAGTGTTGCATTTAGTGCAAGACAAGTCGGTTCTATGTGAATGGAATTATTGACTTAGTGATTTATTATAAAATAATTATTTTTAGTGTTGGATTAAGCGAAAATTATAAAATGATTAAGTTAACTAAAATTAAAATATTTTATAAAAAATCATGGTGTTATATGAAACCTCTTCATGGTTTGAGAAAAGTTCTGCAATATTGATTTATCTTTTCTTCACTTATATGGATTATATTATCAATGTATTTTAGTATTTATAAAAGGATCATAAAAATTACATATAAAAATTTTCACTTCATATACAAAATAAAACCATGATAAAATATTGTCGTAATATTTATTTGGAGTTCCCTATAGAAATTCCTTTCATCTTGTTGGTTTTAAAATTGTGAATATTATATTTATTTAAGGAAATGTAAACACTCAATATTTTAATATATATGATCTTCTAATTAAGAAAAATATGTTCAATATCTTCCTACACATTAAACACTGACCTAAAATGAAACTATGATACATTTAGTCCATTAATATCTTTCATTTCAATCATTCGGTCTAAATAGGATTAAATAAATTAAAAAATATATATATTTAAATGTTATTTTATAAAAAATATACTTAATTGATTATATTGTTCAATAATGATACTATTTATTCTGTATACTTACTATTAAATAAAATGATGTATATTATTTTTAAATTATTATTATTTTGAAATAAAATTTTGTCTTATTAATGCTATCTTTAGAGGGGTTTTGTATAAATATAGAATAAGAATAAGTAGTATTTATAAATAAAATCTTATTAAAACGTTTATCGATTTATTTATTAATTTTATTGAATGTTTTAAATTTAAATTAAATAATTTTAATCTGAAAAAATAATTTTTTTTGTATTTATCATATCAATATAAGTTTGATAATTTTTTTTTAAGAAAAATTCTATTTCAAGGAGTATATTGAAAATAGAATTTTTATAAATCTATTTACTTTTACGTCATTATTAGAATATTTTTATAATTTTAAATTCATTAAACCTATATAAAATTATTAATATTTAATTTATAAGTGAATTTAAATGTTTATAAATGTTGGTTGATATTTATAAACCCACATTTGAAATTTTGGATTGTTACTGATATTTTTTAGTAAATTATTTTTATATCATTATTAGAATTATAATATAATATTCATTTTTTTACTTATAAATGTTTAATATTGTAAATTGAATCTAATTTATATATTAATAAGGTAAAATTTATTTTTGGATTAATTTTTAGGATTTTTTAGTTGTAGTGTTTTTATTTTAATAATGAAAAATATTTTTTTCCCAAAAAAGTGAATTTTATTATCTTGTTAGAATATAAGTGATTTATAGAATTTATGAACAAACATAATTGATAAAATATGTGTTTAATATGAAATTTCATTAATTTTATCTTTATTTTTAATCATAAATAAACTATAAAGAAATGTTACATTTTAATTCCAACAATTTTTTTAGTCTTTTTATTTAATTAAATACTATTTTAGTAAAATTATATTTTTTTAAATCGTCATTAAAATTATTTTAATTATAATAATAAAATTTTAACATTAAAGAAAAAAAATATTTTATCAAACACATATCTTTAAAATTTTTAATGATCTTTTCCAAAAAAAAAAGGTTTTATACATTATTAGGGCTTGTATTAAATGTAATATATCGAAAACATTAAATATTATTTTATAATATTAATTAAATATTTTAAATCACCTTGTAAAATTTATTAAAAAATTAAATTTTATGTTTTTCCTTAAAAAATAGTTTCCAAGGGTGAGAGTCGGGTTATTAATGGATACATAAATTTGAGAAAATGTGGTTTAGCGTAGTAAAAATGTTTAAATTATTTGAAAAAACATGTTTTTTGGATTTTGGAGGAAATATCATAAATATATATTTCACCACACCATTATAGTTTATTTTATATCCTTTTTCTTTAATAATATAGTGACATTATTGAAAAATAAAGAGTTTTCCAAAGAGTTGCCCTTTCTTCACTTATTAATGCACACCTCTACCTCCCGATTTCACCACCCATTCCAAATCCATGGATCGAGAAAAAATATACCCTACTATCCAAGCAACAACCTCTCCATGCATTGACTCCATTGTCTCACCAAAAGTCTGACTAGATGAGTCTTAAGGAGTTACCCAAGATAGCATTTCAAGGGAATGGTATTACCGTCAATTGGAATTCTCGAACTATTTTATTCTTCTAAACCCATAAAATTTTCTATATACAAGAATATATTACAAAAAATATATTTTTATCATTATGAAAAATTATTATATTAGAATATACAACTTATACTTTTCTCTAAAATCATTATAGAAAAAAATAAAACACTCTCATATGAGTGTGGATTGTTGCCTCTATAAACGTTCTGTTCAACGTTCTATCACTACCATAAATGGATGGATAATTAAGGTTATTAAATTAACTAATATGATATTTTTCACACTATTAGTGCCATATAATAAGAACATTGGGTGGTTTATTTGTTTGATTAACATGAAATGGTAATAGTTACTTTAACCACCATAGATGGACTTATCAATGTACCTTTATTAATTTAGATCAATTTTTTGAAAACCTATAAAACTATTTCAGTATTTTCCTAATATAATAATAAATTACATAAAACAAAAAAAATTAGATATACTAGAGTTATTTTACAACCCCTTTTAAAAATAGTATTAAACTAAAAGGTTTATGAATAAATTAACCACACAACCCCAAGTAACTAATGTAAGTGATAACTGTATTAAAAAATATTTAAAAAGTTAATAAAATGGATTTTCACAATTATTTATTGATTTATAGGGTTAAATTATATATATATATATAATTAAATCAATTAAATTATTCAAAATGATAAATAAAAATACCAAACTCTTTATGACACAAGGTAACTGTTCCATCTCAAAATTTCCTTATAATAGACTTATTTTCCATTATTCACCTAATACCATTAAAATGTCTTTTATATTCATAATTTAATTTCTTCCATCTTGTATAATCATTTTAATTGTATTTTAACTCCAATTTCAATGTTAATATCCCTATTTTAAAAGTTTTATATTAGAATGTTTCTTAAGACGTAATGGTTCAATATCAATCATCATTCATCTATGCATAAATTGATATTGTCCAATAATTTAAATTTTTAGGTTGTATTTACTTCCCAAATTAAATAAAATATCAGAAATTAAATTTTAACATAAAATACAAACATTAAATCATGCTCTTCCTTAAATTTGGATATGATTGATGTGATCTATAATATATTGTGGTCTTTCAATACTAAATTTGATTTCTTATGATATATTGTTTCTCCTCAAGCCTGAAATTTAATTTCATATGTTGTAAAATATTTATTTCTAGAGATATCACATTGGACTCAATTATTCTTTACTCAGGATTAACAAATATTTTAAAAGTTGAGTCTTTGTTAAGAATAGATCGCAACCATTTAAACTGCAGTTTCCCCTCCTAATCCATAATTTCCTTTTCCGCCAATATTCTTTTTTTAATTAGAAACATTATAACTATTATATAATGTTGACATAATAAAATATTTCTTATCTTTTTAGAATAATGGTTTAGATTCCTTATTTATGATGTAATATTTCAATAATGTTGTTTTAATGAATAAAAGGAATTTTTTTACCTCCTTGGTGACATTCCCTATATATATTCTCTTTATTTTTCTACCATTAACGGAATATAGTTCTCTTATACTTATTATATTTATTATATATTTCCCTTATATATATACCTAATTAAATATCATATTCATTTTTGGGAGTATACAATTTCTTACTTCCATTTTAATTTCTCATATGAAAGTAAACCAAATTTATGGAAATTTTACTTTTTTCATGTCAGGTATCAACCAAATAAAAAGTCATTAAAATAAATATATTTTAAAGAACCATCTTAATTTAGTAGTTAAATATATTGGTTTAACTATTATTTTATGGAAAATAATTTAATCTTTCAATATTTATTAAGTTCCATTGCATATTTTATGTTAGTTATTTCTCTAAGAACATAATTATTATGATTGTGGTTAGCATATGTTATGTTATTCTAGAAATTATCCTTGACACATGATTTTGATGTGATGTTTTATAATGCTTCTACATTCTTATGATTCTTAGATCATGTGATTTCATTTCCTCAAGTCATGTTTTCATTAATATAGCCATTCTCCTTTCTATATATTTTTATTCCTCTAATCTATCATGTAATGATTTATTTACATATTGATTCCATTACATGGATTTTTTATAATAACATGTGTTTATGTATCCAATATTCTATAAATATTTGACCTTTTTAGAAATGGCTTTATTGTTTGGAATTTATGTTATAAATGATGAATTTAAGTTTGTATAAAGAATAAGTAACTCAATATATCTCTCAGGAATAATTAATAAGATGAATAATATAGAATTATTTCTATTAGATATTCAAATTCATAATCACACTGATAAATATTCACTAGTTATTTCATAATAGGAAATGTAACATCCTTGAGACATCAATTGATTTGGCTTCTCTATAAAATAATCAAATGCATTTCCAAAATCATATAAAAGTAAAATTGAGGTATAATCACTATATTTTTTGGATATATAGTTACATGAACATTTATTAGAGATGATCTATAAACTTGAGATGCGATAGTCACCCCCATTAAAATATTTCACTGATAACTCATCATCTAATAATTGAGGTGGTGATGTGGTAACCTAAACAATTATTTTGTTATAAAAGTGTGTTAGGAACTATAATAAAATAAGAAATTTTGTAGTTCATGAGTGTATATTATGTGTACCTTTAACCATATTTTTCACATGACTACCATCAATAGTTTTTATCACATGATCCTTCTATTTATTACTTGGATTAAGATATAGTCAATGCAAATTATAATTATTAACCATTGGTTTCATGTATTTTTCAGCATAATTTAAATATTCAATGATTTTTTTCCTCATATTATGGGAGGTTCATTCATTTGATTACCCTTGATATTAATTTGATTTTCATTCCTCTTTACATCTCTTCATTGTTCACATGTTTGATGACCAACATTTAAACCCCTAAAAAAATTACTAATTAACATAATTAAAATTTCTCCATTCTTTTTTCCACATATACAGCATGAAGAAATATTAATTTTCATTCCTATATAAGTTTTATTATTATAATTTTCATAAAAAATGTGTCATTATCTTCATATGAAACCAATGATAATTATTGGAATATGTAATTTCCATTTCTACCTTAGGTTCCCATTGAATGATTTATTTATATGTACTAAAGTCCCCAATGGCTAATTCCCTTTCGAATTTTTTAGCCGTTGTAGAATAAAAGTATTTTTTTATTTATGATCATTGATCGAACCATAATTTTTCTGGAAAATATTGTAATTTTTTCTTCATATGTTCTAATTGATTCATCATCCCTCTATTTAAGCTCAGGGAATTCCATTTATTATTTTTTAAAATTGTTTATAAAATTTAATTAATAAAAAATGACCTATAGACCTCATACCCTTACATAGTGTAAATTTATTCCTCTTAAATTTTATTCTTAAAACTATTCCCCTACATTTCTAATTCACCATCCAAATAATACACTACAATGATGAATTTTATACTCATAGTACACTAGAGAAGAAATTTAATATAAGTGGTACTAATTCCATTCTACATAACAAGTGGATTTTTAGACCTAATAAATGAAGGTGGACTTTAACTCATAAAATACACAATGTTATATCATTAACTTCTATTATCATTGGAAATATTATCATGTTTCATCGATTGATTGAGTTTTATGAGCATGTAAATGTACCTTTTCATTTTATATTTCATGCCATTTGGTATCTCAGGAGAACAATAATTTTATTATGAACTAAATTTATTATTTTCATGATTCCTCTTAATTCAATACATTTCCTAAAACAAAAAAATAATAGTGTAATAACAATGATACAAAAAATTATTAGAGAAATAATATAATCCCATAAATCTTTTGTGATATATCTTAAAGTGTTCCACCTTTTTATTAACCTATGAAACATTTTGGTTCACTCTATATCCTGTTTAATTAATATTTGGTATTCTTACATTGTATCCACATATTATTCAAAAATTGAATAAAAAAATAACTAAACCATTCTTTTACATTGATTTAGATGACCTAAGTATAACCTACATAAATATTTTTCTCATTTTGGATTAATACTCAATGCATTTAAAATAAAAAAACATATAACTATAACGGTTTAGTTTATTTAGAGACAAGATTTAAAGGCCACGTATTTCACAGAACATATTCAACATATCCCATAAATTTTTTCTACTAATGTACCCTTAATATATATATATTCTACATAGAACTTTCTTAATTACCTAGGGTAATATAATCATAAGAAAGGGTGAGCTCAGATGATCAGTAAGGGGAGACAAGAGAGATAAAGAGATAATCATACACAATATTATAATAAAAATGAGTTCTTAATATCATGATGACAACTTATAAATTTCATACCCAAACACTAATAGATCATAAATCAGCAGTCATGACATAAAGATGTATCATTTAAAAAGACATTTGTATTAATAATGAGGAACAATCATTAACAAATCATGATCCATGAGTGGATATCCTAAGAATAAGAAACCTTTATAGAAATAATGCAACAATTATAATAATATAAATTTATTTTCTTAGTCAAGTATCATTATCGATACCTTCATCAAATAGTTGTAAATTCCTAATAATGGATGAGGTTAACCAATAACATTGTTTCATTTATAAAATGTTTCCAGTCCCCATAATCATTATATTATTTAATGAGATATCAATCATTACACAATGCATTGAATAAATATATATATTTGTACCTATTTTTTATATAATTAAAACCATATATATGGTTGTTAGAAGATCATAAATACACTCATCATTCCATCGTATCTTAGTTAACCTATTGAAAAAAAAAACCTATTTCATGGAATAAACATTGATAGATCATCATCGTAGGCCATCTAGGTAAAGAAATTTTATGGTATCATAAGATCAAATACCTATTAAATAATAAAAAACACCAATGTAGGTTTATATAGATTAAATATACCATGAAAATACTACTTTAACATTTTATTTAATGAATGTAAAATATAACAGTTTAATTTCAAAAAAAAATTAAATAAAAAATCACATACTATTGAGAAACTAATTTTATTTGAAAATAAATATATAGAAATATAAAGTAAACTTCACATTAAATAAATTTAATGATAATAATAATATATCTTCCTGTATAAAATATTAAAAAAAATACTTTATTCAGGCGTTTAAAAATTCATAAATATGTTTTACAAATAATATTATAATAATAAATATTTAAGTCATTAAACGGAATGAAAATTATGGCTAAATATTAATTTAAATAATAACCTGATAAAATAATATAACAATATTTAAATATTTCATTTTCAAAATGTACATTTAGGAAAACAATTCCAACTAAAGTGTAAATAAGGTTGTCATTTCATAAAATCATTTAATTGATCTCTTTATGTACCATGGAAAGGATAATTAAAATAATACATGGAAATTTAAAAAAATATCCATATGAAAATAAAATTAATACAGTTTTTTAGATGTATATGATAAAATTCCAAAAATTTAGAGTCAACCATAAAAATAACATTTTAGAATTAGATTGAATAATAATCCCTTACCTACAGTCTTGACATTCCCAATATATATCATAGCCTCCAAAAAAATAAATTATATATTTATTATATATATAAAAGAACCATATTCATTCATATTTTATAGTATATAATTCAATTATAATATCTTATTACCAGTCCATTAATAATTATTCTTGAAAATCCACATTTATGTGAAAAATTGTCTATTTCCCATGGTTGTTTTGGTTTTAATGAATGTGACACTATGTTATATTTGGTTACTCAAAATAATGATTTTTTTGGTGGTTTACATTACACACTACTGTTATTTTCATCAATGTCTTGTGTTGCGCACAAGTTCGAGTTTTAACGAACACCAATATATGATTAAAATATAATTATTAAATATAATATATTGTATCAAAGACCATAAATTTGAGGTTATGAAAATGATTAAATAACTTATTAAAATATATGGTTTAATTAATTGGATAAAAATTAATTATAAATGAATATAAGAACAAATTGAATATTAAGGGATTGTTTTTATAAATACTAATTTCATACTCGCAAAGGAATTTTATCCTCTTAAATTAAATTAAATATTATTGGATAATGATGTTAATAAATATATAATATATACCCTATCAAATATTTTAATAGGTTTAATGTTTTGTTGAATTGTGAAAAATACTACATTTTAATTGAAAATAGTATTTCTATCTAAATAATTTATAGTTGTAAATTATTTTTTCAATTTTAGTGAATGTATAATTAGATCAGTTTTTAACATTTAATCTAAATTATTTAATTGGAATAAATATTACATTGACTTTAGATATATATAAATTTCAATATTTTGAAACTTTTTAAATTTAAAAACATATTTTCTCATTCCATCAATGGGATTAGTTTTAAAATAATTTATCCATATTCTATGTTTTGAATATTGACAAATATATACCATATATGGAATAAGTGTTTTAAACTTTTGTAAATATGTTCTTTTATTTTTGGAAATTAAAATTAGTAATTTTTGCATTTTTTATTAACACAATTATTGGTAAATCGAGTAATTAAGGGTAACAATAATATTATTACTATTAAATAATTACAAAAACACGTATCCTAATTTTATATCATGAGTTATTGTCAACAAAAACCATTATTGGAATGACTTTATGGCCACATGGATCCACAATGATGACTTTAATACTTTTATAGTTTTTATTCAATGTAATGTCAAATGTGTCATATTAATGTTTTTAATAAGTTTTAATTTTTTTATAAAGTAATTCAGAATATATAATATAAAATAAATAATATTTTGAAATATAAAATGGTTGTATTAATTATAATAATTTATTTTTAATTTTAGGGGAATAAATAATTAAACTAAATGTTTAAAAAATTATGATTAATTAAATGATTAATTAGTGGACATATAAAAAATTTGTAACTAAAAATATTATAATTATTACAATATTATATAATTAATTTAATACATGAATTTTCTAGACAACCTAGTCATATTAAGAATAAATTAATATTTTTTGTTCCATGTTATATTGTGTATAGATATTTTTAAAAAAATAAATAAATTAATTGTAAAAAAATTACATTAATGATTTTTTAAAAAAAACTACTATTTACCCCCTAAAATTTCATAATATTTGAGCTGTTTGTTTTGGTTTTCTTATAAAATAAGTTATTGATGAATTAGAAATTAATTGAATAAATAGTAAATGTGAAATGAAACCACCATTGGATATAAATAATGATATAAAGCTAGAGAGTCTGAATTAGATAATAGGGTGTGTGGGACAAATAAAATATAGAAAATATAATTTGAATAAGAAATTAATATAAATTATAAAAAAAATAAAATGAAAATATAAAAATATATATGTCATGAAAAAATTGAAAATAATTTAGAATGAAAAATTATTTTTCTTATAGTGTGGAAGAGTGGCACATGTTGTTGCATCTAGCATGAAATCTATTTGGTTGACTTGATTTTGCAATGTGTGTCTGACAAAATACTTTTTATTTGTACTAATAAAAAATTATAAAATCAAACCAATCTTAAGATTCAAATATTAAATAGTAGGAAAATAAGACAAAAATATTTAATGGTGGAATTTATATTTTAAACATTTTTTATAAAGATAATGAAAATTATAAAACACTGATTCCAAACAATAGTTATATATAATACACATATATATATTTATGATATATCATTTATTTTTAAAATTAAATTTATATCATATCATTTTAATTCAATATTTAAGATTTTATTTTAGATAGTACAATTTTTTATATATAGATTTCATATTATAAATAGAAATTTTCATTATAATATTGTGGTATACTGATTGTGATTACATTATTGTGTAATAAAGTTAAGGATACACTTATGTTTCAAATCATATTACTAATTCAATAGAGATTATTCATATAAATCATTTTAAAAAATAAAATAAAACACTTTATATAGTATTGAAAATTGAATCACTTTTTATACAATGAATTTCCAAATGCACCTCATCATTTATCGAACTTGTTCAAACAACATAAAAGTTACCTCTATACACAAAACATTAAATTTATTATTTCAGTAATAATCTATTTAAAATAATTACTAAAAATTTCTTTTTATAGGTATTTTACTGTTTTAAAACCCACTATATCATAAGAATAACTCTATGTGTTAGTTCCTCTATCATTCCATGAATGTAAATATCACACACCATCAAAAAAATATTCATAGGAAATACCACTAGTCAAACTCCAAAAGTATCATATTCTAAAAAAATATTGGCCTCTACAATAATTTGATTGGTTTATAGAAATATAATTCAAAAAAATATATAAATGGATTAATAAGAACCAATATATTTAAATACATTATACATATAAGTTAAAAAAATATTCAGACCTGAATATGTACATAATTGATAGATATAAGTTACAAAAACAAATGCTAAAACATTCTTATTTATTTAATTGATACATATAATTTACAGAAAAAGTAAAACCCTCACATTTAGAGTCATGTATATTAGAATAAATTGCTATTAAAAATAGAAAATATTAGTTAAAAATATTAACAAAAATATTTCAGTTCTTGATACATATAAATTACAAAAAACATAAAAACATGAATATTTATAAAAGTGTGCATTAGAAGAAATTACAAGTAAAAAGTGAATATACATTTTCAAAAAAATGACCAATGTATTCTAATAAATAAATTGGAATAGATGAAAAAAATATCTGAAATAAGAATATATATTTTAAAAATCCTAGAACAAATAAATCCTTATACTACTTCAATAAAATTATAGAATGATGTATCAAAAATTTAAATACATACCAAATAGAATGGTTATAACTGTTTAAATAGAATGAGTAGAACTGACCATAATATGAATCAACACCATTTCAGAATCTCTAAATCACCAATATATTAGAAAAAATAACTGTAGTTATGTTTATATATTGTTAAAAAACACAAATTGATATACTTAAATACACGTTACATATATTTTAAAAAATATTATCAAACCAATATTTATACATAACTAAAAATATATGTTCCTAAAATAAATTCAAACTATCATAATTAAATACTTTAGAAAAAAAAGTTAGAGAAAAATTTTAAATATTTACTTGTATGGTCATTTATATTAGAATAAATAAGTATTAGAAATAATAAATCTTAGTTACAAATATGAATAGATATATTTCACTTACTGATGTGTAGAAATTACAAAATAATATTCAAACCTTAATATTAACAAAAATATATATTATAAAAAATTGATGTTAGAAATGAACATATATTTATATCCAAGATGAACTAATGTACGCAGATTAAAAAATTTTATTAGATAAGAAAAACACATTAGAATATTAATCTATATGTAAAAAACAAAAAAAAATCTATCCTTAAAAAAACTTCATTAAAATTGTAACAACAACCAAATAATTATTTCTCAAATCGATTGGATACACACACCTTAAATGGAATATGAAGAATGGAACATAATGTGAATGAACATTATTACATCATATATGAATCATAAGCCTACAAAACATAAGGAAAATAGTGAAGATTGAATATTCCTAACAATTATGAACCGATATATTTTAATTTTGAATACATATTAGTCAGAAAATAAATTCAATAATGTATATTTATAGTCATGTACATTAGGTGAAATAACATTTATAAAATGACCATATATTATTATGAAATATGATTCTATGTATTCCAATTAACAAAAAACAATTTATGTGAGCAATGTAGTGGAATATAAATCCATAAATATATAAAACATGGACAAATATATCATTGAAAAATCTTTAATAAATTACTAAATGATGGAACCAGAACCATTTCATTATTACTCAAATAGATTGGTTACACACTACTAATATGGAATGAGGAGAACATGACATAATGTGAATGAACACAATTTCTGAATCTTTGAATAAAAACCTGCTAGATAAACTGAAAGTAGTGAAGTTTTAATATTTCTAACAAATATGATCCAATATATTTCAAATTTGAATACATATAAGTTACAAATAATATAAAAAATTAAATATGTATAGACCGGATAAATATATGTTACAAAAAATTATCAAACCTATATATTTAATGACCTAAAACATATAATGTTCCATAAATTATAACTTGTATATCTATTGTCAGGTACATTAGATGAAATTTTTGTAAACAAAAGAAAAAATTGAAACATCCTGGGTTTTTGAATCAGATCGAACAACTCTCCCTTTTTTAATTGTTGAATTATTGTGTATTCATGTTTCTTTTTGAATCATCAGAATCTAATTAAATGTTTTCTATCATCCAAATATAATTTTGAATATGGTTTTAGAGACATGGAGGGTTATATAGGTTTTCAGAAGGGTATCAAGTGTATTGGATCCCCGAAGAACTATTTCAGGAGTTTCAGGCGAAAGCGCATGGTTTAGGGTAAATTGTGAGGACTCTTCTAGATAATCGTGCCACCCAAATTTTTATTGACATAGGATTTGGAAGACCATTTTTGTTGGTTCACATGGCCACATGACCTTGGGTACTAGTTTCTGACGTAGGGCTCACACAATGTTTGTTCATGGTTTGGCTAACCATGCAGGGAGACAGTTCGACCTAAATCTTTGGGAAGTGGTTGTCACATGGTTAGATATTGGTTTTCCAAACCTTGTGATCAAACTATGCACCTCCTTATATAGGTGATATTATGAAACTATCATCCTCCCATATTTCTTCTTTTCTCCCATTTTCATCCCTTTTGGTCATGCTTTATATAAAGAGATCCTCCCTAACTTCTCTTCTTCTAGAGAATGTATCACTCACCTTTTTCTGATATATGTTTCTTCTTATATCAAGTGTATTAGAATTGTATTAGTAAGGTTCAACCCACCCATACATATCTTATTGTTTTCTCTTTTCTCATTGAATTCTAAATCCTTTTTATACATTTTACCCGATTTTAGGGCATTCAAGTCAATTTCCTTCAAACTACATTTATTTATAAGATAACACTAAGTATTCCGATTTCTAAGAGTCCTTGTTAGGTGTTTTATACTTTAAATAATTAAATAACTAAGTTTACTGAGTGATAGGGATTTATCATCACTAGGAAATCCCTGATAAAGGGGGGGTTTTAATATCTCTAAAAAAGAGTTCATAATGGAACCGCTTTATTTGTGCTTTTTTACTAGCCCTGAAAAAGACTACATTTCATAAAAAATCCTTTTAAAAATATATATTAATATAATATATATATATATATATATTTGTATTATTATATTATTGATGCACCTTTCCGTCACAGAGTATAACGACTGAAAAGGGAAATACCATGAGCCCAAAGTGATTCATCCATCAAAGAGACATCAAAAATTAACAAAGGCATGAACAAAGATTTTGTTTGCTCTTAGGTTGCGCAAGTTTCATCATGGTCACGCAAGTATACCTACGCGCCACATTTTGGGTGCGTAGGTGACCTGTGCACCCTATATTATTTTTTCCCAAGGTCTTCACTAGCCTATAAATACCCCCTGTGGTCCCCCCATTTCGAGACGGAAAATTTCCAAAAGTCATATTTAAGCTCAGATCGCCCTAGTCTCTGCTTAATGTCTCCTAGTCACTTATAAGTTAATTTCTTACCTATAATGGAAGATCTAAAGAGAAGGAATAAGGCCTAAGTGTTGAAACTCATCAACACTTGTGCGCCTAAGTGGCCAGCCCTTAAGGGAAATGGCCACACATGTGCACCACCTTATCCCTTCAACAAAACTTGTGTGCCCCTCTTTTGGAAGCCTTTAGGGATAATAATAAGGGCTTTAGCCAAGTCTAGCCCGAGTATTACCCTAAGGTTTGACCATCATGCAAGTACACATGTGTCGTGCAAGTATATTTGCTCGACCAAGACTTTCACACCCTTCCTTTTTTGGGTGCCCCTCCTGCCTTTTTCACTTGTTTTCTTCAAATCCACCTCTCCTCTTCAAGAATCAGCCTTTAAAACCTTCTTCAAAGCCATTTTTTTGGCATGGTTCCCTTTTTGGCTTCCTTATCTGAAAGGAATTCTGTGGAACATCTCTTAAAACCTGGTGATTTACTAATCTTTATGTCACGATGTTTAGCGATTTCATTCATTAAACCTCATCCTTTAAGATGAGAGGATATTTAACCTAGGCTTCCTTTTCTGGAGTAAGCCCTAGTCCAATTTCTTTTAAATATAGGCATCCTCCTTATGAGTAAGCCCCAAGTCCCCTATTCAAGGGCCTCCTTCTCAGGATTATGTCCCAATCTCAAATCCCAAAATATGGGCACCCTCCATAGGAATAAGCCCTAAGTCCCCTATCATGGGCTTCCTCCTTAGGATTATGCCCCAGTATTAATTTCCCAAATTTGGGCATCCTCCTTAGGAATAATCCCCACTCATAATTTCCTTTAACTTGAGCCTCCTTCTCAGGGATAAGCTCAAAGTCTCAAGTCTCCTTAACCTAGGCCTCCTTTTCAATAGTAAGCCCCAACCATAATTTATTTTGATCTGGGGTTCATTTTCTGGAATAAAAACTAATCATAAGTCCCCTCTAATTTGGGAATCCTTCTTAGGAGTAAGTTCTAAGTTAAGTATCCAAATTTCCATAAAGCATATATACATTTATGGACCTTGTTCCTATGTTTCTTCCCTAAAGTAAATCCCAATCATCATCTATCTGGGCAGTCATACATATATAAGCCCCACATTATTTCTTATAATTGCATCTTTCGTGGCGCAATTGTCAGGTTTTACCAATACCTCTTGTTTCCTACACCGAGCATGACTCACATGAGCTTAGAGCGTAAAAGTAATTATGAAATATTTATTTGGGCCATCAATCATGCATAAATCTCATACTTCTTTACTCAAACTATGTGGGTTCTAATTCATTTTCTAAACAAGGATATGTAGGTAGCCCATCTGCGGGTACGATCCCTACTCTAAAATAATCCATGTCCTTCTAAATGAAAATGAACATTAAGTGCCCCATTGAGTGTCTTTAAAACCATTATGGTTATCGTAATGACCAAGAGACTTTTATATAATGTATTGAAGGATACCATTGATTAAGAATCAATAACAAATATAGATGATTCTCTATCGATGAAGAACCTCGAATACATATAAAAGATTCTCTAAATTTCATAAATATCAATCATTGATTGTAAGATCTAAAGGAAAACTCATTTTCATACTTAGTAATTTAATAAGAATTCATGAACATAACTCAAATATATAATGAGATTCCCCGAGTAGACAATAATTCCCCTAAAAAGGTGTGATGAGTCTGACCTCCCATCCTCTTGACCAATGAAAATTCTTAAGCCTCATCAGTCCATAACTAATGAGCACCTACCTTTGAAAAGTATGTCCAAATGGATTTATAATCATTGGATGTTTCCAGTTCTATGAATAAACTCGTTAGAAACCGATTGGAATGTTTGAACCTTAAAGTAAACAAGGTCGTCCCCATTTCCAGAAGAAAAAAAAATGGTGAACCTAACGTGAAAATATTAAAGAAGTTAAATGATATTTTACTTATTTATTATGCCACTATTTAATTCAATATGAGGGCCAATAAATCAATCAATAACATACGTTCTCATCTAAAAGATTTAGTGGCGGAATTTATCTTGATTATGTCTGTTATATCAAACAGGCTCACTTTTTCAAGATCTTCTTCATTACAGAAATGGATTCACTAATGCTCAAACTTGTGAATACCTCTGCCATGAATACCTCTGCTACTACTCCTGCTAGATCGCCATCCGCACTGAGGATGACATCAAATACTCTGCGTCTTCAACAATGGGTTTCAAATGCACTGATATAATAGTACCATCAACATGGTACCATTACTACTCTGGAGGCCTCTTGACAAACCCTTCAAGTCAATAATTCACCCTGGTTGTCCAGACAGCGACGTCTAGCGATCAAGAAGCAGGCGGTTCTAGCCACTATTTCTAACCGTTTCAGGTCATACCCAAAACGCAATCACTAGTCTCTCTCATATTCTGGGGAGTGAATGAGCATGTCCCTTAGGGACTTAATTCAAGGAATCTTGAGTCCTTCCTGAGTGCTCACATCAACAATCGCCACCAGACTCGTGTAGCAGTTCACCCTCATCATGATGAGGGTGTCATCTCCAGGCATTCAACTCAGGTTCCTCAAACCCGAGTTGGCAAGACAAACCACCAGAGGTGACGACCAGTCAACAGTGAGCAGGTTCTTATCTCTTCTATTTCCGAAGATGTCCGCCAACCTAACTTGGTGGAAAGAAATGATCGGGGACACACACCCATCCGTTTTAATTCTGGTGTCCAGCTGACTTGTCTGGAAGCAACACGTCAATCCTTCCAGGCAATTCCGGCAGAGTATTATAGGTAGCAATATAAACATATTTATATCTCATCAACTAGTCATCAGGCTCGTCTCACTAAGACCAAAAGAACTCACCAGTCATTTATGGTGAGGAACAATCAGCAGGCACATATACCTACCAATTTTCATCATGCCTACCAATAGTCTCATTTGGTAGCACCTGGAGAAATCAGTCGGAAATCTCCGACAAAAAAATTGGAGCAGACTCAACTCTCTGCTCCCACACATGAGTACTGTCAGAATTCAGTGATAGGAAAAGGAGGACAGGAGCAGGAATACACACCAACTCCAAGCACGGAATGGACGTATATTCCCGTTCCGGTAGTTGAAGTTTCCAATCATATTTTGACAATGGTGAAGGAGCAGAAACAAATCTCTGCTCATATTTTAGATGCTTGCTAGAATATTATAACAGCTTCAGCAGCATCACAGGGAAAGCCTCATAATTCTATCCCTATCAGTGGGGTGACTCGTCAACATGTCACTCCGGAATAGATACACACCTCTATTCCAGTCTAATAGGGTTGTGGGGTGTACTCCTCCATATCATATAGACAACCAAGTCTGGAATATACACCTGATTTGAGTGGAGATAATCAGCCTAACCTGATCATTTCTCCTGAGTAGGCACATGCACCTGCCCATAATAACAACGTTTTTCGACAAGTGGTTCCCAAAAAGAGTAATATGGTGTCTAAAAAGAAGAAACATCGAGCACAGTCAAGAAATCAAGGGCCAATCTGTAATAAGGCATTTCTCAATACTGGAGTTCTTGATGCACATAGAAAATTTTCTGTTGCAACTCAAGATTATACTATCTAATTTCCTAATAGTTGGAACAATAATTTTGAAGGTCTTTATCAGACACATCCTCATGAAGGCTTGCTTCATGACAGTTCGATCGATCTCGAAGTATCATCTTTAGATGAGAGATATAATAACCCTCTGTGTGGCCATAAGATCAAGGAGCAAGAGGTTTCATCTTTTTCTTTAACCCACCATGGTGGTCCTCCCCATGATGATGAATTTAGCTGAAAAAGTCCTCTCTGCAGTAGTAATTCGCATTTCCTAGAGAATTCCTCATAGGATAATTTAGGGATGAGAAAGCCCTCTTATCTTGAGGCATTTGAAAATGTAAAGATAGTCATGTCTAATGCATTTTCATTAGTAGGTGAAATACCTTCTCAACCAGAAGATAACTTGAGGTGTAGGTCATTCTCCGAACCACCCCTGAATCATTCATCTTCGAGTTTGATAAATGAGTTCTCTACAAATCTTGTTGGATATGATGAAGAAACAAGGAATCGCCAAATTTTGTCTAATTAGGTAGAATAATCTTCCTCGAATGATAAAGAGGAAGTAGTGAACATGAGAAAACAACTGGCGAAAGGTAAAGTACCTGTCCTGTTTTGGCCTTTAGCTCACTCTCAGTATGACATTCCAGAGATGTTTATGAAAGATGGAATTCATGATATTCGTCTCAACATATGGAAAAATCTTAGTTAGTTGAAAAATAAAATATTATCTTATGACTAATACGAAAATCATGTCAAGATAATAGAAGGGTTAAAATGCCAAATTGACTTGGCATCTATCTCAGTCTCTCAATATCTGAAGGCTGAAAAGTAGTAGAGAGTCCTTCATAGTTCATTCTTCAGCACACTAAGAAGATTTTGCCTGTTAATTTCCAATTCCCCATCCGGTATTCATATCAGAGGATGGGGTGTTCATGGAGTTTAACACCCCAAGCTTCCATGGTACTATTCTCTTTGAATAATACAGTAGCGTGTGTTGTACGCAACTTCGAGATTCTAACACACTGCGACCAATCAAAGTAACTATTATGAATAGTAATACACACTTATTAAAATTTTATATATTTTATCTCTCAAAAGAGACTTCATTTTTTCTTTTGGAATATCTAAATTAGCCTAGGGTGAAATTTTGGTACTTTTTGGATAACTTTTATAATTTGATGAATGGTGAAAATTAATAAATTTTAATTAAAAACAACTTTTTTAATCGAAATAATTGATAGTGATAAATTATGAATTTGAGTGGTTTTAAAGTATATTTATAATATAGTTTTACCATTTAATAAAATGTTGGTCATTGGACATAATTTCACAATTAAACTGAAGAAAAACAAGTGTCAATCTTTGGATAGTTATTATCTCTTAAAAACACGCTTTTTGTTTTAACAATGAGAATTTATTTTAAATTAATTTCTTCCACTTATGTGTTTTGAATAGGGAAAATGGATTCCATATTTGCAATCAGGATGTCCAAATTGTTTAAATAGTTAACTTTTATTTATATACATTTCGAATAATTACTTCGATAAAATATTTTATTTACCATGGTTAAAAGGTAAATCCGGTAAACAAGGGTAAAAAAATAATATTATAATAATAATAAATTACCCTAAAACATGTCCTAACCTTATTGGTTGATACATTTCCGATCATGGGTATATTTGGGTCGATTTTGGGACCTCATGGATCCACATGTAAGTGATAAGAACACTTTATATTAATTAAGTTAAAATAAATACAAAAATGACATAATCTTATATCTTTTAGAAAAACATTTTTTACATAGGGTAATATATGGTGGATTTTCGACTATAAATATTCATTAGAACTATAAAAAGATTTCATAAATCATAGTATTTTATTTATAATTTTTATACATTATATAAATAAATTTATTTATGACATAATGATGATGTAATAATTACCTTATTCATGAAAGAATCAAATCAATGGGATTACAAATATTAAAATAAATATAATTTAAACGTTTTATGACACACATGAATTTTCTAGTTGAATATGACATTTTAGTGTAGATTCAATGTATTTTGTTTGAATTAATCATGTTTTTATTGTTTAAAAAGAAATACCAAATATTGTCAAAATTTACATAAAATAGTTTTTAAAACAAATATTATATTATTAATTGATGTAGTGGTACTAAAAATCTAAATATCGTCCAAAAGACATATATAATAATATATATGACATAAATGAACCAATTTGGGTTTTATTGGCAGTATATAGAAAGTTTGTTAACCATATAGATTAATAATATAAGAAGACATGGTAAAAGTTAAATTATATAACATAGAGTTAAATAGAAATGATAAGGTTAAAATGGTAACCTAAACTTGTCTAAAACCTATTGGTTGAGTTGTTTTCGACCTATAACCACCTTATACTTTTAAAAATCCACTTTTTACCCATTATACTCCGAATATTAATTTATTATAAAATAATATTTCTAGCTTTTCCAAAGGTTCCCCTCACTCCTCTTATAAAAGGGAACTCCCCCTTCTCACTAATTCACACCTTAAAAGCCTTTTGGCTCGGCCAACCCCAGCCCAAATACTATATCAACTTCCCTCACTTCAACATAAAGGACTTAGTATGATTATAAAGCCATCCTAAGAAGCCGTTTTGATCAAATCTAAAGGAAGTACCTGAAGAAGAGGTAATGTTTTCACCACCCTCTTTCAAGTTCTTTTCTTCTTCCACTTCTTCTTCCATTGTTATTTCCATTATAAAATAATAACTCCAGTATCTTCTATATACTGTGACGTAATTATAAATATGGTATAACCATGTTCATTATTCTGTCCACCCCTTAAATGACATGTCACCATACGTGCGTACGTACGACATACCGTCTCCACGTCATGGTGTAATTGTTATTCAATATATTATTATTTAGATGGGTATAATAATGATGAATAATTCTTGTAAATAATAAATATAACATGATAATTATCTTTTATATATGATATAACATCCAATTATATATTATTTTAATATAAAAATAATGATATTATCGCTCGTGTGTACGTACTGATTACTGTCAACACGATGCGATGAGATTCATTTCCAAGTTCACCATTCATCGACGATTTTAAAAATATATATTACTTATAAGTATGTAATATATGACATAATAATGATACTAGAGATATATATATTTATATATATATATATGTTTTTATGTACTTACATCTATCTTATTCACATACTTCTGTTCAATACTATATAAAAACGGAAACAGCGTTTATGAGTACGTATGAACTACCGTCTCCATAAACGGTGTTTCCCATTTCATATATACGTCTATTATAAATTTTTATATTCTAAATATATATGATAAATAAATAATTTTTTATATTCTAGAAGCATTTAAATCATTATCTAAGTGACACAATCAAGAGTAACAAGTTAAAACACGTCTGATAAAGAAAGCGATTATTACCCGAAATATTAATATATCATGGAAATTATTATAAAATGGGAAGTATAAAGTCCTAAATGAATAATGTATGATATCATAAATATTAATATGGTTCTGGTATAATTTAATAACATACTATAGTCTTCATACAGGAGGCTAAACGTACCATAGACTAAATGAAAGTTCAAGGTAAGGGGTTTTCATCTCACTCTTTATTCCCATGAGATTCATGTCATATTGCCATTATTACCTTTTGTGTGGTGTATGTATTGCCCATAATTTTATTATTTGTGTAATACACTTTAATTTATGTGTATTTACATATTCATTGTATGATACCACTTTCATGTGGTGTAAGTTTCGTTAGTTACCAAATTGGTAAGCGTTAATTTCACAATCTCTTTATTATCCAAGGTTGTTTTTACGTAAGTATCTACTGGGACATATTTATTATCCATGTCCGTGTTTTATGAAAGAGTTTTAAAAGGGAGTATTTTAAGGTACTTTTTTACAAAAACATCATTTCAAATGATTTAAATATTCATTCTTCTAAATCTATTTCATTAATTTCCATGCCTTCAAAATGGTTTTCAAGGATTTATTTATATGGACATGAATGTTTTTGACATGTTAATTCCTTTAAAAAGTTTCAAAGTGGTATGGGACACTTTGATTCAAAAATGTATTTAAATTTTTTATTTTATAATTATGTGACTGTTAAATGATTAAAAAAAAGAGATATTTCCCTCAAATAGTTTTGATTTAATCTATATCAACATCCTTTGATTAATTTTACACTTGTTTGAAGTTGATTTATTATTATACAAATCGTCCATATTGTATTTAAGGTTTTGTGATATTTTTGACTATGGACAAGTTATTTTTATGCCATTAATGTTTTATGATTAATGTTATGGAATTTCGTATGCTAGTTTTAATACGAATGTTTATGTTATATTTCATCCTCTTCTTAAGATGAATGTGTTAGACTAGTATGTTTTGGGTTGGGGACCGGTAAAAGTAAGCCCTCCGGGTTGGGTTCTGGTTATAGCAGACCCTCCGGGATGGAGCCCAGTTAGAGTGGCTCTCCGAGTTGGGTTCCGGTTATACTTATCCCTTAGGTCTTGGCATGAGGCCTTGACACAGAAATTAATGTTTGGAAGTATGCATTCCATCATTATGAAAGTGTTTATTCATATTGAAAGTGATTATTCGACTAGTAGAATATACATGTGAATAATTAAATGGAATTATTTCATTTTATTTCTTCCATATTATGTTGAAGTTCAAGTTTAAAAGGCTTTTGTTTTAGTTATAAATTACTTTAACTGTTTATTCTTATTTATGAAAGATTCTACTGTATTTTTATCCTTACTGAGAATCTGAGGTCACCCCTTTCTATGTTTTATTTTTCCTTAGATGCCAAGAAGTGTATTGTGATTGATATGCATGGTTAATCCAAGGGAATAATGGCGTTCATGAGGGATTATTTATGTTGTTTCGTATGTTATGAAGTTTAATGTAACATTCATGTATTTAATCTATTTTCCAAGACCGCTAAGTCGATAGGTCCTTCGGGACTTGATTCCTTGTAATCACGCCAATGTATTAAAATAATTCACCGACTTTGGCTAACTGGGGTCGGGGTGTTACAGTTGGTATCAGAGGAAGTTTAGCAATAACATTGGAAACTAGATTTAGAAAAACTTTGATTAGAGCACATAGCCCTAAGATAGACTTTGAGGATTAGTATAGAACAACTTCGTAGAATTTTGGTATTGTATAAATATTGTGATTTTTCCAAGAAATACATCCATGTCTGGATACGAGCAGGTAGAGGTGCCTCTGGTACAGATGTACCTAGGGGTAAAACCCAAAAACACCACTTTGAGCTAGACTCGAACGGGAATTGGTGCACGACAACGGGCCTTGCTGCACTTTTGGTTACGATACTACCAGGGGATATGCTTAGGATAATTATCATTTTCATTACAAACCATTATACAGGGCTTATGAGTATATACTTACTCAATGAAAACATTTTTATCATTATGGATTATATCCATAAACTGTTTAATTTATGTTAAGTGTTTTACAAGTTTAGGATTAGGTATTTTTATTCATAAACCAATCTAGTGTATGACATTGTTTATAAATGGCGCCCAATAGAAGGAATGAGAACTCCAGCAATACACATGATCCAATGAGTAAGAAGGATCATATCTTTCATGGTCTTAAGCCAGAATTTAGAAGGGAAATAGTCTCCCACATATTATCATCACATGAATAAATAGTATCATGTGTTTATAAGATAAGTAATGAATTCTCGGAGTCATCTGGCTTTGAAGGGAAGCCATAGAATAAAAGGATGGTAGATATAAGGACAGATAAAGGGAAGAAGATAAAGAAGGATTTTCCCATATGTGATAACTGTGGAATGAATCAGCTAGGAAAATCCTTGAAGGTAATGGTAGTATGTTATAAGTGTGGAGAAAAAGGACACCAAGTATTTGACTACAAGTGTAAGAAAAAGGTCTCAAATTTAGAATTCTTCATCTGCAAGGAGTTTGGACACTACATGAACCAATGTCCCAGTCATTAGACTATGCCGCAAATGATGCTATTGGATAATAAACATGTTATTATACTACCACAAATGAAGAAGAATGACTAGTGTTCTTATGTTGTTATTTTTGAATTATTTCATTTAAGTGTTGTATAAATGATGTTCTAGAAATAAATAAAGATTATACTGCAGTACTATTTAATTGAGGATTTGAGATTTTATTGTACAAAGAAAAGTGACTCTATAGTGAGTTAAACTTTTTGGAAATTACATGGTTGAAGGAATGATAAACCTTAATATGGTCCTAATATTGATGTATTGATTTTGGAATAAGATATAGTTGATTTGGGTAAATTATATTAGATATTCTTGAATACATTGAAATTGATTAATGATTTTTCATCATTGGAGTTTACAACATTTTTGATAGAATGATTATATCCAGTATTCTATAAAGAATAAGGGAGCATTAATGTAATCAATAAGGTTTTATGGTAATACAGGATGTTACCATGTTTTAAAATAATACATGGTGAAGGTGTTCACATGTTATTACATGGAAAAAAAGGATCTTCATTGTTTTTAACTTCCTTATAAATTTTGGACTGTGAGTTTGGATAGTACTATATTGGATAAGTCTAAATATTGCAATGGATTATGTTTGAAAGGTTATTTTTGGATTTTTATAAATGGACAACACGCAGACCGTGTGATAACCCGTCGCGTCAGACAAAGCTGTAGGAATCAAACCCACAACCATAGTGCGATTGGGATTTATCACCTACCACTGGACTACGTGATGTCCCTGGATTGTATAATGTAGGTTCTTTTTTTAATGGGTCTTATATGTGAATTATACATTCATTATATTTGGAACCCTATACTATGAGGTTAAATAGAGTATTTTTTTTGATTTGTATTATGTTTTGTAGTGAAAGATGAGTTTGTGGTAAAAATTTATTAATGGACAAAACTCCAATTATAAATTAATTATATCTCCTTATGATCTTAGCCAATCTCATAAATAGATACCCCAACATTAAGAAAAGGAACTGAGAATAAAAATGTTGTCCTAGATGGTACCTTAGATCATCACAAATTTATGGCTTTGGGATTGTTGGCATTTTCAGAGCCATGTTCTATACCACTCTCCATCAGATATTGATGGTTATATTTCTCTTCCATATCCATAGTTTCCTACATGGAACCCCAGTATGTGTTATTTTCGGTAACCTTCCTACTTACCACTCTTTATTTTAAATAGAGGCCTCATTAATCCATTTTTCGATGTGGGATTTCAACTATGATATTTTCAAATGTCATCCCCAAGTTTCCAATACCGAGAATAACTTGAGAGGATTCAATTTATTGAATGAGGGGAGAATGTAACACCCCAAGCTTCCACGGTACGATTCTCTTTTAATAATACAGTAGCATGTTTTGTACGCAACTTCGAGATTTTAACACACTACGACCAATCAAAGTAGCTGTTATGAATAGTAATACCCACTTATTAAAGTTTTATAAATTTTATCTCTCAAAATGGACTTCATTTTTGGATTTGGAATATCAAAATTATCCTAGGGTGATATTTTGGTACTTTTCGAATAACTTTTATATTTTGATGAATAGTGAAAATTACTAAATTTTAATTAAAAACATCTTTTTTAATTGAAATAATTAATAGTGATAAATTATAAATTTGAGTGGTTTTAAACTATATTTATAATATATTTTTACCATTTAATACAATTTTGGTCATTGGACATAATTTCACAATTAAACAGGACATAAATAAGTGTCAATCTTTGGATAGTTATTATCTCTTAAAAACACGCTTTTTGTTTTAACAACAGGTATTAATTTTAAATTAATTTCTTCCACTTCTATGTTTTGAATTTAGAAAAATGGATTCCATATTTACAATCAGTATGTCCAATTTTTTTAAAAATATAACTTTTATTTTTAGACATTTTGAATAATTACTTCGGTAAATATTTTATTTATCATGGTTAAAAGGTAAATCCGGTAAATAAGTGTAACAAAAAAATATTATAATAATAATAAATTTCCCTAAAACGTGTCCTAAACTTGTTGGTTGATACATGTCCGACCATGGGAATATTTGGGTCGATTATGAAACCCCATGGATCCACTTGCAAGTGATAAAGACACTTTATATTAATTAAGTTAAAATAAATACAAAAATGGCATAAGCATATATCTTTTAAGAAATAAATTTTTACGTAGGGTAGTATATGTTGGATTTTTGACTATAAATATTCATTAGAAATATAAAATTAATTACAACATCATAGTATTTTATTTATAATTTTTATACATTATATATATAAATTTATTTATGACACAATGATGATGTAGTAATTACCTTATTCATGAAAGAATCAAATAAATGGTATTATAAATATTGAAATATATATAATTTAAACGTTTTTATGACATTCACTAATTTTATAGGTGAATATGACATGTTAGTATAGATTCAATGTATTTTTTTGAAGTAATCATGTTGTTATTATTTTAGAAAAACAAATACCAAATGGTGTCAAAATTGACATAAAATAGTTTTTAAAACAAATATTATATTATTAATTGATATAGTGGTACTCAAAATCTAAAGTTCGGCCAAAATACTTATATAATAATATATATGACATTAATAAAACAATTGGGGTTTTATTGGCAGTATATAATATGTTTATTATCTATATAGTGTAAGAATACAAGAAGACACGGTAAAAGTTAGATTATTTAACTTATAGTTAAATCTAAATGATGAGGTTAAAATGGTAACCTAAAATTGTCTAAAACCTATTGGTTGAGTTATTTTAGACACATACCCACCTTATAATGTTAATAATATACTTTGGATCCATTATAAACTGAATAGGAATTTATTATAAAATAATATGTCTAGCTTTTCCAATGGTGCCCCTCACGCCTCTTATAAAAGGGCACTCCCCCTTCTCACTAATTCGCACCATAATGGCCTTTTGGATCGGCCAAAACCTACCCAAATACTCTCTCAACTTCTCTCAATTCAATATAGAGGACTTATTTTGATCATAAAGCCATCCTAAGGAGCCATGTTGATCAAATCAAAAGGAAGAACCTGAAGAAGAGGTAATGTTTTCACCACCCTCTTTCAAGTTCTTTTCTTCTTCCACTTCTTCTTCCATTGATATTTCCATTCTAAAATAATAAATCCAGTATCTTCTATATAATGTGATGTTATTATAAATATGGTATAACCATATTCATTATTCTATCCATCCCTTAAATGACAGGTCACTATACGTGCGTACGTACGACCTACCGCCTCCACGTTGTGGTGTAATTGTTATTCAATATATTATTATTTAGATGGGTATAATAATGATGTATAATTCTTTTAAATAATAAGTATAACATGATAATTATTCATCATATATGATATAACATCCAATTAGATATTATTTTAATATCAAAATAATGATATAGTCACTCGTGCGTACGTACGGATTACAGTCTCCACGACGCGATGAGATTCATTTCCAAGTTCACCATTCATCAATGATTATAAAAATATATATTACTAATAAGTATGTAATATATGACAAAATAATGCTAATGGAGATATATATATTTATATATATAAGTATTTATGTCCTTACATATATCTTACTCACTTACTTCCGTTCAATACTATATAAAAACGGAAACAACGTTTATGCGTACGTACGGACTACCATCCCCATAAATAGAGTTTTCCATTTCATATATACGTCAATTATAAATTTTTATATTCTAAATATATATGATAAATAAATAATTTTTTATATTCTGGAAGAATTTAAATCATGATCTAAGTGATACAATCAAGATTAACAATTTAAAACACGTACGATAAAAAAGCGATTATTACCCGAAATATTAATATAACATGGAAATTATTATTAAATGGGTAGTATAAAGTCATAAATGAATAATGTATGATATAATAAATATTAATATGGTTCTGGTATATTTTAATAACATACTATAGTCTTCATACAAGAGGCTAAACATACCCTCGACTAAAGGAGAGTTCAAGGTAAGGGGTTTTCATCTCACACTTTATTCCTGTGAGATTCATGCCATATTGCCACTATTACCTTTTTTGTGGTGCATGTACTGCCCATAATTTTATTCTTTGTGTAATGCACATTAATTTATGTGTATTTACATATTCATTTTATGATACCTCTTTAATGGGGTTTAAGTTTTGTAAGTTACCAAATTGGTAAGGGTAAATTTCACAATCTCTTTATTATCCGAGGTTGTTTTTACGTAAGTATCTACTGGGACATATTTATTATCCATTTCCATGTTTAATTAAAGTGTTTTCAATGGGATTATTTTAAGGTACTTTTTTTTTACTAAAATATCATTTAAATTTTTTTAAATTTTCATTTTTATAAATCTATCTCATTAATGTCGATGCCTTCAAAAGGGTTTTTAAGGATTTGTTTATATATTGAAATGAATTTTTTTGAAATGATAATTACTTTAAAAAGTTTCAAAGTGGTATGGGACACTTTGATTCAAAAATGTCTTTAAATTTTTTCTTTTATAATTATGTGACTTATAAATGATTTCCAAAAAATGATATATTTCTCTCGAATAGTTTTGATTTCATCTATGTCAACATCCTTTGATAAATTTTACACTTGTTTGAAGTTGATTTATTATTATACAAAATCTTACATTTTGTATTTAAGGTTTTGTGTTATGTTTGAGTATGGAAGATTTATTTTTATGACAATAATGGTTTATGATTAATGTTTTTGAATTTCGTATGCTAGTTTTAATACCAATGTTTATGTTATATTATATCCTCTTCTTAAGATGAATGTGTTAGACTAGTATGTTCTGGGTTGGGGACCAATAAAAGTAAGCCCTCCAGGTTGGGGTCCACTTACAGCAGACCCTCCAGGTTGGAGTCCGGTTACAGAGGCTCTCCGGGTTGGGTTCTGGTTACAGTTATCCCTTAGGTCTTGGCACGAGTCCTTGACACAGAAATTAAAATTCGGCATTATTCATTCCATCATTATGAAAGTGGTTATTGATATTTCATGTGATTATTCGACTAGTTGAATATCCATGTGAATAATTAAATGGAATTATTTCATTTTATTTCTCCCATATTATGCTAAATTTCAAGTTTAAAAGGCTTTTGTTTTAGTTATACATTAACATAAATGTTTATGCTTATTTATGAAAGTTTCTGTTATATTATTATCCTTACTGAGCATCTGAGCTCACCCCTTTCTATGTTTTATTTTTCCCAGGATTCCAAGAAGTGTATTGTGATTGGTACGCAAGGTTAAGCCAAGGGAATAATGGCATAAATGAATGATTATTTATGTTGTTTTGTATGTAATAAAGTTTAATGTAACATTCACGTATGTAATCTATTTTCCAAGACTGCTAAACCGATCAGTCCTTCGGGACTTGATTCCTTGTAATCTTTCCAATGTATTAAAATAATACATCGACTGTGGGTAACTGGGGGTCGGGGAATTACATGGATCACTACATTTCACTGTACTCTCCAATAATCAAATCCCACGGAAGGTGGTTTCATGCAATGTTATCTCTCAGAATTGCACACATCTAGCTAGTTTTGTGCGTAATCAAAGGCTTTCCCAAGAACATGCCTCAACTAGTTCTTCTCATATTTCGGAATATAGAGAACAAGTTGTTGAATTACACCTGCATCAAGTAAATTAGAATATTAAACAGGCCTCTGGTTTAGAACATGCACATCATAAAATGAATGAAGTGTCAGAAATCATCCAATGGTCATTTGAGGCTGGTGATTCGAGTGGATGTAGGTTGATGCATCCAGCCAATTTCCGGACCAAGGTCCACAAGATCAAAAGAATTTTTAAGAAATTCATAGATATGGCATCTCAAAAACCACCCCTGCTATCCAGACTGGGGACTCTTTTGGCCCAACCCTCAGAATCAACAAATAGGATTTGAGGAGTTGAGCAGGAATAGCAGGAACATCCCCAGTCCACCAGACTATGGACTTTTTGAAATCCTCAATCTCTTCCTCAAAGAAATTCAGTCTTCTCTCGATTACGTAAGAATCCACAAGAGAAACAAATAGCCGAATTATCAGGATATTCTATCCAAATTACTGTTCGTCAAGAAGTTCCAAAGGGAACGAATCAACAAAAGGAAATATCTCATAATGACATGGAAGAAGAAAATATCGCATAAATGTCGATAGAAGGGATGTAGTGACTTATGAATCAGTTAATGTCATCAATGTCGTTTTTGCTGATTCTCTAGATGAGGCTCATTCAGAGGTATTAGATGAGGAAGCTCTTACTCAAGAAGTTGTACACAGAGACGCAAATGAAGAAGGTGTGTGTACACAAAATCAAAGGATTACCCAGAATCTCGGTATTCCTACAAATAACCCACTCCCCCCTCTCTGAAATGCGTCTAACAAGGGGAAATAAAGAATCAGGTTACTTCTCACCCATCCTATGGAGAAGTCCAATAACTCTCATTAGAGAAAAGTTTTTCACAATAGGAGGAAGAAATGAAGGAGGTAAGGAGGTTGAATGCAGAACTACTTTAAGGTAGTCTTCCTCCAAAACGTGCTGGAGTCAGTCAACCAAGGGAATTTCTTGTAGTTTCTAAGATGGATCAATAATATCCTCCTATAACAGTACATCCTCACAGGTCTAATCCTACGGGTCATGCGCAACAACAGTCGGTGGTATTACCATCAGTTGCAGTACTAGCCACTATACCTGTCCAAGTTCCAGTCAGTGCACCTGCTCAGGTCCAAGCTCAACCAGATGTTTCCCAGAAGTTAATAACTACCATTGAGTCATTAAAATCTATGATGGAGGCTATAGAGGGAAATAGTTAACAAATTCAACCAGAAAAGAGACCTTACCCTGAATGGGTTGATACAATTCCTCCCCCATCAAATTTTGCATGTTCCACATTCCCAATCTTTAATGGTTCGGGAGACCCAAAGCATCACTTAACACATTTTTGTTTCTCATTGTGATCCCATGATGGGAACACTTTATCAACAAGAAGAAGTTAAGCTTATGTGTTTTGTACAGTCATTACAAGGAAATGATTTTATTTGGTACACAAGCTTGCAATCCAGGTCAATTACCGGGTGGGAAGATCTCTATCAATGATTTCTCCTTCAATTCAGCTCAACATTGCCAAAGAAAACAGTTGTTTATCTTACAAATTGTAAGAAAAGGGAGAATGAAAGAGTTTCATATTTCATTGTTCGCTAAAAGAGATTGGCATATTCCTTAATCTTAGCACTCCCTCGGGAAGAGTTGTTTCCAATATGTGTGGCAAAATTGTGTGATGAATTACGCACACTGTTAATAGGGTTTCGAGACCTTACTTCTATTACTCAATAGATTGAAGATTCTCTTATAAGAAATAAGGATAAAACTCATGTAATTCCATCATCTCCAGTAAGGAGAATGGGTAGAGCAGAGACTACTACATTTACACTTAACCAAGCACCTATATCTGCTTCTAATTCAAAACAACCTTCATCTTATCGAAGGGCTCCACCTCTTGAGCGTTAATGACAGAGGTTGTTTCGTCAATAGGATCAAAGAGATCAAAGAGAAAAAAAATTGATCAGTTGAAGAACAATGTTTATTCTTTCTGAAACGAACATGTTCTTGGTTACTTCTTTTCAGCTCTGGAGAATAATTTGGTTCAGTTTCCAAGGCCCAAAAGGCCAAACAAAGAAGGAGATGAAGACCGTCTCAACTATTTCCCACTTCATTAGATGTTGGGGCATCCCATTCAGGAGTGCTTTGTCTTCAATGACCTCCTACAAAAAATGGTGGACTTGGGACAAGTAAAATTGAAGGGTTCTTCAGCCCAGGTAGCATGTGTTACTGCTATAGATCCAAAGGAAGGAGGTGAGTGGCAAAAAGTCAAAAACAAAAATGCATAGAAATATAATGATTGGATGGTCAGAAAAATGATCAACCGAACTCATGCCATTTTGCGAACGCAATTGAAGAAACCAATTGTGTCTTCTACTATGAATGCTACAGAAAAACCTCCATAAAAGATAAATCCTCAAAGGGGCGGCATAATTCAAAGAAGGAAGAACAATCAGAAGTAGATGAAATCATGTCAAATCCCATGTTTTCTTTGACTCTGGAAGATTTTATGCCATCTACTTCAAAGCCACGGGCACCAGCCCACTAAACGGAATAGCCTAAATTTGCTAATCAGGTAGAATCTTTATTAGATGAAGAGTTTATTTTTGGTTCTATCAATATAATTCATTTAACGGATCCATATGCTAGTCACAGTTTCGATATTAATGAGCCCCAATTACCTATATCAACTAGAGGAATTAGAGGGAGTTCTAGAGGTTTAGGATATAGGGGAAGAAATGGATATTTCAGAGGCCACTATTACATTTCTACCTCTTCTAGAAAAGTATATGAAACAGAAACTCGTGGCAGAGCCCTTCAGTGGGCTCAACAGGAACAAGACAATTCTTCCATGCATGGCTGATTCAGTCCTAGCACAATTATTTTGGAGGATCAGTTGTAGGTTACACCTTCTTCCTCTTAGCAAGTAAATAGACCCATTCGGTCTAATCTTCCAAATCCATGAGTATTTACAACTCCTACCCCGATACAAGATGCATCTACTTCCAAAGCATCAACTTCTAAAGCACCTGGGAAACCACATGTTCCTGTTGGGAAACACAGACCTTTGGACCAAATGTATGATGTATTGAAACATTTGGCCCTAGTACCAACCAAGTTATCAATTCTGGATGCACTAAATCTATCAAAGGATCTTTAAGAGGCACTCATTGAGGCTTCGTCTAGTCCTCAGGAATTAGAAACTGAAATTTCTGCGGCTGATGTTTATCATGTAGAGAATGATCCTGCAGAATTCCATGCAATGATATATTTTACTGATGAAGAAGAATATGATATTGTGCATGGGCATATTAGAACTTTGTATTTATCTAGCAAGTTAAATGATATAGACATCTGACGAGCTTTCATTGATAATGGTTTAGGAGTCAAACTCATCCCCATTTGTACACTTTGTTGATTGGGACTCACTGAATCTTATTTATCACCATCCACTTTGATATTGAAAGGGTATGATAAAAATGAACAAGAACCTCTGGGAGAGATCACACTCAGAACTCAGTTTGAAGATCTTCTATCCATTTCATATTTCTTGTTTTTTTTTCATGATATAACCTTCAATATCCTGCTTGGGAGACCCTGGCTACATCAACATGCAGATATCCCTTTATCATACCATAAATGTCTCAAATATTGTTTCAATGGTCAAATTGGGACATTGTATGTTGATAAACCCACAATCAAGACATGTGAATCTCAATACATTGAAGCGGAATTATATCACATGAAGGGAGAGGAGAAATCCACAACAAGGGAGGTTACCAAAGTTAATTCTACATTTGGTTTGGAAAAGAGTCCAGTAAATCCATTCGCACATGTGAGTACAAATTATGTGTTTCCTATCAGTCAATTTGACAAGACACACACAAATAAAAATACTCTTATGGAAACTTCCATAATGTCAATTATGGAAATTAATACAAACTGCATGGGAGAAATTGGTGACTCACCAAGCAACGATGAATGCTCAAATGGAGATGTTTTCATTTCATCTGCTGAGATCCAACAAGTCTATACTTTGCCAACCAGTCCAGAAGAAGTTATAGTAATTTCATAGGTGAACTATGATGTTGATTATCAATATATCATCTCCTATTTGTTACCCAAGGAAGACCCTTCATCATCAATAGGGTCAGAAATGGAATCTTCTTCTTCAAGATTTTCAAAAGTTAACATCTCTTATGATTATGGAAATTCTGCTTCATTAACTACTATGCAAGTAGAAATAGAAGAAATAACACATGTTGAAGAAGAAGAGGAAGATATCAAGGATGCTCATCCAGCATTTGAGGAGGGTATCTCTACCACTGTGGATGAACTTAGAGAAAATAATCTGGGTACAAAAGAAGATCCATGCCCCACTTTAATTAGTGCGGCCATGACTCTTGAAGAGAAAGAGATGTATATTTAATTTTTAATGAAAAATCGAGATATATTTTCTTTTAATTATATAGAATTTCTAGGGCTTGATCGTGATGTTTCCACTCATCATTTGGGTTTTCCAGAAGAATATTGAGGATTCATGTAAGCCGCAAGAAGAATACACCAAACTTATGCTTCCAAAATTGAAGCTGAAGTGGATAATATTATAAAATCTAACTTCTTCAGAGAAGTTCAGTATCCAAATTGGTTGGATAATATTGTCCCTGTGAAAAAGAAGAATGGGAAAATTAGGGTTTTCATTGATTTTAGAGATCTTAATCAGTATTTTCCTAATGATGATTTTCCAGTTCCGATTATAGAACTCTTAATTGATGAAACAGCCAGCTATGAAGCACTTTACTTCATGGATGGATATTTTGGGTATAATCAATACAAATAGTTATAGAAGATGAAGAATCTACAACCTTCAGATCCCCTCAGGGTGTGTTTTTCTATCGGGTAATGCCCTTTGGCCTAAACAATGCGGGCGCAACATATCCGTGTGCCATGCACCACGTCTTCAAACCCTTTTTAGGGCAGTTTGTGGAATGTTATGTGGACGATTAGGTGGTTAAATCCAAACAATGTTCTAATCACTTGGCTGATTTGGAAAACATATTCCACAAACTTCAACAACATAATTTGAAGATGAACCCCTTAAAATGTTCTTCTGGGGTAACCTCAGGAAATTTTCTCGTCTTTTTTGTATGCCATCATAGTAACGAAGTTGATCCTGAGAAGAAAAATTCAATCCTTAGTATGTCACCTCCTCGAAATTTGAAAGAATTAAGAGGACTTCAGGGACACATGACCTATATTTGGCGTTTCATCTCCAATTTGGTAGGAAAAAGTTTTCCCTTCACCAAAATGATGAAAAAGGGAGTCACTTACCAGTGGACTAAAGAATGTTATGAAGCATTCAATATTCTCAGGAAGTATCTCTTGAGTCCACTGGTACTTATGCCACCTATTGAAGGATGACCACTAATTCTTTATGTGACAGCTTTAGAGTGATCACTGGGTGCCTTTCTTTCCCAAAAGAATGATGCTGGGAATGAAACAGCCTTTACAATCTTAGTTGGACTATGCATGAAGGAAAAACCCGATAGTCAAGTATTGAAAAGTGATTCCTTGCATTAATATTTACAGTTCATAAGTTGAGAAACTACCTTCTACATAATGAGGTCCAATTGGTATCTCGCAACAACCTGCTCAAATTCATCCATAGTCGTCCAATGCTTATAGGACGTCTATCAAGGTGGGTAGTTATTTTGCAGCAATTTGATATCTAGTATGTGTCTCAAAAAGAAATAAAAGGCCATGCTCTGACTGATTTCCGTGATGAACACCCTTCAGTAGAAGATACATATTCGGATATTGAACATCCAGATGAAGAACTATTATTTATTGAAGATAGTCCTCAATAATGGGAAATGTACTTTGATGGTGCTTCCAGAAGTCCAACAAGGAAGAAAATGGAAGATATTAAACTCAACAAAGTTGGGTTAGGAATTGTGCTCATTTCCCTAGAAAAGGCAGTGCTACCTTATTCCTTCTTATTATGGGAAGGCGGTACCAAAAATAGAGCAGAATACCAAGATTCCATCATAGGATTGGAGTTGGTGCTTCAGGAACAAGTGAATCACTTAAAGGTCAAAGGTTATTCAGACTTGATAATCAAACAAGTCAATGGGGATTATGTAATCAGAAAAGAAGAGTTAATCCATTTATATGATTATTTCAGAGAGTTAACGACATAATTTCCTTTGGAACCGACATTTTCTTATGTCATGTGATCAAAAAATGCCCAAGCTGATGCATTGGATAATATAGTCACAGCTCTGGCAGATCCAAATCGGGACGAGACAATCATCAGTATTGCCCACTGTTGTACAATTTCACCTTAGGTTTAAACCAGAACAGAGGAAATCAATGAAATTAGTCCCATTTTTGAACCATTTTGTTATATTATAGGATGGATGACACTTATTAGGGAGTACCTTCATAATGGAACACTTCCACCTGATAGAGCTGGGAAAGAACAAATATGGCGATGTGTGGTCAATTTTACTCATTATGATAGCCCAGATCACCTAGAGAAAATTATATACAAGCGTGGTTTTCATGGAGTTCTCTTCAGATGCCTTGATGGTGAAGAGACAATGGCAATAATGAAAGAAGTACATGAAGGAGTCTGTGGTGCCCACCAGTCTAGACATCGACTGTCTAATCAAATTTGAAGGCTTGGATACTTTTTGCCTTCAATGATACAAGATTGTGTTGATTCCATGAAGAAGTGTCATTCATTCCAAGTATGTTCAAACTTCATTCATTAACCCCCGGATTTGCTTCATATAGCTAAATACTCGTGGTCATTTTCCACATGGGGAATGGATGTAGTGGGACCTTACCCTTCAGCTGTAGCCAAGCAGTTTAAGTATATTCTTACTCCTACTAACTACATTTCCAAATGGGTAGAGGAAATACCTCTCAAAGAATTTAGTACTAAAATAATTATTAGCCTCATTAAGTCTAACATCATTACCAGATTTTTTGTCCTTCATACCATATTGATGGACAATGGCACCAACTTCTGTTCGTCTGAAGTGAGGAAGTTGTATCAAGAATACAACATCAAATCCAACCATTCATCCCAGTATCATGCAGCGGCCAATGTCCAAATAGAAGCCTTCAACAAGAATATTTCAAACATACTGAAAAAGATGGTGGATAAAGATAAGAAGTCATGTCCTGATAAACTCTTTCATAATTTATGGGCTTATCGGACCACCACCTACACTACAACACGGTCAACTCCATATTCATTGGTATATCGAATGGAAGCAGTCTTTCCCATTGAGGTTCATCTGCCTTTGCTTAGAGTAGCCATTTGTGATCAGTCATCTATAGATGAACAATCTCAAAAGCTATTTGATGAATTGGAACTATTAGATGAAAAAAATTGTGCACCCTGCACCATTTGGAAGTCTATCAAAATCAAATAGCACGAGCTTTCAACAAAATGGTTTGTCTGCGTTCATTCATTCAGGGAGAATTGGTATCGGTTCTCAGAACTCTAGTGATAACAGGAAATAAACCTCCCAAGCTTGAACCAATGTGGGATGGACCTTACTCAATACATAAGGTCTACTCCAATAGAGCTTATTCTTTAATCTCATTGGATGAAGAACACATCACGACTCCAACCAATGCCAGATTTCTAAAGAAGTATTTTTTATAACCAAAAAATACATCAGGTACGGTCCATGTATATGACCTTAAACTATTTGCATTTATCTTCTCCAATATGATGCTAAACTATGAAAAAGTCCCCAATATGTCTAGCAAGACGTTAAACTATACGGTCCATTCATATGACATTAAACTATTCACTTTTTCATCCAACATGATGTTAAATTGTGTCATCATCCAATATGACGTTAAACTGTGTTGTCCCTACTACATGACACTAAAATGTACAACACCATTGTGCTTAATTCATGACATTAAACTGCATAGTCCCTCTTTCGTCCTAGCTATATGACGCTAAACTATGCAGCATTGGCCCATACATATGACCTTAAACTATTATAGTCCTTACTGCAATACATTAAACTACATAGTCTCCATATCATCCAACATGACGTTAAACTATAATCAATCCCTTATATGTCCTACATGACATTCAACTACGCATCGTTAAGGTTGTTTCTACCTCTTGTTTCTCACACCGAGTACAACTCACGTGAGCTTAGAGTAAACATCAACCATAACACTTTTTTTGGGCCGCTAAACTTGCGTAAGTCCCAACACCATTTTTATTTTTTAGGTAGTTGTCCTCAAGAACAACTTGATCAGCTATTCATTCTTTAATTGAACTATGCAGACTTTGATCCTTGCCTTCTACGCTAGGTATGTAGGAAACCTTTTGAGGTTCAAGCCCGAAAAAAATATTTTCACAACAGTTCACCTTTATCTCATACGACGCTGATTCGTGAAGCCACCCCCAGAACCAATATCTTTACATTGGTTCACCTTTTTCCATACTACATGACGTTAAACTATACAGTCCCCCATTTTCATGTACAAAAATAAGATATAACATGTTTTGATACCCTCTCCTGAGAGGGAATCAATATTTACATTGATCTCTAATCATGTTATATTCTAATGACTACGTGCATACATGGTGATGCACAAACCTTTTATCTTGGGCTAAACCATCATTGCACTAAATTACCCTTTCACCCTTCACTTGTATGAATGAAATAGGTAAAGAGGGTATTTCTAGAACTATGTGGGCTTGATTCCCATCCTTATGGGATATGTAGGAACATTCGAGAGTCCCTCGAATCTAGCCCGAAGTCTTTGGTCCTAACCCAAAATTCCACTTTCAATACCTTGGCTGAAAAGTTCCCTTGTGAACGCATGAATGTGGTATGAAAACCCTGGTCTTCATTCACATAGGGTTTGTAACAAACACACATTGTGTATTCATTATTATGGTCTGACCTCTATGACCCTAAACTAAGATCTCATGTACTTTCATCCACATAACTTTAAACTATTTTTCAAGAACTATGTATGGCTTTATTCCCATCCTTACAGGATATATAGTGAAGTACAACATCTCAATTCAGGACCCAGCCACAAAATGATTATGGTTGGCATTGGTCTGTGTATTTATACATGCATTGGACAATGCACATTTTGATGTGTTATACTCCTAACCTTAAATACTTTCAGATCATCATGACCCTTTTCTTGACTTCTAATCAAAAAAGGTCTGATAATCGAGAGTTATTTTTTCTGACTATGCAGCACGTGCCCTTAGGCGGCCTTACATAAAAAGTCTATATAATGGACCTATCAGCCAAAAGATTCTATTACTTGACTATGTATCCAATGAACATAGGTGGCCCTGCATAATTCAACCCCCTAACGGGTTTTTTAAATAATGGTAACTTCATTATTGGTAAGAAAACCACTTTTGTCCTTAGTTTTCTTAACGAAAAAATGTAGTCATCCGCAAAAAATAACCATCCTTAATATATTTGTCCCATGTTATTTTTCATGATCTAAATGTATTTAAGGCTATGGTTTATATTTCCCTTCCCTACGTTTGGGTCAAACCTTCGTAGGAGTGAAATTCATCCCATTCTTTGATAATCTTGATTGGGAATATCCTCTCCATATTCAAGTACCTTTCTCCATACAAAAGACTCTATGCTTTGGAAAATTTGAATCCCCATAAACATTCACTGACTTTTTAGAAATAGAAGAGTAAAATTTCTTAGAGTTCTTTTTCCTAACTATGCAGCATGTGCCCTTAGGTGGCCATGCATATGTAGTATATATAATGGACCTGTCAACCAAAACATTCTATTATTGGACTATGCATCCAATTCCCTTAAGTGGATCTTCATAATTTAACCCCCTAACGGGTTTGTTAAATAATGGTTACTTCATTCTTGGAAAATAATTTTTCTAATTCCTTTTATCCCTTTTTTCATATCATTCCTCAAATTCAAAATTTCTTAAGTCATAGTTTACATATTTTCCCCCATACATGAATTTGGTAATATGTTTTCAGATAAATTATCAATAAATTGAGTCAAATTTTATCTATTTGATCAAAGTTTTTCAACCTTAAACATTATCCTTTTTATGTCCGACGTGCATGACTTTAAACTTCCTACAAAAGACAAGGGAAATCAAAAAAAAGTCAAGTCCCAGCTCAATAAACATACTTTTCGTATGATTTAGGTAATATTTAGAAATTAAATGATTCCGAGTTTGTAGGGTTATTTATAAAAATCATAGAAAAAATCAAACTATGCTTACTAGGCCTATGGGCTTAGGTAAAATTTAAAAGAAAGTAGCAAAAGAATGCAGAAACAATTGACTGAAGATGAAAGTGTTTTTCATTGATGAACAAGAGTTAAATGGACATCCACATACTGGAGTCTCTTCTCTTTTCCAATAAAAAACAAGAGGATATCAACATAAGTCTTCACTATATATATAGCATCTCGAGCTTCATCAGTAGCTACTTGAATCTCATGCACTCGACCAGCTTCACTCTTTTCATCTTGACGGTGTGATTTCTTGGCATCTACAATGGATTTCATACCATTTTATTGAACTCCTTCAAGTGAATTGTTACGATGGTCGAGTTCCCTAGTAACAACATCTAACTGTTGCTAAAGGTGCGTCTATTGGACCACTTTATTCTTGATCTTATGCTTCTTCTCCTTCAACTTGGTAGCAGGATCAGCCTCAGCTCGGGACACTGCAACCTCAAATTCGCTAATATTTGTCATCAGCCTTGCACTGGTCAGATCTTGATGAAACTTTTGCTCCTGCTCCCTACTAAATATGACTTGTTTCACCGTGGCAAGGATCTGTTGATATCAAAAACCACTAACTCCCAACAAGATGAACAAGGATGATAGTCGTGGGATCTTCAAAGACAGCTCTTCTAAAGGCTCTTCAGATATGATCTTCCATATGTTCTTCCATGCCTTGAGACAAGAAAACTGGAGCGCCTTTTGTACCTCCGGATCTGACTCAGCATCACTGTCATAGAGGGAGTATATTTCGGGATTAATGCACTTAGAGAAGTTCCATGTTCTGCTCCTTCCCCCCGGACCCTTGTTACTTCTACTCCCATTGGGGCAGAGGCTGAGACATCACCTCTAGATCTAGCCACTAAAATTGATGGCCCTAAACAATCAATTGAAAGCATATATTAGTTTAAAAGGATAAAAAATTTCGAATGGTTGTCATGTAAATAAAGCCCAGTAATATATATTGTTATCTCTTACACAACGGTATATCAACAACTTGAGGAGGTTGTTCCCCATCCTTCCTACCTTCAACAAGATTTTCGGGATGAGTTTCAGGAAGTTCTGACAGCTTAAGCTCCACTTGATCAAATGTCTTTGCAATAGTAGGGTTGTCTATACCCTCTTAAGGCATTGGTAGTTCAGCATCTTGCTCAGATGGAATTACACATTTGAATTAATCACGGTCAGACATGCAATAAGAAGTTATTTTAACAGGATGAAGGATAACAATCACGTCCAAAATCTTCTAAAATACATGGTAATTTAACATGATCAAAAAATTATTCAAAAGATTCACCATGTTCCATCATTTCACCCAATTTTATCTCGTATTCCTGGTTAGTCTTACCAGTGGGAGCATTCGATACATCTTCCTGGCGACCCTTATTCTGCGGCCTTTGACCCTAGACAACTTCTTTAGATGAAATTGCAGCGTTATTTGCAGTGGTCGCCAAATGTTTCAGTGCAGGTTTTGACCCTAAAGTATCACAGAATAAAAGCCAATTGATGTTTGCTTTCAACATTTTATGAAGCATTGTTAAATTAATAGAAGCATGCTCTTCTCTCCTTGAAGTAACAGAAGGAGCGGTACTTGGAACAGGCACTGGCTCTTGTCCAGGAGCGACCAAGTCAGCATAAAATTTCCATTTTTCACCAGTACCCTCCGTTATTCTCAATGGATGGTCAATCCTTTCCCTCAAAGGTTAAATTGAAGAAGCTCCTACAATCTCAATAAGTATGAGCAATCTTTTCATGGGTTAAGACTCATGACTATCTAGAGGACTTACCACTACTAAGGAAGCGTTTTTGTGGACTTCTTCCTTCGATGCCTTTGCATCTTTGGCTTCTTATGAGTGTTGACATCATCATCTCCAAATACAGGTATTGAAGAATGAAAATCCATGTTTAAATCCTCCTTTAAGACTTGTTGTCCTGGAGATATTTCACCTGGCTCGCAAGGAGATTCATTAGCCCTGATGGCAGTACCACCAGGGCTATACCGTGGTGAAGGAACCTCATAAGGTCCTTTCCTTGCAAGCTGTAGGATGAAGAAAATAATTTCCTTGTGTAAATAAATATTTTATTTAAATCAAGTTATAAAAAAAATAAGGAAGGAGACTTACATCATCAGGAGCCACATAATCATTCCAGTCCTCATCTCCAGAAGCACCAGTCCCCTTATTGGTTCCATGATCTATCATTTCCTTCACTCGCTTGGTGATAGGAATGGAATCATTAATGGCATATATAAGCATTTCTAGCTCTCTGATGTAAGCCTTCACTTCATCGGGGTTATCCTTGAAACTGATAACAGTGGAGGCCTGATGATTCCCTACTCCAGGGATGTGTAGCCCCTCGCACAAGTCTTGCCATACAGTTTCAGCATCGCAGTATAAACTCTACCATGTCTGGAGAGCCTTTGGTCGTAGATATTCAGTATGTGTACCAGAAGGCTACGAGAAAGGTTCTACAATCTTGGACTTCAGCTTCTTCCCATCTCCTGCAATCATAGATAGAGAATAAAAAAATGAAAATTGTTTCTCTATAATGTAATGGTGATGAATTGCCTCAATGAAGTAACTCACTAGGAGTCGGTGGAGTGGGTCTATTGATCCTAACAGGAGGATTATACTTGGCCCAAGGCCGCTTTGACACATGTCATGCCTCATCATCCCTATCCTAGGAATCCAGTGAATCCGCCCTAGGTGAGGAATTTGGCGAATCAGCTTCAGGTGGGGAAGAATCACCTTCCAGATGAAGGGTTTATTTCCCTATAGTTCTTTTCTTTTTCCCCACCTGATAAACCAGATGATTCAAAACCCCTTCAGGGTATGATGCTATCGAGTTATCTGCATACCATTTAGTCAAGTTTCTCGCCACTTTAGCAATTGGTAGATCAAATATTAACCTGGTCTTCTCCCAAGATGTCAGCAACCATCGTTGTCCGGCAACCATCAGATGCTGCTCTGACCTGACATGCATTAGAGGGGATACAACAGTCTGCTACAAACACTTTAATTGGCATACAAATTTTTATGGAGCATAGGCCTTGCATATGATCTCTCCATCAATACTAGTGGCCAATATACCATCTCTGCAGTCCAGCATGTATGCCCTCGGTTCCAAGCATGTTGTTCCATCATCAACAAACCACCCGGTCGGTGAGTTTCCATAAGGAATGAAATTGAACTCCTTGAACATGCTCAGCCCTGCACTGATGGCCTGAAAGAACTTCCAGGAATATTTACTTCATTCTATACATTATATATCCTGAAATGAGTGGTGACCCATCCCAAAAATATTTGGAATGGTCCCACTATACTCAAGGGAGACTTACACATAAAGACATGGAGTAATATCCTGTGAATCTTTGCCAAAATGGGGGTAGCCAACCCAACCATTTTCCCATCATCCATCTCGGTTGCAACAACAAAGGTCCCATGCCTGATGACTCCCTTGGAAACCCTGACTGGCAAAAGATAAACACTTAGCCACAAGGCCAAGAAGCCATCCAGATGATTTTTTTTTGGGATTCCCTTATTTACTTCATATCCCCAATTCTCAAATTCTCCTACTTCCAGGGTTGGAAAGAACGTGCCATGAGAACCCCTATTTTCTATTCTTGGGCAGGTAGAAGGAAGAGTACAGGTGGGACCCTTCTCCTTTAGCCCCTTATCCTTCAGCTCCTTATCCTTCTTCTTTGTAGGAAACATATTCATCCATTCCTCTGGATGAATATCCTTTCTAGAATGAGTTAAGGAGGTCTTTGAAATCTAATGCTTGTGGAATATTTTAAATAATTCTTGAGCCAAATCTGGAGTCTTCTCTAAATCATTCCAAGTCACCTTGGGGGGTGAATTCATCATACATGTCACCCAGAATTGGAGCCCCAAAAATCTTGTAGACATCCCATAGACTGATGCCTACTTCTCCTCGAGTCAGATGGAATGAATTGGTTTCTGGTCTCCAGCGGCTGATTAACTCCGTCACAAAGTCATCATTTCTATAGACATATGTGTGCTCAGCCCAGACAGCTTCATATCTTGCATCTACTTTTAAACCCTCAACAAAATCTGTGCAGGTTTGTCGCACCCAGTATGCCCACATCCATGTTGGCTTCACACCTCCTCCCGGATGGATGTCCCAACTCTTATTACAGCCTTTGGATTGATCCACTTGAGAGTTTCAGAAGATTGAGGGATAATAATGTGGTTGCAGCTTAGGCTTGTGAGGTTTCAGATCTGGGGTACATGGGCTATGATGCATTATGTAGTCCTTCTCCACTGTTCCAGTATTTACAAAATCTCCTCCACTTGAGATATTTGCTGAAGAAAAATTGGTATAATTCTGAAACCAATAATGCAAGAGATAGTTCTTTGCTTCTGGAATGGTGACTTCTCATAGATGACCATAGCCATACAGAGGCAGATAAATGCTCTATGGGAAATCAAGATGATACTTCTTCAGGTACTTTCCCAAATCTGGGAGAGTGCTATCATAGACAGTATAATAATCGTGTCCAATGATTCTCATCATATCATCAACTCGCTTACTATCCAGTTCATCAGTCGTTCTAATTCTTCTGGGAGCCATTTTATCTACATAAAGGTTGAATAATTATCTCTTAAGTAAGTTGATTTTTCATAACATTTGTGAAGAAAAATGAAAAAAATGGCTAAGTCATTAAGGCGTGCAAGTCCTATGTTGGTGTGCAATTATAGTTCTGTCTCACATGCTTTGGAACGCAGGTATCCCCACGCAGGTCCAAATTCCTTTACTGAAGCACGACACAATGAAACAGTGGAAAACAGAGCACTTTCATGGCGAAGGAAAATTTCATGAGGAGAGTTGGAATATTTTAGAACCGGATGCTTTACATGAGAATGACCGCATATATATAGGCCAAGTCGCACCCCTGCATGCCTAACCCTACGTGACTCGCACCTACGGGCCACCATCTACGCGCGCAACACTTTCACACCGCATATTAATTTGGTTTTCTTCTTCTTCACCTCAGAGTCACATCCTCCTTCTTTCAGATCCAACTCTGAGGGGGGGGGGACTTTTGTTGATGCACCTTTTCATCATAGAGTCTAATGACTGAAAAAGGAAATAGCTTGAGCCCAAAGTGATCCATCCTTTGAAGAAACATAAAAAATTAACAAAGGCTTGAACAAATATTTGTTTTTTCACTTAGGTCGCACAAGTTTCATCATGGTCACGCAAGTATACTTGCACACCACATTTTGGGCGCGCAGGTGAATAGCGTTCCCTATATGATTTTCACCCAAGGTCTTCACTAGCCTATAAATACGCCCTGTGGGCCCCCCATTTCGAGATGGAAAAATTCCAAAAGTCAGATTTATTCTCCGGTTGCCCTACTCTCTTCTTAAAGTCTTCCAGTCACTTCTAAGGTAATTTATTACCTAGAATGGAAGATCTAAAGAGGAGGAACAAGGCCTAAGTGTTGTAACTCATCAACACTTGTGCGCCTAAGTGTCCATCCTTTAAAGAAAATGGCCACACTTACATGCTACCTTATCCCTTCAACAAAACTTGCGCACCCCTCTTTTGGAAGCCTTTAGGGATAATACTAAGGGCTTGAGCAAAGTCTCGCCCAAGTATTACCCTAAGGTTTAACCGTCGTTCAAGTACCCATTTGTCGTGCAAGTATACTTGCACGGCTAGGACTTGCACACCCACGCAGTACTTGCACACCCCTCCTTTTTTGGGTTCCCCTCCTACTTATTTCACTTTTTTGCCTCAAATCCACCTCCCCTTTTCAATATTCAGCTTTCAAAACCCTCTTCAAATCCATTTTTATGGCATGGTTCCTTCATTGTCTTCATTATATAAAAGGAATTATGTGGAACATCTCCTAAAACCTGGTGATTTACATCGATTTATGTCACTAAGGTTAGATATTTCATTCATTAAACCTCATCCTTTAAGATGAGAGGATCTTTAACCGGGGCTTCCTTTTCTAGAGTAAGCCCTAGTCCACGTTCTTTAAAATATATGCATCCTTCTTAGGAGTAAGCCCCAAGTCCCTTATTCATGGGCCTCCTTCTGAGGAGTAAGTCCCAATCTCAAATTCCCAAATATGCGAATCCTCCTTAGGAATAATCCCCAATTCCTCTAACCTGGGCATCATCCTTAAGACTAATCCCCAGTCATAATTTCCAAAATTTGGGCATCCTATTTAGGAATAAGTCCCACTCATAATTTCCTTTATCTTAGGCCTCTTTCTTAGGGATAAGCCCTATGTCTCAAGTCTCCTTAACATGGGCCTCCTTTTTGGGAGTAAGCCCCAGTCATACTTTCTTTTGATCTGGGCTTCTATTTCAGGAATAAACCCCAATCATTAGTCCCCTCTAATTTGGGCCTCCTTCTCAGGAGTAAGTCCTAAGTTAAGTATCCAAATTTCCATAAATCACATATACCTTTATGGACCATGTTCCTGGGTTTCTTCCCTAAATTAAATCCCAATCCTCATCTATCAGAGTAGTCATACATAGATAAACCCCACATTATTTCTTATAATTGCATCTTTTGTGGCAGAATTGTTAGGTTTTACCAATACCTCTTGTTTCTTACAACAAGCATGACTCACGTGAGAATAGAGCATAAAAGTAATTATTAAATCTTTCTTTGGCCGTCAATCATGCATAAATCTCATACTCTTTCACTAAAACTACGTGGGTTCTGAATACTTTTCTAATCAAGGATGCGTAGGTAGCCCATCTACGGGTACAGTCCCAAATCTGAAATAATTCATGTCCTTCTGAATGAAAATAAACTTCAAATGCCCCATTGAGTGTCCTTAAAACTAGTATGGTTATCATAATGACCAAGAGACATTCATATAATGTATTTAAGGATACCATTGACTAATAAACTCTAACAAATAAAAATGATTCTCTATCGGTGAAGAACCTCAAATACGTATAAAAGATTTTCTAAATTTCATACATATCAATCATTGATTCCAAGCACTAAAGGAAAACACATTTTCATACTTGGTAATTTAATAAAGATTCACGAACATAACTCAAATCTGTAAAGAGAGTCCCAGAGTAGACAATAATTCCCCGCAAAAGGTGTGATGAGTCTGACCTCCCATCCTATCGACCAATGTAAATTCTTAAGCCTCATCGGTCTATAACTAATGAGCACCTACCTTTGGAAATTAGGTCCAAATGGATATAAAATCATTGGATTTTTCCGGTTCTACGAATAAACCTGTTAGAAACCGATTGGAAAGTTTGAATCTTAAATCAAATTAGGTCATCCCCATTTCTAGAAGAAACATATATATATATATATATTATTTATTTTTAAAATGTGTTTTAGATAAGTCTAAATAAACATTTACTCTTTATATATATGTTATTCAATATAAATGGATTAAAACATATTTAAAAAATATTTTTGTACTAATAATTAATAAATTCTTATATATTAATAGTCATTTAAAAACAAATTGAAAATATAAAAAAATAAAAAAAACTTAATAAATGATGTAATATAATGTTGAAAATGTAAATCAAACATCAAATAAATGTACCTTTTGATTCGAGTGTCTGTTTTTTCCCTTCTACATTTCAAATTGAATATTTTTATGACATATATGGTGGGTTGACAATATATACCCTGGTAACATTTTTTATAGGTTGAAATTTTCCCTGAAGGCTTCAAATATTTTTTCCAGTACACCCCAATTTTTTAACATTAAATTGAATTTTAGCACTATTTAAGTGGGTCTTTTGGGACACTTTTTGCGGGGCCTAGATTTATTCTTAGCGATTAAATTTATAAAGTTATTATGATGTTGATATTTTATAATATTTTCAATTTACTTTTAATACTAATTATGTATATTTAAATTTTTTATATTTACATATAATAAAAACATTTATAAATAAATACACAAACATATTTATGTAAAAATTTATTTTTAAATATATAAAAAATATTTATTATAAATTTTATTTGAACAAAAAAATTATCCATTCTTATACCTTATAAAAATGAAAAAATACATATATATAATTTTTCTTATATACATATATGTGGGTATTTAAAAACATATATATAAATATATACCTGTATATATATATTGTAATATAAATAAATTAATATATAATATATAATATATTTAAATAAATATAATTGTGTATATATCCCAAATTTCATAATATATATAAATAAATATAAAATTCATTAAATTCACAACAAAACCCGCATAAAATATTAGTAACAATCATCAGTAACATAAGGGAGGCCAGGGATCGAATCTAGGAATGAAGTTGAATTTGGGGTACCCATCTAATGCTTTATAATGGGGAGGGGTGTGCGATGGTAGGTGGGTAGTGGGAGCCATTGAGAAAAGGGGTTGTAAGCACAAAGAAAGGTGGGTGTCGGGTGTGTGTCAATAAATAATTATTTTCTATATTTTTTAACAGTTATTTTTTAGCGCTGTTAAAATTAAACCATTAATGGTTCTAAATTTTTTTTATCAAACTCACCCTTTAATTAAACTAAAACACCTCTTAAATAATCCCTTTAAAAGTGATAAAACAATTCTTTTAAAGGGTGCCTTTATCAGTGTTTTTTTCACACTATTAAATGGTGCCTTTAACAATGCTTTTTTAGCACTGTTAAAAAACCCCATTTTAATATCAATCAAAATATTAGTGATTTTTATGTGATGATAAAACGAATTAACTATGAATTTTAAATACCTAATTTTTTTTGTTCTTTATTTATGTTTTTAATTCGTTTTGGGGGGTTCATCTGTAAGCATGTCATTGGGTTGTTGAGAGAGACCATAATTTTTGATATTACACTATTTTTAAACGTTATGGGCTGCCTTTGTGAATTTCTTATCAACATTCATACATTAGAGGTTATGTTAGTGTCCATCATCCATATTATGTATCTCGACTGAGGTGTGTTCTATAATTAAATTTAGTTATTCATTTAATTGTAATTTTAAAACTCTATAATATTTAATCATCTGTTTTTTGGAATTGGTTTATAAATATTATTTTTTATAATGACATGTGATGTGATAAATGAGATTTTTATGTAAATAGACTGATGAATTGATGTGTCTTGCACATCATGATTGAGGTGATGTGGTCATCTGGTTGGGCATGTCCTGAAAATTTTAAGTAAAGTTGATCATAGGATTTGTTATCTTGGAAACTGGTTGGAGGCAGCCAGGATTGAAAGTTGAGGGCATGGATCATGATGATGGATGGAATGAACATTGAATTTTGTGACGTGGTTGTAGGGTCACAATGTTTTTTTTGGATGTGAATGAGTTACTATTTTGGTGATTCTTGGTCACCCGTTATGCCTAAAGCACCGATTGGAGTCAATTTCAAATAGGTTGACTTAGTTATGAGGTGGTTTTGACAACTAGAGTTGGTAGAGGCCCCTAGTAGAGAGGATTATGTTTTATGTTTGGGGGTATTTCCATATAAATCTATGGGGAAGGTGAGGAGTCTTTGTAAAATAACATTAAGGCTACTGGATAGGGGTTGAGGCTCCCTACATTGAGGCCATTGAGCCTTCATTATTTTGGGAGGACTAAGATTGTTGTTCATGAAGACATCATTCAATGAGCCGATTTTGATTTTTATTTGGTGGATGTTATCATCATTTCTATGTATTTTGGGCTTCAATATAAAGAGTTCCTTCAAAAATGGGTCCAAGTGGCAGGAGTTCATTTCTTCTAGGCATCCCATCAGGACATCAAAGATTTTTTGAGAGATGATATTTCAGGAGGCCCATGTTGATGTGTAACTATTACAATGGTGCAACTTGGGGGTTCACATGGGCTATTCTGCTTCAGTGGATTTTTGGGTCCACGGGTGAGGGTCTTCTCCTCTACAGATATTCTGACATTGGGGACGATAGTTAAAAGACTCGGGGTGGCTGTTGAGAACCCTGGAAACTTTTGATTAATTGAAATTCATTGACATTATTTTCCTTTCAATGTAATTCAAACCTACTTAAAATCATATTTTGTTTATGAAATCAAGGGTGGTATCCTTGAGAGACTCATTATCACACCCTAAAAAATCCTTCATGATGCGTTTAGACGTTATTTTATAGACATCATGTAATGTTTTAGCTAGAATGGATCAAAGTGGTTATTTTTCATTGGATGTTGGCATAGGACCTTGACATCATTCCCTATTTGGATTATTCTTTTTATTTTCATATTCTATTTCATCATGTTTATATGTGTGTATATACGGTGTTCAGCAATTGGAGGCCCCTTATAGATATCATATGTATGAGAAGTTATGTATGAATGCTATGTTTTAGTAGCTACAAGTAGTATGTTGACATGTTTATTTATTTCTGTTGTTTTTGTTTACTATTTCTTCCCTTTTTTCTTATTATTGATTTTTCTTATTCCAATGGTTGTCCATGTTCAAGTCTACCGTGTATTTACATCTACTACATGTTAGAAATAAATATGCACTCATACATTTATTTTATCATCCACTGAGGGTATAGTCTCCCTAGAATTTCTATTTTACAGGCATGCTTCTTGTTAGAAGCCTTCGGTGTTTAGGGAGGCACGCCTATGGCCAGTGGCACCCATCCTGATAGCACTATTCTGGTAAATTATTCGGACGGGGATGCAATAATTGGTATTCAAGTTGTTCACAACTATTAATTATTATTAGTGTAAGGCTAGATACTAATGAGAATTATATTTATTTTGTTTTTCTTTATACTAGTCTAACTGTTTGGGCTATGGTATACTAGAGATTAGTTTTTATGGAACTTGGAATATAGCACGTGTTTGGGTGCATGCGACCCCATGCACGAGGGGAAGAATCAGTAGAAAGGGGTATGTGTGTTGTTATATTTTTTCATTTATTACAATTTATATGATTTCCACGTTGAGTTTTACCCTTGACCTGTGATTTTTTTTGTTATGACATTTTCTCAAGGGGATGGTATGAAAAGGAAGGGGATTTTGCATGGTGGATCTGAATGGCAGGGTGTGGTGGGTATGCTTGTTTAGTAATATGATTTAGAACATGGTAGGTTGTTATAAATATTTATAGTCATGCACCTATGAAAACATGTTGTGAAATGTTAAATCATATGTGTATATTATTTATATAAAAATATAAATTGCATGTGATAAGTGATATGGGTTTATATCCTATATGGGTTGGAAGGTTCTATGACTTGAGGTGATGTTGATCAATGGGTTGGGTGACATGTTCACCATTTTGAAGTGGCGTATTAAATTAGGACGAGAGTGTACAGGGGAATAATTGATACTTTTCCCTATTCTGGGAGGATATGGAGCCCATGAGGTTGGTTTGACTTTTGTAGTTGTTGTAATATTAATGTGTACGTGTAGTGAAGGTGGGGTTATTTTTTTTTCATATCTACATTTTATATATGTATTTGGGTTGCCTGATCAGGTTTATGGTATTAAGTGGGTTCCTCCTAGAAGGCTCAGATGGTGTAATAGAGAGGTGATGACCTGTTTCTATAAGAGCACAATTAGGTTGATGCACCTAACTTACAATATCATCCAAAAGTTACAGGGTAGGTAGGGTAGATGCTATAATAGACATTATTTGGGTTGTCCCTCTATTAATTTATAAGAGTGAGGCTAGTTAAAGTAATCTAGGGTATCGAGAGTGGTGTTAGGGTAGAAGATCTTTCAATGGATTATCAAACATAGGAGTTCTAGACACACTACACCCACCACTTTTTTTGGGTGGTGGTAGTCCAATGGTGGCTGAGAAATGGATTGAATTCATGAAATTGATTGTTGAGTATTTAGAAATGCCTATTCGGTGGAGGGTGAAAATGGAAACCTATGTTCTTAGAAGACTGGGTAAGAACATGTGGTACATGAATGTACAAGAAGGTAGACATGATGGACTATTTTGAAAGGATTTAGAAGCTAGGTTACTATAGAACTTCTTCATGGTGATGTTGAGGGTAAAAAGGGTTCAGGTATTCTAGATCATCTATCAAGGTAACATGTCCATCATGGACTATGGAATTCCATTAACTGACTAGTCTTACATTGCACTGAGTGTGATGAGTGAATAAAACATGAGGGTGAGCCACCTCGACGGTGGTTTATGGAATGATATTTGAGTGTAGGTAAATGTGTTTAGGTTATCATCATTCTTCGATGTGGTGAACCATTCACCCATAGATGTGATATACATGATGGATATGACGTACTAGAGTTGGGAAGAAGCTTTAGGTAATTTTGGTAATAATTCATTAGAGAGAAGAATTCAAAGTCGAGATGAGTTCTAACTAGGTAGTCAGGAAGAGGAATCAATAAAACAACATCACATTGGGTCTTGTATAGTTTATTTTAAGTGTGTGAATATATCGTATGTATACACTCAGTGTGAGGGTTCATCATACTAGGTTTGGGCATGTGGATATTTTAGACATCTTGAGATCTTCTGTAGGAATATTTCATGAAAATCCAATTGATAAAGACTGTTACAGACTTACGGTTCTAAGATCGAACTAAGATTAGTACCAGGTGAGGGTAGTCAAGATTGAGTTTCACATTAAGGTTGTGGAATAGACAGTGAGAACCACTAGTGGGGTCAATAGCTGGTGGTCAGTGCAGCAATGTAGGAGGTTAGGCTTTATGTTTTCAAGCTTCAGTATAGGTGTATGTAATGGATATTTTAGGTCATGAGTAGGTTAATGATTCGATTATGGTCAGAGGTACGACATGGGTGTAATAATTCCTTTTGTTTTTAATGGGTATGTCTTGTTGAGGCATGTCCGTTTTGGGTGAAGAAGATTCACATTTTATATCTACAGAGAAACAATAAGATAGTTAGTAGGTTGGAATAATATTGAATGAATTATATATATGTATATATTATGTGTGTGGAACTAGGTTAAATGCATGAGAAACGTTGAGTGTGTGGATAATTTAGGTGTTTTGGGATAAGTTCATCGAGGAGATGTGGTTACATGAGGTGAATTGGAAACAGCGCATCATTAGAATTGGAACTTAATTGATGTGCGATGAACTAGGATTTATTTGAGCATCTATTGAGATGTAGTGCCTCATGTTTGGAATGTAATCCATGGGAACAAGGTGGGAACCGATGTGGTGTAGGATTATGATAGGATTCTGTTATGAAACAGGAGCACCAGATGAAGTGTCAGAGTGACCATGTGTCACTGGTGCACTTTTTAGTTTTGTAATTGGTTGATGAGGAACTGTTTGATTGGAGTTTTGGGCTGGGTTGAACTGTATGACCCCGGGACACCCTGAGATGGGAGGGGTGAATCAGGGTGTCAAATTTTTCTTTTAAAAAACAAGGGTCTTGTTCCCATGTTGATATGAACTAGTTAAACTTGTATGATGAATATGATCAGTAATGAAACATTCACATGCAAAGAGATGACACAACTAATTTTACATGGTTCAACACTAAGGGCTACGTCCAAGGATCATACACTAACAAGTTGATGGTCGTTCAAAATTACACTAATATTCACTAGTTGTGGATTACAATGGATCGTGAACAGTCACTCTGTCCCAGGATCACTACCATTACAAAGGTTCAGGGATAGCTCACTTCTTCCCTCAGGTCACTCTTGTTGACTCTCCCTAGCTCACTGCACTTGGTGAAGTCACACTCAGTTTATAGATGTGAAGGTCTCTTCATCATTTCAAAATAATGAATCCTCTGTTGAATTTAGATGCTATGTTGATGTCCAACTTTCACTCATATACTAATCCCACATTACACTGAAGGTGTTGGGAAATATCCCAGTTTTCATGCAACTCTAAAAGGATCGGTGTACAACAACCTCACCTGGAACGCTTCTCCAAGACCGGCATGCAAGGTTCAAGAACGGCGCGCAAGTCACTTGAGCGGTACAAAATTGGCGCGCAGGTGACACCAACACACATGCATGACACTGCCTCCTTCAACTCCAAACTTGCACGACTCTCCACCTTTAACTCCCAAACCGCCTTGGTCGCACAACCAACAACTGGTGCGTAGCCTCTACTTGCACGACCCAACTACCACTTTCCTGAAGAGAGCTCGAAAAATCTCCAAGTATTGAACTTTGTTACAAATGAGGTGGGTTGGTCCTCTATTTATAGGAAAAATGGACCCCCTGCGCGGTGGTGCGCAAGTGTCTTCACGGTGCGCAAGTCCCAGCACGCAACTCCAACCGCCCTAGCCTCTGTCATGTAACTCACTTTCATGACCCAACCAATACTTGCGCGACCTCTTTCCTTTTAAATATTTTTAAGTTCTTATCATGATGAACAACTGGTGTGTAAGTTTCAAAACATCTTATGCATCGACACACAAGTCCTTTCTGAGTGGGCAGGTCCGTTGCGCGACCAGCCCAAAACCTGCACAGCCCTTATCCCTTTGCCATTTTTCCTTGTTATGATCTTCAAAACAATATGGCATTCATGTTTCCTCTACTTCAAGTACATGGAGCACAAGTCTCTTTTCCAAACACACGTTTCTCCATTTGTCGATTTTAAGGCCCAAAAATGAGGTAAACACTGGGAAACGGCTCCACCTTCAATAATGTTGTCTGCTTGAACTGTATGATTACATTGCTAGTACACATTCTGAACTTCCACTGAGGATCGACAACAAACACAAACCATACTCAAATTCATGCATTTAATACCATGGTTTAAACAGCAACCATGATAGGTCACTTCTATTGTGGGGAGCCCCCTTGAGGTAGTTAACATATATACATGATTCCATGGAAGTGCATGTTGTTTATAATGGGATGGGTATGTTCAGAAACTTATTTTTTTTTATAGCTTGGTGGTGATCAATGTTAATGTGGGGAGATTTTAACATTAGGGGTTTTTTAATCGGTTGGAAAACCTACCCCTTCATGAATTTTTGAATTAATGGGATGGTAGTTTCTTTTTCGATCATTATAATATTTTTTAAAAAAATTCAACAACCATTTATCATGTTTTTGAATGGGTTCATAGACCTGGAGATTTCATTAGGCATTCAGAAGGGTTTCTGGAAAATTGGAGGCCCAGAGGCCTATTTTGGGTGTTTTAGGTCAATGTTCATGGTTTAGGGTAAACTGTGTAGCCACTTCTAGGTAGCCGTGTGGGTAGGGATTCACGAATGTCTATCCATGTATACAGTTTTTGATAGAGGTTTCATGAATAGTTTGCACATAGATTAGAAAAATATTTACATAGACCATGAGACCTATATTTTTTGGGTAATGGTGGTCTCAAAGTTGGCGCAAAGTATTCACAACTGTGTGATTAAATTGTCTGATCATACTGTGTACCTCATTAAAGAGGAGAAATTACAAGACCCCTTCTCATCTATTTCTTATTTTCACCCCTTTTCTCCACTCTTGGTCCGACACTACCAAGGGGCCTCCTCCCTTTATATAATTCCACCTCCATCATGTTGGCATTGTTTCATCCATCAGCTGGTGTGTTGGAACTGTATCAGTAGTGCTCTCCTCACATATTCATTTCTTATTCTTTTCTATATCCTCATTGATGACTAAATCTGTTTGAATTATTTCCCCTATTTTAATTTAATTTTATAGAATTATTTATATCTTCTAATCCTCTCTGAGTTAATGGATAATACTAGGCATGCATGCTTCTATAATTCCCAAGTATATGTTTTATAGCATTATTTATGGTTTTGTGGTCGTTTTGGGGTGATACATTTAGCGTTCCATTATGTTATTAAGAGATACGCTATTACTTAATATTAAACTAATATTAGAACCCTATGGGATTCATTTTGGAATGAAGTATCTAAATTCACACATGTGATGTCGGATTAATGGTCATCGACCAACATGGGTCGCTTGTCTGTGGTGTGTTCATTTTTTAATTTGGTATGTTCATTTAATTTAAATTACCAATTTCATTATATTGAATTGTATATTTATTTTAACTGGATTATAAATATAAAATGATTGAGTTACTTGTGATGTGACCCATGATATTATGACTTTTATGGACTGAGGAATTGAGGTGGCTTGGCCATCCGCAATGAGGTGATATGGGTATCTAGTTGGTTTTGGCCTAGATATTTTTAGTCATATTGTTTATAGGATTGGGTGTCATGGACATTTTTTAGAGGCCAAAAGGCATTCATGTTGAAGGCATGGCTCATGATGTTGGATGGCATTACCACTTTAATTGAGCGACATGGTCGGAGGGGCATGAGGTGTCGGTTGGATGAAACTTCATTACTATTTTGTTGATTTTCGGTCACCCATAATGGCCAATACACTGATTGTAGTCATATTCACACATGTTGACTCAATGATGAGGTGTTTTTGACCAATTGAGTGGGTATAAGAACTTATTAGTGAAAAATATGTATTTAATTTTGGGGGGTGCTTAGAGTAAATATCTACAGGGAATGAGATGAGCCTTCAGACGATTGTGTTCAAGCTATCAATTAGGGGGCGGAGGCTCAACATATTTACTCCATTAGGCCTAGTCTATTTAGGGAGGATAGATATCATCATTACATGATAAAAAATATTATGTGTTGATGGAGATTTTTATTTGAATGGAGATATTATTGTGCCCTAGGAATCAGGCTTTGGGTAAACCTATGCTTTCAAATAGGGGTATGAGGGACCATGGTTCTATATAATTTAGAAATACTTTAATATTATAGAGATTTTTTGAGACATGTGGTCATATGAGGAACAAAGTGTTGGGTTACTAAAAAATAGTTGGAACCTAAGGGTTCAACTGGGTTATCATACTTTAGGTAATACCATGGTCCATGTGATAAGATTACTATCCTCTAAAGATATTATGCCACTAGATGAGGCAGGTAAAAGATTACTGGGGGCTTTTGAAAAAAGAAGAATCATTTTTAATTGAATTTCGTTGAGACTATTTACTTTTAATTATAATTCACCCCTTCATAAAAAATATTTTGGTTATGAACACTTTGGTAAAATCCTTCTGATACTCATTCTCACACCCTACAAGGGCCCTTTGAAACATGTTTATACTTTTTATTGTTTTTTTCAGGTAAATGTTTATCCTCCGGAGATGGATCATAGTGGTTTTTTGGTTCTGGATATTGGTAGGGGACCTTGATATCTATCCTTAGTTATAGTTTTATATTTGGATTTCATTTTTGGTATCAAAATGTTTTTATGAATTTATATAATGTGGTCATCCATTTAAAACCTATTCTAAATATTGTATGTCTATCCTATTATGTATGAATTCTTTGGTTTGGTAACTGAATGTGGTATAAGGTCATGTTTATTTTTTCAACTAATATAGATTACTTTTTTTTAATTGTTTCCTGTTATTAATTGTACTTATTCCATTGGCAGGTCTGGTTCATGTTTGCAAAGACATAACATCATCTAGATGATATATGTATATGTTTGCGTGTGTGTGTGTCTGTCTGTCTGTACTCAGGCCTTTGTTATATAGACATAGAGGGTCAAGTATCCCCATTATTACTCTTTTACACACTTTCTTCTAGTCTACTCCATTTGGCATATGAGGAGGTAGGCCAAAGGCTAGTGCCACCCTGACCGATAACACTATTCTGTTGACTAATCGGGTCGGGGATGCTTTAAAAAAAATCACTAACAAATGTAAAGTGATATATTTTACTTCTTGATACATAGAAGTTACAAAATTTGAGTAGTTAATGATAAATCATAAAATGACTTCTAATATAAAAAACAATGAAATTCTAAAACATACTGATTTGAATAGTACTAAGACCTCATCTATGAATGATCCTAGTATGAAAAACCATGAATTTCCATATAGGATAGTTAAATAACATTCAATAACAAATAATAGATACATCAATGATTTCATAAAAATGAGTATGATTTTGTGGAGAGACATGGAATTTTGAAAAAAATATAAGCAATATGATGTGGTAAAAAATTACCAAAGGAGTGAAGGGACACATTCTAGGGAAAATGATGAAGATACATGGAGAGCATGAGAATGTTTCTAGGAAAATAGTGACCAGTAGGGTGAAGGGATGCAGATTAGAAGATACATTGTTGAGTCATGGAGAGTATGAGTAACTGATTTGATGCTAGGGAGAATATTTTTCCAGTGTAATGAGTATATTATGTCCTTAATGCATGTTTTAAGGAGTGTTGAAAACACTAAAACTGGGAGAAGAAAGACACCAAGTAGAACCTGTGATGATGATTGAAATGGTTGTGGTGATGATGAAGAAAGGAGTATGGGATTCTAGGAGTGGATCATGTGGAGAAGGTGGAGAAAAAAATAGCCTAAATGCTTAGACAAAGGTATAGGTAGAAATCCAAAAGGTGGAATTGAGAATCTAGAATGCCTTAAGGGTAGCCCGAAGAAAGAGGCTAGGTTAGAGATGCATGTGGACACGGGTAGCCAAAAGGTTGATTCAGGTATCAAGAAAGAATATATAGAGATTTATAGTGGGGGATAAATATTTACACAGTGAGGTGGATATTCATACTTGGAGTATTTATGGAAATTGGGTGTGGAAAAAATGGAGTGGTGGAGTGGGGGAGCGGAGGGAGAAGAGAGGGAGACGAGGATTGGGAGATAAAGTAGGAGGTAGGGGAATGAGGGAGTGGGGAGTGCAGGGAGTCGATAGGGAGATGAGGATGGGTATCCCTAGAGGGGAGGGATGGATATAGGGTTTTTAAGAGAGGGAGATACGTAAATCTAGGGTTTGTGGGGAAGGAAAAAAGGGAGGGGTTGAGGCATCTAGGAGATGAAATGGGGAGAGTGAGACACCTCATTTTGTGAACATGGTAGTTATTTTATTAAATGATATAAAATAAATAAATGAATAGAAATCAAAAAAATAAATTACATAAGCATAAATATTTAATAAATGACTCATTTATGGTTATTTTATCAATTTATAGTAACTATATTAACCATTAAGTAGTCAAAAAGAGAATTTGTCATAGTAAGAGTTAAAGAGGTTAACTGAGGGATAAAACCATAAGCTAAGTGTTAGAATGTAGCATAAACTTTTATTAAAATAGTTTATTGACATTATATTTCTAATAAAAATAATAAAATATAAATAACTCACATTAGTGAAATTATGAGTTGAAAGCTAATTAAAATTAATTTAATATATTTTTTATTTCTAAAAGTCTTTCACATCTTAGTTATTAAAGGAACCTATTCCCTTAGTTCCTCAATGAACATAGATCCTTCAAGATCATACAAAACATTCCCAAAAATTCCCAAAACATACCTTCCCTCTTTAGAGATTCCTCCCATTGGGACAATATATTTCCAAGGATGTATTTTGTTATAAACCAAAAGAAGTACCCCAAAAATGAGGTAACATTATTCAACGATCACTTTCATTTTTTCAACATTCTCACACAATTAAATTCATATTATTATATTATTATTTAATAACCAATGTATCATAGAAATACATTGACGTTTTTATCCTAATATTTTGACATACACTTTCATACATATCTATCAAAATGTATACACAATCATCATTTGTGTGTCCAACAGACTACCACATCACAAAAAAATGTCATTCATTCATCCATTTACAATATACCATGGTTGGAATAATGATGAATTTATAGTTTTTATATTATAATTTTTCTATATAAAATTTCTTAATACTTCTATAGTTCTTATATAACTCATTCCATCATTCATTCGATTTTGTGGGAATGTGATAACATCATATGTGGATGTGTGGACTGCTACCTCCTTAAAGCGATGCGATTCATTCACTCTATACATGGAATGTATTAAAGATGAATTTTATAAAAATATGGAAAAAATATTCCATAAATATGATACTATAGTTATAATATACATCATATAATTTTTGTTCTTCTAATATAGAAATGAAATGTATGTGGTGTTCAAGCGTACATACAGCTTACCGTCTTCATGAACAATGAATTTCATTTACTATATCCAAATTTTATGTATTATTATAAATAAATATTTAATAAATCTTTATGAATTTTAAATAATGGATTATAATATTTAGATGATGAAATCTTAATCTAATTAATACAAAAAACACATAATAGTTTAAAAAACAGGAAAAAATATGCAATTAACACCAAAAATGGAGAACATAATGGAATATTTTTAACAAATAGGTAATGATATATTATAAGAAGATAATATATGATATTATAGATATGATTATATTTTTTTTAAAAGTTAATAATAGTCTTAAAACTATTATACATGATGTTAAAGATGATCAACCAAAATGAAATGCAACGAAAGGGGTTATTTCACAATCTCGTCATTATTCGGGAATGTTTTTATTTTAATAACCATTAAAGAATATTTATCTTCTATGATAGTTTTGGTAAATTCTTTTAAAATATATATTTATTATTCTCAACTAATTTTATAATGTAACTTTTACTACTTTTTATGTTTTTAAAAAATTATTTAAAAGTAATCATCTTGTCATTTTCCAAAACAATATACTTTATAACTTTTCCTATAATAGTAAATGGAATGTTTTTAAAATATATTTCATGAAACAAATACTATCGTTAGTAAACCTTATAGTTTTTATGATTACTTTACATTTTATGGGTTATTTTAAAATAAAATATTTTCTTTTAAAAATTCACATCCTTCTAAATAAATATTTACAAACTAATGTTTTTTCTCATCACACTTTTACTACTACGAGATATAAATTTTTCAAAAATTAATTATTTTATATGGCATACTTCTGTCTTGATATATTATGTCATTAATCTCTTTATAATTATGGTATTCAATGTTTCATTTAAAAATTATTTACTTTTATTGGGATTATGATTCAAATATTTCAAAGTGGTGGGGGAAAATATGATTTAAAAATATATTTTTAATTTGAATATTTTATTTATGTGGAATTATTTGGACTGGAAGACACAAATGAGGCCCAATAATAGATATCACCTCAATGCATCGATAATCTCATGGGATGAATCATTTGGAAAAATTAGAGTATTTTAAACTATCTTAAGAATAAATTTTGATGGTATAGTGGTACATGTACCAGACACATGACATCCAATATTAATATATTTTGTTCATTAAGAATTCATTTTTGTTAATATCCAAAGGGTTTTAACTATGTAAACATCTATTTATGAATTTCATTTTGTGAATATTGTTTAAATATCATGTGTTTCAATTATTTACCATTGTACATTAAAAATTCGATAACAACCTATTTTAATGAAATGTGTTATTATTTATTTACCTTTCATTGTTGAATAATTCTCATTATTCATTATTGCCTCTAATATAATAACCGTTAATGATAATTTGACCACAAACTTATAATGTTTCTTTTCCCTAGGTTAAAGAGATGAAACCTTGTATTTAATTTCAAGGATTCCAATATTTTACATATGTTATGATTTATTTTATTTTACCAATATAATATGTGTATCATATATTTAATGATTTTTTTCAAAAAAATTAAACTATTTTGTCATTCAATATTTTATATCCTTATAATCATTCAAATTTAATAATGTAATACACTGACTTTGAGCTTTTGGGGTTGGGTAAATGCACATATCAGGGTTAATTAATTAAAACAATTTACTCAATAGAAATATCCTTCTGAACAAACCAAACCCCCCATAACCATATTCACATAATTAAGGAGGAAATTGATTACCCACAGACATCTCATAACATCAGTTAAATGATTTTATGAATTGAATTAATTTATTAAGGGTCTCACATAGACATCCCACATATGTGTATTTCAAACCCTATCCCATAACACCCGTATATTTTTTTGAGAAGGATTGGAACAACCTACCATAGACTTGTATGCAATTTATATTTGAATATAGTACATTAATCTAAGATGATATAACATATATCTATATTATTGATAGACACCCTAATAATAGGGTAAAATAAATTACACATATTCAGTATTTTTTATGGAGATATGAAAGAAGAATCGAAGTTAGAGGATTAAAGGGATCACTTATACACTTATAATGAACATAACTATGTTAAAATTAGAAAATAGATTATGGAGAAAAACTAATTACTAGTATAAATAATAAATATGATAAATTCCCCTTACTTTGCACATGATTGTGGAAAAATAAGGGAGAAGGAAGAAATGAGTATGGGGACTATTTGGTAAATTCATCTTCTTTAATAAACCATGCGTTTAGGCCTCAAGTTATGGATAACCATGAACCAACAAGGTGAAACAACTACCAAATGGGTTAACCCCTCGCATGGATAGGATCACAACATACCAAACCATTTGTAGCCCATGTAGATGACATTGTATATTGCACCCCACCATGCACAGCTTGGTGAACAATTTTCCAAACTGTGACCAACCCATGAACAACACAATCCATAAAAACTATTTCCCTTTCCTAAATCCATTCAAAAAAACCACATGGTTGGAACAAATGGTCTCTTAAAAAAGTTTCCCACATGGTTTTCCATGTAAGAACATACTATTTGAACAAACCATTCACCCATTTCATGATTTATAAAACTTATTATTTAGGTCCTAACCCACCAAAAACTCACATAAACCCCCGATGAACTCTCTAAAACATAACCCAAACTAAAAAATTTCCTTATAGAATTGAAACATTAATAATTAGGCTCTTATGATTTCATATTAAGTTTGATTGACCGAAAACTCAATATTGTATATTTACATTGGAATTCTAACCCATTCAAAAACTCAGGACATTACATGGGTAATAAGCCCCATGTATCAGATTTCTATATCTACTTTAATTTTTCATTAATAGAATCATGCCACTCTTAATTCTCAAATTACTCTTAAATATTTATTGGTTTACCCTGTGAATATAGTGAGTTATCAAATGATGTCATCAAATTTATCATAGTTTAAACAATCATTCGTTTGTAAAAAATATTTTTTTGAACCTAGAACTATCTTCAAAGAGAACGAAAAGAGGAGATACATTCCTTCTCATCACTAGAGTAATTTGAATCATCATCTTCATATTACATAATTTATAAATCATTAAATATGAATTAAAATAACTACTATTTAACAAAAACTGATTCATATTTATCACTTTTTTAACCAGCTAATTTATGTGTGTCCCTTTTCAAATAAATTTATTTTACCTTTAGAAAATAATATTCATTAGTATTTAATGTTTCCTAGTAAAATGATTGGTATCATATTATGATTAAAAAGTAACCTCTATATATACCATGACTGGATGGCAGAAGAATGGATATGAGATCATGGGGACTGTGATGTGGAAGAGGTGATCTATGACTATGGTGGCCATGCCACCCATGATGGAATTCCGGATCTTGTTTTAATGGATGTGGCCTCAGCAGAATCGAGTTTGGCTTCTACTATGTTAGTGAATCATGGTGTGGATTTGTTTAATAAATCGAATGACATGGGACATGGATATTGCTATGACAACTCCCAGAATCCAGAAATAACCTTTCTAGAATTATAGATCCATGGAACTATTTGTACAAATCAAGCATCAACACTCCCAAATGTGTCATATTCCATGAAGGTCCTATCTTTTGATGTGAATAACATGATAGGTTCTTCATTTCCTACCGCAAAGCCTTTAATTAAGTGTGTCTCTTTCTATGATTCCCTTGATTCATCCATGCAGTCAGGTTCCCATGGGTTGCGGGACTCCCATATCCCTATATTTGATGATGGTATATTTACTAAACTTTCTCATCCTATGGTGGTCGTGGAACTATTTTAGGTTAGAAAATTCTCTCTTATCTGTCGGTTAATATATTTATGGTTGATAAACCAATGAATACTGAGAAAATAAATCTCAAAATCTCTCAAATTATGGGTTTCATCGACTATGAAATAGTCTATATTGGTAGAGGCTACTTTCCTCTTTAATCCTCATCTGAAAATGACAGAGCGAGGGAATGGAGAAATGGGTTCTACTCCCTTAACCAAACATGTTTTTTGATTTTTTGGGGATTTAATTTTTAACACTTACCAACATAAGCATTCAAAAGCTCACATTTTGTTTAAAATTCATTGTTTAAGTTGGGCGTTCTTGAATTCATTAATTATAAATTATAAATTCTCTTGCATTGGTTTCCCCATAAAGATGGACGATAATAAAATGAATGGAAATATGGTAACATTTCATGGGTTTTAGTAGATGTGGACATATAGTACAATTTAACTGATTGTACCACAATAGTGGCTAATGGTGAGAGATTTGAGGTTGAGATTTCTTATGAGTAAATTCTCGTATTCTATAACTATTCCTTGTTAATGGGAATGATATTTTCGAATGTAGGAATATGAGAAAAATCTAGATTAAATTGGTATATTATGCTCGTGGGAATAATTATCACGACCCCAATAACGTCATAAAACCTTGTGGAACCTAAGAAGTTATATCTAAGGAGGGGATAATGCCCCTTGACTATGTGAAGGACCCCTTGGTTCCTTCTGATATAGGGGAGGTCCCAAAAGGGTAATAATATATATTTGTATGTGTTAAGGCACCAGCATGTTGCATTTCAATTGGGAGGTTTTATTCCCAATATGCCTCTACTCACCTAGAGGGTTGCGACTTTGGTAAGGAAAATGCTAGTAAATCATTTCATGATGTTCTTGTGAAAGGTATTCAAGCTAATGAAGATCAATGTATGGTGTCTGATTTGGAGGAGGATGTAAAAAATCTATGTGGATTATCAGTTTTAGGAGTAATAAAGTTCCTATAAAAATAGTAAAGGGAAATAGGTTGACACTCTCATACTATTGATCAAGGCCTGAGCTGATATAATTGCGGCTTCTTAAGATGTAGTTATAGTCCCTACAATGGAACAAGGGTAGATTATTCCTACAAATAAAATTCCATAGTCTATCAAAAAGGCTTTTAGTCTTCTTGATATCCATAATAGACCAATAATAAATGAAATCTTCCATGATGAATTTGGGAGCACTCATATATCCAAAATGATTATTGTAGGGAGATCTACCTTGAAGATATAGAAATGACCTGATCCATCATGAACATTACAAAAATAATATAACAGAAAACCTCATATCGATTATTATCTTAAGTAATAGACTAAAACATGGAGGAGAGGGAGACATCCATGACGTAGGGGTGGTGGCCACCACCCCAAATGATGTTCTCCTATTTTCTGGAAGTGTTTATCTCTTGTAGTACTGTATGTTAACTATTTTTTATGCCACCTACATCATGTACATTTATTTTATTTTCGTAAAATAATTTTGAGATAATGGGATGAAATCCCATTTTCTAAAATATTTTTTTATAAATATACCATCATAAAGTCTTTTATCAAACTTCCTAATATTTTTATCTTTGACTTTTATCACACATAGCCCTCCAAATACCATTAATTCTTGCATAAAAAGGGAATTTTTTAATAAAATTTACATAGTTACATGTTATATATATTTCTATATAAGGGATGATTTTATTTGTTACATGATTCTCTAATATCGTGCATCTAAAAGAATTGAGATGTATGATGTTATATCAATATAATCTGAAACATCACCAAAAATATTTTATTCTCCCTTCAATCACACATTTTTGTGGTTTTTATAGTGCACTATGTTTTTTGATAACATATTCTTCTCAATGTATGATTCTGATTTCCCAAAAGTGAACTCATCACTATAATCTATTCTGATCTAGTTTAAAACATAGTCACACTCATTTTCCGCACTTATATTAAAACTATTTAATATATTAAAAGTGTATGTTTTTTGTTTCATAAACATAGAGTAATTTAGGTGAGTGACATTAAAATAAATAAGACACATATATAAATTTATATATTTACTTCCCATGAGTTCATTTTTTTCAGAATGGATAATCTCTAATAGATGGGATGTATGAAACTCAACTATCATGTGTTAATATTTTATTTCATTCCCTTTCTATAATGTAATTTATATCCAAAACCACCGAATTACAATTTCAAATGCATCATGAATAATTTCTGTTTTTTTATTTGTTTATCATATTTCTTTAGAAAATATGAAAATTTAAACTACGTTATTACAAATCTTATTTTGTCAAAATTTAGTATCATAAATTCTATGTATTTATTTCATGATATGTGATACCCATGGTATATTTTTATCCATTCATAAATCATCCATCCTTAATAATTCTAATTTACAAAACAAATTTCCCAAAAACCATCTCATTCCCTTCTTTGTAGAGTTATGAATCACTCAATTGTTTTTTTTTTCAACCAATCATTATTCATGATATTCTTGGATTTTAGCTTCATATTTCTAATCAAAACTAACCCAAATCCATTTATTTGGAGTAGAAAATCATTCAAAAATGTAACTAAAGGTTCATTGAAATTTTTTACACTCTTTAATATATTTAAATATCCAATTATTTTTAAATAAAATTAATTATCCAATAATGACTCATATATTTGATTTTGAATCATTTTGAGGATTTTCAAAAATAAGACCTTTATATTTTCCTTTTCCCTTTATTCATTGATTATTTTGAGTATTTTTTTAAAACACATTTCAGATGGTATCATGGTGAAAAACAATTCTCCCAAGGTGAATAAGTTGGACATAACTTATATAGAATTCCATTAAAATTATAAATTTATTTTCTATCTTCAGCACAAAATTTTTAGATTACTTTTATTTCAGTCTTTTATGAGTGGGATTTCCATATAAAATATTGGTTCCTAAATCTCTTATATTTATAGTGAAGTTGATTATTGAACCAGAATAACATTAATGTATTCTCAAAGCCTCAAAATGAACAACAGTACCAATAAATGGCATACATTCCTTTGTAGACAATTTTATATCCAAAAATAGACATCTATTTTTATTCTCTCATATTATCAAAAAAAAAATCTCATTTTTCTAAACCAAAATTATTATTAAATCCAACCATAATTTCCATCAATAGTGTCTTGTTTACAAACATTTAGGTTCATTAGTTGTTGTAGTATTTGATTTTTTTTCGTTCCCTGTATTTCTAGATATCATATATTTATCTCTTTTAGAAACAAAATTAGTCCCGTTTTTCTTTTACATTACAATAATATATTAAAAAAAATCACATTTGAATATAGTTTTTATTGTTCATTATGGACCTTATTATGAATTTTGAATTCCTCAAATTTATGAATAACATCATCAATATATGATATAGATCATTTTATCTTTTATTCCTCCTTGATTATTTTCTATTTTATATGGTCAAACATAATCTGTTTCTCATTTATTTTATCTTCCATAATAATGTTTAATGACTTCCTATCATCAATCAACTTCTTTATTTCAACAAAATAATTATTAATTAGTATTTTTATTCTACAGTATCATATTGTTTTATCTTGAACGGATGACCATCTTTCTTCAAATTCCTATTTTATTTTTAACAATTTAAATTTTTTGGAGACACCGTCTCAACTCTACATTAATTATAAAATATTTTCATATTTCATATTATTCATTTAAAAATTCTCTACATTCATAAATAATTAAATTTTCAACATTAAACTTATTAATGAGTAGATTATCATGAAAATAATCCTTGTTAGTCTCAACATCCTCTTCAATTTCTCTATCATTACATTATTTACACTTGGATATGAATTTTATCTCTTATGTTTAAATAACTTATTTTCCTTATAATCCTAAATAAATAATAATTTTCATCTATCATGTTCAATGATATTCTTGATCTATCAGTTTCTTCATGCTTATATTATTTTTTTATGATATGTTGTTTCCCCCAAAATATCTAATAACTACCCATTTAGAAAACTTTAACGGATTATTTCCTTTGTACTTCCATGTCAATCTTATAAAATTTATTTTCCAAAGAGACATAGTTTCATTAATAATATTATTCACATCTTAATTTGAATAAAAAACATAGTTTCACAATCAATAACCACATTATTTTAGCATTATTAAATTAAGGGTTTAAAATAAATCTCTTTTTTATCCAGCCCCATTTTCTTGACATCATTCTTCTTCATCATTTCATAGTTAATAATAAATCATTTTAATCCATCAATAGAAATTTTTTTCTATATACCTATCTTTAAAGGATGATACATTAGCATCAAACTTGTTTAGTAGTCTGGATAAGATCTTCACAAACACTGTGGACTCTTCATAATTATCACAATATGTTCTTATCATCCTCACAATATCATCATCAATTTTGAGAAATAGACTTAAGGATAAACCATCCATAATATTTATATCATATAATGTCAATATCTAAATTTTTAAATTTAATCTCTTTAATTTTTTGATCCGTTTAAGAATATTATCTTTCTTATAAAAAATTTATTTAATTAATCTGATTCCTTAAATATTAGAAAATAACCCTCATAATGATGGTAAAATAGAAAATTTCCAACTTGGGTATCTTTTTTTATTCTTCTCTACATCTGACATAAAGGCAAATTTAGTTTGGGGAATGAATCCATAAATAGTGGCTTCTCAGACTTCAATCTAATATATAAAAAGATTGAAAATTTTTAATCCTTCTGTAATAGATAATAATTTCCATAAATTTTTGATAACCCTATTATTATTCAATGATGTTATATTTTTCTACAATAGAAAATTATTAACAATGACTGAATCAATTCTCTTTAAACCTTCAAATATACATGAGTTAGTAAAGTTACAATCATAGATAACACTTTAAAATACACCATCAGGATCTATTAGCTCACTTTTAGGGAAAGGATTTAATGATCTATAAATCTATTTATTCTTTTTCATTGTCAACCAATGTTTCATATTAAATCATTTAGAATTACCTCTTTTTACACAAACACACAATAACACATAAAATATCATAAATAATTAAAATGTTTCACTAGTCAATAATATTATATAATTCATTTATGTTATAGAAACAATCCATGAATATATGGTCCATTAGAAACGATAATTTGTTTAATAGAAAATAGGATATATACATTACATTCATTACACTACAGTTTCCCTACAATATATTTTCATTATATTCCATTATAATTTAGATCAATTTCTCAATTATAAGAATGTATTATACCCCTTAAAACTTTTAATGTGTTGGATCACTACTACATTCATATTCCCAACATCCTATGTTTCAAGTATACTCTTATCCTTCATAAATTTCTTACATAGCATTGAGAATTTTTATCTTTAGTGTTCTTTATTTTTTATTTTTTATTCATCATATAAAATTTCTGATCTTTTAGAGTATCATATCTCCATATAAATTATTGATTCTCAATTTAAATCCCTTACTAATGGGGAATATTAATTTCATAATTTATTATAGAAATTCCATTATCCATGGCTACAAAAAATCAAGGTCAACTACTCAAAAAAATCCAATAAATTTGATTCATTGAATTAAAATAATTTCATTTTAAATTCCCTCCAATAATTAGTCACATTAATTTCCTTAATTTCTTCAAAAAAATATCATCTTATCCTCCTCCTCCATAATTCGATGCAAATAACTGTAGATATTTCTATTATTTAATATTCCTCAAATATATTTAAGTCTTTAAAATACAATATGCCTCTCCCATTACCACATTAAATTCTTCAATGACCTCATAAATTTTAATCCTTTTTAGTTTAATACATTTTATTCATGAAAAGTTCATAATGAATTTAAAGATATTATTATTTCCTTGCAATATTTAATTCTAGAATTATAACATTTTTCAATGACACAAAATATTGAATTTACCTATAAAATGAATCATATGAATATTTAATTGAAATAAAAAATTAGTTACTCATTCACAAATAACACTTGTGGTCCTCTTTAAAGAATCATACACAACACAAAAATGAATCATACACAATATACATTGAATTATACATTGATTGAAATCACTCATATGTTGGATAAAATGACTCATATGTTGGATCAAATAACATGTACGTAGTTCTTAATTACTTATATATAATATGGAATGACTCATATAAAGTCTCATATCAAATATAAATAGATTTTGGAAATAATTATATGAACATTAGAAAATGAATAGTGCTGATACCAACACATTTAAATTTTCCATTTAATAATTGTAATTTAATATAATTGATTTAAAAAATAGAAAAACTATACAGATTTTGGAAATGTGAAAAATATAATGAATCATTCTCCTCTTGTTATGAAATGTGTGTTTGAGTATGATATCTGCATTGAAAAAAATTTAATACATTAACCACATTGACATAAAAATTTTCAAACTATATTTTATATACAAATTTCATATTCCAGATGAATCTTCCCATATTAATAATCATTCCACGTATTAAAAAACATCTAGATAGAACTTGGTATTAAAAAAATTCTCTTATATCTAAAAACAAAATGAGTAGTGTTATGTTCATATCAATAAGTTTCCCCTATTCGAAATCAAATCATTCATTAACATAGAATATGATAGCATATTATATAAATATTTACATAAAGGGATATTAATATGAATCTCCTCGAATATTTCAAAAAACATACCCATCTTTTATTCCAAAATCCCCCACCTAAGCCTTTTTTTGAAATACAATGAAGGATTTTATGATGGTGATGATTTCTATTTTAACTCTTTTTCTTCTTCATCCTTCTGTCCATATAAATTTTCACTTATTTTTTTCTTTTTATTCTTACTTATATAATTTTTTCCTATTATACTCATTATGACACTTCATGGTATTTTTAGTTCTCTAGGTGGTAGCCTTCACTTATATATATATACCTCTAAGACACATGATTCAATTTTTATCTGTTTATCTTTAAGTTATTTTGAACTTGTCTTACTTGGAATTATAAATTCACGAAGTAAAACTTCTATTATTTTGAATAGGCCTTCAACTTTTTGATATCTGCCGTAATGGTTGTCAAGAATTTCATTGAGGCCCCCTATAATGAGATAATTTGGATGTGATGTAATATTCGTTGTTATTATTGGAACCCTATATCACTTTTTTAGTAACCCTAACTATATTATTATGGCCTCTAGATCTAGTAATTACTTTAATGGTTATAATAATTATATTTATACTCTTTATTATACATAAATTGGTGCTCTTTTATGATTATGATCAAATACATATTCGTCCTCAAAGCCTCAATTTATAAATTTGTCCACATGTTGTTGTCTACAATGTGATCTTCTATTTTTTTACATCTTATGTTTTCCCTTGGTAGTATTTTCTCAGCATATCATCTGATAATTCATATCTCTCTTTAGGTAGCTTCACCATCAAGGATCATCCATCTACGACATATAATATTGACTAATTCCCCTAACTAAATCTTTTATAAAAATTGTTATTATAACAAATATTTCTATAAAATGAAAGGAAGTTTTTTTTGACAATTATTTGATCCATTTCAATATAGTGTACGATGGTTCGTCATTGAACTATAAATTTAACTATTTAGAAAATTGGCCAAATATTTAGATAGAGGATGGAATCTTATTTTCAACACATCCCATGATGTAGTGAAATATGGTTCCAATATTTGGATTAACTCTATAGATTTCTCTATTTATAAAAATAAAATAACCATAACATTACTACATCACTAGAAATATTATTGAATTTAAAGGATCTATATAGTTTAATGAAATTTCTCAGATTTTTCATGAGATCATCATATCCTATCCTTGTAAATAGAATCAAATAGTAGATCATATAAACAATATTAGAAATTATTTCTAAATTGTTACTAGTAAATTTGGTTACAAGAGTCTTTGTTGGGATCCCTTTTATTATTTATCTACTATACTTCACAAGATTTATTTTCCTCAACTCTCTCCTTTGCAAAACTTGTTCAATTTGAGCTTCTTCTTCTAACCCAATGATAAATTATGTCTTCATGATCATTATAAATATTCTTTAGAAGTTGAAATCATATTCAATAGTATATTTTCATTCTCAAGTATCATAATAATCAACAAATAAAATATTTTACCTAGAAATAACAACATGATAAAACTAGGTGTAAAAAAATAAAAACCATAAAGAGGAAAGAAAACGCATGATTATCCTGTGTTCCCTTTAGAACCATCCCAATAATTTGAGAAAAAATATTAACCACCAGCAAGGAATCATTAATTCATATGAGTTGATCTTTTTCATAATTTATAAATACAATGTCCAAACCAATAAAACTACCAAATCAATTTACATGAAATATTAGTATTAAGCTCGAGACCATAGAGAAAAGGTACAAAATATTATAAATTCTTTCCCAAATAGTTAATAAGATAAAAATATGATTAAACTGTAGATTAATTCTATGCTAAAAGAACAAATATTATTTTGATTCATTGGGTGACTTATAGAATATAGTTCTATGATTGAAAAAAATATATAATTACCTAATTGATACTTAGTCATTTTTTAGATTTAGGTCTTAGTAACAATGTTGGACTCTATTAGAACTATCAAATCATTGACCCCCTTTATCAAGGTTGAAAATATAAGATAACTCAAAAATTAAGTAAAAAACATATTTAAATATAGTATGAAACTAACAAAATGGAAATATATAAAATTACCCACATGTTAATGTATTTAAAAATAACTCCAGTAATCCAAAGATATTAATAACAAAAAAATACAAAGAATGATAGATATCAGAAAATAAAAGGAATTAAAAAATATACATAAATACAAGTAAAAATTAAAATACAACATAAATCACTATCTAAATTTAATATAATTAATTGACACAATACAACCCTCTCATGGTTTCCTCCAATGGAACAAAAAAAATAAAAACAATGAAAAAACCCTTAAAGAGAAGCTCTAATTGAAGGTACGGACTATGTGAATTTCTCATAAAAATATTCAATGTATCCAGAGGGTTACAATATTTTTATATATATCGTCATATATCCCTCTTAGAAACTAAATCTATACATATATATATATATATATTATATCATCATGTGTATATATAACTCTATCTTCACCTCAATCTTCATATAATGTATGTTTAAAAACCTCGTGAAAAAATTGTACAGACTCCCCCCAAATTATATCGAAAAATTATCATAAGGAGAGAATATATCCAAATATATATATCTATTGGTAGATATAACAATTAAATTGAAACCTTTATTTCATATTGTGAACCAGATCTCCATATAATAAACCTCCTCACTCAAGATATATAATTCGTATTATGAGCACATGAATTTTTAAGTAATCAAATCCATCGCATGTACTCTCTCTCCATACTCTTGAATGGTCATGGTGTCTTCCCACATACACACACCATAACATATCCTTAATATATGTAAAAATATTACCTCTACCTTTCAATATGTACCCTAATATAAATCTCTATTTCGTGAGCATATATATTTATTGGGCTCCCTCACTACTCCTATATCCATTGGTATCCCTCTACATCATGGTTTGATAAAAATTTTGGGACACAAATAGATCTATCGAAAATAAGTAATATTTATAACGAAAAAATGTATCATGAATTATTTCTCTGATAATTACAGAAAGGATAATATCATATGTAGATAAAACGTAATTCTTACAATCATAACCCCCTTATAGCAGTAACTATTATGAAACTACTAACATCCATTATGGAATCATACCATATTTTCAGAGCACGGTCCTTTATCTAATATTGTTACAAAAAACTATATGTTTCTTAATTCACATATTATATTATGTGAGTGTCTACCATCATTCTGATAGAACGATTCAATCTTTTGAAGTGACGTCAATTGAGTTTCATAGTTGTTTTAGGTATGATACGTCTTCATGAAATTGTTTTATGATTTTTAAAGAATTCACTTTCATTCAAGAAATATCATCTTTGTATAGGTGACCTACTGCACGGCATCACCTACCTTGGTGTTTTGATTTTGTGGAATGAACATCAGAGGTTCTTCAAAAATATACTACATGAAAACTATAACATACATGCGTAAGAAAAATACGTTTATAGTGTTTTTTTAACTTCAGATGTAACTCATTTTTTTAAACAAGGAACACACTACATTTTAATGATATATATCATTCACTCACACTACCATATCATGAAATCAATGTATTTGTGAAAATATTTTTTAAAACTCATTGTGTCTCCCCACACTATGACTATATTTCCTCTTTTTTCCACAATGTTCCTTCCTGTGCTAATCTTACCCAGCATTAACCCAAACTGGTTTCTCTGCTCTTCCATTATGAAATGCCATTTCCACTACAATTGAGGCTCACCTATATCTATAAAACCTTATACATTTCAAACACAAATATTTAATCTTATTATAGTAATAATCAATACATAATATAACAATCCCTTCCCAAATCATATAGGTTTATCATCATTGTAATCATAGATACAAATAAACTTATTTCTAATATATCTATATCATATCCAATTGAGTACTTTAAAGATATCTTAAATCTTAAAAATATCATACATAAAAGTTTTATTTATATATGACGTGAAAGAAACATGAGAAATTGTGAGATCGGATTCTAATTATGACTAAACCAGGTAAATATGAATGATATCTTTAGAATAACCTCAGAATTGGGTTATGAGAACATGTTATTGATTTCTGACAAAATCATCTAACATATCGTTTTTCATAATCATGAGTCATGGTATTATTATTATAAGAACATAAGAATGAGATTATAATATAATCAAAGAAAATGATTCATGAGATCAAAATATTCTACTAAGACATATGTTTGTGGCATTAAAATAGGTATATAAATCCATTTTCTTAGTCCGGGATTATTTTCAAGACTATCATTGATGATTACGTTCACTCCCCATTCCATCATATCCTTATTCAAGGTCCACACCCAAAACAATAATAATGGATAATGTCCCTTACTAAACTGGGTTCACATCCCATTTCTATCTATATTATTTCTTAAAATATCCATCATTATCTAATTTTTGGTTAAATAGTCACACTCATCAAAAAAATATCATCAATTCAATATTTTTAATACGATCATAAAAATATTTATTATATTTCAAAAACTATTTAAAATAAATGTATTTTATTAACATTTCAATAATTCGTCATAGCATAATCCATGGAAAATAAATTGGTTTCAAAAAAATCTCATCATAATAATCATTGAGAATAAAAGGAATGAATAAGGATGATATTAGTATATTATATTCACACTCATGAATAATTAATATGAAAATTTGTTATTAAAGATTAAAAGTTTATTTAAAATATCACATATATTTTTCTTCCGGAATACCCTTTACTTTTGAAATAAATTATATAAAACCCAAGTATTTTTAAAACATGATGGTAAACATATTAATTGGAAAAAACAATTGATAATTATAAATTAGGATTCATATTTTTGAGGGATCATGATGGTGGGATGTTCAATTTATTTGATGCACATTAAAAGAAATATTCTTTTCACTTGATTAGGAAAATATTCAAAAGTACATCATTCAGAAAATAAGAAGAATGTTATTTTAAAATGATCATATAAAAAGTAAAAATGAAAAAAAAAATATTTTAAAAAATATTTTAATATTATTTCAATCATTATTGAAATTTTTTTAAACAAGCACATGGATGAAAAATGATTTTCTACCGAAGAGAGAAATAATTTGGGATTTGGTTAAAAAAATTATGTTTACCTATTGAATACATAATTAGAGGAAAATTAAAATATTAATATTAATCTCCATAAATAACCATTGTTTTATAAAATTCATTATTTTCTTATTATTTATATAATTAAATTTTATACACAAAAACAAAATAACAAATAATTATGATAAACAATGAGATTACAACATAAATCACGCCTCTCGAGTTTGACATACTTAAAAATCACACTAAATAGATAAATAATAAATTTAAATTTATTATAATTCTATACTAGATTCATTTACGCACTTATTTTATCACATATTATACACTTATAAAATTTTAATAACTATTTATTTATAATTCATTATAATAATGGGTTTATGGTACAATTTTTTTATTTTTTTCATGTGACTTTTGTTTAGGTAGTTCCAATCATTGTACATTGATCACTGTAAAATTATTTATTTAAAAAACTAATTATATAAATATGAACAATATTATTTATATAAATTTTTATACTCATAAATTATTGGTTGATATAGAAAAATAATTACACATTTCATTGAGAAGGTATGTTAAACATATGCATGAACCCTATTTTCACTTATCGAAGGATAGAATGAAAGAAAGATAAATAATTATTCATCTTTACCAAATAATTATTATTTCATATATATCATACATAATAATTTAATATGTTATTATTTCTATATATGTAAATCAAAATCGAAAAACGAATCACATCACTATGTGAGGGAAATAGTCCACAAGGTGACATAAGCAACATTTATATAGTATAAAAAATTGAAATTTAAGAGTTTATATATGATATAATAATTAATAAAGAATAATTATTTCATAAATATCATATGTAAACATTAAAACCATCATAAAAATCATCCATGAAAGATGGTTATTGAAAAATAATTTGATAGCGATGTGGATGAGGTAGTCCACACGTATGTCGAAAAAATACTTTCACATAAAATTTAATATAAAAAAGGAAGTGAATAATAATGGTTACATAATCAGAATAAAAATAAATTAAACTAATTATTCTAAATATATTTTTTTATGATTAATACTACAGATTTAGAGTAGTTAAAATAAGAAATAAATTTTGAAGACATTATGTAATTTGATATCCTATTCTTGAAAATATATCTTTAGATCCATTGTTTGGGACACAAGTAATGATCTTTTAAGATGAAAAGAACCAAAAATTTTCTATAGAGAAGTTAAAAGGATAATTTTTAGGGTTTTATTGATTAATATTTCTAAAATGGTTAAAATAAATCGAAGGAGGTTTTCCTTTTATAAGTGGGGGATATGATCCACATGAAATTTAATAAAAGATTAAAATATAATAATTTTACACTCAAGATGAAAATATAAAACAAATAGTAGGTAGAAAAATATGAGAATTAATTATTTCCAGAAAATTAGATTAATAAATTTTTAATTGGAAATAATACATGTGTCCCTTGGTTTGACCCCCTTGGTAACCCCATTTTAACCTTAACCAATGTGATAAATTTTAAGTGTCTATAAAATTAATTATCATCAATAATGAAAGTTTTTCAATTAAACAAATTGGAAATGATAATTAAAAGTGTTATCTATTTTTTAAAATTTAATTCATTTAATTTTATGAATTTAAATTTTTAATTAAAAATAAAAATTAGATGAAAAGTATTTTTCCAGAAAAAAAAATATATTCTTTTGTATAAAAACTTTTTATAAAAAAATATAACATAAAATTAATTTAATTAATCTCAATTGGATTATTAATATTATAAATGAAGTAGTGTTCCTTTTAAAATAATTTTTTAATAAAATTTAACTATAAATATGTTTTAAATAAAAAGAAATTTTTTAATAAAAAATATAATTTTTCCATTCATAAAAAAATTATCCTTTAATAATATTTTAAAAAAAATCACCCTAATAAATTTTTTACATGATGATTAAATAAATTTATTTCAATTTTTTAAAATTCATTTTCAAAATTGCCTAGAAATTAATTAAATTATATTTTCACAAGAAACATTAAAATATGTTTGTGTGGAAGATTTGTATTTTAATGAATATAATGAATTTACAAAAAAATAGTTGCTCGTTTAACAATATATTTGTGTTAGAGAAAATCAATTTATATGACTTTTTTAAAATAGTGGTTATTAATAGTCACTCAACTATAATATCTTTTAGGTTATAATAGTATAATATATTAAAGTTCATTTAAACATAGAATTTTTTGTATCAAAAGCCATCAATGAAAATGAATTTATTTGATAATAAATGTATAATAAAATATTAGGGTGTTACACTACCACTGGTGGATAGATGTTTCTATGGTTAAATCCATGGATGAGCCTATGTTTTAAAAAATATTTAAAATATAATTATTCTTCAATAATATTTTCCTTTTTCACATAGAATTCTACTGATATGGAATATATATTTCATATAATTTAATCAATTAAATTATCAAGGTTACATAATAGACCCAAAAATTAATGTTAATATATATTAAAAAATTATGCATGGAATGTTTCTATCAATGGTCATCAAAACTCAGGGTTTCCATGGATTTTTATTTCTAAATAAATAATGATATTAATGATCCAAATGGTTATTTTCCAATTAATACTACTATATTGGCTCAATAATAGATATTATTGATTTAAAAGTGGATTATTATTTCAATATTAGTATATATAATAAAATTCCATATTAAATGAATGTAATTATTTATGAAAAAATGATAAAAAAATTCAGTTGTATATAAAATAGAATCATCACCATCATACATTAATTCGAGATAAATATTATAGAAACAAAAAAGTTGAATAAATTTTGTAGACTAGTATTGGAACTTGATAATAGTTCTAAATCAACAAATATAATGCTATATGTTCGAAAGAAAATTCTTTTCAATTCCCATACTAATGAAGACATTTATGGAGAGAGAGATTCTTAGATCCAATATAATTATTATTCCCTTTATGTGTGCATATTTATATTTATTTCCATGGATCCATAATAAAAAAAATATGCATAATTAAATGGGATTTTTTTGGGATGGTATATTACATGGAAAATTTTTTATAAAATAATCTATACATGAGAGATTTTAAAATTATAAATATCTCATTTAGGTAAATATTAGTATGGTTACTTTTATTTTTCTTGTATAATCAATATGACATGGTACATAAATGAGATAGAGATACTAGTGTAACCAATCTGGCATGATTTAGCCACAAAACATTTTTGGCATGGTCAATCAAAAACTTTATATCATTTTATTTTTAATGTCTACATGAATGAGTTCAATATATGTTTACATGATCTCTTTAATATGTAATGTATTCCTATTAAACACATAGGAGTTTTAAGATTTACTGATATGTTGATGTTAAAAATGCATGGTTTAATATTTGTGCTAAAAGGAGATGAGGAGATTTCATATTTACTCTATTCAAAATTTTAAACCAATGAAATGATTTATAAATAATGGAACTTTTTTACCATGATATAATTAGTCACTATTAGAATAATTTTCTATAATATCAAAAGGATTAAAGGAAACATCAAAGAGATTCCTCATAAGGTATTAATGGTATGAAATTAAATTCATTTATATTAAAGGATAAATAATACCGACTATGAATAAAAAATAATATAAATATGTATGTGGGTTCAATTTTATATTGGGTTCATGGTTAAAGATTATATTGGATATTGAATTGATATAGTAAAGGGTTTTAATATCAAGGAGTTGGATGTTGTAGACCACTTTAATGAGTTGTTGGATTATATTAATGAGTCTTAACATTTACTATACTTTTGTATTGTTGTGATAATATTAGTAATTTTAAATTATAGTAATTTAAAATAAAGAATATGATAGTTTTGAGGAAAATGGTTTTGAATTGTCTAATTCCATAAAATGGTCAGATTATTTAAGGGTAAAAATTAGTCATCAAGAATAAAACATTTTATCTATTATTTATATTAATATATGAGTGATATGATGACACCACGATTTAGTGTCATGTTTTAAAGAATAAAATATTCCTTTCATAATTTTGTTTTAAAAAAATAGAATATAGTATAATATATATGAATTAATGGTTTCATTTTAAAATATTCATAAAATAAAAAATTAGGGTTATTTTATAAAACCAAGAAATTTTTATATCATATCATGATAATTTACAAAAACTTATACAGTTCCTAAGAAAAAAGTAAGAGAATTTTTGGGCATAAATAAATTAATGTATTACCAAAAAGATTCAACCTATGGGATTTTATGTAAAACTCATGTAATAATCTAAAAGTGTCTAGAATTTTTTTGATTATTTAAATTAATTTTATATTTTATATTTTGTTAACAATTGATCGTACATAATTGTTTTACTAGAAATGATAAATTATGATGATAATGAACTTAGAAAGAGTTATCGGTAAACAATATACTTTATTAGAATCATAAAATTGGATATTATAAACTAAAGATGTTTGATTATTTTTTAAATTAGTTAAACATTAAAAATATGCTTCATTAGCCCCACCATTTTTCAAATACTATTTATTCATAGACATTACTCACTAATGGATTTTAATGCAGGGTTTAACAAGATGATCACATAGGGATGTGGAATAAATTACGTAAATATGTAACACATTTAACATGAAACTAAACGTGTGGGTAAAATAATTCTTGTTGACTATCAATTATATTGGAAGTTGTTAGATGAGTGTATAAGTGTTTCTATTTTAGTAATTTTAAAAAGAAATTTAAAAATAAAATATTGTGTGTTATGAAAAAATGAATCTCTACTTTCTCATGATTTAATGTTTTTTATGTATATTTATAATGATGTTAAATTATAATTAACCTCCTAAATTGAGAAATTGATTTATCCCTAGGAAATATTAGTCGTCGATTATTATTGGTTATTATGAAATTGTTAGGTTATCATTGGTTTTTATTTTATATAGATATATGACATATGTTTAGGAGATAAAAAAGAGTTTTAGAATATTATTACTTAATAAGTATTATAAATGTGGTGTTAAAAACTATTTCTAGATTGAATTATCATCCAAATGTTTGGGAATATACCATACCTGATAAAATTCAAACATGAATACGTTTCTTAAGTTATCCTTGATGAAATTCTAACCGCATGTTGTTGGTTATGATTATAATCGTGTTATAATTTGAGGAAAAAACAATATGGTATTTTTCTCTAGTATTATTAGTATATAGTCCATTTATTGGGAAGGTCTCATAGATTATATAGGCATACACTGATAAGTCACATGTTATGTTATTGTCCATTTTTGTGTGGGGAATATTTTGTTCTCATCCACTTGGGTGAAATGTATGGGATCCATCAAGCATGTATTTACTCAGATAATTGGGAACATATGATTTCATTATATTGTATTGACATACTCTATGTCCTATGTTTACTCAGTATCTTTTAAAAAGTGGTTATTTGATATTTCATATTTATATATGATAAATTTTTTAATATAGTTATATAAATACATCTGCTTGGATTAGATCACTCTTGATCACTTTATAGCTTAAGTATAATTAAAATATTTCTACAGGTATCTATTTACATTCAATTATGTACATTGTATTTAATAACGGAGATTTATTCAATAAAGTGTTGTGTTATCAGACTTTTTTGTTATGACAATGTGGAATAAGTTTTGTAATAGAGTTTTCATATAAAACATTGAGTGCTACCACAAAAGTATTTTATAGGATATCCAAAAATTGTTTGTTTATATTGTCACATGTTTTTATATATTATATACAATGTGGGAAAAGTATTGTTATATACCTTGAATTGTGTTTTTTAAGGTTTAAAAATGGTGTTTGGATATGTATTTGTAACTGTTCTCTTAGGATTTGATATAAGGTGATTGTGTTATACATCTATGTGGCTTATATATAAGAGGGAGATTAATGTAAATATGTAGAAAACTAAAAAAAAGGCCTAAAGATATTAAAAAAATAAGGTTTTTGATGGGATAGATTATAACCTATTTAATGTCACTATGTTCTTGTCCAATGCATGAAAATTTATGTGTTATTTGATAATGTATGGTTTAGTAAATTTTCTTATATTCCAAAGATGGTACAATTGTTTTCATTTTCATATGATACTGATTTAAGGATATTGAATATGAATCTTAATTGATGAAATGTTATGAATGTAGTTACAAATTAATATTGAAGGGTTCTAAAAAATTTAACACGTGAAATGATTCATTCAATATAGTAGATAATTTTTTATCCCAAGTGAATCCTTTGATGGCTATATATAAAGGGTCATATTTTTTAAACTTTTATGGAGTTATTATACTATCATATAAATTATTTTTTTAATTCTATAATTCTTTTTCGTACTTAAATGTAAATATTCAACCAAATCGTGGATAAGGGATAAATTTTCTAAAACATTAAGAGACTCATTAAATCTATATATATCCTTGGAGGAATGAGTCCATTAGTTTCTTTTTGATGATCATAATTATGATCATACATAATAGGTCGATAAAATTTAGTCTAATAAAAGAAAAGGTACATCATTATTCATATATTTATTTATTACACTATATATCAAATCATCTTATGGTTTATGTGTTTTGGTTAAGGATTTATTTTTATTTCTCCCTCAATTATCCCCAATAAAACCCATAAATATGGTGACATAATCATGGGTGTATTAATGATCTATAATTCTGTTTTGAATAATAATGATAATATATGTTGATGACTATATCCCAAATTCAAATTTAGGATAGTTTATGTATTGGATACGACAGGTCATTGTAAAGTGCAATTGTCTATGATATTTTTTATGTATGTGTTAATTATCTTAACATTTTCAATGTAAATTTATTTTCTTGTAATGTTAGTCATTTTATAAGAGAAAGTTTTATGTGAATATTGTTTTATATAATAGGCCACTATAATAACTTATTCCTTGATTTATTTTTAAAATAGGTTTTTATTTAAATAATTATAATCATATTTAGCTTACAGAATAATTATTTTTTGATTCTATGATTTTATTTCAATCTTCAGGTTTTTTTGCTTCACAATTTATAAAATTAGGGAAAGTTTTTGTGTCGCATAGTTAGTGAAAATCAGTTAACTCGACTATTAAGGGGTCTAAAATACCATACAGTGGTGTTCACATGGTCTGAGAATAATTCTTCTAATGTAAATTCAAACCATGTGGGCCCTTAAATTATGTCAAATTCTTTCCACATAACAATCACATGATTTGATAAACCATTTTTCTAATCCATGAATCTATCACATATTCATTAAAAAAGTTATTCTAACACATTTTATCATGATCAATTAAACTATAATATTCCTTTTTATCCCATTTTTTTCCAAATATTCTTCTCTCACATCAATATCTCCTCCCTCATCCATTTGGTTTAATTTTTAGTTTATTTTCCCTTTGACTCTTCATGAAATCTCAAGAATGTGTCTCCCTTATTTATTTTTGGTTTTATTATCCCCTTCATTTTGTATTTTATCTTCCCATTGGGTAATGGATGCCATGATACTTTTTATCTATATGTAATAGTATCATTTGTTACATTTAGGTATTTCTAGTCTAATTTAATTATTTGTAAATTCACACTATTGGGAAGTGGTTTCATTGATAACTGTTATATATTTTAAGAGTTTACATTTCATGATGTACAATATGTATTTTAATTTCTTTAAAAACACATTATATTTTTATGTAATGTCATATGAAAATTAATTATATATATATATATATATGTGAGATAATTATTTTCATGTATTTTAATTTGATTAGGGAAGATAAATAGATATGAAAAGTATGTTTTATATGTAGAAATGAGGTATTTCTATGAGGTGTTTGATTAAATTCCCATTAATTGAAAATGGTTTTGATAATGAAATATTAATTCATTAAAAAGGTTAATGGTACAGGGGATCCCTAGTTTTTTAGGTGGGAATATTAGGGACAGTACCTCAAGGAATTTTCATGCTTTACCTTTCCTTGTATTACAAAATACAAACTAAATTTTACAAAAACATGGAAGATATGGTTTGGGTTCCATTAGACAGTTGTCACTATATCTCTAAACCAAGATGATTCTCTCCTTAATTTTCCACATTTGTATTAGACATGATTTTCTTACTTATGAGGTAGTATGAGGATATTTTAATGTCTTTATCATAGTTACCTTAGATATTTTCCCATAGTGTGTATTTTCAAATTTTCATTTATATGAATTTCACTTCTAGGTTATGAATTTTCAAAGAGATTTAAAATGTGAAACATATTTGAAATGTTAAATGATTATTTTAATATGGATTACATTCAAACTATAATTTTTTTCTAAATTTATTTCCTCATGAAACACATTGTGGGATACAACAAGTTAAGTAATGCTCACACCCTATATATATTTAATGAGTGAATATAAACCATATAATGAACTATTAATGTAATGGAAAGCATCCATTTTTTTGGGTGGGTTCCAATGCTTATTGAGTATTTTTTATAGAAGTTCATATGTTAATTGTGATCCCTTATATCACACAGAGCTTGGTTTTTATTAATATGATTCAATTTTTGTCTAGTTTTATAGATTTAACCTCATACCAAAATTTGAATTACCATCCCTTTAATTTTTTATATTTTTTCTTGTTATTTGTTTTTCTATGTATTGATTATTGTTTTTTTCATTTGTAGGTTGATTTCTATTTAAATATAATTTATATAATATTTGGTGGTTGAGTTATTGTGATGGTTTTATTTGTTTAGACACATGACCCACCAACTTATAGCATGATAATGTCGGGTTCCTAGTTGGATCTCCATATTTATAATTGGTCTATATAGAGAAGACACTTTTCAATTGTGTTTCTTAATACCAAGGGCCTAGTTTCCACCCTATTTGGATTGGTTACACAATATGGGCTATTCTATGGACTAGCTTGGGTTTCAGATTTTGACATATTTATGTTGGTTTTTTAATAAAATAACTCATAGTCTTTTTTATAATATTCTGGATGTTATAATATGATAAATAAATAATCATCAATATTTTAGGGATAGTTTTTAAATGATTATATGGACAAAAATTCATCATAACAATCTTTGAGTTTCCATGAGAATCAACAAATGGGTATTTTGAGGTTTATTTCGATTTAAATTTTTATTTTGAGATATTTAGAAAAGAAATATATGGTTGGAGGAATTTATTAGGGTGAGTGTCTATGGTGTTCTGGTTATATATCATTTAGAAAAATCTTATAACCTAATAAGAAGAGTAAAATTATGCCACACACAATCAAAACATGCATTGGACTTTTTCGTCCACCCATATGACTAGATCCTCTTTTCTAGTTTATAAACACTGGCAACAAATAGTTTGGTAACCCATGTAACTTAACAATATGTATTGTGAATTTTGATAATTTATATATTTTTACTACTTTAATGACCTCTCATAGTTTAAAATGTTCATTAAAGGATTTCATTTTAATTTATTAGGGTTATTTAACATTATTCATAATGTATTATTTTAATATATCTTCATGTTTGAGTATAACCCCTTGAATGCCTCTCATGAACACTATAGAATAAGATACATGTATAAAACATGGAAATGTTAAGATAAATCATTTTCATTCATTTTATTTTTAAAAGTTATATTCATTATAATAATTTTAGGAAATTGTTCTCTCAACAGGAAAATACATTATTTCAAACCCAACTTGGTTTTCATACGTTATTTGGTTATATTTAGAAGCATGATTTCAAAATTATAAATTATCGATATTATGAAATTAAAATAATTTTAGAAATAATCATTTCAAATTTTTCATAGGATTATTTTTTTATAATTTTATGATATTTTTTATTTTTTCAATTAATATTGAAAAATAAAATTTTTTATACAAAATCGTCATTTCTTTTAAGAATTCAATGTGTCAACTTATAAATACGATTAATTTATAAATTTAATAATTTATTTTTTTGACGTGAATTGATGAATTATATTTTATTTCAATCAATATTATATATTAGTATGAAATAAAACCTTTTTATACTTGAAATTGAACTTTTTTTAAAAACCATTTTTTCATCACATATTTTGGGTTTAGTTTTACATAAAATTATGTCACTTTTAATAATTATATAATTTAATATATATCCCATATTTAGAATTTGTATTTTCAAAATGTTCTAAAAATTGCATTATATCTTTTCAATATAAATAGTAATCATAGTTAATTTTTTCAACTTTTTAAGGGTAAATCAGGTAATTAATATAAATATAATATGATAAAGACTAAAAATGACACTAACAATTGAATATAATATGTTGGATAAGTTAGGCTCTACCATATTTATTTAATATTATATTTTGTGGTAATTGATTCCCTTTTTCATATAATATGACTTAAATATTATTTTATGTAACAAAAAAATGACAATCTATTACTATTAAATTTATATTATATATTAAAATATTAATAAAAAATAACATTTCAATGAATCATAAATTTTAATTTTATAATAATTTAAATATTTTTATTATGATAATTTATTTTTAATTTTTAGTTATTATTTAATTAACATAAATTTTTACACAATATCAACATAGAGATTGTGCAAGTAGTAAAAAATAGAATTAAATGATTTTAAAAACATAAAAATAAAAAAAATATATGACTTCTTGAACCACAATAAATTTATAGATATAAATAATTTTTTTTGATTTTTTAAGTTATTCTATTCAAATCGTATTTCTGTGATGTTGTTTTCAATGGTAAATTAGGTGAATTGTTATTAAACTGAAATAAATATCATATAATGTTAAATATAATTATTACATTATTAAAAAATAAAAAAATATATAAAGTGGAAAATTGTGATTATAAATGGTAATTAATGTCATTCTGGATCCCCTTATAATAAAATTGTTGACATATAAGAAAATTTATAACCATTTAATATTGAAAAAATTGTTATTTTGGTTAAGAAAAAACAGTTAATGGAAGTGTTAATCTATATGATAAGTATTTAAATGATACCCAGACCTATCTAATATTTATTTTTTGATTATATTAATACAATATACTTCTTATATTTTTATCCATTCAATTTTGGATCAATTTTACATTAGTTTGACAGATATTATATTATAATATTTCATACATTCCCAAAAGTATCCCTCCCCTCATTTATAAAAATACTTCCTCTATCCTCTCCTATACACACAAAAAGATAATTTTATTTCATCCAATGCCTAACCTAATACCTTTATAACATCATTAAACTTGTTCTAGATTTTTTTTATTTTGGGTATAATTCCAGTCGTAGAGGTTTTAAGATGTAAAACAAGTGGGGTTGCATAGTGAATAGGTATAGATTTTAAACAAATGTTTCAGTTTTATTTCTTCCTCTAACTCTTTTAAATATTCTAAAAACTTAATTAAATAATAGACCCCAAAATTTTTATATATTTATATCATAATATTTCAATTTAATAACCTATACGAATCTCTTATTCCATAAAAAAGAAAATGAGACCATCATTTACGTGTCCAACATAATACTGCCTCATGAACCAATATAATTTGTTTTCCATCAGTACCTCTCAATAATTATTATAATAATGTTTTTAAAATATAATTATTATATTTATGACATAATTATAATATTTAATGATAATATATCATCAGTTGTCCTACATTTCAATCCATTTAAAATTTATGACGTCATTAATGTCTATGTGTGGACTACCACCTTCTCGAAGTGATGTGATTCATTTTTCACAGTGACATCACATGGATACTATCTATTAGTTTATTGAAATAGTTAACATGATACTTATAACATAATTTTATGTTTGTAAATTTAAAATAATAAATTAATTGTTTTCCATCATTGTCATTGTAAAATGGGAATGTTTCTCTAGAAAACGTAAGACATACTGTCATTATTTTTCTAATATAATTAATTATTCACATCCATATTTAATGTATATTTTTTAAGGTGTAATTGGTAATTAAAATTAAAAATTTTAACATGAGTTTTATTCTTGATATTTTGGAACAAATACCCCTTTTACTATAATCAGTATATCAAGGAAGTATTGAAATTATGAACGGAATGTCCTCAAAACACTCAATATGGACCTAACTGATTAAGTAATCAAATATATAATTGTAATAAATTAAAAAATGCATTAATGATAAATTAATAAACATATATAAGGTTCTAAAACAATTATATTAATTTATATATTTTTATCATATGATATTTAATGTAAATATATTGAATGTCTGGACTCACGGTATGGGATTTGTTCTCAATTTAATTTCATTGAGGAATGATTTCATATTATACAAAAAATTTCATTTATATAGTTTATATAATTTAATATAATATATTATATAATTAATAATTCAAAATTAATGGTATTTTAAGTTCTAATCCAAATCGTTTCACCCATTGTTATTAGACATGAATGTTACTAAGTGATAAGGGGTTTCATTACACAATTTCCATTCATTGGGTTATAATTCTATTTTATTGATTTTTTATTCCATTATATTGTGTGAATTGATATTTAATTATTAATTCTATATTATAACCTATTTTATGGAGAATTCCATATTTTCACATAATCACTTCGTGGATCAATTATCACTTCAAAGGTTATGATCTTTGAAGGGGTTTTATTTGTCTCAATCTCATTTTCTTGGGACATTTCTCATGTTATGCACCATGATTTCCATACATGGTTTACTTAATTAGAAATGAATTAATTTTGAAATATTACCTTATTGAATTAGTGGTTTTTCTATATTCAAATAATTATATATACTTCAATGAATTTTTCTTTGAAATAAACCGAACTGGTAATGGCTTTGTGTTACAATGTCCTTTTTTTTAGATTGTTTTTGTACATGGTTAATTTATAGGAAATAATTTTTATTTTTTTGTAGATCAAAATATATTTTTCCCTTTTTTAGAAATTTATTTTTCATTATTAGTTTCCATTTTATTAAATAATAATCAATAAATATTTTTGTTTGGGATATCAATTATGTATCTTCTTTTAGACAGGGAATATTTCTCTTCCATATATTTGTTATTTTAATTTTCTTTCTTCAGTTTCAATTTATAAATGTAAAAAAATTTACAATTCTATTTTAAAATATTTTTTCCATATTTTAATAAAATTAATTAAATTAATTAACATATTTTATATGACTCACTTTTGATTATCATAGAAAACATTTGAAACAAATGTTTTTTTCAAATTTATTATATGATTGAATTTTCCCTCCATTATTACCATAATTTTTTTAAAATTCTTATATAAAATTATATATACATTTCAAAGAAACATATTTTAACAATAACCTTTTATATTTTAGTTTTGAAACAATAATTTCAAGTGGGAATGGATGTTTTCGTCAAGAAAGTATGTAATTATCTTTTAATGGTTTTAATTTTCCCCAAAGACAACCAACCTTGATGCTCCTTATTATCCAATGGAGATATATTTTAATGATAACATCCATAATATATATTTGTATGGGTTTTAATTTTTTCAAACTCATTGTTGTGGAAAAATTTTATTTTCCATGGGTAAATAAAGATATGAAATAACAACGATTACTGTTATACTAAAAAAGGAATTTCATCACATTTTACGATTATTGGACTATTCATGAATATTTTTAATGATGACAGGTGATCCTGAAATATCCCATGATGATGTGTGAGCCTAATAAATATCTAAAATTTATTTGGTAAAGAGATGTAGTTAACTGCTTCTAGGTTTCTTTGAAGATATTATTGTAATTTCATAGGTTGGATATTCAATTTGTAAGATTTATATGAAAATGATGTTCCATGTTACTTACATGATTTCTTTATGACTTCATAAGTTTCAAATAGATTGGTTTCTTTTGATTCTTTTCACATGGTTCTTTTTTTTTTATATATACGAATCTTATATTATATTTCTGATGTGTTCCTTATCACATGTTTTATGATCTTGGATTTAATGGTAATAAAATATCTTATGTTATTTCCATATAAATTGATTATTTCATCATATCCTTATTCACATCTCATTCTCACTGAAGACAGTCAATTGGAAATTCTTATTTATACCCTTATAGAGAATTTAATATCACACTTATTATGTTTTCTTTTTTATAGGATGTATAATAATGTTTTTAGTATATTATTCCTATGATTTTTGATAAAAATAATGTATATTTTTGGAGAATATGTTGATATTTATGAAATAATCACATATATATCCAAGATGTTATGTAAGATTTTTCTATAATTATCTAAAACAATAAAACTAAAATTTCGTTCTAATATTTTATTTCAAATATTTTAGTTTGATGTAACATGTTTTGAGGGGAAAATTCTGGCCATGTTTTTTAGTATCAAAGCCAGAAATGGAAAAACTGAGTTTTTGGACTACATCTCGAAGTCTGGGAATATGGTTTTTATAGTTGGTATTTTTTAAATATATATATATATATATATATATATATTTTATTCACATAATATTTTTGGATACTATCATGTGTTTTTGCTTATGTTTGATCGTATGTTCAAAGGCATTAACACCCATTTTGAGGTTTTTTGGGATGGGATTTTAACTTGATTAAAAGTATATTTTGAATACGTTTTATTGGGTTAAAGAAAAAGTAAAAAAATAGTTTATCATTTTATTTAATTTTACGGATTATTTTCTAATAATACTAAAAAAATTGGATGTGAACTTAATGGTATGATATAACCTTTAAGGTTAAAAAATTATATAATGTAATTTTATTGAGGTAATATGGGATGTATGATTATTTATTTTTCTAACTATAATTAATTATTTCATTTTTTAAAATATTTATACATATTGGATATTATTTTTCCTTATGATAAACATTTTAGTTTTTGTTATTATCCACAGGTAAGAAGAAACTTTAATTATCTTTTAGGGGATTATGTTATCTATTATATGTATATTTTTGTGCTTTAGGAATGAAAAAATCATCATGAATACTAATTATTTGGAGAAATATATGATATTTTGAAAACTTTTTTTAAATGAGATTATTTCATTTATCATGTAAGAATATTTCCATACATTCTTAGGCTTCATGGTAATGGAATGTTTGAAAGTCTAATAAATGTATCTTGAAATAGAAATATTATCCAAATACCTATATTATTTATTGAATATGTGGACCTTTAACACACAGGTGGTTTAATTTTTTATGTTCATTAAAATTTACATGACCATTTACCTTCTTGTGATAAACTTTCACCCTCACTCTCCATCATCATTAAAAAAATACATTTTTTATCCATGTACACAATTTAACCTTCAATTAATATTATCTTACTTAGAGACCTATTAATTGGTTATTCATGTCGCCTTCATATTTTTCATTCTCACATTTTTTAAATTATGTTCAATATTACCTTTTATTGATACTGGATTTCAACAAATGCATTTTAAAATATATAATTTTTTCTATTTTTTGGGTTTTATCTTCCATTCATTTTAATTTATTTTGAAAATGTTTTAAAACATTTGAATCAAATTTTAGATAAAATTATAAGGACCAAATTTCCAAAAAAAAATAAAGAATATAAAAACCTATGTAATGAAAATATAAATAATTTTCATTCGTTGTAGTTTATAGAGTTATATTCATTATATGGATATTATATAATTATTTTTTCAAAATATGAAGGTTTTGTTATAAACAAATTTTGTTTTTATATACTATATGTTTTTATTAAAAATCATGAATTCAAAATTATTGGATTTTTATTTTAAAAAATAACTCCATTTTTTATATCACAATGAAAAAATTATTTTTGAATGTGTTTATGATAATTGTTTGAACTGATTTATTTTTCATAGAATAGTGAAAAATACACATATATATTGAATGATTTAATTTTTTTCATGTATTTAAAATGAAACATTATATTTTGGATTAGTTTTAAAATTTAATTGCATCAATTTTAAAATAAAAAATACAATAAATTTTAAGGGAATCAAAATATATTGGAATTTTGTATTAAAAAGACTTTCATACATAAAAAATATTTTTATGAAAATCTATTTTTATTCATGTTTTTTGAGATAATTTTAAATTACCTTCTACAAATTAAATGAATTTAATTTGATAAAAAGTATCCAATTTTTGAATCATAATGCTCAAAGTTCTAAAATAATTTCCTTTAATTTTTTTCATTATAAATATTTACCATAGTATATATTTTTACTAATAGAAAGGGTAAATGGGTAATTAAAATTATAAATATTATAACAAGGGCAGGAAATGAAACTAAAACTTGAATTTAATCAATTTTTATATCTTTTTAACATACATATAAAATATTAAATTTTATGGGGATTTTTTTCAATTTTCATTTCAAAATTACATATATATTATTTTATGTAAAAATTAAAAATGTCACTCTCTTGATTTTAAATTTTATATTATATGTTAATAAAGGGATTAAAATAATTAATCTATTAATATTTAGGGTTATTATAGGTATAATGAAAATATATTTTATGATAGTATTTTATTATAAATTTTAATCGATGTAATAATTTCCATAAATGCTTATTCAATTCCAACATTTTTCATGTGAAAGAACAAAGAAATTAGTGTAAATGATTTTTAAAACACAAAAGTAATAATTTTGAATGAATTATTTTTTAAAATTATTATTATTATAAAAAATTGTGTTTTATTTATTTTTAAATTTATTGTATTAGTATTTCATTATAGTCAAGTTGTTTTTATATTAAAATTATGTGAATACTTCCTAAATATGTTAATTATATTTAATTAAATTGATTAAAAATAAAATAAAAATATTTCAATATGAGAAGTATAATTATTAATGGTTATAAATTTCATTTCATTTCAATTTATGATCCAATTATTATATTATAATTAAATTTATAATCATTTTCTATTAAAAGAGTTGATAATGTGATTAAGGGTTAAAATGATTAATGATAGTGTAAATCCAAAAGTTAAGGTTAAAAAAATTATATAAGCACATAAAAAATGGATTTGATGATAATATTAAGAACATATCCTATTTATATGACAATTAATTTAATTTGAAAACTATTTGATATTATTTAGAATCATATTATATTATAGTATATCACATATTTCCAAAAGTACATCTCCACTCACCTATAAAAGGAAACCCCCACTCCTCTCCTATGCACACTTAAATAGACATTTTCTTGAAAAATAAATACGCAAGTAAATTACAAAAATCCATTAGAACTACATATATTTAATATTTTTTACATAATACCAATCTTATAAGTCTTTAAGTGTAGTGAAAGAAAGGTTTTCTAAAAAAGAGGTATAATATTAAACTGAATATTTTTTTAATATTTCTTCTTATGACACCACAATATATTAATAAACCATGTTAAAAAATTAAATAAAATATATTAGATATACATATATGTTATTATGTAAATTAAATATCTTATATCTGTTGCCTACTCTATCATATGGGAAAAGAAACCAGGATTTGTGTGTACAAAATACTACCTTCTTGCAAACTAATGTAACATATCATTCATCACTACCTATCATTGATAGATATAAGGAAGGTATTTATATTTAAATATGAAATTAATCACATAAATATCATTTTTTATTATAATATATCATCAATTTACCTACCTTTCCATCTTTTGAAAAATGTTAACGTAGTCTGTGTTTACTAGTCGATTTCCATATTCACAAAGAAAAATAATTCATTTTTCACAACCACATCACATGGTTAATATGTTAAAAATGAATAAAATAAATAATATTTTATATACTATATAATAATAATTATGGAAAAATAATATAATAATTACCATATATCTATCAAGTTATTTGAAAATTTTAATTTTTACACATGCGTTTGTAAAACCCATTGTCTCCGGGATTGTAACACAAATCATTTTTCCTATACATATTTCATGATTGGTTTTTAAAATATTATTAGAGAATAAAAATAATAATAATTTTATTATTATTCTTGAGATGATGGAACAATTAAAACATTTACCACAACCAACATACTAATATCAGTTTGAGATTAAAAACTAAATATCCTCTAGAAACATATTATAGAGAAAAATGATTAATTAATTAAATATCATAGTTGAATTAACAAAAAATGTATTAATAATAAAAAAATGGATTAATATTAAAAAAATATAAACCTAAAAAGGTTTTTTAAATTATATTAATGATATAATTTTATTATACATCTGATAAAGTACATACAAGGATGTTTTTTATTCATGGTAAAGGATTTCATATGCACTTCCCTTCATTGAGGCATATTTTAATTTTGTTCACATAAATACATTTATATGTACGATACACTTACATTTTATATGTTATATCCTAAATCATTAATAATTCATTTTTTTATCATTAAATATAAATTGTATCCTACAAGGGGATTTTAATTTAATGATACTTAGTTGTATGGGGTTTCTTAACATAACTTCCATGCATTAGTTATACATCTACATCATTGAGATATAAATTCTTTTATTGTGTGTTAATTCATATCTATTTTTTATAATCTATTTCATATTTTCTATTTTTATTTACATATTTTCAAAAAATCAAATATTGTATTAATTATCACTTCAATGGTTATGATATTTTCAAGGATTTTAGTCTCAATCTCATTTTCTTGAGAAAAGTTTAACATCATGCATTATTATTTCAAAATATAGTTTACATAGTTACTCATGAATGAATTTTTTTATATCAATTCATTGAACTCATCATATTAACATATCTTTACCATACACATTACTTCAATGAATTTTTATTGTAATGTTTCAGAAGTGGTAAAGTCATTAAGTTACAATCTCATTTCATTTTGAGATTATTTAAGGTCAAGGTTACTATAGATAATATAATATACTATTACATTATTGAACAATGTATATTTTATTATCCATTTTTTTAAAATGTGGTTACATGATTAGTTTCCATTTCATCAATTATTTGATAAATAAAATGATGTTTTTTATAGTTTGTATCGATTTTATGTCTTCTTTTAGATGAGGTTTATTTATATTCCATATCCATGATTACATATTTATTTTCATGAAAGTTATTTTATAAACATAAGTGACATTATAATGATATTTTATCATATTTTTTACAGTATTTTAAAATATTTTAAATTGAAATTTATTTAATTTTATCTTCATTGTACACATTTAACTGTCCTCATAAAAGTTTAAAAAAATATTTTTTTAATGATAATGATATAAATACATTTTACCACCATCATTATAAAATTTTATTTTAATATTACTTTATATATTTCAAATTTAATTTTAAAAGAGTTTTATTAGGATTTTTTTTTATTTTTTAGTGTATAATAGTGACTTTCAAAGTAGAAGTGTTATTCTCTTCAAGAATGTATTTAATGATATTTTAATTTTATTTATATTCATTAATGAAAATATATATCTGATGTTACTTATTATCCAATGTGGATATGTTTTAATGATACCCACAAAATTAATTATCTAGAAAGACGATAAATATTTCTATGATTTTTTCTTATAAACTGCTACTTTTACAAAAGTTAATCAAGCTATGAAAGAAAAATGGTTATTTTTTGGTTGAAAATTTATTATTTTTAATGTGTTATATTTTTCTTATGGTTCGTGTAAAATTTTTATGATTATGGATGATATTATTATATATGAATATAATGAGTTTTACTGATATAATTCTCCAAAACATTTGGTAAAGGGATTTATTAAAACATTTAAAGGTTTCTCTTATGAGATTATTCGATTTTATATGGTGTGTTATTCCTTTTGTAAGATTACTTTTATAAGTTATATTAAAATTATGTTTTATGTAACTAATATGATTTCATTATGAATTCACCTTGTTCTTGTGGATCCCTTTATTAAGTATTATTTTCACATATCTCGTGATTTATGACTTTTATAACTATCATCTAACATTAAAGATTTTATATCATGTCGCATATTTTAAAATAATTTTTTTGATGGTTATGAATTTTATATGATATAGACATTTACCTTTTATCTGGATATAAATAAAATTCGATTTGATTTATTTTTTGGAAGAAAAAAAGGAGGAAAAATATAAATTATAGTTGGGTGAACATATGAGGGTTTCTGTGGTTTGTGATACCCTTTGAACTATGTTTATCAAGGGTTTGTTGATTTGGGAATTTATCTTATGGGTTTCATGGTTTATAGTATCCTTTTTCACCTAAAGGTCCCTCTTCTAATTAATATTTTGGATCCTGATCTATGATTAGAGATACCATGTTTTGAGGCCGGTGGATTCATGAATATTATTCATTTATTAATCCATGTTTTCATGATCATTTCATATTGTCATTCTAAATTTTTATAGAAATAATACATTATTACTGAAATGTGATATATTGAGACTACTTCATAAAATAGAAATCCCATTTATATTTAAAATAAAATTTTATTTTAAATAATATATATTTTGGTTTTTCTATTGGTCAATTATAATCACTTAAAATGATTTTAATTGTGATAGTGAAAGTATTTGAGTGTGGTTTGTATTTTGAAATTTAAATCCTCTAAATGTTTGTTATAGAATATGGAAACCTAAGGAACATTGGGGTTATAAATGGGATAATAAAAAAAACATAATTATGATCAAAACACTAACTAAACGTTTTTATGGTGGGCAGACACTTCTCAATGTAGAATCATACCCCCTAAGAAAATTTTCTTCGGGTAATTTATAAATTAAGTGGACATTGATCATATGTATTTTTTTACAATACCAGATAGCCTTAGTCAATCCTACCATCAGAATAGTTTCCATGATTCTTCTTCTCAATTTATGATTGATATATTCTTTGAGAATTCATTTATTGGTTAATGTTTTTGAAAAAAAAATCTCATACATGCTTTATATACAGATCAATAATTTTGGGGTAACATCATTTATTAAAAAAGATGTTAATAAATAATTCATGATTTTTTTCATTAAATGAGTATCATTAGTTTATTTTATAAATAATTCTTATTAAACACTTCATGAGACCGAAATGTAATTGTTTTCTCAAACCCTATAAATAAGTCTGGATAAGTGTAGACACTATTTTGTCAGAGGCATATAAAGGAATGGTTCAATATGATGGTGGTAGTTTTCCATTTTAGAAGGGTGTGGGATTTTTTTGGATACATGGTCAGTTTTCGCTCTTATTAAACTAATGTAGGATGTTTTTTATCTGGAGTAATTTGGTTTTCATGTCTGGGTTTGACACTTCATTTTCCTTATACAATTTTACATTCACTATATAACTCGGTATTTTAATTTGGTCATTAATTTATATAAAAAATAGTGTTTTTTTAATTTATTATTGGAAATTTTATTTATAATGGTATTTCATAATTGGATTGTGTTTTTCTCTAGCATGGGGGTTTTAGGAACACCATTAAGGCTTTTCCACATACCAACTCTTCTGTCCAGATGAGGGTTGACCAATGTTGGTTTATGAAAAATTTGTATCAAATGGACGTTTTGTTGACCATGTATTATGTTTCCTAGAGTGTTTAGTTGAGATGATATATGATTTTTAGAATATACTAGGTTACATATGAGGGATTTAATGGCTATATATTATCATAATAATTCATTAGTTTCCAAGGGATATTAGGAAGTGTGTCTCATATATTGAGATTTTATCCAATATCAATTCATTACTAATGGTCCATTAAATTAAAATATTATTATTCAATTTTGTGATTCTCTAAATTCTTTCATTGATATAGTACCATTACCCCAATAAGTATTCCTTGTGTTATTTATGAAGGTTTTGTGCATGATTGCCTTTTAGAAAACCATATAGTTAGGAAGAATAATTTTAATGTGATAGTATGAGAAGTTCGTTATATGAAATTGGGTATTATACCAGCACTAGATCCAGAAATGAAAATGAATACAAGGACTAAAAGTTATAAAGATCAATGCCAAAGAGTTTATTATATATAAACCACAGAAATTTCAAGGAATCGGTTATTTTTAGGAAGTATAGGACATATTGGGAAATATTTAATGAGTTTTAAACTTCTTGGAAACTCCAGATTCAATAAACGTAAATTGTTTAAATTTAATCTATAAGGACCTATCATGTGATTTTGGGACAAAATGTTTTGGGAAAAAACATGAATATCTTGGTTGGAAAGAATTTAAGAAAAAATTTCTTGATTTTTTCCCAGAATCATTTAAAATGGCTAAATACATAGAGTTCCCTTTATAAATAATATTAGACTAAAATGGAGTTTACCCATCACCTAACATAACATGGTTTTTTTAATCTCTTAATATTTTATTTATTAATAAGTTTATTTCTAATTGTTTTCATATGGGCATGAAAAAAGATATTTTCTCACAAGATTATATGGTAAATAAAACCATATATGTTAATGTAGTTTACAGATCTCTGAGGGATGAGATTGACCTAGCAGGAAGCTCAGGATTTTTTAAGATTCCACTCCAGAATTGTATAATTTTAAATGGATAGTCTATAAAGAATTGAAAATTGAATGATCCTCCAAAAACAAGGTAGTAGTTCCTCCTAGTAAGGGATATATATTGAACTTTCAAAAATAGCTACAATTATACCATTGACTTACCAGTATGTCTAGAAAGGGAACATGAGTTATTATTTCCTCATGCCTCCTAAAATATATTAATCATTTGGATGTCAAGGTCACTTGGATATGTTCTACCAGGATATTCCAACACAATGTTATGGTTCATGATTAATTAAACCAAAAACTCTTTTTTGGGTAGAAATAGGATTTGAATAGTACTGGGTCACATTCACATTCTAATGGAAAAATGTATTAACTCTTTTTTGTAGATTCATAGTTTGATGTTAATGTGATCTCAACTACTGTGAGAGATAACATCTATATTTCTTAATCCTTAGTGACAACTCTATTTGATATCGGTGCCTCTTATTCATTTATATATAATTAAATTCCAAATATATTGGTACTTATAATGGAACTCATTCTTTTTTAATATATTTATTGAATCATCTTTTGAATAGGAAGGATTAATGTTTTTCCACTTATGATATCTATTTATATTAGAATTCATGACTTTTTGGGATTTTCTATTTCTCAAAATTTATTTCCCTGATGTTATCAATTGGATGGATTAGTTATTTTCACATAAATTAGAACTTGATTTCTATCATTAGTGTGTATTCATAACCACCATTGATGAGAATTTTAGTATTTAAGTAGTATTGGAATATGATATCTAGACAAATAGGAATTCATATACTGAAACCTGGAATGTTGATTTTTTATTTTTCATGTGTGAATGGGGTGAACCAACATGTTATGATCTTTCTTGTTTAGTTAAAGAATTTCCAAAAGTTCATACATTGGATTTATATATTCTACCATTAATATGGTTTGATGGGTTTTTGATTTATTTAGTTATAGGAAATCTAATGATATCCATTCTTTAATACTATATGGTTCCATTGGAATTTAAATAATTGGTGTTTTAGTTGTAAACTTTTTATATAAATGGATTCATTCATCATGGTGTTCCACTTTGTATAGTTTGTATGATTTTCTCCAAAAAGGTTCATGGAATGGTTAATTTTTTATTAATCACTTGATTATTAATCAATTGATGATTATGAATAAGTATATGTTTTCATATACTGATCAATTATTTTATCAATTAAAATATTAAATTATTTCCAAAAAATTAGCCTTCGATCAGGATTTCATCAACTCAGAGTCATAGTGTCATATATTATAAATACCCCTTCTAGAGTAGGTAAATCCACATTATATATGTTATGATGTCTTTTGGTTTTGAAAATTCTTTGACATTTTTCAAATCCACAGAGAATAATATATTCCTTTCATACCATGATTCAAAAATCTTTGTATTCTAAGACAAAATTATTATATTTTCATGAATTGATGAAGTGTGTGAAAATCACTAAAAAATTCTATTATCGGAATCTTCAGATATCACAACCTTTATTCTAGGTTAATTAAAATTAAATTATATATTTTTAAATTTTTGTTCTTTGAAAGTGTTATTGTATGACATGGAAATATTATTGATCATGAAAAGGAGATTTTCGCCTTCCCTTGTGATGAACCACATAATGTCTTCAATATTTGAGTAATTGTTGGATTGGAAGGACATTACCTGTTATTTGTAAAGAAATTCATGATTATTTAATCTCAATAGTCTTTTGTTACTATGAAATGGATAAAATTCATATGTAATTTTAATTTTCATCTTTACCTTGATGAGTTTAAGTTACATTTTAATTAAACATCTCATTCTATTCCAAGTGAATTTAAAAAGTCACATATTGTGTTTTTTGATTTTTTGGGTGCAGGATTGGATAACTTTATTAATGAAATTATATAATTCTATGGTGTATGAATATCAGAAATATTAAATACAAGTGAAAAGTTATCCTAGCCATAATGAAAAATTTTAAACAATTATGCAATCACTCAGGAGTTTCTGATGTCACATCTTTGTGGGATGGTTGACTACATATTTTTACTATTATAGTTTCAATTACATAATTTCATAGATTAACTGGAACCTAAGTAATAATATCTTTAATCATTCTACTATAGAATTTCTTATTATATAGGAAAGGGTAATTTTTTCAAGTTACAAATCGAAATAATCTCATATCAAGTTTTGTTTTTAGGAAAAAATTTGGGATAAAAATATTAAGAGTATCAATAACTATTTATATTATAGGGATAACATTTCTTAGGTGCCTCTCTACCATTAGGGTTTTGTTTTCTAAATAACTAGTATCTCATTCTTTAATTAGGGAAGAAGGTATTAATATAAATTTTTTATAATGGGTTGTTTGTATTACAAAAAAATGATGTATTATGATATGAAGCAATAGTTTTAGTGTCTAGGTTTGAAATACGACATAACAAGTAATATGTCTCATCATTATCACTCTCAATATATTAAGTCTAAACACTAAAGTCATCCTGGCTTACATCAACATCTCACAATTCCTATTTGTAAATAATTTGGGGTGTCAATTGATTTTATCATTGGGTTTTCATAGTATCCCTGCTGAAATAATGGTTTATGGGTGGTGATTGATTTATTAAAAAAAAGTAGTTCATTTGATTACAATTTATGAATCCATAATGGATAAGTATTCATTAAGGTAATGCTGAGTCAAAATTATTATTTCATAACTTTCTAATGTCAATTTTGAAAATTAAAAATCAACTTAATTAAAGTTTTTATATCTTCCTAGCTTTTTTACTTCTCATGTTTTCCAGTAGTTTTTTTAATGGAATGTGAAATTATTTAATAGAAGGATAATATCCTTCCAAATGTTAGAACTTTATTAATTTTTTATTAATAATGGATATTAGAAGGAAATTTCTTACCATATAAACATATAATTTTTAAATTGGATGGATTGATAAAATGTAAACCAGGTAGAGTTTTATAGAGTCTCACAGATAGGGTATAACACAGTCTATTGGATCATATTTTAAAAAGTCTAATAAAATTTATATAATTGATGGAGACATATATATATACTGGATAAACAGTTATAAAACCTAATCGAATTAATAACTAAATATATTATTTATAATGAATATCCTCATTCAACCTTATGGAACCTAAAACAATTTTAATGAATCTATATCATGATCACCATTAGATGGTGATGTTGTGTTGAAGCTTTAAAGTGAACAAGTATTTCACCAAATATTGTCAAAACTTATCCTGATGAATAAAAAATATGACTATTATAATAATTTATATAAATAAGTCAACATGATCAAGGAGAATAATCAGCTCCAAATATTATTATCCAATGATTCAATGATTATCTTTTAATGTCTCGTTACTTGAGTTCACTCCATTGAATCCTTTAGAGAGTATTTTTCTTAACAAATCCATTGTGAGGATTCGTTTATAAATTAAATTAGTTATTTTGTTTATTTTAATAGTTTTGAATTATATGGTTTGATTTAGGAATTCCATGGTTAATTTATATAGTTGATATACTCATCATCTAATCAAGGGTTCCTAGGTCTAAAATTATCAGTGTTATGTTTGATCATTGTATTGAAAGACCTTTTTGTATAATAATAAAATACCATTATGGTATGGTTTGTAAAATGGATACCTTAAGTCTAGAAAAATAATTTCTTAACACATAATGACAAAGTGTGGACATCTTCTTACAAAATATACTATTATTTTTTCTTATGTAATTATTTTATATTTATTTATACTTATTTTTTAAAAGTATCAAATTCTTTTGTGAATTTCTATTATAAAATTATTCAACTATTTTGTTTAAAAATTTATTACCACAATCATAAATTTAATCATTAAGATACATTGTATCAAAATATTAATAAATAAGTTGGTAAAGATTATAAGGTTTATTTTTTGAAACTTTAATTTACTCCTCTTAAAATAAAACATATACACTTTTGATCCTACATAAGGGATGAGAGCTTGTTTGCACTTATTATAATCTATTACAATGACTTTTTCTAGAAAAGAGTATATTATATTTTAATATCATAGGATTTCCCATTGGTAAAATTTAAGATTTATATCTAATAATAACACCAATATTTGACACTAATGATTATGACAATAGGAGATATCACATGAAATTTTTTATTATAAATACTAGAATTGAAAATTTGTACATCATTACAAGAAATTGTAAATTTTATGATAATGAATTCAAAAAATTTACTTTTGAAGAAAAATTTGAATATAAACACAATATTCATGTTATAAATATTCTATTATCTTCAATAAATAGGGGAATATAAATTCATATTTCTTCCTCTAAAGAAACTTACAATATTTTGAGGAAATTTTGGGTAACACATTATGGAATATCTAATGAAATATAAAATATATGATCCATGTTAAAAGAAGACAATATATTGATATATTATGTAACATCCCCAACCCCAGTAGCCCAGATCATGTGCCTGAAACAATTATAATGGCATAAGATACAAAAAATATTGTCCTAAAGGACTGAATAATTTAGTTATCTTGGTGAACTATATATATAATTGAAATTTACATTACATTTTCTAACCTGAAACAGAAAATAATTTTATTTTATTATTCTATTATTCCCCATAGTTTTTCCATGCATATTACTCATAAAATAAATACTCATATCATGGGGAACATAAAACATAAAAAAAATAGGTAAGATAAGATTCTCGGTAAGGATACCCGTACCACAAAATATATGACTAAGTAATGCAAAATTAATATCAAAAGCTAAATATTTTAAACACATTCCATTTAAAAAATAACTGAAGAATAATATAGAATACAATAATTATGAATAGATAAATCCATCTAAAAAATCACAAGAGTATAAAACATAACCATGTATATTCTATTTGATTGAATAATCACATAGAATATCAATTACTAAATTAACAATGATGGAATGTAAAATGATGGAGATCTAAATATTATTTTCAAGGATTCATTACAATAAATCTATTAGTGTCATGTTTTCATGCCAAGAATCTAATTCCATCAAGAAGTTGTGCCAATAATCTAATAAATTGGAAGGCATAAAAACCACATATAGTCTATCTCATGATACCTACCAATGCATTGAGGTGATATAGTGATCTCTAAAATTAAAACATGAAATAAATTTCATTATTCATATGAAATGAGTGAAACATAATTAACATAAATAATTATATTAAAAAATTCCAAAAAAATGTAAATACATTTCGAAATATTTATACATAATCATAGAACATCCAAATAATGTGAATGGTGTCAAAATAGTTCTTCCATAGATAAATTGAACATATACCATCAATATAAATAAAAATTATGATATCATTACAATATAAACACATTTGATTAGTGTTAAATGGTTGTTTTAATTTTTTAATATAAACAATATAATAATATCTTTAAAAATAATGTTGGGGAATATATTCATTTAATTTTGAAAAATATAATAAAAATTACTTTCATTGAAAATAACATTTAAAGAAAAACTTTTAAAAAATATATTCTTACACATGTGAAGGAATATTGAAAGTAATAATGGTGAAGTAGGTTTCTAGTTTAGTATATATCATAAATAACATATATTTTTTATGGTACAATAATTAGAAAAGTGAGTTTTTTAGAAATGTATAAAAATATACGTTAGAAAAAAAATTAAGAAAAATATTTTTAAAAAATATTTTTTTATAAATAATTTTTAAATGGAAAACATATTTTAGAAAACATCTATAAAAACATGATTTTTGATGAAAAAGGATTTCTAACCAAAGAGAGAAATATAGTTGGATATTCATAAAAAAATTCTAAATAATTTTAAGTACCAAAGAGTGTAAACATTATATTATTAATTCAAAACTATCATGACTAAAAAAGTAGAATAAAATTAAATGTTTTATTAATGAATGGTTAAATAATATATTTTAATTGAAATTCATATATAATCAATCCTGATAAAAATGATATTGTGATGGGAACCTAAAAAAATATCACAACGACAAAGTATGTATACAAAAATGAATTATTTATGTGATTAAAATTTATATCCTCGTAAAACAACTGTAAATACAACATAATTTAATAATAATTCCTTATTCAGGAAATCGTAGAATATTACCAATAATGAGAAAGTAATATGACCTAATGAAATGTTATTTGGTTATGAAATTTTTTAGCACATAGTAAATTATAATTAAAATATCATTATATGAAATAATTCAAACATAAAATACCATGAAGAATAAATCATTCGTGATATTACATGTAATATAGGAATTATATACGCTATATAAATGAAATTAGGTTCAGAGTATTACAATATGCATCAATAAAATGAAATTCTGATGAAATCCCTTGCTTTATACATAATTTTGGTTGATCACTCTTTAACATCTTATATAATGGTTTCTAGAATTTTCTTAACTTAAACCAAAAAAATTATTAATACTAGTAATTTCATATATTAATCTTTTATAACATCTTATAACCCATTATTAATAATCAATAATTGTTTTCATTGTTTTGAGTATTAATTACCTTGTTTTTCAATTATGTTTAGACTTTTTATTTTTTTCTTCCTCTTACTAAAATCATGATTTCATCATCATAATAATGTAACCATTTTTGAAAATATGATACATAAAGACTTTATATACATATATTATTACAGAAAATTTCTCAAAATGGAATGATATACACTATTTAAAGGGATGGTAGAACATAAGTACCCATGAACATTGTTTTTATTTTATTATCATATTAAAAGTAATAAAATTATATATATATATATATATTATAATTATATTATAATATTTATTTCATATATATTAAATATGTTTTTTAAACCCATCTATACTACATTTCATTTAAAGCGTGAATGAATCAGATATTTTTATGAGGCTGAAGTCTGTTGTATACATGAGCTACGATAACATATTCCCACAAAATGGAATAAATGGATGTATATATTGTATAATAATTAAATAATAATAATAATATCATTAAAATAATATATATTATATATAAAATAGAAACCTACCATTATTCTGAACCATTATTGTGGAAATGGAGAAACAAAAGACATCGGTTACTGAGGCGTCAGTCCACCGTACACACGAATAATGATTTGATAACCCATCATATGGATGTGTGATTTATTTTTTACATAAAAAAACATAACAATGACTCATTATAATTAATATACTTTTTTTATTACATAATAATTTTATGATATTAATTAGCGTAGCTAGAGAAGTAAATAAAGTCGAAAAAAAATTAGATAACATTACATATTCTTCGGGTATCCTGGTTAGTTTATCACTAAAACCATAAAAGGTTATATTTATGATAAAAATTGTTGATTATATAATTAGTTAAGTTATGTTGATAAGTGTTTTAGACTGGTCAATCCTGAGAAAATTTGGTTATAATGTGTGAATAGAGGAGGAGAGTGGGGGGCCTTTTGAAAGTGGGGTGAGTGGTAGTGTTATAATTTTTGTAATGGGAGAATACCACTAACATTATTTTCATATAAATTCCATACCATAATTGAAAAAAACAATAATAGAAGCTATAATATTAAAATATATTTATAAAATGGTTTTGGTAAAACTATATATGTCATTTGGATAATTAAGATTAACGTTTTGTACCTCTGTAAACTTTTTTCCCTCTTAATCACAATAATTAATTTTATCTGTTTCGACTAATAAAATTGGGAAAAATTATATTGAACATATTAAAAATATTAAATTATTATATTTCTAAATATTTAATCCATTTTTATAAATTCAATTAACATTAGTGGATAAAATTAATTCCAAATTAACCCCGCTGATGGGAAGATAAAGAGGGGGTTTAGTGTAAAAAATTTCAAAAGATTACTATGTTTTTAAATTTAAACAAAATAAAAAAATTAAAATAAAAAAAATTCTATTAATTGATATATATTTTATCTATTTTTGGTTTAAAACAAATTATAATTATAATTTAACATTATAAGTATTTTAGATGAAAAGCTAATTTTCAATTAAAACTTGGCATTCTTCACTATTCATTAAAAATGAAACTTCTTAGAAAATACCAAAAATCAACCTAGGATATTTTTTTATATTAATATTTAATAAAGATATTTATTTTTTAAAATAATTTTTTCCAAATTTTCCAAAGTTTTTTTATAATATTGGGCATCAGTAAAATGAAAAAAAATAACTTTTGAAAAATACGTCTTTTATGTATAAAATTAAATTTGTTCTTTTCGTATTCTCAAAAAATCTATTTTGATGAATGTAGAAATATTAAATTAAATATTAAAAATTTAAATTTATTTAGTATCACTCATTAAAATAAATTACTTTAATTTATTATGATAAAATTTCATGGACTGCATAGAAATAGTTTTTTATAATAATATTTCCATTATATTAAATTGGGTTTAATTTCCATTTCTAATTAATTATGAACCCATGAATTCCAACATATATTTTCATAATTTATTTATTATAATTAATATCCTGCAATTTAACATCTATAAGATATTTTAAATTTTATAAAAAAAATTAACAGTACCCAGTAATCCTCTGTCGTACGTGTAACTCAAGCTATCTAAGAGAATCATTATTGGGTGTAATGAATGCTAAATCGGTGTTTTTTGAATTAAAATATATAGCATAAATATAAATCATTTAAAATATTAAATATATTTTAATCTATTATGATTGTATATTCCCTCGTATGCTTGGTGTTTCATGCCATACAAGCTATTGAATAAAATGTTCATGTTTTAGAATTTCAGGGTGTGTTATCATATCTGAAGAATCAGTTTCTAAGATGTTTCAATGTATTATTACCATTTTTAATAGTCTTAAATATATTGGGGATAAATATTTGAATGTTTATTAGTTGTTTGAAAAAATTATCGACATCATTCCAAATGAATTGGAATCTAAGATTACTATTTTTGATGATATTAATCAGAGTATAAATTTTAGTTTGGATGAATTAATTAGAATTATAATTATGTTTGAGGGTAGATTAAATTTTTATTCAATCATGTCCCATCCTAGTGGGGTTCTGGCTATGACTACCCAATCCTTCCTTCTAAAGGCATGGAGCAGGGGACAAGCATTGTGTAGGAAAATATGTAACATGGGAGGAATTTCCAAAATAGCTGTATATATGGAAACCTCTCTAATACCACAAAATGATAAAATATAAAAAAACTAATGCATGAATACATCTATATCCCACTAATATATTACATCATAATGTAAATAGATCCAAATACAAGACCTCCATAAAGAAGTTTGTAACACAAGTCCAACTAGAAAGAAAATGTACTAGGACTAATGCTTGAAAGCTTCATGAACCCACCACAGTCTATCCAGTCTAAAAAAGAACCATCTAGTACTGGTCAACCTAGGAAACCATAAAAGTATAATTGTCTGCACAATACCAGAAATGTGTGGGACAATCATGTGCTATAGTGAGTATAACAATACTAATTTGGACACCTGAAAACAAAAAATCATACAGAAAAAGAAGTTAAAGTTAGCTCTACACAAGTATATGTCAACAATACATATAATAAAAATACCAAATATACTCAACCAAGACACATAATAATTTGGTAAGCTACAACCATATTATACCATCCCAAAGATTCCATCTCAATGATTCAATAAAGCACTCATCCTAGAGATCACATTCTTGAGTAAGAAAACACTATTTTAATCCATATTGATGTTATTACTCGTTAGGTCTCTTCAGGAGGTAGAATAAATAATGATTGATCTATAGAAAAAATGATAAAAATATGAGGATCACTACTAAAGACATGGGGTGAAACTAAAAACTCCATATGGATTAACCATTATAAGTCGGGGATCGAAATCATTGGTAGTGTTAGTCATGTCGATAATGAGAACTGCAGTTAGTGATCAAAAATGAATATGGGATCCCACTCCGGGCCTCTTGGGGGATTTTTCAAAGTCTATCCAATAGGTCCCCCTGAAGGGGTAGTAAAAGGTGTACGAAATAAAATTATACCTAACTTCTAGGAATGGAGGAGATGAAAAAACACAAATTAAACTTGTCCAAGATACGGAGGAAAATAGATTCAAGCTATGTATAAAAGAGTACATAGTGTGTATATGGATTTACATTCCATATTCCATGACCCCCGGTAATGCACATGTAAACTACATGGGTCATAAACTATGTGTGAGTAAATGTATAGTTAATGGTGCATAGAGGGGTCACATGTTGTGTCCATGTATCTTGGGTCTCACCCATGTACTCTAGCAATGTTCCTTTACACAACATCATCCCATGTATTTGTGCCTGTGTACCAGTACACGAGGTAGCCTGTATATATGGTCTATACCATGCTTTGTGGGGAACCACATGTTTTATAAGAAACTGATTGACTCCAACCCATTCTGGTGTACTAATTTAATTACATTATGATTCATTCAAATGGGACTACATGACATAAAGTCAAGGAATACACATTTATAGTCAAGGACTACACGTTGTGTTTATCACGGTATCTTTCTAGAAACCATTACTCTTCCTCCTACTCACATATTTCAATCCTTTGGCCTCTAATATTTCTACTACCATGATCTAAAATGCAAGTTAAATCCCAATCTAGTTGTGACCCCATAGAATCAATAAGATTTAGGCCTTTTATCCACTCAGAAAAATAGATCGTTGAGTTTCTTCATTATGGATCAAAGAATGAAAAATTAGGCATCAACCATCATTTGATCAGCCACCTCAACCATTGTTTCACTATAATAGAATTTCATTTATCCAAGATCTATGATATTATATAATTTCAAAAAGAAACTATTGGATAATGATCGATCATTTGATAATACGTCGAACCACATCCTGGTGGAGAATGTTATGATGAATAAATAATTTGGGGATAAAATCATATAATCAAATGGGAGGAAGGGACCTTGATCAATTTTCATACAGATATAAATTGTTTGATGTTATAACAAAAATAGAATAATCAAATATCAAATATAATCTCTTAATAAACTGTACAAAGTAACTCATCCTGCAAGACCATCAAACCACAGATCAATCTTCTTGTTGATTGGTCCAAATTTATCATATAATTAAATAATGGGGAATACATCCAAACCAAAACGCATTCCCTACAATTATTTGGATTGAACTTTAATGATTAATGATGTGTCTCTATTATTTAGGCCATGTTACATCGAATCCATGGTGTGTTGGTCATCGATCCATGATCTTTCATCATTATCTAGAGAGATAATCCTCGAAGCTCTCTCCAATAGATCACTAACATCTCCAAATATATGTGGATTACTCTATAAATTCCCCATAATCATCTATTTAATGGCATTTCAATATATGTATCAATAATTTAAATAAAATATATATTTTATTAATTCTTCCTTTTCCTCACACGAGGAGAATTTTAGAAAAATAACCCACTCTAACTAATGTCAAGTCAAGGATAGTGTATGAATCACATTCAGATCTCAAACGTAACAATGTATTTCTAATCAATGAACCTGTTTGAAAGTTAATTAAATTTTTCAATAAAACAATTGACATGTTCTATTTAATATATTTAATATATTTCAAACATTTATTCCGGTCACACCGGGCCTCAGAGTCACACACCATCTCAACACCTAATCATGAAAATAATCCATATAATTTTTAAAAATAATACAATGAAATTTAGAGTCTTTACATTCTCTCCACATTGAGGTTTTACATCCATAAAAATACAAAACAGGGGATTCTCAAAAAGTTATGGGTACTAAGAACGAAATTTAGCATCTAACTCCCTTGTTCTCTCCTGAATATTATAATGATACCACAAAAAATAGCCTTAAGTAATTGATCTTCCTTGTAGGATCCTCTCATAAAAATCCTCACTGTCTAATGGGTACTAAATAAAGGACAAAACATTCTGGACATGTAGCTCACCCTAGTCAATAACATTTTATATGTCATGAACGTACATCTTCCTCTATGAAAGGTGTAATAAATCATGTACCTAGACTAAATGAGGAGGCAGAGATAATACATATGAACCCTCACCAACTCAACTTAGCATCTGGAATGGTTTTATTACCCTCATAGATATCTTACCACACTTGAAATATTTTCATAATCCATTTCTTGGTGAAAATCATAGGATAACATTGTCTACTTTATTAAACTCCAATGCCCTATATCACCTATAAACATAAGACTTTTGAGGGATCTGTTCACTATTCATACACTCTTGGGTGAACATCACCTTATCTATTTAAGCTCACACCAAATTTGGGGTCATAAGTGATGAATCTACAAAATAAGTCCCAAAAAGTGGTAACCTACAGGCACACCCATATAGAGCCTTGAATAAATCCATACCGATGGTGAAATGGAAGATGTTGTTGCACTAAATCTCCCCCAGTGGAAGGTGATCCTAAAAACTATGAATAAATGTCTACCATTAATTCTCATAGAATGCCCTCCAGAACATGAATGGTCCACTCATTCTATCCACATTTTAGGCTGATATGTTGTGATCAATCATTGTTGTGTCCCGAACACTTTTTATAATCCCTTATAGAATTAGGATATAAAGAGAGAATCATAACAATAAATTATCTTCAATGTAACTCCATGGAGTGGGACTATATCTTTAACATAAATGTGTCTCATGGTATCTAAATAACTCTAAATTCGTATAGTTTGATAGTGTGCCGACATGGTGATTTTTTCTATGATTTCCCAGATGGAATCATGTACTCTGGATGTATGAAATAATCCCTTCATGAAGTCCATACATATCTCATTCCACTTCCATTATAGAACATCATGGGGTGGGTCAAATTTGTTAGATATTAGTTCTCATCCATCACTTATAGAAAAGAAAGGCACCGAGAGACAAATTCTACAACACCATTGTTCATCCCTGGATACCCAAACTAACATCAAAGGACCTGGAACATATTTTTCACACCTATATATACTTCCTAATAAAATGTGTGAAACTCTATAAGAACCACTTCTTGAATCATCAATGGAATCATTTTTCTTACATTTAAAATAATTATGTGCCCACCGCCTTTTGAAAAATCATCAGGATCATGCCGTGTTGATTTCTAAGCACATGGAGTATTGTAGTATGTATCCCCAAGATATTCCTCCAAGAATCACTATAAGAGTGTAGGGGGGACAACCATTGATATTAGGTAAACAGATCCATCACTCTCCTTAAAGGATAAATATTATGAGATCAACTACTTTGATGACTCCCTCAATAACTGTAAGAAATGCAACTTGTTAAGATAATATCATACGCCATTACCTTGCAACGAGTATTTTCAACTTTATTTTCATGATCTAGGAGTAAGAATAGCCATCACCACTATCTCACATTGAGATCCTATTGAGATAATATATACTTGAGATGCTTTTGATTAGAATATACGATAAATGACTCATCCATTATGTAGTGTCACCAAATAATAAAAGTGAAGACTATCTATTCTATGTAAATGTCATTGTCCATATAGTTCTATTCATGTGGTTTGAACTGGAATGAAACCTAGTCAATCACCTCTTGCCCTACATCAGAACACAACCAAGCCCGGTTCCTGATGCATCGCAAAACACTACTAACTCAACTCCCTCCTTAGAAAATCCCAATATGGTAGTTCACATCAATGATTTCATCAATTTCTAAAAAAACATTCTGGGAATTCTCACTCCATATGAAAGGATACCCCTTTCAAGTCAAATATTTCATGGTTACAAATACTATGAATAAATTAGTTATGAATAACTGTTAATAGCCTTCCATTTCAATAAATAACCACACCTATGTCTATCACAAACCGGATATGTTCACCATCATACCGGCACCAAACCCGGCCTGTGCCAAGTCCTGAAGGGCGTTCCTGATCCCCATGGGCAGTCACAAGTGCCCGGGTATCATAAAATGATGTTTTGGAATGATTTACCCAAGTTTATAAACATTAAACAACAAACAAACTCAATAAAACGAATCTGGATTTTCAACTAAAACCATCTTTTACAAAATTCAGATATGAATTACATCTTTTAAAACAACTCAACTAGACTATAAAAAAGGTACTAAATCACAATTAAACAGCCCAAGAACCCTCATGGAAAGGGGCAGTTCCCTCAATCCATCTCTACAAAACATCACCACCAAGGACATGCTAGAAACCCGAACCACTGGAACTAAAAACTGTATCCAAACCTGAAACAACAAAATAACCAAATCTACTTACACCCAAGGGTGTAAGTAGGGTGTGAGAAAATTCCCAGTAGGATACCACCACAAAGATATTCCTTGTGATAAACATTCAAAGACAAAAAGCATGCAAGTTTTCTTAAACATAAAATGCTAGTTACAATTTCTAAAAGATGAAACAAAAAAACAGTTTTCAAGTGGGCTATCATTAAGAATCAACACTTTTAAAAAAAATGTCAGCACTACTGAATTTTCCAGCCAACTATTCCTTATGCCGAGAGTAAGTAAAAATTAAACAATGAGCACAAGAAATAGGAAATAACCCCTAGGCACTAGCTCATTCTGGGTCCCAGGTACCTCGTATCTCGGTGAGAGTAACCATGACAATATCTGTTCTCGTGAACGAGCCACTAGTAGTGAACATACCCATAACCTAGTGGTCCCCAATAATCATCATCATTGTTTAGTTAGTGTTGTAAGAATCAATCATGCTATGTGAAACTGAGGCCAAACCCCACAGATTCACTAGCATACTAGTACACATCCACCCACCTAGATACCCGGGTTTTCCATTTGTGCTCAAACACGTTCAACAAGCCAAGAAATATATTTTTCACATAAAAATATCACCTCCACCTCACACATTAACCAAACAGCTCCATGCACATCACACAAATCACAAATTGTTCTTTTCATTGAAATGCATTTTGAAATCAAACTCACACAAAAAAAAGCCAGCATACTTTTTGCATAACTTTCACAATTCAACACATCCTATAAAAATTTTATAATGTCCCTAAAAATATTCTAAACATCACATAACAGAACTATTCACATTTAAAATGGCTCATTTGAAAGTATAAACAATCCAAAATATTTTTCCAATCTAGTTTCACCTCTTACATAAATCATTAAACCACTCAAAACTTTCATAAAACAATTCTAAATAGTGTACAAAAGCTTTTCAAATAAAACCCATTTCAAAACCGTATTTCAAGGAAATAATCACACCAATACAAATTCAAAATAGAATTGGAAGCCCCAAAAACATTTATTAAACAACCCCCATGTGTTATACAAACACCTCAAACAATAGCACAAAATATCCACAGGAAACGCACACATTTTCAAAATCACTTTCAAGAAGTACAATAAAGTTTTACACCTTAAACCCTTAAAAAACTTTTTAAGACCTAGTGGCACACCAATACCCCACCAAATAAGAATTTTCATCCCAAAAAATATTTATTAAACCAAATTCATATGTTATAAAACAATCCCAAACAATGCCCAAAGGGTTACACATGAAAAACACCAAATTTTAAGCTAAAATGAAACTACAAAAATAAATGCTTAACCAAATCCAACATAAACAATTTTTGTACCACACACAACATATTATGAAAATTCATAATAAGTAATTCAATCAAACTAACTCATCTAGAAATGATTACACACGGAATCACCTACCGGAAGTTTCAAATCCCTTAAAACTTGGTTTGAAACGTTAACCGCACAACCGCCGCACCACAAGGAAGATAAAATCAGAACTACATCACAATATTTGACCACAAATACACCAAATTAAACCCTAGTATCAAACCCTAACTTTTGGAAATTTTAGAACATAATGAAAGAGAGAGGAAACCCTAATGGAAAAGGAAGAAACCAAGAAGGAATCACTTACCCAAAACAATCCTGAAGAAAACGACCCAAAATCGACAAGAATCTGAATTTAAAAACAGATAAAAATTTAATGGATATTCTATGATGAGTGATAAGGTCATATAGGAATTGGAATGGGGGAAAAATAGTACGAATAGAAGGAGTTATAAAAGTATGAATTTACCTCTCCAAATCTGGACGATTTCTGAAATCCAGAGAAGTTTCAACAATTGTCGCGATTCTATCGAGCTCCAAATTCTGGGAGGAGGGAATGGGGGCGCGCCTTAGGTAAGTGGGCTCGGGTGAGTGTTGGAATCACCAAAAAAACGCAAATATTGAAGGATATATTAAATAATTAAAATTTATTTTTAATGCAAAAAATGGGCTTTCGGGCAGGCCCAATTACTTAAATAAAAACCCATATCCACCATGATTATGGATTTATAAATGGTCCAAATAAGTATGGTGGTGTTAATATGTGAGGGGAATACAATTAGGAATTAGAATGGTTGAAAAATTTTTAAAAATGAAGAACTTATAAAGGAATCAAAATTTATTTTTAAATCTGGAATTGAGCTCACGGTTTGGCACAATTCATAAAAACTCACCCATTCCTCAATAAATGCATGGGAGACCCTCAAAACAAAGCATGAATGGAAATTAAATGGAATTTAACTTTAATATATGTTATGTATGTGACAATTCTCCACACCATGAAAACTTTCCACCCTGGAAAGTCACATCAAGGACAAAGCAACAACCAAACCCCACTAAGAAACCAAGAGGTACTCCTTTGCCAGGTTTCACCCCCAAAGGCCAAAACACCTCCAGTGATCAATTAAGGATTACTATCACAACCAAAACATATACCACTTTCCTGAAATGATCAATCGCGTTCATACTTTATCCCAAAAGAAAAATCCTCAAACACTATCCGAATAAGACTCAAGCAATTCACCCAAACGAACAATAACAATGAACAAAGCTACACTTACCTTACTTTAACTAATCCATTGGGTGCTCTCCATTCCCTATGTTTTCCCAAGAAAGATGTTGGTAGCTAGATATCTCCAAAAAAGACTATCTACACCAAGCCAAGACCATGTATAAATGTATGTTACTAGTACGGGGGGACACAAATACGCTCCCCACCATAAGAGACAACCAATTATTATTATATTCGAGACAAAATCTGGACACTAATAGGGGGAGGCCTGAACGGACTCCCTGGTACATAGGGTAGACTTCGATTCAAAATTTCTAAAGAAACATACATGAGAATCATAGTGGTTCTCCCCACCATAAGAACCAACCATCTTACCCTACTAGCATGTGCCGGCACAAAAAAACCCATAAATTTCAAGATTTGGGAAGGTCGCATGGTTAGTCCACACAGTTTGTGAAACCGTGAACTAACTGTGTTGATCAATATTCCTGCATGGATTCTAGGAACACAGTCTCTCTTAATCGTTCACAAAACATGTTCTAAGCCTGTCAAGCCAAATTTCGAACCATTCTCCAAATACTCAGTGGAAACCAAAGGGAGAGGTAATGACATTGGGTGATGTCATGGGTATAAGGCCCTCTACCTATTTCCACTAAATGTGAAAAACATAAGAAGGATAATGAAGCCATAGTTTTAAACACTTCATATCTTTCATATTTAGGATAGTACTTTGTACAAGGGTTTAAATGACCCTATGATTTCCATTGACTACGAGCCAGCTTCTCTCCGAGACCTATTGCTGGAGCTCAAATGATTGAAGCATCTTCATCCTCGCAGTTAGTCATTGGAATCCCACTGAATGAGAATTCTTCTTTCGGTGCCCCCAAAAACTAAACCACAATCCTAGATAAATTTTCCAGACATAACACATTCCAAACTCACTTTACCATATCCCGATATTTCACTGAAACGAGTGCTAAGAAGATGCCCACACATCACACCTTGTTTCTTTAGGTGAGAAACAATAGAAGTAAAGAACACCTACACTGACATTCCTCTAAAAGAGATGATTTTGAGGTTTTTACAAGGGAGACATTCACCCAACATAACAGGGACTCTCAGAGGATTTTGCTACTTTCACTTATACGGCCAATCAAGCACATGACATCATAAGGCATCACCGAACATGACCATTGCGGCTGATATAAAAAATGAATGGAGAGGGACCTTATACAACATCCCCAAACAACACATAATTCTAGAAAGTGGCCACAATATCTTCTCGTGGCCAGATTTCCCACACTGGTAGTTTATTGTGAACTCTTTCTTCGAAGAGACTATGAAGGACTCAGAGGCCCTCTTATACACTATCCATACTGACAACCCCAGACAACTTCCACCTTCGACGAATCAGGTAGTTCAAGAAACTAAGGCCTCTTTTAACCATCCACGAGCACTATTCCACACCAAGAGGATCCAAAAAAATCAAGGATGTAAATGGTGTAGACTCATTCTACAAATCTCAAGAAAAGATTCCTTACATTGATCAACTGAAGGATTTTCCAACAATGAAACAATCTGAGTTTCACTTCAGTTGTGCACTAACCCTAAATGGGGGCGTACCTTATCCAACGGGAGAACCCAAGGACCCAACCAAGATGGTCCATTGGCCAAAAAAACCATAAACCAGATCCAAACAGATGAAGCTAACCACCATTAAGGTGTCCGGAAACATATCTCAGAGGAGACTACTAACCGGTCCTTCTACCCAGCTTACCGACCAAACATAAACCCAAAACGCAGTTCAAATAGGAGGGGTTATTGGACTAAAAGAAACATCCCACAAAAACAACATTTTTAAAAACCCATAACACAAACCATCCCAAACTATTCATCAAGACATCATGTTTTTCTTTAAATCCATTTCATTGAAAACAAACAGTTCAGCGGTAAGAGTATCGACCAATGGTAGCCCATGGGCCTCACACATGCATGTTTTTGTGCCACACCAGACACCCTCCTCATATCTGTCCCGACACTCATCCAGTCATTCCATAAACTATCCATCATCCCATATAACCCCATTCATGTGGTTTCTAATGGAAATACCAACGGTTAAAACAAAAATTCTTTCCACTTTTCAAAACCAAAAGGGTCGACCAACACATCCTTTTTCTCAAAACCGCTAACCACGAGATTTCAAATCCCAATTAAAATATTACTAAAATTTTCAGAAAGACACAACCTTTTATAAAAGAACTCACATTCATGTTATTCAAATAAATTTCAAAACATCTCATCCCAATAAAACACCCTATGATTGTTTAGAAAACTCTATTGGAAACACTTTTTCAAAACCAACTTCAATACAGTTTCTGCCTTCAAAAGAGGTGTAATCACACCATTTTCCATTTCAAAATAATTCTGAATATTCAGTTCCAAAATTTCATAAATCATACCATTCCATCTTTATTTGAAAATCATTTCTCAGAAACATTACACTTCTTAAAACCAAGTCACTTTAAAACCAAAGTTCCATGATTTCAAAACTAAAGAACACAAGACAATGTGAGAGGAAACTAGTTTCAGTGGGTGACTTGGACATATGGTTGGCAACCATATTCCAATCACTTCAATGTTACAGAGAGTGTTCTAGGAAATATCCCCGTCTCCACATGGCTTGCCAGGCCCTGCGAGCTCACTGAGACTATTAACCCAACTCTCTTTTCATTTCCCCAAATCATCATTAAACCAAGAAAACCAAAGGACTATGAAAGGTCCCGACTACCCCTGGAGACCTAAATCACATAATGAGGTGTGGTGATCAGCCACACTACTCATAATAGAAATTCCAAGACCCAAAATTCCTAACTCCAGACTATCCTGACTGTTCCCCAAATAACATGACTCAAAGAGAGCGAACCTCCTTTGATACCATTTTGTCACGAACCGGATCTGGTCGCCATCATACCAGCACCAAACACGGCCTGTTCTAAGTCCCGAAGGGCGTTCCCGATCCCCAAGGGCTGGAACAAGTTCCCGGGTATCATAAAATGATGTTTGGGAACAATTTACCCAAGTTTATAAACATTTGACAACAAACAAACTCAATAAAACGAATCTGGATTTTTCAACTAAAACCATCTTTTACAAAATTCAAAAATGAATTACATCTTTTAAAACAACTCTACAAGACTATAATAAAGGTAATAAATCACAATTAAATAGCCCAAGAAGCCTCATGGAAAGGGGCACTGCCCTCAATCCATCTCTACAAAACTTCACCTCCAAGGACATGCTAGAAACCCGAACCACTGGATCTAAAAACTGTATCCAAACCTGAAACAACAAAATAACCAAATATACATACACCCAAGGGTGTAAGTAGGGTGTTATACAATGCCCAGTAGGATACCACCACTAAGAGTTTCCATGTGATAAACATTCAAAGGCCAAAAGCTTGCATGTTTTCATAAACATAAAATGCTAGTTACAATTTCTAAAAGATGAAACAAAAAAACAGTTTTCAAGTGGGTATCATTAAGAATCAACACTTTTAAAAATAATGTAAACACTACTGAATTTTCCATCCAACTATACCGTATGCTGACAGTACGTAAAAAGTAAATAATGAGCAGAAGAAATAGGAAATAACCCCTAGGCACTAGCTCATTCTGGGTCCCAGGTACCTCGTATCTCGGTGAGAGTAACCATCACAATATCTGTTCTCGTGCATGAGCCACTAGTAGAGAATATACCCATAACCTAGTGGTCCCCAATAATCATCATCATAGTTTAGTTAGTGTTGTAAGCGTCAATCATGCTAAGTGAAACTGAGGCCAAACCCCACGGATTCACTACCATACTAGTACACGTCCACCCACCTAGATACTCGGGTTTTCCATTTGTGCTCAAACATGTTCAACAAGCCAAGAAATATATTTTTCACATAAAAATATCACCTCCACCTCACACATTAACCAAACAGCTCCATGCACATCACACAAGTCACAAATTTTTCTTTTCATTGAAATGCATTTTGAAATCAAACTCACACAAAAAAAGCCAGCATACTTTTTGCATAACTTTCACAATTCAACACATCCTATAAAAATTTTATAATGTCCCTAAAAATATTCTAAACATCACATAACAGAACTATTCACATTTAAAATGTCTCATTTGAAAGTATAAACAATCCAAAATAGTTTTCCAATATTGTTTCACCTATTACATAAATCATTAAACCACTCAAAAATTTCATAAAACAATTCTAAATAGTGTACCAAAGCTTTTCAAATAAAACCCATTTCAAAACCATATTTCAAGGACAAAATCACACCAATACAAATTCAAAACAGAATTGGATGCCCCAAAAACATTTATTAAACAACCTCCATGTGTTATACAAACACCTCAAACAATATCACAAAAGATCCACATGAAACGCACACATTTTCAAAATCACTTTCAAGAAGTACAATAAAGTTTTACACTTTAAACCCTTAAAAACGCTTTAAGACCTAGTGGCACACCAATACCCCACCAAATAATAATTTTCATCCCAAAAAAGATTTATTAAACCAAATACATATGATATAAAACAATCCCAAACAATACCCAAAGGGTTACACATGAAAAACACAAAATTTTAAGCTAAAATGAAACTACAAAAATAAATTCTTAACCAAATCCAAAATAAACAATTTTTGTACCACACACAAGATATTATAAAAATGCATAATAAGTAATTCAATAAAACTAACTCATCTATAAATGATTACACACGGAATCACCTACCGTAAGTGTCAAATCCCTCAAAACATTGTTCGAAACGTCAATCGCACAACTGCCGCACCACAAGGAAGATAAATTCAGACCTAAATCCCAATATTTGACCAAAAATACACCAAATGAAACCCTAGGATCAAACCCTAACTTCTGGAAATTTTATAACATAATGAAAGAGAGAAGAAACCCTAAGGGAAAAGGAAGAAACCAAGAATGAATCACTTACCCAAAAACAATCCTGAAGCAAACGACCCAAAATCGGCCAGAATATGAATTTCAAAACAGATAAAAGTTTAAGGGATATTCGAAGACGAATGAGAAGGTCATTTAAGAATTGGAATGGGGGTAAAAGAGTAAGAATGGAAGGAGTTATGAAAGTATCAATTTAACTCTCCAAATCTGGACGATTTCTAAAATCCAGAGAAGTTTCGACACTCTTTGCGATTCTATCGAGCTCCAAATTGTGGGAGGAGGGCATGGGGGCGCGCCTTAGGTAAGTGGGCTCGGGTGAGAGTTGGAATCACCGAAAAACGCAAATATTGAAGGATATATTAAAGAATTAAAATTTATTTTTAATGCAGAAAATGGGTCTTTGGGTAGACCCAATTCCTTAAATAAAAACCCATATCCACCATGATTATGGATTTGTAAATGGTCCAAATATATATGGTGGTGTTAATATGTCAGGGGAATATAATTAGGAATTAGAATGGATAAAAAATTTGGAAAAATGAAGAACTTATAAAGGAATCAAAATTTATTTTTAAATCTAGAATTGAGCTCGCGGTTTGGCCCAACTCATAAAAACTCACCCATTCTTCCATAAATGCTTGGGAAACCCTCAAAACAAATCATGAACCGAAATTAAATGGAATTTAACTATAAAATAAGTTATTTATGTGACAATTCACCCCACCATGAAAACATTCCGCCCCGGAAAGTCACATCAAGGACAAAGAAACAACCAAACCCAACTAAGAAACCAAGAGGTACTCCTTTGCCAGGTTTCACCCCCAAAGGCCAAAACACCTCTAGTGATAAATTAAGGATTACTATCACAACCAAAACATATAAAACTTTCATGAAATGATCAATCACGTTCATACTTTATCCCAAAAGAAAACTCCTCAAACACTATCCGAATAAGACTCAAGCAATTCACCCAAACGAACAATAACATTGAACAAGGCTACACTTACCTTACTTTAACTAATCCATTGGGTGCTCTCCAGTCCCTATGTTTTCCCAAGAAAGATGTTTGTAGCTAGATATCTCTGAAAAAGACTATCTAAACCAAGCCAATTCCATGGATAAATGTATGTTACTTGTACGGGGGGACATAAATACGCTCCCCACCATAAGAGACAACCAATTAATTTTTTTCGAGACAAAATCAGGACACTAATAGGGGGGGCTTGAACGGACTCCCTGATACATAGGGTATACTTCCTGTCAAAATTTCTGAAGAAACATACATGAGAATCATATTGGTTCTCCCCCACCATAAGAAGCATCCATCTTAACCGACTAGCATGTGCCGGCCCAAAAAAACCCATAAAGTTCAAGATTTTGGAAGGTCGCATGGTTAGTCCACACAGTTTGTGAAACTGTGAACTAACTGTGTTGATCAATATTCATGCATGGCTTCTAGGCACACAGTCTCTCTTAATCGTTCACAAACCATGTGCTAAGCCTGTCTAGCCAAATTTCAAACCATCCTCCAAATACTCAGTGGAAACCAAAGGGGGAGGTAATGACATTGGGTGATGTCATAGGTATAAGGCCCTCCACCTATTTCCACCAAACTTGAAAAACAGAAGAAAGATAATGAAACCATAGGTTTAAACACTTCATATCTTTTATATTTAGGATAGTACTTTGTACAAGGGTTTAAATGACCCTATGATTTCCCTTGACTACGAGCCAGCTTCTCTCCGAGACCTATGGTTGGAGCTCAAATGATTGAAGCGTCTTCGGCCTCGCATTTAGTCTTTGGAATCCCACAGAACGAGAATTATTCTTTAGGTTCCACTAAAAACTAAACCGCAGTCGCAGATAATTTTTCCAGACATAACACATTCCAAACTCACTTTACCATGTCCCGATATTTCACTGAAACGAGGGCTAAGAAGATTCCCACACATCACACCTTGTTTCTTTAGGTGAGAAACAATAGAAGTAAAGAACACCAACACTCACATTCCTCTAAAATTGATGATTTTGATGTTTTTACAAGGGAGACATTCGCCCAACATAACAGGGACTCTCAGAAGATTTCACTACTTTCACTTATATAGTCAATCAAGCACGTGACATCATAAGGCATCACCGAACATGAATATTGAAACTGATATAAAAAATGCATGGAGAGGGACCTTATACACCATCCCCAAACAACACATAATTATAGAAAGTGGCCACAATATCTTCTCGTGACCAGATTTCCCACACTGGTATTTTATTGTCAACTCTTTCTTCGAAGAGACTACGAAGGACTCAGAGGCCCTCTTAGACACTATCCATAATGAAAACCCCAGACAACTTTCACCTTCGACGAATTAGGTAGCTTAAGAAACTAAGGTCTCTTTTAACCATCCATGAGCACTCTTCCACAATAAGAGGATCCAAAAAATACAAGGATGTAAATGGTGTAGACTCATTCTACAAATCTCAAGAAAAGATTCCTTACATTGATCAACTGGAGGATTTTCCAACAACGAAACAATCCGAGTTTCACTTCAGTTGTGCACTAACCCTAAATGGGGGCGTACCTTATCCAATGGGAGAACCCAAGGACCCACCCAAGATGGTCCATTGGTCAAAAAACCATAAACCAGATCCAAACACATGAAGGTAACCACCATAATGGTGTCCCGAAACATATCTCAGAGGAGACTACTAACCGGTCCTTCTACCCAGCTTACTGACCAAACATAAAACCAAAACGTAGTTCAAATAGGAGGGGTTATTAGACTAAAAGAAACATCCCACAAAAACAACATTTTTAAAAACCCATAACACAAACCATCCCAAACTATTCATCAAGACATCATGTTTTTCTTTAAAACCATATCTTTGAAAACAAACAATTCATTGGTAAGAGTATCGACCAATGGTACCCCATGGGCCTCACACATGCATGTTTTTGTGCCACACCAGACACCCTCCTCATATTTGTCCAGGCACTCATCTAGTCATGCCATCAACCATCCATCATATAATATAACCCCATACATGTGGTCGCTAATGGAAATACCAAAGGTTAAAACAAAAATTGTTTCCACTTTTCAAAACCAAAACGGTCAACCAACACATCCTTTTTCTCAAAACCGCTAACCACGAGATTTCAAATCCCAAATAAAATATTACTAAAATTTTCAGAAAGACACAACCTTTTATAATAGAACTCACATTCATGTTATTCAAATAAATTTCAAAACATCTCATCCCATTATAAAACCCTATGATTTATTAGAAAACTCTATTGGAAACACTTTTTCAAAACCAACTTCAATACAGTTTCTTCCTTCAAAAGAGGTGTAATCACACCATTTTCCATTTCAAAATAATTCTGAATATTCAGTTCCAAAATTTCATAAATCATACCATTCCATCTTTATTTGAAAATCATTTCACAAAAACATTACACTTCTTAAAACCAAGTCACTTTAAAACCAAAGTTCCAAGATTTCAAAACTAAAGAACACAAGACAATGTGAGAGGAAGCTAGTTTCAGTGGGTGACTTGGACATATGGTTGGCAGCCATATTCCAATCACTTCACTATTACAGAGAGTGTTCTAGGGAATATCCTTATCTCCACATGGCTTGCCAGCCCCTGCGAGCTCACTGAGACTATTAACCCAACTCTCTTTTCATTTCCCCTAATCATCATTAAACCAAGAAAACCAAAGGACTATGAAAGGTCCTGACTTCCCCAGGAAACCTAAATCCCATCATGAGGTGTGGTGATCAGCCACACTACTCCTAATAGAAATTCCAAGTATCAAAATTCCTAACTCTAGACTATCCCGACTATTCCCCAAATAACATGACTCAAAGAGAGCTAACCTCCTTTGATACCATTTTGTCATGAACCGGATCTGGTCACCATCATACAGGCACCAAACCCGGCCCGTGCCATTTCACAAAAGGTGTTCCCGATCCCCACAGGCTGGCACAAGTGCCCGGGTATCATAAAATGATTTTTGGGAACGATTTACCCAAGTTTATAAACATTAAACAACAAACAAACTCAATAAAACGAATCTGGATTTTTCAACTAAAACCGTCTTTTACAAAATTCCGAAATGAATTACATCTTTTAAAAAAACTCAAAAAGACTATAAGAAAGGTACTATATCACAATTAAACAGCCCAAGATCCCTCGTGTTAAGGGGAACTTCCCTCAATCCATCTCTACAAAACTTCACCACCAAGGACATGCTAGAAACCTGAACCACTGGAACTAAAAACTGTATCCAAACCTGAAACAAAAAAATAACCAAATCTACTTACACCCAAGGGTGTTAGTAGGGTGTGAGACAATTCCCAGTAGGATTCCTCCACTAAGAGATTCCATGTGACAAACATACAAAGACAAAAAGCTTGCAAGTTTTCATAAACATAAAATGCAAGTTACAATTTCTAAAAGATGAAACAACAAAACAGTTTTCAAGTGGGATATCATTAAGAATCAACACTTTTAAAAATAATTTCAACACTACTGAATTTTCCAGACAACTATACCGTATGACAATAGTAAGTAAAAAGTAAATAATGAGCACAAGAAATAGGAAATAAACCCTAGGCACTAGCTCATTCTGGGTCCCAGGAACCTCGTATCTCGGTGAGAGTAACCATCACAATATCTGTTCTCGTGCACGACCCACTAGTAGGGGACATACCCATAACCTAGTGGTCCCCAATAATCATCATAATAGTTTAGTTAGTGTTGTAAGCGTCAATCTTGCTACGTGAAACTGAGGCCAAACCCCACGGATTCACTAGCATACTAGTACACGTCCACCCACCTAGATACCCGGGTTTTCCATTTGTGCTCAAACAAGTTCAACAAGCCAAGAAATATATTTTTCACATAAAAATATCACATCCTCATCACAAATTAACCAAACAGCCCCATGTTCATCACACAAGTCACAGATTGTGCTTTTCATTGCAATAAATTTTGAAATCAAACTCACCCCAAAAAATCCCACATACTTTTTTCATAACTTTCAAAATTCAACACATCCAATAAAAATTTTATAAAGTAACTAAAAATATTATAAACATCGCATAACAGAACTATTCACATTTAAAATGGCTCATTTGAAAGTATAAACAATCCAAAACAGTTTTCCAATATGGTTTCACCTCTTGTATAAATCATTAAACCAGTCAAAACTTTCATAAAACAATTCTAAATAGTGTACCAAAGCTTTTCAAATAAAACCCATTTCAAAACCATATTTCAAGGACAAAATCACACCAATACAAATTCAAAATAGAATTGGAATCCCCAAAAACATTTATTAAACAACCCCCATGTGTTATAAAAACACCTCAAACAATAGAACAAAAGATCCACATGAAACGCACACATTTTCAAAATCACTTTCAAGAAGTACAATAAAGTTTTACACCTTAAACCCTTAAAAAAACTCCTTAAGACCTAGTGGCACACCAATACCCCACCAAATCAGAATTTCCAACCCAAACAAGATTTATTAAAGCAAATATATATGTTATAAAACAATCCCAAACAATACCCAAAGGGTTACACATGAAAAACACAAAATTTTATGCTAAAATGAAACTACAAAAATAAATGCTTAACTAAATCCAACATAAACAATTTTTGAACCACAGAAAGCATATTATGAAAATGCATAATAAGTAATTCAAGCAAACTAACTCATCTAGAAATGATTACACACAGAATCACCTACCAGAAGTGTCAAATCCCTCAAAACGTGGTTCGAAACGTCAACCGCACAACCACCGCACCACAAGGAAGATAAATTCAGACCTACATCACAATATTTGTCCACAAATACACCAAATGAAACCCTAGTATCAAACCATAACTTCTGGAAATTTTAGAACATAATGAAAGAGAGAGGAAACCCTAAGGGAAAAGGAAGAAACCAAGAAGGAATCACTTGCCCAAAACAATCCTGAATAAAACGACCCAAAATCGACCAGAATCTGAATTTCAAAACAGTTAAAAATTTAATGGATATTCTAAGACGAATGAGAAGGTCATGTAGGAATTGGAATGGGGGAAAAGAGTAATAATATGAGTTATGAAAGGTATCAATTTACCTCTCCAAATCTGGATTATTTATGAAATCCAGAGACGTTTCGTCCATTTTCGTGATTCTATCGAGCTCCAAATTGTGGGAGGAGGGCATGGGGGCGCGCCTTAGGTAAGTGGGCTCGGGTGAGAGTTGGAATCACCGATAAAAAGAAAATATTGAAGGATATATTAAATAATTACAATTTATTTTTAATGCAGAAAATGGGCCTTCGGGCAGGCCCAATTCCTTAAATAAAAACCCATATCCGCCATGATTATGGATTTATAAATGGTCCAAATAAATATGGTGGTGTTAATATGTCAGGGGAATACAATTAGGAATTGTAATGGATGAAAAATATTAAAAATTGAAGAACTTATAAAGGAATCAAAATTTATTTTTAAATCTGGAATTGAGCTCACGGTTTGGCTCAATTCATAAAAACTCACCCATTCCTCCATAAATGCTTGGGAAACCCTCAAAACAAAGCCTGAATGGAAATTAAATGGAATTTAACTTTAAAATAAGTTATGTATGTGAAAATTTCACACTCTTATATGGATCAAATAATAACATTACTCAACCTTAGTAGGGTCCACTACCACTATATCCATTAATATAATGTGTTGCTGAAATTGGATGGATTGAATCCGAAACTGATGCTTCGAGTGCATTTTGTAAAGATGGTTCTCCGAAAGTCCATTCAGAAATATCCTTGAGTGTCTCTCATTCTCCTCCTTATATTCTGAGTATAAAAGTAAATCGTTAATGAATACTACCATGAACCTGTATAAGAATGGCTGGAATAACTGGTTCATGTTTCCCATGATCACTACTGGTGTGTTTTTCAAACAAAAGGGAATCACTAATTACTCATAGTTTCCATAGAGACTTCATAATATTTACTATAGTAGATTGGCATCCCATACTCACAACAAGTGATGGAATTTCTTGACGTCAATATATGAGAACCATCATGGCACTTTCAACTGGATAAAGAGGTCATTTATCATCAGTAGTGGATACTTATTCTTTACAGTAACATGATTCTTGTGTCGGTAGTCCCCACACAACCTCATGCTCATGTATTCTTTCTTAGAAAACAAAAATGTGGATTCCCATGGTGAAACATTGGGTCTCTTGAATCTCTTCCTCTATAATTCACCAAACTAAACCCTTAGATCATGAATTTGTATGGGAGACATTCGATATGGTGGAATAGTTATTAGTGTAGTATGAGGGTGTAGATCCATGTACAAGTCTATCTCTCGGTGATGAGGTAAACCTTGATAATCTTCGAGAAAGATGTACATGTACTCTTCCACCACTGTTTGAAACTGGGAACTAAAAAATCCCCAGTACCAAGGGACATGCTATCTGACTAATGAGTAATCAGATGCACCCTCATATTCAAGAAACCATACCACAAAGGATGGTTTTCCTTTTCAGTTACATAATAAATCTTGGTATTTTCAATAATAACACACCACACCCTTTTCCTGAAATAGAAAATTAGGGCACATAAATTAGATTAGTAATAAATACAATGATTGATGTCGTAAGGTCTTGTAGTTTCTACCAAGAGATTCCTACCGAAACACTAACCTACCAGAGTTAAGAGACATTGTCATCATAAGTTCATGATGACAAAGTATAGTCTAGTATAATTCTCTAAATGTTAGTGTCAATTCAATAGTCTAATAGGAATATTTATATTTTATTCAAGATATAGTGTGAAAAAATAATAAAAAGGACATGTGTCAATAAGTAAATAATAAAAATTAGAAAAACAAAAAAAGTACCTCAAATCATTTGTGGATCCTTCAGGTCATAAGATTTATCTAACAGCAGTTGTTTTCTCCCCTGTCCTCCAACTCACTGATCAAGGTATAGACCACCTAGGTGTGGTGGTGATAACATGTTAAAACATATATTGCCTCATACTACTCTCCCGCCTCCTCTACAACACCAACAATCCTATGGACCATCCTTCTCCTACCAATACCTATACCTCAGTATCCCATATATGGTTTCTCTGTAATCCATATAGTGGGTCTGACAATATCAGGTGGCATGTCCTCTAACAACACATGAGTAGAATCATCTCTCACCAGACTGACTAAACCCAGCCTAATAGCCTTGAGCTATAGATCCTCTCTCCTGCGACCTCATCCAAAAATATCTCCCATGTCCATGTCCTTGGGACTGATGTTGGATCCCTACTTTCGATGACTCTTCTCTAGTTTTCACACTACTAACAACTACAGTTGTGACTTCTCAACCATGAAACTCTTGACCACAAAATCTTTATGCAACACCCTAGAGTAAGTACAAATTTACCGAAGAATAAAACTAGGTTGGATGCCACTACACAGACCTTTCTCAAATGACGGATCCTTGAAGAACGGATCTTGAACCATATCTATTGTGTACCTTGAGAGGTTGGTAAAAATCAATCAATAATTAGCCACTATCATGTAACATTTCTAGTATTATAGAATTATCTGAAAACAGATATCCCATAGCATAGACAGTGATAAATTATCTCTGAAAAGTATCTGGAACTCTATCTACAAAAGAGTCTCCTCATCAAAAGTTTGGGTAACGAAACCAAACAATTTTCTTACTAAGTTGTGAATAAGTCTCACCACTAGGACCACCATCTGAACAACTAGTGTCATGATTATATTAAAAACATTGGTAACAACCTCAATCCAATCCTCAAACACATGTGGGTTAGGAATGCCACAGAACCTAAGGGGTATTTTTCCTTATAACTCATGAAGCTCACTCAACATACAAACATCATCCACCGGTACTTTGGGTATCATGACCTACGATAAATGTGGTATGGCTAGTGCACCACCTGGCAGTAACATCATTGGAACTTTTCCTAAAATCGACTCCTCATCACTGATGGGATCATCCTCATGATCATAATTTTGATTCCTATAATGTATATATCATGGAAAAATCTTGTAAGTAAACATGATGTACCATGGTCAGTGTGTATATCTGAAGATATGATTCAATAAGAACATGAAAACACAACCCATTCCTATATACTTAATGTACCATTTTTCCCTAAAACTAATTTTCTAATTCACCGAGCTAAAAATTAGTTTATGAGAGTAATATTGTATGAATAAATTGGTTGTCACAACCGTATTGGTGTCACTTGAATGAAATATGAAATTAAAACACATAACACTATTTTCCTAAAACAATCTCACAAACTACTAATACTAATGTAGAATCGACCACCTCTGATACCACTCGGTCATGAAACATCCTAGTGGGGTATGTTCCATGACTCCCCATTCCCACCCCCTATAAGCCATGGGATAGTTACTAGCACATAGTAGGTGTATCACTAACAAGATAGTCATTTCACATGTACATGTACACATGCACACACCTCCAATCCCACAAAATGCTGAAATGTAAAAAAACTTAACAACCAATGCATTCATACATCTATATCCCACAAACAAAGTATGATAAGAATTAAAAAGGGATAAATGAAATCCCACCACAATTAAGTAAATAACTAATGTTCAACCTAAATGTAAACGTATTGTGACTAATATCTAAAATTCTCAAGAACACACCTCGATCTTTTTGGTCTCAGAAAGCACCATCTGGTCCTAGTCATCCGAGGACTCCATCAAGATTTCAATCATCTACACAAGACACAACATGTGTGGGAGAAATAAATTCTAGAGTTTAGTATAGAAATACTCAGTAGAAAAACCCAAAACCACAAAGCATACGACAATGAAAATTATAGTTACCTCTACATATGTATATGTCTATAATACATATAACTATTATATCTAGATATTATCAATAAATACACACAGTCCAAAGGTAAAAAAATTACTATACCTAAGATTCAATTGTCTTGATTCCATGAAGCACTCATTTGGGAGTACTACCTCGAGCACACACATATTCAACCTAGGTTTTCCATGTGAAGACACGTCTCCTTCAAGGTTTTTTTATTATTGTATGCTTCATTCACTCTATTCAAATTTATTGACTCTCTGTGAATTTGGGATATCATTACGATGATTTATCTCATCGTGATATTGATATCTAAGGTGGTTTCTTGTGGAAGCCTTAGGCAACTCTAGAGGTATATGATCTCTTGTTCCACTTCACCTCTCCTGGTCATATCCGGAATGATTGTTCAACTTGGTTTTAGGTTTTTTGTCACTGCAGTTGATGGTTTTTAGTAATTATCTTGATTCTCAACATTCTATTCATTATATTAGGTTTTAGCCTCTCTGGATGTCGTCTTTTAGAGCCCTTGTCCATTCTAGTATCTTCCCTAAATGAAAAATCCTCGACTCCTCTCCTAGTCGGATCTAGAGAACTGGCTTCTCATTGGTTTTGGGATGTGAGTTTTTATGTCTGACGGTTCCCCTCGCACATGACCTACTCTTTTTTTCTTCCTTGATGTTTAGGATTGGGCTTCATCAATGGTATGTTTAATTTATTTAGGATTTATTATTCATGTAATTTGTGAAGTATTGGTGCATTTTCTGCAATGCTTGATTTTTAGGATTATTTTTGCGGTGATTTAGATTATGTTTGGTTTTTATGCTTTAAAAAATTGTGTTGATAATTCTAACGTGGTGAGTTCATATTGTACTGGTGTTTGAGGTTTTTCCATAATTTTTAGGGGTACACCGACGACTTGGGAGGTCTCTGACTGTCTTTGGCATTCTGTTTTGGCATTTAGATGGGGTGGATGATGGACAATGTTATATTATGTTATGGTGTTTGAGGGTGGTTATTCCCTCTGGTGAAGGGTTTGTGATAAAGAAAAAGATATTTATAGGATTTCGTGATGATGGTGGGGATGGTAAGAGATAATACATGACCTTGGTAGATTGGGGTATTGCGGCCTATGGTTTCCTTGAATGATATGTTTTTTTATTGTATTTTAAATTTTATTTTTCTTCTGATTTGAATCTATATCTCACACATCAACATTTGTACATCACTTATCCATAATGTGGGTTATTTCAAAATCAACAAAAAGGGAATTTTACGTCAAAGATACTTCTCGCTGGGTCTCATCTTAAGAAAGAATTCATGCTGAATGATTTAATAAAAGACGATTCATAGATGAGGATCACTACTAGGGACATGGGTTGGTACCAAAAACTCTATCTACAATAACCTATCTATGTAGAGGATCATAAAATTGGTAGTGTTTCTCATGTCGTTACTAAAAACTCCTCTAAGGGAACAAATATGAATAAAGGATCTCACCCTGGGCCTCTCAAGGGATTCCAACAGCTCTATATAAGAATTCCTATTAAATGGATTATAGTACAAGGAGTATTATATTATACTATTCCTACCTTTAGTTAATGGATAAGTGAAAAACCCCAAAAAAACAAGTCCAAAATAATGAGGAAAATATATTTATTACATGCATTAAAGAGTGCACATCTTGAAGTAGAGGGAATACATCATGTCCCTTGACCCAAGGTCCCAGCCAAGTAAACAACCCATGTCATCAAATTCTATCCATGTAAATGGAGATAAAATTCTATGTAGAGGGGTCACACACTATGTCCTTGTATCCTGGGTCATGCCCATATACACTAGTTTTGTTTCAGTACAAGGCATCATCTCGTGTAACTATGCATGTGTACTAGTACATGGGGAAGCCCATGTCCATGGTCTAGGTCGTACAGTGTGGTGGTGTTAACATCATTTTGTAAACATGTGTCTCTACCCGGAATCCATGTACTTCCCCATGTACATTTAGAGTGTTAAAAAGGGTAGTACTTGTCATATATCCATGGACTAAATGCCTTGTGTATCCGATATTTTTATTGAAACCCTTCTTTTATCCTCCCACTCACCTTGGATGATCCACTAGCCTCCATTGCGTTTACCTCTAACCTATGAATCTTAATATCCAGTGTCGTCCTAAAATTCCAACATTCAATCAAAAAGAGTATTGACTTTTATCCACTCATAAACTGAGATCATTTTCATTCTTCGTTACACACCAAATAAGGGTATATCAGTCATCAACCATTATCCTATCTTCCACTACAACAATTTCCGCACCATTTAATCATTTCATTTATCCCAATCAGTTATATTGGATAAATGTGAATAGATATTATTGTGCATCGATCAATTGTTTGATAATACATCGAAACATGGGAAAATAAAGAACCTCATAATAAATAGTTAATGTAGGGGACAACAGCATAGATTCAAATAATGGGATTGGACCTTAATCGATGATCATGTCAATATCAGTTTATTTCCATTATAAATAAAATATATAAATTAAATATCAAATATAATCTCCTGATTGAACCATGAAAAATATCCCATCCCACAAGATATTCAAACTGTATATCAATCTATTTATCAATTGGTCCTTGTTTATCATAGAATTCAAGAATACAGAAATAAATCCAAATGAATACACATTCCCCATATCAATTGGGTTTAATCGATGATAAAGAATTATGTTTCATCATCATCATTGGAAAGATCCATAAAATTTTATGTGTGTTGATCTCTATTTTTTTTGTCATTATTCTAAGATGGAATCATAGGAGCTCTCTCCAATGGCTCTCTAGTATTTCTAGAGTTCGGTATATAAAACTATATATTCCCCATTATTGTGTATTTAAAGACATGTCGATCAATATATCAATAATTTATAACAAATTTTCTTATTTAATTAATTTATTCACATTTTTTCCAACAATGAAATTTCCTCAAACGACCCACACTAACTAATGTTAAGTCCCACCAAAGGTAAACCTCATGTTATTCACTCAATGGTACGCTCATATTTATGATCTAAGAACCCATTTATAAGTTATTACACTTTTTTAGGAAAACTACATGCATGAACTCATTAATATATTTAATATATTTGAAACATTTTTTATGGGCACGCCAGGCCTCAAAATTTTATGATATCTCAATGCATAGTCTAAAAAATAATCCATAAAATAATAAAAAATATTTAAAGGAAAATTTGAGATATTACATATATAAAAAAGGAAAATAATAACATTGGGGTGGATTTTTCCATTATATTTACACCACTTTATAAAGCTATATTAGGTGAAGATATGAAAATTATTCTAAGAAAAAGAAAATGAAATTTTAAATTAAAAGTATTTCCTCTAAAGAAAGTGATGATGGAATATATCATAGTTATAAATGAATGAATAATAATATTTTAAAATTTTATTCTTTTGAAGAATATAATAAAAATAATAAAATAAGAAGTGTCATGAAAGAAACATATGAATATATTTATTATGAATGAAAAATCCAGGTCATATCAGACTTGATTCTCCAAAACTAAAGAAGAAGGATAAGAAATAAATAATTTTATATATGTATAAAAAAAAAGAAAATAGTTTAAGATTCTAACAATTGGAGTGAATGTGGTGGTGATAGTTCTTTATAAATCCATTATGATAATAGAATGTAAGATAATAATGTTATGGGTTTTCATATGGATATTCATAATATTAATCAATTATATATGTTAAAGGTATATATTGAATCCATAAAAATATTATCTATAAAAGGAATCTATCTATATTAAGATAATGAATATAATACTTATTTAGAATAGGAAAACACTATTTTATATGATAATGAATAATTATAGCCTAGTTTTTAAGAGGGATATAGATATCTTAAGATCCATGAAAAATTGAATAAAAAAATTGTGAAAATATATTAGAATTATTAGCTTTTACTTTCCAAATAAAATTGATGATTTTTAAACACTTCTAAAAATAATATCAAATATTACTATAGAATTAGATAATAAAACTTTTTCTTACTCAACAAAGGAAATAATTAGTTGGTTATGAAAATAAATTATGAAATATTTAGTATGAAAAAAAATTATCGAATTGTACCTATGGGAATGAATATATTGATCATATGTAATAATTGTTGAAACATTATAGAAATAATTATAAAATTGGTTTTACAACATGAAAAACTTAATATGAAAAAAATGGTTATAAAAAGTTTTCCTTTATTTAATAAAATTTATTGATGCGGACAATGGAAGAAAAAATGTTTTATAAAAAATGTGAATTCTTTTAGTTTTCATGAATCATAAATTTTTAAAGAAATATTTGTTGTGTAAAAAAAATATTTTTAAAAATATTGATTCAAAAAGTAATTTTTTCTATAGATTTTGGACCCATGAAAGTCTGGGTTCTTAAATCCTAATTTTTCTATTCGAGGAAAATAAGATAAGAATCAATAGAAATAATATATGGTATGTAGATAGTGGATTTTCATGACATATGTCTATCAATAATATATATTTCAAATTTATTATGAAGATTTAAGGTGTAAAAATTAATTTCGTAGATAATTATCAAGATGAAATATAAAATATATGTTATATTGAATTTCATGGTAATGACTTGATTTCAGAAGTATTATTATTTATAATAATTAAAAACATGTCACTAGTATAATTAAATTATGATACGAATGGTATATGTGAACTTTAGGTATGGTAAATTTGTTTTTCAATGTATAGAAGTTAAATTTATTCATTCAGCTGATAGGCAAGATAATTCATACACTTTAAATATAGAAGATTTTATAATCCAAGATCTAACTTTCCTTAGTGTAATGGAGGATAAAAATTGGATATGGAATTTAATGTTGGGACATTATAATGTTAAAAAAATACCTAAAAATTCTAAGAAATTACTAGTTATATATTTACTAGGAATAATGTTTAATTATTTTAATGACTTCTATCCTTATCAATTTGGATCGAGACATAATTTATTCTCTAAATCTATTAGAGATGTTTCAAATTTTGATGCTTTATAATTATATTGGATGGATTTATTAGGTCCAACCCAATTTGGATTTATTGGTGGAGACTAATATGTATATATATTATTTTATGAGTACTCATTATTTATGCGGGTTTATTTTCTAGAGAAAATATCATAATCCATTCTTTTGTTTTAAATTTTTTTTATCCCTACCAAGATTAATAAAAGTATATAATTGGTTACTATTCAAAGTGACAGTGGTTGATGATTTTTATTATTATGATTTTGAAAAAAAATATTAAGAAATAAATTACCAAAAACATTTTATATCCTAGAACACCACAAAAATTTATTAATATCCCCAGATTTTAGAATATCTATTATTTAATTGATATATTACGGTTCTTGCAACACTAATTCAAAATAAAGAAGGATATAAAATTAATTTTTTTACATGAACGTTATAAACTAGCTGCTAAAATAGATTTGGATAATTTGATTAAATATATAACGAAATGTATATGAAAATTATATTCAATACAAATAAATTAATTCTTCAGAAATAAACACGCAATATTTAGTAATGTCATTTTATTATTTGAATATAAGTTTTAATCAAAATGAGTTTTTAGTTTATTTTATGGGAAAATAAATATAATTTATTATTTGGTAATTTTAGAAAATATATTTGATAAAATTAACTTGATTCATACAATTAAATTATCAATTTAATTTTATAGTGAATTTGTATATTTTTCTGAAAAAGGTCATCTTTTAGTGATAAGTAAAAAATACAATTTTATTGATTTTTTTATTTCAAGCATTTACAATGTAATGATTTATTTTAAAAACATTAAATATTAAAATTTGTTCTATTATACTATTAATAATCTAATTAAATTCTTTTTAATCCATATCATGATTGAATTTGGAAATAAATCATTTTTTCCTCTATGGGGATTTTTTCTTTAAAATGGGGTTTTATTTCATTTTTTTGGTTTAATTGTAAATTAAATTATATCACTTATGTGTTTTTAATTTTTTAAAAAATTCTCCCATATTTGGATTCAGGAGGTCCCAATTTAATTCATAGGTAAATTTCATTGTAAATTGGAATAATAACCATTGTAATTTTTTTACCATGGTAAAGGGTAAATCATTTAAGTAATGTTAAAAATAAAATGTTACAGACTAGAAAATGAACATAAAACATTACCAAGTTTAGTATGATGAATAATGATTATCCTCAATCATTCAAGGTTTGGTTATATTTCCATTTATTTCTATTTGGATGAGATTTTGAACTTTATTATATTTTATGTTAATTTATGTTCAAGATGTCACATTTATATTTTTACTTACTATAACAATTTCAATATGAGGTTATCTATAGTATATTTTAAAATATAAAAATTACATTGAAACCTAAAATATTGATCTACAACATGGTAATTTATTTTTAATTACTATTGCAGAATTAATTATCATTAATTCTTACAAAATGCTGATATAGAAAGTATTCAATTAATAGAGAAATAAAATAAATTATATTAAAATTGCTAAAAGTAATATAAATTCAATTAATTATGATTATACCCAAATTTTAGAAATTAATTTGAGATAGAATGTATGTAATATATATTTTTGAAAAAAATATACATTGTTATCATGATATTCAAATTTTCAAAGTAATGAATAGTTTCATAATTGACAATAATTTTATTTAATAAATATTATAATTTATTAAATTATTTGAAAGTCAAAAAATCTATAAAATAGTGTCAAAGATGATAAATTATGGTATATAATAGAATTATGTATGAATTAATATTACAATAGGATACATTTGGATATATAATAGTCTTATTATATTAATGTATTTTGTGAATTACAAATGTTCCCCTCACCTCAAATTTAAAAAGGAACCCCTTACATTACTTACTTATATCACTTTCAGCCATATAGATTAACATATATCTCTCACATCAATCTTCTGAAAATCCCCATCACATTTCATAAGGTTTTTTCCTTCCAAGAGACATTTCCTGGGTCCCTTAAGAAAATTAACACAGGATCTACATTATAGAAGTGTTAACCGTATTTACCGAATCATTCAAGTTTATTTCTTCATCTGATTACTCTATATATGTTGTTTTATTACTAATTAAATAACTAAAATGTATTAAATATAATGAGAAGTTATTACAATTATTATTAAACTATATTCCATCTTTTATAAATCCTATGACAAACAAAATCATGACACGTGCATCCACAAAACATTAGATCTCCACATAGTCATGTAATTAATTTTCCTTCCCCACTTTAACTAGATGGTAATAAATTTATAACCAATTAATATATATTATATATATTAAATTATAATTAAACAATATAGTTTAATTTATATATACTACTCCATCATTCCATCCGTTAAAAAATTAAAATAGTATTCATGAGTACGTACAACCTATCGCCTATATGAATGATGCAATTCATTTTTCAATCTCTATTTTTGTGGATCACTCTAAATATTAATATTATATAAATAAATGATATTTACACCATAAATAATATTCTATATATTATTTAATTATAATAATATTGTATTTATAAAAACTACCAAATGAAGACATGCATGGAAAAACATATAGTTACGACCTGAAATAGAGAGTTTATCAATGAATTGATAATAAATGGATGGTAAAATAAATCAGATGAGGTATGATATGTTTGATTATAGTTCTAGGATATATGTGTAATTATTATAAATTTATTATAAATAAGTCACAATCTAGTACAATGTAAATCAAAAACAAGTTAAGGGACATCATCTCAATTTTCTTTAATTGAGGTGTATTTTGATGTTATCCACATAATTTCTTTTATGAAGTGTATATAACACCCCATTGACATGTTATATCTTTAATTTATTTATTCTTCTGAAATTTAATGTTTTTTTAAATTTTATTCATTTATGGTCCTTAAGATTCACCTTATACAAAGTGGTAAGGGTTTCTCATCACACTTTTACTTTATAGAACATCTCATTATTTCTTCGCTTATTTATTTTTTGTGGGGATTCTACAATACCTTTATGAGTTATACAATGAATTTACTTATATTCATTTGAATTTATTTCTTTCATGGGTATTATGATTCAAAAATTCTATAATAGTAAGTGTTTATTTCATAAGCTAATAATAAATCGGGATTGTTTGTGTACAAGGCTTTATTGGGGAATATTTCTCTTTGAAGATAATGTTTTCAAAAAATGATATAAAAAATGTTTTGAATAATTTCAATGATTATTTAATGTTATTTTTACATATATTATTCGTTAAAAATATTAAAAGGAGTCTTTATATAATTTTACAAAAATAGTTGTTTTTTTATTTTTTCGAACAAAAGGGTGAAAGAAATGTCATCATCATTTTCGTTTTTGACCGATATCGGGATCTGTTTACGATCGATGACAGGTTCCTGATTTTGAAATATTTTACAATGGTGCGGCTCTATCTGGTTTGGCAAGGAAAAAAATGCAACCCGGCACATGGTTCATTCATTTCGTGCATCTTTCCTCTAAACGGTCGGATACTGGAGGTCCTGGGTTATGGTTTTGATCTGATCGCACTGTGGTGAATTAAATGTTTTTTGAATTATATGGAATGAATAGAATTTCCATCCATCATGACACATTAATTATTTGAGTCCTAATTTACATTTTTAAAAGGATATTATAAAATTAAATTATTTATTTTTTAGTTTATTATTTATTATATTTTAGAAATGATATTCAGTGAAAAAAATGGATTTGGGTAATCCTCTACGATTAAGGTAAATTTAAAGAATAAATGTTGAGTTTTTTTACTGATTTTTTTTTTATTATTGAATTATGGTGATTCAGGTTACTTATGGAAATATTTAGCATATCAAGAAGATTATAGTTTTATTGAATGTAAATTTTTCAATATAAAAATTAAATTTTCCATGGATGACTATTGGATTGAATCATTTTTATTTTTTTATTTCAGTCATATACTATAATATTTTTATGATATTGAAGGATAATTATTTTTGGAGTGACCAAAATTGAATTTTGTGTATTATTATTAAATTTTGGGATATTAAAGTAGTTTTCTTCAAATGAATTTATAATTCTTTTCTATGAATAAAATTATCATATTCTAAAAAAATTGGATTTTTATTACTGATTAAATACATGGGGAATATATTGTTTATATTTTTTAGATTTTATGATATGCAGAAGTCAAAAACAATCATACACATCATTTTGAGAAAAAGATGTGTTTGTGGTCGAAATTTATTAGGGGAATAAAATCCAATTTTTAAGTATGTATATTTTCTTTCTATTCTTATTCTAGTTATTAAAAGATCATTTAATCTTGGAAAATTATTTTGAGTAAAAAATCCTCCTTTTACATTTCTTCCTGATAAATCAATTAACATTTAACTGACCATAGATTTATAAATTTCGGATGGTTATCTTTCCCATGACAATGTTCTCTATAACTCTCCTTCGTTCATTGATAGTTATTTTTTATTTCATATATGTGTTTAAAATTCCCACTAAAGTTATACTATTTAGAATTCTATTTTTCTAGTGACCATCCCATTTCACATTCCCTATTTGATGAGGAAGTTATATTAAGTATTTATATGATGTGGGATTTTCATAATGAAATTTTGAAATATAAACCCCAAATTTTCAAAATGTAATTTTAATTTTTTAACAATCTACTAATTGGGGTTGGGGAGAATGTAAAATCCCTATAATTTGTAATACATACAATTTAACTTAAATCTTGTGGTTCATGCAACACTGAGAATAAATAAAGAGCAATATACAATTAAATATTATTATTTTAACATGAACATTATAAACTAGTCATTAAATTATTGATTTTAAATAGTATAAAATATATTATGTATTATATATTAATTAATTATTCAACACTAATTTATTAATTCATTGTAATATTACATATATTTTTTGGAAAAGTAAATTTATTTTTCAAATATAAATTTTAATAAAAAAGTGATTTTTATTTCTTTAATGGTAAAGTAAATATAATTAATTAGACATGCATTTTAAATTTTGGTTTATAAAATAATTGTTTTAAAAACATTTAGCTTGAAAAGAGGTTTTGGTGAAAATTTGTATTTTTTTTAAATATTGATTTTCATGTGAATAGTGATAGATATTATTTCTTACTGAATACAATATTTTTATTCCATGAATTTACAGTGTTATTTTTTTCAAAATAAATTTCATATTAAAAATAGTTATATTAAAATATTTAGAATCTATTTAGTATAATTAGAATCAGTTTATCCTAAAATTTTGGTATAAATACATTATTTTCTTAATAGTGAATGTTTCTAAAAAAATATTTTTTGTTGCATTATGATGGTTTAATTTGAAATTAAATTTTACACTAATAGTTTTCTGAATATTAAAAAAATTATTCCATATTTTGATTCATGATGTCTAAATTCAGTAAATAGATTCGTTTAATTTTTATTCAATATTAATAGTAACAAAAAAAAGTTTTATTACCACTATAATGGGTACATCTATTAAATAATGTTCAAAATAAAATGACAAGGACTAAAAAATGACCCAATAATTCATTAAATATTGTTTTAGGAGTAAGTTTCATGTATAATATTTCAATAATCATTTATATAACCATTAATTAAGATTTAGATGATGTTATAACTACAATAATATTTTAATTAAAGAAATTTCAAAGATTTCAAATTCATGTTTTTAATAACAAGAAAATTTTAAATACAGTTTTTTCTAAAGGATATGATCAACTATAAATATTAATTTAAATATAAAATATTTATATACTTTATAGTAATTTCTTTATTCAAGATATAATCACCTCAAGTTCTTACACAATGTTGATGTATTAATTATTAAATTAATGGAAAAATTAAATAAATGATATTAAAAATATTTAGAATAAGATAATTTTATTTAATTAAGGTTCTACATGTATTTTTATATAAATATGACATGGTGTGGATGGATTTAATTTTTTGTAAGTGGACATTCTTATCATTACATTAATAAATTAAAAGTGTCGAATACAGTCAAAATTGATAATAATGATATTTTACGAATATAATATCTTATTGAATTATTTAATAGTCATAATAATATTAGATAAGGCCAAAGAGAAATATATATGTTCTGAAAATTCATACATTATATGTTAATAGACCACTTGTATAATGTCTCATATTTTCTTTGTATTGTTTTTAAATGTTTTATGGAATTATTCCAAGACCAGGATTTCTGAAGGTTTATGATTACAAGGCCTAGTGCACCTCGAATAAATTTTTGAAATAAATTAAACCTTTAAAGATTTTGTACGAGCAGTTTTACAAAAAAAGTAAAATATATTTTATACAGTTGTCCCGATCATAAATTTGAGAGCACCGTTTCATTCAGAGCAGTGGTTTTACCATAGGTGAGGTCTAACTTCTACCGGTGTGGGTCGTCTTCAAAAGTTAATTTTTTGACGTTTTAAAGGAAATAAAATAAATTAATAATTTATTTTATTTTAATTATTTTAATGACCCATCGACGCATTTTATGGTTTAAAATAACCTGGATCCAATGGTTAGGCTCATAACTCTGGAAACCTCTCTTGTATTCTCTAGAGTATTGTAGAAGAGCCACCCTTGGAGAAATATTAGCGAATTATGAAGAATGATAATGTTTGGATCGTTGCACGGCAAGATCGAATATCACCGAAAACAGTATAAAATACACCCTTCATTGAGTATCGAGGTAGGGGTTGTTATGTCGAAGTTGAATACCTGTTCTTGGATTTTAAGGTTGAACACAGATCAAACCATGAACAAATTGACCCTCTAATCATTCGTTATTGAGGGAGGGTCTGATTATCGGGTTTTATTTTGGAGAATCAAATTCATATTTGTTTCATTCTACTTGACCCTTCTAATATGATCAGATCAATCCCAAAATGAACAAGAGTGGAGGTTTCTTCCTCCATTTTTTAAAAGAATTTCATCTCCTCTTTGACCCTGTGTGTTATCACAACTCAACGATCCCAAATCAGAGATACAACATAGTGATGATACAGTGTAGGTGTGATGACGATCGCAAAAGATGAATTGACACAGTTTTTAAGAAACCATTCTTCAACTATTCCTCATACGGATGATCGAAATAAGTTTTTCAGAGCAGATTGAACACCTGAAACATAAATAATAGGAATTTCTATGACTATACGATCTGGGATCCTCAATTTTTTAGTGTTTGAATGGCCATATCAACAGATTGATCCCGATGCATGATGGAAAAGAACTGTGATTCTAGAAAGTCACGATGAACATGACATGTTCTCTAAAGAAAATAGAGTGCGTTACCAGGTCAGTGGTGAATATGGCTCTGTATTACAGAAAGCAATGACATTGTGTGTTACCCTTATCACCCTGCATGTGGATCCTGACACGGGACTCAACGTGTATCTTGGACGATACGCAGACATGGGGTGAAGTATATGGAATTTACCCCCACCATATAGCTAGACTATGCCGGTTTCATTGTTTACGTTGTGTACATGTACACTGGTTGGCAGACATGGGTTGATGTCATGTTCTAGCACATGGCCAGCATACACAGAGTGGACCCCTAATAATCAAAAATGGATTTTTATCCTTACTACACAACATGTATATTCTTTCTACATTCCATATTCTTTTGAATGATTCCATTGAAAATAGACATTACTCGTATTCAAGGGACATTGTGTGTGACCCTTCTACACACTTTTAACTCCCTTATACATGGATTTTATCTCCTTGTCCACCATGACTTGGAAAAGTTTTGTTATTTTTATTAACCATTATCTCATTTATCGGAAGGTCAATGGTATCATTTTATGTCGACGGGAGTATGACCCCTTCAGAAGGATTTTATGAATAAAGTAAGAGTCCCTATGAGATGCACTGAGTGAGATCATCTATCCTATCTTGTACTCTATGTAGACTTACATTATTGGTGTGACCAATCCTACCACACATTAATCCTCAACATAGCAGGTGAATCTAGATGAATCGTGGTATACGCCAAGGCCCTGAAAGTGATCCTCATCCTTGTATCATTATATTTACCTACATATGAGTTAGTTCTCCCAGAATGAGTGTATTTTCTTTTTATTTATATCTATTTTTGAATCTATCCCTTTCAATACTTTTTCCGACAAATCATACTTCACAGACGACTGTCATCAGAGTTATCAGACTCATGGTGTTAGTTCTCCTCTGTGATCACTTTGTGGAAACTTTAAACTGAATCCCAAGCATGTGTATGTTCACATTATGACTTAAATCTATACATGGGTTCGGTTTTTGAGTATATAGAAATATTTTATTAATTATATTTTTTGTAGACACATACTATGTAGAGATGAATATACCTTTACTTTTTATATTTCGTTGTGGGTTTTTGGGTTTCCATCTGAGTATTGTTATACTCACCCCTTCACATACTTCTACCCCACATTTCATGTCTTGTGTAGATGATTGGCCTTTATATGGAGTAGAGGGTGTATGAGGATCAGATCGAGCATTGTGATTTCCCCAAGAGGTCAAGGTGTTCTATCGGTGTCAAGCAGTAGTCCTAATACCTTATTTTATAGAGGTTGTACAATTTAGTTTGTAGTCTCTTTCTTTTGGTGGGCTTGTATTCTGGCCCAGGTTACTTTCCTGCACTTGACCCTATGTTTTACTCTATTTGTGCGGTTTAGTTCTATGCACACATTTTGTTCATTAGTGGTTTTTACATTTCATCATTTTGTGCTTGGAGATGTGGGTGTGTGTGTAAAAGTACATAAGAAATGTCTCCCATTTTAGTGATATGCCTATTCAGTGCTAGTCCCCAACCCCTATCCTATTGGATGTGGGATTTGGGATTCATAGCATCGGCCTCACTAGGACAGTCATGGGAGAGTGGTATCAGAGGTGGTCGGTTCTACCTTAGGGAAGATAGTTTGTGAGATTGGTATGGGTAAACAGTGATGAGTGTCCCATGTTTAGTTTTTAGGCCATGGACTCTAGTGTTGGTGATGGAGGATGACATATCCATACCCTAGTACTCTGATAAACTTCATTTTGACTTGGTAAATAAGAACACTTGTTGAAGGGAATCAAAATAAAAGTACACGCAATATATAAGAATGGGTTGTGGGTTCCATGTCATTTTATTCTAGTAATCCAAATTTACTCTTTGACCATGGTACATCATGATTTCATATAGGATGCCTCCATAAAACATACTCGCTAGGATACAGCAGCTTGATCATGAGAATTACCCCCTCCGTGATAAGGCTTTGATTTATAGGAAGGTACCCCAATTGTTTCCTCCAGGTGGTGCACCAACTATACCACCACCAGTGGATATACACATGTAAACTACAGTACCAGCATACGAGGAGCACATGTTGAGATTTATCTATGTGTCTTACAGATAGATACACCTCAAGATCAGAGTAATGTCTAATCCTTAGGTGGTTGATGATAGACTTAAGGTGGGGACTAGATTTTTCCATATAGTGAGGATGAAAATAGAGCATATTGTGATCCTAGGAGGGATCAATATTTAGGGATTGATGTGGTGATGGGAGAATTTTACCATCTAGACATTTGATGATGTCACTCTTTTAGGGACTGAGATTAAGAAACTCTTTCGGGAGGAGTTCTCTCTAGTTATAGTGAGATCATTGTGTGTCTTGGAGCTTCATCAGCTCTATCAGGGTAGTTTTATGGTGGCTAACTACTCATAGAGGTTCACCAACCTCATCAGATACCTGATGGATATGTTCAGGAATAATTACTTCAGAGCTTGTACATTTGATTGTGGTTGATGAAATCCAAGATAGAATCATGCCTCTATTAATTCTGACATACGTTGGAGTTCTCGAGTGAGCCTTGGTGGTTGAGGTCTTCATAAATGAGAAGAGACATCTAGTGGTAGTCAGTAGTAGGCAGACATGTGAAAAGACCTCAACAATAGGGAGTCGATGTCTAGAACAGGGATAAGGATGTAGGAGATATCACCAGTGGACCCATGATAGGTGATCTTAAATTTAAGGATCTCAGGATGGATTCAGTCATCCTTGGAAGAGGTTATTCTACTCATTCAAAAGTAGGGGAAATATCATCAGGGACTGTCCAACCCATCAGTCTACTAAAAGGGCGGTGGGGGATGGACCATTGAGGAAAAGGCAGAGATTCAAACTAGAAAACCTTCTAGGCGATGTACATGGAAGAGGTGTAGGGAGAGCTGCAAGTTGTGGCAGATGCTTTGACATACAAACACCACCATCCCTTGGAGGTCCGAACTAGGCTCATGAAGCTAGGTGATATAGGCGGGTGCAGCTATATGGGGTTGAGTTTTATGACCCAGGGATTCCATGGATGGTATGAGTTACAATTTGTGTCTTCTCTGCCTTATATTTCATAATTATAGACAAAGGTCGTGATTATTATTTCCACGCCACATGTCTTCTATGATACCTTGATATTCTAGTAGATTTTTGAATCAAGATTTATTCTTGGAGACAACTATGGGAGGAGTCTTGATAACCACACATCTTTTTTGACAGTGTGATCTAACCCTTGGAGGTGAGGGTTTTAGTTTGAACCTCTTGGTCACAGCGTCGAGGCCTTATAATGTCATTCTCAGTATGGATTGGTTATCTTCAACCCATGCCCGAATTGACTTCTTTAGGAAAAGGGTGTGGTGTGTTTGTAGTGATGTAATGGTGTTTTCCTTTTTGTGGGAAATTTAGACCCAAACAACACAAGTGGTGATCATGCATAGGAGGTTGAAGCTGATCACTCACATGTTGGATATCTTTACCCTCATTGCATCAAATTTTATAAACTTTTAGTTCTCTGTAATAGTGGAAGATAAGGATGGTGTCTTTTTAGAAGATTTTCAAAGACTACCTTCTCACTGGGAGATTGACTTCTACATTGACTTTCACCCTGAGACAACACTAATATCCTCATCCACCTATCATATGGTTCCCTCAAAGCTTCACAAGATGAGGGTGTAGTTGGAGGATTTTCATAGGAATGGATACTTAAGACACAGTTTTTCACACAGGGTGGCCCCATTTTTGTTTTCTAAGGAGGCAGATGGGAGACTGGGGTTGTGCGTGGATTAATGGAACCTGAACTAGGTAATGGTGAATAACTAGTATCCAATACCAAGGATCTTTGACCTCTTCGATAATCTAAGGGTGGAACGATGGTTCTCAATGTTTTACCTTTAATCGAGTTACCACCAATTATGAGAACAACATGGGGATATACTGAAGATGGCATTCAGATGCATCTTTTGTCATTATGAGTAATTGGTGATTCCCTTGAACATAAAGAATTCACATGTAATGTTTAGAGGAATAATGAACTATATCTTCTATCCATACATAAACTGGTTTGTAATAGTCTGCATCAATGGTTACCTTAAGTACTCAACGTCAGATGAGAAGCATGTGAGACACCTACAGATGGTCCTTGATGTACTCTGATATCACTATGTTTATGGGAAGATCTTGAAGTGTAGGTTCTTGATTTAGGAGGTCCACTTTCTGGGACATATTATCTTCGCAGATGGTGTAGTAGTTGACCCAGTAAAGGTTGAGGTAGTGGTAGCATGGGATCCACCTAGGAGTGTGATAGAGGTGTAGATCTTCCTTGGGCTAGCAGGATATTACTGGAGATTTAATACTAATTTCTCAAGGATATCAGCACCAATGAGGTCTTTGACATAAAAGGGTAAGCCTTTCTTATGGATGTAGAATTCTAGTGGTCTTTCCAGTTGTTGAGGCAATGTTTTACAAGCATTATATTCTTGATATTTCTAGAGGAGGCGTTTTAGTATGTAGTTTTCTACAGTGCAAGAAGGTTAAGTCACGGATGTGTTCTAATGTCAATATAGGTTTTGATTTATTATAGTTCAATCCAGGTGAGGTCGCATGAGAAAAACAACATGACCCATGATCTTTAGTTTTCACTGGTAGTCATTTCATTTATGATGTGGTGACACTAACTGATGGGTGACAGGGTTATCATCTATTCTGACCGAAATATCTTCAAGTAAATCTTCTTATAGAAGGATAAAAATATGAGGTAGAGGCGATGACTGGAGTTCCTCTAGTATAATGACTTCGAGATTATCTATACTCTTGTGAAGGGGAATTTTTTGGCTGATTCCCTCAGTCACTGATCGATTTTTCACCTGATGATCATGGAGTCAGAGAAGCTGGCTTCACTACATATATCTTTAGTGGATAGAGATGATGCATCATGACATAAGTAGATGTTTCTCACCCATAAACTCATACAGCGAGTCAGGGAGGAACATCTAGGTAATTTAGACTATGACACATTACATTCTCAGTTATCTAGATAAAAATCTCTTGATGGATATTCACAAGGGGTAAAATGTCATCCATTTCAGAGGACTCACAATTGTTCCAACGGTGACGCGGGAGGTGTTTTTGTTTTATTTTATACTGTAAGAACCCTGTTCTTATTTTTGAGGTGTAGGTATCTTCTTTTCCCTTTTCCTTTAGTGTTTTTTTAAAAATAAGGAAAATGGGGAAAATCACAAATTTTATGGCTACATGCCGTGTATTTTGGCCGTGTGGAATGAGTACATAGGGCATGTAGGCATGTCGACAATGAAGGTTGTAAAAACTAACTACACATTGTGTACTTTGTCTTTACACGCCGTGTAATCAGTCGGCAGGTGAGCAGTAAGGCAGTGGAGGTAGCTGCCAGTGGAGTGATGGTACACGTCGTGTAATCAAGAATACATGTCATGAACTCATGTCGATAGATGAACAGTGCTGCGGTGGAAAGAAGCCACCATAGTAACTATTTAAAAAATGAAAAGTACACGCAGTGTACTTGAGATTACATTCCATGTAGTTTTTTTTCGATTAAAATGGGTAGTAGCCTCCTCATTCTGTAGAGGAGGAATTGAGTTTGTTTTTGGAGCCGAGAGAGGATGACTAAACTTTGTAGGGTCACCTGATCGCGCACCGGAAATTCGTTTTCACCTTCGTCGATCACATTGGGACCATACGGGTAAGCACTCCCCTCTCCTTGCGTTGTTCATACCAATTCTTACTCTAAGGGATGTTATTTGCATTTGAATGAGAATTCTATTATTTCATATCTACCTTGTTCTTGGATGATTCTCGAGGAATCATTCACATATACCAATCAGAGATGATCAAGGTAGGTGGTCTGATTTTCCTTTCAACTGATGTGTTGAAATTGTGTACCGTTGTGATACGCACCCACGGTTGGGGTGTTGTATGGTTGAAGCCTTTGCTGAAAAGATATCAAGAATCTCATAGATAATCTAATTAGAAGTTTAAAATATTTTTAGGGATCACTGCTTGGATCCAAGACCACCCTGGGGGTGCATTCCTCTGTTTAGCCATTTGGCCAGGATACCCGAGGGTATACCATGATTATATTGTGCATTGAATTTTTTCTGGAGAGAAAGTTTATATAAATTAAAGTTTATTCTTTGGGATCAGCTTGGTTCCTTTGTCCTGAGGGCAGTGTTATATTAGCCTGAGGGCATGGTGTTATTTAGCCTAAGGGAATGACTATGTTTTCCTGAGGGAATGGTGATATTTAGCCTGAGGGCAGTGTTCTATTAGCCTGAGGGCAGTGTTCAATTAGCCTGAGGTCGGTGTTCTATTAGCCCTAGGGAAGTGTTTACTTAGCCTAAGGGTAGTGTTTGGTTGGCCTGAGGGTAACATTTGTTTATTCCTAAGGGTAGTAGCTTCTGTGATTGAGGGCAATATAATGTATACCTGAGGTCATTGATTGTTAATCCCGAGGGCAATCACCTGTGGGTACTGATTCTATTGCCTTAGGGTAAGGATAGTAATTCTAAGGACATAGCTATTTTGAATGGTTTTCTATGTTGTATCTACCAAGATAAATCACAATCTTGGAGGTGATGAAAATAATTAAAATGGAAAAAAAATTGGTAGTGATAGTTACTTTTGATTACTTACTATTTTACTGCATTTACTTTTTCACACTCCTGCTGCACATTTTTCACTGGTAGTTGGGCACGAGCCTTTGGTGGGTGCCTAATGGGATTTATTTCTCACACCCTATTTGGGTTACGTCTTCAGCCTAAACATACTATATTACTGCAGGTGTCTACCGGGGGAAGGGTCCCTATACAGGTACATGATTGTAGTAGAGATGTAAGAGAGCATGGGACCGGGCATGGATGTTGATGCTGCTACGTTCTATTTACTCTTCTTTGTTTCTTTTGGATGTACCTTGTACTTTAAGTTTTATTTTATTGAATTTTAGGGTATCCCGTTCTGGCTGCTTTCATAGAATTAGTGACATGATTTATCCTTATATATATGACTACCGGTTCTCTTTTACTCATTTCTCTATTTTAGTTGTATATGGTTTATTATTTCCACTGTAGTATGTTATTTATCTTTTTTTGTTGTGTTGAACTTTGAAAAATGAGGCCATAGTTTCCCCACTATCCGACTTGGGACCTCGCTGCTAGTTGGATGCCTTTGGCGTTTGGGGAAATGTGCTTGAGGTTATGTGACCAACCGGGTTCGGGGAACCCGTTGTGTGGCTTCCGGATTTGGGACACTAAAAAGTGGTATCAGAGGAGTTCTTTACTTTGACATATTGTTTAGATCCTTAGTCAGGTATAGGATGGAAAGGGTAGTTGGTAATAAGTTGTGCTATGGAGTAGCTAACCCATGAATAGGTAAAACCCAATCTACCTCATTTTTTCAATTATTATTGGTTTTTCAATTTTACGGCTGATTTGATTTTCACCATTGGGTGACGCACTTGTGATTGTCCTGTTTATATGTTATACATGGGTTCTATTTAGTTGAAAATGATGAGATGAGGGTGTTCCATCTCATGAATCATTTAGGAATATACTAGAAATCACTTTTCATGCATTCCTTCCAGGCCATGTAGGTGCATTAGAAATTTGACGTTGTTGTGATAGTTGATGTGAAAGAAGAGCATGCTGTTGTGATAGCTGTTTTGATAAAAAAAAACTACTTTTGTTAGGGAAATTTTTGGTGTGAGGTTTTGATATAATGAATTCAAAACATTGGTTCTTGAGTAGTATGGGTCCTCAATGATTGGAATTTGGTGGATCATTAATGTGTTTTCCTTTTATAACATGTCTACGATGCCAAACTTTGATTTGCGGATAGTATGGGCCCTCACAGATCAGAATTTGGTACTTAGGTGTTTGTTATAATGTTTTTATGGGTTGTGGAGTAGTTTCTAAGGCTTACTATTCAGAAAACCCTGGATACACACCATGATGTTCTATAGACACACGTTGTGTGTTCTTTTTTTTAGAAAGAAATGAAAACATTACAGGTACACGTCGTGTACTCTAATTACAAGCTGTTTAGTCTCTTCCCATGTCATAGGCCATGTGGGAAAGGACACGGGGTAGGGAATAGTTTTGGGAAACACGCCATGTACCGATTGTTCATGCCGTGTAGTGTTGATCCAGTGTCTACCCATGTAACTAACAACACGGTTGGAGGAAACCTTAAGACATACACATCGTTTCTACCTTGAACACACCATGTAGTCTAACCCAGGTACCCGGCCACGTCACGAACAACATTGGTGGGTGTTATCATTCATAGTACACGTCGTGTCCACATCGAACACACCGTGTAGTGTCATCCATGTAGTCAGCCATGTAGTAAGAAACAAGGGTCGGTATGGGGCATCTTTAAACATGTCATGTCTTTTTGGAACACACCGTGTAGTGTGACCTAGGTACACAGGTCGTGTGACGTACAACACGGGCCGACGAAAGCTTGTAGAGTACACGCCGTGTTTACATATGAACACATCATGTAGTCTTGTTTTAGTATATTCTTGTGGCATATGCCATGTGGAAGGACTCAGGTAGCGAAGAAGGATTCAATTACATGCCATGTAGTTCGACATACACATCATGTGTTTGAGGTGTACACGACCAGTTTTAGCTGGAGTACACACCCATGTGATGACATGTGAAAACACGCCGTGTAGTATTTATAAACGTCGTGTAGTCAAGTTTTGTAAAACATGAATGATTTTCTTCTCCTTTTCCCTTCTTGGCCTCATTGTTTTCGGTCATTGATAAGCTTGATCTAAGGTGTGTGTTGACCTTGTGGAGTCATGCTACTGAGACGACCATCGGTTGTTCTCCAGGAGAGCGGTGATGATTTTACTCCTGAGATGGTGGGTTATGGGCTACCAATGGATCCCCCAGTAGTTCCAGATGTGGTTGCATCTGTTGTACCAGACACAGGTGCAGATGCACAGTTCTGTGAAGGCTTTATGCGGTTCATGCATACCTTCTAGAGAGCACCGCAGGCCGCCACATCTATGGCAGAGCTGACGTGTATTTTCCAGCAGCAGCATCCGCCAACATTTTCAAGGGATGGCGGACCACAGGTTGTAGAGTCATGGTTGGATTCGATGTAGAATATATTAGATCATCTAGAGATGCTTCCTGGGAGGACGGTCAAGCTTGCAACATACAAGCTCTGTGATTCCGCTAAGAGGTGGTGGGATGTTACCACCCAGTCTGAGCGTCACTAAGACATGGCGTTGGAAGATTTTTAGGCATCCTTCTACGCATTCTTCTTCCCGAAGACATTGTCGGAAAATCAATCTCAAGTATTCATGAATCTGCAGTAGGGCGCTATGTCAGTGATGGGTTATTCAGAACGCTTCACTGAGCTTCAGCGTTTTTCACCTGTTCTAGTGGGAGATGAGGTGTTGAGGGATAGACTCTTTGAGGATGGTCTTCAGAGTGACATATGAGCGCTGGTGAATGTTTTCAGGTTTCCTACTATGCATGATATTGTGAACCTGGCACTAATTACTAAACGGAACCTACGGGAAGCTAGTGTTATGGGCCAGGGTGGTTCAACACCAGTTTTGGGTACTATTTCTACCGGTAAGAGGAAGAGGTAGATGAGTTTCTCTCATGGTGGTAGTACTAGTCAGTAGGATTCATCAGGTGGCCATATCATTTTCTACCTGGGTGGTAGAGAGGGGAACAAGAGACCTTAGTGCATGTGTGACCCAGTGGAGTGCCGAGCTTGTGGAAAGACAGGTCATCTGCAGTGCTTTTTCCGAGGGTTTCTACCAGGGGCTAGTGAGAGGGGTTCTGTGCAGACTCCGCATGTGGGAGCAGGACCATCATCTTCTTACCAGTCTGGAAATTGGGGATCATCAGGGTGTGCAGGCATAGATGGTGGTCGTGGTCGTGGTAACCAGACACAATGATCACAGAGGTAGCAGGGTGGGTAAGATTAGGTTATCCAGGCTATGTCATAGGTTCATGGCACTGTGCAAGCATATGTAGTGAAACATACCCAACATGAGCTGGATCCCAGACCTTCCACTGTCAGAGGTACTATTCTAGTTGCCTCTTTTTTATCTACTCCACTTTAAAATAAAGGTTCTACACATATTTTTATATCTGTGGCTATTTTGGAGTGCCTTGGGCTCTGTGTTTCTTCTTATTCTGATATCAAAACACTAGATACTTCGTTGGGGACCAGAACAGCTAATCTGAGTAAGTGTAGGGAGTTCCCCCTAGAGGTTGTTGGGTGTCACTTTCTATGAGACCTTTATATCTTATAGGTGACAACTTATGATGTCATTCTTTGGATGGATAGGTTGGTTCCCTTCCAAACCTTTGTAGATTTCTATCGTCGCAGGGTGAGTTTCGCGTCACCAAAGGGGGGAGAGTTCCTATACAAGGGTGAATTGGATGTCCATCTGAGCAAAGTTGTACCCGATCATCATGGGCGAGGTGGTGTGAAAGCCTTGTTTAAGAGCTTATATCTGGATGATTAGGGAACTTGTCAGAAGGATTTCCCTCTAGTGGTTTACCGTTTCATGGATGTCTTCCCAGATGACTTTTCAGGTCTACCTTCAGAGCGTGAGGTGGATTTCTCCATTGAGCATGTTCCAGGAGTGCACTAGTGTCCATTCCTCCATATCGGATGTCCACACCAGAGTTTCAAGAGCTTGATAGGAAGTTAGAGGAGTTTTAAGAAAAGGGTTTTATCTGACCCAGTGCTTCTCCTTGGGGTTCTTCAGCCCTTTTTGTGAAGAAGTCAAACGGTACCCTCAGACTCTATGTGGATTATCAGAAGCTAAACAAGTTCACTGTCAAGAACTGATATCCCTTATCAAAGATTGATGCTCTTTTTGATCATCTTTTGGGAGCATGAGTATTCTTGAAGATTGACTTGAGGACTGGATATCATCAGTTCTGTGTTCGACCATCCAACATACCACTTATAGCTTTTCGAAGCAGATATGGTCTATACGAATACTTGGACATGTCGATCGGAATCACAAATGCACTATTAGTTTTCATGGCTCTGATGAGTCGTGTGTTCCATACCTATATGGATTCTTTCATGGTAGTCTTCGTGGACGACATCTTTGTGTACTCTCACACTCGACACGACCATGACACCCATCTTGAGATCATACTGAGTACACTGACAGAGCATCATCTATTTTCTAAGCTCTCAAAGCTCCACTTTTGGATGGACCAGATTCACTTCCTCGGTCATATCATCTCAGAGGCAGGAGTTTCGGTAGACCAATAAAAGGTGAGAGTTTTAGCTTCATGGGAGCAGCCTAAGAATGTGTTTAAGATACATTGTTTCTTGGGGCTGGCTGTTTACTACAATAATTTTATAGATGACGTCTCCCACATCGTAGTGCTGTTGACAGGTTTGACTAAGAAGGGAGTGAAGTTCATCTAGTCAGAAGCATGCGAGATAGCCTTTCAGGAGCTGAAGGGAAAGTTGACAGAATCCCCAGTCCTGATACTTCCAGAGCAAGGGAAGAGCTATACTGTTTACTGTGATGAATCAGATATTGGGTTGGGAGTAGTGTTGATGCAGGGTGATCGAGTTGTTGTGTGTGAGTCTCAGTAGTTGAGGCCACATGAGTGGAATTACCTGAAACATGACCTTGATTTGGCTGCAGTTGTTCATGTGTTGCGCTGTTGGAGACATTATCTCTTGGAAGAGAATATTGCAGTTTTCACCAACCAAAAAAGTCACAAATACAACTTCACTCAGCGTGACTTGAACCTAAGACCGCAAATGTGGGTTAAATACCTTCATTCCTTCGACTTTGAGCTTTCCTATACACCTAGTAAGGGTAATGCAGTAGCTGATGCGCTGAGTAGGGAGACTCAGAAATAAAAAGTACAGGAGGCCAGTGGTGAGTGGAAGCAAATGGATTTTTTCTCTGAGATGCATTTTGAGGTGAATGGAAGTCAGGGGATAACCTATCTTTCTTCATTAGCTGTGACTTCAACCCTCCTGGATAGAGTGAGGATGAGAGAGCTATCGAATTCAGAATTCCCAATTCTACGGGAGTCGATGACAAGTAAGGACCCTCCTCCTGAATTGTCGATAGGAGATGATGAGGTATTGCATTTCCATGGATGATTGTGGGTTTTATGGGATATAAGTGAGTATATGATGTGTTAGTTTCATGATTCTGCTAGGGCAGTGCATCCTGGAGTTCCCAAAATGTACTGCAACTTGAGACATCAGTATTGGTGGATGGGTATGAAGAAAGAAGTAGCTGGTTTTGTTGCGAGGTGATCCACCTGTCAATAGGGGAAGGCAGAGCATCAGAGGCCAGCTGGACTATTATAGTAGTTACCCATTCTAGAGTGTAAATGGGATAATGTCACGATGGATTTCATGACCGGGTTGTTGTGGTCACCTCGAGGCAGTGATGTCATGTGGGTTGTCGTAGACAGACTTACGATGGTATCTCACTTTTGGCCAATCAAGGAGACCTTCAGTGTGGACGTTCTCAGAAAGTTATATATCCGAGAGGTAGTACATCTTCATGGGTTCCCTCGTTATATCATTTCTGATAGGGATTCTTGTATTATGTCTCATTTCTGGCATAGTTTTCAGAGGGCACTAGGTTCACATGTGCTTCTGAGAACAGTTTACCACCCTCGGATCAATTTCCAGTCAGATCATATGATATAGGTGCTAGAGGACATGCTGCATGCATGAATCCTAGACTTTGGGGGCTCTTGGGAGAAGCATATACCCCTGGTAGAGTTTGCATATAATAACATTTTTCAGGTAACTATTGAGATGGCACTTTACGAGGCCTTATATGGTAGTCATGTAGATCACCCTTGTGCTAGTTGGAGTTAGGTGAAGCAGATTTACTGGGGCCAAGTCGTGTATAGGAGACTTCAGAGCACATCCAGTTGATTCAGAAGCAGATGGCTACCACACAGTCTCGTCAGAAATATTATGTTGATCACAGCCAACAAACCTTGGAGTTCATGGTCGGGGATCAGGTTTTCTTCCATGTTTCACCGTGGTTGGGACACATACGGCTCAAGAGACAGGGTAAACTTTCACTGAGGTATGTGGGTTCCTTTGAGATTCTAGATAGAGTCAGTCCGGTTGCCTATCGGTTGTAGTTACCACAAAGGTATTGGGCCATAAACGACGTCTTCCATGTGTCTCATCTACCCTACTATCATTTAGACCCATCACACGTCCTTCATCCCGATGAGGTTTAGCTTCAGGTTGATGTGTCTTTTGAGGAGAATCTGATTCATATTTTTGATAGGAGCACGAAGGTTCTCTGAGGCCGGTCAGTTCCTCTCGTTCGGGTGCTTTGGAAGCATGGCCGAGTGCAGGATGAAACCTATGAGTGGGAGACCGACCTATGTGCTTAGTGTCCAGAGTTGTTTTTAGATTTATCTCTGCCACCCTTGGATGGGAAATTTGGGGATGAATTTCTTTAAGGGAGAATTTTGTAAGAACAGGGTTCTTCTTTTTCAGGTATGGGTCTCTTCTTTTCCCATTTCCTTAACTGTTTTTGTGAAAATAAGGAAAATGGGGGAAAATCACAAATTTTGTGGGTACATGCCATGTATTTTTCCACACTCCGTGTAATTTTTCCATGTGGAATGAGTACACAGGGCGTGTAGGCCTATCGGTAATGAATGGTGTAAAAACTAACTACACTCCATGTACTTTGTATTTACATGTCGTGTAATTAGTCGGTAGGTGAGTAGTAAGGTGGTGGAGGCAGCCGCCAGCAGAGCGACGGTACACCCCAAGTAATCAGGAACACACGTCGTGTACTCATGTCAATGTTTGAATAGTGTCATGGTGGAATGAAGTCGCTAGAGGAAAAGTTTAAAAAATTAATAGTACACGCTATGCACTTGAGAGTACACACCGTGTAGTTTTTTTTTCTCTTAAAACAGGTATTATCCTCCTCGTTCAGCAAAGGAGGCTTTGAGTTCGTTTTGGAAAAGGGAGAGGATGGCCGAACCATGGCGGGTCACCCGATCGTGCACTAGGAATTCGTTTCTTCCTCCGTCGATCATGTTGGAACTGTATGGTTAATCCATCCCCTCTCATTGCGTTGTTCTTACCAATTCTTCCTCAAAGGGAAATTTATTTGTGTTTGAATGGGAATTCTCTAATCCCAGATCTGCGTTGTACTTGGATGATTTGGGAGGTGTCGTTCACATATACGGATCAGAGATGATCGAGGTAGGTGGTCTGATGTTCCTTACAACTATTGTGTTGAAATTGTGTACCATTGTGCTATGCGCCCACGATTGGGGTGTTGTATTCCTGAGGACTTTTCTGAAAAGAGATATAGAATTTCATAGATAATTTAATGATAGGATTCAACTGTTTTTTGGGATCACTACATGGATCCAGGACCACCCCAGGAGTGCGTTCCTCTGTTTAGATCTTAGGCCATGATACCTGAGGGTATTCCATGATTATATTATGCATTGCATTTTTTCTTGAGATAATGTTTATATAAATTCTTTTTTATGATTTGGTCTTGGCCCGGTTTCTTTATCCTGAGGGCAGTGTTATATTATCATTAGGGAATGGTGATATTTAGCCTGAGGGCATGGCTATATTAGCCTGAGGGCATGGTGATATTTAGCTTGAGGGCAGTGTTCTATTAGCTTGAGGGCAGTGTTCTATTAGCCTTAGGGAAATGTTCTATTAGACTAAGGGTTATGTTTAATTAGCATGAGGGTATTGTTTGGTTGGACTGAGGGAAACCTTTGTTTATGCCTGAGGGTAGTTGCTTCTATGACTCAGGGAAATATCATGTATGTTTGAGGGAAATGATCGTTAAGCCTGAGGACAATCACTTGAGGGTACTGATTCTGTTTCCTGAGGGTAAGGATAGTATGATTGAGTACATAATTATTTAGAATTATTTTCTATGTTTTAACGGACAAGATGAAGCACATGATATGAGGTGATAAAAATAATAAAAATGGCAATGAAACTGGTAGTGATAGTTACTTTTGAGTACTTACTAGTTTACTGCATTTAATTTTGCACATTGCTGCTACAAATATTTCACCGACAGTTGGATATGGGCCTTTGGTGGGTGCCTACTAGGATGTATTTCTCACACCCTCTATGGGTCTTGTATTCCACCCAAATAGACTATATTGCTGCGGATGTCGACATGGGAAAGGGTCCCTATATTGGTACGTGATTGTAGCAGAGGAGTAGGAGAGCCTGGGACCGATCTTAGGCTTTCGATGCTGCTATGTTCTATTTATTCTTCTTTGTTTGGTTTGGTTGTACCTTTTACTTTGAGTTGTATTGTATTGTATAATAGTGTATCATGTTATGGCTGCTTTCATAGAATTAGTGAAAAGTTTCATCCTTATATATATGACTGTTGGTTCTCTTTTACTCAGTTTTCTATTTTAATTCTATATGGTTTACTATTTCTGTTTGTGTATGTTATTTATCTTTTCCCACTACGCTACACTTTTAAAAATGAGGGCATAGTTTCCCCACTATTAAACCTAAGCCCTCGCTACTAGTTGGTAGACTCTAGAGTTTGGGGAAATGCGCTTGAGGTCATGTGACCAACTGGGTTCGGGACACCTGTTGTGTGGCTTCCGGATTCAAGACATTACATATACATACCCCTTGAAGGTAAATCATGGAGTGGAGAAAAGGTACCAAGACCTCCGACTTTAATTTTGGAAGACAATAATGAAGAAGGCCTTGGCAGAGTTTGTTTCTCGATTCTTTACATATGAATAGGAGAAGGATGTGCGCCAGGTTCTAGTATGATTAACTCATCATATGGAGGTTCTTAAGGGGAAGTCGAATAATATATCTATTTCCTCTATGATAGGTTTTCCACAAAATTCATGGGGACAGAATTTCATCTGGGGGATTGTTGACCAACTCACCAAGTCATCCCACTTGCTAGATATCAGGTAGCAGAGATCAGTAGAGAGATTAAGATTCCTTTACATGCAGGAAAGAGTTATTCTTTATGGATTCCAATCGATTATAGTTTCATATAATGATTCATGTTTCACATCCTGATTTTGGAGGGAATTTTATGTGTGTTGTTGACTAAGCTACACTTGAGCACATCGTTTCATCCCAAGATAGATGTCCATCCAAAGAGGACCATTCAGGTCCTAGAGGATATGTTACAAGACTGTATCTAGGACTTTGGTTGCAATTGGGAGGACCACCTACCACTGGTTATGTTTGCATACAAAAATAACTACAACTCCACAATCGATATGGATCCTTTTAAGGATTTATATGTATGAACCTACCATCCACCACTTTGCTAGATCTACCCATTAGAGTCAGCACTCATGGGTCAAGAGTTGGTGCATGCTACCACTATGAATGTTAGGATCATCTAGGAGAGGATTAATATTGCACAGTGCCAACAGATGACTATTGCTGGCAGAAGAAAGGGACCTGTGGTGTTTGAGGAGGGAGGATATGTCTTCTTTTGGGTCTCACCTTGATCAGTATTCCAAATAATGTTTTGGTGTGACTTGTTGTCTCCAAGGATTATCAGCTATTTCCAAAAATACTATATGGTTGGCGATGTGGTGTTCAACCAAGCTCTACCACTAAAAATAAATAAATTACATGATCTCCTCAACATTTTAGAGCTGGTGAAGTACGTGCATGATCTATCACACCCCATCGACTAGGGAGAACTCGACATCAATGATGGAGTTAACTCTACTGAGTACCCAGTGGAGATTGAGGATCGATAGGGAGTAGCCTTCTTGGGTGAGTGATTCCCTTGTTATTTTTCTGGTGGTTGCATATGAATCTTCGGGAAATGATGTAGGAGTGGAAGGATTAGATTCATGTGCAGTACCCACATCTGTTGGACTAGAAATTTTTTTTGGCATGTTGGGGATGTAAATTCTTACGGGGGGAGAATGTAATCCCTTTTATTTTCCATGTATTATTTTTATATTTTATTTGGAATTATTTTGAGACTAGGATTTGTGACGGCGTGTGATTCTAAGTCCAGGGTCTCCTATAATAAATGTTTGAAATAAATTAAACTCTTAAATAGCACACTTGATATATTATCCTGAAAAAGTGGTATAACATTTAAATGGGTATATCGATCAGATATCTGAGGTCACCATTTTATTCAAAAGAGTGACTTTACCTTAGGTCATGTCTAACATCATCTGGTGCAGGTCAACTACAAAAGAAAATTTTTTGATGTTTTAAAGGAAATAAAATAAATCAATAATATATTTTATTTTAAATATTTTAATGACACAATAGTGTGTTTTATGGTTTGAAATCAAATAGAGCATATGTTTAGGATCAAAACCCTAGAAAACTAACTTGGATGATCTAGATATTTGGAGAGTATCCACCCTTGGAGAACTCTCGAAGAATGATGATGAACGACAACACTTGGATCATTGTGCATTAAGATAAGATCTCACCGACGAAAGAATAAAATACATCATTCATCTTAGATTGAGGTAGGGTTTGTTATTTCAATTTTTTCCACCATTATGGGATTTAAAAAATTAACGCAGGTCAACACATAAATAGGTGGTCCTACGGAACGTTCGCTCTTGTGGGACAGTCTAAATATCGTGCTTTATTTTGGGAATTGAATTCATCTTTGTTTCATTTTTCTTGATCATTCTAATGGGAGTGGATTGACGCAAAAAAAACAATGGTGGATGTTTGTTCCTTGATTTTTTTATATGAATTTTTTATCCTTTATACCAACATTTTTTCACTTTTTTCCAAGTTCATGAATAATAGATCATTATACGTCTTCCTCGCAACAAAATGATCCCAAATCAGAGATCTGACATCATGACGGCCCAGTGATGGCACGACGATGATGGTGGTTGATGAATCGTCATGGTTAAGAAGAAATTCTTCTTCCTCCATTCTGCCCAAGGATGATTGAAACCATTTTTAAGAGCCGATTATACACCTGAAACATACCAGATCTACATTTCTATGAAGGAAAAAACAAGGATCTTCAATTTCAAGGATTTTGAATGGCTAGATAAAAGGTTTTTTAACACTATATGAATACTGAAAATGAACTATGATTCTTCAAAATCTCAAAGAACATGACATTTGGGGCCTGCTCAGTGGCGGCTAGTGTTTTGCTTTACAGAAAGTGATAACATGGTGTATGACCCCTATCACACGGTGGTGGGTCCAGATATGGAACTCGACATGTATCTTGAATGATACATATACACAGGGTGAACAACATGGCTTGTACTCCACCACAAGATCAGAAAAATCCAGCTTACTCTATTTACCGGTTCAAGGGTTGGTAGACACGGGTTAAAGTCATGTACTGGCACTTGGCCCGCATACATAGAGCAGACCAAAAATAATCATACATAGTGTGTGAACCTTACTACATTCCATGTATTCTCTTTCTATAATACATGTACATTTTACTTTGTCTATTTCATATGGTCAGTACCTAGAGTAAAGGGACTTTGCATGTGACCCTTCTACATGTTGTGTACTCCCTTTTACCTATCTTGATCTCCTTATCCACCATAACTAGGACACATTTTGTTTTGGTTAGTTCCTCTTTTCTCGTTCCCATGAAGGTTAGTAATATTGCTTCCTATCCATTAAAGTATGACTGCTTCAGTATAATATTCTAGATACAGTTGGAGTCCCTCAGAGAGGCTTGGAGTGAGATACTCTATACTTTGTTATATCCTTAATAGAGTTAGGTTTTCGATGAAACCAATCCTACCGAACATAAATCCTCTACATAGAAGATGAATCTAGCTAACTCTTAGTATACTCCAAGGAAATGGATGTGATCCACAATAGTGTATCATGATCTTTCCACACCCAAGAGTGTTTTGTCCAAGAATGAGTGTTTCTATTCTCTATTTAGATTTATCTATGTATCTATCCATCTCGTAACTTTTCCTGATGAACAATATTTCTCAAACGGCCATCATCTGAGATATCTGACTTGTGGCGTGAGTTCATCTAGTTGAGTGGTTCATGGAATCTTTGAACAAAATCCTTTTCTTCAGTATGCATTCGTTGTGACTTACCTTTAGATTACAGGTTTGGTTTTTGTGTATATATGTATATTTCTCTTGTTATATGTTTTGTAGACATATACTTTGTAGAGATTAATATAACTTTACTTTTTCATCTTCTTAGTGGTTTTCAGGGTGTCCTACTGATTATTTCTATACTCACCCTTGTATGGGATTTTAACCCACATGTCATGTCTTGTGAAGATGACCATCCTTCTGATGGAGTTTAGGGTGGACCAATATTGGACCAAGAATTGTGATTTTCCCTAAAATATGAGGTATTACATTGGCATTGAGTTATAGTCATAGTATATTATTATTTACAAGTTGGACATTATAGTTTGTATACTCGTCTTTTAGTGGGATTGTATTCTGGATTAGTTTAATTTTCTATAAATTACATTTCATTATACATTATTGGTGTGTTTTGGATTTATGCATGCATTTTTTTCCTTTATGCTTTTTACATTTCAGTATCGTGGGCTTGGATATGGCTGTGTGTGTGTGCATGTACATATTTAGTGCCTCCCATGTTAGTGATATGCCGACTCGGTGCTAGACACCAACCCATAACCAATTAGAGGCAGGCTCGGGAAGTCATACATGGGCCCCACCAGGATAAGTCATAAAAAATAGTAAGTATTTGTTTTTATATTAAACTTATTGTATTTTAATATTTGAGGAAATTCCAAAAGCTCTTATCCATATAATTATAAAAGGGTACCCTTCCTTCACATATATACCCACATTTATCCAACTATTATTTCAAAACAAATTACTCATTTATCTTATAAAGATCCAAATAATATATTTTGAGGTTATGTTCCTTCCAAAATACATATTTTATGTCCATTAAGAGAAGTTATAAATGAGCTCCTTCGTAGAAGAGGTGATCAACTTTTCCAACTCTTTCAAGTATATTTCTTCTCCTACTTCTTATTAATAAATTATTTCCATACATATGTTATAAATCCATTATCATAAATATAAATAGAAGTTATAATGATTAATATATAACTATATTGAACCTTTTATCTATCATGTTATGAATGAAAGGACCACACATACGTACGTGTGGCTTACCGTCTCCATATAGAGGTGTAATTCGTTTCTCATCAACACTTTAATTAGATTGTCAAAAATATGGAAATAATATGTGTGTGTGTGTGTGTGTTTGTGTGTGATATATATGACATAATTATGATTATATAATGTATAATTATTCTTCATAATTATTTTGTTCCGTCCAAAAAAATGAAAATAGAATTCATGCCTACACATGACCAACCATATCCATGAATGGTGTAATTCATTTATCTATATCTATATTTATGGATAACTATATATATATATATTCAATATATATTATATTTACACTAATAATATTATCGTGGAAATGATGAAACTAATAATAAAGTATAAGGAATAGAAATACCAAATCAAAATATAAATGAAAAATGAAACATTTTCCACCCAAAATAGTTATTTCAACAATGAATTGATATTATATGGGTGATAAAATAAATCATATATGGTCTGATATATGTTGTATTACTCTACTTTTAATGCTCTCAAATCAATCCAAACTATGCTAATTATTATTTTTTATGAAACATTTTGTTTAATGTAGTTCAATTTTAATTTTAACATATGGTTTTAGTGTTTACATCTGAAGAAATAATTACAAATTTTGGTCAACTATATGACACTGATGAGTATGATCTACCAATACTTCTCATATTGATAGAAAATTTACTGACACTTTTCCTACTGATAGACGAGTCACTGATACCTAACTCACCAAAAAACAAGCTACAAACTCAATAAAATATCGTTAAAATACTTCACTAATAGATTTCTCGCCTACTAATAGAGCGATTGAATGACTTTCATAATTTCATAAATATAAGAGTCTGATAGTTGAGCTACCAATGCCTCACCTACCAAAATATAAGATTCGGATGCATCTCCTACCAACATATTGAGATACTGATATATGTGCTACCAACACATCATCTACTGAAAGCTCGATAGTCCAATTCAGAGTTACTGATGCAAGTCTAATATACATAAAGAAATTATCTACCAATAGACTGAGCTATAGATAGACCTAGTCACTGACAGAATTAATCATTGATAGTATGAGTTACCAATTTTCTAACATGCAGACATACGGTGTAACTAATGATCTTTCTATTAAATTCAAAATTACCTCTAACAGTCATATTTATGAAACATAGTAGTGTTTAATATTTTATGGAACATGTATTTATTTTACAGACAATATTAATGACTTTGTTATTGCATAGTACGATGTATGAGGAACCCCATGAGATTATTATTATTCTCTTTTTAATCCCTCTAGTGTATTATGTAAGAAAATGGGTGAAAAAAATGAAGTGGTTGGTGAACAAAAAAAATTCCATGATAGTGAAAAAACTCTCTACCAACCAGTTGTGCATACCAAGAGATATTTCTGATAATCAAAAGGCTACAAATCTCAGTAGCAATAATAGAGAAGACATGAACACTTTGGGGAAACCTCTAACTCGCTGGGAATAGATGATAAAAGCAAAAAACTCTCTATTTTTCTATTTCTACAGACATATCTAATATCAGTTATACCTTCCTGAAAGATCCTTGGAAATTCATAGAATATCACATAGAGATTTCTAAACTCTTCTTTTAAATTTTCTTTTCTTTTATACATTATTGGAATTTCAAGTTGTCTTTGTATTTTTTTATAAACACACATTGAATCATGATCAGACTTGAATATAAATAGAAATAATCACAAACCTTCACATTTTATCTCTCATAGATAATATTGGTAGAGGTTCATGTGTGGAATTTTTACTTTTACACTCCCTTAAAAACAATACAAGATGTCAAGTTGACCTAAATAACTTGTTTACTTTTGTTACACTAATCCATGGTGTGGGTTATGTTTGGTTAAAATTAATCTCTTGGTGGTTGGTGATCACCATGTGTAGAGGATGAGGTATTTTCTTGAGATTAAACCTCTTGTTTACTTCTACTGTGTTATTTTAGATTTTTTTTCACTATCTTTATAATCATTTCAAGAAACCTAACATATATTGGATAATTAAGCGTAGATAGTATTTATATTATATTTTTTATAATGTTTTCAAATGTTAATATAATAATAAGGTATATTGTTTTAGTGGAGGTTCTTTGTTGTAGTGGTGTTTTGCGGCTTCGCGACCTTCTCTCGTGGGATGCACTATGGGCTCCTGCGATTGTTTCTTCAAATTTGTGGGTGTAAGATCATATCATTACCAGCACACTCTTCGGAGCGCTCCTAGTTCTGTTTGGCAGTTTGTGGTGGTCCTATGGTGAGTTTCTCATCCTCGGATGGTTGCGCGTATGCGTCGGCATTTTGTGGGATTCTACCTTTTCTCTGGTGAGTGAGTTAGGTTTTCATTTTGACTGATGTGGCTCTTTTGTTCGGTGGCAGCGGGATATGCTGGTTTTTGTTTTTCTTATCTTGTTCTTGTTCCTTTGCGGGGTTTCGAAACACAGTGATTTTCTTAAGGACCATCTCGATCTGTGGGTGGTGATTGCTTTTTATGTTTTAGAGCGGGCGTTTCTGCTCCTGTTGATTGGATTTTTTTGTTCATGTGTTTTCGTGAGCATAGGTTAAATCTGTTCCACAATGTTTTGAGGATGATGTTTTGAGTGCGTGGATGGTCTTGCAACTGCGGTGATGGATTTTTTTTGCATCGATGATGCGTTTCCATACCGGTGAATGGTTCGAATCTTGTGATGGCTGCGATCCATTGTTTTCTAGCGACGTCGATGGATGCAGAAGGTCTAACTTTCTCACTAGCGACATGGCCAGAGGCGGTGTTGAGATTTGCGATGATCCGTATCTCGAGGTGGGTGTGTGGATAGAGGTGGTCACATGGATCAAGGTGGCTTGATGGCTCTTTTTTTTTGAATGTTTCAAATTTGAAGTTTTTGGAGTGTGCGGTTATCGGTTCTACTAAACGGGTTTTCGGGAAATTAAAAAAAGGATTTCCAGTAGAAATAGTTTGAACAAACAAAACTTTTACAAATATTATAATTTGGTAAACTTGGGAATTTTGGTTTTAATTGGGGATATTTTGAATAACATTAAAGTAAATATCCTTGTATAAATATTTATAGGAACTCAATTTACCCCAGCTTGAGTATCCTACCCTCACCAATATTTGGTATCAAAGGTGGTTTAAAAGTTTTTTCAAAAAACATTTTCAACTATTATTTTATTTGTTTTTAATGATCTCTTAATTTCTTTTAGTTATAAAATTTTAGTTCTTCAAAACCTATTGTTACTATTTTAATATGGATAGTAAACTAGAATGTGATGCTTCTATAAGACCTAAATATTTCAATGGGAAAAATTATTCGCTATGAAATATTAAAATGAATTTTTTTTACAATGTATGGGATTTTAATTATGTAAATCCATTATAAATGAATATAATATTCCTACTAATACTAGGAACATGTGCAATGATTTTACTAAGGCTTCATATAATAATAACTACATTTCTATGAATTCCTTATATTACACATTAGTGTATAAATAATTTAATAGGATATCTTCATGTAAAACAAAAAATGAAATTTGGGACACTTTAGTTGTTTGACATGATGAATCCACTAGTGTTAATGAAATGACACTTAATACATATCCTATTAAATATGTTAACTTTATGATAAAAACTGATGAACCCATTTTTGAAATGTATATCAGGTTCAATGAAATTTTAAATATGATGGTATCTTTAAGAAAGAAAATCACATCCATGGAACATGTAATGAGAATTGTCATATTTTTTCCGGAAAGATAGAGTGGAACCTCAGTCTCTATAATGGAATCATGTCATATAATTACATAACATGTAAAGGATTTGATTGGAAAACTAGTGTTGTAAGAAGAAGATTTGATGGTTATCATATAACTAGATTATGAACCAAAGTGAAATTTAGTGTCTTTTGAATATACCACATCCAATCAAAAAGAGAATGTGAAAATTCATGTGAAATTTTCCAGCATTAATAATAAACAAGTTTCATTTATGAGTAAAAGGATTAGTTAGGTAATAGATTTAAAGATTTTAAGATAATAAAGAAGTTCTTCAGAAAACCTATTTATAATTGTAAGTATGGTAGTAAAGGAAACTAGAAAAAAGAATTGATGAAAAATGATAATATTAATGAAAAATGTATTATCAGTGAAACAGAAGAGGAAATGTAAATGCTAATTTTCTTAAGTAAAATTTCAAAAGGAAAAATGAGGGAAAAGGTAAAAATTAAAAGAATGAAATGTAGTCTATAGAGACTTATTATAATGATAGCTCCAATAACTCAGTGTCATCACTTTATGAGAAGGATGACAAATCCAATGTGTGTTACACAAAAAAAACATCCATGGTAAATTTGGAATCTCCTGCACCAAATACATATTATTCTAGAGATGAATCTAATTATAAAAATATTAAAATTGTTGAAATATTTGAGAATTGTAAAATTTTTGGGGATAAATGCTATAAAATAAAGGATAAGTTTAAATATCTCAAGAAAAAACATGATCATACTATTTCTATTAAATCATAACATACTATTGAAATTGAAAATAATACTCAGTTTTTTAATGAGACCAATTAACTTAAAATGTATAATGAGTAATTAAAGACATATTTAGATAGGTTAACAGATGATAAATATACATTAGATCAAATTATTAGTAAATATGTTTCTCTAAAATATACTACCTCTATTAGTTATAATCCCAGAGAAAGAATTTTTTTTTAAAAAAAATGTATCAAAATATATAAAATCTTCTTTTATACACAGTTCTAGAAAATATTCTGCATATTCCTATAGTGGAACATCTTATACTACTTATAGATTTATTTGGAAAAATTGTGTTTATTTTTATAATAATTTACAAGATTCATATAGGAAAACAATAAAGAAAATGAGGATTCCCAAATATTTAATTACTAATTTTAATGTACGCAAGAAAGTCTAGGTACCAAATACTTTTCTTATTTGATCTATTTTAGTGGGAAATTTATTTGAAGAGTTCATATAAACGCTTATGGTACTTAGATAGTGAGTACTCAAGATATATGGCATGGGAAAATTTGATTTTAATGAATCTTAGCAATATTGTTGGGCGCCTTTCACATTTGGTGTCAATGGAAAATGAAATATTATTGGCCTTGTCCAAATCAGTTACACAAATTCAATTTTTATTTCAAAAGATCTTTTTTATGGTCTTAAGTATAACCTGATTTGTATCTCATAATTATTTTATGATGGATATCATGTTAATTTTGAAAATGATTTTTTTAATATTTTTAATTCTAATAATGATTTATTATTCACTTATTTTATAAATAAAAATATTTCTCTTGTGATTTTTGATTCCTTAGTTTCTTGAAATATGTCTTTCTTATGTGTATCACACAAAGAATTTTTTTTTTTAAATAGGTGATTATGTCATCATAATATTAAATCTATTAGAAAGGTGACTAGGAAATGAATATTAAAGGATCTAACTAATCATGATTCTCCTAAGGGAAAAGTTTGTAATTCTTCTCAAAAAAGAAAATAATGTAATGTATCTTTCCAACCAAATCAAGAAGTGTAAACTTCTCAACCCCTTGAGTTGGTTCACAAGGATCTGTTTGGACCATATAGAGTTTCTAGTTTATGTTGGGATGAATTGTGACTATGTTCTAGTAGAATAATTTTCTAGATATACTTGGACATTCCTTAAATCACACAAGAGTTATTCATATTCCTACTTAACCAGGTCCACTGAAACTCTAGAAAACCTAAGTGGTCCTTTAATTAAAACCATAATAATTAACAATATTCATGATTTATAATATCAATAGTTTGAATATTTTTTCTCATTGAGGGACTATAATAATAAATTATCTTCTCCTAGGACACTATAGTAGAATAGATTTTTAGAGAGAAATAAAAGAAACTTATGAGAAATTTCCTGAACTTTGCTTAATGAGTTAGAATTACCTATTTATTTTTGGATAGATGCAATGAATACAACATGGTATATAATAAATATAGTATTAATCAGACCTATCATAAAGAAAAATCCCAATGATTTATTGATTAATATGAAGCCTAAGTTTAATTACATTAAGGTTTTTGGTTTCAAATTCATTATCTTTAATACAAGAGATAATCTTGAAAAGTTTTCCTCCAAAAGTGATAATGGAATTTTTCAATATTATTCAACCTATACCAAAGCATGTAGAGTCTTAATTAAAATAACCATGTGTGTGGAAGAATATTTACATATTAAATTTGTTGAAATAGTTCCACATGAACCTAAAACATCCTTAAAAATATTGAAGATGATCTATCTAATCTGGACGTAAATGCTAAATCTTCTTACTCTGTTGTTGAGTAAGCAGTAAAATCCTCTAGTTATGTAAAATCTCTCGACACTGATTATTGTGATCCCAAACTTGTAAAATAACATAAAATAACTTTCCCTTCTTTTTGGAGATCTATTAGAAACCTTAATAACCTATCGTTATATGATGTATTTAGAGACATTGATAAAGGTAAATAAACTAGAGATTTTATTAGGAACTGGGTTGAACATCGAGCCTTTTTGTCACAACTTGAATCTAAGAACATTAATGATGCAATATATGATGAATTTTTGGTAATTACTATGCAAGAAGAGTTGAATCAATTTAAAAGAAATAATTTCCTGAAACTTATTGAAATATATAAATACACCATGACTATAGGAACTATGTTTGTGTTTTGAAATAAATTAAATGAATATGTAACATAGTGATAAATAACGCCATATTGGTTACACAAAGATATATACATGAATAATGAATTGACTATGAATATACTATTTCAAAATTTTCTAGACTTGAATCCATTATAATTCCTCTAGCTAATGCAGCACATCTAAATTTCAAACTATATCAAATGGATGTAAAAAATCGAATTCCTAAATCTGTATATAGTTAGGGATGTATTTTTTGAACAACCCACCCTTGGTTTTATAAACCCCCTTTTTCTAAATCATGTCTTTAAATTAAAAATAGTTTTTATGGTTTAAAACATGATATAAGAGCATGGTATGATAGGCGCCTCACCATTCTTTTCTCAAATGGTCTTACAAAAGGCAAAGTTGATCCTACTTTTTTTATAAAAATAATTTATAAAGAGGTTTTTTTTATACAATGTTGATGACATTAGGTTTGGATCTTCAAAAAAAATTATGTATTGATTTTCCAAAAATGGTGAAAAATGAAATTGAAATGAGTTTAATGGGTGAACACAAATTTTTATTTTTATTTCTAATTTTACAAAATAATGAAGGTATTATTTTAAATCAAAGTAAGTACACTAATTATATTTTGAAATGGTTGGGATTTAATAGTATAAAAATTAGTGATACACTAACGAGAATAACCTATAAATTCAATCCTCATGAAAATGGAAAGTCTTTTTATCAAACAAATTATAGAGGGATGATTGGAAGACAAATCTACTTGATTTCTAGTAGGCCTTATATAATTTTCAGTGTTTTTATGTATGAACATTTTCAAGAAAAAACAAAAGCATCTCATTTAACGGCCATTAAAAAAAATCAAATACCTCATGTATACTAACAAATTTGGATTATTATATCCTAGAGGAAAAACATTTGATTTACATCGTTATTTTGATTTTGATTTTGGTGGTTGTAAGTTAGATAGAAAAAAAAACCTATAGAAGATGTCAATTCTTGGGAAAGTCTCTAATATTATAGTGTAATAAAAAAGAAAAAAATTGCATTATCTACTACTAAATCTGAATACATATTTTTTTGTAATTTATGTGCTCATATTTTGTAAATGAAACCCACATTACTGTATTGTGGATTTCATTTTAGGCATTTCCATATAAATTATTACAAAAATACTGTTATTAATATTTATAAGAATCCATTTTGTCACTGTATAACATAAAATATTGATAAAACACCTCAATTTTTTAGAGATCATTATACGAAATGTGATAAAACTCTTGAATTCATTGCCCCTGAACAATATCTTTCTGATAATTTTACTATTCCATTAAACTCTCAGAGGATGAGTTACATTAGAATTGAGTTAGCGAAGATAATATTTTGGGGTCATGTTATTCTTAACCGAATAATAATGTCTCATAAACATGACTCATTAATGATATCTCAATGACATGAATCACTGATGATGCCCTGATAACGAGACTCACTAATGATGTCTCACTGACAGGACTCATCGATGGTGACTTACCGATAGGTCTCAAATATGTGCCTCACTGACCGATACCTATTTATTTCTATGTATAAAATTTGAAACGCCATTGTTTTAATTTTTTATTTTAACCCTCGTTTAGTATTCTAAATTCTTAAATGATAAAATTATGGTCCGATCTAATACTTTTTACCCTATATCTCTTACTCTCAAACTCTTACCCTCGAACCTTTCTCTCATGACTATTACCTTTCCGTCTCAAACTAAAACCTTAAAACCTCAGTCAATGGCTCATGTTAATTGAATCCTTCAAGGAACTTGGAGCATGTCACATCCATACTATAAAAAAACTATGTGAATCCATCTAACTGAAATTATTGTCTGTTCATCTGGAACTCGTGAATCGCATTGTGACCCCTGAGAAAGAAATACATTCAGATTGGTATTGTTGAGTAAGTCTCTTATGATGAATGTATTGAAACCCAACAGGTTGTTGGAATGGTTCTCTCACAGTGATAGTTCGTACTATCTGAGGTTGGTACATGAGTTTTACCTGTATGTTGAGTTTCTTCTTGATGGATTTGAGCTGTTTAGGATGAAGTCAATAGTGTATAGAAGGAGAGTTTCATTTTCATCTAATCATTGGGACGAATTTATAAAGGCATCCCATGAGGGTGTTTGTGATGACAATAAGGGAATCCATCCTCTAAACAACAATATTTTCTATTATGATGAAGCATTATTTGATTTGACTTGAAATTAAGAGCATATAAGGCATGTTGCTATAGAGATTTATGATGAGAGAAGGCTTTTATAAAAATTTATCTAGATTCAATTATGTCCCAGGAAACAAGATTTTATATCTCTTAAGTACCATGATGTTTACTTGATCAATATGTTAATTAAATTTTACAAGGTAAATATGGAAAGATGATTGATTGTTCATATCAATGAGATGATTAAAGCATATTTGAAGACATATTATTTGTTTTATCCAAGACTTGCCTCTACTATGATGATGGATAAGGGATTAGTGAATGGAGGTGATGATTCCATTTCCTCTGGTGATGGTTTTTTTCTAAAAAATGTTATATATAATAGGTTGAGGATTAATTGGAACCCCTTGATGAAAATGTGGTTTTAAGATAATGATAAATTATATGACTATTTCAATCTTGTGGAGCATCCCTTGAGGACAAGGAATATAGTAGACACTAGTCTAGGACCAGATAAAGTGGGTGTTTATTATGATAGGGATGTGCATGAATATGTTAAAAGAAATGAATATCTAATAGATGATAGGAGTGATTGTGGAATTGATGACAGTATAGAAAGGATGACTTATGGCCATATATTTCCATATAGATCTCTAAATTTTGAGGAACCACTTTAACCTGAGAGTGATATTGAAGAGACTGAAGAGTCTAAGGATGCTGAGTATGTCAATAGATCAAGTAGTGAGGAAGAATATTATGATGAATACGTAAATGTTATTAAAGAAGAAGAGGAAGAGGATGATGATGGAGTTGAAGAAGATGTTAAGGAATATGAAGTAAGAGATAAAGAAGCTAGAATTTATATAGAATATGAAGGAAATTATTGTCTTGATACTAAATCGGATCTCCATAAAGATGATCAATGTCCTAAGGCTAAACATATTGGTATACCAATAGAGATTTCTGAGCTTGACAGTCCTTTTGATGTTCTTGTAGGGGAACCTGAAAAGATTTTGGATCTACATGTAGCATTTAATTCCCATGTTGAACCAGCTATGATTGAGCGGAGGGCCCCTGATGCTCTTATTCATGCTTAACACCTTGTTGAAAAAGAATATCTAGTGAATCCAGTAAGACAATTATTTTATTCCTAGAAAAGTACGCATGCTAAGGGGGAGATATACTAATAGAGATCAGGATGATGTACTAGATCCTTTGGGATACATTTTTTTACTTGATGGAGGATTGATCTATTATATGTTTCTTTTGTTCTAGATTATCATAATTTAGAGGATATTACATTTACTCCAGCTTCTGCACCCATTCCATTGGATTCTCTTGAGTATGTGGATAAAGCTAATCATAATACTTTTAAAGAAGAACTATTTGTCCTTGTAAACCTACTCCTATTCTAAGAATTAGTAAAATAGATGTTGATTTGGATTCTGAGAGACTTTTATCTCTGGTTGAGCCATGTTTGATCTCTCTTATCGAAGTTGTTGCTTCAGAAAATCATTAAATGAGGAATTAGATAACCGTTAGGGTTTCATCCATCAACAGTATCACTATTGATTATAGCACATCCTTGGATAATGTGGTGAAAAAATTTGAGGGTAAACATTCTATGAGTGCTCCAAGTGGTCCTCCAACTCTTGATGTGAGCTAGTTGAGTGTAAATATTTGAGATAGAGTTCAAGGTGATGCAACTCAACTTCTCTTATTCCTCATTCTCTAGATATTGTTGGGGTATGAAATGTGGATATAGAAGAACATAATACTATGATGGGTGGAAATGGACAGGATAGCCTCATTAAATGATCAAGAACGATGACCATGTGGACGACATGGCGATATCCCACTCAAAAGAAGACACTTCTACTCCAGAAGAAATAACAAAAAAGGCCAACTATTATTTTAAGAGGATTGACACCAAAAACCAGTTAACTATAAATTTCAAATAATTAGGGGAAATATTTTGGTTAATTATAGAGACTGAGGAATTTAAGGAGATTGATAAGTTGTTGAAGGATTTAACTCCTACCCTTGAGAATTTTATGTATAATAAAGAGTATTTTGAGAAGGAAATGACAAATGGCAGTGAGGTCATTAGGGACTTTATCAATATGCTCAAATTAAACCTATATAATCCCAGTACATCCATTTTTGCTCTAGTAGATACTCCTATAAGGACAATATTTTCTTCTTCTACCTATTTTTTTCTCTTTTTACCAATACCCCTTCTTATGGTATCATCCAGATAAGAGCTGTCATCCAACAAGAGCTCATAGTTCCAAATTCCTCTTCTAGATAGAGCATTTCTCCAACAATCTTTTGTGGAATTCAACTTCCATATTTCAGTACCCTCTCTATTCCTTATACCACACTTACCTATGATATTTATTTTCCTCTCACATCTTATTCTGATAAGGGAGAGGAAGTGATGGACTCTGATGTATCCAATAATTAGTTAGATAACTTTTTTATAGGGATTTTTGTACCCTATTTTTTTACTTTTTAGGATATTCCTTGTACTTCTTGATTAATGTAATCCCTTTTGTAATTTCACCCCATTTTTATTTACATTTATATTATTTATTTTTCATTCAGAGTTTCCTTTTTGATAATCCAAAAAGGGGAGAAATAATATGTAATCTCATAATATGGAATCACTCTCAGGGGGATATTAAGTCCAATCATGAGTTTAAAATGAAGCATATAATTGTAAAATACCATTTAACTAGTAAATTGTACTTCTATTTATTTTAAAATTTTATATGAATAATCTATGTAATATGTTAAGCAGTTTTTGGATCTAATAATCCTAAATCAATTATTAGGGTATTTAATTCCATGATTTGTGATCATAATAATTGGGGATATTTTATTCCTTATTTAGTTTTAATTCTCACAAATCATGCTTAACTATGATAATTATGATTTATTAATATACATTTTATTTAATCATTTTCAATTATAATTTTATTCTATGGTGATAGTGTTTATGCCATAAGAAAGAATTATAGATTTTGGTTAAGTGTAAGACATTGATGTATATGATCTATCAGTACTTTTCCTAATGGTAGAATAGCCAATGGTAATTGTCCTACTGATAAACAGTTCAATGATACCTGACTTATTGATACATGACCTACAGAGGACATAAGCTACCGAAATGTTGAGTCACCCAATGATGTCAGACCTATCAACAGAGTGATTGACCGACCCGTAGAATTTCACTAAGTATGATCTACCGACAGTCTAGCTACAGATGCATCACCAACCATCAGCTGAGATATCGAGGAATCACCTATCAGTATATTGAATTACTAATAGATTTATTGCTGACACATCACCTACCGACAACTCCACATACCAGTTCAAGGATACCAATGATAGTCTGATCTCCTATAAAGAATGAATGATATAATAATATATCAAGTTACCTACAACCCAGCTCATTGACAGCATGAGTCACTAATAGTCTTAACAGCCAATAGACTGAGTCACCAATGATCTTTCTCTTAAATTCAAAATTATCTATAATAGTAATATTTATTAAACTTAGCACTGATTATTATAGTGATGATATATTATATATTTTTTAGACAATATTAATAAAATTTTCATTGCACATTACAAGTATTGAGGAACCCAATATGATTAGGATCATGCTCCTTGTTGGCCATGTAGTGTATAATGTACACACCTAGGTGAAAAATAATGAAAAGGTTAGTGAACACAAAAAGCTACATGACTGTGAAAAAATATCTACCAACTAGTTGTGCATACCAAGTGCATTTTTTATAAACAAAAGTCTATAAATATTTCAATAAAAAATAGACAATAGGAACACATCAATGAATATTCAATCTCACCAAGAATGGAATGTAGAAGAATAAAATGACACTCTATTTTGCTGTCTATTTCTGGAAGATAACTCCGACTTTAATTCAACCATCCTTAAAGAGTCCAAAAGCTTCAAAGAACATCTAAAAAATCAATATAAACCCTTCTTACCATTTTCCTCTAACTGTGTAATTAATTTTTTTAGACCAGTGTGTTTTTATGTTATATAATCTCACACAGACTCTTAAGAAAAATTGAATGATACATTGCTATATTCACAAACCTTAAAATTTAAACTCACATGGATAATACTAGAAGAGGTCCCTATGTGTCCTGATTGTTTTTAAACTCCCATGAAAACTATATAATAGGTCAAGTTGACATCAGTTGTTTATATAATTTTGTTACCCTGATCTAGGGTGAGAATTAAGTATAGTTAAAGTAAACTTTTTGGTGGATGGTGATCTAAAAGTGGAGAGGATTATGTCTCTTCTTTAGACTGAACCTCTTATTTATTTTTATTGTGTGATTTAATGTATTTTCCTCTATAATTGTATTCATTTTAGGAATCCTAACTAATCATTGATAGTTAATCTTATATATTTTTTATATTAGAATTATTTTGTAGACTAATATCAAAAGAAAATATAATAATAAATTATTTTCTTAAACTTTGAACAAATCTGTATTTGATAAATATTTTCAACTAAAAAAATATTTTTAAAATAACTACATTGGTTAACTGGGATATTTTTTATTAAATTGGGGAGAATTTAAATAACATTTAAGTAAATTTTTTAAAGAATATTTTACAGGAACACAATTCGCACCCCTCTAGAGTGTGCTACTCCAACCAATAATACATATGAGTGTGGTTTTATAATATATTTAAAAAAAAGCATATTTATTATTCAGGATGTTCAAACCTGAAAAATGTAATGAAAACCTAATATAAGGAGATTCATATGAATTTTATTTCATTGGGGAATTTTTTGATATTATACAACTGTATTCTTTTATTGGGTGTATATAGTTCAACTTTTACATGTTATATCATGAATTTCATTATTTTAATTATATTTAATGTTGTGTTGAATATAATTCACTCATGGTAAATTTGAATCAACTAATTACAATGTGGTCATGGTTTCTCATATTAATTTTACTTTGGTGGTTCACCTTTATTATTCAACACATATTTATTTTATGTATTGAATGTAACCCCCCTTTATGTTTTATATAATGAATTCCATTTTATTAAAGTGTATTTATTTCATTAATAGGGATTATGATTCAAAATTACAACAACGGTAATGGTTTATTTCAAAATATTATCATGAAACAAGATTGTTTGTATTTAAGTCTCCATTAGAGAATACTTATCTTCCATTCCATTGTTTTATTAATATATTCTCAAAAATATTTATAATATCCTTAAATTATTTTTTAAATTAATCTATTTCCATGTTAAACTTTTTCCAAAGAAATATTTAAAAGAATTTTATTTAGGTTTTTTGAATAGGGTACTTATTTAATTTTTTAAAAATAAGTTTGAATGGAATGATTTCATAACTTATATTGTATGAAACAAATTTCCACCCATCATGAATACTTAATGACATTAATCCTCAATTAAAATTTTAAAATGTTATTTTAAAATATAATTATTTTTTAATTACATGTTGTGTATTTATATTTTAAAAAAAATCCAATGTAAAAAAATAAATTTTATAAAAAAAATATTCCAAAAATAAATCTATATTATGGTAATTTTTTTTACATCCATTGTTGAATGTATTGTGAATTTTAGGATCTAATAAAGTCATAAGTCATATTTATTTTAATGTTTTCCGATCATTTTTACTAGAAAATGTATTGATATTCTTTATGACTTATTCTTCCAATATAGAAAATTATTGATTTTGTTAATAAGGCCTTTTGAATAATAAAATAAACCATTTATTAGATATATTAGGTATTATTTGGACATGAAATCGTAGGTGATGACCAATTATAAAATTCCCCTCAATACATATTTGGCTCCCATGAGACAAATCAATTGAAAAAATATGATTATATATACTCATTTGTTAAAAATTATCTTTCTAATGTTCTTGACATTAGAGGAAAAGTTAGAAAAATTAGAACGATTTGTACCCAGTAGATTGAAAACATATTTAGAGTGGTATTTATTATTGTAGCAACATGTAAATGGGTCATGATGATAAATAACAAAGCATTCACTAATTTTATTATTTAGATATTATTATTTTCCATGAGAGTTTGTCTTTAATATTATCTCTCATTGCATTTCATTCATAGTTATTGATTAAATTGGATGTGTTTTCATTTATTTACCTTTTCATATAGATTATGCCTTATCATTTCAAGATATTCTATTTTCTTAAATGGAATGTGTTTTTATTTTTTTAACATTTCCATATTGATTTTTCCTTATCTTATCAGGATAGTCAAGTTGTTTAAATGGAATTAATTTTATGTTTTTTATTATTATATATTCACTATCAATTATCTTATCATGATAGTCAATGTGGTTTATATGGAATTTTTGTTTAGTTATTTAGCTTTTCCATGTAGATTATGCTAATTTATTTATAATAGCACTCATTTTACTAAAACTATTCTGATCATTTGAGGTCAACATTATTTTTTTCATTTCACATAGAATCCATGATGTGTATTATGATTATTATGTTAGGATATTCTAGAGCAGATAATATAATTTTTGAAACAAATTGTTGTAATTGGTACATTGAAATATAAATTGATAATAATGTATATATCCATTTTACCGATGTCTACTAAACTATTAATCCCATCGAGATTCAATTACATGTATCATATGACAATGTAATAAGATAACCTTTGGCTCTTCACTACTGGATTAATGAACATTAGAAAAAATGTTGTGGTATAATAAATAAATATATTTCTTTGGGAAAATACTAAAACCATTTTGATTGAATACTTAATTGGTAAAAAGTTTTGGTTTGATGTTGTCAGAATCTCCTATGATACTATAAATGAAAATTTACCCAGATAGTTTATTAATAAAACTCTTTATGAGTTGTGGTCCTGAATAAATGAAAGTATTTCTGAAATCATACTTTCTAGATGAAGTGTATTAATCTTGATTACTAAAGATAATTTATATAAATACACTAAATTTCTAATGAAGATTTTTTTTGGTAATTCTATAAATAGTAAAACATATCACGTTTTTAACAAAAATAAACATACTGTTGAGGAAAAAATTATTTTTAAATTTAGTGAAACTGGATGTTTTATTTTTAATCAACCCAAAAACTAAATAGTTGGATTATTTTCATAAAACCGGTTCTGAACCCATGTTAGAACATTTTTCATATGAGTGAATAATTAAAAAACATCTTATGTGGTTTTAACTTAATAATAACTTAAACATTTTATTGAAGAATAATGTGTCACAAACCCTTGAAATCAGACAATCCTTATGAATCTTCCCCTTTATAATATCATTAGGGATGTTGGTCAACCAATCAATAATTGAAGTTCCTTAAAAAATGAATGTAAAAATTGTGAATAATTATTATATATTAATCATAAAATTCATGATGAATATTTAGGTTATAAATATTTTATTGGGTAAATATTGGATGATCTCAATGAGTTTTATTGGAAAAATATATTCACTTTTTTATAGAATAAAAAAAATTATAATTTGAGTAAATTGGTTTTTCCCTAATAAATATTATTAAATTATAATTATAGTAAAAAATATATATTGATGTTTCTAAGGGTTATAATTAATATAAAATAATGTAATATGAATAAAATTACACTGTAGCTGTAGGAATTGAATATATTCATATCATTTTATCCTATATAGCATTATTAAATTCTACTCTTTATAAAATGAATATGATGTGTGATTTAAATAAAATATATATACAGGAGGATGTTTATATAAAACAACAACATAGTTTTGAAAAAATAATATATCAAAATAATTTTTTTAGAGTTACTAAGGCACTCTATTGACATAAAAAGCCTCAGAATCAAATCATGATAGACATAGTGTATTTTTACATCAAAAAAATTACATAATATGGGTATGGATCCAAATCAATTTATTAAAAAGGTTTCTAAATATACCATAATTTTTTAAATTCATTTTGATGACATTATATTTGGATCAAATCAAAAATCAATTTTTGATTCCATTTTATATCTTATTATATTATAGCCTGAAATGAGCAAGATGGTGAACAAACACTTTTAATTATTTTTTAAATTTATCAAATACCAAAGGGACTTTTATATCTAAACAATAATATATAAAAATATACATAATACATTTTTATATGATACTTTTAATAGTATTAGTACTTATATTGGAACCTCAAAACCCTTATATATTTATGAATCTGGGAAACTAGCTGACCCTAATATATTATAGGAATGATTTATAATTTAATATATCTTATAATTAATCATCCAGACATAATTTTTTATTTTTTCTTATATGTTAGATTTAAATCTAATATAAGAGCGTCCCATAATAAAGTTAAAAAAAATTCATTACCATAAGGGAATGTTGGACCATGGATTTTTTTAATCTAATGGAAATTATTTTGAATTAAAATAAATTCAAATACTCACTTTGGTGGACGTAAAATATTTATAAAAAATAAATCAATGACTTTTAAATTTTTAATTATTATTCCTTAGTTTCATGGAATTTTAAGAAACTACAGTCTGTAGAACATTCCAATTATAAATATGAATATTTAGTAGCTGGAGGTTGTAGTTATCAATTGGTGTACATGAAAAATACACTTACTAAAATTAGAAGTAGTTTTATATAAACTCTTATTTTGTGTGATAAGAAAATTGTAGTTGGATTTTGTAAAAATATATAATATCACTCACAACATATGAACAATTTTATAAGACACCATTTTCTTTTAGGATAACACAAAAAAAGGAGATATAATTTTCTTATTCATATGAACACAAGAATTACTTAATGATATTTTTAGAAACCCCCCAAATTATGATCTATTTGAATATTTTATATATAAATTAAGGATGGTTAGTATAAAATTATTATTCAAATACATCCATTTTACCTATAATTAAATAGTAAATAAATCATTGAAAATTATGTAGAATATTTTCCAAATGTTATGAAAAAATTTATAATTTTTTACACTTAATTTTTCATTAAAAATGATTCTTATTTTTCTTTTTTCTTGTATAATTATTTTCAAAATATAGTTTTTTTAACTTCAAACAAATTACATTACATTTAATATATATCCATCCAAGCCTTAGACTGATAGGTCTTTTCCTTATTCCCTCTTTCTTAGAAAACTAATAATTTCATATTATTATACAATCATTCATAATAAGGTTTATAAAAGATTTTCTCCATGAGGTCAATTTTTTATCTTTAGTTTTCATTTTTTATAACTTTTTCTATATTAAATTATATGTAATTTATAATTATATAAAACATTTCTTCTAAATATTTTTTAAAACATTTTTTTCATCATAAGAATTGTTTTTATAATAAAACATGTACCAAAAGTTACAAAACATTAAGAATTTATAATATTTTCATCATTAATAAAATTCAATTGATTGTTTATATTTATAATTGTTTTAATAAAATTGATTATTTTTGAGAAATTTTGCGCGAACACTTTCTTTAGATTCTATATAAATAAGAAGTTGGTCACCACACCTTTGCTGAAAACTATTTTAAGTGGAGAGTTTTTGCCTCCCATTTTTTCATCCATCTAATCCTTCAAAGTCCATCTGATCTTCTAAATCTCATTAGATAATGATAAATGGATTCTTCATATTCTTTTGAAAATATATAATTAGTTGTAAAATGGATGATTGAGATAAAGGTTTTAAATGTTTGATTTCTTATTAATGTATCCAATAATTTTTCAATAAAATAAATTGTTCTGTATTTCTAAATAATATATCGAATTTCCCTATCAAAATATTTTTATAGATTTTTATACACCAACAGAGTTTGGGGAAGTTTATAGCCTAAAAAATTTATCATTTAATTTTTCTGGATATTCCTAATGTCTCAATGTCATGAATGTTGTTGAATTAGATTCAATTACATTATAATAGTTATAGAATATCATAACCCAAATGTATTCTAAGAATAAAGGACGTTTTAAGAAATTAAATTCATTAACTTAAATATTCTATTTATAAGAAGATGTGAGTAATATTTCACATCTATCACTAGATTCAAGGACACAACACATCTGAATTCAAAACTATCTAATTTTGATATATTAGTTTGGTAGATTCTAAATGTAAAAGATATATATGTTTTGGAGTTTATTTTCAATATAAAAAAGTTAAAAGGCATAATGTTTATGTTTAACAGAATTGAAGTAGTAATGGTCGGGTCACTGATGTTGAGGACACTTTTACCCAAGAATTATCATTATTATTTTAGTAAATATTATTAAGGAATCAAAAAATCACAATAGTGCAATATAAATAATATAAAATTCATTACATATTGGATAGGATTCATTAAATAAAATCACACTTATTTTAGTTCTTTCCTTGAAATTATTTTTTAGAAAAATTGAAAAATTTATTTCTATTGGTGAATTAAAAAACAGGAGGAATTTATTTGTGAGAAATGAAGGTCTGGAGAAAAGGATCCTCCAATTACATTGAAGAAATATAAATATTTTTTTGTGGGTTCTTCTTCTATACTTACAAAATTAAATGGTGAAAAAAATATGATATATCATCCTTAGAGTTAGATATTTTCAGTTATTCCAATATTTATTACATAATTAAAGGAATCAAATAAATGGAAATGAAAATGAACTATTTCAATGTTGTGATAAAATATCTTGGAAGAATTTTTCAATATATTTTAAAACATGCAATCCATGTCTAATTATATCTTGGGAAAACTAGAATTTTTTGAAAAATACAGTCATATTTAACATCTTTTTGAATTTTTTATCCAAAATGATGTAGTGTTTAAAAAAATTAAATGGAAAATACAATGTGGAGTCAATAAAATATAAAATTATTATCATGTTTTTAAGAATTAATTGGGTGATAAAATTTTATTCTATTATCATTTGGATATAATAAGAATATAAACATAATATATTTCTAAATGTTTCATAACATTAACATAATGGTTTCTGATGTTTCATGAGTGATTGATTATATTATATCCCTATCAATGAAGAATGATAATAAATATTCAATGTGACACAATAAGATAAATGATTTAGAATTATAAGTTACAATTATAAAAAAGATAGTTTCCCTAATTGAAAAAAAATCAATGTGATATCAAAAAGACAATAATTTTTAAAAGTAGAATTTGTTGAAAATTATAAATCAATGATTACTAAATAAGAAACACATTAAGAGGGAAAAAATAAGTTGTAGTTAATAGTCAAGAATCCATTAAATAAATATGGACAATTCTTGAAATCATTAAATACTTTTAAATAATAAAACTTATTATTTTTTATGGTTTTCTTTTTTATATTAGATGGTTATCTTTCTTATTTGTTTGGTTTATTGTTACATTAATATTATAACTATTTATTTCTATAGTTTTTATCCTATAATATAATATAATACTATAAACATCATAAAATAATCTCATAAATCAAAATTAGGGAGAAATGGTCTAACCATTTCCACAGAAATGATCTAAAGGATTGGTTGAAAGGTAACATTTACATAAATGCATAAGATGAGGACAGTTATGAGTTTTCAATAAAATTGGAAATAGTAATAAATATGCATGATTAGAGGTATAACTTTATATACATTTTTAACTTTAGTTTTTATATTTTAAATTAATATTTTATTACTTTTTGAATAGGGGATATTTCTGAGTTAAAACGATAATTTCAACACTTTATACCCTAAATTTTGAAAATCACAATCCACTTCTTCAAATATTATACTTTTATAAATTTTCAATAACCCATGATCTTTATATTTTATAGAAATCATAACTGTTTTCCTTGATACAGAATATAATTTCATATATATATATTAAATTTCTCCTAGTAGGGGATATCACACATAAATTCATTAGAAGACTAACTTGTTTGTTTTACATCATATGGATGCATAAAAATTTCAGTGAATGGATGTTTATATTGTCTAATATGGATATTGTAACAATATATTTTAGATGAAGTATTACTAAATATAATAAATAGACATTATTATATAGAGACATACATGTATACTATAATAGCTTTTAGAAAACCTATCAGATAGATGAAATACATAGATTCAATCATATGCAGGTCTTCAATATGTTAGATGTACATACATCAACATTAATGGTTTTATATCGTGAAGACCAATTGGATTGATACATTTTATTGAACAATTAAAGTGAAAAAGGATTTTTTACAATTCCATTCAAACTAATACTCATAAATAAAGAATATTTTAGTTATAATAATTTTTATAAGAAGAACATCATGATCAAGGAGATGAATCTTATAAAACTCTTACTATTTAATCTATTTTGAAGCATTTGTAATGTCTAGTTACTTTTTTCACTCTATTATAAATTTTAGAGTGTATTTTTCTTAATTATTACAATGATAGGATTCATTTATAAAGGCCTTAATATCTTTTAGTATTGTAATAGTATTCCCATATCTAGTTTTATTAATGGATTAAATTGTTTTGGAAGATCAGGATATATTGAGAGTTTATATGATAGTTCCCATATCTAAGGGAAACTGATCTATGTCTGATCATTGTATCAAGTGAACTATTGGTAGAATAATGATAGAACATTATGGTATATTAATATCATGGATAAATTTAGTATGGTTAAAGGATTCTTTAACACATAAGGATAAAATGTTGATATCTCATTATAGAATTTTTTTTGATTTTTTCATACACACATTGAATAAGTTTTTTAATACTTTTTTTACAAGATTCTAATTATATTCTTTGTATTATAAATAAAATATGTATGTGGGTTATTAGAAAAATTTCTTACTATGATTAAAAATATTATTGTTACAAAACATTGTCCCAAAAATAATTTAAGAGGTTTGTAAAAATTGTGTTGTATTTTTCTAATTTCCAATTCACATGTAATTTTTCTAAAACATATACACTTTTAATCCTATAGGTTGTATTTCCAAGGGATTGTGAGGAAACATGGGGTTACAACAATTATTACTTCATACCATCCTATTATTTATAGAAAAACATAGTGAGATAGTCAAATTCAATAAGATATTCTTTATTCTTTATTGTTAAACAATAGAGGCTCTTGGGTTAGCTATTTGGTGCTACTTAATTTTTCTTATAACAGAATTTACAAGTTATAAATTATAATGATGTCCTATTATTCTCTCTATAGTAAGCCTTATAAATAATATCACTCATTGTCATAGGTGGGTGTAGGTTCTCTAGTTAGACAAATCCTTGTCCAGGAGACATCAGTGAAGGTACATACTATTCATCAAGAAATGGTTACCACACAGAGTTGTTAAAAATAAAATGTATATCTTTTTTGTTCTCATTTGAAATTTTTAGTGGTTGACTAGGTGTTCTTGAATTTTTCACATCTATTGTGTTTGCAACGACTTTGGATATACGTAAAGTTATCTCCAATATAAGAGGGACCTTCTGAGATCATTGAAAAGATTATAAAGGTCACTTATTAGTTAGAATTACCCTATCATTTCACATAAATACATGAAAATTTCCATTTATCTATATTTAAGATGTATCCACTATATCCCTCTCTTGTTTTGAACTAGGAGAAGCTTTAATTGGTGTTGGACATATCAGTGTTTGAAAAATTAGTTTATATTATTGATTCTATGGAAAATATTTTTCATGGAATGTATATTCCATTTATATATATGTAATGGATTCATAGGAATAATTATCACAACCCTTGGGTATGAGAGTCTGTGGTGGGGGATAAATAACCTTATCTATTTCCGTAGTAAACATCTTCAAGTTGACTTTCTGGGGACAAAAAGTGCTATGTTAGTATTGTCACACCTCAATTCCACTTTTAGGTGATCCTATTTGTTTATTGCTAAAAACATTATTTTTTTCTCTTCTTAAGTAATTATATGTGTTTATGGTAGTTTTAGTGGGTTTCTAGGAATTTTCATGTAACACCCCTGGTAAATAAAGAATATGACATTTTTATATTTATCCCTATTTGTGAATGAAATGTCAATATTAATTTAAAGGGAACGCTATACTCGATTTCTTACCCAATACACAACAACGAGTTCCTTTGAAATCTTACGTTGCAGTGTAATAATAAAATAATATTATTTTAAATGGTAGTTAACGCCTAATCGTTGTAATGGAAGGAATGAAAAGAACTAACTACAAAATGATTATATATGTTTGTAAAATATTTTTTACTCTTTACAATAAATGTTAGAGGATTAAAAATGCGAATGAATCCATTTTTAAGTGTAAACATTCTAATATTCTTTAAAAGGTCAATTAACCGCCTTTTGATGGCGAACCTCTTTTAAATCCACTTTTTGACAATTTTATGTGTTATGTTGGAAAAAATAATATTCTTCTTTAGAATCGGGACATCAAAATTTACTTTGTGTAAATATTTGGTATCTTTCTGATAAAGTTCATTTTTTAATGAATAGTGAAAATGTTGTATTTTAATTCAAAACCTCTTTTTAATCTAATTTATTTATATGATTAGATTATATTTTTAATTTTTTTAAGTTCAATTAGAATATAGTTTTACCATTTAATCTAATAGTGGTCGTTGGAATTAATTTCATCTTCAAATTGGACTTAAACTAGAGTCAATCTTTTGATACTTATTGTTTCTTAAAAACACGCTATTTGTTTTGACAGGGGGAATTAATTATTAAATTAATTAACACAACTTATATGTTTTGAATTTTGTAAAATAGACTTCATTTTTCAATTCGTAATATCAAATATTTCTTAGGGTGAATTTTTGATATTTTTCTGAAAAACTTCAATTTTTGATGAATAGTGAAACCACTAAGTGGTAGTTAAAGAAACTGATTTTTCATTTAAATGAAACTTTTCCACCTCTGTGTTTTGAATTTCAAAAATCTGACATGCATGGTTATCATTAAGAATTAATATGTGGTTTAATGGGATTAAAATAATTTTTTGGTGAATAGTAACTTTTATGTTCTTAATCGCGATTAGAGGTAATTAGTGTAGTTTAAGGTAAAAATAATGTTTTAATAATATGAGATGATCTTGAAACATGTCCTACCCTTATTTTATGTGTCATGTATGACCAAGAAAATCCATGCGTCAACTTGGGGATCCCATGGAGCCACTTTGGTTGGGAAATGACATAAATAACTTTTTATTTTATTTAAAATTAAAAATGACACAAACATGAGTTGTTTTACTAAACTATTTTTTACATGGGGTTATACAAGTCAGAGTTTTGACTATAAATAGTCATTGGAAAGATAAAAATATTTCCTACATCATGATATTTTTTTATAATTTTTAGACACTAAATAAATAAAATTATTTATGACATCATAATGATGCAGCGATTACCTCATTAATAAAGGATTTAAATAAAATGAAAACATAATGTAACATATATGACCTACACAAGTCCAAAACCTATTTTATGAGTATATTTCTAACCCTTACCACCTTATCCTATAAATACATCAATTTGTGACCTTTAAAATCGTAAACTCATTCTAAAATAAAGTAACATTTTCTTACTTTCCAAGAGTGCCCCTCCTCTCCTCTTATAAAAGGCCCCCACCTCTACCTCCTTACCCACACCTATCAAGCCTTTGGCTCATCCAACCCCTGCCCATTTTGTCTCTACACATCCCTATATTACTTCTATAAGACTCACTTTGGGCATAAGTCTTCCCAAGGAAGCCTTTGATCTCAAATCAACATAAGTTACCCGATTTAAAGGTAATGTCTTCTCTTGTGTAATTTTGTTTTATTTTGCTTCTCCAACCCCCTAAACTATTTTTATTCTTTTCTTTTGTAACAACTATAATATCCTAAATATACTAGGATGTTTTTATAAGAATTATTCGAGATACACTTACACACACCTACATATAATGGTTAAATAACATACTGTTTCTGTGGATGGCGAATTTCTGCCTCACGAAACGATGATTGTTCAACACTCATATAACACCTTCAAAGGTGGCCATTAAGATGTAACTATATTTATATATTATATATAATATGTTTATGTTTTAATTAAGCTTCTGTATTTTTGTTTTGTGGCATACCTTTATGGTTTCCATTGTGGGTAAACACGATAATTTCATTTTAGGAAGTGCGGACTACCGCCCCCTCAAAGTGATTTGATTCGTTAATGCCATATGTGGGATGTATAAAGGATGGATTTAAATTTATTATATATGATATATGTTACATATAAATTATTAATATAATTATGTAATTAAAATATACATACCTCTCATTTGGTTTTAATTCCATTAATACGACATAGAAAAGAAAGTAGCGTTCATGCGTACATACGGCTTACCGTCTCCATGAACGGTGCATTTCCTTTTTTACCTCTAAAGGATTGTGTAATATTATAAATACTTGTATATTATGGATATATATGATATATATGATATCCAAATCATGAATATCATTCTGGATATAATGAACCTTTGACCACACGAACAACATGTAATTGTAAGAAGTCCACTTTCGACTTAAGAACCAAATATTGACAAAACAAACATTATTAACATAAATGATTACATAATTTTTATAACATGTAAATAAGTGATATAAAAGAAATAATGAACTTGAAAAAAGGTTATTAAGAAATTATAAATTAACTCAAGTTTATTATTTAGGACGTTAAAGAACGATCGAGTCAAGTCGAACCCGAGGTAAGGGATCTTACCCCTCTCTTTCTTTTTAAGTACACTCTTTTATGTAATTCCTTTTAAGCTCATCTTTATTATGATTGGGATGTTATTTTATATTACTCCTACTGTAATTTTTATGTTCATATGATGAGAGACCCTATTTTTTCTCACCAATCCATTTTAGAAGTTTTGAGTGGCGCCGTTAGGCTGCCGAATTTTCGTAAGGGATCCAACCTCTCTCTTTCTTTTTATGTACTCTCTTTTATGTCATTTATTTTAAGCCCATATTTCTTATGTTTGGGGATGTTATTTTATATTCCTCCTACTTTGCTTTTTATGTTCATATTATGGGAGACCCTATTTGATCTCATAAATCCATTTTTGGAAGTTTTAAGTGGCGCCGTTAGGCTGCCGAGTTTTGGTAAGGGATTTTTCATCTCACTTTTATTCTCGTGACATTTATGCTATGTTTGCCACTATTTAGTTTGAGTGGTGTATGTACTGCACATTATTATACACTTTGTGTATTATAATTTCATTTATGGGTATTTATATCTTCATTGTGTCACCCTTCTTCCATGGGGTGTGCTTTTCAAAAGTTACCCAACTCGGTAAGGGGACCTTTCACCCTCCTTTTTTTAAAAGACATCTTTTGTTATGTCTTTTAATTCCCATACTATTATGTTGGGATATGTTCTTCTACATCCTTATTTATGTAAATTTTATGTCTAAGTGATGAGATCCCGTTTATCTCTCTCATCAACCCTTTTTCTAAAATTTTATGTGATGCCGTTAGGCTCTCGAATTTAACCAAGGGAACTTCTTAACCCAATTTCGATTACTTTGGGTACAACATGTAGTTATTGAATATGTCATCCTTTGAATATTTTTGAATGACCTTTTATTGTTTTAAACATAATATCTACTTATATTGTGTGTATTTATATTTGTAACACATAATTATGAGATTGATTTATCCTTGATTTAAGGATACCTTCTTTATAATAGATTTCATCTCATTTTACATTTCTTTTGAGACTTCATTGTTGTTATGCACCAATTCAATCTTATATGGTGTGTATACTGTCCTTTGACATATTATATCATGAATCCCTTTATTATCATGATATTATAATGTTCATATTAAATGTTATTCCGCAATTATTTGTATTCAAGAGTCTCTCATTTTGTTAAAAACTCTTTAACAAAAATATCATTTTAAATGTTTTAATGATTTATTATTCTAAATAATTAAATTTAATTCCCATGTTTTCAAAATGGTTTTCAGTATTTATTTATATGTAAATTAATGTTTTAAAATTTTATTCCAATAAAATATTCAATGTGGTATGGGACCCTTCGATTCAAAAATCTCTTTTAAATGATTTTTGAAAATGGATTGATTAATTCAATATCTTGGAATTACTTATTGTGATTGAAAATGAAATGTTGTTATTGAAATGTTTATATTTTCAATATTTTATGTGTAATGATGGTACTTTGACATTTTATGGGTGGTTACGTGATAAACCATATGACGGGTGGTGTCGTGAATACCAAGACGGGTGGTTACGTTATAACCTCCAATGCATTGGGTATGGAAGTCAGCCCTATGGCTATTCCATTAAGTATGTCTGGAAGTCGACCGTATGGTTATTCCATTTAAGTATGTTTATGTCCCAAGTTACCTTTATATGTTATGTGTTCATTATATGGGTTTTATGGTAACCTTTTTGTTACATAAGGGGTAAGTAATGATATTTTATTCAGTGAAGAGTTTTTACTACTTCCTAAAGGTGAAAGGTGTTACTTTGATAAAGTATACATGGTTTACTTGTTGCTTTGTAAAACTAACAGTTTTCATTCTTTGTGTATACATTTTTGAGCTTTTTATGCTCACCCCTAGTTTTTTTTTGAAATTTTTTTCACAGGACTTCATGTGGAATAGGGTCAGGGATGGGATCAAGGGAAAGTCGCGCTATCTAAAACATGGAACTAGACATGTTTCTTTTTAAAGTTATTATTTTATGGAAACTTAGTAGAAGTGTCTACTTTGTAATATTTTGAGATGTAATAGTTATGACCTAATTCTCTAAAACTCTAATCCTGAAAAGATCCTCAATGGGAATTATTCATTTAATTCAATATTAAGTATGGTTTAAGGCATGGGTCCTTATAGTTGGTATCAAAGGTCGCTTTAGATAACTTTAGAGGTTAGGGTATCCTCTAAGCATAAGTGACATTACCATAATGGTTAGAATTTCAGAAAGAGTCCTAGTTTTAGATAAATTGAATGAGTAAGTATATCTTAGTGTTTATCTTCCTCATTAGTAAATGATGGTTTTGTTGATATACTCACAGTGACATTTTTTTTAGTGAATGGATGGATCTAGAAGGCACCAAAGTGACAATAGGTTTGAAGGAAACTGTGGTGGTTCTCTGATTAAGAGACTGGATGGAATGGGGGATTCAATGAGGAAACTCGTGGTTGTTCTAATCCAACAATAAAGGAGTCATTATCAACCACTTGTACCTTGGTATGTTCTGTAATGCATCATGTACGAGATGACCAATCGATGTGAAAGTTCAGGTAATAATTATAAAGGTAAACATTTGGGTTTATATGATCCTTACTTTTGAGGTAATTATGGGTTACTATATGTTATGATGGAAAGTGAATGGCATGAGATAAACTTGAGGTTAAAATATGTTATGATTATTTTTGAAGATTTTATCTCATTTTGGGGAATGTTTTATGAATTATCGTTTTGGAAAAAGGAAAACACATAGACTGTGTGACAACCTGTCGCGTCGGACAAAGCTGTGAGAATCGAACCCACAACCAAAGTGTGATTGGTATTTATCACCTACCACTAGACTACGTGAATTCCCTGGTTAGTTTGACTAATTATTTTTAGTTAGATAATTTTAAGAATCTAGAGTATGTTTATTTTGGGTTATCTATGAAAATGATTAAGCTATCATCAAGGATATGTGATTAGGTTAATTACTTTTCAATATGAGAATCTAAGAGTAACTGATGTTATTTGGAGATAAAAGATAATTTGTACCTTGGAAGACTATGTGATTAAATCTTTCAAATATTTGGGTTTCAATCTTAGTTTGGTTTACATTTAAGAATTTTATGGACAATTGTTTATCGAATGGTCTTCGTTGAACTTTGGTTTTTTTTGACAAATTTTGGAGATTAAGAATGGATTTTTTTTATAAAGGATTATACTTTTGTGGGTTATCTGATGTTACACTAACAATTTTGGTTTTGGAATTTGTCTAAAGACATGGGAAATATATAGTTCTCTTTTGTGGATTAGGTGATTATCAGGAAGTTGATTATAGTACTCTTAATGCGAACAAGTCTTCCTAAAAACTCATCTTTTGGAGAAAATATAAGTTTGATTAAAGAATCTAGTAAAAGCTGAAAGTCTACGTGACAAGTAAGTTTTTTTCATTATGATTTAGTTAAGCTCAAAGAAATAAATTCCTCAATGAAGAGTAACTGAAAACAAAAATGTTGTCTGTTAACTTTTCCTACTGGGGAATCGAATACTGTTTAACCCATCACAATTTTGTGATTTTCTTGTGGTTAACTTTCTCCTAGACATGTTTAATATCACTCTCCATCAGAACATGACCCTTTGTTTTCTCCTCCATATCCATATTTTCATACTTGGAATCCTAGTATGGGTTAACTCGGGTGACATTTTTACTTCTCTCCCATTCTTTTAAAGTGATTGTTTTATCGACTCTTGTTCCGATGTGGGACTTTCAAGGATGTTTCCGAGCCCAATTTTGAAATTGCGAGGACGCAATTCCCAAAAGGGGGAAGAATGTAACACCCTAGGTAAATAAAGAATATGACATTTTTATATTTATCCCTATTTGTGAATAAAATGTCAATATTAATTTAAAGGGAACGCTATGCTCGATGGATTACCCAATACACAACAACGAGTTCCTTTGAAATCTTACGTTGCACTCTAATAATAAAATAATATTATTTTAAATAGTATATAACGCCTAATCATTGTAATGGCGGGAATGAACAGAACTAACGACAAAATTATTATATATTTTTGTAAAATATTTTTTACTATTTACAATAAATGTTAGAGGATTAAAAATGTGAATGAATCCATTTTAAGCGTAAACATTCTAATATTCTTTAAAAGGTCGATTAACTGCTTTATGATGGAGAACCTATTTTAAATCCACTTTTTGACAATTTTAGGTGTTATGTTGGAAAAAATAATATTCTTCTTTAGAATCGGGACATCAAAATTTACTTTGTGTAAATTTTTGGTATCTTTCCGATAAAGTTCATTTTTTAATGAATAGTGAAAAATGTTGTATTTTAATTCAAAACCTCTTTTTAATCTAATTTATTTATATGATTAGATTATATTTTTAATTTTTTTTTAAGTTCAATTAGAATATATTTTTACCATTTAATCCAATAGTGGTCGTTGAAATTAATTTCATCTTGAAATTAGACTTAAACTAGAGTCAATCTTTTGATACTTATTGTTTCTTAAAAACACGCTATTTGTTTTGACAGCGGGAATTAATTATTAAATTAATTAATGCAAATTATGTTTTGAATTTTGTAAAATAGGCTTCATTTTTGAATTCGTAATATCAAATATTTCTTAGGTTGAATTTTTGGTATTTTTCAGAAAAACTTCAATTTTTGATGAATAGTGAAACCATTAAGTGGTAGTTAAAGAAACTGATTTTTCGTTTAAATGAAACTTTTCCACCTCTGTGTTTTGAATTTCAAAAATCCAACATACATGGTTTTCATTAGGAAGTAAAATGTGGTTCAATGGGATTAAAATAATTTTTTGGTGAATAGTAGCTTTTATGTTCATAATCGCGATTAGAGGTAATTAATGTAGTTTAAGAGAAAAGTAATGTTTTAATAATATGAGATGAGCTTAACACATGTCCTACCCTTATTGGATGTGTCATGGCCGACCAAGAAAATCCATGGGTCATCTTGGGGACCCCATGGAGCCACTTTGGTTGTGAAATGACATAAATAACTTTTTATTTAATGTAAAATTAAAAATGACACAAACATGAGTTGTTTTACTAAAACCATTTTTACATGGGGTTATACAAGTCCAATTTCTGACTATAAATAGTAATTGGAAAGCTAAAAAGCTTTCTTATATCATGATAGTTGTTTTATAATTTTTAGACATTAAATAAATAAAATTATTTATGACATCATAATGATGCGGCGATTACATCATTAATAAAGGATTTAAATAAAATGAAAATATAATATACAATATATGACCTAAACATGTCCAAAACCTATTGGATGATTATATTTAGAACCCTTACCACCTTATCCTAGAAATACATCAATTTGGGACCTTTAAAATACGAAACACATTCTAAAATAAAGTAACATTTCCTTACTTTCCAAGAGTGCCCCTCCTCTCCCCTTATAAAAGGCCCCCACCTCTACCTCCTTACCCACACCTCTCAAGCCTTTGGATCTGCCAACCCCTGCCCATTTTGTCTCTCCAAATACCTCTATTACTCTTAGAAGCCTCAGTTCGGGCAGAAGGCTTCCCAAGGAATCCTTTGAGCTCAAATCAAAAAGAGTTACCCGATTTAAAGGTAGTGTCTTCTCTTGTGTTCTTTTGTTTTATTTTGCTTCTACACCCCCCTAAAATATTTTTATTATTTTCTTTTGTAACAACTACAGTATCATCAATATACTAGGATGTTGTTATAATAAGCATTCGAGCTAAACTTACACACACCTACATCTAATGGTTAAAGAACATATTGTTTCTGTGGATGGCGAATTTCTGCCTCACGAAACGATGATTCTTCAACACTCATATAACACCTTCAAAGGTGTCCATTAAGATGTCACTATATTTATATATGATATATAATATTTTTATGCTTTACGTAAGATTCTGTATTTTATTTAGGTATACCTTTATGGTTTCCATTGTGGGTAAACACGATAATTTCATTTTAGGAAGTACGGACTACCGCCCCCTCAATGAGATTTGATTCGTTAATGCCATATGTGGGATGTATAAAGGATGGATTTAAAGTTATTATATATGATGTATGTTACATATAAATGATGAATATAATTCTGTAATTAAAATATATGTACCTATCATTTGGTTTTAATTCCATTAATACGACATATAAATGAAAGTAGAGTTCATGCGTACGTACGACTTACCGTCTCCATGAACGGTGCATTTCATTTCTTACCTCTAAATGATTATGTAATATTATAAATACTTGTATATTATGGATATATATGATATATATGATATCCAAATCATTAATATCATTCTGGATATAATGAACCTTTGACCACATGAAAAACATGTAATTGTAAGAAGTCCACTTTCGACTTAAGAACCAAATATCGACAAAACAAACATTATTAACATAAATGATTAAATAATGTTTATAACATAGAAATAAGTGATATAAAATGAACAATGAACTTGAAAAAATGTTCTTAAGAAAGTATAAATTTACTCAAGTTTATTATTCAGGACGTTAAAAAATGATCGAGTCAAGTCAGACCCGAGGAAAGGGATCCTACCCCTCTCTTTCTTTTTAAGTACACTCTTTTAAGTCATTCCTTTTAAGCTCATATTTATTATGATGGGATGTTATTTTATATTACTCCTACTTTAATTTTTATTTTCATATGATGAGAGACCCTATTTTTGCTCACCAATCCATTTTGGAAGTTTTGAGTGGCACCGTTAGGCTGCCGAATTTTCGTAAGTGATCCAACCTCTCTCTTTCTTTTTATGTACTCTCTTTTATGTAATTACATTTAAGCCCATATTTCTTATGTTTGGGGATGTTATTTTATATTCCTCATACTTTAATTTTTATGTTCATATTATGGGAGACCCTATTTGATCTCATAAATCCATTTTTGGAAGTTTTAAGTGGCGCAGTTAGGCTACCGAGTTTTCGTAAGGATTTTTTCATCTCACTTTTATTCCCGTGACATTTATGCTACGTTCGCCACTATTTCCTTTGATTGGTGTATGTACTGCACATTATTATACACTTTGTGTAGTATAATTTCATTTATGGATATTTATATCTTCATTGTTTCACCCTTCTTCCATGGGGTGTGCTTTTCGAAAGTTACCCAACTCGGTAAGGGGACCTTTCACCCTCCTTTTTTTTAAAGACTTCTTTTGTTATGTCTTTTAATTCACATACTATTATGTTGGGATATGTTCTTATATATCATTATTTATGTAAATTTTATGTCTAAGTGATGATATCTCCTTTATCTCTCTCATCAAACCTTTTTCTAAAATTTTATGTGACGTCGTAGGCTGTCGAATTTAACCAAGGGAACTTCTTAACCCAATTTTGATTTCTTTGGGTACAACATGTAGTTATTGAATATGTCGTCCTTTGAATATGTGTGAAGGACCTTTGATTGTTTTACACTTAATATCTACTTATATTGGGTGTATTTATATTTTTCACACATAATTATGAGATTGATTTATCCTTGATTTAAGGATACCATATTTATAATGGATTTCATCTCATTTTACATTTCTTTTGAGGCTTTATTGTTGTTATGTACCAATTCACTCTTATATAGTGTGTATACTGTCCTTTGACATATTATATCATGAATCCCTTTATTCTCATGGTATTATAACATTTAGATTAAATGTTATTCTGTAATTATTTGTATTCAAGAGTCTCTCATTTTGTTAAAAACTCTTTATCAAAAATATCATTTTAAATGTTTTAATGATTTATTATTCTAAATCTTTAACTTTAATGTCCAGTTTTTCAAAATGGTTTTCAGTATTTATTTATATGTACATTAATGTTTTAAAATTTTATTCCAATAAAATCTTCAAAGTGGTATGGGACACTTTGATTCAAAAATCTCTTTTAATTGATTTTTGAAAATGGATTGACTAATTCAATATCTTGGAATTACTTATTGTGATTGAAAATGAAATGTTGTTATTGAAATGTTTATATTTTCAATATTTAATGTGTAATGATGGTACTTTGACATTTTATTGGTGGTTATTTGATAAACCATATGATGGGTGGTGCCGTGAATACCAAGACGGGTGGTTACGTTATAACCTCCAATGCATTGGGTATGGAAGTCAGCCGTATGGCTATTCCATTAAGAATGTCTGGAAGTCGACCGTATGGTCATTCCATTTAAGTATGTTTATTTCCCAAGTTACCTTTATATGTTATGGTTTCTTTATATGGGTTTTATGGTAACCCTTTGGTTACAAAAGGGGTAAGTAATGATATTTTATTCAGTGAAGAGTTTTTACAACTTCCAAAAGGTGAAAGGTGTTACTTTGATAAAGTATACATGGTTTACTTGTGGCTTTGAAAAACTAACAGTTTTCATTTTTTGCGTATACATTTCTGATCTTTTTATGCTCACCCCGAGTTTTTTTTTTAAATGTTTTTCACAGGACTTAATGTGGAATAGGGTCAAGGATGGAATCAGGGGAAATTCACGCTATCTAAAACATGGAACTAAACATGTTTCTTTTAAAAAGTTTTTATTTTATGGAAACTTAGTAGAAGTGTCTACTTTGTAATCTTTTGAGATGTAATAGTTATGACCTAATTATCTAAAACTCTAAACCTGAAAAGATCCTCAATGGGAATTATTCATTTAATTCAATATTAAGTAAGGTTTAAGGCATGGGGCCTTATAGTTGGTATCAAAGGTCGGTTTAGATAACTTTAGAGGTTAGGGTATCCTCTAAGCATAAGTGACATTACCATAATGGTTAGAATTTTAGAAAGAGTCCTAGTTTTAGATAAACTGAATGAGTAAATATATCTTAGTGTTTATCTTCCTCATCAGTACATGATGGTTTTGTTGATATACTCACACTGACATTTTTTTTAGTGAATGGATGGATCTAGCAGGCACCAAACAGACAATAGGTTTGAAGGAAACTGTGGTGGTTCTCTAATTAAGAGACTGGATGAAATGGGGGATTCAATGAGGAAACTCGTGGTTGTTCTAATCCAACAATCAAGGAGACGTGATCAACCACTTGTACCTTGGTATGTTCTCTAATTCATCATGTACGAGATGACCAATTGATGTGGAAGTTCAGGTAATAATTATAAAGGTAAACATTTGGGTTTATATGATCCTTACTTTTGAGGTAATTATGGGTTACTATATGTTATGATGGAATGTGAAAGGAGTTAGATAAAATTGAGGTTAAAATATGTTATGATTATTTTTGAAGATTTTATCTCGTTTTGGGGAATGTTTTAAGAATTATATAGTTTTGTAAAAAGGACAACACGTAGACCGTGTGACAACCTGTCGCGTCGGACAAAGCTGTGAGAATCGAACCCACAACCAAAGTGCAATTGGTATTTATCGCCTACCACTGGACTACGTGAAGTCCCTGGTTAGTTTGACTAATTATTTTTAGTTAGATGATTTTAGGAATCTAGATTATGTTTATTTTGGGTTATCTATGGAAATTATTAACCTATCATCATGGATATGTGATTAGGTTAATTACTTTTCAATATGAGAATTTAAGAGCAACTGATGTTATTTGGAGATAAAAGTTAATTTGTACCTTGGAAGACTATGTGATTAAACCCTTCAAATATTTGGGTTTCAATCTTAGTTTGGTTTACATTGAAGAATTTTATGGAAAATTGTTTATCGAATGGTCTTCATTGAACTTTGGGGTTTTTTTGACAAATTTTAGAGATTAAGAATGGATTTTTTTTATAAAGGATTATACTTTTATGGGTTATCTGATCTTATACTAACAATTTTCGTTCTGGAATTTTTCTAAAGACATGGGAAATATATAGTTCTCTTTTGTGGATTAGGTGATTCTCAGGAAGTTGATTATAGTACTCTTAATGCGAACAAATCTTCCTAAAAACTCATCTTTTGGAGAAAATATGAGTTTGATTAAGGAATCTAGTAAAAGTTGAAAGTCTATGTGACAAGTAAGTATGTTTCATTATGATTTAGTTATGCTCAAAAAAATAAATTCCTCAATGAAGAGTAACAAAAAACAAAAATGTTGTCTGTTAACTTTTCTTACTGGGGAATCAAATACCGTTTAACCCATCACAAGTTTGTGATTTTCGTGTGGTTAACTTTCTCCTAGACATGTTTAATATCACTCTCCATCAGAACATGACCCTTTGTTTTCTCCTCCATATCCATATTTTCATACTTGGAATCCTATTATGGGTTAACTCGGGTGAAATTTGTACTTCTCTCCCATTCTTTTAAAGTGATTGTTTTACCGACTCTTGTTCCGATGTGGGACTTTCAAGGATGTTTCCGAGCCCAATTTTGAAATTGCGAGGACGCAATTCCCAAAAGGGGGAAGAATGTAACACCCCAGGTAAATAAAGAATATGACATTTTTATATTTATCCCTATTTGAGAATAAAATGTCAATATTAATTTAAAGGGAACGCTATGCTCGATGATTTACCCAATACACAACAACGAGTTCCTTTGAAATCTTACGTTGCACTCTAATAATAAAAAAAAATTATTTTAAATGGTAGTTAATTCCTAATCATTGTAATGGCGGGAATGAATATAACTAACTAAAAAATGATTATATATGTTTGTAAAATATTTTTTACTCTTTACAATAAATTTTAGAGGATTAAAAATGGGAATGAATCCATTTTAAGCGTAAGCATTCTAATATTGTTTAAAAGGACGATTAACCGCCTTATGATGGAGAACCTCTTTTAAATCCACTTTTTGACGATTTTATGTGTTATGTTGGACAAAATAATATTCTTCTTTAGAATCGGGACATCAAAATTTACATTGTGTAAATTTTTTGTATCTTTCTGATAAAGTTCATTTTTTAATAAATAGTGAAAAATGTTGTATTTTAATTCAAAACCTCTTTTTAATATAATTTATTTATATGATTAGATTATATTTTTAATTGTTTTTTAAGTTAAATTAGAATATATGTTTACCATTTAATCCAATAGTGGTCTTTGGAATTAATTTCATCTTGAAATTGGACTTAAACTAGAGTTTATCTTTTGATACTTATTGTTTCTTAAAAACACGCTATTTGTTTTGATAGTGGGAATTAATTATTAAATTAATTAATGAAACATATATGTTCTGAATTTTGTAAAATAGGCTTCATTTCGGAATTTGTAATATCAAATATTTCTTAGGTTGAATTTTTGGTATTTTTCTGAAAAACTTCAATTTTTGATGAATAGTGAAACCACTAAGTGGTAGTTAAAGAAACTGATTTTTCATTTAAATGAAACTTTTCCACCTCTATGTTTTGAATTTCAAAAATCTGAAATACATGGTTTTCATTAGAAAGTAAAATGTGGTTTAATGGGATTAAAATAATTTTTTGGTGAATAGTAGCTTTTATGTTATTAATCGCGATTAGAGGTAATTAGTGTAGTTTAAGGTAAAAATAATGTTTTAATAATATGAGATGAGATTAACACATGTCCTACCCTTATTGTATGTGTCATGGCCGACCAATACAATCCATGGGTCAACTTGGGGAACCCATGGAGCCACTATGTTTGGGAAATGACATAAATAACTTTTTATTTAATGTAAAATTAAAAATGACACAAACATGAGTTGTTTTACTAAAACAATTTTTACATGGGGTTATACAAGTCAGATTTCTGACTATAAATAGTCATTGGAAAGATAAAACGCTTTCCTATATCGTGATAATTGTTTTATAATTTTTAGAAATTAAATTAATAAAATTATTTATGACATCATAATGATGCAGCAATTACCTCATTAATAAAGGATTTAAATAAAATGAAAAGATAATGTAAAATATATAACCTACACATGTCCAAAACCTATTGGATGAGTATATTTAGAACCCTTACCACCTTATCCTAGAAATAAATCAATTTGGGACCTTTAAAATCCGAAACGCATTCTAAAATAAAGTAACATTTCCTTACTTTCCAATACTGCCCCTCCTCTCCTCTTATAAAAGGCATCCACCTCTACCTCCATACCCACACCTCTCAAGCCTTTGGCTCATCCAACCCCTGCCCCTTTTGTCTCTAAAAATACCTGTATTACTCCTAGAATCCTCACTTTGGGCAGAAGGCTTCTCAAGTAAGCCTTTGAGCTCAAATCAAAAAGAGTTACCCGATTTAAAGGTAGTGTCTTCTCTTGTGTTATTTTGTTTTATTTTGCTTCTCCAACCCCATAAAATATTTTTATTATTTTCTTTTGTAACAACTAAAGTATCTTCAATATACTAGGATGTTTTTATAAGAAGAATTCGAGCTAAACTTACACACACCTACATCTAATGGTTTAAGAACATATTGTTTCTGTGGATGGCGAATTTTTGCCTCACAAAACGATGATTGTTCAACACTCATATAACACCTTAAAAGGTGGTCATTAATATGTCACTATATTTATATGTGATATATAATATGTTTATGTTTTACTTAAGCTTCTGTATTTTTCTTTTGTGGTATACCTTTATGGTTTCCATTGTATGTAAACACGATAATTTCATTTTAGTAAGTGCGGACTACCGCCCCCTCAAAGTGATTTGATTTGTTAATGCCATATGTGGGATGTATAAAGGATGGATTTAAAGTTATTATATATGATGTATGTTACATATAAATGATTAATATAATTCTGGAATTAAAATATATGTACCTCTCATTTGGTTTTAATTCCATTAATACGACATAGAAATGAAAGTAGCGTTCATGCGTACGTATGGCTTACCGTCTCAATGAATGGTGCATTTCATTTCTTACCTCTAAATGATTATGTAATATTATAAATGCTTGTATATTATGGATATATATGATATATATGATATCCAAATAATGAATATCATTCTGGATATAATGAACCTTTGACCACACGAACAACATGTAATTGTAAGAAGTCCACTTTCGACTTAAGAACCAAATATCGACAAAACAAACATTATTAACACAAATGATTACATAATGTTTATAACATGGAAATAAGTGATATAAAATGAATAATGAACTTGAAAAAAGGTTCTTAAGAAAGTATAAACTAACTCAAGTTTATTATTCAGGACGTTAAAGAACGATTGAGTCAAGTCAGACCTGAGGTAAGGGATCCTACCCCTATCTTTCTTTTTAAGTACACTCTTTTAAGTCATTACTTTTAAGCTAAACACTCTTATGATTGGGATGTTCTTTTATATTACTCATACTGTAATTTTTATGTTCATATGATGAGAGACCCTATTTTTTTCTCACCCATCCATTTTGAAAGTTTTGAGTGGCGTCGTTAGGCTGCCGAATTTTCGTAAGGGATCCAACCTCTCTCTTTCTTTTTATGTACTCTCTTTTATGTCATTTATTTTAAGCCCATATTTATTATGTTTGGGGATGTTATTTTATATTCCTCATAATTTAATTTTTATTTCCATATTATGGGAGACCCTATTTGATCTCATAAATCCATTTTTGGAAGTTTTAAGTGGCGCAGTTAGGCTGCCGAGTTTTCGTAAGGGATTTTTCATCTCACTTTTATTCCCATGACATTTATGCTACGTTTGCCACTATTTTGTTTGAGTGGTGTATGTACTGCACATTATTATACACTTTTTGTAGTATAATTTCATTTATGGGTATTTACATCTTCATTGTGTCACCCTTCATCCATGGGGTGTGCTTTTCGAAAGTTACCCAACTCGGTAAGGGGACCTTTCACCCTCTTTTTAAACGACTTCTTTTGTTATGTCTTTTAATTCACATAATATTATGTTGGGATATGTTCTTCCATATCCTTATTTATGTAAATTTTATGTCTAAGTTATGAGATCACCTTTATCTCTCTCATCAACCCTTTTTCTAAAATTTTATGTGACGCTGTTAGGCTGTCGAATTTAACCAAGGGAACATCTTAACCCAATTTCGATTTCTTTGGGTACAACATGTAGTTATTTAATATTTCATCCTTTGAATATGTGTGAATGACCTTTTATTGTTTTACACTTAATATCTACTTATATTGGGTGTATTTATATTTTTCACACATAATTATGAGATTGATTTATCCTTGATTTAAGGATACCTTCTTTATAATGGATTTCATCTCATTTTACATTTCTTTTGAGACTTCATTGTTCTTATGCACCAATTCACTCTTATATAGTGTGTATACTGTCCTTTGACATATTATATCATGAATCCCTTTATTCTCATGATATTATAACGTTCGGATTAAATGTTATTCCGCAATTATTTGTATTCAAGAGTCTCTCATTTTGTTAAAAACTCTTTAACAAAAATATCATTTTAAATGTTTTAATGATTTATTATTCTAAATATTTAACTTTAATGTCCATGTTTTCAAAATGGTTTTCAGTATTTATTTATATGTACATTAATGTTTTAAAATTTTATTCCAATAAAATCTTCAAAGTGGTATGGGACACTTTGATTCAATCATCTCTTTTAAATGATTTTTGAAAATGGATTGATTAATTCAATATCTTGGAATTAATTATTGTGATTGAAAATGAAATGTTGTTATTGAAATGTTTATATTTTCAATATTTTATGTGTAATTATGGTACTTTGACATTTTATGGGTGGTTACGTGATAAAACATATGACGGTTGGTGCCGTGAATACCAAGACAGGTGGTCACATTATAACCTCCAATGCATTGGGTATGGAAGTCAGTCGTATGGCTATTAAATTAAGTATGTCTGGAAGTCGACCGTATGGTTATTCCATTTATGTATGTTTATGTCCCAAGTTACCTTTATATATTATGTGTTCTTTATATGGGTTTTATGGTAACCTTTTGGTTACAAAAGGGGTAAGTAATGATATTTTATTCAGTGAAGAGTTTTTACTGCTTCCTAAAGGTGAAAGGTGTTACTTTGATAATGTATACATGGTTTACTTGTTGCTTTGAAAAACTAATAGTTTTCATTCTTTGTGTATACCTTTTTGAGCTTTTTATGCTCACCCTGAGTTTTTTTTTTTAAATGTTTTTCATAGGACTTAATGTGGAATAGGGTCAAGGATGGGATCAAGGGAAAGTCACGCTATCTAAAACATGGAACTAGACATGTTTCTTTTAAAAAGTTTTTATTTTATGGAAACATAGTAGAAGTGTCTACTTTGTAATCTTTTGAGATTTAATAGTTATGACCTAATTCTCTAAAACTCTATACCTGAAAAGATCCTCAATGGGAATTATTCATTTAATTCAATATTAAGTAAGGTTTAAGGCATGGGGACTTATAGTTGGTATCAAAGGTCGGTTTAGATAACTTTAGAGGTTAGGGTATCCTCTAAGCATAAGTGACCTTATCATAATGGTTAGAATTTCAGAAAGAGTCATAGTTTTAGATAAATTGAATGAGTAAGTATATCTTAGTGTTTATCTTCCTCATTAGTACATGATGGTTTTGTTGATATACTCACACTGACATTTTTTTTAGTGAATGGATGGATCTAGCAGGCACCAAAGTGACAATAGGTTTGAAGGAAACTGTGGTGGTTCTCTGATTAAGAGACTGGATGGAATGTGGGATTCAATGAGGAAACTCGTGGTTGTTCTAATCCAACAATCAAGGAGTCATGATCAACCACTTGTACCTTGGTATGTTCTGTAATGCATCATATACGAGATGACCAATAGATGTGGAAGTTCAGGTAATAATTATAAAGGTAAACATTTGGGTTTATATGATCCTTACTTTTGATGTAATTATGGGATACTATATGTTATGATAGAAAGTGAAAGGAATGAGATAAACTTGAGGTTAATATATGTTATGATTATTTTTGAAGATTTTATCTCATTTTGGGGAATGTTTTAAGAATTATATAGTTTTGGAAAAAGGACAACACGTAGACCGTGTGACAACATGTCGCATCAGACAAAGCTGTGGGAATCGAACTCACAACCAAAGTGTGATTGGTATTTATCGCCTACCACTAGACTAAGTGAAGTCCCTAGTTAGTTTGACTAATTCTTTTTAGTTAGATGATTTTAGGAATCTAGAGTATGTTTATTTTTGGTTATCTATGGAAATTATTAAGCTATCATCAAGGATATGTGATTATGTTAATTACTTTTCAATATGAGAATTTAAGAGCAACTGATGTTATTTGGAGATAAAAGTTAATTTGTACCTTGGAAGACTATGTGATTAAATCCTTCAAATATTTGGGTTTCAATCTTAGTTTGGTTTACATTGAAGAATTTTATGGACAATTGTTTATCGAATGGTCTTCGTTGAAATTTGGGTTGCTTTTGACAAATTTGGGAGATTAATAATGGATTTTTTTTATAAAGGATTATACTTTTGTGGGTTATCTAATCTTATACTAACAATTTTGGTTTTGGAATTTTTCTAAAGGCATGGGAAATATATAGTTCCCTTTTTTGGATTAGGTGATTATCAGGAAGTTGATTATAGTACTCTTAATGCGAACAAGTCTTCCTAAAAACTCATCTTTTGGAGAAAATATGAGTTCGATTAAGGAATCTAGTAAAAGTTGAAAGTCTATGTGACAAGTAAGTATGTTTCATTATGATTTAGTTAAGATCAAAAAAATAAATTCCTCAATGAAGAGTAAATGAAAACAAAAATGTTGTCTGTTAACTTTTCCTACTGGGGAATCGAATACCGTTTAACCCATCCCATGTTTGTGAGTTTCTGGTGGTTAACTTTCTCCTAGACATGTTTAATATCACTCTCCATCAGAACATGACCCTTTGTTTTCTCCTCCATATCCATATTTTCATACTTGGAATCCTAGTATGGGTTAACTCATGTGACATTTGTACTTCTCTCCCATTCTTTTAAAGTGATTGTTTTACCGACTCTTGTTCAGATGTGGGACTTTCAAGGATGTTTCCGAGCCCAATTTTGAAATTGCGAGGACAAAATTCCCAAAAGGGGAAGAATGTAACACCCCAGGTAAATAAAGAATATGATATTTTTATATTTATCCCTATTTGAGAATAAAATGTCAATATTAATTTAAATGGAATGCTATGCTCGATGGCTTACCCAATACACAACAACGAGTTCCTTTGAAATCTTACGTTACACTCTAATAATAAAATAATATTATTTTAAATGGTAGTTAACGCCTAATCGTTGTAATGGCGGGAATGAACAGAACTAACTACAAAATGATTATATATGTTTTTAAAATATTTTTTACTCTTTACAATAAATGTTAGAGGATTAAAAATGCGAATGAATCCATTTTAAGCGTAAACATTCTAATATTCTTTAATAGGTCGATTAACCGCCTTATGATGGTGAACCTATTTTAAATCCACTTTTTGAAAATTTTATGTGTTATGTTGGACAAAATAATATTCTTCTTTAGAATCGGGACATCAAAATTTACTTTGTGTAAATTTTTGGTATCTTTCCGATAAAGTTCATTTTTTAATGAATAGTGAAAAATGTTGTATTTTAATTCAAAACCTCTTTTTAATATAATTTATTTATATGATTAGATTATATTTTTAATTGTTTTTTAAGTTCAATTAGAATATATTTTTACCATTTAATCCAATAGTGGTCGTTTGAATTAATTTCATCTTGAAATTGGACTTAAACTAGAGTCAATCTTTTGATACTTATGGTTTCTTAAAAACACGCTATTTGTTTTGACAGCGGGAATTAATTATTAAATTAATTAATTCAACTTAAATGTTTTGAATTTTTTAAAATAGGATTCATTTTTGAATTCATAATATCAAATTTTTCTTAGTTTGAATTTTTGGTAATTTTCTGAAAAACTTCAATTTTTGATGAATACGGATACCACTAAGTGGTAGTTAAAGAAACTGATTTTTCGTTTAAATGAAACTTTTCCACCTATGTGTTTTGAATTTACAAAATCTGACATACATGGTTGTAATTATTAAGTAAAATGTGGTTCAATGGGATTAAAATAATTTTTTGGTGATTAGTATCTTTTATGTTCTTAATCGCGATTAGAGGTAATTAGTGTAGTTTAAGGTAAAAATAATGTTTTAATAATATGAGATGAGATTAACACATGTCCTACCCTTATTGTATGTGTCATGGACGACCAGGAAAATCGATGGGTAAACTTGGGGACCCCATGGAGCCACTTTGGTTTGGAAATGACATAAATAACTTTTTATTTAATGTAAAATTAAAAATGACACAAACATGAGTTGTTTTACTAAAACAATTTTTACATGTTGTTATACAAGTCAGATTTCTGACTATAAATATTCATTGGAAAGCTAAAAAGCTTTCCTCTATCATGATATTTGTTTTATAATTTTTAGACATTAAATAACTAAAATTATTTATGACATCATAATGATGCAACGATTACCTCATTAATAAAGGATTTAAATAAAATGAAAAGATAATGTAAAATATATGACCTACACATGTCTAAAACCTATTGGATGAGTATATTTATAACCCTTACAACCTTAGCCTATAAATATATCAATTTGGGACCTTTAAAATCCGAAACTCATTCTAAAATAAAGTAACATTTCCTTACTTTCCAAAAGTGCCCCTCCTCTCCTCTTATAAAAGGCCCCCACCTCTACCTCCTTACCCACACCTCTCAAGCCTTTGGCTCGGCCAACCCATGCCCATTTTCTCTCTCCAAATACCTCTACTACTCCTAGAATCCTCTCTTTGGTCATAAGGCTTCCCATGGAATCCTTTGAGCTCAAATCAAAAAGAGTTACCCGATTTAAAGGTAGTGTCTTCTCTTGTGTTCTTTTGTTTTATTTTGCTTCTCCAACCCCCTAAAATATTTTTATTATTTTATTTTGTAACAAATACAGTATATTCAATATACTAGTATGTTTTTATAATAAGAATTAGAGATAAAATTACACACACCTACATCTAATGGTTAAAGAACATATTGTTTCTGTGGATCGCGAATTTCTGCCTCACGAAACGATGATTGTTCAACACTCATATAACACCGTCAAAGGTGGCCATTAAGATGTCACTATATTTATATATGATATATAATATGTTTATGTTTTACATGAGCTTATTTATTTTTCTTTTGTGTTACACTTTTATGGTTTCCATTGTGGGTAAACACGATAATTTCATTTTAGAAAAGTGCAGACTACCGCCCCCTCAAAGTGATTTGATTCGTTAATACCATATGTAGGATGTATAAAGGATGGATTTAAAGTTATTATATATGATTTATGTTACATATAAATGATGAATATAATTCTGGAATTAAAATATACGTACCTCTCATTTGGTTTTAATTCCATTAATACGACATAGAAATGAAAGTGGTGTTCTTGCGTACGTACGGCTTACCGTCTCCATGAACGGCGCATTTCATTTCTTACCTCTAAATGATTATGTAATATTATAAATACTTGTATATTTTGGATATATATGATATATATGATATCCAAATCATGAATATAATTCTGGATATAATGAATCTTTGACCACACGAACAACATGTAATTGTAAGAAGTCCACTTTCGACTTAAGAACCAAATATCCACAAAACAAAAATTATTAACGTAAATGATTACATAATGTTTATAACATGGAAATAAGTGATATAAAATGAATAATTAACTTTAAAAAATTTTCTTAAGAAAGTATAAATTAACTCAAGTTTATTATTCAGGACGTTAAAGAACGATCGAGTCAAGTCAGACCCGAGGTAAGGGATCATACCCATCTCTTTCTTTTTAAGTACACTCTTTTAAGTCATTCCTTTTAAGCTCATCTTTATTATGATTGGGATGTTCTTTTATATTAATCCTACTATAATTTTTATGTTCATATTATTAGAGACCCTATTTTTTCTCACCAATCCATTTTGGAAGTTTTGAGTGGCGCCGTTAGGCTGCCGAATTTTCGTAAGTGATCCAACCTCTCTCTTTCTTTTTATGTACTCTCTTTTATGTAATTTCTTTTAATCCCATATTTATTATGTTTGGGGATGTTATTTTATATTCCTAATACTTTAATTGTTATGTTCATATTATGGGAGACCCTATTTGATCTCATAAATCCATTTTTGAAAGTTTTAAGTGGCGCTGTTAGGCTACCGAGTTTTCGTAAGGGATTTTTCATCTCACTTTTATTCCTGTGACATTTATGCTATGTTTTCCACTATTTCCTTTTAGTGGTGTATGTACTGCACATTATTATACACTTTGTGTAGTATAATTTCATTTATGGGTATTTACATCTTCATTGTGTCACCCTTCTTCCATGGGGTGTGTTTTTCGAAAGTTACCAAACTCGGTAAGGGGACCTTTCACCTTCCTTTTTTTAAAGACTTATTTTGTTATGTCATTTAATTCACATACTATTATGTTGGGATATGTTCTTCTATATCCTTATTTATGTAAATTTTATGTCTAAGTGATGATATCCCCTTTATCTCTCTCATCAACACTTTTTGTAAAATTTTATGTGACATCGTTAGACCGTCGAATTTAACCAAGGGAACTTCTTAAACCAATTTCGATTTCTTTGGGTTCAACATGTAGTTATTGAATATGTCATCCTTTGAATATGTGTGAATGAACTTTGATTGTTTTACACTTAATATCTACTTATATTGGGTGTATTTATATTTGTCACACATAATTATGAGATTGATTTATCCATAATTTAAGGATACCTTCTTCATAATGGATTTCATCTCATTTTACATTTCTTTTGAGACTTCATTGTTGTTATGCACCAATTCACTCTTATATGGTGTGTATACTGTCCTTTGACATATTATATCATGAATCCCTTTATTCTCATGATATTATAACGTTCGGATTAAATGTTATTCCGCAATTATTTGTATTCAAGAGTCTCTCATTTTGTTAAAAACTCTTTAACAAAAATATCATTTTAAATGTTTTAAAGATTTATTATTCTAAATCTTTAACATTAATGTCCATATTTTCAAAATGGTTTTTAGTATTTATTTATATAGACATTATTGTTTTAAAATTATAATTCCAATAAAATCTTCAAAGTGGTATGGGACACTTTGATTCAAAAATCTCTTTTAAATGATTGTTGAAAATGGATTGATTAATTCAATATCTTGGAATTACTTATTGTGATTGGAAATGAAATTTTGTTATTGAAATGTTTGGATTTTAAATATTTTATGTGTAATGATGGTACATTGACATTTTACGGGTGGTTACGTGATAAACCATATGACGGGTGGTGCCGTGAATACCAGGACGGGTGGTTACGTTATAACCTCCAATGCATTGGGTATGGAAGTCAGTCGTATGGCTATTCCATTAAGTATGTGTGGAAGTTGACCGTATGGTTATTCAATTTAAGTATGTTTATGTCCTAAGTTACCTGTATATGTTATGTATTCTTTATATGGATTTTATGGTAACCTTTTGGTAACAAAAGGGGAAGTAATGATATTTTATTCAGTGAAGAGTTTTTACTACTTCCTAAAGGTGAAAGGTATTACTTTGATAATGTTTACATGGTTTAGTTGTTGCTTTGAAAAACTTACAGTTTTCATTCTTTGTGTATCCCTTGCTGAGCTTTTTATGCTCACCCCAAGTTTTTTTTTGAAATATTTTTCACAGGATGTATGTGGAATAGGGTCAAGGATGGGATCAAGGTAAAGTAATGCTTTCTAAAACATGGAAGTAGACATGTTTCTTTTAAAGAGTTTTTATTTTATGGAAACTTAGTAGAAGTGTCTACTTTGTAATCTTTTGAGATGTAATAGTTAAGACCTAATTCTCTAAAACTCTAAACCTGAAAAGATTCTCAATGGTAATTATTCATTTAATTCAATATTAAGTAAGGTTTAAGGCATGGGGCCTTATATTTCATGGTTGGCACATGATTAGGCCAAACCAAGCATCATTCCATAAAAACAATGCATCATGTTTTGTATCCCAATATGAGGGAACCTGATTGATTAATAATAATTATAATGCTTGTGGACATCTCCTCAAACCATGAATCATGACTAAAATTTGTTTCATTTGGATAGAAGTGAGTTCAAAGTTGGAACATGATTTGTTAAATCGTACATCCAAACCAAGAAAAGTGAATCATTTTTTTTTTCTAAAAATCAATTTTTTGTACCTAAAATGACTCATATTTGTTTAGTTATTATTTATAAATATTGGGATATTGTCCCTCTATATTCCTCTTGTATATTTCATATATTCTATGCCTTCTAAAGATTACTTTTTATGGATTAAGTTGTGTATGATCATGGATATTAAATTAACATATCTATTTTCCATTATTCATCATTATTCCTCTATATTAGAATTATTTTATGTGATGAAATTATATAATGGTCCTGTTTTATACAAATATAATGTTCTTTCATGATATAATGAGAATTAAATTAGATCTATTATGGGGAACAATTAAAGGGGGAATGGTCAACATTTTCATTAAGAGAAAATTTAAGGCTTTCTATGTCAGGTGTTCCCATTAGGCCTATATTGATGTATGTATTATTAATTTGGGACTTTATGGTAGTTTTTAGTGTTTTTGGGTCTCCTATTTCACCCTAATATCCCTCTAAACCATTATATTATGGATCCTGGTCGATCATTGGATATAATAAATGTTGAAGTTGGTGGTTTCAGGAAAATACCATGTTAAATCATACTAGATATCTCATTTGATATCGTAATTAAATATTGTTTTATAGAATTTAACTTTTATTATCAAAATTTGAGATGTTTAGAATCCTTGGTATAATGGAAATCCACATTTATATTGAAATTTTAAATGATTTCAAAGCATGTTTGGTTCTGCTTTTTGGTATTGATGTGTGATATTCCTTTGAAATGATTTGAACAGTGAAAGTGAAATCTAGTAAGTGTGAGAGGTTAGTAAAATTAGGATACTAAAAATGTGGTAAAATTAAAAATAGATCATAGGTTAATTAAAATTGGGTATACTTAGGACCAAAAATAAATATAATTATCATTACTTCACTAACTACATGTTGTTTAGGTAGGAAGGCACTTCAAGGATTGGAATCCGACAACCTAGTTCACATTTCCAAAGGTAATGTACATTCTATATTGAAATTTATAATTGAAAATTCTTGAGGATCTCCGTTATCATATATGTAACATACTCTTGGAATAGTTTCCACTATTCTCCTTTCATAATAATGATTTGTAAATTGTTGATAATTCATTTGTTGGTAAATTCTTATGAAAATTTCTTGTTTATGCATGATTTTTAAAATGTTCTATAATATTGGATTTCCATAATTCATGGAAAACTATGAAATAAAATATTTCATTCCTAATATTTAAATAAATTATCATAATTTACTTTTTTATGAAATAATAATTATAGAATACATAGTGGTATTCTACTGGTATTGTTTTCTCACACCATACAAAAACCATTGGGTGTGTATAAAAATTGATTTATATTACATATGTAATGGTAATAAATCCCAAAAAAGTAGTATATTTTTATTTTAGTGGGGAATCAGTGTTTGGTAGTGACCAGATGTAGTGTTTTAACTCATATCACAATGTAATGGGACACCTTTTATCTTGAACCCTTTCATTTTCTTGTTTCAATTTTTTCACATGTATTTTCACTATAATCTTTGACATTAATTATATAAAAAAGTATTGGAAAAATTTATTTTTTTATATGACATCTTGTTCTTGTAATTTTTTTAGGATAAATAATTTCCAGTGGAAGTACTTAATTTCCAATAACATGTCTACACTCCATGGGTTTTTGTAATACCCTTTGGTTGATGCCAAAACCCTCTCTGATGTCATGTTTATAGTTAAACATGGGTTTTTAATGAAATATATAGTTTAGGAATGATCCTTAGGGTGGAGTTAGATCTCAATCACAATTATATGTGATACAATTACACACTACACGACAATTTCTTATAGAATATGATGTGTAATTGAAAACTATGAGTGGTATGATTCTTATTTCTTCATCTGTAGTGATGAATTAATTTCATATATGTTCCATAAATAATTTATATCTTCTTGTTTTATGGATTTAATTAATCACTCATACTATCTTATACATTATGTTATAGATATATCAACAACTCTTGGGAAGAATATGGATTGAGGTTTTCATTTTCTTCAAGTATTTTATCCATAGCATAAGTGGGGATGTCATGTTATTTTATTATACATGATAAGGGTATATTTTCTATTATTTTTAAGATATATTAGACGACTAAATTCATATCCAACAATTATTTTTATCATTGGAGTGTATCCATTAACAAACCTTATCAGTGCTCATTTTTATTTTAAGGAAAATCTGAATTTTGGTATAGTTTGGTGAGACCTCTGCTTTTCAATGACGTTAGACTAATATCATAGATATAATCTCTTATAGTTGAGGCCAATAAAAGGGAACATCATAAGTTATTATCCCACAATTTTTACATAATTTTATGGGGTTTTTATTGATGACATATTGGTTTTACCTATGGAGGGGAATATTTTATAAAATTAATATAGTTTATAGATTATAGATGATCATGTTTCCTTACTATAATATTGTTCTTATAAAATTGACATAATCAAAAATTGAGATGTTTTAATTAAATAAAAATTCTTTATTCATCCCATAATATCTATTGGGGCCAACTTAGGGTCTTTTATAAAGAAATCATATGGAAATATTATATAATTATTATTTTAGAGGAATTTGAATTGGGTGACTATTAAGAATAAATAAACATTCCCCCACATTTATTAACACTTTTTTCAATAAAAAGTGGTTATGTAGTTCTTATATATTTCACTTAAATTAGGAAATCACAATCTTTAATTATATTTGTTAAATAATTATTAGACTACATTTATCATCATGTATAGTCACTTTAAAAATCTCATAATGTTGTTTTGTTTAATCAATTATCATGTGGTATTTTTTTCCTTTTGAACTAAATATTTTATTGATACCCTCCATAATGTTTTTATGGTTTTTAAGGATGAAATTATGGTTTTTTTAAAAATAATATAATGATATTAATTGGAAAATATATTTCAGAACTCTCCATGATCAACACCTTTATGAAAATTTATTAAAGTGTAGCTTCCATATCCAGGAAGTCATGTTCACTAGGTTTGTAGTATAGGAATAAATAATTTCAAATGATAATATAAATGTAATAGATATTATATCGTGGAAAAATTATAATCAAGATATGAATCATCTATGATCTAGATGGATATTATAAATTATTTTTAAAGGATGTCTCTAAGAATGCTTCTCCATTGACTGATATCTCATAGAAGGTGGAGAAATTATTATTTATCATCACATCTCAATTATATTTCAATGAGATAAAGCAGTGATTTACATTCACCCCTACTTGGATTCAACAATAGGTTTCCTAGAGTAATGTAATTTATTTTTATATGTTAAGTATAGTTTTGGGTTGTGTTCTTATACAAGGTGATCTTGAGGTAGAGTATGGTTCTCAACAACTACGATCAATTGAAAAAAATTACATGAACCATTACCTATAGCTAGAAAAAATTCTGAATCCTATTAATTGTTAGTGTTAAATAAGTTAATGATTAGATTCGTGGATTTTTCATATCATACAAGATTAAGATATATATTTCTATAATAATAATTGAATCTTAGGAAAATTTTATGGGTAAAAAACCTTCATTTAATTTATTTTACCTCACTTATACATCGAGGAAAGAGAATGTGGTCATTAACACTATTATAGGTAATTTTCCTCCCAAAGTTTTATTGAATATTATTGTGAATGGAATTATATTTGTATGTTTACATGGATTAATTGATAAGTGAAGTAAGATAAATTGGATGTGTTTCTTACTAGAATTCAATTTTTACATTCTCTTCTTTATTTTATTCATTATGATAAATATAGAGATGATTATATCTAGAAAATTAATTATATTTTAAATTTATGGGAGCGCACCTTTGGGTAGTCTCTTTCTCTTGAGGGTATTTTTTATTTCAGGACCCATTAATTGGATCTCTTATCCAAGAAGAAAGTGGAGATCAATGATTTCCATCAACCTTAATGGGTTTTCCACCCATGATTCACCAAGCCATACTATGACAAGAGGCACTAATATTGGTGTCTAGGCATGACATGGTACATATAAAAATTCATTTCATGATGTAATAACTGTAATAAAGATAATGGTGATCACAAAAATACCTTTGGTCCGACTTAACATCTTTTTCACACAATTGGAAATTTATTGAGATATCCAAGGATTTCATTTTGGAATTCGCTATTACCTTATTGGTGAATAACACAATTTGGGTTTTGATTGATGAATTGAATAAATAAACACATTTTATTTTTATCATGTCTTCCACAATAGTGGAGGAAAGTAGGATGATTTACATGATTATGATCATGAGGTTGAATAGGTTTCTTTCTGCAATCAGTTATAATATAAATCCCTTCTTAAACTGATAATTATAGAATTAATTTCTGGAGCTAATGGGATGGATAGTGATATAAGAATAACATGTCACTTGGAAAGTAATGGTAAGACATAGTTATTGGTATTAATTTTACTAGATATACAATATGCATATGTCATAGACTTTGATGTCTCACGGCTTACCAACTTGGTGCTGGTTGTGTTTACTTATAACAATATTTACTATTTTTATATTAGGATGGATAATTTTGAGTCTTTGAATGATCATACACATTATCTCCAATTTATTAGACTATAGTTGGTGAGACTTCTATGGGTGGACCCAGTATCATCCTAGAGATTACAGGTACGATTTAGATGACCAAATAGTGAAAGGTGATATAATATAGTCACCATGAACATTATATAGTTATAAAATGTAATCCTATAGGGTTTCTTGTTGTTTACCACATGTTCATAATGGTGACACCTTCATTGGGTCACTGATGGATCAAGAAGCAGGGTAATCTTATTCTATTGAATGTGGGACCCTTTAAGATAACTAAAAGAACCAAAATATTTCTTATTAGTTGGATACACCACCTCCGATAACATTGGTCAATAACATATTCAAAATTTAAAAAATAATGAGTTATCATCCTTAAGTCTCTTTTATGTTTAATTAAAAAGAGAAAAAGATAGATATGGATGTATTGATGACTGTGAAACTGATATATATTTTTGACTACAAGAATGATATTCTATGTGGATAATATATACTATTGGTTTTGGAATTACAAAAAACATGGATTGATTCGCATTAGACATGGGAAAAATCCTTTTGGGGGGAGCAACAACATCACCTATTTTTTTATCACCCATATTCAATCCCACAATCTTTGGGAATAATTGATATGATGGGGGTAATTTTCATATCCAAATTTTAATATTTAGGTACGAGACTCTTTATTTATTGATCTTGTCACGAACCAGCCTGAGTCGACCCTGAACCGGTCACCCAGGACAGCCCGCGACAAGTCCCGAGAGGCGTTCTCGATCCTCCCGGGATGGTGACAAGCACCAAGGGCATCAATAGAGTACATAAGGGAACGATTTCACCCATATATAGACAATCAAACAAATAGCGGAAATAAACAGACAGCCCAAAATGAATTTATATAAAAATTGAACAAAATATTTTTTATACAAGAAACTAAAGGTAGAACAGAAAACAAAAACTCAAATGAACAATCCCAATGACCAACTAACTACATGTGACACTTTTGGTCACTCTCCAACACAATGATCAAAAGTCACCCAATGTGAGCGAACTAAAGATGAAACCTGCACAAGGGCTAAAAAAAGAAGAAGACTATAGGTGTAAGTATTAAAACTCAGTAGGTTAGCCCGATATTCTATTCCCAATGCACATTCCTTTAAAATAAATGAAGCATCAATTTATAGTTTGAAATTGAAGATATGAAGGTATGGTTTTCAAATGAGGTTCCATTCTATAATAATTATCAGACAAAAACATGCATGTTTAATAAACAAAAATGCAAGTAACTATTTTTTTCAAAGAGGTGCAACTTCAAAATGAACATAGTTTTCAAGAGGGCTGCTTTAAATAATGTTAACATTCAAATAAATAACACATAATACTGATTTTACCAACCAAACACACCGTATGCCAACGGTGAGTACAAAATAGCCAATGAGCACTAGTCATGGGAATACCCGTAGGCACTAGTTAGTTGTGAGCCCCAGGTACCTCGTATCTCGGTGAAAGTAACCATAATAAATATTTGTTCTCGTGAACGAGCCACTAGTAGGGAACATACCCATAACCTAGTGGTCCCAAATCATCATCATCATCATAGTTTAGTTAGTGTTGTCATCGTCAAACTTGCTACGTGAAACAGGGGCCAACCCCCACAGAATCACTAGCAAACTAGTACACGTCCGCCCACCTAGATACCCGGGATTCCCTTTAGTGCTCAATCAAGTTACACATATTATCAAATACACATTTCACATCCACATTCCATTACAAAACCATAAAAACACAAACAGACCATAATCTTTCTTCACATTTCTTACACTAATCAACAAACCGCTAAATATTTTGGTAAAACAATTTCATGAAGTGCATTGAGGCTTTGCACATAAAACTCTTTCAAAAACATTCTTTAAATTATAAACACACATCATAACCAAACCAAATCATATTTGGCAGCCCAATGAACATTTAATAAAATCATTTAATGGACCATAAAACAATCCCAATTTCACAACTTGTTATATACCAGTAAAACACTCCTTCGTTTCTAGGAAATACCAAACGGGCCTTTAAACATTTTCTCAAAACTAACCTTTGATGAAGGTATGAATTTTAATTTTATTAAGGATCTGTATAAACATCATTTACCGCAGAAAACCTCATTCATAAATCTCTTATAATACTCAGGTTACATATTCAAAACACAACCATTTTCAAAAAGATGTGAAACGGTCCATTTTTGGGCAACTCGGGCCAAAATATGTTGTAAATCAAAACCCACATGTTTGTAAGAACAAATCCAAATTGTAAATCAATATAAGTACCCAAAAATACCATTTATAATTCTTCCAATTACATTATAAATCCAATAAAATAACTTTTAAATCACACATCACACATAAGAGCCAACCGGGCAATTTACCGAACACATGTCATGCCCTTTTTAAACAAAACAATTTATTTTATGTACATGAAAAGGAATAAAACACAAATTTAATGTCATATTTTAATTCAAGATACTGTAAAATGTTAAAAATACCATAAACCAGATTATTAACCTCACAAAATATTTTCAAGAGATAGTGGAACATTTAAACAAACACTTGTTGATTACTTTCATGACAAAACAACACTACCTTTCACATAATAGTGATTAAACAACGACTTTGCACACCAAGAAAATTATAAAAAGGATTTAAAACAATAATATACATTTATATCAGTATAGTATAATATTAAAATGATGAAGCTTCTATGATAAAAGCATGTGCAAAGGATATCCTACCTCAAATCTTTGGCGTAATTGAAACGCACACCCGAAATCACCCGCCGCGGGTTTATAAACCCTAAAACTAAAAATACCAGACCTAAAAAAACATAAAACCCATCAAAAAACTTTGTATAAAAAAACCCTAGGTCGATCAATACTAGGGTACCATATAAAATCAATAAGTAATGAAAGGAGGGGGAAAAGGAAGAATAAAGGAGAAGGAATCTCACCTTTCACCCTAGAAAACTCTTCGCCTTCCATTAGATCTGCAACCCTAGAGGGAAGGGAATGTCTTGAAAATACATTTAGAGACTTATAAGATCTGGAAGAACCAGGGAAAGAAAATTGGTGGCCAAAAGAGTACGAATTGATTAATTTATGAATGATACAATTTACCTTGTCAAATCTGGACGATTTGAGGTATCCTGAGAATTTTCGCCCTCTTACGCGACCCATATGAGCTCCAAAGAGGTAAAAACGATATTGGGGGTGAGGATAGGGATATTGGATTCTGGTGGGAGGTGGAATCACCGAAAAAGATTAAAAAATGAAAACGATATAAATGAAACAAATTATTTTTTTAAAAACAGGAAATGGGCCCATGGGCTGGCCCAATACCTAAATAAGTAACCCAAATTCACCTGGCTTAAGAATTTCTAATGGGTCCAAAGGGATAAATAAATATTAATATATCATTATAGGACAAGTGGGAAGTTGATTGGGTGAAAAAGGATGAAAAAAAAGAGTTATAAAAGAAACAAATTCAGTTTTTAAAACTGGGAATGGGCTCACGGTTGGCCCAAATCATGAAGTAACCACCCTTTCTTCAAAAACTCTTAAACAAGCAATGGGGATCCCAAATTATAGTGGGTAGACATATATGAAACTTCAAAACTCAAGATTCATCTCATAAAATACCCATTAAGAGGATAGAGATTTCTAATGGGCCGGATCAATACAAAGACAGAAAAAAACCGTGTGTGACAATTCTCCCCACCATTAAAGCTTTCCGCCCCGAAAAGCCATAACACTTTCCAGCTAAAAAAACAACACCTAAGGATTCCAGAATGTACTACCCACCATTAAGAATCAACTATCCCTATAAATTTTCTTAGGATGAAAATCCAAGAGACCCATGGTGGGTCTCCCCACCATTAGAAACCAACTAGCAATGAATAGACAATAATTGAACATGAGCTAGAGTTGGGACTCACTCACACAAGCCCAAAAACCCCCTCCTACAAAAACCTACTATACCAAGTTAATAGAGTTACAACATGAACATATAAACCACCCACTCCCAAATGGATGGGACAATAACTTGGTCGACACATTCAACACAATTCTGGACCCCCGTCACTTGGGGATGGGATGGAAGGGGACCCAATAATTTGGCAACTGAAACCACAAAAGAAACAAATAAACTACCCAAAACTCTCCACCTATGAATAGGTAACACCAAGACTACACCTGATTTTTACAGGCGGTCCACACAGGGACATTGATTGAAAACCCACATCCATGAAGGAATAACCATAGACGCTGTGTGAGGGGTTAAGTCCACCACGCTTGTTGCAACAAAGGGAAATTCATAGAAATGAGGAACCAAAACAATGACATAGTAACTAACTTACCAAAACAGAGGAGTAAGGATCTTAATCTAGCACTCCACACCTCTGTTGATTTCCTGACTGTGTGAAAAGCTTCACTCCGAGGCCTATGGCCGGAGCCCTGATTCTTGAAGCATTTGCTGCACCACAGTCAGGTGATAAGGATCACACCACTCAAAAAAACCACACTTGATCACCAAACAAAAACCATCATCTAAATAGGAACTCATAGATACATATCAAAATTCCATATCACTCCAAATGAGGGGTATAATAGACGAGGAATTAGACGAAACACATCAACATCACCGAACACAACTGCTCTGTCCAAAAGAATTATCACGACCTAGAAGCACTTTTAAAGATCCCAAACTACTCTCTATTCCAACAAACAGGTTGAGGAATCATAAAAAGAGGTGGACTTAACATTTGAAATGAATCCTTAGGTTTATCAGCAGGAAATATTTCCAACAGAGAACTATCCCTGGCCACATCACAACATCAAACACATCTTTAGAAACCCAATGAAAATTTCTCCAAAACCAAGACACCAACAAGATATCATCTCAAGATACAACAGGAGTATGAATTGTACATCACAAGGGATCTTACTGAATAAAAAAATCTTCTACAACATAGAAAAAAAACGGGCCACATAACCATTGGTTTATAAAAAAAGGACATCATTTTTCAACTCAAAACAATTTTGAAAAACAAACTAACTTGATGGGTTTCCACATTCACCAATGGTGTTTCATCAAGTCTCACCCACATGCACATTTCCATGCCACCCCAGGAACCCAACCACCATACCATATATTTCATCCTTCCAGATATAAATAAAACCATGCATGTGAGCACTCATGAAAACACCAAAGGCTAAAACAAAACAACATCATTCCAAAAATCATGTACCTTCAAAAGGAACACCAACCACCAAGTGAAAAACCCTTTTCATATTCCACAAAAAAAAACCACAATTCATTAAGAACCATTTTCTTAAAAACCTACCCCTTTTCATTTTAAAAAAACTTTTTAAATAACCATGCCACTCCAAATAACCCCTTCCCATTTTTTTTAAAAAAAAATCAGCAATGTATGTTTTTATAATCTGAGGTCCATTGAGACCAATACCGTTTGTAGTAAGACACCAACCAATCAAAACCAATTTCCAAAACTAATTTATCCAATTCAAAAACTTTTTAACATCCTAAAATACCCCATTTAAAAAAATATCCTGAATCACTTTAAAATAATTCACAATTTCAAAACATTTTATTTCAACAAACCACAATTTTAGATTATGGATAATCCAATCCCTTTAAATCATTTCTGCTTCCCCCAATTTTTTTCACAAAAACACAACCTTCCAAAACCATTATTATATTTAATTATTGAAACCCCCTTTTTCACTTTTCAAAATCTAATCCTTACATTAAAACCCATTTCCACAATTCTCACACAAGGATTTTAAAAACAAAAATTCAGAATTCAAGAAAGGTTCAAGAGACCCAAAAAAAGGGAACTAGTGTCAGTGGGTGACTTGACCATATGGTTGGCGGCCATATGCCAAACACAACACCAACACAGAGAGACTTATTAGGACCATTCCCCAGCTCCACATGGCTTGCCAGGACCTGTGAGCTCACGGAGGCCATTAGTCAGACTCCCCTTGTCATATCCCAACACCAAAAAAAATCAACCAAAACAAAGGACACTAATAAAACTGGACACCCTTGGAAACCTGAGGATTAGAACAAGAAAGAGTTCGCGACGCTCTTCATGCACTTACCCCTCAAGTCCCAAAAATCCTACTCCATCTACCTTTACATCCCCAAAATAACAAGGGCACTCTAAAAAGAAAGGTCTGCTAAGGGCCAACCTGCTCTGATACCATTTTGTCACGAACCAGCCTGAGTCGACCCTGAACCGGCCACCCAGGCCAGCCCGTGACAAGTCCCGAGAGGCGTTCCCGATCCTCCCGGGATGGTGACAAGCACCAAGGTCATCAATAGGGTACACAAGGGAATGATTTCACCCATATATAGACAATCAAACAAATAGCAGAAATAAACGGACAGCCCAAAATGAATTTATATAAAAATTGAACAAAATATTTTTTATACAAGAAACTAAAGGTAGAACAAAAACAAAAACTCAAATGAAAAATCCCAATGACCAACTAACTCCATGTGAAACTTCTGTTCACTCTCCAACACAATGATCAAAAGTCGCCCAAGGTGAGCGAACTAAAGATGAAACCTGCACAAGGGCTAAAAAAAGAAGAAGACTATAGGCGTGAGTCTTAAAACTCAGTAGGTTAGCCCGATATTCTATTCCCAATGCACATTCCTTTAAAATAAATGAAACATAAATTTATAGTTTGAAATTCAAGATATTAAGGTATGGTTTTCAAATGAGGTTCCATGCTATATTAATTATCAGACAAAAACATGCATGTTTAATAAACAAAAATGCAAGTAACTATTTTTTTCAAAGAGGTGCAACTTCAAAATGAACATAGTTTTAAAGAGGGCTGCTTTAAATAATTTTAACATTCAAATAAATAACAAATAATACTGATTTTACCAACCAAACACACCGTATGCCGATGGTGAGTACAAAATAGCCAATGAGCACTAGTCATGGGAATACCCCTAGGCACTAGCTAGTTGTGAGCCCTAGGTACCTCGTATCTCGGTGAAAGTAACCATAATAAATATCTGTTCTCCTGCACGAGCCACTAGTAGGGAACATACCCATAACCTAGTGGTCCCCAATCATCATCATCATCGTAGTTTAGTTAGTGTTGTCATCGTCAAACTTGCTATGTGAAACAGGGGCCAACCCCCACAGAATCACTAGCATACTAGTACACATCCGCCCACCTAGATACCCGGGATTCCCTTTATTGCTCAATCAAGTTACACATATTATCAAATACACATTTCACATCCACATTCCATTCCAAAACCATAAAAACACAAACAGCCCATAATCTTTCTTCACATTTCTTACACTAATCAACAAACCGCTAAATATTTTGGTAAAACAATTTCATGAAGTGCATTGAGGCTTTGCACATAAAACTCTTTCAAAAACATTATTTATATTATAAACACACATAATAACCAAACCAAATCATATTTTTAAGCCCAATGAACAATTAATAAAATCATTTAATGGACCATAAAACAATCCCAATTTCACAACTTGTTATATACAAGTAAAACACTCCTTTGTTTCTAGGAAATGCCAAACGGGCCTTTAAACATTTTCTCAAAACTAACCTTTGATGAAGGTATGAATTTTAATTTTATTAAGGATATATATAAACATCATTTATGGCAGAAATCCTCATTCATAAATCTCTTATAATACTCAGGTTACATATTCAAAACACAACCATTTTCAAAAAGATGTGAAACGGTCCATTTTTGGGCAACTCGGGCCAAAATATGTTGTAAATCAAAACCCACATGTTTGTAAGAACAAATCCAAATTGTAAATCAATATAAGTACCCAAAAATACCATTTATAATTCTTCCAATTACTTTATAAATCTAATCAAATAACTTTTAAATCACACATCACACATAAGAGCCAACCGGGCAATTTACCGAACACATGTCATGCCCTTTTTAAACAAAACAATTTATTTTATGTACATGAAAAGGAATAAAACACCAATTGAATGTAATATTTTAATTCAAGATACTGTAAAATGTTAAAAATACCATAAACCAGATTATTAACCTCACAAAATATTTTCAAAAGATAATGGAACATTTAAACAAACACTTGTTGATTACTTTCATGAAAAAACAACACTACCTTTCACATAACAGTGATTAAACAACGACTTTGCACACCAATAAAATTATAAAAACGATTTAAAACAATAATATACATTTATATAAGTATAGTATAATATTAAAATGATGATACTTCTATGATAAAAGAATGTGCAAGGGATATCCTACATCAAATCTTTGGCGTAATTGAAACGCACACCCGAAATCACCCGCCGCGGGTTTATAAACCCTAAAACTATAAATACCAGACCTAAAAAACATAAAACCCATCAAAAAACATTTTATAACAAAACCCTAGGTCGATCAAGACTAGGGTACCATATAAAACCAATAAATAATGAAAGGAGGGGGAAGAGGAAGAAGAAAGGAGAAGGAATCTCACCTTTCACCCTAGAAAACTCTTCGTCTTCCATTAGATCTGCAACCCTAGAGGGAAGGGAATGTCTTGAAAATTCATGTAGAGACTCCTAAGATCTGGAAGAACCAGGGAATGAAAATTGGTTTCCAAAAGAGTACGAATTGATTAAATTATGAATGATACAATTTACCTTGTCAAATCTGGATGATTTGAGGTATCCTGAGACTTTTCGCCCTCTTACGCGACCCATATGAGCGCCAAAGAGGCAAAAACGATATTGGGGGTGAGGATAGGGATATTGGCTTCTGGTGGGAGGTGGAATCACTGAAAACGATTAAAAAATGAAAACGATATAAATGAAACAAATTATTTTTAAAAAAAACAGGAAATGGGCCCATGGGCTGGCCCAATACCTAAATAAGTAACCCAAATTCACCCGGCTTAAGAATTTATAATGGGTCCAAAGGGATAAATAAATTTTAATATATCATTATAGGACAAGTGGGAAGTTGATTGGGTGAAAAAAGATGAAAAACAAAAGAGTTATAAAAGAAACAAATTCAGTTTTTAAAACTAGGAATGGGCTCACGGTTGGCCCAAATCATGAAGTAACCACCCTTTCTTCAGAAACTCTTAAACAAGCAATGGGGATCCCAAATTATAGTGGTTAGACATATATGAAACTTAAAAACTCAAGATTCATCTCATCAAATACCCATTAAGAGGATCGAGATTTCTAATGGGTCGGGTCAATACAAAGACAGAAAAAAAAACCGTGTGTGACAGATCTTTTACTTCTCTTTTCAACTATGGTTCTTTCCTTCATAAAATTTATAAATTGGGGAAATTGGGAATGTCACACTATTTGTACATATTTTGTGAAAACCAAGTGACTTAACCATGTAGAGGTCTCAAATACCATACTATGGTGTTTACCAGGATTTTTAAACTACATGGAAAACCCATGTGACTTCTTTAAGTGGGTATAGTGTTATATTCATAATTAACACAACATATTTTAAACCTTTTGGAATGGACTGGTTTATTACATTGTTATTTTAACTATTTTCCCTACCCATTTAAAATAACATAATTATTATTTCTCTCCTATATAATACCATGAAGACCACCCACACATTGAGCTCACTTTAAACAAACCTCTTCTATAATTGTTTTATATATATTTACCAATATTCATTTAGTAAACTTATAATAAGTTCCTTTATTAATTATTTTTTACACTATTTATTAAATCTAGAGTTTTTAAAAGAAATAAAATTTTCCATTTTTTATAAGACACACAGCACAAATCTTATACGAACCACCAAATATTATTATTTAAATATGACATTTATAACCTATCAAAGATACTGGAAGGTATAAATTTTATTATTTTCATTATAAAATATACATATATATATGTAATGTTCCTACTCAATATAAATGTTTTGATTAATTTTTTGTAAATAAGAACTCAATTTTCTAGTAATGTCATTTTTTTCGTAAATAAATTTTCTTCAAAAAAAGATTTCAATGATTCTTTTGAGTGAATATTATAATGAATATCTAAAAATATTATACACATTATTTAATAAAAATTATATAATTTTTCTTATAATTATATCAACATTATTCTGAAGTTATTTTTTCCTTTTTTGGCAAAGATTAAATTTTTAATTTATAGTGAAAAAATTATAATTTATGAAACTATTATTTTAATTCAATTAAAAGTATATATATACATTTAATTATATATTAAAGTAACACATTTATTCATTAATTATTTATAATATAATTAATTTTATAGGATTTATTGTTATGAATGATTTTAGAATATGTTTATTTTCAGACTGAAAAACACATTTTTCTAAAAATAACAATTTCAAATTGTGTTTTCAACATTTATATTAAAATTTATGTCTCCATATTCTATAAATTGATTAATGGATAATTTCTCCCATATATGGAATTATGATTTCGAATTATTTTTTATAAGTACCTTTAATATTTACCCTATATTAATAGTAACCGTAGTGAATATTTATAACCTCATTATGGGTAAATCATGGAATTAAAGAAAAAAATATTATGATGAGGACTAAAAATGACCCCAAAACATGACATTAATATATTTTATGTGTGTATATCAATAATAATCATCAATTATTTTCATATTTTATAAAATGTTATACATAATTCCTTGGAAATGACTTATATATTATTTTAGGTATACATAAAGTCAAAATGTCACTATCTAGTTATTAATATATATAAAATTTTCTCACAGGGATAAAAATAAATTATTCTTGGATATAGATTGTCACTTTTAGGATAAATTTTTTAATATTGTAATTTAATTTATGTTTTTAATAATGATATATTTTTCTTAAATTTTTACGCAATGCAGGCAGAGTACAAACACAAACAAAAGAAAAATCAGGTAAATGATATTATAAATAGAACAATTAATAGTTTTGGGTGAGTAATAGGGTTATATAAATAATATAGATAAATGTAATAGATTAGGTATTAACTAAACATTTGTAATATAATTAAATTTCTATCCTGATAGTTTCAAAACAAAATTAAATGAATAGTCTCAAAAATGATATTAATTATATTTTTTAATAAATAATTTTCTATTAACTACATAAAAATTACTCAACATATTATCTTCATAAAATTAATTTTTGTATGATTTAATATATTTACCATCTTATATTTATTATACATTTTTCTTTTATATATGCTTTCTTGACCACTAAAGATCAAAAATAAATTTATTTCATAGTAATTGTTAATAAGGATAAGAGGGGTTTAAAACTAATTGATAATAGTGAATACATAATTTAAACATCTCCAAATTTGATTTTTTGAGAGGATATTGACACATTATCATCAAATATTTGACTTATATCACTTTTTACCCATTTTCCTTCAAAATTGATTTATATTATTTTCAAACCTTATGAAATTTCAACAAATTTATCTCCTCCATGTACAAGGGAACCCCAATAATTTTTTTATACACTCAGAAATACATTTTTTTTAAAAAGACATCCCCAAATCCCTTCAAAACATCCTTCATCACATTCTAGAGTCCCTATTTTGGGAAAAATATCAAAATTATAGGGTTTAAAATGTAAAAATAAGGCTTTCTAAAGAATATGGTTTTCTTTTAAATGAAATTTTTATTTTTATTTATTATTCTACCTCCATAAAATATTCTTTCGTGTCTTTCCCATATTTTTTTATAAGAAGATGTTTCCAAATAATTTTGAACAATTCCATTGGGGAATGGATAATTCATGATTTTAGAACATTGAATGTGGTTTAGTGGGTTTGAACGTCTTGAAATGATGTTTTTTAGGTGTTTCATGTTTTTATGGAATTCTCATGGTCTTGAGAAAGCACCAAAGGAAGAACAGATGACACAGACTGTTAAAAGCCGTTGTAGACCAATTACACGAAATGAAAATTTTACATGGCATGTAATAAATTTATATATTGTGTTTTATCAGTAAATTAGTGAAACCCATGAACTTAAGTGGTGTTTAAATTTCACGTGGTGTGTAAATATCCGAGGTAGTTTTTTAAAATGAGTGGGAGGTTCTCTTACACAGAACCACCTCCCCCTTCTATGCACAATAATACCTAACCCGATCAACAACGACTCTCCATCCCTAACTTAGGTAAAAATGTATATCGTATTTGTGGCACCATTTTCCCTCACTATCAATCTCTTTGTATTCAAATAGGTGATCTATTGACTTACCTCCATTGGTCATTTAATCATCATGGAACTTTCATTATTTTGGTGTTAGAAAATTTCCCCAATTTTTATGTCCTTTTTCATTTATTCAATTTCTATTCATATAGCTTGATTATAGCCATGATATTGGATGAGTAGAGAATCATAATAACAAGGTTGATGTTTTTTATGCTTTTCATCATGTTTCATCATTTTATAAAATATGCCCATTTCTCGGCTGCCTTAACTGAAAATTCATATACTCCCTTATTATTTATTCTGGACTCCTCTATATATTATTTGAGGTTATGAATTCATCCTTAACCACCCATTATGTGGTTTCACCTAATATTATAGGTCTATAAAACATGAATTCCTTCACTCTGGACCACCCTTTGGGGATATAATTTTAAACTCATGAGTTTAATGGGTTGTTTATTACTTAAATCACCTTTAAGGAGATATTAATTAATTATTTTTATACATTATTCTTGAATTTTATTTAATTAATTTTCAGATATAAATATCAAATTTTTGAATAAAACCCTCTTTGAGGTGTGTTGTCTTCTAATATGAATGGTCGTTATGAATGGTTTATTTATCATACATGATATTATTTATTTTGTGTTTGAAATTACATGGGGATTTGGTCCTTATTTAGAGAAATTTCCTTATGTTGTGTCAAGTCTATGAACATAGATTTTCCCTTATTTAATAAAATAAAATAATGAATTACGAACATCATGAGCGATAATTAGGTTTCCAACCACAGAACGCCATGGATGGCTACATTCTTCTTGGGATCATCTTTGGTAACAGATATTGTATATGCTAAGGGTGATATTGGTAGAGCACGGTGGGCTCATCATGTGTTTCTATTACCCAAGAATGAGAAATATCTTTTCCTAAGGGGTGGAACCATGGTTATTCTTGGTGGCTAGATGGATACTCCCATCCATGAGTGAGACTTGGTCCCCTACATGAGATATGAGTTGTAGTTTCAGAGTTATTTGAATCACAATAGTCTAGGAGTAATACACATGATTTCATTCATGAATTGCATTGGACAGAATTTTTTGTAAGTGAGAATTTTATGGTGCTCCTGTTGTGATATATGGGTTCTATGTTAAGGTTCACCTCGGTCAGGACCAGAATGATTCTTATTTAAGGATAGGTTGTTACATTAATAGTCAAGGATGATGATGCATATTTTTTTATCTAAGGGACACCTTTTCCAATCCAAATACCTTGCTTAGGTTTAGTTTATATCATGATACATGTTTTATGTAGTTTTTCTATCATTTACCCCACATCTCATTTACAGATGTTTCTTATGGTTTAGACATTCCGGAATACTCCAAAATAGATATGGTTGGTCCATGTTTCCTTCATGAACATGAGACCATCTTGATTATTTATTTATTTATTTCAAATTAAAACTTTATTTTTGATATAGATGCACATTGTTTATTTAAAATGTATGAACTATATTATTCTCTATATACTCTTGGTTGTGTCATATTGAGAATACCTAACACACTCTTCTAGCCACCATTTCACCAGGATGTCCGAATAGCCCTCATGGATGTAGGACTAGGTTCTTTTGATTATGTTGTTACATTTATATAAGTGTGTTTTAGGGAAAAAGGACCTAGTATGTACTCAGGATGCTCTTGGAGTCAACCTTTGGTATTTTATTCTTATGAATATATTATAATACCTATTATATTACTCATTCGTATACCTCGTATATTCATCTACAAATTCATGTATATTTATATTATTGTCATTGGAAACCCTTGAACAATTATACTATTTATTTTATGATTCATTTTCATGTTACAATATAACTATTTCTACTATTTCCCATTGATTCATTATGATATACTATTGTTCAAATCAAATCGTGAGGGTATAGTCTACCCATCATACAAACTTTAAATGCTTTTCTCTATTGGGAATATTTTGGTGTATGGGGAGGAATTCATGGGGCCCTATAATGATCGGTTCAGCCACTAGTTTAGTGGTTAGTTGGGTCCATATGTTACATAGTGTCATAGAGGATTATTTTTCATCTTGATTATATTATTTTGGAATTGGAATAAAATATATTAGAAATGTATTAACACTTCGTAAATAATCATAGCTCAATTTTATCAACCCACTCATGGGGGAAAGACCATGTGGTTAGGTATGGAATTATTTTTCATAATATATTTTTACAGTTGATTATGATTTAACCTTAAGTGATTAATGCACATTCTAATGTTAATAAATGTGATATTTATGAAATTTGACCATTGGATGGGTATGAAAAGGAAGTATCATATCGTGGAACATTATATGAACATAAGAGTTTAAATTCCATATGTATCTCATGCCATGTAGTCCCATTTTTAAGATTCTTGATGATTTTAATATGTTCCTTAGTGTTTATCAGATTTCCTGTTATATTCCTTGTTAGGTATTTGTAGTAATATTCCTAATTATATTCATACATTGGTATTTTATTATTATGTTAGCTTGTATTCCATAATTCTATGATATGTTATTATACTTACCTGTACAACATGTTTCTATGATTATTTTGGCATCTTTAGCATGTTTATATATCTTCCATTCTTTAGTGTTTTCTTTCTTATGTATTAGTTTCCATGCATAAGTGATTATTTAGATTTATCACAGATATTTACAATTTATAATAGCGTGAATTGTCATAATTATGTTAAATAGTTTTTAAAAAATATCTACATCAACCAATGTGGTTTTTTGTTGAATAGCTTGACCGTGGAATTAGATTTACCCATCCCCAAATTTATTATTATGTTCCAATGGTGGGACAATTTATAATTTATAAGGTACAGTATCTCTTTATAAATTGGGAAATTATTACATCTTTAATCAAACAAATCTCAGGTGTTTAATATATTTTTTGACTATTGTATAAATGTAAAAGATGGAAAATATAAAAAAAATTATGTAATTTGGCTATAATTAATTGGGATCTAGCCTAAATTTTATAAAATTTATGGGTTAATAATAAATTGGGAAGTGGTGTACCAATTAATTGAACTATGTTTTTTCAATAAATGTTTCCTAAAAATATATTTAAAATTTTAAAATTCTAATAAATTAAAATTTTAGATGAATTAGTTGTTATATATAATATGTGGTGGCTTGTTATGACTATTTATTAAACCCTTTTAATATATTTTATGTTTTTAATGCTTACAATAATTTGGGTTTCATTCTAATGAACCCGTGATGAATTGATGGGACACTTAAAGGTTTCCATTTTATCAATCATGAACCGGAACCTTGTATGTAACTTTATATTTAATTCCTTAATACTCAAATCATGGGGGTACATTCAAGAATTGTGTATATGATGATACGAATGATACTTAATGTTCTAGTACCAATGTATATGATACACCAATCCATGTATCATGGAAGCTTACTTGACACATCCCATTATTCCAAATAATTACTTTTATATGTTTTTTATATTGTTTCTTACGTGGTGTTTGTTAATTAAAATGAACATTACAACCTCAAGGGTGTTTTCCTCTGTACATTTTAAGTGAATTTTTCTTTAAATAAATCAATTGTGAATTTTTTTATTAACAAATTTTGTTTTAAAATTTTTATTTCATGAAAAATATCTTAATTATATTGTTATTTCAGATAAATATTAAGTTTTAAAAAAAATTAAACTTTAATGTGTTCATTGTGGAATTGTTTAAACAAGTGATATGTTTAGTTTTCCATGAAACTCGATGTTGTTGTTTCACTTAAGACTTTATAATATTTAAAGAACCAAATAATAATTTAAGAAAATAGACTATATGAAACCTATAGAGGTGACACTATATTTTTCCCTTGTGTAAGGTTAGTTTAAAAGTTTTTGGTATTTTATCCTTGACAGAGAATCATAATTGTTACATCTAGGACTGTTCATCTAACACTCAAATATAAATAGTGGAAATTAATATTAGAAATTATTTTCTATTGGAACCCAGTTATGAGTTAGGTCTTCTGGTTTTTGTATGGGGATCTCCTGGTGTAGGTAGCACCTATGTATCCTTAGGGATCTTATTAATGGTTTTTTAGTAGTTTCAAAAATGAGGATTCTTTTGGGTATTATTTTTCCCTTATAAGTCTCATAGTTTCTAAAACATACAACCTTGTTTTTATGGGTGGTTGTTCTAAGGGGTTACCTTTTTATGGGTTTGAGTATCGGGTAATTCTTAGTTTAATATGTGTATACATTTCATAGGAAAGGTTGGTAGCTGAGTTGGTTGTGTAACCCATTCCCTCTATTATTTTTAGAGATGAAAGGTTCAGTAATTCGTCACCTAGATCAACAATCATATGGTTTTATAGGTTCTGAGATTTAATATTCTATTATACCATCTTATATTTAGAATGGGAAGTCTGATAAATATATTCATTTTATCTGGGATATGTGGATTTTCTATTAAAATATTAGGGTTTTATGCATTGTTACACATGGTTCCCACTGAGTTGCTAAAATGTTACAACGAACCATATGAGTTTGGTGATAGTTGTTTAATCCTAGAGATTTTTCACCTCAATCAGGGGTTATCTCTAGGGTAGTGTGACTTGGACTAGGAGAGTGGATTTTTCCTAGTGCTCTGAATGACATTTCTGGGAGAATCATGTTCTTTTACATGAAAACTAGTTCGTTTAATCTTGATTTTTATTTCATGGTTTCATGGTGGATATAGACATAACATGGGAGGATTTCCTTATTTACATAAAATATAAATTTGATCCAGTGGTCTTATATGTTTATATTATATCTTATTTTCTATTTAACACGGTCTAAAACATGTTTTTTATATGAATCCCTTTTCTTGAAATATATAACATTAACACACCTATGGTGGGGAGCATTGGGTCAGATGTCTTAAGTTTTCCCTCCCTTTTAGAAGGAAAAATTCTAAGGTCGACCAGTTATAAACGGTAAAAAAAATTCAATTTATTTTATAGTTGGTGTTCTTGAAAAATCTTTTGGTACTTGGAAGATAGAATAATGAATTTAGGATGGATGTTAAGGAAACCTTTGAGAAACATTGTCGGGTAAAGATATACTATATTTTTTCTATTCAGTATTAATAAAATTCCTCGATGGTGAAGGTGTTTTTGTTAATAAATTATTATGTATTGGTAGGTGAAGTTGATATTCTTCAAAAAAATCTTTTGGTGGTTTGATCATTATTTCTTATCTCGTTGGGTATGTTCGGATCGAAACCATACTGAGCACTCCACCATGGGTATGATAGATTTATCTTAGATCTTACTCGTAAATAATAATACCCTATTAGTGTGCTCTTATTTAGTGATGATCAAGTCCCTTATATTGACACTATCCTTGATTCATTGTGGGAGGATCAGTTATAAGTCATGCCAATGTTTTAAAATCCCTTTGATTTCATCAGTTGTTAGAATCACCAGTAATTCTTATCCAAAATTTTTTTTATGGTTTGGTTGTCAGGAGTGATTATTTCTTTCTATAGTCAGAATCCCCTTTGGGGAAATCATTGAAAATAGTTTTTTTACTTGAAATGACTACTAGGTGTATTCTGAAATCGCCTTAGTTAACATTTTAACAATGTGGATTTTTTAATTGTACCAGCATCTCACATGTAGACATGGAGTAGGGGTTATATGGGACGAGCTCCTAAGAATCATATTGATGATTCAGAGGCTAGCCAAATTTCCTCTCATGCTAGGATGGAATGTTTTATGTATTTAGATCCAAGTGTATTGAATATAGTGTACGCTACTGTTTGTGTAGAGGGATGACAACATCAATAGTATGGTCATGGTTTATCAGTGATATGTCGTAAGAATTTGGTTATGAACATCAGTGTATGAGCTCCAAATGATCGTGACATACCATAGAGGAGGGAATTATTCTTGGGTTTTAGTTGTGTCGGATATCTAAGCCATTTGTTTTGATAAATTTCATCTGAAAGTGGATCAACTAGTTCTTTTTTCTTTGATAAATATTATTGGTGAGGAATCACTTTTCTCACATCATTGGGATGTGGTGGGTATCGTGTGAGGGTCAGATGGGGATTTTTCATGAAAGATAGTTTGACCAATAAATTATAGTTGGTTGGGAGTCTACTGTTTCAATAAAATTGGGATCATGTTATATCCTTATATATAATTTGGTTTACATGGTTATAAAACATGATTGGGTTGTTAGAATGATTTGGGCATTATTGGTGAGGTAATTTCAATGTTAGGAAGCATTATGACTCTATATTTTTTGTATAATGCAATGTCCTATGGTAGGGAATTCCATGGCCAAAATAACGTACATGATAATGATGTGATCATATATCATGTAATAAAGTCTCAGTTATGCTTCATCTCAATGTTCCTATTTTGGAATTCAGTGTTCCCAAGTGTTATAATGTCCTAAGAACTATATGATAAAAGTGAATCTTCAATATGTTTTGGGAGTATGTAAATACTATGTGCCCACTAGTGAAAAAAAACATTGTGACTTGTGTAGTCCATGGGATATTTTCATTTTTCCCATGTATTCTAAAGGACAATAAATATTTAGGTTGGGAGGTTATAGTGTCCCAACTTTTTGGATATGATGAAATTTTTAATTTTTTTATATTTTCCATTGATGGATGGATTGTTCTTGAATTTGAGAATTTGAATGAGTTTTATAGGGTTTAACTATCCAAAACTGATTTCTTTGTACATGGATTATTTTTATATGGAAGAATTGTTGGTCCAATTAAGCACTATCAGAAAAAAAAAATATGTCTCAGGATTTTTATTTATCTATAGGCCAATTACAAAGTGTGAAATAAATTCATTTCATGAGTTTTCTTAGAAAATCAGGGAAATACAATAGTTTACTTGGTGTGTTAATTTTACATGATGTGTAACTTTTTAGTAATTTTTTTAAATAGGAAATGAGGCACCCATAATGAACCCCCTCCCCCTTACACACATAGTAAGAGGGCACAGGATCGACATCACCTCCCTCTACCACATCTTGGGATCCATGTATCTACAACATCCATTGACTATTTTGGTCACTATTAGTCTCATTGGATGCATGGTGGTGATATCTCAACTATGCTCACTTATATTCTCCAATTATCTACATTTCACATGTGATAATTTGGTGTGAGCTGACTTGACCAATTTTTAGGCTATTTGTCTACATTATAGATGTCTCTCAAACCATTTCATTTCAAGACTTTATATTTGAAGATTATAGAGAATGAAGAATAAGGTGGTTTCAATATAGATTTTACTTAAAGTTTCATTATTTTATTAAATATCTATATAGTGTCGCAAACTAATCAAACCTTGTGTTACATCTAAATTATATGTTTCCTTAAAATAAAATGCATATAGAACCTTGTAATAGATTTTAGATTCCAAGATATATAGTTTTTGGCCATGAAATCCACCAGAACTACCCCATGGGAGTGTCCTCTTTGTTGTTAATTGTTAAAAAACTTGTATTTCTTCTATCCAGACCACCTTTTGGGGTTAGAATTAAAATTCCATCAGTTGAATGGATAGTTTCATCCTCGAAACACAATTTATATTCTTATAATTAATTGTTTTGAAACACAATTTTTAAATTAGATTAAGGAAATGGATTGATATTAATATCATGATTTATATTAAACGCACTATTTTGGGTTCTTTTAATAATTATATAAAAATAAGAGATGAATGGTTTTTTATCATGAATAACATTAATTTTTTTTATATGATGTGTGGTAGTGTACCTAATTTGGTGACCATTCCGTATTATGTGGAATATTTATGAACATGTATCTCTCAGATTAATTTAAATAAATAATTATTTTAGGAATTTTTTGAGATATACTCAGGTTCCCTTCCTTGGAATTCCCAGGACGAGCTCCTCAAGATTCCGATCAAATTTGGTGATAGATTGTGTATACATTGGGGGAGATATTGGAATTGTAGGATGGGTTAAAAATGTATTTTTTTCACATAAACATGAGTAATATTAGTTCCCTATGGGAGACACATTGGATTTTTTAGAGGAAATATGAAAACACTAGGGCCTAAGTGAGACTCATTCCCCTACATGAGATACTAGGTATGATATCAGAAGTTATTTACTCAACCCAATCCATGAGTGATAGCTATGAGGCTATTCATGGATAATATTGGAAGGAGTCTAATAAGAGTGAAAATTTATGGTGATCCTAGTATGATACATGGTTTTATTATTATGGTTCACCTTATAAGGTACTAGGATGAAACTTATTTAATTTTGGGTAGTTACATTTAGAGTAATGGCTGGTGAGGATTATTTTTACACCCGGGAAGCATCCACCAAGAAAAATTTCGTTCTCAAGTTTTTTCTCTCTCATGATACCTATTTTATGTCATTTTTTAATCATTTCCCCCAATTGTAATTTTTATATGTTTCTTATAGTTCAAAAAATCCATCTTATGCTGATGTAGGTATGGTTGGGCCAAGTGTCCAAGGGGAACCTAAGGAGGACATTGTTATTTCATTATTTTTCAATACTAAATTAATTTTTATATACATGAACATTTCTTATTATTTGAGAAAAAATGGATTATACATTAAACACCATTTTTGGTGGACAACTAAATATATCTCGCACCTAATTTAGGATAACATTAAATGTTGATACATGAACATGACTCATGGTTTGAAGACTGGATTTTTTATTTTGTTTTGTTAAGTATATAACATGGGAGATTAAGAGTAAAGGACTGAGATGGTACTCATGATTCTCATAGAGTAATACTTTTTGATTTTATTCTTTTGATTGTATTACCTGTTGTAATTTTATTTGTTATACCTTGTAGAATCATCTAGACATGAATGCATTATTGTGTTCTTGGTGTTGTCCATCCTTGTTCAGGTATACATTTTATTTTACACTACTCTATCACATTTCATTATTACTATTACTATTGTTTCATGTTGATTTCTTATGATATAGCATTGTTCCAATTTGATCATAAGGCTGTATTCTATCTATTGTACTGTCTTTAGAACCTCACTACAATTCAGCAACTTCTAGCATAAAAGGAGGCGCACTTGAGGCCATGTGATTACCAGTCTGACCATCGGTTTGGTATTCTGTCCGGATGGGATGTTTACTAAAATAATACAAAACTAATGACACCAATATCTAAAATATACTTATATATTTTTATCTTCATGTAATAACCCATACATATATCCACATCCATCAAATGGGAAATGAAATTGTCATTCGTGTTTACAATGGACTACTACCTCATGAACAGATGTAATTCATTTTCCAACACCACCTATCACCACTAATTATAATGATGGATTTAGTATTTATATTTTATATTAATTATATATTAACATTACGGAAATATAATATATCTTATAATTTATTCCACATCCTTTCATTCAAAAATGATAACATTTTTTATGCATATGTGTTGACTGCCAACTTCGAAAATCGATGTGTTCCATTTTTCATCACCACATATTAAAGTTGATATATATATATATGGTTATAAAGACCTAATATGATTTTTATGATATAATTATTATTATATATTGTTAAAATAACTATTAAATTCTATCAATTATGATCATTGAATATTAGAAACATTATTGATGCATACCTATATCCTATTATCTCAACAATGGTAATATAGTTTATTTTTCATAAACCTCAATCATAACTAGTTTTTACTATTTAATTAAATTGAAAAAAATGATAATTATTTGTTTATTACACTAGTAATTAAGTAATAATGTCTCCATTGACCATTGTTAATATAACGAATTTGTTTTGATGTTTTGAACTGAACATCCTCAAAACACCCAACATGGATATAATCGATCAAGTAATCAAATATATCAATAAAATAATATAGATAAATGGTTTAAGTATAATATATTAATACAATATATATTTTTAAGAAATAATTTAATTTTTTAACAATTATTATACCTAATTTAAAGGGAATACATGGAATGTCTGGAAATGTTGAAAGAGATTTCATCTTAATTTCTCATCACTGTGGCATGTTTTGATATTATATAACAAATTTATTTTATATGGTTTATATAATAAACTTTTAAATATCATATCAAGAATAATTCATTATTAATCTTATATTATTATAAAATTGATGTTAATTTATCCAAGAGGTTTTGGATTGGATATTAAAAAACATGAAAGTGGTTTCTTAACTCAACTTCCATTTATTGAGTTATATTTATAATTATTTGAATTTCTTATACCATGGTTATGTTTAAATTTATATCTAAATTTATTTATTATATACTTTCACTACTTTATTGTATATTTACATTTTTATAACTAGTCACAACATGGATTAATCATCACATTAAATTTTATGATCTATAAAATGGTTTTTTTATTTTAAACTCATTTTCCGGAGACATGTTTCTTGTCATGCAACATGATTTCCTTGTATAGTGTACTTTCTTAAAATATAAATAAATGATTTATGTTCTAATCTACATTCACTACAACATTGTTCATGCTTAAGTATCCTTTTGAGAAATAATATCCATTATTTTATTAAACCATATCTATTGTTTCTCCTCTAGTTGTGAATGGGGTTTATATTTTTATTTTCCATTTCCAACATTATTGATTAATGAATTATCAAGAAAGATATTTCTAAATGATACAGATCATGTATCTTATTTTAGATCAAGAATCATTCTATTACATATCTATGTTTTCTAGAGTGTCTCCAAGAATTATTTTCTTTAATAAAACAATTTTTATATTGTTATTTTACATGATCTTTTAGTGTCTTTTAAATGGTTTCAAAATGAAATTTATTAAAATTTTCAACATGGGTCACTTTTGAAACTCATCATTTTTTTGTAAATAGTGTTTATTTTTAATGTTTATGACATGAAATTATTTTTCTTCTATCATGATAATTATTTACATTGAATATTTCTTTATACTTTTGAATGATTTTTTTCAATAAAATTATTTCCACTATATATTGAGAATATTTAATTTTTAAAATAGAATTTCAAAGTAAACAATGTATTTTCCATTATTTTCAATGAAATGTTGGAAAAATTCTTTTAAATGTATTGTAATATATTTCTATATATTTTAATGACTCTTCTACTTTACCTCTAATTTATTATTATACATTCATCCATCTTATTTTTCTGTATTTATTTTTTTGATTGTTTTAAATATATTTTCAGGAAACTAGTTTCATTTTCATGTGTTAACCAAGCTATAAACTAATAATGGTTTTTTTCAAGGGTGATATGGTGAAAATTATATAAATATAAAAAATTTATTCCAAAATAGAACTTAAAAATTATTTATAATGATCGATGATCTTAATATAGCTTATATGATGGGTAAATAGGATACAACTTATATGGTATGTGAGCCCGATGTATTTTATATAATGAGTGAGCTTGATATAGCCCTCCAATTCAATGGAAATATTTGTTGTCTTTCAAAGGAAATAAGGATGGAGTAAAATAGGGTTGATTTTCATATTTATTTAACTGGGCCCCAATTATTTCTTACAACAATTATGAAGATAATTTTACAATATACCCATAAGTTTCACCTATTCATTCAATGAGTCTTAAATGGTTTCTTCTATAAAGATTAATATCTCAGGGCTGATGATTTTGAATTTATAATTAAATATTTTTCATATAATTTTTTTCCATGTCACATGTTTTATGGTCTATTGTTTTATGGGAATGAATTCTATTATGTGATGCTCATGAAGTTTTTTAATTCAGTATACCATTACCTTCATCTTATTCTCACTGATTATGTTGAATTGTTTATTCTTATGTTTACGCATACTAACAATTTGATCTCAACATTGCTAATTTTTATTTAAATAGGTTTTGGTGATTGTTTTTTATGTATGTTTTACCTATGAAGGTTACTGTATCTGAATAATGGAGTGAGATATAAGTTACATATCTTATAAACTAATTATTCATGTATCCAAGTTGGTATGTAAGAGTTTTTACTAATTCTAAAAACCTTAAACAGAAAACTTCAATGAATATATTAGTGGTGAAATATTTCCATTTGATATTGACTGTTTTATATGGTTTAATTTTTCCAATTTTAATGGTATCAATTTTAAAAATAAAAAGATTATGTTTTATACTAGATCTAGGAGGGTGGGTTTAAGGCTATTATAGTTGGTATCAAAGTGGGGCATAAAAACATTACACTAAGATGATTTTATGTGAGTATAACTTAAGGGTTATGGATAGCATCATGGGTTTATAAGTTTAAGTTTTATCACAATGTAAAAGTCTTAGAATCCATTTTTTATGTTTTTAGGGATGGTATTTTAATGTGATTACTAATATATTTGGATATATTCTATTAGGATATGTTATATATAAACCTTATTTTCAACGTGAAGAATAACATTGAGAGAATAATGTTATATTTTTTGGGATGTAATTTGAAAGGTATGGGAAAAAATTCCGAATATAAAATACTTTAATGTTGAAGATGTTCACATTAATTAGGATATAGAGTTATTTATTTATGGAATGATCTGTGTTGATCTCTTTGTATAATTGATAAATTTTTGGAGTTAAATGTTTTATCACTTTATATGAATGTTTATAAATTTTGGATAATAACATATATTATGTAATTTATTTCAGTTATAGTAAGGATATTATGAATATATTGTTATTCTTTTTTGGATTATGGGATCCATTAAAAGTTGATTTCAGTGCTTTGGGAAAGAAAATTTCATCATGAATACTCATATTTTGTAAAATTTGTGTGGTGTATATTAGTTAAGTCTCAACTCCAACTTCTTTATTTAATGACATTTTATTATTGGTATTTAAAGAAACTACCATTACAAAATAATTTAATTTAGTGGGAGTATTTATAAAATAACAACTAAATGATTTAAATATATTAAAAGAAACATAGTTCTTTGTAACCCCCCACCCCTCGGGTCACCTGTTAACCTCATCCACTGATCCCTCATCACTTCTTCCACTACACCTTGTCAGAATGCCATCTTCTGCTAGATTTCCACCCTCAATGGAGCTCTGACTGCACTAGCTTTCCCCCTTCACAAGTGCTTTGGTTTCCCCTGAGCCCCCAAGCCCTTGCACCCAATGTCTGAGCCCTCTCCCTCCCTGCCAACTGACCCTTCACTCTATAGCCATCCCCCCTCCATTCCCCACCTTCTCCCTCAAATCCACCTTCACCCTTAGATTTAAAGAAGTTTGGTGTGGTGATCCATCTTTAATTAAACATTTACTTCTCCCCCCTTCTACACTTACCCCCTTTAGAAATTTTTCTTTATTTTATGAATATAAACCAATTTTTAGGATTGTATTAAAGTTAAATAATTGACTAATTATGTTGATTTTGGTTTTTTTGGTAGAGGAGTATATTATTGACTTGTTTGTTAATTTATCATTAAATACAACATGTATTAGAGGGGTCATCTTGACATATTGTTGGAATTTATATGGAATTCCGTTATAATTATTATTTTTTATTTATTGAATGATTTTAAATGATTTATTTAAATTTTATAATAATTTTATTGGATTTTTTTATTATATAATGGATTTTATTCATGGAATAGTTCTATGGCTTGCTATGATCTTTTGAAAATAGTGTAGTGGCCCTCATGAAAATTTTTCTTCATGGAATTTTTTTATTCAACAAACCCATTCAGGTCTATAAATGGTTTAAAATGGTTTAATGACTCTTAATAGAACTATGTCATATTCATGGTGGTTGTTAAAATTATTAGTATAGTTTCTAAAGGTAATTAACTATTTAAAGGGGTGTAAAATATCAGTTTTTAAAAATGTGACTTTGTTAATTTTGAGGAAAGTTATTGAAATTTATGTTTGTTGACCATTAATACTATTTTAAATTGATACCATAAGTATCATAGTTACTTGAAATGTTTTCAAATTATGAATGTTTTCTCTTGAAAAATGGGTACTTTTTAGTATTTGACTTTCTTTAAAGAGGGGTGTCTTTCCTTAAAAATTGATTTTATAGAAATTTTTTATTTATAAATTGGTTTTAATGTTTTGTATTGATAATTGATTATCAAAGAGTATTTTTTAATTTAATTTTAAAATTGTGTGAAAATGAACTATCATTTCTATCTCTTTTTGGATCCCCAATTTATATTTTAAGAAAATAAAATTTATTAATGTGTGAAACCCTATTGAGACTCTTGTGACAATAGTTATGCTCAATGAGTCTTGTGACACAATGAGGTGGAATTTTTATGGATTCACCTTTTTGTGTTTTTAAGTATATAAGTGACTGGGTTAGTATTATTAAAGTGTGTAGGGAGTGAGGTTTTAGTTAATTTCAAATACTTTACACATTATTTATTAGACTATATATTTTTTTTAAATGCACGTAGCACAATAAGGTTAAAGGATAATTTGGGATGCAGTGTGAGGTGCAGCATGAGGTATTCACCTCATGAAACTATGGAACATCCCCTGTAATAATTAAATGTATATAGTTTACAATAATATTTTAGGTAACTGAATAAAACATAATAATATTATTATTAAATTAAATAATTTTTAAGAATTTAAAAATGATATTGGTCAATAATTTTCTAGAAATAAAAAAATAAGAGTTTATATTAGGACACTAAAAATATATTATACATATATCTTTAATGTGAAATTAATGAAACATAATAATATTATTATATAATTAAATATTTTTTTATTATAAATGAAACAAGTCACACGAATCCAAAATTATAATCAGTAGAATTATAAACATAAATTTAAAATAAATATTTCATTTTCATCAAAATATTTAATAAAAAATCATAAAGGTGAAAAAATAAAATTGATGTTCACACAAATTAGGACATAGTGAAGCTATGATATTTCTCCCATGAAGTCGGTTTTAAATTAATGATTTTTTGGGTTCATTCTTGGTCATATTTTATGTTTTACTCCCTTTGATTTATTTTCTCTTTTAATTTTTACCCTAGTAATACATATACAACTCTAATAATAAATACTCAAGGTTGTGTTATTTTCACTTCCATTTACATATTTTACTAATTATTAATACTAACATGTTTTAATTTTCTTTAACTAATTTTAGACACATTGTGATATATATGTATAAATGTTGGATCACAATAACGAGGAACACACCTCAAATGCTAATGGTTTTTAGGAGTTTTTAGATTTTGAAATTTTAAATTGAGCTGTTGATGGAAAAATAATATGTCTACGCCCTAAATGTAAATATATAGGATGTAAGAAGATACATTTAGTTTATAAAAACATTATATTGATTAAATTACATGCTCATTATATATGATATATTTAGCATAGAGAATATAACACTAAAAGAAGTCTGATAACTAATGTCTATCAATAGAATCAGCTCCCAATATCTTTGGCAATGGAAAATGAAATTCAAAACATTATAAAAGAAAATTTTAGCATTTCAAGACTAATAAACATAAAAACATATTAGAACAACTAGTATAGGGTGATTCAAATATAAAAATAATGAGTGAAATTTTTTGAACTATAAACCAACTACATTAAGGTCGCATAATATCATTAGATCATCCTTTTGATTCTATAAAGACTAATGTAATAGAAAAATTTACTAAGAAGACAAATTTGTCTCATGATTTAGTTGATAATGGAAATCAATATAAATATAGTGGAATTCAAAAATATTGAAAACCTTTTTTGTTTAATTTATACCGTACCAAATTCCAGTCAAACAATTACATATAATTTGATATCCATGACATTAAAATTGTTGTGTGATAAATTTACTAAAGCTAAATTTCCTGATCCCTTTTATTAAATATTTTTTTTAATAAGAATGGTCTAACATATTCAAAAATATATTCTTGTCCCAATGATTGAATGCTTTATTTGGGAGAGGATTCCAGAATAAAACATTATAGAAAATGCTCATCATCTAGGTGAAATTTAATTGTTTATATTGGAAGTCAGAATCAATATACTACTATGAATAATAAGAAAAAGAACACACCCACAATTTTTTTGTGTTACATTTAAAACCTCAAATAAAAATATTGTTAATTTAATTGTTACCCATAAAGCACGTGAAGTGGTATTATATATATGATAACATTGATGTGCTAGTACAAAATCTAACAGATTAAAAATTTTGCAAGATATGTGATTCATTACAGACAAAATTTTCATCTTATTTTTAGAATGTTTCATTATAATTGGTTTTCGATTGATTCAGAACATTTTTGTACTTTGTGTACTAGTTATAGTATTTGAAGAATTGTTTTGATCCTTTAAAATCTACCTCCATGGATGTGTATGAATATAAATATTTTTTTAATTTTCATAATTATTCCTATGAAAAGATGCCTCAAAATGATATTTTTGTATACTTGCAGCCTCTAATTGGAGAATATAATGTGTTATGAAGAAACAGTTTAGAGACATATGACATATCTTGTAGAACAATGTTCAAAATGAATGATACTTAAATATGGAAAAATATTAACTTCCATGGACTTTGGAACATATCAGGTGGGAAAAAATACATGGGTTAGTTTTTCCTATTTGTTCCCTTTATTTTGATGCTAAACCATTACCTTAAATTATAATATTGTTGTTGCTTTTTCATACTAGATTTAATTATTTATACCCTGAATTTTGGTTCAAAAAGTAAAAAATCAACGATTATATTTGTCATAGGGTACATACAATGTTTCTGAAAGGCTCTAAAAAATTTCACAACGTCAAAAAGTTAAAACAAGATTTAGGAAGGTGTGTAATATTAATTATATAGTGAAATGATTTGGACGTACATCATAAATTGAAATCAAATACAAAATTAAAAAAATTATAATATTTAAACATCAATTTTGGGAATTTAAATTTTTCTTTATAATCTTAATTTTTTCATATTGAGAATAATTTATTTGGAAATTTTATATTCACAAAGATTTAATGAGCATCAAAAATAAAAGGAACATCTCAATGATTATATTTAAATAAATACAATGAATATAGTGTGTGGTCTATTTCCAGATTAGAATGAAAAGTATGCTAACTAAATTTTATTAAATGAAAATAGGGATAAATATACATTCTTTTGAATTTTAAAAAATGTGAAAGTATCAGATGCGAATTTATGTAACATCTCAAGTTCTATCAAATTAAATAATTTTTTGTTACATGGATTTAAAATTAATGATTCACATATATTTTTTATAATTTTTACTAATATTTTCATTGCTTACATTATTATCTGAGAATGTTACAATAGTTGTACACTAATTGTTCACATTATTTAGACAAAAATTTGAGAAATATATAAAACTAGATGATCTTGATAACCTTTATAATATAATTTTACTGACTCTTTGTGAAATTAATACTATCGTTCGTTAGTCATTTTTACTATCATGATGCATTTATATGTGAATTGTTTGAAGGAAACTAATATAGGAGGTCCCTTAAATTATTTATGGCGGTATCAAATTCAGACATTCTTTTTTATATGTTTTTTAGTCTTAAGTAAACAACTCTTATTACTTTATTATATTTTTCAATCCATTATGTTTATTTTATTTCATAAATTCCTTATTAATTTGAAATAATATATGAAAAATAAAAGCTCAATAAGAAGGCTAAATTTTTGAAGGCTATTTACCATAAGACTGTGTTAACTTTTGTTTACGATACACAGATTATATTGAGAAAATATTTAATTGAGTTGGACATGTTGATTACACATTGACCCAATATTAACTACATGGTAAATATAAAATATTTCTTACTATTGGATGATCAATTTTTAGGATCTCAAATACTACACTAAAAAATGGAATTCTAACAAGCCCATAAATATATTCATCTAAATAGTAAAATTGTAAATCTATTTACAGAATACAATAGTATGAAAACAAAGAGAAAATTCTTAATTTAATAATGGAACGAGAAATAAATAACAAAATATATTAATAATGAGGTTATAGAATGGTTTTCACATCATGTAAGCTTATATATATTGAAATTAATATTGATATTTGGTTGACACATATATTTTGTAAATCTAAAAATGGTTATTAATTTTTTAGACCATGAATATTGATACTTGGTCTGAGTTGTCAAAATATTTTATTTTTTTTCTCTTGAGGTCCTCTAAAACGAGATAGAAAGTGTGATCCTTAAATTTTGAATGTCTTAAAAATGAGTACAATTATTTGGGAAAATAGTTTATAAATAAGTAATATTACTCTATTTATAGTTACTAATTTGGGATATTATGGAAATTTGACTGATATTATCATATTAAACAATAAAATATATTTTTAATTTATTTTATTAAAATGAAATTTGGTCGAATTTACCAGGTGTATTAAAAGACATTAAATGTAATTTTCTTATGTGAGAATCAATTTCATTATTCTTGTTGGTGACCATGAATTACATTTTATTTATATATTAACATCATATAGGAAAATAGTATCTTTTTTAGAATATTTATTGTATTAAGGGTAGAGTGTAGATGTCCAAATAATACAAATATAATAGTATGATATGGGTGAATAAGTGAACTATTTGATCTCTAACATTGAATACCATTAAAAACAAGAAAATAACTTATTTTCCCAAAAAGATATTGAAAATATATATATTTCTTTGGTGGATGATGTATATGTAGTAATGATGGATTTGGATAACAAAATAATTTAAGGATGGATTTATTTTATGTTAAAAAATCTATTAACTTATCATCCACTTATGTTATATATTATTCATTTACAATATTATTAATATATTGTCATATTAAATTTTTTTTATATGAATGTGTTGTTTAATTTTGAAAAATAAATGTTATATTTGATTGTATCTAAATTAATTAATAATCATATCTATGAATATTATGTGTTTCAATACTGTTCATATGATATCATTTATACAAATATCTTTCTATATTAATTTTTCAAATTAATTAATTTTGATGTTATTTTTATTCGATTAAATGGTGAGAATTTAATGGAATAAAAATTTTATTATACGCTTTAAACTCCTAGTTGATGTACCCTTAGCCACAAAACACCTAATGATCTATTAGTCTCCCCCTGTAGCATTGGGGACACCCTCAGTCCACCCCCCATATAATCATTTTTCACACCCATCATCTAACAATCGCCTGTGTCTGGCAGGCCCTCATTCTCCATCCCATATGCAACTTGCACATTCCCTCCTGAATCAACTGCATCAGAACACAACAACTCCATAATAAGAGAACATTTGGTTACTCTTGTTCCAACTTGAGGATATTGGAGTGGGTTAGTTATAAGAAAAAAATTTAATGTGAATAAATTTATTTCTCTTTTTATACCAACCAATGTTTGTTTCACAAAATATGGAATCAGTGTTACTATCGAGACAAATATTAATAGTTCAGATGTTTTGGAATCAAAATGTAAGGAATATGGTTGTCCAATTTTATTGTTTTTGGGTCCCCATAGATTATTCTTCAATATTATTTGTCCATATTCTTGGCTAGTTAATGGTTGATCCAATTAACCTTATCATTACATATTCTAATTGAAGGTTTATATATCAATCTTTACAGAATAATGTATTTTATTACTAGATAAATTTAATTTTAAAAAATTATAAGTCATTGAATTCCATTATTTAATTAAAGTATAATATATGAAATTTGAATCTCTTTGTACAGATATGAGATAAAATGTTTTTTGGTCTTTAAAAATTTGTTTTCTTTATATCAGAAGAAGACTGGATGTGTCCCTAGTAAAATTGCCTCGATGGATTGTTTGATTTATTAGGTAAATCAAAAAAACATCATAATAATTTTCAACATAAATTTTTATTGGTTTTATATTTAAATTAATATATAAGTCACAATTTAACCTTCAATAAATATTTTACACAGTTTTTAGTAGGATAGTGTGTAGATTCAAATAGAGATGGTTTCGATCCCAATTTGTTGAGTGGTGATGAGGGTTGACTTTGGATTTTTTTCATGGTTATGTGTAAAAAAATTGATGAATAGATTACATAATGATATTTTGATAGGGAAACCTTGTTATTTCTTGAGGTTGGGGATATTTATATTTATCCTTTATTTAAATTTAATATAATTAAAACTGGTTAATTTAATTTTCTAGTAAGATTTTATCATGATTATAAATTTTTCCATGTTTTCAATGTTTTTAATTTTATTTTTAATGTTATATTTTTTTATAGGGAATGCCGATTAGTGAAACAATAATAATGGGTTTAAAATTAATTAAATTTTAATTCTAAAAGAAATATTTGTGGAAATGTTCCAATTTTTTTCTTCATTTTTATTTTAGTTATAACATTTGGATAATGATTTATAAATTCTGAAATAATTTTTATTTTAATATTGGTTTGATTTTTATTTCTCTAATTTATTAAGTCAAACTAAATTTATATTTGGGGTATTATGGTCCATTTATATATAGGTTTCAATTATATTACAATCAATTTATCTTATAGTGATATTATATTAATATGAATTAATTTTTCCTTATTGCCTATATATTTTAAATCTTTTCTTAATTTCAACTTAATATTTTTTATGTTATATTGTTGTACTAATAGTTAACATGGGTATCATTCTAAATAGTTTTATGGTGGTTTCAAGGTAAAAATAGTTTCATTTTCCTTTTTTATAGATTATTTGGATGAATATATTGGATCTCAAAAGTAAATTGGATTTTCCTTTTGAAATTTTATTTTTAATGGTTAATTGGATCTAAGTGTAATTTAAAGGGAAAATGGTTATATATAAAATGGGTTCTGAAATGGTATATCAAAATAGAAAATTGGTTTTTTTATGATATTTTAAATACTTCCACTATGGTTATATCATGAGTAAGATGATATACTAGTCCTTTTTTGAAGGGATTGAAAAATTGATTGGACTTGGGTTCTGAAGGAAGTACAAATAGACTTTATTAGACATGTTTTCGTATGTTTGACCTTTAATGGGTGATTCCTTAAATTGTTAAATTCTTTGGTGCTTATTTATTATGATTAGCTTGTGTGTTTGCTATTGAATATTGATTCATGTTATATATATATATATATCCTTTTGAGAAATTTTCTCAGATATATAATGTTGGTTCATTCTGTAGTATTATTTTTATTTTGATTAATTTTAATTGAAAATCTATTTATTTTTGTAACATTTTGGATTGTGTTATCTGACATATCAAAATCATCTTTTACATAATCATATAATTTTTTGATGAATTTTATATCATCAATCATTCTCTTAGACCATTTGATTATTTTCTTATATGATATTCTATCACAATCATAGCCAATATAAAAATTCATGAACTCTATTTCTTGTTTGATAAGCATTTCCATGAGAATTATTATTGAATATGACTTCTGATTTAAATAATGATGAATCAAATAACATCTTGAATTGATACATGGAAACAAAGGTATTTTATTTACTAATTTCTTCAAATACCTTACAAAAACATCATGGCCCATAAAAGATGATTATTATAATTCTGATTCCTTTACAAGTATAGAATGTTTGTCAATATCTTCATCTTTCCTCTTGGATGTTCCGCTAATATATTTCTTATCTTTCACAACCATAGACTTTCTAGGCAGGTCATCAACAACATTTTATCCTTAATCAGATCTATAAATTTCCTTCCCAAATTTTGGAGTTTCATTTTCACTATCTAAAACTTAGATTATCTTGTCTTCATCAACATCCCCATTCTCAATATCTCCCTTAACATCATTGAGATGACATAAATCCAGATTTCTTCTCTCACCATAAGAAGGTTTATTAACCACATCTTGTCCATAACCATCATTACCTTGAGAGTATATATTTTTTGACCCATCCTGGAATGTTCTGATCAATGAATTGTCGAAAAGACATTCCTTCTCATGGTATTCATCCAATTTTTTTATCACATCTTCACTTTCTTCTTCTTCTCCCTCAGCTTATTCTTCTACTTCTTCATCTAATTCTTCTTCTAATTCTTCTTCTTTTTGGGATATCTCATTTTCACAATAGGTTCTAGAATTGAAATATTCATTATTGAAGTTTCTACTAGAACTAAACCTTGAATAAAGGATTCTGGTACATAGATCCGGTCGGATTTTTCTTAGTATCCTTGAGAAGGGCTTGGAAGTTCTCAGCTTCTATCATTTTCTTTCTCAACTTCTTTTCTTTAGCTTGTTTTTCAAGTTCTTTAGCATATTTAATCTTCAGGGATTTTCTCTCAATAGGGTCTATAGTTAAGCCTACATCTCCTTCCTTATTCTTTATATTTTTCTCTCACAACATTGAAACTTATTCATTAGATTTTTTTCAATCTTTTTTATCATGGGTGGAGCCAACTGGGTTTCTATAATGGTTTCTTTTTTTCTTTCAATTATTTCTCTTTTCTTTTCTTTAGAGTTTTATTCAATGTTTCCCCAAATTATCCTTCCTTGGTTATATATTTAACCTCATTTTCAGAAAGATCATAAAACTCTCTTGTCTTTGTACTAAAACCAACATTCATCCTCTTGAGATTTTTATCACTAAAAAACATGATCTTAAATATTTTTGGATTTGAACTGTATAGAATTTTAAATTATTCTAAATTGAGAAAGATGATCATTAACAAGATCACCGGATACATGATAATATATTATTTAAGGGTTATATTATTTATATTTCTGATGGAAATGATAATATACATGATAAGGTTTACATTTCTCAAATTCAGTAAAAATACCATCATAAAAAATGTCACTTTTCTTAAAAGAGTCCTTATCTCACTTTCTTGGAATAAGATTTCCCTATAACCACTAAGATAACAAGCTAAATTTTGTTAAAAGAAGGCTGATCTTTGGGGAATTAACTTCCTTGAGTCCAAGACACTCAATTCCCATTACCTTCTCAAAACATTATACCTTATATTCAACTTGTGAGATCAAAATATTTCTTCACCTTGATAAGGAATAATTTCATATTTTGTAGCCATGTTGAAGAATAACAAATATGTTATCCTATATATAATAAATGAAAACATTTCCACTCCACCTTCATTATAAAAACAAGCTAAATCATAAAATTCTATGAGAAGGTAAGGATAAACCAGATCTTTATTTTTCATCTTGGCTACACATAAACTTTTCCATCTATTGTACATGATATTCTTTGTAACGAATGAATTATACTTCGAAATGAAAATTGGAATGACCAACCATTATATGTTTATTTTACAATATTTTACTTACTTTATTGAATTCATCTGATTCTGTGAAGAAACCTTCGGAGACATCTAAAATGTATGGAAATGTAGAAAATTAAATGGTTGATTTTTAGAGGGGCGGACCTTCAATGCAAAAACTCCTAAAAACTGATCTGGGACACGAATTAGGGGGGGTCATTATATATTCTTCAAGATGATGGTTTGAATTCCCAATTAAATCCAATAGTTTATGTATTCAAGATATGATCTGATGGTTGAGATGAATGCAAAGGAAGGATTTGGTAGGTTTCAATATTTTGAGGTTTGAAGGAAAAATCAGATTTAAAGAAAGTAAATATGATATATTTTTCATAAAACATGATTGGAATACAAACAAGTAAAAAAATAAAATTATTGAACTAGAACTCTCTTTGGTAATAAATTTCCTTATGTTATTTGATCCATGTTATATTTTATTGCATTCATATAAATATTATCTTTAAATGATTTCACGTGATGTGGTTTTTTTAATATAATTTCCAGTGTATTTCCCTTTAAAGGATTCATTTTCCATTTTAAGTAATGTTTACTAGTGGATTAAGTTATTTATGTGAATATTGGTTTATTATGGAGGTTATGTATGTTGATTGATCTTAGAGTTTTTAGCTTTCATATATATTCACTATATCATCTATTTTATTTAGGTCATGGATGTTTGACCTATAAAATGGGCATGCAAAATTTTTTCTATAATTCAACATTTTTTTAAATCTAATTCAAGTATGAAATAAATCCAACTATATATATATATATATATATATATGATTCCTTGGATCTTTTCACTAGCCTGTGGGAATGGGGAACACCCTTTAGGCTAATGATGTACAGGTTTGGGAATTGGTTCCACTGGAACCCAAAGCTAGTTTGTTTTTGTGAATTTGGGAGATCAACATGGTTTAAATTATTATTCATCACATCAGATATTTTTTCAAGCATTTATATGATTTTATGTACCCTATATTTCAACCCATATTGTTTTTGGGGGAAATCACTACTTTTTCCTATATACCAATAGTTTACTAATATTTTCATGTTTCCCTTCATTTAACAATGTAACAAAAATTAATGGATGATAATACATAGAAATTTAAATTTATAAACGTATAATAAATAACTCTTAAATAATGTATAGACTAATTATATGCTCTCCCAAATATACTAGTATTTTTTTCAAAATAAACTGAATCACCACAAAAAATAAAATATTCTTCCAAAATTAAACTCAATATTTATCCCTCAAATAATATAAAATTATTTTTAAAAATAATTTTTATGAAATTAAATAATTTCTCCTTTACTGTAAGTAGATAAACTTTTATCCTAATTAAACATAATGACCACAAAATAAAATAACATATTATCCCTTATGGTTATGTGTGCCTTTTAACTTATTTTCGTAATATATTTCTAAAAAATAAACATCTTTCCAAATCACAATTTAATCCTAAGGTATATATTTAAATCAACCATATACTAAAAAATCCCCAGATATAATTAACCACATTAAAATCCGATCATATAAAACCTCAAATGGGTATCAATTCCATTAATATTATTATAAACCTCAGAATTATTAATACATGATAGTATCCAAAACTCTAAAATATAATTTATAAAAATTCTATAACATCTTAATTTTTCTAAACCCTTTACATGATAGCAATAAAAACACCCTTGACTAGTACACCCATATCCAGTATAAAGACAAACTCTTTACAAACTATCATCGATGAAAATTTTAAGTGAACCATAAATTATCTTTAATATTTACAATGTCAATGAAAAATAATTAGTTATTTATGAGCATAATAATATTTTGGGATCATATTTTAACAGAATTATGGAGCCCATTTGAAGAACCCATCTCTTACTCATAATATAAGAATTTTTTCCATTATACCAAGATCCACTAATTTTATAATTAAATTTCTAAATCTCCTAAATAAATCTCCACACATGAATGACTTCATACCCAACACCTACTTCATACCATCCTTAATAATCATGAGTAATTGAAACATAATAATAGTTGATCTTAAATGTCTATTAAGGGTAAGAAAATTGGGTTTAAATCGATGATCATAAGTTAATATATGATAAACATGATGGTATTATAACATGACCATAACTTATAAATCACACTCAATAATTCATATACTACAAAACATGATTTACAGAATAATCATTTTTTATAAAAAATACACGAGTCAAAATAGTGTGTAATCTCCAGTAACAAATCATGATCTATGAGATTATTTCACAATCATAATCCATGAGTATGTTGAATAAATATAATCCTATACAATCATGACAATGTGAAAATAACTCACTTCCATCATTTTTGCCAAAAAACGTATGAATACAACTTCCCAATGTCATGTACACCAAATTATTTATAAACATAGATATCCACATTCGAATCAATGCACAATCATTTGAATATGGCCTCTCACAATTATATCCATTCACAAGAATAATTCTGTTATTATCTATAAATATTTACCCATTTTAATAGATGTTTATAACAAAACCACCAATAACATAACGATAAATCATAATTATCAATGATATATGATAATAACATTCATCTTTATTTCATAGATTAATTAACCCGTGGGAGAAATATGTGGTTCATGAAAAATTCATTAAAACATTATAATCATAACCTATAAAGTGAAAATTAATGGTTGGTATCCGAATATCACTTCACCAATGAGAAATAAAAAAACCTTAATATATTTTTAAATCGATGAAAAATAATTTTATAAAATGTTTTTTTAAGAATAATAAAAATAAATAGACTTTTCTTTTTGAAAATTTAAAAAAATTGAAATTACTAGAAAAAAAGGTTTTTCATTATAAAACCATTGTAACTTATAAATTAATTTTCATGAAGATGTAAGGTAGTAATTATTGGAAAATCTATTAATGTTGTAATGGTTTAATATAGAATCATTTTCTCGCAATTATAAAGAAAATACAATGTGAGTCATATGATTTTTTTTAAAATAATTTATTCTAATTATTTAATATAAATTCAAAGTTAGTTGAAAATTACCATTTTAAATAACATAAATGCAGATAAAAACATTTATAATGTAATTTTGAAGAACATGGATATAGAAATGAAATATTCCCCACTAAAACTAACAAATATTTTTTTTTCTTAAAATAATTCATTTAGCCATCTTGAATACCCCAATGGGGGTAATGGAAAGAATACTGAAATAAAAAAAAATTGGGGAAAACTTTTTAGGTTTAAGATATAAATACCATATAATTTACTATAATGAAAATTGGAACATGAACAATCAAAATAAAGTGTGATTTTAACTTAAACACTTTTAGATTTAGTAAGCATTGAATTAAAAATTAGTAAAAGTGAAAAACATGGATGTATTAATAAATAACCATTTTTTCAAATTATCATAAACAATATTAATGGATATTATATACATATCTCAAATTAAATAAGGTGGTGAATATTGAACTTATATCAATGAAGTAAAATTGATATGAGAACCTCTTAACTAAAGTATTAAATTCCTTAATACACATTATAAAAACATTATTATAATTTAATACTAATTACAATTTTATAAAATAACCATATTTATAAAAATATTTCTATATAAAATTCACACTTAACTTTTAATTCCCATTTCCTCAAAATTCATTGTTAAAATCAATATTAAAGTGTTAATTTTCATGGTTCCCTTTCATGTTTTCATTCTATGGTTATAGTATTTGTAAAATTTTCATGGTTTGAAACTAATTATAATATTAAACATGTTAAAATATTCATGTTTACATAATCAATATAAATTTAAAATAATCCAGGTAAGGTGGTGATGAAAAATATGATACGTCATTGATGGATGTGATAGTCTGTACGTATGAGTGAGACACATTTCCATTTTAGAAATAAATGAAAAGGAAATATAGTATAAAAATTTTACCATAAATAAAAAATAATTATATAATAAATATCATATTATTCATTAAATCAATAATTTTCACCATACATGTAATTCAGAAATGAAAAAGGAATCGCATACTTTTGTGGAGGTGGTTTTCCACATGAACACATAGACAACGTTTTCATTTTTAAGTTTATTATAATGTATGATAGTAAATAATATTTCATATTTATATAATTAAAAATATGTTATAAAATTATTGTATTTCAATAACACTATTCATTATAACTATCCATTTTAGGTGGTGATTAAAAAATACATTACTCTGTGGAGGTAGTATTTCACATACAAGAAAACTATAAAGTTTTCATTTACCATAAGATGTAATGGAGGAAGAAAATATTTATACAATATTAATAATAAAATGTTATTATATTAAATATATTTATTTAATTTTTTCAGTATGGTCATAATAAATATGATTGATGTTGAAGAGGAAATAAACATGAAATATTTTGATTAAGACATATATATCCTTCATAGATATCTTCATTCTGCTAACACCTTAAGACTTATAGATTTGTACTTTTTGTTACATTAGATCCTATAATACCCTAGAAGGATATTTAATAATATATATTTTATTTATTTTTCATGATAAAGGAATCATGTTGTTTGGTTAAGTGAATGTAGAAAGTGTTCTTTTATATAGGAGACGAGTGGCACCATTATTAATATTATAAACATTAAAATATAATAAATTTATTTATCAGGGAAATTATATATGAAAAAACCAAAATATGAATATATGATATTTTAAGGTCTAAACCCACAAATAAAATCAAATTTATATAAGTTTCAAATATATTTGAAACCCTGTCTCTATATTTAACCCCCCACCCTCACCTCTTAATCTATTTTAAACATTTCTCTGGGGGAAATTTTTCTCCATGGAAACTATATATTACTAATTAAAACTATTAACATAATAAAATATTTTAACATTATAATTTCCTATATATAAACTATTTTTTTAGTTTTATTTTTCATAATTAGTAAAAATTACTTTTTATATAACTTTGGAAATCACAATGTAAAACCATTTTTAGGAAAAATGACTTCTTTAAGAATAAAATTGATTTCAAACCATAAACATGTATAATATCGATTCACGATGATTCAAAGAAAATTAATTGTTTATTTACGAATAAAATTAAAGTTATTTTACATTAAAAAAATTATAAAAAAAATTTGGAAAACATAATTATAAGAGAGGAAATAAAAATATTTTTTTCTAAATAAAAATAATACTTCGATCTCAAAAATGTAAAACATATATTTTTAATTAAATAATAATAATTTCAAATACAATATATTACCTATTATATATATATTTGGTCTATAATAAGTATTTTATAAACTTTTATGTTATTATTATATCATGATAATGTTATTAAAGTGACAGTGTTTGTAAAATATTTTTTTTAGTATTTTTTCAAAAATTATATCATTTAAAAAATACCTTAAAATCACGCTAAGATAATTTTTACTTGACGAATGAATAATTTAATTTAATTTAATAAAAATAAAATACTAAAATTTATAATGTTATCATTTAAATGAAAATAAAAAATATAAACCAAAACATTATTTATAGAAAAATAACCCTTTTATATTTAATTTTTTTTAAACAAATTCCATATCATTCATAAATGAGTATTAATTTACATTCTAGGAAATTTTAAAATTATAATTTATCTATTATTAACATTAGTTTTAATAAATAATTGTTCTATTTTTTTTTGTTACTTATAACAGGTTTATTCCCACTTCCATATTTTCTTCCCTTGCATATAGACCTAATCTTACAAGAATATATTTTAGATATTATCTCAGAATTATATGGCCATATTCTTGTAACATCAAAAATTCAAATAACAGAAAACCAATTCATTTATTTTACTTATTGGCATAATAATTATGTATTATTGTCCATGTTTTTTTTGTTTCATCACTATTTTGGAAACCATTGGGGGAACAAATCTTCCTAGAGTTTCTCATGTTTTCCCTTCATGTAGTGTTTCTCTTCTTAGAGTTTATATCAACTCAAATATGTCTATTTTTTTATCATTACCTTTTGGATAAAACATACTCAATTCATGTATTTCATTCCCAATCATGGGTTATGTTCTTATCTATTCTTGAGTTATTACTTCCCTTATTCTTTTTAAACACTCTTTTCCACCAGAGACAATTACCTCTCAATATAAGATTAATATCTAAAAAATATGTGGAAATATATTTCATTTTATATCCATAATAATGTATAACATTTACTATTTATAAATTTTTAGTTTAATCTCAATCAAGACACATCTAGTTTAGTTTGATCTTCTCCTCTTTCACTAATATCAACTTTACTTCCCAGTTACTCTTCAGCTTATGAACATGTTCATCATATATCTTAAAATTTTATAAATGTGAATTTTTAAGACATTTTAACTTCATTATTTAATAATATACATTTAAATCCAAAAAAAATAGCTATAAATTTAAAAATATTCTCAAATTAATGTAATAAAAAAGTAAGGATAACCTTAAACACTTCCTTTATAAAAACTATACTCTTGAATTTTTTTTCCCCTATAAAAGCCTTATTATTATTCACAATTGAGACTATTTATCCTATATATTTCAGAATTTCCAAGAGGTTGTTTCATCTACCAACCTTTGTTTCCAATGAATTATCAATAGAACAATCTTTTTCCTTAAGTTGTGATTGTTAAAAGGGAATTTCCTTAATAAAACCAATTATTAATGTAATAAAATTCATTAAGAACATTATTCAGATAACCTTTGACAAGGGAGTAAAATTCCATTGTAACATTGATCTCTTTATTATCATCACAATGTGAACTAATTTCATCAATAGTATCAATATGAATATATTCAATTTTTTATAAATTTAGAATTTTCTAAACTATTTTATTGTTTTATAACATCCATTATTTATATTTTTTCTTATATTCTTGGCCTCATTCTTTTATGTTTTAATTTCATTAAATTGACATCCAATTCTTCACTGGTGTGAAAAAATGTAACATTTTTCATCTTAACTGATTTCGAAAACATCTGAATTTTTTACATTATCAATCCAAATTAAAATTTTTGGAGTTAAAAAAATATATTGAAAAATATGAAAACATTTTCTATGATACAAATTAAAATTCCCAATAAGATCATTGAAGACACTTAAGATGGGGTGGGGGTGAGTCCGATGTTTCATAATTTTTACCAAATTCAAAAAAAATCCATAAAACCCTTTGGAATATAACTCATATTTCCTTTCACTACTTATATAGATATATAATATTTTACAAAGCATTCATCTACTACTTTTTCTCAAGTAATGCAATAAAAGTGAATGTATATTTTCATAATTCTTAGTAAAAAATATCTTGACAGATTATTTATTCTACCTAACGATGTATTCACTTCTAAAATAAATTTTACAGTAATTAATGGTACTTGTGAAACCTACAATTTTAGAGGTTCAATAGACTTACAAATTATTTCTTCTCATAGTATTTATTCAAATAACTCCATAATGTGTTCATATATTTTCACTATAATGTACCCATATACCATTAGCTACATAGGTTATATAGATTACCACCATATATTTCATAGGGTTTATTTATAATTATTTATGTAATTAAATCACATATAATATAATATATGATTTTTAACTAATGAAATAGATCATATAGAAACATAACCCTTGAAGTCTGGGAGACGATTTCTTCAATAAATTAAATTATCTTGATTACTAAGATCAAAATACCAAAGGAAAAATAGTTTAGTACTATATGTAATCTGTATACATAGATGACACTTTTATAAAAAATTAGTACATTGATTTAAAACTATATTTATTTCTAAATGATTATCTTTGAGGATAACGTTTTCCCATAAAAAATATTCTTTAATAACATTCTCATTATACATCTTCAGTTACTGGGAAAAGTAAACAAAATTGGGTGAGATAAAATACTCTATAAGGGTAAAGTACAGCCAAATAAATAATGAATCAATGATAATAGTCATAATGGGAAGGTAATAAATAAAAACATATTCTATTAAAATAACTAGATAATTCCAAAAGAATAAAAGTTAAGAAACAAAAATACCGTCTATCTAATAAATGAACATAAAATGAAATTTAATCATAGATATTTTCATCCAAAATCAAATGGAAAAATAATAACTGAATCAAAATAAAATAAATACTAAATTATTACATTCCATGTTTCTTAGGGTTAAGGAATCGTTACTATCGAGAACTTTCACAAGACGGATTAAAAGACACTGGATACAAAACAATTTGGTTTTTCTATCCATAACTCTTCTATCAATACCTTTCATAAGGTAGTTCATGACATAATGGGAACAAATGGAATGGGTTTTTTCATCCTAATTTCATCCCATGAGACTACATATTCATAACGGGTCCTTCATTAACAGATTCCTAACCCATAAAGATTACATTAAATGGTTTCTAACATGTGTCTTAAATGTCTTAAACATTCCTCATATAAAATAGAAAATAATATTTATCAAATATTCATATTGAATAAAGGATATATATTTATCAATATTTCCCAAAAAATTAAAATAACAATAAAAGTTAACATCCTATGGAAAATGGTATATGGTTCAGGAAATATTCAATTCTATTTAAAATTGTTTGGATATTTAAGGGAATTTTATGTCAAATATTGAAATAAAATTTAATATTTTAATTAAACTATAAGGAATCAAGGAAGTGAATGTAAATAATATACTTTTCCAAATCAATTGTAAACCATTATACGATGATTAATGTTGGTATCAATAGAACATACCCTAATTAGTGTAAAATAAAGGGTTGGTGTTGTGGATGAATTAAGATATCTTTTAATAATATTCTTAATGAAAATATGAGTTGGTTTTGAAAAAAATTCTCTATGAAAATAATTTTTGAAAAAATAATTTGTAAAAATTAACCTTTTAATCATGCAAAGTATGAATTATAAAAATTCATCTGTTAAATCTGTACATGTCGTATGATGCAAAAGAACATTCATTTTTCATGGTAAAAAATTAAAAATATTATTTATTTGGAATGTGAATAAAATTTTCCTTTTAAAGAATTTGTAAAATAAAAAAGGGTAAAAATATGATTACTAAATCATTTTGAAATTAATACAAACAATTTTGGAAAAAATTTAATGAAGCATGTTTTTTATAAGAAAATGGATTCACTAACTAAAGAGAAAAATGATGTTAGGTTATCTTAAAAATAGTTTCTAAAACATTTTGAGTATCAAAGATTATAAGAATGGAACTGAAACATGAAAATGGTTAATAGTCATAAGGGAATAGTAAAATGAAAGGTTTTATTGAGAAATGGTCATATAATTTCCATTAATGTAAACACTATTGAAATATTATTGGGATTAGTCTTCATTAAATTTTCCTTTTAAAATATCAAATGGTCTCATACCACTCTGAATCATTTTAAATCATAAGACACATGAAGGAATAATATTAAATGGATGTTTTAAATAAAATAAATATAAAATAATTCATGATATAATATATCTAAATGGGTAGTATAAAAACAACCCAAAATAAGTAATTGGTTAACATAACATTTAACTCATGGATGTAAATAGATAGATGAAAATCTATTACCTTGTGACTGATTTGTCTCATGTTTCTCTATATTCATGAATACCAAACTTATAATAATTATTTCTAGATTGGTAAAATTTTTAATTTGTATTATAAATTATATTTCACTTATTTCTATGTTTTATATAACTACTTAAAAAATTATGTTTATGTTGTTTGTTTTCACCAAATTCAATTTCTGTGTTTAAAACAACTATGGTAGGACAACTATGGTCAAAGGGGTAATTCTATATCATCTAATAATAATATTCATGACTTCATTATAATATTTATAAATCAATTTTACTTTTAAAAATAGACATTTAATATTTTTATAAATCATGAATCAACGTTACAATCATTGAGATAGTAGGTTGTACGTACACATGAGAAACATTCCAATTTTTAAATGATCATTATGGAAAAAAGGTAAGTAACACTATATCATTACAGAATTAAAATTATATAATAAATACCATGTTATTTAATAATATAATATTATATATAGATTTCTTGTGATTTACAATGAATGTCATTGTGTTGAGGTGGTGGTAGTCTACATGTCCACAATCAACAATATCACTTTCTTGTGTGTGAACAGGTAATAAAAAATTATATATATATAAATATAATATTCCATGAAATTTAATTATTTCACTAATTTCATATATATTTTTTTATATCTCAAATATTTAATAATAATCACCCTTTATAAATTTCATATATCGTATAATCGAATCACATTGCTTTAAGGAGGCGGTAGTCCATACTTCCATAAATCATGTTATCATATTTAGAAAAAATATAAAGTATAACGGTATGTGTTATAAATGAATTAAATATTAATAAATAAGTATTATTTATAATATATAAGATATATAAATATATTATTCTTTATAATTTCATCTATGGGAGGTAGTAAACGAGGAACGAACAATCATCATTTTGTGGGGTGGTAGTTCCCCGTGCACATAAATAGTATATTTTTTATCCATTAGAAAGAGTTCTGTTTAAGTGTAGGGTGAATCCTTATAATAAAAAACTCAATATATATTGGCTTCTTGTGTTGTTATATAACAATGTAATAAGAATATTTTATGTGGTGGAAAATGAAAATAATATTAAAGAGCACGAGAGAAGATTTTAACTTTTAATCAGGAAACTCCTTTTGGGTTTTTCCGAAATGATTTCTTTGATTAATTTTTGAAAAAAGGGAGGCTTCTCAGATTAGGTTATATATTTTTAGGATATATTTGCATATATCTGATCTAATCCAATGTGGATTTAGATTATTGATGAAGTGGTGTGGGATTTGGTGGCCTTTTACAAGGGAGGAAAAAGACTCACTTGGTATTTTGGAAAACAAGTTAGGTATATGCATGTTTTTACCTTAAACAAGGAATAAAAATCCAACAAAACCCAATAATGGAATTTTGAAGGACCATTTATTTATAAAAAAATGGTTTTTTACAAGTGGATAGGTTATTTGGGCTCTTGTGTTAAATGTTTAGTCTTTTATTAGAATTAAATTTTACTTAATAGTTGTAAATAATGTTATTTACTTTTAATACTATTTTTGGAAAAAAAACTAAGTTTAAATTATTATAAATTATAAATTAAGAGGATTTAAAATTTGAAATCCATTTTTCAAAATTTTAATCATATAATTCGCAGAAATTATTTTATATTTAATCTTTAAAAGGGGGTGACAATGCGGGGTTTTAAATTAAAAATGTCTAAAAGTTTGGTATGTTTTTATATTCAATTTAAAAGTGAAATTTATGCCTATGAACTAAATTGGATTAATGGATAAAAATATGATCTAATTAAACTTTTAACCCTATTTAAAGAAAACTTATCTTTATAAATATATTAGATGAAAAAAACTTTTTTGAATTAAAATTCAGTATTTTTCACTATTCATTGAAAAATAAAACATCATAGAAAAATACCCAAAATTAACCCTAAATAAATTATTATTATTTATATAAAATTTGAATGTTATTTTGAAATATATAATATATATAAGTTTTAAAATTTTAATTTAAAATAGTTTCTTCACTAAAAAGTGGTAAAAGTGCCTTAATAAAAATATCATATTTTATACGTAAACTTCGGTTTCTTCTTATCTTGTTTATATTGGATCTATTTTATTGATATATTAAATATTTTATTAAACATATAATATATATATTACATTAACACCATTCACTAAATGTTATTAATTTATATATTTATGATAAAAGTTCATTGTGATCATAGTTTTTTATAAAAATATCCACTTTATATTCAATTGGTTCTTATATTCATTTATAAATAATTTGTAAAAAATGGTTTCATTTAATATTTGTGTAAAAAAAGTATTTTTTTAAATAAGTTAATACTACTCATAATGTCTAGTTTATATCTAAATATATTAAATAAAAATATAATTATAATATATTATTGTTCTGTAAAACGTGGTAATACGTGTAACGCAAGCCCATGAAGAAAATCATTGTTCTGTGGGACACACACTAACTCAATGTCCCATGCATTACAATATATAAAATATATTAAATTTATTTAAAATAGTAAATATATTATAATTTCTCATGATATTATATTCTCTTATGTGCTTGTAGTTGCATGTTATAGAAGCTATCGAATATAATGTTCCTGTTTTATATTTTTGGGGGCGTTACATTGTTCCCACATTAATTAAATTGAATACTCGCAATTTAAACTCAGTCAGGGTGATATATTTTTTGATGTTTCCTATCATTAAAATTCTGCATCATGAGAAGAGTTTATAAAACATCCTCTACAAAAGAGAGAACAGGAATTACAAAGGTCACATAGACTAACATGTAACTAAGTCTCTCTGTAGGAGAACATTATTGGAAGGAATGGATGGATACTTGGAGGAAAATTGTAAATATTTATATTAAGTGATTGAGTTCATAAATCAAAAATAATTTAAAGACCAATATAAGGTTTGGGACCTCAAATCTATTTGTATGTGATGATTTATAAGGCCATCGGTTGAAAAACAAATTATGGTATTAGGGTAACAATTGTGTTTGAAGATACTTTTCCTAATATTGATGATTTATATTACTACCTATGTGTACATAATTGATATATTTCGATAAATATAATTTTTTAATTTTTTATTTCTTACATCAATTATCCAATTCATTCAAAAAAAATTTTGTGCCTGAAGCACTAAAATACATTTTTTAAGAATCATAAGGCCCATAAAAGATTGAAATGTCAAACTATTTGTCTCTAAATATTATCCAAATCGAATAAGTTAAGAACATTAATCCTTAAACCTAAAAATTAACACTATTTTATAATCATTATTTTATATTCATAAAATTTAACTCAAAACAATATAATATTAACAAAAATATTGTGTAGGTTAGTGGTTGGGGTCGAACACTTATCCTTCATCTGTCATGAGTCCATGTCTTGTAGATTTTTCTAGATTCTATGGGTTGTCACTCAACATATATTTTTTCATTTTATAAAAATGGATACTATAATTTCAAAAAATAAATATTATTGTCATCCTTGAAATAGGATTAATCACTAAATATGAATTCAAAAAATGTTATAAATATAACTTTAATACATAAATACTTCATCAATTTATTTTCACATAGATCCTTCCTTGGTCTAGGTTTTATTCATAATATCATTTATAGAATTTCTAAATAATTACACCTAATCATTAATATAAAACATATTAGGTTTAACCTATGTTATTTCTTATCTAACTAATTCATAACCATTTGCTAAGAAAATGTGACATACCCAAAGCATGTCCCCTAGAAGTGTCAAACCATGTTTGCAGTAAGACTTGATGTCATGTAACAGGTTATATTCAGTCTGTCTTGATACACCTTATTAATGTTATAAATTCTAGATACATTTGTTCCAGAACCACTTCCACTTATGGTATTAAGATAGAGATTTATTTCAATGATTACCCAAATAATCTCTACATTAAAAAACAAATATGGTGTTATTATATTCTTAGATTCAAATTATACCTTATGGTTACATTATATATTCTATTTTTTACTCAATATAGTTCTCAATATTACTACTAAAATTAATTTGATACAAACTATAGATTCCTTATCCCATAAATCCCATAGCTGATATCTAATATTAATTACATTAGCATGATTACAAAGAATCAAATCCCAAGGACCGAGAGTTTAGTAGTCTTTGTATACCAGATACATACATGAGGCATGTATTGAAAATTAATAAACTAATTAAAACATAGATTTTTTATAAATAAATAACTTTGAGTATAACTTTATTCCATTTATCATATCCTTGCATGAGTTTCTCATTTCACATCTTGAGTTCATGGTGAATGAAAATAAAATAAGCGTGATCAAAAATTCCTAGAAATGGAAATGTATAATGGAATAAATAATGTATCAGTGATAATAGTAATTATAGGAAGTTAATAATTAGAAACATATTCCATTCCAATAACTATATATGAAAAAATAAATTTCAAATGGTAAAAAACTAAAATACATGTAATCTAATAAATAAACTGAAAATGAAATGTATCCATAGATCTGTCAACACATAATCTCATTGATAAATAATGACTAAATCAAAATAAATGAAATTATAAAATATCGGAAACTATTCTTACGAGGTACATGGAACCATTGATGTTAATACATTTAAAAATATGGTTTAAAACATATAGGTTACAAACCGATTTGGTTTTTCTAAACATAACTCTAATATCAAGACCATCCAAAATATAGTGTATAACATACTTTTTACAAATGAGAATAGGTTTTCCAACCACATTTCATAACATGAAACTACTAATTCATTAGGGGGATTTTATTTACCCATCCCCAACACATAGGGATTACCTTAAATGGTCTCCAACCCATGTCTTACCTTTCCAAAACAGTATTCATATAGAATTGACAATATGCCATATAAAATAACCATATTGACTAAAGAATACATATTTTTTAATATTTCATAAAATAATCAAATAACGATCAAAATTAAAAATGTATAGAAACGGTATATGGTTTAGGAAATAATTATATTTGTGAAAAATGATATGTATATTTAGTGGAAATAATTGCCAAATGATCATATGAAATTCAATATTTTGAGGGGAAAAGAAATAAAGGAAGTTAATGTGAATACTCTCTTTGTCAAAATCAATCATAAACTACCATTGAATGATTCAGGATGGTATCAATACCACATACCCCAATTTAGAGTAAAATAAACAGTTTTTTCATTAATGAATTATTATATTTTTTAAAATCATTGTTGTTCTAAATATACTTCTGATTTGAAAAACCTTTTGAAAAACATGTTCTTTTAAAACATATTTTTAAAAAAATTTCTTAAAAAGTAGAATTTTAAACAATAAAAGGCTGATTTAATGAAATTATGGTGGGTAAATCCATATATTCATATGTGGAAAAATTACATTCCTTCTACACGTCAAAAAGTTGGTTAAATGAACTATTCGGAAAGGGATAAGAATAATCTTTTGAAAACATTGGTAAAAGAAAAAAGGGTAAATTTTTAAATTATAAAATATATTTGAAAATTTTAAAAAAAATTGGAAAAATTTTAATGTAACATGGTTGTAGATGAAAATGGATTATTTGACTAAAGAGATAAATGATATCGGGTTTTCTTAAAAACTTTTTTTGAAAACATTTGGTTACCAAAAAGTGGGAAAAATGGTACTGATACATGAAAATAGTCAAGAATAACCATAAGTAAATAAAAATATAGCGGTTTATTTGACAATTTTCATCTAATTTCCATGAATGAAAATACCATTGAGATATCATTGGTGTTAGTTTTAATGCAAAAAAATTATTTAACACCCCCAAAGTGTCCATACCACTTTGAAAAGTTTTAAATCATAAGGCACATGAAAAAAAAATTAAAATAATGATTTATTTACAATTAAGATAAAATAAATCATTATATAATATATAAAAATGGGAAGTAGATACACCCAAAAAATAAGTAAATGGTTAATATGATATTTAACTCATAGATGTAAAATGTGAGATGAAAATACATTACATTGAGACTGGCTTCTCGCATGTGTCTTTATATTTCTAAATAATAGACTTATGTCAATTATTTAATTGGTTGAGAACCATTTCAATTTTTATCATAAATTTTATTTCACATATTACTATTTTGTATAAAACTACATAAACAATTATTTTTATTTCAGTTTTTTTGACTAAATTCTATTTATGTGTCAAAAACATCTTTTCTAGGTCAACTATGGTCAAAAGGGTCACTATAAAACATCTCAGAAATAATAATTAAAAAATTATAATATTTATACAATAAATCTACATTTAAAAACTATAATTAAATGTTATAATGAAAATTGAATCAAATATACAATCATAAAGACGTAGATCGTACATATGCATGAGTAATGTTCCCATTTTTCAATCATCATTATGGAGAGAAGGTAATTAACACCATATATTTACAAAAGAAATGTTATACCATAAATACCATGATATTTAATCATATATACTTATATATATAAATCATGTGACGTAAAAGAATCCACATCGTATCGAGGAGGCGGTAGTAAACACGACCACGACCGACATTATCATGTTTTAGTGTGTGAAAGTGTAATACCAAAAATGATATATATATATATATATATAGGTATATATTATTTATATAAGTTTAATTATTTATTTAAAATCATATTTTTTTTGTTATTGGTAATATTAATTATAATCATCCTTTATACATTCCATGTTTCATGTGATCAAATAACATCACTTTTAGTAGGAGGTAGTCCACACTTCCGAAAATAGTGTTATCATATTTTTAAAGAACAAATAGTATAAGGGTGTGTGTTATAAAAGAATAATATATTCATAAATAAATAATATTTATAATATATAGCATATATAGAAAAATTTTCTATCATAATTACCACCATGATAGGTAGTAACGAAAGAACCAATAATCATCAACTCATGAGGTGATAGTTTGTCGTACACAAAAACAATATGTTTGTAATCTATTAGATGTCGGTGTTTTTAATTTTAGATCAAACCATTAGAATAGAAAAATATTATTATTTTTAGAAAAAAATATGCAATCCTAGAATAAAGATATTTTTAGGGTGTGGATAGTAGAAAAAAAACTAAATCACTTGAGAGAAGATGTTACCTCTTAATCAGGTAACTCATTTTGTTTTGTACCAAACAGCTTCCTTCGATTGTCTTGTGCCCAAAGGGAGGCTTATAGGTTGAAGGTAGGGATTTTTACTAACTATTTGGGGAGATCTTGGATAAACCAAAGTGTATTGAGAGGTGTGATGAAGGGGGAGAGGTAGTGTAATTTTTATATGGGAAGAAAATGACTCACACAAAATTTTTAAAAATAAGTTAGGTATACCATATTCTTACCAAACAAATTATGAAAAAACAACCAAAACCAATAATTTAAAGAATGTTTCTGAATTATTTCCATCAAATGGGTTTTTAAAATTTTTCTATCATTTGGGACCTTCAGTTATACGGTTAGTCCTTTGTTAAGGTTAATTTTTCATTAATAATTGTATTTAATTTTTCCTTATTAATATTATTTAATTTTAACTACTTTTACAAATAATATTAGTAAAAAACTAAGTTGACTATTTTATAAATTATTAATTATATTTATTTAAAAATATAAATCCATTTTTATAAATTCCAATCACAGAACTGGAAGAAATTATATTAAAATTTCATATCGTATATATGGCAATAATTTAGGTTTTTAAAGAAAACAATCTGAAAGTTTGGTGTGTTTTTTATAGTAAACTTCAAAATGAAATTGAATAATATAACCTAAATTTATTAATGTAAAAAAATTACCTAATTAAACATTCAAACAAAATTTCGAATATTATTAAGCCTTGAAAATATATTATATGATAAAATAGTTTTGAATTAAAATTTCGTATTTTTCATTACTCATTAAAAAAAGAATCTTCATATAAAAATACCAAAACATCACCCGAACATAAGATTTATGATTCTCTCCAAATTAGGAAGTATAGTTTCATATATAAAATCTATCAATGATCTAAAAACATAATTTAAAATATATCTTCCATTAAAAGGTGGTAAATTTGCCATAATAAAAATATAATATTTTATACATAAAGTTGGGTTTGTTCTTATATTATGTCTATAAGATCTATTGGATCAATATAAAAAATAGTTTATTTAGTATATAATATATATATTAAATTAATAACTCATCAATTTTATTTAATTTTATTTAATTTTTTTTATTATGATAAAATATATTTAGGATCCTAAAAATAGTTTTCTGTAAATATATTCACTTTATATTCAATAGGTTCTTATATAAATTTATAATTGATTTGTGACCAATTAATTCATTTAATATTTGTATAAACCATTTATTTTCTGATGTTATTAAATAATATTCATAAGACCTTGTTTATATCTCAATATATTAAATAATGATAGAATAACAATATAATATTGTTTTATAAAACATGAACTTACGTGTACTACAAGTCATCGAAGAGACTCATTATTGTGTGTGAAGTATTCTAAATCAGTGTTTCATTCATTTCATGAAATAAAATATACAAAATTTATTTAAAATAGTAAATATATTATAAATTATTAGGATATTATATTCCCTTATTCATTGCTGTTGTGTGTCATATGTTCCATCAAATACAATGTTCTTACATTTGATTTTTGGGGAATTACATTCTCCCCAACCTAATTAAATTATGTCCTCACAATTTATACTCGATCTTGGTGATAGATTTTTTGATATTTACTTTATTAAAAGTCCTACATCCGGATAAAGGTTTCCAAATCATCCTCTATAAAATAGATAATCGGAATTAAAAAGGTCACATGGACTAACATGTAACTAGGTCTCTATATAAGAGAACGTTAGTGTAAATTAGAGACATGTACTTGAAGGAAAAGCATAAATATTTATTGTTAGTGATTTAGGTCATTAATAACAAACAAGTGAATTATTAATAGAAATTTTACGGCCTAAATTGTTAATTTATATGATGATTTAGAAGGTCGTCAGTTCCTAAAAAATTATGGTCTTAGGAAAATCATTTTTTAAAGGTGTTGTTCATAATGTTATGGAATTATTTTACATCCTATGTATACTTAATTGATGTATTTATATAAAATTATTTTCAAAAAAAATTATAAATTTTTAAATTCATTCAAAAATTAATTTTAATTCCAGAAGCATGAAAATACATTTCTAAAGGATCATAAATCCCATAAAAGAGTTAAATGTACTACTATTTGTCTCTAACAATTCTCCAAAACCAATATGGTAAGTACATTAATCTATAAACCTAAAAATTAAAATTATGGTCTTATCAATATTATCTATTCATCTAATTATTCAACTAAGAACAATTTCATATTAGCCAGGACATTTCATAGGCAAGTGGATGGTGTCAAACGCTTATTGTCTTTCAGTCATGGGTTTGAGTCTTCTTCCCATGTAGGATTCCATTGGTTGTAACCCAACATACATTTTCTACTTTTCTAAAACCATGTTAATATAATTTCAAAAAATAAATATTATGTACATACTTGAAATAAGGTTAATAACTAAATAACCATTTAAAAAGATTGAAATTACCACACTTAAACATAAATAATTCATCCACATATTTACACAGAGATCCTTCCTTTTTATAGGTTTTATTCATAATATTTTTAATATTATTTAAAACTAATGGAACCTTATCTTAAATATAAAACACCTTAGGTTTAACCTAGGATATTCATTGTAAAAATACATAAAAATAATTTGTAAATAAAATGTGAATAATCCTATGAATATCACTCTGGACTGCCAAACCAAGTTCCAAGTAATTCCCTTTGTTAGGTACCAGGTTTTATTGAGTAAGTCCCGACACACATAGATAGAATTGTTACTCCTAGGTACATTGTTCCAGAACCAAATCCACTTACAGTATCTAGAAATAGATTTATTTCAAGGTACACCCACATAATCTTTACTTTACAAAACTTTTAGGGCATTATTTTATTATTTTACTCAAATTATACCGTATGGTTACATTATATAGTAAATGATTTCCTAAATCATGTTTCCATGGTTTCCACTAAACTTCCTTAGATACCAAATGTTTTGAGGCCCATAGCTGATGTCTAGTATCAATTACCTTTGAATGATTACAAGGGAACAAATCCCAATGGAACCAGAGTTTAGTAGTATTGGTAAACCAAATACATACATGAAAATTATATTATATATTAATAGACTAATTATAAAATATTTTTTGAATTAATTAACTTCTAGAATAACTTTATTCCATCGATAATATCCTTACATAATATTGTAATTATACTTATTGAGTTCTTGGGGAAAGAAAAAAATGGGGGTGATTTCAAAAGCTGAGTATGGGTAAAATATAATGGAAGCGATAATGAATCAATGATAATATAAAATATAGGAAAGTAATAAATGGAAACATATTCCATTAAAATAATTATACAAGGAAAAATTAATATAGAAAGGTGAGAAACAAAAATAGATCACATATAATAATTGAAATGAAAATTAAATGTATCTATAGATATATTGACAAAAAATATCACATATAAAGAATAAATGAATCAAAAATAAGAAAATTCAAAATTATTGGATGTCATGTTTCCTATTTACATTAAACCATTAGTGTAAATACCATTTACAATATGGTTTAAAACATTCTGGTTAAAAACTAATTTTGATTGTCCGACCTTAATTAAACTATCAAGACATTTCACAATATAGTTTATAACATACTGGTTACCAATGTGATGGGTTTTTCATACCTAATTTCATCCCATATGATTATTTATGGATTGAGATGATTTTATTAATTTGTCTCCAACCCATATATAATTCCTTAAATGGTACCCAACATGTGTCTTACCATTCCAAAAAAAACCTTATATTGAATAGATAATATTCTTTATTAAATATCAAAATTGAATAAAGGATATGTATATATCAATATTTCCTCAAATAATCAAATAACTATCAAAGTTAACACCGTGTAGAAAATGTGATATGATTCCGGTAAAAAATCATATCCATGAAAACTTATATGGATATTAATGATAAATTAAATGATAAATGTTCAAAGTAAAATGAATACTTATAATGTACTAAAAAGAATCAAGAAAGTAAATTTGAAAAACAAATAAGGCCAAATTAATAATTACACATCATATGATGATTAATGATGGTAATAATACCGCATCCCTAATGTTGAGTAAAATAAAGGTTTGTTATCTTTTATGAATTAAGATATATTTTTAAAACAATTCCAGAGCAAAATATCCTTCTATTTTGAAAACACTTTTTAAAAATAAATAATTGAAAATCACTCTTGAAAAAAAATTATTTATTATTTATAATTTTAAACATGAAATGGAATCTGTAATTAAATGATGATGGGTAAATAATTACATTCCATATGAAGTAAAATAAAATTCTTTTTTCATCGTAAAAACTTAATAAAATGCATTGTTCGGAAAGATACAGCAATATTCCTTTACAAAAAAACGTACCATAAAAAAGGGTATTATTTTATTTCGTAAATAATTTTGAAAATTTTTAAAACATTATTTTTTATTTTTTTAATCTAACATGTTTTTTATGAGAAATAGTTTCTCTTAATGAACAGAGAAATGAAGTCTTGTTTTCTTAAAAATATTTTATAAAATATTTTGAGTACCAATGAGTGGATAATGGTACTAATACTTGAAAATGGTCAAGAATAATCAGAGTATAATAAAATGTAAATTTTTATTTAAAAATGGTCATATAATTTCCACTAATGTAAATACCATTTAAATATTATTAGTATTACTCCTGAGGAAAATAATCTTTGTATATCCCAAACTGTCCCATAGCACATAGAAAAATTATAAATCATATGCATCGTGAAATAATAATATTAAATGAATGTTTTAAATAAAATAAAGACAATATAATTCATGATATTATATATCAAAATAGTAATTAGATAAACCACACAAAATATTTATATGGTGAACAGGAAAATTATCTCACAGATGTAAAAATGTGAGATGAAAATCCCTTTCCTTGAGTCTAATTTCTCCCATTTTTTTATATTCCTAAATAACTAACTTATATTAATTATTTACTTTTTTTAAGAACCATTTTAGTGTTAATAATAAATTATAATTAACTTATTAATATTTTTTATATAAATACTTAAAACATATCAGTTGTTTTGACTAAAATCGGTTTATATTTCAAAAACAACTTTGGTAGGACAACTATGGTCAAAGGGGTCATTATATAAAATGTACAAAATAATAATAATGAATTTTTTATAATATTATTAAATAATTATAATTTTTAAAAATCCTTAAATATTGTTATGAAAAAAGAATCAATGTTATAATCATAAAGATGATAGGTCGTACGTAAATATGAGTAACATGCCCATTTTTTAATGATTATTATAGATAGAAGGTAAGTAACACATTATCATTTTAGAATGATATTATATCAAAAATACCATGTTATTTAGTCATATATACTTATATATTTAGTTCTTCTAACATAAAAGGAATCATATCATGTTGAGGAGGTGGTAGTCTACACATCTATGAATGAAATTATCACTTTTTAGGGTATAAAAGTGTATAAATTAAAATGATATATATATATATATAATTTCACGAAATTTAATTATATCATGAATATAATATAGATGTTTTTATGTATAATATGATAAATTACTATCATCATTTATACATTCCATCTATCATGTGATCAAATCACCTCTCTTTTAGGAGGTATAAGTCTACACTTCCACAAACAGTGATACCGTATTTGGAAAAAATTTAAAGTATAAAGGTATGTGTTATAAAATAATTAATGATGAATAAATAAATAATTAGTATTATATATAAAATATATAAATATATTTTCCATTATAAGGATAACTTTGAGTGTCAGTAAAGGAATAACAAACAATAATCATTTCGTGAGGTGGTAGTTCTCCTTACACAAAAACTTTATGTTAATTACCCATTAGATGGATGTGTCTGTAAGTGTACATAAAACCCTCATAATAATACCATATAAATACGTTGAGGATAAATTTATATTTATAAAATATAGGAATAAATAGATTTGATGATGTGGATAATGAAAATAAAACAAAAGAGCTTGAAAGAAGGTAGGGTAACTCTTTTTGGTTTTACCGAAAGGATTCCTTGGATTCATTCATTATAGAAAGTAGTATTCTAGGATAGAGGAGGGATTGTTAGGATCTATTTAGGGAGATATTTTCCTATCACATGTGTACTGAGAGGTGTTATAAAGTGATAGATGTGGTGGCCTTATAACGGAGGAAAATGACTCAAATGGTATTTTTTAAAAAGTTTGCTGTAACCAGTTTTTTACGTAAAAAAGTCATAAAAACCAAGAAATACTCCTTAATTAAAGGTTTATTTCCAAATTATGGCCTTAAATTGGGGTTTTGACTAGTTTATATGTCATTTTTTCCATTACGATAAAGGTTTATTCTTTCGTTAAGCTTCATTTTTCATTAATAATTATAAATAATTTTAACTACTTTCACTAATATTATTTGTTATAATTTAATTTTACCTTATGAAAAATTATAAATTATTATGATTTAAAAAATTGAATCCATTTTTCAAAATTATATTCACATAATTTATTGAAATTAATTTAAATTTACTCTCGTAGCTCGGGTGACAATATTGGTTTGTAAAGTAAAAAATATTTGAATGTTTGGTATGTTTATATTGACAATTTCAAAGTGAAATTTATACCAATGAATTAAATTGGATTAATTTATAAAAATATAATCTAAATCATTTTAATATAAATTTAAAATAATATTTATACTTATAAATATATTATATGAAAAAATAGTTTTGAATCAAAATTTAGTATTTTTCACTATTCCTCAAATAATTAAACTTCACAAAAAATACCAAATATTCACCCTTAAACAATTTTTGTGTTCCACTTCGAAATATTAAGTTTATTTTGAAATATATAATCTATAAAATATTGAAAAATTGAAATTAAAATACGTTTTCCATTAAAAGTTGGTAAAAGCACCTTAACAAATATATATTATTTTATGCATAAATTTAGGTTTGTTCGTATCTTATTTCTATTAGATATATTAAATGAATATAAACAATATTTAATTAAATATATAATATATGTTATATTAATATCACTCACTAATTTTAATTAATTTAATTTATTATGATATAATATTAGTGTGAGCATAATAATAGTTTTCAATAAATATATTCACTTTATATTCAATTGGTTCTTATATTCATTTATACTTAATTTTTGTCGAATGAATTCATTTAATTTTCTAAAAACCATCTAGTTTAATTATTTATTTAATAATATTCATAATTTATAGTATATATCTTATTATATTAAATAATATAATAATAATAATATATTATAGTTCGGTAAAACTCATCCTTGCATGTAATGAAATCCTTCGAATAAACTCTTTGTTGCATGTGATGTACACTAACTTTGTGTCATGTGTATTTCAACTTATATAGTATATTTGATTATTTAAAATAGTAATGACATTATAATGTCATGGGATATTATATTCTCTTATAAGATTTGTTTTTTTTTCACACATGCTATCGAATACCATGTTCCTTCTTTATATTTTTAGGGCATTATAGATCTCATAATTACAAAATTAAATATCATAAAATGATATTAAATATTATGAAAAACACATAATAATCATCCAATTCTAAAATATATCTTCATATTAATAAATTAATTTTGTCATCTATCTTTTTTAATCATTATGTTACTTCTATGATCTTCAACCCTAGGAGTGCCTCACACATTGAAATCTCAACATCAATAAATTAACATAAACATAGAAGGTAAACATATCACTTTATTTTCTTCTTATTAACCCTATAAAACCATGGCTTCTATAGGAATATATTCTTCTCCCAAAAAATGGTACCCTTGATATCTAACTCCTTATCATGGACTTGGATTCTTTTTATCCAAATCTGTCAAGAGCGTTCATTGATATTTTCCACAACCCAAAATCAGAGCTCTGTATTCCACATTGTTATAATATCACACCTCTCTCTCTATTTTTTCATTTATATATAAGTCATAAGGGAATTATATTTTACATTTTAGAATATAAAATATCCACACAAAATTCAATTCTTATGGTCTCTATTTAATTTGTTAATTTTCCATCCATGGTATTCCACCAGGATCTTATATTCATCTTTACCTCAATAGTAGTATCCAAATAAATTTTATGGGTACCCATAATATTTTACTTTCCCATATATTTCCCATTTTTATCATTGATTATTGAAAAATTATAGAGTATTACAATATCCAATAGATATTCCTCTTCGTCTCAAAATATTTATATCTTTTTTCACACTAACACATCTTATTAAAATCTTATTCTTCCATCTCTTACAACAAAATATATATTAAACATACTTCTTGAGTTGGATCGACTAACTCTCATTATAAAAATATCTACACTAATATTACATAAATGTCCCCATTTTTATGGTTATTATAAAATATTTCATAAACATCTTGTTTATTCATCCAAATTATTAAGAGCTCTATTAAAAACTAGTGTAGTGATTTCAAATGATATACAAACTCTGATTATATCTTATCAGGACCCATCTAATGACATCACAATATCAAACCACTACTAATTTTAATGTTTTATACGTTATAGACTAGATCATGAAAATTTATATTTCTCATCTTCATTTCTAATTAGTATAATGGATTTCAAAATATTATAATTTAAAAAACCCCTTCTAACTTGAGTAGTTACCTACTAATGTTTCCCATGAAAATTTTGCTTCAACTCTAGTATTGCGTCATATATCTTAGAAGAATAATTATATTAGGATCATGTTATAAAAGTTATATTATTAATATAAGTCATTCTTAAATAATTTTTTATCTCTCTATGTAAACAACCTTTGAGAACATTCAACAATTTCATTTACCCATTGGTCCTTTTCAACAACCGTGAGGATCAAAAACTCTTTATTTTTAGGAATAAATCATAAAATATTCCTAGTGTTCATTATTATTCAAATTAATAGAGAATTTACCTTTAATTTCCAAAATTGACTGTAATAAATATATTTAAAATCTAGAAATATTCATTTTAATTTTGTTGCTTTTGGGAATTTATCTATGTATTGGATTGACCCTATGCTCAATAAGATAAGAAATTTTATGTCTAATCGATCACATGTCTATTCAAATTATCCCTAAAAAATAGGAATACAAGAAAATATTGGTAAATTTACAATATAAACAACTAACTATCCATTTCCAATGTCCGTGAAGATCGAAATTATGAATAAGTAACTGATAATGGATGTATCAAAAACATGAACTAACCACTAGCTATTCATGCGATCAATGGATCAACTATACAGATAGAAATCAATGACTCATAAAGACATTAACATACCATGAGTATATAAATACCAACACTTTTATAAATGAAATTATAATTAGAATGAATAAATTACTTATTAATGAATGTAGTTACACAAATCACATTCTCAATATTTGTTATTTTGGACCAATAAAAAATATAGACATGATCACTCCATTGGATATAAAAACCCTTAATAATCATAACCATTGACTATATAGTCATTCCCCAGGGACCGTTAATACTAGTATACATTAAGTGTTATGATTATGTAAAATTTGAAAATAAGGAATAAGTTATGCCCTTGATTAGTAGGATCATACCATATGAAGCCCATTTATTATATCTTCTACGAGAGATGGAATCATTGGTCATTAACCTTGACCAAGCTCAAGATGAGATTAAAAAAATGATACATGATTGATATCATTTACCACATAACATCAAGCATATTGATATCACTATACAAACCATATTTTTTGAACAACTCTAGGAAGTTCCCAATATCTCACACTAAACCCTTAGGTCATACGCTGGTGTAATAAGGGTACTCTAATAAATACCCTAGTTGTATGAATTTTTATATTTTATTTTCAATAATATAATTATTATATCTACCCATATTTCAATATTATTTAATATAATATTATATACTAAAATTTAGATTTTGATACGAAGAAACTAAAATTATATTTTTGTGAAATATACACATTCAATTAAAACACATTTTTGATAAATTATAATATTATTAATATATAAATTATTTTCTAGAATTATTCTTATTAATTACTATGCATTTAAATATAAATGTAATTTTTTTTTAATAATGTCAAATTTAATTTTTATAAGGGTGAGAAAGTGTTTACTTTCATAAAATAATAATTTTTATTTAAATTTATACATTATTATATTTTGATAATAATTTTTTAAAAATAAATACTAATTTGGAAATTAGGAATTAGAAATTATCCAATGGTGAATTATTCATAATTTCCTGAGATAGAAAAATTTTTGGATAAAAACTAAATAATATATAAATAAATGGTATATATTATGACATCATAATAGCCTAAAAATTATGTAATAAATACTATAATAGACATCAATTACCAAAAAATATATTTCTCTTCTAAATTTTTTTTTTGAATTCAGTAGAATAATTTTAAAAACATTTAATGAATCCCACAAAACCTATATTATATTTTATGGTTTAAAAATAAATTATATATGTAAATGATTCACTTCCATATCATCAATGTTATTTTTTATGTATTTTGGTTCAGAACCTAATAATAAAAAAACAGTCCTCTTTGGAAGAAAGCATGGCCACAAACAATGGAATGGTTTTTGATTTTCAATATATTTTATCACAAGGATTATAAAACTAAAGTTTAGAAATTAGTAAATAATTACCTGCTCTTTTTCAATAAATACTCACCCAACCTCTCATTCCACTTCATAAAAACACAATTGATATTGAATATAATTTACGTGAACCTCTATAATGTTTTCCCATGGTTCTCCTAGGATCTTAAGAATCCCCTTCCTTACTTTTAGAATTTCCCTATCAAGGTAATGGATTCTCTTCTCACCCTTTTAATTTAGGCTCTTTCATTGTCCTATGACTTTTGGATTCCACTTTTTAATTTTCTCATTATGTATTATCACATCCATTTTTTGTTATTATAATTTCAATTTAATAATATAACACATATCACTCTCATTAAACCCTTATATAATCATTTACGTACACTCATTATGATTCTTAAATTATCCCATTATTTTTCATGAAAATATTTTGTATTAAGAATTCCCACACACATTTTAACTCTAGTTTATTGACCTAGATATAGCTCTTAATAATTTATTTTTTAATTCAATTTATGTTACCCAAACATCTTAATCTTAGTAATAAATGTGGTGGAATATTTTCTTTTTTCATATGATCTATATAGAACAGAAATTCTTGTACATAATTTGAATGTGAGTGGTGTGCCCAAAATTATATATCCCACCCAATGAATTGGATAATTTATTTATCTCAGGAGATATCATAAATAGTGCATGGGATATTATCTCAAAAACACCATGTTATTAGTCCTCTATAGTTATCCTTTACTTATGCTTATGATGTCTTGTTTTAAGTTGTTGTTACATTTTTATGATTCCTTGATGTTATTAACTCAAGAAATTATTCAATATTCATGATTATGGTTCACAGATTTTTAAATCACCATGTTACTACCAATGAATCATATATACTATCTTATTTCATGTTATACATTGATTATTCTCTTACTGGGCTTTTTAGATAACCACTTTCCTATCAATGTTTGCAGGTTATACCGTGTAATTTTAAAAGATCAATGGAATTTTAATGTTTTTTTATTTAGTTTTACTTAATGTCATGTGTTACGACACTGTAATTATAGAATAAAATCATTAGAAGAGAAAAATTCTTCTGATAATATTTTAAATAATACTTTAATGAGATGAATTGTTTTAATAGGGTGTTTGGATAATATTGAAGTCACCTTTATAATTTTCATAATTCGTTATATGCACATTAGAGACTATTTGAATAAAAATATAAAACGATGGAGAACTGAAATAATAGAAAATACTGGAAGAGTAACTTTTAAGGATATCATAATTGAAGATATACATATAACACAAAGGAATTAAATTTATAATTAATAATAAATTGAACTTTATAGAATAACATAATTAATGAATAATGAATTTCACATATCATGAAAAAATGAGTATAGTTCATAAAAAAGAAAACACAAAGTAATAAAGATAAAATAATTAATTTTTATGGTATAAATTAATAAAAAAGGAAGTGACTAATGGGGTATGATAAATATATTAATAGTGAAGAAAATATTCTTGTCTCTATAATAGAATATAATGTATAACATGAAGGGTAATTTTGTTATATTATTTTATAAGTTACAATGTTCAATTTCAAATGGATAGTATAGTGAAGGATAGTTTTAATAGATTAATAGAGGTTAAAATACATGAAAATGACAAAGAATATGACTGGAACTCAATATTTTTCAAACTAATATCTTATAAAACTATAGAGATAAATTATATACACATCAATAAAGAAAAATTCAATGTATAACTTTTTAAAACAATGAAAATATTAGAACACATTTTATATTAGGGAGAAAATTCTAAATTATCTTTAATATTTTTATAAAATAGGAATTATTATAATCATAATGAAAATTTAGAAAATGGTAATAACATGGTTACATTGTTTTTTTCATATGTTGATCAAAATATTATCATCGATCATTCAATAAAGTGAGAAAGAATCTAACATCTATTTTAGGTATACATAATAGTGATTCTATTGAGGTAAATAAATTTTAAAATATGAAAAATAAGATAATGGGTATACACAATAATAAATGTATCTTACCTATAAAATATTTATAATGCGGAAAAATATGATAGAAAAAGATAAAAGATATTGTATATGTAAATTGATAAACATTAATGCATTTTTTGTAGGAAATAGGTGTCCCTAGATATGGTAAGTTGTATAAATGATGTATCGTTATAGTAGAAAACTCAAATTCTATCTAATGGGAAAGAAAAATGTGGCAGAATTATTCTATGAATGTTGTTATCCCACTTTTTACATAGGTGCTTATAATTGGAGATAAAGTTCAGGAATCTAAAATGGGTGATGTGTTTGTTGACGATAAATAAAGTTAAAAATGTATAAACTATTTATGATGAAATATGAGAGAAATGGAAGAGGAATTATTATCCTTTATATGGTTGTTTATGTATACTGGACATAAAAATATCATAGTGGTTACTTCCATGTGTAAATATCCAATAAAATATTTTTTCTTCCAAGAAGTAAAAATAAAAGAAGAAGAAAAAACAAAGATAAATCAAAGGGGAAACCTACAACATGGGGGAATATTTAAATTTTTGAATATATAGGAAATCATAAAAATCATAAAAACCGAGATTTGAGGAATCCTAAATATGTGTTTAAGTGAAGAAGATATGATATATTTTAAACTTTATATTAGTTTAATATTTTATTTGAATGAGTAATGAATAAGATAAGTTTATATACATATCCATCAAAGAATAAGAAAAGTTAAGCCCAAGAGGAGGACGTAGGATGAGCTATAGTGGAGAAATATTTTTGGGGTTATGTTTATTATATATATACCATTTCCAAAAATATATGATTATTTTATAGTAATGAGTCAATGTTATAGTTAATGTGATTCATATTTTAACATCCAGTGAGACTTGGATGAAGTTCTTATTCACAATATAAAAATATATTTGAAATTCTATTTTATTTTAGGAGGTTTATATGACTACAACTCACACCCCAAATGTTTGGACAATGGGTAAACCTATTAAATTTTGTATTTATTAATAATATATATATATATAAGTGTTGGTACTTCATGATGGAATGTGATATAATTCACATGTGTAATAAATAAATTGATTTAAATTAATCCTTTATATAATGTTATAAATATATGGTTTTAATGTGAGGGGTAATTTTTTTAATTAGTTGAAATTTGGTTATAGTGCCACACCTAGGTTCACCCAATAGTTATGGTGACCCTTAATAACTAATAATTAATATTACAGTTTTGGTTTTATCTATTAATTCTAATATTTTAATTTGTATAACATAATTTCAGAACCTTTGGATTTATATGATAATCATTTTTTATTGATTTGTATTTTAAAAATCACCATGCCTTTTTTCCATGGATTATTGATTTATTATTACCTTGATTAAAGTTACCACATATGATATATATGGAATTAATTATTTTTCAAATTTTTAGTATTATCCATACTATTTAATATCTTATATAATACATGTTTTTGAATTTTTGATGAAAATAAAGGGGTATTAATAGTGAATCACATAATGAGTTCTATTATATATTGAAAATATATATATATATAGTTCATGTTTTGTATAATAGTAAATTGTTTGCTGTCAAAGAAGTAATATATATTTTATAAATCTCATTAATCATAATAAGTTTTCTTAGAATCTAATGCAATGTATTTTAGTGTATTTAAAGGACCTAAAAATGAGGCAATGAAATTTGGTTAGAGTATTTAATGACTATATTGAATGTGGATACACTATATTAAATAACCATAAAGTATTTCTAGAAATTGATTCTAAGGAAATGGTTCAAGACATTTGAGTGGTGGAGTTAAATAAAAATATTTCACCTCTTATATAAGAGAGTATAGTGTGTGTAATTTTCTATAAAACTGAATATGGAATAAAATAAACTCTAAAAATGAATTAATGAAAAAATGTTTTACTATAAGGGGAATTACAAATGAGTAAATAAATAGACCACCAAATAATATACATGGGTATAAAAAAGAATATATAGAGAGTATGTTGTGAGGGAGGATAACATTCAACGACCTTGAAATCAAGGAGATGCCCAATAAGGTATATTATATGATAATAGTTAATATCGTGGTATTTCATGGAGACGCTAAATTATTCCCCCACTTCTGTATAGATTTAATTTTAAATATGAAAAGATATATACAAATAAGGAGACTCTAGTTGTATAATTTACACATGAAAATAAAATATACGTATGTATATAAACCTATAACTTTATATATATATATATATATGAAAAATTAATTTGATTTTTCTGAATAAAAGGGTGGAGATGTAATTTTTTCTATAAGGAAATAACCTTGTTCATCCCATGAACATGTATCTATATTTAAATTTCTATAGTGAGGTGGAGACAATATATTAAAAGAGAAATTTTTCATTGGGGGATCATGGAATAAAAACAATCATAATAGGTATAATTATTTCTATAACCACTCATTATTAATCCATATAAATGTATTTTTTTGGAATATTCATGGAATTTCCTTTTAAATTATAGATAAAACACACACTGGTTTAATCTGAATAAAACCCCTTATTTATTATTGAATGAAAAATAACACATGTAACACTGCTAACTTTTATTCATTGAATATGTTAAGCATCTTGTCTTACATGATACATTGAACATAAAAAAATTAAATTTATATTTTATTATGATAAAATATTAAAATACATGATAAACATTAATATATCGTGAGAATGTATAATGAAACATTGTTATGAAATGTTTTGTAGGAATAAACTCAAAAGTATATAAAATGGAAATGGTCATTTAAACTTCATAATTATGGATTTCTACAATAATTATACTATTGATTATGGCTACTTAAATAATGAAAATTAATATAAATATTATAGAAATATTGAGAGGTAAATAAGAAAAGGGTATGAATGAATTTTAGTGCATCATCTAAAGTTATATATTGGAATATAAAATAAACAATATATATATATATTTGTTAGATATATTGTAATTGGATATGTGAAATTTGGATATGTGGTTACTGGTTTTACATGAATCCAATAGGTGTATTGATTATTTAATAGTTGTGTGTGAATAATGTTTTACATATAAAATATTTTTTATATAATTAAAATAAAAAAAGAATAATTTTCGTAACAAAATAAAAAGATACAAATTATTTTTTTATAATAAATATTTTATAAAAGAACCTTATTAATTTTAAATATTCGTTCTAAAATATTTAATTGAAAAAATTATACAAATTATTTTTAATTAAGTTAATAATATATAATAAATAATTAAGGAGTTATTATGAACAAATTATTTCAAATTCATGGTCAATGAAAAATGTTTTATTTAAAATCCCTATTTGTTTTTTTATCATTTTATTTAATTGATAATTCTATCATGTTTAGAGTATAAAATTTAATTTAATTTAATTTTAATGTTTAAAAAGATTAACATTTATCTTATAGTTATTAATAGTAAAAGAATATAAATCAACTTAATTTTATAAATAATTTATAGTTTTTAAAAAATAAAATATGTTTTTCTTTTTTTGATTGAAAATTAATTTCAATAACTTTTAATGGTTATGTGTGAAAAAATTTGTTCTAATATTGGTATCATTTTATTGAAATTAGGTAAAAGGGAAACATCTGTTTTTCATAAAAAAAATAAGTTACTGATATAAAATTTGATTTTCCATGGTAAGAGTAAAATGATGTAAAAAGGGTTAAATAATGGGGTAAATTCCCTAAATATACCTAAATTTTTTTTATCATGGGATTAAGTATCTATTTCCCTTATTTTTGACTTTGGTCCCACTTTCATTGTAAAAATATATTATTTACATATTTAGTAATGTAGATTTGAGGAAATTGAACTTAAACTCACCATTCAAATGACTCCACCAAAACCAAAATAAAACAAAACATTTATGTATATTTTTTCATGAATTATTGACAAAATTTAACATCATAATGACTTATTACCTTTTTCTTAACTTCTATTTCAAATATGGGTTTGTAAATCCTTTATTTGGAGGGAACACATTACGATAATGAGTGATTCCATTCAAGTAAGTATTTAGCTCTTCTTTATATTTTTTGAATAAGAATCTCATATACACTCATAAATAATCACATTAAACACACTAATTATTTTATTTTAGCACCATTATTATTATAAAATATGATATTTCTATTATATAACTTTGTTCTATTACTCATTTGTTGCTATAAAATGTTCAAGTTGTGGTCGAGTTAACCTACTAAATGAATGTTGTTATACTATTATCATAATTTCCATCATTTGGGAGCATGAAAACATAAAAAATGGTAATATATGATATTATAGAGTAATTTATATTATTTTTATTGTTCTAAAATATGAATAAAAAATTAATCATCATTTTAAGGAAACTTATTAGTAAATAACATAAAACATTCCCATCATGAATACCATTCTTATGAACCATACCCATTCTTACCATATAATGAACAAGGAAGTGGATAAATATTTTAAATACTATGACTACACTAAAATATTAAATATATAAATATTGATATTTTATCAAAGAATTAGTTTTGACATTGATATTACACATCATATATGGTATATTCAAAATTAGTAACATATGTTTATTACAGTAATCAACGTATAACTAATAAATATTTAATCACTAAATTTAATGTAATAGTTTAAAAGTTAATTGACATTAATTATATTCTAATATATGTTATTAATTTTTTAATGTTTATAATTTTGGGGTTAAATCTTGGTTACAGTATTTGAGAGTATAGGTAAGGGTTTCTCTTCAAATCTTTATTATTACATGATATTACCAATATCTTTGATTTTCTTAGAAGAATATGTCATAATTATTTTATAATAAAATCTAATTATACCAATGCAAACTACATTAGTGAGTGAGATATGAAAAAAAAATATAAATTTAGGCACCTGAAAAGGTTTTTGAGAAGGTCAAGAAGCCCATCTGAATCGATCTAACTCCATCTAAGGCACAAAAACTACCTCCCAACATAGATTTTCAATCCAAGTCAAAATACATTATGATAGAAGATAAATCAAAGGATATCATTTCAAGACCCATAAGGATTAAATCAACAGATAAATAATTGGGTTCAAATAATCTCATGGAGGGTGCAATATATGAACCTATCAAAGGCCACTAATAATCTCTTAGGTTAATCGAGGTAATCCAATATGGGATTTAGTTGATTCTATTAAGAATGACATTATGAGGATAATCTATAGAGCTATAAGGATTCTTAAAAATACAAAATTTTATGAACCAACTCACCATATTTATACTTTTCAAGTGGATTAATGTTATTTCTCTTAACCATTATTTTCTTATGAAAAATTGAAGAATATATACATATGTTTGGTAAAGCATATTCAGAAAAAAAAATTGAATACAAAGAAATATTCCACTATTTTTTCACTAGAGGATGAAGCTAAAATAAAATTAGAGATATTTCCCTAGGATATTATTGAACACTAATACAAATTGTTTTATTTTTTATCTTTGTCATACATCAAATGATCTAGAGTCAAAAAAAATATTTATTAATAATTTTATGTAATTACTAGATCATGTCATATCAATACCTAAATAGAATATTTATGTCCACTATGAGCCTAATACTGGTGACTTATCCTAAAAATATCGATGAGCCCCTCCTGATCCATGACATGATGAACCTTGAATTTTGAAACCACTTTTGGTTTTATCTTATTGTTCATTGAGTTGAGCTATAATTGGTTCCCAATTAACCCAAATTGGATTTTTGACAAAAAAAATAAATGAAATTTTATATCTAAAACACATTTTTTTTATTATCCTTCAGTTCTATTTTGGGATTACAAGTCTTCATACCAATTCTTCCCTCATTTAATAACACCCAAAAAATGATTTTCATAAAATGGACAGGTTTTACCTCTTATTTCAATTGAAATATTTTTCTTCCATGATAATGATTTTTAATTTGTTTCATCGATGGTTTTAATATCCATATATTGAATTATATGATTTGTAATGTCCCTTAAAAGGGGTTTTTAATAAAAATTTGAATGTAATATTTTTATGTCTATTATATTTTATTTTATTCTCAATTTTTTTCTCACACAGTTTTCTTCTTTTTATTTATGAAGCTTCGTTTTCGTTCTATTATTCTTCAATGTAATTTCAATTCACATTCAAATCAGGGAAGGAAATGGGTTAGGAAACAAAATATTTTTTAGTACCCAAAACCTAACTCATTGTAAATAAATCTACCTTCACCATAACATGAACATGTTTATACCAAATCATTTAATACCCTAACAACTACCTATTTAATCAAACACTTCCCATAAAATACAAAAAACCTAATTATTTTTTTATGTATTATTTAACATTTTTAGATAATATTACATAAATGGTCATGGAAGAATATTAGGGGAACCTCATATAGCTCCAACAGAATATGAGAAATGTGGGGTAATACATAACATTGGTGTGGTCAATCTATTTCAAAATAAGTGGGTACACATAGGCTTATAAATAACTATAAGTGAAAAAAAATTGATGTGGTATAATTATTCCTATAAACATACTATCATGCATCAAAAATAGTAAATTATGAGTGGGTTATATAAGCCTCTGTATGCCCTCACCCCGGTGAATTATAATATTACCCTGACCCTCCTCATCATCCACTATAGATTCCAACATATGATTTTTTTATATATAGAAAATATTTTAAATAATATATAACTACATATTATTTTTATTTTAATTTATACACACACACATGATCATATGTTACGTAAAATTTTATTTGAAATAAAATATAAAATAACAGGGTTTTCATGTATCAATATTAGATATATGAATCCTACTAGATTAATAATTGGGAAGGCTCAATGAAACATGTATCCTACATGAACCAGATTAAGGGGTGCCTGAACATGATTTAAACATGTCAGTTTGGATCGATTTCCCTCTAAATAAGTACCCATTTCTATCCATACTTATAATTATTTTTATAAACATTAATTTAAAAATTGATTCATTTCCAAATATATTCAAATAAAAAAGGATACTTCTACATATTTTTAAAGTGATTTTCTATGATTTTTTAATATATTTTTATCTATCCTATATCTTTTAATGTTTATCTTATTTAATGAGGGATATATTTAAATAAAATCATAAAAATTATTTCATTGGATTTTTTATTTACCTTTTTTGAATATTTTCATGAAACATATTTTATTATCATGAGTTATTTATGATGTTATCGATTTATGAAGGTGATCAATTCGTTGAAATGAAAATTTCAAATATAGGTGATTAAATATTCCTAAAAATGATGTGAATATTTTGTAGATAATTATGTCACATTGTAACCTACTATGAAGAACCATTGAGTAACCTACATGGTGAGTCATCAATATATTAAAACTGAAGAATGAATATATATCTTAAATCTCAAAGAAGAAATTTTTTCCTTGATACTGTTTATATTTATCTAGAATTTGCTAAAAACATTTGATTAAAGTAAAATAACGGTAATAAAACCCATTGGGTATTTAATTGTTTATAAATAATAATGATGAATTTAATTTATTTAGTAAATTCATTTTCCATATTGGAATAAAAAATGATTTTATCATAGTATGTGGTAAAATAGTTAGAGAAAATACCCATAATTATTTCAATTAAACTTTATATTTCATGAATTGATAATAAGAAGTCGGATAATGATATATTGGATGATAAAATATGAGTAAGGATAGTAGTACATAGACTCATGATTGTGGTTATTCATCTCATATAACTTGTAATATGAAATTATTCATCATTGATAAGTTTTATGTGGATGGAACCATTTTTTGGCATTAATATATCAATAATAATTAATAATCATACTAAAATAATGATGGATAGAGATGACTTGAGGAACATAGAAGTATTCTATGTTGATATTCATTAACATATCATCTAGATCAGAAGTCAATTTAATGACTCCTTATATAAATTTATATATAACAAAAAGTTATATGTAATAAAAAGGGGATATTTAAATTCATTTATAAATTGATGGGGGAAATGGTAATCTCTATCAAGTGGATATAAAAGAGAACTCATGTTTCCTTAGGGTGAAAAAGGATATCATCTTATGTAATTTATTTTTTGGCTATATTCATTAATAATTCATTTAAAATATACCAATTCCTAATATTGAGATTTATATTCCCATCCAAAAAATAATTAGGGATAATACGTGTGATTCTTTAATGATATGTAAGGATGTGTGAAAAAATTAAAAAAATAATGATAATTGAGATTACACATTCTTCACTTTTCAACACCAATGTCTATGGTTTTATATAACTTATATGTACATTCAGAGAAAAATATTTTATCCTTCTTTAAAAAATTAAAATTGGATAGCATGCACTATGTTTACATTAATAAAATTGAAGTGAAAAAATGCATAAAAAATTATCAGAGATGATCTGGGAATAAAAATATAAATATAATAAAATCGTATAAAAATATAATGGAATAAATAATAATTATAATGAAGTACAAATGTATTTAGTGACATATGGAATAATATATGGTGTTAAATTATTAAGAATACAGTAAAAATGGAGTCTTCAGAAAAATAAAATTCATCGTGAATAATAAAGAGAAGATATTATTTATTAATATTGTTATCATTTAATGTTTTTATTAATATGTGGTAAAAAGATCATTTTGAAATCAAAAAATTCATATATTATTTTTTATATAGAAAATAATGAAATATAATGTGTGAAATATAAGTTCAATAACTCTAAATCACTTTATAGTTTTTAGGATAAAATATTTGATTTGTAACTTGGACAGAACACAAGTTAAATATGTTGAAAATGTTGGTCAAAGAGTGTTTTTATATACTTAACCAATATTAGAAAATAATAAATTTATTAAAAATAGGCTCAAAAAATTACAGAGAGTGATAATGTAAGTTATTGAGAAAAAATATAGAAACAAATTTTGAAATTCATTATTGGGAGAAATAATTGATGAAGAATTTTATCTTGATGAAAATAATAGAGGATAGAAAAACTCATAAATGAAATATGACTGAAGGGATGAATCTAAAGAATAATATATTATTGAAGAGACTGAAACAAAAATTCAAAGAATAAATATGAGCGATGTGATTTATGAGTAAAATATTTTTGGAGAAAAATATTCCTATAATAAAAATTCAATTTTTATGAATTTTTTAGTACACTTATCTATTATAATATATTAACAGAAATTTATTTAAAGAAGTAATGAAAAATGAATCAATCGATAATCTGAAAAAAATTGGATCATGACCCAATAGAAAAGTATCAATGATGGGAGCTTGTGGGAAGAAAAAATAATCAAAACTAAATTGGAATGAATAGTGTGTTAATGATGTAATATAATATTTATGATAATTTTATTTATAAAAAGGATAGTTTAAATTGGAAAGGTTATATAAAAATTTAAAAGAATATATTTTTAATAAATTATGGAATTTATTTCTAGATTTAAGTAAATATGATAATTTTTTGTGGTTTTTAAACAAATATGATTCAATGTATGTCTAATAGAAGTGTTGGAGATATTAATTAAAGTATTTCTTACTGAGGAAATCTATATTTAATATCCAATAGGCTTTAAATTGGTGCTGATGATATAACGGTGTGTTTTATAATGAAAGATTAATATAGTTTGAAGCAAGAACAATAACTATGGTATTCCTGTTTAGATTGGAGTTTCTGATACATGATGTCGATCAAAATAAATTTGATTATAATAAATAATGATAATATCATAGAGATTGTGTACATCGATGATATCATTTTTGGCTAAAGAAAGATAAAATATGTAGATGAATTTTAAAATTTTATGTAATTTCATATTCACATTTCAATTATTGGTGAAATCATTTACTTTTTTGTCAAAAAGGTTTATCAAACAGGATAGTATTACTATACCACATAAGAAAAATATGAAAATGGATTGTTATATAAGTTTATTACGTATAAACAAATAAAAAGTTACCCATTTAGCATCAGTTATTTTTCATTGTCCAGATAAAAAAGTGATTTGAATATATAATAAATTAAAATCATAGTTTTAGAATGGATTATTAAAAAAATGATGTCAAAATTAAATTACAACATTTGTTATTATAAAATATGAAATTAAAATATCAACTAAATATCGATATAGAGAGACTTCAAATGTCATTTTTCATTAACGAATCACATTGAATGTCACTTTTGATATTGGTATTTAAAATAACTATTTTCAAAATCCCAAATTTAGGCATAAATATACTTTCAACATAAATTTTGATAAAAAAACATTAAAAGTGACTTTTAGAATCATTTTTTATAATAACAACGATGAAAACATACTTCAAACATCATCTTTTATGAAAAATTATATCAAAATATAGTTAATTTTTAAATATATATATATATATATTAAAATAAAATACCTCAACCTCTAACAAGAAATTTAGTAGTAGAAAATATTTGTAATGAACTAATAAATTCTTAGTGAAAATATTACTTCAACATTATTTACCAATATAATAAACATATAAAAATATTTGATACATGTGTCTATAAATCTATAAACTCTATAAAATATTCTATAAATGATAATATAATTTGTTTCAATACATCTATAAAAATTGATGAAATGTCCTAAAAACTGTATAACAACATTACATGTTATAAAATTGATAATATAGCCTATGGGATTAAAATATTTGGGTTGTAGGAACAAAAATAGTAAAAATACAGAGTCCATACAATCATGATAACCACCAAACTGATTTTTATAACATAATATTCACTTCTAACACTTCTCTATTGGTGATGAAATTTTTTTATGATAAAATCCATTGAAAATAATAAAGATTATTTCTAAATATATTAAAATCATAGTATTATCTAATATAAAATTCATTGGCATACACCCATACATAATTAATTTCATTTTATATCTTCATCAATAAGTTAAACCTATTAGTCACATTCTGTGACACGGTTTATTTTCATATATTAATTAAAATACATTTTTACATGAAAATTTTATGATTATAGAACTAGAAGAGATGAAAATTGTGATGGACTTCACCCTCTAATGAGAATAACCAATATGTTATGTAATTATACGAATAAAATATGCATAAAATCCAATTTCCACTAAAATATAAAATTTTATCATGAATGAGAATATAATGAATTATATTTAATAATTATATAAGTCTTATTTCTAGATAAGTAATGGAATAAATAAAAAATTAATCTATTTATTTACAAAAAATTTAGATATATATTTAAACCTATATACCTTCAATTGGTATATCAAATTAATTCAAATTTATTATACATCAATAAATACTTACATGAAAATTATTAATATTTCTATACAATGAGTGTAGAAATACTTAATTATAGAAAAAAATTAAAACACTATAATTAATATATATAATGAAAGAAAAATTGAAATGGAAATTTACTTACATAGAAAATAACTAAAAAATGGACACTAATATCTCATCACATAACATATATGATGGATATTTTAATATTATTAATTTATAGACTCTTACACATATATTAGGACACCACATGTAAGATCTTGGTTATTCATTTCAGGAATAGATCATGATTTCGGGTTGTTTTCCAATGAAAATAGAAGAAATGGGGTTTTTTTATAACACACCATGTACTTCAATGAACACTCTGTGTACCCAGTTGTCACGTACAACCACATATTGGTCATGTAAGGGCCTAGTACATGGATTTGTGATGACCTGGCTGACCTACTTATTTCGAGGTCGATTAAGGCTAATACACAGCATGTACTATTAATGAAAATGTTGTGTACTTTTCTTTTTATTTTATAAATTGGATCAGGGTCATGTCTCATATTTGGAAACACATTCTTATGGAACTAGTCTGTACAGGAGTGTGACAAAAGGGAAGACAAACTTTGAATCCCTCTTGATTCTCCATCTAAGCTCTGATTGAGACATCCTTGGGTGCGTTGGAATCCCCCTAGTGAATTATCAAAACCCCTAGAGCCTTTTTGCTAATTTTTCCTCTCTCTTAAGTTATTTAAGGTTGGGATTTTTTCTCCTTCTTGTAGATCCATTCCAATTTATTCCCATTCAAGGGATGACATTCAAGTATGTCGATCATGAAGCATTTAGGTAGGTGGATTGTGCCTTTTGTTGTGTTTTCATGGATAATGTTTTCTTAAAGTGTCGTATACCCATGATTAGGGTATTAATTAATTTTTAATCTAACCTTATTTATTACCTTATATGGTTTTATATACTGATAAAGGGTTATTACACACACGTAAGGCTAGATACCATTTTTACAAGACACCCTATGGGTGTGTTTCCCTTAATTGATTATTTTATTCCATTTTTTCTAGGATTCCTTTTAGGATTTATTTATTTCCAATGCATTTATTGTTAGGATGGAGTTGATAATTATATGTGATTCCTATGATATGCATTTTAGGAGTTTGATCAAGAGGAATTTGACTATGAGAGAATCTTGAGGTAGTGTCATTTATGTATATTTTACCATCATGTTGACAAAGGGGTATTGATTGTGAGAGATTCCAAGTGGCCTTTGACTCGGGTGTTTAGACCATGCGAGATTCCTAGGTGGTCTTTTATAATTTATTGTTGTTATATTGACCAAGGGGTATTGACCATGAGAGCTACCAAGGAGGTCATTTTTAATTGAGCTACACTATGTGGAACAAAAGGGGTTTTAAATTGAGAGCTTCCTAGAGGGTCGTTATTAAATTAATTGATGTTATATTAGACCAGTGGGGTTAGGATATGATAATTTTCCCAAGGGGTGTTTATAAAAAATTGAATAATTGTGATGATTCTTCCAAGCCACATCACAATCTTGAACTCAGTCTTATATGATTTGTTAAATGGCCTTTTGAGACATCTATTTTGTTACTTACGTTGGGGATATAGATATTAGGCTTTATCCCAGGGTTAAATGATCCAATGGGTTGAATAATTGATAAATTTATATAAATGAAGTTGAAAACTATTGGATTGTTTAATTTTTAGTACTTCCTAGTTTATTGCTTCATTTTACCTATTACTTGATATATATATTCACATATAGTTAGGCATGGATCCTTTTTTGGTTTCCTACTGGGATTCATGTCACTACCTATTTGGGTCATGATTTTGGGCCCAAACTGATTATTTTTTTGTTGGTATAGATAAGGGAAAGTGCCCTTCTTCATTAGGTACTTGATTGTTATTGGAGCTCGAGTGCATGGGACCAAGAAGAGGCTTTTATGCTATTGTATTTTACTTGTTTATTTTTTACTATGGTACCTATATTTCTTCATATCATTGTAAATTGTTTGGATTAATTCTTTAAAACATGTTGCATGCATCATTTATATATATTCTCTATTTGATTTATTACTATCAGACATCCACTATTTACTTTTTTATGGTATTAAATATTCTTCTATTCTTAACTATTAGTTTTCCACTATTAATACACTACTAATGAGGGAATTGTTTCCCCAAAACCACACCTTGTCCCTCATTTCTAGTTAGCAGCTGCTAGAATTTGGGGAAATACGCTTGAGGTTATGTGACCAATCGAGTTCAGGGCACCCTTTGGTGGCACCCAAATCTGGAATGTTACAAAGTGGTATCAAAATGGGTTTTATTTTCAACATTTCATTACTATTTGGATTAGGGAGATCTTTCAACGATGGATTATTATTATTGATTTATAGAGATTCAGTGTTTAACAACTATTTTGTTAGCTGACGTGTTATCACTGGCTAGGAAATTTGAGGATGGGATCATGTATGACATCCAATCATAGGTAAATGTTTTCAGGTTGCCTTTGGTGACTGCTATAGTAAACCAGACCCTAATTACCAAGTGCAATCTGAAGGAGTTTAGAGATGTGAGACTGGGAAGTAGAGAATCTAGAGTTGTTACACCTTTGACCAACAATAGGATGTGATTTAGGGAGCTTTCACATGATATTTCTTCAGGTAGTCGAGTGGTGTGCTACCTTTGCGGAAAGAGTGGGAACACGAGACCGATGTCTGAGGAGACCTCGTTGAGTGTTGATCCTATGTAATGATGGGTCATATTCATCATTTTTACATGATGTTCTGACCAATAGTGAGTGAAAAGTGATCTATTATGACTCTACATTCAAGAACAGGACAACCAGTATCACATCAGTTAGGGAACTAGAGTTTGTCAGGCCATTCAGGGCAAGGAGGTTGTCGGGGCCATGGTAGCATGATGTTAGGTTCTCAGCGACTTCAAGGTGTAACAGCTTAGGGTTCCCAGGAAGGTCTTAGGGATATGGTATATGTCTGAATTTTACGATGGAACTGACCCAACATTAGCAGGATCCTCGACCCTCTATGGTAAGAGCTACAATTCTTGTTGCCTCAGTTTTATCTTCTTTTCTTTTCAGTACATGGGCTTCAAATAGTTTTAAATTTTTTCCCCTTATGGACATCCTTGGTATTTTTATATTTAATTACGATAATGCTATAATACTAAACACTTATTTGGAGGTGAGGATGGCTACTGTACGTCAGCGCAAGGAGTTCCCCCTTGAGGTTAATGTGTGTCACTTCTTATGGGACCTCTATGTCTTAGAGATGACAAGCTTCGATACATTCTTGTAATGAATTGGTTGGTCTCTTTTAATGCCTTTATTGACTACAATTGTCATAGGGTGAGTTTCACATCACAAGAGGGAGAATATTTTCAAAAGAAGGGTGGATGGGATGTCTAGGCGAGCAGAGATGGACCTAAGAATCATGGGTTAGGGGAATTATAGCCATGATTTCGGGTTTCTATCTAGATGTCTAGGGGACTCCATAGATATACATTATTCCAATGGTGGATCATTTCAAAGATGTCTTTCTCAAGGACATTTCCAGTTTTTGTCCTAAGAGAGGGGTATATTTCTCTATTGATATTGTGTCGGGAGAGGCACCAGTGTTCATTCCTCCTTGAAGGATGGATACACTAGATCTAAAGAACTGTAATAATTAGTTAGATGAGTTGCAACTTAAGGGTTTCATCTGACCCAGTACTTCTCCTTGGGTTTCAGCTATCCTTTATATGAAAAAGGTGGATGGTACCCTAAGACTTTATGTGGATTATCATAAGATGAACCAATTTGAAGTCAAGAACCAATATCCCTTGTTTAGGATTAATGATCTCTTTGATCAGCTTTGAGTATCTCGGGTGTTCTATAAGATTTATTTTGATATATGATTATCATCAGCTATGTGATAGACCATCAGATATACTTCTTACATCATTTCAGAGTAGGTATGTTCTATATGATTATTTGGTTATGTAGTTTGGTCTCATGAACGCACCGGCTATTTTTATGGAACTAAGGAACAGAGTGTTCCATCCTTTGATTTTTTTATGGTAGTATTCATGGGTGATATCTTGGTTTACTTCGACACATGAGATGACTATCCCATCCATCTTAAGATCATACTGAGTACACTTAAAGATCATGATTTATATTTTATTCTCACAAAATTCCACTTTTGGATGGATTATATTCATATTTTGGGTCATACCATCTTAGAGACAAGAGTGTTAGTATACCAAAAGAAAGTGGGAGTGGTATTTTCCTGGAAGAAGCTGAAGAACATTTTTAAGGTATGCTGTTTTTTGGGGATTTATGGTTACTACAGATGCTTTATTCCGGACTTCTCATGCTTACCAGTGCCATTGATGGGCCTGACAATGAATGGTGTGATGTAATTGTTGTAAGATACTTGTGATTAATACTTTAACAAGATGAAAGGGAGATTTACTTCAACACGATACTTATTTTTAAATATTCAGGAAAGAGTTACACCATTTACTATGATGCCTCAGGTGTTGGGCTTGGCGCAGTGCTTATGCAGGGGGAAGGAGTCGTAGCATAAGGGTCTCAACAATTGAGGCCACATGAGAGGAATTACCCTAAACACGATCTCAAGTTGGCTGCTGTTATGCATGCCTTGCACAATTGGAGACATTATCTTTTGGGTGATAATTTTTTGGTATACACTGATGAAAAAATCCATAAGTATATATTTATTCAGCGAGATCTGAATTGAGACAGTAAAGGTGGGTTGATTACCTTCGGTCATTTTACTTTGAGCTAGCCTACAAGACTGGGAAAGGCAATGCTGGGGCTGATACATTGAGTAGGATAAATCAGATACATGTAGTTCAAGAGTCCAGAAGTGAGTGGTAGCTTATAGATATGTTATATGATATGCATTTAGAGGTTCACAACAAATAGGGTAGGATGTTTCTTTATTCTATAGCTATTACCTATACTCTACTAGACCGAGTGAAAATTAGGCAGCTATCAGATTCTGAAGGCTTATTCCTAGGAGAGAGTGATTCAAGTGAGGACCCAACTCCTAGATGGATCATTGGAAAGAATGATGTTTTTTATTTTCATGGACGTGTATGGTTTTCATCATACATAAACGAGTAGATGATGTGAGATTTTCATGCCTTCGTATGGTCCACTCATCCTAGTGTCACCATGATGTATCAAGATCTATATTGTCAGTATTGGTTTCCAATTATGAAGAGAGAAGTTTCTATTTTTTATCATATTTTCCACCTGTTAGAAGGTGATACAAAAGAATCAGCAACTGGTAGGGATATACAGTAGATACCTATTCCTGAGTGGAAGTGGAATGATGTCGTGATGGATTTTTTAATGGGTTTACCAAGTTCTCTCAGAGGAAATGTCACAGTACGGGTTGTTTCTTGACAAGCTCACAATGGTTTCACATTTCATGTTGATTAAAAAAATTTATTGTTGATGATATTGGAATGTTTTACATTTGATAGATTGTATGTTTTCATGGTGTTTCACACTCTATCGTTTCAGAGAGGGATTCCCAGTTTACTTCTCATGTCTGGTAGGGACTATAGAGGTTTGTGGGTTCACAGGTACTATGGAGTACTTCTTACCATCCCCAGATGGATGGCAAGTATTAGTATACGATTTAGGATTTAGAGGTCATTATTTGAGCATGCATCCTAAATTTCAGTGGCTCTAGGGAGAGACACATACGCCTAGATGAGGTTTCCTACAATAATATTTTCTTGGAGATAATTCAGAGGGCACCTTATGAGCCTTTGTATGGTATCCCATGCCAATCACCCCTACATTGTCTATAGGTAGGATATGTAGCTATGATATGACCAATCCTTGTCCAGGAGACCACCGAGAAGGCATAGTTGATTTGAAATAGTATGGCTACTACAAAATCTCTCCAAAAATCATATGATGATCAATAGAGATGACCTCTGGTGTTCAAGGTTGGAGATATGGTTTTCCTATGTTTCATGCAAGGGTTAGAACATATGAGGATTATGAGACATTGGAAGATTTCACTAAGATACGTCAGGCCATTTTTGGTTTGGGAGAGAGTTGGTTTGGTTTCATATTAGTTGTAGTTACCTCGGAGGTATCGGGCTACGCCTGATGTCTTTCATGTTTCTCAAAAACTACATTAATTTTCAAACTCGCCTAAAATTTTTCAACTTGAGGAGGTTGTGGTGGAGGTGGATGCATCCTTTAAGGAGACCCTTATTCAGATAGTGGATCACAGTACGAAGGTTCTATGTGGCTAGTCTGTTTCTCTGATATGGGTGTTATGGAAGCACATGAGAGTACATGATGAGACATTGGAGAGGGAGGTCGAGGTACGATCATAGTTGATGGATTTGTTCACAGATTTTTCTTCACCAACCTTATAAGGGAAATTCAGGGATGAATTGATTTAAAATGGAATGTTTGTAAGAACTCGTATCTTTATTTCCAGTATAGATCATGATTTCGGATTGTTCATTAGGAAAACGTAAGAAATAGGGATTTTCTGAGTAAACTATGTGTACTTCCATGTACAGGTCATTTTTTTAGTTTCCACTTACATCCACATACTAGTCATGTAACAGTACAGTACATAGTCGTTTGATTACCTGGCTATCCCACTTAAGTCAAGGTCGGTTTAGGCTAATACATGGAGTGTACTGTAAATAAACACACAATTTACTTTTATTTTTATTAGATAAATTGAAAAGGGGTAACATCTTATCTTCAAAAACACCTTCTTCTAGAAGTGGTTCATACAAGAGAATGACGGAGGGAACGAAGAACTCTGAACCCCTCTATATTCTCCATCTAAGCACTCATTGAGACACTATCGGGTGCGTTGGAATCCAACCAATGGGTTCTCAAAACACCTAGAGCCTTACTTCCTGATTCTTTCTCTCTCATGAGTTATTCAAGGTTTGGAATTTTTTACCTTTTTTTAGAACAATGCCGATATAGGCTAGTTCAAGGGGTGACATTCTAGTATATCGATCATGAGGCATCGAAGTATGTGGTTTTTCCCATTTTCGTGTTGTCTTGGATTATATAAGATAAAATTTCAACATACCCATGATTGGGGTATTTTATGATTTTGAATTTATCCATTTTATTACATGTTAGGGTTTTATTGACTGATAATGGGTTGTTGATTATATGTAAGGTTAAATACCTTATTTATGAGAAACTACATAGGTGTATTACCCTTGATTTATCGTTTATGACCATTTGTTCTAGGATTCCTGTTTTTAATTCCTTGTTTCGCATGTCTATCTTGATAGGATAGAGTTGAAGATTATATTTTATGCCTCTAATATGCATCGTGGAAGTTTGAACAAGGTGAATTTGACTGTGAGAGCTTCCTAGGGTAGGTCTATTTATGTATGTTTTATTGTTATGTTTTCCCATAGGTATTAACTATAATAGGATCCTGGTGGTTTTTTCCTTGAGGGTTTAGACTATGAAAGATTCCTAGGTGGTCGTTTATAATTTACGGATGTTATGTTGACCTAAGGGTATTTACTATGAGAGCTTCCCAGGTGGTCATTTGTAATTGATCTATATCATGTGGAACCAATGGGGTTAGACCATGAGATATTACTAGAGGGTCTTTATTTAATGAATTGATGTTTTATTAGATCAAAGGGGATAGACTGTGAGAACATTCCCATGGGGTCATTTATGAATAATTGAATAATTGTAATGAGTCTTCCAAGCCAAAGAATAAGCTTCGACTTAGTTTTACTTTATTTATTAGATGGTCTGCTGCAAAATTTGTTTTGTTACTTAAACAAGGGATATAGAGCTTAGTCTAGATTTTGGAGTTTCATAATTCATTGGGTTGAATAATTGCTTATTGTAAATGAATGATATTTAAAACTGTATTATTGTTTAATTTTGATTACATCCTTATTTATTTATTCATTTTTCCTATTACCTGCTATATATATATATATTAACGGATAATTAGGTACAAATATTTTAGTGGTTTCCTACTACGATTCATCTCACACCCTGTTTGGGTCATTCTGTTAGACCCAAATAGATTATATGGTGGCATGTATATAGATAACAGAATGTTCTTTTCTTCAAAAGGTACTTGATTATTGTTGTATCTCAAGAGCATGGAGAACATGGGACCAAGATAAGGATAACAATGATATTGTAGTTTACTTGTTTATTTTTTTTACTATGGTTATTATATTACTTTCTATCATTGTGACTTGTTTGGCTTCTTTCATTGACACATGTGACATGCATCATTTATATATATTCTCTAGTTGTTTTATTACTGTCATACTTCCACTATTTACTTTTTTTTTTATGATATTACTACATTTTTATTGATTACTATTTGTTTTTTGTTGTGTATTCTCTTCCAATGAGGGCATAGTTTCCCCAATATCAAACCTAGGCCCTTGCTACTAGTCGGAAGCATCTAGCATTTGGGGAAATGTGCTTGAGTTTATGTGACTAACTAGGTTCAGGGAACCTTTGAGTAACACCAAGATATGGGATGTTACACATTATATAATCCCAAAAAATCTATTAGAAAATAATTCTCTATAAATTTTGTTAGACCTTGATAAAATTGAGTATTTTATTATGTTGGTTCCTAAAACATTTTTTCTTTTCCAATGATTCTATATATTTCATATACTTATATATAAGGATAATGAATAAATATAATACAAGAAATTTAAAATCAGAAGTAAAAGAAAAATAAAATAATAAAACTTACATTATTTATCAACTAACAAACATGGTAGCCTATCTAATAAAAAAATCCCTCAAACTCTATCACACTATAGAACCCACGTTGTTAGGTTATGGAAATCTATAAGTTTTATCAATAATATCATGTATTATTACTATTAATTGATCCAACTATATAAGATGATGATCTTTACAATCCCACAGAATATGTATAACTTTATATAAAGAAATTGGTAAATAGGGATCCGCAGTTATAACTCAAAGTTCACAATCTAGTATAAATGTGGAGGTGGAGAATCTAGATACGTATGTTATATCTACCTCTTAAAAATTTATAATATTACAAAACAATAATTATTAATTTAAATAAATATTATTGACTACTTATTTTGATGGATTATTAATAAAATTAATTTGTATTCATCCCGACTCTTCCATGTTTTTTCTACTGTGTTGGATAAAGAAAGAACCAAATTAAACTAATTTGGGTATTTTTTTAGGTTTATCTCTAAATTAATATATATTTTCAGTAATCATTTTCTCTGTCAATAAAAGACACCCTTTATGAGAAAATGTATGAGGGTTTATATTTTTTGAATAAATCTTTTATTGAGATCACATGGATGAAAATTTTATATGATTGAAAAAATAATTCATTATGTAATTAGCATATAATAATATAAAATGATTTTATAAAAAAATATCATACGTAAAAGGATTCCCACAAAAAGCCAGTGAAAAACTTATCTCATATATATGAATCTAAAAAAATAGAAAAGTATTTACATTATGTTTCATCCTTAATATATAATATAAAAAAATTATTTAAAATCCCTCTATCTAATTTCCCAAAAAGACATCCATGTAACATCCTATTACACTCTTCGAGATAATTCTTGGAAGTCCTTGTTTATTTTGTTTTTTTTTCATATATTTCCTCGGGTTGTTTCAAGATATTTTTGAGAACCTTTACAATACCATGGGGCTATGTATTGTCGGAACATAGTTATGGAAAACAATCTGGTTAGGGCCAATAAATATTTTACCCTATTGAAGAGGTTTGGATGGTGGCATATATTTAATCCATTCTCTATTGAAACCATGTGGATATCCTTCCAAATAATTAACCCATTGAAAAAAAAGTTTTTTATTGGAAGATGGTTTATTCTATCATGTATCCATACCTTGAATCCTATCCATAAGTCTAGTAGGGGGAACATGGTTGAGATACACTGTTACTACTAACCATGCAGCCCAACATACTACATCATGCATGCAGGAACTAAATTCCCAATAAAATATTTTAAAATCATGGGAATCTCTAGTTTAACTCATAATATACATGTCTCTACCCTAATTTGATTATATAGTCCTTGAAGGATCTTGAGAGTTTAAATTGAATCCAATAAAATCTATTATTTTTATATCCAACCTTCTGTGATTTCATTCGTTCTCCTTTGGGTATGTGAATTTTCTGTCACTGGTTTCTCCCTGTATATTTTTCTATCCTACATAGGGAGTGATATATCATCATGTTATTGATTGATCTAATATATTTTTTGATGGATCCTGATTGTAGGTTTGATATATTGATCTCTTAAACCTTCATTATTCATTGGGGAATCTCATTGTTGGTGTTGTCTTTTTCTGATCTTATGACTAACAGTAGGTTATTTCATAAGATTTTACACTAATATTTAAACCTTGATTTTATTGAATGAATTCATATGAGTTTTAAAATATATTAAAAACAATAATTTGATAATATTTTATGTGTGATTTAAAAAGTTTCATGGAAATTTTATAAACCCCCAATTTAAATGGAATTGAAAAAATTGGGTAGAATTTTAAAAAAAATGATGAAGTGACTTGAAATTTGATTTTATTATATTATTGATTGATGATTCTTGATAAAAAAATTATTATGTTGAAATATTTTTTAAAAATATTGAATTGACAAAAAAACAATGATTTAGTTTTGAAATGAGAAATCCATATTAGAATATGAAATTGGGACATTTCATTAAGAATTGAATTTAAATGATTTATTTAAGTATTATTGGTTGATTTATTAATTGATTAATTGATTTATTTATTTATTTATTGAATCACATGTAATCCTTTGTTTTTAGTAAGTAACAGGGATAAGGATGCTTGGGTTCTGACTCTCTATAAGTGGATTGATGATGAAAACAATAATGAAACCTAGTCTCACATGATTTCCCATGATGGGTCCCCTAATAGGGTGTGGTTATATTATCATAATTTTTTAAACTTATGTATATTTTAACACATATATTAATTTTAATGGTGGATTTCATTGTTGTTTTGACTTTTGTTATACTGCCCAATTATTGTAGATCATTTTTTTCATGATATTTTATTTTTATAAATTCATTTATATGAAATTTTCATTAAACCATGTTTTGATATATCTATAATCTTTTTGATTTAAAAGCATGTTTTGTAAAAAATATTTAAATTCCATTTCATGGAATCCTTTATATAAATTGATAGGTGAAATGGTTTATTTTTATTGTATTTGTTATTGAACACTTGGTAAGCCCCTGTTATATTATTTATCACATACCCTACCTTTTCCTTTGAGTGTTTTTGGATTATCTTTTTCTTGGTCCATGAAAAGGGAAATATCCAATTAGAGGTGGTGGATGTTCTTAATCTATGTGGACATATGTGATTTCACACCATGATAATTTATTGAAATATTTTTTACAAACAAATATTATATGTTTGATATTTTTTAAAATACACAACACATTGTTTAGTTTTTTATTCACCATAGCTTTTATCTTATGTTACATGAAACACTGAATTTAAATGAAACATTCCATACTTTTAAAATATATTTTATAAAATGATTTTTGTACCCAGGGTTTGAGGTATGTAACTTTATTTTGTGTATTTTATATATGTAAAGTGGTTGGGTAATGTTTGGAAGAGTTTTTTGGTTTTTGGAAAGTTTTAGAAGCTTTTCCAAGGAGGCACGGTTTGAACATGGTTAGTGGAAACTGTGAAACAATCCCAAGTAACCATACATAGTGAGTAAGAAGTAAAGGGTTTGGTGTAGAGTTAAGGAGCACAATTTACAAGACGTGCATCTATCCTAGGGAAATGGTGCTACTCAAGGTGCTGGATTATGGCATGTTCACCGCACATTGTTTCTAATTGTGCAAGGAAATCATGTGTGGAACCCTTTTTTCAGAAGCATCTACATGATTATTGTAAATGTTTTCTAACTATGTGATATAACTATGTGCGACATTATAATCAGGGTTTCAAATAACTAGGGTCACATAGATTTACCCTAAATCACCCATTTCTTCTCCTACCCGAACCCACCCACGATTTTCTCTTCTGATGGGTTTGGTCATTATTTCTAATCCTTTTGGAGGTGATTCAATGGTTTTTTAGGTGATGTCAAGGAGATTATTTTTCATTAAGGCTCCTATCTTGGATGTTTCATGGTTTCCTTAGATCTAAATATCTCTCTAAGTTAATATGTCTACATTTTTTCATGTATATCATTTTTTTTGTTTATGATAATGGTAATATTTGGGCATGTTGTTTTTAGGGTAAGGGAACTATAGTTATTTTGTAGAAGTTTTACCCGGATTCGGAGTGAGTTTTTGTGGTGGGTTGTTTTAGCCAAACCCAAAGGTATGTGGCTTCACTCTAATCTCAATTTTATAGAAATAGAAGGACTTAATTTATAATTAATTTATTTTTCATTAAATTGGTTGTGATTATGATGTATAAAGATTCATTAGAACCAATTTTGTGTTTCTATGGGGATCAAGTAAAAATATTGATTTTTTGTGAAATATGCTTTGGTTAGATTTTAAAATGGTGATTTAAAAATCAATGGGTTGGTTTGTTTTATGTAAGATGTGTTTTTTAAAATGGTTTTCAATAAAATGGGTGTTTTAATGAAATGATATTGTGTATGATGTAGCATGATAGTGTTTTCAAAAAATGGTATTTTATTTATGGGTTTTGGCTTAAATGTTTTTTGGATGGAAATTATCTTATTTGAATTATTATTGAAAAGTGTAGGTTATATTATGTGGTAATTTTCTTCAGAATGTTATTATGATTTTTAAATTGTAAATTCTCTTGTTGTTGTGACTTGATGGATTTTGTTGGCATGGGGGTTGGCTTACGAGGTTAAGAATTGTGGGGAAATGATTGATAGTGGGCATGAAGGACCACCATAAGTGGGATTTGGGCGTGATGTACCTCTATAAAAATTGGATGGGTTAAAAAGTGAAGTAGTACAATCAATTGAAACACTGATCTCAGGTGTGTGTGTGTGGAACATGGGAACATGGTTAGGATATGCGTTCGGTCATAGTAGTTATAATGGATTTGAAATTATGAAAGGGGATTTGGATAATGACAATATTTTTTTCCTTGGTTGGTTTATTTCCAGGGAATTATATTGATTTGGGTGAATTGATTTCGGTATGCAATTTTTTGGCTTGTTGAGAATTATTTAATTATTAAATGAATTTATATAAATTGTTTTATATAATTATCCTAATGTTTCTACCCTAGTTTTTTATGTATGAAAATAATTTAGGGAAATCATACCAAGTATTATTTCACACCCCCTACTTTAGAACATTCGTGATTTTGTAGATATTTTATTCTGATACATATAAAATGGTAAGGAATCTCATTTATTTAATGGATCATCATGATACTTTGTGGAATTGTGGTTCTTATAGCATTGAGATTTCTGTGGGGTTGTGGAGTGGTGTCATGGACTCTTTGAGTTTTATTTTTTGATCATCTACTAGGTACTTTGATGATTGTATTGTGATGGTTTGGTTGTATGGGCCTTTTTTTCATGAGTTGTGTAATATTTTTGACATGCATAATCTATATTTTTTGGTATTGACACATTTGATTCGGAGTTTTTCATTCAAAAAGGTAAAATCCTCCCTCACCATTAAGGAAGCCCATAACATTAATTTCTATCATTTTTTCCCTAGGGATTTCACCTAAGACTGAGTAGTACATCGAACTCATCTCAAGCCAATGATTAGGGCTTTGATGTTACAATTGGTTTCATCTGGTTTAGTCCTTGACATAAAAGTGAATCCAGTTTTGATTAGTCTTGGTGTTGGTTGTTGGTCTTCGCATTGATATTCATTATAGATGTATTACTTGAGTTGGGATGGTATCAAGTAGTATGATTTTTTTAAGTTTAAATGCATAACATTAATAAATGTAGCTAACCCTTTTGGGATGAACTTCAAGTAACCAGGGAGTTGGGTAAATAAGTTATTTGGAGACACTTATATGAGTGCGATCGGATTTTCATGGTTGTAGCCAACGAGATGATCATGGCATGCATCATACAAATGAATTCTCACTAGGATTTCATTTTTCATTTTTTATAATTATTTACATGTTACTGTGATTTTTTTACTTTTTATGAATCTATTTTCTTAAAGTGTGTGATTATTAAAAACTAATGGTTATAGTATTTTGAAAACAATCAATTTTCAAAAAATTGGTAGATTTTTCAAAAAAAGGGTTGAATCTGTGAAATTTTTCCTTTTTATAATCATGGTTTTGAGATCTATAATTTAATTGAATTTGAAATTTTAATTCATTAGTTTCTAGGGAATAAGACTTATGTTGATTTTTTTGAAGATAGAAAGCGCACTGGGTAGTCTTCGTAGAGACCAACCGAAGGATACTGTGAAAAATGTGGTTGCACATGAGCCACGTGTGAACCAGTATCTAGTGTAAAGCATTGTGAATGATTTACACGATTTGGAAAGTGGGAATAGAAGTGATGATCTGAGGAATGTGGATAAATCTGTTCAGTTCCAGAAATAGAATCCACCCATCTTTAAGTGTGATTCAGAACCAGAAAGGGAGGAGGCATTGTTAAATAGAATAAATCAAATAATTAATTTCCTAGGAATTATGAAAGAGTTGAAAGTGAAGTTAGCGAGAAACATTGTGTAAGATCTTGCACGTCAATGGTGGGAGTTTGAAGTCCAGGCTAGAACAAACCAAGGTATGACATGGAAGGGCTTTGAGGAACTGTTTAACAGTCAATTCTACCCTCATACATTCAAAAATCAGTCCACAATATATTTCTTAAACGTTAAGCAGGAGAAAATTTATATGATGTAATATGTAGCAATTTTTATGATCTTAGTGTGGTTTGCACCTAAGGTGGAAGCTAGTGCATTCTCGAAGTAGAGGATCTTTGAATCAAGATTTAGGTTAGAAGTTCATTCCAAAAGTACGGTGCTATGTTTATGTGATTATACTGAAATAGCAAATAGAGCATTAGTGTATGAAATTTATATACTGGTAGATATATGTGGGGGAAGCATGTTAGTAATAATAGGGAATAGTTGTAACTCTAACATGGGGATCAAGAGAAAGAGGGAAACTTATTTCTAGGGTTGATGTATGGATCAGAATCTGATGGCAGGAACAATGAATCTTCTTCTAAAGCATAAAAGTAAGAAAATAATTGTTTTTTGTGGTTATATAGACCATGTGAAGTAGGATTATATGACACAGCCTTAGGCATTTCATAATTGCAAGTATATGGGGCTTCTTCAATGTTATTTTCCTAATACTTCATGGTCGGGTGTATGTGACACTCTTCATGGGTCGCATGTGTCCTATGGCTGGATTGGGCAGAGATTGGAGTATACTTCAAGTTAGTAGAGCCAAGTTATTGATGGTGATTCTAGTAATACCATGAATTCTCAGTATGGGAAGTTTCTGTATGGTAATAATGATTAGTGTGTGGAAAGTAGTTGTTTGGAGCCGAGCATATTATTGTGGATGATCAGTTTGAACCATCTATGGTGTGAGGTATGATTCGTTTGAATTCTACCTTTATGAAGGTGTTATTTGATATGTTATCTTATCACAATTTTGTTTCCTCCTGTGTTATTGATTAGTTTTTATTTGTGTGTGAAAATGATTCCTTCAATTTTAAAACATCAAAATCATCAGTGTTAGAGAGTGTGTTGAGCCTTCCAATGTAGAGCATGTTGTATATCTATTGATGAGGTTGAGTTGTTGTGATAATAATAAATTCATGAGATAGATGTGTATGATATAATCATGGTTATGGATTTTTTGATGATGTTTAACGCCCATATCAACTGTTATGCGTGAATTTTTTCATTTACGATGTGTGATGGAATCCAATACCTCCTTGGAGGAGAGAAAAATGTGTGGGTGGGTGAAATCGGCCTGTTGGAACCAGCAGTTGGGATGATTTCTTATCAGTTAGTAGAATTTTCTTTCACATCAATGGAAGAGTTTGGTAGAAGCAATTTCCTAGAAATGATTGATCAGTTTATGGATGTATTTCCTATAGAATTGGTAGCATTATGACCTATTAGGGAAGTGGAGTTTATGATTGATATCCTTATGAGGATCAGTCCTATATCACTTCCATATTACCAGATATAACCATAAGAATATATGGAATACTATGTGTAGTTGGAGGAGCTAGAAAACAGAGTGTTTATTCGTCTTAGCATGTCTTTGTTGGCAGTGACGTTATTATTTGTTAAAAAGGTGGATGGAACTCTTTTGTTGTGTATTGATTATCATATGCTTAACCAAGTCATGATAAAGAATATATATCAACTTCCATGAATTGATGACATATTCGATCATTTGATGGGACATTAGAGGTTCTCACTGATTTTCTTGCTTTCAGGATATCATTGGTTGAGGGTGAAGAAGGAGGATATTCCCAAAACATCCTTTAGGAGTATATATGGCCATTACGAGTTTGTGGTTATCCCCATCTGGTCATAAAAATGCACCATCGGTCATTATGGAATTGATAAATTGGATATTTCATAGATATATATATTATTGAAGTGGTATTCATGGATGATATATTGGTGTATTCCCCAAAAAGGGTGGTGCATGAGAAACACATGGGAGTACCGTTTGGAATCTTGAGAGATTGTTGGTTGTATTCCAAATTATGAACATGGTATTTTTGGATAAAAGAAGTTCATTTTCTTGGAAATATGATTTCTTATATAGGAGTTTTAGTGGATTTTTAGAAGATAGTTGTTGTTATCTATTGGAAATCACCAAATAATGTTTTTGAGATAGAGTGATTCTATGGTCAACAAGGGTATATCGACAATTTGTTCATGAATTCAAAAAATTATCTTTACTAATAATAACTTTTACAAGAATTAATTTTCCATTTCACCAGAATGAACGGGGCTAGAAATATTTTAAAGAGCATAAAGATCATCTAACATCTACACCAATCTTGGATTTTTCAGAATTAAAAAAAAGGGTACGTTGTGTATTATAATTCATTAGGATCATGGTTGGAGTGTGTTCTCATGAAATAGGGTCATATTGTTTTGTATGGAACAAGGTAGTTAAGGATTCATGAAAATAAATACCCAATGCATGATTTGGAGTCTGTTCTAGTGTTTCTTGCTTTGAAAATGTGGCTTTTGTATATATTCAGTGAGAAATTCTTTATTTATACCGATAAAATGATAATGAAGCGTATTTTCTCACAAAGAGATTGGAATTTGAGGTAGAGATGATGGATATAATATCTACAGATGTTTGAATTTGACATGATGTACACACTTGTAAGGGAAATTCAATGGCTCATTTATTGAGTAAAAGTTCATATACTCTAGTGGTAAAATAATCAATGGATTAGTGGGAGTTGATTTCATTTATAGCCAACAAGAGATAGAAATGTGAAGACTGGGGTGTTTTAGTAGTTTTCTCTCCACTCTCATTGGTTCATGACTTGCATGGTTTGGTTAAGGAAGAGAAGATGTTGGATTCAAAGTGCATGGCTATAAGGTCAAAACTCAATGGTGGGGAGACCATTGAGGGATGGAAACTGGATGGGAATGAAGTGTTATGATTTCTGAATCAGAAGGTTATACCAATGAATTTTTAAGAGAAACTTTTTAGTGCTTATCATCATTTCAGATGGGCTGTCCATTTTGAATTCATAAAATTTATAAGGAGTATAAAGTGTAGTTTTAGTGGGATTGTACTAAAAGGAACACAACTAAGTTTTTATCAATATTCTTGACATATTAGTAAGTAAATGGGGAGAATATATGGAATGTAGTTATGTAGCAGTCCTTACCTATACCAGTGTAGAAATGGGAGAAAATATCAATGTATTTTGTTATAAATTTCCCAAGAATGTCAAGAATCATGATATTATATGGGTGATAGTGGATTGGATCACAAAGTCATCCCATTTTGTCCCTATTTGTGAATATCATACATTGGAGAATCTGACCAAAATCTATATCTGGGAGGTGGTAAAGGGTCATGGTATACCGGTTTCCATTACATCGGATAGAGATCTGAAGTTCACATCCTGTTTTTTTAATACTTGAAACAATCCCTTGGGACTCAGTTGAAAATGAGTAAAACATATCATCCTCAGATGTATGTGAAATATGATAGGACGATAAAAATGTTGGAAGTTCTGTTTTGGGCTTGTATGAGGGATTTTGGAGGCTTATGGGAGGATCTCTTTCCCTTAGTGTAGTTCTCCTATAGTAATAGTTATCAGGCCTTCACACATATGTATCCATTTGAAGCATTATATGAGTGTCTATGTTGAACTTCACTAAGTTGGGTTGAAAAAGGTGATAAATCGATGTTTGGTCTAATCCTTTTCCAGTAGATGATGAACAAAATTATGTTGATCTGGAAGAGAATGGAGATAGCACAGAGTCATTACAAAACATATACGAACCATAGTTGATGGCCATTTTCATTTGAGGTTGGTAATCATGTGTTCTTGAAAATCTCTCTAATAATGTGACATCATTAATTTAGAATGTCGGTAAAGTTATCTTTGAGGTATCTTGAGCCTTTTGAGTTACATGAGTGGGTTAGGGAGGTGTCTTATTAGTCATCCTTTCCAAAATTGTTAAGTCTTATGCATAATGTACTTCAGTTGTCCCAGTTGAAAATGTATAAACTGGATCGTGACCATGTGATTTTTTAGGACCAAGTTGAGTTAGAGTTGGGTTCTTTGTTGGTGCTTTTTCAAGTGCAGATTATGGATTTTCATGAGAAAATTGTGTTTGGTAAAACCATCAGTCAATTTTGGGTTTTGTGGAAACATGGATATATTCATGAGGTGACATGGGAGTGAGAGAAAGAGATGGACAAGAAATTTTCAGAAATATTTTGGGAAAATGTTGGTTATCTACTTTCTATGGATGAAAATTCCAATTGTGGGTAGAATTTAGTACCCCATGTTTGAGTAATGTAACATTTGTTTATGTATTTTTATATAGGTAATGTGCTAAGGTAATTTTTTTGGAGATTTTGGAAGGGATATAAAAAGGATTAGAAGATTTTATAAGGATGCATGGATTGATCATAGTTAGAGGAAAACATGCAACAAACACATGTATCCATGCACAGTGAGGTAGAGGAAAAGGGGTGAGAGCACGGTTAAGGAACACGGTGTAAAAACCATAGGGTCAGTCCAGGTTAACCATGCTACTCAAAGGATGTGGGCTTTCTCAAAATTGTGACACAGTTTCTCTAATCATGTGAGGAAATCATTCTTCTCACCCTTTGGAGAGTAGGAGTCACACAATGAGAGAACAGTTTGTCTAAATGTGCATGGAATTAAAATTGGGTTTTTAAAAAATGGTGACACTCAGGATTTAACCTAAAGCACCCATTTCCCCTCCCACTGAAACCCCTCTTAGGATCTTATCTTCTCAAGGGTTATCACATCATTTCAAAAAAAAATTGAGGTCATTAGAATGGTTTTCAAGGTGTGGTAAATGCAGTTATCCTCTAGTAAGTCTCTTATCTTGGTTGTTTCTTTTTATTCCTTAGAAATATATATCCCTATCTCTTGGTTTTCTGAATCTACATTCATCACATGTATATATAGGGTTTTTGTTTCTTATGATGGTATGACTTGGGCAGGTTGATGTTAAGAAAAGATATCTAAGTAGATTTTGGGGAAGTTTCACTTGGATTTGGTGTGTGGTGGTGTGGTGGCTCAATTTAGACAAAACCTAATGTAGGTTGCCTTAGTCTCACCTCTATTTTGATAGAACTAGAAGGATTTAAATTCAAATTAATTTATTTTTCATAAAATTGGATTTTATTTTGATGTGAGTTGCTTGATTGGTATCGATTTTGTGTTGCAAAGGGTATTTGGGGAAAATGGGGTTTCGTTGTTCAATATGTTGGGGATAGTTTTTAAAATGGTGATTTTAAAATAGAAGTGTTTTTTATATAAAACTAGTACATCTCCTATCACGGCGCTATAAATCAAATCTGAATTTCAAAATGCATTAATAATTTGAGAAGTGATCAATGAAAATTATTAATAAATATGTTGAAATTAAAATTCTGGTCATAGTTCTAAAATATGATTAAGTAAAAATAAACACTAAATTATGTAAAATAAAGTTAAAATGAAACAAAAAATGGAAACAGAATATATAGATAGTTGAGGTAGCTGAAACATTGAAACATAAAAATGGAAACATAACTTCAAAATGGAATGAACATCATGGTTCCTTGTCCGTAAAAAAACATAACTCTAGACAATTTTGCCACCATGGAAATAAAAATATGGAATTTTTTTCACCAAGGTAACATATCTTAAATATGGTTTCATTAGAAAATACATGAATGATAATAGTAATAGATACCATGGTTTTCAACATCAGTAGGTCTACCCATCATATTTTTACTTGTGCCATCAGAATGAGCATTCAATAGCCTCCCAATACTACCATGATCTATCGATGCAGAGGAGCAGTAGTTCATCATGATTTTAGATAGTTATATTGATTCATTAAATATGTAATTAAACATGAATGTGAGTAAATGACACATATTAGTATTTTTAAACAACTACTGACATGTAACAAGAGAACATAATAGTAGATATAATTAGAATAATCCCATTGAGAAAAAATAACTGGCATATCTATCTTTAAATGAAAATATGTGATATGATGTTGAATTGTAGCCCCACCTAAATTTTGGCTTCAAATTATACTCTTATTTTATAGAACTAAAAAACATGAGATATTATTAAATATGATAACATTTTTTCTATAATGAAACATGTATATTCATAAAATGGAAAATCTGGAAACAAACATCACAATTCAAAAAATGGTTTTTTTTTGTTTAATAGGAAGCGATAATAAGATCTCATAAAATGGGATTACGGTTTTGCTAGAGGAGAACACGACTAATCAAAATTTTATAATCGAGTAAACTAGAAACAAACACAACATAATAAAATGGGTATTATTTTTTATAATAATCATTTGAGATAAATAATCTTAGAAAAAATTGACTGAAAAAAAATCCTAATCACAAAATGGGAAATCACTAATAATGGAAACAAACAAAAGAATACATAAATTGGGTACACATTTTTATAGGAAACAGACATCTATAATTATAAATATTGAAATATGTTTTAGTTCAAAAAATTATTTATAAAAATATGGATAATTATTTTAACTGGAATCATAAATAATAATTTAGAATATTAGACCTATATTATACATGAAACAAACATCATTATTCTAATAATGAGAAATATGTTTTAATGGAAAAAACATGAAAACTCATAAATTGGGAAAAATGTATGAATGAAAGAATAGTGAGAAATCCTACAATAGTAAATCTATTCAAGTGGAGAAAAAATTGAGAAATCATAATGTAGGAAAACTAAATTACTGGACACTATCATTACATAACAGAACACGGATTATCCATTTTAATGTATATAATTTCCCAATCATGAAAATTTATTTTATGATTTTATAATTTCATTATTTTATATTAGTAAACTAATGTATAATTAGACATAACAGTGGAGAATATATTTGTAACAGTCCATTTAAAACATAAATATTGTATAAAACGTGTTTTCAAAATGGAAAAGTACAATAAGACAAACCTTTAGTTACCATTACCTAAATTTTTATTTAATTTTTCCTTTATCTGAATATAATGATCAGTGGCATCAATTGATGGTGGTGTGGAGTCACTAGTTTGTGAAACATTGTATTTGAGTGCATCATTATCAAGGAAGTCCATCAATAGATATCTATACAAGTGAAAGAAATTATTTACAATAACAAAATAAATTGACCCACTTTTCAATTTATTACCTCTATTTGAAAAGATAATATTATTTATAATAGTTACCTTGTAATAGTACTATTTATTAATTTGTAATAAGAAATTATTGGTACATAAAAATGTAATAGGAGTGTATAAATTCTGGATACAACAATTAAATATTTGAACAAAGAAATGATACAGAAAAATGTTTTCTTAATTTTGGAGGAGGATTGAAAATCATTCCCAAATGAATTCAAGTCATTATTTTTGGAAATTGTGGGTTATCACCTACACTTTTCATCACTCTATGCCATTATAGGATTCATCCAACCAGAAAAGTAAACAGGCTCTATATAAAGAGTAATGTGTGTAGTGTAATTCAAACTAAAATACTAATGCATGGTAGTTATGGTTATAATAATTAAAAAAATTAACTGGTAAGATTATTAATTTTAATAAATAATATTAAAACCCAATCATTAATTTCACAATAATTTATAAAATACATGTTAGTATAAGTGTTTCAGCAAAATGATTTTTGGTAATTCTACCAGGAAGAAAGTGTGTTTGCAATATGTCTTTGATTCATTGTCCACAAAATGCACTTTTCATATGAAAATAAAATTATACAGATTAAGTTTTAATAAATATTAAAATATTAAAATCCAATCTAACAATAAAAAACACTTTAGTAGTAATAAAAATTAATATTCTGGAAATGCACAATATACATATCATAGGAGTCCAAAGTCACAAGAAAGGACGTTACCATTTCATTGTCCTATAATGAAATGTCATAAAGAATATATCAATAAAGTTATATTAATATTTTATAAAAAAATTAAAAATTGAATGAGATGGTACCTATATATAATCAACTCCACTACTTACTATTGAAGACCCACTAGTTTGATCTTCCTGTATAGTAACGAAGAAAACTGTAATGTTTTGTTATTTTATTCTTTTAATGGAAATAAGTAATAATTTTACACTTACCTGATTATTTTCTAGTGTGTCACTAAAGATTTTGATGTATTTGTCATTACCATTGATTAAAATCACTTTGCAGTAGTTATGTTCAGAAGAACGGTACGGTTATAAACCATATCTTTCCCATCCACAAACTTGTTCTTCGATGCGAACTCATTTACGGAAATCAATAGAATTAACACATCAAAATCAAGAAAAAGGAAAATACACACTAATTCCACATCATACAACAAACTAATAAGCAATTTTAGTATGCATTTACATATGAAAAAAGAAGTATAGCAATGCCTGTTGTGACACACACAACACAATCGGGTACCAACTTTATCTGAACCAACAATTTCCCATGAACAATGTTGGTCTTCTATGCTAACACATATCCTAAAATTAATAAAGGAAACACAAAAACCCATAAAGGGTAATAAATCCTAGTATTTTCACATCTAAGAAAAATGAATCACAAAATTTATTATTTATTTACATTGAAATAAATGATTTCTATAATAAAATGATTATAACATATTTTTACATTTCATAAAAATTAGTAGTTTTAACTGAGAGTATCATTGAAAAAATACATTCCAGTTTAGGGAAGAACATATATATTACATAGAAACAAAACAAAAAATTCCTAGAAAAATTTTCTGAGTAGAAAATACATGAATTAGAATAATTATCATTAATGAGTAATTTAGTCTATTTAAAATACTTGAAATCTTTTTAAAAGAGATTATACATTTCATTTTAGGAATAATTACCTTAATAGAAAATAATGATAGTTATAAATATTTAAAAATACCAAAATACAGAAATTAAATTATTAATATTTTCCTAAATACTATATTTCAGAATAAAAATTTGATGAGATGATTAATTAGTTTTTATACAGTTTCATAATATGGTACAATATATTTATAACTAAAATTTTAAAATAAATATTTTAATGGAGTCAATATTATTATGAAAAATAATATAAAACTAAATAAACCTTCAACTAATGATATAAATCACCCATTTTCATGCCCTGTTTGTATAATGATGATCCATATCAATAGATGTTAAACTAGAAAATATATATCATTTAAAAAATAAATATTAAGTGGAAAAAATTAATTAAATTAAGTACGTTATAAAATAATATTGCAGAAATTTTTTCCAAATCCTCCCTCTTCCAAAAATATTTTCTATGAAAACCCACCTGATGAAAAAAAATGTTTCAGGGTATGAACTTGATATGGATGGGGTTCCTATATTAGTTGAAGTAAATGATGTTCCCAACCTTGGACAGCTTGTTAGAGTCACAACTAATCCTCAACTGAACTGTACTGATTCATTACTGTCTTTAGAATTCTCTTTGGAAACTTCATCAACCACATGAAAGGTACCATATACTTTAGATTATTTCTTATGTGAACCTAATAAATATAAATTGATAAAATTTAGCTGGAAACATTTAATGGACACAATATTTTATTGATTCTTCTCTGTACAATTCTTCTCTCTAGGATTCAATTTTCTGAAAAGATATAAATATATAGTTAGAGAGTAAACAATAAATTTTTTCATTGTTCTTACTGAAAGAAAAATTAATGATTAATTGTCCAGTACAACCCAGTTGGAATTTTCCATCTGGGTAGATTAGAACATTTTTGGTAAATTGAAAGACAAAAATATGATAAAGTGTTATAATATATTGATATTTTTTTCATTATAAAATGAAAAAAATCCTTATGATCATATTAAAAGGAACTAACCATTAATGGATAATAGTGACAATAGAATGTGTGTTTGATATTTCTTGTTGTTAGATGGTCGGACTGGTTCAACTACCGAAAAATTGTCAATAGTAATTCATCATGTAACAGGGATATTGCAATAAAAATATATATTTTCAGATAACAAGAAGTTTGTTTTACCACTTTTTGATAAATTGGTTTTCATAATTGAAGAAAATGAAATGCAATGGACACTGTAATATGAGGTTACCATCAGATGGTGTAGGTGAAAATGGTGTGTGTGCTCCTCATTGATTGCATCCTATGGGTGTTATCCATTTATATGTAGTAATATTTTCAAGAGATATTTAAACATCGATATTATAAATATTGTAAATATATAATAAATTTGAATGATAAATAAAGGAACACTTTAAGGTGTACGTAATACAAATAAGATAACTTGTTTTTCATGTTTCCTTATTTGTCTTCATAGAATCTTCACCTATTTACAATGAATGAATCAATAGAATATGTTTTTGTATTTGTGTGTTGATAGTTGGTATGACCGGCTTAGCTTTAGAAAAACAATCAATAGTTTCTGGTCATGAAACAGTGATATTTCAGTAACAATAAACATTGTCAGACAACAGGAGGTTAGTTTTACCAATTTTTAATAAACTTATTTGCATAATTGAAGAAAATGAAATGGAGAGGAAACTGTAATATGAGGTTACCATCAGTAGGTATAGGTGACAATGGTGTGCATGCTCCTATATGAGTACATCATGTGGGTGTTAGTTGTTCAGTTGCAGTAATATTTTCAAGGGATATTTAACCTATGATAATGTAAAATTTCTAAAAATGTAAAAAAGTTGAATAATAAATAAATTAACACTTTAATGTGTACATAATACAAATAAAATAACATGTTTGTTGTTATTGCCTTAGTAGTCTTATGTGAATCCTTACCTCTTTACATGTCAAAAAAAATTTCTTGTTTGTATTGTGTATCTTTTTAATTAATTGTCATGTAGTTAAACATAATAATGTACTAAAAATAGTTACATATAGTTTATCTTATATATCACTATAATTAGTATATAGTCCATGTAATCAGTGATAGTTATGGTGATCTAAATGAAACCTATATTTTATTACAACAATGAGAGAGGAAGAATTCTATATTAAATGAAATAGGTTACACCTATCAGAATATGAATTAGACTTTGATGCAATGAGTAAATCATGAAAAACTCTCCTAAGAAAGATTTTTGAAGAAATAATGGTTGGAAAAATGTATGATAGGGGGATTTGGAGTATTGGAATAGAATAACTATAGTAACGTTGTCTCATTACATCTAGTTTAACTCCAAATAAAGCATAATTAACATAACAGAGTAAATTTTATTTACATTCGGAGATTAAACATACTATGAAACATCATATGTGTAATATATTTGAAAAAACTATCATTGATGGGAAGTTCTTCATGAAGAAATTGGTAGGCTTCGTCCATAATAGTGGATGGGGATGTAGATAGTGGAATGGATTATGTTAGGGGAACCAAATGAGAAGGAAACCATCATGGCATGTTCTTTGTAGTTTGGTGAATGATTTTAGAAAGGTGTGTTACATAAACTAAAACCCAAGACTTATGGTAGAAACTTTTTAATAAGGAGTTCAAATATTTACCAGTTTCTCGTCATAATGATGCAGGAGTCAAATCCCTCATGGAAGTTGACAGAGGTGTTCGATGGAGTTGTTCATGGTGAACGAAGTTGATGGTGTAGTCATAGCACATGCCACATGATTCTAAAATTAGAGACAACTGGACACTGGTAGTAGTGTGAGTAGAAGTTGGTGGTAGAAGAAGATGAAGGAATTAGAGGCAATGAAGCTGGTATTTAGATTTAGTGGAAACCCTAGATCAGTGATAATGAAACCCTGACTGAGAGAGGGAATGAGGCAGACCGAAATGATTCACATGGAAATAGTATAAATGGATGTGATGTGGAACCACTCGAGGAACCATATAGGAGGACTAAAAAAATAAAGGGGCGTTGGTGGTCGGAACTGTGCAGAAGAGGCTGTGGCCGATACAGGATGTAGAGGAGAAGTTAGAGTAGATTTCATCTGGAACCCAAATCACAGTGGAGGGAATTCCCGAGTAGGGATGTGGTGCCTGATAACCTCAATGAGAGCGAGAGAGGGAGGGAGAGAATGGATGAGATAACATGTGGAGGGTTGGCATGAAGATGTGGAGAAAGGACACGTATGTGTAAAATTATGTGGATGAACATTACAGTGACACAGGGAAGTTGGAAAGAAAGAATTAGTATATATAGTTGATGTATTGTGAAAATGGTTTTTAATAAAATGGGTGTTTTATTGAAATTATATTGATCATGGATGTGTCATTATGGTGTTTTCAATAAATGGTATTTTAATGAAGGGTTTGGTCTTAAAGGTTTGTTTGGTTGGAAATTCTTTTCTTTTCTTGATTATTGACAAGTGTTGGTTATACAATTTGGTAATTATTGTTTTGTATGTTATTATGATTTGGAATTTTTAAATTGGAATATTGTTATGAATTAATGGATTTTTTTGGCATGGGGGTTGGCTTAAGAGGTTAATCATGGTTGGGAAAGGATGGATAGTCGGTGTAATTGACCACCATCGAAGGAAAGTGGGGGAGAAGTTCCAATATAAAAATTGTTCGGATTCGAATTTAAATTTCCACTTTCAATGGAAACACCAAGCTCAAGTGTGTGTTTGTGGAACATGGTCACATGGTTGGGATATGTATGATCCCATTCTAGTTGGAATGGGTTTGACATTTTCAAAGGGTATTTGGGTAAATGACATGTTTTTTTCATTGGTTAGTTGCATTCCTTGGAATTATGCTGATTTGGTTAAGGATGTGTTTGTCATGTATTGAGTTGTTTATTTGTTTAATGGTATTATATAAATAGTTTTATATAATTTTTATAATGGTTCTATCCAAGTGGAGTTTGTAGGGAATTCATTTAGGGAAAACCTATTGAGTATTATTACTCACCACATGCTTTGTAACTTTGGTGATTTTATAGATGTTGTATTCTGTGAACTAAGAAAAGGTAAGGAATTTCATTTCATTAGTGTATCATCATGATGCATATTCATATTGTAGTTCTTGGATCATGGATCTTGGTGTGGGGAATTGGAGTGGTAGCATGGCCTCTTAGAGTTTTTTGTTTGATATTTCACATGGAACTCTGATTATGGTACTATGATGGTTTGATTGTATAGATCTATTGGTTTTGTTGAGTTGTGGAACATTTTTTACATGAATCATGTATTTGTTTTGGTAATGGATTGTTTGGTTGGGTTTTTTCCTTCAAAAAGTGGGAATCCACCATTCATGAATCTCACAACATTAATTGATATCTTTTTATGCACTAGGAATGTCGGATAAGGCCAAGTAGCACCTGCACTACAACTCAAGAAAATGAGGATGGGCAGGATGCTACCAATATAGTTATCACCTATACAATGTAATGGTGGGTATGAATATTATTAAATAATTAATGAATATATATTTATTATGCATTATATAAAATGAATTCTTTGGTTACAAATTCATTATAAAAGAAAAAACTATTTGAACAAAAGTATATATTTTGATGAATTTTTTTATGGAAATTAATTTATTATATATTCAATAAAATGTTCAACATTCATCTTATGTTTGTTCTAGATAAAATATATTAATAAATATGCTTTTATACAAAAAATGGTTTTTTTCAAAAAAGTTGTTTTGCCGCAATTTTTGCACTTGTTTTAAAACTAATTTAAGAAACTTTTACAAATTTTATTTCAAAAAATAGATTTATTTTTTTATATAATGATGTAAAAATTATCTAAGGGTGAATTATTAATAGTTTTTTGAGTAGATAAATGTTGTGATGAATAATGAAAAATTCTGGTTTTTTAAAGAATTAGCATTTCTTTTAAAACATTAAAAACCTTTTAAAAAATTAAGATGGTTTTAAATGAAAAATTAGTTCAATTATATATCTATTAAGCTAATTTATGTCATTGGAATATTTTTAATATTTAATTATCATATAAAACTTTTAATCTTTTGAGCATTTTATCATTGAAAACATGGTCTATCAGTGTGTATGTGGTATTAATTTTAAATTAATTTTTCTCCAATTATGGTAATGTAATTTGGGGAAACAAATTAAATATTTTAAATAATAATATTTTATATTATATAGAAAATTAATCTAAAATTTTTACCATAATCAATTGTAAAAATAGTAAAACAAATATCATGGTTTGGGAAAAAATGGGTTTTTTAGGGGTTAAACAAAATGGATAATGGTCAAAATTGTCTAAAGCTTATAAAACACATATTTTATGGAAATATTAAAAATTAGATAATATAGTCTCAATAGTGGTTTATTTTCGACCATTTTGGTATATGGAAACTTGGGAACACCTTTTTTATTTTAAAAAATTATAAGTCTTACAATCACGTCACTTATTAAAGGTCAGCCACTATTCTATCCTATTAAAACATTAATAGCATATTGGTTCATCCAATACATGAAAAAATTACTTCATTAATTCCCAACTATCATACTATAAGTCATAGTTTGTTTAGAAATCAAACCTAAGATGGGTATTTTTTCTAACCTAAGGAGGTTACTCGAAGAAGAAGTAGCATACTTAAACAATGGTTTTTAAATTATTTCTTCCTCTACCTCTAATAATTCATATTAAATTAGAATTATAAAATATACACAGTATATTTCATATTTTTATATGTTTTTATGTTCATTTCATAACCTATAACCACATCCTATTCCATCAAATTGGTAATGAAATCATCTTTCGTGAGTTCGGTCGACTACCGCCTGACGAACCCATGTAATTTGTTTCCATTACAATGTAACACCCCAAGATTTCATAGTGTGTTATTTCTTTAAAATAATACAATAACTTGCACTACACGCAACACCGAGTTCATGCACACCATGACTTACCAAACAAGCCGTTCAAAAGAGGTTATGAATAGTATTAACTAAATTTTAAACTTTATATAATCCTTATAATTTTAGAATCCATATTATGAGTTTCTTAGACATAATACAAGAACAGATTCATTTTCAGTATTGCACTTTTATCAACTTTTACTAGTGAAACCTTTTTAAATACAATATTTTAAACTTTTTGACTAAATGGGGACATCAAAAAAATTTTAAATGAAACATCCCAAGCTTCCACGGTACGCTTTCTTTGAATAATACAGTAGCGTGTGTTGTACGCAACCTTGAGTTTTAACACACACCACAACCAATCAAACTAGCCGTTATGAATAGTAATACCTACTTTTCGAAATTATATATATTTTATATTTTAAAATGGACTTCATTTCTGGATTCGGAATATCTAATTTAGCCTAAGGTGAAATTTTGGTACTTTTTGGATAACTTTCATATTTTGATGAATAGTGAAAATTACTAAATTTTAATTAAAATCAACTTTTTTAATCAAAATAATTAATATTGATAAATTATTAATTTGAGTGTTTTTAAAGTATATTTAGAATATATTTTTACCATTTAATTTAATGTTTGTCATTGGACATAATTTCACAATTAAACCAGACATAAACAAGTGTCAATCTTTTGATAGTTATTATCTCTTAAAAACACGCTTTTTATTTTAACAACGGCAATTAATTTTAAATTAATTTCTGCCACTTCTGTGTTTTGAATTTGGAAAAATGTATTAAATATTTGGAATCAGGATGTCCAAATTATGTAAATAGGTAACTTTTATTTTTACACATTTTGAATAATTACTGCGGTAAATATTTTATTTACCATGGTTAAAGGGTAAATCCGGTAAATAAGGGTTAAAAAATATTATTATAATAATACAAAATTACCCTAAAACGTGTCCTAACCTTATTGGTGGACACATACCTGACCATGGGAATCCTTGGGTCGATTTGGGGACCCCTTAGAGCCACTTTTATGTGGTAGGGACACATTATATTAATAAAGTTAAAATAAAAATAAAAATGGCATAAGCTTACATCTTTTAGAAGACAAATTTTTACATAGGGTTATACATGTTGAATTTTCGATTATAAATATTTATTAGAAAGCTAAAACGATTTCCTACATAATGATATTTTATTTATAATTTTTAGACATCAAATAAGTTAAATTATTAATGACACAATAATGATTCAATGTTTATCTCATTAATAAATCATTTAAATAAATAAGATTATAATGATTAAAATATTATCTAAAACCTGTCCAATTCTTATTGGTTGATGTTATTTAAAAAATGAGTCATCTTATCTTAGACCTCAATGATTTTTGGACCATTATTAACCGAATATAATTATATTATAAAGTAATACTTTCACTCTTTCCTAAAGAACCCCTCCTCTCCCTTATAAAAGGAGACCACTTCTACTCATTCCTCACACCTCTCAAGCCACTTTTCTCGGCCAAACTCTGCCCCAATACTCTCCCAAATTCCCTAACTACAACCTAGAGGCCTTAGTTTGATCATAAAGCCAACCTAATGAGACCTTTTGATCAAATCAAAAGGAAGAACCCGAAGAAGAGGTAATGTTTTCACCACCCCTTTTCAAGTTCATTTCTTCTTCCACTTCTTCTTTCTTTGTTCTTACCATTCTAAAATAATAACTCTATTATCTCACATATACTGTGATGTTATTATAAATATGGTACAACTATATTCAGTATTCTATCCACCCTTTGAATAACATTTCACCATACGTGCGTACGTACGGCTTACCGTCTCCACGTCGTAGTGTAATTGTAATTCAATATATTATTATTTGGATGGGTATAATAATGATGTGTAACTCATGTAAATAATAAATATAACATGTTAATGATTCTGTATATATGATATACCATCCATTTATATATTATTTTAATATCAAAAGAATGATATTGTTGCTCGTGCGTACGTACGGACTACCGTCTCCACGAACGCGATGAGATTCATTCTCCATCATATCCATTCAAGTATAATTATCATTTGCTGATTTAAAAATGATGTTTAAGGACTTGATATAATCTTGGATATGAATAATATACAACCTATCCATTACAAACATGTCTTACGTAATAAAACATATAAAATAAAACGAGTAAGTTAACACCCGAAACAACGATAATACTAAGACATTATTAACAAAGAAAAGTTAAAAGATCATATATGATATGATATTAATAAATATGATTCTTGTATAATTTAATAACAATTATTTCAATATTATACAGGAGGTTAACCTACCCCAACCAAGTAAAAGTACAAGGTAAGGGATTTTCTTATCTCACTTTCAATTCCGTGAGATTTCCATTGTTCGCCACTAAATTATTGAAAGTGGTGTATTGTGTACTGCCATTTGATATATATTATCATGATTCTCTTTATATTAATTTTATTATGGAAATCATTTGGTAGTTATTAACTTTTGTCCATATGACTCAGTTGATTAACGTGGTAAGGGGTTTTCATCTCACTACTTATTCCCGTGAGATTCATGCCATATTGCCACCATTACCTTTTGTGTGGTGTATGTACTTACCACAATTATATTCTTTGTGTAATACACTCTAATTTATGTGTATTTACATATTCATTGTATGATACCTCTTTCATGGGTTGTATGTTTCATAAGTTACCAAATTGTTAAGGGTTATTTCACAATCTCTTCATAATCCGAGGTTGTTTATATGTAATAATCTACTGGGATTTCTTTATCATCCACATCCATGTTTCTTAGAAATGTATTTCAAAACATATTTATTATTTACAAAAATATGGGTTAAAGTCATTTATACCCTTGTTTGACTTTTTATAAGAGGTTTATAAAAGAATCTTTCCGTCGTTTTCAAAACAAGGTCCTTTTTAACCTTTTCGACAGAATTATGGTAAGAATGTTTTTTTTAACTTATACGGCGGGTGCGGCTATTTTCCGCCGTTATAAAATCTTCAAAGATTCCCTTACAAGCATATGAGAATATTTTCAAATTGAATGTATTATTTTATAATTATGTTACTTTTAAAATGATTTCAAAAAAAAGATATTTCTATAAAATAGTTTTGATTTCATCTATGTCAACATCCTTTGATGGATTTTAAGCTTATTTGAAGTTGATTTATTATGATACAAAACATCCATATTTTATTGAAGGTTTTGTGATATTTTTGACTGTGGATAAGTGATTCTTATGTCACTCATGGTTTTTGTTTAGAGTATTGACATTTCATAAGTTATTTGTAATCCGAATGTTTATGTTATATTTCAACCTTTCATTCAGATGAATGTGTTAGACAGTATGTTCCGGGTTGGGGACCGGTAAAAGTAAGCCCTTCGGTTTGGTCTCCGGTTATTAGAGGAACTCCGGTTTGGTCTCCGGTTATTAGAGGAACTCCGGGTTGGTGTCCGGTTATTAGAGGCACTCCGGGTTGGTGTCCGGTTATTAGAGGCACTCCGGGTTGGGTTCCGGTTACAGTTAGCCCCAAGGTCTTGGGACGAGGCCTTGAAAAGAAATTAAAGTTTAGAATTATGCATTCCATCATTATGAAAGTGGTTATTGATTTTGAATGTGATTATTCGATTAATAGAATATCCATGTGAATAAGAAAATGGAATTATTTCATTTTAATTTTTCCATACTATGTTGAAGTTCAAGTTTAAAAGGCTTTTGTTTTAGTAATGCATTGCCTTAAATGTTTATGCTTATTTTGAATGTTCCGCTATATTGTTATCCTTACTGGGAATTTGAGCTCACCCCTTTTCTATGTTTTATTTTCCCCAGGACGTGAAGAAGTAAGTTATGAATGACCTGCAGGGATATTATGAGGGGATAATAGTGTGGACTGTGGAGACATTATGTTGTTGTAGTAGTTTTTCATTTTATGATGTAATGTAAAACTTATGAATATATCTAGTGTTTCCAAGGCTACTAAACCAATCGGTCTTTCGAGATTTGATCTTTCTTGTGATCATGCCAATGTTATGTAATTAATGCACCGACTCTGGGTAGCTGGGGTCGGGGCGTTACAGTTGGTATCAGAGGAAGTTTAGTACAAACCATGGATGCTAGATTTAGATAAACTCTGATTAGAGCACGTAGACCTAAGATGAACTTTGAGGATTAGTATAGATGAACTTCCTAGAATTTTGGTATTGTAGAGATTTTGTGAGTTTTCCGAGCAATAAATCCCTGTCTGGATACGAGCAGGTAGAGGCGGCTCTGGCACAGATGTACCTAGGGGTAAAACCCGAAAACACCGCTTTGAGCTAGACTCGAACGGGAACTGGTGCACGACAATGGGCCTTGCTGCACTCTTGGTTACGACACTCCCGGGGGATATGCTTAGGATAATTCTCATTTTCTTTACAAACCATTATGAAGGGTTTATGAGTATATACATCCTCAAAGGAGACATTTTTATGATTATGGATTATATCCATAAACTATTTAATTTATGTTATGTGTTTTAAAAGTTTGGGATTAGGTATTGTTATTAATAAACTAATCTAGTGTATGCCAATGTTTAGAAATGGTGCCTAGTAGAAGGAATGAGAACTCCAGCAATGCACATGATACAAAGAAAAAGAAGGATCATATATTTTATGGTCTTAAGCCAGAATTTACAAGAGAAATAGTCTCGCATGTATTATCATCATATGAAGAAATAATATCATGTGTTGATAAGATAAGTAAAGAGTTTACTGAGTCCTATGGCTTTGAAGGGAAGCAAGAGAAGAAAAGGGTGGAAGAGAGAAAGATGGATAAAGGGAAGAGGAAAAAGAAGAATTTTCCCATATTTGGTAAATGTGGAAAGAAACACCCTGGAACTTGCCTGAAAGGAATGGGAGTTTGTTATAAGTGTGGAGGAAAAGGGCACAAAGTACGTGACTGCAAGGGTAAGAAAATGGTTTCAAATGTACAATGCTTCATTTGCAAGGAGTTTGGACACTATGCGAACCTATGTCCCAGTCATCAAAATATGCCGCAAATGATGTTATTAGATAATAATCAAGTTATGATACTACCACAGATGAAGAGGAATGATTAGAGTTCTTATGTTGATTATGTCAATTGAGTTTTGTATCAACAATGTACTTGTTATAATAATTATGGAGTATATAAGGATTGTACTGCAGTACTATTTCATTAAGGACTTGAGATTGTGTGGAACAAAGAAAGGTGACTCAATAGCAGGGTAAATTTTTGGAAAATATATGGTTGAGAGAATGATAAACCATAATATAGTTCTGATACCGAGTTAGTGATTTTGGAATAATACATGTTTGTTTTGGATAAATTATATTGGATATTCTTGACTACCTTGGAACTGGTTAATGATCTGTATATTCCATTATTTTTGGGGTTTAAAACATTTTTGGATTGATGAGGTATATCCAGCATTCTATATGGAATAAGGGAGCATGAATGTAATCAATAAGGAATATGGTAATTTAGGATGTTTCAGTGTATTAAAAGAATACATGATGAAGGTATTCATATGCTATTACATGGTAAAAAGGATCTACATTATGTTTAACTTCCTTATAAATGTTGGACTGTGAGTTTGGTCAGAAATATTTTGGATAAATTCTAGTTTGAGATTAATTTTTGATTGCCATAAAAGGACAACCCGAAGGTCGGGCGGCAACCCGTCGCGTCCGGCAAGGCCGCGAGACTTGAACCCGCAACCGAAGGGCGACGAGGGTGTATCACCTACCACTGGTCCAAGAGATGTCCTGGATTAAATAATGTAGTTTTTTTAAAAAAAGATCTGGTAGATGAATTATAAATTCTTTTATTTTGGGACCCTATACGAATATTGTAAATAGAATTTTTTTACATTCTATTATCTTTTAGAGTGAAAGATGATTTTGTGGTAGAAATTTATTAATGGACAAAACTCTAATTATAAAGTAAGTATATCTCCTTATGATCTTATCCAGTCTCATAAATAAATTCCTTAACATTAAGAAAAGGAACTTAGAACAAAAATGTTGTCCTAGATGGTACCTTAAATCATCACTAATTTATGGCTTTGGGATTGTTGGCCTTTTCATAGCCATGTTCTCTACCACTCTCCATCAGATAATTGATGGTTAGATTTCTCTTCCATATCCATATTTTCCTATATGGAACCCTAGTATGTGTTCTTTTCGTTAATCTTCATACTTTCCACTCTTTATTTTAAATAGAGGCATCATTAATTCATTTTTCGATGTGGGATTTCAACTAAGATATTTTGAAACGTCAAAAATGTGTTATCCTAATACCCTATATTTTGTTGAACCAATGGTATTTCAAATCATCATAGATTGATGAGTTTAAGGACCTCAATTTTATACTTGTTTGTGATTGATGACCTTAATCACTACCTATAAATATTTACGTTTTTCCTCCAATTATATGTCTCTAATTGCCACCAATGTTCTCCTAATCGAGATCATAATTTGGCGGAGACACTTTCATTTCTCATTTCCTCATATTAAGACTAAATTTTAGTAACCCAATTTCCGATGTGGGTTTTCCCACAAGGATATTTTTTTATTTTCAGCCTTTTATTTTCGAAGAACAATTTCAAATTGCGAGGACGCAATTTATTGAAGGAGGGGAGAATGTAACACCCCAAGATTTCATAGTGTGTTATTTCTTTAAAATAATACAATAACTTGCACTACACGCAACACCGAGTTCAAGCACACCATGACTTACCAAACAAGCCGTTCAAAAGAGGTTATGAATAGTATTAACTAAATTTTAAACTTTATATAATCCTTATAATTTTAGAATCCATATTATGAGTTTCTTAGACATAATACAAGAACAGATTCATTTTCAGTATTGCACTTTTATCAACTTTTAATAGTGAAACCTTTTTAAATACAATATTTTAAACTTTTTGACTAAATGGGGACATCAAAAAAATTTAAAATGAAACATCCCAAGCTTCCACGGTACGCTTTCTTTGAATAATACAGTAGCGTGTGTTGTACGCAACCTTGAGTTTTAACACACACCACAACCAATCAAACTAGCCGTTATGAATAGTAATACCTACTTTTCGAAATTATATATATTTTATATTTTAAAATGGACTTCATTTCTGGATTCGGAATATCGAATTTAGCCTAAGGTGAAATTTTGGTACTTTTTGGATAACTTTCATATTTTGATGAATAGTGAAAATTACTAAATTTTAATTAAAATCAACTTTTTTAATCAAAATAATTAATATTGATAAATTATGAATTTTAGTGGTTTTAAAGTATATTTAGAATATATTTTTACCATTTAATTTAATTTTTGTCATTGGACATAATTTCACAATTAAACCAGACATAAACAAGTGTCAATCTTTTGATAGTTATTATCTCTTAAAAACACGCTTTTTATTTTAACAACGGGAATTAATTTTAAATTAATTTCTGCAACTTCTGTGTTTTGAATTTGGAAAAATGGATTACATATTTGGAATCAGGATGTCCAAATTATGTAAATAGGTAACTTTTATTTTTACACATTTTGAATAATTACTGTGGTAAATATTTTATTTACCATGGTTAAAGGGTAAATCCGGTAAAAAAGGGTTAAATAATAATATTATAATAATACAAAATTACCCTAAAACGTGTCCTAACCTTATTGGGGGACACATACCCAACCATGGGCATCCTTGGGTCGATTTGGGGACCCCTTATAGCCACTTTGATGTGGTAGGGACACATTATATTAATAAAGTTAAAATAAAAATAAAAATGGCATAAGCTTACATCTTTTAGAAGAACAATTTTTACATAGGGTTATACATGTTGGATTTTCGATTATAAATATTCATTAGAAAGATAAAATGATTTCCTACATAATGATATTTTATTTATAATTTTTAGACATCAAATAATTTAAATTATTAATGACACAATAATGATGCAATGTTTACCTCATTAATAAATCATTTAAATAAATAAGATTATAATGATTAAAATATTATCTAAAACCTGTCCAATTCTTATTGGTTGATGTTATTTAGAAAATTAGTCATTTTATCTTCGACCTAAATGATTATTGGACCATTATTAACCGAATATAATTATATTATAAAGTAATACTTTCACTCTTTCCTAAAGAGCCCCTCCTCTCCCTTATAAAAGGAGACCACTTCTACTCATTCCTCACACCTCTCAAGCCACTTGGCTCGGACAAACTCTGCCCAAATACTCTCCCAACTTCCCTCACTACAATCTATAGGCCTTAGTTTGATCAGAGAGCCAACCTAAGGAGACCTTTTGATCAAATCAAAAGGAAGAACCCGAAAAAGAGGTAATGTTTTCACCACCCCTTTTCAAGTTCCTTTCTTCTTCCACTTCTTCATTCTTTGTTCTTACCATTATAAAATAATAACTCCAGTATCTCACATATACTGTGATGTTATTATAAATATGGTACAACCATATTCAGTATTCTATCCACCCTTTGAATAACATGTCACCATACGTGCGTACGTACGGCTTACCGTCTCCACGTCGTGGTGTAATTGTTATTCAATATATTATTATTTGGATGGGTATAATAATGATGTGTAACTCATGTAAATAATAAATATAACATGTTAATGATTCTGTATATATGATATACCATTCATTTATATATTATTTTAATATCAAAAGAATGATATTGTCGCTCGTGCGTACGTACGGACTACCGTCTCTACGAACGCGATGAGATTTATTCTCCATCATATCCATTCAAGTATAATTATCATTTTCTGATTTAAAAATGATGTTTAAGGACTTGATATCATTATGGATATGAATAATATACAACCTATCTATTACAAACATGGCTTACGTAATAAAACATATAAAATAAAACGAGTAAGTTAACACCCGAAACAACGATAATACTAAGACATTATTAACAAAGCAAAGTTAAAAGATCATATATGATATGATATTAATATATATGATTCTTGTATAATTTAATAACAATTATTTCAATATTATACAGGAGGTTAACCTACCCCAACCATGTAAAAGTACAAGGTAAGGGATTTTCTTATCTCACTTTCAATTCCGTGAGATTTCCATTGTTCGCCACTAAATTAATGAAAGTGGTGTATTGTGTACTGCCATTTGATATATATTATCATGATTCTCTTTATATTCATTTTATTCTGGAAATCATTTGGTAGTTATTAACTTTTGTCCATATGACTCAGTTGATTAACGTGGTAAGGGGTTTTCATCTCACTACTTATTCCCGTGAGATTCATGTCATATTGCCACCATTACCTTTTGTGTGGTGTATGTACTGCCCATAATTATATTATTTGTGTAATACACTCTAATTTATGTGTATATACATATTCATTGTATGATACCTCTTTCATGGGTTGTATGTTTCATAAGTTACCAAATTGGTAAGGGTTATTTCACAATCTCTTCATTATCCGAGGTTGTTTATATGTAATAATCTACTGGGATTTCTTTATCATCCACATCCATGTTTCTTCGAAATGTATTTCAAAACATATTTATTATTTACAAAAATATGGGTTAAAGTCATTTATACCCTTTTTTGACTTTTTATAAGAGGTTTATAAAGGAATCTTTCCGTCGTTTTCAAAACAAGGTCCTTTTTAACCTTTTCGACAGAATTATGGTAAGAATGTTTTTTTAACTTATACGGCGGGTGCGGCTATTTTCCGCCGTTATAAAATCTTCAAAGCTTCCCTTACAAGCTTATAAGAATATTTTCAAATTGAATGTATTATTTTATAATTATGTTACTTTTAAAATGATTTCAAAAAAAAGATATTTCTATAAAATAGTTTTGATTTCATCTATGTCAACATCCTTTGATGGATTTTAAGCTTATTTGAAGTTGATTTATTATGATACAAAACATCCATATTTTATTGAAGGTTTTGTGATATTTTTGACTGTGGATAAGTGATTCTTATGTCACTCATGGTTTTTGTTTAGATTATTGACATTTCATAAGTTATTTGTAATCCGAATGTTTATGTTATATTTCAACCTTTCATTCAGATGAATGTGTTAGACAGTATGTTCCGGGTTGGGGACCGGTAAAAGTAAGCCCTCCGGTTTGGTCTTCGGTTATTAGAGGAACTCCGGTTTGGTCTCTGGTTATTAGAGGAACTCCGGGTTGGTGTCCGGTTATTAGAGTCACTCCGGGTTGGTGTCCGGTTATTAGAGGCACTCCGGGTTGGGTTCCGGTTACAATTAGCCCCAAGGTCTTGGGACGAGGCCTTGAAAAGAAATTAAAGTTTATCATTATGCATTCCAACATTATGAAAGTGGTTATTGATTTTTCATGTGATTATTCGATTAGTAGAATATCCATGTGAATAAGTAAATGGCATTATTTCATTTTACTTTTGCCATACTATGTTGAAGTTCAAGTTTAAAAGGCTTTTGTTTTAGTAATGCATTGCCTTAAATGTTTATGCTTATTTTGAATGTTCCTCTATATTGTTATCCTTACTGGGCATTTGAGCTCACCCCTTTTCTATGTTTTATTTTCCCCAGGACTTGAAGAAGTAAGTTATGAATGACCTGCAGGGATATTATGAGGGGATAATAGTGTGGACTCTAGAGACATTATGTTGTTGTAGTAGTTTTTCATTTTATGATGTAATGTAAAACTTGTGAATATATCTAGTGTTTCCAAGGCTACTAAACCAATCGGTCTTTCGAGATTTGATCTTTCTTGTGATCATGCCAATGTTACGAAGTAATGCACCGACTCTGGGTAGTTGGGGTCGGGGCGTTACATACAACCTCTCATGTCATGATATAATGTTGGATTTATTGTTTATATATGATATATATATGATATTATTATGCTTCTTGAATCATTGTATCACATATCCCTTATAAATTTTCAATCAATGTGAATACGATAACATCGATTGTGTGTATAGTGAACTACCACCCTGCACAGTGATGGGATTATTTAACACATTGCCTAGAAGTTAATAAATATGGGTTTAATGAAAATATATGATATATAACATAAAAAATATTCTATAATTTTAATATATATTTTAATTTTTTTTGTTTCTTTTCATTGATAAAATGGAAGCAACGTTCATGCATACGTACGGATTACCGTATCCATGAACAGTCTATTTGATTTCTATTTATAACTTTTATTGATCACTATAAATACTTTTATTCTTAACAAATGTGATATTTATATCATTTTTAACAAAAAAATTTGGATGTAACCATGATCAATATATGATTACAAAAAAATAAAAAAAAATCATAATGGACCTGAAAAACAAAGCAGTTATTGCTAGAAAAATGACTATAACATTGAATTTTTAATAAACGGGATATAAAAGGTAATATGTAAATTATATATGATATGATATATATATATATATATATTAATTTTTCTATGATGAATTTATAATGGAAAATATATTTATTATAAAGGACTTATTAAGGTGTACTAAGTAATTCAAGTCTTATGATAAGCTATTTATGTCTCACTTTTCACATCAGTGAGACACATGTCTTATTCACCACCAAATTCGTTTTTTGTGGTGTATATACAAACCATTAACATATATTATGATTATTATACTTGATATAATTTGTATTTTCATATCTATTTGATTGTTTTTATTTCATGTGTTTTTTGATTAAAAAGTTACCACAGTGGTAATGGATTTATGTCTCAAATTTCCATCTTGGAGATCTAAGTGATGTTATGAAAATATCTTATTATATGAGTTGTACATAAACACCCTTTGACATAATATATCGTAAATATAATTATTTTCATGATATTATATGTTTTATTTAATATTAATCTGTATAGACCCAGCATTTTCCTTGTAATACTTTAAAATATTTTTATATATATATCCAGAGCTAGGCACTGTGATGACGTGGCATTCTGAGGCCCAGTGTGCCTGGAATAAATTATAAAACATTATTAAGTGTTTTAATACTATAAATTATTCTAATATAGTATATATATTAAAATGTATCTTGGATCATAAATATGAGGCTATGTTAGTGTTCAGAACGTGGCATTTACCCTAGGAGGGGTATAATGTTGGCTGGTGGGGAAATTCTGAGAAAAACGGCACCCATGGGTAAAATAGTAATTAAAATAATTAAAATTAATTATTTTATCAAAAAGTAAAAAAAATAATAACATTAAAACTGGGACTTAGATTGGAAGTCTGAGACACCCATTGAGTTTGGAATGGGGTGTTTTCCCTAGGCACGACATCAAAAAAGGGACAGTATGGGAGGACCAGCCGCATGGTCATTCGGTGTTGGCAGGCGGGTCTTGCTAGCCGACAGTTGGCCAGTGGACTGGGTAGCGAAGAATGGGTTGTTCCACATGATCGGGTCATGGGTTAGCAAGCTGGTCCATCCAGTGCGGACCAACCAATACAGGCTGGCCCAGTTGGGGCGGACCACCCAGATCGGGTCGGTCTTTCTTGTTTTGGGATCAAGATCTTTAAATTCCTTTATCTTTGGATATGGTCCTCCAATTTGGGATACATCTTTGGAAACAAATTCATTGATTTGATCCAGACCATTTAATGTGGTTTTGGTAATTTTAATTTTCGATCATTAATGTGAGTGGCGTGAAACACTCTCTTTGTAAATAATAATATTTAATTATTATTCGAGGATCTTTTATCAGAAATACCTTCTCAACAGTTTGTCTGTTTGATGAACCATTAGTAGAGACACAACCCTCATCTCTATGTAGAATTTTCAAGAAAACATTCAGGTTCTTAATATAATGTTGAGGTGTGGGCCCCATGAGGGTCGGTTTAAATGCTTTATGGTGAAATGAAACATTTTCATTGGGTATCCATTTTGGATGATTGAGTAGTCCATTTCATGTGTTTTTTCTAGAGGTTTGCAATGGTGTGATCCATATAATTTTTTGGGGAATGAGGCATACACCCCATGGGATTTCAATAGAGCTAAATGTGTCAACTTACAAAATTTCCATTGGTTGTCCATTTGGGGCGAATAAACAGTCGATCTTGTGTGTTTCTCTACATGAATCACAATGGAATGATTTGTTTGGATGCTTGAAGCCTTATTCAACATATATGTAAATCTATAAACCTGAATATAATATCGATTAAAGAACCTTTTGATGTGTTTCAATAGAACCCAAGGCATGGGTTATAATTGAATCTAGTGAGAGTTGGTAAGATGTATGAAGATATGTGGTCGAATGTTCTGGAGCAGTTTGAGGAGGTGTGTTAGAAAAATAACATTTTTACCCTTATATCAACAATGATAATAATTGGTTCATTTTCTTGTTGGCTGGGAATTACATGTACTTTGGGAGTACACAGAAATTCTTAGGGGTACTTAATCACAGTTTAGTAGCTGAGAACGACTAGGCACAGAGAAAGGCATTGATTTTGGGTCATACATTTTGTGGTCGCATTCCCTTTGTGTATAACATTAATAATCCCACTATCTCTCATATCTCCTTCTTCTAAAATATTATTTTCGCATGTGAGTAGCCTATCTGAATTGATTTTTCCTGTGGAATGTGATGGTTCCCTCTGTAGTGTCTTTAGAGGTATGATGCGAGATTTTCTGAGTGTGATTCTTATCAAGTGAAACACCTGATGACTATAGTAGTGTTTCTTTTCACATAGGTACCATCTAATAGGGATGAATATTTTCCATGAGGTTTTTCATAGAGGTACCATCCAACATAGATGGATACTCTTTCATGATGTTTTTTGATAGGTACAATCCTGTTGGGATGGTATGAGTTCCCTGATGATATTGAGTGGAATCCCAATTACTCATCAGGGTGTGGGTAGCCTCTAAGACATCTACAAGAGTGGAATCCCTCTGACACATCAAGGTTTGGGTACCCTCTAGGACTTCTACTAGAGTGGAATCCCCCTAACGCATCATTGTGTGGGTTGCCTCTATGACTTATACTAGAGTTTAATCCCCAAGATGCATTAGGGTGTGGGTAGCCTCTATGACTTTTACTATAGTGGAAACCCCATGACGCATCAGGGTGTGGGTAGCCTCTTTTACTTCTCCTATAGTAGAATCTCCATGAAGCATGAGGGTGTAGGTATCCTATACATTGTGACATGATCCCTCAATTGTGTGTCATGGTGATGATATGTTCTTTGTAACACCCCAAGCTTCCATGGTATGTTTCCCTTTGAATAATGCAATATCTTGCATTGTACGCAACATCACGATTCTAACACACCGCGACCAATAAAACTAGCTGTTATAAATAGTAATACCCACTTTTTAAAATTTTATAAATTTTATCTTTCAAAATTGACATCATTTTTGGATTCGTAATATCGAAATTATCTTAGGGTGAATTTTAGGAATTTTTCTGAAAACATTCAATTTTTGATGAATAGTGAAAAAACACCGTGTTTTTTGTTAAAACCGACTTTTTATTTAAATAAATATTTGTTTTATTTCAATTTATTTTAAGTAAAAATAGATATATAATACCTATATATGTTCAAATTAATTCATTGGAGTCATTTTATAATAATTTTAGATATATAAAATTTTATCAAACTATTTACCCTCTTTTACCCATCTCCTAAGAGCATTTGAAAATTCACATAAAACATAATTTTACAGCTTCTGTGAGTGGAATTTCAAAACTATTAGAGACATGGTTGATATCAATAATAATAAAAATTCAATAAGTTGAAAATAATTTTTGGTGAATCGTAACTTTTAACTTTTATTTACCCCGGTTAAAAGTAAATAGGGTAATTAAGGGTAAAAATGATATTATTATTACCCTAACACATGTCCAAGTTCTATTGGATAAGTGTAATTAGAAAAAAAAAATAACCTTAGGAATAAAATAATATCCTCTAGGTCCACTTGGATTAGATTAGGACATTTATTATTATTTTAATAAAGAGGGGTTAAAAGAGTCAAAATCAATGTCTAATAACTAAACCATTTTTCATATAGGGTTATACATAATGAAAATTATACTATAAATATTTATTAGAAATATAAAAATATTTCCTACATAATTATATTTTATTTATAAATTTTAGATAATAAATAGTTTAATTTATTTATGACACATTGATTATGCAGTTATTACCTTAATAATAAAATATTAAAATAATTGATATTATAAATATCCAAATAAATATAATTTCAGACATTAAATGAATTATGATAATTTTATAGGTTAATCTTACATGTTATGGTTTATTAAATGAATTTTTATCGAAGTAATAATGATGTTATGAATTTAAAAAAAACAAAATACCAAGTAGCGTCAAAATTGACATAAAAGAGTTTTTAAAACAAATATTATATTATTATTTGATATTATATTAATAAAAATATAAGGTTCAGTAAAAGGGAATAAATAATATTATATTTGTCATTAATGAACCACTTTAGGTTCTCTTTGAAGTTTATATCAAGTTTTTTAACCATATAATATAAACATACAAAAAGTCATGGTAAATGTCAAACTATTTAACAAAGAGTTAAATCTAAACGATAAGGTTAATATGATGACATAAACCTATATAAAACCTATTGTTTTAAATTTTTTCGACTCATCCATACCTTATCCTTTAAATAATTAATTTTTGAGCCTTTAGAAACCGATAATTATGTTATTATAAAATAATATTTCAAACTTTTCTTAAAGTGACCCTCACCTCTCTTATAAAAGGACACTTACCCTTATCTCAAATTCACACCTTCAAAGCCATTTGGATCGGCCAAACCCTACCCAAATATCCTCTCACCTATCCTCCCTTCATCCAATATTCATTCATTTAGTCATAAATCCATCCTAAGGAGCCCTTTTCATCAAATCAAAAGGAAGAACCCGAAGAAAAGGTAAATATTTCGTCACCTCTTTCAAGTTCTTTTCTTCTTCCACTTCCTCTTTATTTATTTTTTCCATTCTAAAATAATAAATACAGAATATTATATATACTGTGATGTTATTACAGAAATGGTACAACAATATTCATTATTCAATCCATCCTATAAATGACAAAGTCACAATATGTGTGTACATACGGATTATTGTCTCCACGTCGTGGTGTAGTTTGCTATTTAAACACATCATCATTTGGATGGGTATAATAATGGGTATAAATGATTTAAATAATATATATGAAATGATAATTATTATTTATATATGATATAACATCCAATTATATACTATTTTAATATCAAAATAATGATATTGTTTCTCGTGCGTACGTCCGGATTACCGTCTCCACGAACGCGATGAGAATCATTCCCCATAATAATTATTCAAGAATAATTATCATTTTATGATTAAAAATAATTTTTATGAACATAATATAATTATTCATATTAATCAAATACATCCTATCAATAAAAAACATGGCTTACTTAACCAAGTATATAATGGAAAATGAATCATTTAACACCCGAAACGATGATACTACTGAAATATCATTAACAAAGCAATATTATAAGATATTATATGATATCATATTAATGTGTATGGTTCTTGTATAATTTAATAACAATTATTTCACCATTATACAATAAGTTAACCTACCCTATACCATTGAAAAGTACATGGTAAGGGTTAATTTCCTAATCTCTTTATTATCCAAGGTTGTTTTTATGTAAGTATCTACTGGGACCTCTTTATCAACCACATCCTTGTTTTATTAAGAATGTATTTCAAAAAAATTTACTAGACAATGGGTTAAAGTCATTTATACCATTATTTTACCTTATATTTTTTTAAAGGAATCTTTCTTCCGTTTTCTAAACAAGGTACTTTATGACCTTTTTGAAAAAATTATGGTAAGGATGTCTTTTTTTTAACTTATACGGCGAGTGCATCTATTTTCTTCTGTTATAACATCATAGAAGAATCTCATACAAGATTATAAGAAAATGTTCAAAATAAATTTTTTCTTTTATAATTATATAATTTTAAATGATTTAATAATTGAAAGATATATTTCTCTAAATTATTTCTTTTATAATTATATAACTTTTATTGAAGTTTTGGTGAAATTTTTTACTTTGGATGTGTTATTTTTATACCATTCATGGTTTATGGATAATGTATTGACATTTCATCTGTAAGTTTTAATACAAATGTTTATGTTATGTTTAAACCTTTTCATATGAAGAATGCATTTGACTTAGTAAGTGATGGGTGGAGACCACTTTGGCTCCTCAATTCATTTGTAGGTCTCATGAGACAAACTAGTGTCTTAGCACAAGGCCTTGACAAAATATTATTTGTATTCTTGGCACAAGGCCTTGACTGTGAGGTTATGAAGTCTGGCATTATGCATTCCATCATTATGAAAGTGTCTATTGATATTTCATATAATTATTCGACTAATAGAATATCCATTTCAATAATTAAATGGAATTATTTGATTTTATCATTGCCATATTATTATGAAGTTGAAGTTTAAAAAGTTTTTTTAGTCATACATTGCCTTAAATATTTATGCTTACTTGTGAATGTTTCGGCTCTATTGTTCTCCTTACTGAGGATCTGAGCTCACCCCTTTCTATGTTTTATTTTTTCCAGGATGCAAAGAAGTATATTATGACTAACCTGTATGGATAGTATAAGGTATATAAGTGTGTTCTATGGAGACTATGTTGTTTTATTTTTTTTATTTTATAATGTAATTTAAAACTTATGAATGTATCTAGAATTTCAAAGGCTACTAAACTGATCAGTCTTCCAAGATTTGATCCCTTTTGATCATGTCAAAGTTATGTAATAATGCACAGAATCTAGGTAAGTGGGGTCGGGGCATTACAGTTTGTATCAAAGGAAGTTTAGTACAAACCATGGAATCTAGGTTTAGAAGAACTCTGATTAGAGAACATTGCCCTAAGATAGACTTTAAGGATTAGTTTAAAAGAACTTCTTAGTATTTTGGTACTGTAGATATTTTGTGAGTTTTCCAAGAAATAAATCCTTTTCTGGATACGAGCAGGTATAGGTGGCTCTGGCACAGATGTTCCTAGGGGTAAACCCCGAAAACATTGCTTTGAGCTAGACTCGAATAGGAACTGGTGCACGACAACGGACCATGTTGCACTCTTAGTTACGACACTGCTGAGGGATATGATTATGATAATTCTTATTTTCTTTAAAACCCATTATGAAGGGTTTATGAGTATATACTTCCCCAAAGAAACATTCTTATGATTATAGATTATATCCATAAACTGTTTAATTTATGTTATGTGTTTTACAATTTCAGAGTTATGTATTGTGATTCATAAACTAATCTAGTGTATGCCATTGTTTAAAAATGTCACCTAGTGGAAGGAATAGAAACACATCAACGCATGTAATCCATATAGGGATTTCCCTCCTACTCAATATAATTATAGTGTAGTTGTTGAAGCAACTGGTTCTGATCACTTTATCACCATACTAGGACATCTCACTCAAGTTATGAATAATAACCATGCCCGTATGGATCACCCTGATCCACAACGTAGAGAATCAATGATATACCACTTCATAAGGAAACAACCACCAACATTCAATGGGATTAAAAATCCATTAGTATCTGATCATTGGATAAATTCCTTAGAAAAAATATTTCATGCTTTGGGTAGTAGTGAAAGGGGAAAGGTTTTCATGGTAGTATATCGCCTCACGGGAGATGTAGATTAATGGTGCTCATTGATTCAAAACACAAAGGAATATGATGAAGAATAAAATAAGGAATGGAGGGATTTTTAAAGAGTTTTTCATAGAAAAATACTTTCCTCATGACCATTGAGCCGATATGGAAAGACAATTTCTGAGTCTGAGGGAAAAAGAGGATGAGAATGTCACAAAATATGAGGCTATCTTTTCAAGGTTAGCAAGGGATGTAGCATATTATATATGTAACCCAAGTAGTAATATTGATCAATTCTTTAATGGTTTAAAACCATTTTTTCGACGATCAATAGACTTACAATCATTCTCATCATACGAAGTTATTGTCTCATGTGCTATCAAGATAGAAAAATAATTCTCTAAGTATTACAACTTTAAAGAAAAGTTGTTGAAGAAGATATATGTTGAACACTCTGGAAATGAAAATAAGGGGAAGAAGGGAAAAGTTTAATATCCATCCTGTAGTAAATGTGGGAAGAAACACCCCGGTACTTTCCTGAAGTAATTGGGAGTCTGTTACAAGTGTTGTGAAAAAGGCCACCAAGCTCGTGATTGTAAGGGGAAGAAAGAGGCTGTCAATGTTGAATGATACAATTGTAGATAAAATGGGAATTATTCAAATGAATTTCCTAATCACCAAGGGAACATACCTTATAAAAGTATTAGGGATAAATTCCATGCATATGTGATCACTACTACAGAGGTTGAATCTCTGAAATACGTGGTGGAAGGTAATTTAATGGTTTCCTCATGTTTAGCCAATGCTTTATTTGACTCTGGATCATCACATTGTTTCATATCATCCCAATTTGCAAAGAAAATTATATATTTTCAATTTGACTTAACAAGGGTGTTTTCAGTCAAAACACCTAAGGGAATTATCATCACAACAAAGTCTTTTGAATTAGTTCCCATTATGGAATATAAATTTTCTTTATCTGCAGATCTCATCGTCACACCCATGATTGAATTTTATATAATCCTCTATATGGATTGGATTTTGGACCATGATGTGAAAATATATTGTAATAATAAGGAGGTTACAATTCTTGATGAGGATAAGTAGTACCTTATCTTTAGAGAAGAAACATCACCAACAGATTCTTATCTAGATCCATCACTAATAGCTCTACTAAATTCAATTATTGAGGAGGATGAGAATGAAATAATTATGGGAGAGGAAAATAATTTTCAAATATAGGATGTGCCTATTGGGCAATAATATGTTGATGTGTTTCTAGAATATTTACATGGACATCCTCCAGAATTAGAAATTGAGTTTTCCATTGATTTAATTCCTTATTCAAAGTCCATATCGAGGACCCCTTATAGAATGGACACTATAGAATTAGTGAAACTAAAGAAACAACAAAAATAATTGAGTAATAATGTATTTATTCACCCTAGTGTTTCTCCATTGGGTGCCCCTGTTGTTTTTGTTAAGAAGAAATATGGATCTATGAGGTTGTGCATTGACTACAGGGATATCAACGATATAACAATAAAGAACAAGTATCCCCTACCTTGCATTGGGGATTTATTCATCCAACTTCATGGTGATAATATTATTCAAATATTGACCTTCGATTTGGATATCATTTGTTGTGTGTGAAAAAGGTAGACATTACAAAAATAGTATTTTGAACCAGGTACGGGCATTACGAGTTTACAGGAATGCCTTTTGGGCTGACTAATGCATCATCTATTTTCAAGGATTTAATTAACAGAGTTTTCAATTATTATCTTGATGACATAGTAGTGGTATTTATTGATGATATCCTAGTATAATCCAAAAGCTATGAAGATCATAAAAATCACTTGCGCCCCATTCTAAAAATCCTCTAAAGAAATGAATTATACAAGAAGTTTAGAAAGTGTGAATTCTGGCTTCAAGTGATTTCTTTTCTTGGCTATATTGCCTCTATGTATGGAATATTTATGTATCCTTCAAAGACCAAGGAAATTCAAGAATGGAAAACACCGACAGTTATAACTGAGGTACGCAGATTTATTGGTTTAGCAGGTTATTATCAGCGTTTTGTCCAGAATTTTTCCCGATTGGCTAACCCATTAACCAAAATCACACATAAAGGGCATAAATTTGTTTGGAAAAAATAATGTATTGAATGTATTGAATAACATAAGAGAAGATTATTCAATGCTTATATCTTGACTCTACCATTAGGGAATGATGGTTTTGTTATTTATAATGATGCATCAAAGAAAGGACTTGGTTGTGTCCTTATGTAGAATGATAGATTTATTGCCTATGCATCATGACAGCTAAATATTTATGAGAAAAATAATCATACTCATGATCTTGAGTTATCCACTTTAATCATTGCCCTAAAAATATGGAGACACTTTCTCAATGGTGAAAAATGTGAGATTTATATTAATCACAAGAGTTTGATGTATATTTTATCACAAAAATTACTCAACATGAGGCAAAGGAGATGGCATAAACTACTCAATGATTATTATTTCACAATACACTACCACCCAAGGAAGTAAAATAAGGTGGCAGATTCGTTGAGAAGAAAGGATCACAGAGTTTTGAACACAATGAGAGTTGAAAGTGATCCTATTTTCATGGATATAGTGAAAATGGATATGAGAATAATCATTGAAGGTGAAACATCAATACTTTTTATAATGGATTCCAAACCATATTTACTATAAAGGATAAAAATTTCTTAAGATGATGATGAGGAGTTTCAAAAAAAAGATTAAAGCTGTGAATGATGGGATATTGAGTGACTTCATATATGAAGATGTCATTTTGAAATTTGGGAAGAGACTTTGTGTTCCCAATTTACCTAATCTAAAAAGGGAATTTTTAGATGATTCTCACAGCTCCAATTTCACTATATACCCTGGTAGCACCAAGAGTTATAGAGATTTGAAAGAAAATTTTTGGTGGGACAACATGAAGAGGGAAATTGATGATTTTTTATCAAGATTTATGGTTTGTCAACAAGTGAAAGTTTGAATACAACGGCGAAGAGAAGTCATGAATCCTCTTCCCATACCTGAGTATAAATGGGATAATATTACAATGGACTTTGTCATGGGGATACCAAATACTCATACAAGGAATGATGCAATATGGGTCATTTTTTATTATCTTACCAAGTCAGCACACTTTCTTTCTATAAGAGAAGATTTACCACTTGAACGATTAAAAAGACTATATATTAATGAAGTTGTATGACTTCATGGAATACCCTTATCCATTGTTTCTAATCATGATCCTCATTTTACATCAATATTCTGGAAACGTTTTCAGAAATCCCTGGATACTGAACTTCGTTTGAGCACTGCCTACCACCCTCAAACTGATGGACAATCAGAAAGGACTATTCAATCCTTAGAATACTTGTTGAGATCATTCTCACATGTCTTTCAAGGTATGTGGGATCAATATTTACCACTAGTAGAGTTTTACTATAACAATAGCTTCCATTCAAGTATTCAGATGGCACCATATGAAGCGTTATATGGAAAGAGATGTCATACACCAACTTGTTGGGATGATGTTGGTTTAAGAAAACTCGTAGGCCCAAAACTTGTTGAGGAAGCAATGGAAAAGGTGAAGTTTATTCAAACCCACATCAAACCATCCAAAAGTAGGAAAAAGAGCTACGCCGATAACTGGAGGAAGGATTTGGAATTTCAAGTAGGAGACCATGTTTTCTTGATGGTATCTCCATGGAAGGGTGTTATATATTTTGGTAAAAAGGGTATATTGAGTCCCAGGTACATCAAACCTTTCGAAATTTAAAAACGAATTGGATTTGTAGCTTATCGTTTGGCAATGCCTCTAAGTATCTCCAAAGTTCATGATGTGTTACACATATCAATGTTGAGAAAATATAGACCTGACCCAATGCATGTACTCACCTATGAGGAAATTGATCTGGAACCTGATCTGTCTTATTGTGAAGTGCGTGTCAAAATTCTTGATACAAAATAAAATGTTCTGAGAAACCGGACGACCCTTATGGTAAAAGTTCTATAGAGAAACTATAAGATGGAAGAGGCAACATGGGAACCAAAGGAACTTATTATGAAGAACCAATGGAATATTTTTGTGTGGTGGTATTATAGAAATTTTGAGGATGAGATTATTTTATGGAGAGGAGAATGTAACACCACCACCTTCCATGGTATGTTTTCCTTTGAATAATTCAACATCTTGCATTGTACGCAACAACGAGATTCTAACACACTGTGACCAATAAAACTAGACGTTATGAATATTAATACCCACTTTTTGAAATTTTATAAATTTTATCTTTCAAAATGGACTTAATTTGTTGATTCAGAATACTGAAATTATCTTAGGATGATTTTTTGAGATTTTTCTGAAAACTTTCAATTTTAGATGAATTGTGAAAAAACACTCTGTTATTGGTTAAAACCGAATTTTTATTTAAATAATTAGTTATTTTATTTTAATTTATTTTAGTTAAAATAGATACATAATACATATATATGTTCAACGTAATTCATTGAAGTCGTTTTATAATAAGTTTAGATATATAAAATTTTATCGAACTATTTACCGTCTTTTACCCACCTCCTAGGAGCATTTTCAAATTCGCATAAAACATAATTTTACCGCTTCTATGAGTGGAATTTTAAAATTATAAGAGACACGATTGATATCCATAATAAAAATGTGGTTCAATAAGATACAAATAATTTTTGGTAAATAGTAACTTTTTAGTTTTATTGACGACGATTAAAAGTAAATGGGGTAATTAAGGGTAAGAATGATATTATTTTTAACCTAACACGTGTACTATTTATATTGGATAATTGTAATTCGACCAAAAACAACCTTAGGAATAAAATATGATCCATTATATCCACTTGGATTAGATTAGGAAATTTATTATTATTTTTTTTAAAGAAGAGTTAAAACCTTTAAATTCAATGTTTAATAACTAAACAATTTTTAATATACGGTTATACATAATATAAATTAGACTATAAATATTAATAAGAAATATAAAAATATTTCCAACATAATGATATTTTCTTTATAATTTTTATACATTAAATAATTTAATTTATTTATGACACAATGATGACGCTGTAATTACCTTAATAATTAAATATTAAAATAATTCATATTATAAATATCCAAATTAATCTAATTTGATACTTTTAATGAATTAAACTAATTTTATGGGTCAATATTATATGTTAGTGTTGATTTAATAATTTTTTTTCGAAGTAATAATGCTGTTATAAATTTAACAAAATCAAAATTCCAAATAGTGTCAAAATTTACATAAAAGAGTTTTTAAAACAAATTTTATATTATTAATTGATATTCAATTCCTAAAAATATATGGTTCTTAAAAAGGGCTTAAATAATATTATATATGTCATTAATGAACCTATTGAGGTTATCTTGGAAGTTTATAGTATGTTTTTTAACCATATAATATAAAAAAACAAAGAGACATGGTAAATGTCATACTATTTAACTAAGAGTTATATATAAAAGATAAGGTTAATATAATGACCTAAACCTATATAAAACCTATTGGTTGAGAGTTTTTCTACCCATACCCACATTATTATTTAAATAATTAATTTTTTAGCCATTAGAAACCGAAAATGATTTTATTATAAAATAGTATTTCAATCTTTTCCTAAAGTGACCCTTGCCTCTCTTATAAAAGGACACTTCCCCTTATCTCAAATTCACACATTAAAATCCATTTTGATCGGCCAACCCTACCCAAATATCCTCTCAAATGTCATACCTTTATATTATAGTCCTTCATTTAGTTATAAAGACAACATATGGTTCTCTTTTGATCAAATCAAAAGGAAGAACCGGAAGAAGAGGTAAATATTTCATCACCTCTTCCAAGTTCTTTTCATCTTCCACATCCTTGTTATTTGTTGTTTCCATTATAAAATATTAAATCTAGTATCTTCTTTATATTTTTATGTTATTATAAAAATGGTACATCCATATTCATTATTCTATCCATCCTATAAATGAGAAATTTCCCATACGTGTGTACGTACGGATTACTGTCTCCATGTCGTAGTGTAGTTTTCTATACAAACACTTCATCATTTAGATGGGTATAATAATGAGTATTAATGATGTAAATAATAAATATAACATGAAAATTATTCTTTATATATGATATAACATCCAATTATATATGATTTTAATATCAAAATAATGATATTGTCGCTTGTGCGTACGTCCGGATTACCGTCACCACGAACGCTATGAAATTAATTCCCCATCGTAATCATTCAAGAATAATTTTCATTTAATGATTAAAAATAATGTTTATGAACATAATATAATTTTGTATATTAATAAAATACATCCTATACATAACAAATATGGCTTACGTAACCAAGCATATAAAGTAAAATGAATCAGTTAACACCCGAAACAATAATACTACGGAAATATCATTAACAAAGCAATATTAAAAGATAATATATGATATCATATTAATGTATATGGTTATTCAATAATTTAATAACATTTAGTTTACCATTATACAGGAGTTTAACCTACCCTCAACCAAGTAAAAGTACAAGGTAAGGGTTAATTTCACAATCTCTTTATTATTCGAGGTTATTTTTACGTAAGTATCTACCAGGACCTCTTTATCATCCACATCCATGTTTTCATAAAATTGTTTTTCAAAAAAAAATTACTATACAATTGGTTAATGTCATTTATACCCTTATTTGGCCTTATATGTTTCTAAAATGAATCTTTTTTTCATTTTCTAAACAAGGTACTTTATGACCTTTTCGAAAAAATTAAGGTAAGAATGTCTTTTTTTAACTTATACGACAGGTGCGGCTATTTTATACCATTATAAAATCATAAAAGCTTTCAATAAAATATTATAAAAATATTTTCAAAATAAATTTTTTATTTTATAATTATATAACATTTAAATTATTTCAAAAAATAATGAGATATTTCTCTAAAAAATATTTCGATTTCATATATATCAACATCCTTTGATGTATTTTAAGCTTGTTTAAAGTTTTTTTATTATTATACAAAAATTCTATATTGTATTGAAGGTTTTGTGATATTTTTTACTATGGATGTTTTATTTTTATACCATTAATGATTTATGGATAATGTATTGACATTTCGTATGCTATTTTTAAAACAATTGATTATGTTATGTTTATACCTTTTCATATGATGAATGCATTGGACTTAGTAAGTGATGGTCAGAGCCCACTATAGCTTTTCGATGCATCAGTAGGTTTCATGAGACAAACTAGTGTCTTGTCACAAGGCCTTAAAAAATATTATTTTTAGTCTTGGAACAAGGCCTTGACTATGTGGTTATGAAGTCTGGCATTATTTATTCCATCATTATGAAAGTGACTACTGATATTGCATGTGATTATTCGACTAGTATAATATCCATGTGAATAAGTAAATGGAATTATTTGATTTTATATTTTCCATATTATTTTGAAGTTCAGGTTTAAAAGGATTTTGTTTTAGTCTTGCATTTCCTTAAATTTTAATGCTTATTTATGAAAGTTTCTGCTATATAGTTATCCTTACTGAGCATCTGAGATCACACCTTTCTATGTTTAATTTTCCCTAGGATGCGAAGATATATATTATGACAGACCTGTAGGGATAGTATAAGGGATATGAGTTAGTCCTATGGAGACTATGTTGTTGTAGTTTTTCATTTTATAATGTAATGTAAAACTAATGATTGTATCTAGTATTTCCAAGGCTATTAAACTGATCCTTCTTTTAGGATTTGATCCCTTGCGATCATGCCAATGTTATGTAATAATGCACCAAATTTGGGTAACTGGGGTCAAGGGATTACATTCTTGGATGTGAATTTTGACACTCAAGGAAGAGGGGCACTTTTCCCTCCAAGACGCGTCCTTATGACACAGCCCAAAACCATGTGGGTGAGAGATACCATCCCAAAGAATATAGTATCAAGGTTTGTTGATTGAGGTCCTTTGACATAAATTTTAGTGAAGACATGTGGGATGCTAGGCATCGATGGTAACTTATGGAACTATTGGTGACTCACTTTTACAATGCTAAGCTAGTGAGGAAGATATCCCCTTACTCTCTCATTTGGGATTCGCTGACTAAGCATTTATGTGTATCCTTTTTTCCATTACCCACTCCTTTGGTTTTAGATACTCTCCTTCCAAGAAAGGTGAAGATGTGTGGGTTATGCCACCTTCTTTCCGTATTAAGCTTCTCATTATTGGACCAATCTACTCTTGTACTATCGGTAGTGAAGGCTCGACAAGAAGTTCATGTTTTCACTATTTCTAGCACCTTTTTTGGGTGATATTACTTCACTTTCATGTTGGGTTGAGCTACACTCTTTTATATTATTTTTTTTGGAACTTTGTTCTATCTATTGCTCCCATCTTCAGTACCTCTCTTGCTACTCCCTTGGACCTTTGGGGCATCCAAGTGAGTATCCTTATACTCACCCCTTCTTGGGATTTTCTCACACTTGGTTTTCACTTAAAAACTATGTATAGGTTGATCATGACTTCAAAAGAGAATAGGGATATGGGAGATTCGATAACGAGAGGTGTTCGTAGCTTGGAATTCAAGAGAGGGTCTCTTTCAACAGTTTTATTTTTTCACATGTTGTCGGGTTGTGGCACATTTCTATTTGGGTGTGTATTTATCCCCTTTCCCTTTCATCTTTCTTTTTTTACGTGTATTATTTAGAGGTCGATCCATATTTTGTCTTATATATAGTATTCTTGTATCTTGTTATCATTTCCATCTACACTATTTTCATTGAGTTCACTATGTGTGTGTACAAGTTCTTATGAAAATACCTCCCCATGATTGTTGTTCCTTCGACTCTAGTCTCCACCCCCAGGCATAGGGAAGCAGGATTGTGGTAGTTTCGGCTTGATCCATGGCATGGTTTGAGTCAAGAAAAAGTGTTATTAGAGGTAGTACGACCCTTGGGACATTTTTTTGAAGTTTCCTAAAAATACCTTTGTTGGGATTAGGTAAATAATGTCGAAGTGTCTCGAGAGAAGCTCTCTAGACAAGGAGTCCAGTGATGGTATAGACGAATGACGTATCCATTTACCGGGACCCTGATTTACCTCTTGTCAACTCAGCACCATTATACACTTATTGTAGGGAATAATGGTATATGAATCTTAAAATAATGAGTCTTTTATTTTACTTCTTGAGTCATATCCCAATTATGATTGATATATATATATATATATATATATATATATATATTCCAATCTGACCGCAAAACTCCTTGATAACATTCAGGATGTCTCTTTAATGAAAACCAGCAATGATACTAGCTTCGCTTCATGATAAAGACCATGTGAGTGATGATGACTCAGTTCAAGACCCATCATGTTAGCCCCTTTCTCTAGGAGGGTAAGTAGAAGTACCCCCACTTATTGAGCAGTATAAATCCCCAGCAATGCAGGCTAAGGAAGTGCATAGGCTAACTATACATCATAAGTTACAGCACCAGAAACCAATGAGATTCCATAGTGAGATAGACCTTATACAGTAGAGGTTTGGCTACAATTGGTGGTCCACCTCTTCAATATTTCACAGACACCGACAGATTAGATGGTGGACTTGGAAGCCAACCTTTTCCATAGAGCAACTAGACGTTGGTGGAGCTTGGTTACTTAGATACACGACAAGTTGACACTCTCATGTGATGTAACATCCCATTACATTTTTAGGTACTTTTTAATGTTTCTATGTAACCCTGTTTTGGAGTCAAGAATTGGGTTGCGTTTGGGAGAACTTTTAAAGAAACTAGAGGATAGTGTGTTGTGCACAGTTTGCGCACGGTTCAACAAACCGTGTGGCCAAACCATGCGGGACTTGAAACCTAGACAGAAGATTCTGCATGGGTGGTGCACGGCTTTTCTAACCATGCGGCCGAGCCGTGTGAGAAGGGTGGTTGAGGCAATATCTCACTCATGGTTAGCGCATGGTTTTTCAAACTGTGCGGTCACTTAAATTCGATCCTTAAATTGTGGATATCAGCCATTTTGCCTCTAAATGCTTCGTTTTTCCTCCTATGCAGCCCTAACACGGGATTTGTCTTCTCCTGGGGTCAGAGAAGGTTCTCCCTTTGTTCCGGAGGCAATCCAAGGGCTCCTCTTGGTGAATCTAAGTGGGATTCTCAAGGTATGTGATCGTTCTTCTTCTTTCTTGATTGGTTTCTTAGATCTACATAGATCTACTTCTCCTATTCCCTCAGTTTCTTAGATCTACGCCCGTTATGGGTAGATCTAAGTGTGTGGTACCAAGTTTGATGATTTTATTTCTTGATATTTCTAGGATAAGATATCTAAGGTGGGTTCTTGAAGAAGCAACCCAGTTTTCTCGACCGTCGTGGTTTTGGTCAAAACCTTCATGGTAGGTGGTTCTGTCATGTCTTTCCAAATTGATTATCATTGTACTTTCTTAATTTATTTCAATTATTGATTTATATTCAATTGCTCATGTTTTTTTCAATTAAATTGATAAAAACTCAATTACATTGAATTGAGATATTTGAAATGGTTTTGGCATGGAAATTTGGAAAACCCCAATTCCATTGAATTGGGTGTTTTTATGGAAAATTGGACGATTTAAATTGTTTCATTTAAATTGTGGATTTGATGGAAATATTTTCAATTAAATTATTGAATTTAATTGTGGAAATTAAATGTGTATCGATGGAATTGGTTTTTAATGGATTTCAAAATTATGAAAATGGATTAAAATGATTTTATAGAAACTCATTGGTTTTATCTTCTCAAAAAGGTATGTTTTGATTAAAACCTATTTTGGTTTTAAATGGAATGAAATTCAAACTTTTGAAATGGAGGAATGGGATTGATCTTATTTTAATCATTCTTAAAATAGTCTTCCCATCATTTTAGAGCGCATGCAAGCCTTAGGTAGTTAGTGAGTTATTTGGATACACTCTACGCTACGACAATGTTCTAAAACATACATGCAGTGGGTCATATCCCCGACGGGTTGGTGACGAGTCTCCTTTGTCCAGTGTCATAGGGACGTCTGTATACCCATCTTGCTGAGTTCACTTAAAGATTGTGGAATCCTATAACTGGTTAATACTATCGTACCTTTTGGCAGATGACCATGTTGCTCGCTTGTTTATTTATATTTGAGATATAAATGTATGCCAATGCTTGTGAACTGTTTTACATGCCTGCTGAATTTATATAAACTGTTTTATATAAAAAAAATTCTTAAGCCATTGTTTTGTAAATATTCCATCATTTGTAAAGCCTTTTATTAAAGTATTTATTTCCATCATTTGAAAATGTTTTGCATATTTTGTTATAATATGATTTTGAATTGCCAAACCTGTTTATTTGGAAATGGAAATCCTTTAATTGGATAATCTATATTTGGCATCTATTATGGAATATTTAGTGGTATCCTACTAGGCTTAGGCTCACACCCTACTTTTTCCTTCGGGTGTTTGTAGATTTTCTTCTTCCAGGATCGAGCAAAGGGAAGGGACCTCTGGGATGTGGATTCAGTTGTTGATCTCTAGACATGGTGAGTTGTATCCTTTGGGACCTTGGGACTATTTTTCCCTTTTTTTACTTGGGTTGTAGTACTTTGGCATTTCATGCCTCTTTATATTCTGGTACATCACTCCTAGTGGAGTTTCTTTTGTTAAGCATACTGTTCTTTTTACTCTTGATTCTGTATTCTTGTGGAAAAAATCATTCCCACTTGTATGTTATACGATTCCAGGTGATAGTCGCCAACCCATGGGGATCAGGAACTCCCTTCGAACTATGTCAGGGATGGATCGGTTATCGGGTTACCAGGGTACTCAGGCTAGTTCGTGACAAATTGGTATCAGAGGGAGGTTAGCATCTTTCCTTGTCGAAAGTATTCATTTGAGTTTTCTTATCGAGACTTAGGAGGTAGTTTTGATTGAGTGTCTGGCCAGCTCTCACCATAATGAACCTTATGTCACCAGGGTTGGTTAGGGAAATACGACTTGTGTATTAGTTCTCTTATTTTCCCTTTTTTGATTTGGATATAGTAGAATCCAAATCTTATTATCCCTTATTTTAAGAATAGTTTTCCTTGTTACTTGGTTTGGGTGTTTATCTATGTCTTTTTATGATATGTAGCATCATGCCTCTAAGAAGACGTGGATCTCAGATCCAAAAAGAGGCTACTGCTGAATCTCATCAAGCGAGTCCTACTGTGGATCCGAGTCTGGTTGAGGTGATCGTTCACACTATCCAAGCTCTGGGACAGGTGCCACCTCCAGTTCTTGTTCAGAATCCAGTTATAGATCCATATAGTGAGATTCTTTGAAGTTGTTCTCAATAGTTCCTATGCCAGAAGCCACCAGTCTTAAAAGGCTCCACTGATCCTTAACATGCGGAGGAATGGTTGAGTAAGATCGAACGTCTGTTTGGGTTTTTGGAGACACCTGATGCAATCAAGGTGAATTGTGACACCTTCGTGCTGGAGGGACCAAGTCGGAGATGGTGGGACATGATGGTGATGGCTGGGAAACACGGGGATTTGGAGTGGAAAGACTTTATGGTTCTTTTCACTGATCAGTTCTTCCCATAATATATAGTGTTGGATAAGGCTGTGGAGTTTTTCAAACTTGAGAAGGCCAACAAAACTGTGACTGGGTACTCAAATCACATTGCTGAGTTGGTACAGTTTTCTCCTGAAATTATATCTAATGAGAGAATGAAGGCTCAACGATTTGAGTTGGGGCTTCGATCAGATATCCGTTCTCAGGTTTTCTTACTGAATCAAACCTCTTATGTTGATGTTTTGGATAGAGAAATGAAGGTTGAGATGGATTTTGTAGGAAATTCTAGGTTGCAGGAAGTTCTTTTTCTTTCTAGTGGGAGTGTTAGTTCCTTTAAGGGAAAACGGAAGCGTGATTTCACTCATGGTGGTTCTCGACAACAGAGTCATTCCAAACCTCCGGTAGCACCAAGAGGGTCTTCCATGACTTGCTATCAGTGTGGGAAGCTAGGACATTCTAAGAGGGTTTGCACTGAGGCACCCAAGAACTATAGCTCCTACGGATGTTTAGGGCACCTATAGAGATTCTTCCATCACTTCTCTACTCTATGTAGTGTAATAGGATCATCAGCACCTCAAAATACATTGTGGAAACCAAATACATCACGTACAAAAGGGTTCTAGCCACATGCATCTGGAATGAAGCTTCTTTATGCAGTGGAAGAGTCACCAGAGGTAGCTGATATAGGTCATGTGACTGTGAGAGGTACCATTACTATAGCTTCATCTTTAGTGACAGCTCTTTTTGATACTGGTTCATCTCACACTTTTATTTAAACCCATATGGTTAATTTGCTTAATCTTCCTATGGAGATTTTATCTTGTGCTATGGATATTACTACACCTCTTCGTACGGTGAGAGAGAAGGGCCTCTATAGTCCTACTTGCGTTTTCTTTCTATCAGATGTCGAACTTGTTTGGGACTTTTTGGTTCTCGATGTGAAATCTTTTGACGTCATATTTGGTATGGATTGGATCATTTCCAATAAAGCCCGGATCGATTGTTATCTTCGACGGGTCTACCTTACTACACCCGGTGGTGTGCCTCTTGTTTTTCAATGACAATGGGACCCAAGGTCAAGCAGAGATGGACCCTCTTATCCAGAGTTGGGGAAAGTTATATTAGTTGTTTCCTTTGATCTAGAGAGAGATTCAATGTGTGGTTATCTTCCACCAGTCATCACTGAGTTTCCCGATGTTTTTCCTTCTGAATTCTCTGGTTTTCCACCAGTAAGGGATGTTGTTTTCTCTATTGACTTAATGCCTGGTACTCAACTAGTTTTTATTCCCTCTTACCGAATGTCTCCATCTGAACTAGAGGAACTAAAGTCTCAGTTAGATGATCTTCTTGACAAAGTTTTTATATGCTCGAGTGTGTCACCTTGTGCATAACCAGTTCTCTTCGCCAAAAAGGCTGATGGTTCTCTTCGCTTATGTGTTGATTATCAAAAGCTCAATCGAGTTATGATAATGAAAAAAATACCCTTTACCATGAATTGATGATTTGTTTGATCAATTGAAAGGGGAAAAGTGGTTTTCAAAAATTGATCTTTGATATGGTTACCATAAGTTGAGGATAAAGGAATCTAACATTCCTAAGAATTATTTTTAGAGTAGGTATGGCCATTATGATTACCTTGTTATGCCCTTTGGCCTAAAAAATGCTCCTGCAGTTTTCATGGATTTGATGAACATAATTTTTCGTGAGTATCTAGATACTTTTGTGGTTGTCTTTGTGGATGACATTCTTATCTACTCTGAGTCTTAGGAGGAACATGTGCATCATCTGAGAATGGTTCTGGGTCTTCTATGGAATCGCTGACTTTATGCCAAGCTTTCAAAGTGTGATTTCTGGATTCGGGAAGTGAAATTATTGGGACATGTTGTGTCAGAACAAGGAATATCAGTTGATCCTGAGAAGGTGAAGGCTATTATGACTTGGGAACAACCACGAAATGTTTTTGATATTCGGAGCTTCTTGGGCTTAGCAGGATATTATCACTGGTTTGTTAAAGACTTCTCAAAGTTAGATTCTCCAATGACTGCTCTGCCTAAAAAGGGAGTGAAGTTTTCCTGGAACGATAAATGTCAGAGTTCTTTTGTTGATCTAAAGTGTCTTTTGAATACTGCAGTGGTGTTAACTCTTATTGGGGATGGAATAGGTTATGTGGTCATCTGTGATACATCGGGTTCAGGTTTGGGATGTTTCCTTATGCAAGGAGATCAGGTCATTGCCTATGGATCTTGTCAGCTTAATCCTCATGAGAAGAATTATCCTACCCATGACCTTGAACTTTCAGGTTTAATGCATGCTCTTAAGTGTTGGAGACATTACCTTTATGGAGAAAGTTTTACTATGTATTTAGACCACAAGATCTTGAGTTATATCTTCTCTCAAAAAGATTTGAATCTCCGCCAAAGGCGTTGGGTGGAGTACCTAAAATCCTTCGAATTTGACATTCCCTATACCCCAGGGAAAGGGAATGTCATTACAGATGCGTTAAGCAAAAAACTTCCAACTCAGGCTATGAAAGAATCTTCAAAAGAGTGGAGTTTGATGGCTCTTTTTGCTCAGTTGTATATTGGAGTTGACTGGAAGGGGAATGAAGTTTCTTTATCCAGTGTTCAGTTGACTTCTGCTCTTCTCAAGTTGATTCTTCATGAACAACAATTGGATGTTGAGTTCCATTTCATTAGGAACTCTCTTTATGGTGGGTAGACCAACACCTTGTGGTCATTCTCCAAAGAGGGTGTTCTGTGTTATCGAAACCGTTATGTTATTCTGTTAGCATCAAGGAAGGATGTGATGGGGGTTTGCCGTAACTCTCAGTGGGTTGTGCACCCAGGAACCAGGAAAATGTTCTATGACATGCGGCGACAGTTCTGGTGGCTAGGTATGAGACGAGACATTGTTGAGTTTGTATCTCGTTGCTATATATGCCAACAGGTGAAACCCGGGCACCAGAAATCTTCGGGTTTTCTTCAACCACTTCCAGTCCCTACATGGAAGTGGGATGAAATATCAATGGACTTTGTGGTTGGGTTACCTCAAACCCATAGGAAGAATAATGCAATATGGGTTGTAATTAACAGATTGACCAAGTCGTCTCACCTTATACCTATTCGAGATACAACTAAAGTTGAAGAGTTGGGAAATATCTATGTGAAAGAGGTTGTTCGTTTGCACGGAGTTCCGTCTGCAATAGTCTCTAATAGGGATCCTCGGTTTACTTATCACTTTTGGAGAGGCCTTCCATAGGCACTAGGATCTCAGGTCCGTTTGAGAACGGCCTACCATCCACAGTCAGATGGCCAGATAGAGAGAGCTATTCAGATCCTTGAGGACATGTTCTGTGCTTGTGTTCTTGACTTTGGTGGATTTTGGGATGATCATCTAGGGTTAGCTGAGTTTTCTTATAACAACAGTTAAGAATCTGTGATTAATATGGCTCCTTTTGAGGCCTTTTATGGTCATCTGTGTAAATCTTCTTTATGTTGGTCATAGATTGGTGAAATTTCCTTGGTAAGACCGAATTTGGTCCAAGAGATGATAGCTAATATCCAGTTGATTCCTCAAAGAATGTTGACTGCACAGGGTCGGTACAAGTCTTATGCTGATCATTGAAGTAAACCTTTAGAGTTCTCAGTTGGTAACTAGGTGTTCTTGAAAGTTTCACCCTGTTTGGGTCATCAACGGCTTGGGAGGCAAGGGAATCTTGCTCCTCGTTTTGTGGGACCTTTTGAGGTTATTGGTCTTGTGGGGAAAGTTTCTTACCATCTAGCTCTACCACCACAGCTGACTTCGATACATAACATGTTCCATGTATCACAATTGCGAAAGTATCTCTCGGATCCATCTCATATTGTGAGGTGGAGTGATCTTGATATTGAACCAGATTTATCTGTGACTGAACGACTAGTCAGGGTTGTTGATTCTGAGACCAAGGTACTTCGTGGAAGAACGATACCACTGGTCTATGTACTCTGGTAGCATGGTTCTGATTCTCATGAGATGTGGGAAAGGGAGGCGCTAATGAGAGATCAGTGGCCTCATCTTTTTGATGTGGAGGTTTCTTCATAGGCTTTCTGGGGGAAGAAAGATCTTATGCTGTGGAGGTTGCAACATCCCGTTACATTTTTAGGTAATTTTTGATGTTTCTAAGTACCTCTGTTTTGGATTCAAGACTTGGGTTGCGTTTGGGTGAACTTTTAAAGAAACTATAGGATAGTGTGTTGTGCACAGTTTTCCCACGGTTTGACAAACCGTGCGGCCAAACCGTGCGGGACTTGAAACCTAGATAGAAGCTTCCACACAGGTGGCACATGGTTTGTCTAATTGTGCGTCTAAACCATGCGAGAAGGGTGGCAAAGGCAGTAGATCATGCACGGTTAGTGCACGGTTTGTCAAACCGTGCAGCCAAACTGTGCGGTCACTTACATTAGATCCTTAAATTGTGGATCTAGGCCGTTTTACCTCTAAATGCTTCGTTTCTCATCCTATGCAGCCCTAACTTGGGATTTGTCTTCTCCTGGGGTCAGAGAAGGTTCTCCCTTTGTTCCGGAGGCGATCCAAGGGTTCCTCTTGGTGAATCGAAGTGGGATTCTCAAGGTATATGATCGATCTTCTTCTTTCTTGATTGGTTTATTAGATCTACTTAGATCTACTTCTCATATTCCCTCAGTTTCTTAGATCTATGCCCGATATGGGTAGATCTATGTGTGTGGTACCTAGTTTGATGAGTTTCGGTCTTGATCTTTCTAGGATAAGAGATCTAAGGTGGGTTATATAAGAAGCAACCCAGTTTTCTCGACAGTTGTGGTTTTGGTCAAAACCTTCAAGTTAGGTGGTTATGTCCCGTCTTGCCAAATTGATTATCATTGTATTTTCTTGGTTTATTTCAATTATTGATTTAAATTTAATTTCTCAGGTTTTTTTCAATTAAATTGATAAAAACTCAATTCCATTGAATTGAGATATTTGAAATGGTTTAGGAATGGAAATTTGGAAAACCCTGATTCCATTGAATTAGGTGTGTTTATAGAAAATTGGTTGATTTAAATTGTTTAATTTAAATTGTGGATTTGATGGAAATTTTTTTCAATTAAATTGTTGAATTTAATTGTGGAAATGAAATGTATAATGATGGAATTGGTTTTTAATGGATTTCAAACTTATGAAAGTGGCTTAAAATGATTTGATAGAAACCCATTGGTTTTATCTTGTAAAAAAAGGCATGTTTTTAATAAAACATGTTTTGGTTTTAAATGGAATGAAATTGGCACTTTTCTAATGGATGAATGGGATTGATCGTATTTTGAGCATTCTTAAAATAGTTCGCCCATCATTTAAGAGGGCATGCAAGACTTAGGTAGTTAGTGAGTTATTTGGATACACTCTACGCTACGACAACATTCTAAAACATACATACATCGGGTCACATCTCCGATGGGTTGGTGATGAGTCTCCTTTGGCCAGTGTCATAGGGACGTGTGTATACACATCTTGCTGAGTTCACATAGAGAGTGCAGAATCCTATAACTGGTTAATACTATCATACCTTTTGGTAGATGACCATGTTGCTCACTTATTTATTTATATTTGTGATATAAATGTATGCCAATGCTTGTGAACTATTTTACATGCCTTCTGAATTTATATAAACTCTTTTATATAAATGTTTTGTGTAAGCCATTGTTTTGGAAATATTCCATCATTTTTAAAGCCTTTTCTTAAGGTATTTTTTTCCATCATTTGAAAATGTTTTGCATATTTTGTTAGAATATGATTATGAATTTCCAAACCTGTTTATTTGGAAATGGAAAGCCTTTCTTTGGATAATATATATTTGGCATCTATTATGGAATCTTTGGTGGTATCTTACTGGGCTTAGGCTCACACCCTACTTTTTCCTTCGGGTGTTTGTAGATTTTTTTTTTCTAGGATCGAGTAAAGGGAAGGAACCTATGGGAGGTCGATCCAGTTGTTGATCTCTAGACATGGTGAGTTGTATCCTTTGGGACCTTGGGACTGTTTTTCCCTTTTTGTACTTGGGTTTTAGTACTTTGGAATTTCATGCCTCTTTGTATTCTAGTACATCACTCCCAGTTGAGTTTCTTTTGTTAAGAATAATGCTCATTTTACTCTTTCTTCTACATTCTTATGGCGAAAATCATTCCCACTTGTATGTTGTACGATGCTAGGTGCTAGTCGCCGACCCATGGGGATTGGGAACGCCCTTCAGGCTATGTCAGGGTCGTCTCAGTTATCGGGTTACCAGGGTACCCAGGCTGGTTCGTGACATGTGATGACTTCCATCAGCTATTTTATGAGGAGTTATATCCCTCCTTCTTGCACTCCATTCGACATTAGGACATACTTCAGTCATAGTATGGAGGGGTGATAGTGACTGAATATGTGACTATATTTATACGTCTCGTGTACTACACTCTGGAGATGATCCATAATGGTTACTTTTGAACACAGAAGTTTGAGTAGGTACTCTGTAAAGAGTTTTTTTCTATCATAGTACCATTGTTCCTTACCACCTTTGTAGAGGTGATGGATTTAACACTAGTGAATAAGATCTTTCTGTCATTTTGGAACCCTATATCTAGTTGTGGAAGTGAGAAAAACAGAGCTAAGATGGTTTTCATAGGCAGAAGGTGTCAGTGAAAAAAATCTTGATGTAGAAGGTCTCTCTATAATTGGTCTTAGGCAGACAGTCATATAGGGCCAAGGCATCGTAGAGTGTGGGGATATCCCAGGGAGGTCTAGTGTTATTCTTGGGATGGGTAAGGTCACTTAGAATTAGACAATTCAACCAAATGTGATGTCATTTCCCGGAAGCCGGTAGATGCACCGCCATGGTAGTGGAGATGTCGTGATCAATGATCTCTGAGGTGAGGATAGGGTGGTCCCTAGGGAGGCGGTGTTGGAAGAGGAGTACAAATAATTGTGGTTGGTGGACAATGTTACGAGTTCCTTCCACCAGCACCGAGTGGCCCACCTCAGGCTCGGGGAGCTGGCGACTGGGGTTGTAGTTAGCTGTACGTTCTAGATGTATATGATCCTATAGTGTGTGAGATGATTAGTAGTACACTCATTTTCTTTTCTTTATTTTTTTAGTAGAACATTTTAGAAAATGTGTGAGTTTCCCTTTTCTCCCTACTCCTTTCTTGAGGTTTTACCATGGTGACACAGGGTGTCGGTGTAACCCTATGTCAGTGATGTTCGACATAGATTCGAATGCCCGAGGAAGAGGGGTCCTTCCCCCAATGATACACATTTCTTTATGCGAGTTAAACTATGAGGGTGAGTTAGTTTTTCCTGAAGAGGATAATATCGAGGTGTGGTGGAAGAGTGCATATGACTTGTGTGTTTAGAGCAGAGTTGTGCAGTGGAGTGTTGGAATAGGTCCTATCTTTTCCAGTGGAGTTTATCCTTCATGACACTTTTTGTCAGGAATTCACAAGTGGGTGTGGTAGAGTTTTTGGTTTGTAAATTACTATCTCTATAAGAGGGTAAAAGGCATGTGGTCTATGTCATGTTCTTTCCATGTCTAGACTCTTCTGGTTTGATGAGTTTACTCACCTTCTCTGTTCGTGGGTACCTTGAGTAGTCAACATCAAATCTTTATACTACAATTATCAAGTACATGTTGAGGTGATGGAGACCCCATGAGAAGAACGACATGACTCACTATGTGGTTCTGGAATCGGTCGTCGTCGCCCTGAGAGTGTGGTGGCACTACCTTCTAGGAGAACACTTTTTGGATTGCATAGACCCCCAAAGTCTCTGGTACATCTTCACCCAGAGAGACTTGAACTGGAGGAAATAATGCTTATTGAAAATCCTACAGGACTACGAATTCCATATAGTCTATACATCATGAACATAAAATGTTTTAGAGGATTCCCTAAACAAGAAGTGACAAGGTCTCCTAGTGTGGAATGTTTCAGAGTAGTTAGCTTCTCTGTAGTAGACATTGGTGGAACAAGAGGGTGAAACATTCCTTCAGTTCATGGTGTTGACTCCTTCACTTATTAGGCATTTGACTCTTAGTTTAGATGCACCGAATGTAAAATCTTCCATGACTAGATATCCTTGGGTGTTTCACGAGATGGATATTATGAATGAGGGAATTACAAGACCTTGTTCCATGTAAAAACAATGATTCCAGTCACAACGTGGGATGTAGAGGTTTGGATGAAGAAGTAAACTATCCCTTGAGTTTCTTTGGACTATTTGGGATTGTGTAATGAGATGGTGAGGTTTCCTACAACCATTACCTACCCTAAATAGCTAGGGTGGGCACATGACATCTCCAACATGTCACAACTAAGGAAAAACATGCAGGTGTTCCTGGAAGTGGGAGATCCAGGTGTGGGCATAGTTTCCTGAGTGTTTTTCCTTAGTTTTCTTTTTGGGGATTAAAGGATTGAATGAGAGAATGATGTAAAGACCCATTTTTCCTTGTATTAATTGGGAATATTTCAACATATATTTTCAGAGCTTGGAGCTAAGATGGTGTGTAATTATGTGGCCCGGTGTGCCCGAAATAAATTATACAAAAATTATAAGTGTTTTTAGTCTATGCACTTGTTATAAATTGTATACATCTTAAATGGTAGCCTGTATATGAAATTTGAGTATATGGTGAGTCTAGGATGTGGATTCTACCCTAGGTGGGGTATAACATTTTTCTTCATGGGACTTCTATGAAAAATGACACCCATGAAAAAAAAGTAATTAAAATAATTAAAATTAATTATTTTTTATCAAACACCAATCCCAATAATTGTTGAACGAGGAATAATATTGGAAATCAGATATCACCATTGAGTTTGGAATGGGATATTTTTTCTAGGACAGACATAAATATAAGGGACAGCAGGGCAAGACCGACCGCATGGCCAGTCGGTGTCGGCAGGCGAGTCAGCTAGAAAAGAGTGAGCTAGCGGACCAGGTAGCAGAGTGCAGGCTCGGCCGTAAGACTGGGTCATGGTCCATTGGTCTTGGCTGGCTAGTGTGGGCCTCTCTAGGTGGGGCATACTAGCCATTCTAGCCTGTTTCGGGCCCGGGCTCTTTAAATGCCTGTATCTTTTCATACATCATCTGATTCAACAGTTGTCTTCGACAACACGATAATTGAGTCGGGCTAGACTATTTGAGGTGGTTTTTAGGAATTTTAATTTTCTATCCCAAATTTAGGTTATGAAAAATTCTCTCTTTGTCAATAATAATATATAATAATAATTATTCAGGGATCTTATATCAGACATACCAACTAAACGGGAGGTCTGTTTGATGCGCCATCAACAGAGACACAACCCTTGTTTCAATGCGGAATTTTCAAGAAAAGTTTTGGGTACTTAATACAATGTTTTGGAGTAGGCCCAATGAGGGATGGTTCGAATGCTTTATGGTGAAATGCGAGTTTTTCATCCATTATCCATTTTGGATGATTGAGTATTCCATTTAGTGTGTTTTTTCGAGAGGATTAAAATTATGCAATCCAAATAATTTGTATCAAGACTGAGGCATGGGACCCATGAGGCATCATTTTAGTGTAATATGGTGACTTAAAACTTTTCCATTAGATGATCATTTTGGGTGAATAAATATTATATTTTACATGTTTTTTCATAAGTATCACAATGGTGTGATCCGTTTGGACGTGAGAAGCTTTATTTGTGATCTCATAAAATGTGAAAACAAGATAAGAATATCAATGGAAGATCCTTTTGATGTGTTTTAAGATAACCCATGGATCCAGTCAGCATCGACTCTGGTGAGAGTGTAGAAGATGTATGACTAGTTGTGGTTTAATTTTCTAGAGTCGTATGAGGAGGCGTGTTTGCGAAATTACGTTTTTACACCATATATCAACAACGAGCATAGTGAACTCATTAGCATATTGGCTAGGAATATTGTGTCCTCTGGGAGTACACTAACATGATTAGGGGTAATTAATCATAGTTTAGTACCTGAGAATGGCTTGAAACACAACAAGGCTTTGAGGTTGGGCCACACATTGTGTGGACCCCATGCGTATCATGTACTACATCATGTATTCGTATATCTCTTGCATCTCCTTCTGAACTCCAGTTTTGGCATGTAAGAAGCCTTTATTGACTATTTGTGCTTTTGGAATATGATGGTTCACTCAATAGTGGATTCTAATGTATGATGTGATATGTTCTGGGTGTGATGCCTATCTATGGTGACAGTAAATGAACGAAACAACATTTTTTTCTGAGAGGTTTCATCCAGTAGGGATGGCTTGCGTTCCTTGATTTTTTTTCCAAGAGATACCATCCAGTAGAGATGGCCAATGATCCTCAATGCTTTTCCAAGACATACCATCTAGCAGGGATAGTCAGAGTTCCCTGATTATCTATAGTAGAATCCCTCTAATGTATTAGGGTGTTGGTAGCTTCTACGACTTATAATAGAATGGAATCCCCCTAACACATCAGGGTTTCTGTAGCCTTTATGACTTCTACTAGAGTGTAATTCCCCTAACTCATCCAGGTGTGGGTATCCTCTAAGATATTTACTAGACTAGAATCCCCCTAATGCATTAAGGTGGGGTATCTTGTTCTACTTCTACAAGAATGGAGTCCCTCTGATGCATCAAAAAATGGGTATCCTCTATTTTGTGACTCAATCTCTCGACTATGAGTCATGGTGACAAGACGCTCATTGATGGGAATTTGGAATCTCAATAAATATGGGAAATTTTCCCACCAAGTTGCTTCCTTGTGACGTTACCCAAAACCATGTGGGTGAGACAAACATCCCCAAACCAGATAGTATCATAGTGCGGTGATTGAGCCTCTTTGACTTGTAGTTCAGAGAAGATGTGTGGGATGCTAGTACTTGATGTTTTATTTTGTAACTATTTAAGACACACTTTTCATGGGCTGATCTTGTGAGATGGAGATCCCCTAACTCTCTCATTTGGGATTCTTCGACTGATCATATATGTATATCCTTTTTTTCATTACCCACTGCTTCGGTTTTGGCTACACTCGTTCCAGGAGAGTCCATGATGTGTGGGTATGACACGTGCTTTCCATGTGTATTTTATCATGGTTGGATGAGTCTACTCTCCTACTAGAGGTAATAAATGCTTAATGGGAATTTCATCTTCTCAAAATTTCTATCTCCTTGTATTTGAATTAGATTACTTCACTTCCATGTTGGGTTGAGCTGCACTCTTTTACTATATTCTTTTCTTGTACCATGTTCTATCTTTTGCTCCCCTATTCAGTACCTCTATTTATACTTCCTTAGGCCTTTTGGGAATCCTACTGATTATATTTATACTCACCAATACTTGGTATTTTCTCACATATGGTGTACCCTTGCAGACGACGTATAGGTTGATCAGGACTTCATAGGATCTTAGTGATATAGGGTCTTGGATCATGTGCAGTATTTGTAGCTTGGGATTCGGCAGTGGGTCCCTACAAAACCTTTTATTTTTTTCACCTATTTCATGGTTTTTCCACTTTTCTAGTTGGGTGTGTATTTTTTCCCTTTTCATTTTAGTTTACTTTTCTGTGAATTTATTGTTTAGAGGTCAATGCATGTTTGTAGATTATATATAGTATTGTTTTATCTTGTTTTCTTTTACCTCTGCACTATTTTCACTGAGTTGGTTGTGTGTGTGTGTGTATTAAATCATATAAAAAGGCCTCCCCTGGTTGGTTTTGCCTTTGGCGCTAGTCACAATCCCCTAGCCAATTTATTCATGTTTGGGGTAGTCATGGATTGAGCCCTGTCATGGGTCAGGTAGTGATATATTCATTCATGGGGATTATGATTCAGTGTTACTAAAGTGGTAAGACTTTTATGTTAGAATATCATCATTTATCTGGATCATTTATGATTATTCTTCCAACAATAAAATATTATGATGTATCTCTCAAGAAACAAAAGGCTCTCATTATACTATGGTTATTTCATTAGAATACATTTCTTCACTTCATTTTCCCCTTTATGTACTCAATTTTTTAAAAAACGATATTCAAACCCATCTTTATTTATCTCTAAAAAGGAAAATAAATTTTCTTCCAAAACCATGTTTTCTTAACATATTTTGAAAAATAATGTTAAAATTATTCAATTGATTTATTAATGATGTTTTTACCCATTTTTTATATTTAATTTTTTTTGAATTGAGTCGACCTATCTTTTCTAGAAAATTCCGATTTGGATTTTACTGAAAATTTGGAAAGAATATTTGTTTTTGTATACATGGCCTCAAGAGAAATTCTTACCTTCAAGAAAAATATTTTATTTAAATATTCATTTATATTTTTTCATGTTTATTTCAAAAAACAATATTTGAACATATTTTATGAATTTTTAGTTTTAAATAGATTATTTTCAAAGAAATGATAATTTCTTCAAGAAATGTTACAATATATTTGTTTCCAAAATCATTTTCCATATTTTATTCCATTGAAGTTACTTATAATTTACTAAAAATATATACCAAGGATATAATTATAACTCATTATCTTGATGGTTTATTTTTATGATGACCAAATATTTATGAAACTCGTTCCTCTTCCACAGGTCATACCGTGATTAAATTCTTGTGAAACCCACTTATTTTTTCCCAAAATATATTCTGAGGAAATGATGAAATAATTATAAAACCCATTTGTTTTAATGGGTTCTGAAATCCATAATTTTTTTTAGGATCTTTTGTCATATGTATGTGTGATTTTCATCATGTGATGGTCGAGACCTATATCTACCTATAATTTTTTGGGTAATGATTAATGTTATATGAGTTCAAAGTGTTCATTTGAGGTTATCCCAGTCCTAAAATGAGGTACACCTGTGGATATCCCAATTTAAAAAGAGGGTATATAGTAGGATATTCCAAGCCCAAAAGAGAGTACATGAGAGTTTATCCAAATCCTGAAGCAGGTACACCAATAGATACCCCAATCGTAACATAATATAAATATATTGGTGGGTATCCTTGATATATGATTTTCTAAAATTATATATATACCAAAAATATTTGAATTTTTGCAATGTTATACCCTTATATATCATATTATTAAATTAAATTATGATTTACATATTATAAACTAAAATAATTTATTCCATGAATCATTTTTATGATCTATGATATGCAGTGTATGGATTTTATATCTTAATCTCATGTTCTCATGCCCATATGCTCATGTTATTATGATAACTCCCTTGTTCACACTTCCTGAGCATCTATGATCACCTTTTCTTGTGTTTCCTTTACTAGGATATTAACAAATGTATTATGAATGATATGCCTAAGAATTTTTGAAGTAATTAAGAACATGGTGGGAGAAGACATATTTCACTTATGAACCAGCTATTATGTGTCCTTGTTTCTAAAGGTAATATACCTTTATGTTTCTCGTATGTATGTTTTTGTATTATACTAAATATTAATCTGAAATGATGTGATATCTATGTATGAAAATCTTGGGTCACTATATATGGAATTAAAGGATGCTTTTAGTTAACCTTTGGATACTAGGATGAGAAAACATTAGTGAGATCTATATATATATATATGAGGATATGTCTGTGGATGATTAATAGTATATGGAAATGTACAAAAAAAATTTAAAGGATAGAATGTGTGGTTTTCAATAAATTAAATCCATGTATGGATACTACCAGTGGATGTGGATCTTGAATGGAGGTACATGGGGGTAATTACTCTGAAAATGGTGTATTGACTAGGACTCGATCACCACCTGGAATATGAAAAATTTTCTTACCGAAAACCATGATTAACACACATATGAGATAGGATTTGAAAATTCAAAAACTCTTTATGAACCATTTTGATGGATTTAAATATATTATGACTATAAATAACCTATGATAAACCGAATCATTCATAGATTAAAAAAAGGTTTCATGATATAGACATAATTTAAGTGATTTTTCATGATTATGTTCCTATCCACTATTATTAGTGTTACTCACACTATGATCTTGGTATATGCCATGGATGTTTTTTCACTGGTTGTGGCATTGTCTCTTCATTCGAAGCTGAAATGATCGGTGTGATCCATGTTGTCAACTATGCCCTCCAAAAAGGATGGAGGAGGATTTGGATTGAAAGTGACTCGACCACCATCGTTCAAGCAATCTGGAAGGGGATGACTCACCTTTCCTAGCCTCTCACTACTCGCTGGATGAAGTGCCTTGACACTCTTCTGCAGTTCAATCTTATCACCACGCATGTTTTTAGAGAAGCTAACAAAGTTGCTGATGCGCTTGAAAACATGGGAGTTAATCAGGAGATGATGTGGATTGATGCACTCCCACTTTAAATTTTTCAGATTTATGACAATGATTGTAGGAAACTTCCATCCTTTCAACTCTTGTAACCTTTTTTTATCCACAATAAATTTTGCCTCAGTCTTTGACCGAAGCACTACCTTTTAAAAAAACTCACACTATGATCTTGGTTTTAGTGTACTGGTGTAACTTATATAAAACATGTTAATGATGACTATGATGGAAAATAATATTATTTTACTCCTTATGAACCAAATGGTAAGGGATATATAATGAAAAATATTTTCATTATTCTTACAAAAAATATCAATCTTTGAATCATGATGGACTTCTAAATGAAAAAATAAGTAACAACCTTCATTTGAGTTATTCATGATAAAACAATAACCTTGTGTCATATTTACTCCTAATCCAATGGTTTCTAATTACTAGATCAACACCCCTAAAGATATATTTTCCATCCTCTAGTGATCATAGAGTGATAAATTCCTTTTGGTTGTCTACTATTTGGAAGGTGAATTAGATCAATGGAGGAGTCTTTTCAAGAATATGAGGTGACATGATGAAATTGAATCCATGTATTTTGGAGAGTTTAAGAGCATATTTTCCAATAAATAATTTAATAATAATCTTTTTATGAAGGTAGATTAGTGTTTCCTTGATCTAAAACAAAATTTTTTTGAATCCATCGGTACCTATGAGGAAAATTTTACAAGAATTACGAGGAACACTTCTAGTATTATCGTCCAACCTAAAAGTAAGGATGAACAATTATTTATTTCCATAAAACAAATACAATAAAGGGATTTATACATAAGATACATTAGTTTATATAGATATATTGTTATCTGATATATCATGTTAGAAATGGAGTTTAGAGTTATGTATCAATCTCATGGTTTTGATAAGTAGAGGAAAATGGGATTCAACGGAAAATTTAAAAATCATGGGGAGAATAAGATATGAATTACATTATGCTAAAATTATGGGATAAAAATGGAAAAAAATTTATTAATGTAAATAGTAAATGTTTTATGTTTTTAATGGTAGGTAATTGGGAAATAAAATCGAGAAGTGACAGGAATAAGATAGATAATGATGAAAATAGAGAGAAAGTTGCATAGAATGCACCACCCACACTCATGTGTTTAAAATTTAAATACTATGGGAATTATACAAATAAATGTCCCAATCCAAGGAATAATGAGTATGATAATCCAAAACAACCTCTGAAGAAAAATAAAGATGTAAAAATTATGAAATCCCAACGGTTGAAGTGAATCATGGTAATTATGGTACACATATACTCCATTACCTTGTATATAATTTCTTCTTTTAATTTACATGAATGATCCCTAAGAAAATAATATTTGTCATCCTTTATTGAAATTTCATGTGATATTAAGTATTGATTATCTCCCCCAACATTAATTTTATAATAATTAAGTCACATTTTATATTCAGTCATTACAAGGGTGAACCCAATATTTAAATGGAAATTATTTTGTATAGGATAAGAGATTATTTATGTAATGATGGATGAATTATTTTTAGAATAATATGTGTCTCCATGTATGATTTAATTATGACTTATGGATTCCATAATTGGTTTATATGTTTAAGGTTGATAATATGTTAAGTTTGTTAGACACCCCTCTGGAGGTTTTACATGATTAGAGTTTGTCAATATTAAAGATATTTTAAGAGAAATTTATGACCCATTTAATTTTTATATGTTTTAGTGAAAATTTTCTTCGGTAGGAATTCATTCACAATTTGTGGAAATATGATTAACGTCACTATTAACATTTAGGTTTTATCTTATATTTTATGTTTAGGTAATTATGGGTTGTAGTCAATCATCCTAAAAATTTAGAACACTTAACTGGTATCAGAGAATATTTTTTATGGATCCAATCACCATAATATATATTAATGAAGTGGTGTGATTTCATTGAATAACAATTTTAATGTTATCTTTTTAGGACCTGAATTTTATCACATAGTTTATATAGAGTATTCATCAGAATCTTGATATGGATTTGAGTTTTAACACTTTCTATAATCTGTAGAAAGATGGTCATCCTAATAGAACAATTCCAACCCTAGAGGATAGATTAAGATATTGTTCTATGGATTTAAAATATTTTTTTAAACAATTCCTCCTTTAGTTGATATTTCTTACAATGGTAACTTCCACTCTAGTGTTCATATTTCAATTTATGAATCCCTTTATAGAACTAATTATATAACTATAATGTACTAGAATGAAGTTCTGGGAAGAGAAATATTGGGACATCAGATATATGAGGAAATCATAGATAAGGTTATAGCCATTAAAAAACACATAAGGGTATAGAAAAGTAGAAAAAAAAGTTATTCTAATAATATTTGACCTGATCTAGAATATAAAGTTAGTGAGAAGGTGTTTCTATGAATTTCCTCATGGAATAAATAAGGGATAACTGAACCATAATTAGATTAGTCTCATTGAAATTATTGATTATATTATGACAATAATATTTTTTTTTTCTTCTATAAAATCTACATTTGTTTAATGATGTGTTCCACATGTCTCTCCTGAGGATATACAAACCTGATTCATCAAAGGTAATGAACATGGAGTTTGTATCACTAGAGAATAATCTTTTATAAGATGAAAAATTGGTAGAGAGTCTAGATTTTATAGAGACTATTTTAAGAAATAAGATCACTTACCTGGTTCATGTTTTGTGGTTAAAACACTATCTTGATGATGTTAAATGGGAACCTAAGGATGTAATGAGGTAGAAGTATCCTCAAATGTGGGTACCAAAGTGAAAAAAAAAATTACAAATAAATTCATTTAATGAGGGTAAGAATGTAACTTCCTAGGGTTTTGGTGAAATAATTTTTTATGTAATGAATTTAATCATTTCGATATTTTGCGTTACACAAAACACTATGTTTACATTGTGCTACACACAACATTGATTTTAAATAAAAAATGACATACAATTAAAAATTTTTATTTAAAATTATAGTTGTCACCAGGCCATTATAATGTAGAGTACTAATAGGATTAATAAAAATATGAAAATATATGTTTAAAAAAATTATAAAAAAAATAATTCTTTTCTTAACAATTAATTATAAATGAAAATAAGAACTATTTGAAAATAAATAAAATCTTTTTCTGAAAACTATTTTTATGATAAAAGTATGATCTACCTTAATAAGTAATAAGCACTTTTGGTGAATGATTTTAATGATATTTATATATTATATATTAAATCAAAATTTTAACTTTCATCTTATGTTATTTCTGGACAAAACATAGTATTAAATCCAATTTTATGCTTAAAAACTCTATTTTTCTAAAAATTAGTTTTTTTAATTATGTGAACTTATTTTAAAATTATTTTTTCACATTTAGAAACTATATTTGAAAAAAAGGTAATTTATTTAAATGATCATGTCATAATTATGTTATGGATAATTTTTGATAGTTTTCTGAGAAGAAAAATGTTTCTACGAATTCTGAAAAATACTTTTTTCTATTAAAAATTAACCGTCAAATTAAAATATTTAAATACGTAAAAAATGTTTTAAAATGGTTTTTTTAAATAGTTATGTAATATATATATTAGTAACAAAATTTTATTGTATTAAATTTCTTATTGAATTTTGATATGAAAACTTTTTAATATTTTGAACATTTTCTCTTTGAAGACCCACCTTCTCATCACTACTATAGGATTAATTTTAAAATACATTTTACCTTTTATGTGAAACGAATTTGTTAAAATGAATTACATATTTTTAATTAGATTCATTTATTTTATCTAAAAAATTTAACTTATTTTGGGAACATAATGAATAGTAAAAATAGTAAATTTCATTTAATGTAGTTAGGGGAAAAATTGGTTTACTAAGGTGTTAAACTAAAAATATAATGGATAAAAATGACCCTAAGCATATACAACACCCAATGTATGGAAATATTTATACCCTATATATTCTATTCTATATATTGGTCCATTTTGGATTCTTGTTTCATGTGAAAAATGTGTTCATGAATTTTTCTTTTCAAAAATGACAAGTGTGTCACACACCTCACTTATAAAAGGCCGCCCCTCTCCTCTCATATTCACACATTCAGAACCCAATTTTTAGGAAAATAACTAAAAAAATCACATAATTACATCCCTAATAACATATATAATACTTATTCTAGTTATGAATGTAACATTACAATGATTTTGGTTCAACCCCAACGAGGTTATTCGAAAAAGTGTAAATTTTATTCGAAGAGTGTTTTTATTTAATTTCTATATCCACATCCTAAAAACATTATTAAACCATTATTATACAATAAAAACATTATATTCCTTAAATTCATATGTTTTTATGATAATTTGATGACCTAAAACCATCTCCTCTTTAATCAAATGGGTTCGGATATCATCATTTGTGTGTATATTGGATTACCTCCTCTTGAACCAATGTCATTCATTATCCCATAAAATATTATAAATAATGTATATAACTATAGATTTATTGTTTATATATTATATTTATAATATTATTTTCCTTCTATAATCATCATATAACATATCCCTTCTTACATTCCATTCCTTCATAATATGATAATGTTTCTCGTATGTACAACAGACTACCGCCTCACGAAGTAATGTGATTCATGAACACCTTACATTGAAGGTAATAAGGATGGTTTTAATGAAAATATTTTATATATGAGAAATAAAAAAGTTTATTTAAATTTGTTATATTATTTTCCTTTCTTTCTTTATTTTCATCAGACAAATCGAAACAACATTTATGCGTACGTATAACATAACATCTCCATGAAGAATGTATTTCATTTCATATCTCTACATTTAATAGTTCACTATAAATACAATTATAATTAATATATATGATATTTATATCATGTTTAAATTTTTTTACACTTTTTAACCACGATAAATTTTATATAAACAAAAATCAAAATCAAAACATACATGGAAAACAAATCAATTGTTGCCCAAAACGTGACTTTTATATGGAATTGTTAATAAACGGTTAAAAAGATGTCATAAGTAAATAATATATGGTATTATATGTATATATTAATTGTAATTTAACAAAAATATAATTATATTATACATATTATCAATGAGTTTAAATTGTGTACGAAAGATTTCGAGACTTATAGTAAGGTATTTTCATCTCACTTTTTACTTCTTTGAGACACATGTCATATTCACCACCTATTTATTTTATATGTTTTTTATACATATTGTCAATTTATTTTATGATTAATATACTTAAAATTAAATAAATTTAAATATAAATTTTAGGATCTCTCTTTCATGGGGTTCATTATTCAACAGTTACAAAAGCAGTAAGGGATTTTTGTCTCAAAATTCCTTTTTGGAGACCTATGTTATGTTATAAAACAATAATCTTATATGAGGTTTATATAAATCCCATTTTACATGTTACATAATTAATATAATTATTTTTAGGTTATTATAAGTTCAACTTGGATTTATCATTTCAGGTTTATTAATATTAAATTTTACAAAAGTGGTAAGAGTTTTATGTTATAATGTCACAGTTTATCAGGATTGTTTATCATTATGCTTAAAATGATTAAATATTATGGTATGTATCTCAAGAAAATTATGAATTTTCTTATACTCGGGTTATTTCTACAGACTTAATGTTTTCCCTTTGTATTCCTCCCTTTATGTACTCATGAGTTCAGAGTTATTTTTTTATAACAAATTCATTTTTTCTCACTTCTATCAAAAACCCTTTCTCTTCCAAACCCATTTTATCAAAAAAAATTCAAAAATGATTATAAATATATTAAAATGATTTATTTAATTAATTATTACCTATGATTTAATATTTACCCAATTGTTTTAAAGGAAAATTCGTTTCATTTTCTAAACAATTCCAATTTTTATTTTACTGAAAATTTGAATGGAAAATTTTTTATCATGTACAACATGAAAAGAATTTCCCAAAATCCTAACAATTATTTTTCCTAAAGATTAAATTACGGGTTTTCAATATTATTTTTAATTAAAAATATTTTCCAAAATAGTTTTTGAATTTTATGTTTAAAATTTCTTTTCTAATAAATTATATTTCCTCAATAAACATTCAAAATTATTTTTCTTTAAAAATAAAATACCATAAAAGTTGAAATCCGTTGATATTATGTATGATTTAATAACACTACAAACCAAGGATACCATTATTACTCTTTCTCTATATGGTTTATATTTATGATAAAAATATTTTTATGAAACATGTTTATATTCCATGGGTTATACAATGATAAAATTCTTGTGAAACCTAGTTCTTTTTACATGGATTATTCTTTGATGAAATGGAGAAATGATTATAAAATCCATTTTTTAGGGGTTCGGATATAAATTATTTTTTATAATTTTTTGGAAAAAAGTGTTTATTATTTTCATCATGTAATGGGTGGAACCTATATCTACCTCCATTAAATTGGGTAATGATTAATGAAAAATGAGCTCAAAGGGTAAACAAAAGCTTATCTAAAGCCCAAACGATGGTACACAAGAGGTTATCTAAATACCAAAATAGGGTACATGAGAAGATATCCCATGCTCGATAGAGGGAATATGGTAGTTTATCCCATGCCTGAAGTAGGAGCAAGGGTGGTTATCCCAATCCTAAAATGTTATAAATGTCTTGGTGGGTAGCCTTAACATATGATTTAATATGATTTTTTATATTACATAAATCTATGTATTTTTCAAAATTTATTCTATTGTGGATCATGTTATTTGATTCCATTTTGATTCAGGAATTATGTACTACCATGATTTATTCGATTAATCGTGTTTATGATCTATGGTATGCAATGTATGGTTTTCATATTTCATTATAATGTTCTCATACCCATATAATCATGTTATATTATTATATATCTTGTTTACCCTTACTAAGAATTTGAGATCACCCTTTATAGTGTATCCTTTCCCCACAATATGGAGAAAGGTATTATTTATGATATGTAAAACAAGGTTTGTAGTTATAAATAACATAGTGTAAGATGGCATACCTCACTTATGGATGAGTTTTTTATGTGACTATGTTTCCAACAGAACTATATATTTATGATCCTCAGGTGTGTGGTTGAGAAATATAATGAATATTCCTTGAAAAAGATATGATATCTATGTATGAAAATCATCGGACACTATACTGATGTAAGAAACTGGTGGTGATCTGATCCACCTATTAAATGGGATGTTTAAGATTTTATCTAGATAGATTTTGTGTCTTTTATGATGTACTATTTGGGGTATTATTTTACCTGTTAGATTCTAGAACATTCTCTTTGAGGAGTGTTTATATACTGACTAGTATATTTAATATTCCAATATATTGTTGAAAACCTGTTCCCATATGTTTGTTGTGTGATTCCATGTTCTAGTCACCAGCCAATATGGATTGGGAACACCCTTCAGGATTTGTAAGGACCAGATTGGGTAATAGAGTGTTAGGGTATTCAGGTTGGTACACGATAAATTAGTACCAAAGGTTATAGTTGTGAATATTTCCTTAATGTAAGTATTTAGTTTGGGTTGTCCTAGTATAATGTAGTTATGAACTTTAGGACATACGATGTAGTTGAACGTGAGTTCTTGGACAACTCTAACTATAATAATCCCGTAGTTACCATGGGGGGTTGGTAAAAGTGTTTTTTGGGTAATTTTTTATGTAAGGATAATATTTTCCCAATTGATTAATGTTTTTTTATATCCATATAAATCTTTATTTATTTTTTTGAAATATGTATACTTGTTACTATTTCAATGTTTTCTGTTGATATTATGTAGCATCAAGCCTCTAATAAGATCGATAAATCGGCCACAATAGGAAGAAGCTAGTGAACCATAGCTTTTGAATCCTCTAGGGGACTAGAGTCATGTTGAGATAGTGGGGTGTGCTATCAAGGATTTGTGAAAAGTAACCAAACTCAATATCATTTTGGCTCTAGAATAGGGACCTCAAAGTGATTAATCTCTAAATCATTCTTAGGATTTTATTCATAAAAAACCACCAGTGTTATAATATAACAATGATCCACAAGAGATTGGGTATTGATTAAAAAACATAAATCTTCTATTTGAGTTACTAAAAATGTATAATTTTATTAAATTGAAATGTGATCACTTCAAACTAGAGATATCTTTTAGGTGATACAGGGACTCAATGGTGACAGATAAGAAGTATGTGGTCTTTGAGTGGAAAGAAATCGGAGTCCTTTTCACTGATTATCTCTTTCCTGGTTTGATTATCATGATGAAATCCTTATAGTTTCTTATACTCTAGTAGGGTGAAAATACTAAAATACATTGTCTGAACCATTTTTTAGCTTGATCGTTTTTTTCTTAAGTTGTTCGTGAATGAGAAACTAAATGCTAGAGGGTTTTTATATGCGATATCGATATTATTTTTGATACTATGATTTCTTTCTAAATCTCACTTCTTATGTGAATGTGTTGGATAGAAAATTGATGGTTGTGTTTGATTTGTTTGGTATGTTTGGGTTAATAAGAGTTCTATTTTCTCCCAATGAATATTCTACAAGTTATTTTAAATAAATGATAATGTGTGATGAGACTTGTGGTGGATCTCAATAATAAGATTAATCTAGACATCCTCTAGTTTCTGAAAGATTTCCTTTAATATTATTCTTATGTCTTGTGGTTGGTTATTCGAGGTAGGTTTTCACTATGACACCCCATACATGTTTTTCTTGCATATGATCAGGTTACCTGTAGATGTTATTCAATTTCTTGGTTCTGTTCAAGTTCATATAGTCTCAATAGACCCAATAGGTATTGTGGTGAAATGATATTCTTTGGGAACTAATGGGTTCCAACCATAGGCATCCAAAAAATAAGATGCATCATATATTATAGGAGTCTCCATAAGAAGATCATGTTGGTCATATGATAGTAAGAAGTATCAGCATTATAGCTTATTATTTAGTGACTACTTCATTTTATATTTGTAAATCTCACTAATTTATCTATAATTAGGTTTTGAACCTACTAAACATTCCTGTAAATGTTTTTTCTTATGCGATGGATATTATTATTCCCCTGTTAATAAAGATATAGTAGTGTCTCTATTATACCTCATATGTTTTCCCTTTATCATTAATTGTTCCTAGTTATAATTTTTTTGGTTCTTGATATGAAAACTCTTGAAATCATTTTCGAGATGGAATGTATAACATCACATAAAGACATTATTTTTTATTTAATAAGGCAACTCTTGAAACATTACATGAAATAATAATTATAATAGTTTATATTATATCTATCATTCCTCAATATCATTTTACACTCTAAGAGGATATGAACAAATTTATTCTGAGTAATGTTCAGTTTACCGAGCCTCTTCTTGAGATGATTCTTAAAGACCGAATTTTGGACTCTCTTTATATTGAAGATGCCAGTGTTGATTTTTCGTTCTCTTTAGAGGGAATCCTATGTTTTTTAGTTCGTACATTGTACATTTTCTTGTGAGAAGTCTTAAGAAGGGGGATTGTTATTTTTTTTAAATGGGTAGTGCACATAGGGACCACGAAGATGTTTTATGACACGTGGTGATGATTATGGTGTCTTTGTATGATATGATACAATGTTAAATCTGTTTCTCATTATTATAATTTCCAACATGTAAAGTCCAAGTACCAAAGAGCACTGAGATTGATATAGCCAAATATAGTGGTGATCTAATGGGGGTAAGATATTTATGTTGTTTTTTTAATTCCATGTACCCTTAGAAGAATAATGGAATATGGGTTTTGATCAGCAGGGTAACAAATTCAACTCACGTTATACCTATTCAATATATAACCAATATTCATGATTTGGGAAGTGTCTATGTGAAATAGATCATAAGATTTCATAGAGTTCCATACATTATAGTCTATGATAGGGATCTATGTTACACTTTTTTTAAGAGGCCTCCCGTAGGTGATGTGATGCCACATTATTTTGAGTACAACATAACATTCTTATATGGATGGTCAAACAAAATGAGTTATACTGATCTTGGAAGAGATTATATGTTTTGGTTTTCTTGACTTTGGTGGATCCTGGGATGTCTATTTTGGACTTGTTGAGTTTTCCTATAACAAAAATTACTATTCCATTTTCATAATGGATCATTTTGGAGCCTTGTATAACTGGACTGGTAGATCTGTGTTGTGTTTGTTGGATATTGGCTAGATTTACTTGGGTAGACCATGTTTGGTCCAGGAGATGATGGTGAGGATTTTGTATATTAGTTATAAAATTGTGATGACATTGAATAGGTATAAATAAAATGTTGATCGTCATCAACAACCATTATATTTTTTAGTTGATCACTAGGTTTTATTGAGAGTTTCACCTCTGTTTGGTCACCGATGGATTTGGAAGTAATAAAATATTACACTAAGGTTCGTGGTTCGTTTTGAGATTGTTGAGTGGGTGGGGACAGTGGATTAAATTTTTTCACATATACCATAGATGATATTGATCCAAAAATTGATTCGGGTATCACAAATCAAGAAGTATCTTTTTGACTCTTATCATGTCCTGGTCTGGGAAGACCTTGATATAAAACCTGATTTTTCTATGAATGAGAATCTATTTATGATTGTAGATTCTAGGGAAAATGTTCAATTTGGTATGTAGATACCTTTGGTCTATGTTCTATGGAATAATGGTTCTAATTTTTCTAATACACTGGTTCATGAGGCACTGATAAGAGAATAGTTTCCCCATATATTTGATTAGGGATATTTTTTTATATTCTTTATGGGGACATAAATTATTCATGATATGGATGATATATTATCTCATTAACTTATTCTTGTTAATTCATGACCCTTGATTTATTTTTCATTATTTGGGAAAATTCTTGGGTTGTTTCAAGTGATTTTTGAGATATTTTTGAAACTCGTGGGGTTATTCACTTCTGGGTCACATTTAAGAAAAGTCGTGCTGTTTATCCTAGAAAACTATGCGCCCTGTTGAGAAGGTCTGGAGGGTGGAGAATAATCTTTCCAAACTATGCGGCCTCTCCTCAAAAGCATATAACACAAGATAATGAGTTTTATAACATTTATTGAATAGTTAGTCAAGTACTGCAGCCTACCAATGAACCTCATATAAAATTCTTATAGGGGAAAATGGTTATGGAACATGGTTACTACTAAATGTGTAGAATTACCCGTAAAACCATGAGTTTGACAATTAAATACTCCTAAAAAGTTGTAAATTCGTAGTACCCATTCGTTTAACCCCTAATAACCATATCTAAACCTTAATTAAATTATGTGGTCCTTCAAGGCACTCAAGTGGTTAAATTGACTCCTCTAACCTCTTTTCATTATATATCAAACCTCTAGTGGTTTCATTGGGTATCTTATGAGTATGTGGATCTCCCCTCATTGGTTTTACAAGATATATTTTTCTATCCTCCTAATATATTGGTAGATAATAAATGTATTGGTGGATCTAATCCCAAATTTTAATGGATATTGATTCTATGTTTTATTTCTTGAACTCTTAACCCTTCGTTCTTTGTTGAGGAATCCCGTTGTGAGTGTTTTGTTGTTTGGATATTTTTAGTAAAAGTTAGTGGTTCAATAAATTATAACCCCACACATTAAAATAATATTTTATTTATTTATTTTGAATGACTTCATAAAAAAATTAAAAACACATATTTGATATGATTTGATGTTTGATTTGAAATGGTTTCAAGAAATTGTGAAAAACTCCTGTTTCAATTAAATTTAAGAAAATTGGTATATTTTTATAAAAAAATATGACATAATTTGAATATTGATTTGAAGAAATGGTTTATTGATGATTACTAAGAAAATTATCTTCAATTGAATAATTATTTTAAATCTAATAAATTTATAAAATACTACTATTTAGTTTTGAAATGAGAAATTCATGTTGAAAACTAAAATTGGAAAATTATATTTTGAACTAATTTGAATTGACTGAATATTTCATGATTAAATGGTAGATTTATTGAATAAAATTTATTTTTATGTTGTTAGTAGGTAACTAAGACATTCATGCAAGGACTTTTACGACCTATAGGTGTATTGAGGATAACAACACTAACTAACCCAATTCTTAATTATTTACCAAGATGGTTCCCATAATGGGGTGTTGATATATTATCCCAATGTCCAGAGACTTGGAAAGTGTGAAAAATATATTGAGCTATGATGATGGTTGAAAAGTGTGAAGATAATATTTCTATAAACTGAAGTACCACACTAGTTATTAGTAAGGTTCTTTGAATTGTTGTTTTAAATAGATTATACATTCCATTGATTTTAGAACTATCTATTTCATTAAAATTAGTTTATATAAATTACATTATATCCTGATTATTATCATTTATTTATTCAATAATATTGTGAAAAAAAAAGAGGAACCAATAAAGCATTAGACTATGGTGTCCTGAAATAGTGATGTCTAAGGTATTCCATTGTAATAATATTCTCCCCATAAAACCTCAAGAAGCATAAGATTGGGAAGAAGGGGACACTTCATTCTTGTTATTAAATAGATTCAAGATGGTCTAAAAACATGTTTACCACATTACAAGAATGATGTAAATGGATATTGTTGTTGATAAGTCTTCTGCACATTCTGATAACATTAGAAATCTACCATGGAATAGTACTTGTTCCATGTAGAGAGTTGTGTAAAATGATAAAGTATGTTTCAAATTCATATATATCTATATTTATTTGATATCATAAATAGTGACCAGAAATAATATCCTTGGAATCATCTTGTAGGGAGTGACTTCATCAAAAACGTGCTGTAAAATTCATAAAAATTGATCCCCTAGTATCTCAAACAACACCCCTTCCCCACATATCACCCAAGCTGTAAGAGCCATTTGTTTTTAGTTTAAGACAAGAAAGGGGTGGACACCATTAGACCCAGTATCCCTGGGAATCATTGTGGATGGAATGATCAAGTGTTTTTATCACTTTAATTGGTCTAAGAGTGGGATAATCAAGACAGTTCTTAAAAATTCTTACTATTTTGAGTAGAATGTTTCTTGTTTTAATGATGTGGGATTTACACAAAATGGAAACATCCTCATGTACATCACAGTTTATTTCTTTCCATATGAACCAAAAAAAATGATAATCACAATATAATGTGTCATCTTTCTAGGTCCTTCATCCCTGAAATTGTGAAACCAAAGTTCTAGAAAAGAAACAAAAAGAAACTACTAAGATGAGAAACCAGTAAAATCACAAATGAAGCTTCATATTGCATGCACCCATTCTCCTTCAAAAAAATATGTGGTTCAAACTATCCTACAGATATTCCCAAAAACATAGACACCTATAATAAAGGTAGATGCTAGTTCTTTTGATATTATCATGATTAGATACCATGTGATTTTTATTCTTCAAATAAAAAAATAATATTTTAAAAAGAATCATATTACACCATAGTATCTCACTCAAGTTATCTGATTCAAAAACAGTTATCAACTTCCTTAGATAATCCCTTTATGAAAATTTCCCTTGATTATAGGCTGTAAAGACACTTATACCTGGTTTTTTGTTAATGTATGTAAGATCGAATTAATTTTTCTATTTCTTATACTAGAGAACCTTGATCAACGTCGGGTACATGCTAGCCTCCAAAAAGGATATTCTTATTGATAGAAATCCTAAGAAACCAATATTTAATCCAACCCAGTTATGATTCCAATATAGTATATCACATTTCCTAATAATCTCATAGGTTAGAAGTTTTAGATTTTATATGTGGGGATAAATCAGGATCCATAAAGGAGAAGATTGACCACCCTCCCCTTCCTTATCCCCTCTATATTTAGTATAAATAACCATTCCCTAGAGGGTTTTCCACACTAAAACATCCCATGTAATCTTTTAAAGCATAAATTCGAGTATTTTAGAGAGGTTCCTCACATTGATACCCCATTCCTAGATTTGACATTCCTTCCTAGATCTAGAAACCCAGTGTCCTTCTCCCTATGAGAAAGCATCCAAAATAAATCTAGCTAGAATCTTGTCAATATTATATGTATCACCTTTTGAGACCGTGAAAGATGTTAGTGAATGGGTTTATGTGGACAAAAATAAATTTTTAACCAGTGAAATCCTACCTTAAAACTATATGTAATTGTTTTTCTAATTCAAAACACAAATAGTGATCTTTCTTACAATGTTGTTAAAGTGGTGGGTATGGAGCTTACCTGATTACATTAGGGAACCCAAATAATTCATCGGGAAGATCCATATCTGTATGGATAGACTAATAAACATGGAGAAACCTATATATAAAAGAATATTTTTGATATGTAGATACCTCTCTTGGATCACTTAATTATTTTTCTACTGTAATGAAAATAATCTTCAAGAACCATACTGATTCCTCAAACTTATCTCTTACTATTATTCATGAATATATTAATTTCTTATTAGATCATGAGGTGAATGATTCAATGGGTGATGAGAAAACTATAGTAATGATGAATATATCCATTTTGGTATACTCCTATTAATGTGGAATCTTTGGAAAGTTTGGGAGATAAATAAAATGATTTGGGATATTAAGACTCATTGTCTTAGGCCACGAGTCACCCTGATGAAGCACAAGCTCCTCCATCGGATAGAGATATCCAACAATGAGGAACTGATGACCATGAAAATTAATTCACTATATAATTAAGAAAATATCATACCTATTAACACATTTATAATAAACCTACACTAAATTATATCATAGGATTTATCCATATCTAGCATTATTTTCATGAATAATCTGTGATCCTTGATCTTGATATCATTAACCACTGACTGGGCTAGTGTTATAGCCCCATAGATTTAACTTCCTTTAATGAATCCATGTTGATATTCTATGATCTAGTGGTGAAGATGTATGGACATCCTTTTTTGATGTCCCTCACTAGAAAATTATATAGAAAATTACACATCATCACTAACCAATAATGTTAGAGGGAAGAATGGTCCTTAATTTTTTGAATGAGAACCAAAGTAGTGGCATAATCAACATGCAGAAGACTTTCTCTAAGAAATAAATCATAAATGGATGAACGTATATCACTTGTAACCACATTCTAAGACTCATATAAAAATAATCCTAGGAATTTGTATTGTCTTAGAGAACTCAAGGGATTAAGGCCCATCATAAACACATTAATTTTTTTCTCATTGGGAAGAGATTCAAGGGGAACATTTTGCCGATATGAGAAAATGTGTGGGACCAATCATACCAATAATGGCATCACAAAATTTTGAGTAGGACCCATAACCCCATAGTATATTGGGTTTGATGAGGTGTTGTTTCACTCTTATGTAGGAATGAAAATATGATTTATTCCTATAACCTTCTCAAAGACACCTTATTTTATATTTCTCATGCACCACATGTTCTTGGCTCATTATCATATCTACCGAACTACCCATCTTACTAGTGTGTTCATCAAATAATGTTCCATTCCATTATGATTCATGGTTAGATTATAGCTTATCGATCTCCTGATAGACTTTATCCATATATTAGGAGTGAGGGGGTCTCTTACTAACCCACAACTACAGGTTGATTTTTCAGAATCTAAAATTATTATATATACCAATCCATGAACTTCCCTTTGTAAGAACCCAGTACTTACTTTATGGTATGGGTTTCTCTTTTCTTTCTGTTTTGTGCTAGTTTTTTGAGAAAAAAGGGGAAACTGGGTTGTTTTGGAAATTTCTCGGTTACATGTTGTGTACTCCCAATAACATGTCATGTGTATGTTAGGAGTGTGCTGACTGAGTGCTAAATTTGTACATTCCATTTGGTGACCATGTAAAAATAATATACTACACAGAATGTAGTGTTCCTTATCCAACTGTGTATTTTACCTTCCACGTACTGGCTGAGTCCTAGCTGTGTGTTGACTCTTGTGATGCGTCTAAGCCATATGATGATCTAGAAAACTACATAAGTCAATGTACAGACATGATACTACATGTTGTGTAGTCTTTAATACACAAAGTGTAATTTTATTTTTTTTATTTGTTTATATTGGAGAAAATCACATCTCATTTCCTGAAAACATTTTCTTATTTTCCATTTTTAGACTATGATGCTCTTGATGGCTAAGAATGTTTCATCTCACTGATTATTCATCTGATATCCATTCATCAATCCATCAGTTTCTATAGGATCGCATCATGAATAAAAAACTTGTGCACCCTATTCCTTTCTTGTTATTTTGTCTGACATGTTGTAGTTTCCATCCGAGTAGAATTTCTATTATTTTATGGAAACATAGATCTATAAAAATCAACATTGAATTTGAGCTCGATATCAAACGTTCATACATCTATGAGTATAATATAGTTGGTGTATACCTTTTTTTTCTTTCGTGGTCATTTGGGGCATGCGTATTTTTATCGCAATATCGGGTATTGAGAAAGATACATGATTCAATATATGGAATTGACTATATACCTTATGGGATGTCGTTGGGCATTCCCTTACCTTGTAATGATTGAGCATGGCCAGGTTAGAGGTTGTTTCTCATTTGAGTATTTTTTATGGGGGTTCAAAAATGGTTATAATTGAATTATTTTGATTAAACTAATGATTGTAAACTGTTTAATAATGATTATGTTTTAGTGGATTTCAAGACCTCGATGTTGGTATGATACAATACATGGCTTGTGCAATTCAACTATTTAAATTTTTTGCCTATTTGAAGTGATTTTTTATTATATCTATGTGATTATTGATATTTTATATGTTGGAAACTTTGGGTTGTGTTGGGTGTATCCCAAATATCCTTAATTGATGTTGATCACGGGTTAGGATTGGCTCAGATTATTTAGGTGGTTTAACCACGGGATTGGGCATCGTGGACATCAGATTGAGGTAGTGTGACTATCTTGTTGGTAATGGCATAAGATACTTGTATGTAAATGCCAAATAATTCTGATATAGATGGTTGCAAGAGCATGAGATTCTATATAGGTTGTGTCTTGGGTTTTAAATTTTTTTATTACCGCTCACCCATGATTTGGGTCAGGTGCACGTAGATAACTCCATGATGAGGTGGTTTTGACCGCTCATGTGAGTAGAGTCCCCCGTAGTTTTAGTTAGGTGATTATGTTTTCAGGGTGATGTCCATGGAATCTGCGTGTAAGGTGATGAGCCTTCAGATTGTTTGGGTATGCCTATGGGACATCAGTACTTGAGACACGAGGTGTGAGGAGGCACATGGGTCTTGGTTACTACTGATTGGTCGTTCCTACGTGACATTGGTACAAGAGACATGAGGTGTCATGAGTCACATGGTGTCCAGTTACAATTGTTTGGGCATGCCTTTAGGACGTTGGTACTTGAGACACATGGTGTTAGGAGGCACATAGTTCCTGGTTACAAGACTCGGATTCTGGTATTGGCTGAAGCAGGTGATGCTCCGTGGTGGTTGTTGAGCACTAGTAGAGGTTGTGTTTACATTTTTCATCATATTATTTACTTTATTTATATATGAATGCATTCTTAAACACCTATACTAGGTACGAACCATTGGGAGGTATCCTACTGAGATTTGTCTCACCCCTTACACAGCCCCTTCAGGATGCGTGTAGACTTTACATATTTATGTGCAGGAAAGAGATTAGCTTCTGGTGTTGGATTGTATTTTCTATTGCATGGGGATTTGGCATTGAGCCTGAGGTCATTCCTAGCTGTAGTTTACTTTGTTTTTATTTATTTTATGTATTATCATGCTTACTTTATTCTGTAGCTACTATTGGTCAGCAATGGGAGCTATTGTTATTGACATGTAATACCAACTCTGGATGCATGATTGGTTTGTTTAGTAGTTACAAGTGAAGTTCAACACGTTATTTTGTTTAATTTTCACTGATTCTATTTGTTTATCACTTATACTATTTATTTGATATTATTGTGATTTTTCTATGTGGGTTTGGTTCGAGTCTAGTGAGTCTTTATTACCGCCACAAGGATTATTATTATACTCATACCAGAACCATATTTTCCTATGAGAGGGTATTGTCTCTCCAATATATCTGATTACACCCTCACTTCTAGTCGGTAGCCTTTGGCATTCATGGAGGTGAACCTATGGCCAATAACACCTGGCCCTTTTAGCACAATTTTAGTGGTTGTTTGGGTTAGAAAATTACACCCTATGTGGGACTGATCCTTCAATCACATATTAATAAATGGTAGCCTAGAATTTTGGTCCACATATGAGAGAATTTAAAATGCTCACATATCTCCTTCCTAGAAGTCAAGTAAACCTAGAAAGGTGAATGGAAATATATACCTCGTACTATATTAGATACCTTTTAAATATGATAGGTGGAAATGATATGAACATTTTCCATGAATCTATAAAGGTGGCATCATGTTCAATGACCCCCATAGTGATTGTTGCACCATTTGAACAGATCAGTAAGTAATCCCATGACCATAATCCCCTTGATATCCATGAATTATATGAAATCCATACTGGACATCCAAAGAGAGTATCCTCTAAATTTTTATCATTTCGATCATATATTAAATTAATGTATCCTTCATAAATCTAGTGGTACTCCCTGGGATCAAAAAAATCATGACCATGCCACAAGGATTCTATTTTTTATGCATCACTTATTTCATAGATGAATGAAACAAACAAGATACTAGTTATTATAGTGAATTTTATAATGTTGAACTATTAATCCACTTGAATTAGTTCATCTAAGATATTATTATACCAGAATATCCATATATGTTATTTGATAAAGTTTTCATGCATTAATGCATGCATTCTTATTCTGCACACAATGTATAATATTTTGGAACATCTTTTCTTAGTTTCAAGAACAATAATGTTGGAGGCCTTAGTATCTGGAATTTCCATAATGATAAAATATATTTTACCCAAGAACTGAGGGCCCAGGTGTTCTAGATAAGGATTGGAATCATAGATCATGTTGTCTCAAGGATTTGGAATCTAGCAGCTTGTCCACTTTCATTTGAGAACAAGAGAACACATGATTATATCTAGATTGATATCTCAGACACATTCTTTTATATTGAGGGGAGTAGAGAATTTCTAGTGGAGTTGATAGGGAATTTGATCAGGTTTTCTCCCCTATCTACACACTAGATAGAGATTGTGGAGACAATACATTATCTTCACATCCTAATGTTTCTCTGGTACTAACACATGCATTAAAGAGCGGTATGGGGACTCCATTTTTTAGTTGATTCAAATTGTGGGTCCTATTTTAGGAGGTTAACATCATTAACATGGATCTCCTAATCATATGATAATTCATTTTTCAGGGCCCTGGGAGGAAATAATGCTAAAACAATGTACCTAGATCTCTATACAGAGTTTAACACCATAAAGGTACTTTTAATAACATATCAACCTCGGTATTTTCAAAAACAAATCACCAACATAACCTACATTCTCATCATGTGTTCATCCAAGTAGTATATAATGTATTTATCATTCCTTGGATTTTTATTTCAATGAAAATCTAAAAGTGGCTCATATTTGTTCTAAATAGGTTACTGTTATTATTAAATCAAATTGGAAACTATTTCTCAATACCATGATTAAGTGGAAGTTTTGGAAACAAACTATAATCCCACATCTACAAACATTGGTTACAAACTATTCTAGAGAAGAATAAGACTCTAATATAGTAACCTCATGAGTAATGTTGTAAATAATTTCAATAAAAATATGACTGATTTCATTATAAAAATTAATTATTATAGATATATTTATATGAAGATGCATACATATCATAGAGTATGTGTCTCTTTGTAACATCCCATATAAATAAATAATATGATATTTTCCTATTTATTAATATTTTTGAATTAAATATTAACTTTACTTTAAATGGGATTCTATGTTCGATGGCGTACTTGACATGCAACAATAGGTTTCTCTGAAATCTCATGTTGCACATAAGGCCAAGTCATACCGAAAAATAATAATTTAATATTATTTTAAATGGTAGTTAACGCATAGTCATTGAATTGGAAGGAATGAATAGATCTAACTAAAATATGATTATACATGTTTTTTAAATGTTTTTTCTTTTATCCAATAAAATGCTTAAAATGAGAATTAATATGAATTTAAGCAGGAGAAATTATAATATTTTTAAAATGTCGTATTACAACCTTTTGATGTAGAACCCCTTTTAAATCATGTTTTTGTCAATTTTATATGTTCCATTTTACAAAATAATCTTTTTATTTAGAATAGGGACAACAAAATTTACTTTTGGTAAATATTTGTTTTTTTTTTGATCAAGTTCATTTTTTAATGAATAATCAAAAATACTACATCATCAGTCCAAACTGTATTTTCACCCATTTTATATATATAGTTAAATTGTCTTTTTAATAGTTTTTTAAGCTTAATTAGATTATATTTTTACCATTTAATAAAATTCAGGTCATTTTATGTAATTTCAATTTTTAATTAGACATAAACACGTGTCAATATTTTGATAGTTTTTTTCTTAAAAAAACACTTTTTGGTTTTGACAGTAGGAAACTTGATTTTAAATTAATTTCTGCAACTTCGGTGTTTTGAATTTGAGAAAATGGATTCCATATTTTGAATCAAGAGGTCCAAATTGTATAAATAGGTAACTTTTTTTAGACATTATGAAATTTAACTTTAGTAAATTTTTTATTCACCATGTTAAAAGGGTAAATGTGGGAAATAAGGGTAAAAATAATATTATAATAATATTATATTAAACAAAAACATTTCCTAACCCTATTTTATGATACATGTCTGACCATGGTCACCCTTTGGTCAATTTGGAGACCTCATGGAGCCACTTTTAATTGAAAATTACATTTTATAAAAATTAATTTAATGTTAAGTAAAATGTAACATAAACATATATCATTTAGTAAAATAATTTTTATATGATGTTATATAAGTGATATTTTAGACTATAAATAGTAATTATAAATATAAAAAACATTCCTATATCATGGTATTTTATTTATAATTTTTATAAATTAAATGAATAAATTTAATTAGGACACAATAGTGATAGAGTGATTGCTTAATTAATAAAGGATTCAAATAAATGATATTATAAATGTTAAAATAAATTTAATATTGTTGATTTCATATCATCCAAAAATGTTTTGGATGATAAAAACATGTTATATTTGTATTAATTAAGTTTTTTTAATCAATCATGATAAATATTTTTAAAAATTCATGATATGAATAGGGTAAAAATTGACATAATGGATATATTAAAATTTAAAATATTTTATTAAATATTATAAGATTCTAAAAAATATAATATTCTACCAAATAGTTATAATATGTCTAAAATTATATTATTTACTCTTTAATTAGATATTTTTTAGGTTTTGGTAACAATTTTTATTCTCAAAGTGTTAAATTCTTGATAAAATGGTAAGAGTAAAAAAGAGTTAATTAAAAATGATAAGGATAAAAAATATCCAAAACCTTTCCAATTCTTATTGGATTATTTTATTACGGCTTATATATATCTTATCTTAAAATATAATCAGTTTTGGACTTTTTGAATCTGAAAATTATTTTATAATAAAATAATATTTTCAAACATTCCTAAAGAGCCCCTCCTCCCTCTTATAAAAAGCCACCACCTTTAATCCATTACTCACACCTATGAAGACCCTTGGATCATCAAACCTCTACTCCAATAATCTCCAAACATTCCTTGCTTCTACTAAGATTCCTTAATTTGGGCAAGAGGAAAATCAATAAAGCCTTTTGGTTCAATCCAAAGGGTGTTACCCGATTTAAAGGTAACGTCTTCTCTCAAGTTCTTTTCTTGTCTTTTCCTTCTCCAACCACCTAAATTCTCTTTATTTAAATATTTTATAACAAAACATGTATATTAAATATAATATAATGATTTATTAGAATTATTCTAACTATACTTCCACATACCTCTATCTAATGGATGTGAACATACTGTTTTTATGGACGGCGAACTACCACCTCACAAAAAGATGGTTGTTCAATTTTCTCCTACCACCTCTCATGGTGGCCATTATGAGGAACCTTTATTTATATGTGATATATATTATATTTATATTTTCTCTATTCTTTTTTATTATTCATTTATAGGATACCTTTATTGTTTCCATAATGGGTATATATTATAATATCATTTGAGGAAGTGTGGACAACTTCCCCCTCAAAGTGATATTACTTGTTCATGCCATATATGGAATGTATAAAGGATGGAGTTAATGAAATTATATATGATATTATACTGGAATTATTATATACCTCTGTATCATTAATTTTTCATTCCATTAAATACAATATTAAAATGAAAGTAGCGTTCCTACCTATATACGGATTACGATCACCATGACATGTGCATTTAATTTCTTACCTCCATATGTTATGTACTATTATAAATACACACATATATATATATTTCATTTATATAAAATATATGATATATATTCACAAATATAATTTTATAGATAATATACTTTTGACCACATTGACAACTTTTAATTATAAGAAGTTCATTTTTGACTCAAGTACCAAATATCGACCAAACAACTATTATTAACTTAAATGATTATGTAATATTTATAACATGTTAATAAGTGATATTAAATAAATAATAAACATTAAAAGGTTTCTTAAGAAAGTATAAATTAACGTTATTTTAATATTCAAGAGATTAAAGAATGAACAAATCAATTCGGACATGAGGTAAGGGAGTATCTTTACCCAATTTCCATTATTTGGGCTAATCTTATACTTTTGGATTATTTCATGATATGATTATGTATGAAATTATTTTTATATACTATATTGTATATATAAATTACTTATGTGATCTTATAATGAATACACATAATCAATCTACTTTTTTTACAAAATGATATTTGTAAGAGAACCTTTCACCGTCCTCTTTTAGTCAAAGACTTTTTTTCTATGTATTTTAATTTCTATCTTCTTATTTCGGGATATGTTCTTATATATCCTTATTGATGTTAATTTTATTTCTATGTGATGATATACCCTTTTCTCTCCAATAAACTCATTTTCTAAATTTTAAAGTGATGTCGTTAGGCTGCCGAGTTTTTATAAGGGACTCCATCTCAATCTCCTTCCACTGAGGCATACTTTGATTTATACACATTTTTCCATTATATGGTGTATAAACCCCTTTGACTTTTAGATTCATTCAAAGGGAATATTTTTTTATGAATCTTTTTATTAAATGACAAAGGGAATGTTTCTTTTTAACATATGTTGTGACAATGACCTTTCCGTCACTGTGAGTATTATTTGATATTTAGGTTCCTTAACAAGTCATAATGTTTTTTTAACGGAAAATAAATATCATATACTATTTTTCAATATTTTGGTATTGAAAATGGTTTTGAGAATTAATTGATCATGTAAATATATTGAAAAGTTATATTGTGATTTCAATGTGTAAATGTTATATTTTTTTATGCTTGTTGATGTGTTATGATTATGTTTTGGATCTGGGACATTGTTTGTTCGTATGGGTGGTTCTGAGATAAACCTAGGGTGGGTGAGCATGAGATAGCTATCCAATGCATTGGGGTATGTGAAAGAGGTAAACTTTAATGTTTCTCCTAAGATATTTAGAGAATATATTGTGATATGTATTCCAAACATAACTCCCTTCATAGTTGTAAATGCTACAACAAAATTATGTTATGGATGCCAAAAGTTACCTTTATGATTTATGATTTCTAAGTGTTATTCATAAATCATATAATTTCATGAGGTGTGTTAAATAGAATATGTTTTGTATGTATTGATGTACTAATAATTTATTTCTTTATTTTATAACCCTTAGTGATCATTTTATGCTCATTCCGTGTTTTTGAAATGTTTTTCATGGGGTATAAGGTAGTGTAAGAGAAAGGAAGAATTCAAGAAGATTTATATAAAGAAAAAAAAAATCTTTTTTTCTTTTAAGAGTTTTTATTATGAAAAAAATGGATACTAATTAGAAGGGTATACATTGTAATATTTTTCATGTAATGTAATAGTTATGGCCTAATTCTCTAATACTCTAAACCTGAAAATATCCTCAATGTTAATTCTTGAATTAACTCAAGATTGTGTAATGTTTAAGACTGGGGACTTATACTCTTTCTCTATGTATGTCATTTACACACTTGTAAATTATATTAACAAAATTCAGTGTTCCTATATTTTATTTATATTAAATTATTTTAGAATTAAATTTTCATTACTCAGAAAAAAATAAAATTATATTTATTTAGTAAACGAATGTGTATTAAGAATAGTGGATACCAAAAAATTATATAAATAAATGGTCATAGAAAAAATTATGTTAAGCTTATTTAACTAAAAAATGTGAACTTGAAACCAATTAATATAAAAACTAATACAAAAGTCATATAAATAATTAAAATATATGGATTTAAATAACTAATTTAAAATATATTATTTTTATAAGTTTAAATTTCATAAAAAAGAAAAAATAGATATTTAATGAAATAATCAATAATGTATCATATTATCTTCACATATCCAATTTAATAATCTTTCTATATAGCATAGATAATGACATATTCAAAATCATCATTATCCATAGGAAATCATGTAATAAATTATAAAATTTCAAATAACTCCACAACGTCATCAATATCCTTATCCTCCAAATTAATTTTCCCTTATAAAATACAAGACCACATACCATTTGATTGGAAAATTACATAAGATAACTATTTAACATGTATCCCCATAATAAATGGTTCCTCTTGAAAAATAAATATTTTCAAATAAACATGTGTAAATCAGAAATCATGATTTTTCGAAGTACTATTCTTTTTGACCTTATAACACCTGAATACTGGTACTCAGAATTTATTATAATCAATCCATAAAATGTAAAAAAATTATTAAATGGGGGTCAAAAATACCAACATGATCATGGGGGGTCTCAAGTAATGTAACCCTAAATAATATTTTCAAATAATACCAATACACTCAAGGGGAATAGATCCCATTATAGTAAAGTTAAAAAGAGAATTAACTTGTGTGGAACAAAAAGTAAGAAACTCCACAAACTTATTCCCCTAAAGCCACATCTGGATAAAGTTTTCATGGTTTTCAATGAGGCTCTTACTTCCATGGATTTTATAAGAGACAAATCAAGGGATAGTAATTTTCCCCTGAAGGAAGTTGTGAATAACATAAAAATATTTTCATACCCAGGTATCCTAAAACTAAAAGAGTGGAAAACCACTCTCCCATTGAGAATGGTACAAAATTATTCCATAAGAGAGTCCTCCCACCCATAAAATCCAAGGAATTAAAAACCCACCATGCCTCTAGAGTCATGAAAAACACCCACCCCCCACATGAAACTGAGATTTCTAGATCCATCTACAATGAGTTTTAGGTCATTGTTGGGGAATTTATTGAACACGCCTCCCTTTAATGGGAGGAATCTAAATAGAGGGTATAGATTCCCTACTATCCATGATAATCATTAAAGATTGGGTTGTAGTCACAAAATTAAAAAATATTTTTCATTGAGTCTACCAAATAATGTACCTAACCACCATGGGTATTTTTGAGTTGGGGGACCCTTTGTGATGAAACATGTTTCCTACATTTCGAAGGCACCAAAATCCAACCACCAAAAATATCACTCTTTCCTTATTCTTCTGGTTATTTCATACCATGGAAAGGAACCTCGTATAGAGTAAATTGACACTTGTGAAATCCCATTATATAATTCAAATTAATTCAATAAATTCTCACCGCAAAAAATCTCCCCACCCTACCTTAATGCAAGATTGACCCCCTTATACCTGGCCTCCTCATTAATAAAGTTATCAATATTTTTGATGTGAAAAACATGGGAGATATATTTCAAATAAATTATATTACAACAAAGATTTATTATCCATTTTTTCATAAGAAATTTCATGGATAATTTTAGTATATTCCTTTGCTATGAAAATTCCGTAAATAAATCTCATGAAAATTAAATTTTCTTTATCTAAAAAACATATCAATATTGTTAAATATCTCATGTTTCTGATGATTAAGTATATCCTAAATGATGTAGATGATATCACTATCCTAAGATAATTATATTTTTGTGGTATGGAACCTTGGGAATCTAAGTGAAGTCATTGCCCATTTGTGATTTTTAAAATTAATCTCTCCAATGCCAATAATACAGCTATATTGGAAATTGAGTTTGGTAATGTTCACTTAAAGTGACTTCCAAAATAATAGATTCTCCCTCTTCCAATTTCTGGTTTCAAGCCGTATTTTTCTACAATTCATTTTTCCCCAAGGTAGTGACCTCCATAACCTCCCAATAAAACTTTTCTTGCAAACATTACATGGTACACATTACACTCATTAAGTTAATACCTCCAACAATTGCCAACATATCCATCATATCCCATGAATATAAATGGAATCTCCCATATGTGTGTGAATCCTAAATGAAGGTTGGAATGATGCTTTCAATATTGATTAGAACTGTCTTTAGTGTGTTGACAATGAAATAAACATATATGTGGATGGTTGTGGGAAAATTGTTTACAAGGGTAATACAACCTCGAAAAAAACGAGGGATAGATTCTTCTAATTGAGGATGTGGTTAGATATTTTTTTAAATCCTTCAAAATGATATACATAGTGGATATATGAGGGGATTAGGTATCCCAATTAATAAATGGTAAATTATATCATATGGACACCAGGCTGCTCCTCAATCTTATTATACATCTTTCAATCCAGGATTTATAAATGTAAACACTAATTTTCACTAATTAATAATCCACCCACTCAACATACTGTATTATTCCAAACTTTTGTGGAGTATGTGAATTTGTTTACTACATTCATTGATAAATAAGACCATATCATCCTTGAAGATATGATAGGATATTCTATTATAGTGAGGTCTACAATGAAAGGGTACGATACTTATATCAAGTGTTCCTCTTGGTTTTTATCTTCTAAGGGTATCTTGAACTTGAATGAAAACACTGGGGGATAAAGTATCCCCTTTCCTTCAATACGGATTTGAAGATGTTGATATATAGGGATAAAAATATTTTCAACTTCATATAAGTTGATTGCACAAAAAACCACCTCTTTAAATATATTGTTTTAAATAATAGAGTCATCTAGTAAATGATGATTTTTTACCTTACCATTTTAAATTTTAATATATAATTTATTTGATACATCTAATATAAATATGTAGTCACACATATCCTTATCTCAATCAATAAATAAATCAAAAAATGAACTATTATATCAGGTAATAGTGGGGGAAAATAAATATTGATTTAATAAAGTATGAGGAAAGGAATATTGAATAATGAATTTACCAAATTGATATCCATTGATTTTTTTAAATGGAATTGAAAAATCATGAAAACATGAGTATAGTCTTTCTAATAAGAATTATAAATATTATATGAAATGAAAACAATTGTATTTTTAGGATCAATGAATGAAATTTATGATTTTTTATTCCTATTAATGTAAAATTATTTAAATACATCAAATGTTTCACATTTTTAATACCACGTAAACATTGGTAGAAATTCATTTTCACTCATTATTAACATGTGAAAAGTTTGAGGTAAATATTTTCTATTTTATCTTCTGAATGGGGGATAACTGAAAATGCATTCCCATAGATATTATGTCCAATACTATATAAAATATATCTTTTATATTTTATTTTATGTCAAATAATGTTCTTCTCGATCTAACACATATGTTTTTCTAAATATGAATAAATTAAATTTTATAGTTTATCTCTAATAATTTCTATTATGCTAGACCAAATAATATGGACTATTTTATCCATGTATTATTTTGAGGAAAAAACATCCTATCATCCCAAATGTTTAATTTATGTGTTAACCATGTTGTAATATTCTTTAGTTGATAAAGGTTGTGGGAAAAATCATACTCTGGTAAACTTTTAAATTCTATTTTGAATATTCAATATGGGTGGTTAATTTTGTAATTTTTTTTAAAGAACCAGGTATATTGACTTTATATACTTTGACTATTAATGATATAATTACCCATTTTCAAAAAGTAAACAAGATTTATGTCTCTCAACATAGTATATAGATAAGTTTCCATATTCATTAAATTTATGTAAAGTTAACATTACTTTATCATTAAAAACAAAATTCCATTTCTTATATGGGTCAAACACTTTAACAGCTTCCACCCAAATAAATTTAAAATCATCAATTAATGGTGAAAGATAAAAAATAAAAAATCAAGACATTTATGTTCTAGAAATCATTGATATCTTCATAACATTGTTTTATTTATATATATGTAGGTATATGTTGTAAACTACTAACTTAATAAGCCATGAACTACGTTTTCTATTGATGTATTGAAATAGAACTATTTCATCTATGAACATTCCCATTATAATAGTTTTATCTTCATTTAAAAAACTAAATAAATATATATTTTATTAGACTGAGTTATTGATGTGATATAGATTTACATCTATTATACCATTAAATATGATTACACCCTAATATTGGAGTGAATTTTGGAATAGAAGTTAGAACAACTTATTCCATTTTAGAGGAACTAGGTCCCTCCCATTTATGAACAATTCAATTTCCCTCTACCATTCCTATTAATGAGTGTGGAAAGTAGTAAATAAAAAAAGTGATTATACTTGGTTCACTAATACCAATCTATTCCAAGGATCATCCATGGTAATTTGAATATGCACCAATTTCATTAAACCTTAGTTATTTAATTGTATAATTTTTTATTGGAATCACTGAACCTATTGGATTTCTACCATGAACAATCATAGAACTCCCTGGTCTCTTACAATAAAGAACGCACGAATCTATTTGTGGAATCTTTCCTTCTTCACATTAAGATAATGAAAATTTTCACAAAGAAATATGTTTCGTTTTAGAATAAATAATTTCAATTACTAGTGATAATTGGACTTGAATAATAACCCCATATTTGACCTTAAACATTTCAGATGATATCATGAAAACCTTCTAGATTGATCCCATTATTTCTCCTTCATTTTTATTTTTCTTCCAATAGTTACATAATGTGATTCTAATGTTTTGATTTTATATTGTGACTATCTCATTAAATGTAATTTCTATTATAAGAGACATAAAGGGATCATAAATTTGACCATTTATATCAGGTTGTAAATTCATTTATATTGTTGAAAGAAATAAATACTTTAGAATATCTCCATCAACTATCATGAAATTAAATAAAAAAACCACCATGATCGTGGAGAAAAACCACTATCGATTGTGGTCCACCCTCCACTTATGGATAACCACCCATGTTCATGTATCTTCTCATAGTTAGGGATCTTTTAATTTCCTATAACATTCATGCATGGTCTACATAGTTATCCATCAATGTAACCAAATATTTACAAGCATGATTATCTAATGTATCTCAATTACACTCATGTATAAGATAATTAATTTTACGTAAATAGGTCAACTCACAATTCTTCTTCTTTAGATAAATTATCTTACATAGCTACCCATAATATATTATCCTTCAATATTAGTCCACATAGATGAAATTACCATATTGGAATTCAAAATATATTACACGGTTCAAAATATCTTATGCACAAAAGGTAAATTCATTTTCAATGTTTTAAACTCCTACTCTGGGTTTGAGTAAAAAATTATCTTATTGAGTAAATGAATTTACTTATGTTTCATGTGAAAGATGAATACATTTGAAAGTTTTTAAATCCTGTGATTATAAAATGTAAAATAATTACTATATGGTTTAAATAAATTTACATACCTGGTTCATCATAATATAAATGAATTTTTCATTTCTCTATCATTAGAACAACATATAAAAGTATATTTCCCCCACATAAAAAATTTCTTCTGTAAAATATAATTCCATAATATTAACTTTTGGAAGGTTTCTTGAATGACTCAAGACACCCCCACTTGGATTTCAACTTGGACAGTCATCACTTCGGTCATATTTAACATTCGAAATACAGAATTTAATTATAAAAAAATAAACTTTTCTTCATTTATATGAAAAACTCTCTCCCTTTTGGTTTTTCTCAATGACTTCAAATACAATAAGATCCAGTGTATTCATAATTAAAAAACAAAATTTCAAATGTCTATATATGATCCAATAGACATCAATTTTAATCCCACTTGAGCTATTATTTGTTTGAGAAGTAAGAATTGAGTGGAAATTAATCATGATCACCTTTGAAAACTTCTTCCCCTTCCAAGCATGGACACCATGAAATCCATTCAATAACCGCCTAACACATATCTCCCTCTAATTTTTCAATGATAAGAACTATCTATTTCAAACACATTTCCCCTACCCCAAAACACTTGTACATTCCTCCCCATTTGGAAATTAACCCAAATTGATCAATTATTTGATATTTTTAGAATATGGAGTTTGAGATCCAATAACATGAGGAGATAAAAACTAACTTTTCTCATTAAAGAAAATATGTAGAGTGGGAGATTTCCTGGAATAAATTGTGACATAGATATATGGGTTATAAGATCCAAATTTATCTTTTCAAAGACCACATTGGGTAGATCCTTTTTCAAAATCTCTATAACATGATCTTGAGTTGATACATACCCCAAAATTATAGTTCCTTGATCTACCTTCAATATTATAAAGTGATATTTGATTTCATTTTTCCTATTCTATTAATGTTGGATATGATTTTTTAGAAGATTTATTATACCCAAGTTAGGACATATAATTGGAATAAGATATGTCACTTAAAAACCCGCATCATTATTTTTTGTTTCATCTATAGAAATTTTGATCATACTTGAGTTATTGAAATGTACTGGGCCACTATAGTTCTTAGAGATATATAACCCTAATTATTATATTTCCATGATATATATGCACTCAAAAGATTAAAATCACCTCTTGAAGATGATGTTTTTCCATTTGAAAAACCCACCCAATCTGATTTTTTAAATCCCAAAAAAAATACCGTGAATCATCATCATAGAATGGGCCACAGTCTATCATGTGATGGATATATCAAAGTATTATTTTCAAAATGTTCTATTGTATTTCCTTGGGATAAAACTGAAAATAAGTAGATTGAAAATTTTCAAATAGAATATATGGCCATGTGTTAGTGAAGTAGAGTAAAATCTCAATGATTTGATGATATGTGATCACATCAACCTTGTTTCCCTAGTAATCCTATTAGGATTTTAATCGCGTCTCCACTGGAGTTTCCAAGGGCCTCAAATATTTCATTTGAAATGTTCATAAAACTTCCTTATAACAGTTTTTTAATATAAATATCTGATATACTAATAACCTATATAAACCTACCTATTACATTTAGGTTGTTATTTCTCTAAAAATGACCACCTAAAAATAGAGAATTCATGGTAAGTGGGTCCAAAATTTCACCAATAAAATCATCTAACTCTTAAAGAATAATAATTTTTTATCCATATAGTTAATTAACTTTATATTTTTTCAAAGATAAATTTTAATTTTTGGAATATGTGTTAGAGGGTTTTAAAATAATATATATTTACCTTTATATCTGAACTATTGAGCTTCAGTAATATGTATTAGTTCTTCATAAAAAATTACTTTTTCATGATTTTATGAGGATGCATTTGATTTTTTTATCATCATACCATGTGTTAATAATCATTATCAATCATTATTCCTCTAATTTCAATTCATAACTTCATATTCCAAATCCTCAATTCTATTAACACTAACAGTGATAGGTTTATCCATGCCATCAATGATTCGGGCTTGTTCTTCAACATTATGTTTCAAATCAAATTTCTTTCAAAAATTTCCAGAAATTATAGATTTTATTTTCTCCGTCTCAAACATTAGCTATAATTTTTCTTGTTTTTGTTTTTTCATTTATTTCTTAAAAAAATTAACACTACATTTTACTATATAGTATTTTCTCTCTAAACATCATGTTCATAAAGTTATACCACATATTTTACCTATAAATAAACCTATCCTAAAATTTATACATTCCCATTGTTACTGTAACAATATCATTTATTATTTTCAATATCCATCAACATTTAATTATCCTCATATTTTTTTAATTATTCTTCTTCTATTTCCCTATAGATATCTTAGTATTCAGAAGGAATATTTTTCCTTTGAACGGGCTACATAGAAAATTCTTTTTCCATTCCTTCATTATCTTCTTGTAAATATTAATTTATCATTAACTTATTGAAATGTTTTTTGATGTTTAGATATAACATGTCCCACATTACTAATTTGATGAAATAATGTCGATGCTTACATTTTAATATTCATCATCCTCTTTTAATATTAAATTATATAAATGACAAAACCTCATCAAATTCATCAACATCTAGGATCTCCTAGAATGAGATTTTCTTCATGGAATTATAATCCAACTCCCTATAATGTTTCTTTTATTATTTGATTTTTATATTTTTTTATTATCTCATTATCCATATCAGTACAAAGAAAAATATTGAAAGGAATCTTTTTTAGGTCACTTTATTATATAACTGAAACTTTTTCATTCAAGTAAGGATGGATTCTTCTCATAATCCTCTACATAGTAATCTCATCCTTTAGAACATAACTAAGGCCTAACATATCATCAAAAAGAACAATTATTTGATTAAAAAATTAATCAACCATCTCATTTGAGTTAATAATAAAGTCTTTAAATATCTTCCATAGAACCTGTATATTTTCCTCACAGACAATCATAACTATTCCATAAATATTCAACTACTTTTCCCATATAACAGGAGTGGTTTTACCTGATATTTCCATTTTTTAAATGGGATTGGTAATAGAACTTATGAATAAATTTATGGATTTAAATTTTTCATCAAAATATTTTTTGGAATCTCTCTATGAAGGCATTGATTTAAATATTATAAGTGATTTAATAAATGGGTGTTATATAAATGTCCATTCTAAATGATCTTAAATAATATAGCATGAATCTTTTCCAAAACTATAAATTATTTCCCTTGAATATAGGGATACTTGTATGGATGATATCTATTTCTATGATTCTAAAAAATCATATTTCATACCCACAGTTATACCATTATAGAGGATTTCACCCTTTGTGAGGGTGAATCATGGTATATAAGTCAAAATAAATTCTTCCTTTTAAGAGGACATTGTTATATCACCTTAAGTAACACTTACTTTTATCTCATTCTTTCCTCACAATGAGTGATGAAATTAGTAAATAACTGAAGGTTTTTTAATCTGTTCTTTCATATTAGGATAATCCATGGATCATCCCCATAAATGAACCAGTATCCCAAATTCACTAAATATAAATATTTTATGAGTACAATTTTGGGTCATCCTTATAGAACCTCTTGGTTCACATCCATAAATAATTATATTACTCTTTAGTATCCTTTAATATAGAAATTACATATTCATCTGTTGAATATTTATTTTTTCATAAGAATATTGTGAAAATATTCACTAAGAATGTTGTTTCTCTTTATTTCAAAAAATTTCAATTTTAAGTGGTAATCATAATTATAAAATAACACATTTTTTCACCTTCAACCTTCTACAAGAGATCCAAAAAATACTAGAATGATCCATAGGTTTCTCTCTCTCTTTATTTATTCATCTGAGAGTTACTTCATGTGATTCAAATCTTATGATCTTATAATGTGATACTCACATGTGATGTAATAGATGCTTTAAGAGACATAACATACTCATAAATTTTTTCATGTATATTATGTTTTAACTATATTGAAATTTCTGAAGGGATCAACTTTATGAAAATATCTCAATCTTCTATCATAAACTTATATAAAATATACAAAACTTCATCTACACAGAACCATGATCAAAGTATTTGGATTTTACTTCCTTATGAATCATGATAATAAAAAACCATCGAATGAAATTGACCCTCCACTTAAGGATAATTATACACGTTCATGATCCTTTTAGTGGTTATGGATCTCAAAATTTAACCTTCAAATTGGCCATGGTGTATGTAGTTATTCATCCATGTTATAGAAATCCAAATGTCGGATTATCTTATCTAGCTTAATATATTATATACAAAAGATAAATTCTTTTACCAAAATAATAAAAATCATAATTATTCTTATATTGAATAATTTTCTTACATAGATCCCCATAAAATATTTTCCTTCAAGATTCAACCACTTGGAATAAATTATCGTAGTGGAATTCAAAACACATTATGTGGTCCAAAATATCAGACAAGCGTAAGATAAATTCCATTCAAAAATTTCAAACTCCTACTCCATTTATGAATAATAGAATTATCTTATGATGTAAATGAATTTATTTATGTGTAATTCCAAAAATAAATGGATTTTACATTTTCAAACTCATACTCAAACTCCACTAAAAATAATTATCTTATGGTATAAACAAATTTACATACATGGTTTGCTAAAAGATAAATGAATTTTTCATTTCTTTATCATTGAAAAAACATTTAAATTTTAATTTTTCTAGTATACATGATTATTATATAAATTATAATTCAAAAATCATCACTGATTGAAGTTTTTATCATAAAATTGGACAACTCCACTTAGATCTCCACTTTTCCAATCATCATTGTAGTTATCTTCAACTTGTGATTTAAAACATTCTATTGTCAATAAATCCAAATTGTTTCATTTAGATGCTAAAAAATCATATATTTTCTCATTTATATGCCATATCAATTTTCTTACAACATTTTTATTTGAAAATAAATGTGGCGAATTTAGAATTGTTAGCAGATACCAGATTTCCTTAATATGAGGTTTGGTGCATATCTATGAGAATGAATCACAACATGATCTCCCATTAATTTTATTTGATGATGCCCCAAATTTTGGATATTCTAACCAACCATTATAATATGTCCAATATAGCACAACATCATTTGGGAAAGCATGTATTGTCTTTTACCCTAGTCCTATTAGACATAATAATTTTTTACAATATAACTAGATTATAGAATCCCATTTCTTTTTAAAAGTAAATATTTAAAAGGTTTAAGGAATTCATTGAAAACTCTTTCATAGAAAACATTTATAAGATTTCATTTATTTAATCCCAACACTATAAATAACATTAAAAAATTTCTACATCCTTGGAATTATGGTTTTTCAACATCCCAACATACTGATTAAATGTTTTTTTATTAATGGTTTCAACAATTACATTATGAATTAATTCATCAAGGTGATCCTCTATATCATTCTAAATATATTCATTAATGTTATACCTTATCATATTTTTTATTTCACTATACCAGAACTAGTTTGTGTGAATATGAATTAAAAAATTGAAAATTAGATGGAATTTGATTTCTTTATACCCTAAAAATCTCATAATCAAACACATCACTCATTGATAGAAAAAAACTCCTTGCTTTCAAGATTATGTTTAACAAATTTATAGAAATCATTAAACCCTTTCAAATATTCATCAAATGTTTTTAAAGTATTTATCTAATTAGGAACTATCAATTACATAAAACAGAAATACAAATAAACCAATAAATATTTAAATATAGGTAAATTTAAAACAAATAGATTAAAATCACATATACACCTATAAAAATAAAAAATACCATTTTATTAATATAGAACATATAGGCTAATGAACATATAAAATAAATATATAAATTTAAACAAATAAATATATCAATATAAAATTATTAAATTAATACATATAAAAATAAAATATATAAGAACATGTATAATGAAAAAAATATATATATTAATTGAAAAGATATAAATTAAAACATATACAAAATAAATATACAAATATATGTATGTTTATTATATATAAAATTTAAAAATATAAATTGAATACATCTAAAAATATATTGATATATATATATATATAATTTATTTATATACTAAATAAAACATGTATATAATAATATATTCATTTTTCACATCCTATAAGCATATAAACATATATATATATGTATATATATACACCTGAAAAAATTTATAAACATGTATAAATATATAATATACAATCTTTTATACATATTTAAATATATTTAAATATATATATATATTTATATATATTTATAAATAACTATTCATGTACTAAAATTGGTTTAAAAAAATATAAACATATACACACATATGGTATCGCTAGATTTTAGACTGAAAATTAGGTAATGTCCCGACTCAGGATCCACTTTACCCATTCCCTATGTCGGTTGTGTGCATGACCTCAAGAATGTATCCCCCTATGCCAGAGGATAACAACTAGCATTGAGGGTGTAATGGTGGTACGGTGGGGAGATTATAGCCTCATGTTGGATTGACACAATAGATACAAAAAATAACATTCAACGACATAAGCATAATATAAATGGACTGAATAAAAATGTAATGGATATATAAATAAAACAGATATAATTCTGATACATTGATGCATGGAATGTTGAAAATATAAAGGGGGAACATTGGTCAGACAGATACAATCATGTCATACATACTGCCAAAAAAACTTCCTCACAAGAAACTCGAGATAAAGCTTGATCCTCTTACCCTATGCTCCACTTATAACAATAAATTTATTAAACCTGTAGATTGGAACTTTCCCTTATCAATAACAGTAGGCGTATAGTCTTTTGGGTACTAATGGAAGCAAGAGTTGGGTGTGAGGTTGAAATCTCATTAGGACACCACCAACGGTGTCAATGTGAAATCCATGTAATGCACATAACTGAATAGTGTAAGTTTATAATCAGAATACTAAAAAAGATAAAATAAATAACAGTTCTACACAGGTTCCTATAGGACACCTTGAGGGTTGACCTTCTTCATCTCATGGCTGGAATTTGTGTCCAATCAAGTCATTATATATATTGTATTAAATTTATATATATAGTTTAATTTTATATTGAAACCACCTATATGACCCAAGTATGTGTGGACATAAGTGGTTGTATACATGGAATACTGCATTTTGATGGATGGAGGCATACTCATACATCCACGACTAGTATAATGTGCCCATAAGATCATGAAATAGGGTATATTCACTATATCCCAATACAGCATGAGACGTCATGCTACAACACTATGAATGTCGAGTGATCCAACATGGAAAAACTCTAATCATGAAACATGATTCATAAATCCCAAATCCCATATAGTATCACTAGTGTAAGATTCCTTACCCAACACCTAATGTAAGGGACAATGATTATCCACCATGCTCCATGGTCCCTTTCCATCATATCACAACCACAATAAAGGTGTATTAAAATTTTAACTTCCATGGGGCATTAACTCTCATCCATATCTTTTACCAAGACAACATATATATATATAAGTTAGGTATAATCATATATAATATAATACATTACTCACACCCTCTTATAAATTTCAGTATCCAATATCCTCTATACAAAAAGGAAATACATTTTAACAAATAATTCAATTAATAATGGATTAAAGTCATGGCCTTTCCATCCTTTTAAGCCATTCCATTTAAAAAATGGATTCATTATACATAAAGAAGAGTATAACATCTTGCATAATCCAAACCATGTGATCAATTTCATTTAACTATGTCAAATTATCAAAACATAGAAAAAATATTTTTAAGCTCCAAGTGTCAAATAAGAGGTGACATTGAGAATAAGTCAATTACCTACTTGGGAAATTTAAATTATAATAGGGAGACATACCTAATAGGTGCCTTTGCTTCCATTGGATAATCATTACTCACGGGAAATTTCATTTAAAAGTTATGATAAAGTAATAATGGAGTTACAGTAACATTGAATAATTGACCAAAAATAGAAAATTTTAATTAGCACACCCATGGGGTGACCATATAAGGTGTGTAATACCTCTAATCTAACAATTAGGAATCAATAGGTGAATAACAGGGTACGATGAATAATTTGATATGATGTAATCAATTAAATGGAAATTCTCTACAAAAGATGGTGTGTGTCACAACAGAATAATTACAAAACATAAAAACTCAAAGGGAAAAAATTTAACACCTAGATCAAGACCATAGATGACTCCTCTCTCAAAATCAACCATATATTTGAATCATGATATAAGAGATCTGAGAAATGATACAATTCCTTAAAAATTGGAAAAATAATCCTTCACTTAAAAAGAAAAATGGATGGAAATATAAACCTAGATAAAAATTAATAGACTAGGGAAGATTAAAATGGAAAAAAGGATTTTAATTTATATAAGGGGAATTTTGGTCATTTCACCCTAAAATATTTAGGTGCATATTTTGGCCAAATGGTTTGGCCAAACCATACGAAAATTGTGCTCTGTTCAATTCTAATTAGAGAACACTATATGGTTAGGTGCCTGGTTTTACTATCCATGATTAAACCATGGGAAATGGATCTTTCCCAAATTTACAACTAGCCACATGGTTCTGTTCCCCTAGGTCATACATTTGAAGACAAATCGTGTGGCCCAGTTCCTTCTTCCCAATTTCTGCTTTGTGATTTGAATGATCCCCAAATGCAGCAGTGACCTTCTTTACATGATTAGGATTCAATATTAGGGTCTCTAAAGTTATTGAAATTGAATACTAACTAACCATAACATCATTGAAAAGAGGGTTCATTACAACCTTTCCTCCTTAAAGAAACACATCCTCAGATTGGACTTCTAAGGGTAAAAAGGTATTGTCAGAAAAGAGTTCTAGCCATTGAGCTCATATATCATCTTCCTACTCCCAGGTATCATCCTATACTTAGTCATGATTACATAGAATCCATACCAAAGTGACTGACCTACCACGGGGTGACTTCATGCTCTGATCAACTATACAAATAGAATACTTATCAAAGGAAGAATCAATATCCATCACAACCTGATCAAGTTGTAAGACATGATATGGGTCTAGATAGTATCAATGAAGTTGATATACAATAAAGACACCATGCATCTAATGATAACTCTAATGAATTTTCAACTAGTAATCCACTGTCCTAATCTATTTCACAACCTAAAAGGGTCCAACAAACCTCAGTGAGAGATTACACTACTTATAAATATGTCTATGTGCTAACCCAAGAGAGACTCGCAAGAAAATCCGATCTTTGACCTCTAACTCAAGAGGTCATCTGTGTCTATTGTCATATGAATGCTCTCTGGACTGAGGTATCAGCATACAATTTTTTGATCAATTGGACCTTCTCTGTAGTCACATTTACTAGATGTGGTCCAATTATAACTAGTTTCTCTACTTATAGATAGAATAGAGGGGGAAATCCCTACAATACAAGGCTTCACAATGATCTATATCAATGTTATACTAAAATCTATTATTATATTGAAACTAAACAAGGGGTATCTTCTTCTCCCATAATCACATAAATTCAAGACCACACGTATGGAGAATGTCTTCTAAAAATTGAATTGTATGCTCTGTTTCTCCATTAGTATATAGATGATAGGTCATGATAAAAAGAGCCTATATACCCAATGCTCCTCAAAACCCCTTCCAGAACTGTGAAGTGAAATAGTAATTTCAATTATAAATGATATAGTGAGGAGCTCCATGAAGACATACAACCTCTATGACATGTATCCTTTCTAGATGTCCTATTGAGAAGTTCTCTAAAAAATGGAATAAGTGTGAGACCTTCATCAAATGATAAATGAAAACCAACATTATATTTTTTTACATGAGGTGATATAGCATAGACTAGTCATGAAATCCATTGAAACGTCATTCCATTTCTTCTCGGAAATGGGAAATAGTTGTAGAATCCATTTGATTCATTGATTTTACACCATCACTTATTAACAGGAGGAACACCAAGTGATGATGCTAGAAATATCACATTTCATACCAGGCCACAAAGACTGGCATCGTATATCTTGATACTTTTTTGTGAGACTGCGGTGAACTTCCCAAGTTGAGGCATGGAATTCATAAATCATCTCTTATCTGATGTCTATTGGGACCCATACACACCCATGGAATGATAAGGTATCATCCCTATCCACCATCCATTCAGAGGATGTATCGTCATCCAGCACACATTCCCTTGGGACAAGACCCTCAAGATCAAATTGCTATCTCATTCTTACTCATTCCAAAATAGTAGAAGTCACCGCTAAGGATGAGATTATATTCTAACAATGTTCCTCTTGAATATAAATTTGAATCTCTAAGAATAATTCCATAAGATTTTATTCTCCACTAGATTCATGAACTATCTTGGTCTGAGTCATCCATCTCAGATCATCAACAACTGAATTCCTTTTTCCAGGTGTGTTGGCAAGCTCAAAATCAAACCCCTATTGGTAATCCACACACCATTGTTGTTCTATGATTCAGATATCATTATGTGAATATGTATTTGTGGGTTTCTTTATCATTTTAAAACACAAAATTATCTCCTATAAGATAGTGTTTCCAACAGTGTAAGACAATAACAACTACAGTGAGCTTGAGGTAGTGTGTCATGTAATTATTATCATGAGGCCTCAACTAACAAAACCCATACTTATCTTCTTGCTCATCCTCCATAAAAAAAACTTCAATCCTGATATCATATGTGTCATACAATATAGTGTGGGTTCTTACTGGATTTGCTAGAATTAGTATTAGTGTTGAATTCCAAAATCCCTTCAACTCTAGAAAGTATTCTTCACTAGCTTCTGACCATATGAATTTCACACCCTTATTTTACAAGACCATAAGCATAGTTTTAATGCATCAAAAATCCTAGATGAGGAATCTATAATTTTCATGTAGGCCCAAAAAACTCTTAATTCCAATGACATTCTTGGGATGCTCCCATGAAACTACTACTATCACTTTCTTTGGGTCTAATGAAATTCTTTACTATGAGATTATGTGAGCCAATAAATTTACATTATGGATCTAGAAGTGACATTTACTAATCTTAGCATAGATTTGATGCTCTCTATTCATATTAAAAAATATATCAATATAGGTTTTAGTGTTGTATCTAGTACATGAATACATGAAGATATCATCAACAAAGACAACAACAAATGAATCCATATATTGGGGAAACTTAATTCATAAGAGCCATGAAAACTTCAAGTGTCTTCATGAGTCCAAACAGAATTTCAAGGTACTTGTATAGACTATATATACTCTTAAATAATGTGTGAGGTATTTATGAATACTTAACATGCACCTAGTGATGGAAGTACCAAAAATCTATCATTGAAAATTCATTTTATCATTATATCTAATCAAAGAGGTCATCTATTCTAGGAAGTGGATATCGATTCTTAACATTAATATAATTTAAATGATGTTAATCCACATAGATCCTGAGGTCACAATATACATTATTTGAAAAAAGGATTAGTGAACCACAAGGAGGGGTTATAAGGCATATAAATACATTATTCTATAGATCCTTCAATTGCCACTTGAGTTCGAGAATGGTCACCTGTGATGCTCTTGGCACTAACAGAATAGTGAACTCTACCTCTTGCAACATAGGCATACTAGATATGTCTTTGAGAAATACATCACTGAATATGCTCCACTACAGGATGAAAAACAATAGTTTGTAAACCCAAGACAATAAGGAAAATATTGGTGATTAGGGATTTTATATTACCTCACCTTTACCACTCGAGTCTATCTTAAGGAGCACACACATCCCATTTTCCCTTATGCATGTTCCTAACACACGTTGGTGACATAAACATAACCCTTTAATGATAGTATTAAATTTTTTCTCAATATGGAACTAACCAGTCCAACCAGATGATTACGTCAATTCCCTTCATGTAAAGGATGTATATATTCCACATGAAAATGTAACTTCTTATCTCAAGGGGACTGTTATTACAATGGTGAACTCCCTCAAAATGGATACCTAATGGGGTTTCTAACGTCATAACTCTATAGTAGTGCTTGATCTTTGGGATTAGATTCTTTGTGATTTCCTTTAGATATAAAAGAGGGATACACATTTATGTTAAATGAATAATGAACTAAAGTAGAGGCTACTAGAATATTACCTTGTAAAGTAGAAGGTATGGTTTTTTGATCCCATGGAATATGATGGACTATATATAACTATAATGTACCATAGACCTTAGTCACTACATAAATTTTGGGCAATCCCACTCTACTGGCACAGAGAATCATAACTCTAACTTCCTCTTCCTCCACCTTTAATTATTCTTGATCGACCGGGGGAATTATAGCTACATATTTGATGTGATCCTCATGGCCCCACTCTTGACTAAGAAGTTGGTGCAGATCCTCAATCTCAAGAAAATAGAGGGATTCACCTATAGAAACACTAAATATGGCCCATCTTTCCACTTCCCACACACTCCACTATGTCCCACAAGAATGTAGGCTTCATGTGTCCCTACTTCCTACACTAGTGGAAAATCATGAAGATATTAACAAGGGGAGTCCGGATATAGCTACCCCTGAAAGGAACCTTGATGCAGCACCTATTCCCTGATGAATAACCACTACTAGTTTTAGGTGCCAAACTTCCCTAACTCGTACTGTTAACATACCTCAATTTCCTTTCTCTAATAAGGGTTTGGTTGAAAATTGTAGAAATGGTCATCAACATGATCACATGGACCTATGCTTGGAAAGTATAAACCATGCGATCCTTAAATCGCAAGGCAGTCTTATGATAATTAGTATCTTGATTGGGATTGAACCATTGTAGCTTAGTAAAATGGGTATACTATTACATAACTAACATTCTCCCCTACTATAGGTTCATGTTCTCTCTATCTCTGTTAGCCCTTAGAGTTGGGTAAAATAAATATATATAGAAGATCATATAGAAATCTATCTAGAAAATATCCCTACGTTGATCTTCTTGGATGATTACTTCCCACCACTCTTGGCTAAGTCATGAAGAATATATTCCAAAAGCTTGGACCTCCTCCCTATAGGAGTCTCAATATTATTGAATATAAAAAGGATATCTTTGATCCAAGACAACACGAAATAAGGTCGTCCATCTCCCAAAAAGGTGGTAGGATACTTCTATTAAAATTATCATGTAAACTCTTCCATACTTGGGTTAGTGCAAATGACACCCTTCATACTCTAAATAAAACATAGAAAATCCTCTCAAAACTAGGCATTATTTCACATATTAGGAATAAGAAGATGTTCCATATGTGGCACTATAGGAGGAATCACCGGCAGCTCAAGTCCTTCCACCTCAGGTATGATGTCATCACCACCTTTAGGGCATACGATAGGAGGATGTTGTGGGGGAATTAAACTACAATGCCAGATGCATTCCTCAAACTAGATTTAAGCAATTTAAGAGACTGAATTTATAAAAATATGAAAGGATAAAATCCTTCCTATAAAAATAATCACACCTCTGTTACTACTTAAAAATACAATACTAGATTGTAAAAATAGACCATAACAGTTTTTAAGAACATAAGAGACACCACACTACTCACTACTAAGGAAATCATGGGTCCAAGTATTTTTTAACATGTGTAGTATAACCAATTTCACTTTATCTTTGATATAAAATTTAAAATGTGTGCTTATCCAATTGTGAATATTACGTAAAATGGTTGAATCATATGGTATTACACATTCAATCCATAATGGCCCATACTCATTATGAACCAAAATATGATATCCATTCAACTCACACAATAAAACATTCTAGCCAATGCGACCAACGGTCCATGGAACAACATTTCATGATTGACTGCTTAAGATTAATACTTTAACCAATCCATGGAAACACAATTAGGTTAAGGTAGGAACTTTATGTATCAATTATATTTCCCAATCCCTACAATATGTTTCATTACAATTTAATATAATCAAGGAAGTAATAATTTTTAATAGAAAGATTCATGATAAAAATAGACATGGCAGGGAAAAATTTATGGAATATTAGTCATGTTATTCCCAATATGATGCATGAAATAATTCTCTCTTCCCTCATATCATCTGGTCAAGGATGAAATAACTCTTTAATAAAAATAATAATAGTAACCACAACACAACATGTGTTCCTCCCAAAAGTGAAATGATATCAACAGTGTCAAGAAAAATGAGAACAATAATTATAACTTAGGCAACTCATTGATTACATCGAACATGGGTTGGGGATTCCAAAGCATGGCTTATGAATAATCTCCAAATGTTCACAATCTCTAATATATTTTCTCCAAATAGTAAATCATGAAATTAAATAGCTCTGATACCACATTTTAATGTCCAGACTCTGGACCCACATAACCAATTCTCTAAGCTAGTGTGTCACATGGCCTCATGCATGCCTCCCTGTATGCCAATGCCTTCTGACTACCAGTGAAGTTTTAAAGGTGGTATGGTTGGGATACTATGCCCTCAATTTAATGTGGCATAGTGGATACAACAGATAACATTCAATAGTGAAAGCATAATATAAACATACAGAAGAACAATATAATGGAGGAATACATAAAACTGATATAATAGACATTTATGGAAGTGTAAATAAACATAAAAGTTGATAATAATATAAAAAACCTCTAAATAATTTTCTAATACATGGATTAATGGAATTTTGATAATATACTGGGAAACAAGGTTCAGACTGATACCATCATGCTATACAAACTACAAAATAAAAAACAAACTTTTCCACTAGAATCTCGAACTAAAGCTCTACCCTCTTCTAATAAGTTATATCTATAATAAATACATATCAATAACCTATATATGAGAATTATCCCTTATCAATAACTATATGAATATATTCATCTCATGTACCCACGGTAGCCCGAGTAGGATGTGAGATAAAAATATCAGTAGGCCACTACCAATGTTTTCTACAAGTAATACAAGTATTTTGTGTAACTAAAAACTGTCTAGTTATGACCAGAATATTAAAAAACTCTGAAATAAATAACCATCTTCCTTGGGTTTCCTACAAAACACTTGACGGGTCTACCTGAATCAGCTCAGGGCTGTAATGTGTGTCTGATCATGTCAATATATATTATTAAATATATATATATATAGTTTAATTTTATATTGCATCCACCTATATGAACCAGATATGTTTTCACGTAATTGGATATATAAATGGAATACTAGTGCGGGTTGGGTCAGGTCATTACTCAGTCATCCATGACTACTCTGATGAGAATATTTTCTCATGAAATAGGATACATTCTCTATATTCCAAGTGACTGATATACGTCATGCTACAACACTTGGGAATGTGAGTGAGCCACCATGGGAACACTCTAATCATGAAACATGGAATGTAAATCTAAACACCCATACAGTGTCACAGATGTGAGATTCTATACTCAACACCTAATGTATGGGAGATTGATTATATACCATGATCAATGTTCCCTTACCATCATATCACAGACCCTATAAATACATATTAAAATTTTAATTGGCATGGGATTTACCTCACATTCATCTCTTTTATCAAGCCCACATATATATAGAATAGGAATAATCATTTTTAATATAATACTAAGTCATTATCTTATATGCATTTTCTTTTCCATGATACACTATATAAAAAGTTAATACGTTTTATCAATGAATTCAATTATTCATGGATAAAAGGTATGGAATTTCCAACCTTTTAAGTCATTTCATTTATAATAATTGATTAATTTTACATAAGGAAGAGAATATCATAATTCATAAGCCACCCATGTGAGAAATTCAATTTAACTCATTCAATTTATGAAAGCATGTAAAGCCCATTTATAAGCTCAATGGGTCCCCTAAGAGGTGACATAGACAACAAGTCAATTTCTTACTTAGAAATTTTAATTATAAGAGGGACAAAAACATAATATGTTCCTTTTGGTTCCATTATATACTCATTCGACAAGTGAAATTTCATTTAAACGATACGTCATAAGGAACAAAGGAGTTATGACCACTTTGAATAATTGACCTAAAATGGCCAATTTTGCATGGCATATCCATGGGGTGATCATATAAGGTGTGTACTACCTCTAAGATACCAATTAAGAATCAATATGGGTATAATATGGTATGATTATCAATTTTATATAAAGAAATAAATTAAATGGAGATGCTTAGAAAAATCTAATGTGTATCACAACAGTATAATTACAAAACATCGAAACTCAAAGGGAAAACAATGTGACCACCTACCTCAATGTCGTAGATGAATCCTCCCTTGATATTAGACTCAAATTTTTAGTAGGATGTAAGAGATATAGGAAACAATGCAATGAACGAAAAATAGGTAGAATGATCCTATACCCAAATGGCACAATGGATGGAAAGACAAACTTATATATAAATTAAGAGTATATGTAATCTTATAGAGATGGATCCAATGGTTCCGAAGGATCGAGGATTGGTCACTAGAGGCAATAGATAATTCAATTCTATGATAAGGGTGTTCTCGAGAAAAATGAGAAGGAAAACAAAGGCTGGATACTAGAGGGAGGTTATAAATATGGAAAATGGATTTTAACTTCAATGATGGATTCAGTTCATTTCACCCAAAAATACATAATTTCATGGTTTAGCCACATAGTTTGGCCAAACCATTCATAAAATAGACACAAATTATGGTTAGGTGAATGTTTTAACTAACCATGTGCATACCATGAAAAATATTTCTATCCCATATCTACAAACAATCACATGACCATGATTCCAAGGTACCAAAGCTACAAAAAAAATATTGTGGCCTAGTTCCTTCTTCCAATTTTAGAGATCCAGGGTCCGAACAAGCCTCCTAAGCAACCATGAACTCCTTTAATTGATTAGGATTCAATATTAGGGTCATTAAAGGAATTAAAATGGAAAAAATAAGGATATAAACTTTCTTTTAAAAGGAGGGTCATTAAAAATTTAAATAATTAGACATAAATAAAAAATATAAAACAGAATATATCATTATATTAAACATATAAAGGATATAACATTAAAAATGAATTTAAATAATAAAATTAATATAAAATCAAAATAACAAATCTAAAAATTTAAATAGAAATAAAATATAAATTATATCTAAATGTAAATACATGTAATCATGTACTCATCTATATCAAAAAATTTATCTAAATTAAATATATCTTAAACATAAAAAATTATTCTAAAAAGATAAAAAAATAAAAACCAAAATAATGGGGATGCAACAAGTACATCACTATGAGGATTGGTAATGTGATAATAGAGGGATAGAAGATTTCAAGCGATGGAGATTGATTAAATCTAGAGGAGGAGGTAGGTGGATAAAGGAATTAGAACAGGAAAAAATAAGAAAGATAGAAGATCGTTTAATTTAGAGTAAATCATGGTTGATAGATTAATAATGAAGACGAATGAGGATTGAGGTGGATGAATATGTGGAACAGATGGATGAGGATAAAGAATATGGCTAGAGGAGGGTGTGAATATGGATTTTAGAAGAAGAGGGAGGAAAATTTTATTTAATGACTCTAGTTTTTGTAGTTTGATCCCTTTTCTTGGACAAGACCCACAGAGCCCATCCTAGTCTATTTTAAGTCTAGTTAGGCACCCCAAGCCTTCCTCCAATAGACTAGTAGATAGAGACAAGTATCGAGTAGGAAATTTTGAAATGGGATTCCTTAGCCTAGGTATATATACACACATTCTACCAACACAATGAAATAGTGTAGATATATAAAAAAATAACAAAATTATAGAGTGAAAAACATGAATGGGACAACCATTAGAAAAGAATAAAAGTACATAACAAGCACCATGAAATAGTGTAGAGATATAAAAATAATATTTAACATCTAGAGATTAATCCATGCATGAAAAAACTCTAGGAAAGAAATAAAGTATAACAACATAGTATAAATGTATAAATGGGTGAAATAAAAACCCAATCGTAAATTTGGTAGCAACCATCCAAAAAATTTTAAAATACTGAAAAGCTAAAGAGGTCCTAGATCACAATATCTAAGGATGACCACTGAATATGGTAAGCTTCACAAGGTATATTTATGTACCTTAGAAATATGGTCCACCAAATTCACTATAGATATGTTTATTATCTGCATTTGACACAATATGTATAGGAAAATACCATGAAGGTGTGATCATGTACATACCTATTAGGATTCCATGAGAAACACAAAGGTAGAATAGATGGATACAACATTCATCTCACCCCATAAGAAATAGGGTAGAGATAATCCCAATAGATAAGCTCAAAAGGAAACCTAAGATACTGAGAAAGGGGATCTTCATCTCCACATATTAGATAAGAATGATGATTTATCCTATATATCCCAATGTCCATCCTCAAATTACCATCACTACAAATTACCACACAAGAATCCATGTGAGAGTCTCACACATTTCTATTATTCTCCACATCTGAGGGGGAACTAACTGCCATGGGGTACATACTCTATGCCAGAGCATGAAGATGATGGGTACCACTATGTAGAAAAGGCACATGTACCTTCTGTATTATAGAGTGTATCCACTCTAATAGTGTAAATATTATGGGGGCTTTATCACTTGTTCAATAGTGGGTACCAACCTCATAATATATCTGATGATTAAACTGAATCCCTACCACCAAACAAGAATCATTTAAAGAAGAATTATTCCCATAATAATTTTTAGTATCTATGATTCTAAAATGATAGCTACAATCACATAATAAATGAAAAACCACTTAGGATGAACTGCTTATAGGCCCAAATCAGAGGCCTAAAGAAATAGATACATGAGGAGGAAGTTCTCGAGGAAAGTACATTGTGTGTATACGGTATACCCTATGTTTATTTTCTACCCCAAGTATGATTGTGTGTTTCAACATGTTCCTATGTAATTTAGACCAAACCCAAGTACATAGTACCATTCCAGATAACTCTAGTCATGCATGTGTATACTAGTTATGTCTGTGTACTCATTTCGTATCTGAGTATGTCGTCTTTCGTAGGTTCTCTAGTCATAACCCTATCCATGGTCATTTAAGTCCTATTATAATCTAGTTGTTCCCATGTACCTAGAAATTTCCGTGCCCATATACGCTAGTCATTCCCATGTACCTAGCCATAATTATTCTCATGAACTTCTAGGGTACACATTATTCCACCATCATAATGGCACATGTCATGTATGGATCATACACTTCCTGTGATACTTATTTCCACATGAAAACCTTGCTATTTCAGTAATGGTATTTCATAGTGTGTGTTAATGGAATACACATTATATATCTTATTATTTCCATGAAAATGGAGAACTCCTCATATTTTACGCCTGTAACTCCACCACTACTAGATCAGCCAAAAAATCCACTAAGGATCTCATATCAAAAGCTAATTGAGCTCTAAATGTCATCAGTGGTTAAATTAGATCAACAAGAACTCCATGTAGTTCATCTTTATCGCATTGTATCCTAGAATAATCTCAACCATGTTTTAAAAATTTGAATCCATCCTATGATCTATGTTTCTAAAATTTTCATCTCATATCATATAGCGATCTAGTCGCAAAACATTTGAACACAAACTAATTCATGCATACACCATAAATCTGTGTGTTCGATCACACTTGAATTTAGCCAAGAAGTGTCAAACCATGACCCCATGGGGAAATGGTAAATAATATAAATGATAGTTGGGTAAATCATAAGAATTAAGTGAGAAATTTTATTGTTTAATGTGATCCCTTCGAATGATTTCATAATGCTAAAACTAGGGTAAAATTAGGGGCACAACAAGTAAAATAAATATTTGGGCTTATGTGAAGAATGACAGTAGTTGAAAAATAAAACATATTTAAATACATGATTTGAGCATAATTAAAAAAATATATATCAATGAATAATATTTTCCTACCTAGGGAATGGATCTATCATAGGTGAATAACCTATCTTCTAGTGATGGAGGTGATGATCCCGCTGTGTCTGATGCCTATCTCAAGTTTCTCCTCGATCACTCATCGTTGATCCTAATTCTCGATCTTGTGAAACCAACATTATACTCCCCCCTAATCTTCCATTATTATAGGGATAGCCCTATGGATTTTATATAATGGTATATTTATAGATTTGGTAAGATTTTAGTCCATTAAATAAAATAAATTATGTATTTTACTTAACATTGTGCTGGAGGTTTTCCTCACGAAGAAACCCAATGATTATTAATAATATATCACACCTAGGGTAAACCCTAGATTCTGTAAACAACCAAGGTTCTAAATTTCCATATTATGACCTGAACATAGGGGGAAACCATTTATTCCTAAATAATGGGTTTGTGTGATTTAATATATATAATTTTTTTTAATATTTTAATTATGGGGTCTTGTGACACCTAAAAATAGAAACGAATCTGAGGAAAAATTTACAAATATATATATAAATATTCAACAGATCAAAATAAAAAAATTGTAATTTTTACAATATCTAGAACATTAGGGATTTTCACCCTGAAAAGAAAAATCTACTTGAAATGGTGGGTGTACTAAGCCCACATTTGGATATCTTGTTATTAAGCCCTCTCAATAATCTCACATGTTTTCAATGTACTAAAAATGGAATGGTCTATCAATATAGGATCCTCTATTGTTAGTCCTTGATGGATGTTGGGTACTCTATGAAGGTGGATCTTTCCCCAATGTATAGATATCCTCAGAAAATAACATGCATTGGATCATGCACATATCCCCTCAATAGAGGCACATGGATGATTTCATTCACATAGTGAAAATTTGGGGGGAAGGACAAGTATTTATCCCCCTCTTTGAAACCATATAGTATTTCTAATGGTTTGATAAACTTAGGTGTAGCTTGCTTCCCTGGACAAATATTCAGAATCTTCATCATGAGGAGTTTATTGGGAAAATAGGGTCTCCCTACTCGAACTCCAAATTCTATGATATCGATCTATATAATATTTTTGTCTACTTTGGATACCCTCATATGATCATGTATTACCTGTACTTTCTCCATCATCATCTAAACCAGCTTTTTCCTAACAAATTATGTCTCATCTATCTCATTCAAACAAAATGGTGACATATAAGGTCTCTGAATAAGTCCCTGAAAGGATCCATTCCAATATTTGAGTGATAAATGTCATTCTATTAGAACTCTACTAAAGTAAAGGGATATTTAAAACTCTTTCCTATGTTCAACACAAAGGATCTCAATGCATCCTCCAAAACTTGAATATTAAATTAAGTATGTTCATAGATCTGGTTGTGAAACATTGTGCACATCCATAATTGGGTCCTAAAAGATACCTAAAAACCACTCCACAACCATGACATTAACTAATAATAATGGATGAAGATTATTTTCATGTGTAATTCAAGTAAATTCAAGATTTCACAGACATACAACTACCCTAAAATTGCAACTTAACTCTGATATCTGAGGGAAAGATATTCTATTGAATTAGTAATTTGGCCAAAATTCACCCCAATTATATGTTGGACACTCACTATTTATGGAATCTCAATCACAAAATCCATTGATATTCTATCCCAATTCCATTTTTGGATCTAAATAGATTGATTTAAACCTATTTTGTGGAATGGTGTTAATGGAGTTCCATAACTCTCTTTTTGATATACAAATGGAATTTTCGAATGGTGTTTTGGGAGTTCTATACATCTTTGGGAAACACACTTGTATATCAAAAAGAGAGGTATGGAAATCCCTCAACACCATTCCAAAAAATATGACTAGAACAACTTCCCATATTTCGAAAAGGATGTTATTCTCCCCACCTTCAAAAAACCCATCTATTGTATCTTCTAATGATATTAGTCATAAAGAACCTCGCAGTTGATGTCTCCCAACAACCCATATCTCACACATTGAGGAAGTGGTGGATTCACTACCATCTAATATATATATACTTCACCCCTCTCCTCCACTGTGTTTAGTTGTAGTGATGTGTACTACACAAACACATCCCCAACTAAGAATGAATTTGGTTTCCTACTAAGGATTTCTTTTACCACATTTCCCATACCTAGAGAATATTCTATATCAAATTCTTATCCTTGTAGGAATTCCAATAAGAACCCCTATCTCAATTTGGTATCTATCTGAGTGAATATGTACATAGGACCTTGATGGTTTGAGAAAATAATGAAATCATTCATAGAATATAATTCTTACACATCATCAAGGCAAAGACTCTAACTTCCAAATATAAGTTGTGGGTCATATAATTCATCTCATGGGGTCTCATCTTCCTCAAACCATAAGTGAACACTTTATACTTCTTCATCAACATTCACCCAAGACCATCTCTATAAGAATCATAAAACACTGCGTACTCTATGCCCCCACTGATTATAGTCTAAAAGATTCCAGGGTTAACCTCTACCACAGCTCCTTCAAGGCTCCCTAACACTACTCAATCTAGGAAAATAGATACCATTTATATTTAAAGGTAGTCAAAGGGGTTTTATCCCTATAAAATTATTCTATGAACATCTTCAATTACACTTCCAATCTAAGAAAACTCCACACCTATCACATGATCTTGGGTTGTTCCTAAGAAACAACTATAAAAATAGTCATTTGGTGCATAGTTATGTTATACACAAATATGAAATTAACCAGAAAGTGAACATCCTATATAGGAAATTGACATTTCTAGAGTATAATATAATGTAGGTTTATCCAACGAAATTGAATGACCATCCTCAAATTCTCTACATGGGCTTACTTTGGTGGAGAGTATATGAGAATTTCGTCAATGAAGACAAATAAAAAGTGGATCATATATGTCTAGAAGGTCTATTTCATAATATCCATTATCACAAAAGGGGAATTAGTCACACCAAAAGAAATCACCAGGAACTCATAGTGTCTGTATATAAATAAAAATACCATATACTGAATATCATCCTAATAAACTCTCCATTTAAAGTATTCATATTGGGGATCGATCTTTGAGATCAAAAAAACTTTTCAAATTGTCAGGAACATCATAAATCCTATGTGAGTGGTTTTTTCCTAACCATTACCTAATTATGGTGATGATAGACAACAAAAAGCCTCAAAATATCATCCTCCTTTTTCACAAAATAAATTTTACCCACCTAAGGGGTCACATTGGGTTTGATAAAACCATTTTCTCAATGATGTTCCAACTGAACCCTTGGATCGTAGAGCTTAATAGGGTCTGTCTAATAATCCATGGAATAAATCAGTTTATTCTTGGGGTTCATGTCAATGCGTAAGTCAATATACCACCTCTTAGGTAGTCCTGAGACTTCTTGGGGAAATATGTCTATATAATCATCCACATCTATTACAAGACAAAGGCCTAAAGTTCCCACTGAACTAAGGTATTATCTCACAAAATGCTAGATGATGGGATGTATTTTCCTTCTTGTGAGGCCCACTTAGTTGGCCATAATATGTCTCTCTCCCACAATGAATAATCTCAAACCATTTGTATGATGGAATCTAACTCTCCTGTTATAACATTCTATCTAGTCATGAATGATGGAAAACCATTCCATACCCAGGATAAAATCATGTGGTTTCATTAAAATAACCAAGATGTCCCATGATAAACTCTCCCCAATGGTTTTCAGCTCTATATACCTATAGATGTGTGATATATTTGAATTTCTCCTTGTAAGAACCAGTATCCATAGCTACTAGGATAAGCATTTGACTGGTGGCTCTTGCTCTTGCATGGTGTATAAGGAGATAAAATGGTGACAAGTTATTTTGACTACAAGTACGGTAGAAAGATTATAAAATACCCATATTATACAATGATTAATATCACTAGAAAACTAATAATATCCCTCTATAGCTTGCAACTACATGTTCTCTCTACCTCCTACCCTATTGGATTATCATTTTCCACCTAGTGGTTTTTGTGGGAGTAGCTTATAGAGTTGTCCTATTTCAGATGATCCTCCCTCTAAAGCTCCACCTACTACCCTATCACAACCACCTTTCTAGGTTATACCATGTCCATGCTTGAGATATCCATGGTAAGGATGATGCCTTTATCATGGGGGTCTATCCACAATCTAAATTCCTTCTTCAATACGCCAGGTCAATCATTCATGATCCATATGACCTCACCCATCTCATGAATTCCATCACCCCTCCCCAAGACAACTTTATCCATTGCATGAACCCTATTCTATAAACCCACTTGTCTGAGTATGGGAATGGGAAGGTATCATTTTTGAGATCCTGATGTATGTCACTTTCTAGATGATGCTGAAGAATCAACCCCTTGATGACCATTTTCGGCTCTAGCCACCCAATGTCCCTCTTTTGGTAAGATCTCTATAATAAAATCCTTATCTGGAACTCTATAATATGCAGGAATTCACAAGTATTCCTTACAAGTATGGAGTTTTTGGAAAATGACATGTTTCGACATCCACACCTGAATGTATACATCTCACACAATATCAAGACAGTAATTTATGTGGTTAGTAAACCTTTTGGAATACCTAGAATCCAACATATCACCATGTCATGTCTCAAGAAGCTCCAAAATCTGCACATAGTGTAGTATGAGGGTAACACTCATCACAAATCAACATGAAGAAGTCTAACCATGAGAGTGTCACCTAATCATGAGTCTAAGTGATCAAACTCCAATATATTTCTACTATTCCATAGAGAAGGTTGGTTGTAAGTGAAAACATCAGATCAGTTATGGTCTGAATAATGTTGAAGACTCATACTGCTGCTTTGAGTGAATCATCTACTTCCATAGGGTACATATCATCATTAAACCTCAATGGTCAGTGTTTCTTGATCTCAGATAAAATTTTAAGTATGAACACATTTTTCTCCCAACCATCTTGAAATATCAATTAATCAATATGTGGTGCCACTTATCTATACCCTCCTACTAGAATTACCTCAAGAGTAGGTCCCAAAACTAAGGCTTCATTAGTAACTGGTCCTCCTCACAGTCTTATATTGGCATTATAATTGGCTATTATCATGGAGGTATCCTCAGAGTTAAAAAATGTACCATAGATAGATGACAATATATAGGGAGATGACTCAATAAGTACATGAAATTAATAAAAACCCTATCCAATATGTTTCATGTACTATGGGTTCATTCTATCCAATATTGTTGTATACCAAGTCAAAAATAAATTAGTCAGAGTCCTACTATAATGATATATCAGCCGCTGCACCAACAATAGGTTCCACTGTCTGAGAGATGAACTCAAGACACTCTGATATCATTACCCTAACATCCTCAAACCAAACCTCACAAAAATGTCCAAATACAAACACTGAATTATGTATAAGATGACCATTGATACCACATATAATGACCTGACCAACTAAGGTCCACCATTCTAGTGGTAAGATGAATGGGACACCCCAATCCCAAATTAATAGGATAGGAGACGGCGAAAAGATTCAAGTAGGGAATAATGAAATAAGAGTCCATAGATTATATAACTATATTCACACACACAAAACTATCTCCAAGAAATAGTTTAGAGATATAAAAAAACACTTAACATCTATAGTGTAAACCCTAAATTAAAGAAAAACTATGTAGTATCCTGGTACATTAGCGTAGTATAAAATATAAAGGGAAAAATAAACACTCAACGAAAAATCTGGTTATATGATGGTAATAACTAGAAAAAGGGAAAAAAATAAGGTGACCCAAGATCAAAATATCCCAAGAAAACCAATAAATATGCTCAGATCCACTAGGAATTTCTATGATCCTTTGAATCCTTTCCCACCAATATCATCAGGGATCTTCTTATTTTATGTACAAGACACAACTCATGTGTGTAAATCCCATGAAGTGGTGAGGATATGCAAATCTAATAGGGTTCCTAGAAAACCAAATATATATTAATATAAAGACACACATTTTAGATAAACCTATAAGAAAGATGATAAAAAGAAAGCCAAAAGTATACTCCAAAAGAATCCTCAGTGACATATAAAATGGATCTCTTTCTCCATAGCCTAGATAAGAATGGTGAATCTGCCTGTATCTCCCAAAGATCAATCTATAATTCCTAGAACCACATGTAAAAAAATTAATATTCAATATGGAGGGCCCACACCTCACCTCTTCAATCCACATTTGAGGGTCACTAACCCCAGTAGTGGATCCAATCCCCACCAAAGTGAAAAGACGGGTGGTGGGGTCCACTTTTTTTATAGAATACCTCTTCCCACTATATTATGGGGTACCAACTCTATATGTGTAAAGAGTATGGGGACCTACACCCTAGTTATATGGGGGAAATCGACCCTAGAATCTATCTGATGATCAAACTCAATCACATCCATCAACCAAGCATCACATAAAGAAGCATCATTCTTGTAAAAACTCGTGTCATATATCTAAGGCCCAAAATAAGGCTAGAATCACATCCTATGTGAAAATACACTAAGGATAGTCTTATCATATGTAAAAATTCATATCTCGAAGAAGTTTATACACAAGGGGGATTTTCATGGGGAATTTACATTAAGAGTATGGGGTTTACATGACAAGTATAGGATTACCCAACTAGGAATGTGTCTTTCATACCCATGTACTTCATCCCATGACAATGTACTTTGTTCAGGACCATGTATTATAGACATACCCAGGTACCTTGGTTTTCATTGAGTACATGGATGTTCCCATATACTCGGGTCATGTCGGTGTACATGGACATGTCTTCACTCGTGTACTCTGGTCTTTCCCATGTTCCTAAAAGTGTGTTTTCCCATATAATCCAGTAATTCCCATATACCAAGTCATTTATATTCAGGTTTCCTCTTGGGGTATAGGCTAATCCACCAATACCGGGTCACACAGCGTGTATGGGTCATACATAGTGTGTAATTTTTTATTCTACCTAAAACACCAATTTCTACGGCGTGATGACTTCATAGGGTGTATTCCTAGACTACATGAAATATATGTTGGGATATCCCAAAAATGAATAATTATTCATAATTCTCATCCACACCACCAAAATTGGATCAACCATAAAATCTAGTTAGGTGATCAGATCCAGAGTTGACAGAACTCGAAACATCACTAGTAACCAGATCATGTCCACCAAAACTGTGTGTTGATTATCCCTATCACACCTTTATTCCACATCACCTCATCCATGGTTGAAACCCCATAATAAATATTCTAATGAATTTACCAAATAATTTAATCCCACATCACTTCTTGATACAATCACAAAATATTGATCTCCAAATCATACAATCATATGCCACAAATCTTGTGGTTCAATCCCACTCAAATTCGGTCCAGAAATGTTGAAATGTAACTTTATGGGACAATGGAAAATAATGTGAATAATAATGGCAAAAGGGAATAAGAAAATTGTGAAAAAATAATTTTTTTATGTGATCTGATCTAATTATTTCATATTATGAATGCAAGGGTGAAATTAGGGTTAAAATGTATAAAATAAAATTTTAGACTCATATGAAGATTGAAAATTTCTGAAAAACAAACAAACATAGTTTTAAATAAATTCTTGGAAAATAATTCAAAGGGTATAAATACATAAAATAAAATTACCTACATTGAGAGTGGATTGATTTTTTTGTTGAAGAATGCATCCATTAGAAATGAAGAAGATGATCGTATTGCATTCACTATCTATATCACATTTCTACTTGATTATTTTTCATCGTTCCTCATTACCGATCCACCAATTAAAATTCTCTCCTACTATATAATATCCTAGGGCTATGAATATAAACCTAGGTATACTTTATAATATCATATCTATAGATATGGTTAGTGTTTTTTTTTAAACAAAAAAATAAAATATATAATTTGTTTTATTTAATGCATTCTGAATGGTCAAACTCAACTAGAAACATGATTCCAACCCACTTTATGTCATGCCTAGGGTAAACCCCATACTCTAAAAATAATCATGGAATCATATTTTTTATCTGTGTTCCTGGCCAATGGGTAATAACATTTACACCAAAAAGATGATTGTGAGATATTTAATATATATTAATATTTTTTATATATTAATTATTAGCTCCTTCAAATCATAAACACAATGCCGGCTCTGAGTAAAAATCCAGAGTATGTATATAGAAATATTTAATAGATTAAACTACAAAATCCTTATTTGTAACATTCTTAGTCACAGCTCTTATGGTTTTATGGATCACAAAATTTTGACATCAATTATTATATAACTAACATCAAAAGATCCTTTAATGTTTTTTACACTATTATAAAACATGGTTTATCTACTGCTAAAATTTATCATCACTCACTAAAATCACTAATAATGGACACCTTTATCAATTCTATCAAAAATTATTATAAATGGATCCTTCATCATCTATTTTTTAGTGTTGATAAAGGGGGGTCTTTATCTACACTGATAAAGGATTCCCTTCATTAGTGCTTCTAAAAAAGCATTGAAAAAGAACCCCTTTATCAACGCTCATAAAAAGGATCTAATAAAAGGGTCCATTTATCAGTGCATGAAAAAAGTGTTGATATAGGTGGTCATTTATCAGTGTTATTGAAAAATCACTGATACCCCCTCATTATCAAAACTTCTTTACTAGAACTACTAAAGAACCCCCTTTATCAGTTCTTTTTTCGAGCACTAATAAAGGGTATATTTCAAAAAATAATTATTAATTAAAAATAACATATTAATATATAAATATAATTATTTTTCTCAAAATATGATATTTTCTTAAAAATAAGATTTAGATAAGGCTAAAAATAAATTCACAGATAATATATAAGATATTTTGGGAAAATGGATGAGAAAAATAATTAAAAAAATATTATTAATTAATATTATTTTAATTATTATTGAGTAATAGTCATTTAATAAAAATTGGATGGCATAAAAATTCAACAAATTAATGAATAAGATAAGATAAGTTGAAAACACGACTCCAACTTCAAATAGCCATAACTTTTGATATGGGTGTCCTTTGGGGTCTACAATATATCTACTCGAATCCTACAAATATATCTACAACTTAGTGAATGAGGATTCTTAATTCACATTTTTTTAGGCCAAAAAATGCCCAGAAGGCCTCGAAAACTGAGTTTTTAGTCAGGGTATCCCAAAACATTTGATTGGATTTCAACCTCATTTAAGTGGGTTTTATTATCTTTTTTCAGTGGGGGAAAAATTTATTCTTATATATCAAATTAATATACATATTATGGTTTTAAAATTTTATAATTTTTTTGCAATGTGTTTTTTTATAATTTAATATATGCATATTTTCTAATATTTACCTAAAATAAATCAAATGTACAAATAAAGGTCCAATAATATTGAATTGAAAAAAGTATATATATATATATATAATATTTATTATTCGTATGTTTTAAATAGAATATTATCCATTTTATTTACATTATAAAAATTCATTAATTTGAATATATATACCTATATAAGTAATATTTATATATAATCATGGTTGTGTCGATAAAAAAATATATATTTAAATATATATTCTAATATATGTAAATAAATACATATTATTTAAATATTTGTATGTGTTTTGAGAAATATTAATGTATACTTTTGTGTGTTAATATGTGTGTGTGGCTATTATGCATATATATCATATATAAATATATTTCTATAACAAAATAATTAATAGTCTTCAAATATTGTATGAAAATTTATTTTATAGTTCATATTTATAAATACATTATAAAGAATTTATATGTAAATATAAAATTATATGTGAATATGTTAGTATATATGTATTAATGTATAAAATTTATATCTAAATATAAAAAATATATATAAATAGAAAAATTGAAAAAATGTATCTAAAACAACATCTATCCCTTTTTACATTATAAAATTATTTGATTATATATATATAAACTCATACAGATATATATATATATATAATTTTTATATATACATATATGTGTCTATTGAAAATTGAATAAGTATTTATATCAAATTCTTGTATATGTAAATGAATCTTAATATTTATATATTTAAATAAATATATGTATATATATCACACAAACACATAAGCATATATTTTATAGATGAATTTAAAAATAATTATATGAATATATGAATAATATATATATATATATATATAGAAATATCATAAAATAGAAAACAAAACAACATGGTGTAATGGTAAAGGTGTTCAAGTTACAAAAGAAATATACAGGAGTCAAATCCTTGTGCATGTAAGAAGCTCAAATTATGTGAAGAATTGATAAAGAGGGGGAATCACCCGAGCGAGTGGGTAAAAAGAATGTAAAATGGGGGACGGGAAGTGCTGATAAACATTTTGGTAGGGATAGGTTTGAAAAAAAGTAATTGTTTCGACCTTAATCTGAACTTAAAAATAAGTGAAAATAAAGGGGGAATTTAACCGTTCCTTTTTAGCACTGATAACAATTCCCTTTAACATTATTGATAAATGGGTCATTTTGCAATGATAAAAAAACTGATAAAGGCCACCTTAATTAGTGTTTTTAGCAATCTTAATGTGTTCATTTATCACTAATTCTTATGAGATTTGTTAAACCCAACCCTTTAACATCACTCGCAATATTATCACATCTACAACATTGAAAAATCCCTTTTACTAGCATTGTTAAATGCCAAATTTGTACTAGTGTTATATAACTAACATAAAAATGATAATATCTTTTCAACATATTAAAATAGTTATGATTTTAAATTATTATTAACTCCAATAATAGTTTGAACTAGACTCGGGATTCATAACGATAGATAATCAATTGTTCAACTTTATACCATATAATGGTTTAAATCATATTGAAATTGAAACTGACAAGAATAAGTATTTTTAATTCATTGTCCATGGTTGTGGGGTTTTAGATAAATCCAAATGAATGACATCATAGTTATGTAAAAATAATACTGATTTATGTATATGTTACCCTTGATCATGGTTTTTTGTTTGGTTTAGGGAATGAAATATATTCAATATAATATTTAGAAATGCTTTAGGATAAGGATCACATGAAAATAAGTTCAATAATTGGAGGATAATTACACATTAGAATTAAATGTGTGAGATGGCTTAAAATGAAAAATTAATTCACTTTTCTTAGCATAGATAAAGTTGAGTATATTTTTTTGATAAAGGTATGTACTCAATTTTATTATAAGAAACAAAAATGAGATGATATTTTAAATTCAGTGGTAATTCCTATAGTGATATTATATGACAAAAAGTTATATTGATCCAATAATGGATCTGACACTATATTCATGAACAAAGAAATATGAAATCTTGTTCCACTATATAAAATATCATGCGAAACATAGTATTTTAAAGATATATTACATTGGAACAAATCAATATATGGAAAATATATTCCAAAAAATATCAACCACACAAAAAATTTTGAGACACTTGTTGAATATCAATGATTACCCACCCCCAAGAGATTAAAGGGATTTTATATATCACCTATCACCATATAAATTTACTTATTTATAAGATTTTTTGTTTTTTATTAGACTTTACACATTGGTTTTTTATCAAAGGGTGGATATTTGTGAATTATTCAGAGAAAGTTAAAAATATAATATGACTTTAAGATTAAAATTTTTGAATTGAGTTCTAGCTCTCATAAAAATGTGGATTATGATAAAAGTGGGTAAGTAATTTTGGGGTTTCAATATATAAATAAAATTATTATATGAAGGCTTATTTTCTATCAAAAAAATAATGTAGACTTAGATTGAGATCTTTTTTTAATACTATGTTGATCTACTATAGTATGAGGAATCATTAAATTTATGTAGTATTCCCAAGAAAACCAAATAGGGGTTAATTTATAACCTATATAATTCTTAAAGAGAAATTATGGTTCAAAAGTGGATTTTGGTGAAGCTTGACCAAAACTAGATACTTTTATTCTTAACTTTTCATATGGAAAATTTTATATCATTGGTGAATCCAAAATCATGCTTGGTGAATTTTTTGAGGATCTTCAAGGAAATTTTTTTGGTGACGAAAAAACTCATGATAAAATATAATTTGTCAATTTTTAAAAATTAGTGGTTAATTTTGGTGAGTGTTTGAATAATTTTTTTGATATAAATGGAAATAATAATTAAATAATTATTTTTAACGATTAAGAATACGTGAAATGTTGTAAATTGTGGACATGTATATTACACCAAAATTTATACATATAGTGAAGGAGTTTTATTTGTAAATGAATCCGGAAATTGGATTTAACACCCCAAAATGATAAACAGATAAATAAATAAATGATATGAATCAAGTCAACAAGGTGCACCTTTTTTTGAGAGACTGCCTGATTAGAACTCCACGGTAAAGTGTGCTCAGCCTGGAGTATTGATCTAGATGGATGACCTTCTAGGAAGTTTCCCAGAGTGTGTGTGAATGAGGAGAAATCACACTGGAAATGATATGTGTTGTCTTGTGAGGACAACCATTAGTTTGATGACCCATTCTATCATTTGGGTGGGCCTTAGGGTGGGGATCATGTGTCTATAGGGTAACTAGAAGAACCTGGTGGGCTAGGAACCAACATTCTTGTTAAGTCCGGTGTTTGTGCAATCATTGGGGACAAGGTGTCACATTTGGTATCAGAGATGGTACTCAACCATAAGTGTGGTTCACTTCCTGGGTTGAGATGTAGGGCCTACAATGAGTGAGTTGTTCTCTAAAGGAGTGGGGGTGAATTTTACACCCCTAAATGTTAAACTGTTAAATGAATTAATGATATAACTCATGTCAACAAGGTTCTCCTTTTTTTGGGAGCCTACCTGATTAGAACTTCATAGTTTAGCATGTTCGGCCTGGAGTAGTGATTCAGATGGGTGAACTTCTGGGAAGTTTCCCATAGTGTCTATAAAGGAGGACAAAGCACATTGGAAAAGACATGGGTTTCCCTTTGGGGGCATTCATTAGTCAGATGACTCGTTTGGGGATGTGGGTGAGACCTAGGGTGGGGACCATGTGTCTGTGGGGAAACTGGTGGTACCTGGCGGGCCAAGACCTGACAGCCGTGTTAAGGCGGGTGTCTATGCTATCACTGGGGCCCAGTTGTCACAATTTATTCACATTATATAGTTATTTTTCTATGTGTGTGAAAGGTTATTCTATAGAGTCCAAAAGATAACATTCAACACTTTCTAACATTATTTTTAAAATAAAAACACACATTCTTAAAAGTTTATTTGTTAATAACTTTTATATATCCCTTTATTAATTAATCTATTTTTTAGGAATACTTTTTTACGGAATGTGTAAATTTCATTTCATATGATTGATATTTACTGTAGAATGTACATTTACATTGTAATAAAAATTCTAAAGTTATTTAAAATGGACATTTATAGAGTATAGAGGACAACATAAAACTATATTTCATTAGGGTATGTTTTATATAGTTTTTTATATAAACTTCATCAGATGGTGGTGGACATGATTTCAAAACGAACATTTATAAAATTTATAGGATAAAGAAAATCCATTTTTCGAGATAAGGGTGATTCATTATAATGAAGAGAATAAAAAATCATTGTAATGGTTCTGTTTCAGAGTGAACAAACTATGGGTAAACTATCAAAAAAATTACAAGTGATTAAAGAGCTCATCTGAGGCCATTATAACCACCTTCTAGATATGAAGTTATAATCACTGTATAAATTCTTATAAATTAAAACAATATTCAAGTAAGAGTAAAAATTTGTATCAATGATAATCTAAAAGTTTTGTTGGATCTTTTTTAACATCTTTTTACTTTGATAGTGGTTCATTTTAATTTGTTAGTGATTCTTTTTCTTAATCCATCCATTATGAGGATATTCAATAAATTTCTTAAGAATTTATATGTTTGTAATTATTTTTCTAATCAATCTTTATTGAGGGATATAAAGGTTTTAAGAGACCAAGTTTAATCCAATATACTGTGATCGAGGATTTCTATTAATAAAGAAACATGTGATTATAAAGATATTATATCAAGGTATTTATTAATATAGGAAAGACAATCCATTACGGTTAGCAGGATACCATGGATACCTAAATTTATCGTTATTGACTTCCTTAAAACATAATGTTAAACTGAATATATTATTATAAAATTTCTTATTATTTTTCTTATGAACTTTTTATAATATTTGTTATTACTTGTTTATATAAGTTTATTTTTCACTTCTCATGGTATGAAACATTTATATTTTTTATTATTAACTTTAATGAAACTTAGAATCAGACATAATATTTTTCTGATAATTCTACTTAAGGAGGGTAGTGTAAATTGTTTGCCATATTTTTTAAAATACACTTCATCCCCCCCTTGTAGTAAACTTCTTATTATTTCAATCCTTAGTATTCATGGATGATCATTGTTCCATGACACTCATTTCATAGTATGAATATGGAAAAATATTTATTTAATTATGGTTAGGAATCACACCATAATGTGACCCGATGATTTTTGAAGGGGAGATTTTTTGGAATCCTCTAAGGATATTTTTAATGACTTGTAAGTTACGTTATAAGTGGGGATCGTAGTATAGTAAATAACATAAGGATTCATTGTAATTAATAATTTTTATTCCATACTTTGTTTGGATAGAAAACATAAAAAGGTATTAAAACCTATGATTTATGTAAATCAGTATCATATCAAGAAATTACATTTAGACATATCCAGCAATTGAAGGCCATTATACCAATGTGATACTCATTTATAAGGATTTTATGGATAATAAAAAAATCTAAATGTCTGAGTATATTTCTAATGTAAAAATAATTTCATATAATTTTACTAATTCAATTTATCCATAGATGATGGTTTTAGTATAGGGAAAAATACATAAAACATTAAATAATCTTTAGTTTTAAGACAAGAATTAAATATCTTACATTTATAGGATTTTTATTTTTTAGAGTTTTAGAGAATTATTTTATTACACAAATATAACAATCCCATATATTACAAAGTGAAAACTTCCACTCAATATCCATTTTTTCAACAATATAATACATTGAAATTGAAACATGTTTTTTCATCACAATAAATCTTCTTAACTTTCAACTTGAATTTTTATTTGTTCTTACTCATCCATAAACACTATAAAAACATTTAAAAACAATATATGACTATAAAAATAAAAATAAGGTTTATAATAGGAATAAATTTCTCAGTCCTATGAAAAAAAGAAAACTATAAAATATTTATCTTTTCCACATTAATCATTGAGTGTATAAAATAAATAATATCTACATGGAGATCACTTTTTTTATTTCTCAAAGACAACCATTACAAAATATATAAATTATATAGAGACTTAAGTAGGAATATTAGAGAATTATATTCATAAACCATGATCACTCATTTTATAAATAAATGGATCCTAGATAAATCCATATGAGAAAATTCTTTCGTTATTCCTTACTTATTTAATTTTAGGATAAAGAGAATTATTTATTTCATTAAAGAGCTATATCATGCTCATCTATTATATATGTTGTATCAGACTCACCAATCAGATATGTTTTATCATTTTGACCCATAATAATCTATAATTCTCAAGTACAATATCATGAATAAATAAATTTTAAACTTACCCATTTTCATCAAAAATACCTTGAAATTTTTTTTAAACTCACAAGTAAACCACTTTCCATTTTAAAATAAAATATAGAGAAATATCCCTTTATTTTGAAACTCTTTAATGTAAAAAATATAAAAATATATTTTTGAAATTATTTTATTTGAAAATAAAGAAATAAAAATGTAAATTATTCTTTTAAAATATGAAACTAATTTGTGGTTAGAAAATATATTCATGCTGAAAAATTTTAAAAAATGATTTCATTCACTTCTTTGGTAAAATTACCTTTTCTGTTAAATTAAAAGAAGATTCATTTTTATAACTTTGAAAAAAAATTATAATGGTAGTTTAAAATAAATTTATATATTATTTTCCTTATAAATAAAAATATTCATAAAACTGTTTAATGAAGTAAGATATGGATAAAAAATATAATATAAACCATAAGACATTTAAAATAATGTTTTAATAAAAATCTATCACCTTAAATACCATAAAGAATTATAAATTCCATAAATAATAAATAATAAAAATGTAATATTTATTTAAATTATTAATAACCTTTTAATATTCATTCAATTATCATTTACCCTTTGATGTCATTTACGGCTATGTTAAATTTAGTTAATTAATCGGTTAATTTTATGTCGGATGTTTTGAGGAGGTTTGGTTCATAATCCCAAAACAACGTTCATGGGATAATAATGGTCAAAGGGGTCATTATTACATCATCTAAAAAATATAAATAATGAAATTATTTTAATTTATATAAATTAAATATAATTTTAGAACCATATTATAAAGGTGTACATGAAAAATGAAACACATCTCTTCATTGATGAGATAATCAACATGTATGTATGAAGGTCGTTAAATTTTTTCAATGGATATAAAGGTAAGCAATGATGATAAATTATATTTAAAAATGATAATTATTTAATTAATATGATATATATCAATTGAATCCATTATAATCACCATCATTGTGTGGTATTATTGAAAAATGAACCACGTCATTTCTCAGATGTAGAAATCAACACGTAAGCATGACCAATGTATTCATTTTTTATAAGATAGAAAAGAAGATGAAAATTGTTTTTACCCTAATCATAATAACATTTATTATTATTTTAGAGACATATTTTATTATTTCATTATGGTAAAATATGATCTGTAGAATTCTGAGTAAGAAATAAATATGAAATAGGTTGGTTCAGACATAAACCTTATCCTTGGATAACCACTTTCTCTTACACCTTAATCCCTCTAGGTTTGGTATTTTTATGAAACATTTGACTCTAGGAAATTTTAAGGGGAATTTTAGAGATATTAGTGAACGTATTTAATTTAATAGTGTTCTTAAATGGTGTGATTAAGAGATGAGGGGTCTTTCCCTTTTATAAGAGACGGGAGTTGAATATTGGGAGTTAATTAATGTATTAAATTAAAAAAAATTAATTTTCAAGATAAATTGGAACAAATTTGATACATTTTGAATGTATTATTATTATGGATTAAACTAATATCATAACAAATTATAGTTTTTGTTGATTTTTTCTCCCACATCTCTTAGTTTTAACCCTCATTAACCCTTTTGATGATTATTACAATATTAATGCTTTTTAACTCTACAGGAATCACGAAAGTTTCTATAAAAGTAAAAGTGACCCATAAGTGGATAAATGTTGATATGTTAGAAAATTTCCAATTATATTGGCTAATTATAATATTTTTATAAAAATTTTATTATTAATTAAAATATTATTCAACATAATACACCATTAAAGTCATTCATAGGACTACTCGCATAGTTTTACTTTAACGACATCAAGATAGTAATGTAATTCTAATACAAACTATAAAAACAATATTAATATGTTATATTTCCTAAAAAGATTAATGGATCAAAATAATTCGTCCAGCGTTTATTACAATTATTGTTTGAAAAAATCATTTACCTAATTTTTCAATTACTTGAACTAGCATTGTTGTGACACCTAGAAAATTATAAAATAATAACATTTATTTGATACCATATTTGATAAAACACTAGGAGTAGAAAATAATATAATATCCTAAAACATTAAGATATATTTAATATTTTAAATAAATTAAATTTATTATTTCTCTTGCAATGCACGTAATAATGAGTTAGCATTCATTACACATAACAATGTCTTTCTTCGATGGATTTCATTTCAGGAAAAACCAAGTTTTAATAAATAATATTAATATTATTTCATAAAGTAAAAATTATCTCATAGGCATATACATTTGTGGTTATAAAAACTATTAAATAACTTTTGAAAATATGTGGTTGAATTCATTGGTTACCAATTAATTATAAATGAATATAAAAACCATTTTATTATAAATAAAATGTTTTTATAAAAAACTATTTTTATGTGCCAAAGGAATTTTTTCATAATAAATTAAATTAATTACAATTATTTGATTATATTAATAAATTTTATATATTATATCATAAATAAATTTTATTACATTAATATAATAGATTTTATAGGCATAAGATAAGAACAAATCAAATTTTACATGTAAATATTTCTATTTCTCTAAAAGTTTTTTTCCACCTTTTAGCAGGGCACTTATTTCGAAACTTATTTTGGAAACTTTTATAGATTTTTTCTGGAAATAATATAATTTTTGAAAATTTAATTTTAAAATTACCATAGTGATAGGTTTTTTATTTTTTGTAAAAGTTTTATTTTTTGATGAATAGGGAATAAATAGTGAATTTTAATTGAAAATGAATTTTTTTTTACATTATTTATAATGTAAAATTATATATTTAATGGGTTTTAAAGTAAAATTAGTTCAATTTTATATCCATTAATCCAATTTAGGTCATGGGATTCATTTTAATATTGAATTTAGATATAAGGACTCTGTATAATTTTGATAATCTTCACTTTGAAACCACACTTTCTTATCAGGACTACAGGATTAATTTAAGTTAAATTCTAGAACTTATATGGTTTTAAAATGGAAAATGGATTTAATATTTGGAATAAGAATAAATGATAAATTATAATTAGTTTAAATTATCTTTTGAACAAAATTAATAATGTCTATTGTTAAAATTAATTATATTGATTAAGGTAAAAATTAATTTAAATATTTGTTAACTATAAAAAAGGTGTAAAATGACCCAAAATACGTTAAAACCCCATTTTATTTCAATATTTTGGGAATAAAAAATAATTTATTTAAATTTTTTATTAGTTATGTTTTTTAGGTAAAATCCTGGGTACACCTAACTTCTTTTCAAAAATTCCAAGTACCCCCTCTCCCCAACTTATAAATGGCCTTCCCCTCTACCATATTCTCTACACATTAAAGCCACTTTGTTTCAGAAAATGCCTTCCAAAATAACTCACAAAATTATATTCCTTCATCTGTGAATCCTTATTTTTGTTAGAATAAAATACTTTTACAGTCTTAGTACAAACCTAATGAGGATACATGAAGAAGAGGTAATGCTATTCCTAAATCGTTTTTATTTTATTTCTTTATCAACCTCCTTTATTACATATTATACCATTATTGTATAATATAATCACTATATTCCAAATAATTAGATGTTGTTATGTTAATGGATTGACCAAAAATATCACACACATTCATTAAATGGGTTATGAAATCATCATTCTTGTGTTTGGTGGACTACCACCTCATGAACCAATGTAATTCATTATCCCATTACCCACTTTAAAAATTGAGAATAATTATGGATTTAAATTTTATATATATGATATACGTATTTTTATTTATTATTTCATTATTATTATAGAATTATTATATTACACATACCTTATTGCTTTCCGTTTTGAAGGAATACAATAACGTCACACATGAGTACACTAGACTACTGTCATAAGAAGTAATGTGATTCATTCGCACCTAACATAGAATGTATTAAGAATTTTTTAATGAAATTATATGTTATATATGAAATAATAAAGATACAAGAATTATAACATATAGATTTATTATTTAATTTTCTTTCATTAAATATGACTAGATAATGGAAATAATGTTCATGCGTACCTATAACCTACCATCTTCATGAATGTTGTATTTGATTTCCTATCACTATATGATATGGATAATTCCAAATACAAATATATATATATATATGCTAAATATATATGATCTTTAAATCATGAATAATATTTTTTATATTCATAAATCCTAATCAAAGTAAGAGGAACAAAAAAACAAGTCAAAACATACTCAATAAACAAGGTAATTAACACCCGAAACAATGAAAATAATGATAGATTATTAACAAATAGGGGATAAAATGTTATAAAATTATTATATAAGATATCGTAAATATTAAAATGGTTCTATAATAAGTTATTATAATTATTAAAACAATTATACAATAGGTTAAATTGTGCTCATCCAAAAATTAGTATAAGGCAATAGATTTCTTAAATCAATATCCACTCATTGGATTAAGCATCTACTTCATTGATTATGTCTTACTAAGACTATTTGTAATGAATTTTGACTATCTAATGTTATATTTCAATGTTTTTATGTGGAATTATTGTGGATATAAATAGTCTATTTAATAACTAAGTCTCATTTCAATTTTATGGTCATTTTAAGGGTTTATTTCACAAACTCATTTTAATGTAGGTTGTTTATTCGGGAATACCAATTAGAAGAAATTCTGTAACCATTTCCCAATAAACCCAGCCATCTTTTTCTCCTCTGATTATTGATGAAAACTTTTAATCTTGTTTGTTTATTAATGAACACTATCAATATTATTTATCATGGATAAATATATTTCCTAAACCATATACCATTTTTTCATCAGGTGTTTACTTGGATTGTTATTTGATTAATTGGGGAAATATGGATAATTATGTATCATTTACTCAATATTGATATTTAATAATAAAGCACATTATTCATTAATTAAATTTATTTTTAGATATATGAGAAATTATTTGGACTAGAAATGATGGGTGGAGACAACACATTATATATCCCCTCGATAAATCAACAAGTCTCATGAGACAAATTAGTTGGCCAAATTAAATGCCATTAAAACTGTAGTTTTAAATATTTTGGGGGAATATCTTCACAGTATAGGGTTTCATGTTCTTAAAACATGAAATCTAACCATTAAGCAATTCATTCATTGAGAATTTGGTTATTATTATTATTTTCAATGATATTTTTAATTTTACATTATCTATGGATGAATTACATTCTCATTTTGTTGACTGGATGGCTTGTGTTTTAGGTATTTACTTTTTTATATTCATTTTTCATAATCTTATCATGATAGTCATGTTATTTAAATGGAATTGTGTTTAGTTGTTTTCATTCCCATATTTATAATGCTTATTTATTTATGATTACAGAAATTTTATTTTACCCTTTCTGAGAATTTTATCTCATCATTAATTTTATTTCATTATCTAGGATTTCATAAAGTGTAATAGATTTTATATACAAGGATATACTTGAAGGGAAAATGTTATTCTTGAGAAAAAAATTATGCTTTAATATGTGTATTCAATTGTAATGTAGTAATCAGGTATGTTTCTTTTTTATTGAATACTAATAAACTATTAAATCCTTCAGGATGAAATTACTTCTATCTTATTCCAATTCAATGGTAGTGGGAACCTACTTTGGGCTTCTTAGGTTGGGGTGCTTTAATTGTTTTTCTATTTCATAAACACTTAAAGTACTTATCCAATCCCTAAAAATTTAAAATAAATTTCCATGATAAAATAATTCATTAATATATCAAATAACAATTTATAACATAAAAATACTCTTCCCCTATTAAAAAATATTATATATAACAAAACAAGGAGAGTGACATTTTTTCTATATATAAAACCATATTAAGGTCATTATCAAAGGAATGTGGCACAAAATTACACCATTTTAAAACCTTGAATTATAATGGTCATAAAGACTAACATAATAATATAAATAAAATATTTAGGGTAATTTTTATGCTTTATCTCATTATTGTGAACCTATTTTACCCGTTATACCCTTACGAAGGTGAAACATATTTACCACTATTACTATTCATAATGAACAAAAATATAAGGGACTTAGTTATACAATTTCAACATCAGGATTTTAAATATTGAATCAATTTTTCAGGATTCAATTTCTAGTAGTGGAAGGAATCAATTATAATATATCTTCATAAAAATAATTAATTTTTTTCTTACAAGAAATGCATCTTCAATTAAAAAAAATTAACTTATAACAAAATTAGGTATCATGATAATTCCTATATAATTAATTGGATTATTTATAATTAAATTATAATTATGTCAATATAATATAAAATTAAAAACATAAGGGTAGTTTCTAATTACTTTATCTAATGAAAATAAATGATAGTTTTATAAAAAATTTGTATCTTTTGATGTTTACTAAAAAATTAATATTTTCAGAAATATTAAACAAATAATTCTAATATAAATTTTTCTTTCTAATTTAAAAAATTAAGTTTATTTTTTTAATTAATATTAAAAAATGTATAAAATAATATTTTAAATTAAACAATATAATACATGAAAATGAATTGAGAAAGAATAAAACTATTTCCTTTTTGATTGAAAAAACTACTTAAAATTCCAATGATGAATATAAAAAATAAAATCTAATGTCTGAATATTAATTTGGAATGAAATTAATTTACTCTATATTTGTTTTATAATTTAAGGGATATTCTATTTAGTCTATTTGGGAAACAAAGAGGAAGAAATTTAGAAAAACAAATTTGACAATTTAATGATAATTTTAAGAGGAATTTAAATGTATACTTTGGAGAAGAAGAACAACGTCCAAAATATAATTTTAGAAAGAATATTTTTTATTTTTCATAGGTATTAATAGGATATTAAATAATTGTAATCATTACTAATGATGTAATTGAAGAAAAAACAAATCATATTTTCATGTGTTAGGCTTTAAACACCTAATTATAAAATATCTATTCATCATAACTTTTCACGACTCTATCTTGATGTAGTGTGTTGATAGGTAGAAGGAGGAAGAAACCTTTTATATTAGAAGTGATCTAAAACAAAAAACATTCAATAGTGACAATGTGTTGGTGATTTCTATGGTACGATGACATATTTTTGTTACACGTTACTTCTATGTTGCCTTTTTGGATGAACTATGTTAGACACAATTTCCATAAAATTTATTTTTAATAATAGTATTCTATAAATATTCTATCCAAATAAATGGAATCTAGTTGTTTTTTCCCATGACCAAAAAATCTGTTTGATAAATAAAATTGTGAATCCTTAATTCATGCACCTTATTATTTTATTTTTTTCATGTGGTTAAAATATATGGACAGTGAAGTTGGTCAAGGAGTATTAAATAGTAAAAAAAGGATTATTTAAGTACAACGTTATGCATTAAATATTATTGAATATTAATTATGAAATTATTAATGAAGGAAAATTTAATTTTTAGGAAGAAAAATATATTTTGTGCCTCTTACTACTTGATGATATTTTAAATAAATATTGGGAATTTAAAATCATTGAAGAAAATAAGTATCAAATAATAATTGATTGGATAATTTTAGAAATAAATTAATGAATAGATTTATTACTTTCATCAAGGGTTGAATGATATTGAAGACTTATTTATGAAGTTAATAATTATTTGGAATCATTTTGAAGAATATTATAATAAATATAATGATGGATGGTGAAATTAAATAATAAAAAAGATGAAGATTTTATTAGAGTAATACCACAGATTATGATATGTCAATAATGTTAATTATATAAAATAATTATGATGTAAAAGTGATATTATATCCCATAATGTTATAGGGAAAAAGGTGATGTTATATCATATGACGCACGGAGGTTGGATCATGGGATTGAAATCATGTGGCAATAAATGAAATTTTATAGTTACAAAATAAAACATAAAAATGATTGGTTTGAATCATAAAGAATTTTTTAATTTAAAAAGGTAAACCATTGATTATATATTTTGATAAAACATACCACTTACCATGTCATGAAACATATATAATAAAAAAGAGTTAACAAATACCCTGAAAATACATTAATCCTATGTTATGGACAATAAAAATCATTTCAAAGGCTATAATACAGTCTAATTTATAATAAAATATATATTTTTTATACTATTAAGCAAGTCATGACACTCTGCTTCTATAAAAAAAAATTTATGGTTAGATTAAACATTTGAATGGTGTAAATTTTGGATTTGAAAATAATTAATAAACAAAAAAACTCAATTTCATTCCACATATTATCATGGATTGTGATAATTCAAAAAATTTCAAAATGGTAGAGATGAAATTTTGAATACTACCATATCATGAACAATGATAATGGGAGAACATTAAATATGTTAGAGTAAAATTGTGGGATATCATAAAGATATATATTATATAAATATACTTATAGTAATAAAATTTTATGAGTTAATAAGAAAAAATTTGGTAAATTAGTTTATAATAATATATTTTAAAAATCTCAAAAGTTAATTTTTTAAATTATAATATTGTCAAGGATAATCAAATAAAGAATTAAGGAATCTAAAAACCAAACAAGGCATGTATTGACAATGATTTTGTGGATATAAAGAAAAATAAATCTCTAAATTATAGATTGTGGTTGTATAAATATTTTGATCAATGGATAGTATAAAAAGGATATTAAGGTTATCACACTTGTCATAAAGATAAAATCTTGGAATTGTAAGATTAATTTTTTTTAAATATAATTATGATTCATTTGTTATAAATTTTTGAGGTTGGTGTGCTTCAAGATGATTTATGTAACCATAAATAACTTATTTAGTATATATTGTAACTATTATCAATATATATATATAATATACAGTGTAGAAAAATATATTCCTAAGAAAAGAAAATATCTTTGATAATTCTTGAATAGATTTTTCATTAGTTTCAAAATTGAATGTCCACCCAAGGATAGAGATATCTCATAAACATTATAAATATTTATGTTATAGTGGTGTAAACCGTCAAAAGGATCTAAATATGGATTATTTATATGACAATGAATGGAAATATAAAGATTAATTATAAATATTAAAATTTTATTTTATGTAAATTCACATGAATCATGATAAATATTTGAATTTTTTATGAGTATTTAAAAATAACTGAGTTAGGGTAGAGACTTATTCTTGAATAAAATTAATGAAAATGGTTCTAGAAAAAACTATAAGTAATGGGTTTTTTGTTAAAATATAAATTTTAGAGTCTTAGGGAGTAAGTGTAAATTATGGTTTAAATTATTTGAATCCATTAAAAAGTAAATTCCATTATTATTTAGATTTGGATAATGAATAATTTGATATGGTTTCATGGAAGTTTTTTTATATAAATAATAATTCCAAAATTTAAGGAGATATAATGTGATGTTTTATAATACACTATTATTATTATTTTGTAATAAATTTATTAAGATACTATATATGAGAGGATATGAAATCATTCTATTATATTATGTTAAAATGTATAAAAAAATAATATAACAATTCCTGATATAAATGAAGATTAAGGTGGGACAGTAATTAGATGTGTAGTTTATTGAATAACATTATAATGAGAATAATATTTTTATGTGGTCAAATTTTTTAAGGCCTTTAATTTATATTTATTAGGATTTGGATGTGTTTTGGGAGTTATTTGGATGTTCTAGATCCATGGGGTTTGTTTTTTTGACAACTAGATTGAAGTTACACCATGATGGTGCATGTGGTGATGGTCATGGTCAATGGAGTTTCGGCATGATGACTATGGTAGAATAAAGTTTTTTTCAAAAAAAATATTGGGCTAAAATACCCATGTATATAGATGTTTCATTGGTAATAGTCACTCGATATCTCTGGGTGAATCATCTATACACTTTTGGGATAAGTGTAACACCCTGAGATTTTAAAAAGAAGAAAAATATTTTTGATATATTATTTGACATGAAACACCAAGACTAGAAGAGATTTTAACACCCCAAAAAAATATGATACATTTATTTTTGAATAAATTTAATCTCTTCAATAGCTTGTGGTATACAAATATCTTGTATTTTGATTCTAGATAGCATGGAAGACATCAAACATCGATCATAAACAACCCATGATATGTATAACTGTTAAAACATATCCATTACATTCATGGGTATGAATAGTGTTAACTACTTTATGAAATATATAAATATATATGACCTACTAAATATAAATTATTGATAATTTTTTGGTTATTAATGAACCAATTTTTTATAAAGTTGTTTTATTATTTTAAAATATGTTTTCTTCAAAAATAAATGTTTATTACTTTTCATAAAAAATATATAATAATACTTTTTTTGACATTTTTGAAATTTTATTTGATAAAATAAAATTCATTTTTTAAATTGGAATGTAAAAATTTACATTGATTTAAATCTTATAATTTTTCTAAAAATATTTAATTTTCAGTAAATAGTGAAAATAATTATTTTTGTAAAAATCTCATTTCATTTCAATAAATTAAGAAATTAAAAACAAATATAATGTTTTTAATTTTATTTAAACAAAAATTTATTATGTATTTCTATTTATCAAACTTAATTTTTTTTAGTCATTTTTATTTTACTTTTAAATGTATGTTTATTTTTTTATTAAAAAATGTTTTTTTGAAAACTATGTTAAAGCACATAATGTTCCTCCATTTTAATGAATTAAAATAATTTCAAATGGTTAATTTTTTAAATTAAATTTATATATTATATTTAAATATATTTTAATTTATATTAATAAAATGATTTTTATAATAAAAATAGTTAATATAAAATCACTTTATTCTTGAAAAACAAACTTCAAGAAAACATGCTTTTTCATCGCATATGAGCTTTTTGTTTTAATTTTAATTTTTTCACTCCTATAAAATTTATTTGATAAAATAAAAATAATTTTATAAATAATTATTTCAAATTTATATTAGAGGTGAATTTTTTTCATTTTTTAAAAAGATAAATTTTTTTGATGAATAACAAAAAATACTGAATTTTAATTAAAAAATTCCTTTTAATTTAAATTACTTATAAAGAAAAATTGTTTTCTAAATTAGTTTTGAACAAAAATTAATTTAATTTTATATCAATTTATTCATTTTATTCATTTTATTTATTTTAATAATTTTAATTTTTAATTTTTATTATAAAAACATTTTAAACTTTTGAACATTTTCTCTTTGAAAACCGACTTTCTCACCACATCTACAGGATTGAATTTAAATTAAATTTTTTCACTTCTTTGAATTGAATTTGAAATAAGGTATTTATTATTTTTAATAATAAAAATATTTAATTTTTAATAAGATCAACATAATTTTTGGACAAAATGAATAGTGATAATTAAAAATTGGGATTATGGTAAACATAGATTTATCAGGGGTTAAACTAAGAATATAAGGGTCAAAATGAACTAATAGTATATAAAACAAGAATTTTATAGAAATATTTAGACCATATCGCTTCTATTTTCTAGAATTTTTTTTTTATAATCTTGTAGAATGATAAGAATGTTAGTATAATTCAATCATTTCCAAACAAAATACAAATATTCCACTCACTTAACTTATAAAAGACCTCCCCTCCTCTCTTCTTCACACACTCAAACCAATTTGGTTCAGATAAGACCTGAAAATCACTTCTCATCTTCTATACCATCATCCTAGAAGCTGTATTGTTTGCAGAAATTCAACCAAGTAAGGACTTTGGTGCAAACATATGGAGGATACACAAAGAATAGTTAATATTCTTCAATTAGCGCCTTTATTTTATTTCTTTAACCACCTACTTATATTATTATTATACCATGATGATATAATATCCTGATTATAATTGTAAGTTTTTATAATAAGGTCATGACCTGAAACCATCTCCACATCCGTCATGTGGGTTCTGAAATCATCATTCATCTGTACGGCGGACTACACCCTCACAAACTTATGTCATTTTTTTTCTATTAAAACCTATCACGGATGGGTATATTGATGGAAATAAAGTATATGTGTGACATTAATAATATAATTATAAATATTGAGTCATTATATTATATATATATATATATACCTTCCATTCTATAGGGGATATGATAATGCCAATCCTGTGTATGGAGGACTACCACCTCACGGAAGATTGTGATTTATCTTTCACTAATTCCTTACATTCTATATTTTAAATATAATGTTAATTAATTTATATTATATAAATGAATAATTATTATACTCATGAAATATTTATAATTATGAAAAGATGATATTTCATTTTCTTTTTTCACTAAAAATATGATAACATTATTCATGTATGTGTGGACTATTGCCTTCACGATGCAATGTGACTCTACTTTAATTGCCAAAAAATATGGATGATATATATAAGTAAATTTAAATTAATAATATAGTATACATGATATTATTATCATTATAAAGTTATAAAATATTACTTACCACTTTTCCATAATGATCATTGAAAAATGGAAATGATACTCATGTGTACATATGACATAATAACCCTATGATCGTAGCATACTTAATTACTCAAAAACATATTTCACGCTTGGTATTAAAATTATAATTGATGTATTAAGATGATAATTATTTCATTATTATTATTCTATAGATTATATACCTATATATTATTCAATGGAACAATAACGTTCATAACAAAACATGAATGAGAAAACACTATGATTAACACATGAAACAATGAATATAATGAATCTTTATTAATGAACGGGTGATAGTATTTAATAAAAGAATCGTATATGATATTATAAATATAAATATTTCATTTTATTTAGTTAATAAAATTTTTTAAAACACTATAAAATATTTTCAATCATGATCAACCAAAAAAAGTGTTAGGTAATACATTTCATAACTAAATTTATATTCAATGGGTTAAACTTACACTTCACCGATTATTTCATGATAAGATTATGTGTGTAATGACCATTGATAATTTTTGTCATGGCCCCCCTCCTCTAATGAAACAACAATGAGGGTAGAGAGATAATGACCCATGATTCCCACCTCCAGTAGGCCCTGGGTTTGCGACTAGAAGCAATGGTGTACAAATGTCACAATATGGGTGGCATTACCCTTTATAAGAAAACAAGATCAAATGATGGAATGGATTATCCAAAAAAAATTTATTGTACAGTATAAAAATGAATCCAAAAATAATCCCACAAACATGTATAAATTAAACTGATCCAAGAAAAATATCCAAAGTAAATACCCAAAAGAAAATCTAAGTAAATGGCACAATAGCTATCCAATGATTCAAGTGAGTATTGTATAACATAGTCCAAAAAATCCTCCTATAATCGTAAAAATGGTTTTATATACACAGGGTGATCATATAAGTATTCTCAGTAATAAAACCAATGTCTTTCATCCTCATGTGAAATAAGCATACTTATGCAACTATGAGAAAACAACAAAACCAAAAAGTACCTAAACAAGTATAATAACCAAACCCAACCTCACCAGGGCATGTTCACTAAAAAACACAAGACAAGTAATATAACATATCTAGATCACATCAATAATGGTGCCCTGCACTGCATTCCTACTAGTATGCCTCTGTCACACCCAACAGTGTACATCATGAAGATTTCATATCTTCTATATACTACACCGCCCCACAAACACAGTTACAACACACCTCACCCATAGAAACCTACAATCTAAGCCCCACAAGAAAATCCATATAAATAATTCCTAAAAACACTTCGGCAACCGACCCACAAGAACGGTCACATCTCACCTGAAAACACCTGGGTCCTCACACATCATCCTTAAGACACCTGGGGCACATTTGACCTCACCCACAAACACATGGGATAAAAAATCTATCCTGAAGACACCTGGGCCATCACAACCCCCATATAAAGCACTAACATTCCTCAGACCATCACATCTTATGGCATACCTACCTCACTTAGAAGAGATAGTAGAAAAGAGAGGGTACCCATCCATCATTACTCCTCATTGGAAGTTGCAAAAAACACCCCTCATGTGACTATGTGGGTGTTTGACATATAGTCTCAACATGGGTGGGGTGCATATAGAAATCAAAAGAATATACAAGAATATATATAGTAACAAACACTCAATCCCATCCTATGGGTTCTCAATCAAATAACCAACTCAAAACCCTGTCACTTTTTCTCAAACATCTAAATGTATATATTAGTATGTGCAACATTTATTTTTGAGCAGGTGAAGATCCTTGATAAGATGAAGAAACTTCCCATTTCACCTATGTTTAATACCAATTCATTTAATCATTTAGCATCAACCACACTTAATCACACAACCCATCATTTAATATTTCATTAATCACTTTCATGTCATTTACCAAACCAACCCAAGCCATTGCCAACATTATTAAACCATTACTCCTTTATTCCATCACTACTTGGGTATCTAGAACAACATAACTACATCCTCACCACCACAAAATCATATCCAAACCAACAGTCACCTCGACACCCCAAAATCACAGCCAACAACCATCACCTCACCACCCCAAAAGCACAACCCAACAACTACCACCTCTTCGCCCCAAAAGCATGGAGAAAAATCAACATATAATCCCACACTCCATTGAAACCACGCACTACAATCCCACCAACATGTTATTGCATCACAACACATAAATATCCATTTTTTTTACTGATTCTCAAAGGGTATTTTATGACAATACACTTTAATTTAGGGGTGTTGTCACACAAACCAAAATCCTAGGGAAACCATTTCAATAGACAACATTAAGTAATACACCAATTTTCATTTAGGATGATATCACAATCACAACCAAAATAGAAATCACATTTCACATATCTAGAACAAACAAATCCCCCAACTACTACAATTTTCAGCAGGGAATCAAGCTTGAACAATCAGAATATCACAATTATATCAAGGCTATAAAAAAATGTGAAACATACACTTATACCATTCAATTTCAAATTGAAAATTTTTTTAACTTGTATTAAGCCAAAATGACCATAATACTTGGATTAAAAAAGTAAACACATCATGTATAATACACAATAAAGAGAAATGAGTGAAATCTGACCTCAATGAAGATATTAAACTTGTTTTTGCTTATTATGGAAAATAAGAATTCCTTAAAACAATAGTCGCACCACTAGAAATGTGGATCAACATATTCCATACCAAAATATTATCAAAATTCTTCTCAAACATCCAAATACTAACATAGAGTATCACTAAAGAGAATCTAAATGGAAGAATGATATAAAATGGATGAGAAAGAGGAGAAGACTCACCCTGGATCAACCATAGATTTCCAACAAACAAACACTAGGGTGGACCAATCAAAGAGGGGGTAGTGGGGTATGAAGAACCCCTTAGGGTGCCTAGGGTTCATCTAAAATGAGAGAAAGAAGAGAGTGTGGCCGAATGAATGAATTTTTGGTCGAGGAGAATTTAAAATAAAATTGGATCGTGGTATTAAATTACATGTAATCCCCTTTCACAATGTGTAATATCTAAGGTTCTATTTCCACTGAAAAACAGATCACCTCTTAATTTAATTATTTATTTTTAAACCCAAATATATTAAAAATTATGTATCCCTCTTTCTCAATGTACAAAATGTTAACATGTCATGAATACCTCTACATAAGACATGAAAGAGAATTTCATGTCATTTAATCCATTTACATGACATGTAACCTCCCTACCTCTAGCCTTTAGTAGCCAAACTTCTCCAGACTCCATAAAAGCATCCTCCAAACACCTCCAACTACCAAAAATAGAAATATAACAAACCACGAAGGCACAAACCATTACATCAGATACTATTCAAATGATTCCCACTCTCAAGAATCCAAAAACAATCCCAAAATAAAATGGGTATGAACAACCACCCTATAAGATACCTCTCTAGGATCATTTCATACCTCAAACATAACTTCCAATCAAACACACCAAATTAAATGACCAATAAAATATCACACAACCTCATCACCATAAAACAAAACGAAATATATAAATAATCCCCTCTCACACAACTACACTTACATCTCACCATTGTATAACCATCTCAACCTATATGCATACCAAACCAACAACCACTATACCTAATGAACCTCACTACCACTCAAACAAAAATCTACACCATCCCAAAGACACAGATCAAGTATTTTCATGCTTCATGTCAAGATAATATCCTCTTTGAGTGGCACTGACTCACCCACATTGGTTTAATTGAATCCCAATTAATTCGTCTCAATTAAGAATTAGGTCTTACATTTTTCATATGTCAAACATTGATCATAAATCTCACCACATACATCACAAACCAAGGAAAAAATATCATCTCATGAAATATAAGGATCCAAACATCACATTGCAAAGCAAAACAGAGAAAACAAAAACAAAAAACAACTCCATTTACTAGGCACGCTTCTACGTCTCTCACCCCCAAGTTCTCTCCTCCAATAAAATATGCTCCACAACAAACAAACCAAAGGAACAGTCCATCCTCACAACACTGTATCCTAACAATCTTGGATCTCCACTGGCTGATCCACAAACTTCTCGTCATCCTTAAAATCCAACTCTCCCAATTCAATGAAATGAGAGTCTTTATAAAGATACCTACGAATCTGTGAGGCATGGAATACATCAGGGATCCTCCCCAATCATAGTGTAAATTCAAATAGATACTCTACCTCAACAAATCACCCCAACACTTCAAATGGTCTAATAAACCAAGGATAAATCTTACTCCCTCTACCAAACCACATACTCCCATGTCAATGGTAAACCTTAAAGATCATGTGGTCCCCAAACTCAAACTCCAAGGGACTCCTACTATGATCATAATATTCCTTTTTTCTAGTCATTTTATACTTTCATCCTCTCATGAAAAAGCTGAACCTTCTTTATCATGCTCTACACCACATCAGGACCACGAACAGTTGTCTCCCCAACTTCTGTCAAGCACAACAAATAACGACATGGTCTCCATTACAAAGTCTCAAGTAGAGCCAATACAATGGAAGAGTTATATCTATAATTATAAGAAAACTCAACCAAATATAAGTTTCATACCAAAGATCAACCAAAGTCCAAGATGCATTCCCATGGTAAATCCACCAATATCTAGATAGTCTGTTCCGTCTGTCCATCTGCCTGAGGGTGGAAAGAAATGTGGAGGAATAACTGAGTGACAACAGAATGTTTCTATACCCTATAGACTCGTAAAGTAAAACATGTGTCATGACTCGATATAATAGACCTCATAAATCCATGTAACTACACCACCTCATTCATATACCTCTTAGCCAAAGCACCCACTACATCTGATTCATTGATTCCAAAGAAGTGGGTTGATTTCGTCAACCTATCCACTATCACCCATATCTAATCACAACCTCCCTCTCCTCTGGGTAAACCAGTGATAAAATACATTGATATTTCATCCCATTTCCACTTAGGAAATTTCAAGGTATGAAAAAAATACCAGGAAGATGATGGTCGCCCTTTACTTGCTAGGAAACCAAGCATATTTTCATAAACTATGAAATTGAAAACTTCATCCCAGGGCACTAGAACTGAATCCCCAAGCCACAGTACATTTTTCAACTTTCTAAGTGTACTTCCAAAGGTGAGTTATAAAACTCATGAAGGACTCCATCTCCCTAGAGGATCAGCATGGCCAACATGATCATGAGACACTGCTACCTTTGAGTCTTCCCACTGAGACTCCTCCACCTGCTACATCATTGAAGACTGCACTGTCATCTCAAATAGATATCCTCTACCACCATCCACTATAGAATCTAATTTCAATGCTTCCAACTCCCTCGTTACTCTCCAAATATCAATAAATTTTTATAAAAAACCCTTCTATTAATTATTTCTCAATGTTTTAGCCACAACATTATTTTTCTCTGAAATGTAAAAGATATAAAAATCATAATCCTGCAGAAACTCAATCAAACTCCATTGTCACAAGTTAAAATCATGCTAAGAAAACATACCATAAACTCTTATGATCCATGATGATGACAAATTTCTCCCCAATGAGGTAATGTCACCACAATTTCAGCACAAATGCAACTACTACTATATCAAGATCATGGGTGGCATAGTTACATTCATCAAGTCGTAACTCCCTAGACCCATAAAATATCTATTCCTTCTTCTGCATTAGCATGAATCCCAAGCCCCTATGTTAAGTATCACAAAACACCTCAAACATCACCCCTTAATCGGGAAAATGGAAAAATGGAGAACCAACCCAATTACCCTTAGGTAACTGAATGCTTCCTAGAACTGATCACTACACACAAAATCATGGTCCTTCTTGGTCAAATCTATCAAAGGGGTTGTTAGATCAAGATAAATTGGGTATGAACATATAATAATTTCCTATGAGACTATAGAATCTGTGAACCTCATCCACGTTCATGGGTTTTTTCCCATGAAACAACTGCATCCACCTTTGAAGGGTCTATTTCCACAGCCCAATGAGACACTACGTTCCCGAGTAAATGATCCACTCATATCTAGAATATACATTTGGACAACTTTCCATATAATTGGTGGCACCGAAGAACCTACAAGACAACTCATAGATTCTAGACATGCTCCTCCTATGAAAATGATTGGATTAAGATATGATCAATGAATATGATGATATACTGATATAGGAACTCATAGAAAATGGAGTTTATAATCCACATGAACATGGCTGGTGTGTTCATAACACTGAATGGCTTGACTAAAAACTTGAAGTACCCATAACATCAACTAAATGTAGTCTTTTAGATATCTCTCTTATTCACACTAAATTGTTGATACATAGATCGCATATCGATCTTGGAAAACAAACTAGCACTCTTTTCTGGTCGAAGATATAATCTATTTTTAGAAGAGGGTATGGTTTTTGATTGTCACATGATTCATCCTCTAGAATCCTATAAACAACCACATATAACCATTCGCCTTCTTGGAGAACAACAATGGAGAACCCCATAGTGACACACTATGCTTTATAAAACCCTTCTGCATCAGATCATCTATTTCAATCCTCAACTCCAATATCTCAGAAGGTTCCATTCAATAAGGATCCATTGAGATTAGAGAATCACTAAGTTGGAATTCTATCATGATATCAACATCAAGTTGAGGGGGTAGCTTCAAAACCTCCTCAGGAAAAACATTTGGAACTCCCCAATGACATCGAAAACCTCAACCATTTCAGCATCTACTGATTCTAATAACAACTTATCAAACAAGGGGAGATGTGTCTCCGCATGCTGACTGCCCACCTGGCAACTCCACTCATCAAAGAAAACCATACACTTTCTGTCAACATATGAAAACATGACTCTCCTTATAAAGTAGTCGATAAAAAAACATACGGAATACTGACATTCAATTCCTAGTAGGACATCATATGATTGCATATGTATTGTGAAAAGATACAAAAAGGACTGATGAGAACTAATCATTTTTATAAACCCTCAGTACACATAACAAATGTTGGTATATCCTCTGGCTCAAACAATCAACACCATGGGCATGGGAAGCCTCTCTAAGTCTAGTCCCAGATCATGGTTTATGGAGGATAAACCAAGGAGTGCAGTGTTATTGAATCAAAAAAGGCACAAACAAGGGTACTAAACAAACAGATCATACCATTGATGTTCTCTGGCCCCTCTTAAATTGTTTCCTCCACTACATGGAAATAACCACACCCTGCTCTTATGGATCTCTATTGACAACCACCTCCATGACCACACTCGAGTCATGGTGCATGAACACAAGGATGATTCTAAGGTCATCCTCTACCTACTCTATCTCCCCTCATTTGAGCATAAACCTACTACCTATACTACTAAAACAACCTCATTGGAAATTTATATTGAGGTTGGTACTGAACCTATTCACCTCCACCACACTGAGCTCATGTAAACACTAGGAATTGGTTTTGGCGAGGCCCAAAAACCCCACAAGCAAAAAAAGGCATGAATCTCCAAGGAAAATCACAAAAAACACAGGCCCCAAAAGACTGAAAAGAAAGTTACAGAGGTCGAATCCCTATGGATGAAAACCTCAAAGATCCTATTTCATGAGACCTGCTACTGAAAAATCTATGCATCTAAGAACCCTATTGGATCCCCTCTCAAGGTAATCCTCTTAGCGAGTGAATCTATTTGATCACCTATGACTTCTTTTGAACATCCAAATACACTAGAAATGTAAAATGGTCTAATTGTATATTGATAGAAGGATGGAATTCCTCCTCAAGATGTATCACATGAGACTCCTTATCTAGAAAAATATTTGGGAATAACATAGAAGGTCCTTGAACAGAATTCCTAGCTCTTGCACTAACATGCTCCCCTGTTGAAGAGAAAGAAACTTTAGCCTCTTTACTACCTTCATGGTTGACGAAATGAACTTTGGATGGAACTCCTTTTGGATGTCAACCCATAAAATGAATGCCACCTTCGACTCTCCTTGATATAGCTTCTACAAAGAATGTCTAGATCCTGGCATCTAACTGACTTCTAATGGGACGCAGTACTCTGTCAGGGCCTGGAGAAAACTAAAAGTGATCTCAAGCTCCTCCAGCTAGCTCTGTGTATCTACATCTAGAACAATCCACTTATACGTTTCAAAATCCTTCTATTAGAAAACATGTAACGTCCTCTATCGTTGAACATCCTCCACAACCGGATTAACCCTACATGGATCAACCAAACCAGCCTACTAAACATCAACTTCCCGAGCAATAAGCAGACGACGACCAGAATCCATAGCTGAAAGGAAAATAAGGATTTCCTAATCCTGAGTAGTATGGAATTCCATTAATATTCATTTTAACTCATTTAATTCCATTTTTTATTCATTTTAACTTTCCCCAAAAAATCCATATTCAAATAAGGGAATAATTCATTAGGATGGATGTACATTTTCTAGGTCTTTACCCTTCATGTAGATCCATCTCTCTTGGTCATTAAATAAGATCATTGTCTATGTGTTAGATCAAAGGGGTTTAAAATACCATATCCTAGCTAGTCTCTATGACCTATGTCATGAACCAAGGTTAAATGGAACTATTTCCATATCACCCAATGCAATCCTCACTATGCCTAACTCCAAAATCCATCCTATCTCTCAACCATCACCTTTGATACCACTCTATCATGACCCCTCCCACCTAAGATACTGCAATGAGAGGAGATATGTAATGACCCTAGAGTCCCACCTCCAATAGGTTGCGGGTTGGAGACTAAATCCAAGGGTGTACAAATATCAAAATATGGGAGGAATTTACCTTTATAAGAATATAAGATGGGGACATAGAATTAATCATCCAAAAAAATCAATGACATAATATAAAAATAAATCCAAAAATCATCCCACATGAATGTATAAATAGAATAGATACATGAAAAGTCTCCAAATTGAATACCCAAAAAAGAAAAATCAATCCAGTGACATAGCACCTGTCCAAATATCTGAGATAATAATGTTCAATGTGGTCCATGAAATCCATCTCAAAACCTAAAAATAGTTTTATATACATATGGTGAGAATACAACTATACTCAATAGGAAACCAAAATCTTCTCATGCACATGTGAAAGAAGCATATTAAATCACCTATAAAAAAATAATAGAACCAAACATCACCAAAATAGGTGTACTAACCAATCCCATCCTTGCCAAGGCACACTCACCAAACAATGAACTCCAAGTAATATAATGTTACATGATCCCATCAATAAGGGTACCCCACACTACTTTACAATTGGTGTTCCTCTCACTTACCCATCGTCATATGTTCTGGATCTCCCATCTCTTTTGTATACCACACCACCCCACAAGCACGGTCACAACACACCAAGCCTACAGACACATAGGCTCGCTACCCCACATGCACGACCACACACAACTCACCTGAAAACAAGTGGGATACCTCCCCAAAATCACGGTTACATCTCACCCAAAAAAACACTTGGGTCATCAAACATCTTCCCAAAGACACTTGGGATACATATCACCTCGCCCGCAAACACCTCAGTTATCACATCTCATGCAGACACATGGTCCATAAAAACCGCTATCTAAAGCATTAACAGGACTTCGGACATCATATCATGTGCTATACCTACCTCTCCTAGAAGAGACAATGAGAAAGATAGAGTACATAGCCATCTGTACTCCCCATTAGATGTGGGAAAAAGACCCTCTGCGTGACTATGTAGGTGTTCAGCACATAGGTCTTAACAAGGGTGGGGTGCATATAGAAATCACAATAATATATAAGAATATATATATATATAGTACCAAACACTCAATCCCAACATATGGGCTCTCTAACAAACAACCAACTCACAACACCATCACATTTATTACCACCTCTAAATGCATTTTTTAGTATCTACGATAGTTATTTTAGAAGGATAAGAGCCCTAATAAACTAATGCGGCTTCACATTTAGTCTAAATTTAACACCCATTCATTTAATCATTTAGAATCCACCACACATAAATACACATCCCATAATTTAATATTTCATTTACTACTTTAATCTCGTTTACCAAACCAACCCAATCCATTCCCAACATTATTAAACCATTATTTTTTTATTCTGTCACTATTTGGGTATCTATCACAACATAATTACAACCCCTCCACCTCAAAAGCATGGAGAAACTAACGATCACCTCACTACACCATATGCACATCCAACAACCATAACCTCGCCGCACTAAATGCACACCCCATGAACTACCACCTCACAACCCCAAATGCATGGCCAAACAACCACATATTACCCCAAACCTTATTGCAACCACACATCACAATACATCAAGATCCATTTTTTAAAGATTTAAAAATGCGATTTTATCAGATTCCAATTTAATTTATGAGTGTTTTCAGAAAAACCATAATCCTAGGGAAACCATTTCATTATCCAAGTTTAAGTAACTAATCAATTTTAATTTATCTTGATATCACAATCAAAACAAAAATAACAATCACAACACACCTATCTAGTGTAAACAAGTCCCCCAACAACCCCAATTTTTAGTAGGGAATCAATCTCGAACAATCACAATATCACAATCATATCAAGGATGTGAAAACATGTGAAGTATGTCCCTATATCTTTCGATTTCAAATTAAAAAATTTCATTATCTTTGATTATGCATAAAAAACCATAATCCATTAATAAAAATAGTAAACCCCTCTTGCAACATACATAATAAAGAGAAATTACATAATTCCAAACTCATGGAAGCTTTTCAACTTGTTTTTGAACTACATGTTAAATAACAATGCCCGCAAATAACAATGTCACTGCTAGAAACATGGATCAACCAATTAGGTTCCAAAAGATTATCAAAATGTGACCCACAAATCCAAATCAAGGAAAACTATATCACTATATTGAATCCCATGGGAAGAATAAAAAATGGATGAGAAAGAGGATACAACTCTCCATGTATCTACCACATATTTCCAATGAACAACCAATAGGATCGACCAATCAAAGATGGACGAATAGGGATCTAAGAACTCCTCAGTGCATCTCAAGTTTGTCCAAAATAAGAGAAAGAAGGGAGAACAATTGAATAAATGAAATTTCAGCCAAAATTAATTTTAAAACCCAACTATATTGGGTATTACATGATGTGTAATCACCTTTCACATAATGTAATACCTGGGGTTCAATTTTCACCAAAAAATGTGTCGCCTCTTCATTTTATTTTTTATTTTTTAACCCCGATATATTTAATTTACTAAAACCCTCTTCCATGGTATGTAAAATGTGAACACATCATGAAGCCCTCTGAATATGACAATAAATGTGATTTCATGTAATTTAATTCATTTAAATGACATATAACATCCATTCCTCTAGCCTTTAGCAACTGAACTTCTCCAGAATCCCTCTTAGCATCCTCCAAACACCTACAACAAACAAAATTGGGAATTTAATGCACTAAGAAAACATGAACTGTTATAATTTTATTCTATATTTCCACTTGTATTATGTATATTTAAATTTGATACACAAAATCAATTCATTTATTATTCCCTACTTAAATGATATGATATTTTTAAGGAATTTCAAGTAACTCTTTTATTTTTGGGATACATATGAAAATTCACAACTTGTTTCTTTTATGTGGTGTATATACTTCCCATTTGACATGTTATATCATGAATCACATTCCATTAATTATATTTAATGTTTAATTAGTTATTATTATTTAGTATGCATTAAAATTACAATGATTACTAAAGTAGAAAGGGATTTGTTTCTCATTTTTTTCATCATGGAGAATTATATCATATTATACACCTATCTTCTTTTATAAGGTGTATACAAACCCACATTAAAATTTAATATCAAGAAATTATTTATTCATATGATTTTTTAAGTTTTGTTTAATGTCATCCTTTTAGGGTAATTATGATTCAAATTTAAAAAAATTGTAAGAGTTTTAGGTTACAACCAAATCGTGTATCCGAACTATTTCTGATTAAGTATCAAATGATAAAATCATATGATCTACCTCATAATAATTCTCATTAATTTTATTCTACTTTGTTTATTCATGATATTTTAAAGATATTGTTCCACTTTTCCACTCTTTGATGCATAAAATTGTTGAGAAATTTTTTTTAGAAAAATATGACATTATTTCTTACTTCTTTTGGAAATAGATTTTAATAAAGATCCATGTTTTCTAAAAAAAATAAAAAAAAAATAACCATTTAATAAGTATTTATTAAATATATATCTTTCCATTTTACCCTTTTTATATAATGGTTTTAAATAAATCTATTTATCATTTTCTTTTATAAGGAACATTTTAAAAAAAAATTATAATGAAAAAGAAATGTTATTTTAAACTTGCATGACATGTGCTGAATTACCCAACATTATGATCGATATTTTTTTGAGGCTTAATTTTTACATTTAAAATGATATTTTTTATGTTATTTTTTCTTGATTTTCTAGAAATCCTTGTTTTTTAAAAGTGGTTTTCAAATAAATGGATTTTCAAAAAAATGTTTTCAAAAGTAATTTTTAAATTGAAATGGATATTTTCTTCTATAATGTTTTTAATGATATTTTTATGGTATTTATAAACATTAAAAAAATTACATATCATATAATGGGGACATTTTCATTCATACCATTGTCATTGTTTCTCTGTGTTGATTAAGATAGTTTGAAATAGATTTTTATATAGCCAATTTAATTTCTATTGGTTAATAATGTTATTAAAGGAATAATGTTTTTTTCATTATTTTTAACATTATTTTTAAGATACATGTACTTTATTTGTGGTTCTCGAACATTATATATGATGGGGTGGCCCAAATAGCATCGGCAGATCTCGTTACCACGTAAAAAATGGGGAGTCCCAGATAGACTCAAATGTTCCCATTTCAATTTATATGATAGGGAAGCCCTAATAGCACCCGGTGAGATGATTATATCTTAAATGATTAATGAACCTATATTGTGCTCTAGTGAATTTGGAAATTATTTAGTTCTCTATATAATTATATTGTTATTTGACCATATGTTTATTCCAATTTTAATGGTTTTTTATGTTGTCTATGATGATGATGTTGCAAGATACCAACACGTTATATTTATTCCTTCTCTAGGTTCATAATGTTTTATTTCATAAATATTGATATCACATGGCTCGTGATTATTAATTCTTTTACTCTTTCATTTTAAAATAATTATTTGATGCTTCGTGATTGATGTTTTAGGTGATGATGGGCATGAGTTATTTTATAATTCGATCATGTACTCTGATTATGTCATGATACCCTTGTACACATATTATTCCCATTAATGACTTCCAAATATTAACTGTTATTTTTTCTATTACGTATAATTTGATCTCAACCTTAATATGTTTCTTATCCCCTAAGTTATAAATAATGAGGTTGAATTAATTATGTATATAATTTATTTCATATAGATGATAATGATGATGTAATGTGAAATAATAAAAGTTGGGTTAAGGGGGTGAAATTCCCATTTAACTACATGGGTATTTGTTATGCAGTATTTTTTCCTAATTACATAAAACTATAAACTTAAAAGTTCCTTTAGAATGTAGGTGATTCAGTTTTTCTGTTTGATGTTTAAGGTTTGGATTGAAAATAAATTGGTTCTTATTTATTGGTATAAAATATTTAAATGTAAAATTTATGATTTCAAACCAGATCTAGGAGTGCATGTACGAGATTGTTATAGTTGGTATTAGATGTTATTTTTGATATCATTATAGATTATAATGTTTTCATTTGGTTTTATCTTAAGAGTTATAAATACCATCATTGGCCTATTATTATAAGGATTATCATAAATAAAACATCCTAGACACCCCTTTGTGGCCTTAAGATATGATATTTTAAAGCGATTGATGAAACTTTTGGAGAATGTTTAGTAGTTTGAAGTATTTTTAACTCCATGGTTTAACATAAAGTATGTATTTAAATTTTTTGGAAATAATATTTAAGGTTTTGATAATCATTTGGGTTTATATGATCTTCATTATTAAGAACACCAGATCTATCATATAGATAACCAAAATATTGTAAAGTGAATTGATGACTAAGTGACTAATGTTACCCCAAAAGAAGATCACCTTTTTTGGGCTTAAAATCTAAATGTTATGAGATAACATTTCAGGTTAAAACACTCTTTATTTTTAAGATTATTTAGGATATTTGGAATATAAGGTTATGGAATTATTTATTTTAAATTTGGTAATTACTATTTAATTTTTAAAGATTAATTTATTGTAAAAGGGATTATTCATTTTGGTAATTATTTTACCATGAAATAACCATTTTCATTTTGGAAAATTTCTAAGACAGGATGAATATCTTGTTATCCTTTTTAGTGTTATGTGGTATTTAAAAGTAAATTTTAGTGTTTCATGAATGAAAATATCATCTTGAATACCCGTAGTTTGTATAAAAAGATAAGAATATGGTGTAATTTAAAAAATGTAGGAAATTATGCTCTTAAAGTATGTAAATTTACATATTATTATATTCTTGATGGAAAATAATTCCTCATCTATAAGAAATGTATTTTGAAAAAAAAAGTATACTATTATATTCATACATATTGAATCATATGTTCTTTTAGGTTATCATAAATTTTTGGTTTTGAGGCCCTTAAATTTCAATTGGTCATTCATGTACTTTTGATTAGTGACCTCAATCACTCACTATACTTATTTACATATTTCTTCGATTCCCACATATGTTTAACTATTTAGAAACCTAGTTATTTGTTATTCCATATAAACTTTTCACTTCCCGTTTTCTCTTATTAAGAGAATATTTTATTTATACACTTTTAAGATGTGGGTTTATGACAAAATTATTTTAAAATTTCAATCCTTTGATTATCAAGATATAGTTAAAATTGCAACGATGCAATTTATTAAAAGGGGATGTAACACCCTAAGATTTTAATAGAATAATTATATGTTTCATGGAATATACAACCCAAAAATCCAAGATTATAAGAGAATGTAACACCATATGACATTATGATATAGTTATTTTTGAATAAATTTAATCTATTTAATATATTTTGGTATAAAACACCCTAATAATTTTATTCTAGATAGTCTACAAGACACACAACACTAAGCTTAAATGACCAATGATATATATAACCTTCAAAACCTAACCATTAAATTGGAAGGCTTGAATAGTATTAAATACACCATAATATATATATATATATATACTTCATAATAAATATAAATTATTGGTAATTTTTTTGAAAATAATCGATAAATTTGTAGAAACGTGATTTTATTCTTCAAGAATATATTTTCTTTAAACATGATATCATATTTCATTTTAAGAAAAATATAATTTAATCATCTTTTGGGAAATTTATAAATTTATTTTATAAAATTAACTTTTTTTAGTTGGAATATAAAATTTTTCTTTGGGTGAAATTTTTGATTTTTTATAAAAATATTTGTTTTTCAGTGAATAGTGAAAAATACATATTTTGGTAAAAGTGTAATTTATTTTCAATAAATTATTAAAATTAAAAGTATCATTATTTCTCTAATATTTGTTTAAGAAACATATTTTTTATTTATTTATATTTTAACAACTTAATTTCATTCTAAACTATATAATATTTGATTTTTGTATACGCTTATATTTGGGTTTAAAAAAGGGTGTTTTAAAAAAACTGTTTCAAATTGTATAATATTTCTCCAATATAATTAATGAAAATAATATATAACGATGATTGTTTTATATTAAATTTACAGATTATATATCAATTATATTTAATTTATATTCATATAATTATTATTATAATCCATATTACTAATATAAAATCATCTTCTTCAAGAAAAGTACACTTCTCAAAGCACATATTTTTTGTCACGTTTACAGGTTCTGTTTCAAATTTAAATTTAATCCAATTTTATAAAAATTTACTTTTAAAAAAAAATAATTTCATAGATCATATTTAGAAAATTATATTGGGGTGATGTTTTTAAAATTTTCTGAAAACATTAATAATTTTTAAGAATAGAGAAAAATAATGAATTTTAATTGAGTACAACCTTCTAAATTATTTATAAGTTTGAGATTTATTTTAAATTATATTTAAAGTAATATTACTTAAATTTCATATTAACTATTCCATATTATGTTTTTATTATAATTTTTATGTATAATATTTGTAGAAAACCTTTGTAAACATTGAAACATTTTCTCATTGAAAACCTAGTTCCCAATCACATATATGGGATTAATTTAAAAATAAATTTTATTACTTCTGTGAGTGTGATTTGTAAAAATGGAATTTGTATTATAAATAATAATAATTTCTAATTTCTAATATGTTCAACTTATTTTTTTTTGAAAACTGAATAGTGAAAACATGAAAATAAATATCTTGGTTAATGTAAAAATTTATTTATCGACGGTTAGACTAAGAAGATAAAGGGAAAATTACATACCAACTTTTCCATCCCCATTGGATGAAAAAAATTTGTCCATATCGAATGGTTTTGGGGCCCACAATGGAAGTCGGTGGGCTGGGGATTTTAACATTTTCGTTGGTGGGATGATAGAACTTGTCGACGCCAAAAATATGAGCCTAATAAAGCATCGAGGATCTCGTGTAAATTATAAGGAGAACAAAATAAAAATGAAAACATACCTGTTTCAAATATGAAGCCACGGTTGACTGCTACTATTCAATGGTGATCTTCACTTGAAGGATCCAAAGAAAAAAACCCTCTAGATCATCCACGCGTGCTTCAAAAACCCGTGGGATCATCAATCCTTGAATTTTGGGTGCTATCATAGAGATCCGACGGTGATTTCAACATCTCGATGATCACCGCATCAAGATGCCTTTGATACTGAAGATAGATCTTGATCTGAGCTTCTTGGATTGGGATCTTATCTCTCTAGAGAGTGGGAGGAGAGAGAGGCTATCAACATTCATTCCATGAAAGTGAATTAATAGTGATTATCCACGCATGGGAGAGTGCCTCCTTAATTTATAGTGGAGTTGATAAATACTCGGTAGGGTTCCCCAGATCACGTATATTTCAACATCCACTATCTAAATAATTTTTTCAAACTAAATTGTGCCTATATTATTTAATATCTTATCAAATACATATAATTTATAAAAAATATATTACATGATAAGAACCGGTCCATTTAAATCGACTCGATGTCCCACTAAATATTAAACGATCCTTGAATATTAAAATAATATTCATTCGATTAATATTATCTCATATTTACTAAACTTCTAAATACATTAAATAAATTCAATTCTGACTTTTCATAACATGAATATTAATAAAAAAAATTAATTCGTTTGGTGATAGAAAACATGGACTACACTCGGACCCCATGGTGGGGCCCATTGTTTCCATTTACCTATTCAACTAAATAGGGTGGATTCTTGAATACGCTATTGTGTGTGACTGTCTTGACCATTATCTCAATAGTAGTGAATTAAATCCATAAACCATGAGTGGATTCTAGCAACCCATCATGGCCCCTAAAAAGATGAGGTTTTTCATAGAAATGACAACCAACCTATGAACATTAATTGTGTACTATAATCTCTTTGTCATTAAATATCTCCTAAACCAGGATGCACACTTGTGTCTTCGTCCTTTTCCTTGCTCAATTATTCGTTGATCTATTCAGATATATTTACCTTTGGACTGCTTCGGCCAAAGACTTATAAAGGTATCACCATCCTGATCAACCAGGCCTGAGATATAAAACTTACTAAACATGGAAGTGACAAATCCTTTCTTAACCATTCAACTATTGTCATACCACCAATGATGCACCCAACACAAGCAACCTCGCCATGATTTCAATACCATGGTTTTTTCCTTGAATCAAAGTACGCAATCAAATGATATACAATGATAATGGTCTAAAGTGAGGAGACCAATACACATGTCTGTATATAAGAACAATCAATGTCACCCAAAACATGTGGTGTTCCAATTGGAGGGTCTGTCCTCATGATCTCACTACTAGAGATTACCAAGTGAGAACTTCATTAGAAGAAGTCTCAATGCTTATGATCCCCCAGCACCTGATTGTCACACATCTACTATGTCTAGTCAGTAAGATGTATCTAGACTATAGAACATATATTTATGTAAGAACCCATTTTTTTCTGATAAAGACTTTGGAATATTCTTGACATTATTCCAGAGCAACGCCTTCAGACGGCGTGCAATTCCGAGCCCCGGTGTGGCCGGAATTAAATTTTCAGTGCGTTCACACTAAACACGCCAAATAAATAGGATAACTCCTAAACGGTGATCCGTATCAGAGATCCGAGGGTACGAATGGGTCTGGAATGCGGTTTTTACCCTAGGAACGACATAAAGTATGTCGACGGGGGACGTTTGGACCCCTCGCTCGCTATCGGAGCGCGGAACGGATAAATTAAATAATTAATTTATTCGTTTAATAGTGAAACTCAAGTATCTCTTAAACGGTGGCATAGATTGAGAAACTGAGGGCACCGTTGAGTTCGTAACATGCCTTTTACCCTAGGAGGGGTGTAAGTTTCGCAGGCACGGGCCGTTTGTTAAAAATGGATCCAGGGGCGTTTTCGTAATTTGGCAGCCTCAGGCGCTAAGTTTAATAACTTTTGAACGGAATCTCAGAATCAAATTCCGAGTCCGTCGTTGTGATCGGGAGGTAATTTTTATCCTTTAAGAGGTTTAATCTTGACCTCCCCAAAAGTTTCGGATGTGGGTTAATTGAGAGTTTTAAATTAATTCTTTTTTTATGTAAACCCTTCTCCATCTCCTTCCTCCCCTTTTCCTCCCTTGGCAGAACCCCTCAACCTCTCCTCCTCTCCTCCACCTCTCCGGTGAGGCGCGACAGCTCCAGCGAGGCGCGGCAGCTCCGGTGAACCCTTACGAAGCTTTGGGCGAAGCCCATCGAGGTAGGCGGTGTTCATTTGAGTTTTAAATCCCGAACCCCTCTTTGAATCCCAATTATAGTGTAAAATCTTTGTTTGATCTTCGAAAAAATCCCATAATCGTGTAGTATAATTTATGATCTTTCCAACGCATCTTTTGGTTTCGAATTTGGATTCCCGAGGCCTCCGCAATCTCTCACCGAAGTTTGCGGGTTTTCGGTTTCCGGCGGGTTCGAGCGACGGCGCGGCGTCCCTAGGAGGCGGTGGGGGGCTCTCAAATGGCGGCGCAGGCAAGGCGCGGCAGTGGGAGCGGCAGAAGGACGGTCGTCCATCCAGCCGGCCGGGTGGCACCTCTCCGGTGTGGGGCGGCGTAGGCGGACTGGCCGAGGGTGCCGGCGAGGGGGCAACCGGGGTCGCAGGCGCGCGACCCCGCGGGGAGGCCAGGACCTGCCGATGGCGGGTCTCCGCGTGGACGCGACCGGCAGCGGGCCGGTCGGTGGAGGAGGCCGCGCAGACGCGCGGGCATCACAGGAGGCGGTGGGCCGCAGTGCGGTGGCCCGCGGGTTCGGCGGGACCGGGCCCAGCGGCGGGGCCGCGGTTCAGCGGGCCGGCTCGAGTGGGGCGGACCGGCCGGACCGGGCCGGTCCGACCCAAGGGTAATCCCCCTTAAAATTTTGGACGCCGTATTTTGAGCTACGGGCGTCCGTTTTGCGCGAACTCCACGGCGATGCGGACCTGATATCGAGGCGGACTTTTTGAGGTCATTTCGGGGGTTTTAACTTCCGAGACGAGGGGCTCGGGGGCACGACACGTGCGTAAAGCAGCTTAACGGGCTTCCTGGCAATTCTTGTTTTGGGCAGCGCAGACACATCCAAAGTCTGTTTTGGGTGCCGTCAGTGGCGTTGCGACCCTCGCATAGAGGCGGAGTTTTCCAGTGTGGTTTCGGGCGATGAATCCGGAGTTGAGGCGTGGGCTCCACGGCCCGTCTTTTGAGCTACAAGCAACGTTTAGCGACTTTCTCATCGGGCGTCCGTTCGGGGCATGCGAGCAGTCGATTCTGGATGTTTTTCCGAGGGGATTGCAACAGTACAATCCACCCGCTCTAATTTGGCACGATGGTGCGGTCCCCACGAGGGCAGTTTGGGCATTGACGGTGATTTTCCATCTCTATCACCGGGCGACCGTTTTGGACAAGTGAGTAGTCCACCTTATATACTTTTTCGAGAGGATCGCAATGGTGTGATCTGTTGGCAGCGCTTCGGGACTGGGGTGTGGGTTCCGCGTGGTACCGCTCGTGCGCGGTAAGCCGGAATGTATCATTTTCTCCGGATATCCGTTCCACTCAAGTGAGTAGTTCTTTTGACGTGTTTTTCTGAGAGCATTGCGATGGTGCAGTTCGCCCGTCCTTTTTCAGGGACGTGGTGTGGGTCCCACCCAACCCGGCTATGGTGAATAGTACCTTTTTCACCGGGTGTCCATTGTGGGCGATTGAGTAGTGAATCCCGCGTGTTTTTTCTGAGGGGATCGCAGTGGTGTGACCCGTTTGTTCAGTTTCAAGATCTAGGGGCAGGCCCCACACGGGTTGGTTATGGTGAATAGTACCTTTTTCACCAGTTGACCGTTTCGGGCGAGTAAGTAGTCTACCTCGCGTGTTTTTACATGGGGAGTACAACGGTGTAATCTGTTCAGGCGAGCGGAGCCTCATACGCGATCTTATTAAATGTGGAATATGAAAGGTGCCCCGGTTGAGGTTCTTCTACCGTGTTTGTAGCGGACCCTTGGCATGTGATCGCGTGCACTCCTGGGAGAGTGATGTTGGTGGTTAAAGATATTTTTTTGGTCGTGCCTCAGCCGTTGAGGTGGAAAGTTGGAGTTGTTACGTTTACGCCTTCGCGTTGACTATGGGTGTCGTGTGCACGTTAGCCTTTTCGGCTGGAGACGTGGCATACTCTGGGATTATGTGAGAACATTGGGAGGTACATTTGGATGTTTGTACATGAGAACGTTTGTGCGCTTGTTTGGGGTTGACTTGGGTCCATACGTTGTGTGGGCCCCATGTGTGTGACGTTTTCTGCTTTGCGTACTTTTGACCTATCGCGACGTAGAGGGTCCCTCGATTCTCGATTGTTGACCAGCGAGGTTGAGTTTTTTCCCCGGCTCTGTGCTCGATGGTTTAGATCAGCAAGGTTGAGTGGTTTCCCCTGGTTTTGTTCCAGAGTCGGGTGGTTGCACGATACCCACTCCGTGTTCAGTTGGCCAGTGTTGTACCATCCAGTAGAGATGGCCATAGCAGTTCTGGGTTTACCATCTAGTAGAGATTGGGCAGTGGGTCACCTGACACTCTTAGGGTTTACCCTCCAGCAAAGACTGGGCAGTGGTTCACCCAATGACTCTCGAGGGTCTACCCTCTAGCAGGGCTGGGCAATGGGTCACTCGTCATCTTGATTCAGGTCTACCCTCCAGCAGGGCTGGGCAGTGGGTCATCTGTTGACTTGTTTCGGGTTTACCCTCTAGCAGGGCTGGGCAGTGGGTCACCCGTTGACCTATTCCAGATCTACCCTCCTGCAGGGTTGGGCAATGGGTCACCTGATGATGTATTAGTGTTTACCCTCCAGCAGGGATGGGCAGTGGGTCACTCGATATCTTATTAGGGTTTACCCTTCAGCAGAGCTGGGCAGTGGGTCACCCGATATCATATTATGAATTACCCTCTAACAGGGATGGGCAGTGGGACACCCATTGACATTCCAGACTCAGTCCTTTCTAATGTCTAGTCTATGGCTTTCCTTCATGATTACCGGAGAGGGACCCTTGGTTGTATGGGTCAGTGATGGAATGACCTTGACTTTGAGGAGACCTCTCGACTGCGGGGCAGTGACGAGGTGTGGTTTGAATTAACCCGGAAATCTCAAGTAAGAGGGGCGCTTTCCCCACTGAGACGAGTTCTTGTGACGCGACCTAAAAACCGTGCGGGCGAGTCAGTGCCACCCAAAGTGGATAGTGTCAAGATGTGGTGATTTGAGCCCCTTGACTTGCAGTTTGGGGCAGACGTGTGGGATGCTGGGGCATCGATGATGTTTACTTCTCGGACTGTTGGCTACTAACTTTCTTAGGCAGAGATACGGGACGGAGATCCCCTTACAATCTTGTTCAGGCTTCTTGACAGAGCATATATGTATGTATACCTTGTTCCAGTACCCACTCCTTGGGTTTTGGTTACTCTCCTTCCCAGAGAGGCGAAGACGTGCGGGGTATTCCACGTGCTTTCCATAACTAGCTTCTCATGGTTGGACGAGTCTACTCTCCGGCTATAGGTAGAGAAGACTCGATGAGAATTTCATCTTCTCACCGTTTCCAGTTCCTTATGTTGGGACGAGTCTACTTCCTCTCTCTTGTCGGGTTGTGCTGAACTCTTTAATGTACTCTACTGCGCTCCTTATTGTACTCCTTTACTATTCCCTATTCTGTCTGCTTCTCCCCCTTCGGTACCTCCTTTTTTGCTCCCTCGAGCCTTCGGGGTATCCTACTGAGTATTCTTATATTCACCCCTTCTTGGGCTTTGCCCGCACTTGGTGTGCCCTTGCAGAAGACGGACAAGTTGGTCGTGACTTCAGTGGAGCTTAGGATTTTGGGAGATTGGACCGCGTGTGGTGGGTATGGGACTCTCCCATGTGTTTGATTTTGTTTTCCTATTTTCGGGTTGTGGCACTTTTCTGGTTGGGTGCGTGTTTTTTCCTTTTCTTTTCAGTTTACCTTCAGCACTTACTTTGTACTGTTCAGATGTCGATGCACTTTGTGATTTATTTATAGCAGTTTCAATTTACATTCCCTTTTACTCTACACTTTTAAATTGAATGTGTTGCATGTGTGTGTACAGGTACTCAGGAAAAGGCCTCCCTGAGTTGTTGTTCCTTCGGCGTTGTTCGCTAGCCCCTGGCCTATGGATGCGAGCTTGGGGTAGTTGCGGCTCGAGCCCGGGTAGGGTCGGGTCGTGAAAAAGTGGTATCAGAGGTGGTTCGTTCCTTGGTTCGATGTTCGGACGTCCCTAAAAAGGAATTGGTTGGTTTTTAGGGCAACAGTGTTAACATGTCTCGAGAGCAGCTCTCAAGCCAGGGAGTCTAGTGATGGTGTGGCGGCCGACGTATCCATTCACCAGGACCTTGATAACCCGCTTGTCGACTCGGCATGCTGAGACAATTGTTGCAGGAAAAATTGGTTTGTGCATCACATAGGATTGAGTCTTTGACTATCCTTCTTGAGACAGCTCCCCATCGTTGTTGTTATTGGTATATACATATATGCTCATTTGATCGCGGCACTCCTTGATAATATTCAGGATGTCTCCGCGAAGACAACCAGCCAGGATACCATCTTTGGTTCGTGACGACGACCCTATAAACTATGAGGCCACAGTCCAGGACCCATCATGTGAGCCCATTTCTCCAGGTGGGTCGGTAGCAGCACCACCACCTGTTGAGCAGTAGATAGCTCCAGCAGAGCGGACTCAGCTTGAGCGCAGGTTGAGCGTGCTCCGTGAGTTCCAGCGGTAGAGACCGCTGAGGTTCAGTGGTGAGCCAGACCCTCAGGTAGCAGAGGTTTGACTAGAGACAGTGGTTCACCGTTTCAGGCATATGAAGATGCCGGAAGATCTTATGGTGGCTTTGGCCGCCAACCTTTTCCGCGGAGCAGCTCGGCGTTGGTGGAGTCTGGTGACTCAGTTTCTTGACGAGTCATCGCTTTCATGGGGAGACTTCCAGTGGTTGTTTCATGAGGACTTGTTCCCCTCCTGCTTACGCTCCATTCGGATTCAGGAGCTCCTGCAGTTTCAGCAGGGAGGGATGACGGTGGCCGAGTACGCGGCTAGTTTCACAGACCGTGCATGCTTTTACCCAGACTTGGTCCACAATGATAACTTCTTAGCGTGGAAGTTCGAGCTGGGTCTCCACTGAAAGATTCGTACTGTCATAGTACCCTTGGGAATTTCCACATATTCCAGGGTGCTAGATCAGGCACTGGTGACAGAGAGCTTCATTTCATGTTCTAGAGTTGGTGGTGGCATTAGGCAAGTTGGAGCCGAAACGTCTGCCGCAACTAGCGGGTGTCGGCAAGAAGAACCTCGACACAGGTGGCTTTCTGACAACCGGACTCAGGGGTGTGGTCGTACACCAAAGTGGCGCCAGAGGGCACCAGTACAGCCCGAAGAGAGTCGGTTCTCTACTTGCGATGGGCGAGGTTACCTGGCACGGGACTGCCCGACCAGGCGTGCGGAGAGCTTCGGGCAGGCAGGAGGTGCACCACCACGACGGAGGTAGTGCCATGATCGGAGTAGTACCTAGAGAGGTGGCTCTAGCATAGGAGAGGGAGGAGCTGGAAGTGGAGGATGACCTTACAAGGTCTCCCCATCACCACTAGGCGGTCCACGTCAGGCTCCGGGAGCAAACAGTTGGGACCGCAGATAGCTGCGAGCTTTGGATGTCTATGATCCTGCAGAGCATGAGGTGATAAGAGGTACGCTCTATAGCTCTTCTACTTCTTGCAGTAGAATTGTTAGGCTCTGTGTTCGAAACACTTTTTTCTCTGATCCTTGTTGAGGTGTTACCAGGGTGACGCAGGGCGTCGGGGAGTAACCCTGTGTTGGTAGAGTAGAAGGTGTGTAACATTCCTCTTTAGTCGATGGCGTCGACTCCAATGCTCTCCGAGCGTGTAGGGGAGTCTTGGTTGAGAGAGATCGACTGTGAAACCTTGCATGAACAGATATCCTTGGGTGTTTCACCATATGGATATTCTGAAGGAGTGAATCACCGAGCCTTGTTCCAGGTGCGGGCGGTGATTCCAATCGTGACGTGCGACATAGGGGTTCGGTTGGGAAGGTGAGATACCCTCGAGGTCCTTCGGACCGTTTGAGACCGTGCTAAGGGATGGCGAGGTTCCCTACCGCCTTGCCCTAACCCGAAAGGCTGGTTTGGGTGCATAGCGTCTCCCGCGTGACTTGCCCGAGAATATGTGTGCATTCCTCTATGCACGTCATTGGTGAGGGTAGATCTTGCGTGAATAAATCAAATCCATTGGGCTGTGTGCGGTGACGCGGAGCTGTGAAATAGTTCTTTTGGGTACGGGAGAGCCAGGTGCGAGCTTGATACCCTGTGTTGTTCCCTGGTTTTGTTTTTCGGGGATGAAAAGATTGAAGGAGGGAATTATGTAAGAACCCAGTTTTTGCTGAGAAAGACTTTGGATTATTCTTGATATTATTCCAGAGCAGTGCCTTCAGACGGCATACAATTCTGAACCCCAGTGTGGCCGGAATTAAATTTTCAGTGTGTTCACACTAGACACACCAAATAAATGGGATAACTCCTAAACGGTGATCCATATCAGAGATCCGAGTGTATGGATGAGTCCATAATGGGGTGTTTACCCTAGGAACGACATAAAGTTTGTCGGCGCGGGACGTTTGGACCCCCCTCTCGCTATCGGAGCGTGGAACGGATAAATTAAATAAATAATTTATTTGTTTAATGGTGAAACTCAAGTATCTCTTAAACAGTGGCTCGGATTGAGAAACTGATGGCACCGTTGAGTTCGGAACGTGCCGTTTACCCTAGGAGGGGTGTATGTTTCGCGGGCGTGGGCCGTTTGTAAAAAATGGCTCTGGGGGCATTTTTGTAATTTGGCGGCCTCGGGCGCTATGTTTAATAACTTTTGAACGGAATCTCAGAATAAAATTCCAAGATCGTCATTGTGCTCGGGAGGTGGTGTTTACCCTATAAGAGGTTTAATCTTGACCTCGCCAAAAGTTTCAGATGTGGGTTAATTGAGAGTTTTAAATTAATTCTTTTTTTTAATGCTTATCCATCTCTTTCCTCCCCTTGTCCTCCCCTGGAGAAACCCCTCAACCTCTCCTCCTCTCCTCCACCTCTCCAGTGAGGTGTGGTAGCTCCGATGAGGCGCGGCAGCTCCGGCGAACCCTTGCGAAGCTTCGGGTGAATCCCATCGAGGTAGGCGGTGTTCATTTGTGTTTTAAATCCCGAACCCCTCTTGGAATCCCAATTATAGCGTCAAATCGTTGTTTGATCTTCAAACAAATCCCATAATCGTGTAGTAAAATTTATGATCTTTCCAACGCATCTTTCAGTTTCAGATTTGGAGTCCCGAGGCCTCCGCAATCGCTCGCCGAAGATTGCGGGTTTTCGGTTTCCGGTGGGTACGAGCGGCGGTGTGGCGTCCCTAGGAGGCGGCGGCGGGGCTCTCGGATGGCGGCACAGGCAAGGCGCAGGGCGGCGTGGCAGCAGGGGCGGCGGAAGGACGGTCGACCATCCGGACGGCCTAGCGGCACCTCGCCGGTGCGGGGCGGCGAAGGCGGACCGGCCGAGGGCGTCGGTCGAGGGCACCGACGAGGGGGAAACCGGGTTCGCAGGCGCGCGACCCCGCGGGGAGACCAGGACCCGCCGATGGCGGGTCTCCGCGTGGACGCGACCGGCCAGCTGGCCGGTCGGTGGAGGAGACCGCACAAACGCGCGGGCCTCACGGGAGGCGGCGGGCCGCGGGGTGGCGTCCCGCGGGTTCGGCCGGACCGGGCCCAGCGGCTGGGCCGCGGTTCAGCGGGCCGGGCGGAGCGGGGCAGACCGGCCGGACCTGGCCGGTCCGACCTAGGGGTAATCCCCCTTAAAATTTTGGACGCCCGTATTTTGAGATATGGGAGTTCGTTTTGCGCGTCGTTCACGGCAGCACGGACCTGACGTCGAGGCGGACTTTTTGAGGTGGTTTCGGGGGTTTTAACTTCCGAGACGAGGGGCTCGGGGGGCACGACACGTGCATAAAGTAGCTTAGCGGGCATCCCAGGAATTCTTGTTTTGGGCGGCGCGAACACATCCGGAGTCTGTTTTGGGCGCCGTCAGTGACGTTGCGACCCTGGCACCGAGGCGGAGTTTTCCAGTGTGGTTTCAGGCGATGAAGTTGGAGTTGAGGCGTGGGCCCCACGGCCCGTCTTTTGAGCTGCGAGCAGCGTATAGCGGCTTTCTCATCGGGCGTTCGTTCGGGGCATGTGAGCTGTCGATTCTGGATGTTTTTCCGAGGGGATTGCAATAGTGCAATCTGCCCGCTCTAATTCGGCACGATGGTGAGGGCCCCAAGAGGGCCGCTTGGGTGTTGACGGTGATTTTCCATCTCTATCATCGGGCGACCGTTTTGGACAAGTGAGTAGTCCACCTTGTGTACTTTTTCGAGAGGATCACAACGGTGCAATCCGTTGGCAGCGCTTCGGGACCGGGGTGCGGGTTCCGCGTGGTACCGCTCGTGTGCGGTAAGCCAGAATGTATCTTTTTCTCCGGATGTCCATTCCACTCAAGTGAGTAGTGGTTTTGACTTGTTTTTCCGAGAGCATTGCGATGGCGTAGTTCGCCCGACCTTTTTCAGGGACGTGGTGTGGGTCCCACCTGACCCGGCTACGGTGAATAGTTCCTTTTTCACCAGGTGTCCATTGTGGGCGATTGAGTAGTGAATCCCGTGTGTTTTTTCGTGGGGATCACAGTGGTGTGACCCGTTTGTTCAGTTTCAGGTTCTAGGGGCGGGCCCCACACGGGTTGGTTACAGTGAATAGTACCTTTTTCACCGGTTGACCGTTTCGGGCGAGTAAGTAGTCTACCTCGCGTGTTTTTCCATGGGGAGTACAACGGTGTAATCTGTTTAGGCGAGCGGAACCTCATACATGATCTTATTAAATGTGGAATATGAAAGGTGCCCCGGTGGAGGTTCTTCTACCGTGTTTGTAGCGGACCCTTGGCATGTGATCGCGTGCAATCCTGGGAGAGTGATTATGGTGGTTAAAGAGATGTGGTTGGTCGTGCCTCAAGCGTTGAGGTGGCAAGTTGGAGTTGTTACATTTACACCTTCGCGTTGACGATGGGTGTCGTGTGCACGTTAGCCTTTTCGGCTGGAGACGTGGCATACTCTGGAAGTATGTGAGAACACTGGGAGGTACATGTGGATGTTTGTACCTGATAAATTTTGTGCACTTGGTTGGGGTTGACTTGGGGCCATACGTTGTGTGGGCCCCATGTGTGTGTCGTGTTCTGCTTTGTGTACTTTTGACCTCTCGCGACGTAGAGGGTCCCTTGGTTCTCGATTGTTGACCTGCGAGGTTGAGTTTTTTCCCCGGCTCTATGCTCGATGGTTTAGATCAGCATGGTTGAGTGGTTTCCCCTGGTTTTGTTCCAGAGTCGGGTGGTTGCACGATACCCACTCCGTGTTCGGTTGGCTAGTGTTGTACCATCCAGTAGAGATGGTCAGAGCAGTTCTGGGTTTACCATCCAGGAGAGAGTGGGAAGTGGGTCACCCGACACTCTTAGGGTTTACCCTCCAGCAGAGACTGGGCAGTGGGTCACCCAATGACTCTCGAGGTTCTACCCTCCAGTAGGGCTGGGCAGTGGGTCGCTCGTCGTCTTGATTCAGGTCTACCCTCCATCAGGGCTGGGCAGTGGGTCGCCTGTCAACTTGTTTCGGGTTTACCCTCCAGCAGGGCTGGGCAGTGGGTCACCTGATGATGTATTAAGGTTTACCCTCCATAAGGGCTGGGCAGTGGGTCACCCGATATCTTATTAGGGTTTACCCTCCAGCAGAGCTGGGCAGTGGGTCACCCGATATCATATTATGAATTACCCTCCAGTAGGGTTGGGAAGTGGGACACCCGTTGACATTCCAGACTCAGTCCTTTCTACTAGGCTAGTCCATGACTTTCCTCTGTGATTACCAGAGTGGGACCCTTGGTTGTACGGGTCAGTGATGGAACGACCTTGACTTTGAGGAGACCTCTCGACTGCGGGGCAGTGACGAGATTTGGTTTGATCTAACCCAGAACTCTCAAGTACGAGGGGCGCTTTCCCCACTGAGATGCGTTCTTGTGATGCGACCTAAAAACCGTGTTGGCGAGTCATTGCATCCCAAATCGGATAGTGTCAAGGTGCGGTGATTTGAGCCCCTTGACTTGCAGTCTAGGGAAGACGTGCGGGATGCTGGGGCATAGATGATGTTTACTTATGGGACTGTTGGCTACTCACTTTCTTGGGCTGAGCTACGGGATGGAGATCCCCTTACGATCCTGTTTGGGATTCTTGACAGAGCATATATGTATGTATACCTTGTTCTAGTACCCACTCCTTGGGTTTTGGTTACTCTCCTTCTTGGAGAGGCAAAGACGCGCGAGGTATGCCACGTGCTTTCCGTGTCTAGATTCTCATGGTTGGACGAGTCTACTCTCCTGATATAGGTAGCGAAGACTCGATGAGAAGTTCATCTTCTCACCATTTCCAACTCCTTGTGTTGGGACGAGTCTACTTCACTTCCCTTGTCGGGTTGAGCTCCACTCTTTACTGTACTCTACTGCGCTCCTTGTTGTACTCCTTTCCTATTCCCTGTTCGATCTACTGTTCCCCCTTCGGTACCTCCTTTTTTTCTCTCTCGAGCCTTCGAGGTATCCTATTGAGTATTCTTATACTCACCCCGGCTTGGGCTTTTCCCGAACTTGGTGTTCCCTTGCAGACGACAGACATGTTGGTCGTGACTTCAGCGGAGCTTAGGAGTTCGGGAGCTTGGACCGTGTGCGGTGGTCATAGTCATGTTCCAGGTGTGGAAATCTCCCAGGTGTTTTCTTTTGTTTACATGTTGCCGGGTTGTGGCACTTTTCTAGTTGGGCGTGTGTTTTTCCCTTTTCTTTTCCGTTTACCTTCAGCACTTACTTTGTACTGTTTAGAGGTCAATGAACTTTGTGGTTTATTTATAGCAGTTTCACTTTACTTTCCCTTTTACTCTGCACTTTTACATTGAGTGTGCTACGTGTGTGTGTACAGGTACTTAGGCAAAGACCTCCCCGAGTTATTGTGCCTTCGGCGCTGGTCGCTAGCCCCTGGCCTGTGGAGGCGGGCTTGGGGTTGTTGCAGCTCGAGCCCGGGTAGGGTCGGGTCGTGAAAATTTAAGATTAATGTCATGGTATCTTGAGGTTCTTATTATAGTCGGGGATTTTTTATAACCACTCGACATGAAAATTAATCTTTGGACATTACTGTTATAACAGTGGATGCAGAAAAATCTACACTATAATGGTAATATAACAATAGGTATAACTAACTATATACATAATATGGTAATCAAAAGTATGACATAGTTGGGTCTAAAGCACCCACTATTTCAACACCCCCACTTGCATTACAGCCAACTTGCAAACCAAACATGTTAGCTACTCACATGATAAAGATCATGCTTCTGCTGAGTATTGGATTTAACTACAGGGTGTACCATGTTTTCACTGTATGACATATCTGATGCGTGAAACCTCATCTCCTTGAGTAAAACTTCCCATGATAAGGTATCACCAAGTATATTACTTTTTTCCATTTTCATAACATGACAACCTGAATAGTAAGAATTTCATAATTAACATTATGATAATACTTTTCTAACTTGTTGCGAATCCAATAACTAGAACAAAGAATTTCATTTAACTACTTCTTAGCTTCCTTAGAAGCTACAACGTACTCAGTATTTGTAGGTATGGCTACCACTGGCTTTTATGAGCTTGACTTTCTCATTACCTTATCCTAACTGTGATACTAGATAAAATTGATCTAAGGATTACTATTTTTTGTCCCACCATAACTAGTATACCTTATTCTTCATTTTGCAAGTACATATCATTTTTAATTGCTGGAGTACAAGATGATAGTTCATACTACACCACTTTCAGTACTCCGAGATATAATTATTATCTTCCTACTATAAATTATATCATTGTATTATAAATTCATGTACATATAATGGAATATGTGATTGATCCATCATTGGATCTTATGGAACTCAATTCACAACTTTAATCTCTTATCATGTTCTGAACATGTCAACCTGGAGATATTAAGCCATGTGACATTGGCAACAATTATGAACATGAATTGTTCAAACTTTTTTTTTCAATACAATGTCTCTTTCTGTATGATTGACTAGGTCCAAGCAACCATTAGGCCTACCTCAGTAGATCATGTTCCCTAGAACATAGTTTTCTACTTTAAGGAAATTATTGGAGAATTACTTTTAACCTAGTCTTATCTAATAGTAAGAACAATATATATTTTCCATATGATGCATAATATATTTTTCCTTGTAAAAAATTAGCGCTCTGACTGACCATTGGTAGACACAAGGAAAATATTCACTCGAAGTGAATGCAGTAAGATCTTGTTGCTTACATTAATATAGAACTGGATTTAAGTAACTTGAAACACTTATTGGAATCATATGATGTCGTCATCTCTTTATAGTTTCTTCGTATAGATAACTTCCATGAAAGATTATCCTAACATCCAATGAAAAATATAATGATCTTAGAAGTTTATCTATGACATGTAAAATTCTAATGGATTTAGGAAAACCGACTTGGTACAACCAATCGAGCCTTATTGGTACCAAGCTCATACCATCCATGTGTGATTTCATTTTAATACCCACTGTGGTATTCAATTTATAAGCCCCATTGCATTTTGATACATAGAATCCATTATTGAAATTTTAATTGATCTTGTCAATCTTAGCTAATTGTTATATAATTCTAACTTGTAGGATTGTATTATTCTTAATGAATAATTTATCATCGACTATGGTGAGTATAAAACCATTACAATGGTTCCATCCTTCCTATGTAGTATGTGTAACTGGAACATGCCTCATCAACATGAAGTTGTGAAACTTGTTCCTATGCAAGCCATTTGTGCATCTCAGGCATTGACTAAGTCAGATTCAGTTTAGCTCCCACTATCTCTAATAGAGATATCCACCCTTATATAATTTTTTTTAATATTTGACTACAACTTTTCTATCTTAGGGATTTATGTAATACCCTAAGAAACAGTTAGGATAACTAGCTTATATGAAAAATGTGTTTATCTTGATCCTTGTTTGTTTATATATTAACAAACTCTTTGCATCCCAACAGATAATCTATGACAAAATATATTTTCATCATACTATGAATAATTTGATATCCATTTTTCATTTTAGTTGGAATATTGGTTATGAATTTACGATGTTATCTGCAAAGCACGTGTTGAAATATAATGGAAGTTTTTGTAGGTTGTAACATTGATACAACTTACATCATAACTTTGATGTATAAAATGTGTGTTTAGGAGTTTATCCATGCTAAATTTTGTTGATCAATGTAAACATGTAAGGCATTATCATCTATCCACCTTATGAACATCAATATGGTGATGTAGATAAGCTAACATGCGTTTAGGAATTACTCCACGCTATATTATCCTGATTGATGAATACATAGTCAAGATATTCTTTTGCATCTCGATCCGAAGAAACTCATATCTTTTGACCATACAAATACTTCAATATTAACTTCCTTAAAAACATAACAGAATATTATGAAGTATCTATACCTCTAGCTTTCCTTAGGAATAGTTCACACTCTCTTGTTGAACTAACCCCGAAATCTTTGTGGCATACCTTTATTTCTAAGGTTTTTTTTTCTAAACTAAAGAAGTCAATAATACCAATGGTGATTAGTTGTGACGAGCCTAAATACCATACGAGGTATGTTTTGGACGTCTACTTTTAGTTTTTCTTAACAATGAATTATATTGCCACAACTGGGTAAGTCTTGCATTTATATATTCATCACTTACTTCCTATGATTTAAATACTAGTGAACTATTTGTTGAATATGTTACCAAATACAACATTCATTCCAAAATTTGTGGAATAATGTATCATTATTCCCAAATATGCACATGAGATAAATTTTTTTGATACACTCAACAACTTGTTCAATTTGAATCAATCACTTGGAAATTAGAAGTTATGTTTTTCACACCGTTGACTTAGAAATCACCCTTTCTTAGCTAAGAAGAAACCTTTCTCATAGTAATGTTTCTCTACTAACTTGGTTACTGTATTTCAATACATATATGTGAAAATCATATTGTATTTAATACATAAGAAGTATGTGAGAAAATAGTACTTTTATTTGATGAATATAAACAGAACGAGAGGTGGGTACTTGCTCCGTGTATTTCAATTCATTGCATTTTTAAACATCTATAAATTTATTTCAATATGTGATGAAAATAACCTCCTGTTAACTAACCAACCACTGTTCTTTGAGGGGCATGATGAAGGTTCCTTTGACGTAACATTCCATAGGACTTTTAGCCTTGTCTTTCAATATATTCGCAATAAGAACAAAAGATGGTGCTATCTTTAATATTCTTATTACCTGGAGAATGACACCATAATGGTAATTAAGCACTTACTCTTTACGGTTAGTTTTGTACCCTTAAATGAAAGTAGTGTAATTGGGTGTAAAATGTATAAGAATGGGATGGTATGATAGATTGTGACCTATCATTCACCTTACACAAATCGAGTGCAATAATCACATTCAAATCTTGCTTATCTTTCTCCTTGTAAACTTCTTGGAGATGAGACTATATGTAAAATCATTCATATCATAATGTAGCGACCACAATTAACATCAAAAGGTGATGATATCATTATGATAAAACCATCATATGATTGATTCATGAGTCTCTTGTAAACATTTACACTCATTCTTCAAGTGTTGGCTAAACAGATTGGGACACAAGCACCTTGAATTTCCGTTATAGTAGTTAAGTGTTCAAGCGCCTATACTACACTTGGATTTCATTCTTGTCTGGACATTAACTTTGTCCAATATTTTTCACAGTTTTATTTTGGTGTTACTTTCCATTTTTCTACAAAATAAGCATTAGCAGATAGTACTTTTATGTTGATTACCGAATGTGGCATTACTGATTAATTTAATCATTAAATGTCTCCCACTAATTTTTCAAATTCTATGAACCCTCTATACTAGAATTGGAATTCTCTATCAATTGATCATTCTAGTGGCAAGGATCTCTGATCCACCCTCATAGTCTACAAGCTATGGTTACGTCACTACTCGGAGGGTCCAAGGTAGGCTTTTGGCTGCCCAACCGTATTAACTCACGGTTCCTTGATCTATTGTGTTAAGTCCCAAATTCCAAAATCATTACTTGATTTACTCAACTCTTGCATCTAAAATTACAACAAGATTTTTATGGCAATTTCCTTGTTGAAATTTTAGTTAATTCAACTCATCAAGCTAATTAGAACTCCCCGGTAGTAAGAGGCGGCCTTAGCTATGGAATGACAGGCACCCAAACACCTAGTTTTGTTCAAACTTAAATGAACGAATGCCATAATGACTTAATATTACTTTGAGTGTTTTGTGTTTTTCTCTCGACGAATGTAATCCATTTATATTAAACTTGTTCATCTATGTTGACGCGCTCACAACTGAACTGTAATAAAAAAACAAACACCGCTTCTTTATGCATTTTATTATTTATTATTTTATGCACATTCTTGCTGTTCTAAAATGCATAGAATAATATATAAATGCATAAAGGTAAACTAATACCAAACTGGTCTTGATGAGCTTAATGACCTAAGCGCATCATACCTAAGTCGAATGCTAGACTCTTGATGCAGCTTGCCCCCGTATTGTATGTTCGCTTCTCTTCTAAAGTATCGCCTTGTCTTGGCAGGGTCAACGTCACGTCTGGGAGTACCTCCTCATCTTGGTAGGATCCACATGTTGTTTTGCATCTTCTTGGACAGTGAACACTCCCTCATCATGGCGGGGTCCACGTCGTTCACTGTCTTCGTCTAAAGTACACTAATACTCGTGTGCAGTCGAGGGGGCTAGTAGAATAAATGTACATCATGTTAATTGGGCGCACATGCCCTTATAGATTTCAACTGAAAATAAAAACGATGTACAGACCGTTAAATAATTAATTACAAGCATCACACAAAGTTAAATAATTAATTAATTAAATGCAAACATACACGGGTCGGTGCTCAAGACCAGAATGCGGGTAAAATAAAGCGCGATAAAAATTAAAATTCATTATTTAAGTACGAGGGTTATAAATTACGTGTAATGAATTAAAAAATTCCAATAATTTAATTAACAATTAGTCCTTTAATAAATTTAATTTTCATGCCAAAAGTAAATTAATTAATTAATTTAATTTCATTGAATTTTTTTTTTTTTACATGGGAGCTATGCATCCGTGAGGGTGGATGTTCTGTCGTGGGGAATGACGCCTGGAGGTGGCATGCCGCGACTGTTGTTGGTGCGCCAGCATCTATAGTCGGCGGGAGGAGGCCAGTAGGGTGGAGGCCTTGACGGCCGGGAACTGTGGGTTGCACAGCCAGGGCGGCAGAGGTCGCAGGTCATCTGGTGGGGTTATTTTTTTTTTTACATTTTTTCAAAAAAAATTCTTAAAAATACCACCAGGTTTAAAATAATTTTTTTTTTACATCCTAAAGGCGGCACCTGGTGTGCCGCCTTTGGGGAATTTTCCGGCCAGGGCAAGGCGGCACCGGGTGTGCCGCCTTTGCCCAAAAAATAACCGCAAAGGCGGCACCCCAAGTGCCGCCTTTGCCTAAATAATTTTTTTTAAAATTTTTATTTTTATTTTTATTTTTATTTTTTGTTTTGTTTTGTTTTGTTTTATATATATATATATATATATATAAAACAAAACTTTTCAGCAGAATTTTTCTGCTATTTAATATCCAGCGGTTCTGCCATTACAGCAGTCTGGATTCTGACTGATACCCTCACCCAGGACTCCCTTTTATAAGGGGGTTTGCCCTGAAAACAATACTGCATTTTCGATGTGGGATTCTGGTTCTCCTTTTCCTGCACAGTACATTCTGCGTTTCCGATGTGTAATTCTGTTTCAAGTACGCGACTTTGAAAGACTATAAAAGTTAAACTATAAGACCAATACAAATGAAACTTTAAACACTGATTAAACATATAAGAAATAGTTGAAAACAAAAATAATTTCATAAAAAATGTTGATACAGATTAATTTATAAGCTTTCAAAACCACCTACTTGAAACTTAAACATATTTGAAGTACGTGACTTTGAAAGCTTATAAAAGATAAATTATAAGACCAATACAAATGAAACTTTAAACATTGATTAAACATATAATAAATAGTTGAAAACAAAAATAATTTCATAAAAAATGTTCACCAAAAACAATTTATAAGCTTTCAAAACCATCAACATGAAACTTAAAAATGTTTCAAGTTCCCGACTTTGAAAGACTATAAAACATAAAATATAAGACCAATATAAATGAAACCTTAAACATTGATTAAACATATAAGAAATAGTTGAAAACAACAAAAACTTCCTAAAAAATTTCCATAAAAATTAATTTATAATATTTCAGAACAATTTACTTGAATAGGGAATCTGATCCATCAGTTTGAGGGATACTAGGGCTAGGTAGATAGATAATCGGATCATTGTATCTATGGATTTTTTGGATAGGAAGATAGATTCATTTCATTCATTATATCGAGGTATTTCTTTTTTAAGAGAATATAGACTTTCTTATAATTATAAAATAAGGGACACCTTTATTTTTTGGTTATAGAATACGATTCTCTTAAGGTTAAAAGACATTATTCTTTTAATGGCTTTGAAAGTCATTATTTGTTTTGTATAAAATTGTATTTCTTTTTTGTAAAAAGTTTTTATATTTCCACCACACATATAATTGAATTCAAAACATCATATTAGTATTTTTATTATGATTTTATCCATATTAATATGATTTTGATAATAACAAAACTTTTGAATTAATAAAATCTATCATGATTATGATTCTTGTACTCTGATTACTCGGATTCATATAGACTCTGATCTTTTACATTCTGATTTAATCAAATTGTTTCTATTTATGATTATTTGATTGGACTGAGAACCATGTCCAATAAAAAATGTAAGAGTTTTTTATTTTTTAGTTTATTTCTTTTAAACTACATTTTTTAATACTAAAATATTCCCACTTTTAACTTATCTATTAGAATAATATTCTTATGATCCTAATAAAAATTATAGGCATAATGATACAACATTGTGTGGTTTTCTCAAGAGAATATTCCAACTCATCTTTTAATATCCATTTATTGTATTTTCTAGCTTTACCATTATCATTACTATATGAATAAATTGAAAATTTCTCAACTTGATTAATGAAACTAAATTCATATTTTTAAGAACTACTAGTTGATGAATTATCTTTTAAATAATTTCTTATCAAATTATTATGTCTATTACTAGAATGATACGTCTTCTTCATATCGTTTTTCTATTTTAGAGGATTCTCACTTTTTTTATCAAATTATAAATTATCCATTTTCATTATAAAATTCATGGAAAAGATTCCAATGAAATTATAGATTCATCACCATAGTGGTTTATTTAGTTTTAAATTCATTTACCCTATATAATCCATATTTAAATAGGTGAATAAATTTCATTAATGTATTCATCAAATTCATCATCATCAGAATCAATTGATTCCCCAATTTCCAATTATTTGAACTTATTTTTTCTTATAGCCTCAAAGGATATATAATCTATATCTTCTTTTTGAAACTCATTTCCTTTATCATTTCATAATATATGAGAATAAAATATAACTCCTCTAATGAAATATATTCCCTATCTTCCATGTCTAAAACCATGGCATCAAATCATATAGGGAAATTTATCAAAAGTGTTTTCAAAATTTTTGAATCTTATATCTTCTAACCAAATCCATAGATATTACATACCATCTCATTGAACCTAATGAAATAGTCATCAATGATTTCATCATCGACCATTTTAATATTCTCAAACTTTATTCTTAGTATTTTCATATTATCTCTCTTAACATTAATATTTCCTTCATAAGTACTTCCTAGTTTGTCTAAAATATCGTTGGTAGTTTCAACACCCATCGCTTTAGTGTATAACATTTTTGATAAATCCATTAGGGTATAATTATGATATTTTCCATCAACTTCAAGATTTATCATTTTAGATTTAGTACAATAATAATACTTAATAATAGGTGGTAATCTAATGGTTGATACGTCTTTCATTTATAAGAAAAGCGATTGAAGGAAAAGAGTATAATATTCCTCTATGTATGGTAGTTATTTCCCTAAAATTAGGCATTCCATGGTTTCTCACTAAATTATGATCCTTCATTTCTCATAATGTTTTCTTATCATGAGAGGGGATCTTTTTATGATACCATTTGATTTAACCAAGGATCAGTTGGGTTCTAATGAGGGGGGGGGGTGAATCCATAGTACATTGTTTTAAAAATTCACTATTCTGTAATCTAAAATCTATGACTGATTAAACTATCTATCCCTTATCTTAAATTCTGAAAATCCGCCTGAATGAAAAAATAAAATCAATGAAAAACACAGGGATTCTATTAGGTTCATTACAAAGGCCTACTCCTTACTATAACCATTTATTACACCTTGATAAAGGTTATTCACTTTTTTTAGTCGGTTACAACATGGGAAAGTTGTATTCCCATAAAAAATAAGTCCAATAGTGCTTCATATCTAGAGTCCCACTATAAATTACAAGCTCCCACCTTCACTAACAACTCTTAACTCCCATAGGTGGATCTTTATACTATATCCATGGTGATTCTAAAATCTCATAAGCCTACTCGAGAGTCCCACTGGTGACCTCTTCTACATCTGAGTCCCAAAAAAGACTTCAAAATTCCTAAATCACACAATATATGAACTTTTTCCTAAATATATCTATCAAATTTTTATATTTCTGGAAAACCTTCGTATATAGTCTTTCTCAAAAAACAAACCAAAGCACATGATCTACCCATGTACAATATTAATGAAATTAGGCAACTGTTTTTCAATGACCTTATCTTTATCACTATCCATTGAACATAAAATTTCCTGGACTAATCTCAAAAAACTCATAACATGGTTATATATCTTATGAAACACTACCTAGATCGGTCTCAATATTTATGTATATAAAATTAATGGAATATCAATTCAATTTTATTTAAAAAAGACAAATATAAAATATTCCATGATAATTTTATGTAAGTGTTATTTAATTTTCATGAAAATATTTTATAATTCATGCACACCTACAATGCCTCTTTCATTCTCACTTTAGTGCTTCCACTGAAGGCCTTTCCTAACCGAGGCACTGGTTTTATGGCACCCAGGATATGATGTTACACTAACTCCTCCTAATCAACTCTAATTTGAACCTTTGGTTTTTTTAGGCTCTCAGTAGATTATTTTGACCACTCTAACCCGTAATATTCTTAGACCAAAGTAACAATGGATGTTATTATTCTTCCTTCGATGTGGATATCTCTTATTGTTGTGGAATCCACCATTATTCTCTACTCTCTATCTTTGAGAGTGAAAAATTCATATGCTGCTGATGGATTGGATCCTTGTTTCGATGGATTGAAATTATAGGGATTTCTCATTGATCTACCTCAACTTTGACTCTCATTGGCATTTATCAACACATGTGATTGATTAATCGTGTGAATAATGGTTTGTGGATACACTATTTTCTTTTTTGGGAAATTCAATTTAGAGTAGATATGGGTGTGGATTTTTAGTTTTTTGGATACCCTATGTGGGGGAATATTGACATGTAAGTAACATCACCATATCCCATTTATTATATGTAGAAAGTAGTTATATGTGTTACATGGAAAGATTCCATGTTGGAATATGGAAAGATTCCATGTTGGAACATTGAAAGATTCCATGTTGGAACATGGAAGGATTCCATGTTGGAACATGGAAAGATTAAATTTTGGTACATGGTAAGGTACCCCATTTGATATGCACGCTATGTATAAGGGAGACATTCCATATAATTTGGATGTACATGTTAGGTTGGGAAGAGTTTTATGAGAAGGTAAGGATTGAGGAGGAACATTCTATATACATGATGAACACACCATTTACTTCTTATGAATTTTAGGTGTGAGGATGAAGTAGTGATATGAGGAAATTATTGATATATTATATATTTATATTTGGTTTTTACAATGGTTTTTGGAGGACCCCTTCATGGTTTTTATTTTAGAATCCTATTAAAGGAAGTGTGGTGTGAGGTCCAAGTGGGGGCTATAGGATTTCTTCTTGGAATGACTTAGAATTACCATGGTGTATTTTTTTATTCTCTTTTTGATTTTTTCTATAATTAAGGATAGTGTAGTCTCATGGTTGTGTTTTATTAGTCAGTTTCTCAAAGTTTAGTTTTTTTATAGACATTATGATATGGTGACCCTATGGGGATGTCAAGAACAAATGAGTTCTATTAAGTAAAGTTTTAATTAGGTCTGATGGACCTTTTAGTATATTATAATGTTTGAGGTATTGATTGGATATAGGTTTTATTCCAAGAGGATGGATGAGGTCCTATTTATATGGTCTTGTATTAAGGATTTTTACATGTGGTAGAGTAGAACTGTATTGGTTTTTATGTTATTTATGTGGTTCTGAAAACTATTTTGGGTGCCCTATTATTTTCACCCCTATAGGGATAGTACTGGTTTCAATTAAAATGGTGATGGGTTTTAGTTTTCTCAAATCATGTCTTTGTGGCCTCTGAATTGGATTTTATTGGTCATTTCTATTCACGTTCTAGATGTGAGAGGAGTCATTTGGGATATTATTAGATTTGGAATCAATTCTGAGAATTATATAATGAAATCTTCTATTAGTTGGATAGTGTTTTTTAGGTCTGGGGAGCTTATAGTCTACCTATATTAGTGAAAAATTTCTTTCTAGTTTAGTATTATATCCTATCTATGGTTTGGGGATTTATGGATTTTTTTCTTCTCTATGAACTTACATGGAAGTGGACATGTACATGAATAAAGTTCCAACCTAGTTAGGTAGAACATACTGAATATTATGATTAGATTTCCTGGTTGAATCTTCCCAACCATGGGAACATTTATGGGTTCTCTAGTGTCATCCAATATGTTCTTCTTGCCAATTTATAGTCTTTGAAATTCGCGTACTTGAAACATTTTTAAGTTTCAAGTAGACTGTTTTGAAAGATTATAAATTAATTTTTATGGACATTTTTTATGATGTTTTTGTTGTTTTCAACTATTTCTTATATGTTTAATCAATGTTTAAGGTTTCATTTATATTGGTCTTATATTTTATGTTTTATAGTCTTTCAAAGTCGGGAACTTGAAACATTTTTAAGTTTCATGTTGATGGTTTTGAAAGCTTATAAATTGTTTTTGGTGAACATTTTTTATGAAATTATTTTTGTTTTCAACTATTTATTATATGTTTAATCAATGTTTAAAGTTTCATTTGTATTGGTCTTATAATTTATCTTTTATAAGCTTTCAAAGTCACGTACTTCAAATATGTTTAAGTTTCAAGTAGGTGGTTTTGAAAGCTTATAAATTAATCTGTATCAACATTTTTTATGAAATTATTTTTGTTTTCAACTATTTCTTATATGTTTACTCAGTGTTTAAAGTTTCATTTGTATTGGTCTTATAGTTTAACTTTTATAGTCTTTCAAAGTCGCGTACTTGAAACAGAATTACACATCGGAAACGCAGAATGTACTGTGCAGGAAAAGGAGAACCAGAATCCCACATCAAAAATGCAGTATTGTTTTCAGGGCAAACCCCCTTATAAAAGGGAGTCCTGGGTGAGGGTATCAGTCAGAATCCAGACTGCTGTAATGGCAGAACCGCTGGATATTAAATAGCAGAAAAATTCTGCTAAAAAATTTTGTTATATATATATATATATATATATATATAAAACAAAACAAAACAAAAAATAAAAATAAAAATTTAAAAAAAAAATATTTAGGCGAAGGCGGCACCTGGTGTGCCGCCTTTGCGGTTATTTTTGGGCAAAGGCGGCACACCATGTGCCGCCTTGCCCTGGGCGGAAAATTCCCCAAAGGCGGCACACCAGGTGCCGCCTTTGGGGGGTAAAAAAATAATTTTTTTTAACCTAGATGTATTTTCAAAAAAAAAATTTTGAAAAAATGTATATTAAAAAAAAACTCTCATCTGGTGCTGTGGCTGCAACAGGGACTTGGGCGGCAGCTTGGTTACCAGCACGAGTGGACTAGGAGGAGGAGGGAAGGCAGGACAGCGGCTGGTGCTATGTCTGGTCTAGAGGAGGCCGGCAGTAGACTGAGGAGTGGAGGCAAGGCTAGCGTTGGTGCTGTTTGCAAGTAGGAAGCTCTGGCGGGAGGGAGCCTCGACAGGAGGCATATGCTAGATCTCCGGTCTTTGTTTTGATTTTTGGTGGAGAATTGTGGAATTCCACAAGTCAAGTCTCCACTTCCATTTTAATTATCCAAAGTCTACAAAGCCTTTTAAAATTAATAATAATTAAATTATTATAATAAAATAATAATTTATTATGATGATGATGATGATTATTATTATATTATAATAATAAAATAAAAATTTTCATAATAATTAAATTATTATGAAAATTAGGAAAATGTACAATTTATAATTTTCATTTAATTTTAATTATATCTGATGAACCAATTAAACTAGATCAGTTCTTCAGAATGAATTAACATTTAATACCTGTGATGAAAACAAAAATTTTGATCCAATTCAAAAAAATTAAAATCGTCATAACATGGCCATTCAAGATCGGATCAACGCGCGGTTTGAACCGATGAGACTGTCTTTGAATCCTATAATTAATTTTATGAAAATTAATTTTATTTGGCTCAGAAAATTTACGTGATCCCTTTGATACCACTGAAAGTTTCAGGGGCCCACAGCAGAAGCCGGTGGGCCGGGAAATTTAAAATTTTATCGATGGCATGACAGAACATGTTGTTGTCGACGATCCGAGCCCCGGAAAGGTTCAAGGATCTCGCATAAATTATAAGGACCATAGAATAAAAATGAAAACATACCAATTTCAAATATGAATCCACAGTCGACTGCAACTAGTCGATGGAGATCTCCTCTTAAAGTATCTAAATCAGGAACCCTCTAGATCATCCACACGTGCTTCAAAAACATGTATGAGCATCGATCATCAAATTCTAGGTGCTAGCGTTGAGATCTGACGACACATTCAACGTCTCGAATATCACCACATTGAGATTCCTTCGATGCCGAAGAGAGATATTGATCCAAGCATCATGGATTGAGAGATTCTATCTCTAGAGAGCGGGAGGAGAGATATTCTCTCAACATTCATTCCATGAAAGTGAATGAATAGTGATTTTCCAAACATGGGAGAGAGCCGCCTCTTTAATTTATAGTGGAGTTGATAAATACCTTGTAGGGTTCTCGTGCCCCATATATTTCAACATCCAAAAAATAAATAATTTTGATAAACTAAACTAATTCAATATTATTTATTATCTTATAACATACTTGTAATATATATAAAATATATTACATGATAAGAACCGACCCATTTAACTCGAATTATTGTCCCGCTTAATATTAAAAGAATATTTTTTTGATTAATATTATCTCGTATTTACTAAACATGTAAATACCTTAAATAAATTCAATTCCAAATATTCATAACCTGAATTTTAATGAATTTATTTTATTTTTTTGGTGATCGAAAACTTGGACAACACTCGGACCCCGTGGTGGGGCCCACAATGTCCATATACCTATTCAACTGAATAGGGTGAATTCTTGAATACGCTATTGTGTGTGACCCTCTAGGCCCCTATATCAATAGTAATGAATAGAATCCACAGACTAAGAGTGGATTCTAGGAACCCATTATGTCTCCTAAAGAGATAAGGTTTGTCATATCAATGACAACCATCATACGAATACTGACTATGTACTGTAATCTCTTTGTCATTAAATATCTCATAATGCATGACGCACACTTATGTCATCATCCTTTTTCTTGCTTTATTATTCATTGATCTATTTGGATGGATTTACCTTCTGACTGATTTGGCAGAAGACTTATAGAGATAGCACTATCCTGATCAACCAAGCCTGAGATATACAACTTCCTAAACATGGAAGCGACAAATCCTTTCTTGAACATTCAACCAATGTCACACCACCAACGATGAACCCAACGCAAGCTACCTCACCATGATTTCAATACCATGGTTTTTTCCTTTTATCAAAGTATGTTATCAAATGATACACATTGGCAATGGTATCAAGTCAGGAGACCAGTAAACAAGTACGTATATAGGAACAACCAATGACTCCCAAAACATGTGGTATTCCTATTGTCGAGTATTTCCTCATGATCTCACTACTAGAGGTCACCAAGTGCAAACATCATGAGAATAAGTCTCGATGCTTGTTAACCCCCAACACCTAATAGTCAAAAATCTACTATGTCCATTCAGTAAGATGTATCTAGACCATAGAATATATATTTAAGATTAATGTCATAGTATCTTAAGGTTCTAATTATAACCTGGGATCTGCTATAACCTCTCGAAATGACGATTAATCATTTGAAATTACCGTTATAATAGTAGACACATAAAAGTATAAACTATAATGGTAAGATAACATCATGTATAACTAACTGTATACATTATATGGTAATCAAATGTATGACATATTAGGGTCTAGGGAACCCAGTATTTCAACACATATATCTCTTATTTATGACAGAGGATCATTTTATAATCTTTTGTAATTATTCAAAAATGGGTGTAATTGAATCTTTTTTAAACATTAAAAGTTTACCCCTCACCTCAGTTATAAAATACAACCATTGTACTCTCTTATTCATACCATAAACCCTATTTTTATGTTAAACTTCCTGTAATAAAATAAAAAATTAAAATAACTCATCATAGAAGCATTATTTTGGGAAAAAATCCAACCTAGGAAGAATTTTGGTAGAAAACCTCGGGAGGATACCCAAAGAAGTGCAGAACTCACCTATTACACATCATGAACCATCATTACATGTCCTGTAATAGGATTTCACAGCATCCCTAAAGTCATGAGCCTGGTTGAGATCGTTTATACTATAGACGACAGTTCATTTCATGAATGGGAATACATGATATGAACTCATTCAAACCCATTGAACAATAAATACACTATGGAGATACATTTTGAAGGCCAGTACACATTGTGAGTTGGCAGTACATGACATGAGATCAGTCAAACCTCATATCCCAAGCGAGATACACACGAGATACACGTCTGATTCAAAATTCCTAGAGAGGTTCGTGGATCATCATTATACGACGTGTAATCCATTACACGTCACGTAATATTTTTTCATATATATACAGTAGCTCGGTAGTAGTTTTTGAAGGATCACAGTGTATAATTACTTGTGCTTTTATTCACTTTCAAGTTTTCTTTGACCCCTCCTCCCTTAAAATCAAATTTCATAACCGTTATTCTATTTTATTTCAAAAAATGTATCAGGGATTGTGTTTTCATCAACACCTTCAATTCACTTTTTCTTCTCTTACCATCACTCATCAACAAAATAATGTCGAATCCAAGCCTTCTTTTATTATAATAATTCCATTATGTTATGAATTATATCGTTTTAATCCCCTTTGCTTTCTCACCCCCTTTAGTGAATCTGAACCATCTCATGATTTTGAATTGTTTAATTTCAAATAATTTCATCATGTAAATCATGGTTTTTACTCGTTTATTTTCTTATCCTCCTACCATGAGTGGCTAAAACCACCCAGGGGTAGGGATAGAGGGTAGGGGAATCTGAATAATTAAATCTATAATTATAAACTTGGTAAAATTAAGGATTATTAATCATGGTAAACAAAAAGTTTCTACCCAAATCTATTAAAAATATATGATCATATGATATTTAAGCTAAAGACCCTATCCTGATTGGAGTACATTAGGCTACGACCACTAGCCTAAGATACTTTCTTCCATAGGAGATAATATTAATAAATCTAGGTTTTTTCTATCTACCAATCAAGGAATAGCTACCTCATAGGTAGAACTATGTGACTTGACCAAAGTCAACTAGTGGCTTCATCTTGCTTCGCAGCTTAAATCATAGGATCCTGCCAAGAATATTATTAATATCATCCTATTTACAGATACACAAAATTGACCCTGAGCCCTCTCTCTTTATTGAAACAATAATTATTGATCTAGAAATTCCCAAAATAAAACATACTGTAAAGGACTCCAACCCCAAAGGGTCTTGATCCTTTGACTTCAAAAACATGTGACACTCCCTGTGGGATCAACCTTGAACTCTCTCTATACTATTTCTTTTAGTAAGTAATGTTTGTGAAAACCATACAAATTTTAATTTGACTACAGCCTATAAAAATTCAAAGATGTATGCGGGCCTATCAAATTTTAATGTCATTATCATGAAGGAAATTTTGTCCATATAAGCCTCTATAGAAATTCATTGGGATTACTTTTCCCTGACTCCATTTCATTCATTCCGTTTTAATATCCCCTTGGGTATCAATTTCACAACATAATAAATTTACTAAGGTTCTTCGACTCGTTCAATGAGCCTTGAAAAAAAATACCTAGCCTTTGATCCTGAGATCTAAAGGTTCTTATTTGCATGCCACTAGTCTAAAATGTGAAAACAACTCAGTCGAGTGGGACCCTTCCTGCTGAACCCTCGTGGACATCAACAAACTATTCATGGGGAGAACATGATGTATCAAGAGAGGACTATCCTAGAATTTGGCTTTCCATCAATTCATGGTGCCACTAATTCATTGTTCATCCCCCATACAAACTCAAACCTTCAAAATTAAACCTAGAATCATTCATATGATCCAAAACATGGGGATATTCAGTGGAATTTAGAGAAAATATCTCTAGGAACACATATCTAACTTCTTGGATGTTTGTGATGCCCTTCGCAACTAGGGAGTATCTTCAGGCGCAGACAAACTATATGTATTTCCATACTCTCTAAGATATAGAGGTAATGACTGGATCAAAATTCAATCTCTTGATTCAATCATTACTTGGGATGATATTTCCAAGAATGTTTGGATATAGACTTTCCATAGATTCGTACTTGGAATCTCTAAAATGATATTCAGAACATCACTCAGTCTGATGGAGACTCTTCTTGGGAAGCATGGGACTGATTCAAGGAACTGATGAGGAAGTGTCCACACCTTACAATGGGCATGTGGATTCAGTTACAGATGTTCTACCAAGGACTCCAACAAACCACACAAGCTATCTTGGATGCTTCCATAGATGGTGGACCGGTGTTTAAAACCCCAGAAACCGGAACAACTATTCTTGATGAATTTTCTAACAATGATTGCCTCTTGAAAACTGAAAATGGACCACCTCTATGTGTTATCCCCCAAGTGGATGAGAAGACTAGATTAATTGTACATGTCGAATCACTCATGAAGAATATCAAATAAATTCAAATTCCTACTGCACAAGCCCCTCCTTCTCCTATAACGAAGATACAATCATGTGATATTTGCGGTGGACCTCATCTTTATCAGGACTACAAGTAAGGAGTTGAGGGCCCACATGATTGTAATTACATTAATTACAATCAACATAAAACACCATTTAAACAGAAACACAAATACTAGCAATATAGGCCTTCTCAGCATCAACCTCAAAATAATAAAGGATATTTTCAATAGTGAAGTTTTCATGAACCATTTAGGAATCAAGGACCACTAGGGTTTCCATCTATGAACCTAGTTCCATGAACTCAACAACATATGAAATAACAACCCTTCCCACAAAGTGCTCATAAGGAATTCCAACTTGCTAAGCCTAGACATCATCAACAACATTCTCCTCCACAATGTTAACTGAATAACCTTCTTGTTAATTTCATTTAAAAATCCGATCATAGAATGACAACACAAGAAATGTAAATACGAAACCAAATAGTTTCTTTACAGAGTCATGAAGTTCAAATGGGTGAAATCTTGATGAATTTTTCTGATAGATTATCAAGTACCCATTCTAGTAATAAAAAGATGTACCCAAGGGAGGATGTGAAAGTGGTAGTGTTCATAAGTGGAAAGATATTGGACATTCAAAAACCAAATTAGAGAGATAAAAGGAATCCTAAAGAGACTAAGAAACAACCATCTATATAAGAAAAAGTTGTCAAAGAAACACCTCAAGAAGTGTCACTAGATGAAAGTGACCAATCTATTGAATGACCAAATGAACCCATTTGTATTTCCCCATCACCTTACAATACACCTATTACTTTACCAAAAAGATAAATACAATGTATATAGGAGGCACAATACAAAAATTACCTTGATATTTTCAAGAAACTATACATCATCATACCGTTTGAAGAAGTCATTTCGTTGATTCCAGTTTATAAAAAATTCTTCAAGGATTCACTATCTAACAAAATTATAATATTATATCTTAGCATCATCTCATTAAACTAATAATTCCCTTGTATTGTTAAATAGAAAATCCCACCAAAGATGAGAGATCCTTGAATTTTTTCAATTCCCTATGCTGTTTGAGATTGAATGTTTGGTAGAACTCTGTGTGATCATGGAGATAACATGAACTTAATGCCAATTAGTGTATTCCTCAATCTAGGACTCCATGAATTAAAACCAACTTGAGTAGCGCTGGAACTTGTTGAATGCTCAATGAAGTACCCTAGGGGGATTCTTGAATATGTTTTAGTTATAAAGTCGTAAAAATCGTCTTCCCAGCTGACTTCCATGTTCTGGACATGGATGAAGAAGGAAAAGTCCCCATTAAACTTGGAAGACCATTTATATCAACACAAATGTCTTTTATTGAAGTGAATCAAGGATGTTTAATCTTTAGATTTGGATAAGAACAGATAGTGTTCAATGTAGTCCAAGATTCCCAACAATTAGATTATGATTTTTACTTCAACACCATCTATCTTACACAATAAAGAAGATGAGTACATTTCCATTGATGAAGAAAGTGAAGTATCAAACTCATAGAAGGAAGATGAGTATGATTTTGAAAAAGTAGGCTTCATTGAACCTCTCACAAGGGACACCTTTCAACCTTCAATTCCATCAATAATTCAACCAAAAAAGATGGAACTAAAACCTCTACCCATTACTCTTAAGTAATTATACATAGTAGTGTAAACCTCCTTACCAGTTATTATTAATTCAGAACTATGTTAGGAAAAAGAATAAAATTTAATTGATGTTTTGAATAGAAATAATAATTCAATTTATTGGGGAGTGGTATACATAAAAGTAATCAATCCTATTAAATGTGCTCCCAAGATTCTACTCAAAGAAGATGAAAATCTAAAATGCCAACCTCAAATGAAGATCACACAACCAATGAAGGAATTCATTAAAATGTATGTCCTGAAACTCTTAGATGTAGTGATAATATTATTCATATCTGATAGTGAATGGGTGATCCCCCTTCATGTTGTTCCTATTATGGGAGGATACACAGTAGATAGAATTGGTAAAAAGAGTTAATTCCAACACGCACCATCAATAGATGGAAGGTTTTCATAGATTAAAGATGCATGAATAAATCAACAATAGTTGATTATATTCCATTACCCTTCGTGGATCAAATACTGGAAAGGATTTTGGGACATGAATTATACTTTTTCTCGGATAGATTTTTAAGATAAACCAAATTGTAGTTGACCCCACTGATTACCCAATGCCCACATTCACATTCCCATTTTGTACTTTTTCCTATAGGAGAATATCATTCAAAATGTGAAATGCACCAACAACCTTCCAAAAATTCATGATGAATGTTTTACATTACATGGCCAAATAATTCCTAGAAATCATCATCGTTGACTTCTCAATCTATGGATGATCATTTGAGGATTTTTTAAGCAATATAAAATTAGTCCTCTAATGATGTGAAGAAACATTAATAGTCCTAAACTAGGGAAAATGTCATTTTATAGTCCAAGGAGGAATAGTAATTAGTCATAAAATCTACAAGGAATGAACATTGTTCAATCTATCCATGATCATTCTCATCAAGAACTTATTATAACCTTCAACCGTTAAATACATAAGAATTTTTCTGGACCATGATGAATTTTATTGGTGATTCATCAAATACACTGCAAAAGTTTCCCATCCTTTGACACATCTATTATCAAAATAATTCCTTTAAAATTCACTGAGGTATGGTTACGGGATTTTAAATCATTAAAAACAAGCCTGATGGTAGCACCAATCATCATTTCACCCAATTGGGATTTTTAATTTTAGATAATGTGTGATGCAAGTGACCTTGTTGTTGGTGCTATGTTAGGATAATGAATTGGCCATATCTTTTCTCCCATATATTATGAAATCCATGTAATAATTGCAGCTCAAGTCAACTACATGAATATAGAGAAGTAACTCATAACTGTTGAATATTCCTTTGAGAAATTATATTCCTATCTGGTATTGTACAATTTGATTGTACATACTAATCATGTTTCCCTAAGATACTTGATGAACAAGAAGAATTCCCAACCAAGGTTGATATGGTGGATCCACTTGCTATAATAATCTTATACTGTAATCAAGGACATAAAAGGCCTAGAAAATGTTATTGTTGACCATTTATCCCGAGTTTCATTTTTATTCATCAAGGAAGATGAGGAGGTTAACATTGAAGTGTATTTTTTAGAGAAACCTTTTCAGTATCAAGGTAAATCCTTGATTCTCTGATATTTCAAATTATATCGCCATGGGATTTTTACATCAATATTTCACATATCAATAGAGTAAAATATTCTTGGTAGAAGAAAATCATTACTATTAGGATGAACCACTATTGTTCAATCTTTTTGTTGATAGCCTATTGAGATGCTATAATCCCTAGAACCAAACCCACAATGTGATTGAGATGTTTCACACATCACCAGCTAGTGTAAATCATATACTTTAATATACAATAGAAAAAATTAAACAGTGTGGTCTTTTCTGGCTAATGCTACACCTAGATATGGGGGAGTTCTCTCAATGATGTGGTAGATTCTATCAGACTGGAAGCATTGGAAAAAGTAATGACATTCCACAAAATCCCAGTATTGATGTAAATATTTATGAAATTTTGGGAATAGAATTAATGTGAAAATTTCCCATATCATATGGAAAATCCTACATTCTAGTTGACATTGACTACGTCTTTTACTGGGTGGAAGTGGAAGCAACATCAAATGAAACCAAAAAGGTAGTCATGAACATTCTGAAGAAAAAATAATAATATGTTTTCATGATTTGGATTTCCAATATTAATCATAGTGATTGAGGAACGCATTTCAAAAACCAAGATGTGAAAGGATTTATAGAGAAATATGGAATCATATAGAGCATAAGAACTCCCTACCACCCACTAATAAGTAGAAAAGTAGAAATATCAAATATGAAGATAAAGAATATTTTGGAAAAGACAGTGAATTAAAGATGAAGGGACTGGAGTCCAAAACTAGACAATTCACTATGGGCATAACACAGTGCATATAAGACACCCATAAGCACAACACCCATCAGAATATTTTATAGGAAACCATTTCATCTTACAGTGGAGCTGGAGTATCATTTTTGTGGGGTGATTAAGAAACTGAATTTAGATTCTAGGAAGGATAGATAAGCTATTATGTTGTTGTTAACTGAATTAGAAGAGGTTAGATGGGATGCCTATAAAAATTATAAGACCTATAAGGGAAAAAATAAATGGCATCATCTACGCATTTTTAGGAGTATCTCTATACCAGGGAATAAGAACCTTTTTTCAACTAATGATTGAAACTATTCACTAGTAAGCTGAAATATAGATGGTAAGGCCATTTTAAAGTTGTTAATGTCTAATTTTACGACCATTGAAATTCGGAGGGAAGGTGGACCACCATTCAAAGTGATTGGCCAAAGAATTAAATTTTCCAAGAACCTTTCCACGAGGGATGTCTCATCAGCCTCATGTTCAACTGAGTCTAAACTGAGTCAAGCTATATTTGTTAAAGAAAATGTTGATTGGGAGGAAAACCAGAGTAGGAAATATTATCCTATGTTGGACTAGGATAGATTTAAGAAAGTTTATGTTTTCTAGTGGCTGAAAGAAAGGAATTAATAATGTTCGGGCTAAAAAATTCAATTACATGTAGTGTAACAATGTTACACGAAGTGTACATTTTCGTTCAAAAATCCATTTAATTTCACCATTACAAAATGTGAACCAATGTTACATGTCGTGTAATTCTTCGGGTCTATTTTAAAGTAATACAAGTCGAGATCCCTATTTTGGCAACCTGTATCCCATGACCCTTCACCTCCCTCCTACTCACCTACTCCCACATCCCCCAACACCCAAATACCTTCTCTCTCAAACCCTTGATCCATATCCTCTTCTATTGAATGCGCACCCACACTCTTTCCCTCAATTTTCCCTCTCTCATGACCTCCACCCATTCCTAACTGTAACGCCCCGACCCCAGCTGCCCAGAGTCGGTGCATTAATTACATAACATTGGCATGATCACAAGAAAGATCAAATCTCGAAAGACCGATTGGTTTAGTAGCCTTGGAAACACTAGATATATTCATAAGTTTTACATTACATCATAAAATGAAAAACTACTACAATAACATAATGTCTCCATAATCCACACTCATATCCCCACATAATATCCCTGCAGGTCATTCATAACCTACTTCTTCACATCCTGGGAAAAATAAAACATAAAAAAAAGGGGTGAGCTCAAATGCCCAGTAAGGATAACAATAAAGTGGAAACTTTCATAAATAAGAATAAACATTTAAGGCAATGTATTACTAAAACAAAAGCCTTTTAAATACGAACTTTCAACATGGTATGGCATAAATAAAATGAAATAATTCCATTTACTTATTCACATGGATATTCTACTAAATGAATAATCACATGCAAAAATCAATAACCACTTTCATAATGTTGGAATGCATAATGCCAGACTATCATAACCACATAGCCAAGGCCTCGTGCCAAGACTACAAATAAGATTTTGTCAAGGCCTTGTGCCAAGACACTAGTTTGTCTCATGAGACCTACCGATGCATCGAGGAGCTATAGCGGGCTCCACCCGTCACTTATTAAGTCCAATGCATTCCCATATGAAAAGGTTTAAACATAACATAAACATTCGTATTAAAACTAGCATACGAAATGTCAATAATAAACTATGAATCGTATAAAAATAGCATATCCATAGTCAAACATATCACAAAACCTTCAATACAATATAGAAGTTTTGTATCATAATAAATCAACTTCAAATAATCTAAAAATCCATCAAAGGATTTTGACATAGATGAAATCAAAATTCTTTTTAAAGAAGTATCTCCTTTTATTTTGAAATCATTTAAGATCCATATAAAATAAAACATTTTCTTTGAAAATATTCTTATAAGCTTGTATGGAAAGCTTCGACGATTTTATAACGGCGGAAATAACCGCACCCGCCGTATAAGTTAAAAAAAACATTCTTACCTCAATTCTGTCGAAAAGGTTAAAAAGGACCTTGTTTTGAAAACGACGGAAAGATTCCTTTATAAACCTCTTATAAAAAGTCAATAAAGGGTATAAATGACTTTAACCCATATTCTTGTAAATAGTAAAAATGTTTTGAAATACATTTTTAAGAAACATGGATGTGGATGATAAAGAGATCCCAGTAGATTATTACATATAAACAAACTCGGATAATGAAGAGATTGTGAAATAACCCTTACCTTGTACTTTTCCTTGGTTGGGGTAGGTTAACCTCCTGTATAATGGTGAAATAATTGTTATTAAATTATACAAGAATCATATATATTAATATGATATCATATATGATCTTTTAACATTGATTTATTAATAATATCTTAGAATTATCATCGTTTCGGGTGTTAACTTACTCATTTTCTTTTATATGTTTTGTTACATAAGCCATGTTTGTTGTATCTTATTCATATCCAGAATGATATCAAGTCCTTAAACATCATTTTTAAATCATAAAATGATAATTATACTTGAATGCATACGATGGAGAATGAATCTCATCGCGTTCGTGGAGACGGTAGTCCGTACGTACGCACGAACGCTACTTCCATTTAATTTTTATTTTAAAAGAATCAAATCCAAATGATAAATAGGTATATTACTATTCCAGTATAATATAATATTTTATATATGTTACTTATGTTCATTAACACCATCCTTTATACGTTCCATGTGTGGTATGAACGAGTCATATCATTTTAAGGGGGCGGTAGTCCGCACTTCCTCAAATGAAATTATCGTATGTATATACAACATGAAACGAATAATGGAATGAAATAAAATGGAATTACAGAAGCTTATATATAAAATATATATCATTAATATCATATTTAATTACAGTGCCATCATAATGGCCACCATGAGAGGTGGTAAGATGTATTTGAACAATCATCGTTTCGTGAGGCGTTAGTTTGCCATCCACAGAAACATTATGTTCATCATACATTAGATGGAGTTGTGTGTATGTGTAGTTTGAATCCTTCTTATAACAACATCCTAGTATATTGAGGATACTGGTGTTGTTACAAAAGAAAGGAAATAAAAAGATTTTGGGGGTTGGAGAAGCAAAATAAATGAAGATACTTTAAGAGAAATTGTTACCTTTAATTTAGGTAACTCACTTTGGTTGGAACCAAAGGACTTCTTGAAATGCTTTCTGCCTAAGGGGAAGCTTCAAGGAGGAGGAGAGGGATGTGGGGAGCTTAGTTGGGCAGATTTTGGACGAGCCAAGTGGCTTGAGAGGTGTGAGGAAAAGAGAAGGAGGAGTGCCCTTTTATAAGAGGGGTGAGGGGCACCTTTGGAAAAGCTAGAAATATTAATTTATAATAAATTCATATTCGGTTTCTAATGGCTCCAAAGTTGACTATTCAAAGGTTAAGGTGGGGATAGGTCGAAAACCACTCAACCAATAGAATTTAGACAGGTTTGGGTACTTATATAAACCTTATCTTTAAGTATTAACTCTAAGTTAATTAGTTTCACTTTTACAATGTCTCTTTGTATTTTTATATAATATGGTTAATAAACTTACTATATACATCCAAGCGACCCCCAAGTGGTCCATTAATGATTACACTATCATAATATAAGTCTCTTGGCCGAACCTTAGATTTTTAGGAATTTAATATCAATTAATAATATAATATTTGTTTTAAGAACTCTTTTATGTCAATTTTGACACTATTCAATAGTTGATTTTTGTGAAACTCATAACAGATTGATTACTTAGAACAAAGTCAATTAAATCAATACTAATATATCATATTAGCCTAGAAAATTAGTTTAATTCATTAAAAGTTTCATATTATATTTATTTGGGTATTTATAATATCAATTATTTTAATTTTTCACTATTATAGTAATTACTGCATCATCATTGTGTCATAAATAAAATAAATTATTTAATGTCTAAAAATTATAAATAAAATATCATTATGTAGGAAATCGTTTTAGCTTTCTAATAAATATTTATAATCTAAAATCCAACATATATAACCCTATGTAAAAATTGTTGTTCTAAAAGATATATGCTTGTGTCATTTTTGTATTCATTTTAACTAAATTAAAATAAAGTGTCATTATCACTTACAAGTGGATCCATGGGGTCCCAAAATTGACCCAAAGATGTCCATGGTCGACCATGTATCAACCAATAGGGTTAAGACACGTTTTAGGGTAATTTAGTATTATTATAATATTATTTTTTAACCCTTATTTACCGGATTTACCCTTAACCATGGTAAATAAAATATTTACCGCAGTAATTATTCAAAATGTCTAAAAATAAAAGTTACCTATTTACACAATTTGAACATCCTGATTCCAAATATGGAATCCATTTTTCTAAATTCAAAACACAGAAGTGGCAGAAATTAATTTAAAATTAATTCCCGCTGTCAAAACAAAAAGCGTGTTTTTAAGAGATAATAACTATCAAAAGATTGACACTTGTTTATGTTTGGTTTAATTGTAAAATTATGTCCAATGACCAACATTATATTAAATGGTAAAAATATATTCTAAATATACTTTAAAACCACTCAAATTCATAATTTATCACTATTAATTATTTTGATTAAAAAAGTTGTTTTTAATTAAAATTTAGTAATTTTCACTATTCATCAAAATATAAAAGTTATCCGAAAAGTACCAAAATTTCACCCTAGGATAATTTCGATATTCCGAATCCAAAAATGAAGTCCATTTTGAAATATAAAATATATATGATTTCAAAAATTAGGTATAACTATTCACAACGGCTAGTTTAATTAGTTGTGGTGTGTGTTAGAACTCGAGGTTGCGTACAACACACGCTATCGCATTATTCGAAGGGAAACGTACCGTAGAAGCTTGGGGTGTTACATTCTCCCCTCCTTCAAATAATTGCGTCCTCGCAATTTCTAGGGTATTACTGCATAAAAAGACTCGGGTGGTTCTTTATCATAAGTTCCTCGGGTTCCCACGTTGCCTCTTCCATCTTATGGTTTCTCCACAAAACTTTTACCAGACGCGTCGTCCGGTTTCTCAGTACTTGTTCTCTTGTATCAAGAATCCTGACGGGCTCTTCGCAATAAGACAGATCGGGTTCCAGTTCTAATTCCTCATAGGTGAGTACATGCGTTGGGTCAGGCATGTATTTTCTCAACAGAGATACGTGGAACACATCGTGAACTTTGGAGAGACTTGGCGGCATTGCCAATCGGTAAGCTACAGCCCCAATTCGTTCTAGAATTTCGAAAGGTCCGATGTATCTGGGACTCAATTTACCTTTCTTACCAAAACGTATGACTCCCTTCCACGGAGATACCTTTAGGAAAACATGATCACCGACTTGAAATTCCAAATCCTTCCTTTGATTATCGGCATAGCTCTTCTGCCTACTTTGAGCTGCTTTGATGTGATTTTGGATTACCTTTACCTTTTCCATCGTTTCCTCCACCAGTTCTAGACCTACAAGTTTTCTTTCACCGACGTCATCCCAACAGGTTGGTGTACGACATATCTTTCCGTATAACGCTTCATATGGTGCCATCTGAATACTCGAATGGAAGCTATTGTTATAGGAAAATTCTACCAAAGGTAAATATTGATCCCACATACCCTGAAAGTCAAGTGAGCAAGATCTCAACATGTCTTCTAAGGTTTGAATAGTCCGTTCTGATTGTCCGTCTGTCTGAGGGTGGTAAGCAGTGCTCAAATGAAGTTCAGTATCCAGGGATTTCTGAAGACTTTTCCAAAATCTTGAAGTAAAACGGGGATCACGATCAGAAACAATCGATAGGGGTACTCCATGAAGTCTCACAACTTCATTAATGTATAGTCTTGTTAGACGTTCCAGGGGTAGATCTTCTCTTATAGCAAGAAAATGTGCTGACTTGGTAAGACGATCAACAATAACCCATATTGCATCGTTCCTTCTAGGAGTCTTTGGTAGCCCCATGACAAAGTCCATCGTAATATTGTCCCATTTCCACTCCGGTATGGGAAGAGGTTGCATGACTCCTCCAGGCTGTTGCCTTCCAGCTTTCACTTGTTGACAAACCATACATCTTGACACAAAATCAGCAATCTCCCTCTTCATGTTGTCCCACCAAAAATGTTCCTTCAAATCCCTATACATTTTGGTGCTCCCAGGGTGTATAGAGAAATTGTAACTATGAGCATCATCCAGCAATTCCCTTTTTAGATCAGGTATATTGGGAACACAAAGTCTCTTCCCGAATTTCAAAAGTCCATCTTCATACACAAAGTCTCTCAATCTCCCATCATTCACAACTTTAATCTTCTTTTGGAATTCTTCATCATCGGTCTGAGAACTCTTAATCCTTTCTAGTAAAGATGGTTTGGCAACCATTTGAAAAAGCATTGATGTTTCACCTTCCCTGGTTATTCCCATGTCCATCTTCACTAGCTCCATGAAAATTGGATCCCTTTCAATTCTCATATTGTTCAAAACTCCATGGTCTTTTCTACTCAAAGCATCTGCCACCTTGTTTGCCTTCCCTGGGTGGTAGTGTATCGTACAATCATAATCCTTGAGTAATTCAAGCCATCTCCTTTGCCTCATGTTGAGTTCTTTTTGTGAGAAAATATACTTCAAACTCTTGTGATCAGTATAAATCTCACATTTTTCACCATAGAGGTAGTGCCTCCATATCTTCAAAGCAAAGATCACAGCTGCTAACTCGAGATCATGAGTAGGATAGTTTTGTTCATGAATTTTCAACTGTCGTGATGCATAGGCAATAACTCTATCATTCTGCATAAGGACACAACCAAGTCCTTTCTTTGATGCATCACTATAAATAACGAACCCATCATTCCCCGATGGTAGAGTCAATATAGGAGCATTGCCTAATCTTCTCTTCAGTTCTTCGAAACATTCTTCACACTCTTTTGTCCAAACAAATTTAACCCCTTTACGTGTGAGCTTCGTTGATGGGTTAGCCAATCGGGCAAAATTCTGGACGAAACGTCGATAATAACCTGCCAAACCAATAAAACTACGTACCTCAGTTATACTCGTAGGTGCTGGCCATTCTTGGATTGCCTTGGTCTTAGAAGGATCAACAGAGATTCTATCTTTAGAGACAATATGGCCAAGAAAAGAAATCTCCTCAAGCCAGAATTCACACTTGCTAAACTTCCCATATAATTCATGCCTCCTCAGAGTCTTCAAGATAATGCGCAAGTGATTTTCATGATCTCCGTAGGTTTTGGAGTATACCAAGATATCATCAATAAATACCACCACAAATTCATCGAGATACTCCTTGAAAACTCTATTCATCAGATCCATGAATACAGAGGGTGCATTAGTCAATCCAAACGGCATTACAGTAAACTCGTAATGCCCGTACCTAATTCGAAATGCTGTCTTCGGAATGTCTTCCTTCTTTACACACAACTGATGGTATCCAGATCGAAGGTCAATCTTTGAAAAGTATTGAGCTCCATGCAGTTGGTCAAATAAATCATCAATACGAGGTAGGGGATACTTGTTCTTTATTGTTATATCATTGATCTCCCTGTAGTCGATACATAACCTCATAGATCCATCTTTCTTTTTAACAAAAAGAACAGGGGCTCCCCATGGAGAAACACTAGGGCGAATAAATCCCTTATTACTCAATTCCTCTAGTTGTTTCTTTAGTTCGACTAACTCTACAGTGGCCATTCTATAAGGGGTCTTCGATATAGGCCTTGATCCAGGAATCAAATCAATAGAAAACTCAACTTCTCGTTCTGGAGGATGTCCAGGTAAATCTTCCGGAAATACATCTACAAATTCTTTCACAATAGGTACATCCTCTATTTGAACATTCCTTTCCTCACTGACAGTTATTTCATTCTCTTCCTCCCCAATAATTGAATTAAGTTGAACTACTGGGGGTGGATCTAAATAAGAATTAGGTGGTGACGATTCTGCTCTAAAAATAAGGTGCTCCTTATCATTATCATCAAGAATCGTAACCTCTTTCTTCTTACAATAAATCTTCGCATCATAGTCCGAAAGCCAGTCCATACCGAGGATTATATCAAACTCAATCATAGGTATGACGATGAAATCAGCAGATAAAGAAAATTTATGTGCTCTAATGGGGACTGATTCACAAAACTTTGTTGCAACGATACTTCCCTTAGGAGTTTTAACTGACAACTCCCTTATTAAATCAAATTGGAAATATCTAATTTTCTTAGCAAACTGGGAAGATATGAAACAATGCGATGATCCAGAATCAAATAATGCATTTGCTAAACTTGAGGAAACCATTAAATTACCTGCCACCACGTCTTTCAGAGCTTCTACCTCAGCAGTAGTGATAGCATAAGCCTGGCCTTGATCCCTTGGCCTTTTCTGAGGTAAGTTCTCCTGACGCTTAGGACATGCATTTGCATAATGCCCCATCTCCCTGTAATTGTAGCACTGAACGTTGGTAGCTTCCTTCTTCCCCTTGCAATCATGAGCTTGGTGGCCTTTTTCACCACACTTGTAACAGACTCCCATTCCCTTCAAGCAAGTACCAGGATGTTTCTTCCCGCATTTACCACAAGATGGATATTCATCCTTTCCTTTCTTCCCCTTATTTCCATTCCCAGATTGATCAGCAGGTCTCTTCTTCTCTTGCTTTGCTTTAAAGTCATAAGACTTAGAGAATTCCTTTTCGGTCTTGATAGCACACGAGACAATGTCTTCGTACGATGAAAAGGATTGTGAGACTAACAATCGACGGAGAAATGGTTTTAACCCATCAAATAAACGATCAATCTTACTTCTTGGGTTGCGAATATAATCTCCAGCATACCTCGCTAACCTTGTAAAGTTAGCCTCATACTTTGTGACATTCTCATCCTCCTTCTGTCTCAGACTCAGAAATTGCCTTTCCATATCTGCTCGATGGTCGCGAGGGAAGTATTTTTCTAAAAACAGATCTTTGAACTCCCTTAATTCCATATTTGATACTTCATCATCTTCCTTCATGTTCTGAATCAATGACCACCATTGATCAGCATCTCCAGTGAGGCGGTAAACTGCCATGATAACTTTTTCCCTTTCACTGCTCCCCAAAGCCTGAAATATTTTCTCTAGGAAAATAACCATTGCTCAGCTACTAAGGGATTTGTATTCCCATTGAACGTTGGTGGTTTTTGTCTCATGAATCGATCTAACATTGATCCTCCACGCTGCGGATCAGGGTGCTCCATACGGGTAAGGTTATTATTCATAACCTGAGTAAGTTGTCCCAGTATGGTGATTAGTTGATCAGCACCAGTTGCATCACCAGCCCCACTATAATTATCTTGAGCAGGAGGGAAATCCCTACATGGAGTGCGTGCATTGATACGGTTTCCATTTCTTCTACTAGGCGCCATTTCTAAACAATGGCATAAACTAGATCAGTTTATGAATCAAAATACATAATCCCATACTTATAAAACACTTAACATAAATTGAACTATTTATGGATATAATCCATAATCATAAAAATGTTTTCTTTGAGGAAGTATATACTCATAAACCCTTCATAATTATTTGTAAAGAAAATGAGAGTTATCCTAAGCATATCCCCCGGGAGTGTCGTAACCAAGAGTGCAGCAAGGCCCGTTGTCGTGCACCAGTTCCCGTTCGAGTCTAGCTCAAAGCGGTGTTTTCGGGTTTTACCCCTAGGTACATCTGTGCCAGAGCCACCTCTACCTGCTCGTATCCAGACAGGGATGTATTGCTCAGAAAACTCACAAAATCTCTACAATACCAAAATTCTAGGAAGTTCTTCTATACTAATCCTCAAAGTTCATCTTAGGTCTACGTGCTCTAATCAGAGTTTATCTAAATCTAGTTTCCAAGGTTTGTACTAAACTTCCTCTGATACCAACTGTAACGCCCCGACCCCAGCTACCCAGAGTCGGTGCATTACTTCGTAACATTGGCATGATCACAAGAAAGATCAAATCTCGAAAGACCGATTGGTTTAGTAGCCTTGGAAACACTAGATATATTCATAAGTTTTACATTACATCATAAAATGAAAAACTACTACAATAACATAATGTCTCCATAATCCACACTCATATCCCCACATAATATCCCTGCAGGTCATTCATAACCTACTTCTTCACATCCTGGGAAAAATAAAACATAAAAAAAAGGGGTGAGCTCAAATGCCCAGTAAGGATAACAATAAAGTGGAAACTTTCATAAATAAGAATAAACATTTAAGGCAATGTATAACTAAAACAAAAGCCTTTTAAATACGAACTTTCAACATGGTATGGCATAAATAAAATGAAATAATGCCATTTACTTATTCACATGGATATTCTACTAAATGAATAATCACATGCAAAAATCAATAACCACTTTCATAATGTTGGAATGCATAATGCCAGACTATCATAACCACATAGCCAAGGCCTCGTGCCAAGACTACAAATAAGATTTTGTCAAGGCCTTGTGCCAAGACACTAGTTTGTCTCATGAGACCTACCGATGCATCGAGGAGCTATAGCGGGCTCCACCCGTCACTTATTAAGTCCAATGCATTCCCATATGAAAAGGTTTAAACATAACATAAACATTCGTATTAAAACTAGCATACGAAATGTCAATAATAAACTATGAATCGTATAAAAATAGCATATCCATAGTCAAACATATCACAAAACCTTCAATACAATATAGAAGTTTTGTATCATAATAAATCAACTTCAAATAATCTAAAAATCCATCAAAGGATGTTGACATAGATGAAATCAAAATTCTTTTTAAAGAAGTATCTCCTTTTATTTTGAAATCATTTAAGATCCATATAAAATAAAACATTTTCTTTGAAAATATTCTTATAAGCTTGTATGGAAAGCTTCGACGATTTTATAACGGCGGAAATAACCGCACCCGCCGTATAAGTTAAAAAAAACATTCTTACCTCAATTCTGTCATAAAGGTTAAAAAGGACCTTGTTTTGAAAAGGACGGAAAGATTCCTTTATAAACCTCTTATAAAAAGTCAATAAAGGGTATAAATGACTTTAAACCATATTCTTGTAAATAGTAAAAATGTTTTGAAATACATTTTTAAGAAACATGGATGTGGATGATAAAGAGATCCCAGTAGATTATTACATATAAACAACCTCGGATAATGAAGAGATTGTGAAATAACCCTTACCTTGTACTTTTCCTTGGTTGGGGTAGGATAACCTCCTGTATAATGGTGAAATAATTGTTATTAAATTATACAAGAATCATATATATTAATATGATATCATATATGATCTTTTAACATTGATTTATTAATAATATCTTAGAATTATCATCGTTTCGGGTGTTAACTTACTCATTTTCTTTTATATGTTTTGTTACATAAGCCATGTTTGTTGTATCTTATTCATATCCAGAATGATATCAAGTCCTTAAACATCATTTTTAAATCATAAAATGATAATTATACTTGAATGGATACGATGGAGAATGAATCTCATCGCGTTCGTGGAGACGGTAGTCCGTACGTACGCACGAACGCTACTTCCATTTAATTTTTATTTTAAAAGAATCAAATCCAAATGATACATAGGTATATTACTATTCCAGTATAATATAATATTTTATATATGTTACTTAAGTTCATTAACACCATCCTTTATACGTTCCATGTGTGGTATGAACGAGTCATATCATTTTAAGGGGGCGGTAGTCCGCACTTCCTCAAATGAAATTATCGTATGTATATACAACATGAAACGAATAATGGAATGAAATAAAATGGAATTACAGAAGCTTATATATAAAATATATATCATTAATATCATATTTAATTACAGTGCCATCATAATGGCCACCATGAGAGGTGGTAAGATGTATTTGAACAATCATCGTTTCGTGAGGCGTTAGTTTGCCATCCACAGAAACATTATGTTCATCATCCATTAGATGGAGTTGTGTGTATGTGTAGTTTGAATAATTCTTATAACAACATCCTAGTATATTGAGGATACTGGTGTTGTTACAAAAGAAAGGAAATAAAAAGATTTTGGGGGCTGGAGAAGCAAAATAAATGAAGATACTTTAAGAGAAATTGTTACCTTTAATTTAGGTAACTCACTTTGGTTGGAACCAAAGGACTTCTTGAAATGCTTTCTGCCTAAGGGGAAGCTTCAAGGAGGAGGAGAGGGATGTGGGGAGCTTAGTTGGGCAGAGTTTGGACGAGCGAAGTGGCTTGAGAGGTGTGAGGAAAAGAGAAGGAGGAGTGCCCTTTTATAAGAGGGGTGAGGGGCACCTTTGGAAAAGCTAGAAATATTAATTTATAATAAATTCATATTCGGTTTCTAATGGCTCCAAAGTTTACTATTCAAAGGTTAAGGTGGGGATAGGTCGAAAACCACTCAACCAATAGAATTTAGACAGGTTTGGGTACTTATATTAACCTTATCTTTAAGTATTAACTCTAAGTTAATTAGTTTCACTTTTACAATGTCTCTTTGTATTTTTATATAATATGGTTAATAAACTTACTATATACATCCAAGAGACCCCCAAGTGGTCCATTAATGATTAACCTATCATAATATAAGTCTCTTGGCCGAACCTTAGATTTTTAGGAATTTAATATCAATTAATAATATAATATTTTTTTTAAGAACTCTTTTATGTCAATTTTGACACTATTCAATAGTTGATTTTTGTGAAACTCATAACAGATTGATTACTTAGAACAAAGTCAATTAAATAAATACTAATATATCATATTATCCTAGAAAATTAGTTTAATTCATTAAAAGTTTCATATTATATTTATTTGGGTATTTATAATATCAATTATTTTAATTTTTCACTATTATAGTAATTACTGCATCATCATTGTGTCATAAATAAAATAAATTATTTAATGTCTAAAAATTATAAATAAAATATCATTATTTAGGAAATCCTTTTATCTTTCTAATGAATATTTATAATCTAAAATCCAACATATATAACCCTATGTAAAAATTGTTGTTCTAAAAGATATATGCTTGTGTCATTTTTGTATTCATTTTAACTAAATTAAAATAAAGTGTCATTATCACTTACAAGTGGATCCATGGGGTCCCAAAATTGACCCAAAGATGCCCATGGTCGACCATGTATCAACCAATAGGGTTAAGACACGTTTTAGGGTAATTTAGTATTATTATAATATTATTTTTTAACCCTTATTTACCGGATTTACCCTTAACCATGGTAAATAAAATATTTACCGCAGTAATTATTCAAAATGTCTAAAAATAAAAGTTACCTATTTACACAATTTGAACATCCTGATTCCAAATATGGAATCCATTTTTCTAAATTCAAAACACAGAAGTGGCAGAAATTAATTTAAAATTAATTCCCGCTGTCAAAACAAAAAGCGTGTTTTTAAGAGATAATAACTATCAAAAGATTGACACTTGTTTATGTTTGGTTTAATTGTAAAATTATGTCCAATGAACAACATTATATTAAATGGTAAAAATATATTCTAAATATACTTTAAAACCACTCAAATTCATAATTTATCACTATTAATTATTTTGATTAAAAAAGTTGTTTTTAATTAAAATTTAGTAATTTTCACTATTCATCAAAATATAAAAGTTATCCGAAAAGTACCAAAATTTCACCCTAGGATAATTTCGATATTCCGAATCCAAAAATGAAGTCCATTTTGAAATATAAAATATATATGATTTCAAAAATTAGGTATAACTATTCACAACGGCTAGTTTAATTAGTTGTGGTGTGTGTTAGAACTCGAGGTTGCGTACAACACACGCTATCGCATTATTCGAAGGGAAACGTACCGTAGAAGCTTGGGGTGTTACACTAACCACTAGAAACACAAACCCGTACCCCTCCTTCCCCTCACCCCACCAACCAAAACCGCCATCCCTCCCCAATGGCCTAAACCAAACAAACACAAACCTCTACCTCAAGAATCCTTAGCCTCTAATGAGATAACACCAACCAAGTTCCAAGTATCCACCAATTTTGCATCGCATGGCTCCACTTATGCATTTCCTTACACACATTCTACACTGCCTACAGCAGCCCATGTATCACCACCTGCTTAGGTCGAGTACACATCCACCTCCAATGATGAAAACCTCTACATGCACCACATCCTATGATTTACCAACCTAAAGAACTAGGTAAATCTCATCAGGTTTCAATCCAATACAATGTGTACTAACAAAAATCTGGACCTACCAATCCTATCCAGGATGAACATTAGTGATGTCATCTTTGACCTCCATGAGACACTTCATATTGACAACATTATTAATGTTCGTGAGGACACATTTAGAGAGATTTTCTTATAGATCATGGTGATGTTTGAGATGGCCATTTAAATCCATAGATTCCTCCTGGGTTTTTGACCCCATGATCTTTCTATCACAGAGATCATCATTGGCCTCGACATCTATACCGATAAGTTTTCCGCATCCAAGGTTTTTCTAATACTCTGGTTGGAACCACCCTGAGAATATTCTCAATGGAAATGGAAGATGATTTCCCAAGACCCCCATTTTCTCCATGACCAATGCATCACAAAATCCACCCAGCTATGAGGACCAAACTTACATATTCTACATCGATCCATGACACATGGATGGTTCTCCAGGGCTGAGTCTCATAGGAGTGTCAGCCATATTGATGTGCTTATTCTCACGGCATCTATGGGTGGACCAACCATCAACATGGATTCCTAGTTCTGTCATTATTACAAGTAACATTGAAATTATATTTGATTCACTTTTATTGGAGACTCTTTCATTACTCTCCTAGTTAGGCACCTCACAGTGTTCAATGAAGTACGACCTCCCTTCTCTTTGAGACCTATTGAGATTCTTTATTTTTTTTATTCTACATAAGATAAAGATCTTGGAAAATGAGGAATATTTTTATAATTGGGAACCATGAATACAAGAGGCATCACCACCAACTAAAATATATCCTCTAATAGAATCCATCCCACCAGCTGAGCCATCTGCTATTTCCACACCTACACCATCCATTCATCCTTTTAGATCTTCTACCACCACATCCACCATCCATTTTGGCCCTGACACCTGAAATGCAATTTTTTTCATTTTGGACTTTAAACTTTTTATGACATAGCTGTTCATTTAATATTTTCGTCTGTATATACCCTAATTTTTGAATTGATCATTTATAAATATAGATAGAGAGATTGATATTTTCATCATTCTTTTTATTTGGCTTGATTTTCATTTCTTTAAAAAAATTTAATAGCCATTTTGAGCTCCCTGGTATCATCTATAGTTGTCAATGAACCTATTCCACCCTCTGTTTTGGTTCAAAGGTTACCCAACAAGTCATAGAAATCGAACACCAACTTTAGGATCATTATTTAGAGATCTTTTCCCAACATCGACCACTACGAGTTGTGATTCCATTCTGGTCACATCTTATTCATTCTCATGCTGATTCCCCTAAAGTAATTAATCCGGTCAAGAAACCTCACGAACTAGAAGACACGTCCTCTAGTAGCTGCTAATGTAAGAGGATCCACTAATACGATGTACCCCACTCCAGGATTTTATGTCCATCCATCAAGATGATGATGCCCTATTAATGATTTATGGGGGGAACCCATAGTTGATCCTTTTTCTAGATTGAGTTTTCGTTCTTGAGCCTTTTTTATTTTCATTTTCAGTCCATTCATGACCATTATTGTAAACATTTAACAAATTTGAATAAAAGAGTTTACCTTTTCTCATTATATTGTACACCTTCCAGTTATTCTTAATATAAATGTTTTAAACCTATGGACTAATGTTTTTATCTAGTGTAGGAAATGTTTCCTAACCCAGTTTTTAAGTGGCCCAAATTTAGAAAACCGAGAGCCCACATTCCCTCATGGCAAGCCAGTTATTACATGGACCTCTCGATTCCCTAAATTTTTCAAAAGTTCAATTCCATTCTAATTTTTAATATTCTTTCATTGCTATAACAATCCCAAAATGATTTCATGGATAGTGTAGACATTGTCCCTTTCTATGTGTGGGCGAGTTTCTCATGATTTTCACTTTCGATGCAAATGATTTTTTTTATTTTCACTTATCTGGGATACATTTTTTAAATTGTAAACATGTTTTAAACTTGAAATTTTTTTTCCCATTTGAATAAAATAAAACATAAGTTAGAATTCTTAGAATACATGTTTTCCCTATATTTGGATTTTTTAGAATGATTACTGAGTTTATAAATTTTATTCAAATTCAACATTTTTTAAATTATGATTAATTAGATCACTACATTATTTTATACCCCTTGGGATTTCTAGTTTATTTTGTTATTCTCATTTTCTAAGAGGAATCAAATCCTAAAATCTCATATTATATTTTTGAGCATATTTCATGAATGATACCTAAGACATGTAAACCGACCAGAACATGAATTGAGATCTTATTGAGGATATAATGAATAAGTACAATTTTAAATTGATTGATCCAATATTGATTGATCCACTATTTTCTAAGAACCACCTGAACTATTTACTTCCTTATCACTTAGTTTCCATGAATGACCTTATAATATGAATCTCCTCCAAACTAATTTTCACTTTTTTAACCAGCTCCTACTATAATGCATGATTTTACCTTAGAAAAAGTGTAGGAAAGGCATTTAGATACTTGGTATGGTTTTATTGAAAGAGGAATTGTGTTTCTCATCAGTATATTTGGTTTTGATCTATGTATAAATTATAGCATTTCACTTTTATTCTGTTCCTTTCAAAACTTCCAAAGAAAAGAAAAATTGCCAGGGGTAGTGTATCATGAAGGTTAAAAATCACCATTTCCTTATCGATGAATCCTCTAAATTATCATATATGGTTAGGGGATGTATTTTTTATCTATCCAAGAAATGACTTAAAAAAATTAAAATACAAATGAAAAATGAAAGGAAGATGATGCATTTTTAGCACTTACATGATATATACATGGATCCAACCCCAACTGCTGGGATAACGGAATTGATTGGTTGGGTGGAGTTATTGTATTTCACTTGTTTGAACATTCCTGAATTGTACTTCCAACCATTCATCCCTTTTAAGAATGATTTTTAATTATTACCCACCTACCCACATCCTCAAAGTCATTTGAACTCAATTGATAATGCCCTCATGATTAATTTTGTACTTTTATTTATAATATAGAGATGACAGAACTAATAAAAGCCTATGGTTAGGAGCATGTAATCAGGGTATGAGGACAAAAGAAAATTTTATTTTTAGCCTGAGTGATTAATTAAAATTCATTATGAGGTAAATTACAAATATGTATATAATTCATGGAACAATTGAGAAATTATAATTAAAATTTTAGAATTCATTTTCAGGAACTAAGATATGAGGAATGAATAATTTTCTATGAATGGATGTTTCAAGATACTGACCTATTTCAACTTAGACGCAGTTTTATTTGTTTAGAGACAATAAGTTTTTCCTGCCTTAAAATTTTCTTATCTTTTCAAAATCACTATCAAGACCTACTTTCTTGGGGAGAAGAAATAGTTCAAGTGTGTGGGAATTTGATAATTTGAATTCATTATACTTTTTTCTTCCATTTCATAAATAATTTTAATTACTTTATCCGATAATGCACTTGGTATATGATGATATTTTCAGCAATAAGGCTTCCAAAGTTTCAAAGGAATAAATGAAGAAAAAGTGTAGTATTCACCTATTACATGTCGTGAACCATAATTATACGTCGCATAATAGGATTTCACAGCATCCAGCTAGTCATGAACCAAGTCATAGGCTAAGTTGAGATGTTAGTAATTGAAGAATACATTTCATTATAGGAATGTCCAATACATTATGTGAACTAAATCAATCCCATTGAATGAAAAATCCATTCTGAAGATATAGCTGGAAGGTTAGTACACATTGTGAGTCAGCAGTACAAGATGTGAGATCTGTCCTACTTTATATATCAGGCAAGATATGTGTGAGATACATGTCAGATTCGAAATCCATATCTAAGTACATAGATCTTCATTACATGAAGTGTAATCCATTACTCATTAGGTATTATTTTTCCAATATATACAGCATCCTGACAGTAGTTTTTAAAGAATCACATAGAATAATTCCTTATGATTTTGTGATCTATTGAGTTTTGTTCAACCCCACCTCCTTTAAACAGAAATTTCATCACTATTTTCCTATTTTATTTCAATATAGGTATTATGAAATGTATTTTCATCATCACCTTTAATTTACTTTTGCATATCTTACCGTCATCCATCACTAAACTCATGTCAAATTGAATTTTTCTTTTATTATAAGTAAGTATTTCATTAAGTTGTGATTTATATCATTTTAATCCACCTTACATTATCACCCCCATTAGTGAAGCTGGACAATTTCATGATTTTGAAGTATTTAATTTAAAATCATATTAGCATTACAAGCAAGGTTCTTACTAATTTATTTTCATCTCCTCCTACCATGAGTGGCTAAAACCACCCAAGGGTAGGGATTGATTGTAGGGGAATATAAATAATCAAATCCATAATTCTAATCATGGTAAAATTAAGGATTTCTAATCAAGGTAAATAATTAATTTTTATCAAATCAAATTAAACATCCTTCATAAAGTGATATTTACATGGAAGACCCTATCCTGATTGGTGTAAATTAAGATACCACAACTATCAAAAGATACTTTCTTTCATAGGACTTAAGATTAATTCATCTAGGTTGTCACTATCTCCCAATCGAGGAATAATTACTTCCTAGATAAAAATAGGCGACTTGAACAAAGTAAACTAGTGACTTCTGATTTCTTTGTAGCCTAAACCATAGGATCCTACCAATATTAGAATTAATATCATCCTTTTTTATAGATAACAGAAATTAATCTTGATCCCTCTCTCTTTATTGAAGAAACCATCATAGATCTAGAAAATCCCAAACTAAAAAATAGGAAAGGAATCCTATGCCCAAAGGGTCTTGAGACATTGAATTAAAAATTATGTTATTCTCCCCATGGTATCGACCTCATACTCTCACTATACTATGCCTTTTATCAAGTGATGTTTGAGAAAAAAATTACAAATTCTAATCTGACCGTAGCCCATGTGAATTCAACGAATCGTGTGGGAACGTCATTAGAAAATGATGATATAATAAATTTATGATATTATATATAATTATGTGTTTTTATAATAATTAAATTACCTATAACCATTTATAATTCTATAATATAGGTTTCCAAATCATTATTCAATTGTACAGTAGACTACCAGCTTGCAAACCGATGTCATTCATTTTTATATTACAACCTATCATGGTTGAGAATGATGATGTATAAAAAGTATATATATGGTATTTTTAAAATAATCATACATATGAAGTCATTATATCATATATATACCATTTTACTTTCTATTCTGTAGGTGATTCCAAAATGTCGCTTGTGTGTACAGCCAACTACCGCCTCGTGGAGCGTTGTGATTCGTCTTTCACCAACACTTTACATGAAATGTAATAAGGATAATGTTAATGAATATATTTGATATAAATTACATAATTAATTCTAAAAATTAAAAAAATTACTTACCTTCTTTTTATAATGATCATTGAAAAATAGAAATGTAACTCATGTGTACGTACAACATACCGTCTCCATGATCATAATTTACTTCATTTCTGAAAAAAAAATCTTTCATGGATACAATTAAAATTATAATTTTGGAATAAATATACTAATTATGCTTTGATAATTATTTTATATATTATGGAACTATATAATATTCATTATAACTACACCATTCATAACAAAACACGAATGATAAAACAAGTCAATTAACACTCGAAATAATGAAAATAATGAATGATTATTAATTAAGGGTTGATAAAATAACATAAAAGAACCATATATGATGTTTTAAATATTAATTTGGTTCATTGATAAGTTAATATCATGTATAAAACCATTATATATTTATTTAAATCATAATCAACAAAAAAGAAGTGTTTGGTAAGCGATTTCATAACTCAATTTCAATTCATTTGGTTAAACTTATACTTCACTGATTATGTCATGACAAGATTATGTTTGTAATGAACTTAAGTTATTATATGTTTTATTTTAACTTTTTTTAGGTGGATTTACATTTTATACAAATAATTAAGTCATTGAATAATCCTCACTTCAATTATATGATCATTGTAAGGGATTTCTAGTGTCTATTTTATTTCTCAGAGACATATGCAAATTCACTACATGTTGATTTTTTGTGGGGTATATACTGCCCATTTCATGTGTTATATGATGAATAAGATTAATTTTGTGATATTTAATGTTTGATTTTAATTTATTATTTAATGTGGATTACAATTAAAAATATTTCTAAAGAGGTAAGGTAATTTTATATAATTTTTCCATCATTGATACTTATGTCATGTTATATATCTATCTTCTTTTATGAGGTCTATATAAAACCCATTTGATCTGTAATATAATGAATTTATTTATTCCCAAGATATTTTTAATTTATTTTAATTTTATACTTTCTTAGGGATTAGATTCAATGTTTCCAAAGTGGTAAGAGTATAATGTTACAATCTCAATATTTATTGAGATTGTTTATGATTAAGTCTCCAATGTTGAAATACTATGATCTAAATCTCAATAATTCTCATCATTTTTTTCTACTCTAGTTATTCACGATATTCTCAAGAAATAGTATGATTTTCTAACTCTTTGTTATATTAAATTGTTAATAAAATGGTTTTCATAAAATCTAAAATTATTTAACTCTTCAAACGAAAATCCTCTATTATCATAACTTATATTTTCTAAAAAATACTTTCAAAAATGTTTTAATACATTTATAAATGATTTATTAATGAAATTATTACCCATTTTATTCTTTTTTAAAAAATGAATGGAATATTCTATTCATGTTTCTAAAAAGGTACTTTTTATCCTTTTAACTGTGAAAAAATAACGTTGTTTTTAACTTAAAGGATAATTATTAAATTGCCAACCATTGAGACCTCTATTTATTTGATTCTTAATTTTCAATTTTACAAGGATAATTTTTTAAGAAATTTTTTTACTAATATTCTTGAAATTATTATTTTTTAAAATTGTCTTCCAAGAAAATGATTTTCAAATTTTTTTATATTTTAAAAAGCTATTTTCATAATTAAAAGTATATTTTCCTTAGGAATGTTTTTAATAATATTTTAACAGTATTTATTAAAAAACCCTTATTGTTTCTAATCCTATAATGGGTTTATTTTTTATTTATTTTGTCCCCTTTATTTCTCTCTATGGATGAAGTATATTTCAAATGGATTGTTATGGGACCCATTTCTCTTCCATAAGTAAATCATGTTTCAAAGAGATTTTTGCTGTACTCGTTTATTTTCTATATTTTTATAAATTTTTAAAGGGAATAATTTTTTTATGAGTTTTATAATTATTTCTAATATCTATGGAATTTATTTATGATTCTTGAACATTATATATGATAGGGTGGTCGAGATAGAATTGGGTGAGACTATTATATATTATACTATGTAGTGGACTAGATAATGTCGGGTTAGACAATTACAACTTATATGATGAGGTGGCACAGATTATATCGAGTGATCCCTTTATAGCTTAAATGATGGGTGTGCCCATATTTTTATCTATTGTATTGGGTAATGATTATTTTATATAAATAATTATAAGGTAATTGGTTGATAAGTTAATTCCAATTGTAAGGGTTATATAAGGGTTCAATGAGGATGATATTCCAAGGTACCAACACATTTTATCTATGAATTCCATTGATTTATAATGGTCCCATTGACCAATATTGATAGAAAATGGATCATGATTATTGATTTTTTGAATTTTTCCTTTTTAATTTTTTATTTTATGATTTAAAATTCAAGATTCAGGTATCTATGGATTTGAGTTATTTTATGTCAGAACCCCCTCCCTCCAAATATTCCCTCCAGAGATGGTAATGAAGGATGATAGATAATGAACCCTGAGTCTCTCCTCCAGTAGGCCCAGGGGTGGTAACCATCACCAAGGGTATACAAATCTTCTAAAATGGGAGGGATTTCCCTTTTTAAAAATAAGATCAGAAGATAAAATTGGTCATCCCAAAACAACTCCAAGATATATATATATATATATATATATATAAGAAATCCAAATCTATCTCAGATGAATTTTTAAAACAAAACTATTGCAAATTCAATTAAAACTCGAATGTAAATTCCAAAATAATTATAAGAAGAAACATGAAAACTATGCCAATGTTTTAATTAGAAAGTTCCAGCACAGTGCATGTAATCTTCTTGGAAACCAAAAAACTATTTTATATATATTGGGTGAGTATACATGTATAATTTTTATGAATTAGTTATAGTATCTCATGAACATGTGAGAAAATCATATTAATACCCCTATAAGAAAACAAAAAAACCAAATAGAAGTGAATCAGGTATACTAACCTCCCTAACCTCACCAAGGCATGCTCACTAAATAATGCAAGTCAAGTAAAGTAATATAATATTCCCATATATGATTTGGGTACCATTCACAACTTCGCACTTGTTTATCCCCTCTTTCTTAATGTAAAACTCCCTCCCACTCACATAACATCCAAAAGAACCATGTCAAAACCTATCCGCACACACATAGGCCCCACAACTACACCTCATCCCATCATAGGTTCCATGAGACACATCACATCTCATCCGCAAAAATATGGTCCTCATACCACATCACATCCCTCCCACTAACACTTGGGTCTCATTCCATATCACATCCCACCTACAGAAACATAGTCCAAAAACCATGACACATCTAACTCACAGACACCGGGTCCATCTACCACATCACATCCCAAAAACACCTCGAAAATAACAGCACATCTTATCCCACAAACACCTGGGATACCACAACACAACTCATCTTGAAGAAACATGGGAAAACAAAACTCACACGCACACACTTGGACCCCACAAAACACATCATTTCCATAGAATCTTTGGCTACCGCTACCTAGAAGGATAAGGAATGATCGGGTGGCTATCCATACATCCTCTCACCCAAATGTTTGGGAAAGATACCCTCCCATGCGACGATGGGGAATTTGGCATATAGTACTCAACTAGGACGGGGTGTGTATAAAAATCACAAAGTAAAATAAATTTATATATAGATAAAATACAAAACACTAATTCCCAACCTATGGGTTATGAAAAAATTAACTTGCTCACAGTACTAACAACTTCACTACCACTAATGAAAACACCTCAAAACAAGCCAACAATTCTTTCAAATTCCTAACAAATGTAGTTAAAACATTACCATTATTTATTTTCAACTTGTTTATTCATTCCACTAACCAAATCAATCCATGATAGTTAAAAAATTTTATAAAAAATTATTTATGCATATATTCCGTTACTATTTGGGAAACTACCTATCATAGCACATACAAGAAACACAACAACACATCGCCGCACAACCTGATTGAAATCCCATTGTGCAACACTTCTAATCTATTCCACAATAAATCAATCTCTCCACCTAATATTGCATTACATGGTGAGGTTGATGTATTGATAAATGTTCATCCACCACACCACCCAAACCAACCAACAACACACACTTTTACTTCACAAATTCAACAAAACACAAAACCAGAGTGTATCCACACATCACAACATGGCCACTTCACATCCCATATTCCATGCACACACAACCATGCTATCCCACAAAACATGTCACCCCACAAAAAATAATAACTACACAAATCATTATTTAATGAGGCATCCCTTATTAAATTCAACTTATTAAATCTAGTGTTTTTAGATAAACCAATTAATCCTAGGGCATCCATTCAACAACTGAATATATGTGATTTTATAGTTTCCATTTAGAGTGATACCACAACCGCCACAACCAAAGGAGTACACCCAACTGATATAAGTAGTGCAAACAAAGACCCCAATGTCTATCATTTTTAGTAGGGTATTCAACCCTTATAATCATAATATCACAGACAATAAGAAATGCTAGAAAAATAATTCAATAAACCCATCTACCCTTTCAATTCTATTATCGAGTTCTCTATCTTTGATTAAGTTGTCATGACTATAATCCAAGGGTAAAAAGAGAAAACCCCCTCCCTCATGATGCACAAGTAAAGAGAGAAAATGGAATACATATCTTAAAGGGGTGTTAGTGTTCTTTTCATGAGAATGGATTAGGTAATGGTCCTCCAATCACCTATCCCAGAAGATAAGAATCCATATGATGATGCCACGACACCATTGCACAAAACAACAACCAAGAGAAACCCCATTAGGAATCATGAATAAGAATAATACACGACACAATGAGGAGATATGGAAGATAATGGGACTCAATTGAGATACGCATCTAGAAAATTAAGGGAGAATGTACCTTGGATCACTATGGAGCACCAACAAATGGTCACCGAAATCAGTGGATCGAAGATGGAGGAAGATGGTTTGAATAACTCCTTGGGGTGCCAAGGGTTCATCTAGGATGCTATTCAATAGTATAGCTATAGGATTTTTTAAAACCTAAGTGGTTGGAATGTTGTAAAACATTACATCATGAGGGGATTACACAACTTTTAATCCCCATTCACTCTGTGAAATCCCTCATTGTCCGCTTCCACCAAAAATCTCACCGCCTCCCAGTTTATTTTTATTTTTCATACCCTGAAACATTTCAAACTGTGAATCCCTCTTTCACTCCATGTAATGGTATGCACAGAGTGAATCTTTCTAGGAAAATATAGGAAACCAAACTACATGTAATGAAATCCAGTTACATGACATGTAACCTCCCCGCATCCATATTTTAATAGTATAACTTCTCCAAATTCCCTTTGAAACTTATAGAAGAACATCCAATGACCAAACCCACAATGAAACAGACCAAGGAGGAACAGACCTTTACATTAGATACCTCTCAAATGATTCTCTTCCTCAAGAATCCAAAACCAAACCTAGAAGAAAGAGGGGTCTGAACAACTACCTCGAGAGATACCTCTCAAGGATCATTCTTTGCTTGAAATGCCACTAAAAACCAAACACATTAACATCTAAAGATAAACCAATCTGTGTTGTTTGAAACCTAGAGTGGAAACCTACACATCCAAGAACACCTCCTCCAATATCTACTACCCAATGACAATAAGTCACACCCCACAAGCACAACAACAACATAGTCTGAACATATGAATCAAGTAATTCTATTCTCCATGTCAAGATACTATCTGTTTTGGGTGGAACTGACCCACCCATATGGTTTTAATCACATAAAAATTAATGCATCTTTATTAAGAATTAGTTACTCCCTTTTAAACGTGTTAGGACTACCACACACAAAACTAACAAGGTAAAATACCTCATCTCGTAAAACGAAAATAGTCCAAAATTGCATTTCAAAAAAAATAGATCAAGCCAAAACTCAAAAAAACTCATGGTACTATGAACAGATATACATTTCTAAAACCCAATAACTATCCTTAGTGCCACTCGTCCAAAACATGTGAACCATGGAATGGTCCTTCCACACAACACCTTCTACCGAAATTCCCAGATCTCTACAAGTTGTTCAACATATGTTGTTTCATCCTCGATATACAAGTCTCCCTAGTAATGGTCATTGGAGTCATCGTGAAGATACTGAAAAATTTGAGAGATGTGAAATATTTCATGGAACATTTATAACTATGGTGGAAACACCAACTAGTAAGCCCCGTCACCAACTCATATCAATAGCTCGAAGGGTCTAATAAACCTAGGAGAAAGCTTGATCGCTCTTCCAAACCTCAATTTCCCACATTGAGGGGAAACATTCAATAAAACATGGTCCACAATGTCAATATATAAGGAAATCCTTTTTTAATGAAATAAAACTTATTCCGGTCATATTCTTCTTTCATACTCTCATGAAGGATCTGAACCTTCTCTTTCATGCTCTGCACCGTGTTTGGACCAAGAACAACTATCTCCCCACCCACTGTCTAGAACAATGGAGAATGACATGGTCTCTTATACAACACCTCAAACAGATCCATGCCAATGGAATAATGATAGCTATTATTATAAGATAAATCTACTAAGTGAAGGTGTTGAACCCAATAACATCCAAAGTCTAAGATGCATTATCACAGGATATGTTCCAGTTTCTAGATAGTCAGTTCTACTTTCCCATCTATCTGAGGGTGGAAGACATTTCTAAGGAATAAGTAGGTGTAAAAATCATGCTTCATTCCCCTCCAGACTCGTAAGGTAAATATTGTATCTTGATCTTATACAATAGACCTCAGAACCTTGTGAAACCATACCAATTCATTGAAATACCTCTTAGACAAATCAGCCATTGCGCCTAACTCCTTAATCTCTAATAAGTGTGATGATTTTTCAACCTGTCATATATCACCAAGATAATATTTTAGCATCCCATATCTCTGGGAACCCTATGAAGAAATCCATTAAGATGTCATCCCACTTCCACTTGGGGACATACAAGGGATGAAAAAAATCACCAAGAACATAGTGCTCAGCCTTACTGGCCGGTAGATTAAGAACCTTTCCATAGACTCAGCTACTACCCATTTAATCCCAAGCCACTAGTACTATATCTCTAATCCATGGAACAATTTAGAAATTCCTTGGTGTACTGCTAAATGTGAGTTCTGAAACTCATAAAGAACTCCCTCACACATTTCTACCAGAACAAACAACCTCCCACATAACAACATCTGATTCTAGCTGTCCTCCAACCATTCCTCTATGGCATCACCATGGCCAACATGATCATGAAACAGGTCTTCCTCTGATTCTCACCACTAAGATTCCTTAACTAGATACATCATAGAAGATTTGACTATCATTTAGAACAAACAACCTCTACCATCATCCATTTCTAAAACTATGTGTAAGGCTCCCAACTCCTCTATCAATGTATAAGCTTTTCCAGATTCTAGAAAAACCTCCTTCTATAACATTCTACTCAAATCATCGGCCATGGAATAACCCTTTATTGAAGTATAGGAAATCTAAAAATCATATTCTAGAAGAAACCCCATCCACTGTCGTAGATTCAAATCATGATAAGAAAAGATATACCTCAAACTCTTATAATCTTTGAAGACCAAAACGAACTCATAAATGATGTAATGTTGCCACAACATCAGTGAAAACATGAAAATTGTTAACTTCAGATCATGGGTGTTGCATTTATTCTTATAGGGGTGTATGTTCCTAGACCCATAAGATATCACTTCTTTTTATTGCATTATCATAAACCCCAATACCAAATAAGAAGTGTCACAAAACACATAAAACATCACCCCATCTTTTAGAGACCAGATCAATGGAGCACTAACCAACTTATACTTCCTATAACTGACTATGGTCTTGCACTACTCAACCCATAAAAAATCTTGGTTCTTTATAGTAAAAGTTTTCAACATAGACACAACTCAAGAGAAATCAAGTACAAACCTCTCATAATAGCCCACGAGACTATGAAAATAGTGAAATTTTACCGCATTCTTAGGTACTTACCTTGAAACAACCACTTGAACCATTGAATGGTAAACTACCACACTCTAATGGGAAACCACATACCCATGGAAACATACCTCTCATGTAAAGAAATTACACTTGGACAACTTTCCATAGATATGGTGGCATCAAAGAATAAGATAGTTATGAGATGCTCGGGGTGCTCCTCCGATGACGTCGAGTAGATCAGGATATCATCGATGAATACTATGATGATCTGATCCAGGAACGTAGGAAATAAGGAGTTCATGATCCTCATTAACATGGTCTGTGCGTTCATAACACTGAATAGAATTACAAAAAAACGAAGTGCTCATACTTGCATCTAAAAGGTTTATTTAGGATATCACCCTCCTTTCATCTCAACTAGTGATATCCAGACAACATATCAATCATAGAAAACCAAATTTCCACTCACATTTGGTTGAAAAGATCATTTATCCTTAGAACTGGGAAACAGTTCTTGATTATAAACTGATTCAACCTTCTATATTCTTTGTACAACCTCATACTACCATCCTCCTTTTTGAACAACATTAGAGAACCCCATGATGACAAACTAGGTTAGATAAATACTTTATTAATTAGATCATCAAATCTAAATCCTCAACTCCTAAAACTCAGTAGGTAATGTCTGATAAGGACCCATCAAAATCCAAGATGAACTGGGCTACAATTCTATCCCAAAATCAACTTCATGTTAAGGGGATATAGTCATAACATCCTCAGAAAAAACATTCAGGAAATTCCCAACAACTCTTTGAACGTCCACTATCCCAATGTCTACTGATTTTGTATATAGCTCAACCAACAAGGAAAGAAGTGTGTCTATACACCAACTACCCACTTGATAGCTCTACTCTCCAAAAAACCACAAACCAGACATCCAATTTCGAAAACACAACTCTTATCTATAAGAAGTTGATAAAAACATGTAAAGAATACAACTAGTCAATGCTGAGAATGAAATAATATGGTTGAATATGTGGAAAGAAGAGATCCCTGCAGAAATAATGTGTTCCCATCATCAGTCTACATCCCCTACACATATAAAAAAAGTAAGTCTGACCTCTGACTGGTGTACTCAGAACCATGGTCAAAGAAATCCTCTCAAAGTATAGTACTATGAAATGGGATAGAGTGGGTGAAAAAAGGATTTAAATCTCCTAAATCAAACATGTCAAAAACAAGGATACTAATAAAACTGATCGTACCTCTAACGATATCTGGTCATGTTGGAACTCATGTATCTACAATGTGAAACTGACCACACATATCTCCACTTCCCCTCTAATGAAGACCACCTCTACCACCACGCCCAGGATGAGTTCCCTAATGAACACGCTGAGTTCGGAACCAACCTAATCCTATCTACTAGGTGGAATAAAAGCTGATTTTCCCTACAGCTAAAACTGCCTAAATGGAAACTACTATTGATGCTGGTGTTGAACATGTCCTCCTCCATCAAACTGAGATTGATAATCCACTAGGCAATGAATATTAATATGGTCATGGATCCCATAAAATAAACATATCATCCATAATCCCATAGAATGGGCACAAGATTAACTAGCACCAAAAGACCGGAAGGGAAACTGTTGAGTTCGACTACCTACCAATCAAAATCTTGAAGGCCCTAGAACCTGGAACCTACCACTAAAAAGCCTATGACTAAAAGAAATAAATTATATCCCTCCTCATAATATATCTTCTTGTGAGTGCATCCAGTCTATTACCAACTCCTTTTTCTGGACCTCTAGAATCATTAAAAATGTAAAACGAATAACAACATACTGGATAGAAGGGTGGAGGGCCTCCTCATCCCATCTCGCAAGAGACTCCTTATCATGAAAGAAATCTAGGGTGAATCCTATAAGATTTTTAACTTGATCCCAGGTTTTTTCTTAAACTTCCATACCCCCTACTAAAGAGAGAGTACCTCCTGCCTCTTCTCATCCTTCATAGTCGATGAATGGAACTCCACATAGAACCCCATCAGAAAGTTGACCTGCAACACATATGCCTCCTTCCTCTCCACTATATAAATCGTCCACCACTAATTCATAGATCCCCATATTTCACTCACTTCCAAAGGAACTTAGTACTCTGTGAGATCAAAGATCAAACTGAAGGTGACCACAAGCTCCTCGATACTTCTCTCAGTCTCTATGGCTGAAACACTACCCACATAATTTCCCAAGGTCTGTCATTGGAAAGCATGTAATGTCCTCTACCACTGGATTTTCGCATCCAATAGATCAAACCTCTGTCGATCAACCATATCAACCTATTTATCCTCAATTGCCTGATCCACACATGAAAAATAATTGGGTGCCATAGGTGAAAGGTAAACAAGGAACTGCTATGCCCAAAAAGTATGTAATTTTTTAAGATTCATTTTAACTCATTTTAACTCATTTCTTTTCATGAATTATGAATTTCAAAAATCAAACAACTCGAAAAAGAAAAAAAAATCATTTTGATGCATGTATTTTTCCTAGGTCTCAACCCTACAAATGGTGTAGCCTCACTTGGTCATTCAGTTAGCTCAGAGTCCTTACATCAGATCATGGGGGGGCCAAAAATCTTGTTTCCTAGCCAGTCTTCCTAGGCCTATGTCATGAACCAAGATCACCAAACATTATTTCCCAACCAACCAATGAAATACTCATTGTTAATAACTCCAAACTCCATCATATCGCTTAACCATTAGCTTTGATACCATCCTGTCCTGACCCCCTCCAACCAAAAATTCTCTTCCTGAGCTGGTAATGAAGGAAGAGATATAATGACCCTCGAGTCACGCCACCAGTAGGCCCTAGGGTGGAAACCAACACCAAGGGTATACAAATCCAATAAATAATAGGCATTTCCCCTATTAAATAAATAATATAGGGAGATAAGATTGTTTATCCCAATATAACTCCAATATATATATATAAATATATATAAGAATGCCAAATCAATCTCACATGCATGTTTAAAACATAACTACTACAAATATAATGAAAACTGCAAAGTAAATACCAAAAATATAGATAAGTAGTGACAAATAAACTATCCCAAAGTCTAAGATAGTAAATTCCATAACTATCCACATAATCCTTCGGAAAACCTGAAAATAGTTTAATATATATAGAGTGAGCATAGAGGTATACTCAGTCAGAAAAACCTGAAGTCTATCATGGAAATGTGAATGAATAATACTAATGACCCTATGAGAAACCTATAGAACCAAATAGCACCTATATCGGTATACTAACCACCCCAACCTCACCAAGGCACACTAACCAAATAGCAGAATTCAAGTAAAGTAATATAGTAATCACATCGATGATTTGGGTACCCCACACCAATTCCCACTGGTTTAACTACTCTTTCCGAAGAGAAAACGCCCTTGTGATCCCTCCACTTCTAAAAGGACGACATCACAACCCACACTCACAAACATAGGCTTCAAAACCACACCTCATCCCATAATCAAGGCCATGATCCACATAAAATCTCACCCAAAACACCTAGGGCCCATACCACATCACATCCCACTCACAGACACCTGAGACCGATACAACATCACATCCATCCCACAAAAACCTATGCCGCATACCATGTCACACCTCACCCACAGAAACCTAGGCCGCATACCACGTTACATCCCAAAAAAACCTAGGAAATCACAACACAACTTATCCTAGAGACAATTGGGAAAACACAACACATCTCATCCCAAAGACACAAAAATAAAACATAACTCTCTTACACACACCTATCCCCAACAAACCATAACCTGCATAAAGAATCTTGGGCTACCAACACTTGGAATAAGAATCATAGAAGATTGGGTGGCCAACCATCCATCCTTATATTACGATGTTTGGGAAAGACACACTCCCTCATGATAATGGGAGTGTTCATGTAGAGACCTGAAGTTTGACGTACATGGAAATTACATTACTTTTGTGGAATACTTAATGCATAACAAAAACAAACACACAAGTATCGTAATAGTTTGTGTCTTTGAAAACTTGGAATATAAACTTCTAATCATGTTGAAATATCTTCAAGAACTCCCATAACGATCTTCCAATTTTTGTTTCCTTACCTAAAACCTTTCTTTATTTCCTGGGTAAAATAAAACATAAAAAGGGTGAGCTGAAATTTTCAGTAAGGGAAAACATAGAGAACATAAAACAATCCATAAACATTTGAAAGCAAAAACTTGAACATGAAATTTAAACATCAAAATCTTGAGAAAAGACATAAATCGTGGAAGTACATAAGGAATATATCATAATGGAACATCAACCATGATAAAATTTAATGGAAATAAAACATGTAATTGTGGAAACCATTCAACACAAGTTATGATTTCCATAGTATCCAAGACATTGCTGCCAAGACCATCTTAGTGGACATAGTCCCTTTCTGAATCGAGTTCACTCCTCGTTTCAGTCCTGTAATACTGAACCGTATTAACTTACCATTCCAACCATATCAATCTCATGAGATATAAATATTTAACCAATGCATTGGAGGGAGATATAGGTCCTACACATCTAATAATGAAATCATTCTTACTTGTGCCACAAAATAAACATAAATTATTCATCATAACCCAAAGAATAAAATGGGTTTCATAAAAATCATTCCATAATCACATAATCCATATAAAAGAAATGGATATCATTTCATAATAAGAAAAGTGAAACAATGTAAATCATAGAGACATTATACTTGAAACATACACATATGAAATAATGTCATCTTAGATGGAAAATGGTTTTGATAAAACACTTGAAATGAATTCTTGAGGAAAATATCTTTTCTTCTTCAAAATAATTTTCTTTTCACAAAATGCCATGCACTTTTAAAAGAAAAGGGTTATGTTGAAAATAATCATGAAAACTTTTAGAGTAAGATTTATGAAAATGAGGGGTTATGAAACCGTAAAAATCCATTCACGCCGTATAAGTTAAAAATAACATTCTTCTCGTACTTTTTTCAGAAAAGTCAAAAAGTACCTTGTATGGTAAACAAAATAAAGATTCCTTCCAAACCTTGTGGTAAAAGTCAAAAAAGGGTAAAAATGACTTTAAACATAAATGGAATAATAATAACATTTTATGAAAACATTTTTAGAAAACATGGACATGGATGATAAACATAACCCTAGTAAATACTAACAAATAAACAATCTCAGATAAGAACAATATTGGAAAAGTTATCCCTTACCTTAGTTCTGATATGATTAGTATGGAACAAAACCTCCTGTTTAATGATTTGAATAATGTCATTTACTTATTATATAATCATATTCATTGTTATGATATCATATATGTTTCACTTATGACTTTATATTACCCGTTCTTTTGTAAATTCCATGTTAAAGCAGCGTTTTGGGTAAAATCATTTCATTTATCGTATGTGTTTCGACTTGACGTTCTTGATATTATTAATTATATCCTGATTTAAATAATTCCATAATGTAAAATATTATTTATATATAATATATATTCATCATATACATATATATTATAGATCTATAAATGTAATGAAATACACCGTTCATGGAGACGGTAGGCCGTACGTACGCATGAACGCTGTTTTCGTTTCCTTATTGAATTGAATGAAACTAAATAGATTACATACACATATATATAAATAAATCTAGTAGAATTATTATTTCATATATTTCATTATTATTAATTATATAAACATTATGATCATTCATGTATTGTTAACATGGAGAATGAATCAAATCGCGTCATGGAGACAGTAGTCCGTACGTACGCATGAGCGATGATATCATTCCCATAATTATTGAATAGAATTGGAGTGGATGGTATAATATATCAGAATCATTATGATGTTGTAATAACCATATATAGTTATTATTTACACCATTATACCCATCCATGTTAGGTGTTGGTGGAAAAACAGATTACACCACGGCGTGGAGACGGTATTCCGTACGTACGCACGCGCGGTGATTATGTTTTCCGTAGGATGGATAGAAGGTGAAATACGGTTGTTTAATATTTATAATAAAATATTAGTATATGAGGGATAATGATGTTATTACTTTATAATGAAAAAACTAAATAATATAGAGTAGAAGAAGAATGGAACTCGAAGAAAAAGGTAGAAGGTATTACCTCTTTCTCGAAGTGACTCCTTTTAACTTTCTCTTAGGGCACTAGCGTTGGTCTTTTGAGAAGACCAGTACCTATAGTAGGTTTCTAAGTAAGTGGGAAAGTGAAATGGGAAGAGTTTGGATGATATTTAAGGCTCAAAGTGGTGTAAGTAGGAGAGGGAGGAGGTTCCCTTTTATAAGGGACGAGAGGGGCACCTTTGAAATCCTCAAAAATATTAGTTTAACATAAATTCCAAACCCACATAAAAACCTCAAAAAATGACTCAATTCGAAGATTAAATGATATAGGGTTTTAATATCATCATAAAATAAAATTTAGAAACGTTTTTATCTTATTTTAATCCTTATCATTTTGATTTATACTAATTTAATCAATTTAAGTTTATTTGTGGTAATAAAATTCTAAATTTTAAATGGTTATAAATAATCGCTTATGTGTTGTTAATTTTACATAATCGGATAATTTGTGACATTTTAGACTATATAAATTTAAATTTATAATTTTTAAATATTTTTATGATTTTTAAAAAATATAATAATATGTTATTTTTATAAAATAACAATAGTGTCAATTTTGACCCTATTCATCTATTTGAATTTAAATAAAATATACACAGAGGATATATTCGAAATAAAATATTTAATAGATTCCTAACATGTATAATTTGTCTAGAAAATTCGTGGAGCACATTAAACAGTTCATATAATATTTATTTTAATATTTTTAAAACCATTTATTTCGTATATCTCTTAATAAAATTATTAGTACAACATTTTTGTATAATTATTTAATATACATATTTGTTTCATAAAAATTAAAAATAAAATCCTTTAATGAAGATTAATATAACATATTTCATAATAATAATTTTACATGAATTTATCTTCTAAAAATAACAACATGTAAATTGTTATCTTTACAAAATTATGAAAGTGAAAACTTTGGAATCATTTAAAATAAAATATTATAAGTGTCATAATCTCCTTAATAAGGATCCAAATGGTCATAAATTAGGAAATTGGATGACTAGGGTTTATATATACACTAATAATAAGTTTTTTTTAGATTTTTGGGCCTTTTGATATGTATTACTATTTCATTAAAAACTATATTATTGATTTTTCACTAAATAAATAATTTCTGCATCATTAATGTATAAGATAATAAGGTAATTAAATAAATCTTAAAAATTACAAATAAATTACCATGATAAAGAAAAACATTTTATCTTTAAATTGAGTATTTATAACCGAATTTATATTCTTTATAATTTTATATTAAAAATACTTTAATTATTAAAGTTGAGTGAGACATATTTCACTTTCCTTTAAATAAAATAAACTAAAGGTCTTAATCACCTCAAAGTGGGTTCCAATGGATTCTATTTCGACCCAAATATGCCTTAGGACAAAATACATGCATCTAATTATATTAATACAATTTTTAGGGTAATTTTATAATATTATATTTACCCTTAATTACCCGATTTACCTTTTACTATGGTAAATAAAATCTACCGTAGTTACTATTCATAATGCCCAAAAATAAAAAGTAGCTTATTAACACAATTTGGACCAACTGATTCCAAATATGGAATCAATTTTTCTAAATTCAATACACAAAAGGTGCAGAAATTAATTTAAAATTAATCCCGTTGTTAAGAAAACGTGTTTTAAAAGTTATAACATTGCAAAAGATTGAAATGTTTTTACCTATGAATTCAATGTAAAATTAATGTTAATGACATACATTATATTAAATGGTAAAAATATATTCTATTTATACTTTAAAACCATTCAATATTATAATTTTAACCATATAAATTATTGTGATGAAAAAGTTGTTTTTAATTAAAATATAGCGTGTTTTTACTATTCATCAAAAAATGAATGTTACCAAAATAATATGAAAAATTTATCCAAAGTAAATTTTTATTTCTTGATTCCAAAGAATAATTTTATTTTGTCAAATTGAACTTATAAACATGTCGAAATCCAGATTTAAAGTGGGTGCACCATCAAAAGGCCGCAAAACTGCATTTTTCGAAAAATACTTATTTTACCCGAAAAATTTATTTTGTTCTTATACCATGTTATAGAAAATGTGTAAGATGAATAATAATGTTATAAAATTCAAAAGATAGTTAATAATATTTATAACGACTAGTTCATAATAATATTATAACAATATATCATTGTTTAGTAAAACCCGGTATTGAGTACAGCACACGCTATTGAGGAAGGTCGCGATTGCGTGTAATGCAAGCCAAGTCAGGGTTGCGTTTAGTGCACGACTCCTTTGTTGTTGCGTATAACAAAATCAAAAAATATTTCATTAATACATTTAATATATATATATATATATATACTCAATGTTGTGTAGAATAACTACTATCAAACAAACTTGAAATTGTGTGTAACATGATCCAAGACTAGTGTTTCATATACTACAAGCTAATACAGTGTCACATATAGCACAAGATAATCTTGGTGTAGCATATAGTAGATGATATTAAAGAGATTAAAAAGAATATATCTTATAAAATCTCAGGTTGTTACATTCTACCCCCCTTAAAATGAATTTCGCCCTCAAAATTCATCGGGGTTATAAATCGTTTACTATTCATAGTAACCCACATCGTTAAAAGGAATAGTAAACCTTAATTTTAAAAACTAAAGTATGAAACGTAAGGATTAATCAAAGTAACTCATCACTGGGTTTCTATATAGAAGAACATAGGTTAAAATATGGATATGGAAGAAAAATATAACCATCAAGTTCTGATGGAGAGTGGTAGAGAACATAGCTATGAAAAAGACATCAATCACAAAGCCATAAATTTCTGATGATCTAAGGTACCATCTGAATCATCAGATCTAAGAGAACTAGGACAACATTTTTGGTTTTCAATATCATTTTCCTAAAGTGGAAAATTTTGAATTAGAAGAAATACTTACTTGATTTTGGTACAATATCACTGTTGTTCGTGCTTTGAACAATTTCCACTTCATCTATTAAATAAATGAAGTTGAATTTGTTATTCGTGAAGAGTTAACAGATCATGTGATAGAATGATGGGTCATTCCATTTGTTTCAAACAAAAGGTTAGCAAAATTTATCAAATATACATAAGTCCATCTATGGTGAGGTTAATCATAAACGATTCCAAAAATCAACTTATACTTCATCTATCATGTCTCTTAATAAAATAAAACTAGTTTCTACTAACCAGGGACTTCCTATTGTCTATTGGAATGCAATAAAGGCCAGTCGCACTTTAGTTGTGGGTTCGATTCCCACAGCCTTGTCCGACGCGATGGGCTGTCGCCCATCCTACAGGTTGTCCTTTTTCTAAAACTACATTACTATAACATCCCATCAATAATATCGAAAAAATTTCTATCCTTAAACAATACTAACTCATATCCAACATAATCCATTCTAATCATTATTATTATCTAAAATACTTCGGTCCAAGCTCATAGTATAAAGAAAACAATTACTAGAAAGGTTATCTACTAGGAATGTGAATACAAGTATTTATCCCACATATATCATAAGATATATCTTGTTGGTTGTATTCCAAACACATGAATACCTTAGTAATATATTCTCTTGAAACATAAATTACCATAGAACATTAGTGAAAACATGAATACTGTCAAAAGTTAACTCTTTACACATACCAAAATCCCAAAAAAATCTATATAATCGAACCAGAATATCACTTAGTCCTTATATCAGTCATGAGCTCATGAATACAATCAAACATCTCATTATCTTCTTATCCCTTCATTATGCACATATCATCTACTTTCCAAAAATATCTGAATAACCTTCCATGGTTACCAGTACCATTCAACATATACTTTCAAATACTTTAGAAAAAACAATAGTGTAACAATCCTTAGAGTATTTTTTATTCCATAGTACCATACATTATTCTTTATAAACATACAATCATTCCACTAACTTCTTAAACAACTGACTGAGCTTCAACACTTCTTTCATATCATATTTCATTTGTAGTCTCTTCATCATCATCCACAAAAATACTACTCATTTGACCATGCTGATTCTCTTCATGAGATTTTCCCTTAGCGCATTGGTTTGCATAATGCTCATACATTCCACATTTAAAACATCTAATCATTGTTGATGTCGTAGCAATACCATTATCCTTTTCCATGGTATTAACCAAACCTTTTACCGTGAACTTACTGGATTTGTGTCCTTCTTTTATGCACCTAAATCATCTTCCATTTCCTCTAAAACAATCTCCCTGATTCCTCTTCCCATATGATTTACATAAGGGAAATTGAACTTTCTTTCCTCTATGATCATCATGAAACTCCATCTTTCTCTTATTATCTAAGTCGGGAAACTTACCAATGTTGATATTATTGATCATATTATGAGATTTCTAATTAGTCATAATAACGATGTTTGGAATTACAAATCACATTTCATTTGGTTGCTCATGAAGAATATCATTCCATTGTTCGTCAAATCCTCCATTATCGTGAATCTTGATGTTTCCATCCATTTTCTAAAACCCAAAATGAATAGTGTGAGAGGAAAAAATCATGCTAGGGAAAACAAAATAGTAAAGCGGGAGTACCCTCAATATCTAACATCTTAGGTTAAATTCTAAGATCGTTACCGTAGTTCTAGGACTATATCCTATACGTATACTTATCCTTAGGGACATCCCTAGACATACCTTAGAAATATCTCTAAGGATCTCACTAACGTTTTCGCATCCTAGTTTCCAAAGGTTGACTAAACCATTCCTCTGATACCAAATATAGTGACCCGAAGCCTTACGTACACGGACATTACATTACTTTTGCGGAATACATAATACATAACAAAAACAGACACACAAGGATCGTAATAGTTTAGTGTCTTTGGAAACTTGGCATATAAAATTATAATCATGTTGAAAGATCTTCAACAACTCCCATAATGATCATACCCTTTTTGTTTCCTTACCTAAAAACTTTATTTATTTCCTGTGGAAAATAAAACATAAAAAGGGTGAGCTGAAATTCTCAGTAAGGGAAAACATAGAGAACATAAAACAATCCATAAACATTTGAAAGCAAAAAACTTGAACATGAAATTTAAACATCAAAATCTTGAGCAAAGACATAAATCATGGAAGTACGTAAGGAATATATCATAATGGAACATCAAACATGATAAAATATAATGGAAATAAAACATGTAATTGTGGAAACCATTCAGCACATGTTATAATTTCCATAGTAGCCAAGACATTGCTGCCAAGACCATATTAGTGGACAAAGTCCCTTTTTTGAATCCAGTTCACTCCTCGTTTCAGTCCAGTAACACTGAACCGGATTAAATTACCATTCCAGACATGTATATCTCATGAGATATAAATTTTTACCCAATGAATTAGAGGGAGATATAGGTCCCACCCATCTCATAATGAAATCTTTCTTACTTGTACCACAACATAAACATAAATCAATCATCATAACAAAAGAATAAAATGGGTTTCATAAATATCATTCGATCATCACGTAATCCATATAAAAGAAATGTATATCATTTCATAATAAGAAAAGTAAGACCATGTAAATCATAGAGACATTATACTTGAAACATACACATATGAAATAATGTCATCTTAGATGGAAAATGGTTTTGATAAAACACTTGAAATGGATTCTTGAGGAAAATATCCTTTCTTCTTCAAAATCATTTTCTCTTCACAAAATGCCATGCACTTTTAAAATAAAAGGGTTTTGTTGAAAATAATCATGAAAACTTTTAGAGGAAGATTTATGAAAATTAGGGGTTATGAAACTGTAAAAATCCATTCACGCCGTATAAGTTAAAAATAACATTCTTCTTGTACTTTTGTCGGAAAAGTCAAAAAGTACCTCGTATGGTAAACAAAAGAAAGATTCCTTCCAAACCTTGTGGTAAAAGTCAAAAAAGGGTAAAAATGACTTTAAAAATACATGGAAGAATAATAACATTTTATTAAAAAATTTTTATAAAACATGGACATGGATGATAAACACAACCCCAGTAAATACTTACGAATAAACAATCTCGGATAAGAATGAGATTGGAAAAGTTATCCCTTAACTTAGGTCCGATATGCTTCGTATGCATCGGAACCTCCTGTATAATCATTTAAATAATGTCATTTACTTATTACATAATCATATTCATTGTTATGATATCATATATGTTTCACTTATGACTTTATATTACCTGTTCTTTTGTAAATTCCATGTTAAAGCAGCGTTTTGGGTAAAATCATTTCATTTATTGTATGTGTTTCCACTTGTCGTTCTTGATATTATTACTTATATCCTGATTTACATAATTCTATAATGTAAAACATTATTTATATATAATATATATTCATCATATACATATATATTATAGATCTATAAAAGGAATGAAATACACCGTTCATGGAGACGGTAGGCCGTACGTATGCATGAACGCTATTTTCATTTCCTTATTGAATTGAATGAAACAAAATAGATGACATAAATATATATATATATATATATATATAAATCCAGTAGCATTATTATTTCATATATTTCATTATTATTCATTATATAAACTTTATTATCATTCATGTATGGATAACATGGAGAATGAATCTCATCGCATCGTGGAGACGGTAGTCCGTACGTACGCACGGGCGATGATATCATTCCCATAAATATTGAATAGAATTGGAGTGGATGGTATAATATATCAGAATCATTATGATGTTATAATAAACATACATAGTTATTATTTACACCATTATACCCATCCATGTAAGGTGTTGGTGGAAAAATAGATTACACCACATCGTGGAGACGGTATTCCGTACTTACGCACGCGCGGTGATTTTGTTTTCCGTAGGATGGATAAAAGGTGAAATAGGGTTGTTTAATATTTATAATAACATATCAGTATATTAGGGATACTTATGTTATTAATTCATAATGAAAAAACTAAAGAAGAGGGAGTAGAAGAAGAATGGAACTTGAAGAAAACGGTAGAAGGTATTACCTCTTTCTCGAAGTGCCTCTTTTAAACATTCTCTTAGGGCACTAGAGTTGGTATTTTGAGAAGAAAAGTACCTATAGTAGGTTTATAAGGAAGTGGGGAAGTTAAATGGGAAAGGGTTGGATGATATTGAAGGCTCAAAGTGGTGTAAGGAGGGGAGGGAGGAGGTTCCCTTTTATAAGGGAGGAGAGGGGCACCTTTGGAATCCTCAAAAATATTAGTTTGATATAAATTCCAAACCCAAATAAAAACCTCCTAAAATGACTCAATTAAGAGATTATATGATATAGGGCTGTAATATCATAAAACAATAAAATTTAGACATGTTTTGATCTTATTTAAATCCCTATCATTTTGATTTATCCTTATTTTATCTATTTATGTTTATTTATGGTAATAAAATTCTAAATTTTAAATGGTTATAAATAATCACTTATGTGTTGTTAATTTTCCATAATTTGATACTTTATGACATTTTAGACTATATAAATTTCAATTTATAATTTATAAATATTTTTGTGATTTTTAAACAATTTAATAATATGTTGTTTTTATAAAATAATAATAGTGTCAATTTTGACACTATTAATTTATTTTAATTTAAATAAAATCTACACAAAGGATATATTCGAACTAAAATATTTAATAGATTAATGACATGTCAAATTTGTCTATAAAATTCGTGGAGCACATTAAACAGTTCATATAAGATTTATTTTAATATTTTTAAAACCATTTATTTGGTATATCTCTTAAAAAAAATAATTAGTAGAAAGTTTTTGTATAATTATTTATTATACATATTGGTTGCATAAAAATTAAAAATAAAATCCTTTGATGAAGATAAATATCAAATATTTTATAATAATAATTTTACTCGAATTTATCATCAAAAAATAACAACATGTAAATTGTAATCTTTACTAAATTATGAAAGTAACACCTTTGGAATCATTTAAAATAAAATATTTTAAGTGTCATAATCTCCTTAATAATGATCCAAATGGTCCAAAATTATGCCAGTGGATAATTAGGGTTTATATATACACTAATAATAAGTTTTTTTTTTCAGATTTTGGGCCTTTTGATATGTATTACGATTTCAATAAAAACTATATTATTGATTTTTCACTAAATAAATAATTTCTCCATCATTAATGTATAAGATAATAAGGTAATTAACTAACTATTAAAAATTAAAAATAAATTACCATGATAAAGGAAAACATTTTATCTTTCAAATGAGTATTTATAACAGAATTTATATTCTATATAAATTTATATTAAAAATAATTTAATTATTAAAGTTGAGTGAGACATATTTCACTTTCCTTTAAATAAAATAAACTAAAGGTCTTAATCACCTCCAAGTGGGTTCCAATGGATTCCATTTAGACCCAAATATGACTTAGGAAAAAATATAAGCATAAAACTATATTAAGAAAAGTGTTAGGGTAATTTTATAATATTATATTTACCCTTAATTACCCGATTTACCTTTTACTATGGTAAATAAAATTTACCATAGTTACTATTCATAATGCCCAAAAATAAAAAGTAGCTTATTAACACAATTTGGACCCACTGATTCCAAATATGGAATCCATTTTTCTAAATTCAATACAAAAAATTTTCAGAAATTAATTTAAAATTAATCCCGTTGTTAAGAAAACGTGTTTTAAAAGTTATATCATTGCAAAAGATTGAAATGTTTTTACCTATGAATTCAATGTAAAATTAATGTTAATGAAATAAATTATATTAAATGGTAAAAATATATTCTATTTATACATTAAAACCATTAAATATTATAGTTTAACCACATAAATTATTGCGATGAAAAAAGTTGTTTTTAATTAAAATATAGCATGTTTTTACTATTCATCAAAATATGAAAGTTACCAGAATAATATGAAAATTTTATCAAAATTAAATTTTTATCACTTGATTCCAATGAAGAATTATATTTTATCTAATTTAACTTATAAACATGTCAAAAACTAGATTTAAAGTGAGCGCGCCATCAAAAGGCGGCAAAACTACATTTTTTGAAAAATACTTAGTTTACCCAAAAAAATTTATTTCGTTCTTATACCATGTTCTAGAAAATGTGTAAGATGAATAATAATGTTATAAAATTCAAAAGATAGTTAATACTATTTATAACATCTAGTTCATAATAATATTATAACAATATATCATTGTTTAGTAAAACCCGATATTGTGTACACCACACGCTATCGAGGAAGGTCGCGATTACGTGTAATGCAAGCCAAGTCAGGGTTGCATTTAGTGCACGACTCCTTTGTTGTTGCGTATAACAAAATCAAACAATATTTCATTAATACATTGAATATATATATATACTCAACGTTGCGTAGAATAACTACTATCAAACAAACTTGAAATTGTGTGTAACACGATCCAAGATTAGTGTTGCATATACTGAAAGGTAATACGGTGTCGCGTATAGTGCAAGATAATCTTGGTGTAGAATACTGTAGAAGATATGAAAGAGATTAAAAAGAATATATCTTATAAAATCTCGGGTTGTTATAGTTCGGAACATAGTTATCAATTAGGGTGGGTGCGTATAGAATTCACCATCAGATATACATATATACATAGATATAATACCAAAAACTCCTTTCCAATATATAGGTGCTCAAACGAAAACCCATCTTACAATACTGTCAACTTCACTGCTACCTATAATGAAAACACCACTCAACAAGCCAAACCTCTTTCTAATTCCCAGCCGATTTTCTAGAACCATTACCATTCTTTATTCACAAACAAATTATTCATTCTGTTAACCAAATCAGCACACTATAGTTCCAAAATTTATTAAAAAAATATTTATTCATCTATTCCATTACTATACAGGTAACTACCGAGCATAGAACATAACAACTAACACAACAACACATCCCTACATAGGCCGATTTCAACCCCACTACACAACACTTCTCATATATTCCATAATCAATCAATATCTTAATATGAGATTTTATTATATGTTCATATTGATATATAATCTACAAGTTTATCCACCACACCACCCAAACCAACCCAAAACACACACTTGGGCTTCAAAAATGAACCACAACACAAACCAGAGTGTATCCACACATCACACTATGTCCACTTCACATATCATCTTACCTCGCACACACAACCACACTATCCCACACAATACATCTCCCCACATACCAATTCATAAAAATAATTTGGATTAAAAGAGGCATACCTAATTAAATTCTTCTTTTTTAATTTAGGTGTTTTCACAGAAACTAGGTAATCCCAGGGTAGTAATTTGTTAGATGAATATATGGGATTTACTAGTCTCCATTTAGGGTGATATCACAACATCCACAACCAAATCATCAGTCACAATAGATATAACCAGTGAAAATGAATCCACAAACATCCACTATTTTCAATGGGGTGTTCAACCTGTATAATCATTATATCACAAACAATAAACAAATCTTCAAAAAGAATTCAATAAAACCCTATAAACTTTTAATTATCTAGTTATTAATCTTTGATTAAGCTATCACAACCATAATCAAAGGGTAAAAAAAATAAAAACCCCTCCCTCATGATGCACAAGTAATTTCATACAAGGGAATCCCTACCTTGAAGGGGTTCCAATGTTATTTTCACAAGAATGGATCATGTAACGGTCCTATGATCACCTATCACTCAAGATCATTATCCATTCGATGATATTGTGGCACCACCGCACCAACCACATCAAAGAGAAACACCATTAGGAATCATAAATAAGCACACACCATTGCATGACAAGGAGATATAGAAGATATCAAGACCCAATTAAGGTAATCTCTAGGAAAATGATGGGAGAGCATACCTTGGATCACGACCGATCCCAAATGAATGATCACCAAGATCAAAGGATCAAAGAGGGAGGAATAGGGTTCAAATTACTCCTCAGGGAACCCAGGGTTCATCTAGAATGAGAGAGACAACTACAAATGTAGGGTTTGTGAAAGCCCGAGTGGCTGGAATGTTTGAAAACAGTAGAGAATAAGAAGATTACACGACATGTAATCCCATTTCACAACGTGAAATACCTTGAGTTCCACTTCCACTAAAAAAACTTGTCACCTCTTGGTTTATATTTATTTTTCAATCACTGAAACATTTAACACTTTGACTCACTCTTTCACACCTTGTAAAAGTCTACACATCATGAAGATTTCTAGGACAAGTCATGAAACCCAACTTCACACTATGAAATCTAGTTACAAAATGTGTAACCTCCCATCTTCCAGATTTTAACAAATCAAATTATCCAAAATCCCTCTGAGCCTCCTCTAATAACTTCCAATGACCAAACTTACAACGTAATAGACTAGGAAGGAAAAAACTGTTACATTTTATGTTTTTCTCATGCACTCTAATTATTTCTTTATACTATTATGTATTTATTATTCTCATTGATTAATTTTAAATGATTATGCTTCTATTTTTCATTACTAATAATTTGAAATCACCTTTATTATGTTTCTATGTTAGCATAAATAGGTTAAATACCTTGAGAGAGAGGTGAATTACAATATGTAATTTTAAAACAACTTCCCCTTCAGGTCATAAACAAGACACTCTTCTCTTCATTTTACGAGAAACGATTAAACATACATGAGAGCAGTCATGAGATCTAGTAATTTTACTTTGTTCACTAGCAAGAGAGTTATGTCCAAGGCGCATAAAAATTAAATGTTCTTATGTACCAAATCCATTAAAGCACACTGCTATTATGAAGTTCAGATCAATCTCACTATCCCTCCAATTTTTTAAACTATTATCAATTTAAAAGTTTACCACACATTCAAAAAAGGGTTCTCACTACTACTTTAGATGAATATTATTTTGAACACATGAATAAAAATTATTTACACCTCATTTGGTGCATCGTTGAATTCCAATTTCATTGACTTTATGAATAACACATTACTGAAGATTTACTTGGTTGTTCATTCTAGTTCATAAAGCTCTCTAACTTCATGAATCCTCTCAATTTATCACAAGAATACCATGCTTTTAGGATGATCACAAATTTTTATAAGGTTACATTCTTTATGAACTTCAATGCATTATCAAAGCTCACTTCCTTCATGATTCCATTTACATTCACAAATCACACAACTTTTTTAAGCTCACAACTTTTATAAAGATTGGCTATCCTTCATGAAGTTCAGTACTTTCAAGAAGATCACATAGCCTTCGATAAGAATCTATTCTCTATGAAATAGATGATCCTATAAAAATATTCATAAAACCAAAATCCTTCAAAAATTCCATTTAATAATTCAGAACCTTTGGATTTTTTAAGTCTTTTATCTTTTCAAAGGATGTTGGTTGAGGGCAATTTAAAGACATTTTCTCCCCTTCAGAAATATTTCATTCTCTCGACCAATTTTTATATTCTGTATTTTCTTTTTTTTTGAACATAACTTTATTTGTGAACCACTAGGGAAAGTTTAATTTTCGTGATGCTTCTCATAGTTTCTTATATTACTATCAACCGATCATGCATATCCCTCTTTCACAAAGCTCCAAACCTTCATGAAACAATTAAAATTATCTTGGATATTCTTCAATATATGTTTTCATAAATATATATAGAGCCGCACAACTAACCTTTGAAACCTAATTTTTTATAAAATATATTAAACCCAAAAAAACTAAAAAGTTTCATGGAGGTATTTTTTCCCAACAATCACCCCCATTGGGTTTTATTGACAACTCTTTACATTTTGATACCACGTTAAAGCTTCATCCATATTATACCAAAATTCACTTAATTTGAATAAAATATCAATAAAATGTTTACTCAACACATGGTAAAAGATCACATGATCAATGATTAGTATGAGAAATGATAGAATCATTCAATTCTCTTCAATGAATCACTTTAGTCCCAAAACATTCAACTACGTTTTCCTTAAAAGTCATATTTCATGATATATAAAATTTCATCAAACATATTTAGCATCAATAGATTTAAAATACCCCTTAAAACTCCCCGAAAACCATTTATCCCATATTATATTCTCACTTATATACTTCTTGATATTAAATTTCCCTTATTCAATGAACTCAAAGGTCACTGATTTGCTGTTGCATCATTTTAATGAACAGATGTCATCTTATTATGGAAAATCACATCATACCCCAAAGAGAGAGGTCCCACATCAACACTTTTTTAGTGTGGGGATTAAAATAAACTCCACAATCTATTTCATTCCACTCAAATTCCTCTTTGGGTAAGGCCTTCATCAGAAGTTCAGCAACCTGTAGTTCTGTAAGAAAATAAACCAAATTTTCAGCAAAATGCCCCACCTTTCCCGTGATAAAATGATACATGAATTCAATGTGCTTCATATGTGGGAGATGGAATGTATTTTTTCAAATATTTTTATCACTTGAGTAATCATAGTTAATTATAATTAATGAGTTCACTTCAACTCCCATATCATCAAGTTGTTTCATCATCCTTAATAATTGTGTGCAAACTTGAGTAGCAACAACATATTCATCTTCTACGGTGTTCAGTAAAATTAAATATTTTTTCTTTATTCACCATGAAATATACAATCCATCAAGATTAAATGTACTAAAAAATGATTATTTTCAATTTTCTATTGAACACAACCAATATTTTTATGTATATCCTAATAACTCTTACATATATTTATCATTATATAGAAACCTAAAATACAATATTCCCTTGATATACCGAGGTATTATTTTGTAACATCAAGAAAGTGTATTTCTCTGGTATTTTATTGATATTGTGCTTCATAGAATGTGGGAAAAACCATATTGTGTCTTTTCATTTTGATGACCAATAAGATTATAATAATATGTATTTATTTTTTGATTTTAAACACTTTGCCTTCATCATATTGAGATAGTTTCATCCAGGTTGCCATGGGAGTTTACAGATTCTTGGAATTATCCATTTATATATTATTATAACCTTACTGGAATATTTAAATTAAGAAAAAATGTATCATTATTTATTTACATCACTGGTAAACCAAAAGAAATGTTCAGTTAACCTATCATTTAAATCTCGAACTCATTTTTAATGAATTCTAGAAACTCTTTGAACTATTCTTCCTCTAATCCAAAAATAATAATGTTGTAAACATACAAAAGAACCACAATCCATTTATTACTTTCTATGTTGCATGGAGATTTTAATCAACTCCATCATGATGAAAATAGATCTTAATCCAAAACTGATCAAGTCAAGAATACAATCCTCTCATTGCTTTCCTCAACCCATATAATGCCAATCTTAGCTAATTTTTTTTTCAACTTCATGAATGATAATACCATTTGGATTCTTGATATACACTTCTTATTCAAGAATCCCATTTAAGATCACTAAATTTTTTTACATTTGTAAAGATTTAAATTTTTTCACTATTATGGCCAAGAATAATCTGATTTTATTTAGCCCCGCAATATGTAAAAATGTTTCATCAACATAATTACCCTATATCTAGGACTACACTTTTCACAATAGTTATGATTTTTTGAATCAATGTGTCTTATTTATTTACTTTATTCTAGAATACCCATTTGTCCTTGATGACATTCTTATATACTGATATCAAAATAGTCACCCATGTTAGATTATTTTCTATTTAGTAAATCTCATCCTTCATAGCATAATCCCAGTTCTCATTTACAGTTACTTCTTATATTTTTTTTCCCTACTTGAGATAGGAAATATTCATGATGTGAATACTTCATTCTTCTTATTTGAAATGGTTCTACATGATCACAAATGATACTTTGTCTATTAATTTCAGCTTTACTCTTCATCTTATGTATTGATATTGATTTGACTTATTTCTACTAATCATCAGTATCTTCTTCTTAATCATCATTTCACACTTCTACTCCACCTAAGTTTTTTAACTTCTCATCACATTCATTAGGTAACATTTTTATATATTTTTTGAAGATTCTTTTCACTCTCTACTACAATGACATCATTACTTTAAACTAATTTTCCTAGCCTCTTTTTGAAGAATTTATATTCTTTTTTTTATTTAATATTCCATACAACTCCCCTTATCTTCAAATCACTCAAATTTATTGTGTTTCTCCTTGTTTAGAATAAAACACTTACATCAAAATATTTTAAAGTATTTTAATGTTTCCATCAATCTGTACCACGACTCATAGGGAGTATTTTCTTCCTTTGGATACAGTAGATCCATGTTAGATATGAAGACCAATGTGAAGTCTCCGCCCTTCCATAATTTCACTAGTAGGTCCTTTTCAATTTGTATTTTTATAGCCATGTTTTTATGATCCAATTTCCCCCCTCAACCAATCCATTTTTTGAGTATTTCTCACTAACAAAAAATGATGCCTTATCCCATGTTTCATGAGATAATCTTCCAATTTTTTGTTTATGAATTTCATACCATTATTAGTATGAAACTTTAAAATCTTATGTCCATGAATGTTTTCAAATTCCCTTTAACATTATTTATGAAATTGAACACAAAAGGCTTGTGGTAAATGATAAATAACAATTCCATCCTACTAACAGCATCTATGAAATGAAAGTAATATCAATTATCATTAATGGATTTTGGTGAGATAAGTCCACACTAATCAAACTACACCAATTCATGAAATATTGTATTGATTTTTTTAAATTGTATGAGTTCCTTATAATATTAATTTATTTAAAACATCACTTTTGTGAGTATGATCACGTGATAGCTTGGGGAGATCTCAAGATTCATCACATTTTAAAAAATATTCTGGGATGGTTAACATAGATGGATAATCCATTTATACCACAAACTATTTTCTTTCTCTCTAAATACAGAGAGAACATATTCATCTCCACTAACAATGTATATATTTTCTTTAGTTTTCTTTCTATATACAACTATAATACCATCATTTACCTTGATGGAACATGATTTTAGGGAATATATTTTAGCATGATATGAGTCAAATAGTTGAATAAAACCCATCACATTGTGAATTGGGCCTTCAATAAATAATAAATGAGTACATCTCAAATATTTCCCTCAAATTTTGATTTTCCTATGACCATAATTTCTAAGCCTTCATCATTTAAAATTTTTAAATCACTCTTCTTTTTATACTTTATGACTTTAAAAAGTTCCACATTTCCTATCATATGGGATGTGATTCCACTAATAATGATCCATTAACAAGAACAATATTATGATTTAAGGGAAATCACTATAACCACTGGCTACTCAGGTATTTTTGAAATCCTCATTTTTGACTTTATACCCAGGATGGATTGATAATCATGATCTTCTTTAGTGTATAGTGGACCAAAATCATATTATAGATCCAATAACAGATTTTTTTTGTTTTCAGTACATTTAATGATTCATTGATCTAATAAATACAACCGATTTTAGTTTCCTTTGGCACATTCCTCTTCATTGTTGATGAGAAATAGCTGGTCTTGTGTCCAAAACCTCCACACTAGAAACAATGAACATTAAAATCATTTCTGTAATATTGAAATCTATATTTTTGAATTTTTTATCTTGTTAAATTTGGTACCATTTGTCTATGGAACATACATATTGATAATTTCCCATATTTCCACAATAATAACAATAGATATAAGGTCTATTACTAGAAAATATTGTAGGACTGGTTCTTTCATGGGTTATATGTGTATTCTTATTTTAATTTATACCCAAATCAATTTTCAACCTTAAAGTGGGAACTTGTGGTCTAACATCTATCACTATAGATTTCTATTTTTGATCAATCCCCATTCCAGCCTATTCATTTGGATATGACACATGCTTATGGTTGGCCGAATCTCTATGCTTATATTTTAAATTTTCTATCACATGATTAATTAAATTTCCAAATTTCATATTATGTGTCAAGAGTATCTATTTGTATTCTAATTTTCATTACAGTTTTACAACATTCTCATCAATTTTTTCGATACATTTTATTTTATATTCTTCTATGATAATCAAACCATCAGTCACTCTTTTTTGTTCTTCAACTTTGAACATGTAATCAATAACATATTAAGAGTTCTCAAAAATTGAAGACATTTGATTTTAAATATACCTCTCTAGATCAAACATCTATTTTTTCTAATACTTAATATGCTATTTTTCATCACAAACCCTTCTATTTTCTTTATTTTTTTAGGATCTCCAAAAAAATTTCTGCTCAAGTCCATCTTCTAATTCATTTTGGAGGTCAATTATTCCTTCAACTTCTTCTTCATCATTGTCAAATTCTCACCTTGTAGGTGAGCTACCTACAATGTCCACCATAACATTTTCCTCGTGATCCATATAGTTCACCATCTCTTTAACATCATATTCTTATCAACTATCATTTTCTTGTCAATGTAGATTCTTTTTTTACTAATATTTCTCATAAAAATTTTCTTAACATTTATAGAGGATGAATATTTCTTCATGGAAATTATGACTTCATCCTCATCATTATATAGAAAAATTTTAGGGGTGCTTTCTATAATATGACCAAACATTCCACATCAAAAGAATGCATGTTAGAGTTTCCTTTTGAAATTCCCTTTTCTTCTTAGTAGATTTTAGGAATGAAACAGCATCAACTCAACCATATCTTCTTCTTCCTAGAAATCGTCAATGGTGAGCTTCTTTATGGCTTGGAATAACACATATTTTTATTTTCCCTTTTCCATAGACTCATTATCATCATTTCTAATAACTTATGTGAAAATAGTACAATGTAAACTATCTTATGTCATCTCTATTATAAATTAATCTACAAGTACATAAACTTTTATATTGAACTGAGGTGGAAATCATCTCAAGATGAATTTAACAATATTTAAATCTTCAAGAATTCCCCTAGGCTATGAATATCTTCTATGGTAGCATACACTAGGATAAATACCCTGATAGGGGGGGGGGGGGTGAATCGGGTTATGAATGTTTAAAAAAAATTCCCTTAATATCATTTTTCTTCATTAAAAATGTAATATTTTATTCTTTCCGGTGTAAATTTATTAACATAAATGGAAACATGCATGAAACACATCAATTATACATTGTTCTCCTATATCGGGATGCAACCTATGAGGATAAAATCAATGTTAATATATACAAAACTATTAAATACCACTATTATTACAGTGTTTTGAATGAAATTATTGTCCCTAATTATTTACAACTAATAACAATTTGAAATATCCTGTCTTTATCTACTAAAGAGTGTCCACTTCTCCTTCAAATAATTATTATTTTGATCACTTGATTAAATATCCATTACAAATCATTTGGTGAATCATTAACTTCCACTTTCATCCACATGATGAGTACTGGGTTTTCAAAAACAAAATCATGGTAATTCATTCTGGTTCATGAAGCTCACAACCTTCTTAAAACAAACCAATTCATAACAAGAATACCCTTCTTTCACGATGTCTATAACATTCACAAATCTCACTATCTCTTCGATTATCACTGTATTTTTCAATATCACTACCATCACAATGATCACTACTTTCATGAATATCACTACTATCATGAACCTCAAAACTTTCACAATGTTTTCTTAGACTTTTCGAATCACAATCCTTTCATGAAGGTCACTTAGGCTTCATCAATCACACTTATATAGTGAAGAATTCATATCCTTATAGAACATAATTATATATGAATTATATTAAAATTTTAAATCATTCTTGTAACAAAAATCCTTCTTGATATAACTTGATGAATTCAGAGTTTTTTTCATTAAAGCTTACTCCTTTTCAAACTAGAAATGTAGGGGCCAATTTATATGAATATCTTCCCATTCATGAATCTTTCTTTCACTACATTGAATTTTTGAAAAGATCTCCCTCATGGATTGAAAACCTCCCTATCTTCATGAAGCTCCATGTAAATTTTCTCATTCATGATTCTTATTTTAGTTTTATAGATTACTATAAACACTTCACACTCATCCCACTTTTTCTAAGCTCCAAACCTTCACGAAACACTGAAAATTTAAGAATAAGCAGAACTTTTTGAAGTAACCAACTTTCATGAGATCCATGCATTTTCAATATTTTTATGAGTCATCCCAAAATACAAAATATTTTTGATTCTTGAGAAATCCTTCAATTTTTGGGCACCAAAAATTTCAAAAACAATGGGATTCAGCACCACCTTGCATATAAAAATTTATATACTACCTAATGAACATCAATTACTTTTTCATGGATAATTTCAACATACCTTATCATCAATATATCTGGAATTACACTACTGATCGTTGAAACCTTCTTTTTCAAAAAAAAATCAACCCAAAAACACTTCAAAGTTACCTTGGGGGAATTTGTTTCGACATTATTCTTCTCTGGATTATTAATAATGAGGTTGAAAGAAATATTTCTAGACGGTATTAAATATGTATGATTATTATGATTTTATGTGAAATATTAAAAGTTGTGTTAAGTGTGATAAATGACCATTTAAAGACATATGTATTTTTATATAAGATTTTTTCCTAATTCTATAAAACAAAAAAAATAAAAGATCATTGAGATTATAAGTTATAAAAATTTTCTATTTGATGTTTTAAAGTAGCGTTGAAAAAAATTGGGTCGCAAACATCTGTATCAAATCCAAAAAAATTAATGATTATGATTTCAATACCAGATCCAGGAGTGTGAATTTGGGGTTGTTATAATAAATTCATATCTCCTTAGGGTGTAAATTTTGAGTGGTCATGATTATTTGTAGTACTATGTATATCATTTTGGATATTTTTCTTAGAGTTTAGTATTTTTCTAGTTCATTGGGAACCATGTGGACCACCACACCCATGGTTTTGGGTGTAGTACTATGGTATTTAGGAAGTCTACTTGTACACTAAGGGGAAGGTCACTATGCTCTATTTTATCCCCGTGGTGGCCTTCTAGGTAGTTTCCTATATATATATCATAACTAGGTAACATAAATCATCCCCACACAAAGTAAAAACATCCATGTGGTGTGAATGGTTATACATGTGTTTAATACTGGGAAACCTTGAGACCACCATTCCATATTAGTGGGCATGGTTTCATTTGGTCAAAGTGTGGTTTCACTAAGGGGAAAGGGGACCATGACACCAAAAATCCATGATAGACCCTATCTTTAATCAAAACTTAGTTATTATGATATCCTACACCAAGTATCTCCCCATGGAGATGCATGTAATATCCTTGGATCAGTTCAAAATGGTGAAGGGAGGAACACCATGTGATGGGGTTCCCCATGGTTTCCTCATCGAAGGCCACTATGGTAATTTTGGTTTTCACTTGGTTGTGGTGATGTCCTAGGATCGATCATTCATTGCAAACCCAATGTATTTTCTTTATTATTTTATTCTATCTTTCCCTTATCATTAGATTCCCCTCATATCAATTTTTTTTATCTCCAACATTGTTCATTGAACCACAACATCCATTTTCCTTCATTTATTTTGATATTAAGTGGGAGTTAGTGAGTTTTAAAATACTATGTTCACATTCATGTATGTCTATATTTTTATATTACAGATATCCTCTAACACTTTTTTTAATGTATTTATTCTTCCTCCTGACTCTAGGTGGCTAGAGTTTTACCATTGTGTTTCATTATCCCTAGAAGTATTCCTACTTTCCTAGAATCATGGAATTATTTCATCTTCAGTTTGAGGTACATATTTTTTATCCCTTTTCAAGTTTTTCTTATTCCTTTCTCTCTATAATGGTGGTAATTGTGTTCATTCTTATTCACAGTGTTTCATAATTTGTATTTGATGTCACACATGATGTGGTAGGGATAGTGGAAGTAGTTTCTGGAATCTTGAGAACCTGACTATGTTATATTGGCCCAACATTATGATAACTGATATGATTTGGGTAATTATTTTATTTTATTATATTTTATCAAAAAAATATTATTTTTATGATGTGATTTATTATAGAAACCCCATTCAACTGTTCGAAAATCAATGGATTATTATCCACTATAATAGAATTAATATAAATATCTTTCTCCACTATCTATTATTAACCCCAAATGATGAGTGAAGGGAAACTTACCCATTCACTTGATTGAAAATCAACCATTATGACTACAGTCCATGAATTCTTGAAAAGTTCCCACAAATTATTTTGATTTGATATATGGGATATGATTTACTTATTTTCTTTTCTACCATACTCTTCTCTCAGAACCATGTTAGGTCCAAGGGAAGGGGTCCATTAATGTTTTATTTAAATTAATTTCTTATTGTAGATATTTTATTATTATTAAACGAAAAAATAAAAATCAATGATATGGGTTTATTTTTATATGATTTCATATAGTAATTTTATTCTGGAAATAGATTATGGAAATGGGGAAATAAGATTGGCTCTGTGAAATAGATGATGAGTATAATTTTCCATTTTTATGTGTTGATTCTTGTTATAAATTAAATTTCTATTTTATATGATTTCCCATTTGTGTTGGGAAATATTACTAAAGTGGTAAAGTGGATGGAAATCTGGAATGGAAATTCTATTATGAAAGTGGGAAGTACGTTTCCCAAACATGTTTGTTAATATCCACTTGCTAAATTTATCTAGGTATTTACTAATGTCGAATCATATTTTCATAGAACACTACATATTGATGATAATATTCTACTTGAAATAAGTATAAGGGTAAGTTAATAGAATATAATATTGACATGAGAATCTGGAAATAAATTTTTGAAATATTGGATATCGTACAAATGAATTTACATAAGGATGTAATTTAGAATTTTGTTTAATGTGTTATAGTAAAAAAAACTCATAAATAATGGAAGGTTTAAACTAATGTGGTTGTTTTAATATATCTCAAAATTCTTTTAACAAACTGATGATTATTTCTTATGTTAATTTATAATGTTACTTTAATCACATGGGGATATAAGAAGATTAAATCCATGGTATGTTTCGCTCTATTGATTAAGTAATTACTATATAGAAACCACATGTTTAAATAAAAGATAATAAAAATATTACTTTGTTGTGTAAAATCATGGGATAATATTTTATAAATATATTAGTAATTATAAACAAAGAAGATACCCAATAAATAATTTAAAAGAAATTTGGTGAAAAAAATTAAAGTATTAGAGAATAGTATACAAATAAGAGCTATAAATTAATTAGTTAAATATTTAAGTTCAATAGAAAATTGAATAAGTAATGGAATGTAATTATTAATATTATAGAAATAGAGATTAATTAATTAATTAAAATATTGTACCACATAAAAGATAAATTATAAATATTATAGCTTAGTGATTATATTATGCATGTAATTGGTATCTTTAATCGTGTATAATTGGATTTTAGAATGATGAGGTTATTTATTATCTTAAGAATTTATAGTATCCATTTATTAAACCTTTTTATGCTAATAATAATAATAATAATTATTCTTATATATTAGTGAATGTATTAAATTTTTATGTGATTTTATATCCTTTATTTACATTTATTTGTTTTTTCTTACACAATTCAAGTGCAGACTGTAGTATCCCATGGTTATGAAATGTGAAACTAATATTTGTTTTGATGGATTAAGGATAACCTGTGAACATTTATTGAGCTGTGATAGAAGTATTGTTAGTTCATGTTTGTGTTGTAATGCATCGAGGTTATAGAATGAGTCCTGAAGATGATTTGATGATGTTTGGGATGTGATATTTTTGTGGATATAATGAATTTCATGGAGTAAAGGATGTGATGATGATTTAGATATGATAGTTTTCAAGTGGTACAAGTTGTGATGATGACGTTGATGTAATATAGCTTCATCAGGTACAATTGTTGGAAATAATATGGATACACAAGGTGAAGGTTGTGGTGATGATATGGTTTCATGGGGTGTAAGTTTAGGTAAAGGTATGATTTCATAGGTTTCATATTTTGATGATTATGGGATGATTATAATTTGTCAAGAATAGGGATTTCTTGTTATACTGCTTTCTATGATGTGATATTTTGATGGAATTTCATATTTTATTCATCATGTGATGAATTGATTGAGGTATTTTTCAGGATGGGATTTTCTCTACACTATAATTATTATATGATTATAGATCTCTTTTATTAGTCTTTTTTATTATTACTAAAAATTGTTTATATTAATGATGATTACAGGTGAAAAAATTATAGTGATGGATTTTTGGAGCATAACTTGCTCATTATATTTACCTGCACTCCTATTTTATTATATTTTTCACACATATATATCTTGGAAATTTTATTTTACAGGTATATAGAATTTTTCAAAGACATGATCCTACAGAGTAATCCTAGGTTCTCACCCCTAAATTTTTTCTGAGTTGTTTTGCTAGACAACACTATGGTGATTTGGTGATAATTCTATTCAGGAATCTTGAGTGGAGGTTAGGAGTTCCTATTTAATTTTTGTTTCACTCTATTCATTTTCCTGTTCAATTGGTTTGTGTATGGAAATTTTAAACACTATTGTTTTTTATAAAGAGTTTATTGGTCAATTGTTTATATATTTCATGGAAAATTATGAGTGAAATTCCTCCCATTAGAGAAAATATACCCACGGTGCTCATCGGAAAATTGGGGCCTATTAGAGGTGGGACTCAGGAGTCACCCTTAGCTCTACTTGGGATAGTTCATGAAAATATTACACTATTATAGGTATATAAATTTCCTATATGAAGGGATTATGCAATAATGGATGACTGTGATTTTAAAATCTAAAGCTAATTATATAGTGTTGAATGATATCATACTACAACGTGATTAATACATATATTTATATGAAGTATCATAGGGGGATATTTTTTAATGATATTTCATCTAATATTTAAGGATATAACATTGAATAGATATAATGTCATAATAACTTTTATTATACCAATATTTTTTATATTAGTCAAAGACAAATATCTTAACATCATATTTTATAGAATTAAATAAATTATTAAAAATTGAAGATTATATCATTTCGAATGGATTAGAGGACTTTCAGTTGGATCATTTTAAATCATACCAAATTAAAATTACCATGGATTATGTGTACTTTACACATGGTCCATGATGATCCAATTTAGGATTTATGGATCAATCATGATAATTTATGAAGACATATAGATATAAATTAACTATATAAATTGTTTACCTAGATACTATGAAAAATAGAAATATTATAGATTTGAGGGATACCCAAATGGGCATGTGACTAAGAGAATAATAGTCCATTCAACATCAATTAGATTAGAAGAACCTAATGAGAGTGGTTAAAGGTCACACATTGCATTGGGAATTTATTGTTAACATAATTTTACATTTATTTATTTTTCATGTTTATAGGAGTTTGGTATCATATTTTCACTCCATCCATTTATTTATGCATCATTTATATAAAAATGTATATGTGTGATGAAATATCATAATCAATGATACCAAGCATGTATCCACTTAAAAATAAATGTTTGTGAACCATATAATCCCTTATATCAAGGTAATGTACTTTATTACTCTCATACCTTCTCATCATCATTGTGTTAATCAATTGAATTTTTATGCAATAACTGATATTAAGAGTATATGGTTTCATATAATTGGAATAGAGATAATAAGTTCATATTAAACTTATTCTATTAATTCACCCCTAGTGGTTTGTCATATCTTCTCTAATTCTTTCATTTTGTAACAAAGCTAAGACACTCCTGGGGATCCTCGAATCTATTTAATATTTCACTAATAATATTATGAAATCTATCTATAATATTTTGAACATTGATTTTTGGATCTATATTTGATCTCTATTTTTAAATTATAAGACCTCAAATATAATATTTTAGATCATGAATTTATAAAAACATTGTTAGAATATTTTTGTTTTATACATACGTATAGACCATAGAATCCTTTCATTTGTATTGTCTTTTCATTGAGGTTTTGAATATAAATTACTTCTTGTTGGATAATTTCATAATGTTGTATTAAGTGAATTATTATATTTTCATTGATAATTATATAATTTTATTAATATTGTTTTCTTGAGTAATCTTATTGTTAAAATGTTTATAGTACCACTATCAAATATTTTTTTAATTCAAATTTTTTTAAAAGTGAAATTTTAATTATCACTCTAAATGTTTTCATGGGTTGTTTTTAATGGAAATATGGATTTTATGTCTGGTAATAATTGGTGAAATTGAATTAAAAGGGTGGAATTATAGTTTGAAAAAATTTATCTTAAGTGATAATTTTTGAAAATTGTATAGATATTATGTAATAAAATAAGAAGATAAAAAAGTGAAATATCAATTTTCAGATGAAAAATTAATTTGGATTAAGGATTAGTTTATATAATGAGTTAATGTTCCGAAAAATTGAATAAGTCATAAATTATTATAAATTTGTTTTTACTATCCATCAATTCATTATTAAAGGATCATGAGATGAACATTAGTATGTTGGAATGAGTATAATTAGTGCTTGAAATGATTTTATATAATTATATCACTCTAAATCATTAGTTAATCGTGGTATATGATTTTATTATTTACTTTCGATTGCTTATTTAGATTATTTTTTTATTATAAAATAATCTTATTAAGGAATCATGTCACGACCCGTCCATGGGACCCATGCCGTGACTACCCCAAGACCTCTTTCCTTAGGATAGGGGCTAGAGACTAGCACCAAAGGCGTAAATCCCTAAGCTAGGAAGGCATTTAATTTATGAAAGTAAAAAAAACACAATAGAGTATGCAACAACAATTAAACACTAAGTAAAACTGAATACAAAAGAGTGTGCTGGAAAGTAAATGGGCCAGTATACAAACCCAACTAAACAAAAAGTACAAGTAAAGGGACAAACAGCTGAAAGTAAAGAGTAGCTCCTGGATCATCCTCCATGGATTCCTACCTGAAGGGTAGGTACAAAGGGCCAACTCAGTACCCATGCCCATCAGTCTCCACCGTGTGCCGACTCGTCGCAAGGTTCACCTCCGGGTACCGTCTAGTGGTGGCGCTCTCGGCCTCCGTCAGCACTGTCTGTCATCTGCATCCAACACAACGAGGTGCGAGCATAGCCCGTGTAGGGGTGAGTATAACGATACTCAGTAGGGACCCCCGCACGAGGTCTCACAATATCTACTAAGGATAATCAAAGAAGAAAGATACAACCAAAAAGTATCAAACAACCATACTTAGGTATATACCCATACATATACCCAAGTTTCCAGTCACAGTTCGGCTCCAACTCACGATCCCAAGCACAAATCAGTCCACACAGGAAGTAAATTCAAACACCATGATGATAATGGTTGAATACATGACGCATCTCACACAGGTATGACACATTTGTAGAGAGATATAGATGATCAGATGTAGCCACTGGATCATCTCAGCTGTCGGACCCACACAGGATACAGTCCAGCTAAGCTGTCGGACCCACACAGGATATTGTCCAGCTATCTCGTCTAAGCTGTCAGACCCATACAGGATACAGTCTAGCTATATCGTCTAAGCTTTCAGACCCACATAGGATACAATCATTCTATTCTAGTGTAATAGAGATGATCAGATGTAGGTAGTGATTCATCTAAGCTGCCAGACCCACACATGATACAGTCTAGCTACTCTGTCAAAACTCTCGAACCCACACAGGATTTCGGTACAGTTTTCATCGTCATTAAACCCACAGAAAAATCCAGTATGGTAGTCATCGCAGTTAAACCCACACAGGATTCCTGTATAAAAGTCGACGCAGTCGCAGCCAACTTTAGGGTTCTCGCACACAGCACACTCGATTCCGGCAGGGTCCGCTCCTCAAGCAAAGGGGTCGATACATCAACTATCATTGAAGTCCCGAGTTGATGTATCCCAAAGTTTCGTCTCGTCAAAAGAAACCCAATGCGATAGACGGCGCGTCAATCGGACGCCTGGTCTGCTAGTTATTAGATTTTCTGTTCAAGGGGCCCGGTTGGATTTACACTCGTTCCAAACCCGGCCATTTTCCAAAGTTTTCCAAAACTCACTTCGAGTATCGCAAAAGGACTGCCTCATCGCGAGGATCCCAATGCCACAGATGGAACGTCGATCGGACGCGCGGTCTAGAACATGTTCGCGTTTATGCGAAACGGGCCCGACCCGTCAAGTCCAGTGGGCTGGCGGGTCAGCCAGACCCGGTTTGGCAGGTATGACCCGGCTGGGGTTTGGCCTGGCCCGGTGGAGTGCGGCCCACCCAGGGACCCGACCCGGAGGGTCCGACCCGGTTAGGGGGTCGGCCTGGCCCGGTGGGGCGCGGCCCCCCCCGCGGACCCGACCCGGGTCGCGGGCCGGTTCGGCTCACCCGGCGACGCCGAGTGGCGCCGCCCCTCCTTGCTGCCCGACCGGCCAAAGCCAGCTGGTTTTGTCTAGAATGAGCGGCCCGTGATTGCGGGCCATGGTTCCTCCGCACGAGGTGCCCATAGGCGACGTAGTTTCCTTCAGCTTGGCCAGCAGGTTCGCCCGTTGAGTGGCCCGCACAGCGGGCCCCAATATTCTTTGCATCATGGTGCTGATTGGGCACCACGGCCCTCTCGCCCGGCCGGTTTGGTTCATCTGAGTGGCCTGCGAATGCGGGTCGTGGTTTCCTCCACACAGTTGGCGCGATGACGCCGGTCCACCACCGCTGCGGCCCGGCTTGGCCACGGCCTTCGGTTGCCGCCTCCTTCGATCGCTGCCACCTCATGAGTGGGGCTTCTTCCTCCGGCGCGGTGCGACGACACCACACCCTTCCGGCTCCGCCTCCATTGCCAAATAAACCAACAAGCAACGGAGGAACGTCGAGCCGTGTTGGTTCGGCCCGCACCCTCCATATCAGATGATATCATTTGGCTAATGATGATCCAAGACATTGAACGAAGAACGAGGTACAATTTTAATCAATTAAAATTAATCATAACCCCAACCTTGATTCAAGGTATGCTGTCAAAATCGCGGAAGTCGGGCGTCGCGGAATACGGATTTCATTCCATCAACTTTTGAGGGAAAGATGTTGGTGATGTTCTTCGTGGGTGGCGTCTTCTCCCTTGGCACGGAGGAAGAAGAAATAACATGGGTGTTCTTCATGGGCGTCGCCGTTCTTCATCGAGAGAGGAATTTGTTCTTTATTGGAAGAAGACCCTCTCTATTCTCTAAAGCTCCACCAACACAATATGTGCCAACCCCAAAAATAATAGCTTGGATTTTATTTTTTTCTTGACATGAATTTCAAAATAATTCAAATTTGGTGAGCCATTGAATTAATTGCTAATTAATTGAGTGTTGTCATCTTTAATGGAAGAAGGTGAAATGTTTAAGAGTTAAAGGGGGTTCATGGGAGTTAAAGGGGGTGTTGAGGGGTTTGGTGATCATGTGGGCCCCACCACACATTATCCTCTCATGGGAGGTTATGTGGGGTGTGGGCCCCACCTCCAAATCCTCTTTGGAGAAGATAACCACCCCCTTAACAAAAATTAAGAAAACATAATTTTTATTTATTTTAATAAGAAATCCCAAAAAAATTAACTTATCCTCCCAACCAAACACAGCTGCGGTAAAGGTCCCCTTAAGCGAATACTGACACTGCGAGTTCATCGGTTTCCTCAGATTTCTATTTCGAGCACTGGTTCAAAAGACAGGAAAACCTGCACGTACGTTTACTGAACGTACCCAAACAAAACATCAGAAATTGATTCTGCAGCCCACATCCACATGCTGTTCGGACGAACCAAACTGGACGGCTGTAGCTGACCGGGATGAAGTACCGTGGTGACCACTCAGTGCTGCACGGGCCGCTCGGCGGGCGAACTGGATGGCCGCCTGCCGACCAGGCTGTAGGAAACTGCGGTGTTTATGGGTGCCACGTGCGGAGGAACCATGGCCCACAACAGCGAGATACTCGCGCTGGAAAAAACTGGTCGGCTTCAGTCGGCCGGGTAGTAAGGAGGGGCAGCATCGCTCGGCGCCGTTGGGCGAGCCAAACCGGCCCGCAACCCAGGCCGGGTCTGCGGGTGGGCCGCGGCCCACCAGGCTGGGCCGACCCCCTAACTGGGTTGGACCCATCGGGCCGGGTCCCTGGGTGGGCCACGTTCCACAGGGTCGGGATGACCCCCATCCGGATCGAACCCGCTCTCGCCAAACTGGGTCGGGCTGACACGCCAGCCCACTGGGCTTGACGGGCCGAGCCTGTTTCGCTTAAACGCGAACATCTTCTAGACTGTGCCTCTGATCAACGCATCGTCTGTGGAATTGAGATCATTGGGATGAGTGGGTCCTTTTGCGATACTTTATGTGAGTTTTGGAAAACTTTGGAAAACTTCTAGGTTTGGAACGAGCGTAAATCCAACCGGGCCCCTGAAACGGAAAAACCAATAACTCTTAGATCGGGTGTCTGATTGACGCATCGTCTATTGAGTAGGGTTTATATTGATGATAATAAACTTTAGGATACATCAAATCAGGAAATCATGATAGTTGATGTATTTAACCCTTTGTTCGAGGAGTGGACCCTCCACGAATCGAGTGTGATGTGTGGAGGAACCCTAGATCTGGCTGCAACTGCGTCGACTTCTGTACCGGAATCCTGTGTGGGTTCGACTGTGATGAATACCGTACTGGAATCCTCTTTGGGTTTGATGACGATGAAAACTGTCCCAAAATCCTATGTGGGTTCGACAGTTCTGACAGAGTAGCTGGACTGTATCCTGTGTGGGTCTGACAGCTTAGATGAATCAGTAACTACATCTAATCATCTCTATTACTCTATAATAGCTGGACTATATCTTGTGTGGGTCCGGCATATTAGATGAGATAGCTGTACTATATCCTGTGTGGGTCTGACAGCTTAGACGAGATAGCTGGATTGTGTCCTATGTGGGTCCGTCAGCTTAGATGATCCACTGGCTACATCTGATCATCCATATATCTCTAAAAACGTGGCATAACTGTGTGAGCTGAGTCGTGTCTTCAACCATTATCATCATGGTGTTTGAATTTACTTCCTGTGTGGAATGAGTTGTGCTTGGGCTCGTGAGTTGGAGCTGGACTGTGACTAGTAACTTAGGTATATGTATGGTCATATACCTAAGTATGGTTGGTTGATACTTTTTGGTTATATATTTCTTCTTTTATTATCCATAGTGGATATTGTGATACCTCACGGGTCTCAGGGGATGTATTGAGTATCGTTATACTCACCCTTGCATGGGCTATGACCGCACCTCGTTGTGTTGGATGCAGACGATGGATAAAGCTGAAGGAGGTTGAGAGGGCCACGACTGGACTATACCTAGAGGTGGACCTTGCGACGATTTGTCACACAGTGGAGACTGACAGACGTGGGTGATGAGGTGACCATCTGTACCTACCCTTCAGGTAGTAATCCCCGACGGACGATCCAGGAGCTTATCTTTACTTTTATCTATTTGTCCCTTTACTTGTACTTGTTGTTCAGTTGGGTTTTTATACATTCCCATTTACTTTCCATCACACTCTTTTGTATTAAATTTTACTTAGTGTTTACTTGTTGTTGCGTACTCTATTTTGTTTGTTTACTTTCATAAAGGCAATGCCTTCCCAACTTAGTGATTTATACCTTTGGTGCTAGTCTCTAGCCCCTGGCCTATGGAAGGCGGGCTTGGGGTAGTCACAACACGGGTCCCGAGGACGGGTCGTGACAAATTGGTATCAGAGGAGTCAGTTATACCGCATAACATAGAAAATGACTCTTTTAATGACAATAGTGTTAAGTGTTTTGGGCATGGTTATCAGTTTAGGGAAATCGGTGTTGGTGCGGTGGCCGACGTATCTATACACCAGGACTCTGACTTCTGGTCTCTGACCCAGTGCACGAAAACACTTATTACATGTGTATTTTCCAATGAATATTTTTTCTTCATTATTACTTTGTGTCAGCTCACCAGATATACTGTTTTAACCGTGGCACACCTGTTTCTTTTCAGGATGGCCCCATGAAGGAAGCTAGCTAGGGTTTCGAGTTACGTACTAGATGGTAGCCCATCGACCAATGAGGCCTCAGTGTAGGGCCCCATCACAACAGAGGCACCAGCGGTACCACTACTCACGGGGCCACCATTACCACGAGCCCTAGAAGTAGAGATTGCACGCCGACTGAGTGCATTGCACGAGTCTAGCGATAGAGGCTTCCCAGGTTCCGGTGAGAGATGGACCCACAGGGAGCTGAGGATTGGCTAGAGTCTATCGTGAGAGTTTTCAAATTGGTAGGGACACTGGTCAACCTTATGGTGATCCTTGCCGCGAGTCTCCTGTAAGCAGTAGCATTATATGGTGGAGCCTAATGATCCAGGTGTATGATGAGGCATCACTACTCTGGGAAAACTTTGAGAGCCTATTCCGGGTGGAGTTTGTTCCAGCCACCCTTCGTGCGGTGGGGATTCAGGAGTTACTACATCTGCAGCAGGGCAACATGACAGTAGCTCAGTACTCAGTGAGGTTCACCAACCTCTCACGCTACTCCACAAATATGGTGTGATACCCGTTCTTCAGGGCCCAAAACTTCGAGGAGGGACTCAGGCATGAGATCAGGGCTTCGACGATTCCCCTCAACATCCCGACGCAAGAGGGGGTGCTGAAGCGAGCACTTTTAGTGGAGAGTTTTCTTTCTGAGCAGTCACCAGCGGCGAGACCCACCATAGGGCGACATGTAGCGGAGACTTCTGCAGCCATTAGTAGACAGATGACTCAGAGGTCCAAGCGGACCAAGATATTAGGTGCGCGATCCCAGGATACAGGTTTGGTTGTGCGGGGCACATGAAACAGAGACAACTATACGAGGAGCAGGCAGTGCTATGCATGCGGTGGGTAGGTCCACATGGCTCGTGACTGCCTGACCCACCATGCAGATGAGCAGTATTTATTAGAGGGACCTCCCAGGCAGAGGCAGAGGTTCGACCGTGGTCCGCAGGGAGCAGGCGGACATGGCAGAGGAGCTGGACGAGCAGCGGGTGGTGGACGACGTTTTGAGGCTCTACCACCACCACCACTAGGAGGTCCACCCCGACCACAGGGAGCTGGTAGACAGAGGTGGGCTCAGCTCCAAGCAGTCAAGGCCTATAACCATGACGCACCTGAGATGATTCGATATACTATCTGTGTCTACTCCACCCTTGCTGCAGTACTCATAGACACAGGTGCAAGTCATTAATTTATTACCACTGACCTTGTTCAGAGCTTAGAGATTCCGAAGGAGCTATTGGCTCGATCCTTATGTCTATAGACTCTTACAGAAGAAGGCTCGATGATTACGCACTGGTTCTGGTAGTGTGATCTTACTCTAGGAGGTGAGAGCTTCGGCTAGGATCTTCTTGTAGTGGCGTCGAGGCCTTACGACGTCATCTTGGGTATGAACTGGTTATCCATAGTTCATGCTCAGATAGACTGTATTAGGCGCAAAGTGTGGTGTATCTGCATGGATGGGAGCATGTTCACCTTCATCAGAAAGAAGGGATCCTTTGCAGCATAGAATGGACTTAAATAGAGGAGGGGACAGTTTATCACACATCAGTTGTCTAGTCTCATCCTTAGAGAGGTTGATGAGAAGAGTCCATGTTTTCCTATTGTGGTGGATCAATATGTGGATGTTTTCCCTGATGATGTTCCAGGACTACCTCCTCACAGAGAGGTAGAATTCTACATTGACCCGTACCCCAGGACATCACCGATATCTACTACAACATATCAGATGGCTCCCGTAGAGCTTCATGAGATGCGAGTACAGCTAAAGGACTTGTAGGGGAAGGGATTTATCTGACCCAGTGTTTCACCCTGGGCATCTCCAATTTTGTTCACCAAGAAGGTAGATGGGAGCTTGTGACTGTGTGTCGACTACCATCTCCTGAATCAAGTTACTATGAAGAACAAGTACCCACCCCCAAGGATTGATGACATCTTTGATCAGTTCAAGAGAGCACGATGGTTCTCTAAGATAGACCTTAGATCAGGCTATCACCAGCTCAGAGTTCGAGATGAGGATGTGCAGAAGATGGCCTTCAGGTGTAGGTATGGCCACTATGAGTTCTTGGTTATTCCCTTTGGCATAACCAACGCACAATCAGTGTTCATGAGTCTCATGAACAGGATATTCCAGCCTTACCTCGATCATTTTGTCATAGTCTTCATCGACAACATACTAATTTACTCGACTATTGAGAAGGAGCACACATACCTTTTACGGGTGGTACTGGATACACTCTGAGAGCACCATCTTTATGGTAAGCTCTTGAAGTTCCAGTTCTGGATTTGGGAGGTTCACTTATTGGAACACGTCATCTCAGAGGCTGGAGTTGCGGTGGATCCAGCGAAGATTGAGTTAGTACTTTCTTGGGAGCCAAATAGGAGTGTGACAGAGGTGTGGAGTTTTTTGGGTCTGGCTGGATACTATCAGATATTTGTGCCAGACTTCTCTAGAGTAGTAGCACCACTTTAAGCTTTGACAAAGAAGGAGAAACCCTTTGTGTGTTTAGATAGATTTCATCAGATCTTTCAGGAGCTGAGGCAGAGGTTGAACAGTGTGCCCTTCTTGAGGTTATCAGAGGAGGGCATTGGGTACATAGTTTACTATGACGCATCAGGGACTGGACCCGGGTGTGTCCTGATGCAGGAGTGAGCGGTGATCACCTATGGTTCACAATAGTTGAGACATCATGAGAATAACTATGCTACCCATGACCTGGATTTAGTAGTAGTGGTCTTCTCTTTGAAGAAGTGGTTGAACTATCTTATGGGCGAGCATTTTACAGTCTACTCTGACCACCAAAGTCTTAGGTACGTCTTCTCATAGAAGGACCTAAACCTGAGATAGCGGAGATGACTCGAGTTCCTTCAAGACTATGAATTCAAGATAGTCTATACTCCGGGGAAGGGGAACGTTGTAGCAGATTCTGTCAGCAGGAGATCAGGCATTCAACTGCTAAGAGAGGCGATAGAGTAGCTGGTCGCATTGCAGATTTCCTTTGTGGATAGAGATGGAGCATCCTTTCTGAAGTCTCTCACCGGCACTCCTCCACTTCTTCAGTGAGTCAGAGAGGCACAACATGGGGATGTTGACTGTGAGGCGTGACGTGATCAGATATCCTCAGTGTAGGCACTTGATGTGTTTTCTGAAGGTGGGGAGCACGTCATCCTCTTCAGAGGACATACCATGGTACCAGTTGCACTACAGGAGGAGGTGTTGAGGGAGTTTCACACTTCCCCTCTAGCGGTACATCCAGGAGTGGAGAAGATGTATCAAGACCTTAGACGATAGCACTGGTGGCCAGGTATGAAGAAAGTGGTAGCAGAGCTTGTCTCTCGGTGCCTCACTTGTCAGCAAGTGAAGGCGGAGCACCAGGTACCAGTAGGCTTGGTACAACCCTTAGAGGTTCCAGAGTGGAAGTGGGATGGGATATACATGGATTTAGTGATGGGACTTCCACATACATCCAGAGGACACGACTCTGTCTGGGTGATCATAGACTGCCTCACCAAGTTGGCCCACTTCCTACCAATTAGAGAGCAGGGCTCAGTAGAGAGCTTGGGACGCCTCTACATTCAGGATATCATACATCTTCATGGTGCGCCATCGACTATCATCACTGATAGAGATTCTAATTTCACTTCTCGGCTATGGAAGGAGTTTCAGGAGGCTTTTGGGATTCCACTTTTTCTTGAGCACCGCCTTCTATAATCATATGGATGGTCAGACTGAGAGGAACATTCAGACTCTCGAGGACATGCTACGTGCATGTGTCCTCGACTATGGTCGCAGCTGGGAGGATGACTTACCCTTTTTAGAGTTTGCATACAACAATAATTACCACTCCACCATCAGGATGGAACCTTATGAGGCACTGTACGACCAACCTTTCAGATCACCTCTGTGCTGGACTGACCCAGGGGAGTCATCACTTATAGGACCAGAGATGGCGCATGCTATGATAGAGAAGGTACAGATCATCCAGGAGTGGATAAAGACTATATAGAGCAGACAGAAGTCCAATGCTGATTGGAGATGGAGACCATTGGAGTTCGAGGATTGCAACCACATCTTCCTATGGGTCGCACCTTGATGAGGTCTACTGAGATTTGGATGAGGTGGCTAGTTATCTCTGCATTTTATTGGGCCATTCTAGGTCCTCAGTAGAGTAGGTGAGGAGGATTACCGCCTGACCCTTCCACCTCAGTTGCATCTAGTGCACGACGTCTTCCACATATCTCAGATGAGGAGATACGTGCATGACCCATCCCACATTATCGACCACGGGGAGCTAGACATCGATGACGGGGTAACTTTCACGGAGGTTCCAGTGGAGATTGAGGATTGACAAGAACAGGTCCTACGTGGATGGTTGATTCCTATGGTGCGCGTTCACTGGTAGCACGAGAACCTCTAGGAGAGAACATGGAAGCAGGAGGCTCAGATGCATGCTCAGTACCCCCTTTTGTTTCCCTAGTGTGTGTTGTAGTTTTATGGGGACGTAAAGACCTGAGGTGGGGGGAATGTAAAGACCTGAAAATTTCAAGTAAAATTAGATGAAACTTCAGGATACATCAACTCAGGACTTTTTGATAGTTGATGTATCAAACCCTTTCCTCGAGGAGCGGGACCTCCCAGAATCGAGCATGTTGTGTGCGGGAACCCTATAGCAGGTTGTGACTATGTCGAATTCTGTACCAGAATTCTGTGTGGGTTCGACTACGATGAATACCGTACTGGAATCCTCCGTGGTTTCAACGATGATGACAACTGTACCAGAATCATGTGTGGGTCCGACAGTTCTGATAGAGTAGCTAGATTGTATCCTGTGTGGGTCCGACAACTTATATGAATCAGTAACTACATCTGTTCATCTCTTTTACTCTAGAATAGCTATACTGTATCATGTGTGGGTCTGACAACTTAGACGAGATAGCTTGACTGTAACCTGTGTGAGTCCAATAGCTTAGATGAGATAGCTGGACTGTATCCTGTGTGGGTCCGTCAACTTAGCAGGACTGTATCCTATGTGGTTACCATAGCTTAGATGATCCAGTGGCTACATCTGATAATCTATATCTCTCTACAAATGTGGCATACCTATGTGATCTAAGTCATGTATTCAACCATTATCATCGTGGTGTTTGACTTTAATTCCTGTGTGGACTGAGTTGTGATTGGGAACGTGAGATGGAGCTGGACTGTGACTGGTAACTTAGGTATATGTATGAGCATATACCTAAGTAGGGTTGGTTGATACTTTGTGGTTGTATCTTTCTTATTTTCTTATCCTTAGTGGATATTGTGAGACATCGTGGGTCTTGGGGTCCCTATTGAGTATCGTTATACTCACCCCTGTATGGGCTATGCCCGCACCTCGTTGTATTGGATACATACGACGAACAACGCTGACGGGGGCCGAGAGCGCCACGACTGGATGGTACCCAGAGGTGGACCTTGTGATGAGCAGCACACGGTGGAGACTGACAGACGTGGGTGTTGAGGTGGCCATCTGTACCTACCCTTCAGGTAAGAATCCCCAGCAGATGATCCAGGAGCTGCTATTTACTTTCAGCTATTTGTCCCTTTACTTGTACTTGTTGTTCAGTTGGGTTTGTATACTTGCCCATTTACATTACAAGACACTCTTTTGTATTCAATTTTACTTAGTGTTTAGTTACTGTTGCATACTATATTGTGTTTTTTTTACTTTCATAAAGGAAATGCAATCCCATCTTAGGGATTTACGCCTTTGGTGCTAGTCGCCAGCCCCTGGCCTAAGGAAGGCGGGATTGGGGTAGTCACGACACAGGTCCCGAGGATGGGTCATGAAAATTCTTATAAAAAGAAATCTTATTTTCATTAGCTGTTAAAACAAAAAAAAATCTCTAAAAGTGTGAAAAAAAACTTCAAAATTTATTCTTCTGAATAGAAATTTTAGATTAAAATTGTTAAAAAATCATGATAAGAGTTGAATTTATTCTAATATAGATACACCCAAACAAGTAAAAACTAATAGTCAATGGGTTATTAAGAAGGACAATCAATTTTCAAGAATAATCACTTATTTTAACTCAAGACATTGAAAGAAGTCAGTGGATCAACATGAATAAGAGGATAAATTCCAACCGGTATTGGTATTCATTAAAAGACTTGAAAATTTGTAAATAATTGGGACACAACACCAAAAACTATATCATATAGAGACAAGAGTATATAAATATAAAATTCCATTCAAATTATCAAAATAATAGGAGTTATAATGATGTTCGTATAAATGTGGTTAAGAAAAATAAAGAGGGTATTTCCATAACCTTGGAATATAAATAAATACAAAATTATCTTATTAGAAAATGATCAATGAAAATATTTTTTGTAGATTACCATTATAAATCTATATTGAAGAGGAAATTTAAATAAATTGCAAGTAGAATGTGGTATCTCAAATTATAAGGATATATTTATTATTTTGATCACACACATAGAATAATTTTACACTATAAAAACAATAAAGTGATTATATAGAAAAACTAAGTGGATGTAATTAATAAAAAATAAAAATATAATGATATTTTTGTGGAAAATATCTGAATATGAGTCTTTAAAAAATGGATGGAAATTAAGTGTTGAAGAAAATTATTAGAGTTAATTCTTGAAATCATCTGAATCCAAGGTTATTTCAAATAGGATAATATCTTCTCGATGTTTTATGTCTGTGTTTGTGGACCATCTTTACTAATATTTTAATAAAATATTTGTGAAGGTTGGATATAATAAAGGGATATTAATTTGATAAATCAAGTAGGTTATTTCAAAAGATTAATTTTTTGATGATATTTTATATACTTCATGGATTTATTGATTGAAAGATATCATTTTATAGATAAGATTTCTTCTAATATTATTATAGTTCTTAGTTACTATTTATATTATCATATATTCATTAATTTTTTGTCTTTAATGATTTTGAGGATTATAATGTGGATAAGTTTATGAGATGTATTTCCCCTAAAAATTGAGATGAATATATACTCTTATACTTGATTATTTTTAAAAACATATAAATACCTTTTAAAATGAGTGAGTGGTTGTATTGATTATTTTTCAAAGATATAGTATATATATAGTGGGACAAAAAAGTGTTATATACTCATGAAGAAGAAATGATCCTTATTAAATAGGGACAAAAATTATGATCCCTTTCTCAATATTTTTTCATTCAATTATGTTTTCAAAAGGGGAGAAGGCACATAAATCCAATTTTTTTAATTTATAGTGAATTTTTACAAAATTCCATTTACATGATTTGTGTTACAAATACTCTTTCAATTATTTTATATTGTTTCATAACCAATTTCATGATATATTATATTTATATTTTATGGAAGCATTAAAAAAATAGGATATTGATGTTCCTAATCATGGAATGATGATCAAGTCTATATATAACATGATTTATTTTTTCAATGTACTGGCTTATTGGATAAGTTATATATTCTAGATATTTATGTGATCAATGTAGATTTATGTACTCATGCATCAAGAGTTAAATTTAGAAATAACATTTCTCAACTCTATTTAATATATTCATATAGGATTTGGGGTGTTTAATGTAATTCTGAGAGATGAAAATTACTTTGAGAAATTTTGAAAGTATTTTCTTTTGGTTGTATTATTTCATGTTTATAAAGGTGTTATAATCTCTCATAAATTGTATCCACATGAGTTTTGTGGTGATATAAAACATTAAAATTATTTGGTTAAGGATTACGCTAATGATAGTCAAATAAGAGAGAAATAAAATTGGTTCTTATTTAGCAATAAGATTATGCTAATTTAAATATATATTGATTAATATTTGAACATTTCATGGTTTTGAATAAATAAAGGATAAAGAGTCGATATTTTTTCTTGAATACAATTACTGAAATATTTTTTAGAGAAAATTTAGCTAAAATTATTGTGTATTATTCTATAATTTATTATCTAAGTATTATAGATTGATGTACATGAAATTATGGTTTCAAGGATACCAAACCATTATAACAAAACAATATGACCTGATTTTGAGACAATGAATAATGAATAACTTAAATGTTATTAAAAAATTATAAAATAAATGTCAATAATATTAATTTTTATTATTAAATTAATTTTATATTATATGCAATGAAATATAATTTTTATTTAAATAGTTTCCCAAAGATTTTATTGGTAATTTATAATTTTTTTACACATTAAAAATAAGGTACAATATAAAAGAATTTATTTTTAATAATATTAGTTACTCATAATATTTAATTTAAAATTTCAAAATAAAAATTCCTTATATAAATAATATATTAAAACCATGTCAAAATTATTTTTTACATTTATTTAATCATGGTATAAATCATATTTAATGTGTGATATTTATATTATGTAAATTGTTAACATAGAAGAATTGTAATGTAAAATATTTATATATCATTTAATTAAATATATATAAGTACCTTATATAATAAATTACATGTAGATATTTTTATTTTAAATAAATTTAATGAATTTATATTTATTTGATTGTGAAATGTCAATATTGTATAGATAAATTATAAAGTGTTTATAAATAGTTTATTTACAAATTGTTCATAAAGTGTTGATATAATTTTTCATTTATGTATTTTTCATTAATTTATTAATTCCAAATTTATTCATGGATATAAAGTTTTTATATTTTGAATGAATGTTTTATTTATATTAATGAGTTAAAATAATTAAAATATATAAACATTCGTATAAAAGTTAAATATTAGGTATGATAATTGATTTTGTTTGAATCTTCCTTGAGTATAACATGTATTGGGATACAAGCATGACTTTAAATGTAAATTATAGTTTATATTTCTTATGTGTTAGAATTGTGATGGAATTGAGGTCTCTATAGATTAATGTATCATTAGAAAGAGGGATAGTGGGTTAGACTACTCACTAGCTAGGAGAATTGTGCCTTGTTTAGAATAGTGGGGTTGGCTATCAATCACTCAATGTTTTTTCATAATGGTATTATTGATTTAATATGATTATAATACATTAAAAGAAAAAAATTCATAAACCATATTCATGGAATACATTTGGATATGTATAAATATAGATAAATTTTAATTTGGGTCATTAATATGACATATAAGTTACATAAAGAGTTACACATCAATATTGTTTGAATATATTGATTTGGTCAAAAGAAAATTATTCCAAACTATGTCCTTATAATTTTCAACACATGAAAATAGAATAACATGAGATAATATGGTGAGATAAAATCCCCTTAAAAATATTAATTGATTGATTACTTCTAATGTTAAAATTATTCAAGATCTCACTCATTTAGTATTGTAGGTTTCATCCAAATTTAGGTGACCCTAAACTATTTTTTATAAGTAAATTAATTAATTAAAAAAACTTAAGATTTTTTTTCCACATTTCTCTGTTTATTTGGGTTAAAATTAGAAAAGAAAAATTTAGGGTTTAGATAGCACATAAATTATACTAAGTTTATCCACATGATATATTAAACAAAGAGTTTTTTTAATAAACCATCTAACATTCATAGATCATATGATTGAGATCATTTTCTACCTTAATAGAAATAGTGAAGAGGTTTATTATAAAGTGTGGTCATTGTTTAGTGAGAATTTGAACATGTACCAATAATCTATATGATGAATTTTAACTGGGTCATCATTTTAGTAAAAGAAATTTTGATAAAATTATTTATTAAATGATATTAGAACATGATAATTCTGAGAATGGAAACTATTGTAGATATAATGAAAACAAAATCATAACTTTGAGGTCAATATTTGAAAAATAAAAACTTCATATGGGTAACTCTTTTGACTGGTATTGAAAATAAAGAATCATTTTTATAAAAATATTATATGTGTTGGAGAAATACCTTCTTTAGAAACCAAAATGTTGAAATTATCCAAAAATTTATATCACTATGATTATATTAAGAATATAATGGTTCACTTAATATTTAAAAAGAATAATATTTGTGGTGACCAATGTAACTTTAGTCTCCACTCATGTACTCAATGTTATTAATTATGACTTAGAGATATGATGATGCTCTTTGATGCTTTATCTGGATATGAAATTCATTATAAAATAATTTTTAGATATATTATAACAATGTGAATGGGTTTAATAAAAGTATAACATATTTTATCATATTATTGAGGATAGAAAAACTAGGTATGTGATTTTTAGTTTATTATGTTGTGAAGATAATAATATTTTGTAATGGTTTTGAATTGAATAAGATGACTTAATTTATATAAAAATATTTATGGTCATTCAAATTTATAATTTTTTAGAAGGGAAGGTAATGTTCCATATGTGATTTGGTATTCTAGAATACCATAAATAATTTTAGACACTCCATTGAAAATCCATTTTTTATTATTACTTTTATAGAAATAAATCTCTCAATTTTTAATGGTATAAGACTGAAAATGTATACTTTAGAAAGGATGTAAATATACACAAGTTTTAAAATATTGAAATAACGGATCATGATTTTTATTTTCATTAAAGTAATGAATAAAAATGATGTTTAACCATAGAAATTAATCAAATTGATATATCAAGCTCAAATGAATCTAAATATTGAATATGTATAGTTATCTAATTTCCATTATATGATTAAATAAGTTGGTTTCAAAGATTTATTTTGAACTATATGGGATGATGGTTTTGATACATGTCTTTTATGATTCATAAAACTATATAACATTCTAGAAAATAAGATAAGTATAAAAGGATTTTATTTTGATAGAAGAGTTCATCCAAATGTTTGCTAAAATATAAGGGATATGATCTCATCAACCATTAGTGGTATGTTTTAAAGAATAAAATATTTTTTCATATTATTGTTTTAAACTTATAGAATGAGGTGACTCAATCCTAAAAAAGATAAATATTTCATCATTTGATATGAATATAAAAACAATAAGACAATTTTACACACCCTAGAACTTTAATGGTTTAATGTCATTGGATAATAGATACATAAATATATTATTTCAAAAATTATCGTTAACATGTCCCAAAAAGTCATTCATATTAATAACCTTTGATACGTATCATTCTTATAACCCTCCATCAAAACATGGGGAAGGAAAAAAAGATAAAGGGTGATATCAGAAGCTCAATAAGGGTAAACATAGAAGATACCAACTAGCGATAATATATGAGAATAATGGTATGATAACATGATCCTATAATATTAAATTAATACCAAACCAATTTAAAATATTTAATCGTGAGTTCTGGCATAAGTCATTGTTATAAAAAAGAAAAAAAATCAAAAGAACTAAAGAATTAAAAGTAATCAATCATGATCCATAAGATAATATCATAAACATAGGAATATAAAAAAATATACCTATAACATTGTGAACATGTATAAATAGTAATAGGTGAAATCATTAAATTAAGGACATGAAATTAGGTCCTCATAAAAAATTATGGACATGAAAATGGATCCATGAATAAACATTTGGACATTAAACTAGGTTGATACGAAATCTGGTGGACATGAAACTAGGTTTATGCATAATTTTATGAACATGAAATAACGTTTACACATAACATAGTTATCCCATGTTTTTTCTATATTTACCAAATTCATTGGATGGCTATATAATTTGAGTCCCACCCATTATATATTTATAATCTTTATATATTTATTCCAAAAGATCAGGAAAACATGCATCAATGCTTAAACTATAAAAAAGAAAATGAGTTTCATCAATATTTTATCTTTACATAAATAAAACATATGAATAAATAATTAGGATGGTAATATATAATCATATCCCAAGTGAATAATAAGTAACATCATATGATTTTTTATCATAGATGAAAAATTCCTTTAAAATATCATTAGATTACTTTTTGTGGAAAATTCATTTTCTTTTTGAAATTAATTATATAAAATATAAAAAATTCAAAAAAAATAAATAAATGGAAACATTTTATTTTAAAATAAAAATATAAAAATATAATTTAATCTTAATATAATATATTTTTCATGATGGAAGGGATATTTATTTCTATCGTAATATTTAAAACAATGATTCGTTTCACATTTCTGGTAAAAACTCAAAACTATCTCAACTATAAAATGGGAAGAATATTTATTTTAATTTTTTATATATAAATAAAAACTGGGAAAATTTTGTTTAATAAATCATTCGATAATATTAAAAACATTATTGAAATAATTTTAATGAAAATATGGACATGGAAAAAAATGATTCCCTATTGTATGGAAAAAATGTCAGTTTTCCATAAAAACATTATTTTGGTTTCTTCAGTAATAAAAGGGATAAAATTGAATCAAAATTATTTATTATATATAAATAATCAAATTATAATAAAAATAATTACACATTTTATAGTTACATAATAAAATTTAATCACAAAAAACAGAATCTTAAATAATCTTTGTAACTAATTAGATTTTAACATTAAACTCTTACCTTATGTTTGAATTTCTTCATAAGAACTATAACCTCCTATATAATAAAAATAAATTTATTTTCATTATTTACATACTTATAATTTCACATATGATCTAATTATAAAATTTCAACAACTGTTTATTATTAATTTATTATAAGAATCTTCATTTCTGGTTGTTAAATGTTTTGTATTTCTGAAATTTTCGATATGGAAATTCTAGTCATTATAATACTATCATGTTTACATCAAGTAATGAATATTAATACCAATATAAATATTTTATATATTCATTATATAATTTTTTATATTCATCCATGAAAGGTTTATATATTGAAATGTATTACATTATTCATGTAGGCGGTAGTTCGTACATACACATGACACTTTTTTTCATTTTACAAAGAAAATAAAGAAAGATAAAAATTATATTATCATTAAAATAATATAATTATATAGTAAATATCATATATAAACGTTAAATTTATCACAATAATCAACATTGAATGTCGATGATGGAAAATGAATTATATCGATATATGGAGGTGGTAGTACACAAGTACACATTAGTGATACTTTCATTTCCTATTTTTGTAAAGGAGGGTAACTTTTTTATGAAATAATAGTTAAATATATAAATAAATACATAATATTTTATTCATCATTTTATGATGAAAAATATTGGTTTAGATAAGATGTAAGAGGAAATAAAATGGAAATAGTTGGTTAAAGTGTTATACAACATCATTGAGAAACCTCCTTTGGCTTACACCTTAATACTTGAAATGATGATTTTATAATCCAAACAGGAACTATAATACATGGTAATGTATTTTAGGAATTTTTTTGTGTAGTTATTATCTAATATAGTAGGCTCTTTATGTTTGGAGAAGATATGATATTTATTATCCTTTTATAGAGGAATTAGACACATTGGGAATTTTTCAAAATATTAAAATATAATAATGTAATACTCAATAATAATGCCTAAAAATGACTCTTATTCTAATAAGATATTATATAATGTTGAAATATATCCATTTAATATTAATTTTAAATGTTTATATGAAAATATCACTCATATCATTTAGTTTAAGCCGCCCTATTAAATAGGTTTTATCCTTAACCGAGGTAAAAAATATTTTATTGATTTTAATTTTAATTATGACCAAAAAATAAGGTTTCATAATTAAAAAGTTTATAAATTATTATTTAAAATATATAATTTATTTTATTAAATCTAGTTTCTTTATGTGGTAGAAATTATTTATGAAATAAATCTACAGAACACATCAAAAAGTAGTTTTCTAAAAAAAATAAATTATAACTTATTTTTTTTAATTTTGGAATTTTAGGTTTTATGTACCCAATTAAATAGTAATTTTTGATTTAAATTTAATTTATACATTGAAATATGAATGATTTACACTTATTATTAAAGTGTAGACATTTCTCTATCCACTATTTAATGGTAATGATCACAGATTATTCATCATGTCACAAAGTTATAGAATATCCTAGACTATAATTAGAACATCGAGATACTATGACATTAATGTTAAATAAATTTCCTATGGTATTGATACATCATACTAACTTGACACTGTTGATATCTTACTGTCAGGTGCTAGGGCCTCATAACTATTCATACTTCTTCTCATGAAGTTCACACTTGGTTATCTTAGGTAGGTGGGATCATGCTGATATACCCATCAATAGGAACAGCTCATGTTTTTGGTTTCATTGGATGTTTCTATCTATGAACATGTGTTTTTTCTCCCAACTTTAGATCATTATAAAAAAATCATCATATTGTGTACTTTGATGCAAGTAAAACTCATGATAATGAAATAATGGTGAGGTAACTTGTGTTGGGTGATTCACTATTAGTATGGAACTAGTTAAATGATCAAGATAGGATTTATCACCTTTAAGTTGAGGAAGTTATATCTTGAGACATGTTGATTAGGATGGTTTCACCTTTATAAATCCTTGCCCTTGGTAGACGAAGGTTAATCCATCTAGATATATCAATAAATAATAAAGAAAGAAAAGATAATGACATAAGTTTTCATTATACATTATGATACAATGTATGAAATAGATAGATTATATTACATACTGAATGTTCTTATGTTGGTTTTTGATTCAATGACTATTCCTTATCTCTTTAGGGGTCATGATGGGTTGATAGATTTGGATCATTGTTTATGAATGGTATTCACTTCTATCGAGATTAGGTTATGGAGGGTCATACACAATATATTGTTTAAAAGTGTATAATATTATAGTAAATATGAGTTTAGGATATGGTGGGACCAACCATTGGGGTCCGGGATATGTCTGAGAATATATAATCACTAAAGAAATAAAAAGAAAATCTTTATTATTCGTATAGTGAATAAGTGGGTTGAATTTATTTATAAAATGTATTTAAAAGTATTAAATTAAATACATTGGTAATATTATTTGAATTAATAATATTTTAACATTTAAGGTTGATTTAATATTTCGGGGAAGGATGTGTTGAGTTAATAGCCAAAATTTTGTCAAATAATATATTATATTAAAATATATTGATAAAACAATGTAAATGATATTTAGGACTCATTATAGTAGTCAAAATATAACGTTCACATAGTGTGTAAATCTATTCGAGGGTTGGGAAGCCTTTTTCTAGTAATTTCAAAACACTCTATATATAGAAGTGAGGTTCCCACATGTGTATTATTTACAATTTTCTTTAGAGACATTCTCTCTCTTATCGATCTTTTTAGATTGAAAATATGTCATTCTAGGTGATTAGATCAAGCTCTCCCTCACACATCAAAAGGTATCAATGAGGTGATCATTTGAATATTGAAGTAATCATTAGATATCATTGATACCACCTCAAATTAAATGATCACTGCTCCAAAAAATTTTAGAAGCATGTATTGAAAATATAGAGGAATTAAACTTCAGATTACTTAAGCAGCGATCACCAGAAACAAATGGATAATGAACCCACAGATTCAGATCGAACCTGGTATTTATGGTTTAGTTTTCTTCTCTTAAAATTATATATGTTAATACTAGGGATTAAACCAGGGTAGTGCTTCTTCAGTGATGATGTTGTTATATTTATTTTCAGTGAAAAATTTCAAATTTCCAACCCACTAACTTCCACTGCATTCCATTGTACATTCAATTGGTATTAGAGAAATGCATGAATATTTTATGCCAATGAAGAAAAATAAATTTTCATTAAATTATGAGGAGGGCATCATTTCAGTTCCAATTCCACATCTTTCATGGGTGAGACTTGAGCTGATCTGGAATAGCACCGATACCCCCTCCTCGGTCAGCTCACCACGACACAATCCCAGGAGCCACCATAACCCAGACCCTCCCCAATAATGGCCATTGTCTTTGGTCTAATCTAGAATCTTACCCATCTGATACAACGCATCAGCCACCACCTAGCTCCATGTTGGCTTACCACCAGGTCACCCTTCACCATCACTAACCCGGTCGGATGCTCATGTCAGCTGCTACCTTCACCGAACAGGAACTGTCATGTGTGATCCCCCTAGTTATCACAATCCACTACGCAATACGCCTACGACACAACTGAGGTAAAACTTCATGGTTATGTTGAATCTTCTCCACCTATATGGGGTTTGCACAACCCTATATGGGCCTGCATAGGGTCAGTCCAACCCAAGGGACTTTTCAAAAAATTTCAAGGCCCATGTATATATTCTAAATAATAAAAAATCAATTTCATTAATTAATGTAGTTTTAGAATTAACATAAATGAATTAAATATTTATTTTTGGATAAAATATAATATTTTATGTCCCTAGGTTAAATTAATTAATTTTAGATATTAAATTAAATTAATTAATTAATTTAATTTTCATAATTAAAATTAAATTAATATCATTACCGAATGATGACATTTTTTTAATTAAAAAGTAGTGTGAATTTTTATTTCATTATAATTTTTCATGAGAAATAATTATTGCAAATTTTATTTTATTTATGCATTTACCTTATATATGAGTGTTTTATGCATATTGAATGATCATAATCCATAGACCTAAAAATTCATGTCCGATGTATTTTTATATATTTATTTTATTATTTCAATGCAAGTTTATAATAATTATTTTTTAAAATGATGATATACATATCATATTTTCATCATTATATGTATAAGGGTATGCACGCCCAGATAAAAGTTTTTATCTTTAGATTATACTCCATAGACCCCCTCACCTGCATTAGAGTAATATTATATAATGACGAAGAGTAATGACATACTTAATTCTAATATTTGAGGTGAACTAGGCAAGATTTTGACACATAGTATGGCATTATGATGCAACTCGAGTCTTAAGAGAGAAGACTCAAAGAGTTACCCCTAGGGTCTTGGTTGATCTATTATTCCTTAATGGATTAACAATTAGTATCAGATCATGATCAAATCATATTTTTATTTATGCATGGATTATTATTTTCTCATGTGTAGTTTTACACATGATCAGATTGAATAATGTGAATGAATGCATAGATAAAATTAACATGTGATGCGATGGATATTTTCTATTTTTTGCATGGCCAGTTGTGGGCGTGATCACATATTACATTCTTATGAGATATAAGATGATTACATTTAATCTTGAAATAACATCAAACCCTCAAAGAAATATTAATTCATAAAATTCTTTCTCCTATTTGAATTTGAAAAAAACTAAGTGTTTCGTGTGCTTGGTCATCCATATTTGAGGGTGCATTCTACGAGTGGGGAGTTCCTATAACAATTATGAGTTGACTTAACTAAAGGTGGATGTAAAAAGGATCTAAATATTGCTTGTTTCAACTAAAGATTCATGGATTGAGTAAATAATATTTATGATTTTAGAAGTTGGGACTTTGCTCAAAAGATCAATGGGCCACAAGTTAATGCAGTTGGCTAGTCAAATTCGTACCTTGATCTCTTCATGTAGTTTCACAGCCATATCATGTAGACATTGAGGGTAGGATCAGGGGACCTTTTCTCCAAAATACTCAAGTGAAAGATTATTCTGATTCAACTACACAGGGTTCCTATAATTTGATGAAATTGTGGGATACATTTAATCATATAATTAATCAATCACTAATTTCTACATAGGTAATAATGAAAAGAAATACTCATTAGATATATTTTGTTTTATAGAAAACTATAAAAAAATGAAACAAGACACATTGTGATAATTATTGGACAATGATGATGTTTAAATTGGAATGGGTTTCTAAAGAGTAGTACAGTCTCTTGCACCATGTACTATGACATTTGAAATTCAATGGGTTGGCCTTACCAATACCTATTAATCCATATCTAAATATGAGGGTGTAAAAATTATTATAGGATACTCATGTATGAATCATATGATGTTTTTTCATTATGTTATCTTCAATTTATAATGTGTGTTGTAGAAACAACATCACAACATGTTTGATATTACATGTATTTGAATTTCTGATAAGTTAGGTGAAAGTGAAGTGAGATATGAAATGGTGGGAATTAAACTAGTTATGTGTAAATTGAAATATGGATTACAATATTTTTGTGGATCCCCTTATCATTTAATTTTATCCTATATTATACCATATTCATTTAATATTTCAAAATGAATGGTATGGATATGTATCTTTGTTTCCTTTTATTTGTGGTTCTCTAAGATATAATAAAAGTGAAGAATGATTCATATTAAGTTCACATGGAAAACAATATAAAAGAGAAGGAGAAAATTCCATTGGAAAGTGTCACATAAAAGGCACCATTGTAACGTACTTTAAGGAAATAAGTATAAAAATGGATTTTATTTTCTTTTAATATTGATAATTTTTTTAAAAGGTAATGCTTTGGTCAAAGACCAAAGCACAAATTATTATTAAAAAAGAAAGAAAGTTACAAGAGTCTGAAATAGGGTTTTTTTTTACAATCTCTATCGAAGAGTTCAAATAAATCAGCGGGCAGGGAGTCCATCCAAGTCATCCACTGGTGAAATCCTTTATTGGAAAGAGCATCAGCGACGGAGTTTGCCTCACGGTAAGTATGGGTGGCGATATAATCAATCTTGTGGAGCAAGTTAAGGCAGTTCATACAACGTGAAGTATGTTTCCAGGCCAGATGAGTGCTGCCATTCCATATGGCATGAATGATGGTGGATGAATCACTCTCAATCCATAGTTTCCTCCAACCTCTTTGAAGAGAAAAATCAACAGCATGGATGACACCCATCAGTTCCGCCTCCAGCGATGACGAGTGACCACATCCAATGAAGAAACAGCCCTGACACTGGCCAGCATAGTCTCTGAAAATAGCACCGCAACTGGCAGGACCTGGATTTCCTTTTGAAGCACCATCAACATTAACTTTTATCCACCCCTACATTGGAGCCTGCCAGAAAACCTCGAAGGTGCGTTTTGGCTTTGGATAATTTTCCGGAACACGGAGATGGCGAAGGATCCCAAAGTCTCCAACTGATTTGTTGCAGCAATCTTTTTGAATAAAAGCAGCTTCCTGGATTACCACAAGGATCTGAGATTTTTCTGCATTGAGATTAAAATAATGATTAGTATGAATAAGATCATTTCTAACATACAAGATCTCATGAATGAGCTCTGCCACTGCCGCCAACCAGATGTTGTTGATCTGCAAAGAAAAATCAGATCTAGTGCAGTTTATTAGAAACAAAGAAATAGAATCAGTAAAAGAGCATCTGTAATTGAAAATATCAGAGACAAAATTCCATAATGCAGAGGCTGTTGCACAAGACAGGAAAAGATGATCCGCATCCTCCCTGTGTTGGTTGCATAACCGGCATTTAGAACAAAGATGGATCCCAAAATTTTGGAGAATAGTATCAGTAGGCAATCTGTTATGGGAAATACGCCATATAAGGGTGAGCCTAGAGGGTTTAATCCAAGGTTTATTGAACTGACTTACCCAACTATAACTAGAATCAAAGTAAGCGAAATTCTACTTATAAAAGCTTTTGGAGTCTAGGACACCATTAGGGGCAGGTTCCCAAGCCAGGAAATCACCATCAGGAGAGAAAGAATGGTTATCAATGATTTCCATAATATTATCCGGGAGATCATGACGATGAAATTGAAGAACATCTTTTATAGATTGATTAGTGTCCTCAGGAGTATGACTAGAAGGTAACAAAGTTATCAAGGGGTTATCATACCATTTACCATGCCAAAAATTAATAGAAGAGTTAACACTAACCATCCATCTAGAATTCTCCATGATCTTATGATAAGAGTCCCTGATAGATGGCCAGATGGAAGAATTAATGAAATTGAGATTCCCTTTTAAAATCTTAGAAAGAAATCTGTGATACAGAAAGTTAGTGTCTTTAGAAGGGGAATTAATAATATTCCAAGTGAGATGAGCCTGGAGAGCGTCATTGAAAATCTTTAAATTTTTTATGCCAATCCCACCTTTATCAATAGGTCTACAACAAGAATTCCAAGGAATGGTGACAAGCTTCCTTTCAAGAATACTTCAAGTCCAGATAAAATTTTTAATAAAGGTATTAATTTTCTTGAAAATTATAGTAGGCCATTTATAAATCATGAGGGAGTAAACCATTTTAGAAACAATGGTTGATTTGACCAAGCAAATTCTCCCAGCCATGGAGAGAGATTTCCCTTTCCAATTGGAAAGTTGTTTTGTAATCTGGTCAATAACATTAGCAAAATAACTGACTTTGGGTCGCCCCCAAAAAATAGGAACTCCTAAGTAGGTAAAGGGAATCAGTCCTTCTTTAATACCTAAATAATTGGTAATATTATTTTTCCTACCGACAGGAAAATTTTTACCAAAAAAAATGAAAGATTTATTCCAAGAGATCACTTGACCGGAGACCTCCTCATAATGAGCAATGGCTCCCTTAAGAGTCTGTATATTCTTTTGGTCCCCTTTTAAAAACAGGATAATGTCATCAGCATATAGAAGATGAGTGGGGGCATTAAGATTTCTAGTGACCTGTATATGTTTAATCTTACTTTGGTCAACCAAACTGCTGAGGAGTCTACTAAGATAATCCTCAGCAATGACAAAAAGGATAGAGGAAAGAGGGTCACCCTGTCTAACACCTTTAGAGAAGGTAAAAAACCCTCTAGGAGTGCCATTAATAAGGACAAAGATGTGAGCTGAAAGAAATAAGATCCTAATTCATTCAATGAAAAGGTCTTGAAAACCAAAGCATTTTAGCACTTTAAAGATAAAGTTCCAATCAATAGTGTCAAAAGATTTTTTAATATCCAGTTTGATAGCCACACATCCTCCTCTATTATTTTTATTTAAAATATTAAAGCATTCAGAGGCAAGGCAAATACAATCTTGAATGGATCTACCTTTGATAAAACCAAACTGGTTCCAAGAAACAATTTTATTGCAAATAGGAGCAAGTCTATTTTCAATTATTTTGGTTATGATTTTGAAAATCGTGTTAATAAGAGCAATCGGTCTGAATTGATGGATCTCAGTGGCATTTTCAACCTTAGGAATTAAAGTTAAAAATTGAGCATTGATTCCATGTGGGAGAAGACCACGAGTGAAAAAGTTTTTAATAAGGTTACATACATCAATGTGAATTATGTCCCAATTCTTTTGGAAAAAACCTTTGTTAAACCCATCAGGGCCAGGAGCACTATCGGGATTGAGGCCGAAAACAGTGTCTTTGATTTCATGATCAAGAGGAGTGCTCAAAAGAAAGTTGTTTCCCTTTTTATCCACCAATAGAGGAATAAGATCAGGATTAAGATTAGTGATTGAACCTGGACCATTAAAGAGATTATAAAAGTAAGAGGTAACATGATCCGAGATGGCCTCTTCAGAATCAGTGATCACACCATCAATAGTAAGTTTATAAAGAGGACTATTAATCTTTCAAATTCTTTGAAGACAATTGTAGAATTTGGTATTATGATCACCATCAGTGAGCCATTTTGTCCTGAACATATGTTTACGCAAGTTATCTTTGAAAGTAAGCAAGGAGTTAAGTTTGACAAGGATATTCACTTCCAATTGAGGATCCAGAATGAAGTCAGAGTTGGTGTTTTGAGATTGAAAACTACTAAGCTCTTTCTCAAGTAAGGAAATATCCAGATCAATTTGAGAAATTGAAGATTTACACCAGTCTTTGAGGGCATGTTTAAGAGTTTTCAACTTATATAAACAGGAAAAAGAATCTTGTTGGTGTTTCATAGAATTCCAGATGTTTTGAATGAAAGCAACACAATCAGGATTGGAAGACCAAGCATTATTAAATTTAAAAGTAAAGGCATATTTCTTTTCTTTTGTGAGAAGGATAACAAGAATAGGATGATGATCAGAATTGATCCTAGGGAGAGTAACACTAGAAATATTATCCCAGCTATCCAGAATCTTCATGTTAACAAAGGCCCTATCAAGATTACTAGCAAATTTTTTAATATGGTGATTTCTGTACCAAGTAAATTTAGCCCCAGAAAGAGTGATTTCAAAAAGATTACAATCTTTAATAGCCGCTATGAATTCCCTGGAGGATATAGAATGGTGAGAGGGCCCAATTTTTTCACAGGGACTAAGGATGGCATTAAAATCACCCATGACCATCCAAGGAAATTGAATGCATTTATCCAAATCAATAATATCATTCCATAGGTCTCTTTTATCTTGATATCTATTCTTGGCATAGACCATAGTACAAAAAATATGACGATCATTCCAAGAAAAATTACAAGTAAAGTGTTTATCAGAAGATCTAAAAATGTTGACATTTTTCAGAGAGTTATGAAAAAAGATCCACCTAGAATCAGAGTTAGAATCTCTTTTGTAGGAGCCTAGGAAATTGTAGTTGGGAGAACCAAACCTCAGGAAATTCATTTTGAAAGTAACTTTCGGTTCAGAAATAGAAAAAAGCAGAGGTTTGTGATTATTTAAAAACCTCCTAAGAGTGATGGAGGTGTCTTGATTAGCCACAACTTGACAGTTCCAAAATAGTATATTCATTACAAATTAGGATTTTGGGCAGGACCCTTCTTATTTTTTGATTTCCCAGCACCTTTAGTCCCTTGAGACCTCGTGACCATTGAGGAGGGTGGGGGTTTTTTTGGTATCCAGTTTGGACTCTTGGTTTTCAGAGTTTTGCAAGTCATTAGCTCTCAGATTAGAGTTAGGATTTATGATAGGAGGAAAAGGATTCTTAATTTCAGACCTGTCCAGAGGCTGTTATCGCAAAGCTCCATGTACAAGTAACTGATCATGAGAAGATTGTGACACATCTAGATCAACTGGAGTGGCCATGCACAAGAAGTTTTCATTAGAATGTGTTCCAGAAGAGTTGTGAAAGAAAATGTTCCAACGGTGCATACTATATTAGGATTGATAAATCCATGGTGATAGTTTTATATTTATCATATCCAATGATACATTATCCATTGAAAATAATATATCCTATAATAGATAATTATATGAAATTTATATGAGATTAAAAAGATTAAATAAAATTAAATAATGGAATCCATGTATAAAAGTGTAAGGGCTGTTACTATTTTGTATACTTTGTTGGGTATTTAAGTGAGATGATACATGGATTCTACCAGCATGGTACCAATAAGCATCTATTAGTAAAACCTATTCATTATAACCAAATACATTACAATTTTACTTGTCATAACTACATTCTATAATTTTTTATTGAGTATTGGATGTCAAAACCATCAACCATGAAAGGAGTCTGTAAAACGAAACCAGAAATGGATTATGACATCATAGAATGACATTAAGGGTGAAAGTTAATGAAATATAGTTTATCATTTATGTATGAAATAAGATCATAAAATATTATTTTGGAATGAATCTCTACCATGTGTCTACCAGAGTTTAGTGGAAGCACCATGGTTTTCCATGAAAAACATGTTTGATAACATATGGAAAATGACTATTAGCCTTATAGTTTCTATAGACCATAATAAAATAAATAATCTAGAGATTTAATTAAAGTACATACCTATGTTATCCATAACAGGATCGACTGAGGTATATGTAATAGTTTCTTAGACCTAGTCAATCATATATATAAAGACATGGTATTGAGAAATACATGTGGGAAAAATTCAGGATAGAATTATTAATAGTTTCACAAGGCATAAATCTCTCCAAATATAAATGTAGGGAACATGGGGGGATATTAATTAACTTTTTGAATTATATACACTTCATCAATGGCCCAATCATGTATCCCATGATATGTAAAAGATATGATATTTACAATACATACTTTATTGTAGGAAAATTTCGATTATATACCAAATAAATATAGGGGAAGTAGTAAAAAATATCTAATTGTACATACGAAAGTAAAATAGGTATGTACTAGATATGTGGAAAGGAAGGTGTAATAGTTAAAAGGGGACACAAAATATTTTTTCAATAATTTCAATTTTTTTAATACCACAGTTTGACTAAGTTAATGAGCAGTCAAATCTCATTCATTCCACTCGTATTCATGTCTTTAAATACCAAGTGAGTTTTTGATTCAAAGTCATCTATGAATTTTTGTAAAATATGAAATAATTTATTCTAGTTCTAGGAATCACATATAGTTAGTAAATTATTATCCTAATTTGAATTATAATACACCTCCTAACCAAGATATTAAGTTTAGACAGTGGAAAAGGGTATAAAATTAGGGATTGCATCTATTGAGCATCTCTACTCAAGGATATGAGGATGTGCATAGTAGAATACCTATGCAGCAGAGACCTGGAAGTCCCAGTGACTAATTCCATGAATATATAGAAACATGATTTTAATCCTGTCAGAGCTAACAATTAATGGTTCAAAAGTTGTCTCTAGTGAAACTGGTAGTGGTGTAATAGTATGTTCCCTTGACCCAACTAAATATTACTTTCCAATTACTATTTCATGTATACAGTGAGTTATTCATGATGTACACTTAACATTATAGTGTAGAAATTTCTATATCCATTATTTAATGGTAATGTCCACAAATTTTTTGTTGTATCAAAAGATTATAAAATATCCCTATAAATAATGAGATCCTTGAGATATTATGATATTAATCATAAATAAATTTCTTATGTCATAGATACATCTTACTAACTAGAAACATTTTATTTCTGACTATTTGATGATATGGGCTCATAAGTGTTGAAACATCTTATCATTAATTTTTTTAATTGGTGATATTTGGCAGGTGAGATCATTGAGAAAGACCCCTAAATTGGAACACCACTTTTTTAAGGTGTTATTGGATGTTTCTATTTGTGGACATGTGTATTGGTCTCCTAGATTGAGGTCATTTTCAATTTGATCCATTCAATTGTGTACTTTTATGTAAGGAAAAAATGATAATGAAATAATCATGAGGTTTATTATGTGGTGTGTGTCATTGGTGGTGTGGCATCAGTTGAATAATCAAGATACAATATGTTGCTTCTGGGTTGAGGAAGTGATATGTCGGGATAGGTTGATTCGGATGGCAGTATCATTATAAATCTAAGTCCATGGTAGTCAATGTTTAATCCATTCAGATAGATCAAAAAATAATAATTTATGAAAGGATGGTGACATAGGTGTGAATCCTACTTTATTAGATATCTTATGACAAAGATATTATATTACATAGTGTGTATTTGTAGGTTGGTTTCCATTTCTATGAATACTCCTTGTCCCTTTAGGTCCATGATGATTGAAAGATTCTGCTATTATTCTATGTATTTTTTTCACTATTATTGATAGAATTCTCTAGATGGTCACACACAACACCATATTCAAAAGATATACCTATTCTAGTGTATACGAGTTTAAGATATGGTGGGCCTCAAAACTGGGGTCTGATTAATTTTGGGGGACATACGATCACCAAAGAAATAAATAGATTCATTATTATTCAGGTATAAAATAATTGGGTTGAATTTATTTATTAAATGTATTTACATGTATTAAAGTAAATACGTGGAAAATATTATATGATCTAATATTTTTTTAATATTCAAAGTCAATTTAATATTTGTGATAATGATGAGTCGAGTAAATGGATCAACTTTTATTATATAAAATATTTTATTACATGAAATTGATAAAAAATATAAATGATATTTATGACTAAGTTCATTTGTCATAATATATCATTTATATAGTGAGTTAAAATATTTGGGGCTAATGGATCCTTTTCTGGGTAATTTTATAAGACACTATATATGCGGGAGAGAGTCTCTTGAATGTGTATTATTCATAGACATCTCTGAAGAAATTATCTATTATGTCTCTCTTTTAGAGAGGGAGGTTATCAATCTAGGTGAGGGAATCAAGATCTTAGTCATGCATCATAAGAACATCGATGCGGTGATCATTGAAATGTCGAATGATATATCTAATAATGGCTATGGAGACCGAAATTCAATGATAAATTCTCCCAAATATTTTTTATGTTCATGTGGAAAATTTATAGGAATTCTGTTTTAGATTATTCCAGAATAGATTTCTGGTAATGAACTAATGATAAACATGTGTCTTTAGATTGAACCAGGTATTTATGGTCGTTTTTTCTTAAACATCTACATGCATGATCCTTATTCTTAAATCAGGGTTGTGCTTCACCAATGATGACATTGTTACGTCGATCACCAGTCAAAATTTTTAAATCCCCTGCCCACCAACTTTATTTGCACACCCTTGTACCTTCATTTATACCAGTGGTACAGATTGAATTACGTTTAATCAAAATAAAATAATGAAATTTTAATTTCAATTTAAAAAAATGAGGCCTTGTAAATACTTTAATAGAAAGGTTACTTTATTATAAAATCAAAATTTTACCATTATTCATTAAAATATTAATCTTCTTAAAAAAATTCCAAAAATTTTAACTTATTCTAAATTTGATATAATGATATCCAAATTGATATATTATTTTATATAATAAATTTTAATATATTTAAGAAATTAATTATTATTTCCTCACACAAAATTAATTAAAAACTATTTTTAAAGAAAACAAGTTTTTAAAGAATAAAATAACTTCAAAGAAATGTCAGTTCTTATATATAGTGAATTAATCAATACATTTTCATTAAATAAAACCATTATTAAATTTTTAAATGATTTTTTTGATCCTATTCATACCACTATTTTTATATCTAGTTTTTAACATTATATTATATCATGGTTCATTGCATGTAAAAAATGTTATCAAATAATTCTTGTTTGTTTCAAAAGAAATATATATGTATATATATATAATCTCTTGGTTTTACATTCTACAACAATGAAAATGAATCTTTCATTCAAAATTAAATCAATACATTCATTGTAATACATTTTCACCAATTTTGAACTCTAGATCCCATGGATGATTGTCTTCATAATTTTCCTTTTGACTCAGAGATTCCTTGACGTGTTACAAAATTTATCTTTCCTTATCTTCCATTTTTGCAACTATATCTTGTCCCCAAAGTTTTCATTCTCTAACATCATCCTAGTATGATGGAGTTCAACACTTCCTACCATAGAAGGATTCATATTGAGACATCTATATTCTTGGGTGAGAAATATTATTATTGGAAAATTATAATAAATTATTATTTTGATGCTAATAAACTTTATGGTATATAGGGAATGGTATCAACATGAATTATTGAGTTTGAATTGTCATCTCAGACTAACCATTTGTCTGAGTATGTTATATTGTATTGAAAATCTAATTCTTATCTAGATAATTATAAAAAATTATCATAACTTCAAGGTAAACCAAAAATCTTAATCAGATATAACATATTGTGGTAATCCATAAATATATACCACTTATTTAATGTATATCCTGGAAATTTTTCCAAGAGAAAAATATTCCCTAATAGAAAAATAAATACACTGATTTTATAAAGTGATCAATTAAACCAAAATTTTATTGTTCCCTTTTTATATATTGGGGATTATAGTGATGAAATACGTGGTTATGAATTCCCATTTCAATTTTGGTATGGTTAATGGTTGCAACATACCTTTAGAATTATATCTCTCAACCTTAACTTATTAACATGATAAGCATCAAGATACCAACTCTACAATATCCCTTTTCATATTATCCCATAACAAATACACATTCAGATCCCAATAATTCTTTTAATATTTGGGTTGAATATATAATAATGAACTATAATCTTCATATAAAAGCTCTTTTTTTTCATACCTGGTATTAATGAAACTATAATATATTCCTGGACCATATCATCCTATCATAATCATGGTTGAAATCCTTTCTCTTCTAATTTTATAGTTCCACACACTCCTTCCGCACCTATTTATTCCTCACATGGATGGATGGTTGAACTCTAATATAATATATATATATAATTTATCCAATTTCCCAATGATTTAAAGATCTTTATTCTAAAAAATGATAATTATTGGAAATCTTTCCATCCTTGTCATGTAAAAACAATAATAGTCTTTTCGACTTAGAGCATTGACCTCCTTTTCCCCTTCCCATGGTAGTAGTGTATTTAGAAGACATAATATTTAATCAAATAAAACCATCTCCTTTGGTTCATATTAAACTCTTTGTGTATGAATATATTCTTCAATATTTTATGATCATTATATATCACATCATTTAACATAAAGATAACACGTCCATCTTATTAGTGAAAAAATACTACTGGAAACTCCAAATCATGAGTAGGTATATTTTCCACATGATTTTACAATTATAGTGAAGCATAATATATCAATTTATCATTCTAAATGAGGACTCATCACATTCCCTTTTTAATGAATTAATATATAACAAAAACCCTTATCAACTATATGGTAGTGTAAGTACTAGTGCAGGGACCAACCATAATTTCTGCTCCTTGAAATTTTATTCACATTCATATATCCAATAGAACATGAATCCATTCTGATTCAACATCTTTATTGGATTATATATTCTTGATAAATATATCATAAAGTTTATTTACTTACCTGATAACTACTGAAAACTAAGAATCTCGGTTTTCATGGTTGGTCTATTCCATTATTCAATAAAAATTATTATTATGAATCCTTTGGTATATATTAACTTAATAATATTTGACTAATTAATTTTGAGGTGGTAATGTGATTAAATTATAAAATTCCATTGATATAAAATACTGGGTATAGCTATAATCAAATAAAACATTATATGTTCAATAGTGGATGAAAATTATTCCTTTGACCATGTAATTCTTGTAACCAATTTTGGATATCATCGTCACATTATATTTCCCTTTTTATGTTGAAATAAAAGGTTTTTGAGGAATAATATCCTTATTATCCATTAAATTCTAGATTTGATTTATATAATTATAAAAATTCATATTTCTAAAGAACTGAAGTGTGGGTGGTGTATTCAATTGATCGTTCTATCTATTCATTTCATTGAAGCGCCTCTTCACATCAGTTCTATATTATTTGTCTAGATGATTGGACCTCCAACACTTGAAACATATTATTATTCCTTTTAGAAAATCACTTGAGTTCTCTTTAGAACATTTTTAGAATATATGCGGTTGAAACTTCTTCTTCACTCTATTTTACATACCAGATGAGCTTCTATGAAAAACAAGAATCATTTTCTTATCACTATAAACATTAGGTTTTAAAGATTCCATTTCTAAATTTATTCCAAAAATAATTATTTCTTAATACCTTACAAAGTCTTATATGGATAATTAATATTGAATACATAGTTTCAAACCACTAAATAATTGATCAATGTTGGTTTATGGGTCAATGATAAAACCAGAAACATACCTCACATGAATTGTAAAATTTTCATCATAGGAACTAATGTATTCATCATACTTATACTTATACACTAGAATTTTCCTCTCCTTTTTAGTATAAAGAGTTTTAGGAATGTACTTATTGAAGATTACCATCTTAAACTCATCCCATTGCATGGATTTTATTTCTTCTTCATGCCTCATATTCTTAATAAAATTAAACCATTGATCGAATTTATCTTCAAATAAATACACTTCAAAGAAAAATTTCTCAGGGTTTAAGCACTAAATAACGGAAAATATATTATCCACCACATTGATACTTTTTCCAACAACTAGTAAATCATAAGGCCCATCCAAGAATTATATATATTTTCACATAAAATATTTTATATTATGATTCTCCCCCTTAACACTATTTGGAATTTCTACATGATCCATGTCAACTCTTATAGCCCAGGAGAGTGTAGTAAACAAAGTCACAAGATATTATAACCCATCTCCAAACACATTTTGTTTTCATGATGGAATTTATTTCATTTTATATAAAATTCATTTTTTAAATGATTCCTTTGAGGTCCATCCATTTAATAAAACCAAAAACATAGTTTAAAAATCAAGGTAAACATAGTAGAGTGAAAAATAAGATATATTGAAAAATAATTCCTGAGATTCCTTAAATAATGACACCTTATTACCAATCTATGACAAATTATCTATAATCTATGTCAATCATGGTTAACATCTATTCAAATCCTTCACAATAGTTCATTAAAAAAATGGAATTAACCCAAGTGTATCCCATGGTAATGTCTATCCATGTTTTTTGTCTTAGGCCCACTCATCATGCCCTTTTGAAAATTATGCTAATGCTTAATCACCCATTTTAGTGTTGTTACTCCTAGGTGAATTTAAACAATAACTAAATATACATTATAGTATATAGAAAATGATTTATTTTCTAAGAAAACAATATAATATCTACTTAACTAAAGATTTATTATATTATCATATACATTGAACTATCTATAGGGTTTTCTATAAATATTTATAACCCTAACATCTAACAATTACATTAACCCTACTGTGATACCAAAATAGGTGACCCATTCATGACATAAATATTCATTTCCACCTATTGTTGAATATAGAAGATATAACAAAATTATATGTACCCCAGAACTGTAATGATTTAGTGACTTTGAAGATAGATATATGAAAATATTATTTAATAAAGTATCTTTAAAATATCCCAAAAATTTGTTCATATCAATACACTTCTACACATATCATACCTAAAACCTTCCATAAAAATTATTAGAAGGAAAATAAAATAATGTGTGATATTAGAAGCTCAGTAACATTTAATATAGAAGACATCAATTAATGACAATTAATGAGAATAAGGGTATGGGAACATGATCATATCATAAGAAATTCATACCTAATAAATTACATATCTTTAACCATGATTAATGGGATAAAGGATTTTCATAATAAAATAAAAAAATCATAACAATGTGGAATCATGAATAATCAATATTGACACATGAGAGATAATCATATATATAGGTATGAATAAAAAAATCTTAAATCATTGTGAACATGTATATAGAGTAATATGGCCACTCATTATTTTAAAGACAAAAAATTAGGTCCACGCATAAAATTAGGGACTTGAAACTGGGCCCATGCATAATATTATAGATATGAAACTAGACACACAAATAAACTTATGAAAATTAAACTAAGTCCATGAATAATATTGTCTTCATAAAATAAATTTCATGCATAACAAATTTATCTCATGAGTTTTCAATATTTACCCAAGTGATTTTATGGAAATAATATTCCTGGTCTACCCAACACATATTCATAATCCATTCATATGTATACAATAAGATAATGAAAATATTAAACATCACTTAACCCTTTGAAAATAAAATAGGTTTGATAAATAATTAATATTTAATAACCAAAAAATATATAGGGAAAAAATAATTATATTAACATGAAATTATACCCTAGTTATTAATTGGTAAAATCACTATATTTTATCATAGTTGAAAAATGAATTTAAAAGATCATATGAATATTTTTTAAGAAAAATACCCATTTCCTTCTAAAATAACTTAATTTAAATCTAAAAAAATCAACAAAATAATAAGAAATTTTTTATTTTAAAATAAACATGAAAACATGTGAGGTAATATTAAAATAAATTATTATTCACCACATTGGGAATATTAATTTATTTTGCGAATATTAAAACAAATATTTCTTTCACAGTTTTGGTGAAAAGTCCAAAGTATGTCATTTGTAATATGTCAAGGATATTTATTTTAAAAAAATATAGAAGGTAGAATATAAGGCCCAAGCCTTAAACCTTACTTAATCTTGAGTTATTACAAGATTACACATCGAGGATCTTTTCAGGTTTAGAATTTTAGAGAATTGGATCATAAAACTTGAATTACATTCCACATTTAAACAAAGTGGTTACAGAAAAGATAGTATTCATTTTTTCCATAAACGGAAACATATTTAAAAATAAAGCATGGATTATTTCTTGACACTTCCTTGACACTATCATCATATCATGTACCTTTCCCTTGACCTGTGAAAAAAATTTCAAGAAAACATGGGATGGGCATAAAAAGCTCAGTAAGGGTTATAAAAATACGGAAAGGAAACATGAGTTCACATATACATAAGAATGAAATCATACTTTACCCATAAAACATAGGCACATTAACATACCTCATCAAATCATGAATAAATCATAGAAATCATAAGACATAAAGGTAACTTGAGGCATTCATAACATTCTTACGTAGGGAGTAACCCTCTTGGTTAAGTTTAAAATACCCACCACAGTATATTCCCTAAATCTCTTCGGATAAAACTTAACGTTTCACTCCTTCGCATTACCCAATGCATTGGAGAGCTATATCGGGCTCACCCGCCCTTTGTTTATCATGGAACCACCCGTCTTCATTACAAATCCCAAGAACCATAACATAATCGTACCACATAATACATGCATAAATGAAACATAACATTTCCATATTTCAATCACAAGATATCAATAAAACCCATTCATATAAAAAACATGATGAAAACCATTTTCAATACCAAAATAAAAGAAATGTAAAACATTGTATTTATTTTTCTTTTAAAAATAAGGTATGGCTTGTTGAGGAAGCCTAAACTCAAATAATGATCATGGCGGCAAAGAAGTCGTTGTTGCCGCATACGTATGACAAAAACATTCCCTTTTTTCGTTTAGTAAAATCATCGTCTAAAAAGATTCCTTTTTGGATAAATGTAAAAGTAAAAGGGGTTTATACACCGTATAGAAGAAGGATTTGTATAAAACAAAATATTCCTCAATGAATGGAGATTGAGACGAAGTCCCTTACAAAGACGATATCCTTGGTTTAAGGATAAATCAATTACATAATTATGTGTGACAAACGAATACACCAAATATAAGTGGATATTAAGTGTAAAACAATAAGATGTTATTCAAACATATTCATATAATGATATATTCAAGGAGTACAAGTTTATCCCAAAGAATCAAATTTGGGTTAAGAAGTTCCCTTGCAAAAATTTGAAAGCCTAACAGCGTCACTTCAAAATTCAGAAAAAGAGTTGATGAGAGATAAAAAGGTTATCTCATCACTTGGTCATAAAATTTAAATCAATAAGGATATATAAGAACATATCCGAAAATAATAGTATGTGAATTAAAAGACATAACAAAATAAGTCTTTTAAAAAGAGGATGGTGAAAGGTTCCCTTACCGACATGGGTATCTTTTGAAACATACACCCCGTGAAAGAAGGACAATAAAACATTGATGTAAATACTCATAAATGAAAGTATATTACACAATGATTAAAATAATTGGTAGTACATAAACCACTCAAAGGAAATTTTGGCAAATGTAGCATAAATCTCACAGGAATAAAAGTGAGATGAAAAATCCCTTATGAAAACTCGGCAGCCTAACAGCGCTACTTAAAACTTCCAAAATGGATTGATGAGAGAGAATAGGGTCTCTCATCATATGAAAATAAAAAATACAGTAATAGTAATATAAAATAACACCCCAAAACAAGAAATATTATCTTTAAAAGGAATGACATAAAAGAGTGTACTTAAAAAGAAAGAGAGGAGTAGGATCCCTTACCTCAAGTCCGACTTGTCTTGTTCGTTTCTTTATATTCCTGAATAATAAACATTGTTCAATTTTTAATTTCCTAAGGACCTCCTTTAAATATTATTATTCAGTTCATATCACATTTTATAATGTTATAATAATTTTTCAATAATGTTAGTTCATATTAGACGTTTTTGCTGATATTTGGTACATGAGTCAAAAATGAACTTGTTTGAAAAAAGATTGCCCAAGTAGTTATAAGTAAATAATTTACAGAATAGAATTAATGATTAAAATATCATATATATCCAGTACATATTCATTTTATACTATTCCATATCATTTGGAGATGAAAACTCAAAGAACCGTTCATGGAGACGGTAGGCCGTACGTACGCATGAACGCTACTTTCATTTTTTTGTCATATTAATGGAATTAAAAATAAATGATATATATATATATATATTATAATTACAGTATAATATATATGTTATATAGGTAACATATGTTCATTAATTTCATTCTTTATACATTCCATGTAATGCATGTACGAGTCACATCACATGAGGGGGCGGTAGTCCACACTTCCTCATATGAAATTATCGCATTTACACAACATGAAAAGAATAAAGTTATGTTTTAAATATAAAATACATAAGCATATAGTAAACATAAATACCATATATATCATATATAAAATACAGTGACATCATAATCTCCACCTTTAAAGGTGTTAAAAGAATATTGAACAATCATCGTTTCGTGAGGCAGGAAATTGCCAACCACAGAAACAGTATATTATTTAACCATTAGACGAAGGTGTGTGTAAGTATAGTTAGAATCCATAACATAAAAACATCCTAGTATATTTAAGATACTTTATTTGTTACAAAAGAAATGAATAAAAAGAGTTTAGGGGGTTTGAGAAGCAAAATAAAACAAAAGGACTCAAGTGAAGACATTACCTTAAAATCAGGTAACTCCCTTTTGTTTGAGCTCAAAGGCTTCATTGGGAAGACTTATGCCCAAAGTGAGGATTCAATGAGTTAGAGAGGGTTTTGGAGAGACAAAATGGGCAGGGGTTGGCCAAGCCAAAAGCTTTGGAAGTGTGGGTAAGGAGGTAGAGGTGGGGGCCTTTTATAAGAGGAGGGGAGGGGCACTCTTGGAAAGTAAAGAACTGTTACTTTATTTTAAAATGCGTTTTGAATTTTAATGGTCCCAAATTGATGTTTTTCAAGGATGAGGAGATTAGAGTTCTAAATCCACCCATCCAATAGGTTTTGGACATGTGTAGGTCTTAGATTCTACATTATATTTCCATTTTATTTAAATCGTTAAATAATGAGGTCATCACTACATCATCATGATGTCATAAATAATTTAATTTATTTAATGTCTAAAAATTAAAAAAAACTACTACGATGTAGGAAATATTTATATCTTTCCAATGAAAATTTATAGTCAAAAATATGACTTGTATAATCCCATTTACAAATTGTTTTAGTAAAAAAACTCATGTTTGTGTCATTTTTATTTCAACATTAAATAAAAAGGTATTTATGTCATTTTCCAACCAAAGTGGCTCCATGGGGTCCCCAAGTTGACCCATGGATTTTCTTAGTCGACAATGACTCATCCAATGAGGGTAGGACATGTTTCTAGGTCATTTAATATTATTAAAACATTATTTTTACCTTAAACTACACTAATTACCTCTAATCGCGATTAAAAACTTAATAAGTTACTATTCACCAAAAAATTATTTTAATCCCATTGAACCATATTTTACTTCTTAATGACAACCATGTATGTCGGATTTTTGAAATTCAAAATATAGAGGTGGTAAAATTTAATTTAAAAGAAAAATCAGTTTCTTAAGTACCACTTAGTGGTTTCACTATTCATAAAAAATTGAAGTTTTCCAAAAAAAACCAAAACTTCACCCTAGGATATATTTGATATTCTGAATTCAAAAATGATGTCTATTTTACAAAATTCAAAAAATATAAGTTGCATTAATTAATTTAATAATTAATTCCCACTGTCAGAGAAAATAGCATGTTTTTATGAAACAATAATTATCAAAAGATTGACACTTGTTTAAGTCCAATTTCAAAGTGAAATTAATTCCAACGACCACTATTGGATTAAACGGTAAAAATATATTCTAATTTTACTTTGAAAACAATTCAAAAGATAATCTAATAATATAAATAAATTATATTAAAAATATGTTTTGAATTAAAATACAACATTTTTCACTATTCATTAATGGAAATTGTGGAAAATGTAGCATAAATCTCACGGGAATAAAAGTGAGATGAAAAATCCCTTACGAAAACTCGGCAGCCTAACGACGCCACTTAAAACTTCCAAAATGGATTGATGAGAGAGAATAGGGTCTCTCATCATATGAACATAAAATTTACAGTAATAGTAATATAAAATAACATCCCAATAACAAGAAGGATGAGCTTTAAAATGAATGACATAAAAGAGTGTACTTAAAAAGATAGAGAGGAGTAGGATCCCTTACCTCAAGTCCGACTTGTCTTGTTCGTTTCTTCATATTCCTAAATAATAAACTTTGGTCAATTTGTAATTGCCTAAGGACCTCCTTTAAAGATTACTATTCAGTTCATATCACATATTATAATGTTATAATAATTGTTTAATAATGTTAGTTCATATCAGCCGTTTTTGCCGATGTTTGGTACATGAGTCAAAAATGAACTTGTTTGAAAAAAGATTGCCCATGTAGTTACAAGTAAATAATTTCCAGAATAGTATTAATGATTAAAATATCATATATATCAATTAAATATTCATTTTATACTATTCCATATCATTTGGAGATGAAAACTCAAAGCACCGTTCATGGAGACGGTAGGCTGTACGTACGCATGAACGCTACTTTCATTTTTTTTGTCATATTAATGGAATTAAAAATAAATGATATATACATATATATATATATTATAATTACAGTATAATATATATGTTATATAGGTCACATATGTTCATTAATTTAATTCTTTATACATTCCATGTATTGCATGTACAAGTCACATCACTAGAGGGGGCGGTAGTCCACACTTCCTCATATGAAATTATCGCATTTACACAACCTAAAAAGAATAAAGTTATGTTTTAAATATAAAATACAGAAGCATATAGTAAAGATAAATACCATATATATCATATATAAAATATAGTGACATCATAATGGCCACCTTTAAGGGTGTTAAATGAATATTGAACAATCATCGTTTTGTGAGGCAGAAAATTGCCAACCACAGAAACAGTATGTTCTTTAACCATTAGACGAAGGTGTGTGTAAGTGTAGCTCGAATATATAACATAAAAAAATCCTAGTATATTGAATATACTGGAGGTTTTACAAAAGAAATTAATAAAAAGAGTTTAGGGGGTTGGAGAAGAAAAATAAAACAAAAGGACTCAAGTGAAGACATTACCTTAAAATCGGGTAACTCCATTTGGTTTGAGTTCAAAGGCTTCCTTGGGAAGACTTCTGCCCAAAGTGAGGATTCAAGGAGTTATATAGGGATTTGGAGAGAAAAAATGGGCAGGGTTTTTCCGAGCCAAAGGCTTTGGATGTGTGGGTAAGGAGGTAGAGGTGGGGGCCTTTTATAAGAGGAGGGGAGGGGCACTCTTGGAAAGTAAAGAAATGTTACTTTATTTTAAAATGAGTTTCGGATTTTAATGGTCCCACATTGATGTTTTTCTAGGATGATGTGATAAGGGTTCGAAATCCACCCATCCAATAGGTTTTGGACATGTGTAGGTCTTATATTTTACATTATCTTTCAATTTTATTTAAATCGTTAAATAATGAGGTCATTGCTGCATCATCATGATGTCATAAATAATTTAATTTATCTAATATCTAAAAATTATAAAAAAATACTATGGTGTAGGAAATAGTTTTATCTTTCCAATTACTATTTATATTCAAAACTCAGACTTGTATAACCCCATTTAAAAATTGTTTTAGTAAAATAACTCATGTTTGTGTCATTTTAATTTTAACATTAAATAAAAAGGTATTTATGTCATTTTCCAACCAATGTGGCTCCATGGGGTCCCCAAGTTGACCCATGGATTGTCTTGGTCGGCCATGACTCATCCAATGTGGGTACGACATGTGTCTAGGTCATTTAATATTATTAAAACATTATTTTTACCTTAAACTACACTAATTAGCTCTAATCGCGATTAAAAACTTAATAAGTTACTATTCACCAAAAAATTATTTTAATCGCATTGAAACACATTTTAATTTTTAATGAAAACCATGTATGTCGGATTTTTGAAATTCAAAACACAGTGGTGGTAAGATTTCATTTAAATGAAAAATCTGTTTCTTAAGTACCGCTTAGTGGTTTCACTATTCATCAAAAATTGAAGTTTTCCAGAAACAAACCAAAACTTCACCCTAAGATATATTTGATATTACGAATTCAAAAATTATGTCTATTTTACAAAATTCAAAACATTTAAGTTGCATTAATTAATTTAATAATTAATTCCCGCTGTCAGAGCAAATAGCGTGTTTTTATGAAACAATAAGTATCAAAAGATTGACACTAGTTTAAGTCCAATTTCAAAGTGAAATTAATTCCAATGACCACTATTGGATTAAATGGTAAAAATATATTCTAATTTTAATTTGAAAACAATTCAAAAGATAATCTAATCATATAAAAAATTATATTAAAAAGAGGTTTTGAATTAAAATACAACATTTTTCACTATTCATTAAAAATTGAACTTTTTCGCAAAAATACCAAAAATTTACACAAAGTAAATTTTGATGTCCCGATTATAAAGAAGAATTTTATTTTGTCAAATATAACACATATAATTGTCAAAAAGTGGATTTAAAAGAGGTTCACCATCAAAAGGCAGTTAATCGACCCTTTTAAAGAATATTAGAATGTTTACGTTTAAAATTGGATTCATTCACATTTTTAATCCTCTAAAATTTATTGTAAAAAGTAAAAATATTTGACAAACATATATAATCATTTTTTAGTTAGTTCTGTTCATTGCCGCCATTACAACGGCTAGGCGTTAACTACTATTTAAAATAATATTATTTTAATATTAGAGTGCAACGTAAGATTCCAAAGAAACTCGTTGTTGCGTATTGGGTACGCCATCGAGCATAGCATCTCCTTTAAAGTAATATTAATATTTTATTCACAAATATGGATAAATATAAAATTTCATATTCTTTATTTACCTGGGGTGTTACATCCTTCCCCCCTTTTGGGAATTGCGTCCTCGCAATTTTAAAATTGGCCTTGGAATCATCCTTGAATGTCCCACATCGGAACAAGAGTCGGCAAAACAATCACTTTGAAATAATGAAAGATATGTAAAGAGGTCACCCGGGTTAACCCATACTGGGATTCCATGTAGGAAAACATGGACATGGAGGAGAAAACATAGGGTCATGTTCTGATGGAGTGTGATAGAAAACATGTTTTGGAGAAAGTTAACCACAAGAAAATCACAAACTTGTGATGGGTTAAATGGTATTCGATTCCCCAGTAGGAAAAGTTAATAGAAAACATTTTTGTTTTAAGTTACTTTTTTATTGAGCAATTTATTCATAAGGAAACATAATCAATTATCATGTTGACTTTCAACTTTTATTAGATTCCTTACACAAACTCATATTTTCTCCAAAAGATGAGTATTTAGGAAGACTTGTTCACATTAAGAGTACTATAATCAACTTCTAGAGAATCACCTAATCCACAAAAGGGAACTATATACATCCCATGTCTTTAGACTTTACCCAAAACCAAAACCAAAAAGGTTAGTACAAGATCAGATAATCCAGAAAAGGATAACCCTTTATAAAAAGAAAATCTATTCTTAATCTCCAAAATTTGTCCAAAAAAACCCAAAGTTCAACGAGGACCATTCGATAAACAATTTGTCCATAAAATTCTTCAAAGTAAACCGAACTAAGATTGAAACCCAAATATTTGAAGGATTTAGTCACATAGTCTTCCAAGTTAAATCGTAACATTTGTCTCCAAACAACATCAGTTGCTCTTAATTTCTCATATTGAAAAGTAATTAACCTAATCACATATCCTCCATGATAGGTTAATAAATTTCCATAGATAACCCAAAATCAACTTACTCTTAATTCATAAAATAATCTAACTAAAAAGAATCAGCAAACTAACCAGGGAATTCACGTAGTCCAGTGGTAGGTGATAAATACCAGCCGCACTTTGGTTGTGGGTTCGATTCCCGCAGCTTTATCCGACGCGACAGGTTTTTCACACGGTCTGTGTGTTGTCCTTTTTATAAAACTCCAAAAATAACTCTAACATGTTTTAACCTCAATAGTTTCTTTATACCTCTCATTTTCATCCAAATTCATTACGATCTCAACATCTTAATTCTTGAAGTCTTATTTCACCACCATAAGGAAAAATAAAACGATTCCCAAAATGAATAACATCATACCATGATCATGGCGTCCACTCGTTTTCATCGTCATCTTGCTCACGTAGGTAGAATTCCCATGCATTACAAAAATGATTTAGAGATCTTTCAAAATCATTTTCTTCCTCCATCCAAATACGCCTTGTACAACATGGGTCATATGGGTGTTCAGAGAAAAATAGTTTTGGAAAATAATCATGTATGACATATAATTCCAAAACATCTGATAAAACATGATTTTATAAAATAGTCGGACATAATTTGATTTGAAACTTTCTATTATTGGTCCTTTTAAAATAACATAAGTATGTTCTCAAAGAATATATTTTAAAAGCAAATATAAATAGGTTGCGCAAGGGTCTCCTTCCTTAGCACCATTTTTAAAATCATAATATGCTTCAAATTCTTGTGATAAGGTAAAATATTTGAAAATACCTTGATAATATTTACCTTTCTTGAAAATATGAGAATATTGTAAAAATATTATTTGTCTAAAAACAACCCATGATCCACGAAGATAACGAGGTATAGTGGAGGTGTTTGATATCTCAAACAACTGCTTGAAAGTGAGTTGTATGCTAGAAAAAGTTTCACAATCATCCGAACATGACTTTGCAATAATTATTGCAAGCATGTCATCAGGAAGAGATAGGAATGTCATTTGAGATCCTTCTCTTTCCATTCGTAACCGACTTTACTTGACCTGAAAAAAATTTATAAAACAAGAATTTAACTGAAATAATAGATATAGGGACTAATCATGTGTCTAAAAAAAACTCCTAATCCCTGAAGTTGTCTAAACCGACCTCTGATACCAACTATAAGGCCCCAGCCTTAAACCTTACTTAATCTTGAGTTATTAAAAGATTACACATTGAGGATCTTTTCTGGTTTAGAGTTTTAGAGAATTAGATCATAAAACTTAAATTACATTCCACATTTAAACAAAGTGGTTACATAAAAGATAGTTTTCATTTTTTCCCATCAACAGAAAAATGTTTAAAAATAAAGCATGGATTCTTTCTTGACACTTCCTTGACACTATCATCATATTGTGTACCTTTCCCTTGACCTGTGAAAAACATTTCAAAAAAAACTTGGGATGAGCATACAAAGCTCAGTAATGGTTATAAAAATATGGAAAGGAAACATGAGTTCATATATACATAAGAATGAAATCATAATTTACCCATAAAACATAGGCACTTTAACATACCTCATCAAATCATGAATAAATAATAGAAATCATAAGACATAAAGGTATCTTGAGACATTTATAACATTCTTACATAGGGAGTAACCCTCTTGGTTACGTTTGGAATACCCACCACACTATATTCCCTAAATCTCTTCAGAGAAACCTTAACGTTTCACTCCTTCGCGTTACCCAATGCATTGGAGAGCTATATCGGGCTCACCCGCCCTTAGTTTATCACGAAACCACCTGTCTTCATACCAATGCCCAAGAACCATAACATAATCGTACCACATAATACATGCATAAAGGAAACATAACATTTTACATTTCAATCACAAGATATCAATAAAACCCATTGATATAAAAAACATTATGAAAACCATTTTCAATACCAAAATAAAAGAAAAGTAAAACAAGGTATTTATTTTTCTTTTATAAAGAAGTTATGGCTTGTAGAGGAAGCCAAAACTCAAATAATGGTCACGACAGCGAAGAAGTCGTTGTCGCCGCATACGTATGGCAAAAACATTCCCTTTTGTCGTTTAGTAAAAGCTTCATATAAAAAGGTTCCTTTTTTGGATAAACATAAAAGTAAAATGGGTTTATACACCGTATAAAAGAAGGTTGTGTATAAAACAAAATATGCCTCAATGAATGGAGATTGAGACGAAGTCCCTTACAAAGATGATATCCTTGGTTTAAGGATAAATCAATTACATAATTATGTGTGACAAAACAATACACAAAATATAAGTGGATATTAAGTGTAAAACAATCAGAGGTTATTCACAAATATTCATAGAACGATATATTCAAGGAGTACAAGTTTATCCCAAAGAATCCAATTGGTGTTAAGAAGTTCCCTTGAAAAAATTTGACAGCCTAACATCGTCACTTCAAAATTCAGAAAAAGAGTTGATGAGAGATAAAAAGGGTATCTCATCACTTGGTCATAAAATTTAAATCAATAAGGATATAGTAGAACATATCCCAACATAATATTATGTGAATTAAAAGACATAACAGAATAAGTCTTTTAAGAAGAGGAGGGTGAAAGGTTCCCTTACTGACATGGGTATCTTTCGAAACATACACCCCGTGAAATAAGGACAATAAAAAATTGATGTAAATACTCATAAATGAAATTATATTACACAATGAGTAAAATAATGGGCAGTACATACACCACTCAAAGGAAATTGTGGAAAATATAGCATAAATCTCACGTGAATAAAAGTTAGATGAAAAATCCCTTACGAAAACTCGGCAGCCTAACGACGCCACTTAAAACTTCCAAAATGGATTGATGAGAGAGAATAGGGTCTCTCATCATATGAACATAAAATTTACAGTAATAGTAATATAAAAGAACATCCCAATAACAATAAGTATGATCTTTAAAAGGAATGACATAAAAGAGTGTACTTAAAAAGAAAGAGAGGAGTAGGATCCCTTACCTCAAGTCCGACTTGTCTTGTTCGTTTCTTTATATTCCTGAATAATAAACTTTGGTCAATTTTTAATTGCCTAAGGACCTCCTTTAAAGATTATTATTCAGTTAATATCACATATTATAATGTTATAATAATTGTTTAATAATGTTAGTTCATATCAGACGTTTTTGCCGATGTTTGGTACATGAGTCAAAAACGAACTTGTTTGAAAAAAGATTGCCCATGTAGTTACAAGTAAATAATTTCCAGAATAGTATTAATGATTAACATATCATATATATCCATTAAATATTCATTTTATACTATTCCATATCATTTAGAGATGAAAACGAAAAGCACCGTTCATGGAGACGGTAGGCCGTACGTACGCATGAACGCTACTTTCATTTTTTTGTCATATTAATGGAATTAAAAATAAATTATATATATATATATTATAATTACAGTATAATATATATGTTATATAGGTCACATATGTTCATTAATTTAATTATTCATACATTCCATGTATTGCATGTACAAGTCACATCACTTGAGGGGGCGCTAGTCCACACTTCCTCATATGAAATTATCGAATATACACAACCTAAAAAGAATAAAGTTATGTTTTAAATATAAAATACAGAAGAATATAGTAAACATAAATACCATATATATCATATATAAAATACAATGACATCATAATGGCCACCTTTAAAGGTGTTAAAATAATATTGAACAATCATCGTTTTGTGAGGCAGAAAATTGCCAACCACAGAAACAGTATTTTCTTTAACCATTAGACGAAGGTGTGTGTAAGTGTAGCTTGAATACATAACATAACAAAATCCTATTATATTGAAGATAATGTAGTTTTTACAAAATAAATGAATAAAAAGAGTTTAGGGGGTTGGAGAAGTAAAATAAAACAAAAGGACTCAAGTGAAGACATTACCTTAAAATCGGGTAACTCCCTTTGGTTTGAGCTCAAAGGCTTCCTTGGGAAGACTTCTACCCAAAGTGAGGCTTCAAGGAGTTATAGAGGGATTTGGAGAGACAAAATGGGCAGGGTTTGGCTGAGCCAAAGGCTTTGTAAGTGTGGGTAAGGAGGTAGAGGTGGGGGCCTTTTATAAGAGGAGGGGAGGGGCACTCTTGGAAAGTAAAGAAATGTTACTTTATTATAAAATGTGTTTCAGATTTTAATGGTCCCACATTGATGTGTTTCGAGGATGAGGTGATAAGGGTTCGTAATCCACCCATCCAATAGGTTTTGGACATGTGTAGGTCTTAGATTCTACATTATCTTTCAATTTTATTTAAATCGTTAAATAATGAGATCATCACTGCATCATCATGATGTCATAAATAATTTAATTTATTTAATGTCTAAAAATTATAAAAAAAAACTATGGTGTAGGAAATAGTTTTACATTTCCAATGACTATTTATAGTCCAAAATCGGACTTGTATAACCCCATTTAAAAATTGTTTTAGTGAAACAACTCATGTTTGTCTCATTTTAATTTTAACATTAAATAAAAAGGTCTTTATATAATTTTCCAACCGAAGTGGCTCCATGGGGTCCCCAAGTTGACCCATGGATTTTCTTGGTCAGACATGACTCATCCAATGTGGGTAGGACATGTGTCTAGGTCATTTAATATTATTAAAACATTATTTTTACCTTAAACTACACTAATTAGCTCTAATCGCGATTAAAAACTTAATAAGTTACTATTCACCAAAAAATTATTTTAATCCCATTGAACCACATTTTACTTCTTAATGACAAAAATTTATGTCGGATTTTTGAAATTCAAAACATAGAGGTGGTAAAATTTCATTTAAATGAAAAATCAGTTTCTTAAGTACAACTTAGTGGTTTCACTATTCATCAAAAATTGAAGTTTTCCAGAAAAAACCAAAACTTCACCCCAAGATATATTTGATATTATGAATTCAAAAATGATGTCTATTTTAAAAAATTAAAAACATATAAGTTGCATTAATTAATTTAATAATTAATTCCCGCTGTCAGAGCAAATAGCGTGTTTTTATGAAACAATAAGTATCAAAAGATTGACACTAGTTTAAGTCCAATTTCAAAGTGAAATTAATTCCAAGGACCACTATTGGATTAAATGGTAAAAATATATTCTAATTTTAATTTTAAAAAAATTCAAAATATAATCTAATCATATAAATAAATTATATTAAAAAGAGGTTTTGAATTAAAATACAACATTTTTCACTATTCATTTAAAATTGAACTTTTTCGCAAAAATACCAAAAATTTACACAAAGTAAATTTTGATGTCTCGATTCTAAAGAAGAATTTTATTTTGTTAAATATAACACATATAATTGTCAAAAAGTGTATTTAAAAGAGTTTTGCCATCAAAAGGCAGTTATTCGACCCTTTTAAAAATATTAGAATGTTTACGCTTAAAATTGGATTTATTCGCATTTTAATCCTCTAAAATTTATTGTAAAAAGTAAAAAGATTTGAGAAACATATATAATAATTTTGTAGTTAGTTCTGTTCATTCCTACCATTACAACGGCTAGGCGTTAACTACTATTTAAAATAATATTATTTTATTATTAGAGTGTAACGTAAGATTCCCAAGAAACTCGTTGTTGCGTATTGGGTACGCCATCGAGCATAGCATCCCATTTAAAGCAATATTAATATTTTATTCACAAATATAGATAAATATAATATGTCATATTCTTTATTTACCTGGGGTGTTACATAGAAAATGGGAAAAAAAATATTTAATATATTATTAGATAATATTAAAAACATTATTGAAAATACTTTAAAGAAAATATGGACATGGAAGAAAAATATTTCCATCTGAAGAAAAAAACAAGGCTAGTTTTTCATAAAAACATTATTCTTATATCTTGAGAACTCAAGGATAGGGAAGAGAATGGAATAAAATTTCTCTAGAAATAAATATATTGTAATAAAATTAAATAATTGATTTTTATTTAGATCATAAAATTTTGTCATCCGATACTTATGTATAAACAATACTATTAAAAAGTTAGATTATAACATGAAATGATTACTTCAAGTTATACTTTCTTCATTGTCCCTATAACATTCTACATAATAAATTTAGTTTTTTTTATAATTCTATACTAAAATCATTTACCCTCTTATAACATCATATATTTATCATTTATAACATTAAAATAAAAATTTATTAACAATTATTTACGAAAACCATCGTTTTCGAGTGTTAACTATTTCATATTTCATAAAGGTTTTGGATCAACCATTCTGGAGCATATACATTGATCATGGTTATATAATCTATAGATGTTTAATCATGTTATAAATATCATATATATTCACTATATATATATATATATAATCATCCAAAAAATCTTGACAAATAAAAATGGATAACACTGCTCATGAATATGGTAGTCTGTACGTATGCATGATTTTTTTTATTTTCTAATGAAATTGAAGAAAGATAAGTAATATTTTATCATCAATGAACTATAACTATATCAAAAATATCATATATAAATAATAATTCCATCATTAAATGTACCATTAATGATGGGGATGGAAAACTAATTGTATAACTTCACAGAGGTAGTGGTCCACACCTACGAACGAATAATACATTCATTTCCCATTTGAAGGAAATGATGTGGAAAAAGGTTTTGTAATAATCATAACAATATATAAATATATTTATTATACTTTATTCCTAATTTATTATTGATATAATATTTTTAGTGATGGTGGAAGAAGAAATAATATTTAAATATTTCATTCAAGAGTTATAACTCTTCATTGAGAAACCACCGTTTAGCTAACAGATTAATCTAGGAAAGGATGGTATTTTGTTAAAAAATAGAACCCTTTAAAATGGGGATGAATTTTAAGAATATACATGGGTATAAATTTTCCCAGATAATAGAATCTTGAAACATGGAGAATATATTAGAGGTGGTTTCCTTTAATACGGGAGGGAGATGACATACATGAAATTTTTCAAAAGATTAAAATATAATAATTTTGTACTCAAGAAAAATTATTCTAATTGACTCAAATTAGAAGGTAATATTAAATAAGGCCGAAATAAATAAATAAAACAATATTTATAAATTTGTTTTATGGAAATATCACCCCATATCTATGTTCTCCCCAGTAAACCTATTTTAATATTAACTTGGTAAAAAATTACTATTTTAAACTTTCATTATGACCAAAAATAAAAGAAGTATCATTAATTTTTTTGTAACTTATAATTTAAAATGTGGAATCCATTTTATCAAATTCATTTTATATAATTATAATAAAATAATTTTAAAATATAAAATAAAAATTAATACAAAAGCATCTTTCTAGAAAAATGAATTTTTAAGTATAATTTTTTTTACCAAAATTAACAATAATTTTTTAAAAAATGGAATTTATTTAATATTTTAAATAAAAATATAATAAATAAATTTTTTAAATATTTTATTTGGAACGATATTTTTGTATAAAATCATTATTTAAAACAATTCACTCAAAAATTATTTTATTCAAAAAATCCTAAACTTTCACATTACAAAAACTTTTATATGTTTATTTCAAAAATCATATCTATTTTATTAAGATATATTTATAAAATTGGTCTAAATAAATTATAATATTCACACACAAAATTCATTAAAGTCCATTTTAAAAAATGTATATTTGAAATATAAATTGACTTTACTGAAAATTGAGTTACTATTTATTATGATTTTATCATCAAATTTGAATTAAATAAAAACTATATAAATATTTTTCATATTTTTGTTGAAATCATTCACACCAATAATTTATATATTTGGTTATAATGGTATAATATTTCTTTGATCATTTATACATGAGGATTCATGTAAAAAAATTTATCGAATACTTCGTGTCTATGTCAATGAAATATACCAATATATATAATATGGGATTGTTACATAGAATACGATATAACATATGGGTAAAATAATTTAATTTTGAAATACATCCACTAATAAAAATAAGGTTTATTTTATAAATAGAATTTTTTTGTGTACATTATCAAGATATTATAAAAAGAATGTAGTTTATAAGATGCTTATGGGTGTATGTTTGGTATTATATAAGTTTAAAAGTTAAAAACTAAAATATTTTACCATACATAAATAAAATTGAATATATTTTTATATCCTAAACTATTTTAGTAAATATTGGTATGGTAAAATTTAATGAGCTACATAATATAAAAAATAGGATATCAAGGTCAAGTATTGATGGAAAGGCCCAAAGAATGATAATGATGATGCCCTTATAAAGTATTAAAATAAGAGAATTGAGGTTATTAACATTTTAATATTTGATGCAGTGTAGTAAAGTAGTTTGAATACCTTTTGGAGAATTATAATATTAGGAATATAATTCATAAATGTCATCATTATTCCAACTATATTTCATCACATATGTCACTCACTGAATGAGTTAAGTGGTTGGGTTTTATTTAATAGACACATATAAATATGTAAAAAATTACATAGAGATGTAATGTGTTTAAAAATTCTAAAAATTACAACAAACATAAGAATTATCTAGCTTTATATCACATGCTTAATTATTAAATGAGTTCTTATGTTTGATTTGGATGATATTATTAAAGTTGTAGAATAATATAAAATATATAATATTTTATAAAATAAAGTCTTTAATTTATAATTCATTCTTGTTGGTTGCATAAATTATGTGACATTTAATAAGAATTATCCTTTCAAATTCTGACATCATGTTAAATCAAAATGATGTTTATCATTGAGTATTAAATGATAAGGTGATATGTTTTGGTTTTCCTTGATATTAATTTTTATAGAGATATAAAATTATATCTTGATGAAAAAATGTGTTTAATGTTCTAGATGACCCCCATGTATACTACATGGAGTGTCACATAATTTTTATTTGTTAAAAAAGGTGTGTATGCATCATATTTATATTTTACAAATTTTTGAGGTTATTTAGATACCTATTATGAGAACCATCATAATTTTATAGCTTTCTTATAAAATATTTATGGATCAACTATGTATATGGAGGATGGGTATATTGTTAATAATTTCATCAGTGAGAGATTAACCTTGATGATATTTTTCCTATAATATAATGAGTGTGAAATCTAGACCCTAAATTTAGATACACTGATGGTGTGTACAACTAATCCTAAATAAGACATGTGATATGATTTTTTGAGTGGTATATTTCATGATCATATGAAAATATAAATGACATGAGATGTATATAGCCACCTGGTTAGTCTATACTCATAGAATTGATAATACATGAGTATATATAATATATTAATATAATATGTATCTTGTGTTAACATGATATCTTGGGGAAATGGGTCATATGAAATTAATGATTTTATATGATATAATTGGTGTACAAAGGTATCAATATACATGTTTTTAATAGTGATCTAATGATAAACCACTTTATTTTTAGTAGCATAGATTTTTTACTTAAGTAATCTCTTTCCTTACACTTATGGATTCAATAATTATAATTTTTTATTGATAAAAATACCTATGGGGTTTCACTTTTTGGTTATATAAATGTTGATTGAGATTTATGAAACACAAATAGCTTATCTAAATGTTTTTTTATTTTATCCAATTTGGGTTTTATATGGATATTCAAATGGTATTATATATCTTGTGATACAAGGTAAAATTGATGATGAATTTTCATTTTTTTTGAAAATATCCAAATAGGTTTTTTTATATTATTCCACAAGTTATTCTATATAATAAATTATAAGGTGAAATAACACAATGTCTATTGGAATTTAGTTTTATTGATATATTGATATTTATATTACATAAATTATAATGTTTATATGATAGAGGTAATACAATTTATTAATATATGATATATGAATAAAATTAAGTATGTTATCCATTATTCCAAGAAAAGAAAAATGCCTTATATAGGGATATAATTTCTTATGATGTAGTGAAATCATATAGAATTTCAATTCCATTTCATATAGTGTAACATGGGAATATCATAATGCATTTATAAAAATGAAGGATTTATATATAATCATATGATTAATGAACTAGATAAATATTACTTGGAAATGATAGGAAATTAATCCATGTATTCTATAAATGATTAATATAAACATTTTATAAGATGAAACATTTGAAGGATGTACTAAGTGAAGGGTTACATGTGATGTAAACACATGCCCTTTACTCATATGTTATGCACATTTGAGTAAATGAGTATAGAATGAAAGTTTATCCCCTAGGTAATTAAAAAGAGGAATTTACCAATGTGATGGGGTGTTTAATCTTTCCCAAGACACCTAACAATTCAACTTTCTCTCACTCCTCCTTCTATTTTTTAATAAGATACTTGTATATCCTGGAAGGAAGAAGTGTCGTTCCAGTTTTTGGGGTGATTAAAATCAATTAATGGATACACCATGGAGGGATTACACCTTTATATATTCCTTCGTAACATTTATCAAACACTATATTAAATACAAGATATGTAGTTATCTTTGGTATAAGGTATATGATTATATTATTTTTAGATTAAACGGTTTTAGTTTCATGCATGGTGATCTATGAATTAATGGTTTCTTATGACTTCCACTACATCGAACAAGTTTTTTTCAATCACTGTACATCAAAAAAATATATGCAATAAAAATGAAAAAAAACTAAAATATTTACATCCACCATATCAATAACCCCACATATAACTGATAACATAACCTACATAACTTTATCAAGTCCAATGAAGTATCACTCCCTCATAACTATATCTCAACCTAACATCATTTTCATGTGCATCATGATGTACATGAAGGGGATGAGTATAACAACTTGTTAAGATTTCCAATGAAACCCATCCATTTAAAAAGTAATATTCTAAAATACTCTTTATAAAATCATTCCCATCCCATTCCATTTGATATAATCATACTAATAATGATAATCAAATAAATATGAAAATATTTTTGTAAAACCAATTTCTAAACATGACACCATGTCATTGTATCCATATAATCATGTTTTATGAAAACATTATTTTAATAATATTGTTTAAAAAATAAATTCCAAAGGTCCAATAATTAAGTAATTACCACCCACATTCTATCATTTTCTTACTAACAATGTCCCGATAGAGAATCAAGATTACAAACACACAAATAAACCAAAATAAAAATCCATTTAAAAACATACATTATTTTTAATTAATAATAAACATAAATTTTTTTCATAAAATATCTTCCAAAAAACACATAAATCACAACTGAAAATTCAAAAAAAAATATATTTTAAAAAAACACTTACACATAAATATAAAAATTTTATCCTCTTGAAATTAACACACACATAAACCACTATTCTTAATGAATAAAACAAAATATAAAAATTATTTTCCACCAAATTAAATGATTTATTTCAAACTAAAATGTATAATTCATTTAGATTTATCATATAATAACAATATTGTGAATCAACATACCACTATCACTTTTATAATTTCATTTCCATTACTCATGTATCTCATAAAACTCAAAAAATAATAACCAATTTAAAATCACCAATTTTTATCTATGAATTTTAAAAAAACCCTAAAATTAGACCAATATAGAGGAATTATAACTTCTCATTCTATATAAATAAGTACTCTTTCAAATTTTATGTTAAATACATATTTAATTTTTGTTGTAACCCAAATCCAAATTTATGAGAGTAGATTTCTACTTTATTATTTTGCATGAGATATATGGAATCACTTATTGATGGGCCGAATAGTTTACTAGAATTTGAAAAATAGATACAAACATGAAATTCACATTAAATATTAAAACATAAAGTACACAAATTATTTTCTTTGGGAATTCTATTATTCCCCTTACAATATATCTACATATTTTTCCCACCAGGAATCTTTTCATCCTTTTTACTGGATAATCATTTGAATCCTTGTTTTCCTTCCATGTTCCGGGTGTTCCAAGTTTATATTTTATGATTTTGAGGTTTTTTGTACTTATTTTTAGACTTATTCTTGGTTAGCATGGAAAGTATGAGGAAGTGGTGACTTGTAAAAGGAGTTTGTAACAATCCTAGTGGAACCTTTTCATAGGGTATGTTTGTTTGGTGGTTTACCCCTTGAGTAGATGAGTTTTGGGGTGAAAAGGGTAATTTGTGGGGACTTCTTCTAGGCTACACAATTATGGTTCATGGTTTGTTTTACCCAATAGTAAGTGCATAAGGGGGAAACATGGTTTTCACTCAGTTTAACAAACCATGCGGCCTAATTGTGTATCCCATCCAACACTAGATAGCGGTAGATTCCACATTTTCTGGATAGTTTGACAAAAAATGTGAGCTTACTGTGCAACCCAATCGGGAAAGGGTATTTTGGGTAATTTTCCTTCTTTTTAATTTGGTTTTCTCCCCTTGGAACCCCATTCTAACTCTTCCACCCTACATTCCTTCTATGGCGGGGTTTGGCACCTTCAAGCCCCTCAAAATGAGATTAAATGTATTTTCATGGTGATTCTTCATCGAAATAAAAACGTTTGGGATTTATTCTTCTCGTCTCTTACTTTCCATATATTTAATCTTCTTATTTAACCCTAGGAGCCATGGTGGACAATTTGCATGGCCAAGGTTGCTTGATTTTTGGAGTTTTTCCTTCTTCGGTATCCTTGATGTTGGACCTATACTCCCTTGTGGTGCAGTTTTAGCTTCACAAAGTTTTCTAAAAGGTTCTTCATGTGAGGTAAGTGGTTATATGTGTAAAAATTATTTTATGAATTTATCATGCTTCATTAACCTATTTAACTTGTTTATCATCTGTTGAGTGTGGTGCGAAAACCCTTTTTGGTGTCATTGTTTTTGTGTTTAATTTTAAAGTTGCATTTTGACACGGAATATGGAATTTTTCATGTATATTCCATGTTGTATAATTTGTGGTTATTTTATTATTCTTGAAAATTATTTATGAAATGGTTTTTGTTCTTCCAATTCGTGTTTGGTATGATATTGATGGGGGTTGGCCTTAAAATATGATTTTTAATGGATTTTGTATGGAAATTCTTGTAGTACTTCTTGAAATTATTTTATAAATTTTTAATGGGTTTATTAAATTATGTTGAGGGTGAGGAACATGTTTGGGGTACTGTTTTGTGTGTTTATAATTTATGAATGGAGTTTTGATGTGAAAATGGTATTTTATAACATGTGGAACATGATTGATCACAAATGGGAAACCTGAGTATCTAGACGGGTGGACTAGGACAAGTATGTTATTTATTTGATAGTGGCATCATCCCTATTTCACTTAGAAAGATTGAAGAAGGCATAACTAAATAAACTATGATTGTATTGGGGACCACTCAGCCATTAGGTTCTCCCCTCCTAGTGTCTCGTTCATGATAAGTTTATTGGTTATGGTTACTTTTACACCGAGATACGATGTACCTAGGGTTCCATAGTTAGCTAGTGCCTAAGGGTGTTTCTTTGACTAGTGATCCTTGGTTATATTGTACTTACCATCGGCATATGGGGTGTTTGGTTTTTAATTTTAGTAGCATGTGTGTTTTATTTAAAAAAATTTATTCTTTTAATTTTACAATTGACAACTCTTTTTATTTAAAGTTTCATTCCTTTAAAATTATTATTATCATTTCCTAATGTGGAAACTTGGGGATTATATAAAAAGTTTGAAAGTGTCCAAAAGTCATGATTTTAGTAGAATGCGTGTTTTATTTATGAATAGTTCCCAAGTATTTTAAAAATGTAGAAACTTGGGGTTTATAGAAAAAGTTTGTTTGAAAGTGGATTTTTATTTTGGAATTTGTTTTAAATTAAAATGAGTGGGATTTCATAAAATTAATTTTTATGAAATGGAATTTCATAATCAGCTAAAAAATGTTTTGAATGGGATAAAAAATATTTTCAAATGGAAATTCCTGAGATTTTTTTTGGGTATGATGTAATGGTTTGTAATGTGGATTTTAAAAATGGTTCTTTAATTGGTAGTTAATCAGTTTTTGGATTTTTTTTTAAATATTGATATGTGAAGTGGGTTGGGGATGTGAAAACATGGGTGAAATTTTTTGTTTTGAAGAGTGGAAATGTTTTCATACAACCTTTTGTACTTCCTTGTGTACTAACATGCTTAAATATGTGTGGAAAGTGGATGGATTATGTTATGAGAAGATGAGTTCTTGGTGAGTCTAGGTTGATGGGTTCCTAGGGTGGAACTGGAATGTGTATGTGAGTGAGACTCTAAGAAATATCATTAGTGAGTCTGAATATGCACTATGTTTTATTTGGTTTTTCATATGTGTTTTTAAGATGTGAATCTTGGTGTTTTTGTAAGCCAATTTTTTTATCTTTAGTTTCTATTATTTGGATGTGTTGTTTATTTTGTGTGATTCCACGTAATTTTCATGTGATGTTTATGTTGTTTTTTGAGATTGTAATTTTGTTGGTATTTTTTGTTGTGAATTAGTGTTTATTGGGTCTCTATAATGGTTTGGGGAATCTTTAATCTAGTTTCCCTTTGTGTTAGTATTTTTTGTGTGAGTTTTGGTTCATGATCTAGTTTTGATTGATCTCTTTGTTTTCTTTTTACCATGTGTATTTCTACAGGTTGTACCAAAATAGCAATATTTCTAGTTGATCAACCTAAATATTTCATTATTGAGTTTGAAAAGATAAATCAACCTCTTCAAAGGATATACCTACTTTTTTCGGTAGTAGAGAGTTGTTTGGGATTTAGTTAAAGTGTATTCTTGTTGTACTATTTATATTTGTTATATAAGTTGTTCTCGATGGTGTTTTGTGAGATTTTTCATGTTCCTTGTTCATTCTGTTCCTTTTGGAGTGAGAAAGATTGTTGATTGCATCTTCCAAGTCCCTATTTCTGTTAAAGGAGTGTTGTTTGAGGAAGTGAGTTTCTAGGAATGTCTTAATCTTCTATTTTTTCTTAGAGTTCCTTTTGGACATTTTTCAAAAAAAATAAGGAGTTCTGATTGGGGATTGGCAGCTCCGGACTGCGAGGAAGTGGATGCTTCAAACCTCAGGGCTCCATCCGAAGGCCTCAGAGTGAAGCTGGAACCTAGTCAAGAATACATGGGTTGTGGGTAGTTTGGATAATATCTTGTTTCCACAATTTCATTGAATCATTATCTATGTTTCTATTCTCTTATATCTACTGCAATGAATTCCATCTTATTGTAGAATGCGTGATGGACTTATTTCTCATGTAATGTCTAATATTTTTCCTTCTTTGGTAAAAATTTACAATCTGTGTCCTTACATGGACATAAAATGTGATTCAATTTCATATTTGGTTTAAAACCATCCAAAGGTTATAATTCAGGCGTAGGTGTTGGTTGTGGTCTTAATGTTCCAATCATTGGGATCTCACCCCCCTCCACTTGTGTTAATGGTTTCTGTTTTATGTGAGGAATTTTTCATGTTTGTATAGTCTCATTAGTTTTTAATGGTGGGGAGAACCACCGCGGGTATCATTGAAAAATTATTCTATTAGAAAGTAGTAAAATGTTTCTTAAAATTGTGGGGAGAACATTCGGGCCTCCCCTTATCAGTGGTCCATTTTGGTTTGGTTTTGGTGTTAGTCTGGTAGAAGTGGATTTCTTTTGAAGTTGATTGATTTTTGAGTTTTCTTTTTTGGTTTGGGTAAACATAGGTATTTTTGGAGTGTGCACAACAGTTCTATTAGAGGTATATTTGTGAAGATTGTGGCTCTATTTTCCCATTGATTCTTAGGAAGTGGTTCAAGTTTTTGGTCTGTTTCTGATAGTAGGCATATGTTTTGTTTGATTTTTTTGGGATGTTTTTAGATCAAGGGGTTGGATATTATGGTTTTGAAAATCCTTATTTTTTGATCAATAAACTAGAAAATTTTGTGGCTTTTGGGGGTTGAAATCGTTAATGGTTGGGAGAATTGTGACACACATATTTTTGTTTTCATCCTTTGTATCTGCTTATCATTTGGATCTTATATTTTCCTCCATGTTCTGGGTGTTATAGATTTAAATTTTAGGTTTTGGAGGTTTTGGGTGCTTTTGATTAGACATATTCTTGTATAGCATGGAAGGTATGTGGAGAATGTGGATTTGAAAATTACTTTTTAACACTCCTAGTGAAACATTTTAATGCGCTTTGTTTCTTAGACGATTTACCCCTTGATTTAGATAACTTTTGGGGTGAAAATGGTAAATTTTAGGGACATCTTCTAGGTATAATAGTTATGCTGCATGGTTTATTTAACCATAAAGTAAGTTTATAGAGGGTCACATGGTTTTCACATGGTTTAAAAAAGCATACAGTCTAAGTTTGGAGCCCATCCAACACTAAATAGTGGTAGCTTTCAGGGTTTGTGCACGGTTTGCCAAAACATGCAAGGTAACCGTGAAAACCGCTTTGGAAAGGGTATTTTGGGGTATTTTACTTATTTTTAATTGTGGTTCCCCCCCTTGGACCCCCCACCCATTTAAACTCCTCCACCATAGATGCCTTCCATGGGGGTGCGAGGTACGACCTTTAATCCCCTCCATGTGGGATTTAAGTTGTTTTCATGGTGATTCTTCACCCAGATCAAATGGATAGGGATTTCATCTTATCCTCTCTTACATTTCTTCCATTTTCATCTTCATCAATAACCATAGGGGCCATTTTGACAGATTTTCATGGCTAGAATTTTCTGATTTTTGGGATTTTTTCTTTCTTAGGTCTCTTTGAGGTTGGACATAGCCTCCTTTATAATTCGCTTGCGGTTTCACAATGTTTTCCAAAAGGTTCTTCATGTGAGGTTGGTGGTTCTAGGTGTAAACATTCTTTGATGAATTTTATTGCTTTATTAACCTATTTATCATTCTTATTATCTATTGAGTGTGGTGAAAACCCCCTTTTTGGTCGTATTGATTTTGTGTTTAATTTTAATGTTTCATTTTGACATGGAATAGGGTGTTTTTTATGCGTATTCCATGTTGTATCATTTGGGGCTATTTTATAATTCTTGAGATTGATTTACTAAATGGTTTTAGGGATTTCAATTCTGGTTTGGTATAGTATTGGTTGTAATTTGGCCTTAAAATACTATTTTTGAATGGATTTTGTGTGAAAATTCTTGTGTAACCTCTTAAAATTGTTTTATAAAATTTTTAAAGGGTTTATTAAATTACATTGAGGGTGAAAAACGTGTTTGAGGTACTTTTTTGAGTGTTTATGATTTATAAATAGAGTTTTGATCTGAAGATGGTATTTTATAACATGTGGAACTTGATTAATCATAAATGGGAAGCCCATATATCTAGGTGGACAGACTATGACTAATATGCTAGTGATCCGATAGTAGCCTCATCCATGTTTCACATGGGAATATTGATGATGAAAACACTAAATAAACAATGATGATGTTTTGATACCACTATTCCATTGGGGTATCCCCTCCTAGTGGATCGTGGAGGAGAAGGTTATTGGTTATGGTTACTTTTACACTAAGATATGATGTACCTCGGACCCCATAACTAGCTAGTTTATAGGGGTGTTCCTGTGACTAGTTCTCACTAGTTATATTGTGAATACCATCATCATATGGTGTATTTGGTTGGTAATTTTATAATCATGTTAGTTTTCATTAAAATTGTCTATTCATTAATGTTTCCCTCTTGAAAACTATTTTTCTTTGAAGTTTCATCCATTTTAAATTGTTAATAGGATTACCTGTTTATGAAAACTTGCAAGATTTTTTATCTAAATTTTTTTATAACATGGAATATTTTTTTGTGGAATACTATTGGGATTAGGCTTCCACTTTACTTAAACCTTGGGGTGTAAGTAGAATCGGAAATGTTTGACATAGGTAAGGGAAAGGCCCTTTGAAATTATGGTTTGAGTTGTTAGCATCCATTCCTTATGTGGGGTTATAAATATGGATCGAGAGAAATTCCCCATTGCTATGTGGTGGTTTTTCAGTCAGGTTGGTTGCTCCATTTTAGTTGTGGCCCTCTTGGACTTTGTTTAAAACATGTCAGTGTAATTATAAATTTTTATGTCTTTTTTGGTGTAAAATTTCACATTGTGTTTCCTTATATTGGTGGTTGTTTAATGATTTTTTGATTCAGGTAAATCATTACCACACATTTTATTTGATACCTGGGAACTTGTTCCAGCCCATAGGGATTAGTAATGCCCTTTGGGCCTTGCCATAGACCAGTTTAGACACCGTTTCATATGATGACCTTTCTTAGTTTTTGATAATATTAATCCTTATAAACATTCTTGTATCCGGAGGAAAATAAAACACATGAAATTGGGGTGCTCGTATCTTTAGTAAGGGTATACATATTATAGAAGACATGAATAAATTATGCTTAATCAATATGTAATTGTAATAAACTAAAACACATTTTATAAAATCAATAACATGATCATAATATTTATGGAATAAATGATGATCAAATAATTCCATATAAATAATCACATGAGGGAGAAACTTAACAATGGATATTATGACTAATCGAATAATCACATGGAATATAAATAAATGAATTTATAATTATGGGATGAATAATTATAGATATAAAAAAAATATCATCATGACCTTGTTCTAAGAAATATAATTCAATTTAGGCCTTGTGCCAATACATATATATAAATGGGAAAAAGACCCATCCAAAAATCAATCTTGTTTTTCTCATGGGACATACCAGTGCATCGATGGGCTATTGTGGGCCCCTACGATCACTTACTAAGTCCAGTTCACTCTTCATATTAAAGGGGTCAATCATAATCAACATAAACATTCATATTGATAAACTTGTGTAGACAATGTTAAAAATTACCCCCAATCATAAACATAATCATAAACAATCCAGAGTAATATGAATGGTATCAAACTAGGAAATCCCTAATAAAATATATCATAGACCAATGAAATAAATAATAATTATAATATCAATATAAAATATCCCAATTTTATTATAATAATAACTAATGGTTAATGTTTATGATGAATATAAGTAACAAAAATGATTTTTAAAAACCTTTAGAGGAATACAACCATTAAATTTTGAAAATAAACTTTTAATGAAAAGTTCACTAAACATTTTAAAAATAAATTTTCATGGAAAATAAACATTTAATCTTATAGAATAATTTTTAAAAAATTGATATATTAGGACGGAGGAAAATTCAATTAATGTCATACACATTGAAATAATGATTCCTTTCAAATTTTGGAAAAATACAAATAGGATTAATTTTTCAAATGACATGAACATTGCATTAAAAAATATTAAATGAAAAAAGAGAATAATACCTTTCATAAATCATTTTTAAAATTTTAAAACATTTTTTAATTTAATTAAATGAATATGCATTTTATTGAAAAATGATTTCCGACTGAAGAGAGATATAAGGTTGAATTTTCATTAAAACATTTTTTTCAATCATTTTAAGTACCAAAGAGTGGGAAAATGTTACTATTTAATCAAAATATCTTTAATATCCAAATAAGAAAATAATATATTTATTTAAATATTGAAATTTCTTATAATTCCTTCCAAGGAGATGTAATCATAGAAAATCTCAAAAAATAATGGGATTGTAAAATAAGCCCCTACCACTTTGGTAACTTTTGAATAATAAGACCTATGAAATAAATAAAATTAAATGTAAATTTAAATACCATGAAGATAAATGATTTCATTATATAACATAAAAAATGGGTATTATATATGTATCATCATAAGGATTTACAAATAAATTTAATACAGAATGTAATGCACACAACACTGACTCTCTACAAAACAACACTTTTTTATTATAACTATTTAAACAGTATAGTTATTACCTAGAAATTAAACCTAGTTTATCCACTTTTGTGATTTGAATTTTCATAAAGGGACATACATGACTGCAATCAGTAAGATATTTAGAGTCTGATAGGATCAAATTAATTTTTTTGGTGAATAGTAACTTGGCCATTTTGAATAGTAATGTTACCCTTATGAATAGTAATATGAACCTTATAAATTGTAAACCAATAAAATGAATAGTAACCTCACCCATGAAAGTATAAATAAAATTTAGGCATCATATAAATGAATGTATGATATAATAATATCATTGTATAAGTAAATAAATATTGGAAAAATTAATATTTAAGTGTTGGTCATATTGTGAGTCATGGATATTTAATTACAATATTTTTATAATTAAAATGATTTAAAAGAATATTAATTTCAATAAAATGTATTCATAAATTAATATTTTATTTTTATATTATATTGGGATAATTTTATGAGTCCTTAGTTAATTTGTTTTTGAGTGTTATAACAACAATTATAAATTTGAAATCTATATTTTTAAAGTAAACGAAGTTTTTAATTAAAAATTAAATTCATCATATTTATAAAATTATTTTTATAAAATGGAGTTATTTTATTAATTTTACACATTGAAAATGGTTAGGAAGAAATTTTGAGATTGTTATAAAATAATTGAATTTTTTTGAATAGTAAAATACAATAGTTTACTATAAATATTAAATACATGAATTTTTTATTTATTGTTGATTTAAGGGCGAGGTAAGAACCATTACTTTGAAATCACATGAAAATTTTCCTATATTTATTCACAAGAATCAACACTACTTCTTTTATTGAGAAAAATAATAAAATAATGAATTAAATAATGGGAAATCACCCCTCTCTTCCACTGTAAGAACCCACCCCTTGCCCCCTCTTCTCCTTACTCCTCTAGGAATTTAATCATGTTAAAGATCTACCCAAATCCACTTTCCTAGTCTCTCCCTATATTTATGAGCTCTTTTTATTACCAAAATACCAAAAAAACTTTCCTTAATGAGGTTTTCAAGGAGTACTATTCAAAAGGTGAAATCCTCTTCCTTTTCCTTTTATTTTCATTTAAACTTCTTTATTTTGTTATACTCTACTAACCACATATATAAAAATGGTCATGATAACTCTAGTATCATCTATATAATATAATTATATCATTATAATGGAATAACTATAATCAATATCCATACTCTATCTCTTTTATTTTAATAGCAAAATTATCGTCAGGGAGGTGCTAGTTTACAACCTTCCTGGATGACAAACATTCAATCATCAATTTCTTATTCAAGGATTGAAATTTAAAAAACAAATTATGATAAAAACAAGTTATTATATACGTATTAAAACCTATTTTATGTTTTTAAACTATTATATATACAAAATACAAATTCATACAACAAAACAAGTTCACGATGATCAAAACCTGCCAAAATAATCTAAATGATTATCACTCATGTTTTATATAATAACTCATCCTAATACCATAAAAAATGAATTATATATCAATTTAATCCTTTATATGTTCATTAGTATCATATAAAATTTATTATGGATAATTATATCCATTTTACATGAACTCCATTACTTATAAACAAGCGAACTGATCATGAAAACCAAGAAAATGAATGCTTTAGAATGACGATATTAATCTCTATAAATCGTCAACAAGGCCATGAATTAAATGAAAAAACAAATAATGATTCTACTAAATGTATAAAAGGTTATGAGTTAATTTATTTATGTATTTAAATTTATTAATCAGGACATTATGGTCAAGTGCATAACATATTCAGACATATGGTAAGGGTTTTCTCATCTCACTTCCATTTTTGTGAGATATTCCTTTTTCACCACTAATTATTTTTTATGGTGTAAGTACACTAACATTTTATTTATCATATCAAGAAAATATTTGTTTTAATTGTATTAAATATATCATTTTATGATTATTAATTTTGGTGAATATGATTCGATTGATTACAAAGTGGTAAGAGATTCTACCCGAACCTCCATCTTTCCTTTGGGTTACTCTTTATCTACCATTACTCAAATGTAATTCTTATTTATTTTGGAATATTTATTTCAAATTCAATTTATATTCTAAAAAATCATATATCCACATCATATCATTATTATTTTGTGTGGATTTTCATGTTTTAAAAAGGTTCCCTTCTCAATTCTTCCCGATAAACAAGTTTGGTTCAATGGAACTTCCTGAATTCTTACCCATTTTCAAGAGAACTATATAATCTGTTTCAATACATAATTATTTCTATAAAATAAATAAAATAATAAAGAAACTATATCATGTTTCATTTATGTTTTTATGAAAACAAACATTCCTTTCTACATTAAAATCTCTAATATTTTCTTTAAAATGCACTACAAAGTTTTATTTCTAAAGTTTCTTCAAAAATATTTTTACATGATTTCACTTATGTGGTACATAATTTATGAACGAAATATATATATTTGATTTTATTCCCTTTTATTTTCTAGGATATACATTTTTACAATCTTATTTTATGACAAATACAAATGATATTCAAAATAACTCTTCTTTCTTAATTAAAAAACAATTATTGTTGTCACACTTCTACTTTTATAATATATATCCCCTTTTCACAACTTATTAATTGTGTGTGTGGTTTGTGTACATCCCTATTAATTATCATATAAATATACTCTTTATTAGCATGATATTCTAAGGGATTTTTATTGTAAGTTTTTATGGTGGTATGGGACACTTGGGAATGTTTAATGATTATTTCCTCTAGAATTATTCAATAGTATCATTTAAAAGTATATTTTTCTATTTTAACATCGTTTGTTTAATATTTTACATCATTGAGGTGTATCTCTTATATTACCATATAAAATATGTTGTTGAAGAGTTGATGATCAGTTTGACTGTGGATGTGCTAATTTGATACCATTCATGGGTTATATTTAAAGTAATTACATTTTGTTTGATAGTTTTTATATACGAATATTTATGTTTTTTATGTTTCACCATTTTTAAATGAGAAATATATAAGACTTATTAAGTGATTGGAGGGGCCCACTATAGCCCCTTAATGAATATATAGGTCTCATATGACAAAATAGAATTGGATTTTGGCCGAGACCTTACCCTAGTATTTTCAAACGTCTTGGTCGAGGCCTCGGTGGTATGTTTTAGGTGTCCCCCTTTATGAATTCTATCATCATGAAACTAGTAATTGATAATCCATGTGATTATTTGACAATTATAATATCCATTATCATATTTTATTATGGAATTATTTATTTTTCTTTTATTCCTACCATATTATGCTCAAGATTATCTTTTAATGGCATGTATTCTTTAATTATTAACCATGAAATATTATTTATTCTTAAACTATATTATATACCCTTACTGAGAATATAAGATCACCACTTTATTATGTTTTTTACCTAAGATATAAAGTAGAAAACATTGAATAATATTTCAAGGATGTAGTTAATTTGATTTTATATTGTCTCATTTTTTATTTACATTTCCCAATATATTATGGTTATAAAGAATGTAATATCATCTTATAGGACAGCTAAACTAATTGGTCCTTTAAGATTTGATTCCTTGTAATCATGAAAATTTAATACAACAATGATCCAACTCTATGCTTCTAGGGTTGGGGAATTATAGTTGGTATCAAAGGAGGTTTAGAAGTATTATAGGAAACTAGATTTATAAAACACAGAATAGAGAACAAAACCCTAAGATAGACTTTGAGGATAATCATACATGAACATCCTATAATTTTTTTAAGATATATATTATGTGGATATTCCTATAAATACAACCCTTTCTTAATACTACAAGTGGATGCGGTTTAGGAAGAGATGTACCTATAAGTAATAACTCTGACATGGTGTTCTATGCCTGACTCACGGTAACCTAGTACACAAAAACAAATCTTACCATACACCTAGTTTGACACTCTAGGGATATATTCTGAGGATAATTCACATTATCATTACAAACCATTATTAAGGATTTTAATATATAATTAAAATAAATAACCTAGGATAAACCTAAGGTGTTTTTGGTTGAAAATAAAGTCTTATGACATTATATAAATGATTATACATTTTTCTCACTATGAATATTGTTACTCACACTATGATTTCTAGTTTTAGTGAACAGATAGAACTCGAAGGAGTCATGTTAACATTGAACATAATGAAAAAGTTATTGGTGATGAGAAACCAAATGGGATGTTTATAGGATTGAATAATATTGTGCTCATACCTAATCAGTTTTCCCAAAATATTATTATCAACATATAACTTAACCAACAACCAAACCCACCAAAGAATAAAATAATGAAATTTTCTAAGAGCTCCAGTTAGGGGGACCATGGAGAAAATAAATCTCACTTTCTATCATGGAATAAATATGTAAGGATAAACCCAAGAAAGTGTCTCAAAGGAATAAATAAATTATTTAGGTGTGGGAAAGACGGATATAAATAAAATAATTTCCATGAATAATGAATATTACAATGGAAGGAAGTAAAAATGACACAAAGAATACATTTTCAGTTATTTTCCGTAAATGTATGGGTCCTTGGAATTATCTGAGTCAATGAGCTATTTTATAGAATGACCTCTAGACCAAGGAAGGACCGATGTGGAAATAATTGTATGATATAATTTTTTATTGAGGTTGTATTGAAAATTATAGTTAAAAGGATGTTTATAGATTGACCTTATTTCAAGTATGTCCATCATATTTATATATTGTTTCAGAGAAAGAAAAAACCATACACCGAGTGAAAACTCTCCGCATTTGGCAAGGTCTTAGAGTTTGAACCCAGTACTGAATGGTAACAAGGGAGAATCACTAACCACTAGCCTACGTGAATTCCTAATTATCATGACCTTTTTAGTTAAAAAATATAATGGATGAATATTATTTTTATTTTAAAGACTTTTTTATCAAATATATAACTTTGGTATTGAAAAATTATTTCTTGGTTAAGTGATTTTAGAATATGTTCACAATTTTGGGAATCCTATAGGACTTTTGTAAATATAATATTTTGCAGAATAAATTTTGAATTGTATTTTAGAGTTAAATAAGCCTTTATTGTGGACTTATAGTGATCCATGTTATTTATGGAAATGTCAAGAATAACATGGAGATTATGTGACATGGTCAATTAAATTTTTGTATAAGATAATAATATTTATCACAGTTATTTTGAATAATATATGAATAAATTCTTATGGTATTGGGGTCATAGTATAGAATATTTTTTTAAATAATGGTAGTAATTTTCTAAATGATCTATGTTGAACTTTGAGTTTTAAATTTTAATTTTGGAGATTAATGTTTTTTCATCATATAAAGGTTATTATTTTTGGGGAATTATCTTATCTTATCCAATCCATTTTATATTTTCTTTACCTATAATGATAAGATGAATAGATAATTATACTTTTATGGGATCTATGATCCATTTAAGTTTATTTTCAATATTCAAGTGTGAAAAATTAATCTTGAACATTTATATCCCAGTATAAGGATTGAAGTGAAAATATATCGTAGTAAAACCAATAGATGGTATTATTATTTTGATATGGAAAGTAATCAAGTAAGTTAAATTTCTCAACTAATTATCTAGATAGTAAATGAATCTATCAATTATAGGAAAAAAAATTTGTAAAAAAAATTTATCCATGTAGTTTTATTTCTCATAAATCAATGATATTTTTACCGATCACATGATTTATGGATTTTTGGTGGTTAACATTCTGATTGACATCTCCTCTATCACTCCCCATCATAACATGATGGTTAGATTATACTTCAATGTATATATTTTCACTTCAAACTAATGTTATCCTATTCAAATATGTAGATTTGTAGTAACAATTGCATTTCCCATTACATCTTATTAAGAGGACATTTTATTAACCCAATTTATTATGTGGGTTTCCCCCAATGGATTTTTCAAGTATCAACCATTAACATTTAAAGTGTAATTAAATATTGTGAGGAGATAATTTATTGAAGGAGCGGAGAATGTAATACCCCAAGGATTTAAAATTAAATTAAATATACAATTTAATTCACGCAACAATGAGTCTTTATGAAACAACACTTTGTTATTAAATTATTTAAACAATATAGTTATAATCTAGCCATTAAACATAATTTTTCTGCTTCTATGATTTGATTTTCAAAAAATAGACATACATAGTTTTTATTAGAATTATATTTAGAGTCCGATAATATCAAATGTTTTTTGGTGAATAGCAACTTGACCTTTTGAATAATAATATTACCCTTATGAATAGTAATTTGCTTCTTAGGAATAGTAAATAGGCCAAATGAATAGTAATGTTGCCAATGGAAGGATAAATTTAATGTAGGCATATTATAAATGATATTATGATATAATTATATCATTTTATAAGTAAATGAATATTTTATAAATTAATATTAAAGTGTGGGTATTATTGTGAGTCATAAATATTTAATTACAATTTTATAATTAAAAAAATGATTAAAAATAAATTTTTTTATAAAATTTATTAATTAATCATTATTTTATTCGTATTTAATTTTAGGAAAATTTTATGAGATAGTCGTTAATTTTTCAGAGTGTTATTAAATCATTTATACATTTAAAATTGATATTTTTCAAGTAAATAAACTTTTTAATTAAAAATTTAATATATCATATTTAGAATTTTTTTACATTAAATGGAGTTCATTTTAATTATACCCATCAAAAAATGGTTAGGATGAAATTTTGAGATTTTTCTAAATTACTAGAATTTTTATGAATTGTAAAATATGATAATTTACAATATTTGTTATATTCATGATTTCTTGTGTCATTATTGGTGTAAAGATGAGGTAAGAACCATTAATTCGAACTCATATCCACAAGGTACTATATTTATTCATAAAAATCAACAATATTTGTTATCATGAGAAAAATAATAAAATAATGAATAAAATAACGAGAAATCACCCCTCTCCTCCACAATAATAACCACACCTCACCCCTATTCGTCAGACCACTATAAGAAATGAATATTGTAAATGTTCTTCCCAAATCATATTATGTTTTCTCTACCCACATCCAAGATCTCATGGTATTACCAAAATACCCAAACCTCTTTCCTTAAAGAGGTTCTCAAGGAGGAGTATACAGGTAAAATCCTCTTCCTCTTCCTTTTATTTTCTTTTCATGTTTTTTATTTTATTATACTCTTATAACCTCTTATGTACAAATGATGATATCTATAGTATCATATATATACTATAATGATATCATGTTAATGGAATAAACATCATCAATATTTTTACTCCCTCTATCTTTTATTTTAAAAATGAAATCATCATTTGGGAGGTGTTGATTAACATCCTTCACGGACGATGAACTTTCGTTCTTCAATTTATTCATCAATGATGGAAATGATACTATTTTTTTAGTTCAACCAAAAAATATTATTTTTATTACAAACAATTTAATTTTATTGAACAAGTATATATACACAATACTAATTCATACGACAAAACTAGTTCATGGTGATCAAAAACTGCCAAATAATCTAAATGATTATCACTAATGATTCAATTAATAAATCATCCTCATTCCACATAATAATATTTATTATATAACCATTTAATATTATTTAGGATCATTAGTATCATATAAAATAAATTATGGATAATTATATCCATTTCACAAGAAATCCATTACTTATAAACAAGAGAACCGATCATGAAAACCAGGAAAATGAATGCTCTAGAATGTTGACATTAAACTCTATAACTCATTAATAAGTCCATAAATGAACTTAATAAAACTATGATTATTCTAAAACCTGTTTAAAGGATTATTAATTAATTAATTGATGGATTTAATTTGATTATACATGACATTAAAGTAAAGTGAAAAACACATTCCGACATAAGGTACAAGTTTTGTCATCCCACTTCCATTTTTGTGAGATTTTTATTTTTCAGCACTATTTCTTTTGTATGGTTTATGTATAATGACAATTGATGTATCATATCATGAATCTATTAAATTTAATAGTATTAAATATTTCATTTCATTATTATTAAATTCGGGTCATATGATTTGATTGATTACAATGTTTTAAGGGATTCAATCTGAACCATCCTCTTTTATTCAAGTTACTCTTTCCCTATATTTACTCAAAATTAATACATATTTATTTATTCATATTTATTTTAAATTATTTTTCTATGTTCTAAAATCATATATCCCGATCATATTATCCTTATTTTATGGTGATATTCATGATTTAAAATGGTTCTCTTCTCTATTATTCTCGATAAACAAGTTTGATTCAAGGAAATTCCCAAATACATACCCACTTTCTAGTGCACTATATAATCTATTTTAATCCATAATTATTTTTTTTGAAATTATATTTTTTTTCATGAAAATATATCTTGGTTCATTCCTTGTTTTATTAAAACAATCATTCCTTTCCACTTTAAAATCTATTTAATATTTTACATAAAATGTAATAAAATGTTTTGTTTCTGATGTTTCTTAAAAATTATTTTTACATGATTTAAATTCATTGGGACATCATTTATGACTAAAATATATTTTTATTGGCCTTAAATTTTATTTTTTGGTATATACATTTTTAAAATCTTATTTTATGACAAATACAAATGAATTTAAAAAGAACTATTCTTTCCAAAGTAAAAAAAGGATTTTTCTCATATACCTTTTAGTTTTGTGAGATATATGCCTTGTTATCCATTTATTCCTAGTGTGTGTGGTGTATGTACTTTCATATAATATATCATATAAATAGTATACTTATTATCATAATATTATATGGTATTATGATTTGAATGTTTCAATGTGGTACGAGACACTTTGGAATGTTTAAAATTATTTTTTCAATATTTTTTTAGTGTTCTCATTTAAAAGAATATTAATCTATGTGAAAAATCCATTATTGAATCTTGTAATTAATTAAGGTGTATCTTTTATGAAACCATATACCATATTTTTTGAAGGGTTGATGATCGGTTGTACTGTTGATGTTCTAATTAGATACCATTCATGGGTTATTGTTAAAGTGTTTACATTTCGTATGCTATTTTTTCAATACGAATATTTATGTTGTTTATGTTTCCTTTATTTAAAATTTGGAATTTATTCACAATTTTAAGTGATATAAGGGTCCTTATAACACCCCTTGATGCATGGAAAGGTCTCACGAGACATAAAAGAATTGGTCTTTGGCCGAGGACTTACCCTAATATTTTCAAATGTCTCGGCTAATGCCTCAATGTTATATTTTACGTGTCCTGCATTATGAATTCCCTCATTATGAAACTATTAATTTATATTATATGTGATTATTGGAATAGTATACTATCCATGGTTATGTTTTATTCTTACATTATTTTTTATCTTTTATTTATTTCATATTTTTATTTAGATAATGTTTTAATGGATTGTGTTCATTTACTATTCACCATGCCTTAATATTTATGCTTCTGCTATATTACTTACCCTTTATGAGAATCTAAGATCAATCATTTATTATATTTTATTTCTCTATGATATAAAGAAGAAAACTTTGAATAAGATTTTAAAGATGTAATTAATTTCATTTTGTATTGTATCTTGTTTTATTTACTTTCCCCAATGTATTATGTGCGTCAATAATGTAATATGGTCTTCTATGATTGTTAAACTAATCGGTAATTTTGGGATTTTTCATTGTAATAATGTCCACTTAATAAAATAATGCACGAGATATTGGATTCTAGGGTTGGTTTTTAATATTATACAACACAAGGAATAAATATATGGTGAATATGGTGTATGTCCCATTGAAGTAAAGGTGAGATGAGAAACCCTTACTTTAAGTATGAATCATCATGTATGATATTTATCATCCTAAATAATAAAATAATATTAATTATTTAATTTATTATGAAAATTTATAAAGTTTATTATTCCTTTTATTTTATTAATTAAAATTTTATCTATTATTACTTATTCAATTAAATTTACATTGGATGTTTTAGAGATATTTGGATTATGTTTAAAAAAGGACTTTTGTAGGTTGACTATGGTCAAAGAGGTCATTATTTAAACATATGAAAAATAAAAAACAGGAAATAATTATAATAATTACACATAAATTAAACTTTAAAAAAATCATTAAAGATTTTTTTGAAAAATGAACTATATTACAACCATAGAGGTGGTAGGCCGTACATATGCATGAGTAACGTTTCTATTTTCCAATGATCGTTATGGAATAAAGTTAAGTATATTTGTAATTTTTAAGAATAATGGTAATATAATATATAAAATTTTATTTTCTTAAATATACTTATATATATATACTTATATATATATATATATATCATTCATGTGGTGCGGTGATGAAAATAGAGTCTCATTACTTCGTAAAGGGGGTAGTCCACACGTACACGGATGATGTTATCATCTTTTAGTGAGTTAAAATGTAAGAAATAAAATGATTTATTATATTTTTATAATAATAAATATTTCATGAATATCATAATTATGTAATTGTTATCACATATAGTAATTAAATTTTTTCTTTTTGACTTCTATGTAAAGCGTTTGAGAAAGATGATTCACATCACTTCACGGAGTGGTAATTAGTCATACACACAAGAGATATATTTATACCCACAATGGAATAGAAATTAAAAAATTTTATATATGATATATTGACTAAAAAAGTATAATTATTTTTTAAATATCCTATATATAATTTACTTTCATCATAATACCTTATCGTGAGAGGTGTTGGTGGAAAACATGTCACGTTAGTTCGAAAGGTGTTAGCACAACGTACACACGAGCAATGTTATTTTTTCCACTTTGAGGGAGGAAGAGATCAATATAGTTCATGACCATAGCATAAAATATATTTGTATATTGGATATAATGATTTTATTATATAATAATAAATGAATAATATTTGATGTTGGTGGAATAATAAATAAAACAAAAACACATAGTTTGAATTTTTACCTCATATCGAACCACCTATTTAGGATTATACCTCTATTATTCATAGAATACATTTATGAAAAAAAGGTATTATAAGATTAGAGGATGGAATTTGGGAATTTATTTCTATATTTATGGTCTATACTATATGGTTTTAAAGTGTGAATAATAAAGGATAGTAGGTGGCCATTTATAACTGAAGTGAGTAACACACTTGTAATTTTTTAAAATAAAAAGGGTTTACCTTGTTCGTCACATGAAAAAATGGTAAAATTTTGATTATTATAAAAACATAGGAATAATAATTTATAAATATGTCTATAAAACCAGTCTCAAAATTATTTTAGTCTATTTAAACCATTTTATTTTGAGTTTAACCCCATGGTGAATTACTTTTAACCTTGATAGCTGTGAATTATTTACTATTTTCACTATTCATTTTGGTAAAAAAATTAAGTTCAAATTATTAGATAATATATATTATTATTATTATTGAAAATATATAATAGAATTTTCTAAATTAAATTCAGATAATTTTTAAATTTTAATTTAATATTCATCTCACGGACACAATGAGAAAGTTGATTTTCAAAGCAAAATGTAGAAAATTTTACTATGTTTTTATATCCAAATTCATTTTTGAAAAGATACCAATGAAATAAGGTAGATTAATAGATATATAATTTACCTTATTTTTCATTAAAACCAATTTAATTTTTAATTTTAATTCATAGATAATTTAAATGAAAATACAATTTTCAAATAAAATTAGGTATTTATTACTATTCATTGAAAATGAATTATTTCATAAAAATTTAAAAAAATATACCCTAAGATAATTTTAATATATTAACATAAAAATGAATTTAATTTTTTCAAATTAATTTTCCAAAAATTTCAAAAATTAATTTTATCTATGTGCGCAAAATGAGGCAAAATTGTCTTTAGAAAAAAAATATAGTTTTTCATAAAATATTTCTTTTTCTTTTAAATGATTCTTATTATATTTAAAATAAATATATAACCAAAATTTTAATTATTTAGTTGTTATTATCCATACCCACAAATATAATTAGTAGGTTATAATGCTATACTATATTTCGTTTAATATAGGATCTGGGCTACATGTTATGCTACCTATCGAAGAGATTTCAATTAAATAAATATATTTCTTGGGTAGGTTAATATCAGTGTTGCATGCTGCATATGATATCAAATTCTATGTTCTTATTTTTTTTCTATATTATCCCCAACTTAAATAAATTGCATCTTCTCAATATAAACTTGATCTCAGTAATCAAGTGTTTGAAATTTGAAAATACCATTGTAGAAAAACCCACAAAGTAAAAAGGGTTAATAAAATATACTCTTAATAAGAGAGAAATGGATATAAACATTTCATATGGAATAAACCATAACTAAGTTTTTATGTATGATAAAATCTGTGGGAAATAAAAACATAGACATGGAAGAGAATAAAAATGCATAAGGGTTAACAGAGAGTGATAGAGATCATTGATCACAGTAAAGTGGGCGATCTAGAGAAGGTTAAAGATCACAAAACCATAAATATTTGATGAGTTAAGGGAAAATTTGACTCATTGAAAATGAATATACTCAGATAATTTTTTTAACATACTATACTAATATTTGAGGAATTAATTAACCATTATACTATGAGCATAAGAAAATATTGTGACATTATATCATTATATACTCACAATTTCATCCTTTAGATGTAGTGCGATAAATTACAACTTCATCTCCTTCTTTAATAAATGAATATACAAGATGTTTTTTTATGCCTAAAGCACTAAATTGAAATTTTAATGAATCATAAGATCAACAAAAGAGTGATAAGTATTTCTAACTATATATAAATATTTTTCAAAACCAATATAGTTACCACAAGTTATCCAATATAAAAAATTAATCTCTAAACCTTAATATCCACACTACTGGTTCAATATTTATATTTTTCTATGAAATCATTTAACTAAAAATAATGACATATAATCCTGGACTTCAAATAGTTCAGGGGTGGGAACTAAACCCATATCATCCATTGGTTGTGGGTTCAATCCTTGTGTCATTGTCGGATGTGATGGTTTTTCACCCATCATATGGTTTGTCTTTTTATCTAATTTTTTTAATATAATTTATATAATGTTACCAAATTGCAATCTCCTATAATTACCTCAACATAATAGATCATATAAACATTAAAGGTTACCAATAACTTTATAAAAACCACATTATCATTATTATCTCAACATTAGGATCATATTAAGTGTTATCCTCACTTAATCTTGTGTTTTATAATATCTTCCACTTTCTAATGAAACAATATTTATGGTACCACTAAACACATTGTTTTATATCTTTAATGAAATAATAATATTGTAATTGATAATTATTATAACAATATTTTCATTAATAAAATACTTCTTCAATATATTTCATGGATCCAAATGAAGAAGTAGAGTAATCACTCCAAATTAGCTGTATTAATAACATGAATTTACCTTGATCACTTAGCTTCTTCTGAGGTATATTACCTTGAAACATGGGACATTAATTTTTCTAGTTCCCTATCAAATTATAATAGAATAATTTCACATTGTAAGATTATTTATTTCCATTTTAATCACAATCATGGGGTTATTTTTCTCCACACATGAATAAAACTCCATTTCCCTTTAAGAATGTAACACAGTGTTTACTACCATAAGTATCACATTTTAGAAAATCCCTTATTTCATATTTTCCTTTCATCCTTATTTTTATCATTCATCATTTTCTTCTCTTTCTTCCCTTTTAACCCTTAAGAATTATATAATTGTTTCTCTTTATTGATAACATGTGATATTATATCCTCATATGATGATAAATTTTAATGGACTTGTTACTTTTGGATGATTGCATTAAACCCATCAAAGAAACAATAAATCTTTTTTTTGGATTTAATTATATATTCTGTAGCATTACTTAATAAAATTTTAAAGTTATATTAATACTTAGAAACATTTTCCTCTTCTTTCTATCGCATAATTAAGAAATATCATTACGTATCCACTCATTTCCCATGAGGAAAATGTTTTTCCAAGAAGTGTACCCTGAAATCCATCTAATAAATTCTTTATATTTCCTACCCATCCTTAGTGTTTTTGAATTGATGACCACTATTAATCTGAATCTCTTAAGATAAGGTAAATTATAATGATAATGTCCACCCGTTCACTACTTCCAAATATGAAAAATATTTTCTATAATGAATTTACCCATAGATTAAATAAAAATATATATTTATTCCCATTGAAAAATAGCGGTTTTAGATGCATGAAGAAGACTAAAATCATTACACTACATAGTGTATTGGAAAGTTACTCTAAATAGAAAAATTTATTACTCGTAACCTGAGTCAATTTCCCCAATATGGTTAAAATTTGACCAGTTCTAGCTCTTAGTTCATAGTCTTTCCTTGAGAGAAATCCTAACATGGGATATGTTCATTGATAAAAATGTCAATAATTTTATTATTAACAATTTAAAGACAATTTAATACACTATATTAGATCGTAACATTATGTAACAAAATAGAGAGTCCCAAAAATAGTGAGACACTTAACATAAATTTAAAAATTTATACATACCTAATCTGATAATAATAACAAACACAGTTTCTTTAGAGATATATTTTTTTCCATGTCCTTCATAATATCTTGTAATTAAAATGTGAATTATCCTAAGCATATACCCCAATAGTGTCAAACTAGAAGCATATTAAGGCATGTTCTTGTGCACTAAGTAATTATTGGGTCTATCCCAATGTTCCCTTTTCTGAGTTATTACCCCATGATTCATCTATTACAGAACCAAATCCTCTTATAGTATCTTTATAGGAATGTATTTTCTAATAAAACCACATAATATCTACCTTAATAAACTTTAATATTTTCTTGTATACTTATCCTCAATGTTTATCATAGGGTTATGTTTCCTAAATTTATTTTTTCTTAAACCTGGTTTGCAATGTTTCTACTAAACATCATTTGTTACCAACTATAGGGACGCTGACCCCAATTTCTTGGAACCAATGTCTAAAAAGTTATATTCTCATAAGATAGAAGGAATCAAATCTTAAAGTACTTATTAGTTTATTCGTCTTGGTTTACTAAAAACATACTTGAAATTCACATTTCATTTTGAAACATAAAATACACAAAGTATTTTCTTTCATAATTCTGTTTTTCCTCTTTCTGTATCCCTATATATCAATCTGAAAACATGTCCTTGTATCTTGGGGAAAATAAAACATAATAAACGGGAAATATCAGATGCTTAGAAAGGGTTAGCATACAAAAGAAGCTATTAATAAAGACGATATAATTAATATGTTAAGATAAAAAATGAAAATACATTCCATTTAATCAATAAATTTAGAATCATATGGGAGGAATAAGTGATTATCAAATAATTAAATATAAATAAACATGTTATCATGAATATTAACTAGGGATATTCTAACTAATATAATAATTACAAGGAATATTAGTAACTGAATTTATAATAATGGAATTAATAATATTGAAAAATTAAAATATACCATCATGTACTTATTCCAAGACATCTAAAACCATAAATACCTTGTACAAACACATCTATATAAATGGGTAAGGAATATGAAAATCCCTAATATAGTTTTTCTTATGAAACCTATCAATGTGTCGAGGGGATATAGTGGTCCCCTAACATAACATACTAAGTCCACTAAATTGTGGATATGAAATTAGTGAAACATAATCAATAAGAACATTCATATTTAAATACTATCATATATACTGTTAACAATTACCCCAATCAATAATCATAATCATAAACCAACCATAGTAATATGAATTGTTTCAAACTAGTACATCCAAAGTCAAAATGAATATAGACAATCCAAATAAAAAAAGAATTATATCAATATTGAATATCCTTAGTTTATCATAAATGAGATTTAGGGTTGATTTCATTGATGCAAAAAATTCCATAAAATTTCTTTAAAAACATATTTGAGGAAAATAACATTTTAATTTTGAAAATATAATTTTCAAAAAATTTCAATGAACAATTTGAAAATAATTTTCATTGAAAATTACCTTTAAATATTATAAAATATGTTTTAAAACATTTGTTGGCCTTGATGTATGAAAAATATTCTCATGTCATACAAGTTAAAGCAATTATTCCTTTTATCATTTTTGGCAAAATCCAAATGTAATTTTTTTTAAAAATGACATAATGATTGCTTTAAAAAATTAAAAATTAAATCTAGGTAAAAAAATATTTTAAAAATAATTTTTAAATCATAAATAAATTTTTAGAAAATATTTTGTGAAAACATAGGTGTGGTGGAAAAGGGTTTCAGACTGAATAGATAAATAAAGTCATATATTCTTAAAAACACTTTCTCAATCATTATAATTATCAATGAGTGAGGTAATAGTAATATTTATTCAAAATATAAATAATAAAAATATAAGAATAAAATATCTAGATTTAATATAGAAAAATAAAATAACCCCCAAAGGGATATGTAAATATAAACAATCAGAAATAATGATGGTATTGTGAAATAAACCCTTACCACTTTGGTAACTTTTTAATCATAAGCCTCATGAAATAAATATCATTAAATAAAACATTAAATACCAAAAAGATAAATTAATTCATCATATATAAAACAAAAGTGGAAGTATATAAAAAAATAGAAATCAGTTGTGAATATGGCGTATGTCTTACTGAAGTTAAAGTGAGATGACAAACTCTTACATTGAGTCTGACTTGTCAAGTATATTCATTATCTTCCTGAATAATAAAGTAATTTTAATTATTTAATTTATTAATAAAAATTATTATGTTTATTATTTTATTTATTTCACTTATTACCATGTTTTATATGATTACCTAATAAATTATGTTTATATCAGATGTTTCGATAATATTTGGATTATACATTATAAATGACATTGGAAGGTTGAATATGGTCAAACGGGTCATTATTTAAACAAATAAAAATAATAATAAGGATATAATTATAATATTTTTCCATAAATTGTACTTTTAAAACCATAAATGAAATATGGTAATGAAAAATGAGTTACGTTGTAATCAAGGAGATGGTATGTCGTACCTACGCAAGAGTAACGTCACCATTTCTCAATGGCTATTATGAAAAGGAGTTAGGAAATATTTTCTCGATCTATAATTATATTAATATAATATATACCATGTTATTTCCATAAATATATTGATATATATCATCCATTTTGTGTGGTGGGGAAAATATATTCACACTGTTCCATAAAGGTGGTCGTCCACACATACACAAATGATGTTATCATCTTTTTGTGAGTGAAAAGGTAAGAAAAAAATGATATATTATAATATAAGAATGGTAAATATGTCCCTAATAATATAATTATTTCATTTATATCATATATAATTATTAAATATATCAATATCACCTTCCATGTAAAGTGTTAGTGAAAGGAAAATCACATCAATTCATGAGGAGGTAGTCTGTCGTACACACACACAATGTTATCGTATCCCATAAAGATAGAAAATTTTAAAAGGTGTATATTATACATTTAATCCATACATATAATTATGTTATAAATATCATATATATACTTTATATCCATCATCATACCCAACCTTGATAGGTGTTGATGGATAATGTGTCACATCGGTTCGTGAGGTGGTAGTCTACTATAGACACGAGCGACATTATCATTTCCCATTTTAGAGTAGGGGAGATAGATATAGTTCATTAACATAAAATAATAACATATAAGTATATTGGAAATAATTTTACTATTATATAATTATAACTGAAAATGATTTTATTGAGTTTTAACAAGAAATAATATAAAAACAAATAGTTAGGAATTTTACCCCTTGTTGGACCACCTCATTAGGATTATAACAAAAGTATCCATAGAATGGATTTATGAAAAAATAAATGAGTCTGGGTTGAAGTAAATGATTTTGGGAAGTTATTTTTATATTAATTTCTGGAAATAAAATGGTTCGAAGTTGTGAATAACATGGGAGATGAGTGGCCATTTATATGTGAAGTGAGTGGCACACTTGTAATTTTTGAAAAGAAAAAAGAGTACCCATGTTTATTATATTAAAAAATGGTGTAAAATAGATTAGTATAGAGACTTAGAATTTATAAGGTATAAATAATTAAATTTAATATATGTTAGATAAATTTTTTGTCCATTTTAACACTTATAATGTTTTTACCTCTGGTAAATCTTTTTCCCCCTTAACCGTGGTAATTAATTTTTAATGTCTTTACAATTATTTTAAAAAAAAAATTAAGTTAAAATTATTAGATGATAGAATTTATAATTATTAAAAATACGGAATCCATTTTTCCAAATTCCATTCAAATATGTGGGAAATTTTATTTTAAATTTAATTCGGCAAAAGCGATGAGAAAGAGAGTTTTCAAATAGAAAATGTTCAAAAGTATATGAAATTTTTATATCAAAATTAAACATGAAAATGACTATAATGAAATAAATTGGATTACAAGATATTTCATTTAACTAGTTTCACATTAAAACAAATTTAATTTATAATTTAAATTTACAAATAATTTAAATGAAATGGATTTTTTCAATTAAAATTCAACATTGTTAACTATTTACCAATAAATGAATCATTTTAGAAAAATACACAAAATTTACCCTAATATAATTTTGATAGAATAATTTAAAAAAATAATTTAATTTTATGATATAGATTTTATAAAATTAATAAAAAAATTATGTTATCTGCCCTAAACTCGACTAAACATTCTTTTAGAAAAACCATTTTTCAAAAAACATTTATTTTTATTTTAAATGACTATAATTTTTTTTATAATGAGTAAATAACCATTATATTCCAAATTTATTTATTATTATCCATGCCCACTAATTTAATGACTATATTATAATAGCATACTCTATGTCAGTTCATTTAGGCTCGGGGTTGTAGATTTCACAAGCTATCAGGATGACTAAATTTAACAAAATATATTTTTTGGGTTCGTTTAAGTTTGATAGTGTGTGTCATATATGTTATCAAATAATTTTTTCTTATTTTATAATATTATGGTATAAATTATCCCTAACTTAAATAATTTGTTTCCACACAATTTAAACTTTATCTTGCTAATTAAGGGGCTGACATTTAAAAATACCATTATTGAAAAAACCAATTTTAAAAAGGGGTTAATAAATTTTCCTCGTAATACTAGAGAAAGGCAAGCACAAATGTCATATGTAATACCAAATATATTGGTTTCTAAGTAGGATAACATTCTTGGTAAATTAAATAAGGACATATAATGTAATATTAACATTTAAGGCATAATAGAGAGTGATAAAGATCATTAGTCACACGAAAATGGGTGATATTAAGAAGGTTAAAAACCACAAAAACATTTATCTATGATGATTTAAGGTAACATTAGATTCATTTGAAATGAATGTACTAGGATAAATTTTTTTATTCAAGATTCTTTACCTAGTGTTTAGGGAATCATTTACTGTCATGAACCGTCCCTTGGGGCATGTGTCGTGAAATACCCCAAGACTCCCTCCCAAAGGCCAGGGGTTGGTGACTAGTGTTGAAGGCGTCAACCTGCAAGTGGGATACATTTTCATGAGTACATGTACACATGCACACACATCCACGTCCTGAAGTTGGAAAATTAAACATGCATACCCTCACACAACCATTGAGTAAAAGAGGAAATTATAGGTCAAATGGGACAGAATACAAACCCAAAAAATGATAAATTGAAAAATAATAAGTACATGGAAAACTATAAAAACTATCCACTAGAAACCCCACTAGATAATTAAGTGTAGAGTAGATGATGGAAGCCTTATAACTACTCCCCACCTGCCTGGTCTCACTAGGAACCACCGAGTCCAAGGCCACCAAGCCCTCTATCAAGGTGGTGGTATTCTACACGAGACACAACATGTGTGGGTGAATCCCATGTAGGGGTGAGTAACAAAATACTCAGTAGATATCACAATGCAACAAGGAATGACCGCCAAGCAATCCACAAGAAAACCATGAAGTATGATCACGAAACATGATCACAAAGCAATAAAGCTCACACCAGGTATAATATAGAGTATGGAAAGTAGGACCATTAGTTATATCATTGAACACCTTGGGATTCTAGAGAAATCCTCCTCAATTAATACATTGGGCCAACTGGATCACACAAAAGCCGCTTCCCACTAACCTTGGCAAAATATGTTACACATGCCTAATAAGTACTATGGGTATGATGGGTCACACAGAAGCCGCTCCCCATCGTGAGCATGCCATTTCACATAGAGCCACTTCCCACCTTGTCCATATTGATTTACTCCTCTTGTTGAGTACCATGCATATGCCGGGTCATAAAAAGCTACTCCCCAGCATGGGCATGCCAGGTAACATAGAATTCGCTTCCCGTTGGGCCATCACAGCTGATCCATATATGGTCGCTTTTCAGTAGTCTTCTGGAATTTTCCAACTGAAGGGTTTCTGCACGTAGGGTGCTTAATTCTGGGAGAACTTCTCCCCACATCATTTATTGCATTTCAAAATCCACAATGCCTCTTTAGAGTATTCAAAAATATCCTCCTTGTTGTGAGAGTTCCAACGCCACAAATGGGTCATCAATTGGACACCCGGTTTGTAAGATATTGATGGTGTTCCAAATAGGTCCATGATGGGTCTAGGGATGATCTAGCATGGGTCCTCTGACCCGACCCATATCTGACACAACCTTGTTTTGTTTCAGTCTGGACCATTGTCTAGGGGTTCTGGTTCTTTCCAATGGGGTGGGTCCGGCTCGATGGAATGGTTCCGGCCCGCCAAGGGTGGGCCTACTCATTCTCAGCTAGGATGCAGATGGAAGTCACGTCCACCTACCCTTGCCACATTGGTCTTTGACGGGGTTGCATCCACCACCGTGGTCCATTGACTGCTTCTTTTCTATGTGTGACATAGTGTGGTGCCACATATGTGGTGCACCAATTCGGCCAGGTGGTGGCGTCCACCCACCTTCAGCCACCAGCATGGAGGCCAACAGCTCCTACCACACCACCACATATTGATCCACCTATGGAGGTCCTCCTGACGTGTTGGCGTCACGAACTGCCACTCACCCGTGTCTGTCGTCGTGGGCCACCGCCGGTGCCGGCACACATCCGTGTTCTTTTTCAGACCACTAGGTCTGCTTTGGTAGTCTGTTCTTTTTGCCGCTTTTCCTACAACCTCCGAGGGATTCCATCTACCTTAAAATGTCCCAAAATCCTTCTTATCACCACTTCTAATTTGTGGCCATGAATAAAACACAAAACTCATAATGAAGTGGGGTTCAGGCCTTGTTCATGTCGGCCCGCGCACTCCTTGATAGAGGTTTATAAAAAATGGGATAATGATTTGTTGTTCTATCACAAAATAATTAATCCCAGTATATAAAACCCAAGAAAATCATCCTCTCGCAAGAATGAGTGATCTGTAGATTATCCAATTCATGGGTTGATCTGCGATCTTCATTTTAGAATGAAGAACAGGGAAAGATAAAACAAAACAACCCCTACCTCAAAGATTTTCATCACTTAAGTGATTCTCTCGTGAGGTTTCACGTTCTTTTCAAATCCATTAATGTTCTTTTCCCACTGATCTCGTTATTCGATGTGCATTGATGTCACTAGCAATTCTATGACATTTTTCATTCATCGATGGAGAGGATTTTTACCATAGGTTCATCAGAGGAATTCCTCATTTGATTCCCCACGTGTTATCTCATTAATAGAGAAACACATCGTAACATTTTTTTACACTACATCACCAAGTCATTATGTTGTTTAATCAACGAAAATTGTATCTCCAATGATTCCGTTATGGTGTCTCATTAAAGGGGATCGTCACTGCCTCATTATTTTACCACAGTGTTGGCGTGCCACCTCTCAATGGTTAGAAAAGAAAAGAAAATAACTGTTTAAGTTATTTTATTATTTTCTTAAATTTCCAAAAAATATATTCTCCAGTTGATCCTCATCGGTCAATGATAAGTCCATTATATTAGAATCACACCTTTCTGAGTACAATGACTCCCTCATATTTTTTTATCAGAGCAACGATTCAAAATTTAGAAAACTACCTACATGTTTACTTAAATGAACCTAAAAAAGATATAAATTCTATTCTGATCTCATTGGGCCTGAGAATAAAGTTCCATTAGATAATTTGGTATTTGAATAATTCCATATAATTTAATGAAAAATTTAAAAAAAAGTTCTGGGATATTACATTGATCCCCCCTTCTTGGACTTCTTATCCTCGTAAGAAAAAACAAGGTTAAAAAACAAATGGGTGCACTGAGCATGAATCTGAGCCTCCTGCACCCATGTACTCTCATATAGATTCTTATAATTCCAATAAACACACACCAGAGGAATCAACCATCCATGAAGGACCCACTCATGTTGATCCTCTTTCTCCACTAGGAACACTGCAAACATCACCCTATCATCAATGTATAGATCGACCCAGTAGATGATTTATGATGGATCATGACCGTACATCCTCAGTTGTGCCACATGGAAAACATTGTGCACTCAGTGAATCAATGGGTGGAGGGAAAGGTTGTACGCCACTTCGCCAACCCTTCTATGAATTTGGAATGGTCAGATGAACCTCAGATATAACTTTTCTCCCCCAAAAAATCTCCACAATCCATGTTGGGGAGAGACCTGAAAGAAGACTTGGTCTCCCTCCTCAAACATCAATGACATCCTTATCCTATTATCATAACATTTATTTTTAATTTTTTCATTCCTCATATGATCCTGGATGATCTTCACCTTCTAAGTGGTAGCCCGTACCAACTCTAGACCAATGAGTGCTGACTCCCTTGGGCCTGTCTAGCCTAGAGGTGATCTGAAAGGCCGATTGTACGAGGCCTCAAACATTTCCATACTGATGGTGGAGTGATAGCTGTTATTATATGAAAACTCCACCCGAGGAAGGTGGTCCTACCGACTATGACCAAAATCAAGGACACAAGCAAGAAGCATGTCCTCTAAGGTATGTATGGTCTACTACGTCTGAATATTTGTCTAATGCTTAAAGGTTATGCTCAAGCGTAGCTAAGTCTCAAAACCTACTACAATACCTTCCATAGTTGAGATGTAAAGTGAGTGTCATGGTCTGAGGTGACATCGAAGGAACCCTGTGGAGCCACACTATCTCATAGATATAGAGGAATCCCAAGACCTCTACATATTTCTACTCTCAAATGGGTAGGAAGTGAGCCAACTTGGTGAGTCGGTCATTGATCAACCGGATAGAATCATGGCCTTTGTACGTGTATGGTAATCCCATCAAGACGCCCATCAAGATATCATCCCACTAACACTCTGTTACCTCAAGTGGTTGGGCCAAGCCTGATGGAACCTGATGCTCAGCCTTTACGTGCTGAAAATGAGGCATCATGAAATGAACTTTGTCATCGCTTTCTTCATCCATGGACACCAATATTGATATCAGAGGACCGGGTACATCTTCACCACACTAGAATGTACCACCAAAGGGGATGTATGAAACTCTCTCAACGCTTACTCCAAAAATGTCAGTGGTACTATGGTGTGCCCTCTGAAAAGGATGATGTGCTCCCCACCTATCGAAGATCCATTAAAATCCTATCATGAAAAAACTGTTCATGTGGTGCCTCACAGTCAACATCCAAAAGTTGTGCCTCTCTGTCTTTATACAAGAGTAGAGGAGTGACAATCATCGACTGATGGTAAGCTACTCCATCATCATCCATGAAGGATATCTTCATCGGGGATTGCTGCTTTGCCACCTCACTCAGCAATTGTAAACCACACCACTTGCGGAGTGCATCTACCACCACATTCCCCTTCCCAGGAGTATAGAATATCTCAAATTGATTGTTTGAGAGGAACTCTATCCATCGTCACTATCTCAAGTTCATGTCCTTTTGTGAGAAGTTATACCTGAGACTCTTATAGTTGTATTAGACGGTAAATCGTTCACCGATCAATTAGTGCCACCACATCTTTAAGGCAGAGACCACCCCTACTAACTCCATGTCATGGGTCACATAGTTTTTCTTAGGTTTCATCAATTGTCATGAGCCTTAGGTGATCACTACTCACTACTACATTAGGACTCAACCCAGTATGTTCCCAGATGCATCACAGAAGACTACATACCCAATTTCCTCGTCCGGTAGTCTCAAGATGGAGGCACTCGTCAGTCTCCGCCTCACCTCCTACAAACGCTGTGGGTAATTCTCCATCCATTTGAAGGGTTTTCCATTTCATTTCAAAGCCGATAAGGGTGATTCTACCCTGGAAAAGTCGAGCACAAACCTATGGTTGTATCCAGCCAAGCCCAAAAATGTTTTCACCTCAGTCATGTTCCTAGGAGGCTCCCAATATTTCACTGCCACTATCTTCACTGGATCCACTAAAACTCAAGCATCTGAGATTATGCATCTAAGAAATTGGACCTCCAAAACCCAGAACTGACACTTTGAGAGATTACAATAAAACTGGTGCTCTAGTAGTGAATCGAGAACTATTCACAGATGTGTAGCATGCTCCTCCTCCAACGCCGAGTACACCAAGACATCATCAATTAAGAACACCCTGAAACGATCGAGGTATGGTTGAGATATCCTATTCATGAGCTCCATGAACACTTATGGGGAAATTTTCATAAAAAGGTATCTCCAAAAAAGTGTAGTGGTCATACCGATATCTAAAGGTTATCTTTGATACATCCTTATCCCATACCCAATGCTAATGATATCATGATCTGTGGTCTATATTTTAGAACCTTCATTCTCCCTTTAGCTGGTCGAAGATGTCATCAATCCTCTACAGTGGATACCTGTTTTTCATAGTCACCTAGTTCAACTGTCAGTAGTTTACACATAGCCTTAAGATTCTATCTTCCTTATTGGAAAACATCACTAGGGCTACCCATGGTGAAATGTTGGGCCTCCCAAAGCCCTTCTCCTACAATTCCTCTAATAGTAACATAAATTCATGAAGCTCTACAGGATCTATCCTATATTTCGGTGTTGATATCTGTTCCTTCCTAGGGTACATGTCGACACTGAATTATACCTCCCTACGAGGAGGTAGTCCCATAACATCTTCAAGAAAGACATCATCACACTCATCCACCACTATATAAATTCTTCGACTCCTCTCATCCTCCTCACTGAGGGCGAGGCCAGCCAATTGGTGAGTGATCAGCTTCACCCTACTCTGACAAAGTCATTCCTATACTGCAAAAGTTACCTTCTCGTCGGTGAAGGAAAACCTCGTCCCATTCTCATGGACACACCACACTTTGCACCTATTACAGTTGATCTGATCATAGACTGTAGATAGTCGGTCCATACCCAATATGAAATTCTAAGGTCCTGATGTCGCTACTGTGAGATCCTAGTCAAAGCTCTTGCCTCCTAGAGTAAGCTCACACTCTCGAAATCAATGTGTAATCACAGAATCCCCTCCCTTAGGAATCCCTAATCATAAGGATCGAGGGAATGTCTCCACTAAAATCTTTGAGCCTCGAATAAGGTCAAAGGTAAGGAATATGTGATTGGAACTTTTTTTAATAAGAACTATATCTAAGATGGAGAAGACACAGATCATACCTCTAATAATATCTTGGATGCCATGGTCACAGGCCTCTATCACCTGAAGCTGGCCTCTCCCATGTTCGCTAACTCTCTAAGCCTGTAGTGGACCACCTGTGGGTGGTGGTGGTAGTACCTCAAACCATCATCCACTGCCTATTGCTTGGCCTGCAACCCTTCCACGTCTTTCTCCCAGTTGACCGCCTCGCTTAAACCACTGCCTCTTCCTTGGCTGTCCCTTAACTGTCTATTGATCATTTGTGTTGTGGTTCGGGCCATCATGATCCATGTGTCCATACCCACCACACGTGAAGCATATCCTGGTTCCCTGCTGACTCTCTATGCTCTAGAACCCCCTCACTTCTGACCCAGAGTCCTATGGTCATCCCTTGAAAAATTTGACTCGCTTGTTCTCTTCATCTACTACCTTATGCTCACCACTGTTGAATCTACAGCCTAATGTATTCTGGATGCTCCGACTATCAGTGCCTACTCTGCTGTGAAGCTCTCCCTAATAAGGGATCTCTCTAGCACCCCATCTTGACTAGGGATACTAAGAGACCCCATGGATACCCTGGATCTCCGGTATGAGTCACTTCACAAAGGTTCGGGCCCTGAATAAAGGGTCCCACACCATTTCATTAGAGTTTTGAGAGAGGTATGTAAACCTCGAAGAGTAATTATACACTAACATATTTCCATACTATAGGTGAAGCATCTCCTGTATGCACACTGAGTGCATGGTCACAGGGAAGAACTCCTCTCAGAAAATCCACTCGAATTCATCCCAAGGGAGGGTCGACTCATCATGATTATGAATCGTTAGGCTCTACCATCTCCCTGTTGACCCCTAAAGAAGGATCACATCTAAGATCACTATCTGGTCGAGTGGTGTCCTCACTAAGAGGAATACCTTCATCACCACCTCTAGACAGTCCTAAGCGGCCCGAGGATATATATCTCCCCTGAACATGGGACATCATAGTCTCTGGATCTCTTCCAAGGCATTAATCCTACATTAATCCTCTACAGGAAATGCTGGTAGTAACTGTCGATCAATGGGTGGTGGTAAAACTGGTGCATTACCGGGTGGGGCAATCTCTAGCATGGGTCCCTAAATCGATGCCTCATCGCTAGGTGGGCTCTGCTCAAAGTCACGCATCAGAATCCTAGATGGATTTCATCATGGAGGCATCCTGATACAGATCATGAAGTAACACAATAAATAGATTATACCTGGTGAGATGACTCTTATTCAAGAAGCACATAAGAGAAAACCATATTATTAAAGGCTGCATGAAACCAGTTTTTTATATATAGAGTTAAAAAGAATAATTCAAGGTCAAGATGTAAGGATATGTTGGATGCCACACCAACACTAGACACCTCAAATCTGAAAAACAAACTCGAAACCTTAACACTATTTCCCAAAAACAAAACAACAGACTCTTGATATCTGAAGTAGAACCAACAAGCTTTGATACCACTTTTTCATGACCCATACACTGAGGCCTATGCCATGACATACCCAAAGCCCACCTCTCGAAGGACAGGGGTTGGCCACTGGTGCTGAAGGAATAAACCTGCCGGTGAGAGGCATTTTATTATGTACCTATATTCATGTAGACACAACTACATCCCAAAGCTATAAAAGTAAAAAAGCATGCCAATAAACAACCACTTAGTAAAACTAAAAACTATAGGTAAAATGGACCATAATACAAACCCAACAAATGATAAATTGAAAATAGAAAAGTACAATGAAAACTCTGAATGTTGTCCATTGGAAACCCAAACTGATGGGCAAGTGTTGAGTAGCTTCTAGAAGGCATTGAAGTATTCCCCGCCTACCTGTTCTCACTATGAACCACTAGGTCTTGGTCTAACAATTCCTCTTTCAAGGTATCAGTCGTCTTCACCAGACACAACACGTAAGGGCGAGTCCTATTCAGGGGTGAGTACCACAATACTCAGTAGGGACCCCAAACCATAAAGGAAACACCACAAACCAATCATCAATAAAACCAAAAATTATGATCACGGAACATCATCACGATGCAAGACAGCTCACACCATGATTAATATAGAGTATGGAAATTAGAACCATCATTCGTATCATTGAACACCTTGGGCTATAAGAGAACTCCTCCTTAATGAGTACAATGGGCCTGTCAGGTCACACTAATGATGCTTCCCTCTAACCTTGGACTACTATGTTACTCCTCCGTGATTAGTACCATGGGTATTCTAGGTTACACAAAAGATTCTCCCCACTGTGGGTATGTGAGGTCACAGAGAGCTGCTTCCCACATTGGCCATACTGAGGGACTCCTCCTATCGAGTACTATGGGTCTTATGGGTCACACAGAGCCACAACCCACTATGGACCTTCCAGGTCACATAGAAGCTGGTTCCCACTGGTTTATCTTAGTTGATCCACATTGGGTCACTTTTCAATAGTCTTGAGGTCTCATCCAAACGAAGGGTTTCCACATGTATGGTGCTTGATTTTGGGAAAACCTCTCCTCAAGCCATTCATCGCATTTCGACTTCCTTTAAATCTTTTTTAGAGTATTCCAAAAAAACCTCCTCATTGTGTGTATTTCAACTCCACTAACATATCATCAATTGGATGCCCACTTTGTAAGATATTGATGCTTTTAAAAAAATGGGTAGGTTGGGTCTGGGTCTGGTTCGACGTGGTTGGACTGACCTGACCCGAGTCCGCTAACCTGACCCGGATCTGACCTGGCCCAGCCCGATGGGGTTAGTCAGGCCCGCTGGGGCAGTCCCCACCCTATCTGGTCGGATGGGACGGCCCTCACCATGTTCGGCCCACCAAGGGTGGGTCAGCTCTTTCTCTGCTGGAAGGTGGTTGGAAGTCGCGTCCACCTACCCCTACCACGCAGGTCGTCTGTCAGAGTTCCTCCTCTGCCATAGTCGATTGACCATAGATTTTTTTCCTATGAAACATTGTGGTGTCATTTCCACGATGCACCAACACGACCTAGTGGATGTATTCGCCCACCGCCAGCCATCGATGCCAGCATACTTTCGGATTCTTCCGCATACCTCTGGGTCAACTCCAGTGGTCTGTTCTTCACGCCGCTTATGCCTACGGCCTCCAAAAGATTCCATATTCCCAACAATGGCCTCAAAACATTCTTAACACCATTTTGAAGATGATTCTACAAAGAAAACACAAAAATAACAAGGCAGAGGGGCTTAGGCCTCGTTCGTTTCAACCTGCACCCTCCACGTTAGAGGTTTAGAAAACATGGGATAATGATTTGATGTTCTATCACAAATTAATTAAACCTGGTATAGAAAAACCAAGAAAAACACCCTCTCACAAGAAGGAGCAATCCGCTGATCAACCTATTCATGGGTTCATCCAAATTCTTCATTATAGAATGATAAATAAGGAAACATAAAACAAAATAAACACCTACCTCGCAGGTCTCCTTCACTGAAGTGATCCTATCGTGAGGATTCATGTTCCATTCAAATCTATCGGCATTATTCACCCTCTGATCCCATTCTACGAGGGATATAGACATCACTAGCAATTCACCAACATTTTTATTTCGTCATTGGAGAGGATGTTCACCATAGGTTCATCAGATGGATTCTCCATTTGACTCCCAAGCTTGTTATCTCATTAATAGAGAAACACAACAAAATTTTTCTGTTATGTTGTGTCGCCATGTAGTTACACAGTTTTATTAATAAAAAATAGTGTCTATTTCGCTTTCGTTAAGGAGTCTCATTAAAATGGATCATCGCTGCCCCATCGTCGCACCGTCGTGCTAGCATGACACTACTCAATGGTGAGAATATAAAATAAAATATCTTTTTATGTTATTTTATTATTTTCTAAAAATTCTTAAAACTATCTTATTGTTCGATCCTCGTCGATCAATGTTAATTCCATTATAGGAGAATCCCACTATTCTGAGTTCAACGGTGCCCTTGTATTTTGGATATATGCACCCGTTTTAATGATTGGAAATCTTTCTTGCATGTTTACTTAAATGAACCTAAAATGTTTAAAATTCTATTCTAGGCTCACTTGGCCTTGGCAACATGTACCATCAGAGAATCTGGTCTTGGAATAATTCTTTATAGTTTTATAAAAAATTATATGTAAAATAAAAGTCATTACCTTTACTGTATATAATGAGAAAAAGAATATATTGTGACATGAGATCTTTCTATTGGGATAAGTTCAAACATTGGATATGGTTTTATCAACTCATAGTCCATATCATAATAAATGAATTGAATATCCAAGATGAATATTTTATATTTGAAGTATTAAAATTAACTTTTAACAAATCATAAGATCTATAAAATAGTTAAATGTTTTTCTCATCTGTTTGTAAAAATTTTCAAAAACCAATTTGGTTATCCCAAGTTATTCAATAAAATGCATTAGTCTCTAATACTTAATAGTAACAACACAAGATCAACATTAATATTTATCTATAAAATAATCTAATGAAAATTAATGATCGATTGACCAGGAAATCATGTGTGTCAGTGATGGATGCTAAAACATTATCATCCTTCAGTTTTGGGTTCAAACCCCATGGCCTTTCCAGATGCAATAGGTTGTTACCCAGCATATGAGTTGTCCTTTTTCTAAAACTATATTAATATTACTCTAATAATGTTACCAAATTATAATATCCCATAATTTGCTCAACATAAAAGGTTAGATAAACATTAAAGTATTTTCCAATACCTTCATAAAAACAACATTATCATTATTATATTTTCATCAAGAATCTATTAAGTTTTATCCTCCCTCAATCATGTGTTTGATAATAATTTACACTAGCCACGTAGTTAATTTTTGTGGTACCATTCAAAAAATTATTTCAAATACTTAAATAATTAATAATTGAGTTAAATTCTAATATAATTAATAATTCTTATAACAAAAGTGTCCTTAATAAAATAATTTTATAATATATTACGTGGATCCAAATACACAAGAACAATAATCATTCTACTTCACCTATTTTAATTTTATAAACCTAACCATGATCTCTTATCTTATTATAAGTTATATTCTCTTGATTCTTTGAAAATTAATTTTTGTAGTGCCTTATCTCCTTATAGCATAATAATTACACACTGTATGATTCTTTATTATCATTGAAATAACAATCATGTTGGAATTTTTATCCAAAAATGAAGAATACTCCTTTTCCTATTAAGTTTGTACGATGGTTTTTCCTTCCACAAGTATCACATGTTGGAGGAATATTCTTTCTCATTTTCATATTATCAATATTTTTCTTGGTCATCCTCTTCCCCTATTTTTTCTTTCAAATACATAATAATGGGATACTTGTTTCTCTTTCTTCATAGAACATGATATTATATCCTCATATGATGAGAATGATTCGGGGACTATTTTCCTTCAGAGGATTTTCTTTATCCCATCAATGAAATGGCCAATATATATCTTTGTATTATGTATATATTCTTCATCATGACATGCTAAACATTTAATATTAGATTTATACATTACATCATTTTACACTTTTTTTAATCTTATACTCATTAATTTCCTTTCCATATCTGCTCATTTCCCATGAGAAAAATATTTTTCCAAGAAGAGTAACTTCAAATCCTTCCCATCAATTATTTCTATATTATCCCATCCTTAGTGTTTTGAATTAAATAAAATAGTTGATCATCATCTCCTTAAATATAGAGACCTTCCATGAAAAATTTCTCTCTTCTAAATCTTACTATATAGATAAATATCTTCTCTAAGTAACTTATCCATTTCTCATATAAAAATGGATTTGTAGATCTATTGAATGATTGAGTTCATTGACGTAATAATTATACTAACATTGTTACCCCACATGGATGATCAGTAGGATTTTATATAAGGTAAATATTATTAATCAAAACCTAACTCAAATGTCACAAAATATTTATAATTTTATTATTCCCTACTCCATGTTCATTATCTTCACTATTGGAAAAATACCTACATGGGCTACATGAATTGACTAGATATCATTCATTTCATTGAGAACCATTTCTAAAAAATGGAATACACTATATTATATCATAACATTATAAAACATAACATATAATACAAAAAAAGTGAAACACTTAATAAAAATTAAAAATTTTATGCATACCCAATCTCATAATAATAAGCATGGTTTATTTGAGGATATACTTATTTTAAAATCCTTCATAATGGGTTTTACTAAAAATTTTCATTATCCAAATCATATCCTCCAGAAGTTTCAAACTAGATGTGCATTAAAGCCTATTTTTGTACCTCGGGTGACAATCAGGTCAACCCCATTGTGCCTTGTCTGGAGTAATTAACCCCTGGTACATCTATTTGAAAACCAAATCCAATTTTAGTTTCCAGACATGGATTTATTTTCTAATAAAACCACATAATATCTACATTACCAAAAAATTAAGATGTTTTCTATACATAGCCCCAATGTACCTCATATGGTTATGTTTTGTAATCTATTTTTTCATAAGTCTAAATTCAATGATTTCTACTAAACATCCTTTGATACAAACTATAGAGACCCCAACCCTACTTTCCAAGATCTAGTGTATAGATTATTACATTGTCATATGATACAATTAATTTAATGTCCCGGATTTTTTCCATGTATTATTTTAATATTATATAAGAATTAATTCGAGACCAGGCTCTAAGACGACATGCAGTTCCGAGGCCTGGTGAGCCCAGAACAAATGTTTGGATTTAATTTAATAATTAAATTGCGCATGCATGCAGTTTTCTTGAAAAAGTGGAATAACTCCCGAATGGGTGCTCGGATCAGAAATCCAGGGGCTCCATTGCATTCAGAATAGCGATTTTACTTTAGCCGAGGCCTAACTTCGGCCGGCGCAGGGCGGTGGTGAAATCTGACTTTTGGACGTAACCGTAATAAAATATTTAACTAAAATATTTTATTTAAATCCTTGTTGTAATGAAAATTTTTATTCTTTTAAATAAATATTTCGCAGGGAGGATCAGGGTTACAATTCCCATAACTCTGATTTTCCTCTAGAGAGCTCTGGAGAGGACCTCCCGACATAGCGATGACATTCTTGACGATTTTTTCAAGAGACGACAACGCGGTGACCGGATCATTGCCAACGAACGACACAGATCCAGGTAGGATGTTTTGGCTTTTGATTTTCTTCCCCCTTTTTTATTCTCATGACGAATGTGAACTAATCCATGAACAGATTAGCCCGTGGAACGATCATTCTTGTGGGATGGGATTTTGCAGGAATTGTGGGGATTTGATTCTTGATGTTGTTTTGGTTTTAATTCAACCTTCTAACGGTGACAAACCAGGATCGACACGAACATCAATCGAGGTTCGTCCCTCTCGATTGTTGTGTTTTTATCTCCCGGTTCTTACGCGTTCTTAGCATGCGTTCAATTCATTCTTGGAGTAAATTGATCGTTGTGCATTCGTTTGTTGGAGAAATGATCTGAAATCAAAGATCCAACACCGAGAAGGCCTAGTGAAGGTGCATCTATGGTGGCTACGGACAGATCAAAGCAGATCGGATGAAATCGTTCTTCGAACAATTTCCGCTCGGATGGACGAGATCAGATTTTGGAGCCGATCGAAGTCCCAAAACCCATGGATTCATCATCACGCCGTCGAGGTGACACTTTCTATTGAGTTTTGTGGAAGACGGACCAGAGAAATGTGATCAGGAAGATCGGCCGAAGCGCGAGGAAGAAGACGACGATTCTGAAAATTTCCCGACTACACACCGTGTAGTATGGGCTACACAGCATGTGTTCATCAATGGACCAACTGCCATGTACTCTGGAAGTACACAGACACAGTCATGGTACACATCCAAGGACACACCATGTATACCCCTCCCAGGCTAGACCCGGCCAGATACACGGGATACCCCTTGTACTGGTACACAGGTGGGCGACACAGACACGGGCAGAGACCGTGTACGGGAACATGGCCAGAGTACACGGAGTGAGTCCCACTACTCGGACACGGTGTGTGATTCTTCTACATGCAGTTTAGTTTCTTTCTATCCGACAAGCCTAATGACACGGGCTGGCTACACTGGCAGTCCCCGGGGTCAAGGAACATGGCGTGTACTTTTCTACACGCCGTGTATTTTGGTTTTACCAGGCTTGAATGAATGGAATGGGCCGTTTACACGGGTAGTATCCAGGGCCAAGAAACATGGCGTGTAACCATACAACACACCGTGTAACCTTTTCTTCATAGCTTGAGCAACTTGTCTTCTGTGACTTGGACTAGCTCTTAGGGTTCGTACCCTTGGTTTCCCCTGAAGGTTCTGGTATCATTTCCTTTACACAAAAGTATGATCCCTTTAGCAGAACTTCTCGAATAGTGTTGTTGGAATCCCCTATGTGAGACTTAGATCCAAATCCTCTATTCATTCCTAGAACCCAAGGTAGTGTTCTTGGTATCGACGTAACCAACTTTACCTGGGCGCCAATCCTCTGCTTAGTGGATTAGCTCATACTGAGTTTTCAGAATCACCCCATGACTAGAATGTGATCCTCATCTGAGCATCATGTTATCAAAGTAATTGTGGAACGTGTACTCTTGAAATGAGTACTTTTTATCTCTCTCTTCAGAGCTAGGAGTGTGTTCTCCCGGTTGCATGCTTAGTGGAAACCTTCGAGCTGGATCTTAGTGGTGGTTTCACGGTAGTCGATCGTGTATGAGTATATCTGGATATTTTTGTTATATGTTCGGTAGACATATACTGTGTATAGATGATTGCATCTTTTTTTGTGGTATTTCCATTATTGTATTTCCTTTTTGGTTTCAGGGTGTCCTACTGGGTATTGTTATACTCACCCCTTCACGGGCTTTGCCCGCACGTGTCATGTCTTGTGCAGACGAGCGAGCCTTTGACAGGATTTTAGGTGGACCGGGATTGGACGGTGCTCAGTGAGATCAGGCGAGCCGAGGTGTGTTCCTTCCACTACAGATTTCAGTTTCCAGTACCTTTCCTTACAGGTTGGACTTTTTTACTGACTTTCTTTTGGTGGGCTCGTACTTTTTGCCCAGGGTTTTGCACTTGTTGTACTTTACTTCCTATAGTACTCTATTGGTTGGGATTTTTGGTGTATGCATGCATTTCCATTTTTAGTAGTTTTTTACTTTTCAACTTTGTGGGCTTGGAGATTTGTGTGCGTGTGTACAGGTTTATAGGAAATGCCTCCCATGTTAGTAGCATGCCTACTCGGTTCTAGTAACCAGCCCCTGGCCTATTGGAGGCGGGCTTGGGGAGTTGCGGCTCGGGCCCCACTAGTACAGGTCTTGACAGAGTGGTATCAGAGGAGGTCGGTTCTACCTTAGGACTGAGAGTCTATGAGTTGGTTTAGGGCAATAGTGTTTAGTATTTCAAGTTCGGATTTCAGGCCAGGGACCCCAGTGTTGGTGCGGGCGGCCGACGTATCCATACACCATGACTCTGATTACTTGCTTTTGACTCGGAACATGAGAACACTAGTTGTAGGGTAAAATAATGGTACATGCATCATATAGGAATGGGTTGTAGTTTCCATGTTCTTTTTGAGTTATCTCTCCAGATATATTCACTAACTGAGATATATCTTGTTTTCTTTAACAGGATGCCCCCGCGACGCACACCCGCTAGGATCCAGCAACTCGATCACAAGGATGACCCCCTCAGTGATGAAGCCTCGATACAGGTACTGGATCCCCCAGTTTTACCACCAGATGGTGTGCCAGTTATCCCGCCACCTATGAAGCAGTGTTTAGTACCTGTTGTACCAGTGAAGTAGGAGCACAGGATGAGCGCAATCCACGAGTTTTAGAGATAGATACCCCTCAGGTTTCGAGGTGAGCGTAACCCTCAGGCAGTAGAGGACTGTCTTGAGGCAGTGTTAAGAGTCTTTTATTTGGTTAGGACACCAGCAGACCAGATGGTGATCCTGGAAGTGAGCCGTCTGCAGGGCTCGGTAGGACGATGGTGGAGTTTGGTTATCCAGACCCACGGTGAGGCGACACTTTCATGGTCAGAGTTTGAGCGTCTCTTCAGAGAGGAGTTTTCACCAGTTACCCTGAGAGCAGTTTGCATACAAGAGCTTCTTCAGCTTCAGTAGGGAACCATGATGGTGGCTGACTACTCGACGAGGTTTACCGACCTCTCGCAATACTCGATGGATATGTTTAGAGATCAATAATTCAGATCTCTTACTTTTGAGTGGGTATTTCACAGAGATATCCGAACTAACATCATCCCTATGAGTATTACTACTTATGATGGGGTGCTCGAGTGGGCTCTGGTGGTCGAGAGCTTCTCGGAAGAGCAGAGACAACCGGCAGATGTCAGTAGTGGGTGAGTCGGAGCAGAGACCTCGGCAGCAGGGAGCCGATGTTAGGGACCCAGGTGTTGGAGGCATTTTCAGAGGAGATCCTAGGATAGGGGATCTGCCGTATAGGGTTCGCAGGGCGCATCCATCCAGCCTCGAGAGAGGTTATGCTACTCATGTGATGGCAGGGGACATCTCCCTCGAGTCTGTCCGACCCGCCATACTACTGACACGGGAGCAATGTATAGACCACCGAGGCAGAGGCAACGTGTGGAGAAGACAGATCCGTGGGGTGGCAGACATGGTATGAGATCTGGGAGAGCAGCAGGTGGTGGTCGGCATTTGGACCCTTTTCCACCACCACCCCCAGGAGGTCCCCCCTAGGCTCAGGGAGATGGTGGACAGAGGCAGGGACTACTGCAGGCAGCCGAGGCTTATGACCCAGGTACTCCCGGAACAATTAGAGTTACTATATGTGTCCTTGCTACTTTTGCTGCCATATTGATATAAATAGGTTCTAGTCATTTTTTATGGCTTCTTATCTTGTTCGATACCTTGAGATTCTAGTTGAGCTTTTGACTCGACCCTTACGCTTAGAAACACCGACTGGAGAAGATTCATAGATCACACACCTCTGTAGATAGTGTGACCTGACTCTTGGAGGTGAGAGTTTTGGTTGGAACCTCTTGGTGGTAGCGTCGAGACCTTACGATGTCATTATTGATATGTATTGGATATCCATAGTTCATGCCCATATTGACTGTTTTAGGCGAAGGGTGTGGTGTGTCCGCAGTGATGGAATGAGGTTCTCTTTTGTCAGTGAAAGAGACACCCAGGCAGCACATGATGGACTTGTGCATAAAAGGGCACAACCGATTTCACATCAGTTGGCTAGCCTAGCCCTTGGCGTAGCAGATGTTACGAGTTTCCATTTTCCAACAGTATTGGCAGAGTACGAGGACGTCTTTTTGGAGGATTTACTCACGCTACCTCCCTGTCGGGAGATATATTTCTGCATTGAGTTGCAAACCGGGATGACACCGATATCAGCATCAGCATATCGGATGGCTCCTTAAAAGCTTCATGAGCTGAGGGTGTATTTGGACGACTTGCAGAAGAAGGGATTTGTGAGACCCAATGTTTCACCCAGGGCGGCCCCAGTGCTGCTTTCCAAGAAGGCAGACGGGATCTTGAGGCTATGTGTGGATTACCATCGCTTGAATCAGGTGACCATGAAGAACTGGTATCCACTACCGAGGATCGATGACCTATTTTACCAGTTTATAGGGTCACGATGGTTCTCGAAGGTTGATCTACGATTATGCTATCACCAGTTGTGAGTACGGGAGGAGGATATACCGAAGATGGCTTTCAGATGTCACTATGGTCACAATGAGTACTTGGTGATGCCCTTCGGCGTGACGAACGCCCCGACAGTGTTCATGGGACTCATGAACCCGATCTTTCAGCCCTATCTAGACCGGTTTGTAGTGGTCTTCATTGATGATATCCTTGTGTACTCTACATCCGAGGAGGAGAACGCGAGACACCTAAGGATGGTTCTGGACACACTCCGAGAGCACCAGTTGTATGGGAAACTCTTGAAGTGTCATTTCTTGTTATCGGAGGTCCACTTTTTGGGACACGACATCTCGGCAGATGGTGTAGCAGTGGACCCAGCCATGGTGGAGGAAGTGTTAGCATGGGAGCCACCCCAGAGCATGACGGAGGTGCGGAGTTTCCTTGGGTTGGCAGGCTACAATCAGAGATTCATTCTTGATTTCCCTAGGATTGTAGCACCCATGATATATTTGACACGAAAGGGGTATCCTTTTGTGTGGACTGAGAGATGCTAACAGGCTTTCCAACAGTTGAGATAGAGTTTGATGAGCGCCCTGATCTTGAGATTACCGGAGGAGGGTGTTGAGTATGTAGTGTTCTGGGACGCATCAGAAACCAGGCTTGGTTATGTCCTGATGTAGAGGCAAGCGGTGATTGCCTATGGATCATGTAAGTTGAGGCCACACGAGTAGAGCTACGCGACCCATGATCTTGAGTTGGCAGTGGTAGTCTTCGCGTTGAAGATGTGGCAGCACTACCTGATAAGAGAGAATTTTACCATCTACTATGATCACAAGAGTATTAGATATATCTTTTCTCAGAAGGATCTGAATTTGAGACAAAGGTTATGTCTTGAGTTCCTCCAAGATTACAATTTTGATATCGTTTATACTCCTGGGAAGTGGAACATAATGGCAGATGCTCTATGTAGGAAATCCAGTTCGCAGTTGCTGGATGTGGCGACGAGGTAGTTGGACACCTTACATTTATCCTTTGTGGATGGAGATGAGGGAGATTACCTTTAGTCTATGGTTGTTACCCCTTCACTCTTATAGCGAGTCAGGGAAGCACAATGTGAGAATGCAAGCTGTGAGACTCTACGTGCTTAGATATCCACAGGTGATGCTGCTGATGGATATTCAGAAGGTGGGGAGCACATTGTTCTTTTCAAAGGGCGCACGGTAGTACCAGCGACGTTGTGGGAGGAGGTTCTGAGGGAGTTCCATAAATCCCCTTTTTAGGTGCATCCAGGCGTATCAAAGATGTATCAGGACCTCCGACATCAGTTCTGGTGGCCTGGAATGAAGAAGGGTGTGGCCGAGTTTGTCTCTCGATTCCTTACTTGTTAGTAAGTAAAGGATGAGCACCGGGTGCCAGAAGGTTTGACTCAGCCCCTTGAGGTGCCAGAGTGGAAGTGGGACGGGATATCCATGGACTTCGTGATGGGTTTACCACATACGTCTAGGGGACACGATGCCATCCGGGTGATCGTTGATCGACTCACCAAGTCGACCCACATCCTAGCCATACAGGAGCAGAGTTCAGTGGAGATATTGAGATGCCTCTTCCAGCAGGAGATAGTTCGACTTCATGGAGGGCCATACACGACCGTTTTATATCATGATGCTCATTTCATATTCCGGTTGTGGAAGGGATTGCAGGATGTTTTTGGGACTTAGTTACGCTTGAGAACAGTGTTTCATCCCCAGACTGATGGTCAGACAGAGCGTACCATCCAGGTCCTGGAGGATATGCTTCGAGCTTGCATACATGACTTCGGTCATAGCTAGGAGGATCACCTACCACTGGTGGAATTTTCTTACAACAACTATTATCATTTCAGTATTGGTATGGAACCATTCATGGCTCTGAACAGGTGACCTTGCAGGTCACCACTTTGCTGGACTGACCCAGGAGAGTTAGCACTCAGGGGCCCAGAGATGGTGAGAGATACTACATAGAAGGTGCATGTCATCCAGGAACAGATTAAGACTACACAAAGTCAAAACAAGTCTTTTCCTGACAGGAGTCGGAGGCCCTTGGAGTTTGAGGAGGGAGAACATGTGTTCCTTCGGGTCTCACCTCGATGGGGATTGCGGAGATTTGGCCGAGGTGACAAGCTATCTCCAAGGTTTCTCGGAACTTTTCAGATTCTGAGTAGAGTTGGAGAGGTGGTGTATCTCTTGGCTCTACCTCCTCAGATGGACCAGGTACACAACGTGTTCCATGTGTCACAGCTACAGAGGTACGTGCACGATCCATTGCACGTTATCGACTGGGGAGAGCTGGACATCGACGATGGGGAGACCTTTGCAGAGTACCCAGTAGAGATCGAGGATCGACATGAGAAGATACTTCGTGGATGAGCTATTCCCTTGGTGCATGTCCGGTGGCAGCACAAGAATCTCTAGGAGAGCACGTGGGAGTGAGAGGCTCAGATTCGCGTGAAGTACCCACATCTTTTTGAGTAGCCTTTGTTTTGGATTTTCGGGGATGTAAAATCCCTATGGTGGGTGTGATGTAATGTCCATGATTTTTTCCATGTATTATTTAAATATTATATAGGAATTAATTTGAGACCAGTCTCTAAGACGGCATGCAGTTTTGAGGCCCGGTAAGCCTAGAAAAAATGTTTGGATTTAATTTAATAATTAAATAGCGCACACGTGCGGTTTTCTTAAAAAAGTGGAATAACTCCTGGACGGGTGCTCGGATCAGAAATCAGAGGGAACCGTTATGTTCGGAACAATGATTTTACCTTATGTGAGGCCTAACTTCGGCCGGTGCAGGGTGGTGGTGAAATCTGGATTTTGGTCGTAACCATAATAAAATATTTAATTAAAATATTTTATTTAAATCCTTGTTGCAATGAAATATTTTATTCTTTTAAATAAATATTTCACAGGGAGGGTCAGGTTTACAATTCCCATAACTCTGGTTTTTCTATGGAGAGCTCTGGAGAGGACCTCCCGATGCGACGACGATGTTCTTGATGATTTTTGCCGGCGATGATGACGCGGCGACCAGATCATCACCAACGAACGCCAATGATCTAGGTAGGATGTTTTGGATTTTTATTTTCTTCCGCGTTTTTGATTCCCACGACGAACGCGGACTAATCCATGAAAATATTAGCCTGCAGACCGATCGTTCTTGTGGGATGGGATTTTTTGGGAATCATGGAGATTTGATTCTTGATGGTGTTTTGGTTTTTATTCAACCTTCTAATGGTGAAGAACCAAGATCGACACGAACATCGATCGAGGTTCGTCCCTCTAGATTTTTGTGTTTTTCTCTCCCAGTTCTTATGCGTTCTTCACGTGCGTTCTACGCGTTCTTGGAGGAAATCGATCGTTGCACATTTTTTTTGTTGGCGCAACGATCTGAAATTCAGGATCCAACACCGAGACGACCTAGCGAAGGTGCAGCTACGGTGGCGACAGACAGATCGAAGCAGATCAGATGAAATATTTATTCGAATGATTTACGCTCGGATGGCCAGGATTGGATTTTGGAGCCAATTGAAGGCCTGAAACCCTTGTATTCGGCATCACGACATCGACACGACCCATTCTCTTGAGTTCCGCGGCAAATGGATCAGAGAAACGCGATCTGGAAGATCGGCCGAAGCGCGAGGAAGAAGACGGAGATTCTGGAAATTTCCCGACTACACGCCGTGTAGTATGGGATACACGGCGTGTGTTTGTCGGCAGACCACCTGGCGTGTACTCCAGGAGTACACAGACACAGTAAGGGTACACGACCATGGACACACCGTGTATACCCCTCCCTAGCCAGACCTGGCCAGATACATGGGATACCCCGTGTACATGTACACGGGAAGGCGACACAGACACAGGCAGAGACCTTGTACGGGCACATGGCCAGCGTACACGGAGCGAGTCCAGGTGCTCGGACACGGCATGTGATTCTTCTACAAGCCGTGTAGTTGCTTTCTATCTGACAAGCTGAATGACATGGGCTGGCTACACGGGCATTACCTGGGGTCAAGGAACACATCGTGTACTTTTCTACACGCTGTGTAGTTTGGTTTTACCCGTCTTGAATGAATGGCATGGGCCATTTACACGGGAAGTATCCAGGGCCAAGGAACATGGCATGTAACCATACTACATTTCGTGTATCCTTTTCTTCATGGATTGAGCTACTTGTCTTCTGTGACTTGGACTAGTTCTTAGGGTTCATACCCTTGGTTTCCCCTGAAGGTTCTGGTATCATTTCTTTACACAAGAGTATGATCCCTTCAGTAGAACTTCCCAAATAGAGTTGTTGGAATCCCCTCTGTGAGACTTAGAGCCGGATCCTCTATTCATTCCTGGAACCCTAGGTGGAGTTCTTGGTATCGACATGAACAACTTTACCCAGGCACCGATCCTCTTCTTAGCGGATTAGCTCAGACTGAGTTGTCGGAATCACCCCATGACTTGGCTGTTATCCTCATCTGAGCATCATGTTCTCAAAGTACTTGTGGAGTGTGTTCTCCTGGAATGAGTACTTCGTATCTCTCTTTTCAGAGCTAGGAGTGTGTACTCCTGGTTGCATGCTTAGTGGAAACCTTCGAGCAGGATCTTAGTGGTGGTTTCACGATAGTCGATCGTGTATGAGTATATCTGGATATTCTTGTTATATGTTCGGTAGATAAATACTGTGTATAGATGATTGTATCTTTCTTTGTGATATTTCCTTTTTTGTATTTCCTTTGTGGTTTCGGGGTGTCCTACTGGGTATTGTTATACTCACCCCTACATGGGCTTTGCTCGCACGTGTCGTGTCTTGTGCAGACGAGTGAGCCTTTGACAAGTGTCTAGGTGGACTAGGACCGGACGATGCTCAGTGAGATCAGGTAGGCCGAGGTGTGTTCCTACAGCTACAGTTTGTAGTCCCAGTACCTTTCTTTACATGTTGGAATTTGTTACAGACTTTCTTTTGGTGGGCTTGTACTTTTGGCCCAGGGTTTTGCACTTGCTGTACGTTACTTCCTGCCGTACTCTGTTGGTTGGGATTTTTGGTGTATGCATGAATTTCCATTTTTAGTAGTTTTTACATTTCAGCTTTGTGGGATTAGAGATGTGTGTACGTGTGTACAGGTTTATAGGCAATGCCTCCCATGTTAGTAGCATGCCTACTCGGTGCTAGTCACCAGCCCCTATCCTATTGGAGCCGGGCTTGGGGAGTTGCGGCTCGGGCCCCACTGGGATGGGTCATGATAATTAATCCCATCCCAAAAGATCGAATAGTTTAGTAGTCTTGGTAATCTAGAAACATACTTTAAATTCACATTATATTTAAAAAAATAAAATAGACAAAGTGTTTTTTAGAGAATTTAATTTTTACCCTTTGTGTATCCCTGCATATCAATAACAAAACACTTAATTATATATTTTATAAAATAATACATAAGAAATGGATGAGTGTAGATGCTCATTAAGGGTAAGCGTACAATGGAAGTTATGAATAAATATCACATAATGAACATGGAAAGGTAAATAACAGAAACACATATTGTTTCATAAATAAAATCAACATAATATGGTAGGAATGAATGATTATCAAATATTTCCATAAAAATAATCACATGAGAGTGAATATTTACCTTGTATATTCTTACTAATAGAACAATCACATGGTATATTAATAACAAAATTCATAATGATAGAATGAATATTGTTGGTTATTTAAATCACATTATCGAGGCCTTGTTCCAATAATAAAATAATTTTAATTATTTAATTTCACAGTAACTTTTATATTGTTAATTATTTATTTTATTTTACTTATTACCATTTTACATATGATTACTTGATCAATTTTGTCTACATCTGATGTTTTGTGGATATTTGGCTTATGTTTTAAAATTTAATTTGACAGGTTAACTATGGTCAAAGTATCCATTATTTAAAATCATATAGAATTAAAATAATGAAATAATTATCATATTTATACATAAATTATTATTTTAAAACAATTCATGAAATATAGTCATGAAAATTTATTTATGTTACAATCATGGAGATGTTTTTTCATACGTACACATGAGAAACTTTCCATTTTTCAATAATCATTATAGAAAGAAGTTAAATAATATTATAACTTTATACAATTATAATAATATCATATGTACCATATTATTTACATAAATAAAATTATACATTTCATCCATGTGTTGTGGTGATGAAGATAGAGTTACATAACTTCATGAACGAGGTAGTCCACACGTACACGAACGACATTATCATCATTCAGTGAGTGAAGATGTAAGAATGAAGATGATATATTAGCTTATTATAATTAGATTTATGTCACAGAATATTATAATTATTTCACATATATCACATATAATCATTATATTTATCCTTATCACCTTCCATCTAAATAATTAGCGAATGATGATGAATATTGCTTCACGAGGTGGTACTCTTCCACACACACGAGTGACATTATCACATCCCATACTTTTTAGAAATTAAAAAAATATTATATATGATATATTAAAAAAAGATGTATAATTATGTTATAAATATAAATATATACTTTATATCCATCATTATAAACAACTGAGATATGAGTTTATGGAAAATGTTCCACGTTGGTTCGTGAGGCGATAATCTGTCATACACACAATCAATGTCTTCATTGTCCATACGAGGGAAGAGTAGATGGATATAGGTAATTACCTTAACATAATAACATATAAGTATATGAGATATATTTTTGTTATTATATAATAATAAATTATAAATATTTTATGGATGTTGAAATAGAAATTAAAAAGAAACATGTATTTAAGAATTTTACCACTTGTTGGACCACCTCTTTAGGATTATACCAAAAGTATTTATAGAGTGGATATATGAAAAAACCATTTCATCAAAAGTTATTGGATTTAATTTTTTAACATATTTGTATAGGTATTATTTGAAATAATGTTTTTTAAATGTTTTAAGAAGAGAGGAGGGGGGTTTCCTTTTATAGGTGAGGTTAGTGGAACACTTTTAATTTTGGAAAAGAAAAAGGTTACCCACATTTTTCACAAGAAAAAATGGTCCAAATGGAGTATTATAGAGCCTTATACATGATAAAATATAAACGTGACAAGAAAATATATTTTAGAAAATTTTGTAGGTAATTTTAACTCTTATCATTATATATTATTCCCCCAGGTAAATATTTTTTTTACTTTAACAGTGATAATTATTTTTTTATATTTTTACTATTAATTTTGTTCAAAGATTAAGTTGAGCATAAAAAATTATGTAATTTTTTTATATGAAATATTGAATCAATTTCTTCAAATTAAATTCACATAAAAAAAAGTTTATTTGAAAATTTATACCATAGAAGCGGCGAGAAAATTCTTTTTTTAATTGAAAATGTTCAAAATGTTTTCGAGGATTTTACATCAAAATTCAACATTAAAATGGTTCCAACAAAAATATTAGATTAATAAACAAATAATTTAACAAAATTTTATTTAAATTAAATTTAACATATAATTTATGTTTATAAATAAGTTAAATGAAAAGTTAGTTTTCAACTACAATTTTGTATTTGTAACTATTCATCAAAAAATAAAATATTTCAGAAATATTCCAAAAATTGACCCAAAGATAATTTTTATATTATAATTTTAAAAAAATTAAATTTTTTAAACGATAAATTTTTTGAAAATATTAAAAAATAATTTTAAACCGTGTGTATGAAACACGACTAAACTGTCTTTTAGAAAAAATATTTAGTTTTTTCAAAAATATTTTTTTATTTGTAATGATTATTATTTTTATTTATAATTAATAGATATAGATAATTTTCATAATTTTGTTAGTATTATCCATACCCACCAATTGAGGGGCTAGTTTATAATAATATAGTATTTTATAGTTCATTTACGCTTGGTGTTTAATGTTCTGTAAGCTATCGAAGAGTTTAAATTTAAAGGAAATAATTTTGTGGAATTTTTAAGCTCGATGATGTGTGTCCCAAACACTATTAAATACTATGGTATTATATATTAATTTTGGTTTGATTCAATTATTCTCTATACATCCCAAATAAATTACTATCATTCATAAGTGATTTACCACGACTCAGTAAAACCCTCATTACATATACATACAATCGTATATTAAATCAAGAGATGAAAAATTAAAAAATAGATATAGAGGGTGATTTTCCATTGATCTCGTATCACTACACATTAAAAATAGATTATATACATAAAAAGGTAAATAACAAAAAATTTCCAACAAACACCACATACAAATTTTGGTCAATGTTCTGGAGGAAGTAGTGTTTTTTTTTTCAGAAAAAAAATATATTTTAATAGAAATTTTTATGGGAACATGGTTAGGTGAAAAATGTAGTGAACAGAAATCCAATTCTTACCATTTGTACTTCTATTTTTGTAGGGATTCACTCTTTACAGCGCACTCATCTGAGTCTTGGATTTTATCACTGTATCTCTTGAAAACCTACAAAATTAAAAAAATTCAACCATAAACAACATTTAAATAAAACATAAACACAAATACATAATCTATATCCTTTAAATCCCAAAAAATCAATTAATTTAATCCCTTATTTAATACAATTTATCCCCCATTTAAATCAAAAAAATCCATAAAAACTTCACTAAACACCCACTAAATACCATTCACATGTTTCCTTAAACTCATACACACATTACTCAATGGAATCCACCCTAACCAATATTTTAACTAAAGAGTACTACAATATATCAACCTATACCACAACATGATCTTTATATGTTTCCATTTTCGTAATTATAATTTTAAAAAATTATACTATGTTTCACTAATTATTGAAATGAACACCAATGAATGATTTAAAAAGGTTAATTTCCCAAACATGAGAGTAATTTTGATCATTTTGACATAATCTTAATAATACCATCCTTTATTATGATAATATTAAGTTATAAGTTTACATTTAAAAATATTATGGTTATAATTAGGCCATGAATATAAATTAAAGGTTGAAATAATTTTATATTAGAGAAAGAATAAGTTGTGATCTTGAATAAAGTACTAGGATAAAATATTAGAATAATTTCACACTTGAATTTGTTACGTTGGGTCAAAGTCTACTTATTTATCCCTTTTTTGAAAATCATTTTACACGCAAGTTGTTTTTAAATTAACCTAAAATAGGTTGTTTATGATTTTTTTATAGAACATAATGTTTGATTATCAAGACCATTAGTTCTATTGAACTTAATAGTTCAGAAAATTTATTTCATAGGATAAATAATTTTTATGGTTTTAAACACATTAGATGATAGAATTAAATTTAAATCAATCAGATGATAGATATATTCATATAATTTTGTTTCAAGTAGACCCAAAGAACTTAAAACGCAAACATGGGATTTTTTTACATTGGATTATATAAATTCATCCAAATGATTCAAGGAATGAGAACAGTTTTATGAATCTATATTAAGAGATACCAATAATTTTGATATACTTAATAACTTTTTTTGGATAGTTATTCTGATTTATTTTATTTAAATAAAATTTATTTTAAAATAGTCTATGATGTTGGGGGTTTAATTATACAACTCTTAGATTTATTCCTTGTGATTTATTATATAATCCTTCAAGATTGATAATTTTTATGTCTAGGAAGATATATTTTTAGATCTATTACGTTCTATGTCTTCTATAGATAAGAATACCAAATCACTTTGGATATGGTTATAGTCGAAGAATATCAAGGTTTTTTTTTCTTGCATATGAACACATTGATTGATTGATTTTGGGTATAGGTAGATATACCCCATTTAAAAAATTATAAGTCGATGATGTTACAAGTTTAGGAATGGGGATACCTAGTATTAGGTGAAATATCATCCCAACACTTTGGGTAAAAGATAATGTTCTTTATAGATTGATATTGGTTTAGTAATAATATCCTTTATTTAAGTTTTAATATTTTTATCCTTAATCTATGGATTTTTTATGTTGTATTTTTCGTTTAATTTTCTTTTTATAAGTAGTTATTGTAGAATATAATTATAAAAACCTACTAATTTTATGTAAATTCATTGTTTTATTTACTAGATAGATTATATTAACTTCTTGAATAAATTTGACCAAGCATGTTGTGTTATTTTTAATACTCTAATATTTCATCAAAAAATCATCCTTCCAATAAACTTATTTTATGAGTGGTTGAAAAATTATAAGTTCCAACTTAACTTCAATTCACAACCCCTTTAGAAGTTCCATTTCATTTTCAACATCTTAGGCCAATATATTGCTGGATCTCAGTTATGTTATATCATTTTTTATGATTTTTCATATGATTAGAAAATAGTTTGTTTAAATTATTTGATAAAACATATTTCCATTATTATATAATTGATAATTGATGAAAAATATCCTAAATATTAATTATATTACAACTATTTATTTTCATTAATTTTAAAATTCAAAACTTTTTTTGAAAATATCATGAAAATTATGGTGGTCCCCCTTTCTAATGTACTCTTTTATTTTTATTTTAACCCATTATATAAGATATATTTTTATTAATAATTTATTTAATTAATTCATCATGTAATGGGAAAATTTTGAATTTGAGGAGGATGTGATAAATATTATAATTTGGAGGAGATAATATAATATGGAATATAATGGTTTTACACCAAATCAAATATAATACCTCTTATTTCATCTATAATGACTTTAGATGTGCTCAGATTACTCTAAATGTTTTTAAAATGTATGATAAAAATATAATATTCCATTATATTATATGTAAATTTGGTTTTTAGTGTAATAGGATTAAAATTTAGTGTAATTAAATGTAAAATAAATTTCCTCATTTCCATTTTAACCCAAATAACCAATTGTAACCCTTTACCCCATCCAAATACTAAATTTATATTTTTATTAATTAGAGGGGTTGAAATTTGGATTTAATCAATATTATTATATAAAAATAGGTTAATTTTCACATATATAATAATTTAAGGATTGATAGTTTGATATATAATTATTCCCATCATTCTACTTTCTTTATATTCCATGCAAACTATAGAAAAATCGATAATATTTGAATGTTATTTGAGTTTCAAGTGGTTGTTTAAACGAAAACTAATCCATTTTTTTGTTGGTTTACTAAAATAACAAGTTTATACACATTATATATATATATATATGGCGATTTATTCTTATTTAGTGTATTTTTTATGTAAGTTTCATTTTATTTAATTGATAGGTACTTTTCTATTCGTTTAGTGGTTGATATATTTTGTTTAATGGCAGTATTGATTTGTGGCGGTTACCTTAAAATGACTCTAAAATAAAATTTAATTAAAAATCAATCGAATAGATACATATAATATATATTATAAAAAAATATAAAACCCTATTATATATAATATAAATATATACATTAAAATCATTAAATAAATATTCATAAAAAATCAGTTATCATGAGTATACAGATAACTTTATAAGTCCAACAAATATCATCCTTCAACCCACCACACCACACCATCACTACACTACCTTCATCACTATCTTAACATTAAAATCATTCTCTATGGACCCATCCCATTCAATAAACACTACATCAACATCTAGTAAACTAAATAAATAACATGACAGAAATCATAACAAAAGAGAGAAATAAACAACATTTATAGTAGAATACATGGTAGTGTTTAAAAAATATACTAAAAAAACTATAACAAATCATGACTACCCTCAAAAGAGTTTTTTGGATAAGAAGGTTCAAATCCATGCCTATTTTAAAAATCAGATAATTTCAATACAACTAGAAAATTTAAAAATAGAATAAAAATAATAATCAGAAAACATTACTCAAAAAATCATGTTATTTAATTCATGTTTAATAAAAAATAAACTCTGGTAATTTCATTACATGATTATAACAATATAATAAGTGATAAAAACTATAAATTACATCATATCATGTGAAATTAATTCTTTTTTAAATAAAAGTTTAAATATAAATCAATCTAGTCAATATTTTCAAACCATAATAAATAATCTTATGTTAGAAATCAAAAAAATATTATATTGTAACTATGGTATTCATGGGCCTCCAATGTTCATGTATTATCCCTAAGTTACATTAGTCTTATGATCTATGTAAGGTTACCTCTCTAAAAAATTAAAAAGGGAAAAATAAATAAAAAATGAATAGCCTTCGGGCTAGGTGGAAATACTAGATCACACCACTAATATTACATTGGATTTCACACGAAATTTCTTCAAAATAAATTCTATGTACAAAATATATCCATGATATCATAACAATTTTTATAAAGAAAAAAATATAACATAATGAGAAACAAATATTCATTATTTAAAAATATTTCTATTTAAATCATTTGAATAGTTATTAAATAATTATATCAGTTTTGATATAAAACATCAATAAATAACAAAAAAATACCAAATGTATTCATTATGGGAAAAAAGAATCAAAATAATAAAAATAATATAACTAGGAATTAATAAAATAATATCTTAATTTTTATATATGTATAAAATATAATAAATAAAAATATAAAATAATAAATCAGATCTTACACAATAGTGAAGTCATGTTACTAAACCAACAATATAAAAATTATTAAATCACAGTGAACCAAATTATACCAAAAAATAAATAAACCATTATATAATATTAATATTAAAATAAAAATCATATATATAAATATATACAATGTAAATAGATGCATATAATAACATTTGTACTTTCATTTTATTCATAATTATTTTATATTTAGTTTCAAATCTACCACCATATGATAAGCTATCAGATACAAAATTTCTTTAGTAATTGTGTGATTTATCCTATATAAAATTTAAATTATGTTATTTTTAATCATTTACCACTGTAAATATTTTTATTTTCTATTTTTAGTCTTGTTCGTTCACATTTTTTCAGCATAAAAAATTTCCTTTGAACTTCTTGATCGACGATACACATTGAACCTTCAGAATATGGTATAGAAGTAAAGGATGAATGTGACCTATCAAAATCATTAGATAGGGTTAGCAACTAACCTATACCATATACATGTACATGATTCTTCACCTCTTAATACAGGGGAAACTATATCATTTTTGTAATCTATTGATAGCTTAATAGAGATCACAACCCATACTTCGTAAATTTAATCATGTTAATACAATAATATATATGATGATTTTATTAATTATCTGAGCTTAATAATATAATATAGTTAATTTATATTTTATTATTAATTATTTATAATGATGAAATTTAATTAAATTAAATTTTAAAATATTTACCTTAATGCCTTATGTGAGTTCATTCGCAATACCACTATCAATTTTCTAGTGAATCATAAGTTAATTTTTCTTTCATCCAATTGGGTGACCTAAGTCTCCACCCTTTATAAAATATTACTATATACTATCAAGTTTGAAAAATATTTTAGGTATAATATAAGTGTATAAATAATAATGAAAAAGTAAAAAAATATTTTTCTTTCTGAGAAAAAACTTTGTGAACCAACTGTATGAGGAATTATTTGTTTTTATTTACTCATTCTTGTTTATACATTTCCAAAAACAATTACATCAATTAACATTATAATTTGAAATTATTTATTATGTTTCTATAAATTATGGTAATAACTCATTATGTTCATTTTAATTAAAAAATCATCCACTACTCATGATACATGACTTTAAGTACTTTTTCCTAAATTTATTGAATTCTCGAAAAAAGTGTAGATAAAATTATTCTATAATCCTCGATTTAAGTCTCTTAATTTATTTCCTAAATTATTTATGGTTCTTAGAAATGAAATCAAATTTTTTACATGAAAATGAAAAAAACTATAAATAAAAAAACATAAGAAATTTTTAGTATATTAATGATTCTAATCAAATAATTTAAATTAATCATAAATAAATATAAATTTAAAATTTTAGGTATTTGGTTCTCGAACACTTAATTAATGTAAATAATGGTAAAATACCATTAATATTCAATATCTATAGGAAGGATGACCATCACATACTAAAAATACCCAAGGATATTTCCATACATGTTATTGGAATCACTAGTCAAAACATTGAAAAAATTAAATGGGATCACAATTTTAAAGCCTCTCACCACACTTACATCTATTTAACTTATATTTGAATCACTTTTTCTGTTATTTCTATATATTTTAAAAATATATGAAATTTATAACAAGAATATATTTTTTTTCTTATAATAAAATGTATTATAATGATGGAAGCAGTTTGGTATCCCCTAGATAGTGTATTTACCACCTATTCACCCACTTGAGATGCATCATAAGGTAAACTAGAAATTTCATCTAGAGGAGTTAATGGATCACTAATGGTATTTAATATAGTGGAACCTCTCATTTCAATCAAATGTGAGGGTATCAAGGATATACTATTACATGTAAATTTTCTAGTGCCAAAAAATTATTGTGTTCTTAGGATTAATGAATTATAAACAAGTAAAAACCTATTAAATATATGGATAAAAATTAAAGTAACAAATTTATGAACAATAAAAATTATCAAAATAGAATAATATTTGTATAAAATGTATAATAACTTATTAAATGACCAATTAATCTATAAAATGATTCACCCCAAATATGTACACATTAAAAATGAGTTAGATGATATAAATAATATTATATGTAATATTATTATACATTTGAAAAACAATTAATTCTCTGATGGAGAAATATATCCAAATTAACAATGTATATGTTTAATTATCTTCATATTAATTGACTATACTATTATCATCCCCTATTTTTAAGGTTACATATTCATTTTCACCACCCTTATGTGTTTTATTATTTTACCGTTATCAATAAAAAATTATAAATGTTTTGTTTTTGAAGAGGTTCACTTCTAAAAAATACCTCAATTGTATCATCAACAATACTATAAAACTCTCTATTTAGATGAAAAATAAAATTGAATAATTATATACTTGATCATCTATATGATATACCATTTTTTATATTTAATGAATGATATATATATACTGATCATTATGATCATTAATATGGATTGAGTTAATTTACTTGAAATAAAATATAAATAATCTTTCAGTATACCCGTATTAATATTTATCAACTTAAATTTGAATAACATAACTGAAAATTGAGTAATATTGTTTAATTAAATAATATCAACCAATATTATATAGTATCATTCCTTTATAAGTGTAAATATACCTTTATTTTGAGAATTCTCTCCTTTTGAAAGATCAATTATATGAACTATGAAGGAACGAATATTGTAAGTTTCAAATCTCTTGACCTGACATAGAGGGAGTTAGGTCAAAAAACTCATGTTATGTTTTATCTTAAATATCAAAATTTATGATCTACAGAAGATATATAAAATATTAATTTTATATAATCTATATTATAACAAATTAAAATTTTAAAAATGATTATGAACTTACGTGTTTCAGAAAAAATGTAAATATATTTTTATTAAAAATAATCAATCTCATCTTAAGATTGAAAAATTAGTAATCTATTAATTTATTGTTATAAATATTCAATGAATATATAAGTAATAAAATATATATTAGAACATATTTATATACTTATAGTAAATCTAATTTAGCTAGTGTAAAACTTAATCCTCTCCATCTTTTCAAACTATAATTGGAACGATATGTGATTATTGTTTAGAATAAGAATCATCTTATACTTCTTCAATATGTTTAACATGATCAAATATTATCCCAATTTTATCAAAATACCTAGAATATACTATCAAGAATATTTATACAAGGTAACCTTTATCAACAATGTCTTCCCATTGATATTTATTTCCCTTAAATTAATTTAAATTATTATGTTTGGAACCTATATATAAAATTTATCAAATAAAATATTAAAATATGAAAAAAATTGGAGCTTCCAAAATAAAGTACACCCAACATTAGAAACTAAAATACAAAAATAATCTATAGAATCTATATACTAAAGTATATCACAACTAAAAAATAACACCCAAAGTATAATAAAATAAAATTGGAATAAAATAAATATATCAAGAATACATAGAATTATGTGGTGTTCACCTAGTTTTACTATATGGGAGAATACTATAGCCTTTGGCTTAAGAGAGAAAACATAAAAGTTACAAGATCCTTAAATACCAAAAATATCCTCAAAAACTAAGAAATAATAATTTATAATAGTCATTATATACAATTTCCCCCAAACATACATTTATATATGAGTCAAATAGGTTCCATTATTATCTGATGTTCATGGATTACAACTGCTTGATCATGGAAATCTCATACAACCCATTCATTACACTACCTCAACTTGATTTTTTTAAATATTACACACCAAAATACTCATACTATAATTATTTATCATATTAGGTGAATATTTTTTATATATCATAGTTTTGGAACCCTGATTAGACTATTCCCTACCTCAATCTGTAACTGAATTGGAACTTTTGTAAATTACAACTTTTAAAAGTATTTGACACTCATCCAATAACCATGTTCTTCGCAGAAAAGTATAACAATATCCCAATTTTACACAATTTTATATGATTTACCATGTCCTTTTTATCACTTCCTTTTATTCACCCATTCTCTCTTTCATAGTGGTACACTGGTCTTACAACAAGATTTTGGCCATCCAAGTCTCACTAAGGTGTATCACCACACTAGAATTACCTAGACTAACACATTCAGAAACATGTCTGCCAAATTCTGACCTGCATCAGACTTCCACATCTCTAGTAATCCATCCTATAACAACTTTCATATGATGTTATACATTAGTGGATAATATTTTTCATGGAGTGAAAATTTATATTCTTTAAAATAATAATTATGATCTGATTATCAAATAAAAATGTTCAATTTTTCTTCTTTCTTTTAAGATACTCCTATAGTCCCATCATTCAGATCAACCGTATCATTTCATTAATTATTTGCTGATACTCTACTTACATTTGGGATAGTACAACAACTAATTAAATTTTAGACATATTTTCATAGTCATTCCTCTAAAATTGAGTATATATCTAATTTTACTTCTCCAAGTTTCAATATCTCTTATAATTAAAAAATATTTAAACCCCAAAAATGAATCTTCTATATCAAAACAGAGTGAAACATCTATGGGACCCTTAAGATATAAAATTATACACTTTACTATTTCCCAATTATTTTTTCCCAAATTCTTTATGAACCAACTAATAACAACCTCTATATATACAATGTATGGACTTATATAAACCATAGAAAACATCAACCGTACAACTAAAATTACATATAGAACCTAGATCATATACCTAACCTTATATTTTATAATTAGTTCCTTCTTTATCAATAACATGAAATTTATTTCCACTTTCATGATTATAGGCTAAGATTTAATCATTCGGATTCATTACACTATGTTCAAAATATAATCTATCTATGACAGAAGCATAGTTCTAGATGTTCACTCTCTTTTGATTCATATTCACAACATAAAATTTATTGATAAAAAGACAATTCATCTTAAATATTATAAATATTTTGTATTGTATCCCCTTAATATGATCTTTCATCAGACCCATAAGAATTATATCATTCATATAAATAAGAAGAGTAATCAAGATCTTGTCACCAAACACCTTATGGTAATAGTAATGATTTTTATTACTCAATAAAAATGAATTCTCATATATAAAATCATTTAACTTTTATGTCCCACTTTTGGGTGCATGTTTCACTAATTATAAATTCATTTTGATTCAATAAACCAGTTCTTCTATTAAAATTTCTATACAACCTTTGAATTTATCCATGATTATTTCTTCCTCCAATTCACTATGAAGTAATGTGGTCTTCAAAACTATTGGTTTAATAAGTAAAATTTTTATTTTATCCATATTGATTACTTTTTGAATTGCTTAATTGTTTAATAAATGAGAATATGTATTTGATAACTACACACTTATTGTTTACTTAAATATAATCACATAAAATCCATTCATTTTATTATTTTTTACCATTTTCTTCTTTTGTAGTATCTCGAACCTGTTTCACTCATAAGTAACCAAAATTTGTTGGCCACAAGGCCTTAAGAACACCTCCCTATATTCCATAGGCTTTCGACTGGTAGACTAGGAATATGGTGTGTCATTAGGGAGACTATTTACTTAAGTCAGAGTGTAACATAGTGGTATAAAATAATGAAAAATAATGAAAAAGGTAATAAATATCCAATACTGGAATAATAACTCACCCATATAAAATAAATAGACTGCAACATAATGAATATCATTTACAAAATTAGTCACATGTCATGATTATCATCAAAGGGGACATACATAGTATACTGAAGTACATGCATATACAAAATTCTATATAAAAATAAAAAAAAGGAAAAACAACTATCTCCACTAGCATTATAAGTATAGGATCGGTCCCCTTGCCCTATACTCCATCCTATGATGGTAAGCTAGAAATCCAATGCTCGATGATTCCCTTTGTCCCAAACTGAATCTATAAGGTCTATTCGGGTACCAACTAGAGGCTCAAATAGGGTTTGAGATATACATAGTAGGATACCACCAATAGTGTCTAGAACTATCCATTATGTTTATATAATATGAGTAGTGTCTAGTTAATAATAAATTTAAGATAATAGATAAAAAAATATCATCTGACCAAGTTCTTCACAAAAAACCCTTCTGAAACTACTTTCTTCGACCTAATACGGCTTTCTTTCAAAAGATGTCACCTTTCCTGTATAATTCTATAAAACAATGCATTTATATATATACAACATATAAATATAGATATATATGTTCATATATATAGATACATCATAATTTTTAGGACCTGTTCTATATCCCCAAGGCATCCAAACATACTTATAATGATTTTCATAACTCTCATATTATATGATCATAGAGGTATAACCGGGTCATCAGAAATGTCAAGTATAAAGCATGGATCAAACCCAAGCATGTGATTTGGATTAGAGGATACATATATAGTTTGGAATTAATTGTAATCCTAATCTCATCCAATGTTTTCAATATTAGGTTCCCAGGAATCGCTCATTGTATGTTCTATCAAAACCAATCATCATAGGAGTCCTTCAAGGGAATCTATGTAAGGACCCAACTATCAATCACGACATGGTGTAATGAATAATCTTGTAAGTATGGACAATTTTTATGGCATTGGGAACAAGGTATCTCTCAATCCAAGGTATAGTAAAAGATCCAACCAAGCCCGTATGAGTTAATCAACAACGGAACCATGTCTAACTCATTGGAAGTATAAATATATTTTCTGATGATCCCATTTACAGTGTTCTATAAAGAAAATGTGTATCACTCTTGAAATAATATAATTTATTTATTATTTTAAATTTCTTATCCCTATGAGCTCGTCCAAGGAGTCTTTAATCATGACCTATGTATCAATTTCGGTTGTGTGTAATGAAATGGCCATAACTAGAGTTAACCTCATACCATTCAACCAATTAATTTTTTTCATGTTTTTCAATTGATTTAATATAGATTATTTAAGATTAAATAATAGGAGGAAGTATATAAACACACAGATTACCATTTCACCATTTTTCAATTCAAAATAAATTGCATTAGAAAGGGAAATTCAGCACAACCCTTAATTGGGGTTCAATTAAAAATACATGGAATGTGGCTCTTAGTCAATTAAGAAAGGAACACCCTTAGTGGTGTCTTTTATCTTGGGGTTAATCCTCCAATGTTTTTTTAGGGTTGATAGGACTACACTATGCATGGAAACATCATATAATTTATCTAATTGAAAAGTTATAGGGCATCATCGAAAGGGTTTGAAGCATAAAAAATGACAGACCATTTAATTATCAATGTATTTTGGTAAAAAAACCTAGAATACCTACCTTAGGTTAGTAGATGAACCCACATCCATTTTCGGCTTCATATTTGAAGTGGAAGGTGAGAAATTGGAAAAATAGTCAAATTCAAAAAAAAATTATGCATATTGTCTCACAAACAAACATTGTCAAATAATTATAGATAAATATAGAAAGGAAGGAAGAGGAATTAAACTATTAACAATAATCACCAAACTCAACTGATTATTAAGGAATCTGATCTCGAATGAAGAAGGTATATTAAAACCGACCTTCAAGAGGAAGAAGGGTTCCTAAAAATATAGTCTACTATACATGGGAGAAAGAGAAAATGAGGTTTTAAGATTAAATGATGAGAGGGGTAAAATATAAATTTATCCAATTTTGGAGGGTTTCACAGTTTGGATGTATTGTAGGGAAAACCTTGTGCTAACCATGAGACAATCACTACCCTTGTAACCCCCTCATATGAATGAGGTTCATGGTTAGACAAATTGTGTGTCGCCTTTGAAAAACACCTCTAAAACAAAAAATTTAATCAATTTCATGGTCATGGGTCTTGGGAATCATGATTATAAAAAATATCAATCCCTCTACAGAGCACTAGAGAAACCCAAATGGTTGAGTCACACAGTTAGCACTATCCATTCACTAACCATGTCACTCAGTCCTTCATTCCTAAATTTGGAACTCTGTGATCCAAACAAGCCTCGAACTCTCCCAAACCACTGATAACATTTTAATCACATTAATAAATGAAAATGATAGGTTTTTTCCATATGTTAAGTACTTTTTCCAATTTGAAAAAGTTGGGACATTATAATCTTCAATTTGAAATACAACATATCCCTGAGATTCTATTTTGAGTGTTGTAAAACATCACATAAGAAATGTTATGGCCAATAAGAACATATGTTATCCCCTCTCTCTCCTAGGTCTCATCCTAGAAACAGTTTTGCTTCCATAGCACCAATAACAAATGAACTAAACTTCCTTATAGGTCTCTCATTATCTAATCAATGATACACATCATATTTTCCTCAAATGATGCTTCTACCTCTATCTCAATACCATCAAGATAAAACGAATGAGATATGATGAAATAATAAAAGTGAATCAGTGATACATGGAAGATTTCATGCATGACTAAGTTCCTCTATGGTAAATCCAACTGATTGTATACCATCCCAACTCTCTCAAAAATCTTAAAATTCCTCAAATAATAAGGATATAACATTCCCTATGTATAAACCCACAAATGTACCAATATTGGAGAAACTCACAGAATGACCCAATTTACCATCTCAAACTCTAGAGGTCAGTGATGATGGCCAGTATAAGAAATATGCCTAGATTAATTTTAATTCATACTCCACTAAATAAGTTAATAAAATTATAAAGTATCCTAAATGATATGAGGTTACAATAGTTTTGAGTCACCTACCTCTATCCAGCATAGTGGTAAAAGGAACAACCTACCATATATGTCCTCAAAAATAGATATCTGAATCCTTTAATAACATTTATTGTTGTATAAAAACTCAATGAGTGGTAGGTTTTATTCCTAATAAACTCCAAAATCAAGGACTCATTATTGAAGCATGTCCTCTAACACATGTATAGTTCACTTTGACTGACCATCAGTCTGAGGGTGGTATATTATACGAAGAGGAACTTGGAAACCCCATGACTTTTTCAACCTCTTCTATAAAAAATTTAAATTAGGAATCTCTATCCAATACAATACATCAGGTAACACCATAAAGGTGTATAATTTTCTGAATGTAAAGCCTCCCAAGATCATCTACTAAAAACTTATCTTTTATCCTCAAAAATGAAATGTCCATGGTCATCCTATTGATAAAAACCTATACTAAATCACATCCATGAGGGGATATCAGAAAACATGTCACAAAATCAATGGTTACTTCATCTCATTTCTACTTAGTAATGGATAGAGGCTGTTGAAGTTTAGTAGGCCACAGGTGCTCCGCATTCTAAAAAATAAAAGTGGAACACCATTTGATAAAACCGAATTTTTCCTCTTCATACCTATCCATGAAAAATGGTGACATACATTCCAATAAATATTGGTAATCCCATTGTGCATATCCAAAATAAAGGTATGATATTTCCACATTAATTCTTCTCATGTGTTCGTAGGAACCCAAACATGTTCATGATAGTGTAAGAACTCATATTTATCGATAACCCAAGTAGGTGGTGGGTCCTCACCTAAGAAAATATCCCTTTGGAATAGACCCTTGGGGTATTAAATCCATCTCATCCTTACCCATTCCATAAAAAATATTTCATAAATAAATAAACTAAAACAGTTTTTCTATTATATTCATGAACCTCCAAGAACATCTTAGAAGATTGGTCCTTCATCTGATACTCAAAGATTTTCTATAGGATCACCTATGTCACAATCTACCAGCTTAGGGAATCAACAACTACATTTTCCTTTCTATGTGTATAAGATATCACAATGTTTAATGAATGAATGTAATTATCAAACCTATGCATCTTCAGGTTCATCTCAAGCTATGTTGAAATGTATTTGATAATTTTTTAGTCCATGTAAATGAATAACCACTCCCATAATAGATAATTTATCAAATAACAAAAGGAATAAACCATCGCTAATAGGTCAAGGTTGTGTGTAGGGTAATTCTACTCATGTGATCTCATCTAGTGTAACTGGTATGATAGAAATTAATCTACCTATATCAGAACTAATTTAATCATGATAACTGAGGCATCATGATATGTTATATAACTTATACCCATATCTAGAAGAATTAGTATTATCATTGAATTGAGTATACCTTTTAGTACCTAAAAGGATATGTCATAAGATTTAATCCATAATTACATCACACACTTTTTAGTCAAGCTCATGAGAGGTGCTTCTAAGAATGATAAGTCCCAAATGAATTTATTATAAAAACCATGAACACCTAAGAAACTATGTATATCTAAGATGTTTGTGGGACACCAAAGGAAAACCATAGATCTCATACTCTTTGGATTAATATATAATTTTACCTTTGAGATAATGTGACCCCAGAAGTGAACCATTTCAACCCAAATGTGGCTTTTGGTGAGATTAGTATGAAACATGTTACCTCTCATTGTATTTAGAATTATCTGACTATTTTTTTCATATTCATTTCTTGTATTATAATACACCATGATATCATTCACTAATACTACCAAAACATTAATCTAGATATCAATGGAAAATAAATTTCATTAGAGACTAAAAATGGTAGGCATGTTTTTAAACTAGAACAAAATAACCATATATTCATACAAATGATATCTAATCTGGAATGCATTGTGTTCTAGTACTGATGGTATGACATGAACCTAGCGATATCCAAACCTCAAATCGATTTTATAGAGAATTTTCACTCCTTAGAGATGATCAAAGATTTATTCTATATGAGGAAGTGGATACTGGTTCATAAACATAAGTTTTTTCAACTGATATTAATCTATGAAATCTTGAGGGTACCATTATCCTTCATAGGGAAAAGTATATGTGAAAACAAAGGTGAAGTACTGGGTTAGATAAACCCCTTAAGTTCCAAATACTCTAGCTACTTTTTATGTTCATGAGGCTGAGTAGGTGAAATCTTGTATGGAGAGATGGATATTTCTACCACTCCTAGAACTTGATCTATAGTGAAATCCACCTCTCTCATATAAGGTAATCCAAAAAAATTATTTAGGGAATATATCCCAAAAAATGATCTCTAACATGAGTAAATTCCATATGTTTCATTCCCTAATAACTCTTAAAGAGACTAACCATATGGGCTGTCAGATCATCCATCCTATGATGATCGATTCCAACTAGACTCTCCTAGGAATCCCATTCAAACTTGGGAATACATATATTACTTTTAGGTGATGTGAAAGACACCCTCTAGTGATAAAATTCAATATGATAATGATAAGGTTCCAACAAGTTCATCTTGAGAATGATTCTTAAACTCTTCATCTTGAGGATAAATATATACCATTCAAAAATATAAACACTAATCTCAAGGGTAAATTTCATACATCGACATAATCTCTTAGAATAGTTTACCAAAAGTTTATTTAGATCTATAACACCACTTAATTATTCTATCTCAAGACCATATATTCCCAAAATTTTAAAATATAATAAGGAATTAAAATAACTTGTATTAAATAAGATAGAAACTAATGTAGAGGATGCTACAATAGTACCTAGACTATAGAAGTCCTAGGACTCTACTCCTTGAGATTAGGATGCACTGAATAAATATGACCAGATCTACGACCCTCATATGAAACCAAACTAACCTTAGAAGGGTCACTTTCTTGGAATTGTTCATATGATTTTAGGATACTTTATTAATTTGCAATTCCTTTTTCTAATAAACTAATAGTTGTATAGCTCCTTACATAATGTGGAACCACCGATCCTATACCTAAATATGGAGTTGGTGAAGTCCACTTCACTTAGGGTACTGGAGGGAATGTTTATTAAAAATTATGAAGGTTCCTCGTCCTTCTAAAATATTAGCACTTAGTTGGATCCTTCAAACAATATTTATTCTTATGGCCCACCCTACCATACCAGTGTTGCACAACATTACAATTAGTGTGTGTCATCTAGATGGTGGTTCCCCCACAAGGAAACGTGAAATAATGTTTCCTTCCTCTAGAAAAACTTCTCCTCTTTCTGAATGCTAAACCTCCCAAGATCACACTTTCAGATTCCCTTAAGTATTTCTCAGTGATGAAAGTTTGGTTAAGTATTTTATAAATGGTACTCAACCAAAAAATATTTAACAATGATCAGATATTATACGTAAACCCATCTTCAAACCATTTCACTCTCGTCAACTTTTCACTGGAATGTTTCAGCCCAAAACCATGAAGCTTAGTAAAATGAGTTAAATACTCCTTCATCAACATAAAATAATATTGTATGATTGTATACACTCTAATTCAGTTCATTATTAGAGTATGTGAGAAGAAGTATCCATATAAAGAAATCTAAAAGTCCACCCAAACACTACCCTTATTTTGACTAGACTTTTTAATAACATCCCACCAATGCTTATAAGTAACATAAAGAAGGTAAGCCTTGATCAAGATCCTACAATTTGGATGTAACTCCAAATTCTAAAAGTGGGATCACATGGCCTCTAGTCAAAACTCAACGTCTTGATGACCAACATCCACCGAGAAAGTGGCATGAATCTGCTGTTGTAATTATCACATAAACTTTGAAATAATAGGGTAGGGTCGAGTACATCCTTATATAGGCTACATGAATAAAAGGAATATCTCTACTAATTGAGCATGAAATCCCAGAACATGAATAGAATTAATTGGCTTAAGTGGCACCACAAGAGGAAATATCAATGGCTCAGGGCCCACCACCTCTAGAGAATGGTTGTTACTACCCTCAGGGTGCACGATTCTAGGACATCATGGTGTCATATCTCTATAATTTCCAAACCCAAACCACCTATAAGATTAAACATAAGAAAGGATTAAGTATATCATAATATAGAAGTTACATATTCTGATTATTAATGATTCCAACCTCAATACATACTCTTATATCCATGTATACATGATAATAAATGTCACATAGGTCATAAAAGACACTACTTACATCCCACTACTAAGGTCGGGTCAGGCTCATGTTCTCAAATCACATGGAAGAGGTTCGAGTATATGTATTTTCAATTGCATGGTATATGGGAAACACCATCTACTTTCCAATTCGAAACCCCATTTAATGGTAACCATATCATTTAAGAATTAAAATTTATTTAGGTTCATACTCATTTATATCTATATATATACATATCATTGTCATGTTATATGAATTAAAATTCCCATGTTATAATAGAATAAGCTTTAGAAGTTGTAGTTAGAAAATCATGTAACTATGAAATAAAATTTATATATGGTATCAGGATTTAACATTTAATAGAAATTTATTTGATTAAAAATTTACTACCATTCCAAATTTATGTTATTAAATTGTTCATAAATTAAAATTGGAATTCTTGTAATCAAAATTATCTAAAATTTCATCGCATGTGACTAGTGGTCCATAACACAAACATGGGATAATAAATTAATTAATGTTCAACCATCATGGTATTATGAAATCACTATTTAGGGTGATGAAGTTAATTTAATTAATCCAATTATTTTATCCCTCAAAAAAATATTAGCTTGCTTTCAAATACAACAGTCAAGGATCCAATAACATGTAGAAGGAAATACATGAAGTTATATAGATATGGGATTGTATGTAAAAAACATGTGAATCATAAAGTGTCTCTAATGATGAATGAGATAATACCTCATTTCCTCATTGGTCCAAGGGTAAATTAAAACTCACAGTAATATAAAATTTCAAAACTAATGTGTGTCACTAAATAGTGATATCAGTACAACTATAATAAACACAAACAAAAATAGCCACATCCCATCCCTAGTAATTCGGATCCCCCCTAGAGGTTGGATAGATACCCCCAAGAACAAACTCATTTCCAAATTATAACATGTTCTTAGTCTCCTTTATAATTCCCAAAAATTAATACCAAAGGAAATAAAGCTCTGATACCACATTGTATAATCCCATTCCTAGTTCGCTCATAAGTAACCAAACATTGTTGTCCATATTTTCTTAACCACATTCCCATACGCCAAAGGCTTTAAACTAGTAGTGAGGGCCTACAGTGTGTCAGTTGGGAGACTATGCCAGAAAGTCATAGTGTAACATAGTGGTATAAAATAATGATTAAGAGTATTAAATTTAATAAATAACCAAAAGTTAAATCATAAATCATTTAGATAAAATAAATAGGTTGTAACATAATCAATATTATATAAAAATGAGGCTCATGTCATGATATTAATTAAATGGGACATAAATGGGATATAGAGGTATTTAAATATAGAGAAGGTTATAAAAAATAAGAAAAATATACGAAAAATATCTCCACTAGAATCACGATCATGGGTTCGACACCAAGGATGTTTAAAAATATAAAATATATGAATATAACATGATAAGTGTGAGAGTAATAGTAAATATATGTTTTTAAATAAAAAATTCACTTCATACTATGTTTCTTATGGGATTCTAATCCAACACTACCTACTTCATCCTATGACAGATGTCTTTGAACAGTTGTCACCCTGTATGTAAAATTATATAAGAAATTTAATGTATATATATATTATTTATATATATAGACATATATGCTCATATATATTGATAAATATTAAAATTCAGGACCCAAGGAGTAATCCCAAGGAATCGAAACATACTTATAAGGAGTTTCATAACTCTCATAGAATATGATCATAGTGGTATAAATGATCTATCATAAAGGTCAAGTATGATTCATGGATCAAACCCAAGATTGAGCTTTGACATGGTGAATGAATCCTTAGTTTATAATTAATTGTAATCCTCCTCCCATGCAAGGAGTTACATATTAGGAACCCAGGTATCACACATGGTATGATCTATAAAAACACATAATCATAGGATTCCATTCATAACTCCTGTGAAAATAAACAATTTTCACTCATGGCATGGTATAAGGCATAACACTATGATTTTTTCAAAATTTTACCACATAAAAAATTAGGTATGAGTTGTGGAATAAAATTTCAATAGTGACTACTGATCCCATCAAAGAAAATCTACTAGGGAACTATGTATCACTGATGGAAAGCCTAAAGACATATACCTGGTGATCCAATCCATTGTGTTCTATAAAGAACCTTTTTATCACTCTTGGAGTACTATAATTCATTGAATAATTTTAAATTGTTATGCCCAAAAAGAAAGTCTAAGCATCCCTAATTGAGACACTTGTATCACCATCACATTGGTTTAAATGAATGGGTCTATCTAACATTAACCCCATACCATTCAACCAAATCATTTTAGTAATGTTTTCTAATTGATTTAATATAGTTGATTTACATTAATATAATTGGAGAAATGAATAGCATACATGGAATTGAAATTCCACTTGTTTCAATTAAAAATACATTTCATCCCCAATGCATATTTAATAGACCACAATTAGGGTTCAATTGAAAATAAAAAGAATGAGTTTATTAGGACATTAAAGAAGGAACAACCTTTGGGTGTCTCATAGTAAGGTGGTCATCCTACAATTTTATTACATGGGTTTTTAGGACTACATTAAGCATGAAAATATAAATTAATTTAACTAATTAGACATTTAAATGCCATCAATGTAGGGGTCTAATGTGCAGCACACAACCGCACCATATTTGGCATAAAAACATTTGGTAAAAATATTTAGGCCAAAAAATAGGTTGTTCAACAAAATCACATATATTATCAACATTAAATTGAAGGTATAACATGAGAAATCAAAAAAATGACATGAAAATTGCGAATATTATCTTTACCCAAAATAACACCGATGATGGAGTGATAAACCAAGAATGAAAGGAAGATGAATGAAGCTCCTGCTGATAAGAATCCTAAGAAACAGAATGTAAAGGAAATAGAGTTTGGATAAAGAATGTACCTTATGGCCTGACTTGGAGAGAAAGGTGTGCTCCTAATTATGTGGCCTGCTATGTAAGATAGGAATAAAAAAAGATGATTTACGTTTAAAATAATATATAGGTACAAATTTAAATTCCCCCAATTTAAGGGGTCTCATGGATTGGATGAAAATATGGCCAAACCATGAAATTGTCACTCCCTTTTAACCCCCGCACATGGGTTTGGATCACTATTAGACTAATCATGCATAGATTATGAAAAATTATTTCAAAAAATATCTACAGAAATTGTATGGTCATGCATCCTAGGTAGCATGGTTAGAAAACTATGTGGCCTATTGTACTTCATTTGAGAATCTTGTATTTTAGAGTTGCATGGTTAAAAAAAACAATGTGCCAATCATGTGGCTTAGACCGCCTTTCCATAATTTTGAGTTCTGGGATCCGAATGGGCCTTAGACTCTGCAGAACAACTCCATCGATCTTAATCCCATTACTATCAAAAAATGATATTTTTATATAGTGGGATAAGTATTTTTACCTCTTACTAAAATTTTTGATGTTATATATTTAAACACAAATAACCACATTTTTATAGTGCTATTTTCCATGTAGAACATTTTTTATATCCCATGTTCTCAGCACATGAAATAAATTTGTATCATACATTATCACTAAATTAACTATCCATAGTCACCTAGAATTGAACTTCTCTGAGAATTTTATGCTATCCACCACCCATGAAATGAAGTAATATCATTTCACTTCCCATCCTATATATTAATCACTTATCCCTATTAGTATCTATAACAAAACAAGTGGTTTTACTAATTATGAAATAACTACTTATGAAAATTCACCTTCTTAATTTATACCATGAGATTCCCCACAAATTGTGAATTATTTTATATATTTCCTTTATTATTCTAATGGAATCTAAATTTAATATAAAACTTCACCTTTTGATACATTGGAATCTATGAAAATGTCAAACTCCCTAAACTATATAGAACATACTAAATATTATATGGTTTAACTTTGTTATGTGTGTATTCTCTATTGACTATGAAATATTATTCCAATTTTTGATCCATACTTTGGAACCCCATATTAAAGAGAACACCATAACCTCTATATATCTTTTAGAAGTCATTTTTTAAAAGTAATAAATAGATGTATCTTTCACTATACCCTTAAAAGAAGAACTCCTAGGAATTTTCATCTAGTTTGTACAAATCCCTATCATCAACGTGGAATTAGGAGTTGAAAACATTAAGATGGAAAATATACACCATCCTTCTAGAACAATTCCCATTTGAAATTTCATTCTCTAATGATGTAGACAGACTATAATTTATTAGATAGGTTTCATAGTTTATAGTTTCCACACAAAATCTACTAAAGAAACTAACCTGAAATATCTTGCTTCTAACCATCCCATTTATATTTTTATTCATCCTCCCCTCAACACCAATCAACTTTGGTGTTATTAGTATGTACTTCTCAAACCATTTTCCTTTCTACCAGAAAAATTACTTAAACTCCTTACTTTGATATTCTTATCCATTATTAGACCTCACGTATTTCAGCTAATCTCACTCTACTTTTCCCACATGTCACTCCCTCTAAAAGACTTTATGAAAACTTTAAACTTATGTTTGAGAAAAAACATTGACACATTTCCAGTTTCATAGTTAATGAATGTATAATAGTGAAGTGTTTTCATATGATAATAAATAGAAGCTTGCCTGATACATCTATATGAACCCACACTAAATTCTTATTATGTACTGTAATTCCTTCTATATTTAATGATACATTTTTCTAATTTCCAAGACACACTCCACTCATTATTTGTAATCTTGTATTCTATGTTCTACTATTACCATTATAGAAAGTAAACCCATCCTATTATCACCCATTTGAATTAAATCTTCATTCCACATCTAAGAAGATAAAGATGTTTATTGTATGATATACATTTATTATTACAAGTTTCTTGGTAGAAACAATACCATATAGTTCACAAAATTGACCACTACAATGGAACCCAGATTAACATTCTACATCAATTGGAAAACAAATTATAGAAACTAATGTCATAAATTTTTCCGAATGAGATATGGATCATTTATAACACAAATAGTTTGGTTATAGATTATGAAAATTCTGAAATAATCTATTCAATGTTTGAAAAAAAACATCACCCTTTTCTGTAATCTAAAGATTTTCATCACGTAAATGGTAAACCCTTCTAAATATTTGAGAAATATAGTTTATTATTCTCAACCTCTCAGGAGTTGAGTGAATATAATCCCAAAATTCAATTATCTATGCCTCAAGTGGATTGGTTTCACTCAGAAGAAAACAATTTTTATCTTTATAATTGTGATTTACAAATGATATTCTAGAAAAATACCTTTCATAATTAAATATTTTGTCCCTATAGTCTATCTTAAATATACCCTACCTATTGATATTATAATATATAAGTCGATGATCAAGAAAATTACCTAATCTCATATCTCTCTTCTCTCTCTGCATATTTTAACTTTTTTATGCAATATAAGTTCAATGTCTTCTGTACTAAATTTATATCAAGTAGAATAATTTTTCTCCATTAAATTTGTTCATTTGGACTCAAATATTAAATATCTACAAACTCTAATTTATAATTACTACTAGAATTACTCAATGTGGTGGACATATCATCCCATGATTCTAAAATAATTGAAAAATGATCATCACCCATATTTCCACAAAAAAATTTATAATAGTTAATTATATTTGAAGATAAATCATATCGAGGTCATTAACATGATCTATTATCATATTTCCATCTAACATATTGATGTTTAAAATACACCACATCAGAAAACATTTGTTCATAGCCATTGGATTCACATATCTATTGGTAATTTTATTAATCAAATCAAGAGAATTATTCACTTACCAAATGTTGAAGTCCACATTTGAGTGCAACATCATCTGCATTTCTCCCAGAGATTTATAATAAATTATTTCTCATTATTCAATGTTAATTCATGATTTAATCCATTTAATTTAACCTTGAAATCTATCTAAAAAATTATTCAATATGTATCTTAAAAAAATCAATCTGACATGTTATTAATCGTGTCCATACCATCTTCAAATGTCATCCTTCAAGAATAAATAAACTCTAAGTTAATTTCAATAACATAAATAGACTAAAAACTTATTACTATAATTTCCCTTTAAATTTATTCATATAATGATTTTATACATAGTTATTAACCCTTTAATAGGGTTTGACCACCATATATTATACAATTCATCTCTTATACCACTTATTATACTAGAACCACTTATCCATAATTTATCCTTTATAACATTCAAATGTGGAACAATGGATTGGAACCTTAAAAATAAATAAAACCAGATGTGAACAACCATACATGGGAACTAGGTATAGAATCACTATATTGAATCCTTAAAAACCAGACAATATCATACAAATGAAAAAAGTAATGCAATAATACAGAAATAAATTGTATAAGAACACTTGGAATTTTGTAGTCCAAATGTGGTAGTTCTCCATTGAAGGAACACTGCATCCATTTGTTCGTTATAGCATACCACTGAGTTATAAGTTCCCTAAATACCATATAACTTCTTCTAAATGAAAAAATATAACTACAAAATATCTATTATGTATGATTGGACCCAAACATCTATTTATAGGAGATTATAGTTAGTTCCACATCAATACAATATTTATAGATGATCTCTACCTGATCAAGACTACCATTAGTATCTTATTTATTATTCTTCCTTAACATTTTTACTTTCATTAGGTAGTTTACACTTTGAAACACATCTTTTACTTCTTCAACGTTTATATAAATTTATATTGGTTGTTACTCATTCTAGACACCTAGTTTCATCATCCACTACCCCTATATATTATTGAATTAATACATATAAAAACTATTCCTTTTGGATGATTTTTAAACTTAGTTAATAAAATGGTTCTTCATTGCCATGAGTAACATAAATTAAATTTATACCTAATAAAACATTTATTAAAATAATAAAAATATTTTTGTAATGATATGAAAAAATTAAATTAACCATTGAAAAAAATATTAATATATATCTCAATTAGATACATCAATTAATAATATACTAGCCCCCCAAATATAGCTTCCATGGAAAAATTAATAGTCAAATGATTCATTAATGATAAAAATGAATAAGGAAATAAAATTTACAAATAAAAGTGTTTCATTAGAATAATTTCTTTAAAATTTTCAAAATTAATTAGATTTAAATTATTTGACAAATATATTCAAAAAAATTCAAATGGATATATTATAAATTTATTTACTATTTTACATAATAATTTACACAATTACATGGGTGGAAACAAATTACTCATAATATTAGGGCCATTAATTTTAAATCCTTATAACATTCATTTTTTTAGCCCAATGATATGGAAATGATTCTTGGATATACATTGGGCACTTTTACATTCTTTAATATTTGAAAGAAGCCAAATTTTTATTAAATTTTCACTATAAAAATTGATATGAGATACTTACCAATATTATTTTACCATAAACCATGATTTATATTCCTTATTTCAAATTCCATTTGAGTATTTAGATGATCATTAAATTTATCCATCTCATTAAGAAATGTAAGAAATCACATTATGATCAACATTATTCTTAATATGAATTTCATGAAGATGTTGAGATAGAAAACAAAAATATAGGTAAGAAAACTTTAAAAATATAATCATTTTATTCAATAATTATTTTATAACATCTTTAAATGATATACCATACACCCATTTCCATTCTTCCTTTAACTGACAATTTTTTCTTAATTGGGAAAAAATTCAATATTTCTCACTACATTTTTAAACAACATAAAACCAATAGTAACTTTCTCAATTCAATTTATTCGATTAATTATATGTTATTAAACATATATTTATGATGTTCATTTAACAACCGTAAATGACACATGAATCATCATTTTTACTATGGGGTGATTTTTTGGGTTTAAAATGATTACAAAATAGACAATCTAGGCTAGTATAAATGACCAAATTTTATAAGTTTCCCATTCATGAAGTTAATAAAATCTCTTATTAGAAAATATTTAATTTTTTTTCATTTTTTTCAATAATGCATATGGTTTTTCCAAAAAAAATCCATATTTCCTATAAGTTATGGAGATTGATTATTATATATTGAATCAAATATCAACCATGATTTTTAATATTTTGAAAGTTTCATGAATACATCACTATTAATTTACAAAGAATCCCATTTAATGTGATTTATTAGTTTATGTGTCATGAATAATCTTTGTAATCATGCATTTAGAGTAAAGTAACTTCATAACATTATAGAAGTTTTATTCTTTTCTCTACATCTTCATTGTATTAAATTAATATTTTATCTTAATATAGTTCATTTTTTTCCCTATAATTTAATGATATATTATATATTCCCCTTTTCCAAAATATCAACCCCAATAAATCGAAAACATATTTATAAATTCTTATTTTTTATATAATAATGGATGGTTTTGTTAATAATTTTATTTATCCCATGAAATGTTGTGAAGATATTACATTCACCAAATCCATCATGAAATTACTTTAATATCATGGAAATATTTTAATTACTAATTCTATAGAGACACTTCATATGGAAAACATGACAAGAAAAATGAAGTTTTGAATAATTATCATATCATTCTTATAATTATTAATTTACCTATTTAATTAAATTTGAAAATTAATTTATTTTCTCATGAAAATATAATCTATATTTTTAACATCCTAATATTTTATTAAATATTTCTTTTAAAAGAAATGTATTACTTCAATAGCTTATGATACACTTAACCCCAATTCTAAATAAAATATAATATAGTATACATTTATAACCTAGAAACTAAATTAGTGGGTATAGATAGTGAAAAATAAATAATGAAAATATTTTGGTTTACACATTTATAAATTATATTCATTGGTTATCAAAAATAACAATCATTTTAAAATAAAGGATATTTTTTCTGAAATACTATTTTTTATGTGTTCAATGTGTTTTCATATTAATAGATTAAATTAATCAAGATTAGTGAATGATTTTAATGAAATTTATATATAATATATTCAATGAAATGTTTTTACATTCAACTATTGTTTTTTCTAGGAATTAGATAAGAATTAACCAAGGATTATGCTTAATCATGTCTTTTTATAAAAACATATTTCATTGGGTTTTATTCACTTATTTAAAATGATTTTTTTTGAATTATTTAAATTGAATATTGAAAAATAGACTCTATATTTTGAATCAGGAGGACCATATTTATTAAATTGGTTATTTTTATTTTTTTCACTATGAATAGTACCATTGTCAATATTATCACCTTCATAAGGGTAAAATTCATATAATAAAGATAGAACTTTGGGATATATCTTTAAAATTTTCTATCACTTTACTTTTTCCTATTAGATGGTTTTATTTCAAAATATTTCATCTCTTCCTTGAATATATATCCACATGGTTGCATATTTCATTGAATATTACATTTATATTAATTTAAGAAATGAATTAAATAAAAAAATACACTCTCTTGAATTTAATATCTCAAAAACTTTTATATAAAGTTAAAATTTGGAGAAGTTAGGATATAAATTTTTATTTGAAATATAAATTATTGCCTTTATCATATTAATTTACTTAAAAAATTTGGTGACTGAATAATTACCCTGAAGGATAATGAAATGTTAATACAATATTTATTTAATTTATTGAAAAATGAAATAAATTATTATAAAAATATTAAAAGTAATACAATTTAAGTGAATTAATTTGTTCCCTGAATTATTTAGATAAATATTACATATTATGGATGTGTGAAAAAATTATATTCAAATTCCAACATTTTCATTTTGATATCCTGTGATTTTATGAATTTTTTTGAAATTAATATAATTTTTTCAAAAAAAATCTTTACGCACAACACTGAGTTTAGATTGTGTTACATTCAATAATGAGTTTCTACGATAGAGTTCATGACACATGACATTGAGCTTTAGTGAACCGTGAAAAAGTATTATTTTAAATATGAACGTTATAATCTATGCATTAAATAGTTGTTTATGAATAATATAAACAAATATAATAAGTATAAATATAAATGAACTACTAAATATTAATATATTTAGAAGTTCTTAGAAAATAATAATTATTAAATTTTTATTAAAGTAATTATATTCATCAACAATACAGTTTCTTCAAAAATAATTTTTTATTAGAGAAAAATATAATTAATTTTTAGTGATTATATAATATTTATTTGACAAAATGAACTCTATTTTTTAAATCATAATATAAAAATTATCTTATAATAAAATGTTTCCTAAAATAATGATTTTTAATGTATAGTAAAATATACTAACTTTTGTAAAACTATCATTTATTTTCAATAAATTAAGAAATTTAAATTTTAAATTAGGTTTTAAATAAAAATAAGTATTATTTAGTAATATTTTTCCAACTTAAGTAAATTTTAATAAACATTATATAGGATTTTAGTATAATTTTATTTTTTTAAGAGGGTTATTCTGAAAACTATTTTAGAGTGAATAATGTTTCTCCATTTTAATTAATTAAAATTATCCCTAATGAAGAATGTTTTAAAATAAATTTATAGATTATATATATAAAAATTTCAACATATATTAATAAAATGAATATAATTACTAATATATTAAATATAAAATCATCTTGTGCATGAAAAATATAATTTTTCAAAACCTGCTCTTTCGCCAGATCTACGGGTTTTTTTTTAAATTTAATTCATGAAACATATAGATAATTAATTTTATAAAATAAAATTAATTTTTTATATAATAATTTAAAAATTATCTTAGAATTAATTTTTCATTTTTTTCTAAAATGATTCACCTTTTGATGAATATTGAAAAAATACTGAATTTTAATTTGAATACTGCATTTTATTTTAGTTTAATTATAAAAGATATTCTATTAGGAATTAGTTTTATATTATGATTAGTTTAATTTTATATTCATAAATACAATTTAGTTCATTATAATCATTTCTATATAGAATTTTGATAAAAAATTTCAATTATTTGAAGAGTTTTTATTTAAAAACATGTTTTCTCATTGCATTTGAAGGATTAATTTTAAATTAAAATTTATTAATTATGTGAATGAAAATTTGAAAAATGGATTCCATATTTCAAATAAGTTTAATTTATATTATATTATATTTCAAACATAATTTTTTACCAAAATTAATTGTGAATGTAGTATTAATTAATTTTGGGATTTAAGGTAGAAATTGGTTTATTAGGGGGTTAAACTAAGAATATAAGTGTAAAGATAACCTATACACTTGTAAAGAAACTGTTATTTGGATATATTTACACCATTAAACCTTTTTTTTATAATTTTCCTTTTTATACCCTTTCTAAAAATTTAAAATGTGGGAACACTCAATTATTTTCAAAAATACAATGTGTGTCTTCTCCCCCACAAATAAAAGGCCACCCACTCTCTCTATTACTCAGACCTTCAAAACCATTTGGTTCAGAAAATACCTGCCCAAATAACATCCAAATTACCTCCCCACATCCCAGAGGCCTTATTCTTGTCATAAATCCTTCCAATCAAGTCTTTTTGTGAAACCTTATGGATGATACCTAAAAAGTGGTAGTATTCATCAATGAGTTATTTTATTTTATTTCTTCCTCCACCTCCTTAAATTATTATTATGTCATGATTATATAATTAAAAAAATATATTACATAAACTAAGTTTTTTATGAAATTTTAATTACCAATAACCATCTCCACATCCATGATATGGGTTATTAAATCACCACTCATGTGTAGGATGGACTATAACATCGCGAAACGAGTTCATTCATTTCTCCATTACCACCACTTGAGGATGGAAATAATTATTGATATATTATATATATATAATATATATTATATTTATGAAATTATTATCATTTTAAAATTATTATATAACACATAATTTCATATTTTCTATTTTTGGTAATATGATAACGTCTTTCGTGTTTACGACGGACTACCGCCTCGTGAAGTGAAGTGATTAATTCACACTTTACATGGAAGATATTTAGTATGGTTTTAATGAAAATATGTTATATATATGACATAAAAATTATTCTATAATATATATATATATATATATATATATATTACTTTTATTTCTTTTAATATGATAAGAAAATGGAAATAGCGTTAATACATACATACGGTCTACCATCTCCATAAACAGTGTATTTCATTACCTATCCCTAAATTTTTTGGTTTATTATAAATAATATATAATTAAAATATATGAAGTTAATATTATTTTTATTATTATATAGATTAATGAACCATGTTCAATATAAGAGGACCAAAAAATAACAAGTCAAAACATATGCCAAAATAAATCCTTTATTTATGAAACATGATTTTAATAATGAATTGTTAATAAATAAGTAAAATAAGATCATAAGAAGATAATATAAAGTATTATATATGTGAGTGTTGTTATTTAATATATTTATAATAATCTAATATTTTTTAAACATGAGTCTTGAATGAGTACGAAAAATTCAATATTTATGGTAAGAGATTTGTTTCTCACTTTATACATACATGAGACGCATGCCATATACTTCACCTATTTATTTTTTTATCATTCATATACTTCCCATTAATATATATTATGAATTATCATTTAAATAATATTGTGTTTTATATATGAATTTTAGTTTTCTCTTTTTCATAGTGTTTATGGTTAAAAAGTTAACAAAATCAGTAAGAGATTTTTTTCTCAATTTGCCTTATTTTGGAAATAAGTTATATTATGCACTTGTAATATTATATTATGTGAATATAAAACCCTATGAAATATTATATTATTAATATAAATATTTTAATGATATACCTATTTTCATTTAATTTTTTGATTTAATGGGAATTATGATTCAATGTTACCAAAGTGGGAAGAGTTTTATGTCAAAATCTCATCATTTTTTTGGATTCTCTATGATCATGATTTAAAATAATTAAATCATCTGATCTGTATCTATGGAAACTCATGAAATTTGTTATCCTCTAGTAATTTTATGAGAATAAATGTTTCAAATTCATTTTACTTTGTTTATATACTTAAGAGTTCAAAATTAATCTTTTAATAAAATTAAACTTTCTACTTAAAACCCATTTTTCTTTCAAAATTATTTTTTCAAAAATCATTTTAAATTTTTTTTATATTTAATAGAATAAAATTGGTAAGTTTATTTTATAGAAGTAATTTTTTAAATAATTCATAATTCTTCGTTAAAAATTTTCATTATTATTTTCAAAGAAAATAATTTTAAAATTTTTAATTTTTTTGTAAAAATTAAAGTAAATATAATTTTCCTAAAGAAGTTTCCCTAATAATTGTTAAAAAAATATTTTTATCTAAGATAAAATATGATTATGTTACCAATAGTTTTGTTGTTATATGACCCAATGACACCACTCTTACTCTTTATCTGAATGGTTTATTATGAATTTTTTTATGAAACTCATCTTTTATCCTTGTGTATACCATGATTGAATTCTAATGAAACCTATTTCTTTAAAATGATGAAATTATTTTGAAACATGATTCTTTTCAAATAGTTATGATATGATGAAATGTTGTTGAAATCCATTTCATTTTACATGTTATGATACGATGATTTTTTTAAGATCTTGTGGTACAAAAGTGTATGATTTTCATTATGTGATGGGTGGGACATATATCTATATCCAATGCATTGGGTAATGATTTATATATCGTGAGAAAATGATAGGAATAAATTCTTTAAAAATGATTCACTATAGGAAACGGATGTTTCATGATACACTATGTAAAATATGGGTGTCCTGATTGACTATGGGTAATAGGTGTGACCTAGTCCATAATGGGAAATAGTTGTGTCCTGATCTACAATTGGGAATAACTGATAAGTCCAAATCCACTATGTTGATGGTCTTGGTAGATTAAATTTACATATGAGTTTTTTTCTATATTTAAGATGATTAAACTCTTTTATGACTTGATATTATAATTCATTATTTATTTATGATAATTTCCCACTCTTATGGACCATGTTTTGTGAAATAATAAAGTTATATTCCATTACTCGTGTTTATGATCTATGACAGGTTGGGTATAAACATTGTAACTTATGTTCATGATCTTGTATCTCCATTCTTATTTTATTATTTCATATGATCATAGATTGATATCTCTTATTTTTACCCTTAATGATCATCTGATCTCACCCTTTTCTATGTTTCCTTTCCCCAAGTTATGAAAAAAGGATTTATGTATTATATTTTTATGAAGAGTACTAAATGGGAAAAACTTTTTGTGAAACATTGAACATATTTCACCGTATTATAAGATTGTATTCCAAGATTCCAAATTCCCTAAAATATTATAGTCTTTAGGTGTGAGTTTGTATAATATAAGGAATATTCATTTAATAATATGAAATATATATGTATGAGATGTCGTGGTTTCTATAGTTGGTATCAGAGGATATGATTAGTTATACTTATGAAACCTGTATGAGAAAATGTTGGTGAGATACCTGTTGATATTTCTAACGATATTTCTAAATATGTATTTATGGATAAGTCTAAGGATGAGTCAAAGTATAGGATAATGTCTTGGAATTCATGTAAAGGATATATTAAGCGGTTTCCTACTAATTTCCTACCAGTCTAGATAATACAAGTGGATGTGGCTCTAGAATAGATGTATATAGGCATAATGACCATGAAAACACCATGTTGAGATAGAGTCGATCGAGAAAAGGTGCTCGACAATGTGATTTGATACACACCTAGTTTGACACTATAGGGGGATATTATTTGGAAAGTCAAAAACTATTTATGAATGATAATTAATTTTTTAAATAGATTATGACTATGAATGGCATGGGATAAACATAAGGTCTCCTAAATTAATAAGAATGTGTCATTATTTAGATATACCATAAGTTATTTTCACAGTTATTTTGTATGCCACTATGATTAGTTTAGATCATACTGTAAATTTTGTTTTTAGTTATTGAAAAGAACTATAATGAACTAATTTAACAATGAATTTGAACGGAAATTAAATTATGAGCATCTAAATGTGATGATTACTTGATTAAAGGAAATTTCAATTATGGATTATTTATATTCAAAAAACGTAATTAATAATATGTAGAATAACCATATATTAAAATCACTAAAGAAGATAATGAAATATTTTACTGAGAGTTCAAGTAGTAATGACCATAGAAGAAAGAATATTTAGTATCATATGTGTCAAGATTATGGGTAGAAACACCCAAGTTAGTGTATTATCAGAATAGGAAGATGTTTTGATGATGAAAAAGGAAAATAATCAAGTAACATAAAATGAATAATGAACAATTCAGTTAATGTAATGTATGGGGATATTGGTCTTCCTAAGGTATTATGAATGGAAAAATTCATTAAATGTGGAAAGTATAGGAATTTTTAATTTCAATATCCAAACTGAAAATATTATAAAGAGAATAAAAAAGGATATATAATTCATGGTTTTTCTATTAATTATGAAAAACTATACATGACATATTAGCATAAATATGTGTTAAGGAATAAGAAGATGAATCCTAATTATTTGTTTGAGAAGTAAGTGGGATGATTGAATTATTTATATATTGGATTTCTTGGATTATGTTATGGGATTAATAAAATATATAAGTATTATTTTGTATATGTTTTTCAATATGGATTTTCAAAAATATAGTAAATGGTAATGGTGGACTAGAAAAGTTATTTAATGTTAAGTTTATATTTCAATTAAGGAAAGAAAACCCCTATTATGTTCTTGAGGTTGAGAAAATTGTGTTTATTTTGGATAAAAATATTATTGATATTTATAAATTAAATTGTATAGTATTGATGACCTCATAACTAAAAAAGTATTTATTAACAATGTGGTTTATGTTATGAATGATGGAGTTTACAACATTTTTTGGATTTAAGTAATATATCCAATAACCCTTGTTGTATATAAGTAATGAGTAAGAATGTATGTTTTAAATAATGTTTTATGTTAATTTGGGTCATTACCATGTTTGAATAGAATACATTATTAATATATTCAAATGTTTGGTATGTGATGATAAAATAAAATTTAAGATATATGGGGGATTAATGTTAAGTTGATTTGAAAAATTTGGTAACCTTATTTATATATTTGGAATTTCATATGGGTTATAAGTTTAACCATTTATGGAATGGATTGATTTGATCTTTAGATGAGGTTGTATAGATTAACATATTACTTCACCATATGATGATTTATCCATATTGGATAACAAGTGATAACATTTTTAAAGATAGTATGAATGACTTATCATTCTATTAGGGATCTTATTTAGTGCATCAATTATGAAAAATTCATCACATAGAGAGATATATGAATTGTAAATTGACTAAAGAACAACAAACATTACATTATGTTAATTATGTTCATGTGTTTTTACCCATTTATTTGAGTATCCAATGATTGGATCTCTTCAGGAGTTGTTCCTGGTGTTTTCATTGAATTTTTTTGAGGGTTTATGGGAATGTGCATGGTTGTATTGTGGTCTAACAAACCCGGTATGCAAACCGTGCAATATTTCCAGTAGCCCAAGTAGGGGTCGCATGATTTTTCATAGTTTGTGCATGGTTTTTTACTGTTAGAGAAACATGCAACCTCGATAGAAGTGGGTCACATGGTTTGTTCAAGAAAAAACTAAGTGTGGAACATAACCATGTAGCTCATATATTGGCTCTGTTTTTTTGTTCATGGTGAGGATCACAATTAATAAAAAATGTTTGAATTGACCTAGGAAACCATGTGAAATTAATTAGTTTACCAAAAATAGTTATTAAAATCTGAAAAATCCAGCAAAAATATCCCCAAATACCACCAAATTGAACCAAAATCCAAGCCTTTATATTTTAGGATGAATCTAGAGCCATTTTGGATTTCAAACCCCATTTCTTGGTAGATCAAAGTGTCGATCGAAGTAGTTATCCCGTTTTGGTAAGTTATTTTATTCATGTTATTTGATCTCTCTTATTCTTTTGATTCCATCTTCCCATAGTTTATGACGGTGTTGTTATTAATTCTATCTTTTTTTATTGATGTGTAATTTTGTATCTAGGATCTTTTATTTCTTAAAACAAGATCTCCCTTCCTAGATACAGTGATCATAGTTGAAGGTGACACATTTTAGATCTTTTGTAGTTAGATTCCTTATTTTCCAAGTGTGTTTTTCTATGATTTTCCTTTGTATTATAATTCATGGTTTCTTTAAAATTCATAGATACATGCTTCTTAATTTTTATTGCATATTCTATGAAAATTGTTTTTGAAATTTTTTATAAAAGTTTCGTTGACCTTATTTTCTATTAATTGAACATGGCATGATTTAAATGTCTATAATCTAGATCTCCCACTATATTTTATTAATTTATTAAAACCCATGTTTTTTTTGGATTTATTTTCAATGATATTTAAATCATTTTTTGGTTAAATTGAGGGATTTTACCCAATTATGACTTTTAAAGTGGAATTCAATGATTTTAATGAAATAAATTGAACTATTTGATGTTTTCTAAATAGTTTCAAATGATTAAATTTATAAAATGATCAAGAACCATCCTTTATTTATTTTACCCTTGTTTTGAAATGGATATTTCTAGTTTATTTGAAATAATAAATTTATTCACCTGGAAAGTTTGGGTAAACTTAGGTTTTGAGAAGTATTAAAACCATTTAAAATTATAATATGTCCTTTGAACTATTTAGGGGTTTTTTATAAATGAATGATAGTTATAAATTCCTATTTGTAATTATTATGATTATTTTTTAAAGGAATCAGGTATTATTACCCTTTTTAATGTTCAGCTTTATAAAACAATTTTAATTGAATTGATGATGTTTGATGAATTGATTGAAACTTTTTTCAGATCTTATCTTGTAATAATACATTATTGTAACTTTTTTTGATACTTGTAATTCCCATTTATGAGTGTTTAAAAAGGGATTATTTACATTGTGGGAGTTCATGGGTGAGAGTGATATGTGGTTTTAGGGCATGATCACTTTATTAATATTGATATGGCCCCCCTTCAGATCCTTATAACTTGATTTTCTCACACACCTATTTTGACTAGTCATGGGAAACTTTATATTTAGATGGGATAACCTAGATATATGCCTTGTTAGTGGAATAAGACCCTGTCTCATAGATCCAGAGAAAACATAAAAGGCTTAAGCTATAGACATGCAACTAGGAAATCGAGTTTGTGTGGAAATTTTATTCTTGGAACCATTGAAACTAGATGTATTCCCAAAGAATATTCATGTTGTAATATAATTATATATCCTATGGGGTAATTAATATCATGGCTATATTATACAAATGATATCTATATACTTGATACTCAATACATGATAGTGTTCATTTTCACCATCTGGAACCATAGTTTCCCTGCTTGATTGGTTAATTTTCTGTTATTATGCACATTGAATTTATCATGTTTGATATTGTTTGGATTTTGATATCTAGTGATTATTATTTTTAATTTATTATATAAAAATATCTTTTGAAATAGTTTCTAATATTTTCATGAAAATGATTAGTTTTTATGTGATGAAATGGCATATTTTAATGGTTGGTTTGATAGGTTATTTTTAAATGTTTAACAATATTTTTTTAAACTAATCCTTATTCACTCTTAATAGTAATTGTTTTTGAAATAATTGACATACTGTATTATGTAATTTCATATAATATATGGTGGAATCCTATTGGGATCCTTAATTCACTCCCTTTTTGTACTGTTTGGTGTTTGTAGATCTTTATGATCTTATATTAGGTGCTTGTGCTTTCATCTTCCATTGCGAGTTTGTGCTTAGGTAGCCAAGGGTGGGTGACTTGAAACATGGTGGGACATCATGGATCACCTAGAGGAGTGTTTGAGTTTTTATGGTATGCCTTCCGTTTTTTTGTTGTTTCTTTGTACTTTAATATGATTTTGTTGATTTATATATCTTATTATGTTTCCATAGTGGAATCTGTTATTGTAATATCGTTTGCAAAAAATAATTTCCAAATATGTTTTACTAATTCTGAAGTTCTTTTTGACAACTGGTATAGATAGGTAATACTTTTAGAGTTAGTTCTTAATAAACATAGATATCATTTCAGATTATGTCCTAGTTTGGTTCCTTAAAAATGATATCAAAGTAGGTCTTTACTTGTATGTGATAAATTATCCATGAAATACCTTATGTTATTTGTGGTGATTTATGGTATAAAGAAGATTAAAAATTTGTCATAAATCAATAGGTAGTTTGTGATAAATTGTTTGATCACCACCTCTTCATGATGATACTTGATTTACCAAGGATGTAAGGACTTTATTATTTATTTTTAGTAATTTATTTCTAGATGATAAATGTAATTTATATTCCTATTGAGTTGATTTGGGGAAACTTTTATGAGTCTTTGAACTTGAGTGGAAATACGACTATAGTCGCACCATGTTTTGACAATATGTAAAACTATGAGGAATTAATGTGATTCGTCTAGAAATTCACCCTGAAATAGTTTTGCGGTTGGTGTGTGGTTTAACAGACTATATTACCAATCTTGTAGTAGTTTAAACCCAGTTATAAACATGAAACCCAATCATTTTTCTTATAGGTTATTTCACAAGTTTGAAGTTAGTTAAGTGGTTTATGGATGTGATTAGTTTCATGCTATTTATTGGTCATTACAGCTTTAATCCCTTACTAGAAATTTTAAATCCGGTACAAAAAACCAAATTTTGGATTTTAACAAGGTTTTATTTAGTTCTTTGAAAAATGTTTTCAATTAACATTAATTGTGTTCTTATGAATTTTTTTATGAAAAATAATTTATAAATAATCCAGTGTGATGTGCGAATAAATGTTTTTGGAACAAATTTTAGTTTTTTCATTTAAAATGAAAATGGTTTTGATAATTGGAAGATGAGATTAATTTTTTTTGAAACTATAGAAAACATTTCATCAGATGGTAAAACATTTATGAAAAGAAAACATGGATGGATTTATAATGAGATTTAATATTTTGAAAGGAATGATTATTTTTTTATAGATAGGAAAATATTTTGTACTTTGAAATCTATGATGCCTTGATAAAGTGGTTTTGGGCCTGTTTGAATTTTTTAGTCATGATTTTACATTTTATTTGGTTATTATTTATGATTTATTTAATGAGTTTGTGATTTATAAGGACTAGAAATATACCCCAGGATGTTTTCTGTGAAATATAGAGATCAATTGTGATGTGTTGGATGATTAACTTGTAAGAGTATAGCGGCCTGTTGTGTACTGACCTGGATGTTTGAGCTCTTTCTGGTTGGACTTCGATAGACCATGGGGATATAATTATGTACAAGGATGATGTGGATTTTTGATGGACTATACACCTAGACGTGCTAGCATTTAATTTGATGGGCTTATGATGTTGAAAGTATCTATTTTTGAAATACTATATTACCGTCAAGTAATTACCTATGGTACAAACCCATGAAATTTCATTTCCATGTTTATAGTAATTTGATATTAGATGTTTGTCTATTTTTAGAAGATAAATTATTTTATTTTGGTAAATGGGGAATGCTTTTCTTATGTTACATCATTTTTATGAATCTTTAAATATTGTGAAAATCTATGATAGGTCTCTAGTCTTTATATGGTTTGGAGATGTGTTATGATCTTACTATGTTTATATTGGAGTTGTGTGTGTGTTGTTAAAAGTTTGGAATTTCTATCTTCTAGACTATGGACCATACACCTCAGAAGATGAGTAAGGTACCTATTTTGTCCTCAAGTTCTATATTTTGAGTTGAATGTTTTTTGGGGACCAAAATTCATATGGTAGGATGGTTGTAACATAAGGTTAATTATTTTTGTTTTTTGATCCATTTATTTGACTATCCAATGTTAAATATCTTATTGGGTTGTTTCCAATGTAATAATGGAATTTTTTGATGGTTTTTGGGCCTGTTCATGGTGGTCACTTGGATTGAAAAAACATACAGCCAAACCATGCAACATTTCCATTAGTCAAGGTTGGGGTCTCATTGTATAAAAAAAGTTTTCACATGTCTAGATAGACTATGAAACCTAGATATAAGGCAGTTTTTGGGTTTTTTAATGGTTAAACTACATGTGTATCCAAACCAAGGAACTCTTCCACTGGATCTATTTTTAGTGCATGGTTAGTACTAACTGTGTGACCTTACACAGGAAACTATGAAAACAACAATTAGAGATCTAAAACTTTTAACTAAAATAATCAACCCCCACCCACCCAATGAACACCAAATACCTCCCACTCAAACCAAATTTTGATCCTTTGGATTTTAGGAGCAATCTATAGCCACTTTGGATGTCCAAACATAATTTCATGGAGGATCGAAGTGTTGATAGAAGTGGTGATCCTATTTTAGTGAGTTATTTTCACATTATTATTTTATCTATCTTATTATTTTTATTCCATATTCCTTGAAGTTATTATGGACTTATTATTCATTGGTTCATGGTTGATTGGTTTGGAATTTTGTATTTAGGATATCTTCTTTATTCTATTGAGTTATATATTCCTAGATCTGGTGATCGACATCAAAGGCAACATATTCTAGATATATTGTGTTTGGATAACTTATTTTACAAGTAACTGTTTAGATTATTTTTATTTAATATATTAGTTAAATGTTTCTTGAAAATTCATAGATATATGTTTTTTAATTTGCAATGAATGATCTATGAAAATTGTTATTGAAATTCTACCTGAATGATTTTTTAACCTATTCTCTATAAATTGAACAATGTATGATTTAAATGGATATGATCTTGATTTATAACAAAATTTTATGAATGGTTTAAATTTCATGTTTTTTGGATTTATTTTTAATGAAATTTAATGGATAATTTGTTGAAATTGAGGGTATTGTTCTAGTTTTGATTTTTATATTGGTATTCCATGATTTTAATGAAATGATTTGAACTATTTGATGTTTTTTCAATTGTTTTACATACATTAAATTTTTTAAAAACCATTAACCCTATTTGATTTATTTTATTCCAATTTTGAAATGGATTTTCAAGGGTTATTTTAAATAATCGATTTATTCAAATGGGATGTGGGTGGAAACCCATGTTTTGAAATGTATTCAAAACATTTAAAATTGTAATTCTTACGTTGAATTATTTAGGGATTATTTGAGATGAATGATTATTTTAAATTACCTTTTGTAATTGTTTGGATTATTTTTGAAATGAAGTGGTTTTTATAACCCTTTTAAATTTTGAATTTTATATTAGGATTTGAATTGAATTGATTATGTTTGATGGCTTACTTAGTACTTTGTGCTGATTCTATATTGTAAAAAATCCTTTTTATAACTTGTTTTATTCTTATAAATCCCATTTATGGATGTTGAAAAAATTATAATTTAATTTTCGGGAGTTTGAGGGTGAGATTGAGATGTGATTTGAGGGTATCAACGTACGATTGATATTGATATAGATCCCCATATGATCCTTGTAACATGATTTTCTCTTTAAACTCTTTGGACTAGTCATGGGAACATTTATTGTTATATGGGACTACATAGATATTTAATTCATTAGAAGACCCACACACACACTATATAGTGTATCCATAGAGAACAAGAAAGGATTAGGCTATAGACGTGTAGCTAGGAAAGCATGTGTGGGGAACCTATTTTCTTAAGACCAATGAGACAATATGTTTTCTTGGGGTTTATTCATTTTTTATTTTGATCAACTATTCTATGGTGGACTGAGTATCATATCTATTTCATACCCATGACATGCATATACTTGATACTCGATACATGGAAGTGATCATTGTCACCACTGGGCTCCAGAGTTTCCTTTCTTCATTGATCTATTTACATTTATTATACACCTTGACACAAAATATTGGGTCATTTATAAATTTTTACATCTAGTTCATATTATTATATTTTCATCATTATCTAACTCTATATTTTAAAATAGCTTTCAAATATTTTCATGAAAATTTTGATTTTTTAAGTTGTGAAATGGTATGTTTTACATTTTGGTTTTATAAATTATTTTTAAATGTCTAGAACTCAATTCTTAAACTAATACTCATAATATATTTATTTTACTAATATTTTAACATATTTTCCCTAACTTATGAATTAATTTAATAGAGTATTAAGTGGAATACTATTGGGATCTTTATCTCACACCATGCTTGTACTATTTAGTTTTTACAGCTCTTTATGATCTTATAACTAGTGCTTCTTCTTTCTTCTCCCATTGTGGGATTATGAATGGGTGACTAAGAAAGGGTGACTTATGAAAATGTGGGTGGTCTTGGGTTACTAGGAGATGGGTTTTCATTGTTATTTTCCACTTTAATTTCTCTTATTGTATCTTTGTAATTTCATATGTATGTATTGATTTATATATCAGACGAAGTTTCCAAAGTTCACTTTGTAATTGTAAACTGTTTTGGGTGAAATCATTATGAAAATGTTTTATTCATTCCTAGGTGCTTGTCAACAACTTTTGGATATCAGGGACACTCTACGAGTTAGTGGCCAATTGGATTGGATATCATTTTTGATGGTATCCTGGGTTGGTTCGTTACAACCAATAGATGAAATTGTTCCAATGAAAAAAAAATATATCATCTAAGGACATTTTTATATGTTCTTTGTCTAGAAGGAAAATAAATTCACCAACATTAGGAAAAGTATTGTGAAATAACATTTTTTCATGTTATCATAATTTTTATGATATCAATGAACTTTTTATTACCTCTTTGGTTTAGGTTTTTGGGCCTTAACCTTCTCCAGATCACCCACTTTCTGTGATCATTGTTTTTTCTCACTCTTCCTCAGTATTTGGGTATAATATTTCTCTTATATGTATATTTTTTTACTTAACAAATATGTTATCCTATTTGGAAACCTATTTTGTGTTCTACCTGATGAATTTCACACATCAGTTTCTCTTTTTCATGAGGATATAATATTTACCCTCTTTATGATGTTGGATTAAATGAATATTTTTCAAATGTTAAACCATTTATGATCGGGGAGAATTTCTAATGTGAAATTCATTTTAAATTTGGGGGGGGGGGGTAAATGCAACATCTCAATATTTTATGAATATTTTTTTAAATTTAATTAAAAATTTTAGGTTTCATAAGTTAAACACTACATCGAGTTTATATTGTGTTACACACAACAATGAGTTTCTTCAATAGTGTGTATGACACGTGACCCCGAGATTCAGCTAACCATTAAATAATATTATTTAAAATATGACCATTATAACCTATCAGGTAAATATATGGGTATGAATATTTTAAAATATATTAATAAATATATATATTTCATAATCAAAATAAATTTATTTAAAAATTCTTATTATATTATCAATAACTTTTTTTGTAAACAAATTATACTCATAAAAAATATGATTTCATAAAAAATGATTTTTATTCCTTTTAATGAGAAAATATTAAAATTAATTTATATATATTTTTTCAAAAAAATATTTGATAAAATGAAAATGATTTTTTAAATCAGCATATCAACATTAAATTATGATAGATTTTTTAACTCACGGTGGTTGTTTTTTTCTACCAAAGGTGATTCCTTTGGGGGTATGCAATATTTTCTGATGGAAATCATCACTCATCTATTACCGTTGAGAGTTTCATGTCTATATTTTTGTTTTATCCTGATCTATGTCGTTATCCTTTTCTGGAAATTGGACTGACCCCATAGGATAGAGAAATTTATCCCATATAGATTATGTGTTGGGATCACCTTTTGTACAAGTTGTATTTTTTGACAACTGGTGTCAATAATGGTCAAAATGGTGAAGCAACTCCAAAGTGAATGGATATTGATTGATGGGAATATGTTTGGAGAATTGTTATGGATTCATATCATTGGATTCTATGCTTGAGAAATTCTCTATGTTGTTGTAAATTAGACGATTGATGCACTGATCCTGAAAAGTTTGAAGAACTTGTATCATGTATGATACAATGTTTATAACATTAAAGTAGAATTCCTTTTAGGATGAATGAAGAACATTATATTTGATAATCCAAAAAGAAATGAAGAGGATAAGAACATTAAATAAGAGGCTTGAAATCAAAGGTGGCCATGAATGAGGTTTAGTTGTGTTTAAATATTGCCTTACATTTTTGTGCATTATGCCAAGTATTTTATATAAGGCCTTAATTAAAAAAATGAGGCTAGCCCATGATCTAGGAACCCCAGCCACAACCCGATGCACAAGAAGGACCATATGAAGTCAACCATGCCCATGTGGAATCCTAGGCAGATCCATCTCACCAGAGGAGTGTGTGGGTTGTGTATAAGCCCACAAGAGTGGGCACAAGGTGATCAACCTATGCGGAGGGATACATAGTAGGGTTCTAGGAGAGTGCCCATAGAAGGCATGTGTGGGTGAAAAATCATGCCCATAGAGAACTCATGCGGGGTGGCACCAGAGGTGGGAGAGGAGGATTCTACACAGTGTTTTGGAGGAGATGATTGATAAACCATGAGAAAACTGTGGCGCATTTCATTGTGGTATGAGTTTTAAAAACGCATAAGAAACCCTAGCCGCTCATCTGATCTCGCGAGAGATCTCGACCACACGACTCATCCTGCATCCTATGTTATAATCGTGATCGTCTAAAATCAATCCAGGATGATCCAATGGCTATAGCCTTTTCTTCAATATCTGGTTGCATGGAGTGTAACCCAACACCACTTCACACTGTCGCCACTACTGATCTACCATGATCGCGCTCCCGGCCAGTGTTGATGATGAAAAATACTATAGGGTGATTGTCTGATTGAACCAAGACTATTCATGAAATCTACGTCTTGCATTCATGTGATATATTGAGGAAGAATGTTTGGCCAACGAAAAAGGGGTTGTTGAGGCCACGAGGGTTCGAGCAAGATTCATGAAAAAGATTTATTCATGTGTTTCTGATCTCATTCAAAAGAATAAATCTCGGATAATTCATAGGATAGATTTGAACGTGGATGAAGAGGTTCTCCCCTCTCCTATAAAAGGAGGAGCCTGAGATGAAGAATAATGCTGCTCCCATATTACCATGAGCTTCTGTTTCAAAAAACAGAGCATCTCTCTGTGCACTGATTTTCGAAGAGCAACCAGGAGTCCTGTGATCATTCTGATATATGAAGAAGAGTTCTCAGAAGCCTTCGATGGGTTCTATGAACCCTTAAATAGCTTCATGAAGAACCAACATGTAAAAATGCAGTAGTATTTTTAAAAACCCTCATTGTGCTTCGTGAATGTCATGCCATCGTGAGCTAGTGCCTGAGATATTCTCTCAATTTGATTTTCGAAGAGGCAAAATTTTTCACCTCATGCACAATGAAGAACCATGTATCCTTTTATGAAAAATACAACTAGAGTCCACCTTGGTTTCATAAGGTGAATAAGAACACTTTGAGGAATTATTTTTACACTCTACTATTTGCAGGGGTTTCTACTTTAGTGGAGAAGGAGAGAATTCCAACACACATTCATACATGCATGTGTATTTCTTAAATAATCCCAAGGCCATGATTTGAGTGATTTAATAATAGGATCACACAAATAAAGGGTTTTTGGTTTGAATAAACATACACAAACACCCTAACCTAGTACAAGTGGATGAAAGAAAAGAAATAGGAGGAAGAGGCTGAGTGTGTGTGTGCGTATAAAGAATCATATTCATTAAATGTTTTCACACCAGAAAAAGAAGAGGATAATACATTCTTTAATGCATACACATTCACACATGAAGTGACTTAAATAAATAATAAAAAACAAGTGTGTGAACGTGTATAAAGAAGAATAATAGAGAAAGGGAAGAAAAGATTCAAACTAATGTCAAATGCATGATCACTTGGATACATAAACACGAAGAAAAGAACTGATCCAAATGTTTTCAAGTGAACTGATTTTCATTTCCTGAATAATGACGTTGGTGTATGTGATTCTAGAAAAGAATAGATAAGAAAATTTAGTGAAGTTTTTTGTTTCACTAAGAAGATGAAAGAAGATGTCTAGTGCAGTTGTTGTTGCACTGGAGAAGAAGAGAAAGAAAGAAGAAAGAATTGTTTACATACTGATTTTCAAGTAATCAAGTGAAGAGCACTAAAGGAGACCAAGAGTAGAACCTACCTTGTCAAGAAGGAAGAATACTGTCTCCATAGGTAGTATAAAGAACCAGTTAGAGGATGCATGTTGGACTTGGTCATCACCAGTCGAGGTAAGAGGATTTTTTCCCACCCCCCCCCCCCTTCAAAGTGTAGGGACTCACACTAGCTAGAGAATTGATTTTCAATCCACTCCACTGTTATAGCATATCACATCATATAAAAGAATCCGTGAACTGGTCATATCCATGATTATAACGGACATAGATACTCTTATTGAGTGGTGAACATTGTAAAAATATCATGTGTATATTTTCACTGCTTTCTATTATTGCATGCGATAGAAAAAAGAGAATAAGTGAATCAAGATCCTAAAAGGTAAAGAGGTATAGGGATAAAAGTTGCAATTGGTTTAAAAAATCCCCAACACTGATTCACCCCCCTCTCGGTGTTAGGTATATCCCAAAATGGTCCTCTCATTATGAAGATGGTTACACAATCAAATGGTACCAACAATCGATTGGAGGGGTTATGTATTTGAGAAATCATTCCTCTTTGGATATGACTTCCTTATATGGTCTCCAAAGAGTTTATTTATGGATCCAGAAACAAACAAAGACCTTGGTATTCATGATTCATGAACTTTCCTCCCAATGGTAGGCATTCGTTGGATGGAGATTTGGCCAAAAAAACTTAAGGACTCCATTAGTCGAGAGGATTGGGGATTGGGATCATTAAACCCTTGGGGGGGGGGGGAATTAATGCCTATTCTAGTACTCTCTTATAAATTTAAGTCATGTTCATATGTTTGTGAATACTTGGTTCATTCTCTAAGAGTGTATCCATGTGATACCCTTGGGTTATAGGATCATCATGGATACACATGGATCTAATGCTATGGAGGCAATGCTTACTTAAGTCATGTAATAAGGTTATTTGGAGTTTATCTTCATACAGGAGAGATGGGAGGTGGTTTGATGTAGGGTTTTAACCCATAATATGGGAATCCTATATATTCCCTGAATATGAATCAAATACCACATAGTTAGTTTATCAGGATGTACACCTCGGAGGAATCCCTTTTGAATTTTGGTGAATATTTTTCCGTGACTGACTTTTGAGGATAACTTTCTTTTGAGCTCAGGCCTTGGACAGGTATCCTATGTATCCCAATTATGATGGGAATCAAATTTCTTGTAGTTGATTTACCTTGGGGATTACACTTGGGAGGAGGGCTATTTGTTGGGGGAATAATTGGATGAACCTTTTGGAAGGGCACCCTTTTGATCTTAGTCCTTCAAGAAGGCATCCTATGTATCCTAGTTGGAACATGAATCAGAGTCCTTGTAGTTTATTTAGCTTATCAATTACACCTTGTAAGAGGAAAATATTTTGGTACCATGAGGAGGATCTAAACTCACGACGATTTGATGGTTTTATTGGGGCTTACGCCTAGGAATATGCCCATGTTTTTGGACTATGTGGATGTCATAATCACCACAATAATCTAAGACCACCTAAGTAATTCTCGGTATGAGAAAAATGAAGAGTTAGTGGATCTAAATACCACATGTCCAAAACCAACTGATGGTAGATGGTGCTAGATCTAGGAGAGAGAGAGATAGATAGATAGATAGGATTTGAATATGAAACCCTCATCTGTGTTGATATCCAGGATAGTCAAATCTGGGCGATTAATTTGGGCATATCCCGAGTTGAGGAGAAGAGGGTTAAGAGTGATACCTCTCATAAAAGGCTACAGGATTACCTCAGGAGGAGTGCTCTTTTCTAGGTTCTAGAAAAGGGGAGAAGAATCATCCCTAGTCAAAGGGGAAGGAAAGAGTGAGATTTTTTCTTATCACTGGAACTTTTTAAATGGAAAGGACATTGGTTACCCCTAAACTTGAGAATGGGGTGGTTGACATTTGTATCCTGATGTTATTCCTTGGGTTACCTTGGGAATGTATACATAGAAACATTATGAGGTTCTGAACCATTGTGGGTATAGCCTTCTTGACTCCTCTTACCTTAGGTATATAGATTCATTAAGATGCGATGATGAGCCAGACGATTTGATCATGTGGGTCCAATGGCTTTATCGTGATGTTGGTGGACTAGATTGCAAAGAAGCTATGGAGGGCTAGATGGTAATGGAGGGGAATTACTGGGGCTGGAGGGAAGGACAACCAAAGACACCCCATTCTATATAATATTATCTCATTTAGGTTGGGGAAGCCCCACATTGCATAATGCTATGTGGGTAAAGGTTTCATCCAAATACTGAAGAAATACGTGGATGTGGGTGTGGACCAATTTGTTCCAAAGTGGTACATATTCTTTGATGTGGTTCTCCACATAAATCCAGATTCCATATACATACTGATGTAGTACACGGTGTAGCATTTAATCTGTATAGCGATGCATTTTGAGAAAAGATGAATTGAAGAAGGGTCCTAGAGCCTGTGGTTTGTGGGGAATTCATCAATAAGTAATTTATGGCTCATAATGGAACCAAATAGGTTTGTAGTTCACCAATTATTACTATGTTTCTTATTTTTATGTTTCATGGATTTTTATACCTATGGAAAAGTGATTTTATGATTTCACTTCGTCAATGTCTCAAAACCAGAGTCATAATCTTCTTTGTATCTGATTCTTTCTTCCTACCTCTTGGATCTTCTTCATGCCATTTTCCACATGCCTCTTCCCACTTATTACAATCCCTCTTGTGATCCATATATAGAGAACTGGAGAAATCATATCTGTGGTCTTGTGGAACCATTTGAGAAATACCATAAATATATATCTAAACCCATAGAATACTCATTCAATTGGGGTTTGTGGAGGCTGCAGTTTGCAAGAGGTATTTTGTAGAACCCTACCAACATTCTTCATTCACGAACTGCCTAGTTCGTGGGATAGTATCAAGATGGAATTTTTGTGCTCGATTTTTCTAATGGAATAGTTTGCAGTGACCTGGGTTTTCAAGCAATTGCCCAGTGGACTAATGCCTCACTGGTCCTTCCACGTACCGATGGTTCGCAGTTCATGCACCCTACAAACCTTTCTTAGTGATGGTATGTGGTAAACTAAAAACTCGTAAAATTTTGGATTTCCTCAAGTTCATTCCCAAATTTTCAACCCAATTTGCATAAATTTTCATTACTGGACCTATGTAAATGCTTTCTTCCCTCTACAAAGTTCTCTTGAGGGTATTTACATCCCTTTTTAAATTTTTCAGGAACTTAAAAATTCCCCCATCAGAATGGTGACTGGTTGGAATGAAGAGGAGGATATTATGATGTAGAAGTGGTCCCGACTGGAATGGTTAGATAATACTCAAATTTTTTTCTTAAGCCATGTGACATAGGGAGCATTGTTTTTCTATTTCTAGGTTTATATAGAAAACCTCATGAAATTTTTGTCTTATTCATTATTGCTCTAATTTTTTTTCTAAGACTATTTGGTATGGGCTTAGTGGGTATAACTTGAATTTTTCTTAGGTTACCCTTTCAGGGTTTTGACCCAATAAACTTTATGTATTTTTTGAATATTTGACTTCTAAATTGTTTTCCTAAACTATAAAAACTATAGGTTTAATGATCCTGTACTCAACCTTTATATAGGGGTTCCATTTGTGGATTTTCACTATGCAATGTATTGTGTCTTTTTCGTTGATGAATAATTGTCTTTACAATTGGAATTATTACTGATATTTTAGGTCAAAATGTTTTTACCAACAATAATGGGGCATGGGACCCAATTTGGGATTCATCAGTCGAGAATGTCCTAATAACTCTAATGGATGAATGGGGGATTTTTCATGACCCTGAATTAGTAGGTTTTTTATTTACATGGGGCTTGGGGTCCATTTTAGGAATATAGAGGGAGGAAATGATGAATTTTCCTTTTATTGGTGGATGTTTTGTAGGTGACATATGCCGAGCAACTAGGGCATAATGTGCATTGTCAAATATATGTTTCTGAAGGACATTGGCTATCTATTTCTGATGTCTTGGGAGATTTATAACATTTTGGATTTGTTTTGAGGTTGGGGACCACAATTGGTGGCCAATTTAAGGGATGATTTAAAAAATTATTAGGGACATTTGTATCAAATTTGAATGGGAAACTACTCCCACACAAATTTCTCTTCTATAAGGGAGATCCAGTGAATGATATAGTTTAATGTCATACAACCTAGACACTTGAATTTATTATGTTCGATCATTTTACTATAACCCATAGAGATTAATTGATTCATCAGCTCAACTAGAAATGATTTTCATCTATTGTCATTTGGAAGGGGAGATTTATGTAAAACATAATCCATGAGGTTTTTGAATCTAGGGAATGATATGGGACATATATTTCATTCGGGCGTATGGAAAAGGGAAAAGAATCTCTTGGGGATGGCTTTGGCCTTTAGTTGAAGATGATTTTGTAGGAGACATAAACAGAGTCACCGGGGCATGAAAAGCATAGTCAAACAAGGGTGTCCACCGGACACTGGCCATCCATTTCTGATGGCCTGGGAGATTTATGGGGATTGGGACCTTTCTGTACAAGGTGTATGACTTATGAATGGATGTTCTCTTAAACATGAAATGGGGAATTTCTTTGGATGATCATTATTGGAAATAAGTGGGAGATTTTTTTTATGTGGATCAACTTCATGGATATGGATGGGGAGTATTTATTTTGTAGAATCCTTGAGAGATAAGAGGTGAATTGGGCTAGGGAATTTTGATATATCCAAAATGTGGGTAGGAAATATAATGTCAACCATGAATTTTAGGGTCCTTGAATCAATATGGATTTCCCAGGGCTTGGGAGCCCTTAGGATTATCGAGGTAGGATGAGACTCTGTTGAGGATGATTTCTCCTTTTATTGATGGCCATTTTCTAGGAAACATATGCAGAGCCACAAGGGCATGATGTGTGTAGTCAAACAAATGTTTCTATATGATACTGGTCTTCCATCTCTGATGTTCATGGAGGGTTATGGGGATCTAATATTTCTCAAATCACAAACATGGATTTATGGAAGGAGTGTATCCAGATACATTAGAAACGTTCGGCATGTGACTCACCTGTGATATCGAGTAATCCACTATATAGATTCGGAACATACGTAGGGTGAGGCATATGTTCCATCTTAAAGTACCGTACAGTTTTACATCATAACGCCAGTTCCTGGGGTTACTTATGAGGAAGGGAACCATAACATGCCTTTTAGTGTCATGCTTCTAGGACCAAAATTGTGGGATTATTTTCATTATGTCCTATTAGATCTCATTTAGAGGTCCATGTTGACACTCCGTTACCTCATAGAGTCTAAAAATGTCAAAGGGAAATGCCTTGGAAAATAGAGAAGAAAACACATGAATAAAATCTAGTATTGAAAATTCTTAATAATTGGATCTCCCTAGTTAGACCAAGGAGACATCGGTGCGCCATGCACTAGTCTGTCCAATGCTGGTGCACAACCTACTTGCATTCCCGACCACCATTTTTTCCAATGTTACTTATTTTTCTATAAATAGACCCTTGGAGCCTTCATTTGTATGGGAGAATTTCCTTGAAGCCTAATTGCTGCTCTGGTCACCGTAGTGTTTTTCCCAAGTGTCCTGAAACATTCAAGGTAGTTCTTTAACACCTAGAGTATAGGAATTGAAGGGGTCATAAGAAATAAGTTCTTTTAGTGTTTGAAATCTATAACACTTTCACACCGATAGTGCCCAACCACCCTGAATCAGAAACTCTTGCGCTCCACCCATTCCTCTCAAAGGAACTTGAGAACCCCACTTATGGGAATACCTATGAATACTCTTGAAGTCTTGAGTTGAGTATCTCCCAAGTGTTAAAATCCAGGTCATTCATCACATAAGTGAACATCAAGTCTCCCAAGACTACTTTGTTGACCATAATTTCATGTCATATACTTACTTAGGCGCCATTCATTGATTGACCTACTCCATTCAGTCTACATGCCATCAAGCTTTCTTCAAAGCCATTCTTGACAAGGCTTCTTCTTCACTGGATCCCTTGTCAGAATGGGATTTTGTTGAAACCTACACCAAAACCTCCTAAATTATCAAACCTTTGGTAAAGGCATATTAGTGTGTCTCCTATTTGGGTTTGTATATCTAGAGTCATAGGTTTCAAAAATTTGTTTTACAATGGGGTTAGAATTCATGGTGTGTCTATGAGTTTGTATATCTGCAGTCACATTGACCTTTCTCCCAAGAGAAGTGTTGGGGAGATCTCGGTCTAGAGGATTAGGGTTTGGGTTCTATCCTACTCTTTTCATATCTATGACTCGGATCCTCCATTTCCAAATTTTTAGAGTGGTGGTCACACTTGCTTTTCCATGCAAGAAGAGGATAATTCTACCTCCTCTCATGGGATCCATCAAGGAAGCCATCTTTGTGTAATCCTCTAACCTTTCAAGTAGGATGTTGAATTATTGATCTTATATAAATATTTCACCTTCACTCTTTCTTTTCATTGGACCTTTATCCAATGTAAAGAGAAAAGATGGAAGGCTCTTCACCTCACCCTATTCCTGGGACGCCTCGGCCTCATCCACCCTCGCCACCATTGGCATGTCCTCTTCCACTAGCAGAGGAGGAAACGTTTGGGGTGCCTTTGTTGAATCATTAAAATCCTATTGTTTCCTAAACCAAGCATGACTCACATGGTATTAGAGATTCATTAGGATCAAAAAATCCGCACAATCCACCCAATGAAGTGTGATAACTCAGATTCCCACCATAATTGGGATATGTAGGAAGCCTTCATTAGGGATCGAGCTCATTGGAAATCATCTTTAGGAATCCAAAATCAATTCCATTAATTCAGGCATCCTCCTAAGGATTAAGCCCCAAATTAAGCCCCCAAATAACCAAGGCATACTTTTCAAGAAGTAAGACCAAACTCATTTCTATCAAAGGATTATACTCTCCTCAGCGATTAATAGAACTACATGGGGTTAGATTCTCATAAAAACAGGATACATAGGAATACTCTCTAAGGTTCAAACCCAATACTTCAAATGAAACATGTTTTTCCTAGTCCATATTCCCAACAGGGTCTAATATAACTTAGAAACCCATATTATTTCCAAGTTCCTTGGGCTGTTTAGGCATAAGTATGACCCCAAACATTGACTAAACACCTTTTGCTTATATGTCCTTACCACATGAAATTAAACTCTATGGATAGTTCCTTATAACATGAACTTAAAAGGTATGATGTGTCTCATTAAGAGGCACCGAACTATGAGTGTTCTGATTCATTTCACAATGATACTTAAGTAGCCCATTTATGTGTATGATCCTAATATCAAAACAAACCTTCATATCCCTGGTTGACTATAAATTCTAGAGTGCCCCACTGAGTGGATAAAAACCATTATCATCATAATGTTGGTTAAAAGAATCTCTAAATAGTATATGAGAGGATACTAGTGGGGGAGAACCTTGAATACATATAGATGTATCCATTAATGAAGAACATCTAATACATACTGATGATTTAAAATTTCACATATGATAATAATTGATTTAAAATTCCAAGGGAAACCTATATTATGCTTGGTGAATTAATATGGTTTCATGAAAATATCTAAAATCTGTAATACAGTCCCATTGTAAACAATAATTCCCCCCAAAAGGGTGTAATGAGTTTTACCTCCCATTCTCTTGACCAATGCATGTTCTAAAGTATCGTATGTTCAAATTCAACAAATGCCTCCCTTTGGAAAGAAGGTAAATTTTGGATAAATAACTATTGGATGTTTTTGGATCCACAAAAAAATCCAATGGAAACCACCTAGAAGTAGTTATTCTTAATTAGAACACACGTTCCAATGAACTACGAAACCAAAATGGGGAACCCGACATGAATCGTTAACCAAGTTAATAGTGTTACCCATATTTCATGACCTGATCAATTGATAAAGGATTGCCAAATGAAGGAATCAATTAGGCATGTATCCATATAAAATATGTTACTTTAATGTAGTTTATTGTTTTTCTCAAGATATCTAAGAACTCCCTTTACTCTAAATGGATTCCTTCAAGTTTGCACCAGTAAATGTACTAGCCACTGCTCAAGCTAGATCCCCATATGTCGGAAGGACATCATCACCAACTCAGCATCTTCAACATTGGGTATCTAATATATAGGTAATGACATACCATCAACATGATACTATCCCAACCTTGGAGGATGCTCGACAGGATTTCGAGGATAACAACAACCCTCAATTGTCCAGTCAGTGATGATCGATGGCCAACAAGCAGACAATGCCAACCACCACCTTCAACTATTTAGGGTATTTATCCCAAGAATGCAACAACCAGCCACTCCCATGAAATAGATACTTATATCAAGAGGTAACTCATGACCTCAACACAGGGATGTAGGGGTCCTTCTCTAGGGATCCTACGAACAATCACCGTTTGCAGAATCATGCGGTAGGGAACCCCTAACATAATGGGGGTGTTTTCTCTAGTTGTTTGGCCTAGATCCTTCAAACATGGGCATACAAGATGAACCACTGGGGAAACATCTGACCAACATAGAGTAGGTTCTTACCATTTACCCCTCTGGAGATGTCCATCAACCTTAAATAATGGTAAACAACGAACGAGCACCTACACCTATCCATCCTAATTCCGCTGGCCAGTAGACCCATATGGAAGTGACCCACCAATATCACTAGTTAAATTGGATGGATTATCATCAATTGTAATATACACCTATTTACAAACTATTATCTAGTCAACGGTCTCGTTTGATAGAATTCAAGGAAGTCCTCCAATCAAATGTGGTGGCAACTGCTACACTCACCAACTCTTCTAGTAGTCTCATTTGTTAGTATTGACATAAGTCCATCAACAATGCTTGGTGGAAAAAATCCAATAAGCACATACAACATCCATCATTCATCAAGCCCGCCAATAGTCTCGTTTGGCAGTAACCAGATAAATTAGTCAGAAAGATCCAATGAAAAATCTAGGGTGGACTCAACTCTCTACCCCTACACATAAGTACTATCTTTATGCACTGAAAGGAAATGGAGGATAGAAGCAGGCACAAAAACCTACTCCAAATAGAGTATATATGTATATTCCCATTCCTTATACTGAAGTTACCAAAAATATTTTAGAAATGGAGAATGGGTAGATAGAAATTACCTCCCATATTATGGAAGCATACTCGAATATAATAACAAAAACATCATCAATACCATGGGAATGGACACATAACTGTATCCCCAAAACTGGTATGACACATCAACATAACATCCCTGAGTATATACATACCTATACTCTAGTCCAAGAGGGTTATAGGGAATACTCCCCCATATCATACGGAAAACCAAATCGGGAAAATAAATCCTTTCTAATTTCAGGTAATCGGACAATTATGATGAACACTCCAAGGAAAGAACATACACCTACACATGATAAGCAATTTTCCTAGAATGTGGCCCAAAGTAAGTGTAAGATAGAATCTAAGAAGAAATATCACCAAACAAAGTTATAAAATCAAGATACAATATGTTGTCTGGCTCCTCTCAATGCTGGAGTTATTGAATTCCTTAGAAATTTATTTGTAACACCTCAAGATTCTACCCTCTCATTACCAAATTATGGGAGTAGTAGTAGTAATTATGATGTTACCCATCAGACACATTTTCATAAAGGATTACTTCATAAAAATTATGTCAATATGGAGATCCTATCACCAGATGAGAGCCACGACAACCCTCTCTGTGGCCAGAAGACCATGGAGTAGGAGGATTTATCCCTTACTGTAATCCACCATGGTGGTCCTCCCCATTATGGCATTCCCTGTAAAAGTTCACTACGCAGTAGTATTTCACATTGTTAATATAATTCATTAATCGATAATGTAGTATGTGAAATCTATCTTATCTCAAGGAACTGTCCAACATAAGTCTAGTCTTGTATGATCCATTATCATTAATGGGTGAAATACACTGTCAATCAAAATACACCTTAAGGAAATGATCATTCTCCAAACCTCCCTTAGGTAATTTTTCTTCTAATATAGCAGAGAAAAAAGATACCGATTCCATTGTTTATAATAAAACAATTGAGAAGCATCCACTTTGGTCAAAACAAGTGAAAAAACCTCTAGTAAAAGACGATGAACATATATTGAACATGAGAAAACAATTGGATAAAGGTGAAGTACTAGTCATGATCTGGCCTTTAGAAAATTCTCAATACAACATTCCCAAATTGATGGAAGAAGATTGTCTTCATGATATCCACCTCAACTTATGGAAAAATATTCACCATTTGAAAACCAAAGTGTTACCATATGATGAATATCAAAATCATGTAAAGGTAATAGAAGGGTTGCAACACCAAATTGACTTGGCATCTCTCTCAGTTTCCCGACAACCATTGGTTGAAAAGAAACATAGAACCCTTAAATGTTCATGACTCAATGCACTAAAGAGGATCCGCTAGTTAATTTTTGATACCCCATCTGGTGTCCTTATCAGAGGATGGAGTGCACATGAAGAATTTCATTTTATTGCACTCTGAAATCAGGAAAGACTACCAAAAGTGGTATCATGCTATGTTATTTCCCAATGTTGGATACAATCAATATATTTTGTATGCAATCTAGTATACGCTGAAGAACATGCTTCAACTAGCTCTCATTGGAGTCAGGGCTGAAGAAAACAGACTATTGAGATACTATTTCATCAGCATCTGAGAATCATAAGAAGGCCTCCCACATAGAGGATGTCATCCATAAGTTGACGAAAAAATATGAAATAGCATAGCAGGCTTCCGAAATAGATGATTTGAGTGGTTTTCAGATAATACATTGAGCTAATGTTCAGACCAAAATTCAAAAAATCAGAAGAGCAACTATGAAAATCTCAGCCATAGAAGATCAAGAGACACCCCATTTTATAGGGATGAGGTCTTGCATAATTCAACCTTCGAATTGAATAAAAAGGATCTAAGGTTTGAAGAAAAGGAAAATCCCTAGACTGCAGGGCTGGGGGATTTTTCACATTTACAATCCCCTCCTCAACAGAAGTCGTTTTTCTCCCAATTTGGGGAAAATCCACAAAGTGAGCGTAGAACTGAACTATCCATGTATTCTCTTAGGGTTATTATATATCAAACAGTTACCATGTATTCAACATATAAGATAATATAATCTCATAAAAGATACAAAAAGAGAGAATTTTACAAAGATACTGATAGAATTACATCAATGCATTACGCGTTAGTAAATGTTATTAATAACATTGTAGAAGATTCTCTATAGAATGAGTCCATTTAGAGGGAATGAGAAGATGAATTTCTTATCCAAAATACAATACAGAGTAAGGAAAATGAAGGATGTGTGTGTACATGAAATTTGAGGCATACCCAAAATATAGGTATCCCCTTAATTAAACAACTCCCACCCCTCTGAAAGGAATATAACAAGGGGAAAGGTAAATGTTAGATCACATCTAACATTTTCACTAGATAAGGTCATTATTTTTCACTTGAAAAAATATTTTCTCAGTAAGAAGAGAAAATGAAAGAGTTGAAAAGACTAAATATAGAGTCACTTCAAAGCATCATTTCAACTGGACATGTTACCTAGGTATATCCTCAACTTGCACATCCTTTAAGAACTCCTCATAAAATAGGATTTGTTGTTACTACAGATGAATATAATTAATCCCCTCTATTTGGTACACATCCATATTAGCCTTCCCCTGAGTGTTATCCAATAAAAATACCATATGCATCACCACTAGTGGTTTTTCAAGTCGTTGCACTAGTTCAAGATCCAGTTATTGTAGCTGTATAGGTCCCAACTCATCCTGATATTCCTGAAATACTTATGAACACAATTGAGACCATAAAAACCCGATTGGAATCTATGGAAGAATGGTGTACACCAGTACAGCCAGAAAAGAAATCTTACCCTGAATGGGTGGACCCTCTCCCTCCCCCAACCAAACTTTGGGAATACTAAATTCCCAATCTTTAATGGTTTGGGAGATTTGGAACAACACTTAATGCATTTTTTTCTTGTTGTGGTCCCATAATGGGGACTCCTCAATAATAATAAGGATTAAACCTTAGATTCGTTGTGAAATCACTACAGGGACCAGATTTTATCTAGTATATATGTTTTCAATGTCAATCAACTATACGATGTGATGATCTCTGTCAGAAATTCCTTCTTCAATTGAGGTCAATACTGCTGAAGAAAACAAATTTTGATCTTACAAATTGTAAAAAAAGGTAAAATTAGAGAGTTTCATATGTCATTGCTCGATGGAAAAGATTAATATATTACTCAAATATTGAACTCATTAAATAATAGTGGATACCAATTTGTGTGGAAAATCTACATGATGAGTTATGCACCAAACTAATCCTTATGAAATACACAAGAGGGTTTCGAGAACTTGATTCAATTTCCCAACATGAAGAGGATTAAATTTTTAAAACTAAAGCTAAATATCATGTAATTAAATCAACTATGGGAAGGAGAACATGTAAAGAATAGGCTTATATAGTCCCACTCAAGCAATAACTTGTACCTACTTAAAATTCAAAATTGTCATCATATCAAAGGGCTCTGCTTACCGAGCGTTACCAACAACGACCGCCTTGTCAAGAAGATAAAGAAGATCAAAGACATAAATAGTTTAAGGAGTTAAAGAACAAAGTTTATTCTTTTTGGAATGAACACGATCTAGATTACTTCATCTCAACTTTGAAAAACAATTTGGTTTAGTTTCCAAGGCTGAAGAAACCAAACAAAGAAGGAGATGAAGATCTGTCAAATTATTCCCCTTTCACTAAATGTTGGGACATCCCATTCAAGAGTGCTTTTTTCAATGACCTCCTGCAAAACAAATGGTAGACTCTGAACACATGAAACTAAAAATTTCATTATTCTATGTATCATGTGTTACTGCTACTGACCCAGAGAAAGAAGGCGAGTGGAAGGAAGTTAAAAGAAAAAGTGCACAGTAGTATGATGATTAAATGATTCGGAAAACAATTAATCGAAATCATTCCATTATATGAAAACAATTGAAAAATAAAAGTGTGTCTGCTTTAACTTCATCCAAAAAAATGACCTTCATCAAAATATCAGTCCTCCAAAGTTCAATCATTAAAGAAGAGACGTGATCAGAAGGACAAAGAGAATTATGATGAATACGAGCTCGTGTCCATGCCAAAGATGTCCTTGACTCTAAACGATTTCATTCCATCTATTTTAAAATCACAGGCACTACCCCACCAAATTAATCAACTATAACTATCCTATCAAGAAGAATCTTCATCAAATGAAGAATTGATATTTGGTTCCGTTAACGTTATCCACTTAATAGAGCCCTATGAAAATGATGATTCTGGTTATGATGATCCTAAATTCCCTATACTGAACTGGGGTACTAGAGGAAGAATCCAAGTATGAGGACGCATGGGAATACATGGGTATTCTAGAATCCACTATATTAACTCTTCCCCTTATCGAACCGTATATGCGGCAGAAACTAATGGGAGAGACCTTCAGCAGGCTCAACAAGAACAAGGATGTTATCCCTCAAATGCCAGGATTGGTCCTAACATGATTATATGGGAGGACCTATTAGTGGTTATACCATAATTATCTCAGCATGTATATAAACCTATTCAGTCTAATCTACCAGAACTATAAGTATTTACAACTATAGCTCTGATACAGGGTGCATCTACATTAGAATCATAAAATTCTAATACACCTACAAAAAACAATCTCCATGACAGAAAATACAGACTTCTGGACCCAAAATATGTCGTTTTTAAATAGTTATTCTATGTACTGACCAATTTTTCAATATTGGATTCCTTGAATCTATCAAAAGATCTTCAAGAAGCACTTATTAAGACTTTGTCATGCTCTAAAGAATATGAAACTGAAGTTGTTGATGTTGAAGTTCCCCTTATAGAGAATGATCATGTAGAATGTCTTCCAGTCATGTATTTTATAGATGAAGATGAAGATGATACTGTACATGGATGTATCAGGCCTTTGTATCTATCTGGTAGGGTTAATGATATAGACATCCAAAGAGCATTCATTGATAATGGCATAGGAGTCAACCTCATTCCTATCCATACACATCGTCGATTAGGACTCATTGAATCTGACTTATCTCCTTCCACTTTATTTTTTCAATATTATAAAATAATGAATACAAAACATTAGGCAAGATTTCACTCAAAATTTAGTTTGCATATCTTGTTTTGAATTTAGATTTTATGGTTGTCCATCAGGATACAACCTTTAACATTCTACTTGGAAGGCCTTGGCTACATGAACATGTGGTCATTCCTTCATCATACCACCAATGTATCAATTATTTATTCAATAGTCAAATAGAATCATTTATGGTGACAAGGATCAGGTCAAAATATGTGAATCTTAGTATATTGAGGCATAATTTTACCACACGTTGGGAATGAGGTTCATGACCTAAGAGGTAATAAGAATCAATGTGCCAAATGGCCTGGTAAAGATCCCAGAAAACCCATTCCAGCATTTGAGTATAGGTTATGAGTTTCCTAACAATCTAATTGAATCGATAAACCAAAATTTGAGCACTCATCCTATGACTTCCATAATTTCAATTGCAGCAATTGAGCCTGATGGAATGGGAGAAATTGTAGATTCACCAAGCAGTGGAGAAAGATTAAATGGAGTTGTCTTTATTTCATCCACAAAACATAATAAAGTATCTGATTCACTAATAATAGTAGAATAATTTGTAGAAATATTAGTGGATGATTAGTATGTTGATTCCAAACCCATCGTCTCCTATTTAATATTCTACGAAGACCCTTCGTAATCAGTATGGTCAGAAAAGGTTGCTTCTTCTTCAGGATATTCAACTAATGGTTCCTCCCCAATCATTGAAAGTATTAATTCATAACCTTCTATGCATGTAGAGATAGAAGAAGTGACACATAAGAAATAAGATGAAGAAGATCTCATGGATGCTCCTCCAGTATTCGAGGAAGGTGTCTCTACCTCTATAGAAGAGCTCAGAGAAATAAATATGGGTACAAAAGAAGATCCACACCCCACTTTAATTAGTGCATACATGACCTCGGAAGAAAAAGGGATGTATACTTCATTTCTAATGAAAAATCAAGATATATTTCTTGGAAATATACATAAATTCTAGGACTTAATCCCAATGTGGCCACTCATCATTCTGGTTTTCCATAAGAACATCAAGGATTCAAGCAAACAACAAGAAGAACACACCCAAATCATGCCTCTAAAATTGAAGCTGAAATAGATAATCTTATAAAGGATAACTTTTTCAGGGAGGTACAATGTCCCTAGTAGTTGGACAATAATGTTCCACTATAAAAGAAGAATGGGAAAAATCAGGGTTTTCCTTGATTTCAGGGATCGTAACCGGCATTGTCTCAAAGATGACATTAGAGTTCTGATTATAGAGATCTTAATTGATGCAACAACTAGCTATAAATCTCTTTCCATCATGGATGGATACTGAAGGTATGATCAAATCCTAATGTCCCTAAAGGATAAGGAATGGGAAAACTTTCAAGCCCCCAAGGTTTTTTTTTCTATCGGGTAATTCCCTTTGTCTTAAAAAATGCAGGTCCAATGTATCATTGTTCTATGCACCATATCTTCAAACCCTTCTAATGAAAATTTGTCGAATATTATGTGGATGATCTAGTAGTTAAATACAGACAAAATTCTAATCAACTGACTGATTTAAAGATCATATTCAATAAACTTTGGCAACATACTTTGAAAATGAATCCCTTAAAATGTGATTTTGAGGTAACCTAAAGAAATTTCAACATATTCTTTATACGCCATCATGGTATCAATGTTAATATTGATAAGTAAATATCAATCTTTTCTGTTTCACCTCATCGAAATTTAAAATAATTAAGAGGAATTCAATGACACTTGGTATATATTCAGTGCTTTATCACCAATTTGGCGGGTAAGTGTTTACACTTCACCAAATTAATGAATAAGAGAGTCACTTATAAATCTACTAAAGACTACGAAGAGTCATTTGATACCCTCAAGAAATATCTCTTGAGTCCACGAATATTAATACCACCTATTTAAGGAAGGCTATTTATTCATTATGTGACAGTTTTAGAGAGATCACTGGGTGAATTCCTCAACCAAAATAATGATGTTGATAATTAAAATAGCCTTTACTGTCTCAAATAAACTATGCTTTAAACAGAGACTCTATATTCAAGTATTGAGAAGCGTTTTCTGTAATTAATCATTTCAATACATAAATTGAGGAATTACCTACAACATAACATGGTCTAATTGGTATCTCGCATTATCTCACTCAAATTTATCCTCATTCTTCTTGTACTAACATGACGTTTGGCATAGTGAGAAGTTATTATGCAATAGTTTGATAACCAGTTTGTGCCTCATAAGGAAATAAAAGGCCATGACTTTGCTAATTTCCTTGGTAAACAACCATCTGTAGAAGATGCATCATTGAATACTGAACATACTAATTAAGTGGTCTTCTCTATTCAAGATAATACCCAAATGTGGGGAATGTACTTTCATGGTGCTTCCAGTAGTCCAGCATGGAAGAGAATAGAAAACCCTAAACTCAACGAAGTCTCATTATGAATTGAACTTATTTCCCCAGAAAAGGTAGTATTTCCATATTCATTCAGATTTTCAGAAGGTGGTACCGAAAATGTGGAAAAATATTAAGCTCTCATCACAGGCCTAGAATTGGTGGTCAAGGTAAAAGTGATCCACCTGAAAGTGAAAGGTGATACAGAGTTGGTAATAAAAAAAATCAATGAAGATTATGCTATCATAAGAAAAGAGTTAATCCATTTTGGTGATTATGTCAGGGGTTTAATTGATGAATTTCCCTCAGAGCCAACATTTTCTTATGCCCCATGATCACAAAATGCCTAAGCTGAAGCACTGTCTATAGCAGCCACATCCCTAGTAGATCTAAATAGGGATGAGACAATCGTCAATATTTCCCATCCTTATGTGGCTTCACCTTTCATTCAAACTATAATGGAGGAAATTAATGAAATTATCCCTATTTTTGAGCCATATGGTCATACCACAGAATTGAAGACACCCATCATGGAATACCTTCAATATGAAGAATTTCCTCCAAATATATCTAAAAAAGATAAAATCTACCGACGAGTGGCCAATTTAAATCTTTATGATATTCTAGATCACTAGAATATACTCTAAAAATGAGACATTGATAGAATACTATTTAGGTGTATTGATGGAGAATAAACTATAGCTATCATGAAAGAAGTACATGCAGGAGCTTGTGGTGCTCACTAGATTGTGCATAATCTTTCTAATCAAATCGGAAGGCTTGAATATATCTAGACTTCAATGATGCTAGATTGCACAGATTTCACTGAGAAATGTCAGCCATACAAAGTGAAATATAACTTCATTCATCAACCCCCAAATTTGTTACATATAGTTAAATACTTTTGGCCACTTTCCACATGGGGAATGGATATAGTAGAACCGTATTCTCTTGCTACAGCTAAGAATTTCAAGTATTTTCTTACTGCTAGTGATTTATTCTCCAAATGGGATGAAGCAGTACCTCTCAGAGAATTAGAAGCCAAAATCAATGTTAGTTTTTTCAAAACTAACATAATCACTAGATTTGGTGTCCCTCATACTATATTGATGGAAAACGACACAAATTTCTATTTATTTGAGGTACAAAAATTATTCCAGAAGAGAAATATCAAATCCAACAATTCATCTCGCTATCATACGGTGTCCAATGAACATATAGATGCTTTCAGTAAGACCCTATTAAATATAATAATGAAGATGGTGGATAAAGAGAAGAAATCATGGCCTCATAAACTTGTCCATGCTTTATGGACTTGTCGAAATACTACCCAAACTTCCACTCATGAAACTCTATACTCGTTAGTGTATGACACCGAAGTAGTTTTTTCAGTTGAAATTAAATTACCATCCCTCTGAGTTGCAATTTGCAACCAGTTATCTACTGATGAAATGTCTTAGATACAATTTAATGAGATGGAACAATTAGAAAAAAAAGATATTTCATACTTTGCAACATTTATAATTTTATCAGAATAGAATAGCATGGGATTTTAACAAGAAAGTTCACCACCGCTCATTTATTCAAGGAGAATAGGTATTGGTCCTCATGAATCCCATGATACTAGGAATGAAGCCTCCAAATCTTGAGCCAAATTGGGAAGGAACTTATTACATTCATATGTTTGAATCAGATAGATATTATTCCCTAATCTCGATGGATAGAGTGCTTATAACAACTCCAACCAAAGTAAGATTATTGAATAAGAACATTGTATAACTGTAAATTTCAAATGTCCTTGCTGCATATTGCTAAACTGCACACCACAATGTCCTAGTTGCAAGACATTAAACTTTATAACAACCATAAGCATCTTTGATTCCCAACGATAAAATTTGTAGCATCTTTCTCCTTATCACGCGATGTTAAACTACATGACATAATTTTTCATTGTTACATAACATTAAAATGTATGGTTAATGTCTTCTATATTTTATGTTAAGAGATTCTATATTCAAGAATCACTGACATCATTGCTACTTGTTAGTGGTACATGAGTTCCATTTCTCCCTATGACTGAATCAGATCTGCATAGGGGCCTCATTTACAGAACTATGTGTTTCCTGATTCTCTTTTTTAGTGAGATACATAGATACGCCTGGATCTCCAATCTTGGGCCTAGCTAGAAGCACAAAATTTTTTATTTCCCTTTTCTCTTCTTGTATATAAACCAGATTATACAGAGTTCTCTTTTATGATACATGGTTTGATCTTCATACTATTTTGTGTTTTAATTTTAAACAATTCTTCTGGTATGTGTTAAAATCCCCCTCTCCCACATAGAACACAACTGGTGTGGGAAATGATTGTTTAAAGAACTAAATTTGTCAGGATTCTCATTTGAATGGGATACGTAGAGATACCTAGATCTCCAATCTTGGGCCCAACCACGATAAAAAAACACCTGTATTCGCTGTGTATGAATCAAAACTATAGAGCGATTGTAAAAAGAACTATGTATGGTTTCATTCTCATACATATGAGATATGTATTGAAACATGGGATTAATTCCCTAGTCCAGCCAAAATATTCCCATTTTGCATCTAAATCACATCATGTTCTCACTGTATGAATTTAAACTACACAGCACAAAGTCCTTCCTACACGACATTAAAATGAAAAGCTCCCAAAGAACTTTGTATGGCTTTCTTATCATCCCATTGAGATACGTAGTGACTCCTAGGCCTCAGATCCTAGTACTAGTAACATGATACTTTTTTTACCTCTTTTCCACTTATAATTGATAATCTATGTGGGTGTCTTCAATTTTGGTTCTCTCCTTAGAGATCCCAGTAAGGAAACAACAAAGGTTCCCCTTTTACATATGTGTCAGATCTATGTATGGGACTTCAAACTCATGAATAATATTGACTCCAATATTTTTCATGTGCATTGAGCATTACACCCTTTTGTATTTCACACACTTAATATTGAATATTTTCATATCTTTATAATCATTCATATGGTTTTTGGTGAGAAATTTCTGATATATGAGAACACTTTTTTTTAACCACCCAATATGTGCCCCAAGGCGGTCTTGCATAAGTTTCCTACATAACGGGCATGTCAGTCAAGAGATTCCATGGTTTTTTATGCATCACATTACCTAGTTGTCCCTACATAATACAACCCCCATATCAAGTTTATAAAATAATGATAACTTTGTTCTTGGTTAATGAGAATTTTCCCCCCTTTAAACATTGATGAAAATATACAAGAAATTTTATTTTTCAATGTAGTCATCCATTTATATTTGTCACAGTACCTTTATCACAATATGAAGTCTTCAAGACCATGGTTTACACATTTTTATCTCAATATGTTTAATTTAATATGAAATAACCCTTGATAATTTGACCACATATCATCTAAAATGTCCATTTTTGGTCCTAGTCATATGACCGAAAACTACAGACACCATACATCCTATGTTTGGGTCAGACCTCTGTAGAAACCTTATTCCTCTGATTCTTTTCAAATAAATATTGGAAATACTCTTTCCATATTCTGGTACCTTTCTCCATAAACAAAACTTTGTGTTTTGTAAAATCTGATTCTCCATAAACTTTCTTCAACTCATAGCAATAGACTGTTAAGTTTTTAAGAACTCTTTTTTCTGACTATGTAGTAAGTTCAATTAGCTGGCCTTGCATAAGTTGCCTACATAACATGTCTCCCAGTCAAAAGATTCCATTATTTGGCTATGTAGTATATGCCATAGTCGGCCCCACATAATAAAATCCCCATAACAGGTTTTTTCAAATAATGGTAACTTTGTTCATAAAAAAGAGATCCTCTAATGCCTTTTATCCCTTTTCCCATATCATTCTTCAGATCCTGAAATTCCCAAATCACATATTACCATTCTTCCCTTGCTTGCTTGAACATGGTAGTATTTTTATGAAGAAGTTATCAAGAAATAGGAGAGTCTATAACTTTTTGTCAAATCTAAAGACCATAAATTAAAGCCACCCAATGTCCTCACTGCATGACTTAAAACTTTCCAATACAATGTCCTCACTACAAGACATAAAACTACATAGAAGGATATCAGAAATCCCCCTTTATGAAAAATTTTAAACCATTCCTCATACACCATGGTTTTGTGGAAGTGGTTTTCCTATTCTTGACATATGTCAGTATAGATAACTCTATATTCTTGAAATACCTTTCCTCAACAAAACCACCCATTGTGGTTGAGTCACCCAAGTTTAATTTTACCTTTTCGGTCAAATAATAAAATTTTAAATTACTAATAGGTATTTTCCTTTACTATGTAGTACATTCTCCATAGGCCTTGCACAAAATTTTCCTACATAATAGGCATGTCAATCCCAAAATGCCCTTGTTTGGATATGTAGCATATTCCCTAGTCAGCCCTTAATAATACAACTCCCATAACTAGATCATCAAATAATGGTAGAATCATTATTGGAAAGGAACCTCTTTATGTTTTGTACAATTTTTACATTTGGTGACAAATAAAATCATGTCTCATGATTCCCCTTAGAATAATTTAAAGAATATTAGATAAATTTATAGCCACTAAGACTTGTTTGGGACCTAATTTTAAAATTTATTGTCAAATATTTTTGACCTTAAAAACTATCCTTTTTTTCTAACATGAATGACTCTAAACTTCCAATAATAAGAGACATAATACTAACCATATTAAAAACCCACAATGGGATCTCTAGTCAAAAATTGAGTCCCAGTTCCCTAGACTTAAATCTTTTTATGGTCTAGGAAATATTGAGCAATAAAAATACAAATGATACAATGTTTTTGGGTTTTTCTATATAACCCTATTAAAAAACAATCTACTCTTACTAGGCCCATTGGATTAGGTAAAAAAAGTTAGCAAGAATAAAAACACAAGTGATTAAAGACAAAATGATTTTCATTTGTGAGTGAAAAATTCATAGAGGGGCATCCACAAACGGGTTTCTCTCTTATGTCATAAATCACTAGAGGTTTTATATATAACTTTTCATTTGGTTAATGACCTCTTAAACCCCATTAGCTTCCTGTTGTTGTTATTTTAGATGACCATTTTCATTCTATTCAGCTTAAAAAAGTGCTTGCTTAGCATCTTCAATAGATTTTGCACCATCCTTCTGGATTTATCCTATAGATTTATAAAACTGGTTAATCTCCCCTATGATAATATCTAACTCTTGTTTAAGACATAGCTACCAAATAGTCTTTTCTTCAATTATTTACTTTAGTTATTTCAACTTTGTAGTATTATTGGCCTTAGGTTGGGATATAACTACTTATAATTTGTCATTTTTGATCAACAATCTAGTTGTTATCTGATCTTAAAGAAGCCTATTCACTTTCTCCTTTTTTCATATAATCTATTTCACTAAAATATGAATATCATAGTATTCAAAAACACCAAATCCTAATGCAATGAACAGTGATAAAAGTTGTGGAATCTGTGAGGGAAGTTACTCATGGGGTATATCAGATATTATATTTCATATATTTTTCCATTCCTTGAAACCTGAAAGACGAAGAGCCTTTTGTAGTTTCGGTTCTGATTCAAGATCAATGTCGTAAAGAGGAATGTATTTTGGGATTAATGCAATTAGATAAGTGCCTAATTTTACTCCTTCCTTTACAATGGTTTCTTCACTTCCTAATACTTTACGAGTTAATGCAGAGGCTTCCCCTGTGAATCTAGACATTGAAGTTAATTACACTATTTATAGAATTAAAATTTATGATTATAGTTAGATTCAAGAGTTAAAAATAGTGAGTAAATCACAATATTGGTATCTCTTACCTAATAATAGGTTAGAATACTGAGAGGAATCCTACCCAATATTCTCAGTTTAAATGGTTTTGGTTGATGTATCTTGGTGGGGAATGATTTTTGTAATTTTCTCATGATCATAGGAATGAATCTCAGGAAGATTTTCTGTCTCAACATTAACCTGAGCCAATGTATCTACAATGGTAGGATTGACAGGGATATTGATGATTTCATCAGGAAACATTGTTGCAACTATTTATTTAGATGGAACTGCAAATTTCAACCAATCAGGTTTAGAATGCTAATAATAATAAGATTAATAGGATGAATGATGAAAACTCACATTCATTTGGTTCTGTAGAAGGAACATAAAAATCTTATAAAGAATTTGGTATATTAATGTGTTCTAATACTTCTTCAAAATACATCTAAATATTCATCATAGAATCCAATGATATCCCAGATCCCATGTTACTCTCACCCATGGGAGAATTTGGAGTGGTTGTTTCACAACCTTCCTATGAAAACCCTTAACCCCAAACAGCTTTCTCAACAATATTTGTGGGTTAAAAATCATTTTTTGTAGGATTTTTGGGAGCGTGTGATGAACCTAATGTATCACAGGATGGAATTCAGTTGTCATTACATTTAGTGTCTCATGAAACACTATTGATTTTCCAAAGGTATCATCTCTTCTGATAGCAGGAATAGGAGAAAGGCCTGAAATAGACGTTGGTTCCTTTGGTCTAAATTATTTTTCTTGAACCAACTTGTTAGAAGGAATTTGTGCCTGTTCAGAAGCACCCTCCATATTTTCTCAAAGTTCGTCAGTGATTTCATTAAAAGAAGAAACAAAATAAGTAATTAAAATTCTAATAAGTTTAAAAACATTCTATGAATATGGCTAATATTCATGTTGTTAGGAATTCTTACCACTACTGAGAAAACATTTAACTGTGGTCTTCTTTCTTCGATGATTTTGTTTCTTCACCTTCTTAGGAGGACTTGCATCATCATCTCTAAAAATAGGTATTTGAGACTAGAATACCCTTTCTATCTCATCCTTCATGGCCTGTTGGACTAGAGATATCTATCACGATTCACAGGGTGGTCCAGTAGCTCCAAGAGCAGTACCACCAGGGCTATATCATGGTGATGGAACTTTAGTATATTTTCCATTAGCCAGCTACAAGATAAAATGATATTTCCACTGAGTAATAACGCTTTGACAAAATTAAAATTGCAATGTAGAAAAAGTGAGAAAAAGTGAACCTATATCTTTAGGATCCCCAAAATCACACCATTCCTCATCTAATGAAATATCATTCCCTTTAGTGGTAAAATGATCTGTCATTTATCTCACCCACTTTATGGTGGGAATTGATTCATCTATTTCAGATATGATCATTTCCATTTCTCGGATATATGTTCTCACTTCATTAGGATTGTTATTAAAGAGAATATTAGAAGAGGCTCATAGATCCCCTATACATGGAGTACGCAACCCTTCACATAAATCTATCCATGTGGTTTCAGTATCACAATGAACATTTTTCCATATTTTAATAACCTCTAGTTATATATATTCAGAGTACATTTTATAGGGCTGTGAAGAGGATCCTATAGTGTTGGATTTGAGTTTCTTCCCAATTCCTGTAGTCATAGATGGGGATGAGAAAATGTGACTTGTTTCTCTTATGAAAGATGGAGACTAGACCACTGCAACAAATCTTTAATAGAGATTGATGGTGTATCTCTCTTAAATCTTAAAGTGGATTATATCTCGCACATGGTCACTTTGGTGCGCTTGGAGTCTCATCACCTCCACCCTCTGACCCCAATGAGTAATCCCATAATGATTATGAATTATCTTACAAATGAAAGGGTTCCTTCCTACTACCTCTCTTTATCCCCACTCGCGGGAAAACATGGATTAAAACCCCTTCATGGTATGATGCATTCCAGTTCTCAACGTACTAGATAGCCAATATATTTATTGCATCAAGGGTAGGTAAATTAAAAATTTCCCTAATTTTCTCCCTAGTTGTCTCAACCATAGCTCTCACTATACCATTAGATGTTTATCTAATCTAACGAGAATGGGAGGATATACATTAATTTTTTATAGACATTTTAATTGACATGTGAATCTATAAAAAACATAGGCTTTGTATATGATATCCTCATCAATCCTTATGGTGAATATTCCATCTATGCAAGCTAACATATATTCCATTAGCTCTATTATGGTCATCCCATCATCAACAAATCACCCCGTAGCTGGATTCCTATATGGGAAAGGGTGAAATTCCTTATACATACTCAAACTGGCCTTGATATCATAAGAGTTTAGAGAAAAAGGTGAAATACCAGAGAAAGCCTGAAAATATGGTCAGAAAGAACTTCCAAAGACCTGTACCCCACTTTGTAGAGCATAAGTTCTGAAATGAGTGGCAATACACCCCCATAACACCTGAAATGGTCCTACTATTCAAAATGGTGACTTCCCTTTGTAAATTTGTAGTAAACTCTTATGAATATTTTCCAAAATACGAGTATCCAACACTACCATCCTCTTCTCGTCCAGCATGGTCACGATAACAATATTCCATGGCCTTACGCCTCTCTTAGAATCTAAAAATGGTAATAAATACACGTTGATCCACATGTCTAGAAAACCTAAATGACATGTCTTTACATGAATCTTTTAGTTGATTTCATACCCCCACTTGTAAAACTCTCCTTTCTCTAATGTTGTCCAGAAAGTGTCGGGTGTACATCTCTTTTCTTCATTTGGAAATCTTGTAGATGAGTGCAAGTGGGACCCTTCTCCTTATTCATTACCAATAATATTTCCATCCATTATTCTGAATGAATATTACTTCTTGAATGAGACTTAGTTGTGTTCTTATTCTTGAGTTTATAAAATATTTACATCAAATCACCTACCAAGGCTGGTGTCTTTTTTTATTCATTTCTATGTCACCTATTGAGGAATAAACTCATTTTACATATTTCCAATGATTGGAACTCTAGAGATCTTGTATACATCCCACAAACTGATGCCTACTTCTTCTCGCGTCAAATGGAAGGATTTCGTTTGTGGACACCATCGGCTTAGTAACTATAGAAAAAAATCATCATTCCTATATAACTAGGTTTTCCCAACCCATAAAGACAAATAAATCCCAACACCTTTTATGTCATCTATAAATTATGGACACATCTTGTGCACCCAATACACCCACATCCATATGGGTTTAACACCCCCTCCTGGGTGAAAATCCCAACTTTTCTTCTATCCTTTTGATTGATCTTTCTAATAATCTTGAAAGATGAAAAAATAGAAGTGTGGCTATATCTCGGGTGTTTATTATTTCAAAACTGGAGCACATGGGTGATGATACATAAAATGGGCCTTATCTACTATCCCAAAGTTTATGTATGTTTTTACAACTAAAATATTGGCAGATGGGAAATTGTTATAGTCTTGAAAACAAGAATGATGAAAATAGTTCTTCGGGTTTAGTATGTTGACACCTGCAGATGGCCATAATTATACAAAGGAAAATAAGTACACCTAGGAAAATTAAAGTGATATTTCTTCAGATACTTTTCCATGTCAGGAAGTGAGGTGTCACAAAAGTCAATGTAATCATGACCGACAATCTTAATCATAACATCAATTCTCATACAGGCCAATTTATCAGCAGTTTCAATTGTTTTGGGATCCATTGAAAATGAAAAAGAGATAAAAAATCATCTTTAATGTAAGTTTATTTGTTGATGTCTTTCGACAAAAGAATTTAAAAAATTGAAAAAGGCATTAAGGCACGCAAGTCTGAACTTGGTGCGCATGTATAAATCAGAACACAAGTATGGTGACCTAGTTCTAGCATGCAAACAAAAATCACAAAGAAGAAGAATGACCAGCAGGAGCATTTGAGAAAAAGGACTTGTGTGTCTAAAGCTAGATTTATTGAAGTCTTTGTAATTTTATGAGAAGTTCAAACACTATATATAAGTGATTAATGTTACCAAGCGTGCCTATTTACCATGTGTGATTCCACTAACACATCACAACAACCTTTTTTTTCTTATTCATAATTGTATCTCTCTATTGGATCCTCTTTTCATTCCTGACCCAATTATGAGGGGGGGTCTTTTGTGGACAAACCATTTGGTCATAGAGTCTAAAAAACGACAAAGGGAATTGCCTTGGAAAAAAAGGAAAAAACACACGAAGAAAATCTAGAATTTCAGAGGCTTAAAAATTGGATCTCCCTAGTCATACCAAGGATTCTTTAACGTGCAATTTACTTATGTTCCCAATGTTGGTTCACAAACTACTTGGGATCCCACCACCATTTTGACAAAGGTCACTTATTTTCCTATAAATAGACCCTTGGGGAATTCATTTGTATGGAAGAATTTCCCTGAAGCCTAATTGCTACCCTGGTAACCCTAGTACTTCTCCCAAGTCTTCTGAATCTTTCATTGTAGTTTTTTACCACCTAGACTGGAGGAATTGAAGGAGCATCATAGGAAGTATGCCCATTTAGTGTTTGAAATCCATAACATTTTCATACCTATAGCTCCTAACCTCCCTGAATGAGAAAAACATGCATTACACCCATTCCTCCCAAAGTAACTTGAGCACCCCAGTTCTAGGAATACCTGTAAATACTCTTGAAATCTTGATTCAAGTCTCACCCAAGTATTAACATCCAGGTTTTTCATCACTTATCTGAACATCAGGTCATCTGAGCCTACGTTCTCACCTATACTTACACTCTGGATACTTGGGAACCCTTATTTGATTCACCTACTCCGTTCTGTCTATAAGTCATAAATCCTATTTAAATCCATTCATATAAATTCTTCTTCTTCATTATCTCCATTTTCTGAAAGGGATTATGTTAAAACCTCCACCAAAACCTCACGACTTATCTAACCTTTGGGAAAGGCCCATCTGCGTGTCTCCTATTTGGGTTTATATATCCACATTCAGAGGTTTCACACATTTGTTTTAAAATGGGGTTAGGATTCATGGAGTGTTTGTGGGTTTTTATTTCCGTAGTCACATGGACCTTTCTCCCATGAAAAGTGTTTGGGAGATCTGAGTCTGGGGGATTTGGTTTTGGGTTTTTCCCTCCCCTTTTTGTCTCTATGAATTGGAGCCTCTAGTTCCCAATTAGGAGAGTGAGGAGACACTTTATTTTCCAAGGAAACAAAGGATAAGTCTCCCTCTTATCCTAGGATCCATCAAGGCATCCATCCAAATGTGAGCCCTTAACCTTTCAAGTACAAGGTTGCAGTCTTTCTCCTCTCTAATTCCTTTACCTTCACTCACTCCTTTCATTGGACCCTTTTCCAATGTAAAGATAATAGATGGAAGTCTCATCACCTCAACCACTTCCCCAATCTCCTCAGCCTCATCCACCCTCGCCACCGTAGGCACGTCCTATTCCACAAGTGGGGGAGGAAACGTTTGGGTGCCTTTGTGGAATCTTTCACATCCTCTTTTTTCTCACACCGAGAATGAATCACATGGGATTAGAGATTTGTGATGACCTAAACATCTAGACAATCTAACCAATGAACTAAAAGAACTCATATTCCCACCATAACTGGGATATATAGGAAGATTTCATTAAGGCCCAAGCTCATTGGATATCCTCTTTAGGAATCTAACCTTGATTCCCTTAATCTGGGAATCCTCCATACGGGTAAGCCTCAAATTAAGCCCCCAAATCACCAAGGAAACCTTTTTAGGAATTAATCCCAATCTCATTTTTGTCAAAGTACTATACTCTCTTAATAGATTTATCAAAATATGTGGTATTTGATTCCCATCCAAATGGGATACGTAGGAAGCCTATATGAGGTTCAAAACCCATACTTCAAATCAACCTTGTTCTTCCTAGGCCATATTCCCAATAAGGTCTAATATAACTTGGAAACCCAAATTCTTTCAATGTTCCTTGGGCTGTTTAGGCATAAGTATCACACCAAACATTGACTAATCACCTTTATCTTAGATTTCCTTACTAAATGAAATTAAACTATATGGCTCGGTCCTTAACACATGACCATAAATGGTATGATGTATCCCATTAAGTGGAACTAAACTATGAGGGTTCTGATTTCATTGAAAATGATATGTAGATAACCCATTTATGGGTATTATTCCAACCTCAAAACAATCTTTTGTTTCCCTAGAAAAAAATAAATTTTAGAGTGCCCCACTAAGTGGCTTAAAAACCAGTATCATCAAAATGATGGTTAAAAGAATCTTTAAATAGTATGTGAGAGGATACCATTGATGGATAACCTTGAATACATATGGATTTCAATGTTAATCTAAAACCTAAAATACATAAAAATGATTTTAAATTTCACACATGCTAATAATTGATTGAAAATTCCAATGGAAACTTGTGTTATACTTAGTGAATTAATAAGGATTCATGAAAATATATCAAATCTATAAGAGAGTCCTGGAGTAGAAAATAATTCCCCCCAAAAGGGTGTGATAAGTCTGACCTCCTATCCTATCGACCAATGAATGTTCTTAAGTATCGTAAGTTCAAACTCAGTGAACACCTACCTTTTGAAAGCAGGTCCCTTTTGGATAATGAACTATTGGATGTTTCTGGATCCATAAATAAATTGAATGGAAACTTCCTAGAAGTAGTGATTCCTAATTAGAACACATGTTCCAAGGAACTACGAAACCATCCCTAATCTCACGTAACCTATGATAGGTTTGAGAAAAAAGTGATTTCATGGATTTTTGGTCCCTGCTTAATAATGAAATAATCAACGGCATGGAGAGTTTTATGCTTACAATAACATTGTGAAATTTAACGTCGTGCCGCAAGGATGAACCCCACAAAATTTATCATCATGTGGGGTGTATGTAGGGTAATCCCAATGTGAAAGAATAGGAGTATAATTACCCTTACACAGACCTATAAATATGAATTTTCCGGGGATTATCTACTTTAATTCAATTCATGTGTAGAGAAGGGGAAATTTATATACTTTCTATGGCCATGTACTGATCCTAGGATTTGAGTCTACCACACATATATCATGGGGAAATCAAGTTATGTAGGATTCTAAATGAACATTCCTTGTGGAGGTCTAGCCCATATACAGAAAAAAATACATTTTTTAGAAGGTCGGGCCAAGATAAGAATCAAATAATTTCTATTGTGTGGTGCAGTTTAATTTCTTACAGCCAAGACATTTATGGACTTGCAGTTTAGTGTTGGGTGGTAAGGATGTTGGAAGCACAGTTTACCGTCATGTTGTAGATACAACTTGTCACAAAGACCATAAATATCTATGATTTAACTGCGGTCAAGATATTCTAGTACTCCTTATAAATGAGCGCTAATGGAATGTGTAAATCATAGTCCCATGGGGGCCCTTTTATCAGGAGGAATGACATGGGGCTTGGAAGCCATTGGGAATACATAGGTAAGAGAGGACTCTCCTATGGAAGAATTTGGCTTTAATTGACTATCATTTTGGAGGAAAAATATGTAGATCCACTGAGGAATGATGTCCATAGTCAAACAAAGGTATCTGCAGGACACTACCCTTCCATATCTGATGGCTGTGAATGTTTATGGAGAACCAATATTTTATTAGGGAGTTTGACTAAGGGGAAAGATGTGTTTAAGGACGTAATAAATATCCATAACATCATTAGTTTCAAACTACAAAAGTTTCTACATATATCTGACTCATATTTAGGGGGAATAATGATCTTTTGACTCCTTCTGGGTGTTAGAATTCAGACATGGAACATCCCTCATCTCTTTTCATTTTTTTGTAGAAAATTTTGGGCATGTTCAGGATCTCATAACACCGAGAATCAGACTACACATTATTTTTAGGAACCATTTAGTTTAATGTCATGTTTTTAAGACCCTTCATGGATTCCATTGTGTAATTATAACATATAAACAGAGTAAGGGGCAACTCTTTTTAATTGGGTCTAGACCTGGATGGAGGATCTGGGAATCATTGTGTATCCTACAAGGGAATAAATCAAGCCACACATAGTTCTAGAAAGGAATTCCCTATATAGGTCTTACCCATCTGTGGGGAAAAGTGGATTTTTTATTTCATGGTGCCTGGACCAATATCTAGGGTCAAGGTGTCACTATGTTTCCTGTAAGGGTAGGAAACAAACCACTCATAGTTCTTGACATATCATCCCTATAAAGGTCTGGTCCATTCATAGGGATGGAGAAGGCATTTTGAAGGATGGATGAAACGAGATATGAGAATTGGGAATCACTACGTATCCCACTTATATATGAATCAATACATACATAGTTCAAGAAAATTTATGTTTTTTAACATCATAAAATAAGGAAAAAGGCAAATCGACGTGAATTATAACCATACTGCAGTTGGGCCCGAGACATGGGATCTGGAATCACTACATATCCCACTAAGATAGGGATCAAGCCATACATAGTTCTGCAAATTCCCTCCATGTATAGGTCTATTCCATTCCTAGGGAGGGGATATTTATATATGGTGTTGATGGATGGAATAGGATAGATGATTCCAACATCACTATATATCCTTTAATGGAAGGAATCAAGCCATACATAGTTCTAAAAGTTCCCCATATAAGTTTGTTCCATGGGTAGAGAAACGAGATGGGATTTTTTTAATTGATTGGTGGATGGTCTAGGATGTTAAATATGGGAATAAATACGTATCATTCAAGGGAATGAATCCAGTCATATATAGTTCTATAAACAATATGCTCCATGTACTAATCTGACTTGGGCATAAGGGTAGGGGAATTTCAGTTTCATCCTCTATGGTTGTCGGGTCTATCATATTCCTCTATGATTTATTTTTTCAAGGGAACCCTTACCACAAATCTTAAGCTTATGTGAGTTATACTCTATGTGAGAAACAAGGAGTGAAAAGGATTTACCTCATAGTATAGGGTGATTGAGGATATAATAGAGGAATTCCATTTCTTATGATTATTGGGCCAAGATTGATGGTTGGGGCATCACTACGTATTCCACTCATGAATGGGAATCATGCCACACATAGTTATAGAATTCCCTTCTTATGTTGGTATGACCCATGAATAGAAATGGGGAGGGTATTTCTATATTTTAATAACATGAATTTGACTTATGCGTGATGGATTGTTAGCTAGAATACAATACATACCATGCTGTTTAACTTCTTGTGGTTAGAAAGAAGATGTTGTGCAGTTTTACATCTTATATCTAGGATGTTTTATGTATCAATGTAGTTTAATGCTCTATATATAAGATGTATGTGTCGCTATTATGTGAAGTGTTTCTTTAGAAACTATGCATTGGTGGGATTTGTGATGAGTTTTCCATCAATTGATATCAATGCATATGATCCATTAGAGTAGACCATATGTATGACATATGGTCCCTCCAATTTTGGATCAATTTTGGGGGTTTCATCCCATGTATCATCAGGGTTCTAAGGACCAACACCCTCACTCATTCAAGGAAAGACTAATGTCGAACCATTTTGTTGAAGGCTCATGTGATCGGATTTTGGTAGACTTCCAAATGGTCAAAAGTGTGCAACCTTTTACCATTTAGTCACACCTAATCATCAATCCATTTCTGGGATTTCTCAACCATGGATAATTGATCACAAAAATCATTGTGAAGCGATGTCACTTGATCTTCGATGGGAAGAACCACCTATATATCATATATAGGTGAGTAAGAGGTTTCCTGGGTGGCAGTGTGGGTCATGGTCTGGTAAGCCGATAAAGCAAGGAGGAGTTTTTCTTACCACAATTTCTTGTCCTTGTATACCATCTAATGGAGTATGTTGGACAATGTCTTGTTGAAATAATTTATCTTTCCATTTTCCACTAAATATAAGTGGGATGAACGGTTGAATTTGATTCTATATTCCTAGTATATCTTGTCCAACTCAGCAGAGTAGAAGTTGGTGCCATTTTCTATAAGTATTATACGGGGGACACCAAATCTGGTAATGATGTCTGATTTCACAAAGATAACAATGATTATTTCCCAGAACTTTTTAAGGGGTATGGATTCAGGACATTTGAGAAGAAGTTGGTTACTATGAGAATTAACATAAATTTCTTGGTTGTGTTGTGAGGATATGGTCCCACAACATCTATCCCCTGCATTTAAAAGCGCTATGTGTACTTAGCTGTGTGAAGTAGTTCGGGGGGTTGCTGAATGAATTTGTCATGAAATTGGTTGGGATGGAACATCTAGGAGAATGTGTAATAATCTTATATAATAGTAGGCCAATAAAATCCAAGACTATGAATTTGATGGAAGAAATTTCCTTCTATTTTGTGTTCTCCACGATTTCTAGTGTACATTTCTTTCATGATGGTTGCAGTCTATTATCCATTGATGCACCCGAGGAATCTTTTAAGGCCTCATTTGTAGGGAACCTTTTCTTTGTTTTCACCATTTTATAAAACAAAATTGACTGCCTATCTCCATATTGTTTCTATTCCATCCCTATATGGTGGGAGTAACCCCCTTTAGTGGTAATTTGCAATGGGATTCATCTAGCCGGTGGTATGACAGTAAGGATTTGGAACGAGGCTAATCTCATCTATTTTTTATCTGTTTTTCTAAATGAATAGAAATACCATCTGATGATGGGAAATATAGATGACTGTTTCACCCCAGCGAGGATTAACCAGGGTTGTGGATGCATTTTCCAGTGTTTTAGCTTGAGCATTTTGTGACGGGTGATGTAAGTTAGTTTTGTCTCTAATGGGAACTCTAACATTTGATATTAGATATAGTTCATCAAAGTACCAGTACTTATTTCTTAATTTTATATTCACCATTGAACTTCTTGATGACCATCTCTAAATCTCCTTTTGTATATTGGAATTCAACTCATGCATTAATTAACAGGTCTAGGCTTGAAATGAGATCCTGGTATTCTGATTTATTATTTTTTCATCCCTTAGAAAGTAGGAAGCAGTAAGAAAAGATAGAATTTTTTAGATATTTGAGTATAAATCCTTTCCCTACTTTGTTGATCTTTTTATCCTCTATCCTTTTCCCAATCGAGCTTCTGGATGCACCATAAAAGTATAATTCCCATACATGGGGGTCTTCTTGGGTGGAGAATATATCTTCATCAGGAAGTTTTGTATCCAATGGGGTCATTTCGTTTGAGGGTTTCTCTACCAATAAATTTTATTACTCATAGACTTTGATTTATCTCTAGTGTATGTTCCATTTGTCAAACAGATGTAGGATGACTGCCCACAATGATAGGCATCCAGTTGTCATAGGACAGCTGAGGATATACATAAACACATTGCAGTAGGATACCCAATGGACCTGGTGGTGATGTAGGTAATGTCTGAGTTTTTGAACTACAATGACTGGGGTTAGGAAGTTATTTTAGATTCTTGAATATGAAGTCTCAATATTGTTCACTATTCAGCTTAGGTAATAGATACTATTCTCACTGCCGGCATCATTCGTCTATGTGACGAAAGTGCCTAAAATCCATTCCAATGTGGTCACGTAAAAGATGAGTGGTCTTCCCTTAACTGGAGCCATTATCACTAGTGGGATTAGGAGATACCTTTTAAGATTATTGAATGCTTCTTGAAAATAATTATGCCACTGTTATGCGACCCCTTTCTTCATCAACCTATTGAATGGAAAACTCTTACCAGTAAGGTTGGCTATGAAGTGCCGAATGTAGCCCAGGTGCCCCTAGATACCCCTCAACTCAGTGTGGTTGTGATATGGTGACATGGAAAGGATGGATTTCGTCGTCTCATGGTCAACTTCTACATTGAGTTGTCATACGATGAAGCTAAGAAATTTCCCAGAGGTAACACCAGAAGCACACTTTAGGGGAATCATATTTAACATGTGTTGTAGAAGTTTATTGAATAATATTTTGTGGTTTGTTAGGTGTTTTATGTGTTGTATTGATTTAAACACCTAGTCATTGACATATCACTTAACTAATTATCCCAAGAAGGTCTTGAAAATGTGATTCATGGCACACTGATATGCAGCGTTAACATTTTTCAGACCAAAGGGTATCACCTTTTTGCAGAATACTCCTTGGGGGACCCTAAAAGCTAGGGATTATTCATACTCTCAGTCTATTTGGATATAATAGTATCCATAATATCCATCCATGAAAAATAATACCTCATATCCAGCGGTCGCATTGATTAGAAATTTCGTGATTGGGACCAAGAAATCATCTTCCAGGCAGTGCCGATTTAGGTCCCCGAAGTCAATGCAGACTGTGATATGTCCATTATTATTTTTTATAGGGACTATATTTTCAAACCATATCAGATATTGGACTTCCCAAATGAATTTATATTCTATTAGTTTTTTAACATCTGCATATTTTTTGGAATCATGTGTTATGGGGGTCCTTCTAGTATCCTTCTTGTAACCATGATGGTCTTCGCATGGCCCAGGTGATGAGTGGCGAACTCAGGATCGAGGCATAAAATTTCTATGTAGTTATAAGAAAAAACAATTAAATTATTCTTTAATAATGAGGTATATTACTATTGCTCCTTGAAATACATATCCATACTAATCATAGTGGGTTTCGGGTCATCTTTGGTTCCCAGGATTATCTCCCTCAGTTCATCAACCATGGTGGAGACACCTTATTAGAATATGGGAGGGGAAGCATTGAGTACTTCTTCTTCTTCTTTATCATAATATTCTCCATTATCTTCTTCCTATTTTTAGGGGGATTGAATTAATTATTTGAAATATCTAGCATTGGGAGAGGAATCAGAACACTAATTTCTAGAAACTAAAGCAGCTCCTTTTTCCCAAGTGAATATGGAGAATTTTCTAAAGAGGATGGAATATGGGTAGAGGAGTTTCCTCTCTTTGTTTTAGTGAAAAGACATATCCTTATGCCTTATTGATTAGAGAAAGAACTATCTGGGGACTTAGGTATGGGATGGGAGCATTTCTTTTGAGCCATCATCATCATCATGGGGGTTAGAATGCTTTTCAGCATCATGAGACTTGGTGTTTATAATAGAAATCATGAAAACAATTGAGTCTTCATCTGATCAAGAACTTATGCACTCAACCTAGTTGATGGTTAATACATACTCTTACCCAATCAATTTGAGGGGATCGATGAGATCCATTTCGAGTTTGTTTGGGGCAGTGATCCAACAAATGTCATTGGCCAAAGACTGCTTCTCTTTCAGTTCATAGAACCCAAAATCGATGTAATGCGACTCACAAGATTCAAATGAGGATTTATTAGCATGCAATCTATTGTTTCTCACATTATCTTAATATTTTATTCTCTGGTGGTATGATGAGGGAATCAAAGAATGATGATTTAGCAAGGGCCTCCCCAATAGGACGTTGAAGGAAAAACGTTGACGCACTACCAGAAACCTGGAATAAGACACGAGGTCACTAAGATAAGTTTTAATCTTGATTCATCCCAATAGATTCTGCTCTCTTTTTTATATCCTAGTCACTAGTGCAAAAACACTTTTTCGCGTCGGTTTTTTTTAATTTTTAACGTCGGTTATAAACCGACGTCTTTATAGGCGACGTTAAAAATAGCGTTTTCGCGTCGGTTCATAGAAACCGACGCGAAAAATAATTCGCTTATGAGCTTCGGCGTCGGTTTTTTATAAAACCGACGCCGAAGCTACATTTAGACATTATTTTCCGCGTCGGTTCATTAAAAAACCGACGCGGAAAACCGCTTTCAACAGGATTTTCCGCGTCGGTTTTTCTAAAAACCGACGCGGAAAACCGCTTTCAACCGGATTTTCCGCGTCGGTTCCTCTAAAAACCGACGCGGAAAACCGCTTTCAACCGGATTTTCCGCGTCGGTTCTTATAAAAACCGACGCGGAAAACCGCTTTCAACCGGATTTTCCGCGTCGGTTTTTCTAAAAACCGACGCGGAAAACCCTTTTGGCGTCGGTTTTTTGTTTTTAAAAAAACCGACGCCGTAAATAATTTTTTTAAAAAAATATTCGGCGTCGGTTTTTAAAATAACCGACGCCGTAAATTTTTTTTTTTTTAAATAAAATACATATATTTTCTCCTCCAAACTTATCGGAACCCTGAAAAAAAATAACGAAGTATACAAAAACAATTAAACAGCTTTAACAGAAGTACTTCAGAAAACTCAAAGTAAAGCAGAATTAAAATACACGTACCTCCATGGTGCATTTTCTTAATCTAACCATACTCAGTATCAATCATTGTAAGTTTCCTCCCATAGATAGCACCAATCCTGTCAAAACAGTAATGAAACTAAGGAGATGTGAGTGAAAAAATCAATCCAAGTTATTAGTGTAATGAATAAACATTAAATGAAAATGTGTAATTTATTTGAATCATTCATATTTTCACAAAGTAAATTACCAAAATGAAATGTTACGACTCCTGATCAAAATTCCAGGAACACTCAGCCGATGCAACCTCTTCCTCACCTCCCCCACTGAAGATGTTGGGGGTGTCTTTTCACCATAGGATCCCCACCACCCCCAACCTCAGGTTTTTATATTTGCTCTGTATAGACGTGCATTACCCATTCACTATTGTTATTTGTTTAAGTTATGGAATAACAGAGAAATATGTTTGAGTGCAAAAAATAGGTTAGAAAATTGAAATCAAATGCAGATTGAAGAGACATAAAGAAACATACCTTAAAAATTGACGCCTTCTATTTTATCTTTGTGCAAACCCACTAAGCGTTGTTTCAGGTATTATGTGATATGCTTCTCGGCAATCATTTTTCGATATTTATTTGCATAAAAAATATAAAGGCCTAGAAGATATTGATGTGCATTCAAGGGAGACAATTTTTAGTGTTTGTGAATGTTATTTCGCTATACGAATCTCTATGTTCATGATCCAAGTACCACCCTACAGATTTGTCACTGTACAGACAAATGATTTTAAGAAATAACAATGAAAAGAAATATAATAACTAATTCTGAATTAAAATACACGTACCTGAAATATACGACATGCTTATTGTTGGTTATTGTTGAAGGATTCATTTGATTATTAGTAGATTCAATAAAACAGTTTTTGCAGAGGCACTTGAGAAAACTCAGTAAAGCAGAATTAAAATACACGTACCTGAAATATATGACATGCTCATTGTTTGTTATTGTTGAAGCATTCATTTGATTATTAGTAGGTTCAAACACCTAATATATCATAAGAGTTAGTTTTTTAAACCCATATATAATATTATTTATAAATATTAGTATACATACCTCAAATCTTAATCAGACTTAACAAATAGTCCGCAAAAGTAGATTGAATATGAATCATATCAGATTGAGAATATGACTGTGAATCATTGAATACCTACAATAATATTGAATGATATGAAATTAATAAATAGAAGAAAGTGGATGAAAATATATAAAAAAGTTAATACAACTAACCTTATGAAAATCAGTAGTTTCCCCAGTTGTGATTATCTCGTACATAAATCGTAGAATATAATAACCACATTCAACGCTTCCATTTTGACGATGACACTGCAGTTATAAAACATTTAACTAATAATGAAACCCAATATATAACAAAAATATAAAAACTAATTACCTGTACTTCCACATATTTGATTTTCGTTGGTTTCTTTTCATTTGTAAAATGTTTCCATGAACTGCATTTTTTTATATAAGAACTAATAAAACTTGTGTAAACAATTAAAATTAAACATAACAAACTTCTAAAAATAAAAAAAACAACTTACCTGTTTAATAAGTTGGAAAACGGTTTACGCACTTTTCCTAATAAAGAGCAAAACCAATATAAGGTGCATTCATTTGGGCAAAATACACCTAACATCCAATGCCCCCTATAATACAAAAAATTCATAATTAATGACATTATAATGATCATGAGTTCAAAATTATGTTGATATTCTTACTTATCAAGAAATGGCAAAAACCAGCAATGAATCTCTGTTTGTGATAATCTCTCGGATATATATTGAACTCTTTCATCATTTTTCACATGTTTGACTTCCAAGGAAATGTACTCTGGATCTATAAAGCTGTAAATGCTTGCAGTTTCATTTTGTAAAAGAATCCTATATAGATACCTAATTTAAAAAGAAAACATAGTTAGTCAATGACATAACAATATTTTAGTAAAGAAATAGCAATTCAGACGTCAATTTACTTACATGGAAAACAACTGCACCACATTCAGCCCGATCTCTTCAAAATTAACTAAATTCATGATATCTTCTTTCAATATTCTCAATTTATAATTTCTCCCACATATATCGGACGTCATCCGAAACTCATAGATAAAATTCAAGGAAGAAGAGCACTGAGATAATCTTTTCAACCCAGAAGAAATATCAGAAGTATCTACAGCCGACTGTTTCTGAACATTTTGCTGCATTTGTACAGTTTCTTTTGCTTTCAGATATTCCTATATAAGTTAAATGTCAGAAAACATTATAAGTAATTTGGAATCATTTCTAATTATTAGTTAAAAAAACTCATACCTCATGTGAAATATAACGAAGAAGTGCAGTTGGCCAAAGTAAAAAATGGCTCATGCATTCCCCAACACTGGTGATCTCCGCAGTAGGAAATGGTAGTAGAGCAGTAGGATCTATAATAACAAGTACTGATACTCTAACCTGACCCATCTGCATAGGCTGATGATGTACCGAGTCCCCCAAAAAATACACTTGTCCTAACGCAACAATATGTACATGAGGATCTCCCGCAAACAACTCACAATATAAGGTTCGATCCGATGGAGGAGGTGGAGGCTCAAAGTTAGCAGGTGGGGCAGGGTAGTCAGGGTGAGCAGGCTGAGAAGTCAGAAAAATGAAAATGGTATATTAGTGTTTAAAATTTATAACATAGAAAAATTGATTAAAAATTAAATAAAATAATATACCTCAAATGGTTGCGCAGACGGGGCAGGGTAAGCAGATGAGGCAGGGTAGTCCGGGTGAGTTGGCTGAGAATGTTGAAAAATGAAAAAGTTATATCAGTGTTTATAATTTATAAAATAGACAAATTGATGACATTAAATAATATACCTCGGAAGGCTGCCCAGACGGTGTTGGGTAAGCATATGAGGCATGATAGTCTGAGTGAGTAGGCTGAGAATGTTGAAAAATGAAAAAGTTATATCAGTGTTTATAATTTATAGAAAAGAAAAATTGTTAACAGTAAATAATATACCTCGGAAGGATGAGCAGACTGTGACTGTCTTGCCAAGTGTTCTAATAAAGCCTTCTGTACTGCTGCTTGAATTTGATCACCCATAGACCGTTTCATATCATGCAGCTCTTCTTTTAAGGATTCAATTTCCGGGTCTCTTGGTTGCTTACTCTTACCAAAAACCTTCCGAATACTAACACCCACCTGATATCCTCTAACACGGCCGGGGTGTTCAGTCTTTCCCAAAGCAGTGGCTAGGATATCCATCCTACCCTCAGGGATAAAAGAGCCCTGTGTCTCTTTCTCCTGAAGTTCATCCTGAAATGAAAAATAAAAAATTTATATTAGTGTTTATAAATTATAAAAAAGGAAAATTGTTAACAAAGAATTAATATTTACTTACAATTCTATCAGCCACTTGATGAGCTTCGTCTGTAAGATATTGTTCATTTTTTCTTCTTCTTGCTCGTTTCCATTTCTCATGGCGAGTGGGAGGAGATGGAGGACCATACTGGACCTCTTCTGAACCACTACTTGATCGAGCTCTTAATGCTTCAAATTTTTCTTCAATAATTTTCTGCTCCAAATACGAGTATCCTCCACGTGATAAAGTATGAGGGTATACGTTTTTCAACTGGGTCTCCTGATGAGATCTTCTGGAGGCCTGTTACATAAAAATAAACACATAAGTAATAAGGAAAATATAGCATAAATTTTAAAATATAAAACAATTACAATACCTGAAATTTCTCTTCCTGACGACTGTCAACAAATCGCTTCCATGTTTCTTCATCTATATATGGATACTTAAGACATGGGCTTTCAAACCTTCTCTTTCCAAAAACATAATCTTTCGTCAGTTTGTTTTTAAAATCTCTCCATCGAACCGCCGCTAAAGAGAGATGTCTTTTCCTAATTTCTTTGGTTTCCTCAAAATTGAATGTCATCTGTAATTGAAAAAATAAAATATGTCATTTAAACTATATAATATTAAAAAAATGAGATAAAATAAATAAATAAAGATATTTTACCGTCACGGCCTCCCAAAGCTGTTGCTTCGCCGTCCTGTCCACTGACTTCCAATCAGGATATAAAATACAAATCCTGCAACGGCTCTGCATCGCTATATAACTGACAAACTGAACTGCATTTGGGCCAACTGCATTATTATTATCATCAAAACGGATGTGTAATTTGTTATCATCACGAGCGAGTGATAGTTTTGGTAAACGTGTAATACCACGTTTACCAACTAGAGAACTTGATTTTTCAGTAGTAACTGGAGAAGTCTCCTCCGCCGAGGACGCATCAGTAGTCCTGCAATTTTTTTTAATAAATTAACAGTTTTATTTCATTAAATATGTATATTACTGAATATTTAATAATATGTCAAAATAGATATACCTCGGTAACTGCTCATCTCTATCTGTATTTGACATTGCTACTAGAAAGTGTAATGAAATTTTGGGTACCTGCATATCATTAGAAAACTGAATAATTAGAAACAAGGAAATGAAAAATAAATATGTAAAAATAGAGGCATGCATTTGTAAGTTTTTAAAATAGACACAAAATATAAATATTTACCAGAAAAATTAGGAGACTAATTTAGTGTTTTCCCACGTCCCTTCATCATGATCGGTACGTACTGCATGCACTATGTCTGTCTTATATTCATTGTAATCCTCTGAAAATTGCATAATAGATGAATAACGCTCATGTAAATCACTAGCATCATCAGAATCATCATCATCACCCAAATGATATCTTTTCCCTTGCAAAACAACTGACCACTGATCATTCGACGGATCAATGATATTCTTCAGCTGACAATGGTTGAGGGGGGAGGTTGTATTCTTGTAAACCGTTAAATGCTTTTCTCAATCTACGATAAGGATGATCAATTCGCAAAAATCTTCGATGTCCCATGTACACTGTCTTTCTTCCATTCTGCAATTGATAATATGAAGTTTGTTCTTCACAAATTGGACATGCTTTATGTCCCTTAACACTATATCCAGATAAGTTTCCATACGCAGGAAAGTCGTTTATAGTGAACATTATCATAGCACGCAAAAGAAAATACTCTTTCTTGTATGCATCGAAAACTGTAACACCTTTCTCCCATAGCAGTTTTAAATCCTCAATCAATGGTGTAAGATACACATCAATATCATTTCCTGGTTGTTTTGGTCCAGAAATCATCAAGCTCATCATAACATATTTTTTCTTCATACATAGATGTGGGGACAAGTTGTAAAGTACCAGCAAAACAGGCCATGAACTATGTTGGCTACTGAGGCTCCGATATGGATTCATTCCATCAGTACACAATCCCATTCTGAGATTTCTAACTTCACTTCCAAAATCATGAAATTTTTTATCAAAACTCTTCCACTGTGGTGAATCGGCAGGGTGACGTAAGTTACCATCAGAAATGCGCTCATCTGAATGCCATCTTAACCTTTTTGCATCATTTGAATTTGCAAATAGACGCTTCAAACGATGAATAATTGGAAGGTACCAAAATGCTTTAGATGGAGTTTTGATTTTGGTACCTAAAAATAAACCAGAATTGAATTATCAGAATTGTTTGAAAAAAATATTGGATGATATCATTGGAAAGTAAAAAAATTGATTTTTCATAACGTTACATGACATCACCTGAAAATGAATCTGAGTTGACTTTCTCATCCATCTCATAGCGCGATGTTCCACATGTAGGACAACTTGATAAATGTTCATTTTCTTTCCTATATATTACACAATCATTGGGGCAAGCATGTATCTTTTTATACCCCAATCCCATTGGGCATAATATTTTCTTCGCCTCATAATTGGAATCTGGAAGCCCATTGCCTTCTGGAAGAAGCTCTTTTAAAAGCTCAAGTAAACTGGAGAAACTTTTATCACTCCACCCATTTTTTGCTTTTAAGTTAACTAATCTCAAAACTGCTGATAACACTGTATATTTACTGCAACCTGGGAATAATGGTTTCTCAGAATCTCCATACAATCGTTCAACTGTTGGTGTTTTTTCGATGGTTTCAACACCTAAATCATGAATTAATTCTTCAATACGATCCTCTGCCTCATTATGAATATCGTCATCAACATTGGATGTTGAATTTTCAGTTCTTTCACCATGCAAGATCCAACGTGTATAATTAAGGCTAAAACCATAACAAATGAGATGATCTTTGATTTCTCTGAAGTTTAACTTTCTCATATTTACACACTTCACACATGGACAGAAAATCAAATCAATATTTTGATTATGCCGTTTAGCAAATTCCAAAAAATTGTCAACTCCTCTTTCATATTCACTAGTAGTTCTTCGTAGATAAATCCAATTATGATCCATTAATACCTGATATCACAATATAATTGATGAATATATTAAAACATAAAAACATTTAAATATCTATCAGATAAATTGTAAACAAAAACATATTCCATAAAAACTATTGATAATCAGATAAAAGACATCAAATATGAAACACGTTTACAAATATAGTAAACAGTTAATTTTAATATTATATACATGTGTGTTATATTGAAATACAAGGACAAAATGGTTAAATCAAAGGTTTCATTTTTTGAAAATAAAGTTTCATGATATAAATATTATATGAATGACATACAAGATAATATGATTTCTCACTATGACTACTATTGATCACACTATATTTATTTTTTTATTCATTTGATGTAACATGAATGAATCATGGAAAAATTAATGTGAAAAATAGTGCAATAACTATCCTTATTTAAAACAATGTGTATTAAGAGACATGATACAATTTTTGGTGACTATGATAACTCAACTCCCTCAATCCATGAGTTTTATAATAGGGAACTATGAACATATAAATTCATTATGGAGGGATAAAAATTCCATTGCATATTGTAGGTGACAACTTACACCCCCATCCATGGGTCTATTGCAGCAAAACATGTCAAGGAATGGATCAACATGAAGAGAAATATATTATCCATCCATGAAAGATTAGATCATGAGAATGTTTTATTTGCAGCCTATGACTTAGAGGGAGAAGTAAATCATTTCATGACTATTATTTAGAGGGAGAGAAAGATGAATAAATATAATCAATGGAATGAGATTAGTTTAAGAGGACATTTATTAAAAATGCATGAATCTAACTCCACATATGAAAGTGGAAAGGTATTTTTGAACATTAATAGAGGGATAATGATTATATTATTATCTACGATGATTACAATACATTATGATTCTAGTCGTATTATGGACATTGCAAAAAAAATTATTTATTATATAATGGCATGAAAATAATTATTCAAATTTTTTTAACATAATAGATAGTGGTAATTATTCATGTCTTAGTTAAATGATAAGAACCAAAAAGAATTGAGGAATTTGGCATGGTAAATCTCAAGAAGTAATGAAATAACAATAAACTACATGCAAAAATGTGAGTGAATTCATTTAACACAATAAAATTATTTTTTTGAAGAATAATTTATTAAAATGGAAATGGAATTAAAAATATAGTACTTCATAATGTAATGAAAGATCATTTTAAACAGGAATAATGATAATATAAACAAAAAATTTGAAGTTCAACCCGAATTGAGATGTTAAATCCAAACTGCGACCGGTATAATTACTTCCAAAAACAAACAATATCAAATCTACACCAACAATGATAATACAAACAAAAAATAATGATAAATTACAACTAAAATCTAACCAATAATCAAAATCACGCAAAATAGGGTTATTGATAATGACAGATCATTTTAAACAGGAATAATGATAATATAAACAAAAAATTTGAAGTTCAACCCGAATTGAGATGTTAAATCCAAACTGCGACCGGTATAATTACTTCCAAAAACAAACAATATCAAATCTACACCAACAATGATAATACAAACAAAAAATAATGATAAATTACAACTAAAATCTAACCAATAATCAAAATCACGCAAAATAGGGTTATTGATAAAGAAATAAACAATGGGATATGAAACAAGAGATAAATAGGAAGAACACATACCCAAAATCGTGCAAACGACAAAAAACCTTCAACAATGGCCGTTCAAGATCGCAAATCAAGTTCGAAGGTCGTCGGGAGTCCGAAGCGCCACAACGGAACTCGATTTCGACGGACGAACAAAATGAGGGTTTCTGACCGTGAATATTTTTAAAAGACTTTTCGCGTCGGTTTTCATTAAAACCGACGCGAAATATATTTTTTTTATGAGTTTCGGCGTCGGTTTTCATGAAAACCGATGCCGAAACATTTTAAAAATTTATTTTCCGCGTCGGTTATCAGGAAAACCGATGCGGAAAATATAGTCGAAGAGGTTTTCCGCGTCGGTTTTTCTAAAAACCGACGCGGAAAACCTGTTCGACCGGATTTTACGCGTCGGTTTTGAGAAAAACCGACGCGGAAAACCTCTTCGACCGGATTTTCCGCGTCGGTTTTTATAAAAACCGACGCGGAAAACCTCTTCGACCGGATTTTCCGCGTCGGTTTTTCTAAAAACCGACGCGGAAAACCAATTATAACAGGATTTTCCGCGTCGGTTCTCAGGAAAACCGACGCGGAAAATATGGATACTAATATTTTCCGCGTCGGTTTTCTTAAAAACCGACGCGAAAAATAAACACATAATTATTTTTGGCGTCGGTTTTACACAAAACCGACGCCAAAAATTCCCCGCATATACTATTCGCGTCGGTTTTTAAAGAACCGACGTTATTACGACGACGTTAAAGCCCGTATTTCCACTAGTGAGTAGAGTTGTGTTGCCGGGTGTCTGACTGTCCTAATCATAAACCAAATGAAAAAGTGTTCATAGTGAGAGGAGGTTAACCCCAGATCAATTGTTGAGTAAAATTCTCTGGACATCAATGACATTTATCTTGCTAGACACATATAAGGGTTTGATTTGTCCCTGCATGATGGTGTCTTCATCCTGATTTTTGAAGGATATAACAGCACAACATTCTATGGGATTGGTCTCTATCTGATATACTTCAGAAGATACTACTTCAAAATCAAATTCTTGGGGACTTAGTAAGGCTTCAATGAGTTCCTCCCTAAGATCTGTTGATAGATTCATGGAATCCATGATCAATAGATTTGCTGGTACTAAGGCTAACTGCTTTAGAAAATAATATTTCTGCTCTAAAGGCCAGTGCTTCCTGACATGGGGATGCTATTTCATGGGTTCTTTAGGGGCATGATCTTTGGATTTATATGGTATGACCTCTATGATAGGAGATGATGGTGTTGTTGTGCTTTCCATGTTTTTTTGAACTGGTATGCCTGCAAAGATTAGGTGATTAGGCATCTACTCTTCCTCTAATGGATACTCCAATATTATTGGGCTCTAATTTCTTCTGGAAGGGGTAAAGAAATAATTCGGTACTTGTTGTGTCTGCTGGAGGGTCCTTCTGTGAGTTTCTACAATATTAATAGTTTGAGTTATGGTGTGGCCAAGAATTTGACTCCTTCCATGATCACGCCTTCTGAGAAACCAACAGTGTAACAACCCATTATTGTTTCAGTTATTCCTAAACCCACATTCATTAAATTATTAAAATCATAAGGGAAAAAACGTATCGGTGAAAATTTGTGCTTTTGATTATACACATCGTAGAATAGTAAAATGCCTAATTAATACTTCAGAATATTCAATTAAATATTTTTGAGTTAAGAACTGAGTAACTATGAGTTTCTAATGTGTGAAAAGCCTTAGTGAGGACAAAATTAAAAAATTAAATATATTTTTATGCATGGGAAATTTATTCAAAATAATTCAATAACTTCAAAATGATCCATAATATGAGAAATTTGATCACACTCTTATATCTGAAATGTGGATTTTACCCTTGGAGGGGTATAACATTTGAACGCACTGAAATATTTGACATCTCTCTTGTGAGATAAAGTTATTAAATACTATTTAAGATATTATTTATTATAAATAAATAACTATCTACAAAAAAGTGAATCTTATGGAAAATTTTAGACCATTGATGGGTCCAGAATGAAGGTTTTACCCTAGAAAAGGTATAACATTTGTTAGCGTCAGGCGTTTGGATGCCTCGCTCGCAAAAATAACCCTTTTTTATTTTAATTATTTATTTATACATTTTTTGTTAATAAATCCTTAATATATTTCAAATGGTACATCCTATGAGTAATCTGAGACTATCGCTGTGTCCAAAAATAGGTGTTTACCCTAGTTGGGACATAACATTCACGTGCAGCACATGTTTGAGGTAAATTATTTTTTAAGTTAAATAAATAATTTTTTTCTTTTCATAATCTGAATTTTAATATAATTATTTACTATTCATCTTCCCAAAAACCATGATGGAACTCTTTTTTTAATGCCACTTACACCATTGATTAAAACTGAAGGTTTTGAAACATCCATTTTAATGTGTTTTGAATTGATTAAAAATCAGTAACTCCTTCTTAAGTGTAAATCAAAAACTCTATATTAATTTCTAGAATGAATAATGGTTTGAAATCAGGTTTTTGAATTCATTAATTTTAGAACATGCCACTTGGGGTTTTTCATATAACCATACAAATCGTTGTTGTTTGCGGTGAATATAGTCGAGTGTGAATAACCTCATGTGTTCCTTCAGTATTAACGGTTAAGGAGCCCCTAGTTTTTCCTTATTTGGATTTGGATCCAGGTGGTGTGTGACTTCTTTGCACAAGACGTAAAGAAGGTGTGTTTTATTTTTTGTTTTATTTATTTATTTTATTCTTTCATCCTGAAATCATGAAAATGGTGGAATTTAAAATAAATGATAAAAACTAGATTTATCAAGGATAATTTTAAAAAAAATATCAAAAAGATGATTACCCAAATTATATAATGATACATTCAAAAAATTGGTTGAATAATAATTTGATGAAAATCAATTTACCAAAGAATATTTATATGGAATATCTAATAATTATTATAAAAATTTCATTTTGCAAAAATGGTGAGAAATAAGTTAATAATTAACTGAAATAATTATACATAATTATCCGATGATAATTACATCGATAATTTATTTTGAGAACATAATTTTTTAAAAATAAAGGATAATTTCATTAATTTATCAAAATTAAAAAAAGGACAATTAATATAATTACCAGATGATAACTTTGAGATTATCAGAGGACAATTTTTAATATAATTAAAATGATAATTGATTTGTTTAATCAAATGACAATGACATGTTTTATATAAAATTGAAAGAATAAATATAAATAATTATCAAGTGATAATTACAAAAAATTATTACAAGATAATTAAAAAATGAGGATTTGTAAAGAATACTTATTAGAATATAATTACTCACTTTTTTTAAAATATAATTTTAAGGTAATTATCGAATGAAAATATTATCTATGTTATAAAATGATTATTACGTTAATTTTCAAAGGATAATTATTATAATTATAAAATGGTTATTTGAAAATTATCCAAGGGATATAAAATATTATCACATGAAATATTTTAATCCATAATTGAAAAATTATTCAGGTGTGAGAAACTATCATTGCATATGATATGTTATTTTGAAATAAAATAACTGGAATCAGTTCTAGGAACCCCTAAAGAAAGTCAAATATTGGTGTGTCAATGCTTATGATAATTTAGTCACGCAGAGGGGTATTGAACCACATAGGGTAGTACATCATTACTGCTGAAATCAATGACCATGAGGTAGGTGGTTCTATTTTGATTATAAAAATTGATTATCCTTGTATTAACTGATTTATTTCAATTATTAATTTAAATTCAATTGTTCAAATTTGATTTCAATTAAATTGGTAGAAACCTGTTTCTAGTGAATCGATGAATTTGAAAATGTTATGGCATGAAAATTTGGAAAACCCCCAATTCTATTGAATTGGGAGTGATTATGGAAATTGGATGATTTAGATTGTTTAACATAAATTGTGAATATCCTGGAAATGATTTGAATTAAATTGTTTAATTAAATTGTGAAAATAAATTGTGTAATGATGGAATTGGTTTTGAATGGATTTGTAACTGGTGAAAATGGCTTAAAATGATTTGATAGAATCCTATTAGTTTTATCTTGTGAAAAAGGAATGTTTTTTTAATAAAACCTATTTTGGTTTTAAATAGAAAGAATTTGGCACTTTTGAAATGGATGAATGGGATTGATAGTATTTTTAAGCAGTCTTAAAATTGTTCACCCACCATGTAAGAGTGTATTTTAGACTTAGGTAGTTGGTTATTTAATTAGATACACTCTACACTATGACAATATTCTAAAACATACTTGTAGAGAGTCACATCCCTAATGGGTTGGTGACGAGTATCCTTTGGCCAGTGTCATAGGGATGTGCGTATACAAATTTTGCTGAGTTCCAATAGAGAGTATGAAATCCTATAGCTGGTTAACACTATCATACATTTTGGATGATGTCCATGTTGCTTTCTTGTTTACTTATTTTTGAAATATAAATGTATACCAATGTTTTTTAACTTATTTACATGCCTGTTGAGTTTACTTAAACTATTTTATGTAACCATTTTTATTTAATCCATTGTTTTATAAATATTCAACCATTTATAATGCCTTTTTTTTATTTTTCCATCATTTTGAAAGTGCATGACATGTTTGTTTTAAATATACTTTTGAATTATCAAACTTTTTAACTTTAAAATTGAAATCTTTTCTTAGGATAATCTATATTTGGAATCTGTTATGGAGTATTTGGTGGTTTCTTACTGTGCTTTGAATCACAACCTATTTTTCCTTTTGGTGTTTGTAAACATTCTTCATCCATGTTCGAGAAAAGGGAATGGATCTATTAGTGGTGGTTGTAGATGTTGAACTTTGGTCTTGGTGAGTTGTGTCCTTAGGAACCTTGGATTTGTTTTTTCCTACTTTGGTACTTTAGTTGTAGTGCTTTGGGCTGGTTTATGCCCTATTGAATTCTGGTACATTACTCCCAGTGGAGTTTTTTTTATTATTCTTACTTTCTTGTTTCTTTGATTCCACATTGTTGGTGGGAGATCATTCCCACATGCATGTTGTGTGATTTTAGGTGCTAGTCATTGACCCCTGGGGATCGAGAACCCCCTTCGGTCTATGTCTACGCCGACTCATTTATTGGGATACCAGGGTAGCTGGGATGGTTTGTGAAAAAATGGTATCAAAGGGAGGTTGATCCATTTTCTTGAAGTCAATATGAATTTTTGAAATTTTTTCAGGACATAAGAGGTAGTTGCGATCAAGTGACTGGGCCACTCTCACCGCAGTGAACCTTAAGAAACTAAGGGTGGTTAGGGAAAGATGTCTTATGGTGTCGTTCCAGTCTTCTCCCTATTAGGATTTGTGTAGAGTGAAATCCAAATCTTGTTTGTTTCTTCTGTTGAGAATAATTTCTCTTGTAACATAGTATGAGTGTTAATCTAATTCATTTATATTGAAAGTTGATGTTATATAACTAAATTACCCCAAGAAGTCGTATGAATCAAATCCATGAGGAGGATGCCACTGAACCTTAGTGAGTGAATCATGTTTTGGATCTGAATCTAATTAAGGTGAGATCATTAGAACCTTCAAAAACCATGGGGAAATCAAATTATTCATTTACAAAAGGGTTCTACCCACAAGCATCCAGAATTATGCTTCTTCATGCTGTGTAAGAATCTCTACAAGAAGCTAATACAGGTCCAACCACCGTGATAGGTATCATTACTATAGCTTTATCTTTAGTGACTGCTCTATTTGATAATGGTGCATCTCACTCACTTTTTTTCAACCCATACTATTAATCTTCTTAATCTTTCTATGGAGATTTTATCTTGTGTAATGGATATTACTACACCCCATGGCATGATGAGAGATGAGAGTCTCCATATTCTTGCATGTTTCCTCTCTATATCAGATTAGAAACTTCTTTGGAGTTTTCTGGTACTTGACATGGAATCTCTCAACGTCATATTTGGGACAGATTGGATCATTTTAAATAAAGACAGAATGATTGTTATATTTGATGGTTCTACGTTACCGCACTCAGTGGTGTGTTTCTTATTTTTCAAGGATAATAAGAAAAAAGATCGAACAAGGAGAGACATTATTATCTAGGGTTGAGGAATTTAATATTAGTGTTTTCTTCTAATTTGGGGTAGTGATCTCCCTCCAGTTCTCATCATGTTTCCCATCATGTTTCATTTTGATTATCCTAGTCTACCACCAGTAATAGAGGTTTATTTTTCCATTGACTTAACACCTGGTACTCAACCGGTTTCTTTTCCCTCTTACCAAATGGATATAGATGAACTAAAACAACTGAATTCCTAGTTAGAAGATCTTCTTAGGGAATGAATTATGCACCTTAGGGTGTCACCTTGGGCAGCACCGGTTCTCTTTTCCAAGAAGGTTGATTATTCTATCCTCCATAAAAGTTGATGGTTCTCTAACATATTCTCTTCTCAATATGATTATTAAAGAGTATAATCATTTTAATGGATTCTGTAAGCATTAGATACTCTCTTTATGGTTGGGACACTAACAACTTGTGGTCATTCTCTAAAGAAGATGTTATGTGTTATCGAAATCATTACGTTGTGCCATCAGCAATAAGGAAGGATGTGATGGGGGTTGCCATAACTCCCAGTGAGATGTGCACCCAGGAACCATGAAGATGTTATATGATATGAAGTGACAGTTCTCATGGCTAGGTATGAGACATGATATTTCCGATTTTGTATATCATTTCTATACTTGCCAGCAGGTGAAATCCAAGCACCAGAAACCTTTAGGTTTTTATCAACCACTTCCAGTCCCTACATGGAAGTGGGATGAAATATCTATGGAATATGTGGTTAGGTTACCTCAAACCTAGAGAAAGAAGAATGTGATGTGGTTTTTGATCTATAGTAGGGACAAGTGGTCTCACTTTATACACTTTTGAGATACAACCAAAGTTGAGGAGTTGGGAAACCTCTGTGTGAATGAAATTGTTTGTTTTCCTAGAGTTCCATCTGCTATAGTCTATGACAAGGATCCTTAGTTTACTTCTCTCTTTTGGAGATACCATCAAGAGTAACTGGGTAATCATGTCTGTTTGAGTATGACCTACCATCCATAGTCAGATGGCTAGAGAGAGAGAACTATATAGATCATGGAGCATATGCTCTACGCCCGTGTTCTTGACTTTGGTGGGGATTGGGATGATCATTTGGGGCTGGTTGAGTTTTCATATAACAATAGTTATTAGTATGTGATCAAAATGTATCATTTTGAGTCATTTTATAGTCATCACTGAAAATCCTCTTTGTGTTGGTCAGATGTTGGTGAAAGTACCTTGGTTGGACCAAGTTTGGTCCAAGATATGATAAATGATATCCTGTTGATTTCATAAAGAATTTTGACAGCACAAAGTCTGTAAAGGTCTTATGTTGACCGTCTTTGTAGACCTTTGGAGTTATTAGTTTGTGACCAGGTGTTATTGAAGGTTTCACCATGGTTAGGTCATCGGAGGCTTGGAAGGAAAGGGAATATTGCTCCTAGTTTTGTGTGACCTATTGAGGTTGTTGATCAGGTAGAGAAATTTTCTTACAGTCTAGATATACCACCCCATATGACGTTAATATATAACATGTTCCATGTATCATATCTGTGAATGTATCTCTCTAATCCATCTCATGTTTTGAGTTGGAGTGATCTTGAGATTGAACTAGATTTATTTGTGACTGGATGACTAGTCAGGATTGTTGATTCTGAGACCAAGGTACTTCATGGGAAGATGATACATCTAATAAATGTACTATGGGAGCATGGTGATGATTCTCATGAGATGTGGTAAATGGAGGCACTAAGGAGAGAGCAGTGGCCTCATCTTTTGGTTGTGGAGGATTCTTCGTAGGATTTTTGGGGACTGAAAGTTCCAATGGTGGGGAGGTAGTAACAACCCATTACTGTTTCATGTATTCCTAAACCCACTTTCCTTAAATTATTAAAATATTAAGGGGTAAATGTCTATCATTGAAAAGTTTATTTTTTGATTAAGCACATCGCAGAATAGTAAAACACCCGATTAATAGTTCAAAATATCCAGTTAAATATTTTCGGAGTTAAATATTGAGTTAGTATGAGTTTCCAAGGTCTGTAAAGCCTCGATGAGGGTGGAATAAAAATATTAAATATATTTTTCTAAGAATAGGTAATTTATTTAAAACAATTGTATAACTCTAGAACTATCTGTCGTATGAGAATCTGAGCATTCTATTATGTTTGAAATTTGGTTTTTACCCTAGGAGGGGTATAACATTTGAAATTGTCAATCATTTCAACACCTCTCTCATAAGATAACATTTTTAAATACTATTAAATATATTATTTATTAAAAATAATAAAATATCTCCCAAATGGTGCATCGTATGGAAAATATGAGACCACCGATGGATCTGGAATGATGGGTTTACCCTAGACAAGGTATAACATTTGTTAACATCGGGCATTTGGATGCCTCGCTCGCAAAAATAACACTTTTATTTTAATTATTTATTTATTCCAATTTGTAATTAACAAATCATTAATATCTTTCAAATGGTGCATCCTATGAGAAATATGAGACTACCATTGTTTCTGGAATGGGGTGTTTACCCTAGTCGGAACATAACATTCATTTGTAGAACACGTTTAATATTATTTAATTTTTAAATTAAATAAATATTTTTGTTGATTTAAAAACCCAAATTTTAATAGAATTACACACTTTTCATCTTCACAAAAACCACGTTGGAACTATTTTTTATACAAATTTCTCCATTGATGAAAACCTAGGGGTTTAAAACCACCATTTTAATGCATTTTGAATAGATTAAAAATCAGTAACACCTTCTTAAGTAGAAATAAAAAACTCTGTATTAATTTCTAGAATGAATAAGAATTTCAAATTGTGTTTTTAAATTCATGAATTTAAGAACACAAAACTTTGGGTTTTTTTATAACCATAAATATCATTTTTTTTCTGTGAATATGGCATCCCACCTTTTTAATACATAACTTTTCATTACATTTTAAATACAGAGGATCTTTAAAGTCTAATGTCTTAGAAATCAGGAACATAATACAAGAAAACAACATAAAAAATTCTTCTAAATCACTTTTAAGGCTTCATCATAGGTTCAACCTATGTACATTTTCTGCATCTCATATCCTGGAGACAAACATCAAAGGAATGGGTGAGCAGAAGGCTAAGTAAGGGTAAATAAGGGAATCAATGTACTTGTGATATTAATAAGAACTTGAATAAAAACATAAAGAAATGAGAAATGGAAGAATTGGAATATCATAAAGAAAAGAACTTGGAACATAACTTGAATATGTGGCTACAAAATTTCATTTAGACATTCATGAACATATCACCAAGGTCCATCCCCAAGGTGTCATAAAAATTACCAAGGTTATTCACCAGGGTATCGTAAAACTTGTCATCTCTAGAGATTAATTAATTACCCAATGCATTGGAGAGATATCAGGGTGCACCCTTAATATGTATTTACTTTCATGTGATCCACATAGATCATAATAAATCTGTGACACTCCAAGCTTCTACGGTACGCTTCTCTTTGAATAATGCGATAGCGTGTGCTGTACGCAACACCGAGTTCTAACACACCACAACCAATCAAACTAGCCGTTATGAATAGTAATACCTACTTTTTGAAATTTTATAAATTTTATCTATTAAGATGAGATTTATTTTTGGATTCGGAATATCGAATTTATCTTAGGGTGAAATTTTGGAACTTTTCGGATAACATTTATATTTTGATGAATAGTGAAAATTATTAAATATTAATTAAAAACAAATTTTTTAATCCAAATAGTTTTAATTGATAAATTATGAATTTGAGTGGTTTTAAAGTATATTTAGAATATATTTTTACCATTTAATAAAATTTTGGTCATTCTATATAATTTTACAATTAAACCGGACATAAACAAGTGTCAATCTTTTGATAGTTATTATCTCTTAAAAACAAGTTTTTTTGTTTTAACAACGGGAATTAATTTTAAATTAATTTCTGCCACTTCTGTGTTTTGAATTCGGAAAAATGGATTCCATATTTGGAATCAGAATGTTAATATTGTGTAAATTGGTAACTTTTATTTTTAGACATTTTGAATAATTACTTTGGTAAATATTTTATTTATCATGGTTAAGGGTAAATCCGGTAAATAACGGTTAAAAAATAATAATATAATAATACTAAATTACCCTAAAACGTGTCCTAAACTAATTGGTGGATAAATGGCCGACCATTTTCATATTTGGGTCGATTTTGGGACCCCGTGGAGCCACTTGTAGGTGATAGGGACACTTTATTTTAATTAAGTTAAAATAAATACAAAAATGACATAAGCATATATCTTTTAGCAAAACAATTTTTACTTATGGTTATATATGTTGGATTTTCTACTATAAAAATTAATTAGATATATATAAATATTTCCTACATAATGATATTTTATTTATAATTTTTAGACATTAAATAATATAATTTATTTATTACACAATGGTGATGCAGTAATTAATAAATTAATGAAAAATTAGAATAATTGATATTATAAATACCCAAATAAATATAATTTGAGACTTTTTATGCATACCAATAATTTTATAGAATAATATGAAATGTTAGGATTTATTTAATTAACTTTGTTTGAAGTAATCATTTTATTATGATTTTTAGAAAAATAAATTATTGAATAGTGTCTAAATTGACATAAAAGAGTTTTTAAAACAAATATTATATTAATTGATATTAATTTCCTAAAAATCTAATGTTCAGACAATAGACTTATATCATGATAGGTGTATCATTAATGGACTACTTGGGGGTCTCTTGGATGTATATAGTAAGTTTATTAACAATATAATATAAAAAATCAAAGTTACATGGTAAGTGTCAAACTAATTTACTAAGAGTTAAAACTAAAAGACAAGGTTAATATAATTACCCAAACCTGTCTAAATTCTATTTGTTGAGTGGTTTTAGACCCATAACCACCTTAAAAATTAAATAATACACTTTTTAGCCATTCAAACCGAATATGAATTTATTATAAAATAATATTTCTAGCTTTTCCAAAGGTGCCCCTCACCCCTCTTATAAAAGGGCACTCCCCCTTCTCATTAATTCACACCTTAAATCCATTTTTCTCGCCCAAACTCTGCCCAAATACCTTCTCAACTTCCGTCACTTAATCCTAGAGGCCTTCCTTCAGTCATAAAGACAACCTAAGATCCCTTTTGATCAAATCAAAAGGAAGAACCCGAAGAAGAGGTAATGTTTTCACCACCTTTTTTTCAAATTCATTTCTTCTTCAAATTCTTCTTTCTTTGTTATTACCATTCTAAAATAATGAATACAGTATTTCCTATATAATTTAATATTATTTTAAACATGGTACAACCATATTTTAGTATTCTATCTATCCTTTGAATGACATATCACCATACGTGCGTACGTACGGGTTACCGTCTCCATGTCGTGGTGTAATTGTTATTCAAAACATTATTATTGGATGGTTATAATAATGATGTGTAATTCATGTAAATAATAATTATAACATGATAATGATTCTGTATATATGATATACCATCCAATTAAATATTATTTTAATATAAAAAGAATGATATTGTCGCTCATGCGTACGTACGGACTACCGTCTCCACAAACGCGATGAGATTCATTCTCCATCGTATCCATTCAAGTATAATTATAATTTGAAGATTAATAATAATTTTTAAGGACTTAATATCATTCTGGATATGAATAAGATACAACCTATCCATAACCAACATGGCTTACATAACAAAACATATAAAAAAAAATTAGTAAGTCAACACCCGAAACGACGATAATTTTAAAATATTATTAACAAAGCAATGTTAAAAGATCATATATGATATCATATTAATATATATGATTCTTGAATAATTTAATAACAATTATTTCGCCATTATACAGGAGGATAAACTACCCCAACCAAGGAAAAGTGCAAGGTAAGGGTTATTTCACAATCTCTTCATTATCCGAGGTTGTTTATACGTGATTATCTACTGGGATCTCTTTATCATCCACATCCATGTTTCTTAAAAATGTATTTCAATTTTTTTTTACTATTTACAAGAATATGGTTTAATGTCATTTATACCATTGTTTGACTTTTTATAAGAGGTTTATAAAGGAATATTTCTGTCATTTTCCAAACAAGGTGCTTTTTAACCTTTTCGATAGAATTATGGTAAGAATGTTTTTTTAACTTATACGACGGGTGTGGCTATTTTCCACCGTTATAAAATCTTCGAAGCTTCCCTTACAAGTATATAAGAAAATTTTCAAAGAAAATGTTTTATTTTATAAATATATGACTCTTAAATGATTTCAAAATAGAAAAAGATATTTCTCTAAAAAAAGTTGTTTTGATTTCATCTATGTCAACATCCTTTGATGGATTTTATGCTTATTTGAAGTTGATTTATTATGATACAAAACTTCTATATTGTATTGAATGTTTTGTGATATGTTTGACTGTGGATGTGTTATTTTTATACCATTCATGGTTTATGGATGAAGTATTTACATTTCATATGCTAGTTTTAATACGAATGTTTATGTTATGTTTAAACCTTTTCATATGGGAATGAATTGGACTTAATATGTGATGGGTGGAGCCCTATATAGCTCCTCGATCCATCAGTAAGTCTCATGAGACAAAATAGTGTCTTGGAACAAGGCCTTGACAAAATCTTATTTGTAGTCTTGGCACGAGGCCTTGGCTATGTGGTTATAATAGTCTGGCATTATGCATTCTATCATTATGAAAGTGGTTATTGATATTGCATGTGATTATTCAATTAGTAGAATATCCATGTGAATAAGTAAATGGAATTATTTCATTTTATTTTTGCCATACTATGTTGTTGTTCAAGTTTAAAAGGCTTTTGTTTTGGTTATACATTGCCTTAAATGTTTATTCTTATTTATGAAAGTTTCCTCTATACTGTTATCCTTACTGGGAATTTGAGCTCACCCCTTTTCTATGTTTTATTTTTCCAAGGATGTGAAGAAGTAAATTATGAATGACCTATAGGGATAGTATGGGGGGATAATAGTGTGGAATATGGGGAATATGTTGTTGTAGTTTTCATTTTTATGATGTAATGTAAAACTTTATGAATATATCTAGTGTTTCCAAGGATACTAAACTAATCAGTCTTTCAAGACTTGATCTTTCTTGTGATCATGCCAATGTTATGTAATAATGAACTGAATCTGGGTAATTGGGCTCGGGGTGTTACAAATTCATTTCATAAATAACCCAAATAGATTCAATGAAATGGGTTTCATGTCAAAATCGTGACGTTTAAAAAGAGCTTAAAAATATGATCATTATGTCATTTATAACCCTTGGAAAGGGAGTGAGGGTTAAATGTATGTCAATTCCAGAATCAAATATATCATATTTATATATTTATGAAAACCCATGGAACCTAAATAAGTCTGGGTATTCATATAAATAAAGAATAGAATTTCTTGAGAGAAAGAGATAGAAATATTGAGATGAAATTTCTGCAGCATAACAGCTATATAACATGGTTTTATAAAACATTGAAAAGAGAGGGGAAAAGGGTCACCCACTCAAAAAAATTCATAATACAGTATTGTTACTGAATAATATCATGGTATTGGTATTTTAATGACATACCACATGAAAATGAAACAAGAAAGAAAAGAGAAGATGCAATTTCTTGTATGAGAAATTTGAAGGCCTAACGACGTCACTTAAAAATTCGGAAAACAAATTGATGAGAGCGGAAAATGTCTATAAAAAATTAGATATGAAATTTACTGTAATGATAACATATAATAACATACCCTCAACATAAATATATGGAAATTTGAAGAAAAAACATAAAGGAAGTCATGACATAAAATAGGAGGGTGAAAGGATCCCTTACCTTGAAGAGTAACTCCGAAAGCTTGAAGGTCGGGACATTGGGAGAATTGAGGGAACCATGGGAGGACTCCTTGGGAGGTAAGGAGACGAGAATATCATTGGGGAGGATTTGGAAATGAAATGAATGAGGGAGTGGCTCAGTATTAATAGAAGAAGTGAGGGGACAAGTCATTAATGGCCAAGGGACACCTCCTCAGTGGTATTGGAAAAACCATGGGCTTTCCCATGGTATTTGCCCATGTTATTGGCCACTTGGGACACATCATACATTATAATTATATTCATAAGTCTACCAGAATTATTTCATAATTATTACATCCTTAATGAAGTCATTAAACACCCGAAACTCAAAAACTGTATTTTCACTATTCACGGAAAATTCACCTTTCTTTGAAAAATCCCAAAACTTCACCTTAACCAAATATATATGATCTGATTTAGAAAATGAACTCCATTTTATGAAAATAATTTTCTAAATATATTTTATTAAATTTTTAAATAAAAACACTATTCACTAAAAATTCAACTATTTCAGAAAAATCCCAAAAATTCACCTTAACCAAATATCGATACTCTAATTTCAAAAATGTACTCCATTTTATGAAAATAATTTTCTAGATACTTTTAATTTAATTTTTAAATAAATAAACTATTCACCCGAAAAAACTAATACTTGACCAATAATTTTTGAAATAATTATTTACTGATTTCATTGAATCACATTACTTAATCAAGGTGACTAAATTATATTAATACTTTCTTAAGTGAGGTTACATAATCCATTTGATCACATGACTAATCATAAGTGTAAAATCACTATTCATAATTTACTATTCATTAAAAATTATATTGATCTTATTAGACTCTAACTTTCTTGCTGAACATAACTATAGAAGACCATTTTTTGAAAATCATTACACATTATTAATTATTTGAGGTTTACAAAAATATTTTTAAGGTATCCTTTTTCTGAAATTCATCAATAATATTCATATTATTTTTATCTAGACATTTGAAAAGTCACAAACTTCACCATAAGAAGAAATGACAATTTTTTATATAAATCAAAGGATTACACAAGGAATTTACTGTCTCGTTACATAGCCCCTTATAACACCAGCATAAGACCTAAGAGTATGGTGGGATAGGGTGATAGAATCTTAGGGTGGCTCGACCAACATTGCCCGAGTAGTGATTTCTATCAACTTGAGCTTCTCATGAAGGAAATTCCATTCCAGCTTCACATGATGATGTTCGTCATGGGTTTGGTCCAGATCAAAGCCCAAAGGTGCTACCTCTTTCTTGAGTTCCATCAGATGGGCATCGATTGACCCGAGACTACTGGATGGGGCCATCAAATCTTCTTTCTGTATTAACCAAGATCACATGTATTTATAGAAAATAATTGTAACATTTAGTTTCCAATGGTTATATTGACCAATGGTCAAATAACTATCGAAACCCAATGGTCTCATTTTAATTATTCTCATTTTATTAAATGAAATATTTTTTAGTATAAAATAAAATAACCCACATAAAAATTAGGAAACAAGATTTATTCAAAATTTAGGGTCGTTACATTCTTCCCCCCGTAAGAAATTTTTTCCCTGAAATTTTTAACTTGTACCCTTAGATGAGAAAAGTTGTGGGTACTTCTGCCTCATAGACTCCTCTGGTCCCCACGTGGCTTCTTCACATTTGTGGTTCCTCCACAACACCTTAACAAGGTGGGTAGTCTTGTTGCGTAGTCCCGTGTCTCTACGATCCAAGATCCCCACCAGATGCTCCTCATAAGAGAGGTCATGTTCTAATTGTACCACCTCTAGGTTTAGTACATGTGAAGGGTCTGGTATGTAATTTCTCAAAAGGGATACGTGGAAGACATCATGAACTTGTGCTATATTTGGAGGAAGTGCAAGTTGATAGGCAACCTCTCCCACGCGATCAAGGATTTCATAGGGGCCAATATACCTAGGGTTGAGCTTCCCTTTATTCCCAAACCTCATGAATCTCTTCCAAGGTGAAATTTGAAGAAAGAACTTATCACCAAAATCAAACTCCAAGTCCCTTCGACGGTTGTTGGCATATCTCTTTTTCCGACTCTAAGCAACCTTAATGTGTTATAGGATGTCATAGACTTTTTTTGTCATCTGTTGTACAATATCAGGCCCAAAAAGCATTCTCTCACCAGATTTATCCCAACAAGTAGGAGTTATAAATCGCTTCCCATATAGAGCTTCATAGGGTGCCCTTTGAATGCTCGAGTGGAAGCTGTTATTGTAAGAGAACACAACTAAATGGAGATGTTGATCCAATCCCCCTTTAAATTCCATTGAGCATGTTCTCAGCATGTCCCCGATTGTTTGAATAATCCTTTTAGACTGAACATCAGTTTGGGGGTGATAGGTCATACTAAAATTCAATTCAGTGCTCTGAGCATGTTGAATAATTCTCCAGAATTTTGATGTGAACCTTAGATCACAATCAGATACGATAGAAAGTGGAACTCAATGCAGCCTTACCACTTCCTTCACATAAATACTGGAAAGTTGATCAAAAGAGAAATCTTCCCAAATGGTGATAAAATGGGCAGTCTTGGTGAGACGGTCCACAATAACCCATATCGCATTGTTTCCATTGGAAGTTCTCAGGAGACCAGTGACGAAGTCCACAATGATATTGTCCCACTTCCGTGCTGGTATGGGTAGTGGTTGCAACAACCCTTTAGGAAGTTGTCACCTTGCCTTCACTTTCTGATAGACTAGGCACCTTGTAGTGTAGGCAGTAATCTCCCTTTTCATATTATCCCTCCAAAAATGATCACGAAGGTCCCTATACATTTTTGTTCTTTCAGGATGTATAGATAAAGTAGAGCTATGAGCTTCATCCATAATCTCCTTTTTTATTTTCTGAATATATTGAACACATAGTCTTGTACAAAATTTCAGTACACCTTCTTGATCAATATTGAACTTAGGAAACTTCCTATCCTTCACAGCTTCAAACTTCTTCTGTAACAAAGGATCTTCTTTATGAGCTTTATTGATCTTCTCTATTAATGACGGTTAAGAAATCATTTGGGTTAGGGTTGATGATGTCCCTTCCCTTATAATTCCCATGCCTAGCTTTACTATGTCATTGATCAAAGAATGTTTTTGAATCCTCATCAAGGAAAGAACAAATGGGCCTTTCCTACTTAATACATCTGCAATCTTGTTTTCTCTTCTTGGATGATAATGAATTGAAAAATCATAGTCTTTAAGAAGGTCCAACCATCTCCTTTGTCTCATGTTCAATTCACTTTGTGTGAAAATATACTTCAATCTTTGATGGTCTGTATATATATCACATTTCTCCCCATAAAGATTGTGCCTCCATATCTTCAAAGCAAAAATGACCACATCCAACTACATATCCGGTGAAGGATAATTATTCTCATGAGTCTTAAACTGTTGAGATGCATAAACAACGACCTTGTCATTTTTCATGAGGACACACCCAATCCCTTTTGGAGATGAATCACTATAAATAATGAATCCTTTTCCACTTGAGGGAAGAGTTAAAATAGGTGTAGTAACCAATATCTTCTTCACCTCTTGGAAACTTTCCACACACTCCTTTGTCCAGATGAACTTGACCCCTTTGCGAGTTAACTTGGTTAATGGATAAGAAAGTTGTGAAAAGTTTTCCAAAAACATCCTATAATATCCTGCAAATCCAAGAAAACTACGAATCTCAATATTGTTGTAGGTTGATGCCACTCCTCTACAAATTTTTTCTTTACAGGGTCAACTGTGATTCCTTCATTGGTTACAATGTTCCCCAAGGAAGCAACTTGTTGTAACTAGAATTCACATTTACTAAACTTCCCAAAAAGCCTCTCCTTCTATAGTGTTTGTAAAATAGCCCTTATATGATCCTCATTCTCCTCGCCACTTTTGGAATATATCAGAATATCATCAATAAAAACTACCAAAACGTTATCAAGGTAGTCCTTAAATACTCTATTCTTCAAATCCATAAAAATAGTAGGTGCATTAGTCAGTCCGAAGGGCATAACAAAAAACTCATAATGCCCATATTTTGATCATAATGTAGTTTTTGGAATATCTTTTTTCTTCACCCTCAATTGATGATAACCAGATCGAAGATCAATCTTAGAGAAGAATTGAGCCCCACAAAGTTGGTCAAATAAGTCATCAATTCTTGGAAGAGGTTATTTGTTCTTCACTGTGATCCCATTCAGTTCTCTATAATCAATGCATAGACTCATCAATCCATCTTTCTTCTATATAAAGAGAACTGGTGCTCCCCAAGGATACACACTTGGTTAGATAAACCCCTTCTCTAAAAGATCATGGAGAGGTATATTTAATTCCTCCAGCTCCAAATTTTCCATCCTATATGGGGTCTTTGATATTGGATGAGATCCAGGTATGAGCTCAATAGATAACTATACCCCTCTTTAAGGGGGAGGTCCAGGAAACTCCTTAGGAAATACACCAACATATTTCTTGATGATGGGGACACTTTCTATTCTTAAACTCTCATCTTCCTCTTCTTCTTCACCGATCAACTCCATAAAGAAGGATATAGGGGGTTCTTTTAGACAAATATCAGGTTGAGATATCTCTCCTTGGAATATAACTGTATTTTTTCCATTCAATACTACCAATATTTACTTGCTTCTTCAATTGATCTTAGAATTATACTTTGAGAGACAATCCATCCCTAGTATAATGTCAAATTCCAGCATGGGAATGACTACTAGATTTGTGATAAGATTGTGCTCACTAAAGTAAATACGAGAGTTTCTAAACACTGACGATGCTTGGATAGTCCCACTATGAGTCTTGACTGATAAATCTACTTTTAGAAAAGTGGGGGTTGAATCTAAATTCTTTTCAAACATATAGGAAATAAAGGAATGCATAGAACCAGAATCAAACAATGTATTTGCTAGCTTTGAGAGGACAACAAGAGTACCTACTACCACATCAATCGGAGCTTCAACTTTAGTTTTCATGATAGAAAAAGCATGACCTTTCCCCTTGTCCTTTGTTGAGGCTGATGGTGGTTCCCCTCCACTACCCTTGGATTTGGACAGTGATTAGCAAAGTGCCCACATTGTCCACACTTGAAGCACTAGACATCAGGTAGGGCATGTACATCCTTCCCCTTATCGTTTGTGTTTGGAAGTTGAGGTTTCATCTCACCATGAAAATTCCTCACAATGTGTCCATCTCTACCACACTTGTAGCACCTACCACTCTTGAGCAGGTAGTTACCCAAATGCTTCTTCCCACATTTATTACAAGTGGAAAGTTGAAGTTTCTTTCCTCCTCTCCCCTGATCAAAAGTCCTCTGTAAGCTGGGAACCATTGATCTCTTCTTGTTGTTTGATTTATGAGAACTCTGCGCCTCACCAAACTCTATCTCAACTTTCATTGCACTCCACACGATCTCCTCATAGCTATCATAGTCTCGGTTGTCTAGATTCTTACACAGTTGAAGTCTCAGTCCACCAAATAATATATCGACCATAACACTTGGATACCTGACAAAGATTGAGGTATATCGTGAAAGCCTTGTAAAGTTCATCTCGTAGCTTCCCACATATTCATTCTTTTTCGGCTTCATCTCGAGAAAATCCTTCTCCATTCTTGTTCTCATGGAGTGAGGGAAATACTTAATTTGAAACATCCTTATAAACTCTTCCCACTCCATAGCTTCAACCTCCATTCTTGGACTTGTGTTTTTTATTAGTTACCACTACTGATCAGCTTCTCCCTCTAAGCGATAGATAGCCAGGGTGACCTTCCCTTGCTCTAAACAGCGGAGCGCATTAAATATATTCTCGATGGAGCTGATCCACTACTCCACAATCAATGGGTCAATCGATCCACTGAAGATTAGTGGTCATTGATGCATAAAGGACTCAATAGAATGTTGTTCCCTTCACGGTGAGATCGGTCTCACAGCATGATTCATGTTATTTCCCATAACTTGAGTTAGTTGGTTCATCATTCACATGAATGTTTCCATTCTGACTTTCATTGGAGGGCTGTCAGTGTATGGTTCATTGTGGTCACTATTTTCATGGTTCCTCCTATTGCCCTCCATTTTCTAAAAGAATAAATCCATCATGAGAAACCTATTTCATTTATGAAACTTTTAACTATAAAGGATTTTATGTCTTAAAAAATCATGCTTAAACCATTATATTTCTCTATAATTCCTTGGTAATGATTCATAAATAGCTTGTGATTAACCAAACATATCCCCAGGGAGTGTCATGACCATGAGTGTAGTAAGGCCCATTGTTGTTTACCAGTTCCCGTTAAAGTCTAGCTCAAAGCGGTGTGTTCAGGTTTTACCCCTATGTACATTTGTTCCAGATCTACCTCTACTTGCTCGTATCCAGACTGGGATGTATTTGTTTGATAAACCACTAACTCTATACTCATCAAAATACCAGGAAGTTTTCCTATATTTAAACTTTTCTATAGGGTTCTTCCTAATATTTTCATAACCTAATTTCCATAGATAACTAAACTATCCTTTGATACCAACTATGGAATCCCACCTTCTTAATACATAACTTTTCATTACATTTTACATACATAGGATCATTAAAGTCTAGTGTATTGAAAATCAAGAACATAATACATGAAAACAACATAAAATATTCTTCTAAACCACTTTTAAGGCCTTATCATTGGTGCATCCTATGCACATTTACTTCATCTCATATCCCGGAGATAGACATCAAAGGAAAGGGTGAGCAGAAGGCCCAGTAAGGGTAAACAAGGGAATCAATGTACTTGTGATATCAATAAGAACTTGAATAAAAACATAAATACATGAGCAATGGAAGAATAGGAATATTATAATGAAAATAACTTGGAACATAACTTGAATATGTGGATACAACATTTCATTTAGACATTAATGAACATATCACCAAGGTCCACCCCCAAGGTGTCATAAAAATTACCAAGGTTCTTCACCAAGGTATTGTAAAACTTGTCATATCTAGTGATTAATTCTTTACCCAATGAATTGGAGCAGGGTGCACCCTTAATATGTATCTAATTTCATGTGAGCTACATAGATAAAAATCAATCATTTCATAAATAACCCAAATAGATACAATGAAATGGTTTTCATGTCAAAATCACGACGTTTAAAAAGTGCTTAAAAATAAGATCATTATGTCATTTATAACCCACAGAAAGGGAGTAAGGGTTGTATTGATGTCAATTCCAGAATAAAATATATCATATTTATATATTTATGAACACCCATGGAAATTAAATAAGTCTGGGTATTCATATAAATAAACAATATAAATTATTGGGAGAAAGAGATATAAATGTTGAGACGAAATTTCTGCAGCATAACATCTATATAACATGGTATAAGAAAACATTTAAAAGAGAGGGGACAGGGGTAACCCACTAATTAATAATTCATAATATAGAATGGATACTTAATAAGATCATGATATGTGTATTTTAATGATATACCCCATGAAAAGGAAACATGAAAGATAAGAGAAGATGTAATTTCTTGTACGAGAAATTCAGCAGCCTAACGACATCACATAAAAATTCAGAAAACAAATTGATGAGAGAAGAGAATGTCTCTAAAAAATTAGATATGAAATTGAAAGTAATTAGAACATATAATAACATATCCTCAACATAAATATATTGAAATTAGAAGACACAACATAAAGGAAGTCATGAATTAAAAGAGGAGGGTGAAATGATCCCTTAACTTGAAGAGTAAATTCGGAAGCATGAAGGTCGGGACCTTGGGGGGACTCCATGGGAGGTAAGGAGACCATAAATTAGTTCGGGAGGATTTGTAAATGAAATTAATGAGGGAATGTCTTGGTATTTATAGGAGAAGTGAGGGGACAAGTCATTAATGGCCAAGGGACACCTCATCGGTGGTATTGGAAAAACCATGGGCTTAACCCTAGTATTTTCCCATGGTATTGTCCACTTAAGACACCTAATACCTTATCTTACTATTCATAAGTTGACCAGAATTATTGCATAATTATTCCATGCTTAATGATGTCATTAAACACCCAAAACTGAAAAACTGTATTTTCACTATTCACCGAAAATTCAACTTTCTCAGAAAAATCCCAAAAATTCACCTTAACCAAATATCTATGACCTGATTTATGAAATGAACTCCGTTTTATGAAAATAATTTTCTAAATATTATTAATTTATTTTCTAAATAAAAATACTATTCACTAAAAATTCAATTATTTCAGAAAATCCCAAAAATTCACCTTAACCAAATATCGATGCTCTGATTTCAAAAATGAACTCCATTTAATGAAAGTAATTTTCTAAATAATTTTAATTTAATTTTTAAATAAAAAATATTCACCTGAAAAAACTAATACTAGACCAATAATTTCTGAAAGAGTTATTTACCTATTTTATTGAATCACATTACTTAATCAAGGTGCCTAAGTTATATTAATAGTTTCTTAAGTGACTTTACATAATCCATTTTATCACATTACTAATCATAAGTGTAAAATCACTATTTGTAATTTAATATTCATAAAAAATTATATTGATCTTATTAGACTCTAAATTTATTACTGAGCATAACTATAGAAGACCATTATTTGAAAATCATCACACATTATAAATTATTTAAGGTTTACATAAATATTTTTAAAATATCCTTTTTCTAAAATTCATCAATAAGATGCATACAATATTTATCCGGACATTTGAAAATTCACAAACTTCACCATAAGAAGAAATCAATTTTTTTTATTTAAATCAAAGTATTACACAAGGCAGTTACGGTCTCGTTACATAGCCCCTTATAACACCAAAATAGGACCTAAGAGTAAGGTGTTATAGGGTGATAGAATCTTGGGGCGGCTCGTCCAACATTGCCCTATTAGTGATTTCTATCAGCTTGAACTTCTCGCGAAGGAAATTTTATTCCAGCTTCACATGATGAAGTTCGGCTTGGGTTTGGTCTAGAGCAAAGACCAAAGGTTCTACCTCATTCTCGAGTTCCATCAGATGGGCTTCGATCAGCCTGAGACTACTGTATGGGGCCATCAAATCATCTTTATGTATTAACCAAGATCACTTGTATTTATAGAATATAATTATAACATTTAGTTTCCAATGGTAATATTGAACAACAGTCATATAACAGTCAAAACCCAACGGTCTCATTTTAATTATACTCATTTTATTAAATGAAATAGTTTTTTTGAGTATAAAATAAAATAACCCACAAAAAAATTAGGAAACAAAATTTATTCAAAATTTTGCGTCGTTACAGTGAATATAGTCGAGTGTGAATAACCTCAGGTGTTCCTTGGGAATAAACAGAGAAAGAGTCCCTCATTTTTCCTTCTTCAGATTCAGATCTAGGTGGGGCATGACTTCCCTGCACAATACATGAAGAAGGTAGGTTTTATTTATTGTTTTTTTATTTATTTTATTCTTTTATAAAGAAATCAAGAAAAATGGTTGAATTTAAAATAAAGTATAAATACTAGATTTTTTAGGATAATTTATAAAAAAAATTCAAAAGGATAATTACCCAAATTAACTAATGGTACTCACAAACAAATTGGTTGAATAATAATTTGATGAAACTCAAATTATTAATGAATAATTATGTGTAATATCAAATTATTATCAAAATTTCATTTCATGAAATTATTTAGAAATAGGTGGATAATTAACTAAAATAATTATACATAACTATCCAATGATAATCACATTGATAATTTATTTTGAGAACATAATTTTGTTAAAAGAAACGATAATTGAAATAATTTAACAAAGGATAATTTATCAAAATTATCAAGGGATAATTAATATAATTGTCATACAATAACTTCGATATTATCAAAGGATAATTATTAATATTATTAAAATGATAATAGATTTGGTTTATCAAAGGAAAATGACATGTTTTATATAAAATTGAAATAATAATTGTAAATAATGAGCAAGTGATAATTATAATAAATTATTACAAGATAAATAAAAAATGATTATTTGTAAGGAATACTTATTAGAATATAACTATTCACCTTTTTTAAAATATAATTGTAAGGTAATTATCACATGAAAGGATTATCTAAATTATAAAAGGATAATTATGTTAATTGTCACAGGATAATTATTATAATTATTAAATGTTAATTTAAAAATTATCCAAGGGAGATAAAATATTATGGCATGTAATATTTTAAACCATAATTGGAAAATTATTTAAGATAGAGAAACTATCATCGCATATGATATTTTATTTTGAAATAAAATAACTGGTATTGGTTCTAGGAACCCTTTAAAAAGTTTGAGCATTGGTGTCTCGATGATTACAATAATTGAGTCACGCGGAGTGGTATTAAACCACATAGGGTGATTAATCATTACCGCAGACATCAATGAACTTGAGGTAGGTGGTTCCGTTCTGATTATCCAAAATAATTATCCTTGTATTACTTTATTTATATCATTTTTTATTTAAAATCAACTTCTCAAAGTCTATTTCAATTAAATTGATAAAAACTCATTTATAGTGAATCAAGATATTTGAAATGGGTTTGGCATGGAAATTTGGAAAACCCCCAATTCAATTGAATTGGTTGTGTCTTTAGAAATTGGATGGTTTAAATTATATAAGTTAAATTGTGAATTTTATATAAATGGTTTCAATTAAATTTTTGAATTTGATTGTTAAAATAAATCGTTTAATGATGGAATTATTTTTGAATGGATTTTAAGATGGTGAAAATGGATTAAAATGATTTGATAAAAACCCATTGGTTTTATCTTGTGAAAAAGGAATGTTTTTTAATAAAGCCTATTTTGGTTTTAAATGCAAAGAAATTCGAAATTTTGAACTGGAAGAATGGGATTGATCATATTTTTAAGCCATCTTAAAATTAGCCTCCCATCATGTAAGAGTGCATGAATCCTTATGTTTTTGGTGAGTTATTTGGATACACTCTATGCTACGACAACATTCTAAAACATACTTGTGGTGAGTCACATCCCTGATGGGTTTGTGACAAGTCTCATTTGGCCAATTTCAGAGGGACCTATGTATACACATTTTTCTGTGTTCACATAGAGAGTGTGGAATCCTATATCTAGTTAATACAATCCTACCATTTATAAGACGACCATGTTGCTCGCTTGTTTATTTATATTTGAAATATAAATGTATGCCAATTCTTTTTAACTGCTTTACATGCCTGTTGGTTTAACATAAACTATTTTATGTAGCACTTTTTATTTAATCCATTGGTTTAGAAATATTCCATCTTTTGTAAAGCCTTTTCTTAATGTATTTTTCCATCATTTTGAAAATGTATAGCATGTTTTGTTTAAATAGGATTTTGAATTTACAAACTTATTTAATTTTAAATAGAAATATTTTCTTTGGATAATCTATATTTGTTATCTATTACGGAATATTTAGTGGTATTCTACTGGGATTAGGCTCACACCCTACATTTTCCTTCAGGTGTGTTGGTGCCATAATTTGGAGCGAAGAAAAGGCCCCAAAAAGGCCCCTCAGACTACCTCGTGAAGCCCCTTTGCGGAGCCCCCAGCACCGTGGCCGCCATGCAGCACAGGAGGCGGGAAGCTCTGTGAACTGATTTGAGGTTCGTGAACTCCCCACGAAGCACAAGAGGCAAGAAGCTCCATGAATGAATTTGAAGTTCGTGAACCCTCCATGAAACATAAGAGGAGGGAAGCTTCGCGAACAGATTTGACGTTCGCGAAACCGCCACGAAACACAGGAGGTGGGATGCTCTGTGATCAGATTTGACATTCGCAATCCCACCGTGAAGCAACAAAGCCCATCTTCATTCCACGTGAGCACCTCTCTACGACACCTCTTACCTATTAATACCGAGGTCCCCCTGAAATCTCCGGATGGACAATATGACCTTTTGGATTCTCAGATCCTGAATCACGAAGCATTCTTCCGCTTGGTAAACCATGAGCTGCATGAGGTACTTATACTTCACGAAGTGCATACCCATTGTCTCATTTTGATCCCCTATACTGAGAGGGATGCCTTTTGTGAAGCCTAAGGGATTTCCTAAAGTAAAGGAATCCCCAAGGGGACCTGGGTCTTTGGAGATCATTTATGCTTCATGAATCACCCTTCCTGTACACATGATCCGTTTCCTAAGGCAGGATCACTGTACTTCTCAAAGAACACTGCATCCCGACACCTTTCTCTGTGAGGAAACTTTGCTCTGTGAGACTGTGCTCTGCGAATGCCCTTCCACTTCGCGAAGCACCTCCCATTTGAACCTCCTCCCCATGAAAAGGTTAAGACACCCCACTGCGCGAAGTACACCCCTTTGCAAGTTCTCTCCACCATTTGAAGCAACAGAGCTCCACAAGGCCCCTGCCGACAGACCCCTCTGCTGGGCAATTCCTTTTCTCGTGTGACCCTCCAGGTTTGCACAATGTGACATAAAATTCCCCTAGACAATACTACCTGTAGCGTTGCATTGCTTAATGCTTCTTTTCATAGGCACTCTAATGGCTATTTCTTCTCCACATAGCCATGCTAACGTGGACCCCTCGATGGTTTGCCCTATGGCCCCCCTTCACCATGGCCTTACAAATGCCTCTCCTTCCCCAAGGGGTAGAGGGTACCAGTTATGAATGTCCTAGGGGTGCAGAGCGAACCCACATCATCCGAGCTGTAGGACTTTAAACTGCCAAGCACCTGCGTCCTCACCACATGACGTTAAACGGTGACATCGCCCCGTGCCCCACACGTAGGGTCCCCCGCATTGGGCATTCTCCACACTCCCTAGTCTGCACAGGGGATGATATCCTCCTTTTGGGAGTGGTGTTTTTCTGTGGGGAATGGGAAGCCACCTTGGCGTAAGCCTCTATCTTTTCTTACAGGAGGTATCACCCCTACCCCTCCTCACTTCCTCGGTGCCAAGGCCAGCGGAGGGCGTGATAGGGAATGAGGCTCCTCCTTTCTTTAGTCCCAAACCCCTATCCCGCTACGCTTTGTCGCACTTGGGCCTCCATCTAGAGTAAGTCCCAACTTCTCTCTCTCTAGGCCGCTCCACGCTTAAGCCCCACTCCACATCCCACAGACGCATCTTTCATGACGTGATCGTCAGGTCCCTGGTGCCTCTTGTTTCTCAGACCGATCACGACTCATGTGGGATTATAATAAGCATTGACCATGAAACCACCCCCCATCCTACATGACATTAAACTATACATCCTAACTACGTGAACTTTGATCCATGTCAAGGAATGGTACATAGGAAACCTCACAAGGTTCAAGCCCACTACCCAGTCGTTCTGACCTCCTTCACGTCGGTACACCAAACTCCCCCATGGGCTGTCTTAGAGTATAAGTCCAAGACGCCCCTATCACACATGAGGTTAAAATACATTCCAATCCAGTAGTAATCCATTATGATCCACTCGAAATATGAGGACTTTGATCCATGTCAAGGAATGGTGTGTAAGAAGCCTCCATAGGGTTCAAGCCCACTACCCATCAGACCCCCAGTCATCTTCACGTCAGTTCGCCAACACGCCACCATCTGAACTATGAGGTCTTTAATCGATGTCAAGGAATGGTATGTAGGAAGACTCCACGAGGTTCAATACCACCACCCAATTTTCCTGACACCCCTTCACGTTGGTTCAACAACCCCTTTCCATCCTGAACTACGAGGACTTTGATCCATGCCAAGGCATGGTATGTAGGAAACCTCACAAGGTTCAAGCCCAACATCCATCGGGCCAAGGACTATCTTCACGTCAGTTCTATGACATCCACCCAAAACTAAGTGGTCTTTGATCCATGTCAAGTCATGGTACATAACAAACCTCACGAGGTTAAAGCCCATCTCCCACCTAGACCAAGGTCCTCATTCACATCAGTTCTCTGACACTGCCACCTCCCGAACTACAAGGACTTTGATCCATGTCAAGGCATGGTACGTAGAAAGCCTCCACGAGGTTCAAGCCCACCACCCGGTCATTCCAACCCCATTCATGTCGGTTCTCCCACCACCTTGGGAAGCCTATAGTGTAAGCCCCACACATCCACCCAGAACTATGTGGTCTTTGATCCATATCATGGCATAGTAGGTTGGATGCCTCCATGAGGTTCAAGCCCACCACTCAGTCATTCCGACCTCATTCACGTCGGTTCACCCACCACCTTGGGTAGCCTAGAGTGTAATCCCCACATATCCATCCCGAACTATGAGGACTTTGATCCATGTCAAGGCATGGTACATAGGAAGTCTCTTCGAGGATAAATCCCAAAAAACCATCATCCATCCTAATTCTTACCCAGGACACCACATCCCGGTGAGATCATGCCACCCCATTCCCCTCCATAGCATTCGGGAAACTGCCTATGTGTTGGCCCCAATATCAGTGTACCCTCAAGGGGGTTCTTCAATCTGATCCACTTTAATCGATGTTCTAATCAGTCTGATCCATCCTTACTAGATGTTAAGCTTGCGACATACCCCATGTTAAACACAGGAAGCTGAGGAAAACCTCAGATACATGCCTATGGCATATGACTCCCCGCGTTTGATGTGGGATTCCTTGGGCTTACACCCCCTTGAGAATCCATATAATAAGGGAAAAAATAAAGACACACCAATCCCCAACGTCCAGACATGCTAGTGATGCCCAGTGTGACTACTCCTCTAACCGAAGGTTGCTACCCTGACCAGACCCCTTGGAATGTTCTGACTGAAGTAGTGTAATTAACTAGTGTCCATGAAGATATGGCATCAAGAAGAGTTTCACGAAAAATATATTAAATCTATGAGGGAGACTCAGACTAGGAGACAAGTTTACTGAAGGAATACATGGAAGGAAGAACTGACATCCCATCATCTCGTTTCGATCAAGGAGCAAACTTCCCTGAATAAGGAAAGAATGTCGCCCGCCTTTGGAAAGTGGGAATGTAGGGTAACAAAAATCCACGTCCTTCGCCCTCCACAGACGGATGCACACACCCCAATGAAAGCGTCATAAATAGAAATGGTGAACCCAATGTAAAGATCTTCTCCTCAATATGGAGATTAGTAACACTTGGGCATCCATGGATTGACGTGTCACCAGATCCAGCTATCTGGTGCAAGGTCCTACCAAGCAAATAACGGGCCTGGTGTGAAACTCACCAGAAGTTGGGGCAGTAGAACGTTGTACATCCTGTTCTGCGACATTGTCAGTGTGGATCCCTCTTACCGGCCATAGAAGACGGAACGACGCTGGGGCACTGGTGATCAATTTCTTTTCCTCGCAGTCTTAATGAGTTCATCTCTATAATTCTCAGGAATTAGGTTTCTACCATGGGAACACAATCACTGCCCACCCGCCTACGTAGGGGCATGGGCAATGCCATCACAGCCACTCTGCATGGCTCCATTTCTTCCGCAATGGCCTCTGTGTCCACGAGTGTGGGACAACCATGCCCCATCTCCCCATCGGAAGTCATCCAAATATGGGTGATTAACAACCTCGTACATCGTTACGAGGAGGACGACATAATCCCAACTCAATATATGGACCGCCTAGACCTGGAGGCATCCATGCCCCGATGTCAATACCGCCCCCATGGTCCGTGTAGGGAGCCCCTACTCCCCACCCCAACATTCAATCGTTTTAGTAGCCTATCCCTGAAACACCTTGATGACTCACTGACTTACGATGATGAGGTGGGTGATGTTCGGCTCATCTCGGTCAGAGTCCCAATCTCGGGGCTCCCAGCAAGGGCCACCACCTGTCTGCATCAGCGCCACCGTTCGGCCTTGCCAGAGGAGCAGGTAGGTTATGCACCTGCACCACCAGCACCGACTTGCCTTACCCGATGCCAGCGTCGGGCCCGAGCTGAGGACGCCCGCCAAGGGGCATCAACGTCGATGACTACTATGGCTCGGGCCACTGCTGGTGCATATCATCAGGTCCCTGCACACACTGAGTAGGGGTACTTATATGCCCAACTGGTATCGAGGCCCCAACCGACCCATGGGTAGGCTGGGCCGACTCCCCGGGTCGCAGGCTTGAGTGGTTATTGCCACGAACCAACCCGCACTGATGTCAACCCGTACAGAGGTCCTACCTGTACCACTACTACACAGAGCATGGGAATTCCCCGCTCTGAAGCTCTCCATGCAGGTATGCCCCATGCTTCCCCCAACCTGAATGAATTTCTACACCGCGACATTGATGCACGACACATAAGACTCTCCCGTGCCCACCACACCGGGTATGGAGTTCTTACTACGGCCCCCGACCATTGAAGTGCAGACATTGCCCATCTGGTCCCTCTCTAACATGGGGATCCTCCCTACATCCTCTCCGTAGCTGGCGAAGGTCCTCCTCACCTCGGAAGCCAGAGGGGTGAAGGCCAGTCCCATTCCACCCACAACAAGAATGAAGGTCCTCCCCATGATTCCGCCGGTTCCAGCTGAGGTGTTGAACGCTCTAATTCTGTTCATGGAGGTCCTTCCCATGTCCCCTTTGACATTTTCCCCGGTCCTCCTTGCACCCCGACTGTCTTAAGTGGAAGTCCTCTTTGTCCTGGTACCAGCACAGTCGAAGGACCACATGTCAGGAATCAGCCATATCCCGAGGTGCCACCTAGGGGCAAAAGGGTGGGTTGTCGCTGCCACAAGAAGAATCATGGGAAGACCCAGACATAGATCAAACTTGTCCGCTTCTCAGACTCAGAAGTAGAGTGCGACTTAGCTCAGGAATCCTCCCCCGCTCATCCGAGCAAAGGGCCGGAATGGGGACAAGGCACATCAGCCTGGAACTTCTAGAATGTGAGGTCCACAAGATTCCCACCTCCCTCTGCAGGTTTATCTAGGAGGATGAAGACCTGGAGACCCCGCAGGTTATGGTTGTGCAGTTTCCAACCACATCGCCAGAAGTGCTTTCTACCTCCACTAGAGATCACAGAGGGCTATTCTGGGGACCAATGACGAGCGATCAACATCGTGACCTAGCACTGTCCCCTGATCCAAGAACAATAGCCGTCAGCCCCTCCTACAACGATGTAGAAGCCAGGTCGCTCCACTCTTCGGAGAATAACCCAAGGATCAGCAGCCGGTCAACCCGTTCACCACATTCTCCACCAGTCAACCTGCCACCCTAGTAGTCTACCTCAGTAACACTATCAGTTCCTCAACAACTCCCAATTGAAGAGTGGGGAAATCAAGTGATAGACCTTGAATTTGAGTTGAGGATCTTTTGAAGCATTCTTGCAGTGGACCACTTCCCCGAGGAGTTTTGGCCCGCGACAATGCAAGATTTCCTCATACCTGAGGCTCTTACCCTAGAAGAAGTTAGGTGCTTCCTCTACACACTCTGGGTGACACATTTTAGTCACCTTTATCATCACGTGGTATATCCATGGATCCAAGTACATTTTGAGGAAATCAGCGAGTAATGTCGTATAGTCGATCTGGCCGCACTCCCAGTGGCCCAGCGCCCTAAGTCACCAGGCCGTCGTGAGGCCCTCCAGCAGAAATGAATTCAGAGTATTAAGGTACTCCGAAAAATTATTAGGGAAGAAACTCCCCACGTGCAACTCCATGGCTGGGTGCAGTATGCCACTCTCATCTTCAGTCCTATCCAGCGGCAGCCCGACTCGTTATGTGATATTGAGGAAATGCCCCCAAGAAGGGTCACGGTCCACATGACTGACATAGTGGCCAAGGAAGATGATATGAAGTTTCTTGATAGAGATTTATTCCCTAAGGGTGTTCCACCACTATTGGATCCATCGGGGAGGATTACCCACCATCAGAGGAACCTCCTAGGTCTCCCTGTTCCCACCGAGTCGTTGGTGCTTAGCCAGAATGTCAGCAAGGGCAAAGAACATGTCAGATCTGTCAATCACTCTGACCCATCCCCCTCAGTGTAGAAGATGGAGGAGGACCCTGAGAAGGCCACATTTCACCAGTAACTTGCTGAGAAAAAGAGGTTGGTTGACGAACATCTGGTTGAACGCGCAATTAAAAGACGACCTGACTATGGTGATCCTAGGCTGGGGTAGCAGGGGAATGAACAACTTCCCCCTGGCGAGATGCCTTTAGGAAACCCTAATCATACCACTCCCATAGATAGGGTTGAAGCCATAACTCATATAAGAGGGTGCAGTATGTCTCAACAAACCCTCCCGAACAGAATACCAATCCACGGAATCCTACGTGGGTTCCCCCAGCCGCCCTGCAGGCCACTCCACCAGCCGCTCCACGAGCTACTGAGGCTGTCTACCATGTTGAAGAACCTGAAAACACACTTATGGTTAGGGATCCTCATCAAGAAAGGGACCCCTTCCTGGATTATCCTATGGCAGCACTCATCACCCGCCTCAAGGCTTTGGAAACGCGACAGGTGGCTATCCCACCTAATAGAAAATCATCCCCGACATGGGCTGATGATATGTTGGAACCTCCGAGTTTCGACAATCCCACCTTCTCCCCATTTAATGGGACGAGGGACCCACCTTAGCATCTGGCCCACTTCAAATCAAGGTGTGGGACCGTGTTAGGTACTCCAGGGCAGTACGAGGCTGTCAAGCTCCTTTGTTTTGTTCAGATGCTGGAGGGGCCAGCATTCGTCTGGTACAGCCAGCTCCCCGTCAGATCCATGACTAGCTGGGAGGACATTCGCATTCAGTTCCTCTTCCAGTTCAGCTCTACCACCTAGAAGACCAGCAACATAGACCTCTTCATGTGCAAGCAATGTCCTGATGAGAGTGTCTTGGACTTTATCACCCGGTGGAAGGTGCTCACATACTCCCTTAACATGCCACTGACTTTGGAGAAATTAGTAGCGATGTTTGTGGGTAATGTCAAGATAGAAATGGTTCCCTCCTTGATCACTCAGAATTATCCTGGAGGGTTCCAAGACTTTTCAGACAAGGCCCAGTGCCTCGAAGAAGCCCTGCAACAGGCCAGGCAGGCACGTCCGTTGCCCCCTACAATCCCAGTAAGGAGAGCTTCCAAAGCCGAGCCCATCACAATATCCTAGATAGAGGCCCCCAGGAAGCTAGAATTGCTACCATTAGCACCAGCCCCACAGCCTCACAGAGGCCCTCCACCTCAGGCGTAGCCTCTGGCTCCGCAGCATCCTCAAAATTGGCAAGCGCCTCCACGTAATGTGCCACCACCGCCCAAGCGGGACAATCAGGGTCCACCTCATCGATAGGCCCCTCCGGCTCCTCATCAAGGATAGGCTCCAAGGGATCCTTATCTGGAAAGAAGACACCAGACTTACTCATTCAGCGAGAATCGGGTGCCTGGTTACTTCCGTAGTGCCCTAGAGCAAGGGATTGTACACTTTCCTGAGTGCAGGAGGCCGGTAGAGGTGAATCTCACCGATAGCCCCAACTATTGCCCCTATCATCGGATTTTGGGGTACAACCTCATGTAGTGATATGTGTTTAAAGACTGGATCCAAGACCTGGTCGATAACAACATTGTCAGGTTGGGTCTGGCCCCAGCGCAAGTGTCGGGTGTCTTCGTGAGGTGAGAAAGCGGTAGCCACGACCAAGGCAAGTGGCAGAAGGTTCCCAGCCACGGATATCAGTAGTACAACGACTGGATGGATCATAAAATGGTTCATGCCCATGAAATCATTCAGGATCTCCGGAATCATCTAAATCCTTTAGAAGCTGCGACCAGCACTTCTACGTCATCATCTCAGCCAGCATATTCCTAGAATAGCAAGCATCGACGACACAAGAAGAAGCAACGCGCTCGACCATTTCCATCGCCATCTCTCACTCTCGGTGACTTCATGCCCCCGAAATGGGGATCCCTCCCAGAATCTTCCCAGTGGTGGATGATTCATCAAGTGACAGTCAAGGGTACACTTCGGTTAACACCGTCGAGTTGGTAAACCCCTATATGACTTCTGATGAGGGGGAATGCCAGGAAAATCCCCCCAATGTCCTCAGCTGACGTCAACATCGGTGGAGTCGCGACTACATGGGTCGTCGGGGTGCATCAGTTGGAACCTCCATCTAGGCCGTGCATGCCACTATGATTAGACAGCAGGCCCATCACAGAGTTTAGCATGCACAACCTCTCTATTTGGTGTCGTCAGGACTGCCTCTACCACCGTTTGTGCTACTAGATCTGCCAGAGCCGCTTCAGCCTCACCACGACCAGCTTCGTCCCGCTACAGGCTGATCTCAGTCGCCTAGTCCTCATCTGACAGCTACTCTCCAAGCTTTGACTAGCAGGTAGTGGGATGTACCCAGTACCAGTCAGCTGCCAGTCCAGTCGGCAAGGCCCTCCATGCCTCCAATTGTAGAGCGACCTCCTGTAAGCAGAAGTTCACACCTCGAGCAGAAGTATGATGTCCTGAAGCAACATGCCAGCATTCCAGCGAGGCTCTCCATCCTTGAATCCCTTCACCTATTTCCAGATATGCACGAATCCCTCTCTGAGGCTTTAAGGAGCCCCCTCCAGTTCGAGATGGAGGTAGCAGCTGTAGAAGCCTTCCATGATGAAGCAGGTGAGGATGCTGAATGTCAGTCCATCATCCTGTTATCAAGAGAAGAAAAGCTCTTCTATATAGGGGAACATTGACCCACTATACATCACTGTCCAATTCAATGGCATGGAAGTCCCCCATAGTCTTGTTGACACCGGATCTGGGATTAACCTAATCCCGACTCAGACACTGCAAATGATGGGGTTGTCTAAGGATGATTTAACTCCCTCTGACCTAAGAATATAGGGATTCGATAGGGTAGAGAAGAAGATGGTCAACAAGATCTGTGTAAAGACCATGTTTAGGGGCCTATCTGCTAGCACCGAATTCATGGTTGTCTCCTAGGACACTACATACAACACATTGATGGGCAGGGCATGACTCCACCCGCACGCGACCGTCCCCTCATCGTATCACCAGTGCCTCAAGTACTCCCTTAATGGTTGAGTAGGAGTACTCCAAGGTGATGCATCCCCTTTCACCTATTGTGAATCCCGTTATCTGGAAAATGAATATTACAAGAGCAAGGATAAGATAATTCTGGAAAGTAAGATTGAACCTTTTCTGGTCACACCTGACCCTTGGGCAGGTTTGGATGATGCCTAAATCTTCTCGATCCATCGGTTGAAGGCCACAACCCCCAACATGGGGCAATGCTTTTTCATTTTGGGTACAAGAGGAAGGTATATTCCCAAGTCCAAGCGACAGTGGAAAATCACTTCATACTCTTACACAAACCAGGCTTGGGTGATCCCATAACCTCCTACCCCTATATGGTATTGGGATGTCTGGCTCATGGCAACAACATTACGTTATATGTGTCTGTTTCTCTAGGCTAGAATTAACCAGATCAACCTGACACGCCACTACTTCTTTTATTTTATCAAGCATGGCCCCATGGGTAGAAGACCAGATGGGATTGGATCGACTGCATTCATCACTATGATCTCAGTGGCGCATCAGACTCCTGATGTGATGACCACTACCACTCAAGCAGGCACTAGCCTCCTATCAGGGTCTGGTGTCTTAGAAGAAAGTTCCCCCATAGAAGATTCCTCCATAAGTGGAGAAGAGGATCTAGAGGATGCTCCCCTACCTTGGAAGAAGGAGCCTTTACCACGATCGATGAACTAGTACAGGTGAACCTTGGTAGCATGGTACATTCGAGACCCATGTTGATCAATTCCACCGTGTCCCTTGAAGAGTAGCAGTGGTACATAATCTTCCTTAAAGAGCACCGTGATATGGTAGCCTGGAGTTACGATGAGATGTCAGGACTAGATCCTCAGGTAGTCGTCCACCACCTCGGTCTCCCGAGAAACCACAGCGGGTTCAAGCAGCCTCCCAGAAATATGCACCTGTCTCACAGTGCCAGGGTCGAGGCCAAAGTTGACAAGCTCATCAGATCCATCTTTTTCAAGGATGTTCAGTATCCCAATTGGTTATCCAACATCATGCCAGTCTGGAAAAAGAACAGACAGATCAGAGTCTGCATCGACGTACAAGATCTCAACCGCCACTATCCGAAGGATGATTTTACCCTTCCAGTGATATAATTGTTGATCGACGCTATGGTCGGGTTACAAGCCCCCTTTTTCATGGATGGTTACTATGGATATAATCAGATCTATATGGCCCCTGAGGATGAGGAGTATACTGCTTTCAGGGCTCCCCATGGTACCTTCTGTTACCAGGTTATGCCCTTCGTCCTGAAGAGTGCAGGTGCACCTATCAGCGGGCCATGCATCGCATATTCAAGACATTCCTGGGGAATTTGGTGGAGTGATATGTGGATAATCTGGTGGTAAAATCTCTCCAGAACCATGACCATCTCAAGGACCTTGAGAAAGTCTTCGGTTTCCTTCATTCCCGCCACTTAATGATGAACCCGTTGAAGTGTGCCTTCGGGGTCACCTCCGGGAAGTTTCTTGGCATTGTTTTCAGGTACCGAGGCATCGAGATCGACCTAGAGAAGATCAAGGACATCAACCCGATGCCTCCCCCAAGCAATATTTTGGAGCTTCATGGTCTCCAAGGCCACTTAGCATACATACGCCAATTCATTGTGAATCTGGATAGCAAGTGTAAGACCTTTTCTTGACTAATAAAGAAAGCCTCCTTTTATGAGTGGGACGAGGAGTGACAAACCACCTTTGAGGAAATCAAGAATTATCTACTCCAACCTCCAGTATTGATACCACCTTTCTCTGGAAAGTCATTGGTCCTCTATGTCACCGCCCTGGACCGATCTATCGGCGCCCTTCTCGCCCAGAAGAACAATGAGTGGACAGAGAACAATCTCTAATACCACAGTTGCATGATCCTCGATATGGAGACCAGATACTCCCCCATTGAGAAGAGCTGTCTGGCACTCATGTTTTCCATACAGAAATTTCAGCTTTACCTGCATCACCATGAGGTAAAGCTGGTCTCCCAGTTGGACCCGCTGAAATACATTCGGAATCGCCCCATGTTGACCGGCCATCTAGCAAGGTGGGTGGTGATTCTCCAGCAGTTCAACATCAGGTTCATTCCTCAGAAGACCATCAAGGGGCATGAACTGGCATACTTTCTAGCTGCCCATCCAACCTCTGTCGACCAGTCCCTGGACCTCGATTTTCCTGATGAGGCTATCCTTTCAGTTGATCATGCCATTCTATGTTGTCAAATTCACTTCGACGATGCCTCTTGGAGCCCCACCGGTAGAAGGGTCAATGATCCTAGGCTCAATAGGGTGTGCCTAGGTATTGTCTTCATCACCTTGGCGGAAGCTGTTTTTACATACTCATTCTTATTGTTAGAAGGCTGCACCAACAACTAGGCTGAGTATCAGGCCCTCATCACCGGTCTTGAGCTATCCCTTGAGATTAACATGCCCCATTTGCATGTGAAGGGAGATTCTGATCTAGTCATCATGTAAGTCAATGATGACTATGTTGTCATGAAGCCATACCTCATGCCATTGTTGGAGTTCACCCTCCATCTAATGGCTCAGTTCCCTTCTCGACCGGAGGTTACCCATGTTCCTCGGCCACAGAATGGTCGAGCAGATGCTTTGGATAGCTTATCTACATCACTTGTAGAGCCCGAGCAGGATGATATGATTATACATGTGGCACACTAGAGAGTCATTTCCCCCATCACCTCAGAGGATGATGACGACCTACGAGTAAGCTATCTTACCATCAGATACTCCATGCCAGGAGCCCCAGGTTCTTCAGATGCATTGGTTGAAACAAATCTTGACAGGAGAACCCATTTTGTCGAGTATCTTCAAAATGGTTGCCTCCCATTTGATTGGGTTGAGCACAAACGAATCCAACGACGCGCACTGTAGTTTACCCTCCCACCAATTCCAAGTTCCTCAATCAATACTTTGCCTGAGCCCCAAGGGTCCTGCATGACCCTAAATTCATTCCGGTCCCGCATGACCTTAAACTGTCCAGTCCTGCATGACTTTAAACTGCGCATCATCCTGCATGACGTTAAACTGCATTTTAAGAACTACTTATGTCTTGATTCCCATTTGAATGGGATACGTAGGAATTCTTAGATGCCTCATATTGAGCCCAACCCTGAGCTCTTCTCTTTGACTATTCCCCTTCGGTATAGCTTCCTCAGAGGGTCCTTGCATGATATGGAGTAGGCTTCCTTAGCCCCACTCATACGAGGATTATAATGGTCGCACCATGTGCCCACTCCCGTTCTTCTATCCTCCCACATCTTCACTGCATGACGTTAAACTGTATGGCCTTCAAGAACTATCTAGGGATTGATTCCCATTCTTATGTGATACATAAGAATTCCCAGACATTTCGTCTGTTGGCCCAGCCCAAAATATAGAATCTTCCCCTTGGGTCATGACATATGGTGGGGTGCATAATTTTTCCCCAATTCACGTCGATCTAGCCTCTATCTGGCTATACGCCCCCCTCTCTGGAGATGTTCGCCTCATTCATCAATGGGTACAACTATGATTCACCCACTCCTTGACTGGGATTACATCATCTTCCCCATCTAGAAGGGCCCCTGAATGGTATGGATTCTAGGCCTAAGGGCACTCTTTCCACTTCGGGCCAATGCCCTCGAGGGTGTCGGGCAACAAATTGATACAAATCCCACATTGTGAATATGGTCAACTATCAATATTCATTTGTTGCTCCCATTTCAGGTCACTATAGGGATGCTGTGTTTCGAACATGGTCAACTGTTGTCCTAGATTGTTAGGACCACCCCAAGATGTCCCAAACATCAAGTGCAGTGGTTCGTTCTGACCCATTGTATCTAAGTGATGGACTCCCCTCGGGTGATTCCATCTATTAGGACCCATTGGATGGAGATAGCCAAGACCGAATCTTTGTTTCCCACACTGAGAACCACTCATGTGGTCTTAGAAGCTATGATGAGGCAGTAACTATACAAGAGGGCGTATGAACTCCCATCCGACCCATGTTATCTCTTGTGAGATTGTATGGAGTAATGCGGGATTATGTACTCATTCATGTAAGGTTACTCAGCGTGCCGTACAAATACCCGGATGAGACCTTCCCCGACCCTCGTCCTCACCTCAAGATGTTAAACTGCAAGCTGGTCAGGCCTTCCTGACCGAGGCCCAGCCTCAAGCCCCTTGGCCTCCTTGGGCCCCCATCCCTCGTCCTCACTACAAGGCGTTAAACTACAGAATGGTCAAGCCTTCCTGACTGAGGCCTAGCCTCAGGAACCTTGAACTCCTTGTTCCTCTAGCCCTCGTCCTCACTATAAGACGTTAAACTATAGACTGGTCATGCCTTCCTAGCCAAGGCCCAGCCTCAGGCCCCTTGGCCTTCTCGGGCCCTATCCCAAGTTCTTACTCATAGTGTACGGTGTGGTGTGGGATTATGTCCTCATTCACGTCGGGTTATTCACCGCGACTTACACCTCCATTGTCTGGGGTATCTTCCTCCTCTCTTCGTCCTTACTAAAAGACATTAAACTTCAGACTGGTCAGGCTTTCCTGATTGAGGCCCAGCCTCAGTCCCCTTGGCCTTTTCGGGCCTCGTCCTAGGTTCTCTCTCACGGGATTGTATGGAGTGGTGTGGTATTATGTGTTCATTCATGTTGGGTTACCCTCCGTGCCTTACACATCCCCAGATGAGATGCCCCCCATCGTCCTACATGACGTTAAACTGTGCTTCTAGAACTACGTGTGTCTTTATTCCCATCCTTATGGGATACATAGGACCACCCAAATGTCTAGACTTCAAGTCCAGCCCCACCTCTTAGATATCTCCTGATCTCTCGGTCACCTAGTCCCCTTGGCCTATCCCTCTCCATGAGGGGGATATATAGGTGTGGTACAGGGTTTTTGGCACCATGCCCCCTTGTCCCAGGAATCTACCATCACTTTCCTACCCTCAAGTTGAGTCCCTCAACCCCTTGCAGTGGTTCTCCCATGTCTTAAGAGTAATATGGTATAGGACCAAGAGTGTCAGATTCAACTTAGGCAAGTTCCTTCCACTTATCAAGCTTTATGTTCCCCTTCATTTGGGCACCCGTTATCTTTCACACCTAGAGGGACCCCCAAGAACGGCCTGTATACCACGCCTAAGGGCTCTCCTACGATTACGAGCCAACACCCTTAAGGGTTTCAGACAAAAGAATGATACAAATCCCATGCTGCAAATATGGTCAGCAGTCGATGCTCATTTGTTTTTCCACATTTCAGGCTAACGCGATTGGATGCTCTTTTGCAAACATGGTCAGCAGTAATCCTTCATCATCACACCTGCCCCTTCAGGCCTTGAATGTTGGTTGCATGATTCACATTATGTTCCACCCCATAATGTACAGGTGGAATCTTGACACTGTTGATAGTATCCCTCAGTGCACCTCTTCGCGTCAGGGGGATAAAGCCGCAATATGACATCCTTCGGGGCTCCCATGGTTTGAGCTCTAAGACCATAAAATAAAATCGTCATTAAGGGCTATATGTAGCTCGATCCTCATCCCTATGGGATACGTGGGGTCACCCGGACATTGTGAATTTGGGTCCAGCTCATTTGGGAGCTAGTTTCTCCCACCACTTCCCCTCTTACCTCTATTTGTGCCCCTTGGCCCAGGTTTTCTTTCTTGGAATGGCGTATAATGTATTACAGGATCTTGTCCCCATTCACATTGGGCGTGTTTTATTGTGCCGTACACATTCCCCACCTAACTTCGTCTCTGCTACGTCTGATCTGCATGATGTTAAAATGCATGCTTGGTCCTATCACATGACCCTAAACTGTGACATTATTGTCCTGGCTGCACGACGAAAAACGATACTACATTATTATGTCCTCTCCCAAAGGGACACCATGTTGGGTATCAGTCAATGACCATACCATTTGTCAACGCCTGTATACGGCTTGATTCTTGTGGCGACGCTAGAGCCTGCTACCCTATACCTATTGCTTAAAAAAACACACTGACTTTAAAGGACAAACAAGATTTATCAAATGCCCCTTATTTTGGTGCGAGGGCCACGCCCACACACCCCTTTTATCCCTGGTACTAGTACCTTACCGTTCCACCTCAATAACTACATGCAGCTTGATCCCCATCCTCATGGGGATAGGGGAATGCCTGTGCACTTTTCCTCAAGCCCAGATCAACTCTCGTTTTTAGTCCCCTTACCTAAAACCACTCCGAGGAACACGTGGTGGTCGAAACCCCGAGTCCCCATTCAGGTCGGGTTTTTGTAATTACTCACCACGAGTCTCCCACATTCCTCCCATCCATGGTCTGAATTATATGAACCTAAACGAAGATCTCCCTATAGAAGGGGGATCTAATACCTCCATCTAGTGTGTATCATTGTCATATTCAGATGCATTTTTACAAAGATCCCGAATTGTGTAATTTTCATGAGAAGATTATCCTCATTCCATGTCCAAGCTTTGTGTGCTCGCTATTTGGATCCTCATCCTCTTAAACATCTAAAAGGACCCTCAAATGACATGGATGTTAGGATTAAGGGATATACATGAATGTTGGGCCTAAGGTATCTTCTATCATTTTAGGCCAACGTCCCTAAGGATCTCGGGCGACATTTTTGACAGGTCTCGTGTTTTGAACATGGTCAACGGTCGACCCTCATTTGTCTATCCCCAAACCAGGATAATACGATATGGATGCTGCATTTCCACCATGGTCAATAGTTATCCTCTATCTTCATGCTACCATTATTGTGATTCAAATTTCGAGCATCATGATTCCCACATTTCAACATCCTCATGTTCAAGTGGAATTACAACGTTCCCGGATTTATCTCTTTGCACGTCAAAGTGCACTACATAGACAGGTTAGCATCATTGGGCTGGTATTTACTAAGAATCCCTTTTCCCTACCATGTCCCTTCCTATGTAGGGAAAGACCCACAACTACTTATTGTTTCCCACAATGATCATGACTCACGTGGGCTTAGTAGTTTTGGTAGGATGTGTACTGGTGCAACCAGGCTTCTCACTATCCTGCATGACGTTAAACTGTGCCCTAATAACTATATATGGCTTGATTCCCATCCTTATAAGATATGTAGAGACACCCCAGTATTTCACCCAAGGTCTAGCCATAGGGATCATATAGTCCTGTTCCTTCCTATTTCCGGCCCCTGGCATGACCCCTCGTGAGGAACCAAGTAACTACAATTTCTCCCTGAACATGTTTCGGATGACCCATGATGGCATTGGGAAGTGACAGCCCCATCGCCTAAGAGGCCCTATATGAAAGAAGGAATGATCCATAATCAAACCAATGTACCCATCTATCATACTTCCCCCACGGTGGAGTAATTTTGTGAGTGTTGGATTATGTTTGAACAAACCATAACTCCACATCCCACACTTCATGTGCCCCTTATTCAGATTCTGGTCCTCTTTCATGTCTTGAGGTACCCCCTAATAGTATGGATGCTCTACCTATGGTCCACCTGCTTTCTCGGTCCAATGTTCCGAAAGACTTGTCATTTTAGAGGGACCCCCTAATATTACAGATGCTTGACCTATGGTCATCCTGTTGTCCTGGGCCAACGTCCCGGAAGACTGATAGACAATATTTAAGTTAGACCCCATGTTGCGAACATGGTCAGTAATTGGCCCTCATTTGTTTCCACCATTTCAGGATAATGCAATATGGATGGTGTGTTTCCACCATGATCAACAACTATCCTCCATTGTCACGCCACCCCCACAATGTTCCGAATCCTTGGTATCGTGATTCACACTTCCCATTCCCATCAGTTTGGATCAATTTCAGTGCCCCTGGTGTTTCGCCATTCGTGAACAAGAGCACACTGGAAAAATGGTAATTCAGATATTCTGAGAACTTCAATCTCCAGTCAGGTCTCTCCCATTTCCCGGAAATCTAGACTGGTTGTCCAAACCTCGGATGCCCGAAGCTTAGTTTTCACTCCTACACTCTTATGGGGTGATGAGGTGTCTATCCCTTGTTTCTCACATCAGTACCGACCCATGTGAGCTTAGGGAATGGTCGCTGGACATTCCGAGAACATCATAAGGATGCAATCAACCAATGCAAACAACGGAACTCGTGCATGCTACGGTATTCAAAAAATCAAAGCATGAAACTAGGTTTAAGGGTTTGTAATCATTACAGTACCTAGGGTTTAACTCCCCCATGGACGGATTGACTTCATCTAAGGAAAATTTTAGCTTTTCCACCCTTTGGATGGTGGTGTCCAGGAGTTGCTGTCGCTTTTTTGATTCCCACTCCTCCTCGGCAGTGAGAGGGTGTAACTCATTGGCCTTGATCTGGGCCCACTCAATGCCGGCCTGGATTGCGATCATCTCCCCAGAAGATTTCCTTAGGCCCTCTTTGGATTCTATCAGCTAGGCCTTCAATCATGATATCAGCTCAGAATGCACCTTGAGGGAGGTCAGGTGCTCGTTCACCTGATTCTGCAGCCACTGGACCTCTTCCCCAGCCTTCTGAAGCCTCTTGACGTTTATAGCCTTCCTCCACTACAAGCCCATGCCAAGGCCTCAGTCATACTCCTGAATATTTTCCATCATAAGATCTCAGATGAGCATGTGTGGGCATTGGGCGTCCACTCCCCCATCACACAGTTCCTACAGTCACGAGTGAAGTCTGTCCATATCATCCAACCATATCACATGGGAGGTGTCATTGATAAAGCACATGATCAAATTCAATGATTGGCGATGGAATATATTGTGGTCCTTTTCATCAGAGGTCGTATTGTCCCGGTCAGTACGATTGGAAGGCACATATGCAGGAAATTCCCCCAAGAACACCTCGGCTGGGTCCACTTCTGGCGTTGGATCAGGAGTGGCAGGGAATGAATCTTCTGAATTATCCTCATCATCAGATCCCACCTCGATGATCTCAGGTGCAGTCCAACTGGTGCCCTCGCCAGTTACCGAAAGTGCTGCAGTGTGGTCCGGTTGGATGTTCACCTCCATGTCCATCGGCATGCCCCTTGGAAGAGTTTCACCAGAAGCCCCCACCAACTTCACCGCAGCAGCCCAAGCCAATTGAAAGACTATACATACCATGAAGGGGATGTGAATGTCAGTTAATGTGGTCAGGGGACGGTAGTTGTGAATGCAGCATAGAAGACTTACATAGGTCAAATACCTGGTCTCACTCTAGGGCTGATGTCGTCAGAATCCCGAGACATGACCCCCGTATATAGTCGGCAGGTCTGGAGACTCCAGGGGAGCCTTCTTGATTGTCCCAGCCCCACCAGACACGGAAGATGATGCAGCCATGGTTGTGGATCCCGAAGGTCCCACGTCGGCACCCGCGGAGGGACAAGAACGAGGCCTATGCACAAGATTCTTCTGCACAATACAGACGCTGATAAGGAATCCAAAGTAACCTAAGGGAAAAACCTGAAGACGGAACTTGGAATTTTACCTTGAGAGCCTCCGTGAAATTTTCTAGATTTGAGGTCTAGTCGCCAACTTCACCCTCCTCCGATGGACTCTCCCTACCAGCCTCATCCCCCCCAAGAGGATTCATCTAATTCTTTTGGTAGGGGAAAGTTCCCTCTCATCTCAGCGGATGATAGCTATGGGGGAACCATCTTATCCAAAATTACCCTCACTCGATCTGTCAATGGGTACATGACACCTCTGGAATGCATGAGGTCCTCTAGCTCAGTGATGTATTGCTCCACCTCCATCGGGGACAATACAAAACCAACCATAATGGGGCCAATTCCTGGAAAGTCCATCATGAGGTGGTCAAGGAGCTCCCATAATTCAGATTGGCCAAGGAATTGCTGGTTTACTTCCCAGATGTCCTAGGCCTCCGAGAAGACAACATTATCCGACATGTCGATATGGCGAAATAGTTTCCCCAGGGCATGCATAGAAATCATATGGAATCCCCTCGGTGGCCACCCCTCTGGATGACTCTATTCTCTTGGGACCACCGGCTCTTCTACAACTGCTTGATTTGCCGCTGCTGGATCCGCTGCTACCGCTCCCTCCTCAACCGGTGAAAGTACATCTGCTACAGAATCCCCACCACTACAGGATTACATTGTCTCCTTCTGACCTCAACCCCAAGATCAAGGAATTTCACCCTCTCAAACCAAGACAGTTTTCTACTTCAGCATCTCCCCTGGGTAGGCCGCCTCCCAGCTCTGGGCATATTCTCTTATCAGCCCAAGGACAGTGGTCGACGGAGGCAATGAATTCCACACCATCTCATCTCCCCATGTGAACATGAGCCACATATGCCTCACCACACATGGGTTCTCCTCGTAGCGCACCCCCAGGTAGACCTACGGGGTCAGCCGCTGTGGGCACCAGAATTTCCTAGCAAGCTGATGTGAGGTGTATGGCTCGTAGAGATGCTCGCGGTCCACCCTGGCCACCGGGACTCCACCTCGAAAGGCCAATTGGTAGGATCAGTGCTCATTCATTCCCTGGCCATCATCCGTGAAGGCCCCCATTGGAAATCAGAATAGATAGAAATTGAATTCTTCCACCCTCCACACCCGGTTCATAACTGATGGTGCGGTCATCTTAGTTGGAAATCTCCCTACGGCGTTCAAAATATAGGGATGAAATTTCAACCCCGGAGGCGAGATGGGGTTTTTATATTCGTAGATCACCCTGATGTGCGCCGCCATCCACCTGTACAAGAGGTGGATGACCCGCATATCCTCTGTGGCTTCTTCCCCTCACTGATGTGCCACAGAACTTTGTTAATCTTGGAGAGAATTGGGATCCTCAGGTTGACTCAACCTCCTGTCACCAAAGTGGATGCCATGATGAAAGTGCTTGGCTGCACTCCCATGTTTGTATCCCTCACCGGAAGGATAAAACCATAGATAAGGGCTGTGATGAATGACGCTAGCCTGACTATTGGTTGTTGTTCAGTACTGACACTGAACCCTCGGGTCTTCCACTGGATATCCTCCAACAGCCACCAGTATGAGTTTTCCTTGCTCTGGGCACCCTTCGGGAAAGTTCGAGGCCTCATCGGGAATTGCCTGTTCTCTGGGAAGTTCAATAACTTCTTGAGCCAGTTCTTAAAGTGGACATCCCTCACAACATCCTTGTCTTCCCTGAGCACGAGCTCCATCAATGCCATCAGCAGATGCAGCATATGATCTGGATGCTCCCACACACCCATGTCCAGGAGAAATTCGTCATACATTTCCCCCAATATCGGGACCCCTGATATCTAATGTATGTCCCACATGCTGATGTCGACCTCCCAGTGATGCAGGTGAAAGGTATTGGTCCCCAGTGACCACCGAATCAACTTCTTCGGCATCAACTGATTTTGCTGGTAGATATCGAACTGGGAAGCCCAGGCTGCCTCATACAGGCCCACTCTTCTCAGCTCCACTGGAACTCCTCGCACGAGGTGCCTACCAGTAGGCCCAAGCCCAATCATTGGTGAAGTTTCTACCCTGGCGCAGGTCCCATTCCTCGGACCAACCCTTTTCGAGTTCCCAATCACTGCCTTAAGGAAGGTTTGGTATAGGGCAGGGGACATCTCCATCTCAAATTCCCTCTCGTCAACATTGTTCAGGTGATTGTACAGACAGTCGGCGACAACATGTGTGAAATCCTTCCGGGCATGACCATTGGGCACCCGAAACTATCGGTGCTGGCACAACGTGCTCCAGAACCAGTAGGCTAGCTCATCCCTACTAGCTATAGGGATAAAGACATCATCCCTCAGCCCGAATCCATACAAAGGCAACCTCCTACACAGTGGATAATTCTTCTAGATCTCTGACAGCAACTCCACCAAAGAACTGTTGTTCGAGTGGCTCCAGATCAACTCTCCTAGCCCCAGGATATTCGTCATTTCATCTCTATGGGTGGCATCCTCAAGGACCCCCTAAGTAGCTTCTTGGTAGGCCATTTGGTTCTGGGAATTGGATGTTTCCTTGGCTAGTTCGTGAAGATCATTCACAAAGTGAGTTCACGAAGGCCGCCCACGAAGAATGCTCACAGGAAGGATGCTTCAGCATTCAAAGCAGAATCGCGGAGCGCAAATGCGGAGTCGAAGAATCGTTGTGAACTGCGAAGCCTCGATTCATAGAGATCACTCGCGGAGTACGCAGAGCTTTGAGAATCGAGAGTGCAAGAAGAAAAGATCACGAAGAAAGAAAAGGAAAAAAGAGATGTCAGGCCCCCTATTTATAGGATACGGGCTTCGGAGCTTTACGGCACATCCAGTCTGCGCGGAGCTTCATGGCGCGCCCGGCCCGTGCGGCCCCTATCTGCCTCGCGCACCCTCTTCGTGATTCAGCACTGCGAATGACCGATGATTCTGGCGATTTCTATCATAATTCGACCCTTGATCCTTCTGTGGCTCCATGTATAAGGGAGGGAATTTGTTGGCACCAAAATTTGGAATAAAGAAAAGGCCTCAAGATGGCCCCTCGGACTACCTCGTGAAGCCCCTTTTTGGAGCCCCCAGCAACGTGGCCACCGTGAAGCACAGGAGGTGGGAATCTCCGTGAACAAATTTGATGTTCCTGAAACCACTACAATGCATAAGAGGTGGGAATATCTGTGAATGGATTTGACGTTCACGAAACTATTGCAAAGCACATGAGGCGGGACGCCCTCTAAACGGATTTGACGTTCGTGAGCACACCAAGAAGCTAGAAACCCCCTCTTCGTGCCGTATTAGCTCCGCTTTGCAGCACCTCTTGCCTATAAATACCAAGCTCCCCCTGAACTCTCCGGATGTACAATCTAACCATTTGGCTTCTCAGCTTCTGAATCATGATGAATTCTTCCTCTCAGTGAACCATGGGTTGCGTGAGGTTATTCTGCTCCGAAAAGTGCCTCCCTATTGTCTCGTTTTGATCTTCCTTTCTGAGAGGGATTCAGTTTACAAAGACGAAGGTCTTTCGCAAAGGAAGGGGATCCCCAAGGGAGACCGGGTCATCGTGGAGCATTTATGCTTCGCGAAGAACCCTTCATGTACACATGATCCATTTTCTAAGGCCGAATCACTATACTTCGCGAATCACACTGCTTCCCAGAACCTTGCTCCATGAGGCACCTTTACTCCACACGACTGTGCTCCATGAGTTCCCTTACACTTCGCAAAGCACCTTCTGTTTGCACCTCCATCCCATGCTAAGTCTAAGACACCCCAGTTCGCGAAGCACACCCCTTTGCAAGTGCTGTCCGCAACATAAAGAAACAGATCTCTACAAGCCCCCTACCTACATACCCCTCTTCTTGGCAATTCCTTTTCTCGTGCGACCCTCTAGGTTTTCACGATGTGACTTCAAAGTACATTGGACAATACCACCCGTAGAATTGCTTCGCCTAATGCTTCTTTTCATATGCATGCTAATGGATATTTCTTCTTCGCATAGACAAAATAACGTGGTCCCCTCGATGGTTTTCCCTACGGCCCCCCTTCACCACGACCTTACTGATGAATTCCCTTCCCCAAGGGGAAGAGGGTACCGGTTATGCAAGTCCTAGGGGTGGGGAATGAACCCACCTCATCCGAGCTGCATGACGTTAAACTGCCAGGCACCCGTTTCCTCAACACATGACGATAAACTGTGACATCTCCCCATGCCCCGCACGCTGGGTACCCCACCTTGGGCATTCTCCATGCCCCCTGGTCTCCACAGGGGTTGATATCCTTATTCTGGGAGTGGAATTTGTCTATGGAGAAAGGGAATCCACCTTGGCGTAAGCCCCTATCTTTTCTTGTAGGAGGCAGCACCCCTGCCCCTCCTCACTTCCTCTATGCCAAGGCAAGCAGACGGCGTGATAGGGAATGAGGGTCCTCCTTTCTTCGGTCCCAAACCCCTAGCCTGCTGTTCTTTGTCGCACTCGGGCCTCCATCCTGGAGTAAGTCCCAACTTCTCTATCTCTAGGCTGCTCCATGCGTAAACACCACTCCACATCCCATGGAATCATCTTTCATGACGTGATTGTCAGGTCCCTGCTGCCTCTTGTTTCTCACACCGAGAACGACTCACGTGGGCTTAGAGTAAGCATTGACTATGAAACCACCCCCATCTTGCATGATGTTAAAATGTACATCTGATCTATGTGGACTTTGATCCATGTCAAGGCATGGAACATAGGAAACCTCATGAGGTTCAAGCCCACCACCTGGTTGTTCTGACCTCCAATACATCAGTTCACCAAACCCCACCATGGGCCTCCTTAGAGTATAAGTACCAGATGACCCCGTCCCACATGACGTTAAACTGCATTCCCATCCAGCGGTAAGTAATTGTGATCCACCTAAACTATGAGGACTTTGATCCATGTCAAGGAATGGTACGTAGAACGCCTCCACGAGGTTCAATCCCACTACCCATCAGACCCCTGGTCCTTATTCACATCGGTTCGTCGACATGCCACCATCTAAACTACGAGGTATTTGATCCATGTCAAGGAATGGTACATAGGAAGCCTCCATGAGGTTCAATCCCACCACCCAGTTGTCCCAACACCCCTTCACGTCGGTTAAAAAACCCCTTTCCATCTTGAACTACGAGGACTTTGATCCATGTCAAGGCATGGTACATAGGAAACCTCACAAGGTTCAAGACCAACATCCATCGGACCAAGGACCATCTTCACGTCGGTTCTCCGGTATCCACCCTGAACTATGTGGTATTTGATCCACGTCAAGTCATGGTACATAGTAAAACTCACGAGGTTCAAGCCCATCACCGACCTGGACCAAGGTCCTCATTCACGTCAGTGCTCCGACACTGCCACCTCCTGAACTACGAGGACTTTGATCCATGTCAAGGCGTGGTACGTAGGAATCCTCCACAAGTTTCAAGCCCACCACCCGGTCGTTCCGACCTCATTCACCTCAGTTCACCCACCACCTTGGGAATCCTAGAGTGTAAGACCCACACATCCACACTGAACTACATGGTCTTTGATCCATGTCAAGGCATGATACGTAGGAAGCCTCCACAAGGTTCAATCCCACCACCAGGTCATTTCGACCTCATTCACATCGGTTCACCCACCACCTTGGGAAGCCTAGATTATAATCCCCACACATCCATCCCAATCTATGAGGACTTTGATCCATGTCAAGGCATGGTACGTAGGAAGTCTTTTCGAGGCTCAAGCACAAAAAACCATCTTCCATCTAGATTCTTTCCTGGGCCGCCACATCCTGGTGAGATCATGCCACCCCATTCCCCTCCACAACATTCGAGAAGCCGCCTACGAGCAGGCCCCAATATCAGTGTTCCCTAAAGGGGGTTCTTCAATCTCATTCACTTTAATTGGTGTTCTGATTAGTCCGATCTATCTCTGCTGGACGTTAAGCTTGCGGCATACCCCGTGTTAAACACAAGAAGCTACGGAAAACCTTAGATACATGCATATGCCATATGAATCCTCATGTTTTATGTGGGATGCCTCAGGCTTCCGCACCCTCGAGGAGCCCTATAATAAGGGGAAGAAGAAAGACACCCCAATACCCAGCATCTAGACATGCTAGTGTTTCCCAACGTGACTACTCCCCTAACCAAAGGTTGCATCCCTGATTGGACCCCTTGGAATGTCCTGACATAAGCAGTGTAATTAACTAGTGTCCATGAAGATATTGTGCCAGGAAGAGTTTCATGAACAATGTATTAAATCTACGAGGGGGAATCAGACTAGGTGACGAGTTTCGAGGAGGAATTCATGGAAGGAAGAACCGAAATCCCATCATCCCATTTCGATCAAGGATAAAATGTCCCTGAATAATGAATGAATGACTCCCACCTTTGGAAAGCAGGAATGCGGGGTAAAAAAAAGTTGTGTCCTTCATCCTCCACAGACAGATGCATGCACCCTAGAGAAAGCATCAGAAATAAGGTGTTTGCAGACTTTCTTTTTCCTTGTTCGAGAAAAGGGAAGGGATCTCTTAGATGTGGATCCAACTATTGAGCTTAGGTCTTGGTGAGTTGCATCCTTAGGGACGTTGGAGTTGTTTTTTCCTATTTTGTTACTTTGGTGATAGTGTTTTGGGCTATTTTATGACTTGTTGACTTATAGTACATTTATTCCAGGGTATTTTCTTTAATAATTCATATTGTCTTCTTTTTTTTCTTCCAAATTGTTGGCAGAAAAAATCATTCACAATTTCATGTTTTGTAATGTCAGGTGATAGTCATCAACCCATGGGGATCGGGATTTCCCTTTAGGCTATGTCAGGGCTATCTTGGTTATTGGGCTACTAGGGTACTAGGTCTGGTTCATGACACTTGGCATATGTAGACTCTTCCACTGGATCTCTAGTTGCATGTGAGGAATTTGTGTTCGTGGCTGTAGTCTCCATCAGAGAATGTGTCCATTAATTGAATGAAATTAATGTATATAAATATCAGTTCTTGATCCTACTATAATTTGGTCTTCTTATCTTCTTCTGATTGTTCTATTTGAAAGGGTGGTTCCCTTTGTCCGGTGTTACGGGGCGGCACCCATTGTCCCATATGGCGGGTCATTGCCCATTCTTTGAAGTCTTCTTGCATGAAGTCCAAAAGTGTCAGGACCAGTATCTACATTGGTGTAAGCTCATGTTCTTGCTCATGTTTTTTACTTTTTCATCCCTTTGAGGATTTTGGAACTAAGGATGCAAGTTGTGTTGAATCAAGTGGTATTGGGGGAATGGTCGCTTTCTTCACCTATGTTTGTAAAATTACATGAGCTTGGTTTGCTATTTTCTAAGTCAACCAACTATCAAATTTTTTATCCTTTTTTCTAGTGATAGTTTTCCACTCCTCTTCCTCTCTTGGGTATAAGGTGGTGACATATTCCACTGGTGCTGGTGGAAGGTCTAACATGACTTGTCCAGAATCCACCATGTTTTGTTGGAGATCCTTGAAGATGAAGAACTTTTGGATAGTGTGGCCTAGTATCTGATGGTAGGGAAAATGATTCAGGTGTTCATAGAGACCCACTTCATTAGCTCACTTTAGCTCTAGTAGCCGGACAAGTTGCAGTTTATAACAGATACAAAGTATCCACAAACTTGGTCATCTCAGAATGAGTAGAATTTAGTCTTTCATTGCTAAAACTGATTTTTTAGAACACCTTCACTCATCATAATGATGTGGGAGTGGTTGTTCGCATCCAGGGGTTTCTACATGATTGTTTTGGATGCCTCAAAACTAAAGCTAGTTTCGAGGGTGGAATAAGTATGAAAGAAGCTTTTTTAGATTTTCCTATTCTTTTTCCTAGGGCCGCTGGGGCTACTTGGGACATGAGAATGGTACACTGTAAGGAGTTTTTTATCCATTGGGAAATAAAGGAGAAATTTCACAATCCAATTCTTCATTTCACTTAAATGAGTGGTTTCTCCAATTCATCCTTGATATTATTGATGCACATAGTGATCATTACATCCTGGGGGAGTGGCTTGTTTAAGGAGTAAGTCAAGCCTTTCCATCTGGAAATTATGTCTGAAACTATTTTATTCTATCGCTTCTTGCAGTTCATGAGATCACTCACTATTGTATTAGGCATCGTATAATTGAACTAGAATATAAACTGTCACTGGAAGTCCTCCCTGCTTGTGATTGAGTTAGCTGGCAATGTAGTATACCACATAAAGGCTGAAACCTATAGAGTTTTCACGAAGCACCTAAGATTTAATACTTTTTTCCTCTGGTTTTACCATTATGGGGTCATAGTAAGATGCATAGTGCATTAGATTCTATTATGGTTCTCCTAAACCATTTAATACTAGTAATATAGGGTTTCTATAGTATAGAAGTGGCGAAACGTTGATCAACCAATTAGGGTAAGGTTTGCAATCTAGTTGTATCAGAGCAAACCTCCCTTCTGTGGATTCCAATCTGGCTTTCAATTTCTTGAATGTATTCAAGATCCATTAGTGCATATCCTTACAGACTTGAGTTTGGGTGTGTTTCTTAGGGGAAAAACTGGATGTGACATCACCATTGAAATTCAGGGTAGATACCCAGTCGAGGGTATCCTTTTTGGGTTCGCATGAATATATTTTAACTGCTTCCCTGGTGGAGGGAAGACTTGATGTGATTTTGGGGCTGGATTCAAGTATAATGATGGTCCTGATGATGGATTTGATGGGAATCCTAGCTTAGTTTCATTTACTAGGATGATTGAATGTGGTAGAGGCACCTCTTCTAGGAAAAACTTTTGAAATTCTACTTGAGGAACATATCTGGTAAGATAGATTCCTCGACAGAGCTTGACATTGATTTTCTTGAGATCTTACACTTCTTCCTCCTACTTAGTGAATATTTCCTAGAGCATGAGGGACACATTATCAGGGATAGGAGGAGGTGGGTCATAGAAAACCGGGGGTTTATTCTTCTCCTTGTTGAGTATTCACAAGGGAGGTAGTAATGGGTTTATTGAGGGTGCACCCAAATTTAGGGCAGCTCTTTGATTTTAGTTATGCACACCATTAGGCTCAGGTTGGGCCACCTCTAGGAGGTAACTATCTTTTCTTGCATCCTCTACATTTATATCATTTCCTATGAGGTCTTTGGGACTGACTTCCACCAAGATAACTAATTCATACCATATTGGGGTGGTGTACTCGATGTTTATTGGTGGGAGATATTTTTTCATCCTTTGTTGGACTTTCTCCTATGATTTTGTGGTATAATTTAGATTTATTTGTGAAGACTGACTCGAATGGATCCATGATTTGACCTTGCTATATGACTTCATCCTAAGGGGTATGAACCATAAGACTGAACTGAATAAGGGACCAATCTGCTCATCATTATTCCCATAAGAGAGAAGACAAAAATCCGTTATGTGAGAATTTTTTGTTAAAATTCCCCCAGCCTTGTGGGTAGGGGTTTATCAAATTCTTCTATTGATGAACTCTGACCTATTTTCATTTATCTTATAGGAAAATTTTGAGATAAAAATTCCCCCAAACCTGCAGGTTGGGGCTGTTCACATATTGCGGCAGTGGATACCACTATTTCCCCTTATAGATTTCATTCACACTCACATGGGAATGAATCTGGTATTCCTATGGGTTTTCATGGAATTTATTTGATTTTGCAGACATGAGCACTACTTTTTGGTTGGATTCCGTTAAACAGAAAGCCTGCTGAATGTCTTCAATTTCCTGGCTTAGACGCTTTTTGATGGCTTGATCTCATCAGGCCTAATGCTTTTGAGACAGACTCTAGGCCTGTTCTTGTTGATCATTCCACCTGTCCTAAGTAGGGATTTAATTTGATTTATGACTTTGGGTAATGATATTGAGAGATTTAATTTTCGATGAGGTCTGTTGAGAAAGACATGGGGTGAAGTGTAGAGATCCATGTTCTCCCCATACCCATATATACGCTCCAGAAAAGGAATCGTTGATGATACAATGTAACTTGTATAGATCGTGGAGGCAGGTAAGTTCAAGGTTATTCTTTTTCATTTCCAATTTTGGTTGTCGTGCAGTTGCGAGGGCGTCCATATTGATAAGACAACAAACCTATCCTAATATTTTGACATGGAATGCATACCATTTATAGGGAAATAAATTTTCTTTTAGCTGATGGAGAGTTGTCCAGATATTGAGGTGAATATTATGCATGAATTCCTGAGACAATTCCCTTGGTCTGTTGAAGTGATAAGTGGTTGTGTGCCAATATTTCACTGGTATATCACCATTAGCTATTTTTTTTCATGAGAAACATATCAGGTTGTTGTTCTTATGGGGACTCCTCTACTTGATATGCCCATCTTGACTGCTTATTAATGGTATCGTTCCAAGAAGTAGGGCTGGTAAGAGCCTCATAGATATGTCAACAGTGTGTGGGTGGTTAAGAAGATGAGCATGGCCTCAGACAATCCTTTGGATGAGAAAGGACACCACTCATCAAAGACAAATTGTTTGACATGTCTGACACCATATTTTTGAGTGCCTCAGCATTGGAGGTCTTTCTCACATTTTTCCCATAAAGGGGTGGACCTTAATACTTGTGTTAATGTTGATTACAGCGAGGACCGTCAACATTAGTGCTAAAATGGAGAGGGATACCATTTCAACTTGATTCCCAACTTCAGAGAATGTCCCTAGGGTGTATACCCTGGGGAGGACCTTCAGGGTAGGCTGTAGTAGGAGGAGTAACTTCTTTCTTCTTGATGTCAATGAGGGGAGGAACATCTCGATTAATTATATGATAATGAGATCTACCATCACTACTTGATATCTGGATATAGGGAGAATTTTTATAGTGTATATATAGGGGAGGGCCTTCAAGATGTACTGCAATGAGGGGAGGACCTTCTCATTGCATGATGTTACTATGGGGAGGGCCTTCATAGAAACTTTCATTGTAAGGAGAACCTTTTCAATGGTTGTCATCACCATAAGGACTACCATTATGACTTGACATAAAACCATAGGGAGATGCATATTTGTAGTATATACCCTAGGGAGGACCATAAGGGTGGTTGACAGTAAGGGTAGGGGCTTCTTGATTTCTAATAATCTGGCCAAGGGGAGGGCTACCCAGACACGTATTAGGAGATAAGATCTCATGATCGATCATTCATAGTCTATAGAGAAGCCCCCATGGGGACTCTGGGGAAATCCTTCAGAGTAGTTGATAAGAGAATTTCTAGGAGGTCCTTCACGACTGCAACTAAAACTTCCATAATTTGGTCCTGGAATGACAGGATCTTGGGACATTATTGATATATTCTTGAGGGAATCAATAACTCTAGCTTATTAAAGAGTGGAAACATATATATGCTCTTAATTTTCTAATTACCTTTTGCGCATTTCATTTTTGGCTGCTCTCTTGTGGGTAATCCAGGTCGTCTACTATTGGTAACAACCGTCATATATGGGTCCCTTTTTTTTGGTTCCTGTGATGCTTTCGAGATATGCCGATAGACATATTGAGATTTGGCAGAGATATATGCCTCACCTAGAGTGACCACCACTTTGGATCAGTGTCCCCTTGTTGGAATAGGTATTTTTTCCTGATTCGGTTGTCTATGTATTGTAGGATATTTCTAGCGACCCTTTTAGACTTGATCATGGATTCATAATTGCTCTGAAGTGACCAAAACATTTTGTGGGTAAGTTATTCCATTCGAGGAAACCAGGTCTTCGTCCTAGTTGCTAGCCTTTGTCATTGATGCAATGTTATATTGACATGTCTGGATGATATGGTCTGGAATCAATGTCTGATCTTCCATCACTACCAGGATGTTTTGAGATATATCTTTGGTTGGAATGGGAATGAAGGCACATTCAGATGTCAGGGTAAGAATTTGTTCCTTCTCCGGACCTCCATAGGTTTCTAGTGGATACTGGTAGTTCTCGTGTACCCAAACATAGGAACGACTCCGCCACCAATTGTCTTCTTGAGTTTCCATCGTATTTGGCTGGTGGGATTCATATTTATGAGAAAGAATTTTCATATGCTCTCTTTCCAATTTATTTGTCTCACAAGCTTTGTACGTGTCTACAAGAATTTGACACTGCTCGTATTTGTTTTCCACCCAATTTAGATGGTGGTCTTAATGCGCATCAGCAGGTATTTATGTCTTCCTGTAGTTTTCCACTATGTCAATATGGCAGGACTGACGAGCACTGGCAGAAATGTTCACGTGCCCATATTGTGAAACCCTATTTTAATGGTATGTTTATGTGGAAGGGGAAAAGTTGAATGTATTAATGTTAAATGCCATTGAATTTGTACTGCAGGTTTTATACTCAGGAATCAGGGTGACTACCTACTCCTGGTTATATTTTTACCTCCCTCGGCGGGCGGCCCAAGGGCCCCATGTCTGTTGGACTTCAAAAGGATCCCTCAACATAATGTCCTCTTCAGAGTGAGGGTACTCGGTGGTCCAGTGTCGGTAGTAATGCTCTCCAGTAGAGGTCGTAAGTAAGACCCCTATGCCGGTGGGATAAAGTCATCATCATTGACTTCATCTGCCTCCCTGAGATAAGGGAGGTACATATTGTTGCGTTCTGAGGAAAGGCTCCTGAAATGGTTCAAGATGACCATTGGGGCCGCCTTATGCTGGGGCGCTGGCCACAGCTGAGGAGGCGATTAGTGAGTTTTTGCAGATTGAAGGGCTTGTCTTGTGGCCTCCAACTATGGGGAGAGTACCATATTGGTTGTACTATCTAATCATCATTTTGGATACATAGCGTTGAAGACACGGGGTGGGCAAGGTGGTCCTGCTATTTATTGAGGGACCGTCCTCCTGTGGGATCACTGGGGTTCATATTTGTATTGGTCGGTGAGATTCCATTTTGATAGATGTTTTCTCTATGGAAACCTACAAAATCATTATGACATATATAGAAAACAAAACCCCATCAAAATATCATCCCTTGTTCATATTCATATTTGAAAATTCAGTTTATCCCCCTTCCTTTATATGAGAAGAAAGGGATTGAGAGGGGTAAATATTGCCATCTTGGTTGAGGATTCGCGTTGGATTCACCATTTTTATATCAACCCAATGTGGGAATTTTTGTTTCAGCCAAAAGTGACATGTTTAGGGGTATGAAAAATGGTTCGACATGAATAATCACTCATCAGTCACAGTAGACAATCTCATGTCACCATTTTTTAGCATGATCTACATTGTTATCCTTTAGGGGAAATTGAATTGACCCCACAAGGACTAGGTAATTTATCTTTTCAACGTTATGAAGGAGATTCCATTTTCAAATAGTCTTGGTGGGATATTTCAAGGGGTTAAGTATGTGTGAAATTGGTCCTCTTAGGATATGATTTCCTCATATAGTCTCCAATGGGTTTATTTGTGGTGCCAGAAAGACCCAATGGGCCTAGTATCCATGACTCATGGATATTTATTCCAATGGAAGGTGTTTATCGGATAACAATTTGGCTAATGACACTTAAGGACACCATCAGTAGGGAGGATGAGAGGTTGGCCTCATCACACCTTTTTGGGGGAATTATTTCTTATTCTGGGACTCTCTAATAGATTTAAGTAGTCTTCATATGTTTGTGAATCCTTGGTTCATTCTTAAAGTGTGTATCCACAGGCTGCACCTAGGTTGTAGGATCATCATGGTTATACATGTATCAAATGCTATGTAGGTAATGCTAACTTAAATGATGCAATAAGGAAATCTTGAGTCTATCTTCATTCAAGGGAGATAAAAAGTGGTTTGATTTTTGGGTCAGACCCATAATATTGGATTTCTATATATCATTGGGAGAGGAATCAGTGCCCATATAGTTCGGTTATGAGGACTTACACATAGGAGGTATCCATTTCAAATTCGGGGGAACATTTTATCAGTACTGAATTTTGAGGAGAATGTCCCTTGAGCTCAGTCTTTAGATAGGCATCCTATATATCCAAATTATGATGTGAATTAGAGTTCTCTTAGTTAATTTAGCTTGGGGATTACACCTTGGAGGAGGCACATTTGTTAGGGGAATAATTGGGTGAACATTTTGGAAGGGTACCCTTTTAAGCTCAGGCCTTCAGGAAGGCATCCTAGGTATCCTGGTTGGAATATGAATCAGAGTTCTTGTAGTTCATTTAGCTTGGGGATTACACATAGGAGTAGGCCAATTTGTCTGGAACTATGAGGAAGATCTCGACTCATGACGATTTGAAGGTTTGGTTGGGTCTTACACCTAGGAGGATACCCATGCTTTGGGAATATGATGATTTCATAATCACCACCATCCTCTAATCCCACATGAGTCATGTTCGGTGTGAGAAACGAGAGTAGGAAGAAGATCTAAACATCGCATGTCTAATATCATCTGCTTGTATATGGTATTAGAGCAGGGATATATATATATATATATATATAGATATAGATTGGGGGCTTTGAACGTGCAACAATCAACCATGTTGATATCTAAGAAATTCAAATAATGGTGATCTATCCAGACACATCCCGAGATGAGGTGAAGAAGGTAAAGAGTGATACATCTCATAAAAGGATAAGGGATTACCTCAGCAGGAGTTCCCTTTTCTGGGTTCTGGGAAAGGGGAGGACATCATCCCTCATCAAATGGGAAAGAAAGAGTGACCTTTTTTTTATCATTGTCCCTCATTAAAGGGAAAAGCTAGTGGTTACCCCTAAACCTAAGAATGGGAAGGTTAAGATTGGAATCCCAAAGATGGTCCATGGGTTTCTTTGGTAATGTATACATAGAGACATTTTGGGGGTCTGAACCGTTGTGGGGATAGACTCCGTGACTCCTCTTACCTTAGGTATGTAGATTCATAAAGGCATGCTGATGTTCCTGATGATCAGATCATACGGGTCTAGTGGATTTGGAGGAGGCTTTGGCCTGATGTTGGTGGACGAGTTCACAAAAGATCTATGGAGGGCTAGACTTAAATGGAGGTCAATGATTGGATCTAGAGGGATGAACACCTAATGACACCTTATTCCTCATATTGTTTTCTCATATGGGATGGGAATAGTGCCACATAGCATAATGTTGTACGGGTAGAGCGGTCATCCATATACCAATGTAGTACACCAATGTGGGTACATATCACCATGTACCAATGTGGTACGCAGTCTTGGATGTGTTTCACTACGCAACTCAAGGTTCCATCCACATACTAATGCAATATGCAGTGCAGGGTTTGATCCACATAGCTTTGGTATATGTGGATAACCAGATTGAAGAAGGTTCGTAGGGATTGTGGTTCATGAGAAATTCAACCATGAAGAATTTTTGGTTTGTAGTGTCACCAATTTGGTTCATAGTTCACCAATTATTATTATGTTCTTTCTTTTTATGGTTTGCTGCTGGTTATACCTATATACAAGTGATTCATAGTTCACACTTCGTCGATGAATCAAAAATGATTTCAGAATATTCTTCTTATCTAAATTATTTCTTCTTGCCTTTAGGGTCTCTTTAATGATATCTTCCACCTATCTCCACCATCTTCTTTAGATCCCTCTTGTGCTCCTTTTATAGAGCACTGGGGAAGTCATATCTTTGAACATAGAGCACCATTTGAGGAAGTGCATGAAGATATGTCTCAACCCATGAAAGACTCAGTAAAATGGGGTTTGTGGAGGCTATGTTTTGTGAGTGGTGGTTCACATATCCTTTCCAACTTGCTTCGTTTGCAAACTAGTTACTTTGTGGGATGGTATACTGAGGGAATTTCAGCGCTCGATTTCACCAATGACATGGTTTGCTGTGTCCTGGGTTTGTTGGCCATCAATACATGGTATAAAACTACATTGTTCCTTCTATGTACCAATGGTTCTTGGTTTATGATCCCCCAAACCTTTCTCATTGATGGTACATGGTACACTAAAAACTCTTATAAAATTTGATTTCTTCATGTTCCATCTCAAATTTGCCACCCAATTTGCATCCATTTTTTTGATGGACCTGTAGGAATGATAGATTCCCTATGAAAAGTGATTATGGGAGTATTTACTTCCCTTTGTGATGTTTTCATGACCCAATAGAAAAATTTTGTGATCTTTTAAAAATATATATATTTTTCAATGAATAGTGAAAAATACATACTTTTATAAAAATAATATTTATTTTCATTAAATTAAGTAATATAAATGATCTCATTATATTTTAAAGTAACATAAGTATTATTTAGTTATATTTAACCCACTTAATTTATTTTTAGTAAACATTATATTGGATTTTATTATAAGTAAATTTTAAGGTCTAAAAAGTTGGTTATTATGAAAACTGTTTTAATGTGCATAATTTTTCTCCATTTTACTAAATAAAAACAATATCTAATGGGGAATTATTTAAATTAAATTTATATATTATATATTAATATGTTATAATTTATTTTCATAAATTTATTATTACTATACATATATTTAATATAAAATCATATTGTTCTTGAAATATACACTTCTTAAAAACCAACTTTTTCTTTGCATCTTCATTTTTTATTTTAAATTTATTTTTTAAAAAATTTTGAAAATTAATTTGAAAAATAAACATCATTTTTTAAATAATAATATCCAAATTATCATAGTTTGAAATGATGGGTTTTTTCTTAAAAGTTTTATTTTTTTTGAATAGAGAAAAATACATAATTTTAATGGAAAAATGTCTTTTCATATAAATTATTTATAAAGGTAAATTATATATTAAATTGGTTTCAATGTAATTATATTTCAATATAATATAAATTAATACAATTTATGTCATTTATATCATTTTAATATTGAATTTTAATATAAAAACATTGTTAAAATTTGAACATTTTCTCTTTAAAAATCAACTTCTCATTGCATATGTATTATAATTTTTAACTTCAAATTTTCCACTTAGTTTAATGGAATTTTGAAAATTTATTACTTGTTATTAATAATAATAATTTAAATTATATTATAATTTAAACTAAATGTTTGACCAAAATGAATAGTGAATGCAGTAAAAATTAATTATCATAGTTAAGGTAAAAATGGGTTTAATGAGGGGTAAACAAAAGAGATAAATGTAAAAATAGACTATAAACATGTCTTAAAAATATTTTCTATGATTATGTTTACCCTTACACATATAAGGTTCTATAATTGATGATTTTGGATCCTTATGACATTTGAAAAAATTGTAGCAGTAAATTCCTTTAAAAAATTCCAATTGTGTCATCTTTCCCCACAATTAAAAGTACATTCACTCGTATCTCTTCCTCACTCCTTAAAAGACATTTTATTTTAAAAATACCTTTGGAAATAATTTCTTAAATTCCCTCTTCTCATACTATATTATTTTTTTTGGGTATAAATCCATTCTAGAAGTATTTTATTGCAATCCTAATGACAATGCATAAAGAAGAGGTAACGTTCAATAAAGAGCAATTTTATTTTATTTCTTCCTCTACCTCATTAAACTAATTTTATTCCATTACTATATAATAAATTTAGTATATATGATATAATTAGGTGTATTTAAGATCATGAAATTACCTAAAAACATATACACATCTATAAAATGGGTTATTAAATCATTATTCATTTGTACGACAAACTAACACCTTGAAAACTGATGTCATTCGTGCTTCTATTATCAACTCTTGAGGATGGAAATAATTATGGGTATATTTTATATATATTACATATTATACATATTTTTTTTATTATTGTGGAAATATTATGTAACACATACCTTTATATTTTACATTTTAGGGGAATACGATAACGTTGTTCATATGTATGGCAGACTACCGCCCCACAAAGTGACATGATTCATTCACACTTAACATGAAAGATATTAACGATCGTTTAAAAGATCATATTTTATATATATTATATAATAAAATTCTTAAATAGTATTATATATCAATTACTTTTCATTATTTCAATCTAAAAAAATGGAAAGATGGTTCATGTATATGTATGACTTACCGTCTCCATGAGCAGTTAATTTAATTTTCTATAAATAAATTTTATTGATTATTATAAATATGTATATAATAAATAAATACTATATTTATATGATTTTAATATTTCTATAAACCAAGTAACCATGATTGATATAGGAGGATCAAAAAATAAAAAGTTAAAACATACATGAAAAACAAATCCTTTATTGCCTAAAACATGATTTTAATAAAGAATTGTTTAAATCATGTAATATAATGTAATAAGAATGTATTATATGGTATAATATATATGATTTTGGTTAATTAATATATTTATAATAAACTTTTATTTATTATAATTTAGTTATGAACATGTTTATAGGAAGTCACAAATTAAGGTAATATATTTTCATCTCACCTCTTACTTATGTGGGAAAGGTTCCATATTCACCACCTATTACTTTTATTTAGTGTATAATTTCAATGATTTTATATTATTAATATTCTCATAATAAATATTGGTTATTACATATACATTTTATGATCTCTTTTTCATGTATTTTAAGCTTCCAATGTTAACAAACCGATAAGAGATTTTTGTCTCAATTTTCCTTCTCTAGGATATAAGCTATGAAATACACCTATTATACTTTCTAGGGTGTATATAATTACCATTGACATGTTATATCATGAATATCCATATTTTATTAATATTTTTATTTTTATTTAGTCTAATTATTTCTTGAAAATTATGATTCAATGTTACTAAAGTGGTAAGAGTTGTATGTTACAATCTCATTAATTTTCTACATTGTCTATAGTTAGGTTGTAAAATAATGAAACATTATTATCTATATCTTAATAAAATTTTCAGTTTTCCTATCTAATGGTTATTTCATGTGAATAAATTTTTTAACCACATATTTTTATCTTTATAAACTCAAGAGTTGAAAATATTTTTTTAATAAAAATCACATTTTCAGTCAAAATCCATTTTTTTTCTAAAAACATGTTTACTAAAAATATTTTCAATTATTTTTATGTTTTTTAATTTTTTTAAAAATAGGAAATGATATTTTCCCCATGAAATGTTTCAATTTTATTAATTATTCCTTATAAATTTTCATAGTAGTTTTTAAAGAAAAATATGTTCACAATTTTATAATTATCAAAAATTTATTTTCAATGAAAATATATTTCCTTCAATAAATCTTTGAAGTAATTTTAAAGATTATTTTTATTCTAATATTACATTAATTGATGTTATCTATGATTTACTAGGATATAAAACAAGGATACAATTATTAATCTTTATCTGAATAGTTTATTATGAAAACATGTTTGTGAAACCTATTTCTTTTTCATGTGTTAAACCATGATTGAATTATTATGAAACCCACATATTTGAAATTATGAAGTGATTATGAAACCTATATCTTTTTTTTGGGTTATGATATGATAAATATTTAGGAAACCTATTTAATTTTATGGGTTATGATATGATGAATTTTTTTGATCTTATGATGCACATGTTTTTGATTTTCATTTTGTGGTCGGCGGGACATATATCTACCGCAAATTAATTGGTTAATGCTTTATATCTCACGAGATAATTATGGGAATCAAACCAATGTACTTGATATATATTTAGAAATAGTGTTTTTGTGATCCACAATGGGATGTAAGTGTGTCTTAGTCCAATATGAGAAATAGGTTTTCCCAAATCCTCAATGGGAAACAGGTGCATCCTAATCAACAATGGAAAATATGTGATAAGTCATGATACATTATATTGATGTTCTTGGTAGTTTACATTTACATGTAAAATAGTTTTATATATTTATGATAGTTCCACACTCTTTTAAAATGAAATCTTGTTTCTTGATTGATTTATAATGATTTGTCACTTTTTCACCCATGTTTTTTAAATGATAAAGGTTTATTATATGAATCATGTTTATCATCTATAATAGGTTGGGTGTGAAACTTATAAGTTGTGTTCATGGTCATGTAATATATTATTATATTATTCTTTCATATTATCCTAGATTGATATCTCTTATTTTTACCCTTATTGAAAATCTTATCTCACCCTTTCTTATGTTTGATTTCCCTAGGTTATGAGGGATATTTTTAATTAGTTTATGCCTCTAAATAGTACTTAATAATAAGAAATTTGTTTGAAAAATATAATATCATTGAACATATTAGAACATTGTGTTCCAAGTTTCCATTTAAACTAAACTATTACGATACTTACACTAGTCGTTGTGTAGTATAATGAATATTCATCTAAAAAATATAATATCAATGTATAACTATCTTAGGTTTCTATATTATTTGTGTGTTTCAAGTAAAATAAAATATATTGTTCCAAAATTGACAGTTATGATATTTTATAAAATTATTAAAAATCCATAAAAATCTCATCTTTATCTAATTGAATAGAATATGGTTGAAAATATCAACCATGGTATATTTATGAGTCATTTTCCATTTATGGTATGATTCTTATCCCTTTAGGATTAAAATAATTCTTAATACAGTTAAGTAAAAAAATTATTGACAATTGGTTAATAAAAAATATAATGTTTAAAATGACATTTAAATATCTCTAAATTTCATTAGATTATCTATTTAAAACCCTATCTTTTTTTTATTAATTTCCATTTGGAATTATTTTTCTTAATAATTTATTTATTATATATTAATATTTTAGGAAATTCCAAGTCTGTCCCCCCTACCTTATAAATGGGACCCCCTTTCCCTTACACAAATTTAAGACTCCTAAATTGATAATAACCAAAAAATTATCTTTTAAAAATCTTTATCTATATTCTAGATGTTTTGGTCTTCCAAAATACCAACTCCTAGATCCTTAATAGTAAATCTAATGGAGTTCTTGCAAATAAGAGGTGATGGTCCTAACCGATCAACTTATTTTTACTTATTTCTTACCAACTAAAAATATTTTGTATTTATCATTAAAAAATATCTTTAGTATCCTCAATATAGTTAAATTTTATTATGTTTATGAAACCTCCATTATTCTCCGTATTTCACATAAAATTTGAAGTTAATGTATTGCTTGTGCGTACATGCGCCTTAACATATCCATGTAGTAATACAATTCATTTTTTATCACCATATTTTATGGATGGTTTTTAAAATATTATAAATTTTTATATATGATATTTATGAAAAACTTTTGATTCTAGAATGATAATATAATATTTACCTTCTTACCCTCTAATCCATTAGAAAACAATAATGTACCTCATGTGTACATTTGGAGTACAACCTTCATAATGAAATGTGATCAATTTTTCATTTTTTTACATGGAAAGTTAAAATTTTTATTTACCCTTATTTTATTTCATCCATCAAAAAGTAAAAAAATCATTCAGTTGTACGTACAACCTACCATCTCTATAAATGGTGTAACTAATTTTTCTATGAATAGATTTTATAGATGAATATAAATATTTATAATGAATATATATGATACTTATGTCATTATTGAAATCCTAGAGAAGATTCAAGCATGATAAATATACAAGGACCATATTTTCCGAACCAAAATTCCTATAAAAAAATGAAATTGTTAACAATGAGAAAGATGATTTTAACAATGAATTATTACTAAATTAGTTTTGAAATGTTATTAAGGGATAAAATATGATATTAAAATTGTGTAAATAACTATGTTATATAATTATATTAAATTTAAAATTTTAATACATGATGGTAGATTCTTTTAAAATCAATTATAACTTGATACACGTGTTTTATTTTTCTATCTCACTACTTATCAGGCCTTTTATGTATCCTATGATGAAATAATGTGAACTCCCTCTCGTTAATCACTTTAATTTTATTATCGTATGGTTATCTATTGAAAATAAATGTTTCCCTCTCATTTCCGTCATTTTTTTGTACTCAATATAAGAAAATAATGTTAATAATGGAAACCAAATTTGTTTCTCTCTTTGGTCAAAAACCCATTTTCTTTCATGTCCATGTTTTTTGAAGAAAAAACATTAATAATTTTTTTAATATTCTAATATTATTTTTAAAAGTCACTTATACCTATTATTGAATTTTTACAACATGTTTTAAATATAATATTCTTATAATTTTTCAAATTAGGTACTTTTGGATTTTTTTACAAAATTATTAATTGAATATTTTATTTTGACATATACAGAATGATTGGAATTTATCCCCATCATGAACATTAAATAATTTAAATATTAATTTCTATGTTTCCAAGTTTATTTTTGAAATAAAATATTTTTAAAATATTTTTAGAATTTTTAATTTTAGAAAATTATTTGCAATGTTAAAATGTTATTTTCTTCGGGAATGTTGTAAATATATTTTAATTTTTTCAACAATGAAAATAACAATCAATTATACTATTACAATACTACGAATATGATCAAAGGATTTCATCCTTATTATTTCTAATTATGTTTTATTATTATTATGAAAACATGTTTATGAGACTCATTTATTTTCCCAGGGTTATGTTTTGATGAAATGTTTATGAAACCCATTTCACTTTCAGGGGTTATTATATGATGAATGTTTTGTGATCATATGGAAAACATAAATATGATTTTCATTATTTTATTATTTCCCTAACAAATTATATAAACATTTATTTTATTCGGTAAATATGGAAATCTATTGATATAAACAAAATAATTATTGGAATGTACTCAATTCAGAAATGTACATTGTCCACTATGATAGTATTGGGAGTGAACCTTGACTACAATGATGGTTTGGAGTGTGAATAAAACCCAATATGAATGTCTCTATAGTAACCCCTTATTAATAAAGAAATGAATTTTTATCATTATTTTTATGAAACAAACATATTTCCAATGATAATGTTATGGTCTCATGGTCCATGTTCTTTTATCCCTTTATGATTCATATATTATAAACTGCCAAGAATTATTTCATTACACAGGATAATTATCTATGATATGCATGGCATGGTTTCCAAATATTATTATATTGTTCTTAGACCCTTGTGAACATTTTTTGATTAAGTGATTATTGATATGTACCTTTTTACCCTTACTAAGAATGTAATCTCACCCTGTCTTATGTTTTCATTTCCTAGGTTATGATAAAATATAGTAAGTATTATATGTATAATGAGGGTTATAGTTATGAATAAATTAGTGGGAGATTCTGTAGTTCACTTATGAACCAGTTTTCTTATATCCTAATTTCCAATAATACTAGACCTATTGGACTATGGTGTGGATCATTATGTTATTTAATGAATATTCATCTTACAAGATGTATCATATATGTTTTTAAAGTATGGGTCGCTATAATATTAACCCACCCAGTATTAATAGGAGGTTCTGTTAATCTATTAAAATCTTCATTTTTGTTTTTTATAATGTCAAATGTGTCTTTTGGGTTATTCCAAACTGAATTATCCCTTGGTGCATCACTATTTTGGTCATCAACATAATTATCACCGCTTTTAGATTTCATACAAATAGATTCTAAAAAGCAAATAGAATTTATATATTTAAGGGGAAATTATTTTAGTACCAATTACTTATATAATTTCATTATTTAACAAAATTTCAAAATTTTCAATTAGAACTTGTTCATTTTATTTTATCCTCTATTGATCAATCCAAAAATCCAAAATATAGAAAATACTCTACACCCTTGGAACACTAAAGTGTATTATAGAGTAAATTAATAAAAAATATATCTTTATATAATTTATTACCACTATTGAAACTATATATTCTAAATAAATATATATATTTTAAATCAAAATTGTATTATACATTCATAATATCATTTTTTTTAAAACATGACCAATGCATAATAATATATAAACATAAAATCTCAAACCAAGAAATTAAAAAACAACATAAAAAATACATTCATTTGAAATCAATTTTTTCTATAAAATTAATTTTTAAAATATTTTAGTCAATATATCTCACATTCAAAAATTAAACCATGATTCAAATTAAAAACATCAAAACGATTTCATTCAGTTTATAATAGAAAATTTAGTAAAATGAATATAGAAAATGTGTTATTAACAAATTTTTTATTATAAAGTAATTTCTTATTTAAAATATTTTATTAAAAGTCACTTTAGCCTTTAAAATTAATTTTGAAACTAAATCACGAATTTATAATGTGCATGTATGTTTTTACTTTTATATGTATGACGATGATGATATATCTATATTTAAATACATACTTTTGTAACCAAAAATGTATTTTATGTATCATTAGGTAGATTATATAATAGAATATAATTTGTTAATATGATTTAATAAGGTGTTTCCTTTTTTCAAACACATATATTATATACAAATCATAGGTTTAGTCTATTCATTCAAAGAATTTTAAATGGTAATAATTAATTTGTAATTTTTAGGGAAATTATAATTACACAAGAAGTTTGTGGTTATGTTTTTGATTTTATAGAATAAGTCATGTCATAATTTTATTATTTCAGTACAACTATGCTGAGGTGTATTTGAATAGATGTGTTTATAAAATATTACACCATAATTTATAATTATTTCATCTTTATTTTTTATAAATAAGTCACGATTATTGAGCTATTATATATGTATCATTCATAAATCAAGGAGCCCCTATTTCAAACGTGTTTTAACTTTTAATTACAATTATATTATTTATCCATGATTGGAAACCATGATTTAGTATTAGGTATTATGGAATTTAATTATGTTTTTATAGAATATTGTAATAAAAATAGAGTTTTGTTGTTCGCTACAGGAATGTGATTACTCTATGGTTGACAAGATTATGTTATCAGGAGAAATATTGTGGTTCAATGTGTTTAAAGTACATATTAGTTTGAAAGAATATTTTTAACTATTTGGTAACTGTAGTTAATACAATGTAATTGAAACATCTAAAAAATAATTTGTATAATTCTATTTATTTAATGGTTTTAATGATGTATATTAGTGTTTTTAACATATGATTACTTCTAATAAACCTCAATTATTCCTTAATTTCATTTAAGGTGGTTTTAATAACTAAATTGATCTAATGGATGATGTTAAATAAACAGTTTATATGAGCTGTTATAGAATATTTATTTTTGATTTTGAATTTTGAAATTAAAAATATAATAGATATTTAGAGGGTAGATAATTTTTAATCATGAAATTATGAGAGGTATATTAGATAAATAAATTTAAAATAAAGTATAATACATCCAAAATAACTTTACTCATTCATTATCACCATTTTTGAATGGGGGATTCTTACATAGTGAAGTCTTAAAAGTATATTTTAAGATGATCATATACTAAATTGTTTTTAATTATTTTAGGAATATTAGTTTTAGGTTCATCATAAAATAACCTTATATACATCATGATATCTTTTTATACGTTAATCGAGAATGTTGGGTGGTCTAGAAGTTGTGTTAGTCCACTGAATTTCAGGGTTATAACGATTCAAGAAGAAGAGTATAATTCATACAATAATAAAAACAATGTTGAAACATTTTTTGTTGATTAATGTTTTAATTTATAATACCATCCAAGATTTATAATTCATTTTTGTGGCAGAACATTATAATTTTGGATAGAAATCATTATTTATTTTAATTTAAGGATAAAACCTACTCAGTATTATAATTGAATTATATTATTGGATCATATATCAAAGGATTATAGAAATCTATACTATGTATATGACCATCCATTTTTAATAGTGAAAAGTATAATTTTTTTCCTTCGGTGTTGTATTATGGATAAAAAAGTAGTCACTTAATTAAATTGAATGAAATTATAAAATTTAGTGTTAAAGAATAATGGTTATAAAACTAGACAATTTTCATTACTCATAATTGGTGATGAATGTTTTTTAGGTAAATTAAAAAATATATCTTTTCACTAATTCACCCCAATATTTTTAAGACTTATGAGACCCCAAGATAATTAGAAATATTTATTCTATAATTGGTATTAGAGTTTTTTCCTACTTAAACATTGTATATATTAAATTTATTTTTAGTGGAATGTGTTAAGTGCACTATGTTTTTTAAAATGTTTTTTAATTTTGAGTTTTTATATCTATTATGGATCAAATTAAATCATCAAGTAGAAATCATGTTCCCATGTTTAATGTGAAAATTAAAAAATTACTGAAGTGTTAAATGAAGTTTTTAATTTTCTCATCGGTTATAAATTAAGAGGAAATTGTAACTGATGCTTTTATTACTCTTATGGTTGGTTTTTTGATGAATTAGGTGGATAGAATGAGCATCTAGATAGATAAATATACAATGAATTCTATCCTTTCCCCGATATTAGTGAATGGACTCATAACATTAATGGGAAATAATATAGTGAATAGAATTACTGATAATCTATAAAATATTAATTATAGGGATATTAGAGTGAAAGAAAATAAACAGAAAAGTTTTCATATGTAATTTGAATATATTAGTAAAATTGAAGGAAAAATAGTGGATTTTATTCATACAATATTTAAAAATAATATCATATATAATATAATATTTATAAAATCTCTAGAATATTAAAGGATGGTGAATAATTTTATTCATATCTTACAAAATATGATTTATTCCAATTTTTCATCTCCTAAATATCTTATTTTAAATTAATTCCAACATGATTCCTTGTATGGTGTGTTAGTTTCATATTTTATTAGAAAATGGTATTCTTCCTATCAGAGGAGTAAATGTGAGATGTCAAATTTTTTAAAATCCTTAAATAATGTGAAGTAAATATAATAGGTTAATCAATAATTTAAAAAATTTCATTTAGATGAGTACATTAATAATAATTTGTAAAATATCATGCGAATCATATCAAGAAGTGTTTTAAATGAATAAACTGATTTTTTTGGTATACTACACTCAAGTGTTTTATTTTTGGATACACTATACTTTTTTTAAAATTTTATAAATATTTTACAATGATAATAGTTAACATGATGGAGATACATTAAGAAAATTATCTAAAATTATGACTTAAAAATCTAGAAACAAAAAGTTTCATTCAAAAATAAAATAAAATAACATCAAATATTCCAAAATAGAAATTATTTTTAAAATATGGATAAATAATTATATGATGAAATTGAAATTAAATATAATTAATCAGCTACTGATAAATATTAAAATGTTTTTATAGATAATGATAATGAAGAGGGATAATTAAATGAAGGATAAGAAGAAAAAATGTTGAATTACTTTTAAATAATTAATTTAAAGAATTTATTTCTATGATCTCTAAAATATATAGGGTAAATAAAAAGTTGGGAAATGTATTTATAATATCAAAAGAGTCATATAAATTCTACACATATATGTATTTATTTATAAAATTAATAAAGAGTTTTAATATTTTACTTCCTAAGGAGAAGAATGTAAATTATTAATTGAAGTAAAATATAAAATAAAAATAAATGAGTCATTAATAATTACTATTAAATTCTTATTTATATTTAATATTATTTGAATAAGTTTATTATTGATTTCAAAAAATATATTTGAGACGTTTGGGAATACTAATAGGGAAGTGGGAAGAATTATAAAAAGTTCAAGAATGTTAGTAATCCCAGTAATCAAAAAAATAATCACAATATAAATTAAAGATATATTAAATTTTAAGGAAATAATTTTGAAACAAAATTAATGTTTAAGAAGATGGAAAATATATATAAAAAGAATAAATCCATAATTTTGAAAAAGTCAGAGAATTTTGAATTTAAGAAGAAATATGTTTAAAATGTAAAGGTGAAAATTTTAATAAATATTTACAAAAAACAGAAAAACATATTAAAAAATTACATAATTATGATTGAAAAAATTCACTCAATATTAATGGATATTGATATGAATTATTATAAGTGAAAAGAATAGAGATTAAGTAATACTTGTTATAATATTTTAATTTTTCGATTATAGTTGATATAGTGGAGGATATAGGCATATAAAACAGTTTTTTTGGGATTCATATGAGACAAATTAAGAAACTATATTATGGTATAAGGTTAATTTTTTTAATGGGACATAGTATTAATAAATATATGTTTTTAAAGAGTTTAAAAAATTTTATGTTAAGAATGAAAAATAAGATTCTAGTGTTAAATAAATTTTATGGAAAATGTGATCAATCAGGTCACATGGATGATAATTACCCTATCATTTTTCAATATATTTATGTATGAAAAAAACAAAATTATTTGACGAGAAAATTGAAAATATTAAATATAAATCACATTCAGTGGATGTCTCCTTAAAGAGATCTCAAAAAGACGATCGATGGATACTCGACATTGGGTGTTCATCCCCCAGGACGAGAGATATAAGACTGCTAAAGGGATTTTACAATTTTAAGTAATTTTCTATCAAATTTGGTAATGAGATACCACAAAAAATAAAGGGGATAGACAAAAATAAAATTATAGAAAAATTTATAATATTTAAAAAGTATTCTATTTGTTGATGGGTAGAAACAAATCATGGTTAGTATTTCAATATTGTGTGATGAAGCAAATGAAATAATATTTTAGAAATATGAATTTTTGGTGAATTGGTTGAGAGATTGATATTTTTTTATAATATTATAATGGATCGATATAATATATTTCTTATAGTAGAAGATGATATTTTGTGTGATTATAAAGGTGGAAAATGTGTTATAGCACAGAAGGCTCATCCACATTATCGAAAAGAACCTGAAAAATTTTACATGAGGAGTAAATTTTCATGAAGTTTCATTATAGTATATATATATATATATGAGAAGTGTGTGTGTTCAATATTACAAAATATAAGTATTACTAATTCTTTATGGACATGGAAAGAGATTTATACAATTCATCACTTACAAATTATTAATTTTGACATTTATAGACTGATGGAGAGAAACTAAATGAAAAATAGATAAATAATTTATTTAATTTTTCAATGAATTTACCCAAATAATATATTTTAGGTTCTTTAGACACAAATCCAAGTCCTTAAATATGTTAATGGTTTTTAATAGAAGTAAATAAAATGAATAAGATTATTCATCTAAAATATTAATTTTGGAAAATGGGAATGAATAAAAAAGTGGAAGGTTTTTAGAGTATTTAAATATTAATAGAATTCAACATGACAACAATGTGTTACATACTCTTAAAAAAAGTATATCTAAGTGTAAAAATCAAAGTTTGAATAAGGTGTCTTGAACCATGTTGGTGGAATATAGTACTTCTAAATTTTTCGGAAAGTATGTGAATGTGACATTTCTTCACATTAAAATCAATTCATTGTATATTTCTAACTCTAATACACATTCGTATGAGATATAATATAATAAGACACCATTTTGAAGTATTTTTGGGTATTTGGAAATATATATATCATAAAAGTGAAGTGAAATTTTATGAGTATGTTTTATGTAAGAAAATGTACTAACATATTTTTTTAGTAGCTACTAAATGAAAGGCAATATCATTGATACTAAAATTATTTAGAAAAAATTAATAATTTGTGGCTATAAATATGTTAAAAAACACTTTTAATCAGGGTGAGTACCAAAGAAAAAATATTGATATTTGTGATTATGATAATTAATGGGACGAGACTAAATAATAAGATGATTTAAACACATACTATATTGAAAAATGAATAAATTTAGTTTATATAATATTAAGAAAGTATGTGGAGGTAAAAAAAATCAGTGGTGGTAATGAAAAATTGTTCCAAAATGATAATTTTTAGGAAAAAAATCACACCTCATTAATTTCACTAGTTAAACCAACGAGTGTAAAAAATGATTATATAATCAAGAGTGGATTAATTCAATAAATTAAAAATTGTACCATATTTAGAAGAATAAAACTTCAAATTTTATTCTTTATAAATGAAAAAATAATTTTATTAGAACAAAATGGGTAATCCAAAAATATGAATAATAATGGTGTAGTGAAGAGAATAAAATCAAGTCTTATATGAAACTGGTTTTATAATGTTTTAGGTATTAACATTAAAGTTATATTTTCTATAAATTATTTGATTAAAATCCTGAGGATATTTCATACTATCATTACTCATTCAAGATCAAATATATTCCAAATGGCTCTAGTTGAAGTGGGATTCTATTTTATTTAGTGTTCAAGAACCAATTGATTTGAACATGTAATTACCTTTATATTAATTTTTTTTAATAATATATTACTTATAAAAAATTTATTACTCTTATGTGTTAACATAATGTGATAATGTAATATAAGATTTTCACATGGATAAGGTCATAGTGGTTACCTGTTATGAAAATAACATTAAAGTTCAATGATGATATTCTTAAATATTAATCTTTGGGAAAATAACTTTAACTAATAGGATATATAGTATTTTAAATATCAGGTGTGAGTAATTGTAAGTAGAATAGATTTAATCTCATTAAGTTCACTCTTGGTAATCTATAATAATGGAGATTATAAGAACAGACCATCCAGAAGGAATTCCACATGTTAGGTGTCATTGAATATTTCAGTATTCAGATCTGTGTAATGATCTACAGACATTAATATTATTATTATTGTGTATTTTTATTGAGATACTTCAATATTCATGTGAAAACTTTAAGATTATATTTCCACTATGAAGTAGGGTTTGTTGGGCACATCATGTGATTTATTATTAATGAATAATTTTAGAAAATATTTTTCCTTCCTTCTTTATTATAGTAGATATCCCAACCCATTGTTTTGAGTGAATCATTAAAACTAAATTCTATTTACAAGGTGTATTGATGGGGTCATTTCATGTAGTCAAAGAAAAACATATAATGTGTATAGATTGAAGAAAATGTAATGCAACCTGCATGATGAGATAACAATACAGAGAAATTAAATTACACAGTGAGTGTCCATATGTGGTTTTCATCATTACAACATTTAATTCTTCCTCATTGGTGCCTTTATATGTTTCTTTATATTTATATTGGATGTTAGGATAACATGCCTAGTTTCCCTAAAGAAGAATCCTATGGGGCGACATACTTAGTGTGTCATATTATCCAAGTTAAATATTAGTAATATATAAGGGTTGGAATAAATATTATTTCCATTAAGAAATAAAATTTATGCAAGATTTGTTGATCAAGTATATTTATTCACAAGGTAATAAATAATATATTTTATTAAATAAATCTTCACTTGGTTTAATGAATATTAAAAGTAATATTTAATCACATAAATGAGAATATAATATTTTTTTTATTTATCCAATTTAAAATATTTATTATTTGAGGTTTGGTAAATACCACATAAGGTAAAAAAACCAAGACAGTTCCAGTAATGAGATTGGAATTTTGTTAAAATGTCATTAAATAAATATTATTTTATTTTTTTGATAAAATTTTATTTAATTATTTGATGGATTATATATTCCATGTATTATTATTATTATTGTTATGGGGGTATTTAGTGTTTAATATTATATAAGGACATTATGTGTAATTATTAATTTTGTAAACCTATCACTAGATACTCTATTATTATAACCTTTTCTAGGGTTAACAGAGTTTGAATAATGAATTATCTCATCAGATATTTCTCTCTAGAGAATAACAATTTATATATTTTTTCTCAAGATCAAGAAAACTCTTGAACCCCTTCCCCGTATCTTTAAATAATGGGAGACAAGAATGAGGATTCAACAAATAAGGATTGTGTTTTGATCAAGAATGGAAAAATAATTTCGGTTTCTCTACTCTAGAACGTAGAGTTCGGAAAATGATGTTCCAAGATTAAATATTTATGTGTGGATCACCACAATAGGGATTCTACTCTAGGATCATTGTAGTGCAATAAAAAAGTAACCAAAACAAGACTTTATTGATAAATATCTTATATGAAAAATGAATTCTAATTTTGAGGTAAGAATATAATTGAAATTAATTATAAATATATCTAAAAGATTATATAACTTAGTTCTAACCTCTTATGTCAATATTTATTGAATTATTTCACTATTCATGATAATCAAAATCAAATACATTGAATATTATTTGTAAGGACCTATTTTATTAACCCCTTAATTTGTGTTCTCTAGAGCCATGTAGGCATTGATATGGTGTTTGGAAGTGTTATAGGTGTCTTGATTATGGGGGAAGTCTATGATATGGATTTTGATTTTGATTTTTTAACTTTTCCATGGAGGAAAACTCTTTGGGAGTTGGGGTACACCATGGGAAGTGAAATGCATGTGGTGGTTGCTATTTCACATGAGGTGTCCACCTATAAAAATGTATATCATAAAATACCCATTTGGTTGGATGTGTTTATTAGTGAGCCACCTAGTGAGAAATAGGGACCCTAAAAATTTCTTGTCATGTGGCATGACACTGGGGGTACTTTAAGGGGATGGTAGTTATGATGAACCACCCAAAACTCAGGCTGTGGTGGCATACAGATGGAAAGTGTTGGGAAATGACATCGATGGTTCTCCCTTGGGGAAATAATTCGACCATCCTTCAAAGTTTTCTATTTTAGTGGATTTTGGTTTCCTCATGTATAATATTGGTAGCATAAAATGCTTGGGAGATTGGGTGTGGCATTCATGTTTGTCGAAGATTTGAGAGGGGTGAGGATCTAAGAAAAATAGTGAGTATGTTGTCTCGAAAGAAATAACATTTGGATGGTGAACTGAAAATTTAAAGATATTAAAACATATTTTGGTCTGAGATGTGGGTTTACTCATGGATTATAAAATCCAATTAAAAACACTTGTGATTTTTTAGAGATAATTCACTTCAAACTCTGCAATAATCAGATCACCCTTTGATAAAGGGGAAGCACTGAAATGGGTGATTAACTACACAAAGTATAGTCTTTTTGATCATACTCTATAAATATTGGTCCAACTTACCCTTATTTTGGATTTCTACATTTTCTCTTAAACATTATTTTACCTTTTAATAAATTTTTACCCTTCGTACACCTCTATTAATATTCCAAACCATTTGGTTTATTTGAATAAATGTATCATAAATCAATGTACTCTATCTTTACTTATTCTCCTCATTATCCTTGGTATTCCTAATTTTGGGGTTTTATTTCTAATACATCCTACTATATTTGGATGTTAATTGAACAATAATTGATGGTGACTTATTTTTGATTGGTTTTGGTGGTGTGTACTTCAGTTGTGGTTAATCCTTGTTCATCTATTATTAATAAGAGAATGATAAACTTATAAATGAGTTCATTCATCTATTACTTCTCTTTTTATTTATATAAAATTTTAGAAATTTCATACTTTAAATTATTTATCTGAAATTAAAACCAACCAGAGATAAGAAATAATCTAATAAAGAAATAATTGGAACTAGTTTATTGTGATTTCATGTCATTTTATCATATGGATGTTTACTCATCGTTTTCTAGATAGTTGTATATCTATTTTTACTGCAAATTATTCTTATTAACATTGTTGGTATTCTTAAAACTAGATAAACAACATAAATCTTAAATTATGATGTAATGACTAATGAAATAGGCATGTAAATTGATTTTCTTTCATCCTTGAATATAAATAAATATAAATGTGATGCTTGGAAGAAGTTAATTGATGGTATAATGTTGATAATAGATTTTAAATTTTAGGAATATTATTATTGAACCTATTTTTAATGAACCATTTAATTCAAGGTAGTAATTTAATGGGTTTTTAAATTGGATATTTTTTTTGATTATGAGTAATTTAATTCTTGTTTTATATAAGATTAAATTTTCTTAAGATATGGAATTAATTTCCCCATGAATGCGTCATGCTGAATTTTTTTTATGCCTTGATTGAATTATATAGGGTTTTAGAGCCTTTATGTGTTTTATTAATAACTTAATATGGTTGGTATTTGAAGAAAAATTGGTAGTTTTACCCAGGTTTCTACTAATGGATTTATTCTAGTGATGGAATTAGATGCACACAATAGTATTGGGGATGAAATCAGGGTAGTTGGGAAGAGTTGATAGTTGGGTTTCTTATATGTAATAGTATTTTATTACTTTAAAATGGCTAGGTTCTTGGATGACATTTTTTTTTGTTTTTCAATATCATTTTAATGTTTTTTATTTTCATAAAAATTATTCTTTTCATGTGGTATCATAGAATGATTCCTAGAGTAACAAAATTTTTGTATTATTAAAATGGATAACTAATGAATGCACAAGATGGGGTGTAATTGGTTGACGTAATGATAAATGATTTATATCATAAATAAAACCATAGGATAGTGGAATTATCCTCATTAATTTAATTGGAATGGAATCTTTAAAATTAAAATTCATTATAAAATCATTATTTGTTTATTTTAAATGAATGGATTAAACCATAAATTTTAATGGGGTATGTTGAATAAAATGGTTAAGTAGAATATAATTATCGGATAATAAGGGATGTTAAATTTTCAATTATTAAATAAGTGATTTTAATTTCAAATGACTTATTAGAAGAATAATAAGATGATTATATTTATGATTTTGCATATGTATTGGATCTAGTATTCTTGGTCTTAGTGGAGGTGGTCAAGTGTCTTTCATGACTATAGTTGGAATTTCAGTCTTAGGGTAGATATTTTCCCTCAGTGTGGTTTTGTGTGATATATTTATTATATTATCTAATTTCATACATTTTATTACATATGTAATTAGGTAAACATGCTACCAAATTTTTTGGGGGTATTTTTCACTAACATTTTGGTCAATGAGGGAATGGATGGTTGACTTTTACCGCTCTCACACTATCCCTTTAATTGTAGTATATTATGTGGGTATACCCATGATGTGAGGAATTAAGTTACATGGTATGTAATCACATTAATTTTTTTTGAATCTAATTCTAATTATACATTAATGTGTTTTTGGTAATGCCTTGAGGTTAGAGCATATACATGTATCTAGTCATAGTGTAAATAGATTCAATTAGGAGTTCATGCTTGGGTTGTACTGGCTTGATATATAATTTTTGTTACATAGGATATAATGTCCACTGAACTTTTACTTGGTTATATGATGAGATGATGATGATATTACAAGAATATGTATGGGATTTATGATAGTTCTATTTTGATTTCCCATCTTGGGGTTGGATGACTTATGGAAGGGTTGGGTATATGGCATGTGTTTTTGGGGTGTGAGAGTGAGATGCCTATGGGGAAGTAAAAGTATGTTTCCATGACACAAACACACACACACACACATATATATATGGATTAAATACTTATATGTATTACTAGTTGATCAATATATAGTTATTATGGGATTTATTTTTATTTTTCTTGGTAATGAGTTGGTTTCATTGATTATTCAGTGGGATTTAGTTTTCTAATTTCACATTATACAAGACAGGTTCTTGGGAGGATCCTATTAAATATAATTTTGTCACAAAATATATATATATAAACTATTTTTGAAGTACTTAGGATCTGGTTAGTGATTCATATTGGTGTTACTATACTAGAGTGGTTGTTCCATAGATTTTATAGTATATGGTCACTAGCTATGATTTATTTTTTTACCTTTCAGTTGTTTCATGTTATCTATGGAATTAGATTAATTCAATTGTGTAAAATCATTATTTATTCATGATTTTGATGGATGGTATCTCACATTATCTCTTATTACTTAAATATACAAAAAGAGTATTATTACTCCCATTTATGATTATATACCCTAAATGTCACTCGCTATCCCATGACCAATTAGAGGATATATTTGTGGACATAATTCATCTCTTCTCTACCATATCTAGAGGGGTACCAATAGAGGGTGGTCATGATATAGTGACATCAGATTTGATGGTTGAGAGATGACATAGATTTTAGAGATAATAACTATTTAATATTCATGGGTTGGTTGGGAAATATTACCAGTTGTACTCAGTACGTGGTGTAAACAAGGGTGATGAGCACATTGGGTTTTTATGGGGCCCTGTGATATGAAGAAATAACTATCAACTTTAATAAATATTTTATGAAACATGATGTTTCTTGAAGGGTAGAGACCTAGGAAAGGATCATGATTCATAATTATTTACTCCTTTTTGAATTAGATAGAATATAGAAAATATGTTGAAATTGAATTAATAATTAACCTTATATATACCATATTATATATTTATGCAGTCCCAAATGCTTTTTCTTTTGAATAAATGGATTAAATTTTACATACTCCTCATGTTTATGGTAAATATGTTCAAAAATATGTGTATGAAGATCACCATATATTTGATGTCAGTGATGGTGACACTTGGATAAGGATGGAATAAGAGTTCTATTACTATGGTAAATAGATGGGTGAGGGATCTATTTTAGATCAGGAGATCTAGACATGGTATGAGGGGATAGAGATTTAATTTAGTTTGATCAGTGCTCAAAAAGAGTAGTGGGTTTTATTGATTATGAATATTCTTCATGGGAATCTTGTTGGTGTTGGTTCATGTTCCTTGGGAGTCAAGATGACCTTGTTATCTTATGATAGATGTTCTTAAATCAATTTTATGTTGAGTTACTTCTTTGACACTTATGGATAATTTTCCGTAGGATATTATTGAACTTATTAGTGTACTTCCAATGTTAAAGAGGTCATTATGTTTTATATTAACACTTAAATTATGATTTAGACCTTCTTCCTGATGTGGAGACAAATTTGATGCATTTCGAAAGGCTTTGCATCTATAAATATAGTTCCAATTCACCCAATTTGTTTTGATAACATACCTTGAGGTGTTGGAGTGGGGAATATGTTATTGATAATATGCTATCTGAGAATATATCATATTGGGATAAGATTCACCAATATTTTATATAGAATGTATATATGGATAGAAGTTCTAAATTTTCTAGTCAGAAGAATTTTGAGACATCATGGTGTCAGTTCCATCCTAATTCATCTATTTTCACCATGACTAGTAATTCTAAAACACACACTACTTAATCAACCATTTTTATGATTATATAGGAAGTTTAATTCAAATGTGAGATTTTATGGAATTCCTCTTTATCTTATATAAAGCTAAAAATCCTCTTCAGGATTAGCCATTAGATCAACATCCTCAGAGTAAAAAGTAGTATCATGTAGCTAAATCTTTTGACCAGTAAAGAATAGATAGGGATGTAGAGGAAAGCCTAGTGATTCCCATCATCCATGGAGATAGTGAGAATAGAATTTTCATAGAAGTGGGAACCATCAAGTCCATATAGGTCATAGTTTAATTCATGGTCAGATATACAACATAGATTTTTTAGTTCTAAGTGATCTAAAGGTTATGTGAGGTGTTATTTTCTTATTTTCTACTATGGTATATACCATGTTTAAATCCAGAGTTTTGAAACCGTTCATTAAACCAGCCCTATTCCATAGAATGGGGCTTGAGGTGGAAAGACATCTAGTTTTATTTTAATTTACAATAGAAGTTATACATCAAATTAGATTTTATAATATGAACAAAAATATTGAGATGAATCTACGATAAAATTTCTCTTGGAAGGAATTCCAATATTTGTAGATACATCTATACGGTATCCTCTATATCATGGATTGGATATATTTGGATTAGGGTATTGTGGATTTATTTAGGAGGTGCATCATATTCTATGACATTTATAGAGATAATGTTTTGTTTATTTGAGGGTGGTACCCAAAAATAGTTTATAGAACAATTTAGTCTCTATCGTCCTTGATAGACAATATGGTGTTGAGTTTAGTGACAGATCAACTAGTGGTGTTTCCAATTCTTGTGGGGAAGTATCTTGATGGATTAATAGAGTGGTTTTAAAAGATACTCCCTCAATGTGAGGTTGAGTTTGGGATATATCTATATCCATAAGTGTCACATATATTTATGGACTCATAAATGATGTCTCCTTGAAAATCTCTTAATTTATGGAATCAAGTTGATGATATGCTATAGAGATGATTCGTTTGACCAAGTGTGTCTCCTTGAGGGGATTTAGATCAAATTGATAAAAATGAATATTCAAGTCTACATTAATATATCAATTATAATAATTTGAATCAAGTGATGATGAGAAACTACCATCCTCTCCCATGAATTGATTATTTATTCAATCATTTGGAGGGCGATAGCTAGTTCTCAAATTTTTATTTATTTTCTAGATATGATAATACAAGATTAAATGATGTAGATATCATGAAGTCTACATTCTGACGTCATTTTTAGAATAATTATTTTATTATGATTTCATTTTGTGTAATGAATTCCTTAGATATGTTTAGGGTAGTAATGAAAATACTGTTCTACGAGTTTCTATATCATTTTTAGTGATGTTTATCATTGAAATAATTATGTTCTCTAAGTTATAGGAGAAGTGAATAGAGAATTGATGAGTTATTTTGGATTTATTCAGCATCAAAATTTATTCAAGAGTCTCTCTAACTGATAGTTTTGGGTTGTGAAGTCTGTTTTTTTGGACATTTTGTGTCTTAAAGTGAAGTAATCATAAATTTATTGAAGATTGATGTGTTTGTTTCTCGATCAGCTCCAAGATTATTATAGAGGTTTGAAGTTTCCTTATTATTGATAATTAATACATGATTATTGTTTCGGAATTGTCATGGATTATGAATCATATGAAAATATTAACTAGAATGTATTAAGTGTTCGTTAGAATGGATAATTCCAAGTTTAATTCATAGTTTTATAGGATAATTTTTATAATACTATAGTTCTTCATCTAAAACATAAGGCCATTGCATTCACGGTTTTTTACGACACTTAAAACCTATTATTGTGTTGTGTTATGATACAACAGGGGATGCCTATCTCCTATGATTCTTATCATTTATGGACTAAAAAATGTAACTATACCACCAATGATCTTGAGTATTTTATGGTCGTGCATTCACTGATATAATGGTCTCCTTACCTCCTTGGTGATCGCTCTGTGGTATTTTTAGAATAAATGAGTTTGATTAATGTATTCTCCAATCATGAATTGATTATTTTGTAGTGACTATGAATTTAATTATAATAGGATTTTGACTTTGATATTTCTTAAACATTGGAAAAATGGAATTTTATGCCTAGTGTGTGGGTTGGAAGTTACACAGTGATTTAGTGTGTGAGCTTGTAGATGTATGGGGTGATATAGTATATTTCAATGATTCAAATTGATATGGTTGAATTTGATGGAAAAAGATTTATTTATCAAATAATGGTGTTGTCATATTTTTTTAGTTGGTGGAGGAGTCATATTTGGGGGATTCTGAGGTACGTGTCTAGTAAAATGGATTTGTTAATGGGTTCTATGAGGATGGTAAATATAAAGTATTGTTTCATGGGACTGCCTTAATTCCTTCTTTTATGAATGATATGGTTATCTATGAGTTCCATAGTTTTACTTTGGTGGTACATACTAGGGTGGTGAAGATGTATCACACCTTATGATGTCAACTTTGGTGGTCTTGCATGATCAAATATATTTTAGAGATTTTTTTCAACCCCCAATGTATTTATAGAATAATATATTTTCATATATATTAATATAAGATATTAATTTTATTTTACAGAGGAAACTTTTTTTCCGATAGCATACTCAACACACAACAACTGGTTTCTTTGAAATCTTCTATTGCACACAATTTTGATTTATACCTGAAAAAAATATAATATTATTTTTATTTTAAATGATAGTTAATGCCTAACCATTTTATTGGAAGGAATTAATAGGACTAACTACAATACTATTATTAAATGTCTTTACACTTATACAATAAATTCTAGAGGAATAAAATAAGAATGAATTTTATTTATAGCATGAAAAATTATAATATTTTTTAAAATGTCATTTTAATTCCTTTTGATGGAGAAACCTTTTAAAATATAATTTTACTCACTTTTATTTATTCTATATGAAAAAATAATATTTTTTCTTTAGAATCACTACATAAAAATTTATATTAAATGAAATTTTGATATTTTTCTGATAAAGTTTATTTTTTTTATCAATAGTGAAAAATACTGAATTTTAATTCAAAACTACCTTTGAATATAATTTATTTATATAGTTATATTGTAATTTTAATTGGTTTTAAAGTGTAATTGGATTATAGTTTTATCATTTAATTCAGTTTTGGTCATTCAAAGTAATCTCACTTTGAAATTGGACACAAACAAACATCAATCTTTTAGTAGTTTTTACTTCTTAGAAACACACTTTTGATTTTGACAACGAGATTTAATTTTCAATTAATTTATGAAAAATATGTGTTTTTAATTTAGAAAAATGGATTATATATTTTGAATTAAGAGTTATAAAGTTTTTAAATAGGTAAATTTTATTTTCAGGCATTATAAATATTAACTTCAGAAAATATTTTATTTACCATGGTTAAAGGGAAAATCTAGTAAATAAGGGTAAAAAATAATATTATAATAATATTTAACTATCCCAAGACATGTCCTAACACTATTTTATGAGATTTTTCTGTTCCTGGGAATCCTTGAGTCAATTTTAGGACCCCATGGAGACACTTGTGTGTGAAAATTATATTTAATTACTTTAAATTTAAAGTCAAGGAAAATATAACATAAACACATGTCATTTACAAAAAAAAATTACATGGGGTTATATATTTTATATATTAGACTATAAAAATTAATTAAAAGGATAAAAAGATTTTATAAATCATGATATTTTATTTATAATTTTTAGGGTTTAAATAAATAAATTTAATTATGACACAATGGTGATGCAGTGACTGCTTCATTAATAAAGGATTCAAATTAATGATATTATAAATGATAAAATAAATGTAATTTTGTTATTTTGATGTAATAAACGAATATTTTGCATTATATTTACATGTTATATTTCTATTAATTTTTTTTTTTTAAATAATCAATTTTTTATGGATTTTTAAAAAAGTCATGATATGAATAATGTCAGAATTGAAATAATTCATATTTTAAAATATAAATTTTTTATTAAATATTTTAAAATTAAAAAAATATTATTCATCCAAATAGAAATAAAAAATCACAAATTTTATTATTGACTCTTTAATTATATATTTTTCATGTTTTGGTATCTATTTTTATTCTCGAAGTGTTAAATTCTTGATAAAACGGTAAGAGTAAAAAAAGGGATAAATGAAAAAGGTAAGGATAAAAAATATACCAATATGGTCTAATTATTATTAGATCATTTTACATATACTTATATTCATATTATATTTAATGTAACTATATTTGGACTCCTTTATAATTGACATATAATTTATAATAGAAGAATATTTGCGGATGTTCCTCATGTGTCCCTCCTCCCTCTTAAAAAAGGCCACCACCTCTAACTATTACATGCACCTCTCAAGCCCCCTTGGATCATTGAAACTCTGAAAACAATTATCTCCTAACATCCCTATTATACTCCTAGAATACTTAACATGTGCATATGGAAATTTAAAAAGGCCTTTTAGCTTAAATCAAATAGAGTTACCCAATTTAAGGTAATGTATTCTCTAAAGCTTCTTCCATTTAGTTTTCTTCTCCAACCCATAAACTATATTTATTCCATTATTTTATAAGAACTCCAGTATGTTAAATATATTAGTATATTTTTATGAAAATTATTCTTACTACACTTCCAGACAACTCCATCTAATGGATAAGAACATATTGTTTCTATGGATGACGAACTATTGCCTCACAAAATGATGATTGTTCAATTATCTCTTAACGCCTCTCATGGTGGACATTATGATTGAACTAAAATTAAATAGGATATATATGATATTTATTTTATCTCTATACATCTATAATTATCATTTATAACATAATTTTATTATTTTCATGTTGTATAAATATGATAATTTCATTTGATGATGTGAGGACTACTGCCCCCTCAATGTGATATGACTCATTCATGATTTACATGGAACATGTAAAATATAGAATTAATGAACTTATGTAAAATATATAACATAGATATTATACTATAATTATAATATACATGTTTATCATTTAGTTTTCTTTCCATTAAATATGAAAAAGAAATGAAAGTATCGTTCATGCGTACGTACGACTTACCGTCTCCTTGAATGGTGCATTTTATTTTATATATACAATTTATATAGACTATAATAAAAACATATATACTAGATATATATGATATATATGATATATAAATCATGAATAAAATTCTATGTATAATTAAATTTTGACAACATGGACAATTTGTAATTAAAACAAGTTCATTTTTAACTTAACAACCAATCATTGAAAAAAAAGAATGATATGAACATGAATAAGCATAAGATTGTTATAGAATGGTAATAAGAGATATAAAAGGAATAATAAACTTTAAAATGGTTGTTAATAAAGTATAATTAAATTATTTTTATTATTCATGGTGATAAAGAATGAGCAAGACAAGTCGGACACAAGGTAAGGGAACCTTTCACCATCCTCTTTTAGTAAAAGACTTCTTTTATGTTGTGTATTTTAATTCCAATTTTCTTTTATTGTGATATGTTATTATATATCTTTATTTATATAAATTTTATTTCCATGGGATGATAGACCCTTTTCTCTCTCATTATATCATTTTTGGAATTATTAAGTGACGCTGCTAGGCTGCCAAATTTTCATAAGAGAACTTCTAATCCCAATTTCCATTCATTGAGTTAATATTATACTTTTAATTATGTCGTGATGTGATTATGTAAGAAATAAATTTTGATTTCCTATCTAATATTTATACACTACTTATGTGTACCTATAGGGAATACACATAATCGATCTATTTCATTTACAAAATGATCTTTGTAAGGGACTTCGTCTCAATCTCCCTGCACTAATGCATACTATGATTTATACCTAACATTCTTTTATAAGGTGTATAAACCCCTTTGAATTTTAATTTCATTTAAAGGGACTATTTTTTCTATGAAAATATTTAACAAATGAAAAAGGTAATGTTTCTTTTTAACATACATGGTGACAATCACCTTTCTGTCACCACGAGCATTATTTGATATTTGGATTCCTTAAGAATCTATAATGTTTTTCAAAGAAAAATAAATACCATATAATGTTTTTATGTATTTTGGTGTTTAAAATTGTTTTGTAATATTATTGATTATGTCAATATCTTGATATGATTTATTTTTGTTGCAATGTTGAAATGTTATCTTTACTTTATGACCGTTTTATGTATTATGATTATGTTATGGTTCTTGGGCATTGCTTACGTATATGGGTGCTTGCGTGATAAACGTAGAGCGGATGAGCCCAATATAGATCTCAAATGAGTTGGGTAACATGACAGAGGTAAACATTAATGTTTATCCTAAGAGATTTAGGGAATATACAGTGATGGGTATTCCAAACATAACTCACTATGTAACTGTGAAATCTAAAATATAATTATGATATAGATTCCACAAGTTAACTTCATGATTTATTATTTATATTTTTTATACATAAATATTATAATTTTGTGAGGTATGTTAAAGAGATTATGTTTTATTATTTAAAAGTATGATTTCATTGATTTAAATGTACTAATGGACTAATGTTTTATTTCCTTGTTTTACAACCCTTATTATGATTTTTATTCTCACCCTACATTTTTGAAATGTTTTTCTTGGGGTATAAGGAAGATTAAATCTATAGAATAATTCAAGAATATTTATATAATGAATTTTTTTTATTTAAGGAGTTTAATTATTGTGAAAAAATTGGATAGAGTACATGTTTATACATTTTAATCTTTTGAGATATAATGTAATAGTTACGGCCTAATTAACTAAAATTATAAACCTGAAAAGTTCCTAAATGTGAACTCTTGACATAAATCAAGATTATGTAATGTTTAAGTATATGGATTTAAATTATTTCTCAATGTATGGTGTGAAAAAGGGTGAAGGTTGAGCACTATGTTCCTGGTGTGTTACTTCATCCTCTTGATGTTCCTCAGTGGAAGTATAAATTCATCTCAATATACTTCATCAAAGGGTTTCCTAAATATCTTAGATGTTGTGATTGGATATCAGTGATCATTTAATGCTTAAAAAAATCATCTAACCTCTTATAGATTAAGGATGTTAAGCTCAGTAAAGGTTTTCTCAAGGAATTATCTAGAGTAAATAGGGTGTCTTCATAGAGTTCTAAATATCATAATCTATAATCATGATCCTCGTTTCACCTCCAAGTCTTGGAGATGTCTACTACATGATTTTGGATCTTAGTAGTTCACAACCACTATTTTTCATCCATAGATATACAATCCAATCGAGCATACTTTACAAACACTATAAGAAAAAAATCAGTCATTCTATATTTTTTAGTTTTATTCATGAGGTAACTACCCACAATATAATTTTATTATAATAAAATTTATTACTTCATTATTGGAATGGTGTTGTTTGTAGAATGGTATGTCTAGAATTTATGATCTCTATTGTGTTGAAATGATTTTAGATACTTTATTATTCTTAGATTACAACTGATGAAAAGAATGATAAAGATGGTATAGGTGATATATGAGTGAAATAAGGATGTTTAGGGAATTTGAGGTCCAATTATTATCATATGAGGATTTCTCTATAGCTTTATATGAGATATAATGTGTTCTTTCTGGTATCTCCTAATCATGGGAAGTTATGGTTTGGTGATGGGAGTAAGTTTTATTCCATGTTTGTTGGACCTTTGGATGTGTTGGTGCATGTTGGAGCAACGAAGAATCACTTTTCACTACACTCAAAGAAGATCCAAATTCATGAAGTTTTTTATGTGTCATAGCTTCACAGATAACTTGATGATGATTCTCATTACATCTAAAATGGTGATCAAGATATTGAAAATTATGTGACATTTATGGAATGGATTATTAGGATCTTGGACAGTCATGCGAATGTGTTACATGGGAATTTTATTCCATTTGTTTATGTGATGTAGTAGCATAATGTTTTGGATATGAGAAATCATTAGTATGAGTCATATATGTGTGTAAAATATCTAGATTTATATGTTGCATGATCCTTTTGTGTTGTTTGGAATGATTTTTTTTATGAACACATATAAGAAATATTCTTGTGTTCTATGATCATTTTTCATATTACATTTTTATGTATTCTTGAATCATGTTGTGTTATTTTTTTTCACATTCTAATGAGATATTTGATAAGTATCTCATGGGGTGGTTTTTGGGACACCTTTACATTTTAATTATGGTTTTTTCTTTAATTATCAAGAATGAGAATTATTTTAGAGGTGTATGATATAATATATAGGTTATATAATCCCCTTAAATTTTTAATTCTTAGAGATTAGTGGATCCATGAAGAAGTTTAGAGGTGTTTGGGGAGTCATGGTAATAGGTTAATTCCATGGTTTTATTTTTATCTTTTAATTTTTTTATGTTTTCTAAGTTGGTCATACGTTTTGAATATGGCATGCACCATAGGTAGTGAAATTCCTATATTGGTTGGTGTTTTATATGGAACTTCCACTAGTGTAAAATGGAAATACCAAAACTCTCAGTGTACAGGAAATTGTTCATGAAGAGTTGATGTGTGAAACAAGGAACCTCGAAATGGTATGTCACTTGGTATGTCTCTTGGAGGGCTTTCAGGCGACCACGATTAGGCTGAAACACCCACAACATGAGAGTGGTGGTATGTAGATGAGGAGGCAATAAGTGATGACCTTAGTGGTTCTCCTTGGGGAATATAGAGAGACAAATATTATTGTTTCATTGGATGTGGTATATTTTGAGTTACTTTAATGGAAAATGAGGATTAAAAAATAGATGGTAGGAAGAGTGTGGCATGTGATGTTTTGGTTGAGTCGAGCGAACCAAGGAGCTGGGTAAAATAGATATGGTGGGATATCTAAATCATTCTATTTATTATAAAAAAATGAAATAGCCAAGGTGATTCCACCATGGTCTGGTCCAATGCATAAGGGTTCTAAGGTAACATTTAATGTGACATAAAACATATGTTATGTTTGGGGAAATAAGGAATTTTAAATGTTAGGAGAAATGGATTTACCCTTGTCTAATATGAACCACAACATGGGGGTAGATAACTACATAATTGTAGAGGATATTTGAACATCCTCTGTAAATAGTTGTTCATCTTTCCCTTGGCTTGAATTTATACATTTTCTCCCAAACCCTAGTCAACTCTTTGACCTCTCATCATACTCCCTCTTCATCTTATAAGATTCTAAATATTTCGGTTCATCTAGATTGAAGTTCCACAAAATAAGGTACTCCCTCTTCTCCTTTCTCCCCATTCTCTTTGATATTCCCTCTTTTAGAGGGCATTTTTGGCCATATCCCTCTTATTTGAGGTGTGAGGTCAAGAATGAATTGATTATACCTTTCTATGGATAAGTTTTAATATTGTTTTCTTTGGTGTTGGTTAGTCATTAATAATACATTTATGCTAATAGAATGTTGTCATTCTTGTGGAGGTACAAAATTTATTACCTCTCCTTTTATTTTTTATCAAGTTCAAGGGTGTCATATATTAGATTCTTTGAGTAACTATTGATTCAACCTTTAAAATATAATAAATGGATAATGAATGAATTATAATTGGGTTATTATGACCCCATGTAATTTTTTATTGTTGTTTTTTCTATTGAATTTATATATATTGTTATATACATGTATTATTGAATTTTTTGTTTCTATCATGGTTCATATGCATGAAATTATAAAAAACATAAATATTTAATCATGCGATGATGATTGATGAAAGAGGCATGTAAATATATTAATATTATTTATTGAATATTAAGGAATATAAAACTAATGCTTATAGCATGTTAATTAACGATTTAAATGGGTTTCATAAACATTTCAACATATAATATACTGTATAAAATAGATATGTTTCATAATCATTTCATCCTTTCATCATAGCATAACACATGTAATAAAGTGAGTTTTATAAGATTTTCCTTATGGTGTAACTAGTGGAGGAGAAATAATTTTCATAAACATCATTCCATCATAAATAAAAAAAATTAGAGAAAAAATAATAATGGTATCCATGGATAATATCCCAATTAAGTCACATGTAATATCATTTATTTCCATCTTACATGAAAAATTATTTTAAAATATCATTTAAAACATTTATTGTGGAAAATAAATTTTATTTGAAAATTAAATTTTTGAAATTAAAAATTCCCAAAATATTTTTGTAATCTATTTCTTGAAAATAAACATGAAAACTTATAAATGAATATATAAAATATTATGATTTCATGATAGTTTCAAATTCCGTACATCAGTACATGTTGAAAAAAATATTACGTTCAAATTATTTGTAAAATGAAAATAGTCCGTGATTGGAAAATAAAATCAAGATTACTTTTAATACCTTTTTTAGAAAATTAGCACATCGGTATAAATGAATCTAATAAATCATTTTTAAAATTTAGAAAAAATTGAAAATATTTTTATAAAACATGTTTTTTCAAGAAAAACGGGTTTTCAATCAAAGATAGATATAAAGGTTATTTTTATTAAAAGAAATTATTTTCAAATCATGACTACATAAAGAGAGGATAATAAAAGGAAAATATGTATTCTCATGAAATAACTAAATAAGAAGAAAATTCATGAGTTTCATCATAGATGGATCATAATATCTCATCATTGAAAATATAATCATAAACAATCATGATAAACTATGAGATTATAATATAAAATATTTACCACATTGGGGACATTGAATTGTAATAACCATGAGTGAATAATGTTAAATGAAAAAACCTGAGGATATATATTCATTATATTAAATTTCAAAGAATATTTATATACACCACATAAAAGAAGATATGTGAATGACATAACATATGTCAAATGGAAGGAAAATTTAGAAAAAAATCCCTTACCACACTTTGAAAAGTTTAAAACCATAAACCCCATTAAAGAGAGATAAAAAAGTGTATATATAAATCCAAATATTTTTTAGTTGAATAATTCTAAAATAAATCCATGGGAATTATATAAACCCCATAAAATATTTAGGTGGTGAATGTGTAATGTGTCTCACATAAGTAAAAATTGAGACGAGAATCCCTTCCCTTAAGTCCTGAATTCCATCATACATGTTAAAACATCATGAATAATAAATATAATTTTATTATACATATATTAAGTAATCATAATAATATATATTCAACCATAAATGGTTTTCTTATGAACTTTTAGTAATTATTTATTAACAATTCCATGTTGAATTCACAATTTGGGGAATAACTACACTGTTTTTCATTTATGTTTTGATTTTTTTATTTTTCATCCTCTTACGTTGATCATGGTTCCATAATATCCATAATTTTAATCTTGATATAAATATCATACATATTACTTATATATGTTTTTAAAGTAATCCATAATAATTAGAGATATAAATTAAAACACAACGTTCATGGAGATAGTGGGTCATACGTACGCATGCATGTTTTTTTCAATTTTCTTGATATATTGAGTGAAAGAAAGGTAAATATTATATTATCATTAAATAATCATTAATATGTCATATATATCATATATGTTAAATTTTGAAACACATTGTTTTATATAAGGGTGACAAGATTCAATGGAAAACATCATAGGTAATAAAGAGATGAATGGCTCCTAGAAGAATTAATGAACTCACCCAGGTCAACCTTCACACATTAAGCCTATGCACCAAGAGAATCATGCAGTCCATGCTAGAGCAATATAGAAGGATATGACACACCTATGGGAGCCACCTATGTGGGGGAACATATTCAATTGACTTGTTCAGATGACCTATTTTTCCCATGGCCCTAAAATTGACTATAAATAGGACCCTAGGGATCCTCATTTGGGATGACTGGAAGTTCAGAAAAATATTAGAATCTCTAATTATGATAGTCTTTCACCCAAGGCCCCAAAATAATCTATGTAACTCTCCAAAACCCTATCTAAGAGGTAATTAAAGTTGAAATTGGGATTATAGTTTCTTTAGTGTGTGAAACAATAGATAAGTACATGTGGATCCACTTCCCCTAGTCAAAAAGTACTAGCATGAAGTTGTCATCCTAAACTCAAGACCTAAAAAGGACCCTTATAGAGAGACCAAAGGAATCCCTTGGATCCTAGAACAAGGCCCCTCCCTTATTTTGTTTCCTAGGATATCCATTTTCTTGAATTCTCCTCTATCTAACGCAAGACCACCCTTCGGGAAGCACTTTAGGTCCCCCCAGGTCTACCCTATGCGAGACCCATTCATCCCACCCAGGTCGACCCTATGATATACCTCTCCATCTCACTTAGTTTCATCCTATGTGATACCTCTTAATCTCTCCCAGGTCTACCTTGCACGATCATCCTTCAACTCGCCCAATTCTCTAATTGTGTGGGCCACCATTTGACCCCTGTTTTATACCCCCCCATGGTGGGGAATCTCATCCATTGGATCTATCATTCAAGGGGGACCAATAAAAGTCCTCCTCCAAAGCCTAGAGATATGTATGATTAGATCACAGGGAATATGCACATGTCATATTGATTATACATTCCTAATGTAACAAAGGTCTTGTGTTTATCATACCTTGTAGATGGGATACTTCAAGTGTTATCAATTATAAATTCACGTGGAAATGAAGAACCTAACCTTGGTCCATCCATACAATGTTATGATTTTTTTTATTGCAAAGGTAATGGGGGCCAATTCATAAAACTAGTCATAGGGGGTGAAAAGTGTGCAGTCCCAAGACATCAGCCCAAAAAAGATTAAATCACACTAAGGGAAGTGAAACTATACTATAAAATATGATAGTTGTGTTATCTAGAGTATCCTATTATTCCAAGAATTAAGAAAAAAATGTTACACTCTTTCCATTTATGAGTGAGATCTAAGTCATGTTACCCTAACTTTGGTAAAAATTCTAGGAACCTTCCCATTTCAGAAAGCAAGGGGAACCACTTGACATTCCCCTTTGATGAGGGATAATTCCTTACCCTCCTCTCATTTTCTCTAAAATCTGGATAAGTTTGTCTCTTCGAGAGTGATCACTTATCCTTACTTGTATTCCATATCCACATGGGTATATAAGTCTTAACCTCAGGGCTTGAAAATAATAGAGGATATAGGAACATAAAATCCCTCTCTCTCTCCCATATCCCCGGCCTCATCCACTATTAGGTGAAGTAGATCCAGTGATTTGTCTAATCATAGGGTTACTATTGTTTCACACTCACACAATGACTCACACCACCATAGGGGTTAGTAAAAATCATGACATCTGCATGAACAAATACATGTCTCAGAGGAGATTCCTTTTCCATATCATTATCATTCCTCCTTTAAGGGGCCTCCTTAAATTTGGATCCTCATATCCATGTATCCATATTCGAGGAGCATATCCCTTGTGATAAAAAATATTAATGGGCCTCCTCCATAGGTTTAATCTCAAAAAATACAAACTATGTGTGCTCTAATTCCCATAAAAAATGGATATATAAGAAGCCTCATTGATGTCCATACATAACACCAAAAACTCGCCCTAATATTAACTATGGAATATTACTAGTAGTTTCACATCTATCCTTAGAGGTTATATCCCTTCCAAGTCCCATGGGATTCTTTCACATAAGTCCCACACTAGCCCCTAACTAAGAATGTTTTCCCTAGATTTCCTTCTACCATGATGTTAAACTCAATGGTCTTGTCCTTATCACAAGATTGTAAAAGGTGTGATGTGTCTTTTTTAGTTAAATTAAGCTGGTTCTGATTCCTTTTACAAGGAAATATCATAATCCCATATCATGGGTATTGTTTTGACAATAAAAAATTTATATATTCCTATATGAGGATAAATTATAGAGTTCCCCACTATGTGGATTAAAACAAGAATCGTAATGAAGAGTTACATAAGAATATCTAATCTATTTGTAAAAGGTTACTATTGATGGATAATCATGAATACATATAGATTTATCCATTGATGAAGAACCTCATATACATACAGTTTATTTTTATAAAGACCCGGAAATTCCATATAATTTTTTTAACCATTTGGTATTAAAATAATCTACAAAAAATAATATCCCTTGATTATGAAGGCCGGTGTTCCCAAGACAGATTTTTGAGAACTTTTAAGGTGATTTTAGTAAATGTGAAGGTGTAATTTTCTATCTTTTGAACCGGTGCTCGGATTAAAAATTTTAGGGCACTGTTGAGTCTGTAGTGTCGGGATTTTATTAAGGGAGGCTTAACTTCGACCTTAGTAGGTCGAGAGAAAAAGTTAGTTATCATACTTTTTAAAGAACAATTAAATGAAATAAAAAATTTATATTATTATTATTATACCAATGGCTGAGTGGTGGTGGTGAGATCACGGAGTTGTCAAGTCATTTAAGGGCTTGACTCTCTGTTTTTTTAACTGCATCACTTGGAATTAAGAGTTTCATTCATTAATGAACCTCACAAATCTCTCGTTGCATTAATCACCTTTCCCCATCTATTTATGTGAGGCTTGAGCTTGTGTTTTTGAGATGGAAGGGAGGAACCTCTAGCAAAGAACTGCAGTGTCTTCCACCAATGAATAATGAAGATAGAAACTTTGGAGGAATCAATCCAGAATTGACGAATGTTGATGGATTTATCAAACATGAATTCTTCTTCCATAAGCCATGACGTCTTCACCGAATCCAAGGTAGGGGTTTTATTTTAATTCAAGTTAATTTTTTTAATTTCCTCATTGTTTAAAATAATGAAGAATCACTAAAATATTTGTTCATCAATGTCGAATTAATTGCTACCCACTTGTTATGATGCAAACATGGAGAGTGCGGGGAAAACGAAAAAGGCTCGGACCTTCCGTCGCTTCATTATGGCGCGTTCATCATGAGAAACGTTTGAACTCAACAAAAATTAGAATCCAGGATCCAAGCAGTGATAGAAGCAACCTAGGAGGCCTGTAGGCACGTTCGTAAGGGAAAACAAACAACCAGAGCTCACTCGGTGGCCTGCGGAAGATCCCCTGGCATGGCACCGGCATAGCTGTGATGGTGACCGTCGCCGAAGGGTGACGGTGATGGTCGACATTGGTCGAACATGGTTCTAGCAGGTGGCGCACCATTGATCACTGTTGAGGGGATCCATGGCATCGAGCCATGGTGGCAGCAATGATGGCCGACTCTTGGCCGGCCGCATTGGCGGAAGGCCACCCTCGCATGCCGTGGTGCAGAGGCAAAGGGCACCCGCACCCCATAGGTCCCACTGAAGGGATGGAGGCACCATGTGGCACCAATGATTTAATACACCAAACTACATTTCTATTCAAGAAGGGGGAGTGACCCCGTATGGTCACCTAGCTGACGGACTGTGCGAGCCTTTGGGTTTTTCCCCAGAGGGGCCGCACCCAGCCGAGGAGGGTCGGGCTGGTCCATGGCCCAGTGGGCTGATCCCATGGCCCAGAACACTCGGACAAGCCCAGCGGGTTGGGGATGGGCTGAGTCATCCCAAACCGGGTCAGGTTGTCCCAGGTCGGGTTGGGTCATTTTGACCGAGTCGAACCGGACCCAGACCCATTTCAGCGTAAATACACTTAAAAGATTTTATCTCTCAAACCAGACGTCTGTTTGATGAACTGTCTCTAGCTCTAGAATCCTCGGAATTAGATAGAACTTTTTGGATACTCCTCTTTAGTTTTGTAGAGTGTTAGTGTACTCCCAATTTGGATCTAACCTAAATCCAATCAGGCCCTTCACACTAAAATTCCTATAACTCACAGACCGGGTGTTTGACTGCTGCGCTGTCTATCACATTGGAACCCTTACGACATGGAGGTCCTTTGGGCTACTTTTTTGTGGAACTTCATGGTATTTAAGGAACAACCAATATATCGAGGAGTGAACACTATGGAATTGAAACCACTGGGTGTGGAGAATCAAGTGGTTGTCTGTCATTATAGCGACCCTGCTTGAATCAGTATTATAGAGACACTCTATGGATCAGAATTATAGGGACCCTGTATGGATCCTCATTATAGAGACCATGTTTGGATTACCATTATAAAGACCTTGTGTCGATCACTATTATAGAGACTCTGTGTGGATCATAATAATAACAACCATGTCTGGATAAGCATTATAGATCCCCTATGTGGATATGCATTATAGAAACACTGTGTGGATCCAAATTATAGAGACCCTATGTGGATCATCATTATAGTGACCCTGTGTGGATCGGCATTGTAAAGACCTTGTGTGGATCTACATTATAGAGAACCAGTGTGGATCATCATTATAGTGACCTTGTGTGGACCAGAAATATAGCGACCCAATGTGGATCAGTATTATCGAGACCTTGGGGGATCAGCATATAGCGACCTTGTGTGGATCATCATTCTAGAAACCCTGTGTGGATGTGTAGTGCACGACTAGATGAGGACCAGCTTTAGAGTGGCCTATCAAAGATCATCGACAAATGACCCTATATGGATCGACAATGGAACAACTTCGTGGTTCAATTGTGGAACCTCCTAGTGGAATAAAAGATTATAGATTAAGACTAATCATCTTTATTTCTAATCTCTGAGTTGTATACCATGTTTTAGGTGAGTCTTTTTGTTTGTGCTTTGTGATTGAGATCATGTTTATTTGTTTTTTTAGTGGAATTTTAAGAGACATTTGGGGGTCTCAGGGACCCTACTAGGTATTTTTATACTCACCCCTGCATGGGCTTCACCCACACCTTGTTGTGTCTTGTGTAGATGGAGGGAAACGTTTAATGAGTCATGAGGAGACAAGACTTGACTGTGTACGGAGGCGACTGGTTGACATGGAGATTTGTGAAGAAGAGTTGTACCTACCCATCAGGTAGGATCCTTGGTTGATGACCTCATGAGCTATTTTCTATTTTCTATTATTTTGCATCTTTTTGTTGGGCTTGTATTCTTGACCCTTTACTTTCAGTACACACTTTTACTACTGCAGTTTTACTTCGTCGTTTCGTCTTTCTATTTTCTTGGACTGTGTGTTTGTATAGGTTTAAAGTCAATGACTCCCCATTTTAGGGATATACCTTTCTGGTGCTAGTCGCCAACCCCTGGACCATGGAAGGCAGGCTTGGGGTAGTCATGGAATGGGACCCGGGGGAGGGGTCGTTGTAACACCCCAAGCTTCCTCGGTATGTTTCCTTTCGAATAATGCAATGACGTGCATTGTACGCAACTTCGAGATTTTAACACACCACAACCAATCAAACTAGCCGTTATGAATAGTAATACCTACTTTTTGAAATTATATATATTTTATATTTCAAAATGGACTTCATTTTTGGATTCGGAATATCGAATTTAGCCTAAGGTGAAATTTTGGTACTTTTCGGATAACTTTCATATTTTGATGAATAGTGAAAATTACTAAATTTTAATTAAAAACAACTTTTTTAATCAAAATAATTAATAGTGATAAATTTTGAATTTGAGTGGCTTTAAAGTATATTTAGAATATATTTTTACCATTTAATATAATGTTGGTCATTGGACATAATTTTACAATTAAACCGAACATAAACAAGTGTCAATCTTTTGATAGTTATTATCTCTTAAAAACACGATTTTTGTTTTGACAGCGGGAATTAATTTTAAATTAATTTCTGCCACTTCTGTGTTTTGAATTTAGAAAAATGGATTCCATATTTGGAATCAGGATGTCCAAATTGTGTAAATAGGTAACTTTTATTTTTAGACATTTTGAATAATTACTGCGGTAAATATTTTATTTACCATGGTTAAGGGTAAATCCGGTAAATAAGGGTTAAAAAAATAATATTATAATAATACTAAATTACCCTAAAATGTGTCTTAACCATATTGGTTGATACATGGTCGACCATGGGCATCTTTGGGTCAATTTTGGGACCCCATGGATCCACTTGTAAGTGATAATGACACTTTATATTAATTAAGTTAAAATGAATACAAAAATGACACAAGCATATATCTTTTAGAAAAACAATTGTTACATAGGATTATATATGCTGGATTTTAGATTATAAATATTCATTATAAAGATAAAAATATTTCTTACATAATTATATTTTATTTATAATTTTTTGACATTAAATAATTTATTTTATTTATGACACATTGATGATACAGTAATTACTAAAATAGTAAAAAAATTAACATAATTGATATTATAAATACCCAAATAATTATTATATGAAACTTTTAATGAATTAAACAAATTTTCTAGGATAATATGATATATTAGGATTGATTTATTTGACTTTGTTCGAAGTAATCAATCTGTTATGAGTTTCACAAAAATCAACTAGTGAATAGTGTCAAAATTGACATAAAAGAGTTCTTAAAAAATATATTATATTATTAATTGATATTAAATTCCTAAAAATCTAAGGTTCGGCCAAGAGACTTATATAATGATAGGTTAATCATTAATGGACCACTTTGGGGTCTTTTGGATGTATATAGTAAGTTTAGTAACCATATTATATAAAAATACAAAGAGACATTGTAAAAGTGAAACTAATTAACTTAGAGTTAATACTTAAAGATAAGGTTAATATAAGTACCCAAACCTGTCTAAATTCTATTGGATGAGTTGTTTTCGACCTATCCCCACCTCAACCTTTGAATAGTCAACTTTGGAGCCATTGGAAACCGAATATGAATTTATTATAAATTAATATTTCTAGCTTTTCCAAAGGTGCCCCTCACCCCTCTTATAAAAGGGCACTCCTCCTTCTCATTTCCTCACACCTCTCAAGCCACTTGGCTCGTCCAAACTCTGCCCAACTAAGCTCCCCACATCCCTCTCCTCCTCATTGAAGCTTCCCCTTAGGCAGAAAGCATTTCAACAAGTCCTTTGGTTCCAACCAAAGTGAGTTACCTAAATTAAAGGTAACGATTTCTCTTAAATTATTTTCATTTATTTTGCTTCTTCAACCCCCAAACTCTTTTTATTTACCTTCTTTTGTAACAACACCAGTATCCTCAATATACTAGGATGTTGTTATAAGAAGTATTCAAACTACACATACACACAACTCCATCTAATGGATGATGAACATAATGTTTCTGTGGATGGCAAACTAACGCCTCACGAAACGATGATTGTTCAAAAACATCTTACCGCCTATCATGGTGTCCATTATGATGGCACTGTAATTAAATATGATATTAATGATATATATTTTATATATAAGCTTCTGTAATTCCATTTTATTTCATACCATTATTCGTTTCATGTCGTATATACATACGATAATTTCATTTGAGGAAGTGCGGACTACCGCCCCCTTAAAATGATATGACTCGTTCATACCACACATGGAACGTATAAAGGATGGTGTTAATGAACTTAAGTAACATATATAAAATATTATATTATACTGGAATAGTAATATACCTATGTATCATTTGGATTCGATTCTTTTAAAATAAAAAATTAAATGGAAGTAGCGTTCGTGCGTACGTACGGACTACCGTCTCCACGAACGCGATGAGATTCATTATCCATCGTATCCATTCAAGTATAATTATCATTTAATGATTTAAAAATGATGTTTAAGGACTTGATATCATTATGGATATGAATAAGATACAACAAACATGACTTATGTAACAAAACATATAAAAGAAAATGAGTAAGTTAACACCCGAAACGGCGTTAATACTAAGATATTATTAACAAATCAATGTTAAAAGATCATATATGATATCATATTAAAGTAAATGATTCTTGTATTATTCAATAACAATTATTTCACCATTATACAGGAGGTAAACCTACCATCGACCAAGGAAAAAGTACAAAGTAAGGGATTTTCTTATCTCACTTTTAATTCCGTGAGAATTCCATTGATCACCACTTAATTATTGCATGTGGTGTATGTGTACTGCCCATGATTGTATTCATTGTGTTATATACTTTTATTTATGGGTATTTACATCATAATGGTATGATAATTCTTTCATGGGTGTATGTTTCTTAAGTTACCTAATCAATAAGGGAATTTTAGATTTCAACTTCCACTCATTTGGCTTTACGCATATTTCATTGATTATATTACCCCAAGATTATGTGTGGAATCACTATTCATTTGATTATGTCATAATTTCCACTCCCATTCCTGTGGATATAAGTTTGATACACATAATCACTCCATTGATAATTCTCAAGTCATTGATATGAATTTGATAAGAGTAATTTTAACTCATTCTCCATTTATTGAGTTAAACATCCAATTCGTTGGTATTGTTTTTACAAGAATATGTGTGAATATACTTTGATTGATTTACACTGAATATCCAATCATATTTAGTGTATTTATATTTGTCACACATAATTATGTCGTTGATTTATCCTTAATCAAAGGATACAACCTTTATGAGAGATTTCATCTCAATTTACATTCCATTGAGACTTCTTTGATGATATACACCAAATCACTTTTATGTGGTGTATATAATGTACTTTGAAATAGTATATCATGAATTCCTTTATTCTCATGATATTACAATGTTTTGATTACCTCAATTATTTGTATTCAAGTGTCTCTCTTTTGGTTAGAAACTCTAACCAAAATACCATTTTAAAATGTTTTAAAGAATTATTCTTCTAAATCATGCTCATTAATGTCCATATTTTAAAAATGGTTTTAAGGATTTATTTATATGGACATTAAAGTTTTAAAATTAAAAATCCTTTTAAAAAGTTTCAAAGTGGTATGGGACACTTTGATTCAAAAATCTATTTTTAAATGGCTTTTTGACAAATAGTGTGACTTTTAAAAGATTTCAAGAAAAGGGGATATTTCTCTCAAATAGTTTTGATGATTATTTTCATCTATGTCAAAATCCTTCATTATTCTTGATTGAGGTTAATGTGATACAATACAATCTTCCATATTGTATCGAATGAGTTATGTTTGACTGTGGATGTGCTATTTTTATACCATTCAAGGTTTGTGGTAAAAGTATTGACATTTCATATGCTATTTTCAATACGAATGTTTATGTTATGTTTAAACTTGTTCATATGAGGAATGCATTGGACTTAATAAGTGACGGGTGGAGCCCGCTATAGCTCCTCGATGCATCGGTAGGTCTCATGAGACAAACTAGTGTCTTGGCACAAGGCCTTGGCAAAATCTTATTTGTAGTCTTGGCACGAGGCCTTGGCTATGTGGTTATGATAGTCTGGCATTATGCATTCCATCATTATGAAAGTGGTTATTGATATTGCATGTGATCATTCGACTAGTAGAATATCCATGTGAGTAAGTAAATGGCATTATTTCATTTTACTTTTTCCATACTATGTTGAAGTTCAATTTTAAAAGGCTTTTGTTTTAGTTATAAATTGCCTTAAGTGTTTATGCTTATTTATGAAAGCTTCTGCTATAATGTTATCCTTACTGAGCATCCGAGCTCACCCCTTTCAATGTTTTATTTTTCCCAGGATTATGAAGAAGTAATTTATGAATGACCTGCAGGGATAGTATGAGGGGATATGAAGACAAGATGTTTTTTTTATGATGTAATGTAAAAATTTATGGATGTATCTAGTTATTCCAAGGCTACTAAACTAATCGGTCTTTCGAGACTTGATCTTTCTCATGATCATGCCAATGTTATGTAATAATGCACCGACTCTAGGTAATTAGGGTCGGGGCGTTACAGTTGGTATCAGAGGAAGTTTAGTACAAACCTTGGTAACTAGATTTAGATAAACTCTGATTAGAGCACGTAGACCTAAGATGAACTTTGGGGATTAGTATAAAAGAACTTCCTAGAATTTTGGTATTGTAGAGATTTTGTGAGTTTTCCGAGCAATACATCCCTGTCTGGATACGAGCAGGTAGAGGCGGCTCTGGCACAGATGTACCTAGGGGTAAAACCCGAAAACACCGCTTTGAGCTAGACTCGAACGGGAACTGGTGCACGACAACGGGCCTTGCTGCACTCTTGGTTACGACACTCCCGGGGGATATGCTTAGGATAATTTACATTTTCTTTACAAACCAATTTAAGTAATATATATATAAGATGAGAGTAAATGACCTTGGTTAATCCTAATATGTTTCAAATTGAGAATATGGTGACATTTTAATCTCTAAATGATTTTATGACTACTATTACTCACACAATGCTTTATGGTTTTAGTCAATGGCTGGATTCCAAGGAAGTCATAGTGACTTTGAGAATGATGTACAAGATGGGAACGGTGGTGGCAATGAGCAACAAAATGGAATGTTGATAGGCGTAAAAGATATCATCTTTATGCCAAATCAGTTTTCCAAAAATATGATCAACAACATATATATTAACCAACTCCCAGACTCAACAAGGAAGAGAAAGGTGATAAATGATAAGATCTCCAGCAATGGAGACCATGGAGAAAAGAACCCTCAATTTTCATCATGCAGGAAATGTGGAAAGAGACACCCAGGAAAGTGTCACAATGGGACAACGAAATGTTTTACGTGCGGGAAGGAAGGACATAAAGTAAAGAATTGCCGAAGAAAAATGAAGAGTACTATGGAAGAAGATAAAAATGGTCCCAAGAGTCCATTTACAGTCATTTGCCGTAAATGTAGGGGACCTGACCATTACCCGAGTGAATGTCCTATTCTATAGGATATTTTCTTGGTCAAAGAAGAAGCTATGTGGGAATAAATGGTTGGAGAAATGTTTAAAAAGTATTAGCACTCCTTGTTGATGGGTTTACTATGGAATAATTTTCTCTTGTATTTGTAACCCCGCAGTTTTCCATGTGAGAATGATATTTGAGGAAGAATTGTCTCTTCTCTTGTGGATATGGGTATAAATAACCATTTGGATTTATATGATCATTGGGGTTTGAGAGAATTATAAGTTATTCTAATTTGGGATGAAGATTTAAGGTATGATATAACATTTGTGGTTAAATTTATGATATAGTATTTTGAGGAATTTATCTCATTTTGGCAATATTATAAAATATAGTTTTTGAAAAAGGACAACACGTAGACCGTGTGACAACCCGTCGCGTCGGACAAAGCTATGGGAATCGAACCCACAACCAAAGTGCGATTGGGATTTATCGCCTACCACTGGACTACGTGAAGTCCCTGGTTAGTGTGACTTTTTTTTAGTTAAATGATTTTATTGATCAATAATAAGTTGATTTGGGTTCTTATTTCATATCAAAAGAATACCCTTGGTATAGGAAAATGATTTGGTGATTAAGTGATAAATGTTATTTTGGAAGATGTTCGCTTTGTTGGGAACACTATATGCCCAAGGAAAATAGAATACTATGGGGTTTAACTTGTGGAGTAATGATAGATTTTTATCTACGTTTTTATTGTGGATTTATAGTGATTTGGGTTATTTATGGAAATGATTAACCTATAATAGAGAATATGTGATTAGGTTAATTACTTTTGAGTATGTGACTTTAAGAGTATCTGATGTCATTTGGAGATACAATTTAACATGGGAGACTACATAATCAAATTCTTCTATGTTTTGGGTTTCAATATTAGTTTGGATTATATTAAAGGATTTTAAGGACAATTGGTTATTGAATGGTATCTATTTAACTTTGGGGTATTGTTGGTTTAATTTTAGAAATTAAGATTAGTGCATATTTATCTCAATGAATATCCTTTTGGGGGATCATTAGATCATTCACTGACCATTTTGGTTTTGATTAATCTTCAAAGACAATGTAAATATATGGTTTATCCTTCATGGATCATGTGATTCTATAGAAGTTTATTCTATCTCTTCCAGTGTGACCAAGTCTTCTTGAATACTCATCGTTTAAAAAAAATGAGTTAGTGGTGGAAATTTATTAAAGAATGAAAATCTACTTAAAATGTAAGTATATCTCATAATGTTCTTAGTCAATATCATAAATGAATTACTCTTCCTTATGTAATGTAACTTAAAAAAAATGTTGTCCGTTTACTTTCCTACTAGGAGACTAATGGTCGTTTGTCCCAACACAAGTTTGTGGTTTTCTCATTGTTAACTTTCTCCTGATCATGATTTCTATCCCTCTCCATCAGAACTTGACACTTAGTTTATCATCCATATCCATGTTTTCTTACATGGAATCCTAGTATGGGTTATCTTGGATGACCCTTATACCTCTCTTTCTTTCTTTTAAAGTGATAGTTTTATTGACTCTTTTTCCGATGTGGGACTTTCCATTATATTCCCAAGTAAAATTTTAAAAATTGCGAGGACGCAATTTATTGAAGGAGGGGAGAATGTAACACCCCAAGCTTCCTCGGTATGTTTCCTTTCGAATAATGCAATGACATGCATTGTACGCAACTTCGAGATTTTAACACACCACAACCAATCAAACTAGCCGTTATGAATAGTAATACCTACTTTTTGAAATTATATATATTTTATATTTCAAAATGGACTTCATTTTTGGATTCGGAATATCGAATTTAGCCTAAGGTGAAATTTTGGTACTTTTCGGATAACTTTCATATTTTGATGAATAGTGAAAATTACTAAATTTTAATTAAAAACAACTTTTTTAATCAAAATAATTAATAGTGATAAATTGTGAATTTGAGTGATTTTAAAGTATATTTAGAATATATTTTTACCATTTAATATAATGTTGGTCATTGGACATAATTTTACAATTAAACCGAACATAAACAAGTGTCAATCTTTTGATAGTTATTATCTCTTAAAAACACGCTTTCTGTTTTGACAGCGGGAATTAATTTTAAATTAATTTCTGCCACTTCTGTGTTTTGAATTTAGAAAAATGGATTCCATATTTGGAATCAGGATGTCCAAATTGTGTAAATAGGTAACTTTTATTTTTAGACATTTTGAATAATTACTGCGGTAAATATTTTATTTACCATGGTTAAGGGTAAATCCGGTAAATAAGGGTTAAAAAAATAATATTATAATAATACTAAATTACCCTAAAATGTGTCTTAACCATATTGGTTGATACATGGTCGACCATGGGCATCTTTGGGTCAATTTTGGGACCCCATGGATCCACTTGTAAGTGATAATGAAACTTTATATTAATTAAGTTAAAATGAATACAAAAATGACACAAGCATATATCTTTTAGCAAACAAATTGTTACATAGGGTTATATATACTGGATTTTAGATTATAAATATTCATTAGAAATATAAAACGATTTCTTACATAATTATATTTTATTTATAATTTTTTGACATTAAATAATTTATTTTATTTATGACACAATGATGATGCAGTAATTACTAAAATAGTAAAAAAAATTAACATAATTGATATTATAAATACCCAAATAATTATAATATGAAACTTTTAATGAATTAAACAAATTTTCTAGGATAATATGATATATTAGGATTGATTTATTTGACTTTGTTCGAAGTAATCAATCTGTTATGAGTTTCACAAAAATCAACTAGTGAATAGTGTCAAAATTGACATAAAAGAGTTCTTAAAAAAAATATTATATTATTAATTGATATTAAATTCCTAAAAATCTAAGGTTCGGCCAAGAGACTTATATAATGATAGGTTAATCATTAATGGACCACTTGGGGGTCTTTTGGATGTATATAGTAAGTTTAGTAACCATATTATATAAAAATACAAAGAGACATTGTAAAAGTGAAACTAATTAACTTAGAGTTAATACTTAAAGATAAGGTTAATATAAGTACCCAAACCTGTCTAAATTCTATTGGATGAGTTGTTTTCGACCTATCCCCACCTCAACCTTTTAATAGTCAACTTTGGAGCCATTGGAAACCGAATATGAATTTATTATAAATTAATATTTCTAGCTTTTCCAAAGGTGCCCCTCACCCCTCTTATAAAAGGGCACTCCTCCTTCTCATTTACTCACACCTCTCAAGCCACTTGGCTCGTCCAAACTCTTCCCAACTAAGCTCCCCACATCCCTCTCCTCCTCATTGAAGCTTCCCCTTAGGCAGAAAGCATTTCAACAAGTCCTTTGGTTCCAACCAAAGTGAGTTACCTAAATTAAAGGTAACGATTTCTCTTAAATTATTTTCATTTATTTTGCTTCTTCAACCCCCAAAATCTTTTTATTTCCCTTCTTTTGTAACAACACCAGTATCCTCAATATACTAGGATGTTGTTATAAGAAGTATTCAAACTACACATACACACAACTCCATCTAATGGATGATGAACATAATGTTTCTGTGGATGGCAAACTAACGCCTCACGAAACGATGATTGTTCAAAAACATCTTACCGCCTCTCATGGTGGCCATTATGATGGAACTGTAATTAAATATGATATTAATGATATATATTTTACATATAAGCTTCTGTAATTCCATTTTATTTCATACCATTATTCGTTTCATGTCGTATATACATACGATAATTTCATTTGAGGAAGTGCGGACTACCGCCCCCTTAAAATGATATGACTCGTTCATACCACACATGGAACGTATAAAGGATGGTGTTAATGAACTTAAGTAACATATATAAAATATTATATTATACTGGAATAGTAATATACCTATGTATCATTTGGATTCGATTCTTTTAAAATAAAAAATTAAATGGAAGTAGCGTTCGTGCGTACGTACGGACTACCGTCTCCACGAACGCGATGAGATTCATTATCCATCGTATCCATTCAAGTATAATTATCATTTAATGATTTAAAAATAATGTTTAAGGACTTTATATCATTCTGGATATGAATAAGATACAACAAACATGACTTATGTAACAAAACATATAAAAGAAAATGAGTAAGTTAACACCCGAAACAGCGTTAATACTAAGATATTATTAACAAATCAATGTTAAAAGATCATATATGATATCATATTAAAGTAAATGATTCTTGTATTATTCAATAACAATTATTTCACCATTATACAGGAGGTAAACCTACCATCTACCAAGGAAAAAGTACAAAGTAAGGGATTTTCTTATCTCACTTTTAATTCCGTGAGAATTCCATTGATCACCACTTAATTATTGCATGTGGTGTATGTGTACTTCCCATGATTGTATTCATTGTGTTATATACTTTTATTTATGGGTATTTACATCATAATGGTATGATAATTCTTTCATGGGTGTATGTTTCTTAAGTTACCTAATCAATAAGGGAATTTGAGATTTCAACTTCCACTCATTTGGCTTTACGCATATTTCATTGATTATATTACCCCAAGATTATGTGTGGAATCACTATTCATTTGATTATGTCATAATTTACACTCCCATTCCTGTGGATATAAGTTTTATACACATAATCACTCCATTGATAATTCTCAAGTCATTGATATGAATTTGATAAGAGTAATTTTAACTCATTCTCCATTTATTGAGTTAAACATCCAATTCGTTGGTATTGTTTTTACAAGAATATGTGTGAATATACTTTGATTGATTTACACTGAATATCCAATCATATTTAGTGTATTTATATTTGTCACACATAATTATGTCGTTGATTTATCCTTAACCAAAGGATACAACCTTTATGAGAGATTTCATCTCAATTTACATTCCATTGAGACTTCTTTGATGATATACACCAAATCACTTTAATGTGGTGTATATAATGTACTTTGAAATAGTATATCATGAATTCCTTTATTCTCATGATATTACAATGTTTTTATTACCTCAATTATTTGTATTCAAGTGTCTCTCTTTTGGTTAGAAACTCTAACCAAAATACCATTTTAAAATGTTTTAAAGAATTATTCTTCTAAATCATGCTCATTAATGTCCATATTTTAAAAATGGTTTTAAGGATTTATTTATATTGACATTAAAGTTTTAAAATTAAAAATCCTTTTAAAAAGTTTCAAAGTGGTATGGGACACTTTGATTCAAAAATCTATTTTTAAATGGCTTTTTGACAAATAGTGTGACTTTTAAAAGATTTCAAGAAAAGGGGGATATTTATCTCAAATAGTTTTGATGATTATTTTCATCTATGTCAACATCATTCATTATTATTGATTGAGGTTAATGTGATACAATACAATCTTCCATATTGTATCGAATGAGTTATGTTTGACTGTGGATGTGCTATTTTTATACCATTCAAGGTTTGTGGTAAAAGTATTGACATTTCGTATGCTAGTTTCAATACGAATGTTTATGTTATGTTTAAACTTGTTCATATGAGGAATGAATTGGACTTAATAAGTGACGGGTGTAGCCCGCTATAGCTCCTCGATGCATCGGTAGGTCTCATGAGACAAACTAGTGTCTTGGCACAAGGCCTTGGCAAAATCTTATTTGTAGTCTTGGCACGAGGCCTTGGCTATGTGGTTATGATAGTCTGGCATTATGCATTCCATCATTATGAAAGTGGTTATTGATATTGCATGTGATCATTCTACTAGTAGAATATCCATGTGAGTAAGTAAATGGCATTATTTCATTTTACTTTTGCCATACTATGTTGAAGTTCAATTTTAAAAGGCTTTTGTTTTTGTTATAAATTTCCTTAAGTGTTTATGATTATTTATGAAAGCTTCTGCTATAATGTTATCCTTACTGAGCATCCGAGCTCACCCCTTTCAATGTTTTATTTTTCCCAGGATTATGAAGAAGTAATTTATGAATGACCTGCAGGGATAGTATGAGGGGATATGAAGACAAGATGTTTTTTTTATGATGTAATGTAAAAATTTATGGATGTATCTAGTTATTCCAAGGCTACTAAACTAATCGGTCTTTTGAGACTTGATCTTTCTCATGATCATGCCAATGTTATGTAATAATGCACCGACTCTAGGTAATTAGGGTCGGGGCGTTACAGTCGTGACAAAGTGGTATTAGAGGAGTTTGTTCTACCAAAGAACTAGCACTCTTATCTTTACAATGGAGCAATATTGTTGATTTTTTTGAGTGTGGTTTTTAGCTCAGGGAGTCTTGTGTTGGTGCGGCGGCTGATGTATCCATACACCAAGACCCCGAATTCAGATTTCTGACTTAGTTCACAAAAACATTGATTGCATTTCTGTTTGAAATGTTTCACTTTTGATCTATTTTGAGTAATCTCACAAGGTATAACTTATTGATTGTGGCCCACCTATTTCTTTTCAAGATTCCCCACATAGACAGTCATCTAGGATTGAAGAGGTAGTTCATAATGACGGACCACCGAGTGACGAGGCTTTTATGTAGGGACCTCTTACAGTGATAGCACCTTCAGGGGGTGCACCATCAGTACCGCCACCCATTGGGCAGCAGATACCACCAGCCCCACTAGAAAATGGTGAAAATTAACAAAGAATGTTTCATGAGTTCCAGTGGTAGAGGCCTTCGATATTTATACTCAAGACAGATCCCCAAGAAGTTGAAGACTAGCTGGATTCTATGGCTAGATTTTTTTATCTAGTTGGACATTAACAAATCAGATGGTTATCCTAGCTTCAATCATCTTCAAGGTCACAGAAGGAAGATGGTTCAGCCTGATGCTCTAGTTACATGATGAGGCGATCCTCACTTAGACGGACTTCTAGAGCCTCTTCAGGGTAGATTTATTTCTAGAAACTCTACACTCTATTTGTATTTGGGAGCTTCTACACTTATTATAGGGCAGCTTGAGTGTCGCCTAGTACTCGGCGAGATTCATTAATCTCTCGCTCTTCTCCACCAATATGACATGGGACCCTTTCTTCATATCCCAGAAATTTGAGTAGGGTTCAGGTGGGAGATCAGAGTGTCGATGATATAGATCAATATCCCGATGCAGGCTGTAGCGCTCGCACAAGAATTATTAGTGGAGGGCATCTTAGCTGAGCAGGAACCAATGGTGAGAGCCACCACCAGACGAAAGATAGATGATTCATCTATAGCACATAGCAGGAAAATTACATTATGTTCCAAATGTGAATGTGCTTCTGGAGGTCAACCCTAGGACGTAGGGTTAGTGTTGTAGAGCTCATGAGATATAGGAGGCCACCAGAGGAGAAAACTATGCTTTACGTGCAGCGGGTTGGGCCACATGGCTCGTGACTACCCAACCTGTCATACCGAAGATCAGTAGGCATTCGAGGGACCACTTAGGTAGAGGCAGATATTCAAGAAAGGACGCATGCAGGGCGACATACATTGCAAAGGAGCAGGTAGTGCAACTGATGGTGGGAAGATATTTGAGGTTCTGCCGCCCCCACCTCCAGGTGGCCCACCCTGACCTCGGGAAACAGGCAGATAGGGACAATCTCACCTTTAGGAAGTTGAGGCCTATGACCACAGTTCTCTAGAGATGATTTGAGGTACAATTGGTGTCTAATCCACTCTAGATGTAGTACTTATAGACATAGGTTCTAGTCACTCTTTCATTGCCACTAATCTCGTTCGAATCATAGTGATTCCGGTAGATCCATTGGATCAACCCTTACATTTAGAGACTCCTGTGGGAGAGGATTTGATGATTACCCACTGGTTTCGGTAGTGCGAGCCTAATCTAGGAGGTAAGAGCTTTATCTTGGATCTTCTAGTAGCAGCTTCGAGGGCTTACGATGTTATCTTGGGTATGGTATGGTTATGCACAGTCCATGATCATATTCACTGTTTTAGGTAAAAATTGTTGTGTGTCTGTGAGGATGGGATTGGGTTTTCATTCACCGGTGATAAGGGAACCATTGTAGCACATCATGGACTTACTCAGAGAAAGGTGCAGGTGATAACTCATCAGTTGGCTAGACATACCCTCAGAGTAGTTGACGTGAGGAATCCGAGTTATCCTATAGTGGTGGACCAGTATGCTGATGTCTTTCTTGATGATGTTCCCGGATTTCCTCCTCACAGAGAGGTTAAATTCTACATCGACCTGTACCCCGTGATGACACTAATATCTACACCAGCATATCGTATGGATCTTGCGGAGCTTCATGAGTTGTAGCTACAGTTGGAGGACATTTAGAGGAAGGGGTTTATAAGGCCCAATGTTTCTCTATGGGCATCCCCAATTTTTTTCCCCAAGATGGTATATGGGAGTTTGAGGCTTTGTGCGTACTATTGGCTCTTGAACCAGGTGACCATGAAGAAAAAGTATCCACTCGTGAGGATTGATTATATCTTCGACCAGCTGAAGGGATCTCATTGGTTTTAAAAGACAGACCTCAGATCAGGCTATTATCAGCTCAGGGTATGAGATGAGGATGTACTAAAGCCAATTTTCAGATGTTGGTATGGCCATTACTAGTTCTTGGTGATTACCTTTAGTGTAACCAATGATCTAGAAGATTTCATGGGACCCATAAACATAATATTCTAGCCTTACCTCAATTTTTTCATGGTCATCTTCATTAAAAACATCTTGATATGCTCAACATCAGAGAAGGAGTACACCATGAACCTACAGATGGTTCTGGATACACTCTAAGAGCACAAATGTTATGGAAGACTCTTGAATTTATAGTTCTGGATACGAGAGGTCCAGTTACTTGGACACTTTATCTTAGTGGCTGGTGTTGCAATGGATTCTGAAAAGATAGTGGTAGTGCTTACTTGGGATCCACCTAGGAGTGTGACTGAGGTGCAGAGTCTACTAGGATTGGTTGGGTACTACTGGAGATTCGTACCCAACTTTTATATAGTTGAGACACCCTTGTCATCTTTGACAAAGAAGGGATATCCTTTTATATGGATAGAGAGATTCCAATAGAGTTTTCAGGAACTGAGGAAGAGACTGACGAATTCTCCCACCTTGTGTCTAAAAAAAGAGGGCATTGGGTATGTAGTCTACTGCGACAAATCATGGGTGAGATGTGGTTATTTCCTGATGTAGGAGTGAGCAGTTATCTTTTATGGCTCATGGTAGTTGATAAATCATGAGAAAAACTACGTTATCCAAGACATGGAGCTAGTAGTAGTAGTCTTTGAGATAAATATGTGGTGACACTACTTGATGGGTGAACATTTTACAGTCTACTGTAATCACAAGAGTCTCAAGTATATCTTCTCATAGAAGGACCTGAACCTGAGATAACAGCAATTTCTAGAGTTCCTCCTGTACTAAAAATTTTAAATAGTATACAATCCTGGGAGGGGTAATGTAGTTGCAGACACATTCAGCAGGAGGTCTTATCTACAGTTGTTGAGTGAGGCGACAGAGCAGCTAGCCGCATTGTAGTTATCCTTCATTGATAGTGATGGTGCATCATACCACTAGTCTATTATAATTAATCAACCACTCCTTTAGCATGTCAGGGAGGCACATCTTGGGAACATTGATTTTGAGACCTGACATGCTTTGATATCCACAGGAAAGGCTCCTGATATATTTTAAAAAGGTGTGGGGAACATCATCCTCTTCCGAGGATGCACTCTGTTACCAGTGATGCTATAGGAGGAGGTGTTGAGAGAGCTCCTTACATCCCATTTGGAAGTATATCCTGGATTGGATAAGATGTAACAGGACCTCTGGCATCAGTACTGGTGGTCATGGATAAAGAAAGCGGAGGAGGAGTTCATATCACGATGCCTCACTTGTAAGAAAGTGAAGACATAGCATCAAGTACTAGCAGAATTAGATCATCCACTTGAGGTACCGGAGTGGAAGTGGGATGGTATATACCAGGACTTCATGATGGAGCTACCACATACATCCAGGGGCCATGATTCCATATGTGTGATCATATACCGACTCACCAAGTCATCCCACTTCCTACCCATCCTAGAGAATGGATCAGAAGAGAGCCTGGGACACATCTACATACAAGATATTTAATGACTTCACAGGGTTTTGATGAAGATCATCTCAGATCATGACACTCGTTTTACACCCCATTTGTGTAAGGGATTATAGGAGGTGTTCGGGACTTAGTTATGGTTGAGCACTGCCTTTCATCCTCAGATAGATGGTCACACAGTGAAGACCATTCAAGAACTCAAGGATATGATTCATGCTTATGTCCTTGATTTAGGCCGTAGTTGGGAGGACCACCTGCCACTGGGGGAGTTAAATTACAACAAAAAATATCACTCCACCATTGGAATGGCACCATTTGAGGCCTTGTACAGGTGATAATTCAGATTACCTCTATGCTGGACAGACCTAGGGGAGTCAGCACAGGGAGTTAAATTAAAACAAAAAATATCACTCCACCATTGGAATGACACCATTTGAGACCTTGTACAAGTGAAAATTCAGATTACCTCTATTCTGGATAGACCTAGGGGAGTCATCACTTGTCGGTCTCAAGTTGGTATAGGCAACCACTGAGAAGGTGAAGATCATGCAGGAGAGGATCAAGACTACACAAAGTCGACATAAGTCTTATGTTGACTGGAGATGGAGACACTTGGAGTTTGAGGAGGGAGACCATGTCTTCTTATGGGTCTCACCCTGACAAGGATTTTAGAGGTTTTTCCAGGGCATCAAGCTATCTCCGAGTTTCATCGGACCTTTCTAGATCATCCACAGAGTAGGTGAGGTGGCGTACCACCAAAATCATCCCCTATAGATTCACCGGGTGCATAATGTTTTCCATGTTTCATAGCTGGGGAGGTACATGCATGATCCATCACACGTTATCGACTGGGGGGATCTAGACATCGATGATGGGGCGACGTTTTCAGAGTTCCTGATGGATATAGATGATCGATAAGAGTGTGTAATTCATGAGTGGTTGATTCTTTCGGTGTGATTTTGTTGGTAGCATGAGAATCTCTAGGGGAGCACATGGGAGCGGGAGGCTAAGATTCATGCTCAGTACCCGAATTTGTTCCCCTATTTTTGTTGTAGATTTTGGGGATGAATAGATCTAATGTGGAAAGAATGTAAATACCTATAAATTATATATATTTTTTAAAATTATTTGGTATTAATATTAGACTTCAAAAATTGACGGTGCTTAATACCGAAGCCCGATGTTCCCATGATATATTTTTGAAGTTTTTTTAAGGAACATTCCGTACACCGGCAGGGGGTGTTATCTATCTTTTGAATTGGTTCTCTGATTAAAAATACGAGGGCACCATTAAATCCTTCACTTCAGGATTAGTTTAAGGGAGGCTTAACGTCGACCACAGTAGGTCAGGAGAAAATGTAAGTTTTCATACATTTTAAAGAATAAAAAATCGACATAAAAATTGTTATTTTATTTTTCTACCAATGGTTGAGAAATGGTGGTGGGACCATTATGTTTTCAAGCCATTTAATTTCTTGACTCTCCAATTTTGTAACTTCACCATTGGGAATTAATAGGTTCTTTCATTAATTAACCTAATTAATCTCTATATGTGTTAATCAACATTCCCCCTCTATTTAAGTAAGGCTTGGGCTTGGGTTTTTGAGATAGAAGGGAGAAACCTCTAGTGAAGTACAACAACAACTTTCACCAATGAATAATGGAGACGATAATAATAGAGAAATAAATCAAGAATCAAAAAACGTTGGCGGCTTCATCAAATGTGAATTCCTCTTCCGCAAAATTTGACGTCATCACCGATTCCAAGGTAGGGGCTGTAATTTAATTCAAGTGAATTTTTTTCTTTTCCTATTTGTTTAAAAGAATGATGAATCATGGAAGTATTATTTCATCTATGTATAATTAATTTCTACCTGCTTATTATGATGCAAATGTGGAGGGCGCAGGCCAAACGAACAAGGACCAGACCCTCTGCCACTTAATTTTATTGCGTTCTTCATGGGGGATGTTTGAACTCGACGTAAATTCGTATCCAAAATCCATGTAATAAAAAAAGAAACCCATGAGGCTTGTAGATATGTTCAGAAGGGAAACAAAACACCGGATCTCTCCATGTGGCCTGCGGAAGATCCATCGGTGTGGCGCCGGCATCGGCCGACCATGGTGGCAGCGAGCAGCATGCCGTCACGCGCCATGGAGGAGAGTCGCGACATCGAGACACAATGGCAGTAGGGGCGGCCAGCTCCAGTTCAGCCATGTTGACGGAAGGCCGTGTGCTGTCACACCCCATAATGAGGAGACCCCATCATCGAAGCCTCGGTGGTGGCAAAGGGGACTCGCACCCTGTAAGTCTCGCTGATAGGAGGGTCGCTCCATGTGGGGCCGTCGATTTAATACCCTAAAAATTTTTTCCATTCAAGAAGAGGGAAAGACCCCATGCTGTTTTCTAGATTGTGCACCATGGTCGCCTGCATGGCAGACTGTTCCATCCATCTGGTCAGGTCACCCGGGCAGGTTGCGCTGAGCCCAGGAGGGTCGGGCCGGTCTGTGGCCTTACGGGTCGATCCCATGGCCTAGACCCCTCGGGCTAGCCCAGCTAGTTTGGGTCGATCATGTTTGGAACGAAATTGGGTCGGGTTGACCCGAACAGGGTCAGGTCGGCCTGGGTCGGGGCAGGCCGGGTCAGACTAGACTCATTTCGGACCAAATATGCTTAAAAGCCCGTATCTTACAAACCAGAAGATCATTTGATGAACTGTCTACGGTGATATAATGATTGGAACAAGACGGTACTTTTACTATACTCCAGAAGAGTTTTGGAGAAATTTGGAGTATGGAAGGGTTGGATTGAACCCGAATCCAACAGGGCCCTCAAAACTTGAATACCTATAACTCACAGACTGGGCGTCTGATTGACACGATGTCTGTCACATTGGAACTCTTATGACCTGTATTCCATTGGGTTACTTATTTATGGAATATTGTGGAAGTTGAGGCCAAACCTATATATCAAGGAGCAGATACTATGTATCTGAAGTACACCAGGTGCGGAGAATATTGTGGTCGGCTGTCATTATAGTGACCCTATGAGGATCAACATTATAGCGACCCTGTATGGATATCCATTATAGTGACTCGATGTGGATTAGTATTATAGAGAACATGTGTGGATAAGCATTATAGGGACCCTGTGTGGATCGACATTATAGGGACCCTGTGTGGGTCGGCATTATAGAGATCTAGTGTGGATAAGAATTATAGCGACCATGTGTGGATCAGAATTATAGCGACCCTGTGTGGATCAAAATTATAGTGATCCTATATGGATTAGAATTATAAAGACTCTATGTGGATCAGCATTGTAGTGACCATGTGTATATCATCATTCAAGAGACCCTGTGAGGATAAGTATTATAGCGACCCTGTGTTGATCAACATTCTAGTGACCATGTGTGGACCACCATTATAGCGACCCTATGTGGATCAGAATTCGAGCGACCCTGTGTGGATCAGTAGTGCATGACCTGACGAGGACCAACATTAGATTGTCCCATTGTGGATCTGGGACATACGACCCTATGTGGATCGATAATGGAAAAACTTCTTCATGGTTCAGTTGCGGAACTTCCTAATGGAATAAAATTACATATCTTATGAATAATCATCTTTATTCCTAATCTCTGAGTTGTATACATGGTATGAGATGAGTCTTATTCTTTCTGCTTTTTGATTGAGATCATGGTTTGTGGTTTTTCTTTTGTGGAATTATGAGAGACCTTTAGGGGTCTCGGGGTCCCTACTAGGTTTTTTTATACTCAACCTTGCAGGGGCTTTACCCTTACCTTGTTGTGTTTTTTTAGGTGACGAGTAGCTTTGACTGAGTCTCGAGTAGCTAGAACTTGAAGGTTTATAGAGGTGACTAATTAACGTGGAGAGTTGTGGAGACTAGTTATAGCATCCCTTTAGGTAGGATACTTGGTGAATGATCTCAGGAACTATTTTCTATTTTATGTTGTATTGTATCTTTCAGTAGGGCTTGTATTCTGGACCCTTTACTTTTAGTACACACTTTTCCTACTGCAGTTTTACTTCATGGTTTTCCCTTGTTGTGTTCTTGGACTGTGTGTTTATATAGGATTAAAGGCAATGCCTCCCTGTTTTAGGGATATTCCTTTCTAGTTCTAGTTTCCAACCCATGGCCCATGAAAGGCAGGCTTGGGGTACTCATGGCATGAGACCCGAGGGACGAGTCGTGACAATTTTAAATCCAATACATGATAACAATCAATTTTTAACTTAATAGAAATCTTTTTTGTATATGGGATTTAATAAAGGATTCATGAATATATCTTAAATAATTAAGAGGGTCCTAGAGTAGGAAATAATTCCCACTAAAAAAGTGTCATGATCCCAAACTCCCATTCTCTTGACCAGTGTGATTCCATAAACATCATTGGATACATTTCTCAATGACCACCTACCTTTGGAAAGTAGGTTCATGAAACATCATGAATAAGGGAACCTTTGGTTGTTTCCAGCTCTATGATAAAAACTCACTGGAATCCACCTAAAAGCAGTGAACCTATATGAATGATTGTGTATCCATACTCAACCACCACAATAAATCATTAGTGAGGTGTGATTATTTTTTCATAAAAAATGGTGAACCAAATGTGAATATTTATCCAAGATCATTGTATAAAAAAAAATTCATTTCCCTTTCATGCAAAAATGTAAAGAGGGATAAAAATTAATCCAAAAAAATAGATTACACATGTGTTAGTTTATTGAGATACATATTTTATTGGGTTTTCATGTTTTTTTTCAATATATTTCTAGAAACATTAAACCATAACCCTTTTCAATCAAAATAGAATCTTACTAGTTCAAAAACTCATATGATTTAGCTATTTTATAGGATGGGTCCTCACCTAAATAGTGTATGTAATCTACAACCTTGCATCTTCAATGTTGGGTCACAAATGCACTAGTTCAAGAGTTCTACCCAAATGTTGCTCTGTTGAACTAGGATTCCACTCGAAAATCCCTCCAAATCATGAATATATTCTGAACATCAACTTAGTGATGGATAGTTTCCCAGAAGAAGGGAGAACCAGTTGAAATCTAAAACCATTTCAAGAGAATATCTCTAGAACACAGTAACATATTCCTCCCTTATCTCAAAGAGGCAGATCAAGATTTCACTAAAGACATCATCTAGTTGATATAAGGGTCCCACCAAAGGGATCCTTCCATCAACTACAACTACCAATGACACATCGAAGAAAACCCTAAGCATAATGAAGGTGTTTCCCTCATGAGTCCAACCTAAGTTACCTTAACCCAGGAAATCAGGAAAACCTTCCAAGGGTAGTGAATCGAAAATAGGGAATAGGGTCACTACTTTGTTCCTATCAGATATGTCCACCTACCAAATAAGCTGTAAAACCACCCGAAATAACACAAACCTTACCACATCTAGTATTCTAACCAAAACAATTTGGTATCATACAGAGAATCTCCCAACCAAATATGGTGGAAAACCTCATACAGGTGTATAATCCTTCCCGTATCTACAATACCTACAAGACTCATCTAATAGAATCTAATTTAACTAGCTGGTATATCTTGGAAACAAACATCCATATACATCTTATTATTGTTTCTATATACTGATATTAAATGAAGGGAAGGATTTGGTGCACACCATTACTCTGACCACTGAATGGGAATATATCCCCTTTCCAACCAATGAAGTCACCTAAAATATACAAGAAAATAGTGAAAGGGGGGATGTAAATTCATTACAATATCCTAAAACCCTTACAAGATATATTAATTGTAGTGATAACGGTTGATAGGTGGACACAAAAATCCTCCCCTATAATTAGTGCAAATCCTTATCACTACATGAGGGTAACTTCAGAGTACACACATATATCTACCCCTATCCAGGAGGGTTGTGGAATAAATCCTAAAATATGCGGACAACATTATTTGGGACATATCACCATTCCAACTAGAGTTCATTAGTCTATCCTAGTGGACACTCTAGGACAAGCACATATATCTTCTGAAATTTTAGAAAATCTATCGGGAAATTATGGTCGTAACATGGGAGATAATGAAACAATTTTCCTTGGGTGAAAGTCATTAACAACAAAAGGGATCCCTAGTTACCCATAGGAGATAATCAAAAAAGAATAATTACCAAAGAATATTGGAAAATTAAGATTCATCATACGATCCCACTCTCTTCAATTATAGAGTTGTTGAAGCCCTCATACATTCATCTATATTCACTCAAGATCCTACTATTATTTTACCAAATAACATAAATATTATTTTCAATTGAAAAGGTCCTCCCTAAAATCTGACTTCCAGTAGTTCTGGAGGTCCTCCTCAGGCATCTTTCCAAGAAGTCTTACTTCATGGGCAGAATATGATCGACCATGAGAGCCCAATTCTGGATGAGAAACATGGAAGTCCTCTATGTGTCCATAATATAAAATGAAAAAGACTTCCTCTCATTTATATCATTAACCTAAAAGGTTATCTCTAGATCATATATTGTATATGTTCTTCTCTCAGTCATCTTTCAGGTCGTGATGGTAGTAATCCCTATAAAGGTATTTACTAAGAAGGTCCTCCCAACAACATTTCATTTCATCAAAGAGGTCCTACCCTGTCCAGTTTAATTTTTTGAAATCCCTCATATCACGGGGAACATTAAAAATGAGGATAGTCATCCCTAATGCTTCCACATTTACAAGGGACATCCTTTCTCAGCTATAAGATTGGTCCAGAAAAAGGTCATTCTCTAAACCACCCTTGGATTTACTTCCTTGAAATGTGGAAGAAGAAGTCCATTATAATCTCACATTTAATAATTAAATAGTGGGGAAAAGTCCATAATGTTTGGACTAGGTTGACGAGACTCTTCCAAAATATAAGTAATAAACTTTTTCCAATGATAAAATAGTTGGAAAAAGAAAATATTCTATTCACGATCTGAACAGTTTCATCTCCCCAATTCAATATTAGAGGGCTGTTTTCAGAAGTGTGTGTGCATTAAATCTTCTTAAATATATGGACCACTCTTTATCAAATAAAAAAAGTTATTAACTTATGACTAATATCCAGGAAACATCAATATAATATAAGGTATACACCATTAAATTGACTTGGTGGCCCTCCTAGATACACGACACCTGAAATTTTGAATTTAATAATGCGTCCTCAAGTGTGCATGCCTCGATGTATTAAAATAATTATTTCATCTAATCAGTGATGTCCAATATGGTGTTCACATCAGATGATGGGGTGAGAAAAGGGCATTTCATTTCACTTCACTCCCTGATCATAAAATCCCACCAAAAGTGACATAATGTAATGTCATAACCTGAATTCAGGTTTGAGAAAAAGAATATTCTAGCTATAGATTCTACACACCACAAATGTTGTTCATGAATGAATTTTGAATACGTAGGTCTAGAAGAGAGAGATCCATAAAAAAGTCCTACATCAGTCATCTAAGAATATTGAGCAAGCCCCATACTTAAGGGAATTAAATAATCATGTGGTTCCAATATAACTATAAGTATATGGATCAAGTTCAAATAATATAATTCACCTAGAAAATTTTCTAGAAAATCACTATAAAATCAGGAGAGAAACTACAAAAGTTGAATCCATGTGAATGTAGTTGAAACCATAACCCATAGAGATGGGTGGGTTTAAAAAACCTTCAAGTTTAATAAAACATGTTTGAATTATTGTAAAAATGGAATGAAAGAAACCTCATACCATAGGTTTTGTGTATTTTTCATCACAATATTCTCTTTAAAATAATTCATTCTTCACCTGATTATAGGGAACACTAAAAAATGAATCTTCCCAAATCTTATAATACCATGACACAATTTCCTCACTTTGAATCCATAAAATAAAAAAATTTCAATTACATTCAGATAACCATTCATCAGATGATCTAAAGGGGACCAGTAAAGAAGAGGATTAGGCCTCATGGAATGTACATAAAAATATCTCAAGGACGATAATGATATTTCTAAATATTATTATCCTCGGTGAGCTTCATTAACACCACCCCTATAGAAATTACATGACATGAGACTGGTATAGAGGTACGAGAGGAGGATGTTTCCATACATAACATGGGCCACATCAAAATGACTGAAGAATGATTACATACATGAAAAAATAGTCTTTCTAGGAATTTGTGGATTCCCTCAACTTCTTTACTTCTACATACATTATGAGCATCTAAAATTAAAATTGTAAATGTAAGGTTGCATCTCAAAATCTTCACAAATAGCTTTATCTACACAAACATGAGTAAATATTTTCTTAGAAGGAGGGTGATTTAAAGGAGTTGATAACACTCAATGAAAAACTACTCTAACAAAACATCCCCTACCCAACATGTTCTACAAGATGAGCCTCACCCCGCACTCTCAACCAATGTGCCTCAATAATGTGAATTTTCCCCAGCAATTAAAATAGATATAGAACCTCCTCTCAATATGCGGTACTGAAAAAAAATATTTGGACCCGTAGTATGAAGATATCAGGATTTCCTCCCCCCTTGGGTACACAACTAGGGATGGGTCAGATAAATCCTCACAGACTAGCGCCTGCAGTTTACCCACTACACACCCAAGCAGAGACACCACAACTATCTATGCCTCTTGTTTTCCCTATTCATTATATTGTATAACCATATATCCCTCATGGTATTATCAATACATTTAAGTCATTTACATCTCAATTGTAAGAAATAGAGAAATAATGTTCACTAGTATTTCCATAAATGAAGTCCTACCCTAAATGGGTTGATTTGAATCCTCCCCCACCAAACTTAGGGAACCCTAAATGTTTAATTTTTAATTAATCAAAGGACCCATAGTTTCATTGGATGCATTTTGTGTCCTATTGGGATCCTATTATGGGGAAGCCTACCCAACAACAAGCATAAAAACATAATTGGTCTGTGGAAACACTACAAGGTCCATCCTTAGTACGGTATACTAGTTTCCTAGAATGGTCAGTCATGGGATGAAAGGATATTCGTTGGAAGTTTCTGTTTCAATTAATCTCAAAGTTTAATAATACAACATTCCTTGACCTATAAAACTAAAAAAAGTGGGATAATGAGTCATTCTAATATTTCATTATTTTCTGGAAGGGGCTGACCTACTAAATAACCAACAGTTTCCCCTATAATATTTTTTTGTCCATCAATATAGAGAATGTTCATGATGAGTTGTGCACATTACTCATCCCTGTAAAATATATAGGATGGATTCTAGATCCTACCAAAGTTTCTCAAATACAAAAATATTACATCTTGTGAACCAATTATATGTCCTGATTAATTCAATACATTCAATGGAAGAGAACAAGGAAAATAGAGGCTTCCATTTTCATGCTTATGCCAACCACTACGGGAGAACCAATTCCTAATCCCATTCAATATCGTGTGGGATCACCACTTGAGTGTCAAAAAAATTACCAAATCCTCAATATGATTTAAAGGATAAGATGATAAACAAGTTTTAGTAACTAACAAAATGTTTATTTATTTTGAGATGATAAAATCTCTTGCTACCTTATCATGGATTTAGAAAATAACATATTAATGTTTCAAATGCTCAATAGGCTTGATTAGTCTTGTCTCAATAATATACCAAACTATTTTCCCTACCAATGGACATTGGGTAACCTTCTACTGTAATGATTTTTCTCCAAATATAGCCTAAAAAAAATGGTGGACTCTTGGAAAGTGAATCTATGAAAGCCACTCATGCATGTAGCATGTGTTTCAGCGTCCAATGCAGTGGAAGGGTGAATGGAAAGAAGTTACCAGAAATAAATTTCATAAGTTTAGTGATTGTATTATGAGAAAAAAATCAATTGAACTCATTTTATCCTCATAAAAATGGTTACATAATCGATTTTCCCCCAACCGCTTCTACCACTGTATATTCAATTTATTCAACACCACAATTCTCTAAAGACCAATCTTCTAAAAACAGCCAAGATATAAGGTAAGGAAAAAAAATAAGAATAAGAACATATATCAAGGAAAAGGTTATATTTTACTCTCTCATACTTCATTCATTCAGTTCCAAAGAGCACGAGAACCACCCCACCAAATAGTACCACAAGATTTGACCCACTAGACGGAATCATTTCCAAGAGAGGAATTAATATTCAGTTCCATTACTATAATTTAGTTGATAGATAAATTATCTAATGATGAATATGTAATTGAATAGAAGTTCTTTTTGTTTTATTGGAGAAGGGAAGGAAGAGGCTGTGGAATCCTAAGATACATGGGGAGATTTAGTCGTGGCAGAAATCAATATTTTATCTATGTCCCAACTGAGACTATTTATGCTACTGAAACTCATGCGAGAGCCATCCAACAGGTTTATAAAGAAGCGAAAAGTTCACCCTCATGTTTTAGGGGTCTCCCTCAACTGATCATTTTATAATATTATTTTTATACGGTTTCATCATCAAATCTATTATTGAATGAAGGCATAATTTTTGTAACGCCCCGACCCCAGCTACCCAGAGCCGGTGCGTTACTTCATAACATTGGCATGATCACAAAAGATCAAGTCTCGAAAGACCGATTAGTTTAGTAGCCGTGGAAACACTAGATACATTCATAAGTCTTACATGACATCATAAAGTGAAAACTAATAACAAAGTCTTCATAGTCCACACTTCTATCCTCTTCGGAAAATCCCTGCAGGTCATTCATAAAATACTTCTTCACATCCTGGAAAATATTAAAACATTGAAAGGGGTGAGCTCAGATGATCAGTAAGGATAATAATAATGCGGAAGCTTTCATAAATAAACAATAACATTTAAGGCAATTTATAACTAAAACAAAAGCCTTATTAAACTTGAACTTCAACATAATATGGCAAAAGTAAAATGAGATAATGCCATTTACTTATTCACATGGATATTCTACTGGTCGAATAATCACATGAAATATCAATAACCACTTTCATAATGATGGAATGCATAATGCCAGACTATCATAACCTCGTAGCCAAGGCCTCGTGCCAAGACCACAAATTAGATTTTGTCAAGGCCTCGTGCCAAGACACTAGTTTGTCTCAAGAGACCTGCCGATGCATCGAGGAGCTATAACGGGCTCCACCCGTCACTTATTAAGTCCAATGCATTCCTCATATGAATAGGTTTAAACATATCATAAACCATAACATAATCGTATCACATAAAACATGCATAATGGAAACATAACATTTCCACATTTCAATCACAAGATATCCATACAACACATTGATATAATAAAAATGCTTTCAAAACCATTTTCAATACCAAAATAAAAGAAATTTAAAACTTTTTATTTTTCATTAAAAAAAATGATGGCTTGTAGAGGAAGCCGAAAGTCAAATAATGGTCACGGCGGCGGAGAAGTCGTTGTCGTTGCATAAGTACGGAAAGAAAAAAATTCCCTTTTTGTCGTTTAGTAAAACGTTTCGTATAAAAAAGATTCCTTTTGAATAAACATAAAAGTCAAAGGGGTTTATACACTGTATAAAAGAAAGTTGTGTATAAAGCCAAATATGCCTCAATGAAAGGAGATTGAGACGAAGTCCTTAAAAAGATCATTTTTAAAATAAAATAGATCTATTATGTGTATTCACTATAGGTACACATAAATAAAGTAAAAATACAAAATAGGACATAATAATATCATGACATAATTTGAAAGTAGGAGATTAACCCAAAGAATAGAAATTGGGTTAAGAAGTTCCCTTACCTTGCGTTCTGTCCTGACTGGACCGTTCTTTAACCTCCTGAATAATAAACTAGAGTTAATTTCTATTTACTTAAGAACCTTTTTCATGTTCATTATTCCATTTATATCACTTATTACCATGTTATGAACATTATTTAATTATTTAAATTAATAACGGTCGTTTTGTCGATCTTTGGTACTTGAGTCAAAAATAAACTTCTTATAATTACAAGTTGTTCATGTGGAGAAATATCCATTATATCCAGAATTATATTAATGATGTAGATATCATATATATCATATATATCCAGTATATACATTCATTCATAATATTACGTAACATTTAGAGGTAAGAAATGAAATGCACCGTTCATGGAGACGGTAAGCCGTACGTACGCATGAACGCTACATTCATTTCTATTTCGTATTTAATGGAATGAAATCATAATTATATAAAGGTATAATATAGTTCCAGTATAATATCATATATAATATCATTTACTCCATCCTTTATACATCCCACATATGGCATTAACGATTCACATCACTTTGAGGGGGCGGTAGTCTGCACTTCCTAAAATGAAATTATCGCGTTTTACCCATAATGGAAATCATAAAGTATGCCATAAATGAGAAATACAGAAGCATAAGTAAAACATAAACATAATATATATCATATATAAAAATAGTGACATCTTAATGGCCACCTTTGAAGGTGTTATATGAGTGTTGAACAATCATCGTTTCGTGAGGCAGAAATTCGCCATCCACAGAAACCGTATGTTCTTTAACCATTAGATGTAGGTGTGTGTAAGTGTAGCTAGAATACTTATTATAACAACATCTTAGTATATTGATGATACTTGTGTTGTTACAAAAGAAATGAATAAAAAGAGTTTAGGGGGTTGGAGAAGAAAAATAAAACAAAACAACATTAGAGAAGACATTACCTCAAAATCGGGTAACTCTTTTTGATTTGAACCAAAGGCTTCCTTGGGAAGAGTTCTGCCCAAAGTGAGGCTTCTAGGAGTAATAGAGGGATGTTGGGAGAGTATTTTGGCAGAGTTTGGCCAAGCCAAATGTCTTTAAGGTGTGAATAAGGTGGGAGAGGTGGGGGCCTTTTATAAGTGGAGAGGAGGGGCTCTTTTGGAAAGATTGAAATGTTACATTATTACACAATGATTTTCGGATTATAAAGGTCCCACACTTATATAATTCGAGGCTAAGGTGATAAGGGTTTGAAATATCCTCATCAAATTGGCTTTGGACAAGTGTAGGCCTTGGATTTTGCATTATCTTCCCATTTTATTTAAATCGTTAAATAATGAGGTCATCGCTGCATCATCACGATGTCATAAATAATTTAATTTATATAATGTCTAAAAATTATAAAAAAACTACTATCATGTAGGAAATCTTTTTAGCTTTCTAATGAATATTTATAATCAAAATTTTTACTTGTGTAACCCCACGTAAAAATTGTTTTAGTAAAACATCTTATGTTTGTGTCATTTTTTACTTTAACATTAAATAAAAGGTGTTTATGTCATTTTCTAACTAAAGTGGCTCCATGGGGTCCCCAAGTTGACCCATGGGTTGTCTTGGTCGGCCATGACTCATACAATAGGATTAGTACAAGTTTCATGCTCATCTCATATTATAAAAACATTATTTGTACCTTAAACTACACTAATTACCTCTAATCGCGATTAAGAACTTAAAAGTTACTATTCACCAAAAAATTATTTTAATCTCATTGAACCACATTTTACTTCTTAATGACAACCATGTATGTCGGATTTTTGAAAATCAAAACACAGAAGTGGTAATATTTCATTTAAATGAAAAATCAGTTATTTAACTACCACTTAGTGGTTTCACTATTCATCAAAAATTGAAGTTTTTCAGAACAAGGCCAAAACTTCACCCTAAGCTATAATTGATATTCCGAATTCAAAAATGATGTCTATTTTACAAAATTCCAAACATATAAGTTGCATTAATTAATTTTATAATTAATTCCCGCTGTCACAACAAATAGCGTGTTTTAAGAAACAATTTATATCAAAAGATTAGCAATTGTTTATGTCCAATTTCAAAGTGAAATTAATTCTAATGAACACCATTGGATAAAACGGTAAAAATATATTCTAATTATAATTTAAAACCACTCAATAATATAACTTATCACTATAAATTATTTTGATTAAAAAAGTTGTTTTAATTATTTTTTACTATTCATAAAAATTCGGAAGTTCTCTGAAAATTAAAAAAATTCAACATAGGCCAATTTCAATATTAGGAATACAAAAATGAAGTCCATTTTGAAATATAAAATTTCTATAATTTTAAAACGTCGTTATTACTATTTATAATGGCTACTATGATTAGTCGCGGTGTTTTGGAACTCGAAGTTGCGTACAATGCAAGCTATTGCATTATTGAATGAGAAGCATATCATGGAAGCTCGGGGTGTTACATTCTCCCCTCCTTCAATAAATTGCATCCTCACAATTTGAAATTTTTTCTTTGAAAATAAGAGGTTGAAAATAGAAAATACCTTTGTGGAAAACCCACATCGGAAATAAGGTTAATAAAATTTATCCTTAATAAGAGGGAAAGGGAAATGAAAAAGTCACCACCCAATTATGATCTCGATTAGGAGAACATTGGTGGCAATTAGAGACATATAATTGGAGGAAAAACGTAAATATTTGTAGGGAGCGATTGGGGTCATCAATCACAATCAACTGTCAAATTGAGGGCCTCAAAGCCTTCAATCTATGTTGATTTAAAATATCATCAGTTCAACAACACATAAGGTATTAGGATAACACATTTTTTTGTTTTAATATCCCTTTACTAAAGTTTAAGAATTAATATATTCATTGAATAAGAGATAGGTATATATATATTTATGCTTGACAATTAGAGTTTCAACATTCAACTCATCTTTCACTAAAAAAGATAATAGAACTCAAAAATATTATATTTATCCTAATTGTATAAGGTTCCAAATGTTAACACATACCATTTAGATTAGTAAAATTATTTTGTAAAAAACTAGGGACTTCCTGTAGGCTAGTGGTAGGAAATAAAGGCATGTCGCACTATGATTGTGGGTTCGATTCCTGCAGCTTTGTCCGATGCGACGGGTTATGCCCCACCCTGCAGGTTGTCCTTTTCCTAAAACTATAGTATCATAATATTCCAAAAATAATCTTCATAAATGCTTTAACCTTAAACAATAATATCCATGTTTCAACTTAATCCATTCCAACCTTACTAGTTATCCAAAATACCTCCGTCCAAACTTTCTCTAAAAGGTCTCGAAATTCCAAAATCAATTGTAACATCAGATTCCCCAAACAAAGAAAAGTTTCTCTTATTGTCACATACTAAAAATATGATTACCTTAATCATATTACCTTAATAAAAAAGTATTAAAGTACAATCTTTATATATATCACATTATTCTTATAACCAAAATATAATCCTGGAGTCCAAAAGCACCAATACATTAATTATTCCGCTTCAACTATAGTCATAGCATAAGATTGGCCTTGATCCTTTGGCCTTTTCTGAGGTAAGTTTCCTTGACGCTTAGGACATTCATTTGCATAATGACCCATTTCTTTACAATTGTAGCATTCAACTTTGACAGCCTCTTTCTTTCCCTTGCAATCACGATCCTGGTGACCCTTTTCTCCACATTTATAACAAACTCCCATTCCTTTTAGGCAAGTGCCAGGGTGATTCTTCCCACAATTATCACATAATGGAAAATCCTTCTTTCCCTTTTTCCCTTTATCTGTCTCTTGTTCCACCGTTCTCTTCTTCTCTTGCTTTACTTTGTTGTCATAAGACTTAGAGAATTCCTTTTCTGTCTTGATAGCACACAAGACCATATCTTCGTATGATGAGAAGGATTGTGATACTAAAGCTCGACGGAGAAATGGTTTTAACCCATCAAAGAAACGATCAATCTTACTTCTTGGGTTACGTATATAATCGGCAGCATGCCTCGCTAACCTTGTAAAGTTAGCCTCATACTTTGCGACATTCTCATCCTCCTTCTACCTCAAACTCAGAAATTGCCTTTCCATATCTGCTCGATGGTCACGAGGAAAGTATTTTTCTAAGAAAAACTTTTTGAACTGCCTCCATTCCATATTCGATACGTCATCATCTTCCTTTGTGTTTTGAATCAGTGACCACCACTGATCAGCATCTCCAGTGAGGCGGTAAACTTCCATGACAACCTTCTCCCTTTCGCTACTCCCCAAGCCATGGAATATTTTCTCTAAGGAATTTATCCATTGCTCAGCTACTATAGGATTTGTACTCCCATTGAAGGTTGGTGGTTGTTGCCTCATGAAGCGGTCTAACATTGATCCTCCACGTTGCGGATCAAGGTGCTCCATACGAGTAAGGTTATTATTCATAACCTGAGTAAGTTGTCCCAGTATGGTGATTAGCTGATCGGCACTAGTTGCATCACCATCCCCACTATAATTATCTTGAGCAGGAGGGCAATCCCTACATGGAGTGCATTCATTTATACTGTTTCCATTTCTTCCACTAGGCGCCATTTCTAAACAATGGCATAAACTAGATTAGTTTATGAATAAAAATACATAATTCCATACTTTTAAAACACTTTACATAAATTGAGCTATTTATAGATATAATCCATAATCATAAAAATGTTTTCTTTGAGGAAGTATATACTCATAAACCCTTCATAATGATTTGTAATGAAAATGAGAGTTATCTTAAGCATATCCCCCGGGAGTGTCGTAACCAAGAGTGCAGCAAGGCCTGTTGTCGTGCACCAATTCCCGTTCGAGTCTAGCTCAAAGCAGTGTTTTCGGGTTTTACCCCTAGGTACATCTGTGCCAGAGCCGCCTCTACCTGTTCGTATCCAGACAGGGATGTATTGCTCGGAAAACTCACAACATCTCTACAATACCAAAATTCTAGGAAGTTCTTCTATACTTATCCTCAATGTCTATCTTCGGGATATGTGCTCTAATCAGAGTTTATCTAAATCTAGCTTCCACGGTTAGTACTAAACTGCCTCTGATACCAACTGTAACGCCCCGACCCCAGCTACCCAGAGCCGGTGCGTTACTTCGTAACATTGGTATGATCACAAAAGATCAAGTCTCGAAAGACCGATTAGTTTAGTAGCCTTGGAAACACTAGATACATTCATAATTCTTACATAACATCATAAAGTGAAAAACTAATAACAAAGTCTTCATAGTCCACACTTCTATCCTCTTCGGACAATCCCTGTAGGTCATTCATAAAATACTTCTTCACATCCTGGAAAATATTAAAACATTGAAAGGGGTGAGCTCAGATGCTCAGTAAGGATAATAATAATGCGTAAGCTTTCATAAATAAACATTAACATTTAAGGAAATGTATAACTAAAACAAAAGCCTTATTAAACTTGAACTTCAACATAATATGGAAAAAGTAAAATGAGTTAATGCCATTTACTTATTCACATGGATATTCTACTGGTTGAATAATCACATGCAATATCAATAACCACTTTCATAATGATGGAATGCATAATGCCAGACTATCATAACCTCGTAGCCAAGGCCTCGTGCCAAGACCACAAATTAGATTTTGTCAAGGCCTCGTGCCAAGACACTAGTTTTTCTCATGAGATCTGCCGATGCATCGAGGAGCTATAGCGGGCTCCACCCGTCACTTATTAAGTCCAATGCATTCCTCATATGAATAGGTTTAAACATATCATAAACCATAACATAATCGTATCACATAAAACATGCATAAAGGAAACATAACATTTCCACATTTCAATCACAAGATATCCATACAACACATTGATATAATAAAAATGCTTTCAAAACCATTTTCAATACCAAAATAAAAGAAAGTTAAAACTTTTTATTTTTCATTAAAAAAAATGATGGCTTGTAGAGGAAGCCGAAAGTCAAATAATGGTCACGGCGGCGGAGAAGTCGTTGTCGTCGCATAAGTACGGAAAGAAAAACATTCCCTTTTTGTTGTTTAGTAAAATGTTTCTTATAAAAAAGATTCCTTTTGAATAAACATAAAAGTCAAAGGGGTTTATACACCGTATAAAAGAAAGTTGTGTATAAAGCCAAATATGCCTCAATGAAAGGAGATTGAGACGAAGTCCTTAAGAAGACCATTTTTAAAATAAAATAGATCTATTATGTGTATTCACTATAGGTACACATAAATAAAGTAAAAATACAAAATAGGACATAATAATATCATGACATAATTTGAAAGTAGGAGATTAACCCAAAGAATAGAAATTGGGTTAAGAAGTTCCCTTACCTTGCGTTCTGTCCTGACTCGACCGTTCTTTAACCTCCTGAATAATAAACTACAGTTAATTTCTATTTACTTAAGAATCTTTTTTATGTTCATTATTCCATTTATATCACTTATTACCATGTTATGAACATTATTTAATTATTTAAATTAATAACGGTCATTTTGTCGATCTTTGGTACTTGAGTCAAAAATAAACTTCTTATAATTACAAGTTGTTCATGTGGAGAAATATCCATTATATCCAGAATTATATTAATGATGTAGATATCATATATATCATATATATCCAGTATATACATTCATTCATAATATTACGTAACATTTAGAGGTAAGAAATGAAATGCACCGTTCATGGAGACGGTAAGCCGTACATACGCATGAACGCTACATTCATTTCTATTTCGTATTTAATGGAATGAAATCATAATTATATAAAGGTATAATATAGTTCCAGTATAATATCATATATAATATCATTTACTCCATCCGTTATACATCCCACATATGGCATTAATGATTCACATCACTTTGAGGGGGCGGTAGTCCGCACTTCCTAAAATGAAATTATCGCGTTTTACCCATAATGGAAATCATAAAGTATGCCATAAATGAGAAATACAGAAGCATAAGTAAAACATAAACATAATATATATCATATATAAAAATAGTGACATCTTCATGGCCACCTTTGAAGGTGTTATATGAGTGTTGAACAATCATCGTTTCGTGAGGCAGAAATTCGCCATCCACAGAAACCGTATGTTCTTTAACCATTAGATGTAGGTGTGTGTAAGTGTAGCTCGAATACTTTTTATAACAACATCCTAGTATATTGAGGATACTGGTGTTGTTACAAAATAAATGAATAAAAAGAGTTTAGGGGGTTGGAGAAGAAAAATAAAACAAAACAACATTAGAGAAGACATTACCTCAAAATCGGGTAACTCTTTTTGATTTGAACCAAAGGCTTCCTTGGGAAGAGTTCTGCCCAAAGTGAGGATTCTAGGAGTAATATAGGGATGTTGGGAGAGTATTTGGGCAGAGTTTTGACGAGCCAAATGGCTTGAAGGTGTGAATAAGGTGGTAGAGGTGAGGGCCTTTTATAAGTGGAGAGGAGGGGCTCTTTTGGAAAGATTGAAATGTTACATTATTACACAATGATTTTCGGATTCTGAATGTCCCACACTTATATAATTCGAGGCTAAGGTGATAAGGGTTTGAAATCTCCTCATCCAATTGGCTTTGGACAAGTTTAAGCCTTGTATTTTGCATTATCTTCCCATTTTATTTAAATCGTTAAATAATGAGGTCATCGCTGCATCATCATGATGTCATATATAATTTAAATTATATAATGCCTAAAAATTATAAACAAAATACTATGATGTAGGAAATCTTTTTAGCTTTCTAATGAATATTTATAATCAAAATTTGTACTTGTGTAACACCACGTAAAAATTGTTTTAGTAAAACATTTTATGTTTGTGTCATTTTTTACTTTAACATTAAATAAAAGGTGTTTATGTCATTTTCTAACTAAAGTGGCTCCATGGGGTCCCCAAGTTGACCCATGGGTTTTCTTGGTCGGCCATGACTCATACAATAGGATTAGGACAAGTGTCATGCTCATCTCATATTATAAAAACATTATTTGTACCTTAAACTACACTAATTACCTCTAATCGCGATTAAGAACTTAAAAGTTACTATTCACCAAAAAATTATTTTAATCTCATTGAACCACATTTTACTTCTTAATGACAACCATGTATGTCGGATTTTTGAAAATCAAAACACAGAAGTGGTAATATTTCATTTAAATGAAAAATCAGTTATTTAACTACCACTTAGTGGTTTCACAATTCATCAAAAATTGAAGTTTTTCAGAACAAGGCCAAAATTTCACCCAAAGCTATAATTGATATTCCGAATTCAAAAATAATGTCTATTTTACAAAATTCCAAAAATATAATTTGCATTAATTAATTTTATAATTAATTCCCACTGTCACAACAAATAGCGTGTTTTAAGAAACAATTTATATCAAAAGATTAGCAATTGTTTATGTCCAATTTCAAAGTGAAATTAATTCTAATGAACACCATTGGATAAAATGGTAAAAATATATTCTAATTATACTTTAAAACCACTCAATAATATAACTTATCACTATAAATTATTTTGATTAAAAAAAGATGTTTTAATTATTTTTCACTATTCATAAAAATTCGGAAGTTCTCATAAAATTACAAAAAATTCAACATAGGCCAATTTAATTATTAGGAATACAAAAATGAAGTCCATTTTGAAATATAAAATTTCTATAATTTTAAAAAGTCGTTATTCCTATTTATAACGGCTACTATGATTAGTCGCGGTGTTTTAGAACTCGAAGTTGCGTACAATGCAAGCTATTGCATTATTGAATGAGAAGCGTATCATGGAAGCTCGGGGTGTTACACTTTTTGTCCTTATCAACCAAGGATAAGAGCACCTTCACCTCTTATTCTAAGGGCCGATCTACCTATGTCAATTAATTTAGTTCCTAAAAAACCCATGAGATAGGATAATCATCTTGGGAAGTATATAAAATTATCTTGGAAGTAAAAAATTCTAAATAAATTGTAACTGGTGTTGTCCAGTGTGTCAATCAAAGATACACATAGTTTATCAAAAGGCATATGGGAAGTTCTCATATAATATTTATTGATCCCTCTAGAGTTTGAATATAATGTTAACACTGTTAAAACATACCATATAGGGATCGATCTAACAAAATTCCAAATGATAATGTATATAATAGAGATTTATGAAGATTTTTTCATACACGGACATATCTGACCCTTGTATATGTCTAGAAGAATAAAAAATATTGATATCTGATGGGCTTTCATTAATAACAACATAGGATTCAACCTCATTATAATCTGGAATCTTCATCAAATGGGATATAGTGAGTCCCACTGGTCCCATTCCTCTCTAATAATATAGGCTTATGAAAAGAGAGAGAGAAATGTTCTCGGAAGAATCAAACTCTGGGTGTGGTTTGGGGACCTTATATCAGACATGGAATTTCTCGTTATTTGGAAAGACATGACCACAAATTTTTTTCGTCTGAGTCCTTGGTTGAATCAGCACATGGTATTCCCCTATCATAGCACCAATGTCTCAAATAGATCATCAGTGGTAAAATTTTTACATTACACCGAGGTAAATTTCTGCATTGAATCCTCAAAATCACAATATATTAATATGTTATTATATGAGAGGGAAGGAAAACAACACATAACTAACTATTTCACTCAATTCATGCCCTCAAATGGTGTATAAATAACACCTCAAAATAACTTTAAATATATCACTAAGAATATGTGTTACCCATCACTCAGATTGAAGGAATGCGCCCATATTCTGGCACATATTCAACAATATTCATAATATAAATCCTGAAAATTGAGCCCAAAAACACTAAAAACGTCATTCACTATCTATAAAGTGGTAAATACTTGGGTTAAGATGTTATCCTCCCTTACCCTAGGCATCAGTAGGTCCCTACCTCAACATTTATGTTAGGAATGATTTTCATGTATTTAAGGGATAGTAAAGATTATCCTTATAAATCCCTCATTACCCCTATAGAACTTCAACTAAACCCCACATCATTTGTTGGGTGAAAGGATACTACTTCACCTTTAGGATGTGAAAATGATAATTCCTATCTTAAATTTCCATTATCCCCTACTTCCCATATAATTAATATGGAAGAAGAAGATGAAGAGGTAAAGGATGAGGATATCAAGGATGTCCTTTCATCATTTGAGGAAGGTGTCTCTATCACCATTAATGAACTTAGAACAAATAAACCTGGGTACATAAGATGGACCATATCCCACATTGATTAGTGTATCCATGTTTTATGATGAATGGGAAGTATATATCTCAATACAGAATCAACATCAGCACATGTTTTCCCAAAATTAAACAGAGACGACATGCCATGATCTCAAGGTGGACACTCACCATCTGGGATTTCCAAAAAACTACTAGGGATGCAAACAAGAATCTAGAAGGATTAACCTAACTCACACTTCCAAAATTGAGGCAATAGTTTACAAGAATATAAATTCCAATTTCATTCGAGAAGTCCAGTATCTGAATGTCCATAGATGATGAATAATAGGTTGAATATCCCCCCAAGGAGTATTTTATTTCCAAGTGATTCTATTTGGCTTAATGAATGTCGGCGCTACATACAAAGGTTTCATGAATTTAATCTTCAAACTACCTTTTTATTTTATATCAAATTCAACATCAATGATATGGTGGTTAAGTCTCGAAATTTTTCTGAACACATGGTTAATCTTGATACCATATTCAATAAACTACAACAACATATTCTAAACATGACCCCCTTTGAATTTTTTAATGAATTTACCTTGAGAAGTTTTCTCTGGAATCATGGTACTCTATCATTCAATCAATTTAATCCTACAAAATAAAATTGATACCCTTAATATATCACCTCCTTGAAACCTCAAAGTTTTGAGGGGATTGTAGGGAAACCTTTACTATATTCAATTCATTAGATCAAACCACGCATGTAAGTGATTTCCATTCACTATTATGATGAATATGGGGGTCACATATCTGTGGATTAAGGACTGTTAGGAACCATTCCACTTTCACAATAATTATCACTTGAGCTTACTAGTGTTATTTCCACTTGTTGAAGGGAAACCACTAATTTTGTACAAAACAACCCTATAAAATACCTCAGTTCTTTCATAAAACAAAATAATGACACCAGGAATGAAAACAACCTTCACTGTCATAGACAAACCATGATTGAAACTAAAGGAAGTCATTTAGATATTAAGAAGGGATTTCTGGAATTAATCTTTGTGATTCAATAGATGAGGCACTACCTAGAGCACCATGATGTCTATTTGTTATCTCTCAACAACCCAATCAAAAACATAAACATCCTTATTATGTTGATAGAAAATTTATCATGGTGGGTGGTGATCTTGTACTAGTTTTACATTCAGTTCATCAGTTTAAAAATTTTAAAGGGTAGGGTATTAGTTTTCTTCCTTGTAGAAAACACATATATACAAACAATGTCATTAAATACTAAATTTCAAAATGAATAGATATTCCTTATTCATGATATACCCCATTATTAAGCGATGTATTTGAGTGATTTATCTTGAATCCCAATAGTTAAGGGAATAAAATTCCTCAATATCAAAAAAAGACATGTGGGGAGTCCTGGTCATCTCTCCCACAAAGGAAATATTTCCTTACTTCTTACTATTATCATAAGGATATACAAACAATAAAAATGAATATAATCCCCACATTGTAGTCTTAGAACTATCACTTCAAATTCTACTATATCAATTAAAGTTAAAAGGTGATTCACAGTTGGTAATAAAGAAGATCAATTCGGATTATGCTATCAAAAAAGAGAAGTTAACCCCCCTTCATAACAATTTCTAGTGACTAATAGAATAATTTCTCCTAGATATAACATTCAATCATATCCCATTATCATAGAATATCTTATAAGATGCATTGTAAAAAGTTTCCATAGCTTTGTATTATATGTATTGGTATGGAAAATTTATTAGGATTTCTCACGGCCGAATGATGTCACAATTTGTTTAGGTCACCATTGAAGAAATTAGTGACGATAATTTCATTCTTGAACTATATGGTCATGCAGTCAAATAAATTATTCCCACTGAGGAATACCTTAAAAGTGGAGTGATATCATTGGATAAATCATTAAAAGATCAAATCCAATGAAAAGTTACAAAATTAACTCTTTATAGTATCCAAAATAACTATAAAGGCCGCTACAAATAATGATTTTATAGATTCCTTCTCATAAAAATGGACGGAGAAGTGATTATTGTTATTTTGAAAGAAGTAGATATGGGAGCATGTGGTTCCCACCAGTTAGGTTTTAATATTTCTTATAAAATATAAAGTCTTAGATACTATTGGCATTCAGTGATGTAAGATTTTATGGACTTCAACAAAATCTTTTATTCTTTACAAGTGAATTCTAACTTCATCCATCATCTCCTAGAGTTTTTGCACACATCCAAATAATCTTTAAAATTTATTGTATGGGTAATGTATTTTTTTAGGTTCATATAATTCATCTACATCAATTTAGTTTAAATATATCCTCACTGCAAATGGCTTATTCTCCAATTGGGTTGTAGTTATACCCCTCAAATAATTCAGGATCAAAACTCATTTTTAGCATCATGAAATATGACATAATCTCTACATTTGTTGTCCCTCATATAATACTATTATAAAATAGTATAAATTTTTATTTTGTGGAGTTGGATAATCTATTTTAGGAGTATAATATCAAATGCAACCATTCATATCACTATCATACAGTAGATAATGGAAAGATTGAGGCATTCAACAAGACCTTATTAAACATACTCAATAAGATTTTTGAAAAAGATAAAAATTCATATCCTATTAATATCATTCATTACTTGTGGTCCTACCATACTAAAACCCACATCGGAATGTGGGAAAACCTGTATTCACTTTTATACAAGATAGAAGCTATCCCACCAATTGAGGTTAAATTTCCCTCACTTCTCACTTCCATCTTCAATCAACTATCCACAATTGAGAAATCCCAAAAATATATGGATGAATTAGAGTTACATAATGATAAATGACTACATACTTTTTATCACTTGGAGGTTCACAAAAATTGGTTAGCATAGGAGTTTAACAATAAGGTCCTACTCTTCTCTTTATTCCAAGGAGAACTACCACTGGTCCTCATGACTCCATTTATGGTAAGAAAGAAACCTAAAATGCTTGAAAAAAATTATGAGGAACCTTATTACATACACATGGTCCACTAAAATAGAGATTATTTTGTGGCCTTGATGGATAGAGATATTTTTACAGCCCCTACCAATGAAATATTTCTCAATAAATACTTTATTTGATAAAATTGCATCTATCATATTTGATGCAAGATTTTAAACTATGTAGTATCGAAGGTACTCAATGTAATTCCATAAAAGGAACACAATATGTTCATGATCAAGCAACCTAAAACAACATGACACCATTGTGTGATTTATAAGATTTTAAACTACATTTCCTGATGTCTGACCAAATGATGTAAAACAACATGTTCCACAACCTTGTTTCACAATGTGAAACAACATAAAAATTCAATGTGTTCTTGAACAGATCATGATCCTTTATGTTTAAATCCCACCAAAACATCATAAAGACCCTTTCTTGGCTTAAGTATCATCTCAATTAGATATGTAGTGATTCCCAGAAAATGTATCTTTGGCCCATCCATAATGTAAATAAAATCCCACCTCTCTTTTATAGAAACAAATATATATTTAGGGGCTTCACATTCGATGTCCCATGACAGTCCAAATGCTTCCTTTGTGCTTGAACACATTCCTTATTCATATCATAATTCCTTCCTAATGAATTTAATTTGTTCATAAGCTTTCCTTGTACAATGGTGATAGAATTTCTGATAGTTTATGATAACTTAGTTTTTATTATGTATTGATTTTTACTAGTATTTCTTTGCGTAAGTTTCACACCAAAATGGACGTTTGACTAGAGGATTTCATTATTTGACTATGAATTCATAGTCCCCAATTTCAATTTTCAGAGACCAACCACCAAAAGTCTTATCAACAAAAGGCACATTCATACTCTAGATAAACCACTTCTATATCTATAATCCCCAACAACATCATGTTGGAAATAACTTTTTAAACATGGTACATGACCACTCCATGAATTATGGGACCATATCAGTTCATGACATAATAATACCAAATATCAAGGCTTTAAAATTACTTCTTCACCTTTAAAGTATGTCTGAACATCCTTGTCCTTGTATTCTTTATATCACTCATCGTTTCCCTGACATATGGTTCAAGTCATATCACATTAAATAACATGTCACCATCATCCTTTCCAATTTATATGGAACTACCTAATTTCCCAAAACTATATAAATATTTATTCTTATTTCCATGAGATAAAAAGAAATTATAATATCTTACATCTTGGTCCAGCCACCACAATATCAAAATGTACATGCCCTTCCTTTTATTCATCACTATGTGGTGAAATAAACATGTTCTACTCACTATTTATCCCACCAAAGATAGATCATGTGGTATTATGAGTTTGGTAAAGTATTCCATGTATTATTAAGGAAAATTAATTTACATCAGGGTTAAAATGATACTAGATGAAACAACTTAAAAGGAACACCAAATATCTTTACTCTATGATAATAAAATACAAATTTGACTTCTCTTGATGGAAGTAAATCCAATAATTATGCATGTCATAGTTCTCTATTCATTGACATATTATTGATACCCAAATACTACATCCTAATTCGTCCTCAATATAAAACAATTTCCCCACTCTCCTATTTACAATTTTGATCTATAGAAGAGTGACCAATATGAATTATCATCCCATTAAAGAGATCATATTTATTATAAAAATTTACCCCTCCAAACACAAGAACTCATTCAGTGTGGGGAAATAGTTCCTAAAAATATATTCAGATTGATTCTATCATTTAATAGATATGTAAGGATTCTAGAATACTATGTATTGTACCTAACAAAAAAATATATAAAAATCCACACATCCCTATGTATGGGTCATATATTACTTGGAAATATTTCTCCCTGTTATTGGGTGATTTTGGCATGGAATGATACTTCTATAATCTAAAAAATTCCTTATAAAAATTGAATCCATGTCTTTTGAGAAATCAGAATCTCTATAATATTTCTTTGTACATCAAAAACAGAATGTCTAATACCTAAGAAAAACTTTTTTCTCAGTTTTCATTGATACTCCCCAGGTCAAATTTGAATATTCCACCGACCAAAAGTCCTAACAAATAGAGGAGGGCCTTTTTAGAATATGCATTAATATGTTCCATTTTCACTTTGCATCTGTATCCCACAAAAGGAAAAATCAACCAAACACACATTCATTCTCAAGAGAAACCTCTTATATGTTTTTATTACCAAACAAAATTATACTAGAAACCATGTTTTGAACATGGTCCACAATAATTACTTGAATAATTGTCCCATATCACATCTCGGATCTAGAATCCCCCTGATTTTATCTTACAACCATTCGCCTTTATGCTTGAATATGATGGAACATTCTTGGATTTATTACCTTGAAAGATAAATTTATAATACCTCGATCAAATATAGGAGACCTTAAATTATATCCCCCAAATTCCTTACCATAAGATAATAAACTAGATGTTCCCCATCCTAGTAAATAGACATTAAATTGTACATTGCTTCAACCATTTTTAGGGAGGATCATTTTCTACTAATGCTGGTTATCCAACACATCACCCCCTAAGAACTTTGTAAAAATTGATTCCTATTGCATCAATACTTCTAATGATACTTATATCCTCTATTCTAGGCCCAGATACTGCATCAACCAAAAAATTTGTGTTCCTCTATTCATGGGCACAACCCTGATCTGGTTGGAAGTCTCTAGAGTTATCCTAAGACCACTCCTTTACATATTCATGATTGAATTAGAATTCCCCCTCCATTATATACAAACCAAATTTGTGTAGGTTTTTTCCCATTAATGGCCAGTGCCAATCTAGATGCTCCCTTTATTCATCCACCTAATTCCTTCACAAACCAATCTATGGGATCAGGATAAATATTTATCTTTATAAACTCACTATACATAGGTAATAAAATTTCAGATACCTGAGGGAAAAAAAATTGACTATGCATTGACACACTATATTATGTCTTTGTATAAGTCACCCCAAATAGGACTTTCAACCAAAGGCACATTCTTACTCAACAAAAACCTCTTCTCTCACCATAATCCACATCAATATCATTTTAAAAAAAATCTTTTCAAATATATTTTGTGGTTATTACTTTCATATTTTTTACATTACATGATTTAGATTTTGAAATCAAAATATTTTGACTTCAAGTTTAAATATTTTGTATCAAAATAATGTTATATAATTCAAGGATTTAAATAACTTCATGGATCGTCATCCCATAACTCATGTTAAAATATTTTCAACCTAAAACACTAGTTTCATTAGTTTATCTTGAAATACTCTAAATCTCTCATAGAAATAGGCATATTACTAACCAGGATGAAAAACCACAAAATGGTACAATATGAAAGAGTCAATTTTAATCTTCCTAGACATGCACCATTTGAGGTTTATAAAAAAAATTGATGAATAAAAAATAATAATAATAATATATTTTTGTTTTAAAACACCCAAAGGGAGTCCTAAAAAAATTCAAATCCTTACCCACTACTTCTTCTTCATATCTGACTTAGGAAAAAGTTAGGGCAATGACAAAAATACCCAAATTTTGTAGGGTCAATCATCTGACTCTAGAAATTCTAAAACTACTATTTCTAGGCCTCATTTATTAGGGAAATTTTATGACATAATTACATTGTTGAGATAGCTCCAAATCCCACCTATTGATTTTGGAATTCTTTAAGGTTCCCTAAATTTACCTTAGAATCAAATTCTTTTCATTCTAAAGAAATCCAATTCTAAGAGGGAGGATTTTTTGGAACTCCTTTTCATCACATGAGGGTGATAAAAATAAAAGGAAAATAACTCAAGTAATAATTATATGAAGGGAAATAATAAGAATCAAGTAACTCACCCAGTTTAACATCCGTTCACCCAACCTATTCGCCAAGAGGCTCGTACAGTCCTTACCTACGCATCATAGAAGGAGAAGCCACACCTGCACGAGGCGCTTATGTGAAGAATCTACAAGATTTAACTATTTGGATGACATAGTTAGCCCATTCTCTCCAAATTTTATATTAATAGTACCCCTGGGATCCTAATTTGGGATGACTAGAAAATTTGAAGAAGTCTTGGAGATCATCCCACCCAAGTCCGCCACCCAGGGCTTCAAAACTACCCATGTAGCTACAACAACCCTTCTCTTTATTTCACACTTAAACATAATTTATTAAATAAAACCTTTACATGATAAAACATATAATATCGATAGGTATAGTGTATTTGGGGATTAATAACATTAAATAATAACTTAAAACATAAACTACAACATCTTATTGAAAACTTCTTTTACATGACCACAACCTTCTTTCGTACTTAACATTTCATGGGATAACCTGAGAACATACATAATAAAAGGGTGATCTATAAATACTAGTAAGGGATTAAAAAGTCATAACATGAAGAATAAAATACATGTTAAGAAATATCCATATCAATGGAGTAGAAGAGAAACATGAATATAAAGGCATGATCATAACATGGAAATGTAGAAACAACATTTAACATGATTTTAGCATGATCCAAGGATCATTGCACATGAAGAATTAGTAAAACCTCATTGAACATGAATTATCATGAGTAAACACACATTTAACTTGATGTATCATGACAATAATCTTTACCCACTTCATTGAAGCGCTATCAGAATGCACCATTCTTAATCATTTCATTTCATTTTTAAGTGTGCCACATGGAACATATAACATGGATTAATTAAACATCATTATTTATTCCAAAATAAAGGAATATTTAATTAAGACATGAAACTATATAATAAATATTTACATGTAAATAAAGGTGAATACCCTTTATAAATATATGGGCATGGTATTGACAACACAATGACTTTGGGTTGGGAAAATCGCAGTGTAATTTCTGCACCATAATGATGTGACATAAGAATTCTCAAAAATGGATGGTGAGATATAAAGTGGTGTATCATCATATTTAAATTAAATATAAATTAAGGTGGTAATATAGATACATTTCCCAACATATTTAATGAAATTTAGATTCATAAAACAAAATAATTTCTTGAATGTAAATGAGGAGAGAGAAATTCCTTAATGAATTTCAGTATAGTAACGGGTGTATATGGGAGGCATTAATGAACGATAAAAGGGTATATCCTCAATCAAAAATAAAGTGTAAAGTATGGGGGAGGTGATAAATCATACCACAATATTTTTAATTGAAAACAAAATGGTATAACAACATTACGAAATTTGGACAAAAATGAGAAATGAAGAAATCCCTTACTTGGAAGTGTGATCCCAAAGGCTTGGGAGAGGATTCAAAGAGTCTTGATGGGAGATTGGGGAACATTGGGAGGATTTTATAGAGAGTATTTAAGGGTTTTTTCAATCTCCAAAGGCTTTGAGTGAAGAGGAAGTGGGATCTTGGGTGGGTTTATATAGGAAAGGTGAGGAAATTCATTATTATTTACGTTTTGGATACCACACATTAAACTAATAAAAAACACAAACCATCTCATTGTTTTTGACCAATGTTTTTAAAAAAGGGTAGGGTAAAAAATTATTATTTAAGTACAATGTCTGAAAAACATAAAATATTAATCTTTATTATGTGGAGGTGAGTCACACTCTCAAGGAAATCAATTTAAAATGTTAAAATGTTTTATAAGTCCTGGAGGGTCCACTAAGGCTTTGTAAAATAAATCAAACAAACCTAAAATCACATTATTTTAATGGAAAATCATATATTGGCCGAAAAAATCATTTATATTTTTTTTACATCACTATTGAGTTACTATGATGTCATAAATCACATTAAATAATTAAATGGTATTTAATTTTTACCCCAAAATTTAACTGTCTCAAAAAATTATGAAAAATTCACCATTGGATAATTTTGAATCCTTGATTCCAAAAATATTATTCATTGTATCTAAATAATTTTCTAAATATGTGAATTTTTTACTATTAAAATAAAAATAGACATGTATCGAAAATTCATGGGTTTTGACAAAAAAGGCTTTCAAACATTAATACAAATTACAATTGTATTCATAAGAATTATACGATCATTTATATTTAATAAAAATTAATTTAGTAATAATAATATTTTATTAAAATATTATTTAATTCCAAAAATCTATTAATTCATAAAAATATATTTCTTGATTTAATATTAACTAAATTTACTTTTTGTACTTTAAAAACTATTTTAAAGTAACAAAGAATTTATATTCTTTATTCTATAAAAAAATAATTTAGATAACCGTAGTTCTAAGGTATTGTTACCTAAACCCTTATAACACCCGCATATGTCCTAAGGGTAAGGTGTGCAATGGTGACAGACTCTTGGGGTGGCTTGGATAACGTTGCTCGGGTGGTAATCTCTATCAACTTCCACTTCTCAAGTAGGAAATTCTATTCAAGATTAACATGTTGAAGTTCAAATTGGGCTTGGTTAAGAGAGAAGCCCAATGATGCCACCTCCTTTCCAATCTCTGAAAACTGGGCTTCATATGATAAAATTCTACTGGATGAGGCAATCTATTCATTTTCCTGAGTAAATTGGGTTTGTTAAAGCCCTATATTTATACTAATCATGTGATCACTATTCAATGGATATATTAGCAATTGTCAAAATTCATAAAGGTATTTTAAAATTCAAAACATAAAACCTAGGAAGTTAACATGATTTATATAACAATTTTACATAATAATACATTTAATTAGATCAAGAAGAATTTTCATTGATAAAATTTTGGGTCGTTACAATCTTCCCCCTTTAGGAATTTCACCCTCAAAATTTATTTTTCCCATAGTAAAATAGATGTTGGTAACACCGCCTTATTACTTCCTATAATTCTCATGTTTCCTCTTCAAACTTATGGTTTCTCCATAACACATTTATGATGGCAATTGTCTTATTTCATAGAAAAGATTCCCTATGATCTAAGATCTTCATCATCTTATCTTCATAGGAGAGGCCATTATACAATGATAAAACCTATGGATTGAGGACATGCTATGGGTCTAGTATGTACTTCCTTGATAGTGATACATGGAATACATCATGTTCTTCATATAGGTTCAGTGGGAGTGCTAGTCGATAGGACACTACTTCAATGCGATCAAGGATCTCAAAAGGGTTGATATACCTTGGACAAAAATTTACCTTCTTCACAAATCTCATAACTCTATTCCATAGTGATATGGGGAGGAATACCATGTCTTTGACATCAAACTCTAGGTCTCATCGATGATTATCATAATAGCTCTTTTTTCGACTCTGGGTAGATTTAATGTGCTTTTAGATGGTCTTAAAATTATCCACCATTTTTTCAGCCATTTATAGACCTTGGAGTTTTCTCTCCCCAACATTATCCCAAAACGCTAGTGTTCTACACCTCTTCCCATAAAGGACATCATAAAGAGTCATTTGGATTCTTGAGTGGAAACAGTTGTTGTACAAGATCACAACTAGAAGGAGATGTTGATCCCATCCTTCTTTGAAGTCCATTGAGTATGCTCTCAACATGGCCTCAAATTTTTGGATATTCTGTTAAGATTGGCCATCTATTTAAGGATGATAATCTGTACTGATGTTAAGATCAGTATCTAGAGAATTTTGATGACTCTTCTAAAACATAAAGGTGAATCTTATATCTCGATCCGATACAATAGATTGTGGTACTCCATGCAGCCTTACCACTTATATGATATATATTTGTGCCAGTTGATCCAATGAGAAATCCTCTTGAATTGCAATAAAGCATGCAGTATTTATAAGACAATCCACAACAACCCAGATAGAATTGTTTCCTTTGGATGTCTTCAGATATCTAATGAAAAATCCCATTATCATTTTTTCCCATTTCCATGATAATATGGGTAATGGTTGCATCATCCCGTTAGACTTCTGCCTCTCATCCTTCACTTTCTGACAAACCAGGCACATTGATATATACTCTGTGATCTCCTTCTTCATGTTATCCCACCAATAATTCTCTTGGGAACCTTGATACATTTTTTGTTTCATAGGTGAATAGAGAAATTTTAACTATGTGCATCATTCAAAAGTTCTTTATTTAACTCTGTATTTGATGGAAAACATAGTCTTAACCCAAATCACACAATTCCTTCTTCATTAATATTAAAATCTGGGGATTTCCCTTTTCTGATAGTTTTTATTTTCTTCTGAATTCCAACATCATCCTTTTGAGAATCCTTTATCCTTTCCAAAAGAGACAGTTCGACAATCATTTGTGGAAGGATTGATGATTTTCCCTTCTTTATGATTCCCATGTCCATCTTCATTAAATCTAAGAATATTGGATCCTTTTCAATTCTCATCAATGATAGAATCGCTGGGTCCTTTCTACTTAGATCATCTTTCTCCTTTTTCTCTTTCCTAGGGTGGTAGTGGATTAAGCACTCATAGTCTTTGATCAGCTCTAACCATCTTTGTTGGTGAATGTCGAACTATTTCTATGTGTATATGTACTTGAGGATTTTGTGATTCATATATATTTTACACTTCTCCCCAAAGATGTAATGTCAATAAAATTTCAAAGTGAAGATTACTGCAGCCAACTCAACATGATGTGTTGGATAGTTTTGATAATGAACATTCAATTGATTTGAATCATATGAAATGACTTTGTCATTTTTCATCAACAAAATACCCATGACCTTCTTTGAACCATCACTGAATAACTCAAGAATTTTTCCACTTGTGGGTAATGTGTGCACATGCATAGTGATAAGCCTTCTTTTCTACTCATTGAAGCACTTTTCACATTCATCACTCAGTGAAAATTTTACTCCCTTCCGAGTTATCTTGGTCAGAGGGTTTGAAAATCATTAGAAATTTCTCAAAAATCAAAGATAATATATAGCTAACCCCAATAAGATACAGATATCCATTACCGATGATAGCCTCAGACATCACTCAATTGCAATTTTCTTGGAGGGATCCATAGATATCACATTTCTAGTGATGATATAAACTAATAATGAGACCTCATTAACCTAAAACTCACACTTATTTTACTTTTCATAGAGCTTATCCTTCCCCAAGGTCTCTAGTACAGTAATTATATACTCCTCATGCTCCTCCTTGGTTTTGGAGTATATTAGAATATTCTCTATAAATACTACCCCAAATTTATTAAGGTAATCTCTAAAAACACTATTCATCATGTCCATGAAGATTTCTAGAGTGTTAGTGAGTACAAATAGTATTAAAATTAATTCATATTGCCTATATCTTGTAGGAAAAGTAGTCTTTAGGATATCCTCCTTCATCACCCTAACTTGGTAATATCCCGACCACAAACCCATCTTGAATAAGTATTGTTCTCCAAGTAGTTAATCAAACAATTCATCAATTAGGGGAAAAAGATACTTGTTATTTATAGTTATTTTTTTGAGCTAATGAAAATTAATGAAAAGGAGTATAGACCCATCCTTCGGTTGATGAAGGGGACTGGTGCACCACATGGTGAAGCATTTGGGTGTATAAACCCTTTATCCAAATTCTAATTTAGTTGCTTCCTCATCTCATAAAGATCCAAAATAGACTTCCTATATATATTATTGGATATTGGAAGCTCCCCATGTATAATATCTATTGAGAATTCAGAATCTCTTCTAGGAGAATGTCCAGGCAATTCCTTGGGTAACTCATTAACAAATTCCCTCACAATAAGAATTTTTTCAAGGATGATTGTTTCCTTAGAATTAATTATCTTAGAAAGATACACATGCTCATAGGTCAATAATATCCATGCTTGAGATAATGGTTCTAAAGAAGATTCAACCTCCTCCTTGCACTTGTACAGAATCGAGGGTCTATCCATCATATGGAGAGTGATTTCCCTCTCATGGTAATATATGTTGGCTCTATATAAGGAAAGATAATCCATGCAAAAATTTGCATCAAATTCCAACAAAGCGAGTATGAAGAGGTTCATGGGATGTTCAATCAACAAATTATTATAGGGGGAGTTATATTGTTTGGATGAAATGATTGTCTCATTTTCCGTACTCACTGACATTATTACTTCCATGGTTTGTGGTGGTGCTGATATTTTTGTACTAAAATTTCAAGATATAAAATAATACGTATAACCAGAATCAGAAAGTAAATTCTCTATTCTTGAATGAATAACTAGTGTACATGTGACCACTTCATTTTTGGATTTCACTTTGGCAGTACTGATGGAATAATCTTTCCCTTGTTGCCTTGGAGGTTATTGGTTGCCTCTGAAAACCCTTGTCTTAGGGATCTAATTTGGAAAGTTCCCCATTTCTGTATAGTTGAAGCAATAAACAATGTGTTTATATTAGAAAAGAATTTTCCTTTCCTCTGTCACAGAAACATGTTTTTCTTTTTGGTAGTTAATGGCCATGTGCCCTTCTCTTAAATACGTGAAGAATTTTTTTATACCCTTTAGGAAAATTTTAGGGTTCTTCATTCCACACCTTTGGCAAGTGGAGTGTTGTATTTTGATAGCATCATTGGATTTATCCATCGGACCACCAAATATAAATTCCACCTTTCACTTGTTATCCCCATGAAACCCATGAGATTCTCCGATTTCCATCTATACTTTGATAGAACATCGTAATATTTTTTCATAGATCTCGAAATCATGAATCAGTAGGGATTTCCGTATGCTAGGTTTTATCCCAACAAAGAAGCGGTCAACCTTGCATTCGAGGGTAATGACAAAGTTGATGGCATATCATGGAAGAGTTATGAAAATTTCCTCATATTCTCTGATGGATTTGTGGTTTTTTTCTTGAGGGGAAGAAAGTTACTTTCAATATTAAGTCAGAGGGGGTGAGGAAAATATTTATCGATTTTTTTTCATAAATATTTCCATTCCAATGCCTCAATATCTTCCTCAGGCTTCATAATTTTTATCAATTTCCATCATTGATCAGTTGTACCCTCCATATGATAAGAATCCATAGGAACCTTCTCTTTTTTGGAACATTGAAAGATGGAGAAGATCCTTTCAATGGTGTGGATCCATTTTTTATCAATTTAAGGATCAGATGAACCATTAAAATTATGAGGCCTTTGTCTCATGAATATCTTGATGGTGACTTGTTCTTTATTGGGGGGGGGTTGAATTTTCCTCTTAACCCATGTTTCTATTAAAAACTCGAGTTAAGTAAGAGAGTATCAAGATATAGTCCTCGGTTCACACTCCCATCAGATTGGGAATCTCATTAGAATAATCATCACATTGATCTTTGCATCGGTTGTAAGCCTGAGTCCTCATATTTCTGACCATTGGATAGAATAAAACGAAATTTAGGGGTAACACATAAATTTTAATCCAAAGACAAAAATTGATGACTTATAAATTACTTTTATTTCCTTAACTTTTGAATTTGTAGGCTTCAATCTATATTTCTGTGATTTACCTCCAAATATATATTTTAAGGGGATTTTTTAATTTCCTTAATAATGGTCCATAACATGGTTATGAATTTACCAAATCCTATCCTTCATGAGTTTTATATCCAAGAGTGCATCAAGGACCATTTTCATGCACCGATTCTTATTTTAGTCGAGCTCAAAGTAGTGTTTTTGGGTTTTACCCATAGATACATATGTGCGAGAGATGACACTACCTGTTCATATCTTGACAGGGGTGTATTTTATTGATAAAACATTAATACAATAATCACCAATGTTTAGGGATGATTTTATTATAATTAGTATTATCCTTAATAATTTCTATGGGTTTTGTAACCTTAATCACAAAAATAACTAAACATCTGATACCAACTATAACAACCCTGCACTTTATTTCACAGTTAAACATAATTTATTACATAAAACCTTCACATGATAAAACATGAAAGATTGAGTGGTCTAGCTTATTTTGGTTTTAGGAACATTAAATAACAATTTATAACATAAATCACAACATCTTTTTGAAAACTTCTTTTACATGACCACATCATTCCTTCGTACTTAGTATTTCATGGGATAACCTGATAACACGCATTAAAAAATGGTGACCTATAAAGCCCAGTAAGGGAGTAAAAAGGCACAAAATAAAGAATAAAAAATCTATTAATAAATAGGCATATCCATAGAGCATAATAGAAACATTAACATAAAGGCATGACTATAACATGGAAATGTGGCATCAACATTTAACATGATTTTAGCATGAGTCAAGGATCATTGGACATGGAGCATGATTAAGCCCTCATTTCACTTTAAGTATCATAATTAAACCCTCATTTCACTTGACATATCATGATACTACTATTTAACCAATGCATTGAAGTGCTATCAGGGCACACCCTTCTTAATCATTTCATTTCATGCATAGGTATGCCACATTGATCATATAACATAGATTCATTAAACATCATAATTTATTCCATGATAATGGAATGTTTGATTCATACATGAAACTATATAATAAATAATTAAATGTGCATAAAGGTGAATAACATGGATTATGAAATGGGCATGGTATTCACTACACAATGACTTTGGCTGGGGAAAATCGCAGTGCAATTTCAGCAGCATAACGACCTGACATAAGAATTCTTAAAAATGGTTGGTCAGAGAAAAAGGGGTGTCTCATCATATTCAAATAAACTGTATAGTTCGTGGGTTATATTGATACATGTACTAAAATATGTAATTGAATTTAGATTCACAAATAAAAATAATTGCTTGAATGTAAATGAGGAGAGAGAAATTCCTTAATAAATTTCAGGAAGGTAACAGGTGTACATGGGAGGCATAAATGAGCGATAAAGGGTTCTATCATCAGTAAAACATAAGAATGGAAGTATGGATAGGTTATAAATCATACCCCAACATTTCTAATAGAAACAATTCTATAACAACATAATGAAATTTGGATGAAAATGAGAAAGGAGAAATCCCTTACTTGGAAGTTTGATCTCAAAGGCTTGGGAGAGGCTTGAGAGAGGATTAATGGGAGATTGGGGAACCTTGGGAATATTATATAGAGAGTATTTAAGTGGTTGGTAGAGCTCCAAAGGCTTTTTGTGAAGAGGAAGTGGAATCTTGGGTTGTTTTGTGTAGGAAAAGAGAGAGAATTCTTTATTATTTAGGTTTTGGATACTAAACATTAAACTAATCATGACCACAAACCATCCCATGGTTTTTACAAATGGTTTTCCCAAAGGGTATTGTAAAAAAATATCTTATAAGGCCAATGTTCTAACTTCATAAAATATTTGGCTTGCTTATGTGGAGGTGAGTCACACTCTCAAATAAATCAATTAAATAAATTAAAATGTTTTGTAAGTCTTCGAGGGTCTACTAAATATTTGTAAAATAAATAAATAAACCAAAAATAACATTATATTAATGGTAAAACATATATTAGTATAAAAGGTTATTTTTATTATTTTTTACATCATTTTGGGTCCTTATGATGTCATAAAACACATTATATAATTAAACGGTATTAAATTTTTACCCAAAAATTTAACTGTCTCATAAAGTTATCAAACATTCACTTTTGGATATTTCAACACCCTAATTACAAAAATAATAGTCATTTAATCTAAATAATTTTCTAAATATTTTAATTTTTTACTTTTAAAATAAAAACCAACTTTTATAAAAAATTCATGGGATTTGACAAAAACTGCTTCGAAACCTTAATAAAAATTACAATTATATTCATAAAAATAATATGATGAATTATATTTAATAAAAATTATTTTTGTAATAATAATATTTTATCAAAATATTATTTCATTTAAAAAATACATTAATTCATCAAAATAGATTTATTAATTGAATATTAACTAAATGTACCTTTTGTTCTTTAAAAACTATTTGCAAAGTAGCAAAGAATGCATATTCTTTATTATATAAAAAAATAATGTACATAATCATAGTGTAAGGGTCTTGTTACATAACCCCATATAACACACTCATATGAAAAAAAGGTAAGGTGTGTGATGGTGACAGACTCTTGGGGTGGCTCAGATAACATTGTTTGATTGTAGTCTTTATCAACTTCCATTTCTCCCATATGCAGTTTTGTTCAAGCTTAATATGTTGAAGCTCGGCTTGGGATTGGTCAAGATAGAAGCCCAATTAAGCCACCTCTTTTCTGTGATCCAAAAAATGGTCTTCATATGGAGTAATTATTTTGGATGAGGCCATCTCTTCCCTTGTCTCAGTAAATTGGATTCGTTAAATCCCTATATTTATACTAATCATGTGATCACTGTTCAACAACTATATTAGCAACAGTCACAATTCATAATGGTATTTTAAAATACAAAAACATAAAAAAAATTGATTATGTTTTACATAACTATTTTACATAATAATACATTTAATTAGATCAAGAGGAATTTTCATTGATACAAGTTTGTGTCATTACAGTAGCTCTCCAAATCCAACAAAAAGAGGGAATAAAGGGGAATAGTGGTATTAAAATTCATCTAGTGTATGAAACAAAAGATACCTATGTTAGGTGGAATGTACCCCTAGTTTATTATTTTTCATAAAGGTCTCTTCCAAAACATTGGACCTGTGTGAGAACCTACCAAAGAAAGGGGAGGAAGACCTTGGATCCTATAGAAGTGCCTCTCCAAGATGTTGTTTCGCAAGATATACATCATCAAAAAGTCACATCTAGCTCGCACATGCCCATACTATATGAAACTTTTCCAATACTCCCTAGTAAACCCTATGCAAGAATCATTTATCTCACCCATGTCCACCTTATGCAATTCCCCCTTCATCTCACTCAGGTCTGCCATAAGAGATACCTATTCCTCTCAACTAAGTATACCTTAAACAAGAAAAATTTAACTCGCCAAAGTCTCACCATGAATTATACACACTTTTAACCCTATTTTATACCACCCATTATAGGGAATATTTTCATTTGGAACCCTCTTCTAGGGGGACCAAGCCAAGTCCTCTCCAAATGCCTCCAGATTTGTTTGATCCGAGTATAGGGAACATCATTGTGTCCCTTAGATTATACACACACATGGTAATAGAGGTCCTTAATTTATCATTTATAGTTTGTGGTATAAATATATATTTCTCGATTATACATTACCATTGTAATGAGGACACCAACCATGGTGGAAATTGTAGGAATCTTCCCAACTCAAATAGGGAGGGGAACCACTTTCCCTTTCCTTTTATGAGGGATAGTGGCTTAAATTCCTATCGTCTTATTTGAAATTGGGAAATGGGAGTACCACCTAAATAAAGCCTATATACTTTATTTCGGTCTTTGTTCACATGGTTACATAAGTCATAACCCCATAGATTGAAAATAGTAGAGTAGACGGTCACAGAGAAGCCCTTTCTCTCTCCCATAACCACAGCCTCATCCACTAGTGGATAAAGGAGAACAGGTGGTTTGTAAGTTCTTTCAATTACTCCTATTTTTCACATTGATCCAAAATCACAAGGGTTTATATCTTATTGAAGATCATGACATCTTCATGATCAAATACTTTTGATAGTAGATAATCATTTTTCAGATCTTCATCTCACCTCATTCAGTAGTCCTCCATAGTTATTGGTACTCAAATCCATGTACCCATCATAAAAGTATATATACCCTATGATACAAACCTTCAATGGGACTCATCAATTGGTTTTATCCTAAATATACCAAAATAAAGGGGCTTTTATTCACATCTAAATGGGATACACATGAAACCTCTTTGAGTTCCAAACCCAACCCTCCAAACTCACCCTAATATTCTTTGGGTTATATTACTTATAGGGTCACACCTAACCTAGGAAAATAAATAACTTCTAGTTAACAAGGAAATTTTTTTTATAAGTCCCACACCAGCGCTTGACTGGGAACCTTTCTCCTAAAATCATTGTCTCATAACATTAAGCTACATGGTTTGTACCTTGTAACATGACCTTAACAAGAATGATGTGTCCCTTTAAGTGGAACCAAAATATGTGGATTATGATTCATTTCCCAAGGATATATTGCAAACCCATCTCATTAACCCAATACTGATATAAAAAAATTGTTCTTCTTGGATGAAGATAAACTTCAAAGCACCCCACTGAGTGGATTAAAAATTGCATCATAATAATGATAAATATAAAATCTATAATCAGTTTACAAAATTATACCGTGGATGGAGAATCTCAGATAAAAATAGTTGATTCCAAGTATAAGGACACTTATATAAATACATATGATTATAAATGCAACACATGATGATAATTTATTATTAACTTAAGGGTGATGCATTTCATATTTTAGATTTAATAAAGGATTCAGGAATACGTATTAAATTTATAATATAGTCCTGCAGTAGGCAATAATTCCCACCAAAAAGATGTGATGATACCAAAATACCATCCTAGAGACCAATATGATTCACTAATAATTTGTGGAGATATTTAACAATAACAACCTTCAATTTTAAAGTAGGTTCAAGAAACATCTTGAATAAGGGAAGCGTTGGGTGCTTCCTGCTCCACAAACAAAACCTTTTGAAAGTCACTCGAATATAGTGAACCCAACATGAATTATTTTTCAACCATACTCAACCCCCCATAATAAATCATCAGTAACACATGAATTTTTCATCATAAAATTCATTAAACACATTGTTATTATCTTCTATCTAAATCTTGATTGAATCACATCGCTTCATGGGGTGGTAGTCCCCTGTACACACGAATGACGTTATCGTTTCTCACATAGAATCAAAATTAAGAAGGTATATGTGATAATATTATTAAATAAATATAATTATTGTAAAAATACCATACATATATATTGAATTAATATATAATTATTACCATCAAAGTATAAAATAATCTAAAAACACATCACATCAGTTCGTGAGGATATAGTTCGCCACACACACAAGTGACATTCTTGTTTTTCAAAAGGGGTTGGATTTAAAAGTTAGATTTGGTATTATAATTATATATGTAGAAAAATATCATAAATATTATATATAAACATTAAATCCATCATTGTATCCAATTGTGATAGGTGGTCAAGGGAAAAAATAACATTAGAAAACTTCTTTTGGTTCACAGTAATAGTATTATAAGGTAAGATTTATAAGAAAAATAAGGCATCTAAGATAAGAGAAGGGAAATAAGTAAGTGATGTGGGTAGTAATTGGATGTACCAATTGTTATTGGATGTGTAATGTGGAGAGTATATGGGGTATCCTTTTATAAGTGAGGTGAGTGGAACACTTCCAGTTTTTAAAAAGAAAAAGGTTTACCCTTGTTTTTGTCATCCCACAAGGCTCTGAAATAGACCATTCAAGATCTTATTAGATAAAATTATGAAATATTCATAGAAAATTTATTTTGGAAACGTTTTGGGTCATTTTTCCCTTTTTTTGTTTAACCTCCAGTAAACCCATTTTAATCTTAATCGCGATAAATAATTTTCACTATTTTTTACTATTCATTATAGTCAATTTTTTTGGGATTGTTAAATAGTATAAATTATAACTATTAAAAATATAGGATCAATTTTTTCAAATTAAATTTATGTAAGTGAAAAAATTTATTTTAAAATTAATCATGGGGACAGGTTGAGAATGAAGTTTTACAAAGAGAAAATGTACAAAAGATTTAAAAAATATTATATCAAAATTCAACTGGAAAATGATTACAACAAACTAAATTAGATTAATATAAATGTAATTAAGGTAATTTTACTTTAAATAAATTTTTAAAAAATGTAACATTATAAATTATTTCAATAATAAGATGGTTCTTAATAAAAACAAGTACTTATCATTATTCACGGAAAAATTAAACTTTTCAGAAAAAATACAAAACAATAACCCTAAGATAATTTTGACATGATTATATAAAAAATAAAAATTATTTTCCTGAATAATTTTAATAAAATTATAAAAAATAAATTTTAAAATAATTTCCTAAAATTTGAAAATACTATTTTTTAGAAAAAAATAAATTTTTAAGCATAAAATTGAATTAATTATAATATTTTGTCTATAAAACACATAAAGATGGATGTTAATCATATTAATAAATTGATAATAAATATATTTCATTAAAATCATTTATCATAATTTATTAGTTTAATTTATTGAGGTAAAAAATGTTTGGGAACATAAAAATCATTTTTAGAAAAAGATTTTCATTATTTCCAAATTGTTTTTATTTTCATTTATAATTAATTGGTCATAAGAAAATTAATTTCATACAGATGGGAAGACCATGTATTTTTATAATTTAGTTTAGCCTATTTAAACCCTCCATACCAATCACTAGATGATAATTAAAATTATAATAATTCAAAATTATATCACATTCTGTTTAAACATAGTGCTGCATGGAAGACAAGATAAACTCATTGTTTCATGAAACACGAGATATACTATGTTATTTATATAATGAAAAATATCAAAAATATTAAATTTATTTCAAAGAATATTGAGTAGTTAAATTTTATCCCACTTAAATAAATTTTTTCCTCACAATTTGATCATGTGTTTGTTAAATAAGTGTTTATCATTTGAAAATACCTTTTTTATGAAACCCACAGTGTAAAAACGGTTAATAAAACTTCTTCTTGAAAAAAAGAACAGTATTTGTAAATTTTATCTTGAAAAATACATGTAAGGTTTCCAAATAAGAGGAAATTGGTGGGAAGTGAAAACATATACATACAAGAGAACACTAAAACCCAAATATTGATTAATAGTGATTTAGAACATGGTTAATAAAAATTTAATGGCCACAATGACAAAAAATTTTGATAGGTGAAAAGACCATTCATTAAACAAAAATAAAGGTAAATATTTAATATATTATTTTAGTACACTTCACTAAAAATTGAATAATTTTCACGATAAGATATACATACATAATTGCATTCCATTTTATAAGAACAATAACATCCTTTGGTTGTGAATTTTTCAATTTCCACATAATGTTTTACTCTAAGAGTTGATTTTTTATACCAAAATCACTAGTAGTTCATTGGATCTAAAATATAATGATAATTCATTCCATATTTCAATAATTATTATCAAAAACAAAATTCTTAACACTGGTTATCCAAATATGTCCAATGTTTTACATAATCTAATTCATAAGTAGTTAACTTTAAGGCTTTACCATTTTTATCCAAAATTTAAATTAAAAAAATTATAAATAGAGACACTAAATTTTCAAAATAATCTTATCATTAATCCCCCAAACAATATTAAATACCTCTTGATTTTTCATTCCAAATATGTGAATTCATTGATCATATATCTTCAAAAACACTGTAAAAACTTTAATTTCCATAAAACCTAAATCAAAACGTACCTACTTTAAAAAATTATCTTTTTTTCATTCCTTAAATAAAATCACATATTATTGAATATATTCCATAAATCCAAAAAAATAAACTCAGTCATTGATAGAAAAAAACAATTTACTATCAAATCATTAATAATTTCAGAAGTAATCAAAGCTATCCCATTTAATTTATCCATATAAATCACCTCTTTTCTAAAATAAACAACATTTCCTTAACATCAAGAATATATTATGGGTTATCTTACCTTAGTTAAAATAAAAAATTACCATTAAATTACTTTTTTAGTTCATCAAAACCATGAAATATATTCTAGTAAATAATTAATGAAAAACATATACTAAACAATACTTATATATTTTATAATTCATGAATTCCAATACATAAAAAAATCAATCATTCAAATTAAATTATTTACAATTAATAGATCTTTCCATCGTCTAGAATTTAATTCTAGAGTTAGGGGATTGACTAGGTTAATTATTATGTTCCACACACAAAAAATATTCAATGCCTCAAATTATTTTCACTATATGGACATATTTTCCACATCGATAACATATTACACTCCATTAGAGATATTATAATATGTTATTCCTCCCACCTTCATCACATTTATGAATCAAAATCTTCTTTACTATGTATTCATTATCAAACAATATTTCATAAAAGTTTGTCACCTCATATCTGCCAATTGAGGAATATCACTAAAGTTCACATTGCTAATAATATATCGTGATAAGTTATGAGGAATAATCACAATATCTATCTCTATAGTCATTATAATATTTGGTTAACTATAATCCACAAATTATTCATCATATTCAGTGTTGAAATGATTCATTTTGCTTTCATGCATTGACTAAAACCAAAAGTCTAGTGTGAGCTACTTGATTATAGGGGGAAAACCACATTATTTGAAAAATCACTTATATAATTTATAAATCTAGGAACCTTATTTTTAATCTATGATACCTCAGGTTTATCATATATTTAAATCCTTTAGGTGGTTCATAAACTATTTTTGAATTTGTAAATCATATCCTTAGGTGTTTCAAACCAGGTGTGCGGTGGAGCCCATTGTCATGCACCAAGTAACTATCAAATCTAGATAAATACAATATTTTTGTTTTTATTACCCCTAGTTACCTTTATACCACAGCCACATCCACATTTAGTATCCATATAGGGATTTAATTCTTGGTAAACCACTCACTCTATCCTTTATCAAAATTCCAATACACTTTCATATTCTTTGACACATCCTTAGACATATCCCTAGAAATATAATTATAAATATCCCTAGGTATCTCACTAATGTATTATCATCCTAGTTTCAAATTTTTAACTAAACCTTTATTCTGATACCAAGTATTGAGACCCAGGATTCAAATAAATAGTTATTATGTTTTTTATTAATATTCATTAAATTTTACAAACACACACCTTAGAATCCTAATGTTTTAGTTTATTTAGATACTTGGTTCACAATATTATTATTTCATGAAATATATTTAACATATCACATAAATACATTCCAAAATTTTTCTCTTCTTATACATACCATACTTAAAACCATTATTCAAAACCTAGGTAAAGGAAATAAAAGAAATGGTGAGTTTATATGTTCGGTAATGGTAAACAATGAAGATACGTAAGAATTAAATGAGGATAAGGGTATGAGAACATGATCATAACATATGAAAACCATACCCTACATATCAAAGATAAAAATCATGAGTCATTATATATGTATTGACACATCATATGACATGAATAATTATAAAATCAAAGAAAAATATCCATGAGTGCATAAAACTGTAATAAGTCATGGAATTTTGAAATACACATAATCATAGAATATTATTTCTAATGTAGTCAAGGATCACTCTCAAGGATATAATATTGTATTAGGTTCACTCCTAAAACCATCATAGTAATCATTATTCACTCCGTAGACCAACATAGAAGAAAAATTCAGTTACCTAATTGGGTTTACTCCGAATTTCAGTCTTATCAATCTCATGACATATAAATCATTTCCTAATGCTTTAGAGGGGCATATATGTACCAAATTTCACATAATTAATATCATATGTTTATATGCTAAATGATCACAAAACTATCATCATATTATAACACATGAAATGTAATGGGTTCATGAAAATTACATCATATAATAACCTGTGGAAAGAATTAGGTTTCATAATCATTTGATCAATCAATCAAATAACAAACCATGAAAATAAGTGGTTTTAATAAGAATTTCTTCATGGTGTAACTCTTGGGATATAAATAGGTTTCATGAACATAATCCATCATAAAAAAATCATTCAGTGAAATAATAAGAATGTTATCCTTTGATCATAACCTCATTAAGATAGAAGTAACATCAACGTATGTCATCATAGATGAAAATTGATTTTGAAAGATCATTACTATCATTTCATGGGGAAAATAACTTTGTTATGAAAATAAACTTTTCAATGTAAAAATTCATAAAATATTTTGTAAATAATATTCATTGAAAATAATATTGAAAAATTATAAAAGAATATTTTCAAAATAATATAGGTCTTGATAGAAAAAACTTAAATACTTGACATATATGGTAAAAAAATGTTCACAATTTGGTGAAAGATAAATGGGCCTTATTTAGAAAAAGATATAAATTCATAAGAATTTTTATAATATTAAAAATTGTTAAAAATGTATTCAAAAATCATATGGATAATTTAAAAATGTTGAAAACATTTTATGAAAACAATGTTTTCGATGAAAAACCGATTTTCGACCAGATAGAGAGATAAAGATAATTTTTCTTAAAAACATTCATTTAACTATTGAGTAAATAAAGAGAGGAAAATTAATAGAAAATATGTATTCTCATGAAGTAAAAAAAGGATAATAAAATCCATGAGTTTATTCATATATGGATCATAATATTTCATCATCAAAAACATAATCTTAAAAAATTCTGATAAATGATGAGATTGTGACATACAATTTTTACCACTTCGGTAAATTTTAATTGTAAAAAATAGAAAGAAAAATGCATTAAAGGAAATTTAAAACATAATGATAATAAATACATTCATGATATTAAATTTCATATGGGTTGTATATACACTTCATAAAAGAATATAGGTTCATAACATTACATATGTCTCAAGGAATTTGAATCGAGGAAAAAATACCTTACCAATATGGAAACATTGGAACAGTAAACCATATGAAATAGATATCCAAAAATATATATTTAAGCCCAAATAATATGAAAATAATCATAAAATAAATTCCTCAAAATTATATTCATCACATAAAATTAATATGTGGTGTATATGGCATGTGTCTCATAGAGGTAAAAAGTGATACAAGAATAACATACCTTTAATATTGACATTAATCATAAAAATTGAAGCCTCATATATAATAAATATTATTTTATTATAAATATATTAATTAAACATACTTATATATTTTATACCATATATATTTCTCATGACTTGTTGTTACTCATTTATGAGCAATTCCATGTTAAAATCACATTTTGGGAAATTAATAGTTTTTAGAGTATATTTTGATTTGTTATTTTTGGAACAATTAATTTAATACTGGTTAAATCATATCAAAATATTAAAAATTATATAAATATAATATACATTCATTATTATTAATTTAATTAATACATTATATTAGGAGATAAAAATGAAATACATCCTTCTTGGAGATGGTAGGCCACACATATTCAGGAACTTTGTTTCCATTTTCTAAAAATATTTAAAGAAAGAATGGTAAATAATATATTATAATGAAATAAAAATTATTATGTCAAAATATAATCTATTTTTATTCAAATAATCATTATTGTCTTCCCTGCAATTCATGAATGAATCATGTCGCTTCTTGAAGCGGTAGTCCACTATACACAAGAATGATGGTATCGTATCCCAAATGGAATAAAAAGTAAGAAGTAATATGTAATATAATTATTATATAAGTTTAATTAAGTTAAAATTTTAAGATATATATTTTTTTAATATATCCTTATTACCATCAATATAAATCATAAATAATAAAATATATCTTGTTTGTTTGGGAGGTGATTATTTGTTGTCCGCATAAGCGATGTCATCGCTTCCCATTTAGTGGTATAAGAGATAGTTATAAGTAATATATTAACATATATACTTCTCAGGATATGGAATATACTAATGTTATTATGTGATAAGTTTTTTAAGAAATAATGATGTTTAGGAAGAAATGAAATAAAACACTTGTTTAGGGATGTTGCATATTTGTTATACAATTTCATTTAGTTTCACCAAAATTTTTATTATTTTGGTTTTATTAAAAAAAATATGAATTATAGGAGTATATTATGGAATTAATGAAGTTATTTTTTGAAAAAATTCATTTTGGAAGTGTGATGAGGATAGGGGAGTGGGTGGCATTTTATAAGTGAGGTGGGTGGAACACTTGTAATTTTTGAAAAGAAAAAGTTGTACCGACGTTTTTGTCCTTCCCAAAGGTTCAAAATTTTACCATTATCGATTTTATTAGATATAAGGTCTAAATATTAATATAAAATTGTATTTTCCAATGTTTTGGGTGATTTTTAGCCCCTATATTGTTTATTAAACCCCTTGGTAAAACCATTTTTACCTTAAATGCGAAAATGTTTTACTGTTTTTACAATTAATTATGGTAAAATGTTAATTTTAACTTATTAGATAATATAAATTATAATAATTATAAATATTGAATAAATTTTAACAATTTCCATGCACATAAGTGGAAAATTGTAATTTAATATTAATCCCACTAACTTGATGAGAAAGGTGTTTACCAAAGTGAACATGTTTAAAAGATTAAAATGATTTTTATAAAAATTGAATATGAAAATTATTTTGATAAACTAAATTTGATTAATTGATATATAACTGAGTTAATTTTACTTTTAATCTAATTTTATAACAAAAATTAACCTTATATATTCTTTAAACAAAAATGTAGTTCTCAATAAAAACCAGTATTTTTCACTATTCACTGAGAAATTTATCTTTTCAGAAAAATCCCAAAAATTCACCCTAATATAATTTTTACATGATGATTTAAAAATTTATATTAATTTTTAAAAATATTTTTTATAAAAATGAAATAAAATTAATTTTAAAATTAATGTGCAGAAGAAAATAAAACTACTTTTTAGAAAAATTCATTTTTAATCATTTAAAAGGATTTATTCTTATCTATTATCTTGAAAACACGTTTGATGAATTTTAAACATTTTATTTAATATATAATATATAAATTTCATTATACTAATCCATCAAAATTTATTTCTTAAATTTATTTATTTAAAACACATTTTTGCGTATATAAAAATTATAAAATTATTTCTTTTATTTTCAAATGGTTTTTATTTATATATTCTTTTAATTGATCATAAAATAATTTATATAATATTCTTTTTTAACCATATATTTCCATAATTTATTTAATTTTATTCATACCCATCATTCCAATGACTATTTTATATCTTAAATAATAATATTTTGATAGTATGAAATGTTTTGTTTAAACTCAGTGCTGTGTGTAACATAAGATAAACCTTTTATTGCATATAATTATGGATAAACTAGGTGTTAAATTTATCATAACATGTTAAAAATATTAAATTTATTTTAAAAAATAATATTTCACAAAATCACGGGGTGTTACATTCAACACCCTTAAATAAGATGTGACCTCACAATTCAAAGTTGTGTTAGGTTAAAAAGTGATTAACATTTGATAATCCATTTGTAGGAAACCCACATTGTAAAAATAGTTAATAAAATTTCACCTTTAAAAAAGAAAAATGTTTGTTTGAAGGTCATATAGAAAAACACATGTTAGGTTTCCAAAAAGAAGAACATTGGTGGAAAGTGGAAACATGAACATACAAGAGAAAACTAAAACCCAAATTTTGATGAAGAGACATATAGAACATGGTTAGTATAAATTTAATGAATAAAAATAAATAATTATATTATAGGTGAATAGACCATTCATTCATAAAAAATGAACATAACATTTTAGCTTTTTATTTCAATACCCTTCTCTTAAAGTTGAATAATTTTCATAATAAGATATAGATACTTAATTTTATTCCATTTCATAAGAAAAATATCATCCTTTAGTTGTTCCTCGATCAATTTCCACTTTATCTCTTACTCTAAGAGTGGAATGTTTTTTATACCTTAATCACTAGTGGATAATAAGATATGTAAAATAATGATAATTCATTCATAATTTCTATATTTATTATAAAAATTATTATTTTTAATACATGATATCCCATAACATCTATTGTTCAAATTAATCTATTTTATGAATTTTTAACCATAAGGTTCCTGTATTTTTGATTGAAACTGAAATTCAAAAAAAAAGGTTACAAAAATTTTCAAAATAAAATTATCATTAATCCCAAAAACAATATGAAGTTGATCTTAATGTCACACACCAAATATTTGAATACATTGATCAATTATTTTTATAAAATATGGTAATATCTATAATTACTATAAAACCTTAATAAAAACATACCTACTTTAAAAAATTAACTCTTTCCTAAAATCATAGATTGTAGAATATATTCCATAAATCGAAAAATTGATCTATACTGTATAAATGATAATATGAAATAGATTTTCATCAAATCATTATTCAGATCAAAGGTAACCAATACTATCATATTTATTTTATCCTTATTAATCATCTCTTTATCTGAACTAAACCCAATTTCCTAAACATCAAGAATATATTAAGGTTTATATTCTGTTAATCAAAATGCCACATTTTCATTCAATCTCTTTTTTAGGTCATAATTACCATTCAAAATATTGTTTCAAATACTTAATGATAATGTTATACTCATAAATCCTTATATGTTTCGTAATTCATGAATTCAAATACAAAAACACTTTAATAAATCCACATAAATGATTTAAATGGAATAGGTCTTTCCTTTATCTAGAAGTTAATTCATGTTTCTATGAATTAAATTGGATAATTACTATTTCCCCACACATAAGACATTGAACTCCTAAACTAGTTTTCAATCTATAACCTTATTTTATGCACTGATAAAATATTCCAAACCATTTGAGATATTATTCTTTGTGATTATTCCCACCTTCATGACACGTATGAAGCTGAATATTCTTTCATTTTTATTCATTACTACGGGATCATTCAAAAAAAATCATCATACTCTTATTTGATTCTTTAGAAATCTCACTGAAGTTCACATTATTAATCATATATCCTGATAACTGATTACACATATTCAAAATATCCATCTCTCCAGTCATCATCTAAATGGGTTTCTTATAGTCACAAAATTTTTCATCATATTTAGTGTTAAAAATATTCTTTCTGGTTATATCCATTAACTAGCACTAGAGATTATAGTGTGAGAAACTATAATCAAAGTGGGAAAACCACATTGTCATGAAACATCACTTTTATAATGTATAAATAAAGGCACCTTATATTTTATCAATGACACCCTATATTTATCATCAATTTAAATCCTTCATGATAGTTCAAAACTAGTGGGTTAATTCTCTTAGAATATCCCTTAATAGTGACAACCCATGTGTGCATTAGGTCCCATTGGCCTACTATATGTGATGATTTAGTCTATCTCAATGCACCATTTTCAAATTAATTACCCTTAGGCATCTCTCTACTGGATACACATCCACTTATATTATCCAAAATGTGATTTAATTTCTTGGAAAACCACTCGCTCTATCCTTACCAAATCTCCGGGACATTTCCATATACTCTGACTCATCCTCAGATTTATCCTTATATATATCCTTAGAAATATCCTTAGAAATATCTCTAGGTATCTTACTAAATTTTTCTCATTGATAATTCCAAAGGATAAATAAATCCTTCCATGGATACCTACTATGGTGACCTATGATTTTTAAACATAGATATTTTTAATTTTTAGATGAATATTCCTTATATTACACAAACACAAGCTTGAGGATCATAATGGTTTAGTTCATTTAGATATTATGTACACCATATTATTATTTTATCAGTGTTCTGAAAAATATCACCTAAATATCTTACAACATATTACTCTTGTTAATGATACCCTACCTAAAACATTTATTTGCAAATTGTGGAAACAAAATATGATAAATTGTGATTTCGAATTATAAGTAAAGGTAACACTGGGAGATACATAAACATAACATGAGAATAAGGGTATGATAACACGAGTATAATATATGAAAACCATACCCAACATATCGAAGTTCAAAATCTTATGTCCTGTAAAAAATATTTGTAGTTCATAAGACATGAATCATAAGAAAATAAAATATCATGATCCATGAGTGCATAATGTTGATATAATACAGGGAATTGTGAAGTAGACATAAACATAGAAATTTATTTCCATAGAAGCCAAGGCATGCTTCTAGGGCTATCATAGTGAAATAGATTCACTCCCCAAACTATCATAATTGTTAAGGTTCACTCCAAATACCATCCTAGTAGAAACATTACCCTACTAAATTGGGTTCACTCCCTATTCTAGTCCTGATTTTCTCATGATATATAAATCTTTACCATGGAATCAGATAAAGATATCATAATCACTTATCACATAAATGATAATAATTCGTATATGTGAAAAAAGATCATAAAACATTCATTATATCATATACAACTAAATGAATGGGGTTTTATAAAAATTTCATAATATCATAGCCTATAAAAAAGAGATAGGATTAATTATCATTTCATTATTTTATCATATCATACCCCATAAAAAAGAAGTGGGGTTCATAAGAATTTCCTCATAGTGTAACTATTGGAAGAACAATATGTTTCATAAACATCCTGAAATAATATAAAAAATCAATTTAGATCAATAATAAGAAATGGTATCCTTCTATCATATCCGCAATATGGAATAAGTAACATCAACGGATGTCAAATTAGATGGAAAATTACATTTAAATATTATTTAAAACACTTCATGAGAAATATAACCTTTCTTTGAAATAAATTTTAAATAAATAAAAATTCATAAAATATTTCTGGAAAACCTTTTCTTTGAAAATATCATTTAAAACATGTAAATTAATCTTAAAAAAACTAAGAGGTCACGATAGTATAATTTTTTTTACATATTATACCTGTTAAAACAAATATTCCTTTCACATTTTAAGTTAATGACAAAATGGACTTGTTTGGAAAACTATATAATTATTAATTAAAATAACATTTTTAAAAAATTAAAAAATTTGTAAATTTTTTTTGTAAAATATTTAGATAATTTTAAAAAATATCTTTTTGAAAACATGTTTAGAAAACATGGTTTTGGAAGAAAATCGTGTTTTTGTCCCAAGAGAGAGATAATGATGATTTTTCATAAAAATATTAATTTCAAATAATAAGTACAAAAAGAGAAAAAAATGGAAAAAAATATTTATTCTCTTAACATGACCAAAGTAGAAGAAAATTCATGAGTTTCTTGAGATATTTATTATAATATTTTATCATCATAAACATAATCATAAATTGTCCTGATAAATAATTAGATTGTAATATAAAATCTTTTCCACTTTTCTAACATTGAATTGTAAGACCCATGAAGGAATAAAATTAAATGACACTTAAAATATAATTATAATAAATTAATTAATTATTTTAAATAATAAAGGTACTTTCTATACACCTCATAAAAGAAGTTGAGTGTATAACGTAACACATGTCACAAAGAAGGAAAATTGAAAAAAAATGTATTACCCCTTTGGGTACATTTGAAATGTAACCAAATGAAAGGGTGATACAAAAAATGATCTTAAAATAATCATTTTTTTAGTAGAGTAATTATAAATTACATTCATTTGAATTATTAAAACCAATATAATAAATAGGTGGTGAATATGGCATGTGTCTTATAAAAGTAAAAAAGTGAGACGAGGATCTGTTACATTACGTTTTGATATCCTATGTACTTGTTCAAACCTCCTGTATAATAAATAAAATTTTATTATAATAATATTATAGATCTATATATATATATTATTTTATCATGACCCTTTATTACTTGTTTATTAATAATTCCATGTGAAAGTCACATTTTTGGGAATAACTACTTTGTTTGTCATGTATGTTTTGATATATTATTTCTTGTACGATTAATTTGATCATGTTTAAATCATATAAAAAATATTAATCAAGATATAATTATCATATATATTCAGTATATATTTTTTATAGTTATCAATATTATTTAGATATTAAAAATGAAATGCATCGATAATAGAAACTATAGGCCTTAAGTATGCATGAATGATGTTTACATTTTATAAATGGATTTAATTAAATAAAGGTAAATAATATATTATCATTATAGAATCATTTTATTTTCATATATATTTTTCATATTTTTGTTAAAACCATATATATTATCTTCCAGGTAAAGAGTGAACGAATTACATCTCTTCGTGAGGCGGTAGTTCAACGTACACACAAAAAACATTATCATATCCCCAAAGAAATAAAATTTTAGAATTAATATGTGATATAATTAATAAATAATTATAATTATGTTAAAAATATAAAATATATTCATTAATTTTGTCCTTATAACCATCCAATTGAATTATAAATTAAAAACACCTCACATTAGTTTGTGAGGAGGTAGTATGTTGTACACAATAAGAACATTATTGTTTCACCAAATGGCTTATAGGTAAGAAGTTATATATGTTATCAGAATTCCATATATATTATAATATCATAAATATTATATATAAATATTAAATCCATTGTTATATCCTTTTGGGAGAGGTGGTTATGTAAAATGATTAACATCAGTTCGTGAGGTGGTAGTCATCCGTACACACGAATGATGATTTTATATCCCATTTAATGGAAGAGGAGATAGATATAGTCTATTTCCTTAATATAAAAAATCTATGTATGTTTAATATACTTATTATGTTATATCATCAAGTTTTAATAATAATTTATAGATTTTGAGGAAGAAATAAAATAAAATTCTATGTTAGGGACGTTTCCTCTTCTCCGTACACATTCTACTGGTTTTCTATAAAAGGATTATTAAGATGGATTTATGAAAATATAAGACTTAAAGAATGATAGTATGTATTTAAAAAATTTATTGTTTCATTTGTTATCTAAATCAATGGGATTTGGATGTGTGAAAAGGGTAGTGGTTGGGTGTCCTTATATAAGTGATGTGAGTGGCACACTTGTAATTTTTGAAAAGAAAATGGTGAACCCATGTTTTTCTACATGCCAAAATCCTTTGAAATCAAAAATTATATATGTATATATATGGTATAAATATTCTAATAAAATTGGTTTTTTAATATTTTTTGGTCATTTCTGACCCTTATCTTTTAAGATTAACCCTCTAGTAAACCCTTTTTTAACTTAATAGTAGTAAATAAATTTAACTATTTTTACGATTCATTATGGTCAATAATTAAGTTAAAATTAATTTTATAATATAAATTTTTATTATTTCAAATATGTAACCCAATATTTATAATTACATTCACACAAGTGTAAAATTTTAATTCAAAATAAAACCAACATATGCGACGAGAAAGTGGTTTTCCAATGAAAAGACATTCAAATGTTTAAAAGTTTTAATATAAAAATTAAATGTGAAAATGAATATAATGACCTAAATTATTTTAACTGGTATATGATTGAGGTAATTTTTATTTTAAACATGTTTAAAAAAAATAAAAAACTTATAAATTCTTTTACTGAGAAGAAAATTTTCAATAAAAAACCTGTATTTTCTCTAATCAATGAAAAAATAATATTTTTAGAAAAAATAAAAACAATTCACCCTAAGTTACTTTAGATATAAATATTTTAAAAACTATTTTAAAAAAAAATAAGCATTCTAAAAGTGGGGAAATGAAATTTAAAACAAAGGTGAAATGTGACAAAACTATTTTTTAGAAAAAAACTGCTTTAAACGTGAAATTGGATTTATTATTATATATTGTATAGAAAACACATTAGATAAATGTTAATGATTTTATAGAATATATAATATATAAATTTGTTTAACAAAATACCTAAAAGTGATTTCTTTAATTTTTTTATATAAAATATTTTTTTTTTGCAAAAAAATTATTTTTTATAAAAAGATTTCATTTAATTTTAAATAGTTTTTATTTCCATTTATAATTAATTGGTCACCAAATAATTAATTTTATATACATTATTAAACCATATATTTTCATATTTTATTTATTCTTATTCATACTTCCTTTCTAATGACTGGTTTATAACTTAAATAATAATATTTTAATAGTATGTTGTGTTTTATTTAAATATGGTATTGCATGTAACACAGGCAAGACTCAGTGTTGAATTTAACACAATATAAACTTGATGATGTGTGTAACGAAAAAGAATTATTACATTTATTTTAAAAAATTTATTTTACAAAAGCTCAGTTTGTTACATTCTACCCCCCTTAAACAAATTGTTTCCTCTCAATTTGAACTTGTGTTTGGTAAACAAGGGTTTATCATTTGAAAATCCCTTAATGGAAAACCCATATCATAAAAAAAGTAACCAAAATCCTCTTGAAAAGAATGAAATAATGTGTGAGTGTTATCTTGAAAAACACATCCTAGGTTTCCAAATAAGATAACATAAGTGGGAAGTAAAACAAGGACATATAAGAGAAACCTAAAACCCAAATATTGATGGAGAGTGACATAAAACAAGGAAAGGAGAATGTTAATGACAATAAATCCATAAATACTTGATAGGTTATAAGGCCATTCATTCATAATAAATGAAGGTAAATATTTAAAATTGTATTTCAGATTACTTTAATTAAAGTTTAAGTATTTTCATAAGAATATATACATAATTTCATTCCATTTCATATTTACAATCTCATCCATTATTTGGCCTTTGCTAATTTCTAATTCATCTCTAACTCTAGGAGGTGACTCTATTTATGCCTGGATAACTAGCATAAGCCATAATGAAAAACTATTGTTTTTAAAATATTTAATCTTTCATCATTCCTTAAATAAAATCATTGATAATTGGAAATAGTCTATAAATCCAGAAAAATTATAAAATCTATCAATTATAAAATAAAACACTTTTCCAAAAAACCATTAATTTATTCAAATGAAATAAATACTATCTAATTTAAATTATTAATATAAATCATATCATTATCCAAACAAAACACCATTTACATAACCTGAATAACATATTAAGTGTTATTTTCCATTAATCATAATATCACATTACCATTAAATCACTTTTCTTGGTAATTAGCACTATTCAATATTTTCAAGAAAATACTTAAACTACTAAATAATTAATCACTATATGACCTTCTTTTGCACATATATAACACATATCTGTCCATTTAAGATTTTTTTATAGGTTATTCATCCCACCTTCATGGATATATAGTGATTTAAATATTATTTCCTCTATATTCTTTACCACACGAACTTCTATAAAAGATTATATTTCTCTTATTTAACTCTTTATAAATATCAATGAATTTAACCATGTTAATTATATATGGTGATATTTTATTAGGCATAGTCACAATATTTATGACTCCTCTCATAATCTAATTTGGTTTCTCATAGTCACTGAATTGTTTATCAAATTTATTTTTAAAAAGATTCTTTCTGGTTCCAACCATTAACTAAAACAAAAAGCTATAGTGTGTGAAACTATAATCATTGGGGAAAAACCAAATAATAATGAAAAATCACTTATTAGATTTATATATCATGAATCCTTAATTTAATATATCACACCTTAGGTTTATCATCTATTTTAATACTTTATAATGATTTTTAATGACTTTTTGAATTTCCAAATCATATCCCCTAGGATTGTCAAACTAGGTGTGAAACAAGGACCATTATCGTGCACCAAGGGATGATCAAGTCCCACTCCATATTCCATTTTTTGTAGTTCTATCCCCTAGTTAACTCGGTTCTAGAGCCACATCAACTTATAGTATCAATATATGGATGTAATTTTTTAGAAACCACTCGTTCTATCCCTTAATAAAAGTCTAGGATATTTTCTTGTACCTCGACTCATCCTTTTACTTATTCTAAGACATATACCTAGAAATATCATTAGAATTTTTTTTATGGATATCACTAAAGTTTCCCATGATAGTTTCCAAAGGTAAAATAAACCTTTCCATTGATAACAAAAATCATGACCAGGCTTCTGATACATAGATAATACATCTCTTTTATTAATATTCATTAAATTAAAAAAACACGTGTTTGGGAATTATAGTGGTTTAGTGGCTTTTGTGACTAGGTATATAATATTATAATTTAATGAAAGATATTAAAAATACCCCAAAAATAACTTACCATATAATAATATTCTTTGGAATACCCTAATTATAACCTTTTTTATAACCTAGGGAAATGAAAAATAATAAAGGGTGAGATCAGATGCTCAACAAAGGTAAAAAAAGGGAGTTAAAAAAGCATAACATGAGACTATAGGTATAAGAAGATGATAATAACATATGAAAACTATATTTTGTATTTAAATGATCATAATTTTGAGTCATGGAAATAACATTGGCAGTTTGTAATACATGAATTCTAAGGAAATGAAAGAACAAGATTCAGGTGATCCTAGCATTAACATAACACATGCAATTTTGGAACATGCACAAGAATAGAAAATCATTTAAATAATATCCAAGTTTCACTACCAAGTTTGTCCTTGTAGAATTGGTTCACTTCCAAAACCATTATAGTTGTCAAGGTTCACTCCCAATACCATCATAGAAGAAAATTTATCTTACTAAACCACATTCACTCCCCATTCGAGTACAATTTATATCTTGAGATATAAATATTTACCAAATGCACCGGAGGGAGATAAAGGTAACACCCATAACATAATGAATATGTGGTCTACAAGATCATAAATAATTCATAAAATAATAACCCATGAAATTAAATGGGTTTTATAAAAATTTCATCATATCATAAACATTGTAAAAGATACAGGTTTCATAATCACTTCATCATTTTAACATAGAATTACTCGTTAAAATAATAGGGTTTCATAAGAATTTCCTCATGGTGTAACCTCTAGAAGAGAAACATATGTCTTAAAAATTATTCCATTATAAAAAATCATTTAGAAAAATAATAATAATGTAATCCTTGGATCATATCACTATTAATAAATAGGTAATATAATGTTTTTTCATCATATATAGAATATTATTTCCAAAATTTCATCTGAAACATTTCATGAGGAAAACAAATGTTCATTTAAAATAAATATTTAAAACTGAAAATTCATAAACTATTTCATTAATTATTTTCTTTGAAAATAAATCATAATAAATATAAATGATTTTTTATAACATTAATAGTTTATAATGGTAAAAAATTCTATACTTATTGTACACATTAAAAAAAATATTCCTTTCACATTTTCAATAAAAGCGAAGAAAACCTTATTTGAAAAAATATATGAAGAATACGTGCAAAAAAAATTATAAAAAATTTTAACATGGGAAAAATTTTCAATAATAAATCAATTAGGTAATTTAAGAAGATAATTTTTTTTATAAAACATGGTTTTCCAAAAAAAATGGGTTTTTGACCCAAGAGAGGGGAAAATATATTTTCTGTTAAAAACAATACTTTGAACGATTTAGTGCCTAAAGAGAGAAAAATGAAGGGGAAATATGTATTCTCATGAAATAAATAAAGGGGAAACAAATTCATTAGTTTATTGAAAGATTTATCATAATATTTCCTCATTAGAAACATAATAAAAATAATCCCAATAAATGATGAGATTGAGAAATAAACTTTTTACCACTTTGGTATCTTTGAATTATAATCCCCATAAAGTAACAACATTAAATAAAGCATAAAATTTCATTATAATAAATAAATTCATGATATTAAATTCCATATTGGTTTAATATACACCTCATAAAAGAAGATAGGTTCATAATGTAACCTATGTCTCAAGGAAGGAAAATTGAAATCAAAACCCATTACCAGATTAAAATCTTTTTAATAGTAAACACCATTATTGAGAGATAAATAAATGGATGTGTAAATAAAAATATTTTTTAGTTTAATCATAATAAAATACATTCATGGGAATTACATACACCACCAAAAAAATAAATATTTGGTGAATATGGAATGTGTCTCATATAAGTTAAAAGTAAGATGGGAATCTTGAACCTTAAGCCTTGAATTTCATCATTCACATTAAAAAATCATGTATAATGAATATATTATTATTATAAATCTATTATAAAACCATAAATATAAATATGAATCCATATATGATTTTCTTATGTCATTTTATTACCCATTTATTAATAGTTCCATATTAAAGTTGCATTTTGGGTAATAATCCCTTTGTTTTTTGTGTATGTTTTGATTTTTTACATTTTTCAGCTTACTTTGATAATGGTTCCATAATATAAAGAATTTTAAAAATAATATAAATACCATATATATTCATTATATGTGTTTTCATATTAATCTATAAGTTTTAGAGATATAAAATGAACTATATGGTTCATGGAGATGGTAGGACATACATACACATGAACGTTATTTATATTTTATTAAACATTGAATAAAAGAATATAAAATAATACATTATCATTATAGAATGTTTTTTATTTAATTTATATCACATATTTTAATTAATCCCATTCTTATATTCATCCATGTAATGTGTAAATGAAATACAACGTTTCGTGAGTTAGTAGTCTGTCGTACACTCCAACGAAATTAACATATACCCTATAAAATTAAAAGTAAAAAAGTTATATATGATTTAATTATTATATAAGTTTAATAGTGTTTTAAATATAGTATATATTAATTTAATATATCTTTATTACATTCAATTAATAAATAAATTAAGAACACATCACATCTATTCGTGTGGTGGTATTCTTCCACACACATGAGCGACATTATTATTTTCCCAAAGGGTTTTTATATGATATGGCATAAGTGGTATTGTAATTAAGTAGGTATGATATTATCATAAATATATTATATAAAAATTAAAACCATAATTAACTTTATTTGCGTGAGGTGGTGGTGGAAAATAAAGAACATCAGTTCATGAGGCGGTAGTCCGCTATACAAACGAATGATGGTTTCATATCCCATTTTATGGAAGAGGAGATGGATATAGGACATGAAAATAACATATAAACAAATAATTATATTAAAAATAATAATTTAATTATATAATTATGTTTTAATAATACATTGATGATGTTGTGTAAGAAATAAAATAGAATATTTGGTTTGGGAGGTTTCCTCTTCTTTGAACAACTTCTTTTGGTTTGCCCCAAAATGATTCTTAAGGTAGATTTATTAACAAATTAATTATTATAGTATGAGAGTATGGATGTAATGAAGTTATTTCAGAAGTTATGGGCTGAATCAAATGGTTTTTTGGTTTTGTATAGTAGAATATATGTGGTGGCCTTTTATAAGTGAGGTGAGTGGCACACTTGTAGTTTTGTAAAAGAAAAATTTGTAGCCATGATTTTCTCATTCCAAAATTATATAAAAAGAATATTACATATCCTAGAATATATATGGTCATAATACGTATATAAGACAGGTTTTGGAAAAAATTTGAGTCATTTTAACTCTTATCATTATAGTTTAACCCCTAGCAATCCCATTTTCACCCTAACCGTGGTAAATAAATTTTACTATTTTCAATATTAATTATCCTAAAAACATAATTATACCTTATTATAAAGTATAAATTATTATTATTATAAATATAGAATCAAATATTTCCAAATTTCATTCACTAATGTGTAAAAAATTAATTTAAAACTAAATTTTCAAATGTGATGAGAATGAAGTTATACAAGGAGAAAATTTTAAAAAGTTTAACTGGTTTTTATATCAAAAATCTATATGAAGATAATTCCAATTACCTAATTTCGATTAATTGATATATAATATTGATAATATTACTTTTAAACCATTTTTAGAAAAAAAATCCTTATTAATCATTCAAAAAAAAATGATGTTTTAAATAAAAACCTGTATTTTTCACTATTCACTAAAAAAATTAATCTTTTTATAAAAATACCAAAAAATTATGCCTAAGATAATTTTGACGTGCTGATTTAAAAAATTAACGTTATTTTTAAAAATAAATTTTCTTATTGTTGGAAAAAAAATTTAAAATAATTGGGAAAATGTGAAAAAACAACATTTTAGAAACCTATGGTTTTAATCATAAAACTGGATTTATAATTACATGTTGTCTAGAAAACAAAAAATCATAATGTTAAATTTTTTATTAAATATATAATATATAAATTTAATTATTATATTTTACAAAAAGTAATTTTTTAAATTTATTAAGGAAAAACATGTTTGTGTGTATAAAAATAGTTTTTCAAAAAGAGATTACCTTTATTTTCAAATAGTTTTTATTTTCATTTATAATTAATTGATCACAAATGAATTAATTTTATATAAAATTTGAAACCATATATTTTCATAATTTAGTTAATCTTATTACTAACCTATATTAAAAAAAACTAGTTTCTAACATAAATAATATTTTTTATAATATAACTTGTTTCATTTAAACTCAATGTCACATATAACACAAGCTTGACATAGTGTTTCATGTAAAAGAAGATAAACACAATGATTCATGTAACTAAAAATTTCAAAAAAGTTAAATTTATTCAAAAAATTATTTCATAAAATCTCATGGTGTTACATTCTACCCCCCATAACTAAATTGTGTCTTCAAAATTTTGAACTTGTGTTCGGTATAAATGGGTTTGACATTTGAAAATAGCTTTGTGGGAAACCCACATTATAAAAAGGGATAAAAAATAACTCTTGAAAAGGAAGAAAGGGATGTGTGAATGTAATTTGTAAAATTATATGATAGGTTTTCAAATAGAATAATGTCGGTGGGAATTAGAATCATTGACTTATAAGATAAAAATAACATCCAAATGTTGATTGAGTAATAGAGAACATGGTTAGAATAAAGTTAAAAACCAAAAATCAATAAATATGTGATAGGTGAAAAGACTATTTGTTCATCCTAAATGAAGGTAAATGTTTAAAATTTTATTTCAGGGGAATTTTATTTGTGTGTGACTATTTTCCATAGAAGATAAACTTAATAACATTCTATTTTATAATCAAATTCTCGTCATTTGGTCGTTCCTTGATCAATGTACACTTCATATCTTATACTAAGAGATTATTATTTTGTGAATCATCCATTACTATATTCTAATATCCCAAAAAATATTGATAATTTATTCTTTATTTCTAAAGTTATTATCCATAATATAATTTTTCCACAGGGTATCCCATAGTGTGTCTAAATTTCATCATAATTCATTGCATCAATAGTAAAACTTATCGATCCTCCATGTTTTAAATAATTAGAAATTCAAAAAATAGAAATAAGGTCACCAATTTTTGAAAATAAAATTATCCTTAGTCCCCAAAACATGTTCTATCTCTTAATGTTGTATTACTAGTATGTGAAGATATTGATCAAATATTCTCCTAAAACATGGTAATATGTTCAATTAGTATAAAATTGTAATGAATACACAACTTATTTCAGAAATTAAATCTTTACTAATTCCTTAAATAAAATCATATATTATTTAATATATTCCATTAATAAAAAAATGTTGTAAACTCGATCGATAATAACATAAAATAAATTTTCTTCAAATAATTAATCTGTTTAAAGGTAATTAATACTATATAATTTACATAATCTATATAACTAATATATTTATCTAAACTAAACATCATTTTCTCAAAATTAAGAACATATTAAGGGTTATCTTACCTTTATCAAAATATCACTTTTCCATTAAATCACTTTTCTGGGTTATCAGAACCTTTCAACATATTCTTGAAAATCCTTAATAAAAAACTTATACTAAATAACATGTATATATTTAATAATTATTTACATAAAATACATTAACATGTTAATCATTACACTTTAATGATATATATGGACAGTTTTAATCATTTGTATACAAGTTAATTCTTAGGTTATGGTATTTACATGGATAATTCATGGATTCCCCAGATAAAAGACATTAAACTCCTTAGAGAATTTTCACTTTATGACCATATTTTACACCTAGATAAAATATTACCGTACATTTTATATATTATTCTAGATGGTTGTTCCAAACTTCCTAATATATAGGAATTTTAATATTCATTCCACTATATTCATTTCCACATGAACTTTTATAAAATCTTATCTTCCTATTATTTGTTACGTGAGGAATCACGCTAAATTCAATGGTTTATTCATATATAATGATACATTATTAAGAAAAAGAATGATATTTACCTCTCAAGTTTTTATAAAATATGGTTTCTTGTAGTAACTGAAGTGTTCATCAGATTCAATGTTAAGATGAGTCCTTCTAGTTCAGACCATTGACTAAAAATAATAATAGTGTGAGCAACTATAATCATTGTGGGAAAATCACATATTCCTGAAAAATAACTTATAGGATGTCTAAATCATGACACCTTCTATTTAATCTATGAAACCTTAAGTTTTTATTATATTTAAATACTTCCTAATGGTTCATAATGAGTTTTTAAATTTCCAAAGAATACCCCCCAAGAGTATCAAACTAGGTATCCAGTAAGGCCCGTTTTCATGCATGAAGTGATGATCAAGTCTATATTAATGCTCCCTTTTAAGAGATATTATCCCAAGGTACATCTAATCAATATCCAAATCCACTTGTAGTATTTAGATAGGTATTTAATTTCTTAGAAACCACTCATTCAACACTTTACCAAAATTTCAAGACATTTTCCCATATTTTGAATCATTCTTAGAATGATCCTTATATATATCCCAGGGTATATCCTTATAAATATCCCGAGGGATATCACTAAATTATTTTCATCTTATTTTCAAAAGGATACCCTATAATTTCTTATAATAACAACTATAGTAGCCCAGGATTCTCATACATAGATAAGACATCTTTTTAGATAAGTATTTACTATATTACACAAACACACACCTAAGTATCGTAAGGGTTTAGTGCATTTAGAGACTAGGCACACAATATTCTTATTACATGAATGATATTAAAAATATCCCATAAAGAACTTCCCATATAGTACTAGTCATAGACATACCCTACTAAAAACATTTTTTCATAACCTTGGTAATAGAAACAAAAATAACGATTAACTCAGATGCTCTATAAGGGTAAATAAAGAAGATACGTAACAATACAATGAGAATTATCATGTGAGAACATGAGCACAAAATATTAAAAACATACCATATATATCAAATATCAAAATATGGAGTCATGGAATAAACATTGGCGGTTTATTAGACATGAATCATCAGAAAATGAAATAACATGATCTAAGAGACAATAAACTTGACACAAGACATGTAATTGTGAAAAAAATATAATAAAAGAAAATCATTTCCATTGTAGTAAATGATCGCTATCAATGCTATCATAGAGGGATGGGTTTACTCCACATACCATCATATTAGTCAATTTTCACTCCCTATATCATTATAACAGTCAAATTCCCTTACAAAATCAAGTTCACTCCCCATTATAGTCTTATCTATCTCATTAGGTATAAATATATACTCAATGTATTAGATAGAGATATAGGTCACACCTATCACATCATAAAAATCATACATATGTGAGTTAAAATATTGTAACACATTAATTATACCACAAACAATGAAATAAAATTGGTTTCATAAACATTTCATCATATCATAACATATGAAAAAGGGATAGGTTTCATATTCATTTGATAATTTTATCATATCAAAACCCTAAAAAACAAGCGGGTTTCAAAATAATTTTCTCATATTGTAACACTTGGAAGATATAAAGGTTTCATAAGAATCAAAAAACATAAAAATACATTCATACAAATAATAAAAATGGTATTCTTCAATCAAATCCATAGTATTGAATAGGTAACACCAACTAATGTCATCTTAGAAAGAAAATTATTTTTGAAATATCATTTAAAACATTTCTTACATAAGATAACATTTGTTTGAAAATTAATTTATAAAACTAAAAATTTATAAAAAATTGTTGAAATCATTTAAATTTAATATAAAAATTAGAACATATAAATTAATCTTTTAAACATTGTGAGGTGATGATAAAGGAAAATTTCATACAAGTCGTACACATTAAAACAAAGCCTCTTTTTCCATTTTTTTTAAATTTAAATGAACCTTGTTCAGAAAATGATATAATGATTATATTAAAAAATTATAAAAATTAAGAAATGGGTATAAATATATTTGATAAATAATTTGTATAGTATTTAAAAAATATTTGAAAACATTTTATTAAAACACAGTTATAGAAGAAAAATAGGATTTCAACTAAAGCGAATGATAAAGATGATTTTTATTGAAAAAAGTTATTTTGAAATCCTTATTACATAAAGATAAGTAAATGAATGGTAAATATATTTTCTCATAAAATAAAAAAAAAATTATAAAAAATTAAGGGGTTTCTTTAGATATGGGTCATAATGTTTTATTATTGAAAACATTATCATAAACAATTCAGATAGACTATGAGATTGTGACATAAAATATTACCACTTTGGTAACAATGAATTGTAAGAACCATGAAATAATAACATTAAATGAAACCTAAAATTTCATGAGAATAAAAAAATTATATTAAATTTAAAAGGTGATATATATATATACACCATAAAACAAGATATGTGCCTAACATAACATGTCTCAAGGAATGGAAATTGAGAAAAAAATTACCTTTCCACATCAGAAACATTTAAAATCTAAACCCCATGAACGAGATATCCTAAAATATATTTTAAAAAAATGATAATTTATAGTTTAATTATTATAAAATAAATTCAGGTCTAGTATACAAACCACATAAAAGAAATAGTTAGTGAATATGGCATGTTTCACACAGATGTAACAAGTGAGGCGGGAATCCCATAATTTAAGTCTTGAATTTAATTTTACACATTCAAACATTATGTATAATAAATATATGTTTATTATAAACATATAAAATAAATATATATATATATATATCATCCCATATATGTTTTTTTGTGACCTTCTATTACTCATTAATTAATAATTATATATTAAAGTCATGTTTCGAGCAATAACAACCTTGTTTTTCATGTATGTTTTGATTTATTATTTTGGTTCATATTAATTTCATCATGGTTAAATAATATGGAAAATTTTATCCAAGGTATAAATATCATATATATTGATTGTATATATATATATATTTATATTAATCCATAAGATTTAGAGAGAGATAATTAAATGCATCATTCATGGAGACAGTAGGACATATATACGCATGAATATTGTTTACATTTTCTTTGATGGATTTAATGAAATAAAATTAATAATATGTTATCATTCCAAAAACAAATTATGTCATTTATGTCACATATTTTCATTAAAATATTCTTTATTATCTTCCTAGTAATGTAGAATGAATTACGTCGCTTCGTGAGGCGATAGTTCATCGTACTCATGAACAATGTTATCACATCCCCCACAGAATGAAAATAATAAAGGAAAATGTTATATAATTACTAAAAATGAATAATTATGTGATATATATATATATATATATATATATTTAATATATCCTTTTTCCCATCCAATTAAATCATAAATCCAAATAACATCACATCTATTCGCAAGAAGGTAGTCCTCCATTCACACGAAACACATTATTTTCCCCAAAAGGATTCGATTTAATAATTTGTATGCGTTATTATAATTAAATAAGTTTTATAATATCATAAATATCATATATAAATTTTAAATCCATCATTATATCTAGTTGTGAGATTTGGTGATGGAAAATGAATAACATTAGTTCGGGAGGTGGTAGTCTGTCGCACACACAAATGATGATTTTGTATCCCATTTGATGGAAGTGGATATGGACATATGTAATTACCATTACATAAAAAATATAAATATATTTAATATACTTATTTTATCTATCATCATTTTTTAATAATAATTTATGGATTTTTAGGAATAAATAAAATATAGTTCTCGATTAGGGATGTTACGTTTTCTTTGAACTACCTCTTTTGGTTTGTCTCAAAATGATTGAATGTTTGGATTTATGACAAAGAAAACGATTCTTTAATTATATCATGGAGTTTTATAAGTTATTTGGGAAGTTATTTTCTGAAACAATGGGTTTTTTATGTTTTTAGAGGAGAGGAGAGGGGGTTTCCTTTTATAAGTGAGGTGAGTGTCACACTTGTCCTTTAAAAAAATGGTGGACCCACATTTTTTTCATGACAAAAGGCTCCAAAATTGACCCTTATCGATACTAAGAGATATAAGGTCTAAATATTTATATAAAATAACGATTTTACAAGTTTTGATCCATTTATAACCAAAATATGTTTAGTTTAACCTCTAGTAAAACCATTTTTCCTTTAACAAATGAAAATAGTTTTTACTATTTTACTACTCATTATGGTAAAAAATTAGGTTTAAATTCATAGATAATATACATTTTTTTATACAAAATATTTAATCTATTCTTCTAAATTCAATTCATAGAAGTTTCAGATTTTATTTTAAAATTAAACACAGAGACATAATGAGAAATACTTTTTCTAAGACGAAAATGCTCAAAAGTTAAATATGTTTTTATTATCAAAATTCAATATAAAAGTTACTATAATGAAATAAATTGTATTTATTGATATAAAATTGAGTTAATTTTAATTTTAAACCCAATTTAAGTAAACAATCCTTATAAATTCATTAAAATAAAAGAAAATTTTCAATAAAAAGCAGTATTTTCACTATTCACTTAATAATTATTTTTTTCAAAAAAATACCCAAATATCACCCTAAAATAATTTTGACAAACTTATTTAAAAAAATTAAATTTATTTTTTCAAAAAAAAATTCTGAAATTTAAAAAATATATTTTAAAATAAGTGTATAAATAGGGACATCAGTACTTTATAGAGAAATATGGTTTTTAAGCCTAAAGTTGGATTTATATTTTTATATTGTTTAGGAAAAATATAAGATGAATGTTAAAAATTAATAAATATATGAAATATATATTTCATTAAAATCATTCTTCAAAAGTGATTTTTGATAATTTATTTCTGTAAAATTTGTTTGTGCACGTAAAAATTGTTTTCCAGAAAAATATTTTCTTTATTTTGAAATAGTTTTGTTGTCATTTTAATTAATTGGTAACCAAAAAATAATTTTATATACATGTTTAAACCATATAATATCATAAGTTAGTTAATCTTATTCATACCCTCAATTCTAATGACTATTTTATAACTTAAATAATGAAAGTTTCATATTATGTAATATTTTGTTTAAACATTGTGTTATGTGTAACACAAAATAAACAATGTTTTGAATATAATGAAAACAATTAAAAGGATTAAATTTACTTGAAAATATATGTACATCATGAAATATCGGGGTGTTAGTGGTATGTTTTGTATTTTTGGAATAATGGATTGGTTTTCTCCGGGTTATAGTGATGGCTTGATACCAGTGATCACATAATAGAATGTGATGTGTAAATGGTGTCATTGATGAAACTGGAGTGGTTGGGATGGGTTAATATTTGGATTTACCATAATTAATTTATTAATGTTTCTTTAAAATGTTTAGGTTTTTGGATAATTTTGTTAACTTTTATCAACTTCTTGTTGTAGATTTTTTTATATAGAAAAAGTTATTATATTCAAGTTGTAACTCATGATAGTCATAGAGTACTAGAAATTCATGGGATGAAAAAATTGATTAACAACCAACACACATGATTTAGTGTTATAGATAAAAGTAATGTAAATGACTTATACTATAATAGAAACAAATTAATGGTTGAGTTAAATGTTTGAAGGGAATGGTAATAGAATATAAAAAAATTAAATGGTTTATAAAATAACAATATTTGGATTTGAAATTTATATATATAATAAAAATTTCATGGGGTTTAATGAATAAAATGGTGAAACAAAATATATTTTTGGGATAATGAGTAATGAAAAACATTTGGTTAATAATTAAATGATATAAATTTATAATTAATAATTATAATTGCCCAAGGATTTTAATATTTATTCATATGTTCATATATGATATCTAGTATCCAAAACCTTATTGTTGTCAACTGGGTGTCATTTATAACAAAAACTACAGTTTTATTGTAACGAAAATAATTCCCCTATAGTGTGGTGGTGTGTTATATATTCATTATATATTCTGATTTCATATGCTTGAACACAAATATTATTAGGGAAACCTATCACCCAATTTTTTTGGGGTTCTACCCATTATCCAGTTTAGTGATGGAATGAATAGTTAACTTCTCTATCTCCTTCTGTCTCTTTAGTTATACTAGATTATATATGAATACACAGTTTTTGATGGCTTAAGGTAAAGGGTATGAACTCAAGTGTGCTATGATGGATCTCGGTAGTCTTATACATTTATATGTGGGTTTTAATCTCTTGAGGTTATATCACATACTTGAATTTAGACATGCTTACCATGACTTCCTAAGAGAGTGCATGTATGGGTTGTATTGGATTTAGGTATAATGCTTGTTACATGAGATATAGTAGATTTTAGACCACTACATAGTTATAGGATAAAAATAAGATGAGGTTGTGATGAGTTTCATAGAATATTGGATGGTTCTAATATGATTTCCAAAATTGGATCGGATATCTTATTGGATGGTTGAACACAATACATCTGTAATTGGGGAATGAGAGTGACACACCTGTAGGATGTAAAAGTGTGGTACCTTTCATGTGTGTGTGTGTGTGTGTGTTTTGATATATATATATTCATTACTTCAATTCAATGGTGATAATATATGGTGAGGATGCAATGTGGTTTCTACCTTCTTTGTTGATGATTTGGTTTCATTGCATATTCATTGGGTTTAGTATGATTCTTTAACATTTCTCATCAGTGTTTCCAAAATTAATCCTACATAGTGTAATTTTATTCACCCAAAATGTTTTACATATTGATTTATTTAATATTATTGTATGTTATTTGAGTCATTGGGAGTTCAATTAATTTGGGATGGAAAGTTTAAAATTTTGAAAGTTATAAATGGATGCAAAATTAGCCAATACTATTTGATAAACCATGTGACACCCATATGATTAGTTTTATCTCAGGGTAGAAACTTTTATCATATTTTTTAAACCATTCAATCACATATTATTAACTACGAGTTGTGATGTTATAGGTTGAATTTCCATCCCATGGTTTGATTAATTCTAAACCCTTACTATGTGGGTTGTTTGGGGTTTAAAAAAAAGTTTTTTTCTTTTCTTTTTTATTATCCCATTTATCTTGTCTTTTATCCCCCTCCTTTCTCCTTTACTCTCTCTTTAATCCATTCACATTGTGTTTACCTCTCCCTTTAATAGACTCACTCACCACTATCTATCGCTCTCCCTCATCACTTCCTCTCTTGTAGTGAAACCCCTTCTGATTCCCTCCCTCACACGAAACCCCCAAGATGAACCCCTTTACATATAGAACCCAAGTTGAATCCCTCTCCTCATGTGAGGAATCATCCCACTAAAAAACTACTTCTATTAGTGTTTTTACTATAAATTCTTGGTGATGGAGGGTCATCTAACCTAGGTGTGTTCTCCACTTCCTTCATCTCACTCTTTTCTACGGATTTCATCCTCCCATGTTTCCAAGTTGGGTTTGGTATAATCCTAGGTATATTGATTGACTTTTTTTATATGTTTTCATTAATATATAGGGTTCATTTTGGTCTCACCTTATCTTATTGGGTGTCCTATATCAAAGGAATCACATTTATTCTCACTACAGTTTGGTTCCATATGATTTGAGGTAGGTTTTCTCATGTTTAAGATTCAAATTTTTGAACCCTTTATTACTTGGTGTTTAAAATGATTTATTTATATAATTATTTATTCATGTGAACATCAAATTATGTTTTTTAAATTATTCAAGGTTTTCATCATGGAATAATTTCAAGTATTCCCAAATGTTTGAAATAATTATTTAAACTAAATTGAGATTCTTGGAAATGGTTTGGACTTATTTGGGTCTATAAACAAATTAAAAACCATATTTTTTCCATTTTTTAGATTCTAAGTGAAATTTGAATTGAATTAATCAATCATGTTTTTAAATATTTTTTTATATAATTTTTTCTAAGAAATATATTTGGAAATGGATTTTTGAAGGGATTTTTGAAATTCCATGTATCACCCAAAAATTTCAATATTCAATTTTGTATTAAAAGGTGAATTTTATAAAAATATCTCTTGATATATATACATAAATTCACATACATATGAATATATATAAATATATAAATATATTATGTTTTTACATTTATATAGCTATATATATATATATACAAATTCACCTATGACTATAAATTATTGCAACAAGATAGATATGTTTCCCTATGTGTGTATAAAATTATATATAAGTACTACTATAGAAAAATGGGGTTTAAAATTCTGGTTTCTAAAATATAATTAAAATGCATTTTCGTAACTTTTAAGAGTTTTCTAAAGGTGTTTTTTGAGAGATAGAGATCCTATTGAACTCCGTAGGGATTTTTTTGACTTAGATTGTGGCCCTCAAGGAATAATTTTTATTCTATATTTTGTTATTCTTATTAACTTATGTTTTTTTCATGGGACAGAGTCTTAGGTTAGGGTGAGTTATTTTATATTCTTTTGTGATTCTATTGTGGGCCCCAATTAGTTTTTTTGTTTATCATTGAATATGATCATTTTTTGTTTTATAAAACTTTCTTTACTTTTGTCATGGGAACCCATGATATAGGTATGATACCTTAGTTGTAACATGATCCCTTTCTACTGGTTATACTATTGAATTAAATGTGATTTCTCCACTGGGAAACGATGTGACCTTTATTCCACTAATTTTGGGAACAAACTAAGTTAGTGAAGTCTATCAAGGTTATCTAGCCTTAGTGTCCACAATGTAGAGTTAATGGAACTTATTCATTCATTGATTGATTGATATATAAGATTCTCTTTCACCTCTAAATTCCCCTGTATATTTTATATGCACGACACCTCATATTAGATCATTATATTTTTCTTGTTATGTCTCTAACATGGTGCCTTTATGTTTTTATCTTTATTTTCATTTTGTGTTTATTATTTAATTTTAAAACCCTTCATAAAATGAATATAAATTGATATTTTTAAATGGAAATTAAAATTGATTGTATACCTTCTAAACGGTTTCTATGTGATTGTTTTCATTAACATAATCAAAAAAGGAATTTTTATAAAATGGTTTTTGAGAAGTCCTTCTTTACATGTTTTAAAGTAAAAACCATATATTAAAATAATGTATTTCAAACTACCACTAAATGGATCCTTTTTTAAGTCTATATCTGTGATTTCTTCTCTTTAGTATGCCTTCTAAGATTTAGATCATGACTATATATTATTTCAGTCTTAGGGTTATATATATCTTTTGGTCTCTCTTGAGAGTATTTATTTATCCCATATTGGTTTTTATTTTATTGAATTTGGTACGGGGGTGCCTTTTCCTTGATTTCATTGGACCAAAATTTAATCTTACTAAATTTATTATTTGTATATCATTATATGATTCACATTAAAAAATAAGCCTATTATTTTATTTTACGGATGAAGTATAACTAATTCTATGTGAGGTCGGGAGGGAATTGGAGGTGGAATCAATTTTCATTGATACGGAGGGAGACTGGGGGTAAGTAGATGGATTTTTTATTTTCATTTAGTTACTAATTTATATTTTATTTCTTAGAATATAATTTTTCATTGATGTTAGATGTATGAAAATACAATTATATTTTCTTATTAGTTTTGTTGTTATAGATTTTACTCTAATTAATGTTTTAAATATTTCACATTATATGTATTTGAATCTCTATCACTTTGTGTTTGTTTATGGGGATTAGGAACACCAGTAGGGACCTATATCGGGTTATATCGGGCGTCCAATAGATGGATTGATCAGTCTAATTTGTGATCTAGAAGCACCCCTTTATATATATAATTTTTTTCATGCCTACAAGATTTGGTTGGTGATCGATTTGGGAATTACTAGCTAAGAGTGGTTTTTCATGATCTGTTGGACTGTGTGGTCACTAACCAATTTTTTTTGGTAATTTATGTTTTTATAGTAAAATATGTCATCACATTCATGTATTGGGAGTTATTATTTATTTATTCATGGTTTTTATTATTCTTATCTCATATTATATTTTATTCTATAAATTTATATAAATAAGGTAATGACTTAAATTTGTAATAATATACCCTCTGTGATAGTCTCTAACCAATGTCTTGTTGAAGGTGGGCTTCAGAGTTTATCATATCTCAATTCACTTCCATCCTATGATGATTAACAATAGTGGGTGGGGGATGGTAAATTATAAATTGCGTTTAACTATAGACCAAATTGGTGTTTTTTTGCATCTAAAAACTATCGTCCCACCGTAATGTAGAATTTAAATATGAAATTTCCATAAAAAGTACTAAAAATTTAATGATATATATTTGTTTTATTTTCATATTTTGTTTGAATAAATGTTTATATGGGTTAAAAAGGCTCTAGGATAATGGATTTTAAAGCATTAGTTGTGTTTTAATTCACTAAATTTATGAAACAAATAGTGGATAAAAACCATTATATCAATTAATATAAGGATAAATCTATAAGTGTTATATTTATAATGATGGTATTATGTTTTTTTAATGAAAAATAATTTGAATGGAATTTTTCTCCCTAAATGAAGGAGTTTATTGGTATTTTAAGGCTTGAAATGATTAAGTACCTCTTAGAACTTAATATTTCTTAAGATAAAGGACATATATTTCCCACTGAATATAAATATACTTGAGATGTATTTTAGAATTGTGGAATATAGGATATGGATCCATTTTTAATCTGAATTATAATGGAAATGAAACATTCAACGTACCAATATGGAATTTGTGTTAATTAAATATAGTTAAGGAAACTTATTTAGATCTTTCTCTACTTGAAAAAATCAAGACCGGATGTTGTATATGTTGTTACATTTTATGAATTATATTAAAGTTCATCTGAGGAGTCCCATTTCAAAGTATAAAATAGAATCCTAAATTAAATTAAAGGAAATAATTTTTTTTATTGTTTTATGATAATAAAGTAATGACTGATCGTTATTGATATGTAAAATAATATTTGGATAAATGTATTGACGATCACAAGTCCATGACGAGTGAAGTGTTTTCTTGGGAGATAAGTGTGTAATTGAGTATGTGAACAACTGAATTTATTTTAATATGAGAAAAAAAGAAGATGAATACACATCCAATATGAAGGAAAAATAATAATTGAAGTAAATAAATAAAGTCCTTGATGATCTCAGTGTGTAAGTCAATTTTCCCATGTTAGTGGGTTTTGATAATCAAAGTGTCGTTAATATTTTTTGAAATATAGTTCAACATTATCGATCAATACATATTGATATAACGTAGATTTTTATTAAGGTTAAGGTTCATAATGAATTATTAAATATGGACTATGGTATTCTAAATAATAATCTATCATATACATTTTCTAAATCAAATATAAATAATAAGTTTCCAAATATAATTTTGATAATGGGAATTTAGCAACTACACATTCAAGTAAAATGTATCTTGTTTTCATCCCCTATCATTTTTTTTATTTTAATTATAAAAATAGAGAGTCAGTAATATAAATATAATGATATATATTTTTATTTATAGAGGATAAAAATCATAATAAGGTAAAGTCTATCTTTCAAAATATTTTATAAAAGGGGAAAGCTATAAGTTCCACATATTCATGATTTTATGTGTTTGAAGTAGTTAGTTCAGAATGTGTATGCTAAATAAACTAAGTATTTTCATTTCTGATGTCCTGATTTCAATGTGTGTATATTGATAGTTTCTAAACTATTATAATGTGATTTTAAAATATTTTTATGGGAATGATTTAGGAATATATATAGTGTATTTTTGATGAGAAGGGGTTATTGAAATAAAATAGAAGATTCTATTATTGATGTCATTGTGATTATTATTCATTATTGTTATTTACTACATCAATTATTCACAAATAATATTTTAATGATTCATTGATCGTTCATGTCTATCTTTAAATATTGTTGGAATGAATTTTTGAGGATAAAAATGACTTATTTATCTTTTGTTGGAAAAAAATTGAAGAAGGATATTTTTGTGAACAAAGATGTGTTTGATTTATCATAGAGAGATTGTTATTTAAATTATTTGAACTTGATTTAATTTAAGATTGTTTTTTATTTTTTTAACATGTAAATCATGTTCAAGTATAAAGTTAAATCAATTGATTTAGATAAGTTGAATTGTTTTAAGTTTACATGATTTTTTAGATCAATTATAAATATTAAAGAAGTTTTTAGGGCCATTTTTGTGGATGGTGGTTTGTGGTCGTAAGCCTGGTTATCGGTTTTCCTTAAACCAACTTTGGAGAAAATATAAAAACTGATTTGCAGTTATCTCATAAGAGGTGAGGATTTTTAACATATTATTCATTAAATTCATATCGTGACACAATCATGTAGTCCATAATTTACATGTTTTCACATAGTTCATTGTAATGATAACATTATTCCATGATTAGTGACCATAATTTGGTTTCAATTATAATGAAACTATATTATATGAGAATAAAATAGTGTGATAATAGTGTTTGACTAGTCATTATAGGTAAGTGATTAAGCAATGAATGAGATGAATTTATCATAAGGATAAATACTATAGTGTAATGAGTTTGAAATAATATTTATACTCCAATGTAGTTGTGTTTAAAATTTTGGTAACCATAGATATTACACCATATTTTAGTCCATTAATAAATTTTTTGGTAAATTTCTATATTTTATGATTTTTATGGTGTTTCCTGGTATTTTCTAAAATTTATTACTTTAACACAACCCACAACTTTCCAGAATTATATCTAAGGTGGTAGGAAGGAATAAAGGAAAATCTAGAACACTTTAAGAAATATGTACTTATAGTTAAATAATATAAAGATAAACCTACAACTTTTTTGGACCTACTATTACATTCTAAAGGGGAGGAGATAGAGGGTTATTTTTAAGTCAAAACCACTACAATGTATGTTCAAATAATATATGAAATACATATTATTGTCAACATCAATGAGAAAAAAGAGGATGGATTGGTGCTCAATAATTTATATTGAATAATGGTTTTAAATATGGGAACATAAGGATGGGAGTGTATATGAATACTTTTTATAATATTGAATATAATTTTGAATACCGCTTTTGATATGAGATGGAGAGGAATGATTTCACTCTTTATTGGAGTATGAAAGGGTTAAATGAGCCCCTTAATTTAAAATTTTAAAATACTGGTCTATTGTTCTTATATGTGTGTTAGATTCCATACTCTCTTATTAAGGTTCCCTCTCAGACCATTAAAGTGTATTTCTTAAAATGATAAAATTGTAATTCTTATGGAAGTTTGGGAGGTCAAAAGGGATCAAATGGATAAATTTCTAGTAGAAGTTTATGGAATTTTTCATGGAATTTTTATTTTTTAATTTCAATTTTAGAAATCAAATTGAAAGAGAGATTTAGATCCTGTAGAAGTGGAAATAAAATTTTTTTAGTAAAGGTGAAGGGACGGGAAGTAAAGAGAAATTATAAGAAACCTAAGTGAGGAAATAATCAACATAATTAAAATTTTAAAAATTCACAGATAACAATTGTTGGAAAATGACATTGAATAAGATAAAAAATTACTTTTGTTATTTATTGTTTTATTAATTTTATTCTTAATATTTATTGAAAAAATACACATTTACACATAAATATATCCTGAAAATAGTTGAACAAAGATCTTAGATGATATAAGAGAGGTGTAAATTCAAGAAATTTTACACTTTTAGTGAATGAAGAAAAATAGAAGAATTTATACTATATAGATAGAAATTTATATATTCTTAATAGTGATTAAAGAGATTATTTTTTATATCATTAAAGAGTTATATTTCATTTTTTGAGTAAAATTATACTTATAAGGAAAGATTTGAATTCATGGGAGTTAGAATATAAACCTTATTCATTTTAACCAATGCATGATCTAATTGATTATATTTAAATGGATGAAATCATTCTATGCCAATGATATATCCATTCATTCTGAATGGAAAATATTATACATCACTGGGTTTATGATGGTTGGGTGGATAAAAAATGATTTTACTGGATTGAATTATAAAACATAATAAAATTTAGTATTTAAATATAAATGCTAGAATACAAATTGATTACCATTCATCCTAACATGTGATAAATGTTGATATTTAAATCAATCGTATAATATGTACACTCACCAGTTTACCCCCCCCCCCTCAATAAATGTTTGTGGGAACTTAATATAATTGGTAATACTAATTTTGCACCAAAATGAAAACAAATATTTATATATATAAAAATATAAAATATTTTACATATATATGTAATGTACAAAATAAACATCATATGACTAAAATTAATGGATTTAAAACAAAATATTTATATATAACGCACAATAAAACTATATGTTGCATGATAAAACTATGTAATACATTCATATGTGATCATTAAAAAATAAAGTTATATAATGTAACTCAAAATGATATTTCTAAATATAAATTTAAAATAAATATATATTTAATTTATCTCAGAAATGTCATTATTAACCAAAGTTTTATCACAAATAAAATGTTTTTATTATCCAAAATAAAAACTATAAAATAAAATACATTCGTAATTCATAACATAATTCAACTGAAAATATAGAAAAAATAGTGAATTATATATAAACAATTTATTTCTAAAATACATAAACTCAATTAAAAATCTTTTCCAATAATGAAATAAAATTTTTAAAAAAATACACAATATAAATTCATGAGATGGAGAAGGATGGTGCATTGATAATAGTGGGGGTAGATGTTATCCACCAGTTATGTATTTCTTCCCAACCCATTTTTTTAAAATATATTTTTTTTCTTTTTATCTTTTTCTATATTAATCACTATTCATCAGTCTTATTCTTGATTATATACACATATTAGGGGAGAACATTCCTCTCTTCCTTCCTATACCCTTTTTCATATTCTTTGATTTGGGAACTTCAGTTATGGTTTACAATTACTAATTTATATCATATTCTATATATAGTTTTACTTTCCACTTCATTTTACCTTCTATATGATTTTACATAGGGAATTGATTTTGTATTTCATTATACCATGGATAGACCAATATATATAGAGGTATGTCTTGTAGATGATATATAGAGAATATTTAGGAATGATGTATATATATCATTCATCATTGTTTCAATAGTGGTTGGTTACATATAGATTTTTTTTGTATATTTTATCAACCTTTGGATTAAATTAATGGTCATTATATTATTAAATTTTAGGATTTTATTTGAGTGGATGTAGGGATCCCATCAAGATTTATATATATATATATATATTTAATTATATTTGTTTATAAACCATGTTTTATTATTTTTATGTAGTAATTTTTTAGTTATCATATTAAGATTATATTTTCATCATATTATTAAGGTAAGAGGTCTCAAACCCCATTGTCTTTTAATGGGGATTAATTGTAATATGTCTTCCATTATTTTATCTAAAATTATATAAAATATTTAAATATTTATTGTATAAATTTAAAATAAATATTAAGTAGACAAGAATTTTTTTTAATGTGAATAGATATGTTAAATGGGATTATTAATTGTCTTTTTGTTACTTAAGAATATTTAATTATTATTTAAATATAAGTTATACTTCATACCATTATAATGTTTTCATTAGAATATTAAATCATTGACAAAAAAATTATTATAATCATTTATACACATATCCTTAGGTAGAAAAACAGTCTCACCACTTTAATTTTAAAAGGAAGGATTACTTGTATATTTACATACTTATTCAACATTGTATGAACCTTGAGTATTAATTCATTTTTTAAGATTTATTTATCAGGGTTTCATTTTTAAATATTTTAATTGGTAGGAATGATTTCATAGATTATTTTTTTAGTATTTTAAGAGTAAATTATTCTTTTCTATAAATAATCTAAATGAATTTTCATTCAGTTAATGAAAATTAAAATTTAGTTAATAGTATTTATCAATGGTGTCATAATGTTTGGGTTAAATATAATAGAATGGAATGATTTAGAAAATTTATATTTTTAGAATATTTATTAAATAAAAAATGAAATAAATTTTAAATATTTAAGATGTTAAACATATTCTCACTAGGATTGAGTAATTATGTAATATCATATGGTTTCAGGAGTGTTTAAGACTATGATCATTCTAGATAACCAACTGAGCATGTGGTACCCTAATCTTGGGAAGTGAACATTGAATAGTCAAATAAAGTGGTTCTTTTGATGTGAAATAATGTGGATGGATGGATAGATTCATTGGGATGGTTTCTTTATGTATACATATTTATCCTCTTTATTTCTCTTTTTTATGTTATGTGGTTGGTACTTGTTAGATACCATTTTAGTTATGTTATTGTTTAAGAGTTTTATATCATTTTTAGATCTCTCTTATATTATATAAATATACACTATAATATTATTAATATATTATCTCTTCTTATTTAGTTATTCGTTGAGAGATATGGGTGGTAAGGGTGTTATTATGGATGGTGAAGTTAGGTTATTGACCTAGGGAATGTCTACATAGTGGAATGTTCTTGTAGTAGTGACTTGGATGTAGGCTAGTAATTACGGGACTATGAAATGGGATGTGTGTGTTCATTCAGGGTGTGTGAGTTACACGGGATGATTTTATTAGGAGTAGAGGCTTAGGTTAATTTCAGAGTTGGATAAATTGAGTATATGGTATTTGATATGGGATGTCAATTTTGACATAGTTTAATTGGGTTTTGGTAGGATATTACTTTGGAAATTAATATTAACATGACAAGTATGGGTCATTGTAATTAGGGTTAAGGTTTTTTGAAATTCTCAAAACTACCTTATCTGAGATTTCCTATATAATTAAATCTATCAAGACTGAATTACTTGTTAAAAAACCGACACACACATAGATCTATATATATATATATTATTCAAAATAGATATTATATATTATAACTAGAGGGTTTCATGATATTTTTATCATGTGTTGCTATATGGAAAGTTTATGCGGATTTTTATTTTAAAAAATAAGTATAAACATTGATATATGTTTGGTTTTATGTATACTATTGTTAATTTATGTCTTGAAGATAATGTAGAAATTTTTGTTCCATCAATGTGAGGATATTAAAATATAAATTTACCTCACATTGAGGATGTTAAACTATAATGTTCTCTATTTTAATTTTGTTGAGGATATTTAGACTATTCTAATAGGTTTATAAGTAATATTAAAATTGGGTATGAATCCTCTTGGTGGTGTGAGAGTTATGTTTTGGTGCATCTGGTATGTGGTTTTATGTGAGTATCATAATATGGGGTTGAATTGAGTAACCAATAAATATTTATTTTTAAAATGGATTAATTTTAAATCCCCCAAATATTTAAATACAACCCAATTTAACAAAATAAATTTAATGATAAATATCTCAATCTTTCTAAATATTTCTCTGAAGATTTATTAGTTCTCTTATGAATAATATAAAATAATACTGGATACTTTGAAATCCATTTACTTGATCATAATACTATATTAAAACAAATTTATATAAACTATAAACGTATATATTTTGTTTATAGTTAAAAAATTTTGGTTTAAAGTATAAATAATGTAAAACAAAATTAAAGAATACAACAGAAAGTTTGAATATAATGGGTTCATTGTCAAGTTGAGCTTTAGTCCTCTCCACTTGGTGATCACCAACCACCAATCTGTTTATAAAAAAATTACAAGATAATGCTAAACCTATATCTTGTTTTATAGTAGATTAAAAAATATCCAGGTCACACACGACCTCTTCCAAAGTTTAACATGTATGAAAAAATAAAGAGGCCACATAAGGACCTCTACCACTCTTATCAATGAGATAAACAACTATGAAAATAGTTTGAGAAGATATAGGGTACCTTCTAGTTCATCATATGGGATAGTTTGTGTGTGTTAAAATGGAGTATCCACACACACTACTCAAAATGTAAGAAAGGTAAAAGGAGGAGAGTGATCTAAAAGTTTAGATTTTAGAGATGCACGTTCTGTTTCATTGCATCTTTTAACTCATGGTTGGATTCCTCAGTAAATCCTGAGTCGGTTTATCTTGAAAACATCTAGAAAACAAAGTGTTGTAGACTCTTATTCTTTAACTGGAAGAAAAAAGTAAATGTAAATGTGTAGTTAAGAATCCATTCTAATGTTTGTAGCAGATGAGATCTTCTTGTTTCTAATTAGGTTCAGCTCTATTTATTTTCAGAAAATTCAATCTCTCATCTTTCTATCTGTCCACTTTTTCAACTATTTTATCTCTTCATTCACGAGGAAGTGTACTTCACTTTTATCAGTAGTTTCATGAAGAATATCCGATCAGCTACTTCCTCATACTACACATTCAAACACTCTCTTAATTTATTTCTATCGAGCATTTAAGAGTGAATCATTAAAATAGTAAATGAAATTAAATTCAATAAACACTTCAATTATAAAATTTTCAGAAATAAGTTAACTAAGAAAATTAGTAACGGTGGCTTATTGTGGTGGTGTTTTTTTGGGCAGCATCACACAGGTGGTATGAAACTCGGGGTATGACATAGGCGGTATGACACTAGCAGTGTCTTTTACTTATCCAAATTTATACTATGCTAGAGGCATCACAACTACCAGGTTCTGGTCTAGCAGTATGTAGCATAATGGTGTCTTAGACTTTGTCAAATTTTTACTCCAATGGTACGATATTATAGCGGGGTAATATCCTTGTAGTGTCTCACACATATCAATATTTTTATTCTAGTGGAATTTCATGGACTACAGTTTCTTGAATTATCAGTTCCAATATCAATGGTTTCTCATGCTTATAAAAAAATTTCACATATCTCAGAGTAATGGTATACTTTTAGAAAAACAATAAATTCATTAATAATAATAGAATCAAGATTTTGTGATCATTAAAATGAGGAGGTCAAAAATACCCCCTTTTGATGATGAAAAATCATGGAATTAAAATAATTACAAATTTTAAATCATGATATCCAAGGTAGTATAAACAAGAATATAGCATTCCCAATAAGTGCTGATGGTATCAAAAAAGAGTTATAAAATATTGAGTTTCAAAGTTAAGTATTATGAATATAAAGATTAAAAACATATAGAATAACAGATAACATATAAAGATACTATAAAAATCAAAAATTTCATAAGGTTTTCCAATATTCAATAAGAATGATCCCTCTATTGTTTTTATAAAAATGGTAAAGATAATCAGTATAAAAAAATGATAAAAAATAGAATAAGAGATGTCATTAGTGTTCAAAATGATTACCAAAAAGTTATTAAAAACTAGGCCCCATCAAAGTAAAATTGTTTAAGTCAACAAATGAAAAAATATTTAAGTTTTTGTAGACGGTTCCATTGGTTCTTTTCCTTTAGACATGGATTTTTCATACTCCATATCCAAGACATCCGGATTATCTCAAGGTACAATATAAGGAATTCTATAATAGAGTCCATCAATAGTTTGAGGATGATATTCCATAATAACTATTGGTCATAGTTGTCTCAAATATTGATTAGTATACATTGTAAAAGTTTTTAATTGGTAAAGAAAAGGTTCTAGAGGGTCTCAAGAAACTCCTAGTCTGAGAGAAAAAATGAGGAGTAATTGAAGAATCTTCCTGAGAAACAACGGATTGTCTATGGAAATGAAGAAAAAAATTCTATAGATTTATAAAATCTATTACAATTTGGAAACAAATTTACATTACCCTAAATAAATTAGATTTATCTTCCATAAGATAGCTCAACAGTAGATTCATTTCCTTGAGTTGTCTTACATTTTCTTTGAATTCCTAAATAACATAAGGCATCCTAAAATTCTCATCTAGGAATATGAAATTAGCATACATTGAATTCTTGGTATAAATATTAGATAAATAGATATTTTTGGACATAATTATAGTTTCTTTTTAATTTTTAATTTCATGGGAATAGTTGAGAAATAACATGAGAACATGATCAGAATGATATTTAATTCTTCTCAACCTCTCTTGGGGATGATTAGTGACACTTTTGGAAGCACTAGATGAATCATCTATCAGCTCATATCTGAAAATTATCCTTATATAATCAACATCTACCACTGTATGGTGAGGATAAGAAGAAATAGAAGTATCTAAAGATTTATCCTCAAGACACTTTAGGATTCCATTCATGGAAGCTTTAAAATCAGATATAATTTCTTCAATAAAATACTGGAAGGATTTCAGTTCACCACTTATCCTGTTATTCTCAATCTCTATCCTAGAAATTTGATGCATCACCATTGGTTGTATGTGGATAATGAATAACTCAAACATATAACTAACATCATTCTAAATTAATTTGGTTAGGATAAGATATTGATTTAAAAAACACCTATAAAATTCAGAAAGAATATTTTCACTAAAAATTTTCAAGTTAGATTTAATGACTACACCCACTAGAATAAGAGGAGGAGCTGGAGTACCCGATTACAATGTAGAAATTATAAAATAACTGAACTGTTCCAATATTCTATAAAAATATACATGATATATTAAGGATCCCTTTGGATCTTCATCAAGTCCAGACTTTGGTCCACCATTCCTTGGTGTCCTCCTTGTAATAATAGAGAGGATGTCGGAGGAACTACATAGTAGATACAACCATTTATATTTCAGTATATTTGAGAACATACTAACTCAATATATCAAAAAAAATATAATTGATATAGGTAATTATTTTTATTTTTGATCATCTGAGCTCTAATAAAAAGTAATGCCAGACTCAGCATCTAACTGTGTATCAACAGAAGGTTTGTCTATTATTTGAACATCCTTTTGTCAAAAACAAATTAGTGGATTCACCTTCCATATTCTCATAAAAATGAGGATTATTTAAACTTAAATAAAGTAACTTAAAATTATAAAATTCTTCTTAAATAAGCTCATTTTTCTCTTATTTAGATACTAGTTGATCTAAAGTAGCTATAACTCACATCTGGTCAGCCATAGAAGAATCATAATATTCTTGACCAGTGGCTACTAAGCTGGCCTCAACTTCATCAATAGTTGGAGCTTCATGACATAGATCTTAATATGGGGATTTCTCCCCTCAAAAACATTATCCTGAATCTCTAGATGCATCTTCACTTCCTTCATCATAATTTGGGCACTAGCTCTATTAGGGTTAGAATCATCTCCATCGTCACTTCTTCCATAATCTACATCCCTTTCATTCCCATTATAATTTTCAATGTTTCCATTATCATTTTATTCTTCCTTTTCTTCCTCATCATAATCAACATCATTAACTTAATTAGTTGATTTGAAAATTTTATATTTCTCTTCTCTATAGACCTTATTATCTTATTCATCACTTTTAGCAAGTTTTTCTCTTTTTGAAGTCTCCTAGGTGGACTATGAGCTCTAAAAGTAATGGGAGAAGCCTTGGGAGACAATTTAAGATCATATCCCATATCAGAAGATGGTTTTTTTTTCAATTATTCCCCAACAAATTCTTTTTACCCTCATCATATTATTCAACTACTTTATCAGGATCCAAGACTGGATTAACTTCATCTCTAGGTCTGGTTGGATGATCAATTGGATTACACTGAGCAAATAATTTCTCAAAATCTCCAACCAACTATTTTCCTAGGGGTTTTAGCTAATATTAATTCTTTAACAAGTAGCACTTGTAAGATATAAATCACCACAATCTATTGTATAATCTTCATCCTTAGATAGTAGGCCTTTTTCCTTCAACATGGCAGAAATAAAATTTGGATAGATCAATGAGTTAGATCTGGAGGATGGTTTGACCATCTCAAACATATTCACCAAGAGATATCTACAAATATTGATCTTGTTACCTTCTATAATAAGAGATTAAAGAAAACAAATTGGAACCTTAGAGTTTCAAAATCACTCTTTCTTGGGAAATCATGTTCTGTAAAAACTTATAGAGTAGAATACATTCCCCTTCTAACTCTGTGGAAACATTCCTTCAAGTTGTTCCATCTCTTCTCAATATATCAATAGAATCCTCATATATAAACAAATAGCTGGATTCTATAATTATAAATTTGTATTCATTATAAATTATATCATGAGGCACACCTAAACACTTATCCCATTTATTTGATGAAAAAAACATGTCCTTTCACATGACTTGTTATCCAATTTTCACCATATTCATAAAATGAAAACACTACATAATGATAGAACTAATAGACCAGATTATAGTTTAAATGTGTTTTATTTAACGAGAACCACTCAAAACACCCTTGTTTTTGGACCACATTGAGTACCCAAGACTTACTAGACAAAATCCACTTTGATTCAACATCCATTTCTAGTACAAAAATTAGGTTGGAACGATCAGTATTAACTCATGAAACTGGAGTTAGTGCACTCAATTATTTCTTATTCTTAATAAAAGATATAGATGTATAAGGTGAATAATTGAAAGGTAACTTCATTCTTGTAAAACATATCTATTCGAAAAGCTTGGTTAAGGGTAATGACAAGGTTTGAAAAGAGGGAGACAAAGCGTTGTAATAGACTCAAGAGAGAGAAAGATATGAGAATATCAGATGGGGATTAAGTTATGTCAGGAATAAAAATTATTCCATTTTGATATCATTTTTGAATTTAGGTATTTCAAAATCAAATTAATAATTTAAATTGAATAAAACATTGTATAAAAACACACATCTGGTTATAAAAAATAATATAAATCGTGAAATAAACTGGTAGATCAAAGTATTGAGAAGAAGTGAAATATTCAAAGGCATAAAAAACAATGGAATGACATATCAATGGTGTGACAAGACAAAAGGGTGGCTAACCAATGGAGTGGAAATCCAATGGTATGAAAAGACTATAGCGTAAACATCCAATGTCCTCACAATCCAACGGTGTGACATGCCAACAACTTGTTAATCCAATAGTGTGATAATCCAATTGAATAACAAGAAAATAGAGTGTCATCACTATGGTATGTCACAGAAAAATTAAATATAACCAAAATTTATCATTCTAAACACATGTTTGATATAACAAATTCTCTCAAAATTTAAAGGATTATAAAATATATCAGCAAACTGATGTTGTGTTCCAATAAATTCAAAAGTGATATATCCTTTTTGAAAATGTTTTCCCCAAAAGTGATGTCTTGTATCAATATGTTTTTTCTATAATGAGACACTAGATTATTAAATATATTAACTATACTTTTATTGTAACAATTTATGAGTACATATTGTAGTTGATATCCATAGTCTGGTAGAGAGTGTTTCATCTAAAATTTTTTTTCCCATCAACTACCTGCAGCTATGTACTTAGATTCAGTAGTGGATAATGCTAAACAATTTTATTTCTTACTACACCATGAAACTAGAAATTTTCCTAAAAAGTGACATGTTCTAGATGTACTCTTTCTATATTACTTGGATACACCAAAACCTGCATCAAATTAACTTAATAAATCAATTGCATGTCTTATAGGGTAGAAAAATCCTAAATTGGTTGTATACATGAGGGATTTGAGAATTATTTTAACAATAACAAGGTGTGACTCTTTTGGGTTTGCTTACAAATGAGCATACATACACATAGTAAACATAATATCTGATTAGATAGAAATCATGTATAGAATACTTCCAATCATACCTCTAAAACTGGTTTGATCAACTAGTTTTCCAGCTTCATCAGGATCCAATTTATAGGTGGTACTTAAGGAGTATAACTACTATTAGTTCTATCCAAGAATTTGAGTTCACCCATTAAACTCATTTAAAACTCATTTTTCATCATTTTATAAAAATTATTAAAAATATAATTTTTTAATGATCCAAAAATAATGTCGTCAATATATATTTTTACTACTAATAGATATTCTGAAATTCTCTTTATGAAATTATTAGGTTTCGCTATACCATTTGAAAATCCTTTTAAAATAATAAAATTGTTGAACCTATCAGACCAAGCTCTGGGATCTTGTTTTAGAACATATAAATTATTATTTAATTTAAAAATATTATTTGGAAAATAATTATTTTTAAAACTAGGGGTTATTCAAAAACAATATCCTCAACTATAAAACATTTAAGAATATACTCTTATAATTCATTTGATAAAGCTTGAAATTTAAACGTGATGCATAAGTAAACAGGATTCTTATGGGCTCAATCATAGCTACAGGTGAAAAGGATTCCTCAAAGTCTATTCCTTCTTCCTGATTATAACATTGTAAAAAAAATTAAATCATTGTTTCAAACTACAGTGTCTGACTCATCAAATTTATTCATAAACACTCATTTGGTGCCACTAGTTAATGTGTCCATGGGATTATCTACAATTTCTCATACATGGTTTATTTAAAATTGATTTAATTATACTTAAATTTCTATTACTCGTCATTGATAGCTTCATTGATGTTATTAGTTTCAAGATGAGACAAGAAAGCTTGATGTTCAACCTAATTTCTAATAGAAGATATATCTTGAGTTCCTCTATTTAGATCCCCTACAACAATATAAAAGGATGAAACATAATTGTTCTAATATCTCTAGATAAAGAGGGACTCATCACTTCTAGATTTTTATTTTTAGGTTCTAGAAGTTTTGGAAATTAATTAGAACTTGATGATTTTTATGCTTTTTATAACAGATTATAATGTTTTAGAGTTGAAATGCAGAGAAGATAAATCAACCTCAATGTGTCATAAAGTGGTATTAGGGTCACGTGGATGAGTTTCATAGAATATGGAATGGAATAATTCATCCAATATTTTTTCTTCTTATTGATAACCCTATAGTATTTTTTATAAATTTAGTAACAAAGAAAAAAATCCTTCATCAATTTTTGGGGAAAATATTTCATGATTATACTTAGTTTTAGGAATAAATACTTTTCAACAAAAAAATACAAACTAATTAACCATAGGTTTTCTCTTGTTCCACGTCTCATAAGAGGACTTCATAAGGATAGGTCTGATGAAAACATTATTAATGATATAACAGGCTATATTGAATGATTCTCCCCAAGAGTATATAAGTAGGCCATATTCATTCAACGTGGTCCATAATATATCTTGTAAGGTTAAATTTCTCCTTTCAAAAACTCCATTCAACATGGGGTTTCTATGTACATATAAATTATTAGTATATCCATTTTGTGAGAAAATTTATTGAAAATCATGATTTATAAATTCACGACCATGATCACTTCTTAATCATTTAATTCTGTTTCCACTATAATTTTCTTCAGACTTATCATATATGGTAAAGTAATATAAGGATTCACTTTTGTGATCTAGCAGGTATAGATATGTATACCAAGAATAGTCATCTACTTTAATATAAATAGTATGCTTTCTATTAAGACATCAAACACAAGAAGGTTAAAACAAATCCATGTAAACCAACTGAAGGGTTGAGAAGTTGACACATCTTTATTTAATTTAAAAGAAACATTTTTTGTTTCCCATTTTGAAGGGGGTTAAAGAATTTATCAGTTTATAATACAATATTAGGTAGATCCCTAACAAACCATTTCCTAGTTAACTTCATAAAGGATTGAATGTTTCAATGGCCTATTATCATATTCCAAAGCCATGATTTTTAGTGAATGGAACTTAACAATGAAACATTTTGGGAAATAAAATAATTTTAATCTACAATATAAACATTGTAACTTATAAAAGTTGTAAAAATATGATATTTTAATAATTAAAAACATTATAAGAATCATTCTCGAATTTAACATAAAACCCATCATCACATAACTGATATATGATTAGCTGATTATTTTAAAAAATGGAACATATAAAACTCTAGAAATTAAAACCAATTTTTTCAACAATATGGCATAGGTAATGATTTTTCCTATTTCATTATCACTAATGGTTAAATGTATACCATTAATCTTTAGGAGTCTCTTGAAGTATAAATAATCTCATGTAATCTGTATCTAATAGCCTCTATCCAATTACCATATAATTCTAATGATGTTCTTCAATCATTTTCCCTACAAAACAGGTTTTAAACAGGAAATGATTTTGGTACCAAAATCTATTCGGGTTGAGATATGTCAGTAATAAAAGTATTTGGGAACCTAAATTTTCATAATGGGTTTACTATAAATATATTTCAATCTTTTAGAAATAAAAAACATGTTAGGTCCTTTTGAAAAATAATTGGTAATAAAACTTTTAGGTCTGGATTTAGGAAATAAATTACTCTTCGATATTCTTCTTTGTCCAAGATCATATCCTATTCTAGTAACATATTTTGGTGACAATTATTTTCCCAGAATTTCTGGAGTGTATCTTTAATATTTGTAAATTTTTTGATAACTCTATTCAATTTCTCACTTAAAAATTTAAGCTTTTTGTTTTCTTGGAGTAGTTGATTATTTTTATATTTTTCTGTAGACAGTTTGGATTTTCTATTTCCATATAAAGCATGCTGCATTTTTAGACTTTTATATGTATCATTTAATTCTTTAAAAGTGTCATATATCATCATGAATTATTAACATAATTATCCATTTGACATATTATTATCATCATTTTGATCATTTTCATAGTTATTAGATTTATGAACATAAAAATACTAGAAATAGTATGTAAATAAAGTACCTCACTGACTTTAGTCATGAAACACATATTGTCTATGTCTAGCTTATCTTCAAGTGAAAAATACAAATCACTAGATCTATCTTCATAACCACTCTAGGTGGCCTTCATATCCATTTTATATCTTTAATCCTTATCTAAATATTTCTTTTTATACTTAAGGTTTGGATAGTTAGATTTTATGTAAACTTTCCACTTACATTCATAGCAAACAACTTGTTTTATATCTCTATCCTCCTTCCATTATTTCTAACAATTTCCTCTATAGTCTTAGTTACCTTTCTAATTTAATTTTATAAACAAATTTTTCCTCTAATAGAACTTATAAAATCTTTGGGATATGTGATCCAAATCCTCACCACTATTATAAGGATATTCACTATCACATGAATCTATAGTTTAGACTTTCTCTTTCAATTTTTCCATTTGTTGTATAAGAGAAGTATCCTTAAAATATATTTCATTTATTTTTAGTTTCTCATCTTCTTTAGGATTTAACTTTAATTCCTCTTCATATATAATAAGTTTTCCAATTAACTCTTTCATAGGCAGTTTAGTAATGTTGCCCGATTCTCTTTACTGAAACCGATGTTCCTCTCTATCTTTCTGGTAGACATATCAACAATATCTTAATTTGATCCTTATCAGATACTGGTTTTCCAAGAGATATCTTTGTTTTGAAAATCATGTTAAACCTTAGATACATGTCAGAAATTGGTTCATAAGGCTTCATCTTAAAATTCTCTTATTTAGTAATATATGCCACATCTCTTTAAAATTTGATGTTTAGTCAGGGGAAATAGATAGAGTGTCCCAAATTTCAAATTATTGTTTTACATGTAAAAATCCAATTAAACTCTTTATCTCATAGGGAATATTATAGGGAATCTATATCTTTACAATTATAATTATATGTAGATTTAGTTGGTTTAGTACACGTAGATTAAGCAGTAGTTAGCAAATCATACTTATCTTCGATAATAATTCATATGTCAAAGCCCATAATTTCAATATGAATTATCATTTTAAAATTCCATTGAAATTAATTTGTACCATTTAAAGAATTAGGTATTTAAGTAGTAGATCCTTCTTGATAATTATCCATTTAAAGAACTGAATTTAGCAATGACAGAAATTGTTTTTCTTTAAAGTATAACTAAAATCACAGTAGAAAATAATTTGTAAACATTAATACCAAATATTTAAACCATTTATAGAAAATGTTGGTTGGAGTGAGTATCAGAATAAGGTATAATTGAGTACCTAATATAAATTTCGTTTTAAAATGGATTAATTTGAAATCCCCCAAATATTTCTATTTAGCCTAGTTTATCAAAATAAGTAGTATGATATAGATTTAAATCTTTATAAATATTTATCTGATTATTTATTAGGTCTTTGATAAATAATATACAATATTATTGGATCAGTTGAAATTATTTCACCTTATAAAAATACTATATAAATTCAAACTGTGATAAACTATCAATGTATAGATATTTTTTACACAAGAAACAAATTTCCTTTTTAAATAGAAAATAATGTTAAAACAAAATTAAATAACACCGATGAAAGATTTAATATAAGAGTCTCAATATCAAGTAGTGACCTAGTCCTCTCCACTAAGTGATCACCCACCACAATTACATTAATATAAAACAAACAAGATGATCCACAACTTGGATTGGGTTTTACAATAGTTTACAAACTATCCAAGTCACACATGACAACTTAAACAATTATAATATGGATAAAAATTAAACATTCCACACACTGACCTCTACCACTATTATATTTTGAAGAAAAAATAATAAAAGTGTTTTAGAATATGTCAGGTATCTTACTGTTTAGTATATGAGGTAGTGTGGTTGTGATAAAATAGAGTATACACATACATTGCTGAAAATTTAATAAATATAAAAAGAACAAAGAGAACAAAAATTTTATAGTTATATATTCTTGGTCTATTTCAATGTAGATTTTGTCTCTTTGTTTCATTCTGTAGTGAATCTTGAGTCGGGGTATCTGAAAAAAATTCTCGAAGACAGAGGGTCGCAGACTCATGTTCATTAACTGGAGGAAATTATTAAATTTAAATGTGTTTCTTAGATTCTAGTCAAATGTTGTTATTAGGTGGTACCATATTTTTCCCAATTAGGTTCATCTCTATTTGTGGTCATAAAATTATATGTCTTATCTTGCTATCAGTCCACATTTTTCACTATTGCATTTCTTTGTGCATGAGGGTGTGTGCTGTAATTTTATCAGCGATAGAAGGAAGAATATCTAAGTCAGCTGCTTCCTCGTACTTCACATTTTGACACTATCTTCAATGATTTTAATTTATTATTTAAAATAAAATCATTAAAATAGTAAATTATAATAACTATAATAAATATAGTCATTATAAAAGCTTCAAAATTAGTAAAGTAAGAAAAGTTTTAGTAGTGGATTTTCCTAGAGGTGTGTTTTTTTGGGGCATCACACTGGTGGTATTAAACTAGTTGTATGAAGCTAGCGATGTATTAGACTTATCCAAATTTTCACTCTATTTGTAGAATCTCAACTAGAAGTGTCTGGTCTAGAGGTATGTATTCTCATGGTTTCTTAGAATTTTTCAATTTTACAGTCCAATGGTATGACATTCTGGCGGTGTGATATCTTGCCAGTGTCTTATACTTAGCAATATTTTTATGTTGGTGGTGAGTCATGGAAAATGATATCACAAATTGGCGATGGAAATATCAACTGTTTATCATCCTTAGATATTTTTTCACCTATCTAATATTAATTTCATACATACAGGAAAAAGATGAAATTCATTAATAACCGCAGAATCATGATTTTCTAATCAATAAAACTAAGTGGTTAACATGGTATAACTTCTTATGGCAGTGTGGAAGGAGTTTGTAGTTATGTGACGATTTACATTGGTTAATCTCTGCCATTCTATGATTATTACTTTATTTTCATTTTATATATTATTATCATGAAATCTATGGACACAATTATATTCACATGCCTGACTTTATACATTTATGGGAGTTGAGATATTTATGTAGTGTTTATTAGATCTATATACTCATACTCTACATGTGAACCTTTACACATATTCAGTTTCATAAGTGGAATTCAATGAACAAGAAGGTATGTATATATAACTACGTGTATGATATCTGGGCCGGTGGCATATTTGGGTAGTAGATCATGACTCCATCAGCTAGTGGAGTAAAGGTTTCGAAAATTGATTGAAGTCATAGTGTTATTATTTTAGAGTGTGGTAGTTATTTTTATTTTTTCTATGTGTTTTTTACTTTGTATAATATTTACATGATATAGATATTGGTTTTATTTTGATATAAAATACTATGGGATGAAATTTTTGGATCCTGGTTTTGTTTTAATAGGTTACAGGTTTTGGGTATGTTCAATTCATGGAAATCATAGAAAATATTTTTTATAGGATATATTAATAACATATGTAGGTGTCAAAATAATTTAAAACAATCCCTATTAATTGACGTATATCCTTTTTTATAGTCACAACTCTGGATTAACCAGACAGCGAACCATGGGAATATGGTAGTCTCATCAGTATTCACTAAAAACTAGGTTGGGTGAATAGAAAGTCATCATATGGATGTTTCTATTTTTGGTAATGATTCATATAGAGAAAGATATAAAATTCTTGGACATAGGGGTGACACTATGTGCATTTCTGGCTAACATAAATACATTGGAAACCAAATTTACCATGGTTGTTCTGGTGTTATTTCTAGGTATTTCAAGAAAGAGTGTTTTTTGTTTACATATTACACATATAGAATGGGTGAGTCTAAGAATGGTTCATAAAGATCATTTGGGAGTTAATTTTTATATTTGATCATGCATCATCTTGATAGTCCACATATGTTATAGGCATATTATATATTATGACCACTCTAAGTGAATAAGATTAATTAATTATAATTCACTTATAATGTAATTATTGTATATATATATTCTTTATTATGGGGGAATTAATTAATGAAAGTCGCTCACATGTATATTTATACTGTTATTAATGATTTATTCTTGAATTAGAGATTTATTTTTAAATGTGTTTTATAATTTTGATATTTGAATGGTGGGGAAAACATTTTGTTACTTTATAATTTATTTAGAAACACAATTAAAATTTTGTAAATTTTAGTAATTATTAAATTAATTCATAATCATTTTTATAAAATGGTATCTTTAGATTTTATAGGATCGATATGGTTTATAGTTTTGGAATTGAAATTGAGTTTTAACTATTCAAATAAATAATGAAATTAAGAGAAATTTTTTATATTGATTATTGGTATAAATTTTAATACATTTTGTATGATTCTGTGTATTATCTATGTACATATTGACTGATTTTTGAAATCTACTGGAAGGTATCAAATTTTTGAATATTAGGTTATTCATATAGCATGGTTCACTACAAGGCTGAGATAATATTATTCATTGGTATTTTGGGAATAGTATGTGTGTCAATATATTTTTAAGTATAATGTATTTTGATATTTAGTATCTTATTATTGTTTTGGGATTTTCATCGTAGAATGGTGGAGACACAATAGGGAAAAATAACATTTATCAAATTTTTTAAGTAATTCCACTAAAATTTTAAAATAAACATTTTTAGAAATGATTTTAGAAAAGCGCATCCAAATGGAAGTAGATTTTTGAAAAACTGCCAATAAATTATTAGTGGTTTTTTATTTCATAGTTCTTTTTTAGAGATGGTATAAACAAATCAATTTTTATTACTGGTTTAAACTACAACTAATATAATAGAAATTGTTTTTATTTAAATATTTATCTTAATAATTTAAAAATATTTTTCATATTTTTTATTATTTTTTATTACCCAGCTTTCTTGTTTAACGTGGCCAACCAAATTTATTATAATTATTAATTATAAATAAAAAATAATATATATATATATATATATTAAATCATTAATTGTTAGTAATAAATATTTTTATAGAATATTTGATAGTTTTTTATAAATTAAAATATTTTTATTTTATTATTGATAATTAGTTATCATTAAGTATTAAAAAATATTAATTAGTAATTATTAATTAATAGTATAGTGATTACTATTTAACAATTTATATTAATATTATGTAATATATAATTAATATATAAATATATAAACATAAACATATAAATATTGAATATAAACTTATAAATATATATACTCGTATACAAAGATGTAAATAAATATATATATGTATATATACATAAAAATATATAATTAGATATAAATAGAAATGATTATATAAATACATAAATGAGTGTATATGTGTAAATAAATTTAAACATATAAATATATATATAAATAAATTTTAATATATATAAATTTATAATTATATCATTATATATTTATATAAATTATATATATGTAATTATATATGTAACTATATATATGTAATCATTTTTAAATATAATTATATATATATATATATAACTTAATACAAGTATGAATAGTAATCTGTAGTTATATAATTAAATGTATTTATTTATCATTATATATATCTATATATATTTATATTTATTTATATTTACATTTATAAATTTGTATATATTAATAAAAATCTATATATTTTCATATTTATATGTGTTTTTTATTTATATGTACTAATAATTATTTATTTTGTTACATTTATATTTATATATATTTATATACATTTATATGAGTTAGGTATGCATAAAAATATATTAACATATACAAGCTTGCATGCATAAAAAATCCATACATACATATCTCTCTACTTATATATACATATAAATATACATAGATACATATAAATATAAGTAGATTTAAATATAGTTAACTATATCTTTTTATAATTAAATGAATATATATGTGTGAATAATTATATTTATTTATGTATATTTACAATTATATGCACTTATATATATTAATACTTGTATATATCTATTTATTTATGTTTATTTATATATAATTATTATTATTTGTAATCATATATATTTATTTAATTGTATCGAACCATATATATATATAATATTAGAAAATGTTTACTTTACAAATAGATGATAATGTGGAGTGGAAAAGACTTTGTATAATAACCAAGAGGTATGAACTTAAAATCCAACATAAGGTATATTTATAATGAATTTTTTTGGGAGGGATGAGGTATGCTAGACAAGCAAGTGGACAAGATAGTTCATGTCAGGTGGGAAGAATATGTAATATCCTGTTACCATCTTAAAAGTATTTCCCATGTCTTTTCTAGTTATCATCTTTAATTGACTGTGTCTTGAGACTTTAGAAGATGGAGTTCATTTTATGAGAAAAATACCTAAATTTTGTGGATATATGTATGTTTGAATTAACAGAGTCTGGATATAAATGTGTTAATATCTCTATAGGGTTCTCCCCATGTTTGGAGAATGACCAAGTTTGTTTGAGGTTTTTGTGTAAGCATCTAGATTTTTTGTTGTGCGATGGTCTATGAAATTATGTGAAAGGGGTTACATAATGTTTAGTTGGTCTCAAGACAAAAGTCACGAACTTTGTCAAAAAACATGAACTGATTGCACACCATATAATTGTTACATGACATGTAATGTTTAATGATCTGGTTTTAATATAAAAATAAGTGTTGGAATTTTCAACATACTCGATATCCATGCATTACACAATGAGTAAAGGGGTTAAATATCATATAACTATTGGGAGGTAATCTTTTAGAGTTCTATATCAATTTATTTTTCATTCATGCTTCTATATCCCTCCTTTATCTTTATTTAGGGCTCTTCTTCATGGATTTTGGGAGCCTATGTTCCATCTGGATTGATTAATTTGGTGTTTGTTCATCATTTTGGCTAGTTAGTTTCTCTTAGGGCGAGTTAACCATTTTTTTCTTCATTGATTCGATCATGGTATCTACTTTTTGTTTCATTATCATATTTTTGACCTTTGGTGATGTTTCATCTTGTTTCTCTTAAGATCTATTGAGTGATCTTATTCTGGGGGTAATTCCATTATTGGTTGTTCTGTGATGATGGTACATTCTTGATGTATGTTTTGTTTCCTCTTCTTCACTAAACCTTTTTTTTAATTTAATTAATTATGATATGGGAGTAATGGTTCTAGGGATTCTTTTATTGTTATTATTATATTTTGTGTGGTTATTTTCATTACAAACTTGTCCGACCGAAGTTTTTAGGTTGGTGGCTCCGTCAATTCCTATTTTTGGTGAACTACATTACTCTTATTTTTGAAAAAAAATTATTTATTAAATGGAATGCAATTATATGAAAAAATTATTTTTGTAAAATATGTTTTCCCCTAGTTTTGTCCAATGGAAAAGGGGTTTAAAGTATTATGAAATTTTTTTGGGAAATTTTTTTCAATGTATGGTTTAAGGTAAATGGTTTAATGAATTAATTTGTAATATAGAGAAAATGGGAAGACTTAGGTACTTAGGTGGAAGAAATAGTAATAATTCTTTTCCACTATAGGGTATTTACTCATTGGGATTTATTCTGCTCTGTTGGCATGACGTTCTATGGACTTATTAGATCAATGGGAGGCTCACTTGATCTAGTGTTTCTCAACTCTCTAGACTAGATTCATATTCCTAGTGTATTGATGTGTATTTATTTCTATATGTTAGGTATGATTGTCCTAGATATATTGACCTTGTGTGATCCTTAGCGTGATGTGACATGTGCTTCTTAGCCGATTTGGGATGCTTTTGGCTCGAACACTTTTGATTATGCTACCATGGATTTGATATGATATGTGATGTCTTATTTTCATTGTTTTTATATAATATATATGTTTTTATATATGGGTATTAAATGATTTAGAACTTTTTGACTTTCTTTTTTGTAAAAATGTAAAGGGGGAAATTATGTTGTTTTCCATGCTTTTGATATTAAAAACGGTTAAATTGTTATCATGTATTGATTTCATTAAAGTTGAGTGTGCTTAAATTATTTTTTAGAGACGTGATATGGAAATCCTGGGTGAGATCCTAAATATCCTTGTAGATCACACCCTATATACTCCTTCGGCAGTTCATAGACCAGATTTTGAATTTCTATATAGGTAAAGGAAAGGTGTTTTAGAGAGATGGAATGGTTTTTTATCAGTTGAGTTGGGTAGCTAGTGTTGAGATGGTGGGATTCTTCACATGCTCTCACATTGAGTAGTTGGTTTTTCATGTTTTGGTAGCACTTTGTAGTTGTAAATGTATTTGGATCTTATTTCTACAGTTTATTTATTTTGTTTTCTAATGTTTTTTCTACTATGGTATATATTAATATTTTCTATTATTGCCTTTAATTTATATATATTCTATGTTGTTTCTTTAGTTTCAGAGAAATCTTTCCCTCTATTCATAGATTGATGCATGGGTGCTAGTCGACATCGTGTAGAGATCAGGAACTCCTTTCGAGAAAATATTTTATTGGGTCAACTACCAGTTTGATAGGGTATTTAGATCGGTTCATTTAATTTTTGTATCAAAGGAATTTTTTTTCCTCATGAGTCCTTGTCTTGGTACATTTGGTAGACTGAAGATAAGATTTGTGATACTTGAGTTTGTATGTTAATCTCATTATTTTATTATTTGTTTTTTAACTAAGAATGTTCTATTTTCAAATTATTTATTTTTATTTTTTGTTTAGTAGTAAGACTCAAAAAAGACTTCCATTAGTTCCCTAGGAGGGTGCATCAGATACTTCTCAAGGGGGGCCTCTGATGAATCAAAAATTATTGTGGATATTTTGTGTAAAATTTTCACCATGGATCATAATATACCACAAGATTAGAAAACATATTTTTGAGATACATCAAGGAGGTTTATGAGAAATATATAAATCATGGGTGTTCTTTTGTGAGAATACATCATCCCTTATAAGTACAAATGAACCTAAAGTGTTGGAGAAATTTCTTGAAAATATTGATTGGATATTTTACTTCCACGATAAAACTTATAGTATCAAGGTGGTGTGTACAATGTTAATACATGGGGGTCCCAATAAGCATTGGTGGGTTTTCATGATATAAGAGGATAGGTACATGTTATTGGATTGGACGGGTTTCAAGACCCTCTTATTCTTTTAGTTTTGTCTATATGTGATGATGATGGAGAAGTATCTAGAGTTAATATATTTTTAGTAAAGGGAGTGTTATGTGTCGGCATAAACAAATCATTTTTTCTATCCATTTTCTTTTTTCACCATTGGTTGTGAAGAATCAACAGTTGAAAGCTCAGAATACCTATAGGGTTTGTGACCTGATGTAGTAACCCAACCCTAGTAAGCCTAGATCTAATGTCTACTACCATTACATTTTCATGATTATTAAGAAATTCATCTTGAAGGATCTATCAGATTGTTAGTTTTGGTAAACCAGAGATGTACATGAGTCTTGTATTACAAATAAATATACTAATTACCACATTTTTTTCTTTCAAGGATTACTTTTTTTTAAATAGTGTATGCTTTCATATATGTCCTAGTATGCTTATTGGATTCCCTGGGAAGGAGACAAATTAAGTGTGAGCTCAAATGATAAATAAGGGTAAGTAAATATGAAGAAATAATTAATTAATGAGAATAAATCAACTTGGTTTTGTAAATAACTGATAACACACACCATTAAAATAACTGGAAAAGTAATAATCAATATACAACGGAAAATAACTAAATACAAGTTAATTTTAATTGAAAAACTAAGAATGAAATTCATCCATATATTTTATCATATGAAAACCTCATGGATAATAACAATGATTACAGAAATATCTATGAAGGAAATGTTTAATTATTGGATATACTATATGAGGAACATGAAATAATATACCATCAACACCTTCCACAATATAGTTTAAAACCACATGTAGAAACCCATTTAATTTTTCCAACATATTTTTCTCATGAGAACCCATCGATGCATCGAGTGGATATATAATGTTTGGACCACACCCATCATTTCCAGTTCAACAAGTTCTTCATATCAATTAATCAATTTAATTAATAAACAATGTGCCTTATCAAATATTCATATTGAATAAAAAATACATATTTATTAATATTTTCCAAAATAAAGAATTAATTTTCAAATTAAACACCAAATAAAAAATAGTAAGTAGTAAATGACTGAATAATGATAATAAATTACAGAGGAGAATTATAAACACCAAATTTAATTTAATTGGTATATAATAATGAATAAGTATCGAGGGAATAGAAATTAATATGAAATCCCATACCACTTGTCACATTTATAAAAGAAAATATATTGTATTAAAAGAACCATGTAGACCTATTAAGGAATCTTTAAAACATTTGGTCATTATGATGGGGTAAAATTTCGTTCATGTTGTATAAGTTAAAAAAAATATCTTTTACTTTTGTAGGAAAAATCATAATGTACCATGTTTTAGAAAACGGAGAGAATATTCATTTTAAATGATATTTTGAAATTAGAAAAGGTAAAACTGAATTTAATAATTATTATAGAATAGTAAAAAAAATATAAAACAATTTTATAATACATTAACATTGAATATAAATATTCCCCAATTGATACTTAAACAAAAAAAATTCTGAATAATGATGAGATTTTGAAATAACCCATTACCACTTCATAATCTATAGAATCATATACATAAAGAAAGAAAGAGAATTATATGGATAATAAAATACCATAGTCTTCATAATAATACTCCTAAATTACAATATTGGTAATTATATACACCACATAAAATAATCAAGTAGTGTATAAGGAATGTGTCTCCCAAAAATAAAAGTGAGACAATAATCTCATACATTATGTAATGACTCTCAGCATACATGTTAAAACCTCCTATATAATAAATATAAGCTTATCATAAATATGTCATAGAACTATATTCATTTCTATAATACCATATATTATTTAATTTTGACTTTATATTATCCATTTATTAATAATTTTCCGATAAAGTTACATTTCGAGTAATAACTGCTTTGTTTTTTACATGTGTTTTTGCTTTGTTATATATTTTTATCCTCTTATATATAAAATTATTTAATAATCTCAATAATTAGAAATTTGAAATTAATATCAAATATATTCATTATATATGTATTTATAATAATCAATAAAAGATTGAAATAGAAAATAAAATACACTGGTTATGAAGACAGTATGTTGTATGTACGCATGAATGATGTTTTTATTTTCTTATTATATTGAATTAAATAATTTAATTAATATAATTCCAATATAATTATTATGTCATATATATAATATATGTTCACTATATTCATCCTTAATGCAGTCTATATAAATTATCAATGAATCACATCATTTTTAGGAGGCATTAGTCCACACATTCACAAAACAAGTTATCATATTTATACAAACATGAGAGGTCTAAATGAAAATAAAAACAAAATTAGTTCATGAGATAATAGTCTTCCATACAAATGAATGATGATTGTGTATCCCATTTGTTGGATGTGTGTGTTTGTGTGTGTATTTTTTTAGGTAGATACCTTAATACAACAACATATCAATATATTTATGATACTAAGGATAATATAAAAACATGAAATAAAAATAATGGAAGAGTTTTATGGAATAAATACATTAAAAATGTGCATTGATGAATGCTACATCTTATTTGTGTATCTCTTTTTGATTTTCAAAAAAGCACTTTTTTGGTTGGTTTTTTTCAAAAGAAAGGATTCTAGGATGAAGGGATAGAATTTTTTTAACAAAAATGTGTAGTTTATTATTGAGATATAAGACTCACTGTTATGTGAAGAAGTGAGGGAGGATGTTCCCTTTTATAATTGAGGTGAGGGGTACTTTTGGAATCTCTCAAAATATTAAATTGATATGAATGAATTTTCAATAAAAAATGGATTAATGAGGAGTTATTCAAATTATATAATGATTATGGGTCAAAATAATCTCAAATAATAATTTTTAATTAGGTTTTGTTCACATTATTATTCTTAACGTTTGGATTTAACCCTTACATAAATCCTTTAACTCTTATCATGAAAAATTTCATTTTTCCTCTTTAAAGGTTAATTTAGTTAATATAAAGTAAAAAACGAACCATAAATGAGTCATGTATGACATATTAAATCATATATAAATATTGTTTCTCAATTATATATTTTATAACTTTTATATCCTTTAATAAAATATTATTTATTTTAAAATAACATTAATTTAATCTTTTATAGTATTTATTTTTATGAAATTTTAAAAAATACACACACACAAGATAACATCAAACCAAAACCTTTAATACATCCCCAATACGTATAGGTAATGTATTCATTTTTTATGATATTTTTTATATATAATTATATTTATTTTAATATTTTTAATAACATTTATTTGATGTGTACATTAATTAAACAATTTATGCATCATCAATTTACAATCTTTTAATTGAATTATTCTTTACATAAAAATTAAAAATATAATATAATTATGAAGAAAAAAATTATATAATTAAAATGAATTTTTTATAGTATAAGATATATTCTATGTAACCACATATTCAAAATGAAGGAATTACTAAAAACCTGATTATGACATATTGAACATTCCTTCGAATAAAATACTAAAAAAGACCTGACATCATACAAGTACCTCCAAGAGGCCATATAATCATACAAATGATGATTTGGATTGAAAATAACACATATAATGAAATTATTAATTTTTTTGTGTAATTTTATAATATTTATAATATTATTTTTCCCTTAATTAATTGATTTTCCTTTAAGACTCTTAATAAAAATTATTAATGTCACAATTCATAATGTTTAAAAATAAGAGGAACATATTTACATAATTTTGATCCACTAGTTATAAATGTATAATACATTTTTAAAAATTAAAAACACATAAGTCACAATAATTAATTAAAATTTAATATCATTGATGAAACAAGAAAACTGATTTCTAATGTGAAAAAAATGAGAAAATTGAAAGGCTTTTTATATCCAAATTCAATGTGAAATTGATTCCAATGTACTAAATTAAATTAAAATTAAAAATATATCTAATTATACTTTATTATTAATTGAATGTATAATTAAAAACTATAATTTATTGTGATGAAAAGGCTATTTTGATTTAAAATACAATATTTTAACATTATTCATTAAAACATGAAAGTTTCAATGAAATACAAAAAAATCAACAAATATAAATTTTTATATTACTTTTCCAGTAAATATTTATATTTTTTCAAATATAATATATTAATTTGCCAAAAAAATAGATTTTAAATAGGTGCACCATCAAACCATTGTAAAACAACATTTAGAAAAATATAAAATTTTAATATGTAAAATTGGATTCATTCTTATATTATGCCTATAAAATCATTTAAATGAATTTAAAAATATTTTATTAAATATATAATACATAATTATAATAATTTATTTAATAATAATAATTCCCTCCAATTTATTGTCAATGTCTTATGTTATTATATTAAATAATATTATTTTAATAATATATTATTATTCAGTAAAAAAACCATCTTGTGTGAAACATAAGATATCGAAGAGAATAAATTTACAAATATACATACCATAAAATCTCGTGGTTTTAAATTATCCCCTCCTTCAATAAATTATATCCTCAAAATTCAAACTTGATATCCTTAATTGAGGGTTTGATATTTTAAAATACTATTGTTGAAAAATCCACATCGTAAATAGGGTAAACAACACATCTTCTTAATAAGAGGGAAATGGAAATGTGAATGTTACCACAAAAATAGGATTTTAAACCGGATAACATTAATGAAACCATGTACATTTAAGAAAAATATAACTATCAAATTATGATGGAGATTTATAGATAACATGGTCATGAAAAAGTTAACAATCACAAAACCATAAATTTGTGATTGGTTAAAAGGCCATCGATATATTAGTAATAAAAGTTAACATATAATGTTCTTGTTTCAAAATCCTTTTCCTCGGGTAAAGTAATTCATTTACTTCCTGAAAAAGGAAAAAAAGGAAACATTTTTACTTGAAAAGGATATTTTCATCTGTTAATCAGTTTCAAATGCAACTCATGTTTCTATCTGAATGATGAGTATTTAAGATGAATTTTACATGCCTAAAGAATTCGAATCAACTTAAAAGGATCACAATATCAAAAAAAAGTGTAGCTTATTATTCCTTATGTATTTATACATTAACTAAAACCAAAATGGTTAGGATACTATAAGATAATTCACCAAAAATAATAAACATTTATAAAAGGAAAAGAATCTTTAATCTAAAAAATTAAAATGTAATACTCAATGATAAACATAGATCATCCCGAAAATGACTATCCTACCTCAAAAATTTTCTCAAATAAGATGAAATTTTTTTGAAGGATTTGATTATATAGTCTTTAAAATAACATCACTCACTCTTAATCTACCATACTTAAAATTTAGTTGCATAAATCCCATAATCTCAAAGATATGGTAACCATTTACATAAATAACCTAAATCAACAATAGTTTACAATACAATAATATTTTTGTCCAAAATAAAATTCTACCATTGTTACTCATAATATTCCATTTAACTTAATCTTATCAGATTTCAAAAAATAGAGAATGTATTCTAGAATAACTTTAATAAATTAATAACAAAATCATTTTCTAATCCCAATTTTATTTATTTGATAAAAATTTTCCCGAAAATAAAAATTACCTTATCATAACCTGACCTATTTAAATTATTTATTTTATTATTTCTTCACTTCAGTTAGCTTCACCATGGTGTGGGTTGAGTGCAGGTCAATTTTTTTTGACATTTAATAATTTTGGTGGGCTTTAGACCAGTGTGTGGGTAACACACGGTCAGTGGTAACCGCACAGTGGTCCCAGGTGCCCATGAAGTTGTCTAATGTTTAAAATAACAAAAACTTATGTAAATATAATAAGATAAATGTTTAAGCTATAATCATATTATTATTATTGTGTATAAAATAACATTATTATTAATAAATTTTTATTATTATTGTTATTATTAAAATAATTATTTCTATTGTTAAAATTAAAAATGAAGTGAAATGTTTTTGTTTAAATAATAACAAGAGTGTCTTAATTAATGTTATATTATTATTAATAGAATTATTAATGTATTTATAATATTATTAATGTTGTTAATGATTAAAAGTTAAAAGAATAATAATAATATTATTAAGATTATTTTTAAAATAAATTTATTATTATTGTTGTTTGTGTTGTTATTTTTGTGGTTACTTATATTAATATTATTATAATTAGTGTAGAGTATCATTTTTTATTATTTAATTTTAGTTTTTTAAATTTAATTAATTCTTTAGAGGGAACCCTAGGGGGAGTCACTCCCCTCTCCCCCACCCACTGCACCACTTCTTCTCACTTGAGACACAACACCTTTCTTGGTGATCCATTGGGTGCTTGAAATATAATCCCAACCATCCTCCCATGTGCGCATTCGACCACCAGTAGCCCAATCGTCAGACCACCCCCCTTCAACTTTCTTCACTGGGAAACACCATCCTTCCCCTATAAGGTTCTCCATGTGTAGCGGACCCAACCCCCTTCTCCCCAAGGTGTGTAGTGCACCAACCCTTTCCACTATACCTTACTCTACCGGTCGGACCTCGCTCTGGACTCGTGTTCCCAAAGAATCACTGCTCCGACCTCCCCTTGGTGACTTGTTGTGTGACAGCTCTTCTTTTCCTCTGATTAGCTCAGCGGCCTAACCTACTCCCTACATCCCTGCATGCACCTGGACCTATGACCTTATCCCTCTCACTAGCACCAAACACCGCTATGAACCACTCATTGTTCAACTCCCCTACTCCCTTCCTGGCATGCCTCCAGTGAACCCTACTCCGCTTCTCTGGTGGCTTTCCAGTACGACTACGATTCCCCTGACTGAAATCTCTCTCTTTTTTTAGTATAATTGTATCTTATTTCTTCTGTTCATTTTCTTTAAATTTACAAAACTTAAATGACTCAGGTCATATTCTTGTATTTCCCTCATTATCTAGGGAATGTGATTTGTCCACAACATCTCATTATTCCTTCTATTGATGTGTCGTTCTGTCTGCACTCAGATTGAGGTAGTCGTTTCAAAATTTTCTCGTCCTGGAACACACCATGCGAATTTGTGTGTTTTCAATAAATTTATAAATGTTATTTTCACCTCTAATATATTTATATCTTGATGTGAATGGTAGTTTTATGTTGGTTGAATTTTATGAAAATATATTTCTAATTTTATTTGTGTAAATTGACTAGGTTTAATGCACCTAGGATGCTTATTTTAAATGTCTTTGCTTCTTTAAATTAAAAATTGGACTTTAATGAATTTTTTAGGCCCTTGTGAATTTTTTATGGTATTTTTTTATTGGTGAATTTGGTTTGGGTAATGTTAGAGATTATTGTTTGTGTTAAAACTCTTTGGAAAGGTTTTTTGATTTTAAGATGATGGTTTTGTGCTCCTCAAATAATGTGGGTGGTTAGATATGATCTTAAAAAAATGGTGTATTTTTTATTTTTTATGTTCTATTGGATGTTGGAACATCTATGGGTGTACTAGGTACCCTTAGGGATGTGCCCACAAAGAAAGGCAGTACTTGGAAAAAATGGGTTTCCTTATAAATCTTGGTACCATAAATGGGTTTTGTTTTCTAAAGAGGTTTATTTCTTTTATGTGGGTTATGAAAATGAATTTAAAGATGTTCCTTAAGTTTGGAACCTTTGGTCTTGAATATTATTTTTGTGTGTTAAAAATGGTAAATTCCATTTGGAAATTGGGTAGTGTTTGGTGTGTGTTTTTGGATCTTAAGGCCTGTTTGGATTGGGTAATATAAAAGAAGTTTTTAAAAGATGTTTTGGGTAAATGAATTGTACATGTCGACTTAAAGGAATGTTTGGAACTTCTAGATCTAGTGTAACGTATGTGTTGACCCTTTAAAAGGATTTTTTGGGAAACTGTGTTATCATTTAGAAACCATAATGTTTTGTGAAAATTTTTAAATGGTTATATGTTATATAGGTCGGGTTGGCACCTTAGGTTACATTGAAAGTGTGATCACCCAGTTGACAACATAAAGTGCATTGTGAAATTGTTTAAAATAACATGTGGCATCAAGACCTAGTGGGAACCATGGATGATATGATGTATACATGTTTATAAATCTATATATATATATAGTGGACACATCTATAGGAGGTATATCCCATTACGGGTTATCGTATAGGGTTTTCATGTTTTTTGTAGGCAAATGAAATGATGATAGGTAAGGTGGGTCATTAGTTTGAGGGCCTCCTACTTATAAAACATTAATAGTACCACCATGGGTTCCTAGGTGGATTTTAGAGGGACAAATTACGGTTTCTGATCAACCCTAATTCGACTGGTGTGTACCCCGTGGATTTGTTGTTAGGATAGGCGGGTTGTTCCACTAGTGAGACTAAGTTAGGGTAGCTAGTTGGTTATTGAATTATGGGATTCATCATATGTCAGTAGGTGGTTTCAAACCCACTATGACTAGGGGTATTCTAGGGATTCTTTGGATTTCTCATGGTTATTGTTTTATTTCTTGTTTACTTTCTGTTATACCTGTTAGTTTGTTTCCAGTTTTTTTTGTTTATTTATTTATTTTTACACCACCTTTATTAGGCGTATTTCTTTATTTTTATTATAAGTGGGTAATTGGGTTTGAAAAATATTTCTAGCATTATTTGAATTCTAAAAATACGAAAAATTATTCTTTTTTACTTTAAAATAAAACAACTACATCATAACTATATTTTTAAACTAGTGTTCCTGGATTGTTTTGGGAAATGGAACTTTTAGATTTAATGATTTATTCTTGGCATCCATACTGATAATTTTGGTGATCATGACTATTTTATCATAGCCATTGTAGGTTCCCTTTTCTCAGGATCTCCTGGATTAGTAACTTAGTATTAGAGCAAGGTTTGTCTTTCGTTGGGTGGTGACCGAGAGGGTCACATGGAGGTATGTGTAGTTTCCCTTCATTTAACTATTAGTGGTTATCTGTGTTGTTTAGTTTTTATTAATTTATTTATTGGTCTTTAATTTATGGTCCAAAACATTCACACATGTTAGTCTTGATGCCTGACAATCGTTTTCCACCCATGGGGATTTGGAGCGCCCTTAAGGACTTTTTGTTGACCTTCTCAGGTGACCAGTTTAGGGTTGACTGGGGTTGGTTCGTGAAAAACTATTATTATAGCTAGTTTACTGCTTTTTGGGGTGTTTTCTATAAGAATATTAAGACTATCGAGACTCAGAAGGTAGGTGCGGGAAGAGCATCGTGAACTCTTTCTCCCACCGATCCTCGAGTCGCCAGGGGTAGTCTGGGATTTCAGTCTTTTTTTTGGGGATGTTATGGATTGAGGGGTGACAATGGAGGTGAATCAGGTTATGTTGTGGACTCATGTGGGGTGGTGACTCATTTGGATTCCATGTGACTAGTCCAAGGTCCTCTTAGTTTCATTTCTTACTTGAGGCATGGTTCACCACCATGTCACTTGGATAGAAATAGGCAGTAGTCCCCCATTATAGAGGATTTTGTGGGTTGTATTCATTTTGATTTCGATTGATGTGAGGTTTTGTTGAAATTTATGTGGGATTTTGAAATGAAAATATATTTTTAAAAATAATGGGGTTATGGAATTGAAAAAGGGATTTCTTTCAAATTGTTATAAAATAAGAGAAGTTGGTTTTTAAAGGGACATTGTTTCGATTTTGAAAATATGGTATCTATTTATATTTTATAAAAAAAGATATGTTTTGACAATGGAATTATTTATGGAGGGTCACATGTGCATGGGTATGGATAGAGAGTGTGGGGGGCACATTTCCATGGATGATGTAAGCAGGATTGGAAGAATTCACCTGTGATAGCTCATAGGATACCATAGGTGTTTTTTAAAATTTAAAGGGGAATAGTGGTTTTGAAAAGTTAAATGAAATTTTGGGAATTGAATTTGGTTTAAAAAGTGGGTCTCGATATTTTTTAAGTCATTTAAAAATGTGTCCATTTTGAACATTTATACAAAATAGGGTTTTGGAAAAGATTTTTTTTGTTCTATAGTTTGTTTGGATTTTGAGAAGGTTGTTTTGAGCTCTGGGTGTTTCCTCATCATATAAATTTTTTTCAGAGAGAAGGGGGTAAGAAAGAGCCACTAATGATGGCATGGGGATATAAGGCTATGAGATTCAGAAATGGTGAAGACCAAGGGAATCCCCTCTAATAATATTAGCCCTCGTCAGTATCATGCTATGAAGGTCATGAAGTAAAGGACACTCTGATCCTGGAATATTGAATTATGGTAGATAGTCCACCATCTTGTTTCCTTCTTTCTAGGTGTGGGACACTTTAATGTTGTTTTCGAGGATATAGTGGCACTTATGGATGATTTACTCAATGGAAGAGGGGACAACACTGAGACCTTTTAGGTTATTAGAGATAAGTGAAGAATCAGTTTCATCCTTCGTAAGTTCCTAGCTCCTTTGCCGGCACAACGTGAGACCAACAAGCATGATTTTTTCCTTTTTTAGAAGAAAATTACCATAGACCAACTGGGTATAAAAGGCCTGGATGAGCAAGCCATTGCAGTCATGGATGATCCCCCTATCATGCATTATCCCCGAGACATAGGACCCGTCAGTGTTATGCTTGATACCCCAAAGTGGGGAATACAATTTAACCCATTTTCCAGAGGAGATGTTGGTGTTGGGAGCATGGTCCTACAAGGAATGAAAGAGACATTGCAGGGTAGGGGCCTCCCTCTAGTTACTAAGAGACCTTATTAGATCAACTTGTAGGTTTTTGGTCTTAATAATGATCGCACGCATAGAGGATGTCAATCCATCATGTAGGTATCTGTTCCTAGCCTGCCACAGCCACCAACATCCTGCATGAAAAACCATGGAGCACGCCCTTTTATCTAGGGCCCTATGACCCCGAGCCATGAAACCAGAAAGTATAAAAGGTTTGCTCATCCACGGTTAGAATACAGGAGCTAGTAAAATAACCAAAGCAAGTCCAAATCTCTTTTCCCAATCCATCTCAAAAAACAAATGGTCTAAACATTCCTCCTTATTCTCCTTGCATCAGAGACATTATGAGGCCATGCTCACGCTGTTGTGCTTTATATTTTCTTCAATGGGTATTTCTCTATGGCAGTTCCCCCACGTGAGAAATTTGAACATCGTAGGGATGTATTGATCCCATAGGACATCATTCCATTCATCCATATAAGTCTAACGTTAGAGTCCTGAAAAAAATCCTTGGATGAGAAGGAACGAGAGGGGGATGGGTAAACACACAACGATCAGGGGACATGGTCAGATCACAGAGATAGAACAAATCCATCTGTTCCCTATTAAGATCATCATTGATTAAAGATGTATATATGCTGTCCTCTATGAAGGATATGCTTGTGGTAGGGCAGCTTGGGTGACCAATGCATTCCCCACACCAGGTTTCATGCCAGAATGAGACCTCCCTAGTTCCGACAATCCAACAAGAATAAGCCCAGAGAGAAATAATGAGGGGAGTGATCTCACTCCATAAGGTGGAGGTATGACTATCTCTAGAAACCCCATCCCATACATAACAGGCATGCATGGATCATCCCCATAAATTCTATTTATTCAACACCTCCCATTCCATTTTCGCATGCATACATGTATGGGAATCATTGAGATTTCGAACGTTTTTCCACCTTCGTTGACATACCTCACTATCTTATACTAAGATGCACATTTCCTGCTTCCCTCAGACTTGGAATCCCAGATAAAACAAGCAAAAATCATGTCCATGCATCGAATAACCCCTTTGGGGGACTTGATTACAGAGAGGTCATGGATCGAAGTTGTTAGGAGTACATTGTTAATCTAGAAGATCCTACATCTAAAACATAGGTATCGATTCTTCTAGTTAATAATCCTATCTTTAATCATCTAAACGATGGGATCAAAATCGCAAATGTGTGGGGGATTCAAGGAGATAAGGGCGGCTGGGTACACTATGAGAAGACTAACTTTTTCTATGACCAAAGAGAGACTCGTGTTGAGAATGTTCCTATCAGAGTAGTGTCTAGAAATTAAAAAATTATTCTTGATCATTTTTATGTTCTGACCGCTCCAATAACATTAGTCCTCCAACACTCTGTGCAGGCCTTTCATGGATCTTCTAGATGCGTTGATGAATAATATAGAGTCATCCATGAACATAAGATGAGAATCATAAGGAAACCTGTCCTCATATGAAAGGGGAGGATCTCACCCATGATGATGTTGTGATGAATGAGCCAACTGATGACATCCTGGGTGATGATAAAAATGCTCGGGGAGATGGGATCCCCTTTTTTAAGAACACGTGTAGCTTTGAAGAATCCAAATGTTTTTCCCATGAGTGTGATTGCCAACCAACCTGTACTGAAGCGTTGGAAGATGATACCAATATTCCAAGAGGAAATGCCCATACCTGAAAAAACATTGTTGATGAATCTTTACTCCATATGGTCATAGTCCTTGGTCATATCGAGTTTGATCACCATGTTAGAACCTCATGTTTTTAAGTTGAGGTCATGAAGCATTTCCTAGGCCAAGCTGATCACCAATGAATGTAACTCCCTGTCACGAAGTTGTGTTGTTCCATGGAGATACACTTGGGGTGATAGATCGATAACCTAGAATTAATGATGGTGGAATGATTTTATAAGTTATATTACACATGATGATCAAACATAAGTTCTCAATAGAGTATGGAGGCTTGGATTTGGGAATGAGAACTATAGTGGTTGCACAAGAAACATGTGTAAGTGAACCACCCCTGAAAAAGTCTTGAATGGCCTTAATAAGATCCACCTTCTTGATATTCCATGTGGACCTCTAGAATGCTCCAGGAAACCCATAAAGACCTTTCATGCTCTTAGGATTCAGACTCATCATGGAGCCACGAATCTCATCCTCCTCTACAATGGCGCTCAAGAATTTGTTATCGTGAGTGGAGAAGTTGGGTTCAATAACATCAAAGATCCCCATGTCACCCCCAGTTTACTCATTAGAAACGTTCGTGTTAGGACCTAAAAGAAGGTTGTGGATGTGGGGCTGGAAAGCTCCCCTACCGCTTCCCTATCATCTGAGTAAGATCCATCACCCAGTTCAATGTTTATCATGATCCACCTCTTCATTTCCTTAATATACACATGAAACTATGTTGTATTCCAACAACCCGCTCTCAGCCATTTAATTCTAGAATCCTACCTAGACTTCCACTATTGTCTTAGAAGCATGTCTGATATAAGATCCTTCTTACTCAAATGTTCCTCAAAGGACCGATCATCCCTGTTCTCTTCAAGGTTCCTTTCAATACGATTAATATCCTTCATAACTACTTTCAAATCCCTATGGAATAAAGAAGAGTCTGTCGACCATATTTGAAGCCTTTGGTTGATCCATCTCAATTTGTTGTGGAAGGATGACCATGTATGGCCCTAGCTAGGAGACACCCAGGAGGCTCTAAATTGCACATTATAGATGGGTGTGTTAACCCAGTGCTGATAGAAATGAAAATGAGGGGGTGTGCTAGAGGAACCTATTTCTGAAGAATCTTCTTCGTCAATGATGACTCCAAGTTTTTTGGACCATTCTTATGTGTTCTACTAGTATGGATAGTTCATGTATTCTAATCCATCATGTTTTATCCCTTTTAAAACATACCACCATTGTGTTCATTTGAATTATTGGTAAGAATGAGGTTTTGGGGATTAGAGGATGGAAATGTTTAACTGTGAGGCAGGAGATGCTTCAACCATTAGGGCCCCAACCTTAGGTCTCGAGGTGAATCTTGCACACAGTTTAGAGTTATTGAGGGTGTGTGGAACCTTAATCTGGATCATGTTTTCATCTTTGGGATGGAAATAGCCAATGTTTCTTTATTCTATTCTTATCTTCGTCATAAGCTCATCCTTGTTGTGGGGGTGTGACGAGCTCATTCTAATGTAATACAAGTGTTCTTTTCTGCTCTTAGTGTGGTTTCTAAATCGTATGGATTCCTTGAAGGGTGTTTTTCCCATCAATAAATAGCCCCGTTTTGATTTTGAGTTTGGTATTACTAGGGTTTTTTACGGAAATGTTTGGTATCATGAAATTAATGGGAGGTGTTTCTGGACCCTTTCTTAGTTCGACTGCCTCTCTGTGGGGTTTCCTCTAGCGTGTTTCTTCTTTTTAGGGGATTCCTCTATCCTAGTGTCCAGGTGTGCCATTTTTCCATGTAATTGTTTTAATTATAGTTGTGGAGTTGTTTTGTTAGCATTAATAAAGTGGGTTTAATTCGAGATAGGAATTACTTAGTTTCCAGTTGCGGTGATGATTTTATTTTTTTGCTGTGGGAGGTATTGAGTTAATTTCTCATCCTCAGTTTTTTGGGTCGTATCCTAGAAAGATTTCCATTTAAGTCTCTGGGGTGTTGGTCAGTCCATTTGGATAAATTGAATGAGTTTGGTTTGGGAGTTCCCACAATACCCCCCCCCCCCCACAGGGCAGGTGTGTTCGAGTTTCAAGGTTTCCGTGTCAGTGAATTCTTGCGGTGGGGAGAACCCTCTCGTATTATCCCCTCAATATTGTGAAAAGGTTTTTCTTGAATTGGTTGACTGTGATGTGTTTTGGAAATGACCACCACAATGTTCCCAATTTCCATTGGTTTGTTCTGGGCATGGACTCAAGTTGTGTTAACTGCTGGATTGGTGGCTTTCTAGGTGCAGGAATTTTGTTGGTGGGGATAATTATCACACCCCGAACTTTTTAAATTATATATTTTATTATTTATTGGATTCGGTTATCCTCGCCAAGGTGCAGGTTGAGAGATTGTAAAAAAAATGATGTTTCAAAATTTTCGAGGGTCTTAGACTCCTGTGCGGGCACCACATGGTCGGTGGTAACCGTGCGGTCGACCTAAGTGCATGTGAAATTGTCTTATATTTAAAATAAATAAAATTTTATGTAGAAAGAATAAGCTAAATGTTTATGTCTTACTAATAACAATATTATTGTGTAGATAATATTATTATTATTAATAAAGTGTTGTTATTATTATTCTTATTATTAAAAAATTTATTGATATTGTTATAATAAAATTGAAATGAATATGTTGTTTTTATAACAATAAGAAGACTCTCTTAATTAATGTTTTGTTATTTTTAAAAATATTATTAATGTTGTTATATTATTATTAATTTTGTTAATATTTTAAAATTAAATTAATAAAATTATTACTATTAAGATTATTTTTAGAATCTATTTATTATTATTGTTGTTTTTGATTTTTTATTTCTATTAATATTATTATTATTAGTGTAGAGTTTCTTTTTCGCATTTTACTATTTTTATCTAATTATTATTTCATAGAAAACCCTAGGGGGTGTCACACCCCCCCCACCCGGAAAAAATGGGGATAGGGGGTTTTTTATTTGGTTTAGGGTAAATATATTTAAGAATATGAGGTTGTTGAGCACCACATAAAGTGGAGCTCAACACTTCGGGTGGCTAGCACCACTTCATGTGGCGCTTTACCACCCCCTTTTTTGGATTTTTTTTCTTTTTTTTTGTTTTCTGGTTTTGTTTTCTTTTTTTGGGTTTTTCACCCCTCCCTTTTATTTATTTTTGTTTTTTTTTCACCTCATCCCTTTTTATTAAATAATTTCAAAATAAATAAATAAAATTTTAAAAATTAACTTATAAATATGTATTTAAAAATGTTAAATTAATTATTATTTTATTTATAAATATATTTATAATTATATAATTATATTTATATAGTTATAAACCTTATTTAATTATTTAATAAAATAATGAAATAATCCTTATATATAATTATTTATTTAAATTTATAAATTTATATATAATTTTTTAAATAAAAAATATGTATTAAATTAAAAATATATGGTTTATTTATCTTTACATAGTTATATTATATAAAATAGAAGGATTTTTTTCTGATTTGTGTGTTTTATTTATATATTTAAATATAAATATTATAAATATTATAATTATAAATAGTTATATATATGTGTGTGTATAAATATAATTATGTATATATATAAATAAAAATAAATATTTTTAAATATAAATCTATTTATATATATTTTTTAAATGAAAAATATATTTGTAATTATATAATTATAAACTAATCTTTATAAATAAATATTTATAATTATATAAATATGAATATATTTATAAATATATAATTATGAAAATATTGTTACATAGATATTTAAAATTTATTTATAAATATAAATATATATATAAATATATATGTAGAATTATATTTATAATTATATTTAGAATTATATTGTAATTATAGTTATACTTATATATTTATAATTATATATTTGTACATATATCTATAATTATATAAGTTATAATTACTATTCTATGTTTACATAGTTATAAGTAATTATTTATTAAAAAATTGAAATATTGTTAAACATATAGTCTTTCAATACCACCTACATGAAACTTAAAAATGTTTCAAGTATATGACTTTGAAAGCCTATAAAATAATATCTACATGACCAATATCAATGAAACTTAAAACATGTATTAAAAATATCTAAAATAGATGAAAATAAAAAAATTACGTAAAAAATGTCGACAGAAAATATTTTATAGGCTTTCAAAACCACCTAGTTGTAACTTAAACATGTTTCAACTATGTGACTTTGAATGCCAATAAAATATAATCTATATGACCAATATGAATGAAACTTAAAACATAGATTAAAAATATACTAAATATTTGGAAATAAAAAATTTACGTTAAAAATGTCGATAGAAAATATTTTACTCGCTTCCAAAACCACCTAGTAGTAACTTAAAAATGGTTCAAGTATGTGACTTCGAAAGCCTATAAAATATTTTATAGGCTTTCCAAACCACCTAGTTGAAACTTAAAAATGTTTCAACTACTTGACTTTGAACACCTATAAAATATAATCTATATGACCAATATGAATGAAACTTAAAAAATGGATTAAACATATACTAAATAGATGAAAATAAAAAAAATACGTAAAAAATGTCGATAGAAAATATTTTACTGGCTTCCAAAACCACCTAGTAGTAACGTAAAAATGGTTCAGGTATGTGACTTCGAAAGCCTATAAAATATAATCTATATGACCAATATGGATGAAACTTAAAACATGGATAAAATATATACTAAATAGATGAAAATGAAAAAATTACCTAAAAAATGTCAATAAAATATATTTTATCGTCTTTCAAAACCAACTAATTGAAACATAAAAATGTTTCATTTATGTGACTTTGAAATTCTATAAAATATTATTATTTAATATAAAATAATTAATTAGTTATTAATATAATTATTAATTATTATTCATCATTATAATTATTAATTATTAATGGTTAGGTATTAATTAATTAATTAAAATTAGTAATTTACATTTATAAATATATTTATTAATATATAATTAAAAATTTAATGTTTTTAAATATTTAAGTAGTCGTGTAAAATATTTTTTGTTAACTATATTTATGTTTTTCTTTTCATTTTTCAAGAAATTATCAGATGTTTAGTTGGTGTGACAAATTTTGTTTATATTGTACTTGTACTTTATAATTTAATTTTTAATTGAAATCAGTTTGGATTTATTATATTTTTTATTTTCTTGTTGTTTTACTTAAACAAAAATTACTTATCATAGTGAATATGTTTTTTAATATATACAACGTTACATCTAAAACCATCAACGAAGATGCCCCCTGGTAGCATAACGCGGTGTCTGAATCTCACGTCCTCTCCACGTCCGACGTCCGTGTCGCTCCGGTGTCCTCTCTGCAGGTTCCTCCTCTTCCGGTGCTTCTAGTACCTCCCCATGGTGCTGTGTAGAGGACTGACCAAAACCATGTGAGGAGGATGCCCTAATATCATATGGGGTGCCATATGGCTCTGAAGCTCCTATAAATGGTATAAATGGGGTATTGAAGAAGGACTCGTCGGGAGGAGAGGGGGCTGCCATAAGCTGTGTGACTGCACCCTGATCGAAGTCCATAGTAGTCTGCGGAGATGCCATATGTGGTATATAAGAGTCTACCTACTGTGCAAAATCAACATTCAGTTGGGGCGGATCGTCTCTCTGTGGAGCGACGACATCTGCATGAGTTTCTCTCGGATGTCGATGTCGTCGCCTCTGCCCCTCCAGATGTGCTCGTCTCTGTCGTCCAGCTGGCAGTGGCAGTGGTGGTGCATCTTCCTCAGTGGGCATAGTAGGGACATCATCATCCTCAGGTGCTTCTGCCTGAAGATATGGATCAGGATATATCTGTTGCTCCTCATTAAAAAAACTGTCACGTATCAACCCGAGATGATCCAATAGAGCCACCACATCCTGATGAACTACCTCCCGCAGAATATATGCATGCTCCAGAGGCTATGGGGAATGTGAAAGCTGTCCAATGGAGTCTACCTGCAAATGAAATAACAATCAAATTAGTGTAAAAAATGAGTTAAAAAAATTAAAAAGTCTTAGTAAACATAACAATCACTGAATGCCAATCCCCTAACGTGTAAGGTTCATGATGGTGTGACTTCGATACCAGTGTGCATAATCCCCCTGATCAGATAAATGAGAGTGTGATGTGGTATATCCATGTGGAAAGATACTGAATCGGGCACGCCTATCCCAAAACTGGATATAAGATGCATGATGTCACCACCAGTCTATCAGTTGTCTACCTATAAGCACAATAGAATGTAACTTGGTAGAATGTCGTGGTGCCAAGGGGATATACTGTATAAAACCGAAAGTGTGCATGACCCGTCCTGGCTGGTGCCACTCAATGATATGGAAGTAAATGAGTGGCACCCCTACAGCACGATCTCCAGCCCTATCTGTGTAGTATAGTGGAAGTGATGCGTAGACATAACCCGTATAAGGAGTCCATGAAACCTGAAATGTAAACTCAAAAAATAACTCATATAGTAGCATGATAATGTTACTAAAATTATATTGAAATAACTTAAAATAGTGATAACAAAAAAAAATTTCTTACAAAAAAGTACTATTTAACTTACATCAGCTGGCACTATAGCGTCGAATATCTGTTGGAAGCTGTGCACACTATGAATTGGAGTATGTGAAAACTTCTAAGACTGACTCCACTTGGTGGAAAAAGAGTAATCTACGGTAATTTTATAAAAAACAGTAACAGAAGAACTAAATAACTGAAAGTAATGTTGTAGACATACCATCATCCCCGAGGAAAGTCCTGAAGTAGCTCCAGTGCAAGCGGTACGAAAACTCGAGGAGCGATGTGTGGAAAATGCTCCCAGTCCCACATCTGTACTAACACCATGAAACCTACAATCTGATGTGAATCGGCCTGACAACGGGTGTAGAGAGATCTATACAGATGTGCTAATACAGCAGACTCCCAACTGTATGTAGCCGTCTGATCCAGATTCTCAAGTAATGGGAGGTACATCATGTATACCAAAGAGGTGGAGTAGTCAACGCACAACATGCCTCCGAGTAGCCGCAAAATGTATGAACGTGTGTGATGAAGAATTTTCTCCTCGTCTACATCATCAGGAATGACGTCTGAATGCTGATCAAGCCACCTCATGTGCAAGGGAAAACCCTGGAGAACACCCCATGCGCCGATGATGTCAATGCCTAGCAGCCTCTGTATGACTGCAGCCCAATCGCTAGTACTGGCACTCATAACTGCACCTCCATGGACAGGTAACCCCAGCATGTAGGCGACGTCCTCTAATGTAATAGTCATCTCCCCCTATGGAAGATGAAATATGTGTGTCTCTGGCTTCCATATCTCAACCAACGCAGCTATCACATGATGGTCGATGGTCTTGAAGTCACACACAGAGACTCCATAAAAGCCTGAACGTCTAAGGTATGGACAAATATCTACTAGTGGTGCCTCATGATGGAAACGATGCACTCTTCGAACATGAATATGTCTAACAGGTTGTCCCGGCAACACATCGTGCGACACATGCATATCCTGGCCAGATAAAAGTGGCTCTCCATCAGAATGTGCAAACAGTAAAACATTAACTTCATGTAAGATATGACATCTATCATGTAAGATTTGAAATTTATCATTTAATATTGAACGAAGAATAAACAGATTGGGTTAGTTGCTGTCTCCCGTGTTGGGGTGTTGGGGTGAAGACGTTCGGAGTTTCCTCGTTTTTGTTTTGTGGTCACTGTAAGTTAATATTTCATTATATAAAACTGATGACATTTTCATTTAATAGTTCAAATGGTTTTGTTTTCTTATACAGGTAAATTCATTTTTTGAGTTGGTGTTGTCTGTTTAAATCTACTCATGTAATGTTGATCGTTCGACAAAAAATGTCACGTGAAATCGTGGTACATTTTCCAAAAGTTACCCTATATACAAGTAAGACAAATATGATTAAAAATGGTGATAATGATAAAAATGATTACATGTACAAAGTTTTACAGTAACTGATAGTGAACATGATTCATTTTAACCATTAGATGATTTCCCTATGTGTCTAGGGAAACATGTCTTCGTATGACCTTCCTGGTGGCATATGTTGCACCGCTGTCCAGCTGGATGTTCACTAGGCCAATCCGTCTCATTCTGAATATGAGTCGACTTTGGCCTCTGTTTAGGTCGAAGTATATTGTTGTTCGGTAAAAGTGTGGGTGCGCCATCAGGCAGCTGAAAATTCTGATATTCCTCGATTGGCATCCACAGAGTACTAGAGCAGGAGTTTATGTTCTCGAGTCGATAACCCGGATCAACGAACTGCTCTAAAGATACGTGTACATAAGCATATGCAGCAATCACTTGGCCGTAGGGATATCTCAGTGCCTGAAAGTTGCCACAATCATAGTAATGCTTCTCAAATAAAATAACTCTCACATGACCATTGCTACATTCCAAATCATCACCGGGCTCAGTGACCTCAAATCGTTGCTCTGGATGATTAAATGTAGTTACACGTTATGTTGCAGCCTCTTGAAGAACTGTATCTAGATCGTGTTGGAAATGGTGTCAATAGTGCATCCCTCTGTTCAAGCCCTCTTCAGCTTGCTTTCCTCATTCCAGAAAGTACTTTACACTATGATAGAAGGTCACATGTACCAACTGTAAAATTTAGATTTACGACATTATACAAATATTATATTATAATAGTAGCTCTTCTGAGTAACATATATTCAAATATTCGTATTTACCTATGATAGGTAGATTTCAAACTCCCTTGAAAACTCCATTTATACATTCTACGATGTTGGTTGTCATATGACCATATCTCGTCCCATCATCATATGCCAACGACCATTTCTACTTTGGAATTTGTATCATGTAATCATACACTTCCAGATTCACTCTGTGAATATCTTGATGACACTCCTCAATCCTTTGTTGTTGAGGCTCATATGCTATCATACAACCAGTCATCTGGACAGTTATGAAAAAAACTATAACAAAAACCTTTTAAATAGAAAAGGATGTTCATACCTATTTTTAAGATTTCCTTTTTCATCGACTCATTCTTGAACTTCTTTCACAAATTGCTGGAAATGTGTCGAATACAATATTGATGACGGGCATAGGGTGGTCTCCATGAAAGACCCTCAGACTGTATCGCCTCCTTGATTGCACAATGGCGATTAGAAATAAGACAAATTCCTTCTGCATCCGTAATAAACTCTCGGAGACATGCCAGAAAACAGCTCCATGATGAGAAGTTCTCTTTATCCATAATTGCAAATGCTATAGGCAGAGGGGATCGATTTCCATCTTGTGTGGCGGAAATAAATAAAGTTCTGTTATACTTTCCATACAGAAATATTCCATCAATCTATATGAACTTCTTGCAATGTCTAAAAGCGGCCACTCATGGTAAAAATTTCCAAGATAATCTATCAAACACAACCATTGAGCGGTCGAGTTGGTTATTTTGGTTAACATATTCAACAGTATGTAACTGATAGTCTATTTGATTATTGTGGCATAGAATCTCCAACAGTTGTGGTAAAACTCAATGAGATTCATCCCGATCACCATACACTTTCACAATAGCCTTTTGTCGTGCTGCCCATGCCTTCCACTAAGATATTTGATACCAAAAAAGCTGTTTGATTCTCTCAATGCCCAGAACCATAGGGATGTCTTGACATGATCTATCCATTTCAACAATTATAGTTGAAACAAACTCAACATCTAATGAAGAGTGTTCTTGTGCCAAGCTTGGGTTCACACAACTATGTGGAGTAAATCTAGTGATGCGCCAGCTGTGAAAAGTGTTATCAATAATAGCTCGCAGACACATTTGACAGTTCGATTCATATTTGTCACAATGGATCAAATAGTAAGATCTATTTGACTTTTCTACAACATATGAGTATTGTCATTCAATGGGATATTGTTTTATCACATTTTTTATGGCTTATTTGCTCTCAAACTCTCTGCCAATATACATAACACCGTTATCTGACACTCGATTTGTGCCACTAATGATTCCTGGAAATTCTGAACTGGGAGTAATAACTGAATAATCAAATTATGGAAAGTGATTCATGCCTTCAGTCGACCATGAAGCCAATAGTAGTGGATGGTTCAATAGTCATTTGAACCTCACATGAGTTGGTATAGAGTGATCTTCCACATTCTCTTCTTATTATTCTTCAACTTCCTCTACATCTTCTTATTCAAAATTGTCATCATCCTCAAATTCACCAACCAATGAATCTAAAGTATGTGGAGGACTATCCATTGAAACTGTGGCCAATGGAAATGATGGAACAACTACCAATGCTGATGAAACTTCTTGATGTGAAGGAGAATATGACATAGTCTCATGAATCTGAGATGGGTCAACTTCCAATGTCGATGGGACCTCTATTGTATCTATAGTGACATAAAACTCCATCATTTGATTCTCAGGTATATACTTAACCAATGAAAGTATATATTCCCAATCATCATCGTCATTTACCGGATAGGGAACATACCAAAACCTATCTATAAATTGGAGATGTCTGAATGTGATGGACTCTATCACTTGATTCCTCACCAGTTTTATCTTCCGATGTATTTTCCTTTCCACAGCTTCCAAAGTAGTACACCCTCCAAGCATCAGAAAAACTTCTGGATGTATACTATAACTACATCCTTGTTCTGTCTCAATTATTTGTACTTTGCAATAAATATAGGCAGTGGCCATCTTTTTTATCTAAAAGAAACCATTGTTATTAATTAAATCTGATTAACGAATCAATTTATGTATGCATGCTTGTAGTAATTTAGGATGGAATCCTAATCCCTTCACCACATCAATATGTTCAAACAATATTGATGTGTAACTATTTACACAACCCACAAGTTTGTGTTACATTCCCAAAAATAGAAGTCAAACATATTTACACATATCCACATGCATTATATGCATGAGGTACACGAACACGTCATGTAAAAGCATGAAGTTATATGAAATTGAAAATCTCCACATGAGTAAGCCCGGAGTGATAGATAGCCAACCTCATTCACTTTCCTAGACAAGGCAAGCCTCCAAGAAAGTAGGTGGTCTGACCCAAAGCCCCTCTACACAGGGATACTTTACTCAAGAGAGAAATCATGTCATGAAAACTCTAACACTTAATATGAAAAAATATATATTGAACTACTAAATTCAAGTTCATAACATCAATTACAAACCGAGGTCAAGGTAGATTGGAAATTAATTCATTATCGTACCTAAAATGTAATGCAAAGGTATATTCCAGAAGCAATTTACTACTACTTCGCTAATTAATATAACTACTTCGCTGATTAATATAACTACTTAACTGATTAATATAACTACTTCGCTAATAACCTCATAATAATTAATTAATAACATAATTAGAATTAATTAATAACCTAATTACAATTAATTAATAACCTAATTACAATTAATTAATAACCTAATTACAATTAATTAATAACCTAATTATAATTTATTAATTACCTAATTATGATATTTAATAACCTCATAATAATTAATTAATTACCTCATAAGAATTAATTAATAACCTAATTACAATTAATTAATTACCAAATTATAATTATTTAATAACCTAATAATTATTAATTAATAACCTAAAAATTATTAATTAATAACCTAATAATTATTAATTAATAACCTAATTATAATTATTTAATAACCTAATTATTAAAAATTAATAACCAAATTAAAATTATTTAATAACCTAATTATTATAAATTAATAACCAAATAATTATTAATTAATAACCTAATTATTATTAATTAATGACCTAATTATGATTAATTAAAAACCTAATTATAATTAATTAATTACCTAATTATGATTGATTAATTTCCTAATTATGATTAATTAATTACCTAATTATGATTATTTAAAAACCTAATTATGATTAATTAATTACCTAATTATGATTAATTAATTACCTAATTATGATTAATTAATAACCTAATTATGTTTAATTAATTACCTAATTATGATTATTTAATAACCTCATTTTGATTATTAAATAACTTAATTATTATTATTTAATAACCTAATTATCATTAATTAAGTACTTAATTATTATTAATTAATTACCTAATTATTATTAATTAATTACCTAATTATGATTAATTAATAACCTAATTATGATTATTTAATTACCTAATTACTATAAATTAAAAACCTAATAATGATAAATTAATAACCTAATTATGATTAATTAATTACCTAATTATGATTAATTAATTACCTAATTATGATTAATTAATTACCTAATTATGATTAATTAATTACCTTATTATGATTTATTAATTACCTAATTATGATTAATTAATTACCTAATTATGATTAATTAATTACTTAATTATGATTAATTAATTACCTAATTATGATTAATTAATTACTTAATTATGATTAACTAATCACTTAATTATGATTAATTAATTACCAAATTATGATTAATTAAGTACCTAATTATGATTAATTTATTACCTAATTATGATTACTTAATTATTTAATTATGATTAATTAATTACCTATTTATGATTAATTAATTACCTAATTATGATTCATTAATTACCCAATTATGATTAATTAATTAACTAATAATGATTAATTCATTTTCTAATTAGGATTATTTAATAACCTAATTATGATTAATTTATTACCTAATTATGATTAATTAATTACTTAATTATGATTAATTAATTACCTAATTATGATTAATTCATTACCTAATTAGGATTAATTAATTAGCTAATTATGAATAATTAATTACCTAATTATGGTTATTTAATAGTCTAATTATGATTATTTAATAACCTAATTATGATTATTTAATAACCTAATTATGATTAATTAATTACCTAATTATGATTAACCTAATAATTATTAATTAATAACCTAATTATAATTATTTAATAACATAATTATAATTAATTAATTACCTAATTATGATTAATTAATTACCTAATTATGATTAATTAATTAGATAATTATGATTAATTAATAACCTAATTACAAATAATTAAATATCTACTTATGATTAATTAATAACCTAATTATAATTAATTAATTAATTAACTAACTAATCAATTCATTACTTAATTACATTTAAAAAAACTATACTATTTTCATAATACAAATATTATATACTAGTTCTATAAATTATACATCTAAATTATTAAATAAAAATATTAAATAAATTTAAAGAAAGATTTACCTAAAATTTGTCGAGACGTAGCTACACAGGCAGAGCAACCGGAGAGGCAAGGCTATACAGGCAGAGCAACCGGAGAGGCAAGGCACACAGCAGGCATAGATTTATAGAGAGAGAACTTTGAGAGAGAGAGAGAGGAGGGGATGTGAAGAGATGAGAAATGGGGTGGGCGAGGGGTCCAATTTATATCTAGTGGGGATGTATCGACACCAATTCAAGTGGCGCCGAATGGAGAGGGAGTAAGGGGGCATCACCACTTCAAGTGGCGCTGCCTGTTTTTAGTTTATTACTTCTGCGCCACTACAAGTGGCCCTGAAGGGTTCCTCTACCGAAATGGCCGAGGGCCACTTCAAGTGGCGCTCAAAGACCCCATTTTCCTAAATTATTGCACCATTAACCCATTAAAAAAACCCTATCAAAAAATCATCCCCTCCCCCCTCTTCTCCAATGAGGCACCACACCTCCCATGGTTCTGCCTTGTGCACATGAACAAGAAGCCCAACCACCCTCCCTAGTGCACGTTCGGGTGCCAACATCTCGGCCGTCTGGACAGCCTCCTTCCACTTACTTCACAGCGTAGCACCAGCATTCCCCCATGTTGGGAGTTGTTGATTTAAAATTAAAATAATGAGGAGAGAGAAAATATTAATGGTTGGATTTTCTCAACATTAATGGAAGATTTTCTCCCAACATTAATGGAGATTTAATCCCAATATTAATTGATGGAATTAATGATGGAATAATTAATGTTGACTGCATTAATGGAGATATGGGCTGGGTGTCTATATATGAAGATGTGGTAGCATGTTTTGGAATGTGGGATGACAAAGATGTAACCGCCAAGAGAGAAACGACGAAGTGGTTGCCACGTTTTTAGTAACCGGTGTGAAACGAAGATGATGAAAATGAATGAAGTAGAGGAAATGACGACGACGATGTTGGTGTGTCAACGATGGCGAATGAAAGTGTGCGCGTGAAGATGATAACGTGCGACGATGGAGAGAGAATTGTCGACGACGGCATGCAAAGAGATTCATGAAGATGCCATGGATTGAAAGTCCTCTTGGTTGCGGAGATCAAGAGCCATTTCCCAGTTGTGATTATCGGAGGTACAAAGAAAAATGGTACGTTCATGGGTGTGGGTGCGTTGTAAAAATTCCTTCGGTTATGATGTGTAAAATGCCATCGGGTGAAATCTTCTCCTCTTATGTGTTTCTGTAATGACTGCTTCTACTGTGGTGTTGGGCTCTGAGACCCAACAATTGGTATCAGAGGGATTGATTGAAGTTCATGGTTGCATAAAACGGTGGCAAGCATCTGGTGGAGCAACTTTCCAAGGACTCAAGGACTTGGACGTCATCGGAAATGACGATGGTATCAACGATGTTGCTGGAATATCGAATGTCTTCTTGGTCGTAGGTGTCCTGCGGCGTGTTCCATTCATTGGGTGACATTCAGAGCCTGGTGGAGTCAGCGATCAAATTGGACCAGATGGTGTAGATGACTTTGAAGGATTTGAATTTTAAATCTAGGTGGAGATTTTTGAGAGTTATTGATTTAAAATTTAAATAACGAGGAGAGAAAAAATATTAATGGTTGTATATTCTAAACATTAATGGAGGATTTTCTCCCAACATTAATGGAGAGTTAATCCCAATATTAATTTATGGAATTAATGATGGAATAATGAATTTTGAACGCATTAATGGAGATATGGGATGGGTGTCTATATAAGAAGATGCGGTAGCATGTTTTGGAATGTGGGCTGACAAAGATGTAGCCGCCACGAGAGAAACGACGAAGGGGTTTCCGTGTTTGCGGTAACCGGTGCGAAACGAAGATGAAAAAAACGAATGAAGTAGAGGAGATGATGATGACGATGAGGGCGTGTCAATGATGGAGAATGAATGTTTTCACATGAAGATGATGATGTGCGATGATGGAGAGAGAATTGTCGAAGACGACGTACAAAGAGATTCATGAAGATTCCATGTATCGAAAGTCCTCTTGGTTGCGGAGATCAAGAGGCGTGTCCCGGTTGTGATGATCGGTGGTTCAAAGAAAAATGGTACGTTCATGGGTGTGGGTGCGCTGTAAAAATTCCTTCGGGTGTGATGTGTAAAATGCCTTCAGGTGAAATCTTCTCCTCTTCTGTGTTTCTACAACGACTGCTTCTGCTGTTGCGCCGGGCTCCGAGCCCCAACACCCCATGCAGTTCTCCATGTGCGTATAATGCAACCCCATTCTCCTTAAGGTGCGCAGTGCACATCCCCTTGCCGCTCCACCTTACTCTGGTGCCCCTAACCTCACTCTAGCCCCTCATTCTCAGTGAACTGTTGCTCTAACCTCCTCTTTGTGGCCTGCTATGAGACCCCTCATCCTTTTCTCTGACCAGCCCGGTGGACCAACCTGGTCCCTACAACTCTACGCGCACCCAACCCTCAGGCCTTCTCCCTCTTATCGACGTCAAACCCCACTCCGGCCAGCTCCCGTTCTGTCCTCCCTACTCCCTTCCCGGAGCACCTCTGTAAATGTCGACTCCCCCTCTCTGGTGTCTTTCTAGCATGGTCGGGATTCCCCTCACCGGTATATCTCTATTATTTCACTATAATGACATCTCATTTCTTCTAGAGTTTTTCTTAAAATTACCAAAACTCTAATTCCTCGGGTCGTGTTCATGTATTTTCATCATTTTCTAGGGTGTGTGGTTGGTCCATGACTTCTTGTTCTTCCTTCCACTGAAGCGTCGTTTCATCCACAGTTTGATTCAGGTAGGCATTTCCAAATTTCCCCTTCTTGGAACACCCTATGAGAATTTGTGTGTTTTTAATAACTTTAAAAATGTTAGTCGAACCTCAAATATATATATATATATATATATATATATATATATATATATATTGATGATAATGGTATTCTTGTGTTGGTATAATTTATTGAAAATAGATTTCTATTGTGATTTGTGCAAATTTCCTTGGTGTAATGCACCCATGATTCTTATTTGAAATTCCTTTTCTCCATTAAAATTTAAATGGGTCTTTAATGAAATATTTATGCCTTTTGGAAGTTATGTTATTATTTTTCACTACTGAATAGGGTTCATGTAATGTTAGATCTAATTGTTTGTGTTAAAATTATTTTGAAAGGTTTAATTATTTTAAGGTAATGGTTTTCTATTTTTAAAATAATGAGGGTGGTTGGATATGGTATTTATGAAAATAGTGGCTTTTTTATTGTTGATATTTTTTTGGTTGTTGTCACATCCATTGGTGCACTAGGTTCAAACATGGATGTGCCTGCAAATGAAGACGGTAGTTGGAAAAAATGGATCTCCTTATAAATCTTGGTTCCCTAAATGGTTTTTTGTTTTTTTAAGGGGGTTGGGTCTTTTGTGTGGGTTCTAAAAATGGCTTTAAATCTGGTTCTCATGTTTGGAACATTTGTCCTTGAAGCTACTTTTGGTGTGAGTTAAATAGGGTAAAGATCGTTTGTAAATTCTGTAGTATTTGGTGTGTGTGTTTTGAACATAAAGGCATGTTTGTCTTGGTGAATATAAAATAAGTGTTTGCAAGATTTTTTGGGTAAATTCACTGGACATGCCCACTAAAAGGCTCATTTGGAACTTCCAACTGTAGTGTAAGGTATGTGTTGACTCATTGAAAGGATTGTGTTTCGGAAACTGTTCACTCGTTTAGAAACCCTAATTTTTTGTGAAGATTTTAAATTGTTATATGTTATAAAGGCTCGATCGGTTGGAAACTTATGCCACTTAGAAAGTGTGAGTGCCCGATTGTCAACATAAAGTGCTTTGTGAAATGGTTTAAAAGTGCAATTGATGTGACGGTCTAGTTGTAACCTTGGATGATATGACGTAAACAAGTTTATATATATATTTTAGTTTAGTGGTAACCAATATTGGAGGGATATGCCTTTAGGGGTTATCATATAGGGTATCTATGTTTGGGGTAGGAAATTGTGGTGACGGCAGGTAAGGTGAGTCAATCGTGCGTGGGCCTCCTACTTACACAACATTACTAATACCACCATGTGTTCATGGTTGTCTTTTAGATGGTCAAGTGATGGTTTATGATCAACCTTGATTAGACGGGTTGGTACCCATTGGATTTTCTGTTAGGCCAGGAAGCCTATTCCACTAGTGAAGCCAGGTTAGGGCATATATTTGATTATTGACTTAGGGGTTTTACCATACACCGATAGGTGGTTCCGAACCGAGTATGCCCAGGGGTCTTCTAGGTATGTTTAGGATCACCCATGGTTATTATTGAATTTCTTCATTTTTTTTCTATACCTATTAGATTATTTTCATCTTGTACTATTTATTTATTTCTTTTAGAATGTCTAATGTTTTTACTCTCTTGGATTTTGTTTATAAATGGGGAATTTTTTGTGGAAATGATTTCTATTGTGAGTTAGATTTTAAAAATGGGTAAACAATTATTTTTTTACATTAAAATGAAACCCCTATTTTGTTACTATACTTGTATACTAGTGTTCTTGGACTATTTTGGGAAAGGGAACTTTTGGAATTAGTGGTTTATTCTTGGAATCCCTACTGAGCATTTAGGTGCTCACGCTTATTTTATTATTTTAGATGCAGGGTCCCTTTGCTCAGGTTCTATTCGATTAGTTTCTCATTCTTTGAGCAATGTTGGTCTTAGGTTGGGTGGTTACATAGAGGGTCACATGGATGTATGTGAAGTTTATTTTCTTTTTTTTTTAGTGGTTATATGTGTTGTTTAGTTTTATTCATTTATTTATTTTCCTTCCATTTATGGGCCAAATCATTCCCATGAATTATTTTTGATTCCAGACACTAGTTGTCTGCCCGTAGGGATTAGGAATGCTCTTAAGGCCTTGCCTCGGACTAGCTCAGGTGACTAGTTATGGGTCAGCTCAGAATGGTTCATAACATACCTTTATCCATTATATATTGTAACTAAAAAAGTTTGATGAGAACTAGGACATCACATAGGCTAGTGGTAGGAACATCACCCATGTGACCCTTTGGTTGTGAGTTAAATCCTCAATGACTTGTCAAACACAATTTGTTGTCCCCCAACATATATGTTTTCCTTTTTCTAAAACCATATTAATATAACATTCAAATAAATGATGGAAATCCTTGATATAATGTTAATTTCAAAATGTCCATTTAACTATGGTTTTCAATACAACACCAATACATAAATACTCTATCAATTTACTTCTACATATAACCTTCCATGGCCTAGAGATTATCTTATATAATAGGTAATTGAATCAGGTAATTCCCAAGTTCCCCACATTTAAGTAAATGAAATACAAATGGATTCTTAGGTTGAGTTTCATTTCCTTCCATTGTACTCTTCATTTTTTTCCTCATAAATTCTCTACAAGATTTCTTTATTTCCCACACAAAAAGAATTTCTTTTTTCAATTGAGACAGTTTCTTGGGTGTCTCATTCCACATTTCTTAGATGATGGAAATTGGGCCTTCTTTTCTCCATCGTCTCCACCATTGGAGCTCTTAGAAAACTACATAATTATCTTCTTTTCTGAGTTTGGGAGTTGGTTACAGTATATGGTGTTAATAATATTTCAAAAAAAAATATTAGGCATGAACACGATACCTTTCACTCCTATCAACAACTAATTTGGATCCTCATTTCCACCGCCTTGTCCTCTATGATCAATGTTAACATGAATCCTTTGGGATACATTCATTGACTAAAATCATAAATCATTGTGTCGGTAACAATGATCATAGTGTGAAAAATATATAATCATTTAGAGATTATCCTGAAATATTATTCTCAATCTAAAGAAACTCAGGTTTGACCTAGGTTATTCATTTTCATCATATATTCAAATCCTTCATAACAGTTTTCAAACAAAATGTAATTTATCTTTAGAATATCCCCAGAGAGTATCAAACTCTGTGCACTATAAATCCTTTTTCCATGCACCAATTTACGATCGAGTCAGGCCTGATGAACCTTTTCAGTGTTGTTAACCTTAGGTACATTTCTTCCAAAACCATGTCCACTTGTAGTATCCATACATATATGTATAGTTCGGAAAAACACATAATCTCTATCTATCTGAAACTTTATGATTTTATTCTATGCATATCCTCAAATTTTACCTCAGGGTATGTTTTCTATTCTATTTTTTTTCTTAAATCTTGTTCCTATGGTTGATTCTAAATATCCACTGATCCCAACATTACCAACTCGACCTTAGTAAGCATGGAGCTAGTGTCTAGTACTATTACATTGGCATGATTCCAAGGGAATAAATCCTTAAGGACTGATAGGATTATTATTATTAGTAAACCTGATATATACATGATCCTTTTATAAAATTAATAAACAAATTAAAAAATATTTTTTCTTTTAAGAATATCTTTATTACATCAAGTATATCATTTCATATCGTTCGTAGTACACTTCTTGGATTCCTGGGAAGGAAACAAAATAAGGGTGATCTCAAATTCTCAACAAGGGTAAGTAAACTAAAATAAAAAATAATAATTAATGAGAATAAATCAACATGGAAATGTAAATAACTAATAACACATGCATTGAAATTACATTATATTTCATAATTAACATGAAAAGGTAAATAAATGAAAACAAATTTTATTCAATCAATAAATTGGGAATGTAATGAATACATTGATTTTATCATACGAAAAACTAATGGAAAATAACATTGATAAAATAAATATCTATGATGGAAATTATTAATTATTGGATTTCATGTATGAGGCACATGAAAAACAATATCATCAAGACCTTTCACAAGACGTTTTAAACCCCCAAGTAGAAACTTGTTTAATTTGACCAATATATTTTTCATATTATAACATGTCAATGCATCAAGGGGCTATAAAAATTTTAGAATCCACCTATTGTTTCTAGTTTATAGCATTCACAATATCGAGTAATCAATTTAATTAAGAAACAATGTGCCTTATCAAAATTCTGTATTGAATGAAGGATACATATTTGTTAATATTTTCCCTGATAATTAAATAAATATCAATGTAAACACTATATATAAAAATGGAATACCGTTTATGAGTGAATCATGATAATAGATTACAAAATGACATTATAAACACCACATTAAAGTGAATTGGTGGATTACAACGAATAAGTCTTAGTGTAATGTAAATTTATTTGAAATCCCTTAAAATTGTAATAATTTATTTAAAATTCCATGCATTTATAAAATAAAAAATTCTATTTGAAAAGAACCTTCTAAACTTGTAAAGCAATGTTCAAAACATTAGGTCATCATGATGGTGTGAAATTGTTTTCATGTCATGTGAGTTAAAAAACACTCCTTGTACTTTGGTAAGAAGTTTCATAAAGTATATTGTTTTGGAAAATTACAATATGATTCATTAAAAATAATTTTTTAGAAAGTAAAAACATGGTAAAAATAACTTTAAAAAATCAAGGGGGAATAGTAAAAACATTTTTGAAATATTTTAAGAATAAACTAACATGGAAGATAAATATTCCCTAGTGGTGACATAAAGAAAAACAATCTCAGATAATGAAAAGATTATGAAATAACCCCTTAAAAGTTTATAACCTATAGAATCGTATTCCCAATGAAGAAAAGAAATTATATGGATATGAAAATACCATAATATTCAGAATAATACCCAAAAAGACTCTCATGGTAAATATATACACCACACAAAATAACAAGTAGTATATATGGCATGTGTCCCACAGAAATAAAAGTGAGACAATAATTCCTTACATTATGTCTTGACTCTCTTTGTACTCATTCAAACATCATGTGTAATAAATATAGGTTTATTATACAAATAAAAAATAATCTTATTCATTTATATAAAACTGTATATTATTTACTTATGACTTTATATTAACCATTTATTAATAGTTTTATGTTAAAGTCATATTTTGGGTAATAACCACTTTATTTTTCGCATGTGTGTTTATTGGTTGTATTTTTATCCTATTACTTTTACCATGATTTAATAATCTCAAGAATAATAACCATGACATAAATATCATATATGTTCATTATAGGTGTATTTAAAATAATCTATAAATGATAGAAATAGAAAATTAAATACACCTTTCATGGAGACGGTAGGTCATACATACACATGAACGTTGTTTCCATTTGATTTCCATATTGAAAGAGATAATTTAATTAATATAATTAAAGTAGTATTATTACGTCATATATATCATATAAGTTCTCTGGACCTATTTTTAATACATTCCATGTAAATTGTGAATGAATTAGATCATTTTGAGGTGATGGTAGTCCACACACCCATAAACAGAGGTATCATATTTATACAAAATGGAAAGCATGAAGGTATGTGTAGTATAATAATTCAAAAAGTATAAATACATCATTTATATCATATAAATCATATAAAAATATAAATTTCATAAAAATTCCCAACCATGAAAGGTGTAAATGGAATAACACACGACATCAGTTTGTGAGGTAGTAGACCATCAAACACACAAATGATGATTTGGTATCTCATTTCATGGAAGTGTGTGTGACTGTTTGTTGAAAACATAATATAAAAACGTCTCAGTGTATTAATTATAATTATATTATAATATAATAATGAAATAAAAATAATTTATATGGTTTAATTAATAAATATAAAAAAATGTTTGTTGATGAATGCCACCTTTTCTTTGAGTATCTCTTTTTTATTTTGTAATGTCCCTATTTCGGGAGACACCCAGAGGTGCCCCGTACTCGGTTGATCACATGGCCTCAGGTGCATTTCCCCACATACCAAAGGTTGCTGACTAGAAGTGAGATTAATCAGTGTGATGGTGGGGAAACTATGCTCTCATTGGCAGAGTTGTGCAGCGGAAATAAACATATAAAAATAGTGGAATCAGTAAAACATGAAATAAGTAATCATCCAAAGTAATAAACAATAGGATCACACATATATAAATGATGAATGAGAAATATTTCTAATAAAGTATCCAAAAAAGTAACAATTCTATAATACAATACAAAACCAAGTCCAAAAGAAAAGAAAGTAAATAGCTCCACATCATCGCAAGCCTCAGCTTGGTCCCATACTCCCCAGCTTCACATCAATCAAGTACATAATGTAGAAGCGCACTTTACCTTATCTAGACCAGCAACAATATAATCTATTTGGGACCAAAATCATGACCTGAAACGGGTGTGAGATGAATCCCAGTAGGCAACCATCCAAATATCTGTGCCTAACAGTTAGTGTATATATATGTCAAGTAATAAGAAAAATGAAGCAATAAACAAGGAATTACTCAAAAGTAAACAATCCTACAGTTTTAATTACATCCATTTTCATTTATTAGTTAAGCTACCCAGAATCATAAGTAACCCTCTTGGAATTACTCACATTCTAACCCATCTGGTTCCAGTAATCAAACACACGTAAACCTCTGGGAATTACTCACAGTCTAACCCCTCTGGTTCAGCTTTAGCAAAGACAATCTGAGGAAGCACTCACCGTTAATTCCCCATGTGCTCTCTTATAAGTAACTATAGATTCTCTTAGGAAGCACTCAATGTCCAATTCCCCCTGGGGTTTCCTAACGGGGAAACTAAAAACACTCTAAGATAGCACAAGGTCCATCTTTCCTATGTTCTCACAACGTAAGGTAAACAGACACTCTAGAGAATCCCTTAGTTTCCATTCTACCTATGGTCTACTACACTAGGTTCCCACATCCTTAAGTAAATTAATCGTGCCCAAACGATATACGACAGCCAAAGTAAACCTCAAGAACTACTTTATTAAACAGTCTATAGTATCTCACAACATGTCAGATAAAATCACTACATCCTAACAATAGTAGGCATGGAAAACGAAGCATCCTAATAGGAAAAGCTAGACCAAATGGTCTATATCAAGAGAACATGGTCAACACATCCCTAGTAAGGTAAATAACCCTATTTACAATCATAAATCCTCTACTCAAGAACACAAGGAATAAGAGGACATAACAGGGCTAAAAACCACAAACACACAAAACCCCAAACAAGGGTATTAGTAACATTTTCACATATAACTCAAAGACTAACCATGGAAAGGAACAAACCACCTAACTCGGCATTGTATAATTGAAATAGTTGAACCTCAGGCCTTCAATCTCCATAGGACATCGTAGATCTAAAAAAATGATTAAAATGTTCATCTGAGAATATCTTGTGAAAGAGAAGAAATCAATAGATGAGGTTCTAGAAGAAGAAAGAACAGACCGACTTGATTCTAATGCAACCGACGGAGTCCAATTTGGAGAACGGACGGCGAGTCGAGGGATTTGAGAATAATCGATGGTCTCGTTCGCTCTTGGATGAGATAGACAAAGTAGAAGTGTGTTCTGACAATTAGATGTGACCACATTCCATTTAGTGAAATAATAAAAAAGTACACTACATGTTCATTAAGGGTACACAGTGTGTACTTGCTTTAATTGGCCTCCACTTAAGGTGGTCTCCTGGTCACCCCACACGGCCATGTATTTGGTCGTTACACGTCCAACACACGGCTAACCGCGGAAACCAAGTACATGGATTTTAATTATTAGTACACGGCATGTACTTATGAAATTTCCAAAAATTCCTCTTTTATAAAAAACACCATAAAACAAGATTCTTACCTGAAAAGAAGATCCGAGTTCTTACAAAATTCCCCCAATAGAGAATTTTTTCATCAAATTTCCCTTGAAAGGTAGAATAGAAGAATAATCCTCAAACAAATCTTCCATTGCGATCATACATCGGCCTCCCTCTCCCATGTATCTTCATGTACTCGCCCATGATGCAATAGAACTCATACCAGAGGAACAGACTGGCCATGGAGAACCTTCAAACTACGATCAAAAATCCGGATAGAATGCTCCTCGAATAAGGCATCCACCTCTAGCTCAACCTCCTCGGGTTCAAATACATGAGATGAGTCTGATAAGTAATGCCATAACTAAGAAACATAGAAGGCGTCGTGCATAGCTCAGTACCTCTGAGGGATCTGAAACCGATTGGAAACTATATTGATTCTCTCCAAAACATCAAACGGTCCAACATATCTCGGCGAAATCTTACCCTATCTTATAATCCATTGGTGTCCCGACCTCGGTGTGACATGTAGAAAAACCTGATCTACGACCTCGAACTCTAGAGGTTATCTTCGTCAATCAGTATAAGACATCTGTCATGAAAATTTATTAGTCATCCTTTTCCGAATCAACTCTATCTACTTCATGGTCTATTGAACATGATGAGATCCCAGCATAGTTCCCTCTCCTGCCTCCAGCAAACATAGGGTTGATTGGCATCGAATACCATACAAGGACTCATAAGGTGCCATCTGAATAGTTTCTTGAAAACTATTATTTTATGAAAAAATTACAAGAGGTATGTTCTTCCCCCAAGAACCTCCAAAATCTAGGATGCATGCTCAAAGCTTGTCCTTAAACACGTTAATCGTATGCTCGGACTAGCCATCTGTCTGGGGATGGTAATTTTTACTCAGAAGTACCTATTTACCCAACACCCTTTGTAGTCCCTTCCATACCCAAGAAGTAAAACGTCTGTCCCTATCTGCAAAATCGGATTGTGGAACCCCTTGTAGATGTACAATCTCTCAAATGTACAGCCTCTCCAGTTCATCAACACTGAAGAAATCCTTGATCGGAAAGAAGTGAGAAACTTTCGTGAGTTTGTCAATGAAAACCCATACAACATCATTCCCTTGAGGTAGCCTCAGAAAACCTATCACAAAATCCATCACGACATCATTCCACTTCCAATCGAGAATGGGTAACTACTGCAAAAACTTTACTAGTCGTTGATTCTCCGCATTCACCTGCTGACAGGTAGAACACCTCATGACAAAACCAGCAACATCTCTCTTCATACGTGGACACCAATACTGATGGTGTAGATCACGATACATCTTGGCGACCTATGATGAACTACCCAAATTGAGGAATTAAAATCCCACATCATCTCCTCATGTATATCTGCTAACACCCATATGCACCCCTAGAAATGAAAGATCTCATCATATCCTATGGTCAATCTCGAAATATGGTCCCCTCCTGACACACTTTTCTATAATACTAGGCATTCTGAATCTTATAGATTCCTTATTCACATTCGATCAAGTAGAGTAGAGGTAACAACGACAAAATAAAGGAAAGCCTGCCCCTAACTATAATGCACCACAAAATGCATCTCAGAGAAAAAATCCATAAACTGCTACTCACTTTTGTCCTCCTGAACTGTTTATTTCTGAGTCCTCCTTCTCTACACATCATCCACTATGTTTCCTTTCCCAGAAGTGTAGGAAAGTTCAAAGTCAAAGGACTGAAGGTACTCAATCCACCTTCACTGTCTCATATTCAGATCGTGCTGAGTGAAGATATACTTGACACTTTTGTGGTTGGTGAAAACCACAAAATGCACTCCTAGAAGATATGTCTCCAACAATGTAATGCATGAACAACAATAGTCAAATTGAGATCGTGTGTTAGGTAGTTCCTCTCATGTGGCCTCAATTGCCGAGACAAGTACACAACGACTCCTTCTCCCTGCATAAGTATTTCTCCCAGCCCGATACCCGATGCATCATAGTAAACTATATAACTCCTTACCAGCTCTATTAATACTAGTATCAGTGCAGAAGTCAGTCTCCCTTTTAGCTCATGAAAGGCTGACTCATAAGAATCTGACCAAAAGTACATCACACCCTTCTTTGTGATCCCCATCAGTGGTGCTGCTAAGCATGAAAAGTCTTGTATGAAATGTTTGTAGCATCCATCCAGTCCTAGAAAACATCACACCTCAAAGACGTTATTTGGTTTTTCCCAAAAAACTAATGCTCTTGCTTTCATTGGGTATACCAATTCTCCCTTTTTGAGATAATACGACCAAAAAAGTGAATTTAGTTCATCCAAGAGTGGAACTTTGAGAGCTTAGCATATAATCAAAGCTCTCTCAGTGTACTCAAAATGATCTCAAGATGTGTGTCATTATCATGTCGAGTGAGAGAGTACAGAAAGATATCATCCATGAAGACTACCACGAAAGAATTAAAGTATGGATGGAACACTCGGTTCATTATTTCCTTGAAGACAACATGCGCTCTCATGAGACCGAACAACATAACCACATACTTGTATAGACCATACCTGGTTTGAAACGTTGTAAGAGGTATATCAAATAGTCTAACATGAAACTGATGATAACCAGACCTCAAGTAAATCTTCTAGAATACCCGAGCTCCTCAAAGCTGATCAAAGATATCATCAATACTTGGTAAGGGATATCGATTCTTGACCGTCAACTAGTTCAACTTTCTATATTCGACAAAAAGTTTGAAGGTACCATCTACCTTCTTCGCAAATAGGATAGGTGAAACCTAAGGATAAGTATTGGGACAAATGAAACCCTTTGCCTAAAACTCCTCCAAATCCCTCTTGAGCTCTTGTAACTCTAGCGGAGCCATCCTATAAGGAGGAATGGACACCAGGGCCACTCTTAGCACAAGCTCAATTGAAAATTATACCTCTCCCTCTAGAGGAAAACCTGAAAAGTCTTCTTGGAAGAAATCCCTAAAATGATCCACCACTGGAGGAAAGTCTACATGTGAAGTCCTCTGATCATCCAGATATAGACTATAAATATGGACTATAACTCCTCCAAACCTAGGACACTTGGGTCCCACTATGCTCACCTGGACATCCCACTCACCCTTATAGAGAAACACGCCACCCAATGGTGATGTAAAACTCACCCTACGGTGATAGGAATAGACCCTATCTTGGAAGGGAAGTAACCAATCCATTTTCAGGATGAAATCATAGTTTTCATCTCTAAAATATTATGGTCCCATAAGAATTGATACCCACCAACCTCTAGAGATCACTCCTTGCATTGTCGTACACTAGACGTTCTTGTCCCCAACGGAGTGTCCAACATCAAGACATCAGCAGAAGAAAAGATATAGAGCCCAAGGCTCTCCACAATAGAAATAGATATAAAACTACAGGAAGCACCTGTATCCAAAAGCATAGATGCTAAAATTGAAGCAAAGAGGATAATACCTTGAATTGTAGAGGTTCCAGGATCCTTATATTGTTGGGTCTAATCCACTGTAAAAGCATGGACTATACCACATCCTTGTGACCCTATCAACCCACCCCAAGTTGATCCATCACGTTGTCGCCGAAATCCTGCTGACTGTCTACCACGACAAAAACCTCCACCTCAATCTGAATGGCTGAAGAACTCCAGTTCCCTGACTGATGAGAAACTAATGGTGCTTCTCTTTAACGAGGAGTCGAAACAGAACCCCTATCACCAGCTGTTGGTGAGAACAAATGACAAAATCACAGAATATGACCCTTCTTGCCACAAGACTAGTACTCCACTGGGTCTCTCGGGAAAAGTGGACTCGTATTCCCACTCTTCCCACACTGGTATGACACCACCTGTATATCACAAGAAGTATCTCATCTACTCTGATCTTTGCAGGTAGAATCCTTGTGGAGCTTCCTTCTGTCAGTCTAAGGGGTACCAACTCCAAATTCCAAACCACCCTGGCTCACAAGATCTCTCAGATTACGCTCTGTGATCAGCACTTGGTTGACTATAGAGGTGATAGAAGTCAACCTGAAGATATTCACCAGAGATCGAATGTCATGCCTAAAACCATCCTCAAACATCCTTTCCAGAAATTACTCATCACATCCTAGAATAGGTATAAATCACTGCAACTCTGTGAAACGAGAAGATTAATCCATGGATGAGAGAGTACCCTACTCCTAACTCATGAACTCTCAGGCTCGATCGGCCCTCAAAGTCACCGAGTAGAAGTAGTCGTAGAAGACATGCTGGAACTCATAACACGCCATAACCTGCTGGTGTCCTACATGTGAGATCACATCCCACTATCTCTTGAAGGATTCCAAAGGCATATATGTAGTGAGCTTGAACCTACTCTCTAGAGGCATATCTAGATGGTCAAAGATAGAAAACATTAATTCTAACCATGACTCTGCAGCCTGAGGTCCTCTGTCCCCTGTGATGGTGGGAGGATGCTGCTGCAAGAAAACTTGTGTCAATTCTTCCATCCACGAGGCAGGAGGCAGTACTCCTCAGAAGGTCTGCATGAACCTCATAAATCCCTCTCGAAACTGTGCATCGACACCTTTATCTAGGATAAATATTGGTTCCAAGACAGGCACGATTGGAGGATCTACTCATAGTTCTTGATCTACCATGTCTAGTGTCTGATCACTGCCCTATACATGGCGCACAACTGGAGAACTTCTCAGTGGCATGACTCTGCAAGGTCAAGCGCATAGCTTAGATCAAGATTATCAAGGACCAAAACTAAGAAGTTCAAGAAAGGAACAAGAGAAGGAAAACATTTAAGTTATTCAAAACATGGATATATGTCATGTATAACAACTACATGGTGTGTTCCATTAAACCTTCCCATGGGTGTTTACTTCTTCCAAAACCAGTCGTGTAGCACCCCATACACACGGTGTGTTCTCCCAAGACACAGCGTGTAGTTGATTCATTTTCCCTGCCCGAGTTCCCTTAGACGGCCAGGCCATACAGTTCTCCTAGAACAAGACTACATAATGTGTTTTTGCTATACACAATGTGTACTAGAAGGATTTCATTTACCCATGTTGTTATTCACACATTCAGATACACAACTGACATTACACGGTGTGGTTCTTCCATACACGGTGGGTACTAGAAGGATTCTACCACCCTATGTTGTTAGTTATGCGGCTGAATACATAGGTTCACCTACATGGCGTGTTAAATCTTGACACAACATTTATAACCTATATTTATATCCATTAATGTCATTAGTCACATAGGTGGAAACATGGTCTACACAACACCGCATGACATCCGGTACACGGAGTGTCCCACCAAAGATTTCCCAACCCTGTGTCTCTTCCCACACATCCAGTGATACGGTTTGAGACTACACGGTGTGTACATACAGTACACAGAATGTAAATAATAACAATAGTTCCGTCCCAAACAGAAGGTTAAATGGTGTGTATTTATCATTAGACGCCATTTATTCTTGGGTTTTCTGGATAGTAATCCTTAGAAACTACCTCGAAACCAATAAAAAAACTAAAACGAACATTAATGTTCCAAATTCCGATCTTTGAGGGCCCATACTCACTGTGAATGAATTCTTGGAATCTAATACATGTCATATACAAGCATAAAAGTGCAATGATTCACCAAATTCTGATCCATGAGGGCCTACAACACCTCAGGAACCAAAGTTTTGCATTCATTCCAAAGAAACCTTACACAATTTAATACCCTATAAAAAATGATGTCCTCTATCAAGGAGTCTATAAAAAAAACATGCATATCTCGCATAACATCTATCACAACAAAATGCAATTGCTAATGCACCACAAATGGAACGACAAAAATTCTTGACATGTGATTTTTAGCCAGTACCTATTTGATGAATGATATGGAATACCCTCATCTCATTGGGTTGTAATAGAAATAGAACCTAAATAATATCAATGATAACAAAAGAAAATATTTTAATCGCCCAATGGTGAAATCAAATCAACTATAATAATTTCAAAACCAAAAAATAGCAATATACTATGTAAATCGGGTTTTCCATGTACGCTGGTTAGCTACTCCCTTGCAAAACTTATTACCAAGTACCAATTCCTTCTTATCCCAATCTATAGGCTCTAAATAGTAAGTCAAGAAGAAACTAATTCCTCTCATTCCACATTGTAATGTCCCGGTTCTGGGAGCCGCCCAGAGGTGCCCTGTACCCAGTTGGTCAAATGCCCCAAGCACATTTCCCCAAGCGCCCGAGGCTGCTGACAAGAAGTGTGGACCTTGGGTGTGACAGTTGAAAAACTATTCCCTCATTGGAAGAGTAGCGTAGTGGAAATAAATAGATAACTATAGCGGAAGTAGTAAAAAATGAAATAATTATATAATGGAAGTAATGAACAACTTGGGGACACATATATATAAATGATACATGATAAATATGCCTAGAAAACCATCCAAACAATTCACAATGATGAAATATAGTACTAAGACAAGTCCAAAAGAAAAGAAAGTAAACAGCTCCACAACATCGCAAGCCTTAGATTGGTCCCATGCTCCCCAACTCCACAGCAATCAAGTACCTGAAGTAGAAGGGAACTTTCCGTTATCTAGACTTGCTACAATATAATCTGTTTGGGCCTAAAAGCATGACCCAAATAGGTTGTGAGATGAATCCCAGTAGGAAACCACTTAATTATCTATTCCTAAAAGTCAGTGAATATATATGGCATGCAATAAGCAAAATGAAGCAGTGAAGAAGGAAGTACTCAAAAGTAAAAAAACCTACAGTTTTGATTAAATCCATTTTCATTTATTATTTAAGCAACCAATAAACATAAGTAACCTTCTGAGAAGTACTCACACCCTAACACCTCTGTTTCAGCCAATCAAACATAAGCAACCCTCTGGGAAGTACTCACACTCTAACCCCTCTAGTTCAACTTTAGAAAATACACTCTAAGGAAGCACTCACCGTAAATTACTCATTTGGTCTCATATCTCTTACTATAAACACTCATAATAAGAACTCAACAACCAATTCCTCACGTGGTCTCATAACGAGGAAACTACAGACACTCTAAGGCATCACAAGTTCCATCCCACCTATGGTGTCACAACTTAAGGTAAACAGACACTCTAGAGAAGACCTAATCATCCATTCCCCCTATGGTCTACTACACCAGGTTCCCACAGACCTGTGCAAATCAATCATGCACAAATGATATATGACAACCAAAGTAAAACTCAATAACGAATTGGATAAATAGTCTAAATTATCTCACAGCATGTCAGATAAAATCACTACATCCTAACAATACTAGGCATGGAAAACAAAGTAGCCTAACAAGAAAAGCTTGACCAAACGGTCGATATCAAGAAAACATGGGTCACACATCCATATCAAGGTAAATATCCATATTTACAATCATATATCCTATACTCAATTACATAAGGCATAACAGAGAATTACAGGGAAAAAATCATAAATGCGCAATACCCCAAACAAGGGTATTGGGAACTATTGCACATATAACTCAAAGAATAATTACGGAAAGGAACAATCCACCTAACTCGATGTTGTACAATTAAAATAATTGACCCTAAGGCCTTTAATCCCCATAGGACATCGTATATCTACAAAAATACTTAAAAGGTTTAACCTAGAATATCTCGTGAAAGAGAACAAATCAAGAGATGAGGTTCTAGATGAAGGAATAACTCATTGATGCGATTCCAATGCAACTGACGGAGTTAGATTCAAAGAAAGGATGGCGAGTCGAGGGTTCAGAGAAGAATCAGTGGTCTCGTTCACTCCTGGATGGGACAGCTGGAGAAGAAGTTTGTTCAGTCGATTATATGTGACCCTGGTCCATTTAATGAAATAAAAAGAAAGTACATAGTGTGTTTTTTAAGGGTACATGGTGTGTACTTTCTTTAACTAGACTGCTTTAGGAGGTCTCCAGGTCCACCCAAAGGGCCATGTGTTCAGGCGTTACATAGCGAACACACTGGTACCCGCTGCAACCGAGTACATGGCGTGTACTTCTAGAATTTCCAAAAACACCTCTTTTCTCAAAAACACCAGAAAACAAGATTCATGCCTGAAAATAATATTTGGGTTCTTATAGATTCACACAAAATATATTCATTGGTTTTATTTCTACACAAAATAAGTATTCATTGATGAATATAGAGAATTTTGGAGGGTACATGGACTGATTTTATTCAACATAGAAGGCTCAAAGTGGGGTAAAGAAGTGAGGGAGGAGGTACCCTTTTATAATTGTGGTGAGGATTACTTTTAGTAACAATCAAAATATTAAATTAAAATAAATTATTTTTTAATTACAAATAGTTTCAAAAGTGAATTATTTAGAATATAAGATTATTATTGGACTAAATCCTCTTATAAATTACATTTATACAGGTTTAGTTCACCTTATTATCTTTATATTTTGGCTTTAACCCTTAGTTAAACTCTATAAATCTTAGCATGAAAACATGGATTTTTACTCTTTATGGGTTAATATAGTTAATATAAAAATCAAGAAGAAAATTACATGTTTCATTAATTACATTTTAAACCTTATCTCAATCAGTTTTCAGAGGTTTATATTTTTATGAATTTTATATCATATAATAAAATATTTTTTATTTTAAAATATCAGTAATGACAATTTTGACACTATTCATTTCAAGACATTTTAAAAAAAATAAGATAAATTTAAAAAAACATTTAATACATCCTTAATATGTATAGGTAATGTAGAATTTTTTGGATTATATTAATTACATAAAAATATTTTTATATTAATATTTTTAATAACACTTATTTTATTTGTACATTAATAAATAAAATTTTGTATCTTCATTGTATAAGCCTGTAATTTAATTATTCATTCCCCCAAATTTAAAATAAATTATCATGATAATGTTAAAAAATTTATATTTCAAATGAATATTTATATTCTACTATATTTTCTCAATAACCACATATTAAAAATGAAATAATTATTAAAAAATGAGTATGTAATATTCGAATTTCCATATAATAGATTACTGAAATATGATAAAGTAATCCAAGTGGAAAAAAGAGGCCATATATCCGTTAAAATCACCTTTACAAAAATATTTCCTTTTAATACATAAAATTAAATTCATTCATATGTTATGCTTACAAAATCATTTGGGTGAATTTAAAAACATTTGATTAATTATATACTATATAAATTTAATAAATTGGTTAAAAATATTTTTTTTTCATTTAACTGCTAGGGTATATCATATAATATTAAATAATAATATTTTAATAATATATTAGTATTCGATAAAACATTATCCTGTGTTCAATGTATGTTTTTGAAGAGATCAAATTTAAATAGATACTTACTTTAAAATCTTGGGGTGTTTAATCGGATATCATTTCACATGTATTTATGCTGAAGATTTTGATCTATTTAGAGTTAGTGGACATGGCTATGATGGAAGAACTAAATATGGAAGAAAAGGTTGGATACACTTTCCATTCTCTTCTATATAGTGGAATATTCCGTCACCAGACCAAAATTTGTATTTAGTAGCTGCTTAAACCGCTGCTAAATTATTCTACGATAGTTTTGGAAAATAATCGCTAAATCATGTATTGGGAAATAATTAGCAGTAGTTTTTTAAAACCATCATAGAACAATTAAGAATAATTTAATCTATCCTAAATAATTTTTTATTTTATTTCATTTATTTATTTATTCATTTATTTGTTGTTTATTATTTATTATTACCATTCTAAAACCCATCTCAATGCACAAAACCATCCACATGCACATGCCCATGCCATATATAGAAATTCTATATTGGGTGAGATTTGAACCCCTTACCTCTTTCTTATTCTCCATGGACTTTACCACTCCAGCAGGCTCTTCATGTGGTCTATAAATTGAATTTAACATATATATATATATATATATTAATTGAAAAAACAAATAAGACAAGAAAAATATATAGACACTAAATAGTTATTAATCAATAATTATTAGTCAATAATGATAAATCAATAATCAATAATAAATAATTAATTAATAATAAGTAATTATTAATATTTAATGATTACTAAATAAAAATTACTAATTAATAAATAGAATAAAAATGATTAATAAATAATGAAATATATAATATGGAAATAAATGTTAAATAAAAAATAGTAAATAAAAAATAGTAGATCGTAAATAATAAATAATAAATAATAATTAGTAAATAGTAAATATTAAATAGTAACTTGTAAATAATAAATACTCAATACTAAATACTAAATAATATATAATATATAGTATACAACATACAATATATAATATATAATATCTAATATCTAATATCTAATATCTAAAATCTAAAATCTAAAATCTAATATATAATATCAAATATCAAATATCAAATATCAAATATCAAATATCATATATCATATATCAAATATCAAATATATAGTTTAAAATTTAAAATTTATACTACATAATATATAAAACATAATATATAAAACATAATATATAATAAATAATATGTAATATAAATTACATAATATATAATACATAATATGTAATATGTAATATGTAATATGTAATATATAATATAAAATATAAAATATGTAATATATAATACATAATAGATAATATATAATACATTAAATATAATATATATTATATAATACGTAATATATAATAAATAATATATAATACATAACATATAATACATAAGAACGAGGAAATGCAGGAGACATCTCACGCGACGACTCTCATGCGTTCATCGAATCAATGATCATTGGGAAATCTACTAGAATGCTACTTTGATCCTAAATATGTCTTCATTCCCCCTTGAAGGTTATGGCTAAGGGTGGTGGGATTTCTTAAAATCATATGGATGTGGTGAAGGAAGATTCGATGGACCCTATGGGATAGTCTGAGGGTTTAGCTTCCTGAAATAGGTTTTTCTCCGAATCTCTGCATGAATATTCCTCTTTAAATAAACAGATTACCAATAATGGCTCTATTGCATTTGTTGAAGAGAGTCCAAATTTTTTTGGAAGATCATCTAGTATAATGATGGTTCTCCCTCCCTGATAGGTTATCGGGAACTCGATGTGATGCCCCTTTGAGGGTTGATGATATGCAGACTCTTTTATCTCAGAGCTAGGGCTTCACTGACTTGTGTTTGATCTCAATTGGTAGAGGTATATTCCATATTGTTTTTCCATAGAAGTAACTGCAAAATGTTTCCTGGAGTTTTCTACCGGTTTTGCTAAAACCTGGTTACATCATGGTTCAACAGTGGGATCTTTTAGTAAGTCCTCTTGCAATTAAGAACACTTCCACTCAAACATTGATTTGAAATAGGGGTCTAAATTGGTTTTTATGGCATCCATAAATTTTATGGGAGGTCGCCTATGTTTTTTTCTCTCTGATTAAGGTTGATAAGGAAATGTAGCATCCTAGGTATGGTCATTTTTCCCATGTTCTGGTAGAGATTGATTTATCTCAAGTTCTTATTTTCATAGTTTTACATGTTGCGGGTGAGATTAAGTTAGAACTTTCTATACAATATGAGTGGTTTACTACTTTCTGTAAGTCTTGTTTATGTATTGTTGATGATCTTGTGCAATGTTATAGGAATATAAAATGCTCACCTTGTAAATCTTTGGGTCATACCTCCGATTAGTGAAAAAAGAAACTTTTTGACCATAATGGTAACAAGAAAGTTTTCAGCAGGATTCTCAAAATGCTGGTATTTCTTCATTTGCTGAGGATTTCCAACGTGGTTTGTCTAAGCCTGCAAAATTTCAGCAAGCTAATTTTGTTGTTATGCTATTGAATGACAACCCATTGGATAAAGCTACCATTGGAATCACTAGGGGTATTGATTACAGGTCCTGGGATGATGTGGATGAGGAGGAGGAAGGGCATCAATCAGAGCATGAGGTTGCTGTCCAAAATGAAGTAAATCAAGAGTTAGATTGTGATTCACTGGCCTCTTCTTGTAGGAAGGGTAAGATGAAGATCTTTGATGATATTGGATTCCATTTGGTGATTCCTTGGAAGCCGAGGGAATGTCCAACTATTCATGATGAGGTTCAGGTGGCCAATGTGGACAATAGGATGGAAGAGGATATGTTGATGGAAAATGCTGTTCTATGAGATGTTGTTGTATCATAGGGGATTCAGGAGGCTGTACTAATGGGTAGAACTGCTTCTGTTGAGAAGTCTGGTGATCCTCATGGTGTTCCATGAGAGGAGGGTCTGTTGGGATCTTCTGCATATAAGCAGGTTGATGTTCTCGCATGATCTCCCCCTACTAATTTGGAGGAAGTTACTACCTCTAGTCATGTACATGATCTTGTACGATCTCCTCCAATGGCTATGGATCAAAGGGTGACTAATATGGATGTCGCTCCAATGGTTGCAGCAAGTAATGAGGAGTTGCAAGGACCTATAAAACCAGTTGTCAATTTCTTTTCCATGTTAGTGTCAATTAATACTCCTGAGTTTGATTTGTTTAATCTTGATGGACTCAAGAATGTAGGATGCACTAACCGAATATGATCCTCCTCGACACTTGCTATTGTTGATGGTTTGGAGATCCCAAAGGAGATGGAACATCCCGTTCACAATGCTGCACATTCTTCCATTGATGTACAGGTCTCGAAGGGTGTACAAGAGGATCCTCAAGACCTACATGAGGAGTCTCCTAATGGTATTGCTCACTAGGATGGAATCACCTCTATTGAAGCTGGGCATTCAATGTTGCATGGGAAAGCTTCTCATGAAGAAAATGAATTGCGTACTATTGAGGTTATGTCGTCGGAGACTAAATCTGTAATGCAACGGGGAAGAGGGCATCATCCCTCTAATCGAGGAGGATCTAGGGGTCGAGGCCGACCTAGAAAAAGTTAATAATTGGATGTGTTTTTTAGTTTTCTATCTAGGTGTGGTATTTCGCATGTAAGCATTTCCTCAAGTATCTTGTACCTTTACACTTTTTTTAATAAATTTTTGGGGTCATGGGTCTCTGAACCCATGGATAAGCTTCTTTTAGTATATGATACATAATATATAATATATAATATATAATACATAATTCATAATACATAATATATAATATATAATATATAATATATAATATGTAATATGTAATACATAATATGTAATATATAATACATAAAACATAAAACATAATATATAATATATAATATATAATATATAATATATAACATATAATATATAAGTAATGTATAAATAATAAATTAATTAAAAAATAATTTAGTATATGACAAATAAATAAAAAATTCATAAATAATAGATAAATAAATAAATAATAAATTAATTAAAAAATAAAAATAATGAATAAGAACTAATAATTAATAATTGAACAATAAGTCTTAATCCTTCATAATAAATAATTAATATTTAAAAATTTATAAATAATTAATAAATTTTAACGAAATTTTTAATAAATAAATAATTAATGAATATTGAGTAAATAAATTAATAATGAATAATAAACTAATAAAAAATTAATATTTAGTAAATTAAAAATAAATTAATAAAAAATAAATAATAAAAAATAAATAATAAAACAATAAAGAATAAAGAATAATAAATAAAGACTAAATAAATACATAAATAAATAAATAGATAAATAGTAATTAATTAATAATTAATAATAACTAATAATTAATAATTGATATTTAATAGTTAATAATTCTTAATTAATAATTAATAGTTAATATTTAATATTTAATATTTAATATTTAATATTTATTATTTAATATTTAATAAATAAATAAATAAATAATAAATAATAAATAAATAATAAATAATATTTAATAAATCAATAATAAATCAATAAATAACTTATAAATTAATAATAAATTAATAATACATAAATATTTACTAAATAATTTAAAAATTAAAAATAAATTAATAATTAATGTGTACAAAATAACTAAATAATAAATAAATTTAAAAATAAATAAATTGATAAATAAATAAAAAATAAATAATAGACAATATATAAATACATATTAATTAAATAATTAATTATTATTAAATAAATAAATAAATATTAATTTAATTAATTAATTATATAAATCATAAAACTTTAAGAACCTCTACAAACCCTAAAAACAATAAAATGACCCTAAAATATGATCTGGGCCACATTTTTCTACACCAAAACTATTCAAGTCAAAGATCGTGAAATGAGATTTGATATGATATATGGGACAGGCTGAATGTACACCTGAATCGAAAGCTATAACCATTTTAATTTTAAAAATCGGTGTCTGCAACTAAAACCTCTATTTAGGGGGCCTTCTAGGCCATTACGGAAAAATAAAAAAGGGGTACAATATTCAAAGAGTTGGTACTATACCTAAATGGCGTAGATCTCATTGAAGGCTTCGATTTGATTTGTGGTAGAGCCTAAATAGACACCCAAATTAAAAGTTACGATCATTTGAAGTTTGAGTTCGATTTTTGAATTTTGAAATTTGAATATATTTTTTTCCTTTGATTATCACATGATTTAATTCTCAGTTATTTTTAATTCATTTGATAAGTTTCAATTTGACTGGTTTTTGAGGTGAAAGGACTCTCAGATCAGAAGTTATGGACATTTGATATTGTAGTATGTTCTTGAATTTATTCAATATTTGTTTTCTATTTAAAGATATTATTAAATAATAATTATAAATATTTATTAATTGAAACATTATAAATAATTAAAATTAAAAATAATAAATTATATTTGGTTATAAATAATAATTAATAAATAAATATTTTTTTTAAAAAATTCTTCAATATCGTTGTGGTTTTTAAAAAAAATCTACTGTAAGAAAAATTGTATTTTTTTTGGAAAAATTGTAAAAATATATATAAACAATATTTTAAAAACATTGAGCAGCATTCTTTTTCACAGAGGTTTTCAAAGCCGTTGATAAATTTTTTTTTGAATAAAAATTTAACACCGGTTTTGAAAACCGCTGCTAAAACATTGTTTTCTTGTAGTGAGTGACATTCCAGGGTAAAAGTTGAAGTTTTTAGATCATTGTAGGTGTTGTAGAGGTGGATCTTGATATTCAGTCTCTTTAGGACATCCATTTGTAGAAATTGGTATGCCTATGACTTGCTATAAGTTTGGAAAGGTTGGACACAGATGGTATTCTTCTCCTTCGCATAAAAAGATTTGTAAAAGTTAAGGATGTTATGGTCATCTGCAACATTTATGCCAGGCTATGTACTCACCTCAATATAGTCAAGGATCATCATCTGTTAAGGGTGTTGTGGGTCAGTCAAATTCTATAAAGACTATAGGGCTCCAGCCATAGGCCTTAGGAGTGAATCACCTTTATATTGCAGATGTGTTTCGTATTGATGTAGACATAAGTCCAGCGATAGTGAGAGGTACCATCTTTATTTCATCATTGGTATCAGTTTATTTATTTCATACCAATACTTCCCACTCATTTATATCTATCCATTTTTTTTGATATTATTATCCTTCCAATAGATTTCATGTCCTTTGTTATTGATTTAGCAACACCTCATGGGAAGAGGCAAAAGAATGGGTTTTGGTGTTCTTCTTGTGCACTATCGGTAGTTGATGCAAAATTAGTCAGGGGTTTTCTTATTCTTGAACTAGATATGTTTGAAATAATTATCAGGTTGGATTGTCTTGTTTCTCATCATGTTGACATTTATTTTTATCATCGGTATTTTGTGTTTCTTACAACTGATGGGAGATCACATGTGTTTCAATTAAAGTGGGATTTGAGGTATGGTTTTGCAGGACCTTTCCACCTAGATCTTAAGATTTTTTCTCCTACTATAGTAGTTGTTTCTAATGATGTATATTTTATTATCGATCTTCCCATAGTGATTCCGGATTTTCTTGATGTTTTCCTGGCTTATTTCTCCAGGATTCTTTCAGAGTGGGAGGTAGAGTTTATGATTGACCAGGTTCTTGGTCTGCAGCTAATTTTCATACCCTGTTATCATGTGTACCTAGTAGATCTAAAAGTGATCAAGGTTTAGGTTGATGATTTGGTGGTGAAGGGTTTTGTTCTCCCTAATGTTTCACCTTGGGCAGCCCTACTGATATTATTCAATAAAGTAGATTGTTCACTATGAGTGTGCATGGGCAATCCTATGTTTAAATGGGTAATAGTTAAGAACAATTATCATTTCCCTCATATTGATGATCTTTTTGATCAATTAATATGTGGAAAGTGTTTTTTGTAAATTTATCTTCAATCGGGTTATCATCAACTTTGGGTTCAAGAGTCGGATATACTAAATTCATCTTTCAATAGAAGGAATAGCCCTTAAAAATATGCTATGATTCCATTTTTTATGAAAAAAATCTTTTTCCCTGAATTTGATTATTCAAATACTGCATTTGTATTTTGACACTTTCATGGTATGTTTCATGGATAATATGTTGGTCTATAAGATATCTGAGTGCAAGAACAAACACCATATATGTTTGGTTTTGGAAATACTAAGTACTCGCCATTTTCATGATTTCCATATTCACTTTCTAGATCCAATAATTTATGTTCTTGGGGAATTTTATTTCTGATCATGATTTTTTAGTTAATACATAAAAGGTAAATGTTGTTTTATCATGGGAAGAATAATGGAATTTATTTTATCTTCGAATCACCCTTGGTCATTTTGGACATTATCAACAATTCATCAAGAATTTATCTAACATGGCATAACCTTTAACTACTCTTACTAAAAAAGGGATGAAATTTACATGGCATACAAAGTATTTATTTTCATTAAAAAATTTATAATGACTTAGGACATCGAATCCTATTTTGATCTTACCTGAGCCCATTATGAGGTATGTGGGTTTCCTTGATTCTTCGAGCATTGTATTGGGTTGTGGGCTCATGCAGGATGATCATGTGGTGGCTTAAAGATCTCTTAATCTTTGATGGTATGAGAATAATTACCCCCACTCATGATTTATATCTTTTCATAGTTATTTATGTACTAAAGTGTTAGAGGAACTATATATTTGGGGAAATGTTCACTATCTTTTTTGACCATAATATTTTGAGCTATATCATTTCTTAAAAGGACTTGAATCATATACAGAGGTTGTGGGTCGAATACCTTCAAAATTTTGACTTTGATATTTCCTACACATCAAGGAAGGGAAATGTCATTGCTGACAGTCTAAGTATGAAAATATCATCACACATTTTTCAGGAATCGAAAGAATATTAGAACATTGTGTGTCGTTTTTCTCAATTGTGTCTTGATGATTAGAAGGATTTTTCCAATATGGTTTTGATGAATGTTCAATTATAATCATCTCTCCTTGAGTCTATTCTATAAATTCAATGTCAAGATGTTGATTACAGAGAAATTCAATAAATCATATATGGTGTGGATAATAATTCTAGTTGGATTCTTGCTTCAGATGGTATTCTCATTTTTAGGGATCGGTTTGCCATCCCAGTATCGATGAGGAGATAGGTTTTGTTTTATTTTCATAGTTCTTCATGGTCCATTAATCTAGGCACTAAAAAGATGGATTATGACATGAAACAATGATTATAGTGGTTGGGTATGAAGTGTGACATCTCTTATTATGTGTCCCATTGGTACACCTTCCAACAGATTAAGTCAGAGTATTTGAATCCTTCTAGTTTTCATCAAAATCTTTTTGTGCTTATTTGTAAATCATATGATGTATCCATGGAATTTATTATTGTATTACTATAAACTACCCAATATATTACATATATCTTGGTGGTTATTGATTTTTTGATAATGTCATCTCATTATATTCCATTCCGGGACACCACACAAATTTAACATCTGGGTAAGATGTATATGTAGGAAATTGTGAGGTTTTATTAGCTTCCTTCTTCCATTGTTTAATATAGAGATACTATGTTTTATTTGATGTTCTGTATGAGTCTCTTGGATGTGATGGGGACTTAGTTTATGTTGAGTAAATCTTTCTATCTGTAGATATATGGTCAGATTGAGCATGTTATTCTGATTTTGGAGGATATTCTTCGAGCATGTGTCTTGTATTTTAGTGCATCATAGGATAACCATCTTTGACTAGTTGAGTTTTCATATTACAATATTTATTAGTTATCAATTATAATTTATTCTTTTATGTCTATTTATGGTATCAAATATATATTAACTCTTTGTTGGTAAGAGGTGGGTGAAGATTCTATGGGGGGATCGAGTTTGATTTAGGAGACATCTGTGTGGAATCAAGATATATGTTGACATATTGTTATAGTATAGAGATGATAGAAATATTATTTAGATAAAAGGAATTTTTGTTTTTAGTTTTTTTATCTGAATAGGTTTTATTAAGTTTCTTCTCAGTTATTTCACTATCATCTTGGAAAATAGGATAATTTAGATCCAAGATATGTTAGACCTTTTGGGGTCACTGAGAAACTTGGGTAGGTTCCTTATTAGTTTGGTATTTCTAGTTCAGTTAACAAAAACTGATAAGGTTTTCCACATATCAAATCTTAGAAATATCATCCTGAACCCTCTTTGGTTTTGATATGGGAAGACATTGAGTTAGATAGAGATATTTTTATGGTAGAGTAGCAAGTTGAGACCATTGACTCTCAAGTGAAAGCCTTGTTTCAGAAGTCTATTTTTTTGGTAAGAGTGTTATGGTGGCATAGATTATATTTTCATGATACATGGGAGAATTATATTCTGATAAGTTATAAGTGGAATATCCTATTTATTGAACTTTATTCTTCAACATGACTTGCAGATGATGGAAATTATTTTTGTGGGGATTTTGTAACATCTCGTTACATACTTTCAGATATTTTTATTCTCTTTACTTGTATTCCTCATTAATTGGGTGTGTCTTGGGACTCATGATGAAGTTGAAAATTTTCTAATAAAAATGACCTATATTTTATTGATATATTTTTTGTTTTAATTAACTGATTCTGGGTTTAAATTTATTAATAACTTTAGGCTTTCTCCACATGTTCGGAGAATGTCTGAGTTGGTTTGAGGTTTCTGTGTAAGAAAATTGATTTTATGATATGTGATGGAAAATTACACAGTGGGTAAATGGGTTACACAAAATGTACATGGACTCTATAAACATGTTTTAAACTATGTACATAGTGCGAAAAAGAGTACGTGTTGTGTCATGGTTACATGACATGTAAGGATAAAATATTGGGTGTTAATAAAAAGTCATCCAGTTTTTCTACGTACTTGATACCCGTGGATTTCACAACATGTAAAGGGGATACATTCCATTTAAATGGTAGTATTTGATACTTTAGGGTGGTTCATCAAATAAATTATCATTTCTTTTGTATCCCTCCTTACTCTCAATTGAGGTCTCTTCTGCAGTGATTTTGAGAACCTTTATTTGAACTGTATTGATTTGTTTAGTATGTTGTCAGAATTTTGGTTAGGTTTCAAATATATGGATGATTAAGCCTTTGTTATTCTTCATTAATCTAATCATGGTATTTCCATTATGTTGTGTTATCATATAAATTGACTTATGGTGATGTTTCATCTTGTTTCTCTCTTAATCCATTATGTATCTTGTTTAGGGGGGCATTACTTTGTTAGTTGTTGTGCGATGATGGTATGTTCCTAACATATGTGTTGTTTCCTCTTCAATTTCTACCATTTTATTTAATTGAATAAATTATTAGATCAGATAATTGGTTCTAGGACCTCTATGGTTTTTTTGGGTTTCATACATGTGGTGGATTCCATTACTGGCATGTGTGACCAGAGTTTTGTGGTAGGTGGTTTTTTCTCTTTCTGATTTTTGATAAATTAATTTCTCTTGTTTTGTATAAATTGTTTAATTAAATTAAATGACTTGATATGAATTATTTGTGTGTGTGTTTGGAACTATATATTTATAAAATTTGTTTATTACCTAGTTTGGGTAAATGGAAAAGGTTTTTCAAAGAATTGTTAAATGGTTTTTAATACAAAATATTTAATACATGGTTTTATGGAAATGAATTGATGAATTGATTTATAAAATATATAACATGGTAAAACTTCATTACATAAGTGAAAGGTATAGTAATTGGTCTTTTCCACAATAATGGGGTTTTCTCATTGGAATTTTTCTTGTTCCCTGGGCCTGTTGTTCTAGGGACATGTTAGAGCTATTGAGAGCTTCACTTATTGGGGTGTTTCATTGCTATCTAGACAAGTTTCATACGTTTAGAGTCTTGGTGAGTATAAGATTTACTATTTAGGTATAAATTTCCTAGTTATCCTGACCTAGTGTAATCCTTAGTGTGATATGTGATGCATGGTTTGGTTTGTTTAGAAATGACAAATCTACTGTGATATATATATATGAAATTATTTTAAACTGTTTTAAATTATTTATTTATAAATATTGAAAACATGGAAATTAAAATATTTTTCTATTCTTTTTTATATAAAAACTATTAAACTATTATCCTGCCTTGTTTTATTTAATGTTGAGAATACATGGATTATTGATCTAAGAATATATATGGAAGACTTGGGGGTCCTACTAATCCTATTAGCTCACACTCTGCATACCCCTTCAGTGGTTTGTAGACCTGGTTATTTCTTTCGATGCAATAAAATAAAAGGAAACATAGTGAGGTGGTGATGATGTATGTTAGCTGAGTTGGGAAGTAGATGGTGAGATGGTGGGAGTCTACCCATGAAATAACATAGAGTAGTTTTTTTATATTTTTTAGTTCTTTGTGGTTGGACTTGTACTTGGAGATTTTTACTACCCTTAAGTGGTTTATTTTTCAGATGTTAGTGTTTCAGTTATGGAATATATTTATCTTTTCTGTTGTTGTCTCTATTTTATTTATATTCGTTGTTGTTGCTTAAGGTTTTGAAAAATCGTTCCATCTATTCATTTTTAAGGTCAGGCGGCTTCTCTCCTTCCTATGGGGATCAGGGAACCTCTTTAGGTATGTGGTGGATTGGGTAAAATTCCATTTTAACAGGGTATTTAGGTCAATTCATTTCAGGATGGGTCAAGCAGGTGGGCCAAGCCAAGCAGGTGAGTCGGTTGTGTGAGGTAGGGAAGGCAGGGATGTGGGTCAAGCGATCCTTGTAACAAGAAATAAAAATTTTTAAAAATATAATTTAAAAAAAAATTATTTATAAAAAAATTAAACAAAATGAACAACAAAAAAGAACCTTTAAATAGAAAACCTCCATGAAAAAACAGTAAAGAAATGATTTTGGACACATATATTTGTGATGGTTTATAGAGGGAGTTGAAATTAATTTACCAATCATTTAAAATGCTACTGAGTGGTGTTTTGGTGTATTTGGAGTATTTAGGGATCATATCTCATATATTGGGGATGAATAGGCTATTAGAGTATGTAGAAGTCTTTAAGGGAGATACCAGATTGATTTTTTTAGGAAAAATTGAATTATTGTGTGTAATTTTTAATAACTATTGTTTTTATTGTTAAAATTATATATTATTTTTTTAGAGATTTATCCAAGAGTTATTTTGGTATAGAAATTTGAATGTTCGGATTTTGATCATGAAATTGATCATTTTTATGTTTTTCTAGAGTTTAAAATGAATGTTTATAGATCATAAAATTGTAATAAAAACTAATATGAGATAATTTATACGCTATTGGTGATAATATATTTAGGAGGCGGACAAATTGAGCCACCAAGTACCCTATATAGTGCCACCAAGTACTAGATGAGCTAAAAATCGGGACAATACCCTCTAGATCTACACTGGGTTTAGGGTGAGACTCCACCAATTCTTTAATTAGCCATTGTGAGGATTTTAAATATCCATGGGGTAATCAAGTATTTCACAACATATTTTTAAAAAAATATTTCAGAATTTTTTTATATAAGTTTGAACATAATAATCCCATAATTATATAATTTTTCTAAATGTTACAACAAACTCACATCCTCAAGACCTTTAGGTTTAACGTTCTATATAATTATGACACATAACCCTTAATAATACATACCAAACCAAAATTATTAAACCTATTAAGAATCCATTTATTTTATATGACATATTCTTCCAAATTTCTTTATTTAATACTAATAAACAAGAATTTTGACTTCACAATCAATCCTACAATTCCTTAAAACCTATAAGAACATTATAAACTACAGTATGAGAATATAAATATTATTAAGGGTCAAAAAAGATAAAATATTCATTGGTTATTAAAATAAAATAAAAATCATGAATAAGAAAATAAATATAATTTTTCAACATTTATAAGATTATAAAGTTATATAAAATTATGAAACCAATTGTTTTTTCTATTAATGGAGTCCATAGAGGATTGTTTGAGGAAATTCATATATAAGCATATATATAACATAATAGTCAGGAAAATGTTTTGTGACATAGTATTCATAAGACCAATAAATAATAATAATCACCCATGAAGGAATAAATTATTAGGTCACTTCAAATAAATTTTATTCAGAGAGTAAAATATTACCCATTGAAACAGGGTGTTGTATACTAGTTTCAACCATAATCATTGATATACCATGAGACTCGTACCCTCATATCTGGTGCTAAAATTTATTTCTTAAAAACTTGGTTGTGTACCGACAAGAAAAAAAACCCAATTTTAACCAACAATAATTACAATATACATAGAAAAAATTGAGTTACCTATACACCAAATAACTTTTATTCATAGAGTTTTAGAGAATTGGGAACAAATCATTTTTATAAGAAAACCCAGTTCTTTCACCTAAATTGGGTATTTTTTCCATTATATCTATATTTTCATATTCCATAATATTATTTAAACATATCTGACAAAATATTCAACACATGAAACCCTTCTAGACCGATCTTACATAAAATCTTTTTTATAACCTAAGGAAAATGGAAAGATAATAAAGTGTAAGTTTAGATGATAGATAAGGATAGAAATGGTAGATATCAATTGATGAAAATATGTAATCCTAAAATATTCATAAGGGTATAATATCAGGATCATACTTATGAATAACATCTCTAATCATGCATGTATCCTAATTAATGAGTCGTGATAGAAAACATTACCATTTCAAAAGACTTGAGTCATAAGGGTGAGGAATCATGATTAGTAAATCATAATCCACGAGATCATATCATAAGAATAATAAAAAGTCATAGGAATAATGTGGAACAATCCTAATAATTGAAAATCATTTCATTAGTTAGGGATCGCTTCCAAGACTATCATAGTGGATTGGGTTCACTCCTCATTCCATTATTTCCTTAATAAAGGTTCACTCTCAAGACTATCATAATATAAAAAATCTCTTAAAAATATATTTTAACTCTCAATTATATTATATATTATCTCATTATATACCTATCTTTAAGGAATGAATTAGAGGACTATATAATTTCAATCCCAAAAGTCACATTATTAAAACCAAACATATGTGTGCCATAAGATTATAAAAAATTAATCATACCATCATAACATTACCTATGAAAAATAAATATGTTTTGTAAACATCTCATTATCACATAATCATAATCCATCCATGTAAAGTAAGTATGTGGTGTGTTAATAGAATTTATTATCACATTATATCTTAATTCATATATCAAAAGAAATTGGATTCAAGAAAATATCCTAAGATCATTATAATTATAAGTCATCTAGAAAAGTATATGTACTCATAATATCATATTCCAAGTGAAATATAACATTTCTCAATGAATGTTTACATAGATAAACAAGCTATTTTTAATAATGTATTAAAATATTCTTTGAAAATCAATTGAAAATAGCCTTTTTTATATCTTTTAAAAAATAAAATACCCAAAATATTGATAACATATTTTATTTTAAAATAATCATGGAAACACATAAAGTAATATTCAAATAAAATAGTGGTCATGATGGTGGGAAAATTCCTTTATGAAGTGAATGATAAAATAAATATTTATTTCACATTTTTAGTAAAAATTTAAAAGTACCTCATTAGAAAAATCAATATAATATGCATTTAAAATTTTGTATACACATTAAAATATAGATTAAAATTAATTTAAACAATAAATTGATAATATTAAAGAAATTTTAAATATTTTATAGAACATGGATATGGAGGAGAATGATTCCATGCCGAAAAAATAAGGTTGGTTTTTCTTAAAAGTATTTCCTCATTCGTTTTAAGTACCAAAGAGAATAAAATGTAATAAAAATAATAAAACCACCAAAATAACTAGAATATATGAAAATATATGGGGTGTAAAGGATAAGAATCATAAAATTTCGCTAAATAAAAATTTAATATAGATAATATAAAAAATAAATAGTATTGTATCATAAACCCTCACACTTTTGGAAATCTATGAATCAAGGCCTCATAAAAGATAGAAACTTATATGGATTTATAAATAAAAATAATTTTAATCAATATCATTTTTAAATAAAAGTATATATATTAAATACAAAATTAAAAACAATTGGTTAATATGTCGTATGTCTTAGATAAATAAAAGAGATGTGATAAACCCTTATCTCATGTTCTGTCCTACTTCGTACAAATTTAAAAAATTTGTATAATAAATATAGATTTATTATGAATCTATTAAATAACCATATTAATATATATATATATATATATATTTAATGCCCTTATAATTTCCGATTATCCTTTTTTTAATAATTCTCCATTAAAATCATTATTTGGGAGAAAACTGGTTCATTTTTCAGGCATGTGTTGGTTCAATAGTTTTGGTCCTTACATCTTGGTCATGGTTTCATCATATACATAATCATAATCTTGTCATAATAATAATATTAATTCATTATTTATACTTTTATAATCATTCGTATAAGGTGGTGATAAAAATGAATTACATCGCTTCATGGAGATGGTAGTCCATACATAAGCATGAGCGATGTTTCCAATTTTTGATGGATGGAATGAAATTAAGTAAAATAATAAAAAACATTTCAAGATTAAAAATTATTTTATCAATTTAAAAAATATTAATTAAATATATCCTTTTTATCATTCATGTAAATAATAAATAAAAAACAAGTTGCATCGCTATGTGGAAGAGGTAGTCCACATGTACTCACGAATGACGTTATCATTTTACAACAGATGGAATGGATAGAAGGTAAATAAAATATTATAATTACATAATAAAAATTATTTTATAAATATAATATATAATCCCTAATTCCATCATATTATCCTTCCCTGAATGAAATTAATGTAAAATTAAATATACCACTTCATGGAGACGATAGTTCGTACACACACACATGTGATGATTTCATTTCTAATTGGGATGGAAGGAAACTAAAGGGGGTTTTCCATGAATATAATGAAAATTAAATACATTTAATAAATTATTTTTTATATAAATCTGGTTATATAATATTTTGAGAATTTGGAAGAAGAAATATGTAGAGACCCGTATCCTGACGTACATTGACATTACATTACTTTTGCGGAATACTTAGTACATAACAAAAACACACACACAAGGATCGTAATAGTTTAGTGTATTTGGAATCTTGGAACATAATCTTCTAATCGTGGTGAAAGATCTTCAATATCTCCCATAAAGATCTTCCTTTTTTTCCTAAAACCTTTCTTTATATCCTGGGGAAAAGAAAACATAAAAGGGTGAGCTCAAATGCTCAGTAAGGGTATACAAAAGAAATAAAAATCATATCATATCTTTTTGAAAATTATAACCTGCAAAAGAGATCATAATATCTTAACATGGAACAAATCATAGAAGTGAAAATGAGATCACCATAATCATAACATGAAACTTGAAACTTTGTGGCATGCACACATAATCATGGAAAATCATTTCTTGTTAGTCATGACTCATTGCCAAGACTATCTTAGTGGACAAAGTCCCTTTCTGAATCGAGTAACCCTCGTTTCAGTCCTGTTTCACTGAACCGGTATAACCTACCATTCCAGCCATGTCTATCTCATGAGATATAAAATCCTTACCCAATGCATTGGAGGGAGATATAGGTCCCACCCATCTTATAATGAATCATTTCTTATGTGTGCCACATAATCATAAATCATACATCATCACATAACCCATGTAATAAAAATGGAATTCTTAAACAACATGACATCATAAAACAATTCATATAAGATAAAGGAATTCATAAAAATGTTTCCATCACAACATAATCAAATCCATGTAATAATAGAGATATAAACAGAACCCTTTTATTATCTTAGATGGAAAATAATTTTGATAAAATACTTGAACTTCATTCTTGAGGAAAATATCCTTTCTTCTTCAAAAACACTTTTACTTTCTTAACATGTCATACAATTTTAAACTAAAAGAAGTTGATTAAAAATAAACTTGAATACTTGTAAAGGAAGCTTCTTTGAAATAATGTTTTAAAAATCCATTCATGCCGTATAAGTTAAAAAAAACATTCTTCGTACTTTTGTCGGAAAAGTCAAAAAGTACCTCGTACGAAAAACGACAAAAGATTCCTTTCATACCTATTACTAAAAACTCACCGAAGGGTAAAAATGGATTTAAACAATTGTAGGTGGATGGAAGTAATATTACATATTGATGAAACATAGACGTGGATGATAAAATACACCCCAGTAAATACTTACGAATAAACAATCTTGGATAAAAATGAGATTGTGATATTTACCTTACCTTAGGTCTGACTTGCTTTGTAAGTGTCCGAACCTCCTGTATAATGATTTAAATCATGTTATTGACTTATTCCAGAATCATATTCATTGTTATGATATCATATATGGTTCACTTATGACATTATATTACCCGTTCTTCTGTAAATTCCATGTTAAAGAAGCGTTTTGGGTAAAATCGTTTCATTTATCTTAGGTGTTTTGACTTGTTGTTCTTGACATCATTATTACTTATATCATGATTTACTTACTTCCAGAATATAAAATACGATTTATATATCATATATATTCAGTATATATATATATATAATAGATAGATAAATAAAATGAAAAACACCGTTCATGGAGACGGTAGTCCGTACGTACGCATGAACGCTGTTTTACTTTCCTTATTGTCTTGAAATGGAAGTAAGTAGATGACATACATATATATATACATAAATCCAGTAGCTTTATAATGTCATATATTTCATTATTATTTCTTATATATACTTTATAATCATTCTTAAATGGTTAACATGGAGAATGAATCTCATCGCGTCGTGGAGACGGTAGTCCGTACGTACGCACGAGCGATGATATCATTTCTATAAATATTGAACTGAATTGGAGTGGATTATACAATATATCAGAATCAATATTATGTTGTAATAACTATGTATAGTTATTCTTAACACCATTATACCCATCCATGTAAGGTGGTGGTGGAAAATATATTACACCACGGCGTGGAGACGGTATTCCGTACGTACGCACGCGCGATGATTTCTTTTTCCGTAGGATGGATAGATAGTGAAATAGGGTTGTTTCATACTTATAATAACATATCAGTATATGAGTGATACTGATGTTATTACTTCATAATGAAACAACCTAAGAAGAAGAAGTGGAAGAAGAAATAAAGATGAAAGAATTGGTAACGGTAATTACCTCTTCTTTGAAGCGCCTCTTTGAGACCTCCTCTTAGGGCACTAAAATTGGTCTTTGAGGAAGACCAGAACCTCTAGGATGTTGCTAGGGAAGTGGAGAAGAGATTTTGGCAGGGGTTGGCCGATCTTGAGTGCTCAAATTGGTGTGAGGAGGAGGGGGAGGAGGTGTCCTTTTATAGGGGAGGAGAGGGGCACCTTAGGAATATCTCAAAATATTATTTTATATTAAAGTCAAAATCGGTTTATAATGGTTCCAAAGGGTCTTATTTCGAAGCTAAAGTGGGTAAGGGTCTAAATCCTATCAACCAATAGTATTTAGACAAGTTTAGGATTTTATTTTAACCTTATCAATTAGATTTAACTCTAAGTTAAATAATTTAACTTTTACCATGTCTTTTTGTTTTCTTTCACTATATGGTTAATACACTTACTATAACATGCCAAAAGAACCCCAAATTTCTTTATTATTAATATATATATCCTTATCTAAGTCATTTGGCAGAACCTTAGATTTCTAGGAATAAAATAACAATTAATAATATAATATTTGATTTAAAAACTATTTTGTGTCAATTTTGACACTATTTGATATATGATTTTTGTGAAAGTCATAACAGAATTAAATGTTCGAAACAAGTTGATTAAATCAACATTAATATATCATAGTAACCTAGAAAATTAGTGGAATTCATAAAAATTCTCAAATTACATTTATTTTGGTGTTTATAACATCAATTATGTCAATATTTCATTAATAAGATAATTACTGCATCATCGTTGTGTCATAAATAAATTAAATTATTTTATGTCTAAAAATTACAAATAAAATACCATCATGTAGGAAATCCTTTTAGCTTTCTAATGAATATTTACAATCGATTTTATCTTATGTATAACCCCATATTAAAAATGATTTACTTATTAAACTTTGATTTTAACTATTTTACCCTTTCTTTAAATAAATTAATAATAAATGTCCTAATCTAATCCAAGTGGGCCTAAATGGTCATATTTTATTCCTAAGTTTGTTTTTGGTCGAGTTACACTTGTCCAATAGAATTAGGACATGTGTTAGGGTAATAGTAATATCATATTTACCCTTAGTTACCCTATTTACTATTAACCGCGGTAAAAAAAGTAAAAAGTTACTATTCACCAAAAAATTATTTTCATCTCATTGAACCACATTTTAGTCCTTGATATTAACCGTGTCTCTCGAATTTTCGAAATTCCATTCACAGAAGTGGTAAAATTAAGTTTTATGCAAAATTCAGTTTTTTATCCTACCACTTAGTAGTTTCACTATTCATCAAAAATTGATGTTTTTAAGAACAATGCCAAAATTTCATCCCAAGCTATATTTCATATTCCGAATTCAAAAATGAAGTCTATTTTACCAAATTCATAACATAAAAGTTGCATTATTTAATTTTATAATTAAATCCCGCTGTGAAAACAAATAGCGTATTTTTAAGAAACAATATCTATCAAAAGATTGACACTTGTTTATGTCTAGTTTAAATGTGAAATTACATCCAATGGCCAACATTGTATTAAATTGTAAAAATATATTCTAAATATACTTTAAAACCACTCAAATTAATGATTTATCACTATTAATTATTTCGATTAAAAAAGTTGTTTTTAATTATAATTTAGTAATTTTCACTATTCATCAGAATATGAAAGTTATCCGAAAAGTACCAAAATTTCACCGTAGGCTAAATTCGATACTCCGAATCCAAGAATGATGTTCATTTTGAAAATTAAGATTAACAGAATTTTAAAAAGTGGTTATTACTATTCATAACGGCTAGTTTTAATAATATTTTAATAGCACATCGTTGTTTAGTGAAACTCGGTATTGCGTATTACACACACTATCGAGGAAGGTCACGATTGCGTGTAATGCAAGGCAAGACAAGGATGCGTGTTGTGAAAGCTCCTTTTGGTGTAGCGTACAACACAAGACATTAATGAAAGAATATTTTTCATAAAATCTCGGGCTGTTACATTCTACCCCCCTTAAAATGAATTTCGCCCTCGAAATTCGTCAGGGTTATAAATGGTTTACTATTCGAAAGTTTCTTTAATAGAAACCCACATCGTAAAAAGGAATATAAAAACCAATCTTTAAAAACAAAAGTATGAAACGTAACGGTTACCCAAATAAACTAATCATTGGGTTTACACATAGGTGAAAATATAGATATGGAAGAGAAATCTAACCATCATGTTCTGATGGAGAGTGGTAGAGAACATGGCTATGGAAAAGCCAGTAATCACAAATACATAGATTTGTGATGATATAAGGTACCATCTGATTCATCAGGTATAAGATCACTAGGACAACATTTTTGGTTTTCAAGATCATTTCCCCTAAAGTTGAAAATTTGAATTAGAATAAATACTTAATTTATTTTGGTACAATCTCACTGTTGTTCGTGTCTTGAACAATTTCCACTTCATCTCTTAAATAAATGAAGTTGAATTTGTTATTCGTGAAGTGTTAGCAGATTATGTGATAGAACGACGGGTCATTCCATCTGTCTCAAACAAAAGGTTAGCAAAAATTATATGCATAAGTCGATCTATAGTGAGATTAATCATATATGGTTCCTAAAATGGACTTATACTTCATATATCATACTGCTTAATATAATAAAACTAGTTTCTACTAAACAGGGACTTCCTGTAGGCCAGTGGTAGGCGATAAAGGCCAGTCGCACTTCGGTTGTGGGTTCGATTCCTACAGCCTTGTCCGAAGCGATGGGCTGTCGCCCGTCCTGCAGGTTGTCCTTTTTCTAAAACTATATTACTATAACATCCCATCAATAATATCGAAAAAAATTTCTATCCTTAAACAATACTAACTTACGTCCAACACAATCCATTCCAATCTTTAGGCTTATCCATAATACTGTAGTCCACTCTCATAACATAGTGAAAACAATTACCAGAGATTTAATATCATCGTTGATCCCCATATATCATAAGATATGTTTTGTTGGTCACATTCCAAACATTCAAAGTCCTTAATCATGTATACTCTTGAATACCCATTGAACCTTAGTGAAAACTTGAATGCAGTTAAAAGTTCACACTTTACACATACCAAAATCCTCAAAATTATTTATACTCAAACCATGATATCACTTAGTCCTTATATCAATCATGAGCTCATGAATACTATTAAACATTTCATTTTCTCGTTTTCCCTTCATTATGCGCATAATATCTCAATCACTTTGAATACCACATTAGACCAATACATAAATATTCCAATATTCCATGATACAATATTATTTTGGAATCCCATTACATAAACACTTAATCATTCCACCACATCGTTGTCATATTCAACATTGCCAATAGTGATCGCATGTGACTTCCCTTTGTCCTTTGCCTTAAGCGGTTTCTCATGTCGATCATCACTAACCCTTGGATTAGGGCATTTATTAGCATAATGCCCCATTTCATTGCACTTGAAGCATTGAAGTGTTGGTTGTGCGTTCTCTGCAGTGTTTGATTTATTCACTTCATTAGAATCCGTTTTTCCATTACTTCGACACTAAGCTGCTCGATGACCTTCTTTTCCACACTTAAAACATTTTCTAGTCCCTTTAAGACAATCTCCACCATGCTTCCTTCCACACTTTGTGCATAAGGAAACATTCATCTTCTTTTCACCATTATTCTGAGATTTCTCCTTGAACTCCATCTTTCGTTTCTTGTCAAAACCATGAGATGGATATGTAACACCAACTTCCATTTCTACCTTGATAGCACAACGCACAATTTCTTCATAGCTACTGAAGTCTCTTATAGCTAATGCCCTTCGAAGACTTGGTTTTAAGCCACTGAAAAATCGATCAACTTTACTTTCAGGTTGGATGATAATACCAGAAGCGTACCTTGCAAGTCTTGTAAAATTTTCTTCATAGTTACCAACAGATTCATCATCCCTTTGCTTCAGTTCAAGATACTCTTTCTCCATCTTTGTTCGGAGAATACGGGGGAAGTACTTATTGAAAAATAAGTTCTTGAACTCGTCCCATTCCATGGACTCAATTTCATCTCTTTGCCTCATATTCTTGATAAGATTCCACCATTGATCAGCTTCACCTTCCAAACGATATACTGCTAAAATGACTTTATCATGTTCAGAACATTGAAGAACTGAAAATATCTTTTCAGTGGTGCTGATCCATTGTTCAGCAACAAGTGGATCGGAAGTCCCACTGAAAGAAGGTGGACGTTGCCTCATGAAGGACTCAATAGAATATTGTTCCCTTCTCTGCTCATTTGGATGTCCAGAATGATTCATAGCTTGTGTAAGTATAGCAATAAGATTTTTCACTCCATCTCCCATAACATTTGTTTGTTCAGGAGGGAAATCATTGCATTGTCCATTGCATTGATCAACACGGTTCCTTCGGGTTCCAGCCATTGTCTAAAACCCAAAAAGAATAGCGTGAGAGGCAAAAATCATGCTAGGGAAAACAACATAATAAAGGGGAAGTACCTTGAACATCTAACATCTTAGGTTTAATTCTATGATCGTTAGCGTAGTTCTAGTACTATAACCTATACGTATACTTAACCTTAGGGACATCCCTAGACATACCTTAGAAATATCTCTAGGGATCTCACTAACGTTTTCGCATCCTAGTTTCCAAAGGTTGACTAAACCTTTCCTCTGATACCAACTGTAGAGACCCGTATCCTGACGTACATTGACATTACATTACTTTTGCGGAATACTTAGTACATAACAAAAACACACACACAAGGATCCTAATAGTTTAGTGTCTTTGGAAACTTGGAACATAATCTTCTAATCGTGGTGAAAGATCTTCAATATCTCCCATAAATATCTTCCTTTTTTTTACCTAAAACCTTTCTTTATATCCTGGGGAAAAGAAAACATAAAAGGGTGAGCTCAAATGCTCAGTAAGGGTATACAAAAGAAATAAAAATCATATCATATCTTTTTGAAAATTATAACCTGCAAAAGAGATCATAATATCTTAACATGGAACAAATCATAGAAGTGAAAATGAGATCACCATAATCATAACATGAAACTTGAAACTTTGTGGCATGCACACATAATCATGGAAAATCATTTCTTGTTAGTCATGACTCATTGCCAAGACTATCTTAGTGGACAAAGTCCCTTTCTGAATCGAGTAACCCTCGTTTCAGTCCTGTTTCACTGAACCGGTATATCCTACCATTCCAGCCATGTCTATCTCATGAGATATAAAATCTTTACCCAATGCATTGGAGGGAGATATAGGTCCCACCCATCTTATAATGAATCCTTTCTTATGTGTGCCACATAATCATAAATCATACATCATCACATAACCCATGTAATAAAAATGGAATTCTTAAACAACATGACATCATAAAACAATTCATATAAGATAAAGGAATTCATAAAAATGTTTCCATCACAACATAATCAAATCCATGTAATAATAGGGATAGAAACAGAACCCTTTTATTATCTTTGATGGAAAATAATTTTGATAAAATATTTGAACTTCATTCTTGAGGAAAATATCCTTTCTTCTTCAAAAACACTTTTACTTTCTTAACATGTCATACAATTTTAAACTAAAAGAAGTTGATTAAAAATAAACTTGAATACTTGTAAAGGAAGCTTCTTTGAAATAATTTTTTAAAAATCCATTCATGCCGTATAAGTTAAAAAAAACATTCTTCGTACTTTTGTCGGAAAAGTCAAAAAGTACCTCGTACGAAAAACGACAAAAGATTCCTCTCATACCTATTACTAAAAACTCACTGAAGGGTAAAAATGGATTTAAACAATTGTAGGTGGATGGAAGTAATATTACATATTGATGAAACATGGACGTGGATGATAAAATACACCCCAGTAAATACTTACGAATAAACAATCTCGGATAAAAATGAGATTGTGATATTTCCCTTACCTTAGGTCTGACTTGCTTTGTAAGTGTCCGAACCTCCTGTATAATGATTTAAATCATGTTATTGACTTATTCCAGAATCATATTCATTGTTATGATATCATATATGGTTCACTTATGACATTATATTACCCGTTCTTTTGTAAATTCCATGTTAAAGAAGCGTTTTGGGTAAAATCGTTTCATTTATCTTAGGTGTTTTGACTTGTTGTTCTTGACATAATTATTACTTATATCATGATTTACTTACTTCCAAAATATAAAATACGATTTATATATCATATATATTCAGTATATATATATATATAATAGATAGATAAATAAAATGAAAAACACCGTTCATGGAGACGGTAGTCCGTACGTACGCATGAACGCTGTTTTACTTTCCTTATTGTCTTGAAATGGAAGTAAGTAGATGACATACATATATACATATATACATAAATCCAGTAGCTTTATAATGTCATATATTTCATTATTATTTCTTATATATACTTTATAATCATTCTTAAATGGTTAACATGGAGAATGAATATCATCGCGTCGTGGAGACGGTAGTCCGCACGTACGCACGAGCGATGATATCATTTCTATAAATATTGAACTGAATTGGAGTGGATTATACAATATATCAGAATCAATATGATGTTTTAATAACTATGTATAGTTATTCTTTACACCATTATACCCATCCATGTAAGGTGGTGGTGGAAAATAGATTACACCACGGCGTGCAGACGGTATTCCGTACGTACGCACGCGCGATGATTTCTTTTTCCGTAGGATGGATAGATAGTGAAATAGGGTTGTTTCATACTTATAATAACATATCAGTATATGAGTGATACTGATGTTATTACTTCATAATGAAACAACCTAAGAAGAAGAAGTGGAAGAAGAAATAAAGATGAAAGAATTGGTAACGGTAATTACCTCTTCTTTGAAGCGCCTCTTTGAGACCTCCTCTTAGGGCACTAAAATTGGTCTTTGAGGAAGACCAGAACCTCTAGGATGTTGCTAGGGAAGTGGAGAAGAGATTTTGGCAGGGTTTGGCCGGGCTTGAGTGCTCAAATTGGTGTGAGGAGGAGGGGGAGGAGGTGTCCTTTTATAGGGGAGGAGAGGGGCACCTTAGGAATATCTCAAACTATTATTTTATATTAAAGTCAAAATCGGTTTATAATGGTTCCAAAGGGTATTATTTCGAAGCTAAAGTGGGGAAGGGTCGAACTACTATCAACCAATATAATTTAGACAAGTTTAAGATATTATTTTAACCTTATCAATTAGATTTAACTCTAAGTTAAGTAATTTAACTTTTACCATGTCTTTTTGTTTTCTTTCACTATATGGTTAATACACTTACTATAACATGCCAAACGAACCCCAAATTGTTTATTATTAATATATATATCCTTATCTAAGTCATTTTGCCGAACCTTAGATTTTTAGGAATAAAATAACAATTAATAATATAATATTTGATTTAAAAACTATTTTGTGTCAATTTTGACACTATTTGATATATGATTTTTGTGAAAGTCATAACAGAATTAAATGTTAGAACCAAGTTGATTAAATAAACATTAATATATCATAGTAACCTAGAAAATTAGTGGAATTCATAAATATTCTCAAATTACATTTATTATGGTGTTTATAACATCAATTATGTCAATATTTCATTAATAAGATAATTACTGCATCATCGTTGTGTCATAAATAAATTAAATTATTTTATGTCTAAAAATTACAAATAAAATACCATCATGTAGGAAATCTTTTTAGATTTCTAATGAATATTTACAATCGAATTTATCTTATGTATAACCCCATATTAAAAATGATTTACTTATTAAACTTTGATTTTAACTATTTTAACCTTTCTTTAGATAAATTAATAATAAATGTCCTAATCTAATCCAAGTGGGCCTAAATGGTCATATTTTATTCCTAAGTTTGTTTTTGGTCGAGTTACACTTGTCCAATAGAATTAGGACATGTGTTAGGGTAATAGTAATATCATATTTACCCTTAGTTACCCTATTTACTATTAACCGCGGTAAAAAAAAGTAAAAAGTTACTATTCACCAAAAAATTATTTTCATCTCATTGAACCACATTTTAGTCCTTGATATTAACCGTGTCTCTCGGATTTTCGAAATTTCATTCACAGAAGCGGTAAAATTAAGTTTTATGCAAAATTCAGTTTTTTAACCTACCACTTAGTAGTTTCACTATTCATCAAAAATTGATGTTTTTCAGAACAATGCCAAAATTTCATCCCAAGCTATATTTCATATTCCGAATTCAAAAATGAAGTCTATTTTACCAAATTCATAACATAAAAGTTGCATTATTTAATTTTATAATTAAATCCCGCTGTTAAAACAAATAGCGTATTTTTAAGAAACAATATCTATCAAAAGATTGACACTTGTTTATGTCTAGTTTAAATGTGAAATTACATCCAATGACCAACATTGTATTAAATTGTAAAAATATATTCTAAATATACTTTAAAACCACTCAAATTAATGATTTATCACTATTAATTATTTCGATTAAAAAAGTTGTTTTTAATTATAATTTAGTAATTTTCACTATTCATCAGAATATGAAAGTTATCCGAAAAGTACCAAAATTTCACCTTAGGCTAAATTCGATACTCCGAATCCAAGAATGATGTTCATTTTGAAAATTAAGATTTACAGAATTTTAAAAAGTGGTTATTACTATTCATAACGGCTAGTTTTAATAATATTTTAATAGCACATCGTTGTTTAGTGAAACTCGGTATTGCGTATTACACACGCTATCGAGGAAGGTCGCGATTGCGTGTAATGCAAGGCAAGACAAGGATGCGTGTTGTGCAAGCTCCTTTTGGTGTAGCGTACAACACAAGACATTAGTGAAAGAATATTTTTCATAAAATCTCGGGCTGTTACAAAATAAACATGGTAACACTTAGTTAATAGTTGTACCACTACTTTGGAAAACCACCTTTGGCTTGCAACTTAAGCCTTAAAAGGTTGGTATTTTGGAGAGAAATTGGATTATATGAAATGGGTAATGAATATACTAAGGTATTTGAAAATATATATTTCAAATAATTTTTTTTAAAATGTGTGATTAAGTTAATAGATCAGGTTCCAAATTATAAGTGAGGTAGGATGAAAACTTGGAAATACTTAAAATATTAATATATAATATTTGTATAACACATTTAAAATAGATCCAAAGTTCAATATATTCAAATATAAGTATTAAATGTATATAATATAATCAAAAAATCAATTTTATTGACCTCACCTATTTTGATAATCCAAATTATTCTTTCACATACTTTGATAATCCCAATTAATGTTTATCTATATTCTAATTCACTCAATCCATGATATTCTACTATCAAGATGATAATAATATTAAAATAGTCCTTGAAATATGTTAATCAATGTTTATCCAAGTTTATATGAGTTCTGAAGTATTTCTAACCCAATCAGATATGGCTTCCATAAAACAGATAAGTGCTGGTCATTGATCTGCATATAGCTACTGATACAGAGCTACCGGTACTTAGTCTACAGATAGACTTAGTCTACCGATAGACAGAGTCACCGATAGGCTACAGTCCCCGATACACAGAGCTACATATATGTTCAAATCCATCGGTAAGCATAGAACAAAGCGATCGAGACAAATTTACCAATAGAACAAGTATTCCGATAGTACAGAATGGGGCTATTGATGTGCATAAGTCTAACGATACACATAATCACTAGAACTAACCAAGAGCAACCGATACAAAGAAGAGCTATCGATAGACCAGAGCTACCGATAGACCAAGAGCTACCGATAGAACAAGGTCACAGATGCAGATAGCTACCGATAGATCAAGTCTACCGAGCTACCGATTGAGTAAGTCTACCGATAGAAGGAGCTACCGATATATACAGAGCTACCGATACAAAGAGTAAGAGCTACCGATATCAAGAGTTACTAATACCAAGAGATACCAATGTAAAGAGCTACCGATACAAGTTCAAAGAACTACCGATGGAAGGTCACTTCTACACAAAATCCACTGTACACATCTACCAACATAAGTCTACTAATGATTGACCAACCAGTCAAACTATATACTCTCAATACTATTTTTTTATTAAGCTAATAGTTACATTTAATATTTTTAATGCAGTTAATGTTATTTAATTATATTTGTTTGCATGTTAGGGAACCATACCTAGTACCCATGAAAAAAGTAATCATTCCTTTTTGGTGAAGCTGAAAGCTATAAAAGGGAAGATAAAGACCTCTTTGGACATGAGATGAAAGAAGTTTGTGTGGGAACACAAATATCGAATGACACATTAAGAATCAAGGAAATGAGAAGGCACACAAAGGGTGAAAAATAAAAAGGCCCAACAACATTCGAACTTGGTGCATTCACAGAAGAATCCATCTATACTCCAAGATCACTGGTCATACACGAAGCTACTCATTCTAGAAGAGAACACAAGCTGCATCTTGAGTAAAAAACTACAACAAACACTTCATGAACTCAGGCTGATAAGCTGAAACAAGGAAGAAAATGATACTCTATTTTTCAGACAAAAACCAGAGAATGACTCAGAAGCTTTCCTGACAAATCAAATGAGTCCAGAGCTACACTGCCAATCACTATATCTTTTCTAAACTCATTCATAATTTATTTAATGATTATTTATTTACATTTCGAGCAGTGTGTGTACCCTGTTTATTTTACACACAAACTGCCTCCTGAGCTAAGATGCAAGATTCTCAAATCCTAAATCAAACTTTATAACTCTTTTATATCCCACTGTGGATAGTGGTAGAGGTCGAGTAAGACCAGCACAGCTGTGATCTATTGTTTTTTCCCCACGTAGAACTATGGTAGAGGTCTTTGTACCTGGAAAGTGTGTTCACTGTTGTTTACCCCGATCGAGGGTGTAGATCAATTTATATAAATTGTTTGAGTGGGCTAAGTATCAGCCTGAGACTGAACCTCTTGGTTATATGTGCTGTTCAGTTTAGTTTAAGTAATAAGTATACTATATATATATTTCATATTCCGCTGCTCACTACTTTGAAATATAATCTGTTTTAAAGTTACTTTGATAGTTAAATTATAATCATTTTATACTTATTGTAAACCAGTAAGTTAGTTTCAAAAGTCAATTTAATCTTCAGATTAAATTAACTGAGACCTAATCAATCATTGAGAAGCTAATTTAACATTTACACTCTGTATAAATTCACTACAGTTTAACTTTGTTTTTAAAGAGTGGGATTTTAAGAGAAATATTTTTAACAGAAATTTTAATTGGAACTCAATTCACCCTCCTCTTGAGTGTACACTCCTACCAACATTTGGTATCAAAGGTTGTATTTATTAATATGAGTTTTCAAAACATTCTATTTTTCAACTATGATTATAGTTGCATCTTTAAAGATCTTAAATTTCTGTTAGTTCTAAATTTTATTTCTTTAAAATGATTTTCTAAAATCTAGTTGTGGATAATAGACTAGAAGGTGCTGCTACCAACATGCCACCTTTCTTCAATGGTACCAACTATGCCCAATGGAAACTGAAGATGAAAATTCATTTTGAAAGTATGAGTTTTGATATTTGGACTGTTGTAGAGTCACAATATAAAATTCCATAATCTAAAAGAACTAATTGGGATGAACCTATAAAGACTGCTTACAATAATAATTATAGAGCTATGAATGCACTTTATTGTGCTTTAGGAGATGAGGAGTTCAATAGAATTTCTGCATGCAAAACTACTTATTAAATTTGGGATACATTGGTCGTTTCTCATGAAGGAACACTCAATTTTAAAGAAATGAGGATGAATAATTATACTATTAAATATGATAATTTTAAAATGAAGACTGATGAACCTATTTCTGACATGTATCTCAGGTTCAATGAGATTTTCAACACTATGAGATCTCTTGTAAAGGCTGTTCCAGCAAAGGAAAAAATAATGAGGATATTAAGATGTCTACCAGGAAGATGGAGAGGCACATCTGTGTCAATCATAGAATCACGTGACATTGGAGCTCTACCTATAAAAGAGATTATTGGTAAATTAATGATGTATTAGGAAGAAATCAAGGCGAACAAGGAGGATGATGATAAACCTAAGAGAAAATCTGTGGCTTTCCAGTCCACTGCATCTAAGAGAAAATACGAGGAGAAAATACATGTACCTACTAAAAGTTCAAGAAGTGAAGATTTAGATTCAGATAGTGATGCAGAAATGACTCAAATAGCCAAGAGATTTAAGAAGTTCTATAGGAAGAAGAAATTCTTTAGAAAATGAAATTACAAAGGAAAATATGATAATAAGGGTCACTGGAAGAAGGATTGGAAGAAATCTGATAAGGAAGATAATATAATCTGTTATGAGTGCAAAAGGAAAGGACACATCAATGATGACTGTCCAAAACTAAAATTAAAAAAGAAATATGATTATAAGGACATGAAGTACAAGAAATCTATGAACGATACTTGGAGTTATTCAGAAGATAGCACAAGTGAATCTGAAGTTTCTGATTCTGAAAAGAATCATTCCAACATGTGTTTCAAGACCAACACATCTGAGGTAACCTTAGATACTCCTGTTTTAAATTACTATTATTCTGGAGATTATGTAGAATCTGATTCTGATTCTGAAGAAATGTCTAATGATAAATTCATTTAATATTGTAACTTTCTAGAAGAAACATGTATTGAACTTAAGGACAAATATAAGTCATTAAATAAACAACATGCTCTTACTGCCAATGTTAAATCTGCCTTTGATATAGAAAAGGAAAAGAATTCTCAACTGTTAAAGGAAAATACATAACTGAAAATGTCTAATGAGAAACTTTGAAAAGACATCTAAATGTTCACAAATGGAAAAGATACACTTACTCAAATTTTAGGAAAGAAATTTTCCCCAAAATACACTACTGGTTTGGGATACCAACTCAGAAAGAGATAGTTTACTAAAACTAGATTTATCTCTAAATCTGGACAAAATTCTACTTGTTCCAGTTCTAGATATTCGTATGCTTCATCTATTTATTCATATGGTTATATATAAAATAGAGGTTATCTTTCAAAATCTATTGACTCTGTAAACTATATGAGACCCACAAGACAAATTTGGGTACCTAAATCTTTGATTGCTAACCTCTCTAGACCCAAGAGGATCTGGGTACCAAAATAATGTTCTGTTTAAATCTATTTTGTAGGAGACCTGCTTAGAGAGTTCTCACAAGAAGGTATGGTACTTGGACAGTGGATGTTCAAGAAATATGTCTATAGATTACTCATGCTTCAAGAGTCTAATCAAATTTGATGGAGGCCATGTCAACTTTGGTGATAATTCTAAATGAAAAATCATTGGCCTAGGCCTGATTGGTAACAATGATTCAGTTTTTATTTATAAAGTTTTATTTTTTCTTGGACTTAAGTATAACCTGTTATGTATTTCTCAATTATGTGATGATGGGTTTAATGTGAAATTTGATAATGATTCCTGTAATGTTTTTAACTCTAAAAATGTTTATGCTATTGATCTGAATTCTTTATCTAAGAAAAATGTTACATGCTTAAATGATTTTCATAAAGAGTCTTCACATTGGCACAGAATATTATGACACTGAAACATATATTCACATAGAAAATTGTCTAGGATTAACTTAGTTAGAGACCTACCCAAACTTGAATTCCCAAATAACAAATTTTTTAATCCATGTCAAAAGGGAAAGCAACATAAAGTTTCTTTTAAATCAGTGAAATAAGTCTCAACTTCTCAACCTCTCGAGTTGGTTCACATGGACATGTTTGGACCTTCTAGAGATTCTAGTTTAAATGGTAAGCACTATTTCTATTTCTTAGTAGTTGACTATTCTAGATATACTTGGGTATACTTCTTTCCTCACAAAAGTGAATCTTGTTCTTAGTTTGTTAAATACTCCAAGTCTGTAGAAAACCTTAGTGGAATTAAGATTAAAATCCGGAGAAGTGATCAAGGTCGTGAGTTTTAAAATCAATATTTTGAATCTTATTGCTCACACAATGGATATAGGCACAAATTTTCTACTCCTAGGACACCTCAGCAGAATTGTGTAGTAGAAAGAAGAAATAGAACCCTTCAAGAAATTGCAAGAACTATGCTTAATGAGAATTACCTGGCTGTTTCTTTTTGGTCTGAATATGTGAATACAGTTTGTTATATTATTAATAGTGTCTTAATTAGAAATGTTCTAAAAAAGACCCCATATGAACTATGGAATAATAGAAAATGCAAAGTTAGTTACTTTAGAATCATTGGATGTAAAGCTGTTATTCTCAATACAAAGGATAATCTGGATAAGTTTGCTTTTAAAAGTGATGAGAGAATTTTTCTTGGTTATTATTTAACTAGAAAAGCCTATAGAGTATTTAACAAAAGAACCAAATGTGTTGAAGAATATGTTCACATCAAGTTTGATGAAACAAATCCGCATGAGCCTAAAACGTCTCTTTATAATCTTGAAGAAGATTTGACTATTCTGAACCTTAATAATAAATCTAAAGAACCTACTGTACAAATATCTAGCTCTGGACATATTCCAGAATCTGCTTCTGTTGAAACCGAACTTATAGATGAACCTGAAATTTCTATCCCTACGTTTACTAGATCAACTAGGATTATAAAGAATCATCCTTTAGATGCTGTTGTTGGTAATCTTGATAGAGAGACACATACTAAGCTTCTCTAAGAAACCAGGTTGATCATCAAGCCTTTATTTCATATCTAGAACCTAAAAATGTCAATGATGTTATCAATGATGAGTTTTGGGTAATGTCTATTCAAGAAGAGTTAAATCAATTTGAAAGAAACAATTTCTGGGAATTAGTTGACATACCTAAGGACACATTAACCATAGGCACTAAATGGGTTTTTAGAAACAACGTTGATGAATCAGGAATCTAGTTAGAAAAAAGCTAGGCTAGTTGCACAGGGATATAGTCAAGAGGAAGGTATAGACTATGAGGAAACCTTTGCACCTGTATCTAGGTTAGAAGACATTAATATCTTACTTGCCTATGCTGCTCATCATAATTTCATGTTATATCAAATGGATGTCAAAAGTGCTTTTCTAAATGGTTTTATTGATGAAGATGTTATTGTTGAATAACCACCTGGATTTACTAATCCTCATTTTCCAAATCAAGTTTTTAAAATTTTTAAAGCTTTATATGGTTTAAAACAAGCTCCAAGAGCTTGGTATGATAGTGTTGTGAAAAAATCCCCCAAGGCATCAATGAAGCATTTTTGAGGTGATTGTGTTTGTTGAAAAAGTGGACATCTGAGTGGTGATTGTTGACAAAGCAAAACAATGACATAAAAATTTGTTGACAAAGAGGATTTCATGATGGAATGTCGAGTTCAAGAGCTGAGGTCAACGATCCATGTTTGATTCAAGAACGTCGACAAAATGAATGGATGATCTGGAGGCGGTACAAAAGAACAGATACAAGGTGGCGCCGTTTTCCAGTGTTTGCCAAATTTTTTGGCCTAAAAATCAAAAAATGAAGAAAAATGTTTTTGGCAAAGGGACTTCCGTGCCGAGGACTTGGACTATAGTAAACTTGCACGCCATATGTTTTTAAAGATCAGAAGATCAAAATATGGCTAAGGAAACATGTTCGTGCAAGTTTGGTAGTTGGTCGCGCAAGTGTCCAAAAGGACAGAAGACTTGCGTGCCGAGACTGGGTCACGTAGGTGACGTGCACGCCATCGCACAGGGGGGTTAGATTGCCTATAAATACTAGACCGCCCCTATTCATTCTTCACTGGAGTTCAATACTTTGAGAAATTAGAGTTCTCGTTGTGCAGGTGTGGTGGTCGCGCAAGTGGTGTGTGTGGTCTCACAGGTGGGACTTGCGCATTAGGGTGATAGTTGTGTGCCAGTGTTTGAAGATGAACTCCAGTGTGGAGTTTCACGCCAATATTGGATTGGGCGTAAAAGGAAGTGAGTCACGTAGGTTTGGAGTTGAAGAAGGTTGTGTCGCGCAAGTGTTTGAGGTAGACTTGCGCGCCAGTTGTGACTTGCGTGCCGATACTTGTGCACCGTGATTGACTTGCGCGCCAAGTAAGGCTTAGTTACAGCAGTGATTTTCAGACTGTGTGGAAGCTGGAAGTTTTCCCGATACCTTCGCTGAAAAGAGATATTTATTACGGGTGAAAATTGGGCTTCAACAGAGCATCTACTTACAGATGAAGATGCAATCCTTCATGCAAATGAAGAAACCTACATGTCTATAAACTGTGAGTAGATTCCTTCCAAGAGAAGTGAGCAAAGGAAGAGAAAGAAGATGATCCTCTCCACCGGTAGTGAACCAGAGAGAGAGAAACATGGAGTGACCCTTGGGGAAGCAGTGAGCTGACCCTAAACATTGTAAAGGCAGTGAGCCTGGGCGTAGAAGTGATCTAGCCCAAACATTGTAATCCACATCTAGTGAAGTTTAGTTGAATTGGTACATCTGGAAACTTGTTGGCGTATGCTCCTTGGACGTAGATCATTGCGGTGAACCATGTAAAATTTTTGTGTCCTATGCATGACTTAATTTCTGTTTACTTTGTGCAACATGAAATAGAGAGAAGAGTGTTTTTCTTAACAGCAAAATAAGATCAGAACAGGCATTAATTTCAAATTAGTCATACCCTGATTCACCCCCCCCCCCCCTCTCAGGGTATTCAGCCTTGTGGACCTAACAGATAGGCTTAGTAATTTTTTTATTTCAGAAATTTCTACTAAAGGGATTGTTGATCCAACTCTTTTTATTAGAAGTATTTCTAAAGATGTTTTAATAGTTCAAATATATGTTGATGATATTATTTTTGGACCTTCTAAAAATTCTTTATGTAGTGATTTTTCAAAGAGTATGAAAAATGAATTTGAAATGAGTTTATTGGGAGAACTTAAATATTTTTTTGGATTTCAAGTTTTTCAAAATGAAAATGGAATTATTTTGAATCTAAGTAAATATACAAAGGATATTTTAAAATGTTTTGGTTTGGATAGTATTAAGGAAAGTGATACTCCTATGAGTACATTCTATAAATTTGATGCAGATGAAACTGGGAAACCAGTGGATCAAACCAATTACAGAGGTATGATTGTAAGCTTACTCTACCTTACTGCTAGTCAACTAGATATTATGTCAGTGTATGTATGTGTGCAAGATTTCAAGCTAACCCAAAATAATCTCATTTACTTGCTGTTAAAATAATTTTGAAATATCTTAAACACACTGTAAACTTAGGTTTTTTTCACCCAAAAGGACAATCCTTTGAGTTAATGAGTTATTCAGATGTTGAATTTGCTGGTTTCAAGTTAGATAGAAAAAGCACATCTGGAACATGTCATTTACTGGGAAAATCCTTAGTATCTTGGTGTAGTAAAAATCAAAATTCTATAGCTTTGTCCACTACTGAAGCAGAGTATATAGCTACTGGTAGTTGTTGTGCACAAATTCTGTGGATGAAACACACTCTTTTGGACTATGGATATGATTTTGAGCATGTCTCTATCAATTGTGACAACACTAGTGCAATAATCATTTTGAAGAATCCTGTGTCTCATTCTAGGACCAAACACATTGATGTAAGGAACCATTTCATGAGATATCATTACCAAAAGGGAGATTTTACTCATGAATTTTTAGGTACTAAACTTCAATTAGATGACATTTTCACCAAACCTTCGAGTTCGGGTAGGTTAAGTTACATTAGACATAAGTTAGGAATGATTAACCTTGATCGGTAGCTAACCTCACCGATGAAACCTCACCAATGAAACCTCACTGATGTGAAACCTAACCTATGTAAAACCTCACCAATGTGAAACCTCACCGATGTAACCTCACCGATGTAACCTCACTGATGAATCCTCACTGATGTAACATCACCGACAAAACCTCCACGATAGACCTCACTGATAGGAATTCTCACCGATAAACCCTATCGATGAGTGCGCTGTTTTAAACTTATGTCTGCCACTAGAATCAGAATAATTTTTACTTTATTTCATTTTATTTTGTTATTTTATGATTCCTAAATGATAAAAACTAAGTCCTAGGTACTTCTCAATCCACCGAACCTCAAACCCTTTCCATCAAACCTTAGCTCTCGAATCTCCCGGGAACCCTAAATCCCTCAAACCAGAGATGGCAAAAACCAAACTTCCTACCATCAGAGATGACACTGATGAGCCGAAAGAAAAGTAGCAGAAGTCTAAAGCAGAAGCAAGTGGTAATGTAGGAAGAACTAGGTTGGGTAGGTTACCAGTGAATCCTCATTTGCAGAATAGAGTTATTGTGATTGAAAAAGAGATGTGCATAGAATGGTTGGTTCCTAGAAAGTCGTTAGTGCTCGAAGTACTAGACGATCAAAAGTGGATAGATTGATTTTTGAACAACAATGTCCCTTACTATCCAAAGCTACTGAAACAATTTTGTGAGTTTATAAGCTTTGAGAAGTCTGAAAATGAGAACCGAGTGACTTATTTTGTGAATGGAAATGAGATGTTTTTTTTCATCTGTTGAGTGGGTTGAATGCCTTAAGGTTTCTCATGAAGGTGTATCAGGATATGTCTCAAAATCTATGCCACCTACAAGTGATATATTCTATTATGAGACTGCCTTAGAGGAGCTCACCGGTGATGGAAACTAAAGACAAGTAGTAGCTGTTGAAATGTATGGAGAGAACAGATTGCTGTTCAAATTTGGTTAGCATGTATTAATACCAAGGAGAGGAGACTTTTCAAATTTAAGATATTAGGATATCTATCTCCTGCATCTCTTGAGACATTGTGTAAAAGTAAATCTGTGCAGATTGCTGAAGATTCAAATGGAAGACATGACAAGGCCAAAATCAAAGACTAATTCCCTATTCTTTTCCAAGTTGATCTCAGTGATGATCAAAGTGAATGGGATAGCTGAGTTTCAAGATGAGGCAGTGGTAGTAAGGAACAACTTCAGTATCACACCAACCTTTTGAAAATACATGAAGATAAATTGGAACCCATGTATAGGAGAGTGGGTTAATGATGACCAGAAGGTATATGATAAATTGAATCCTATGAATAATCCTTAATGTCCTAAGGATGTGAGGGATATAGGTCTAGGACTTGATGAAGAAGAACCTGAATACAGTGATGAGACTGAAGAATAAGAGACTTCTATGAATGATGGAAGAGATCTGGACTTACCTCCAAGTCCTGCTGGTGAAATTGTATCCTCAAAAAGGAAGCCTTAGTAGAAGGAGAGAATCTTTCTAATGAGGAAGACCAGCTAGCCTCTGAGCATAAAGAAGAAAAGGAGAATGAATCTGAAGCCTCTGATTATGTCTGCTTAATCCTGAGTCCATTAATTGGAAGCTCAGTTGTGCGTACTGAGGATGCTGTAGAAGAAATGGAAGAATCTATACCTAATCCAGATGACCATCCTAATGTTTTAGAGAAAGAGTTGATAGATGAATATTCTCCTGAGGAAGAAAGACCTACTGAGAATGCACTTGTTGTATAATAAATTTCACCAATTGAGGGGGAGCATCAAACCAAGTTTCGAAGTGTGAGAGTGGCTATTGATATTGAGGGCTAGGTAGAAGAACCAGGTTTTGTGGTTTGTGGATTATACTATCCGGATTCTGATAATGAGGAATCCCTCAATAGACCAAAAATTATATATGACGTTGAAACTGAGTTGCTAACTAAAGATGTGGTCAGAATGCATGACATGTATATTTTGAAGAAAAATCTTAAGGACAGTTTTTTTGGAAGAGATAAAGAATATGGAAGCTTCACTAGTGTCATCAATTCAATCGATTATCACTGACTCAGTGGCCATCATATTAACCGAAAGAGCACCTGTTGTGATTTCTCCTGCTTATATGATCACCATGGAGGACCTTGAATCCTTAAAGGATGAGCTGAAGGAGTCCTTTAGTGCTTCTTTTGTTGAGTTGAAGCATTTCTTTGTTGAAGAGATGAGTAATTTGGATAAATCTTTTGAAATCTCTCTAGGTTTTAATTTTTCAACTTTTTTGGACGAAATAGTGGAAGAAGTTATAGACTTGCAGACTCATGTTTCTAGACTAGAAGATGATGTTGAAGCTATAAAGAAATCGGTTATCTCTTTAGACTCTTACATGAGCTCAAAATCCCAAGAAGACGAGGACTTAGCCTATGTCAAAAGTGTTGTAAGACAGATGGTTTCAGTGTTTGAATGTTTTAAAAACTCCATGAAAGATCATGTTAAAACCCAGGATTCCCAAGTCCAAAATCTAATCAGTGGGTTATCCAAAAACTTCAAGGAAATAATATCTTTTGATATTGGATCTGTTGCTTCTACACCCTTAGTGGATTTGAATTAGATTCGAGATGTGATGGAGGAGGATCTTGGTTCAGCATCAACCAGTGGCTCTGTGGACTCATCCGACCTGAGAAAAGTTGGGATTTCTACTAGAGATTAATCTAGAGAAATAATGAAGATAATGCAAGACTACATGATAGAAGCTTCTGCCTCTCAGAATGAAGTGAAAGATAAGGTGGACTCCTATTTCGAAAATATTTACAACAAGCATCAACTTAACAATCATTTCAAACTTCTGTTAGAAGACCTGAAGTTACCTATTGTCAATCAAGCCTTCAGAGAGCAAGTCAGCAAACTAAGAGAATTAACTCCAGCCTTGGACAAATTCATGGAGAACAAGGATGATTTAATATCTGATATGGAGAGAGGAGGAGGAATAATTATGGATTTCAGAAATATTTTGCTACCTTTCCTACATGTTGATGCTAGACTAGTGATTGTACCTCATGTTTTAACTGCCTCTACCTCTACTAGTTCTCCAGTTCAAGTGACTCCATCCCAAGCCATTCGAATCCTTATACCTATGATCACTCAAAGAACTCCTTAGTACAGTCCAGGCACAGTTTCTGTGGCTCAGCCTCCTATGATCATTTCTAGAATTCCAAAGCCTTCACCACCATCCAGCCAGTCTGAATCCTCTTTTGAACCAAATGGAAAATCTCACATTGAGGATCTGGATTGAACAGGTGGCTACGATGTTTGATAGGAATCCCTTATATTTTGTTTTCTTTCTATGGACCCTTTTGAAAACTCTAATACAATTGGGTTTCATTTATTTCTCATTGTGTTACTTTTTCTATTTCTTGTTTCCCACTTTTTGATTATCACAATGGGGGAGAAATATTATCTAAGGTAGTATCAATGAGAGAGAAATATTCTCAAAGGGGGAGGAATATTATCTAAGGAAGAGCTACCATGCTCTTCCCCTCTGATATCATTGCATTTAAGTCTATCTATGATGCATTATGTTCTATACCATACTGTTTTCTCTGAGAAAATTGAATTTAATGATATATCCTCTAATACAACTACTCATTATTTTAAAACTATAATATCATAAGTTGTTATTATCAAAAAGGGGGAGATTGTTGACCTCAAATGTTTTGATAATCCCAATTATTATTTCACATACTTTGATAATCCCAATTAATGTTTATCTATATTATAATTTGCTCAATACATGATATTCTACTGTCAAGATGATAATAATATTAAAATAATTCTTGAAATATGTTAATCAATGTTTATCCATGTTTGTATGAGTTTTGAAGTATTTATAACCTAATCGAATATGGTTTTCATAAAACAGATAAGTGTTGGTCACTGATCTGTATATAACTACTGATACAGAGCTACCAGTACTTAGTCTACCGATATACAAAGTCACCAATAAGCTACAGTCACCGACACACAGAGCTACCAATATGTACAAATCCGCCGGTAAGCATTGGATAAATCTATCGATACAGAGTTACCAATAGAACATGTTTTCTGATAGTACAAAATAAAGCTACTGATGTGCATAAGTCTACTGATACACATAATCACGGGAACTAACCAAGAGTGACCGATACAATGTAGAGCTACCGATAGACCTAGATCTACTGATAGAACAAGTCCACAGATGCAGATAGCTACCGATATAACAAGTCTACCGAGCTACCGATAGAGTAAGTCTATCGATAGAAGGAGCTACGGATATATACAGAGCTACCGATATCATGAGTTACTGATACCAAGAGCTACCGATGTAAAGAGATACCGATACAAGTTCAAAGAACTACCAATGGAAGGGAACTACTACACAAAATCCACCATACACATACACCAACAGAAGTCTACTAATGATTGACCGATCAACCAAACTATATACTCTCAATACTATTTTTTATCATTCTAACAGTTACATTTGATGTTTTAATGCAGTTAATGTTTTTTAATGATATCAGTTTGCATGTCAGGGAACCATACCTAATACCCATGCAAAAAGTAATCATTCCTTTTTACCGAAGCTGAAAGCTATAAAAGGGAATATAAATACCTAGATGGACATGAGATGAATGAAGTGTGTTTGGGAACACAAAGATCGAATGATACAGCAAGAATAAAGGGACTGAGAAGGCACAAGTAGGGTGAAAAGGAAAAAGGCACAACAACATTCAAACGTGGTGCATTCACACAAGACTCCATCCATACTCCAAGAACACTAGAGATACAAGAAGCTACTCATTCTAGAAGATAACACAAGATGCATCTTGAGTGAAGAACTACAACAAAAACTTTATGCACTCAGACTGATAAGCTGAACCAAGGAAGAAAACGATACTCTATTTTTTAGACAAAAACAAGAGAAGGACATAGAAGCATTTCTGACAATTCAAACGATTCCAGAGATGCACTGCGAATCATTAAAGCTTTTCTAATCTCATTCATACTTTCTTTAGTGATTCATTCTTTACATTTCGAGCAGTGTGTGTACCCTGTTTATTTTACACATGCACTCTCTCCTAAGCTAAGCTGGAGGATTCTCAAATCCTCATTCAAAATTTATAACTCTTTTGTATCCCACTATGGATAGTGGTAGAGGTCGAGTAAGACCTGCACATATGTGATCTGTTGTTTGTTTTCCCACGTAGAACTATAGTAGTGGTCTTTGTACTTGGAAAATGTGTTCATTGTTGTTTACCCTGATCCAAGGTGTGGATCAATTTATATAAATTGTTTGATAGGACTAAGTCTCGGCTTGAGACTGAACCTCTTGGTTATATGTGCTGTGCATTTTAGTTTAAAACATAATTATACTATATATATATTTCATATTCCACTACTAACTACTTTGAAATATAATCTGTTTTAATGTTACGTTGAGAGTTAAATTAGCAAGTGTTTATACTTATTGTAAACCAGTATGTTATTTTCAAAAGTCAATCTAATCTTCAGATTAAATTATCTGAGACCTAATAAATCTTTGAGAAGCTAATTTTACATTTACACTTTGTATAAATTCACTACTTTTTAACTTTTTTTTAAATAGGGGGATTTTAAGAGAAATATTCTTAACAGAAATTGTAATTGGAACTCAATTCACCCCCCTCTTGTGTGTCCACTCCGTCCAACAAATTTTATATAGGTTTGTGTTTCATTTCAAACCATTTCATTTTGTGTAACCTCTCATTAATCCTATAAGTGAAGTAACAAAATTTTCAATCTTTAAGGGTCATGGAAGTAATATTTCAAATTCTAGTTATTATGTTATTAAACTGTTAATGATATATTAGAAAATATCCCATCCAATTCATTCAATATAATATGTTTATAATTTTATTATGATTTAAAAATATATTTAAAACATTAAATACCATTTCAATTCATTTTGGTTACTATTCACATATCTTGAATATAAAGGCATCAAGATAAAAAATTAATGAGAATATAAACTATTTAACAATCTACTAAAAACTATAATTATCCAATAAATTCTAGATAAATCAAAATTAATCCATATATTATTACTTGTAAAATTTTTAATGTCATTTTCTTGATTTTTCTATTTCTTTCATAAGAATTGTGTCGACATTGCATAGGTTTTCAAGGTATTCATATGATATATTAAAATTAAAAATAAATTTATATAATTAAAATAAATTATTAATATTAAAAATAATAATTTATAATTATCCATTTATTCTTTTTATTACAATGAAAACTTATTATATATGTTATAAGAAAGGGAATTAAATTATGTAATTTTTCTTAACATAAAATAATATAAATATTATGATAAAAATCAATTAGAAAAAATGAAATGTTTTAATATATACGATTTTATATTAAAATTAAAAACATAAAATTAAATGAATGAAAGCTTTGGGTTTATTTTGATATCATATCTCATAATTTTAACATCAATTAACATATTTTACCCATTACTATGGTGATAAAAAATTACCATAATTAATATTCATTATGAATAAAAATAAAATATACCTAATTACCAAATTTTAAACTCAAAATTTTAAATATTAAATCCATTTTTCAAGATTCATTTTTTAAAATTTAAGAAATAATAATTTTAATAAATGTGTGAAAAACGCAAAGAAAGTAGTTTTTCGAAAAGTATATTTTTATGTCTAAAATTGATTTTATAAAAAATCATGTGTAATTATTATTATGGGATTAATTATTATATTATTAATAAAATAGATCTTACAATACTATAAAAAATCCATAATTAAATGGGACTTTTAAATTTCTTGATTAAATAATGCAAATGGTAGTTCAGCAAAAATTTTATTGTTCATTAGTCACTCAAAAATAAATAATTTTAGAAAAATATTAAAAAAATAGTCATACTCATATTGTGAAATGAGTTTCCAAAATTATTCTCGTTTTTTCAAATAAATTTTCTCCAAGTTTCACAAATTAATTATAAGATTCATGATAAAAATGTATGAAAACCGTATTTTAAAGAAGAAGTATATTTTAATCATAGAATGAATTTATTCTCATTACATTCACAATAAACATAACTAAATTAATGTTAATTAATTCAATTAGATATATAATCAAATTTTTTCATTAGAATAATTTATATATAGTAGTTAATTTAATCTATTAAGATAAAAATACATTCCACAAATTAAAATAGTACAATCAAAAATATTTAATTTACCTTCAGATTATTTTATCTTCATTTAAAACTAAATGATAATAATGTATTATTGATTATTAATTTTATATAAGAAAAACTATATATATATATACATATATTATAATATGGGTTTTCCTATTCATACACTTCAAACCAAAGGCTCGGTCATAATGGTAATATTTAAATAATAACATATCTATAATATATCACACATCATTTAAGATCGATGTTTTGTGTATAATAATATATAAAATGCATCAAATCTATAAAATATAAATATATTATAAAAAATTTTAGTGTTATAATATAAATTCATAAATAAATTTTTCTCTCGCTATTTTTATCCCATGTTTGAGGAAAAAGGTTATTACAGCATTTTCATAGTCAATTCCAATGAGTAGAAGATAAAGATTCCTAAGTGGAAATAAATATATTTCAATCAATATTGAAAAAATTTACTATTGAAAGTTACTTATGTATATGTCTTGAATCAGAAACTTATCATTTAAAATATTTCTTAAACCATGAATAAATTATAAAATTCATAATTACGAATAGGTTTCAAAAATCATTCCTTGATATCTAAAAAATATTTTCCACATAGGATATAATAAATTTAACTTCCTCTTTATTGAGTTTTAGGAATTATTTTACACTTTATATTAATAATATGATAAAATATACTTACTTGATTTATTTCTTCAATTAAATCATTTAGTTATTTTTCAGGATGATTTTCTACTCTTTTTCATGATAAATAACCATGATGAAATTTTCATTCTTAATTAAATAAAAATAATTTTTAATATATATTAATAACCAAAAAATAATTATATTTTATTCCTCTTATCTCAATATATTTCTAAAAATAAAATATTAAGGACAAGGTATGATTATGTACAAACATTCATATGATTAAATAAGACATTTATCTAAAAAACATCAATAATAAATCCCGGATTTCATCCTAAATTATTCCATAAATAAGTAGCCTTAAAACTATTTAAAATATTCTTGACCAAATTCAAAACCACAAAAAAATATTCGATAATATATATTTTCAAAGATAAACATAACATTTATCTCAAAATAACATTAATCATGCATAATTTTTCATACCAAAAATGTATATACCCTAATCAAATATTTTCCAAAATACCCTAATCATTTACCAAAACAACCTAAATCACCATAAAGACACAATAAAACCACATATATTTCTAAATTATTACTCAATTTTTATTTGTAATATAAATTCACATACTAGCCTTACTTTTCTATTAACCTTAATCGTATAATGTTCCCAATATAGTGAACTTCTTCAAAAAATACCTCTAATCCCTTAGTCACCAAATCACTTCTCAATCACTTATATTCCAAAAATATTATAACTTCTTTACTCCCATTAACAATAATTACATCGTTAACAAATAATGTATTTAACTTAAAGGTTATTTATTTCTTTCAACTAATGTTCCCAACCACATTATTCCTTTTTAACTACACACTCAATCACTTATTTATCCTAAGGGTTAAACATACATTAAATACATATATAAACTTAAAAAATCCTAAAAATTTATGAGTCACCTTAAATTACAATAATATAAAACCATAAAATTATATCTATGAATTCAAACTTTAGATCATTTTTAAACATATAAATCTATAATTGTAACATTTAATCTAAAATTATCCTAATTTTATAACTTCTGAAACAATGAAGTTTTCTAAAATCAGTTTTCATACCTATTGAGGTAGAATGAGACTCGTACACCCATATCTTTTTCTAAAACACATTCCTTATATTCGAGATTTGATACTAATTTAAATGACCCAATTTTAAGCAAACATAATTACAATATCTATATAAAATATTGATTTACTTAAACACTAAAAAACATTAAGGTTTGGAGTCTGGTGAAATAGAGGAAACCCCATTACATAATAAAACCCATGTATTTCTCTTCAAATGGGAATGTTTTCCATTAAACCCATTTTTTCTTGATTCATAAGAAGACTAAAACATCTCTAAAAAAATTCTCTATACATTATACCATTATAGATTAATCTTAAATATTATCATTCATAATATCTTTGGGAATATGGAAATATTTGAAATGAAGAGATCATATGATCTGTATAGGTAAAAATGGGAGATATAAATTGATGATCATATGAAATCATAAGATAAGGATAAGGGTATGAGATGGTGATCTTAACATATAAATTTTATAGAAAATTAGTCATAGATAAAAATTTATGAGACATGGAGAAAAGATTTATCATTTTAAAAGACATGATTCATATGAGTTAGGAATGATCATTAATCAATCATGATCCATGAGAGAAAATCATAATAATTAAAACGTTTAATGGGAATTTTGTGGAATAATCATAATAATGTAAAATAATTTCATTAGTCAAGGATCACATATAATACAATCAAAGTGGATTGGGTTCACTCTCCATTCCATCATTTTCTTAGTCAAATTTCACTACCAACACTATTTAAATTAACAATATCTCTCACTAATATGGGTTCACCCCTTAATCTAGTACATCTTATCTCATGAGATATACATTTTTACCCAATTCATTAGAGGAATATATAATTCAATACCCATAATTCACATAATAAAATCCATACATATGTGTTCCACAATAACATAAAACATTTATAACTTAGTTATATAATAAACCATGGACAAAAATTCACTTTTTAAACATCTCATCATTACATAATCATAATCTATCAACATAATGTTTGTAGATGGAATCATAAGATAATTCATTATCTCATCATAGCTTTATTCCCTGGTGGAAAGAAATATAAATCATGAAATCATCCTAATATCATCATCAAATACATAACTCATCCAAAAAAGTTGATGCATCATAAGATAACATCCCTAGTGAAACATAATAATCCTCATAGAATGTTGAAATATATAAAAAATCCATTTTTAATTTTTTTAAAATATACATTAAAAATCGATAGAAAACAACCCTTTTCTTTTGGAAACTGTTGAAATATAAAATTCACAAAAATATTTAGAATGATATTTCCTATGAAAATATATATATGAATAATTTAAAAAAAAGAGACAAATAAATGAGTGTTCATGATACTATAAAAATTTGTTCATATTGAAACATTAAAAAATTCATTTCACATTTTCTGTAAAAATTAAAAAGGTCATTATTTGGAAAAGGACATCATCATACCTTTTATAGATTTTTAAATACATTCAAATATATATGGAAATTAATTTGAAAAATCATTGGGGAATAATAAAAACATTATTAGAAAACATTTTAGTAACATGGGTTTCGAGGAGAAATATTTCTGTAAAAAAATATAAAAAATATGGTTGGATTTTATTAAAATAATTCTAATTAATTTTATGTTCCAAAGAGATAAAAATTTCTAGAAAACAGTATATCCATATAAATAAATATATGACATAAAAATATATTTGGTTTAATAGATGAGGATCATAAAATTAACGTCAATTTAAATTTAACATAGACTATACCAAAAATAAATGTAATAGTAATATAAACCCTCATAGTTTTGGTAATCTTTAAATCAAAACCTCATAAAATAAAGAATTGGAGAAATTTTATGATGCATTGTTTTAAAAAAATATTTTATTTTTTGAAAACAAACATTTTAGTAAAATAATGTTTTTTTCTTTTGGATCAAACCCAATCCATCAGAATGAGTTTTTGTAAGAAAGATAAATATTTCTGAATGTTCAAACCCAGTGATAAATGGGGATTTTTTAAGAATGTTTTTATATATGTTTTGGATCATATATAGGGGCACCAGATCTAGATTATCAGAATAATAATAACCAAACACATAATTTTTCAAAAAGACGATGTTGTTGATATAACAACCCTGTTTTTTATTACGCACTTAAACCTGATTTATTACATAAAATCTTCACTTGATACAACATAGAAGATTGAGAGGTCTAGTGTCTTTGGGGATTAGGAACATTACATAACAGATTAGAACATAAAACACTCAATATCTTTATTGAAAACTTTCTTTTCATGACAACTACATTCCCTCGTACATAGCATAGCATGGGATAACGTGAGGATAAGATTAAGAAAAGGGTGAGATATAATGCACCGTAAGAGAATAATCATGGAATAAAATGAGGAATAAAATACATGTTTGAATATAGTCATATTAATAAAGAAGAATAGAAACATGAACATAAAGGCATGATAAATAATGATAATCATAAAATGGAAATGTGGAAACAACACTTAACCTGGAATTAGCATGAGCCAAGACTCATTGTACATGGAGCACGAGTAAACCCTCATTGCACATGAAGCACGAGTAAAACCTCATTTCACTTGAATTAGCATGTGTCAACACTCATTTCACATGACGTATCATGATACTATACTTTACCCAATGCATTGGAGAGCTATCAGGGCGCACCCTTCTTAAACATTTTATTTAATGCATAAGTGTGCCACATAGATCATATAAAATGGAATAAATCATCATCATTTTTTACATGATAAAGGGATGTAGAATACATACATGAGGATTTTTAATCAATAAGTAAATGACCATAAAGCTTAATACCCTTGATAGAGAAATGGGCTTGGTATTCACTACAGAGTGACATTGTCTTGGAAAATCATTGTGCAATTTTAGCAACATAATAGCGTGAAATAAGAACTCCTAAAAAATGGTTGATGAGAGAGAAAGGGGTGTCTCATCATATTTACATGAAATGTACATTAAGGGTGTAACATACCAGATAAATAATGAATAAGACATTTTTCATATTTATTAATATTTTTGAATTAAATAATAAGTTTACATTAAAGGGGATTCTATGTTTGATGGAGTACCAGATACAAAACAATGAGTTTCTTTGAAATCTTACGTTGCACTCTAATAATATAATATTATTATTTTAAATGGTAGATAATTACTAGACATTGTATTAGTGGGAATGAATATAACATACTAAAATATGATTATATATTTTTGTTAAATGTTTTTACAATTATCAAATAAATGTTAGAGGCTTAAATGTGAATGAATCTAATTTTAGGCATTATTTTATTTAAAAGGTTGATTTAACACCTTTTAATGACGAACCCTTTTTAAATATTGTTTTTGTAACTCTTATATGTTATATTTTAAAAAATAAAATCTGTATTAGGAATCAAGAAATAAAAATTTACTTTGGATAAAATTTTTGTATTTTTCTGATAAATTTCATTTTTATGAATATTAAAAAATACTGTATTTTAATTCAAATCTACCTTTTCATTTAACTTATTTATATGATTAGATTATATTTTTAATTGGTTTTTAAGTTAAATTAGAATATATTTTTACCATTTAATCTAATTTTGATCATTGGAAATAATTTAATTTTGAAATTGGACATAAAAAAGCGTCAATCTTTTGATAGTTTTTATTTCGGAAAAACACGCTATTTGTTTTAATAGCGGGAATTAATTTTAAATTAATTTCTACCACTTCTGTGTTTTGAATTTATAAAAATAGATTCTATATTTGGAATCAAGATTTTCAAATAGTGTAAATAGGTAACTTTTATTTCTATACATTATGAATATTTACTTCAGTAAAAAATTTTATTTACCATGGTTAAAGGTTAAATCTGTTGAATAAGGGTAAAAAATATTATTATAATAATATAAAATTACCCTAAAATTTGTCCTAATTATATTTATTGATACATATTCGATAATGGGCATATTTGGGTCGATTTTGGGACCCGAGAGAGCCACTTATGAGTGATAATGACACTTTAGATTAATTAATTTAATGTAATGACAAAAATGACACAAACAAATATCTTTTAGTAAATTAATTTTTACAAGGGGTTATATAAATTATATTTTTTACTATAAATATTAATTGGAAATATAAAAATATTTCCTAAATAATTATATTTTTTTAATAATATTTAGACATCAAATAAATTAAATTATTTATGACACAATAATGATGCAGTATTTACCTCATTAATAAATTATTTATGTAAGTAAGATTATAAATATTAAAATAACATAAAAAACCTATCCAATTATTGTTGGATAATTTTATTTAGACCATGAGTCATCTTATATTGATCATTAATGAGTTTTGGATCTTATGAAACCGAAGATATTTTTATAATAAAATAATATTTGCAAACTTTCCTAGAGCCCCTCCTCCTCCTTATAAAAGGAGACCATTTATAACAAAGTCCTCACACCTCTCAAGAATTTTTTTTCTCATACAAAATCTGACCATTTAAGCTCCCTGCATCCCTATTTTCCTATTATAATCCTTAAATTAGGCATACGAAACTTCAATAAGTCCTTTTGGTTCAAACCAAATGAAGTTACCCAAATTAAACTTAACGGTTCCTCTTAACTTCTATTCTTTTATTTCTCTTCTCCATCCCATAAAATATTTTTATTACTTTCTTTTATAACATAAAAAGTATACTAAATATACTATAATTCTGCTATGAGAAGTATTTTAACTACACTACACACACCACAATCTAATGGGTGAAGAACATCTTGTTTGTGTTGATGGAAAACTAATGCCTCACGAAACGATGATTATTTGATTATCTACTCACGCCTATCATTGTAGCCATTAAGATAACATTATATTTATATATTATATATATTATTTTTATGTTTTCTTTATTATTTTTATGTTTTCTTTTATAGAATACCTTTATGGTCTCTATTAGGGGTAAATGCTATAATTTCATTTGAGGAAGTGTGGACTACCACCCCCTCAAAGTGATATGACTCGTTAATGCCATATGCGGGATGTATAAATGATAGAGTTAATGATATTATATATTATATTATATGGTAATTATAATATACCTATGTATCATTATGTTTTAATTCAATTAAAATATGAAATATAAATGAAAGTAGCATTCATGCGTACGTACGGATTACCGTCTCCATGAATGGTGCATTTCATTTCTTATCTCCAAAATGTTATGTGCTGTTATAAATACATATATATTATAGATATATATGATTTATATGATATCTAAATCATGAATATCATTCTGTAGATAATGGACTATTGACCACATTAACAACTTGTAATTATAAGGTGTTTATTTTTGACTCAAGTAGCAAATATCTACCAAACAACCATTATTAACTTAAATGTCTACATAATGTTTATAACATGTTAATAAGTGATATAAAAAGGATAATAGTCTTGAAAACTGTTCATTAGCAAGTAGAAATTAACTTTAGTTTATTATTCAGGAAGAACAAGGAACAAACAAGTCAAATCGGACACAAGGTAAGGGATTTTCTTATCTCACTTTTAATTCCATGAGATTTCTATTGTTGTCCACTTATTCATTGCATGTGGTGCATTGTGTACGGGCATTTGATATATATTATCATTATTATCATTATATTCATTGTATTTGTGATAAATTTGGTGGTTATTATCTTTTTTTCATATGACTCAGTTGATTACAATGTGGTAAAGTGTTTCATCTCACATTTTATTCCCGTGAGAGTCATGATATATTGGACACTATTTCCTTTTGTGTGGTTCATGTAGTACCCCTTATTATAATCTTTATGTAATATAATTTTTTTAGTATTTACATCTTCATTGTAGGATACTTCTTTCATCGGTTGTATGTTTCGTAAGTTACCAAATCAGTAAGGCAACATTTTAACCCAATTTCAATTCCTTGGGTTAATCTTATAATTCTTAATTATGTCATGCTATTATTATGTGTTTAATCACTATTTATTTATTTATTTTGTAATTTCCCCACCCCTTTTTTTGGATATATTTTTGATACACATAATCACTCCATTTATAAAGTATCATGTCATCGATATGAACTTGATAAGAGTAATTTTAACTCAATTTCCATAAATTGAGTTAAACATTCAAGTCATTGGTTTTGTCTTAAAAAGAACATGTCTTAATTTTCTATGATCTATTTACACTAAATATCCAATTATATTTATTGTATTATTATTTATCAGACATTTTTATGTAATTTATTTATCCTTAATCTAAGGATACAATTTTTATAAGGAATTTAATCTCAATTTATGTTCCATTGAGACTTCATTGTTGTTGTTCAACAATTCACTCTTATGTAGTGTATATAATTTCTTTTGGAATATTATATCATGAATCCCTTTATTCTCATGATATTATAACGTTCTGATTAAATGTTATTTCTCAATTATTTGAATTCAAGCGTCTCTATTTTTGTTAAAAAACTCTTTAACTAAAATATCATATTAAATGTTTTAAAGGTTTATTCTTCTAAATATTTCTCATTAATGTCCATGTTTTCAAAATGGGTTTTATTATTTATTTATATGTGCATTAATGTTTTTAAATGATAATTCATTTAAAAGCTTTAAATTGGTATGGGACACTTTGATTCAAAAATCTCCTTTTAAATAGTTTTGAAAATTATTTGTTGAAGAATTTTTTATTTCAATATCTTGATTTGTTATACAGGAATGTGGAAATATTATCTTTACTCTATACTTGTGTTATGTGTTATGATTATGTTATGTTTATTGGGCATTATTTATATATATGGGTGGTTTTGTGATAAACCTAGGGTGGGTGAGCCCGAGATATATCAAAAATGCATTGGGTAATGTGACAGAGGTAAATGTGATGTTTCTCATAAGAGATTTAGGGAATATAATGTGATGGGTATTCCAAGTGTAACTCAATATGTAGCTGTGATAGCTATAATGTAAGTTTGATATGGATTATATAAGTAACATTTATGATTTATGATTTGTGTATGTTATTCATAAATATTATGATTTTGTAAGTTATGTTATGATTGAAAATTATGGTTTCATCAATTAGTATTTATTAATGGGATAATGTTTTCCTTCCTTATTTTATAACCCTTACTGAGCTTTTAATACTCATCCCATGTTTTTGAAATGTTTTCCACAGGACTTAAAGATTAATAGGGTCAAGGATGAGATCAAGTAAAAGTCATTCTATCTAAAACATGGAACTAGACATGTTTCTTTTGAAAAGATTTTATTTTATGAAAAAATGGATACTGAGTAGTAGTGTCTACATGTAATATTCAAGTTGTTATATAATAGTTATGGAATAATTCTATAAAACTCTAAACCTGAAAAGCTCTTCAATGTCAATTATTATTTTAATTTAATATTATATAATGTTTTAAGGTTTTTTCCTTATAAATTGGGTTATGTAAATTCATTTCCCAAAAAAAATAATGGAATTTAGATTCATAATTAAAAAGAATTACTTGGATGTAAAAGAAGAGAGAGAAATCCCTCATGGAATTTCGGAATGGTAACGAGTGTACATGGTAGGAATTAATGAGAGAGAAAGGGGTCTCCCATAATCTAAACATAAATAGTGATGTATGGGAGGGGTGTTAAATCATAACCCAACATTTGTAATTGAAAACAAAAGGGAATAATAACTTAAAGAAGATTGGAAAAAATGAGAAAGGAAGAAATCACTTACTTGGAAGTGTGATCCCAAAGACTTGGTAGAGGCTTAAGAGATTCTCCATGGGAGCTTGGTAACCCTTGGGAGGATTATAGAGAGTGGAGGGAAAGGGTTGGTCTAACTCCAAAGGCATTGAGTGAAGAAGAAGTGGGAGCTTGGGTGAGTTTATATAGGATAGGAGAGGGAAAGCTTTATTATTTAGTTTTGGGACACCTCACATTAGACTAATCAAAACCACAAACCAACCCATGGGTTTTCCCCATGGTTTTTTCTAAATGGGAGTGGAAAAAAAATATTTTATAAGTCCAATGGCCGAACGTCTTAAAATAATTGGGTTCCTTATGTGGAGGCGAGTCACACTCTCAAAGAAAATAATTTAAAAAGACAAAATGTTTTATATGTCTTGGAGGGTCCGCTAAAGCTTTGTAAAATAAATCTAAAAAATATAAAATCACATTATTTTAATACTAAAAAATATATTGGCTGAACATAATGAGTATAGAAATTTATTACATCACTATTGGTTCATTATGATCTCATAAAACACATTATATATTATAAGGGTATTTAATTTTTACCCCAAAATTTGACTATATTAGAAAATAATGAAAAATTCACCATTGAATAATTTCGACATCCTGATTAAAAAAATAATATTAATTTTATCTAAATTTTTTTATAAATATGTGAATTTTTACTTTTTAAATAAAAACTGACATTTATCGAAAATTCATGGGTTTTGACAAAAACTGCTTTCAAACCTTAATAAAAATTACAATTAAATTCATAAAATTATATGATAATTTATATTTAATAAAAATTTATTTAATAACAATAATATTTTATTTAAATATTTTTTAATTTAAAAATCCATTAATTCATCAAAATAGATTTCTATGTTGAATATTAACTAAAAATACTATTTGTGATTTAAAAACTATTTACAAAGTAACAATAATAATATGAATGCATATTCTTTATAAAATAATAATGCATATAGATATAGTGATGGGGTATTATTACATAACCCATTATAACACCCACATAAGTCTAAAGGGTACGGTGTGTGATAGTGACAGACTCTTGGGGTGGCTCAGATAACATCGCTCGAGTGATAATCTCTATTAACTTCCACTTATCTTATAGTGAGTTACACTCAAGATTAACGTGTTCTAGATTATATTCGGCTTTTTGAAGAGAAAATCACAATGATTCCACCTCATTTCCATGCTCCAAAAAATGGGATTCAGATGGGGCAAGTCTACTAGATGAGGTCATCGCTCGATTTTTCTGAGTAAATTGTATTTGTTAGATCCCTATATTTATAATAATCTTGTGGTCACTGTTCAACGACTATATTATCAATGGTCACAATTCATAATGATATTTTAAAATCCATAAATGTAAAACCGATGAAGTTCACATTTTATAAAACCATAATAAGACATTTAATTAAATCAAGTGTAATTTCCATTAATGAATGTTTGGGTTATTACAATATTCCACCCTTAAAAAAATTGTGTCCTCTCAATTTCATTAGATACAAAAAGAACTCTGAAGTTTAAAAAAGACTTTAGGGTTTCTTAACCACCACCATTAAGCATACCCCATAACTCATTATCACATCGATCATGGAGAGAGAGGGTCAACCTAGTGCAACAATACCTCAATTCGCTTTAAATGTATTCCACTTCCTTAGTCCAGACACAATCCATGCAGCATTGATTGTACTGATGGAAAATATGAGGTAGTTTTTAAAATAATTTTTTTTAAAATACATTTTCAAAACATCTCCATGTACCAGGTTTTTGTAAAATAGTCTGACAGTGATAAATTTTAAGTTTTAAAATTATGGTTCTTTTAATATATACCCTAAGTTTCCAAAAAAGACCGAAAGCCAAGACTATATTCATAAAGGCTACTCGGAGGTCTCCCTCTTCGAAAGATATCCTAAAATCAAAAAGTGCATCATACTCTCTGGATAGGGTGAAGTATTTTAAAATACCCTTATAGTACCTCCATTTCTGAGATAGGTGAGGGAGTTGGGAGCTTATTATTTAATCACCAGTGATCGATGATCCTTGATGATTCCACAGTATAGAGGAGGTGTTTGATATGTCGTAGGGTGTATTGTAAGAAATTTAGACATTGGAAAATGTTTTGATACTATGTGAGATTTACTTCACAATAATTATTGCTAGAAATTCCTCAGGAAGTTACAATAGTGGTGTATGAGGTTCTTCCCCTTCCATACCGAAACTATCCTTTATCTTGTTGACGAAAGATGTCAAATTTATAGTTACCCTCTAGAAATGATAGAATTGTGTTATTAAACTACTTGAAGTATAATGATTTAGAATTATTTAATTAAAGGAAAATTATGGTTAACACATAAATGGTTATCCAAGGACCAAACTGATGACTTATAAATAACTTTTATTTCCTTAACATATGAATCCATAGGCTTCAATCTATGATATTCATGATCTACTTTCTAACATATATTCTTAGGGGACTTTTTTTAATTCCCTTAATAAGGTTTCATACTAATCTTGTGAATTTACCAAAACATATCCCCCAGGAGTATCATAACCAAGTGTGCAGCAAGGCCCATTGTCGTTCACTAGTTCCCATTCATGTTTAGTTCAAAGTAGTGTTTTCATGTTTTACCACTAGGAAACATGTCTGCCAGAGTCGGCTCTACCTACTCGTTCCAGAAAGGGATGTATTTTTTTGATAAATTAATTAATCAATACTCCCCAACACTTAGGGATGTATTTATTATAATTATTCTTATCTCTAATTCTGTACTAGGGTTTTCTAATCCCAATCCCAAAATTAACTAAACCTATCCTATGATACCAAGTATAACAACCCTGCTTTTTATTACACTCTTAAACCTGATTTATTAAATAAAATCTGCACTTGATAAACCATAGAATATTAGAGGTCTAGTTTCATTGGGGATTAGGAACATTACATAACATATTAGAATATAAAACACACAACATATTTATTTAAAACATCCTTTACATGACCACTACATTTCCTCATACTTAGCATTTCATGGGATAACTTGAGGACATGCATAAGAAAAGGGTGAGCTAAAAATCCCGGTAAGGGAATAAACATGGAATAACATGAGGAAGAAAATACATGTTATAAAACATGCATATTAATGGATCAAAATAGAAACATGAACATAAAGGCATGATAGAGCATGATAATCATAATATGGAAATGTGGCAACAACACTTAACAAGGAATTACCATGAGCTAAGGCTCATTGCACTTGTAGCATGAGTAAACCATAATTTCACATGAATCATGAGTAAACCCTCATTTCACTTGAATTAGAATGATTCAACACCCATTTCACATGACGTATTATGATACTATACTTTACCCAATGCATTGGAGCACTATTAGGGCACACCATTCTTAAACATTTTATTTCATGTATAAGTGTGCCACATGGATCATATAACATGAAATCAATCATCATAATTTATTACAAGATAAAGGGATGTGGAATACATACACAAATATTTATAATCAAAAATAAAATGTTCATAAAGGTGAATACCCTTGATAGAGAAACGGGCATGGTATTCACAACATAATGACGCTGACTTGGAAAATCATATTGCAATTTCGGGAACATAACTTCGTGAAATAAGAACTCATAAAAAATAGTTTATGAGAGATAAAGGGGTGTCTCATAATATTTACAAGAAATGGACTATAAGGGGGTTATATAGATACATGTCTCGACAAACGTAATGGAATTTAAAATTTTAATTAAAAAGAATTACTTGGATGTAAAAGAGGAGAGAGAAATCCCTCGTGGAATTTCGGCATGGTAACGACTGTACATGGGAGGCATTAATGAGAAATAAAGGGGTCTCATATCAACCAAAAATAAATATGGAATTATGGGGGAGGTTATAAATCATACCCTAACATTTTTAATTCAAAAAAAGGGCATAACAACTTAAAGAAAATTGGACAAAAATGAGAAAGGAAGAAATCCCTTACTTGGAAGTGTGATCCCAAAGGCCTATGAGCTGATTAATAGAGGTTTCTTGAAAGCTTAGGGAACCATTAAAGGATTATAAAGAGAGGGTGTTAGGGTTTTGTCGAACTAAAAAGGCTTTGAGTGAATAATAAGTGGGATCTAGGGTGGGTTTATATAGGAAAAGAGAGGTAATTCTTTATTATTTATGTTGGGACACCACACATTTCACTAATCAAAACCACAATCCAGCCCATGGTTTTTGAAAAAGGGGAGTGGAAGAAAATATTTTATAATTCTAATGGCCTAAATTATTAAAATAATAGGTTTTCTAATGTTGTGGTGAGTCACACTCTCAAGAAAAATAATTTAAAAAGTCCAAATGTTTTATATGTCTTGGAGGGTCTACTAAAGCTTTGTAAAATAAATCTAAAAAAATCTAAAATCACATTATTTTAATTCTAAAACATATATTTTTCGAATATAATTTTTGGTGTATTTTATTACATCACTATTAGGTCATTATGATGTCATAAAACACATTATATATTTAAACAATATTTAAATTTTACCACAAAATTTGACTACCCCATAAAATTATGAAAAATTCACCATTGGATAATTTAGACATCCTAATTCCAAAAATAGTATTCATTTTATCTTAATAATTTTCTAAATATGAGAATTTTTAATTTTAAAATAAAAACTGACATTTAGCGAAAATTCATGGATTCTGACAAAAACTGCTTTCAAACCATAATAAAAATTACAATTGAATTCATAGATTTCTATGTTAATTTATATTTAATAAAAATTAATTTCATAATAATAAAATTTTATTAAAATATTATTTAATTTAAAAATCCATTAATACATCAAAATATATTTCTTAGTTGAATATTAACTAAAAATACTATTTGTGCTTTAAAAACTGTTTACAAAGTAACAAAAATAAAATTAATGCACATTATTTGTACAAAAATAATGTACATAGTCAGAGTTCTAGGGTCCTATTAAATAACCCCTTATAACACCCGTATAAGACCGAAGGGTAATGTGTGCGATGGTGATAGACTCTTGGGTTGGTTAGATAACATCGTTCAGGTGGTAATCTCTATTAACTTACACTTCTCCCATAGTCGATTCCACTCAAACTTAACATGTTCAAGCTCAGCATGGGCTTGGTTAAGAGTGAATCCCAATGACGCCACCTCCTTTTTGAGATCTGGAAAATAAGCTTCGTACAGGGAAAGTCTACTGGATGAGGCCATCACTTCCCTTTTCTAGGTAAATTGGATTTGTTAGAGCCATATATTTATACTAATCATGTGATCAATGTTCAATGGCTATATTAGAAATGGTCACACTTAATAATGGTATTTTAAAATCCAAAAACATAAAACCAATGAAGTTTACATTTTATATGACCATAATAAGACATTTAACTAGATCAAGAGTAATTTCATTAATGAAATTTTGGGTCGTTACAGTTGATTTGAAGCATAATCAATCTCAGATATGTAGACATGACTTCAAAGATTCATCAGACCTGATATTGGTTAAAAATCAATAAGTTCATAAGAATAAAAGTCATAACGTTTCTTACGTTGTTGAATGAATATAGTTATGTTTATAACTATAATGTTCTTAAACTTTCTAAATATAAGTCAATGATTATTTTCCAATACTAAAAACTCATAAATCTTGAAAATCTTTATGATAAAATATTTTTATGAAATAGAGGAATCGTCAATATTGTATCGGTTCTAGAAAGGACGAAAAGGTTTTCATCAGATCCAGAAGTACCTGGAATTGAAGTTTTCATTAATCTAAATGAGTTATAGATGATGAGGTTTTATGGTTTTCAAAGTTTAAGAGTGGAGTTTCCATCATATTGATAATTCTATCAAATTTTTAATTCCATCGTTATGAGGATTCCATCTGACTAACTCGGAGAAGGATAGTTAATCTGAATAAATATGAGTAATATAGTCAAATCATATTGAGAATAGGAAGGTTGTCAGATCATAATGAGTTGAGTAATATATTTAGATAATAATTATAAGATAATGTTATTCATAATACAATTAGAAGAGAAATAAATTTGGATCATATTGATTAGTGGAATATAGCCAAATTGTAATGCGAAGAAAAATTTAGTCACATCAGATTGTTGCTAAGGAAGTTAATCAGAATGAAGATGAGGATATTGATAAAATATAATCTTTCGAAGTTATTTCAAAATGAAGAAAAGTTAATATGTTTGAGAATACTCAATTCAGAGATGTCTTGATATGGTTTTAATTAGTCAAAGTTGAATTTTAAATGGGAGTGGCTTTCTGAAACTTGAAATTTTACTAAGTGGAAAATGTTTTACAATTTTATGAATATTTCAATATGATTCACCTATAAATAGAATCATAGTACATTAATGAATTGTATGTTTTAACAAGTGTGGAAAAGGCAGATCACTGCATAATTCATAACAATTTTTCTGTCTGGACTGATTTCTCATAAGAAAGCTACAATCATGAATGTTTTGTTTATAGAAATTAGAATATCAAACTAAGTAAGATCATACTTTTCATTTAAGTTGATTTTTAGAAGTGTATATTGATAACGGGATAATTTTATTTATTTTTTCAGATTAATTCAATAACATTGTTTTCATTGGATAGAAGTCCATCATACTTAGGGTCATCGGATTTAGAAACTTTTGAGGAGTAGATTTCACAAAGTCTTTATACATATTTATTGGCTCAATTGTTTATAAAAAAGTTTTCTAAACTGATAGAAGTCACTATAATCATTCCTATAGAGATATAGAAGGTTTAAAATGGGAGTTTTCACAAGTTTTATTCACTTATTCTTAATAGTGAATTTATATATACCCACGATACTAGCTATGGAAAGGATGTAGGTTCTCAAAATGAGGCCAAGCCTTGAAAATATTGTGTTATTTAGTTGATTTCATTAATTTTCCTGAATAATTAATTACTAAAATATGATAACGAAATTACCTTTATTAGGTTATAGTTATTAAGTGTTCAAACATATTTATACTAATAAAAATTGAACAACTGATTCATCCACCACTTCTAAGCTATTATTAAATCCTTTGGAACTTTAATTGGTATCAGAAGGGAGGTTCACTTGTTGAATCCCTGTCATGGATAATATCAATTCAGTCAAATACTAGAGACATTCCTACATTTTATAGAAAAAGATTTTATGGATTGAAAAATAGGATGATTCCTTATCTTTTATCTCTTTTCTTGGAAGTTTTTAATGCTGCTATAATTGTATTTCTATCTATTGAGAAGTATTCCCTCATGAATTTTTCTATTAATAGAAATGTTTATGTTGATGGAAGTAATGTATACTATATACATATATGTCCTTATAATAATATATATATATATGTGATATATCTAAAAACATGAATGATTATGTCAGATAATCTTGAAAGTATTTTCAAAGAGAATACTAAAGAGAAGAAAGAAATGATACAAATCTGGTTTAGTGATTAAGAAGACATCATAATGAGAGATGAAGAAACTTATGATGAATACTTATCATGATTAAATGAAATTTTTTGAAACATAAAAGGATTCCAATATATCATACAAGATTCTATAATTTTTTAAAAACTTTGGAGAAACCATTTGAACATATTTAATTCTAATGTTTTGTCTTTATAGAATAAAGATTTTTTAGATATTAATGAGTTTCATAACATTATTATCACATGTAAAATTAGAAAAACTCCAATGTTCAAAAATAAGATTAATGATGAAATTTATTTTGAATACATGAAAAAAAATGAATATACAAGGTACTAAATATATTGATCCGTATGACTCCGAATATAAATAGGTTGATCAGTTTAATGAGAAAATTATTTTTCTTACATCTAAGAACTACCGAAGAGGAAGAAGAAAGAAAGGAGGTAATCTTCTTATAAAATGTTTTTTAATGGGCTAAAATTAGACACTTTTCTATAAATTTCTACAAGAATATAGCTGGGGAATATCGATATGATTCTAATGAAAAACCTAAATGGAATAAATGGAACAAAAATGATAAATAAGAAAAGTTATTCAACCAATAATAGAAGATGTTTACTAGGAAAAAGATAAGTATGTTGAGTAAGAAAGTTGAATCATACATAACAAAAAAATGTATTCATAATACGGAAGCATGAAAAAGAATAGATTACTCATTGAAAAATTAGAGAAAATACAATAATACTCAAACATTGAAGAATAATAAGGTGGAGAACCTTAAATAAAGTATCATCTCAGAACTAAACATCTGTCAAGTATTCATAAAAACAAATATATTAAGAAGGAAGCCAGAATGATAAAGAATGATGGGGGAAAATTTTTTAAAGATGAAAAATATGATGTTAAGAAAGAAGAATAATATATATAAGAGATATTATTTTATAAAAAAAGAATTTTTGTATAGATAAATATGGTTGAAGATCTCAGTAAGAAGATTTAAGATAAGGAAGAAGAAGTCAACATGTTTCAATCTAATCTTCTTGAGTCTGAATGTACCTTGATAAATATTAATGAAAACTCCAAAAAATACATGGAAATAAAATCTATGACTTCTAAGTTTGTTTATAAATCTAAAATCAAGAGTCAAGTTTAATTATCACCCTTCAAAAATAATGTTTCTTCTAAAAAATATAAAATTTTTGGTGATAAGAAAAAGTGCTAGTAAAGATTGGATTCAAAAGGAAAGTGAGAAACTTATCACATCTACCAAATTAAAAAAATTTATCAATAGGGAATATGGCCCACATACTAAGTTAGATATAGTGGAAATAAGTTATCAACCTCAAAAATGTTTCTACAATGAAAGATCTTACATCTGTAGAAAATTAATATTTGATGTCTATTTATGGTGTTTTGGAATCTATAGGAACGAAGCTTATACTTAGTATCATAAAATATCACTTCCTAGGAGAATGTTTGAACAAAGAAAAATAAATTGTGGAATAAGGATCTGTAACTCCTCTAACACATAGGAAGTTAGAAGAGAAAAAGACATAAGATTTTAGAAAAATTCCAATAAAAATTTAATTTCAATGTATGAAATATCTTTTTGGAAGATGTGATCAGGCTGGTCATCATGATGAAAGATGTATGATACTCCTTCTGAAATAAGATTCCTATGGTAGGAATGAAATGGAAGCTGGAAAGAAGAATGATGAGGAAAAATATTTTTTTAGATATCTTTGAAATCAATTAAATGGATCAATCCATAGATACATAATATTGGGTTTTCTTCACATATGATAGGTGATATAAAAATGATTAATATTTTGGAAATTCATGATGAAGGATAAGTTTCTATTTTTAATGATTTTTCTTTAAAATAAGATAAATTTGAATGGATGATATTGAAGCAAAAAAGATGAAATCTAAGGATGTTTTATTTGTTTATGGGATAACACATATATTACATAGTATAAGTCAAAAAAATATGATTAGAAAAAAGGGATATTTAGAAAATATTCTTTTATAATTAGAGTATAAAATATAAAAAAGATGTCAAAAAATGAGAAAGAACTAGTTATAATATGTTTCAACATAAAAAGTTTAATGACCCCTATTTCGTGAGTTCTAAAGATGAAAACAAATTATGGCACTAACAACTTGGTTACCCTGGGAAGAAAAAAATGAAAAAAAATTCTAATGATAATGGTATACCTTTTATCCAAAATTGAGAAGTATAGATAATGTTTTTTTGATACTTTTCAAAAAGTAAGATAAATAAAAAAATTCATAATAGAGTTGAGATTCAGTCTACTGGACCTCTAGAACTTACTCATTTTGATTTATATGGGATGATTAGAAATCAGTCAACACGAGGAGATTTATACATTATCACTTTAATTGATTATTTCACTCATATGAAAAGCATCATGTCTATGAAACAAAATTCATGGTTTTTTGAAATTTTCTGGTTTTTTTAGAAAAGAAGTTGAGAAAGCAATTGGGGTGTATCAAAATAAGTTGATAATGGTGCTAAGTTCATAAGAAATAATTTTAAAACCTATCTGAGGAGTCATGGTATCAAACATCAGTATAGAGATCCCTATACTTCATAACAAAATGGAGTATGTAGTACCCCTAGTTTGAGGTATGTACCCTTTGTTTATACCTTTTTATTTGTTAGAAGTGCTTGGGATGAGTTGGGAAGAGGTTGGGAGAGTTTGGAATGGTTTTGAATAAGTTTAGAGGCTTTTCTAAGGGTGCACGGTTTGAGCACGATTAGGGAAAATATGAGGGTTCTCCAAGAAACTACGCAGGGGGAGACAGTGGGCTTTTCATGGCCTTTGCATGGTTTCCTAAAACGTGTGAGGCAACCGTGCTTCCCCTTTCTCTCAGACCGTGGAATGCACACGGTTAGCACACTGTTTTCCAAACCGTGCAGACTAACCGTGCAGCTACTTAAAAATGGAATTTTAAATTATGGCTCCCTCGGGGGTGCCTCATTTCACTCCAAATATTCTCCCACTTGATCCTCACTCAGTATTTTCAATTATCATGGTTTTTAGGGGCTCTTCCACTCATTTTGTAAGCAATTCCAAGGGGTTTGAAGGTGGTTTGAAGGTGGTTTATCCCAGGTCAGTCCCTCCTCTGGGTCTCTCTTGGGTTTTTTCTAGGTCTTATCTTCCCTCTCTCTAGGTTTTCTAGATCTACATTCATTTCATGTATATTTAGTGTTAGGGTTGCCTTTGGTTTTGATTTTAAGGATTGTGGATTTTAGAGAAGGGGATATAGAGCTGTTTCAGTGGTGTGTTCTCCAGATTTGGGGTGTGGTTGCTTGTGTGTTTATTTCAATATAACCCTAAAGGTAGGAGGCTTCACTCTCGACTCATATTGCTATAATTTATTGGATTAGTTTCAAATTGGTTTATTTTAATGGAATTGATTGTAAAAATCATGGAATAAATCTTCTTTAGTGATGATTTATGGTTTTAGTAAAATTGTGAAATCTTAGTGATTTGTTGTACAATGTGATTTAGATTCTTGAATTTAAAATGATGATATTAAATTGTTGATTTTCTGGAATTATTTAATGGTTTGAGGAAACATTGGTTTTCAATAAAAATGGAGTTTCATTGAAATTGTTTGGTATTGAAATGACTTTGAGGAAATTGGTTTTTAATAAAAATGGAGTTTTATTGAAGGGGATGACATGTTGGTTTTGGCATTGGTGTGATGAAATAATTGTTGTGTACACTCATATTGCATTCAAGATGGATAAGGGTTAGGGGTCTCTCCCATCAGTGTTGGGATGGATAAGGGATTAGGCTCTCCCCCGTCAAACATTCATATTTCATTCGGGATGGATAAGGATTAGGGGTCTCCCCTATTTGTTTTGGGATGGATAAGGGATAGGGATCTCCTCCATCAAACATTCATATTGAATTCGGGACATATAAGTGTTAGGGGTATCCCCCATTAGAGTTGGGATGGATAAGGGATAGGGATCTCCCCCGTTAAACATTCATATTGCATTCAAAATGGAAAAGGGTTAGGGGTCTCCCCCATCAGGGTTAGGATGGATAAGGGGTATGACTCTCCCTCGTTAAACATTCATGTTCATTTGGGTCAAATAAAGGTAATATGTCTCCCTGATCACTGTTGGGATGGATAAGGGTTAGGGATTTCCCATTCTTCCATGTATCATTCAGTGTTGGTTTCATGGGTTTGTGAAATGTTTGGGAATGGACAAATGGGGATATTGTGAAATGGTTTTAATGCTTTTATTTGTTATTTTTTGAAAAAAATTACATTCTAGAAATTGGTTTCATTTTGTTTTTCTTTTACTTGATTGCAAACAATTTTTGGAACTCATTTATATTTGGTTATAAAATGTTTTTGTAAATTGTTTTATATAAACTATTTTATATAAATGTGGATAAAATTTATATCCTAATAGTGTGTGTAGGGAAGTAATTGGAGAAAACCTACTGAGTTTTATACTCACCCCTAATTTGTAAATTTTGTTCTTTTTTAGATGCTATCATCCGAGATTGGGGAAAAGATAATTTTCCCACATTTTTAGCACTACCTCATGATGTTTGGGTTGTTTGGATAAAATGGAGCATGGATCTTATGGATCATGGAGTCTTGTCATCTTTTGAGAGTCTTGCATTGTTTATCCTTTTTGTACTTTGATACTTGGTTATTCTTCTGTTGTTAGATTCTTTGATGTGGTTTTGAGATACATGAATTTGTTGAGTTGTCTTTCATTCGTTCTTGCATCATATAGTGAATGTTTGGTTATGATTGTTTAGTTTATTGGTTTATTTCTTGAAGGGTAAGTCATCCCCCACTTGTATTTGAAACCCTTCAGCATTTATTTCCAGCCTTTAGCATCTTGGGGATGTCACTTAAGGCCAAGTAATGACTTGTTGTGCTCTCAAACCACTGAGAATGGGCAGGTCATTATAGATGGTATTAGTCTCATCCTTCCCTTGTGGTACATATTATCAGTGTTCTTAGTATTGGAGTTGGAATTACTTTTTTTCTATTTCTTGGATTGGAATCTAAGACAGGAGTGGGATTGTTAGAACATGAAATGTTTAGCATAAAATGACGTAGCTAACCCATTTTTGTTGAACTTCAAGTTACCTGGCTGTTCGGTACATAAGTGTTTCAAATACACTTCTAGAATTTTGGAAATCTCATTATTATGGGTTTAGAAAATGAGATGAGCATGACATGCATTATAGAGGAATGAGATCCCACAAGGATTGTATATCTTATTGTGAGTAATGATTTATGATTTTGTGTGAAGAAGTCTATTTTAGAAAAATGTAGATTTTTTTTCATATGAAATATTTCAAAAGAGGATATTTGGTGTATTTGAAAAATGGTTGGATTTTCAAAACCAATAGTCAATTTTTAAAAAAACAATTGGTTGAACATGGAAAAAGGTAGTTTTGGAAAAACAATTATTTGATAAATTATGTGATAGAATTTTAAATGCTAATCCATTAGTTTTTAGAGAGTGAGGTTGACGGAGGTTGTTGTTTGTTTAGAAATGGAACTCGGTAAGCATTGAAGAAACCAGTCAAAAGTGGCCAGTGTGGTAGCAGTTGAGACACAGGTGAACCAAAAATTGGTCTAAAGTATCATTCATGATTTTCAAACCATTGAGTTGGGACTACAACCCCATACACATGTTATGATATCTATCATGGTTGGGAATCCAAGTAATAGAAGTACGATTGTCCTCATGAGAGGAGGTCTGAATCCAAACACTGAGAGAAAGATAAAGACGGAAAACTTTTCTCACCGACATGGAGCAAATCAGAATCAGACCACAAGATTGTTAAAACATCCACTGAGACCCAAGTATAAGTCAGGATGTTTCTAGTGTGGCTCTATGAGCCACATCATGTGGGATTGTAAGGAGAAACCTCAATAATGTCATAACTACAAGAATATGGGGCATCTTCAGTGGTATTTTCGTAATTCTCATTGGTCGGGTGTTCATGACACTCCTCAGAAAGGGAAGTGTCAGCAGGATAATTAATAGAAGAGCATGGAAAGAATGCATCTACTTGGAGCTGAGCAAGTTGTAGTGGATGATCAGTCGGGACCATCCAAAGTGCGAGGTACTGTTCTTTTAATTTCCATGTTTATTCAAGCTTTGTTTGATATGGGTTCTTCCCATTATTTTCTGCTTCTCACATCATTGATCTTTTGAATTTATAGGTAGAAATGATTCCTTCTATTTTGAACCTACAAACTCTTCTGGGTCAAATAAAGTGTTGAGCCTTCCTATGTCGAGCATGTTGTTTAGTTGTGGATGACATTGAACTGATGTGGGATTTATATGTTCATGAGATGGATTCTTATACAATAATCCTAGGAATCGATTGGTTGATAGATTTTAAGGCCCGCATCATTTTATATGCACGAACGGTGAGTTTTTTGATGGAGGATGGTGTTAGACATCTCTTCAGATGGGACAAGAGTACAAAGCTGGGTGCAACAGATTGGTTGGTACCAACTATTGGAAGAATCTAATATCATTTGGAGGTTTCATAATTCGCATCAACAGAAGAGATCGAGGAAAATTGTTTTCCAGTAGTTGTGGATCAATTTCCAGATCTCTTCCCCAAGAACTTCTTGGGGTTACCACCTCTAATGGATGTGGACTTTATGAATGATCTCCTTCTAGGGACCAGTCATATTTCCCTTCCTTATTATCGGATGAAACCAATAGAGTTAATGGAATTGAAATTGAAGTTGGAGGAATTGGAAAGCAATGGTTTTATTCAACCAAGTACATCTCTGTGGGAAGCACCAGTCTCTTTTGTGAAGAAAACAGATGGAACTCTTCTGTTTTTTATTGATTATCATAAACATAAACAAGTTACAATAAAGAACCGATATCCACTTCCATGCATTGATGATCTATTTGATCAATTAAGGGGAGCACAATGGTTCTCCAAGATTGACTTGAGATTAGGATATAACCAATTGCGAGTTCGAAAGGAGGATATTATGAAGATAGAGTTCAGAAGAAGATATGGCCACGACGAATATCTATTCACATCTTTGGGTATAACGAATGCACCAACGATCTTCATGGATTTGATGAATTAGATATTTCCACGATATCTGAATTCTTCTATTGTGGTGTTTTTGGATGACAACTTTGTGGATTCAAAGACACGGGATGACCATGAGGATCACCTGCAAACAGTATGAAAAATCATGAGATATCATTTTTTGTATTCCAAATTACCAATTTGTGAGTTTTGGATATAGGAAGTACATTTTATTGGTCATGTCATTTCTGAAAAAAGAATTTCTATTGATCTTGAAAATATTGAAGCTGTTATCTCATGGAAACCACCGAAGAACGTATTTGAGATACAAAGTTTTCTAGGTCTAGTTGGTTACTACCCACACTTTGTGCATGATTTCTCACAACTGTATTCTCCAATTATAGCTCTGAAAAAGAAGAATGCTCCATTATAATGGACAGAGGAATTCCAGAATTCTTTCTAGGAGTTGAAAGTTTGGCTGACATCAGCACCTATCTTGATTTTTTAAAAATCAGGATAGGGGAATGTGGTATATTGTCATTCTTTGGGATCAGGTTTGGGTTGTGTTCTCATGCAAGGAGACTGTTTGGTTGATTATGTTTCAAGGAACTTTACACTTCTTAAGAAACACCACCTAACACACAATTTAGAGTTAGCTGCAGTCATCCATGCCTTTAAAACATGGAGAAAATATATCTTTGGTGATAAATTCATTGTGTTTAGAGACCAACAAAATTGAAACACATTTTCTTATAGTAATATTTGAATCTGACCCAAAAAATATGGATTGATTATCTCTATATGTTTGTCTTTGACATTATGTATACACCAGGAAAATAGAATTTAGTGGTGGATGCATTGAGTAGAAATTCATATTATCAATTGCAAAAAGATGCTTCAGATGAATGGTTGTTGATGTCGGTCCCAGGTGACATTAACTTAGAGTGTGAAGATAGAGGTGTTTTTGTTGTTTTATTTTCTTCTATGCTTGTTCCTGATTTTGTAAAAATGGTCAAAAAGGCACAGATATCTATTATAAAATTTATGGTTATGAGTTTAAAACTTGACGGTGGGGAGACCATTGAAGGATGAAAACTTGATGGATGTTCAGTTTTGTGCTTTAAATATTGGATGGTTGTACCAATGGCTTTTCAGGAACGACTCTTTCATGCTTACCACCATTCTATATGGGATGTACATCCAGTTACATAAATGTTGTATAAGGAGTTAGAGGTACAATTTTGCTGGAGTGGCATGAAAAGAAGGGTGGACGAGTTCGTCTTGCGGTGATTAACTTGTCAGTGGGTTAAAGAAGAGCATCCGAGACCAACTGAAATGTTACATTATTTACCTATACCAATGTAGAAATGATATAAGAGAGTGATGGTTTTTGTTATATGTCTTCCAAAAATGGTTTGGAAACACAATTCCATATGGGTGATAGTGGATCCGCTTACCATGTCAGCCCATTTCATCCCTCTTCATGAAACTCAAACAATGGAGGATCAATCAAAAATATACATCTAAGAAGTAGTAAAGAGGCATGGCGTATCAATTTCACTAGTCTCAGATATACATCTGAGGTTTACATTTTGTTTCTAGGAATCCTTATAACATGATCTTGGAACTCAGTTGACTATGAGCACAGGATATCATCCGCAGATGGATGGGAAATCCGGGAGGATGATACAAACCGTGGAGCATATGTTAAGGGCTTGTGCGATGGATTTTACTGGCTCAGGGGAGAAGCATATACCTTTGGTAGACTTCTCATACAATAATAGCTATCAGGCCTCGATATATATGGCTCTGTTTGAAGAATTATATGGGAGTACTTGTTATTCCCCACTATGCTAAGTGGAAATAGGTGAAACTTAAATAATTGGGCCAAGCCTTGTCCAAGAAACAAGGGAGAAGATCCGGTTGATCAAAAGAGGATGGAGACAGCTTAGAGTTGTCAGAAATCTTATGTATATCACTGTAGAATATCGTTGTCATTCGTTGTGGGTGATCATGTATTATTGAGAATATCACCAAGGCTTGGATATGTTCATTTTGGGAAGTATGGAAAGTTATATACTTGATACATTGGCTATTTTGAGATACTGGAACAGGTCAGAGAGGTGGCATATCAGTTAAAATTACCAACATAGTTCAGTTTGGTGTATAATGTGTTCCATGTATCTCAATTGAAAAAGTATCAGCATGATACTAACCATGTGATCAAATGGGATCACGTAGACCTAGATCCAGATACTTCATTGATATATAACCCGATACAGATTGTGGATAGTCAATAAAAATTATTTCATGGAAAAATAATCAACCTAGTATGGGTTTTATTGCAGAAAGGTTATATTCAAGAGGATACTTGCACTACTGGGAAGTTGGGATTTCCCAACACTTATATACCAACGGTTCTATAGAACCATTGGTATAGGGTTCCTTTACCAATGGTTTATTCAAACCGTTGGTAAAGGTTGGTTTCATGAAGGATTTTCCAACAGTCTGAAGAAACAATTGGGAAATCCACATCATTTGTACCCTTTACCAATGCATTGTACAAACCATTGGTGAAGGCCATCAATTCCCAATGGTTTTTAAAAATATTTGGAAAAGGTCTCCCTAAATACACCCAATTACACAAAAGCACAACACAGAACTCATTTCCCCTGATTTCCAGAAGCCCCCGCGCACAGGTGAACCCTAACCCGAGGTCTTCCATCCAATTGGTTGTAACTCCCCCATCTAGGTTAGACTCCTTTAAACTCGTCCCAAATATAGACATAGAATCCCACATCCCCCAATTTCTCAATTTATTTCAATATCTAGAAATATCATTTCATTTTATCTATTTCTAGGGATTTTGGAAAATTTTATGATTCACACTATTTGATATTGAATCAATTACTAATACTTGATTGGTTGATGTCTGTTAGTATATAGAGTATGGTTTAAAAACTATCCCTTAAAAGTATCGCTGTTTTGTGTTCTTTATGATGTGTATTGTATCATTGCCATACATTATTATTAATCTCAAATTTAAAAATAAATGTTTTTGTCTATACTTTATGAAATTAATCTTCTTTAAGATCCATGAACAACCTATTAGTGTAGAATCCTAAACATTATCCACTCATGGGGTGCGCTTTACTTGGGAATGGTTTCCCCCAAATACTCAGCACCCAGCTCCTAGTAGGTCCGATTGCAGACCTAATCCAGACTTTATCCTGACGTATTCTCGGCCGTGAAATACCTTCTAGCCGAAGATCCTTCTTCAATCAAACAAATTATTATATCTAAACTTCAAATTAGTAAGTGTTATGTTATTTTTAGTATTCTTACTCTTTTTATATTATGTTTGATGCTTTGATTTCAGTGAAATTAAAGTTATTACTATTGGAGTACCGAACCATTTGTTTTTTTAGGATTTTTTTGTTCTACACTTCATACATTGTAAATGGTCTATTTTGTGGGGTTTGTTCAGTGTATGGGGTAAAGGTTTTGTTTTATGTTTCTTGTTTAGTGGGGGGTGGGCAGTCCAGGTGGGGGTGGACTATCCATGGGTGGGGCTGGGCTGTCCTGGACACCTCGTACCCCCTGGACAGCCCCCGCCATAAAAAGCCCACCCCCCCCCCCCCACACCCTGGACCCCCCGACCCCCTGGATAGCCCCGCCACCCTTATGATCACCCCGCCCAACCCCCTGGACACCACGTACCCCCTGGACATCCCCCCACCCCCGTGGACTGCCCCCCGGACACCCCGTCCAACCTGGACAGCCCCGCCACCCCCATGGATAGCCCACCCACCCACCCCGTACCCCCTTGGATAGACCCACCCACCCCTGGACACCCCCTCTACCCGTAGACTTCCCACCACCCATGTGGATAGCCCACCCACCTACCTGGACAGCCCCGCCACCCCCGCCACCCCCCCTGGACACCCCGCACACCCCCTGGACACCTCGTAAACCCAAGAAACCCCCCCCCCCCACCAACCCTGGACACCCCGAACCCCCTAGACAACCCTGAACCCCCTAGACAACCCTGAACCCCCTAGATAGCCTCACCACCCTTGTGGACATCCCTCCCACCTCCCTGGACAGCATGTACCCCCTGGATATCCCCCCCTCCCACCCTTCATGACAGCCCACCCACCCCACCCCCGGACACCGGCACACCACCCCCCAGACACCCCCATCCCCCCGGAAACCCCCACCCCCTAGGAAGCACCCCCACCCCCTTGAAACCCTGTCCCCACTGGACAGTCTCCCACCCCCATAGACAGTCTGACCACCCCCGTGGACAGCCCCCCCCCCCCCTGGATAGTCCGCCCACCCCCTGGACACCCCGTACCCCCTGGACAACCCTACCACCCCCATGGGCAGCTCGCCCACCCCCCAGGACACCCCAGAGAGCCTCACTACCCCCTGGACACCCCCTCACCCCCATGGATAGCCCACCCACCCCCTGGACTCCCCCTACCCCTTGGACAGCCTGACCACCCCCATGGACTACCCGCCCACCAGGACACCCAGACCCCCCTAGACAACCCCCTACCTCTGGACACCTTCGACCCCCCTAGACTGCCCCGCCACCCCCTGGACACTGCTCACCCCGTAAAAACTCCCTCCTCCTTGGGCAATGTATTTGATAACTCAAATTATCTACTAAAATATAAAATTTATTTGATCTAAAATTTAGTCAACTCCTGAATAATTATCCTCCACAAGTGTACATGATCTTGTACACTCATGTATAGTTCTTCAAATATATTTTGTCATAAATATAGTATTTTTTGTCTTTTATATTATGAATCTCATATAGAGTATTGTGTCATTTATGGTTTCATATAAAGTGAACAATTATCGTTTACTTAAATATATTTTCGATGGAAATTCAATATTATTGAATTGATTTTGAAGAAATGACTTATAACAATTATTTTTTTACATAATGTATAGAAGTAAAAGGTATGAAAGTTATCAGATCTCAAACAATTTTCTAAACAATTTGGAGAACTTTTTATATTTGTCATTTCACAAAGCTTTATATAGTGGTCGCATACACTACCCATGTTCCATTTGTGTTGGAAGACCTTGGTTAGCCCTGAAAAAGTCAGCTACCACATAACCAAATATGGCTTTCAAGAAAACTACTATGTTTGGTATGACAATGGGGAGAAAATGAATTTTCAATTTTATGATGATCCAAATGAGATGACTGGAGTGGAGAATTTGTTATATGATCTGTTTCTGTTTATTCATCATCATGAAAAAGAAAGAATTCTGACCCAAGAAGACTTTGATATGAGCACACATGATGCGTCTAATGAAAATGATGATGATTTCTAGGTGAAAAGATTGAATGATGCTGCCACGACTACAATATATCGACAGTGCAATAAAATAAAAAAGCTGTAATTTTTAATCCGATTGTTTCATGGGAAAACTATGTATGGGATTTCTAATACAACAATCAATTACTTTATTACCTTCTTGAAGGATTTACTTCCAGATGATGTATATATTACCTTAAACCACTATATAGAATAGAAGTTAGTTGAGGAACTTGGATATTCAAGAAAAAAAATTCATGATTTCCCAAAAGATTGCAGTTTATTCTGGGAGGAAACCACTTAACGAAATGATTGTATAAAATATGGCACATCCCGCTGGAAGTCAAAATCTGATGGAACACCATCCCGCATGCCACAAAAAGTAATTTGGCACTTTACATTGATCCCCAAAATCTATAATCTTTTAATTTCTAATAAAATATAAAAAAAAATGAGTTGGAATGATACCGAGAGAAAGAAAACTATTGGTGAGTTGGTTCACCCTGCAGATGGATTTCCATGGCAGAGATTTGATGCTCGATATCCTGATTTTACAGGTGACATGCGTAATCTGAGGTTGGGTCTTTCATGTGATTTTTTCAATCTGTTAGGGCATATGCTTACTTTGCACAGCACATGGCCAGTTTTTATACACATTTATAATCTTCTCCCATGGTTGTGTATGAAAAAACATTTCACTTTAATGAGTATACTTATATCTGGCCCTTCTGATCCCGACATTGATATTGATGTATACATGAAACCTTTAATAAAAGAGTTGAATGTTCTTTGGGATGTGGGTGTATGCACATACGATTCAAATTTGAAAGACATATTTCAGATGTGTGCTGCACTTATGTGGATGATCAATGATTTTATGGCATATGCAATGATGTCTAGATGGAGAATGAAGGGGAAACCACCATGTCCTGTTTACATAAAGAATACACGATCCAGAAGACTGAGACATTGTAGTTTCAGTTTTATGGGACATCATCGATTATTTCCAATGGATCATCCATATAGAAATAATCGCCGATGATTTGATAATACCATAGATACCGATGATCCACCTCAGCGTATGTCTGGAATTGATGTGCATAATGAATTTAAATATTACATTTTTTCATTCAGGAAGGGTCAAATGAAATCTAAAATGAGAAAGAATGTTTCCACTGAAACCTGTTACAATTGGAGGAAGAGGAGTATCTTTTTTAATTTTCCTTATTATTCAACTAATTTGTTATGTCCTTTCTTAGATGTAATTCACATTGAAAATAATATATGAGAAATGTTGCTTTCGATGCATCTAAATGTTAAGGTAAAGACAAAATATGATTTAAAGTATCGGCATGACTTGGTGGATTGGGGAATCAGACCAGAATTGCATCCTGTGTGTATCAGTGAAAATAAATGGCCAGTTCCATGTGGTTCTTATGTGATGACACCTATAGAAAAAAACAATTTCTGGAAGTATTAGATACTATTAGAGTTCATGATGGCTATTCAAGCAACATATCTAAACGGGTCAACAGAAGAGTGTTGAAGCTAAAATCATTGAATACTCATGAAAACCATGTTCTTCTGCATGAGTTGATTCCAATAGAAATCTTTCGTCTTTTGTCCAATAATGTATGGGTGATTGTTATTCAGTTGTGACATTTGTTTAGAGATCTTTTTGCTAAGAATTTTTCAATGTCTTTATTGAAATAAATGTTGACAGATGCCCAATTAATTTTGTGTGAGTTGGAGAAAATATTTCCTCCATCATTTTTCATATGCACGCTACATCTGACTGTCCATATTCCCACTAAAATACTTATCAGAGGAACTTTTTCATTTGGTTGTATGTATCCAGCTAAAAGAAATATGGACACATTAATGTATTATGTCTAAAATAGGAATCATCTCGAAGGTTCTATCGTGAATAGTTACTTGGTTCAAGAATGTATGGATTTCTGGTCAATGTATTTGTCTGATCTTACTACAAGAATGAAAAGACCAATGAGAAATGAAGAAGAATACAGTGAAAAATTTGAACCCAGTTTTCCATCACTTCCTCAAATAGTAGGAATTCCTGGATCATATACATTGAATACATTAAGCATTAAAGAGCGGGAGATGGCACATCACAATGTTTTGTTCAACTGTGATTTGTTTGATGACTAAATCCGGTAACTAAATTTAATATGTACATCATACATATATATCTGTTAATCTATTCATATTTTTTATCTACAGGGAACATAAAACAATGATAAATAGAAAGCATCGTTTGTTATATTTGAGAAGGAGGGAGTCTTTGCATAGAAAATAGTTTTCTGCTTGGTTAACATTGAAGGTTAATATATTACTGTTTAAAATAATTAAATAAATATTCAATTAAGTTTAATATTCATTTATATTTTAGGTATTGAGTTTTCATGCTGACTCTGTCTCTAAGGAAATAAGATCTTTGGATTTTGGTCCTAATACCGTGGTTCATGACTGTAAATCAATTGTTATCAATGGGTACAAATTTATTGTCACTGAATGAGCAAAGAACACGAGAACATATCATGATGGTGTTATGGTTTCTGCCACAACAGATTATTATTCCAATGCATCGGAAAGTATACCGAAATCTGAAAATGTGGGTTATTATGGAGTCATTGAAAAATAGTAATATTGGATTATTACTCTCATAGATGAGTCACGATGATGAAATGCCATTGGTCTGATTTGATGATGATACATGGAACATTTAATGATGATTGTGGATTTTGAGTAATTAATATGACTTGAACTCTTGCTACCGAAGAACCATATGTATTGGCATCAATGGCTAAACATGTTTTTTTATGTCAAAGACCAACTTCGACATGAATTTGGTGTCATAGTTGATGTAATTCCACGACATATTTATGATGATGCCGATGATGGGATTGACACTGTCCCTACTTCCATTGGAAGCAATCCATTTATTTCTTTTGATGGCTCTAATTGCTCAATTTTTATAGTTTATTGTGAACCGGAAGATGTGGTGGAAAATATATTGAATCATCAATCCATGTTATCAATTATTTTGGTTTACCTCGAGTTGGGCTATTAAGGTTGGTACTATTCAAATTTATTTAATATTGATTAAAAATATATTATTTCTCTCATGCTTTACTTTATCCTTTAAAGCATGCCTTTCATTTCAGTCTTTTACATTTCTTGTTTTGGTGATTGTGATCATCAAAAATAGGGGGAGATTGTTGTACCTCTCGTACCCCTCGTGGTTTAATTTTCATGATCACAATCACTCTCTTATTTATCTAATCTTGTTTTAAGTGTTTTTGGATGATAGGCATGATTTCATGTTGCCAAGGAATTGGGCCAAGAAATCCAGAAGGCAAAAAGTGGACTGATTTCAGTCCACCGGCCAACCGGTGGATGACCACCGGCCAGCCGGTGGAGTCTTGATAGAAGGCATCCCCTCTGTCCAGACCACCGGCCAACCGGTGTCCCATCACCGGCCAGCCTGTGGAACCCAGACAGAAGGGACACCTACTGTTTCACCACCGGCCAACTGGTGGCCTCCTCACCGGCCAGCCGGTGGTGCCTGGGCAGAAGGCCTCTCCATTTTCCAAAGCACCGGCCAACCGGTGGCCAAGCACCGATCAGCCGGTGGAGCCAGTCAAACTAGCCGTTGGGCTTTGACCAGACTTGTCCACTTGACTCCCAACGGCTCCGAAGGCCTCTCCAATGGCTCCAAAGACCCCCAAAGGCCATTTGAGGGTTCCCCCTCTATAAATAAAGGAGTAGGAAGCCCCGAAAACGTATGGAAGCCCACGGGAACATTTTTTGATCATTTGGCAAACCTCCGGCGCTTTCCTTCAAGGATCCCCACTTGCTCCAACTCACTTCCACATCCAAGGAGCATCACCATAGAAGCTTGGGAGTGCTCTTCATCAACTCCAATCAATCCATTGGTGCCCAAGACTTCTCCACATTATGGTTTTTCTTGTTTTATCTTTATGAGCATCAATTTGGGTTTGTGCCTACAAACCCCTCTTTCTCTCATCTTCCTTTTGTTTGGGTTTTCACCCCACCTTCAAGGTGTGAAGAGGTTAGTCAAGCCTTCCCTTTAAAAGGCTTGAGTCATAGGTGAGCTAGCCTTCACCTGTTAGAAGTCTAGTGGGTTCTTGCTCAACCATTAAAAGCAAGCTGTAATAGGTTCTAGACTACCTTAATGTCTAGTGGGTTTCTTGCTAAAACCATTAAAAAGCAAGCGGTAGTAAATCTCTCAACGGTTGAGTTGGGAGCGGAGACGTAGGCTTTGGTTTAAGTCGAACTCTATTATCAAGTTTTGTGTCTTTCCTCTTTTATTTCCGATGCACTTTGATAATTATTTTAAATTGTTAATTAATTTTTAAAAGGCAATTCACCCCCCTCTTTCCATCACTCTCTGCCCAACAATTGGTATCAAAGGCAAAATTTGAGTAATACCCTAACCGGTTTCAAATTCAAGATCCTTTGTGATGGCTTCAACTTCTTTCTCCCCCGAAGGCTATTCTTTGGGTCGTGCTCCATTCTTTGATGGAACCGACTATACTTATTGGAAAACCCGCATGACCACTTTTCTTAGAAGTATAGGTTATCCTATTTATAGAATTGTCATACATGGTTACTCTCTCTCTTCTCCCGATGAATCCAAATGGACTCAAGCCGATATTAAAAATTTCGAGCTTGATGGCAAAGCCATGAACGCTCTTCATTACGGCCTTGATCGTAATGAATTCAATCGAGTTTCCACATACACTTCATCTCATGAAATCTGGAAACTATTGGAGGTTACCCATGAGGGGACCAACAAAGTCAAGGATACTCGCTTGGATATGTACCGTCAAGATTTTGAGTCTTTTAAAATGCATCCATCTGAAAATATTTCTGATATGTTTACCTGTTTTACTGACGTTTTCAATGGAAGAAAATCTCTTGGAGATGATGTTTCTGCAGAAATGATGGTCAAGAAGATCCTTTGGATCTTACCAAGCACATGGGCACCAAAAGTCACGGCAATTCAAGCAGCAAAAGATGTCAAGAAAATTCCGGTTGAAGAGCTCATCGGATCCCTCATGACCTACGAGATCACCATGAGGAGGCAAGCTGAAAAGGAAGGCAATCTCATCAAAACTCCAAAAAACATCGCCTTCAAAGTTAAAAAAGAAGAAAGATCCTCCTCCTCATCGTCTTCCTCTTCAAGCGGTGATTCAGAAATGGAGATTCTTGCCTGCAAAATGCACAAATTCATGAAGAAGCACAAGAAGAAGAAATCCCGCAAGGCTCAACCCAACGAAAAATCTGAGCCCGAGGTAACATGTTACGGGTGTGGCAAGAAAGGCCATTACAAGCCCGATTGTCCACTCAACAAGAAAAAGGCCAACCAAAAGGAAAAGAAGAAGGCATTCAAGGCCACATGGAGTGATAGCTCCAATTCCTCCTCCTCCTCCTCCTTAAGTGACAACGGTAAAAAATGCCTAATGGCATTTCATGAGGTATTCTCTTCCGACTCCTCATCCTCTAGTTCTTCAAATTCTTTCAATCGTTTATCTTATGAGGATCTCCAACATGCTAGAGATCAATTGGAGGAAGAATTTCACGAACATTCTTCCAAATTTATTGCTTTAAAAAAGAATTTCAAAAAACTTTCTTCTGAAAAGGAACAACTTCTCAAAGAAAAGGAGGAGTTGTCCCTCAAGGTCCAAAACCTTCCCGATGTTGATTCTATGGAATCAACAATCAAGGATTTAAGAAAATCCCTAGCTAAGTTCACCGAAGGTGAACATAACCTTTCGAAGCTCCTTGGTTCCCAATGCGTATCTAGAACCACCCAAGGGCTTGGCTATTCCAAGCAAGCTTCCTCTTCCCATGATCCAACTATTTTTGTAAGGGGGAGCTCCCAATATAAATTTTGCAACTATTGTAAAAAACCCGGGCACTTAATTTATGAGTGCGATTGCAAAAATGCCCGGTATGGAAGGCCCGAAACCATTTCCTTTAATGATGAATTTCATAGGAGAATACCTGCCACTAGAAAAGTACGGATTGAAAAATCCCTTTTAGCGAGTCTCACCGGACCAAAATTTGTCTCGGTTCTAAAATCCTCTCCCCGGTGATTTGTTGTTTTTATTTAGGGGGAGTTAGGATCGTTTAAGCATTTTTGCTTTATATTCAAAACTTTCAATTCAAAACATTCAATTCAAAACTTTCAATTCAAAATCTTCAATTCAAAACCTTCAATTCAAAACATTCAATTCAAATTTCAAAAATTTCAATTGGTTTAAAATCTCTATCTTGTTTTTCAATCCTTTCCCTCAATCAAGTTTTATGCCCCGTGCTATTTTGATAATCACAAAGGGGGAGAAATTCTTAGTTGATTGGGGGAGAAATCTTTCTCTCATGCTTTGCTTTATCCTTTGAAGCATGCCTTTCATTTCAGTCTTTTACATTGCTTGTTTTGGTGATTGTGATCATCAAAATAGGGGGAGATTGTTGTACCTCTCGTACCCCTCGTGGTTTAATTTTCATGATCACAATCACTCTCTTATTTATCTAATCTTGTTTTAAGTGTTTTTGGATGATAGGCATGATTTCAGGTTGCCAAGGAATTGGGCCAAGAAAGCCATAAGGAAAAAAGTGGACTGATTTCAGTCCACCGGCCAATGGGTGGATGACCACCGGCCAGCCGGTGGAATCTTGACAGAAGGCATCCCCTCTGTCCAGACCACCGGCCAACCGGTGTCCCATCACCGGCTAGCTGGTGGAACCCAGACAAAAGGGACACCTACTGTCTCACCACCGGCCAACCGGTGGCCTCCTCACCGGCCAGCCGGTGGTGCCTGGGCAGAAGGCCTCTCCATTTTCCAAAGCACCGGCCAACCGATGGCCAAGCACCGGTCAGCCGGTGGAGCCAGTCAAACTAGCCGTTGGGCTTTGACCAGACATGTCCACTTGACTCCCAACAGCTCCGAAGGCCTCTCCAACGGCTTCGAAGTCCCCCAAAGGCCATTTGAGGGTTCCCCCTCTATAAATAAAGGACTAGGAAGCCCCAGAAACGTATGGAAGCCCACGAGAACATTTTTTGATCATTTGGAAAACCTCCGACGCTTTCCTTCAAGGATCCCCACTTGCTCCAACTCACTTCCACATCCAAGGAGCATCACCATAGAAGCTTGGGAGCGCTCTTCATCAACTTCAATCAATCCATTGGTGCCCGAGACTTCTCCACATTACGGTTTTTCTTGTTTTATCTTTTTGAGCAACAATTTGGGTTTGTGCCTACAAACCCCTCTTTCTTTCATCTTACTTTTGTTTGGGTTTTCACACCCCCTTCAAGGTGTGAAGAGGTTAGTCAAGACTTCCCTTTAAAAGGATTGAGTCATAGGTGAGCTAGCCTTCACCTGTAAGAAGGCTAGTGGGTTCTTGCTCAACCATTAAAAGCAAGTTGTAATAGGTTCTAGACTACCTTTAAGTCTAGTGGGTTTCTTGCTAAAACCATTAAAAAGCAAGCGGTAGTAAATCTCTCAACGGTTGAGTTGGGAGAGGAGACGTAGGCTTTGGTTTAAGCCGAAATCCGTTATCAAGTTTTGTGTCTTGCCTCTTTTATTTCCGCTGCACTTTGATAATTGTTTTAAATTGTTAATTAATTTTTAAAAGGCAATTCACCCCCCCTCTTGCCATCACTCTCCGCCCAAAAAAGTGCATTTTCAATGTTTATTGGTTTGAATTTTTATTTGAATTGCATTTTTTATTTTTGAATTGAAATGTATTTAAACCTACGAAACAAACATTTCTATCTTGGTGAACATTTCAATGCTTCAACTGTGATTTGTATAAAATTTTTATGACTTTAAAACCTCTCTTTAAACTTTTACCAGGTAATGAACATGATGTTTTGTATTTTTCTAAAAAACATGTATTGAAACCTGTATCATCTACTGGATCTAAAGAAATTAAATTTTTCCTTAATTTTGACAACTGTTTCACCACTTATTAATCTGGTAGAATCAATGTTCCATGATTTTAATAGACTGATGAAACTTAATAAATAATCATCCTACTAAAAATTAAAATTTTCCCTCTCATTTATTTTGTATTCTGGGTTACACATTAGTTATCCTTTTAAATTTACTTCCATATTTGTTTTCAAATGTAGTAAAATGAATGCAATTGAAGAGAGGTGATGAAAACATATTATTGACAACAGTTGTCGAATGGCTGAGTTGGTAATTCTACCACTAATGCCTAATGTGAGCACTTTATTTCAAATATATTTATTTAAATAATATATAATGCCATATGATTAATTTTTTTAAAACATTTTTTCAGGATCCATCTATTAGGTGGCTGTTATTCGATGAGCATCCTAGTAGTGGTCAAATTACTCGAGGTGTTTATACGAGGGGTGGTTGTACGGGAGCTAGACGATATGGGCAGTGTACCTGATTAGACCCTACCCCTCCCACTGACATACCATCCATCCAACATTCTGATCCTAGTGTGCTGTTAGGGACACACGAGATATTTAGACCTCCCATGTTTTCACCACACTTTACATCTGAGCCTCCTCACCCGTCTGTACCAAATCCGATGATGATTCCCACTCCCCATCCAGTATTTGGCCATCCATTCTTGTCATCTTCTTTTACTTCTGCTTCCTTTAATACGGGATTTTATATTTCATCTTCTTCGACTACTACTCTACCTGAGTCTGTCCCTACAGAGCATACATTGGGACCAACTCCATCTGTACAGGGTGTTCCTTCGGCTTCTGTGGATCCAACGGTGCTCATTGATCAGACTATCATAGGTATAGTTATACAACCCTATCAAATTGTTACACCATTATTTATTTTTATTATAACATGTATTGATAAAATATTTGTTTTCCGTTCATAACAGATACATCTACTGATTGGAGGTGGGGGTGGGGGCGTACATGCATGCATTCGGTGTGGAAATGCTGCACACAGTTGATGGTGGATTACAATGAAGATGGTCAGATGATTGAAAAATCAGGGCAGCAATGTCGGAGTTTTTTGCCGATGCTTACCAAATACTCCGACATCATTCCTATCAGTCCACTCTCATGGAGATAGCTGCCAAATGAAGTCAAGGATAAATCTTGGGCCGACATATGTGTAAAAAAATTGTTGTATTTAATGAAATATATTAATTTTTATATTTATAAGAATTAATATTTTGGTTTCAGTTGCGGTTTCAGTTCCCCAATGGTGAGGGTGCATGGCTAGCACATCTAAAGGATATAGGCGAGCATTGGAGAGCTTATAAGCATGAGTTGTACATTAGCTAACATGATAGAGTGGGCACAGAGTTAGAGGTGGTCCTTGTCATGGATTATTTTCTATTAGAACATTACTGACAGATGATTACTCATTGGGCGACTAGCTAATTTACGGTACTAATTAAATTAGAAGTATTTAAATTAAAATTTTCATGTTTTTCAATAATACTAATTAATGAATTTTATTTTGGATGCATCTGGAAGAAATAAAAAAACATTGATTCTAAGAAATAAGTCCACCCATTGGGATATTATATGATGCCCGATCATGAGAGATAGCTGGTATGACAGTTTATAATCCTTCTTTATGACTTGCACTTTCTATTTCTTCCTCCGTAATTTATTCAATTTCTAAAGTTGTTATATAATTTTAGTTATGGAATTACAATTTTTTTGGTATCCTATTTTTAATTATGGTTTCCTACAATAAATTTCATTGTAGAGGAAGAAATTGAATATAGAAGGATGTATTCCATGAACAAAACTATTTTTCTCGAGTAGAAAGAAGAAAGATAGAAGTGTGGTTAATGAACTGACTCAACAGAAGATTGTATGTTTTACTTTATAGATTTAAAATTTTAATATCTATTTTGTAACTTAATAATCTATTTATATTTGTAACAGGTTTATTTAAAGGCCCTTGATGCCCAAGAACCTGACAATTTTGGGCCAAATGATCACTTACATCAGGTGTTGGGAGATGAGAACCCTGGTAGAGTACATTGTCGGCCTGAGAAGGGTATAGTTCCGACCAGGTATTGGCCCTCCTCAGGTATGATTTTTAGTGCCTCGGAGTTGCAGCAGGTTAAGGAATGGGAAAAACATGCTGAAAAAAGGGTCATAGAGACGGCAACACAGTCTGCTATGGAAAACACTGCATTTATGAAACTGATGGAAGTTTTACGTCCAACACTTCCACCAGAGGCCAACAATACTTGTGAGGAATATATGTCATCGATTCCTTCTATATATGGTGCACCAGGTGGCAGTTCTAGTGGTGGTCAAGATGATGGTGAGGAGGAGGTCGAGGTAGAGGAGGAGGGAGAAGAGGAGGCCGATGCGGAGGAGAAGGGCGATGAGGATGAGGGTGAGGGTAAAGATGATGGTGATGATAGTGATGGTGATGAGGGAAAAATTGATCCGTTACATTTTTTATTGATATTATTGAACTTTTATTTTTATTGATTTGTTGTGCCTGAATATATGTGTGATTAGGTAGGTCAAAATATCTTTATTTTATATCTATAAGTAATAAAACATGATTTGATGATAAGCTATGAAATCCCCCTATTTTAAGGAAATTTTAATTTTTTAGTGGACAAACCCCCCCCCCCCCCCATCCTCCTCCCCGGACCCCGGACAGCCCCCCCCCCCCCCCCCACCCTCCTCCCTGGACCCCGGACATCCCCCCTGATAGCCCCCGGACATCCCCCCACCCTCCTCCCTGGACCCCGGACAGCCCCCCAGACAGCTCCTCAGATAGCCCCCCAGATAGCTCCCTGGATAGCCCCACGAACAACCCCCCAAATATCCCCCACCCTCCATTATAGACCCATGAAAACCCCCTCTTTCTTGGACTCTGGAAACCCCCCCACCCTCCTCCTACCATGCATAACCCCCGACACATATATCATCATCCTCCACTGGGTACCTCAAACAACTGTGTATCACTGACATCATCACACCAATCACTGCATTATAAGGTCACTAAGCCCAATCTAATCTCAATTCAAGATTCACCCTAAATCCCAATCTAATTAACATTCCATTACTATTACTTCAGTACCAAGAACCAACCACCTACCTTGATTCCAGAGACAATCACACTCTTGATTTGGTGTCTCGAATCCCATTTTATGCTCTCTTCAAGATTCACTCTAAATGAAAATGGAAAAAGGGTTTTAGAGATTTGGAAGAATATGAGAGAAGAGTGCAAACCCTAATCGAAAAGTGGAATCAAGGAGAGGATTTTATCTAAAAACAACAGACAATTGGAAAACTGACCAAATGATTTTTGGTTGTATTGATACATTAGTAATAGGATCCATGAGTCATTTTTGACATGTACGGGCCATCCCCTTTTCAATTCGAGGAATGGTGTATCCAGTACCAATCAAAGTGTCTCACTTTTATTTGAATTGGACAACATTTTAAGTGAAAACAACAAATGACATTCAGGCAACCAACCAAACGCATTCAGATTCTGTTGATACATCATGAAAATGATCCATGGGTCATTTGGGACGTGTATGAGTCAAAATTGCCTCAATCCGAATCACGGTGTGGCCGATACCACTCAAATTGTTTCACATTTATTAGAAATGGACAAGAATTTAAGTGAAAACAACAACTTGCATATGTAAAACCGACCAAACACATTCTTATTCTATTAATACTATAGTAAAAGTATCCATTGGTAATTTTTGATGTTTAAAAGTCAACCACACTTCAATCTGAGGCACGATGTGGCAGGTACCACTCAAATTGTCTCACTTTAATTTGAAATGGACATGATTTTAAGTGAAAATAACAACTTGAATAAGGAAAACCAACCAAAAGATTTATGATTGTATTGATACATTTATAAAATTATCCATGAGTCTTTTTTGACATGTATGATTCAACCCCACCTCAATCTGAGTCACGGTGTGAATGGTATCACTCAAAGTGTCTCTCTTTGGTTTTAAATGGACATTGTTTTATGTAAAAACAACAGACATTCCAAAAACCGACCAATCATATTATGATTGTGTTTATACTTTATAAAAAGGATTCATGGGTCATTTTTGACATGTACAAGTGAACCCCATATCAATATGAGGGATGGTGTTGTCGTTATCACTCAAATTGTCTCACATTTATTTGAAATGGACAATATTTTAAGTGAAAACAACAAATTGCATATGGAAAACCAACCAAATGCATTTGGATTCTGTTGATACTTTTGGAAAACGATCCATTGGTCATTTTTTATGTGTATGAGTCAACTCCACCTCAATATGAGGCATGGTGTGGCCGATACCACTAAAACTGTCTCAATCTTATTTGAAATGGACAGGATATTAAGTGAAAACAACATACTTCATATGGAAAACCAACCAAATGCTTTCTTATTGGATTGATACTTTAGGACAATAATCCATGGGTCATTATTGACATGTACGAGTCAACCCTTCCTTAATATGAGGCACGGTGGGGCTGGTAGCACTCAAACTATCTCACATTTATTTGAAATGGACAAGATTTTAAGTGAAAACAACAATTTTTATATGGAAAACCAATAAAAAACATTCAAATTCTATTGATACTTTGAGAAAACGATCCATGGGTTATTTCTGATATGTAAGAGTCAACCCCACCTCAATACGAGCCATGGTGTGGCCGGTACAACTCAAACTGTCTCACTTTTATTTGAAATAGACAGGATTTTAAGTGAAAACAACAACTTGCATATGGAGAACCAACCAAACGCTTTATGATTGTATTTATACTTCAATAAAACAATATATGGGTCCTTTTTGATGTGAAATATTCATACCTTCCTCAATATGAGGCACGATGTGGCTGGTATCACTCAAAATGTCTCTCTTTGGATCAAAATTAACACTGTTTTTAGTAAAAACAACAGACCTTTGGAAAAATGACCAAAAATATTTTGATTATGTTGATACTTTAGAAAAAGGATCCATGGGTCATTTGTGACATTTACTAGTCAACCCATCTCAATCTGAGGGATAGTGTGGTCGTTACCACTCAAACTGTCCCACATTTATTTGAAATGGACAAGATTTTATGTGAAAACAACAACTTGAATTCCGAAAACTGACCAAACACATTAGGATTCTATTGATACATTAGAACAATGATCTATGGGTCAGTTTTTATGTGTACGAGTCATCCCCGCCTCAATCTGTGGCACAGTGTGGCCGGTACCACTCAAACTGTCTCACTTTTATTTGAAATGGATCAGATTTTAAGTGAAAACAACAACTTGCATACAGAAAACAAACCAAACACTTTCTAATTGTGTTGATACTTCAGGAAAACGATCCATGGGTCATTTTCGACATGTACAAGTCAACCCTGCCTCAATCTGAGGCACAGTGTGGCTGGTACCACTCAAAGTGTCTCACATTTATTTGAAATGAACAAAATTTTAAGTGAAAACAACAACTTTCATACGGAAAACTGACCAAATGCATTCAGAATATGTTTATACGTCAGTAAAATTATCCATGGGTCATTTGTGACATGTAAGAGTCATCCTATGCTTAATTTGAGTCATGGGGTGGTCGGTACCTCTCAAACTGTCTAACTTTTATTTGAAATGGACAGGATATTAAGTGAAAACAACAACTTGCATACGGAAAACCTACCAAACGCTTTATGATTGTATTGATAATTCAGTACAATAATAGATGGGTAATTTGTGACATGTATAAGTTAACCCTCCCTCAATCTAAGGCATGGTGTGGTTGGTATCACTCAAATTTTCTCTCTTTGGATTAAAATGGGCACTGTTTTATGTAAAAACAACAGACATTCAGAAAACCAAACAAACATATTATGATTGTGTTGATACTTTAGAACAAGGATAATTGGGTCATTTTTGACATGTAAGAGTCAACCTTATCTCAATCCTAGGGATGGTGTGGCTGTTACCACTCAAAATGTATCACATTTAGTTGAAATGGACAACATTTTATGTGAAAACAACAAATTACTTATAGAAAACCATCCAAACGCATTCAGATTCTATTAATACATTTGAAAAATGATCCATGGGTCATTTGTAATGTGTAAGAGTCAACCCTTTCTCAATCCGAGGCATGGTGTAGCCGGTATCAGTCAAAGTGTCTCTCTTTTGTTTAAAATGGACATTGTTTTAAGTAAAAACAACAGACATTTGGAAAACCATCCAAACGTTTTCTGATTGTGTTGATACATTATAACAATGATCCACGGGTCATTTGTGACGTGTAAGAGTAAACTCCATCTCAATATGAGGGATGGTGTGGCTGGTACCACTCAAAGTGTCTCACCTTTATTTGGAATGGACAACATTTTCAGTGAAAACGATAACTGACATACAGAAAACCGACCAAACGCATTCAGATTCTATTGATACATTAGGAAAATGATGAATGGGTCATTTGTTACGTGTATGAGTCAACCCCACCTCAATCTGAGGCATGTTGTGGCCGGTACCACTCAAAATATCTCACTTTTATTTGAAATGGACATGATTTTAAGTGAAAACAATAACTTGCATACAGAAAACCGACCAAACGTATTCAAATTGTGTTGATACTTTAGCACAAGATCCCTAGTCCAGCCTCACACAATCCACTTCTCATGTGAGGAACTCCTACCCCTATTCTAAAATACATGACATTTAATACGTCAATATCATCCTCAAACAATGGGTTCTAGGACCAAACCAAATTCCCTTTCGGAACCCAATACTAAAGACATAATTGAATATTCATACCCACCACCCAAAATGGGGATTCATCTCACATCACACCCAAGATACCAAATTACAATTATCCACATACCCCTTTATTCCAACTGAAAAATCTATGAAAAGCATGTAAGCTATTTTGGTAACCCATCTCATATGTCTAGATTGTACAATTTCTTCCACTAACACATCAGGAACCATATATACATGGATACATAGTCATTAGTGGAATATAAACATCCCATTCGCTTCCTATAACTCATCCTAGGTCTCATAACATGACCAATACCATTGTATTTCTTATGGGTATCATGATCCTTGTCCACTCTTCTCATGTTTTTCTGTTGGTTTTAAGATAGTCAACCCAATACCATGATTAAACATCCCATGTGCTTCCTATAACTTGTAGGTTTTTTATTTTTGGTGTATTGGTGTTGTGGTTTGAGTGATCAGTGAATTATACATTTTTAATACTATTATGGGTGTTATTTATTTTCAATTATTATTTTCTGGATTCTGGATGTATTAGATTATGGTTGTATTCGTAATGAATTCTAGATTTTGAATATTGTTATGTGTATTGGATTCTGGATGTCTTGCATTTTAATTTTGTATTGGTGTTATGGGTGTTATTTCATTTCAATTCTGGATGTATTGGATTATGGATGTATTGGATTATGGATTTTTCTTGTTTCATGGTTTCAGTGAGGAATATAATTTAAATTTCTAAATTTCTGAATTCTGGATGAATTTTAAACATCCCATGTCGCCTTTTGGATTCTGGGTGTATGTCTTCTTGCAGGTATGGAGAGAATGTTGGAGGTGGCTGCTGGCTGCTGGCTTCTATATCATATGTATACCAATGGTTTTGAAAATCATTGGTATATCCTTTAGATATATAACCTATACCAACAGTTTGTGAAACTGTTGGTATATCTCTTCCTTTAACACATATACCAATGGTTTACACATAACCGTTGGTATAAGGCTATACGAAAGGCTTACTTGGCCATGCATTGGGAAAACATTGGTATTTAATATACCAATGGTTTCTAGGCCTTTACCAATGGTTCTGAACCATTGGTAAAGAGTAGAATTCCAGCAGTGTTGGGAGTAGGAAAAAGAGATGGTCAAGCAATGGCCTGAGCTATTTCGACAAAGTAATGGATTCTTACTTTCCAGATATGGAAATACCAATGGTGATGAGAATTTAGTACCAATGGTTTGAGATATGTATCCTTTTTTATGACTTTTTATGTGATTAATGTGCTTGGGATGAGTTAGGAAGAGGTTTGGAAGAATTGGAATTGTTTTGAATAAGTTTGGAGGCTTTTTTAAAGGTGCACAGTTTGAGCACAGTTAGGAAAAACTGTGCGGGTTCTCCAGGAAACTGTTCGGGGGGAGATAGTAGGCTTCGCATGACCTATGCATTGTTTTCAAAACTCTGCGAGGCAACCATGTGGGCCCTTTATCTCAAGACAGTGGCATGCACACGGTCTTCCAAACTATGCGGACTAACTGTGCGACCACTTAAAGAAGGGGTTTTTTAATTTGTTCTCCCTTTAGGGTGCTTCATTTCACTCCAAATCTTCTCCCACTCGAGACTCACTTGGGAGTTTTTGTTTTTAAGGGTTGGAGGGGCAATTCCACTCATTTTGGAAGCGATTCGAAAGGGGTTTAAGGTGGTTTGAAGGTGGTTTCTCTTGGGTAAGTCTCTCCTAAGGGTCTCTCTTTGGTTTTCTCTAGGTCTTCTCCTCCCTCTCTCTGTTATTTCTAGATCTACATCTGTTTCATGTATATATAGTGTTGGGGTTACCTTGGGTGTTGATTTTAATGATTTTGGATGCTAGGGAAGTGGATCTAGAGCAGTTTAGGTACGGTGTTCACTGGATTTGGGGTGTGGTTGATTATAAGTCGATTTCGCTGGAACCCTAAAGGTAGGTGGTTTCACTCTCAACTCCTCTTACTAGAATTTATTGTCTTAGTCTCAAATTGGTTTATTTGAAAGGTCTTTATTGTGAAAATCATGTAAAAAATCTTCTTAACTGATTATTTATTGATTTAGTGAAATTGTGAAATCTTGGTTATTTGTTGGGAAGAGTGATTTTGCTTCCTGAATTGAAAATTGTGATTTTAAATTATTGATTTGATGAAATTGTTACATGGTTTGATAAGAAATGGGTTTTCAATAAAAATGGTGTTTTATTGAAATGGTTTGGTATTGAAATGACTTTTATGGAATTTTTTTTCAATAAAAAGGGAGTTTTATTAAAAGGGATGAAACATTGGTTTTGGTATTGGTGTAATGGCATAATGGTTGTGTACACTCATATTGCATTCAGGGTGGATAAGGGTTAGGGGTATCCCTCATCATTGTTGGTATGGATAAGGGATAGGGATCTCCCATGTCAAACATTAATATTTCATTTGGGAGAGATAAGGGTTAGGGGTCTCTGCCATCTGTGTTGGGATAGAGAAGGGATAGGGATCTCCCATGTCAAACATTCATATTGAATTTGAGATGGATAAGGGTTATGGGTCTCCCCCATCATTTTTGGGAAGGACAAGGGATAAGGATCTCCCCTGTCAAACATTTATATTGGATTTGACATGGATAAGGGTTATGGGTCTCCCCCATAAGTGTTGGGATAGATAAGGGATAGGGCTCTCCCCTATCAAATAATCTTATGAATTTGGGTCAGTTAAGGGTAATAAGTATCCCCCATCATTGTTGGGATGGATAATGGTTAGGGATTTCCGCTTATTTTAGGTAGCATGCATGGTTTCTTGCATGGGTTTGTGGAATGTTTAGGTATGAAAAAAATGGATATTGTAAAATGGTTTTAAAACTTTGATTAGTTATGTTTGTAGAAAAAGTATTTACTGGAAATTGGTTTCACTTGGTTGCAAATGGTTTTGGAACTTTTTAAAATTTGGTTATAAACTGTTTTGGTAAATTTTTTTATATTATTTATTTTATATAAATGTTGATAACTTTTATATCCTTATGGAATGATTAGGGAAGTCATTGGGGAAAACCTACTATGTTTTATACTCACCCCTTCGTTTGCTCTTTGGTGCTTTTGTGGATGCTATCTTCTGGTACAAGGGAAAAGGTAACATTTCCCTTGTTTTTAGCACTACCTCGTGATGTTTGGGCTGTTTGTAGATTATAGAGCTTGGGTATTTTGGAGTATGGTGTCTTGTGATCTTTTGAGAGTCTTGTGTTGTGTATTCATTGTGTACTTTGATACTTTGTTATTCTTCCTCCGTTGGATACTTTTATGTGGTTTTAAGATAAATTATGTTGTAGAGTTGTCTTTCATTTGTTCATGCATTATATGTGAATGTTTGGTTATGGTTGGTTGTTTAATTAGTTTATTTCATAAATGGTAAATCGTCCCCCAATTGTATTTGAAACCCTTCAGCATTTATTGACAGTCTTTGGCATCTTGGGGATATAGCCTAAGGACAATTAATGACTCATTGTGCTATCAAGACAATGAGAATGGGTGGGTCATTAAAGAGTATCATAAAGAAAGAATAGATGTTTTGTGGAAATTTGAAGATGTATGTTAGTAGAATACAATCCTTAAAAGTTATATTGGAGAGAAGCATTTAGTACTAATGTACATGTTCAAACCAGATACTTGTTGAGACCAAAACCAACAAGACTTATTATTAAATTTGGTATAATAAAAAACTTTCATTTAAGTAATTAAATGTTTTTAAAATTCCATGTTTACTAAAAATAAAAAATCCAGATATAAGAAAGTTTAATGAGAAAGGTGAGGAAGAAACTTTTATGGGTTAGTCATCCAATGGAAGAAGTTACAAATGTCAGAACAAACCCTTATAATGGTTGGTGGACTCATATGATGTGAAAGTAATTGAAAATCATAATTCCATTATAAATATTGTTCAGAATTATGAGGCAAATAAATTTGATATTTCCAATAATACTGAAAATTAGTCAAAAAATCCTTACCAAGATACAGTAGAATCATGTGATGATTAATGTTATCTTATAAGAGAAACTTTAAATTTTCATCCCATACAAAAACATGTTGAGTATGAAAACATTATTGGAAATAAAAAGTCTCAAGTTAATACTAGAAAAAAATTGATATTTTAAAACCAAACATCACTTATCTCAAAATATGAACCACAATCCATTTCATAATCTATTCAATACAATGAATGTGTGGATTCTGTGAATAATAAGTTGGATCAGATTGAGAAAAATGAAACATGGGAACATATTCTAGGGATAGAAAATAAAAATCCAATCAAAAAAAGATGAATTATAAAAAAATTAATTCTCATGGAGAAGTTTCAATAAATAAATAAAGAAAGTCTTTTTTGGAAACGTTATGCATAAGTGGAAGGTTTGGATTTATAAAAAATGTTTTCCTTAGTTTAATGTTTTGAAACTATTATAATGTTTATATCAGTGGTTGCAGGTCAAAATTTAATTTTTTTTCATATGGATATAAATTCATATCGAATAAATGGTGGGACTTAGGAAGAGGTTTACATTGAAAAATGTTGTTGTTTTTATCTTGATAATAATTAAAACATGTTTTTTAGATTAAAAATTGCCTTGTATGGTTTGTAAAATATCCTTCATTATTGGTATTCAAAACTTGATATTTTTTTTTGATAATAGTGAGTTTTTGAAATGAAATGTTTATAGAAAATTATATTTGAATGATTTTTACTTTATAAATATAATAATAATTGTTTATGTGGATGATATAAGTTTTGTTGGGGAGGAATATAATTTTTTAATATATTTTTTTGAGGAAATGAAGAAGAATTTTGAAATTTTAATGTTGGTTGAATTAACCTTCTTTCGTAGATTACAAGATTGAAAAAAATAGATTTTATCATCTCAAGAAAAGTATTCCAATGAATAATTAAATAAATTTGAGATGGTAGAATCCAAATAAGTTTCAACTCTTATATCTGTGAGAAAAGAGTTGAGTTAAAATGGTTCTAAAAATGTTTGGATCATAAATACTTTTAAAAGCAAATAGGAAGTCTAATTTAACTTAAAAAATCAAGGGATGATATTAATTATGTTGTGAATTTCTATTCTAGGTATCAAATTAATCCAAAAGAATCACATACATTGGTATAAAATATAATTATGAGATATATCAAATGAACAAATTCACATGCATTGTTTTATAAAATAAATTGTGAGATGATGGTTTCATGGTTATACTGATGTCGATTGGGCTGGAGATAATAATGGTAGAAAATCAAACTCAGAAGGAAATTTTTCTTGGGTGAATGTTGTTTGAGTTGGCATTGTAAGAAATAAAGTTCATTAACATTAAGCATAAAAGAATCAAAATATGTTGTATTTAGTTGGGTCTGTAATCAGATGATGTGGATGAAAGTTCATCTGGAATATTTTAAAGTAAAAGTTTCTAAATCATTGAAGATTCTATGTGATAGTCGGTGTGTGATTTACCTTTTTAAAAATCATGTAAAAAATTCTAGATCAAACCAAATTGATATTAAGTTTCCTTTCATAAAATATGTAGTTACTGCGGTAGATGTTTTTCTGGAATATATCTCAAAGATAAATGAAATTGATGATACATTTACAATGAAAATTTGAAAATAATGGTTTGTTGAGTTGAGGATACAACTTCATGTTCTGACTCCTTTAATGAATTCGTAAATCTCACACGGAATTCCCACAACATGATTTGTATTATGTTTAAAATGGGGGAGAGAAAGTAAAAATTGCGTACATTGTAAGAAGTTTTTACTTCGCTTTATTTTACGAATCTGAAGTTGCGGTTATTAGATAATAGAGTTGAGGAAATGAAAAGAGAGATAAAAATAAAATTTAGATAGGAAAAATTTAGGTAGAGTTTGTCTTTACATGTCTTCGAAATTTTATTTTCACATAGGTATGTAATTCCTTTAAAACATTACTTTATCCAGTAGTGTGGTGTATAGACACTCTATTTTGAGAAAGGTTGTTTTCTAGTAAATGTCAATAAAACTGAGTTGTTTAATGGTGAATAATAAAATTTGTTAATTAATTTTTAAAAAAAACCAAAGGAGAAGTTTTAAGGACCTTTTTGATCTTTTGATTTAACAAATTACTTTATTTTTTATAACTACGAATTTTATAAAAGATTGATTTTGTTATTCAGAATTAGACACAGTCCGTCGAATCAGTTTTTTAATAAATATGAAAGGTTATTAATGTTCAAACCCAATCACAAAGGGGGAGAAAAGTTTTTTTTGAGAAAAAATTTTAATAGATGCATAGTATCAGACTATGGATCACTGGGTACATAGTATCAGACTGAGAATAACTGGAAATAGAAGTTGTCCAAAATATGAAGTTATGGATTGAATGCATCATCAGTCTCAAATCCATCAGCATGACTTTCAAGATTCATTAGACCGGGTGTAGGTTAGAAAAATTAAGATGTTTTTTGAGAATAAAAGTCTGAATATTTTTCAAGATGTTGAATGAATATAATTATGTTAGGATTTAGAAAGTTCTTAAACATTAAAAACTTAATTCATACTATTCTTTTCCAAAATTGAAGTTCATATAAATAATGAAAATTATCCTAATAAAATATTTTTTATAAATTGAGTTAATCTTATAGATTTTATAAATTCTAAGAATGATAAAAAAGATTTCATCAAATTTGGAATAATCTAGCATAGAAAGTTTTATAAGTCTTGATGAGTTATAGATAATGATGTTTGAATTTTTTCAAAGTTGCAGAGTGGAGTATCCATCATAATGTGAATTCCATCATAATAATAATTTCATCATAATGATAATTCTATCTTAATGATAATTCCATAATTATGAGGATTTCATTGGACATACTCTAATAAAAATAGTTAATCATAATGACTATAAGTAAGATAGTCATATCATAATGAGAAAAAGAAGATAGTCAGACCATAATGAGCCGAGGAAGAAAGTCAGATCATGATGTGTATAAGTAGATAGTCAGATCTTATTGAATAGAGGAATAAATTAAGATCATAATGAATAAAGTAATATATTCATATTTTAAGAGGAATTTAGCCACATCATATTGAAGCTGGAGAAGATAATAGGAATAAAGCTGAGGAAGTTAGTTTGACTAAAACAAGGGAAGCTATATCAGATTGATGAAAATTTTTTATATTCGAGAAGATATATTTCGAATAAATATTTAGAAGGATTGATGTAGACAAGGTGAAGATTAAATGTGAGTGATTTTAATAGATTTAAAATTTGATTAAGCATGAAATTTTTTTTGTTTCCAATATTTTTTATTCTGAGTTTCCAATAAATATTATCATAGTATATTATTACTTTGAATCATTTTAGTAGTGTAGAAAAGGATTAGTGTTGCATTATTATTGTCAATGTTTCCTTTAGAGTTGAGATATGAGAATATTGGAAGACACATGAATGTTTTTATAGGGTATAGAATATCAGACTAAGGAAAATCATAGTGAGAATTTGAGTATATTTTGATATGTGTCGATTGTGAATGGGGGCATTGTATTGAGTCGATCAAATTGAGACAATCAGATTGTGTTCATTGATCTGAAGTCCATCGGACTCATTAACTTTTGTTGAGTAGATTTAACAATGAATTTATACTTTTTTGGCTAAATTTTTTATAATAAAACTTTTTAAACTAATGGGAGTCAGTATAATTATTCATACCGAGAGATATAATGTTTTTAATTGAATTCATCACAAGTTTTATTCATTTATTCTAAATAAAGAATTTCCAAAGTCCCATGGGAGTGTCTATGGAAAGGATGAAGGTTCACACAATGAGACCAAAACTTATTAATATTTTTTTATTTTCTTGATTTAAAAATTTTTCATGCATGAGAATCTACTATATAATGATAAGTAAATGAAATTTAACTGGTATCAGAGGTTAATTTTCTGAAATTATTAAAACTTATAAAAAGTTAACAACTAATCCAACACACCCACTTATCAGTCATTATTTGATACTTTGGAACTTCAATAAATTTATATTAATTTTTAAATACCCATAGTTTCTATAAATAAATCCTAAAATTCATTCCTAGTTAGTATATACGCCACAAAAAAAAGAAATATGTAGTGAATATGGCATATGTATCATAGAAATAAAAGTGAGACAAGAAACCATTTCCTCATGTCCTATCTCTATATGCAGACATTCAAAACATCAAATTTAATAAATATAGATTTATTATAAATAAATTATATAATTATATTCATATAAATATATATTACTATATATCATTCCATTCCAATTATCCTTTATATTAAAAATTGTTCATTAAAATCATTATTTGGGTGAAAATGGTATGTTATTCATGAATGTTTCAGTTCGATGGTTACATTACTTGAAAAGTTTTAAAGGTTTCATCATCTAAATAATCATAATAATTTCATAATAATCATATTTATTAATTATATATACGTTTATTCATATCCATATGTGGGGAAGATGAAAAATTAATGGCGACACTTCTTGGAGAAAGTTGTTTGTACATGTGAGAAAGTGATATTTTATTTTTTTATGGTGGGAAAAAATAAAAGAAAACAATAATTTAACTTTAAAAAATAATAATTACATCATAAATATTGTATATATTTTTTAAATATATCCTTACTACCATCTATGTAAAGAATAAATGAATAACCAGTTGTATCTATTTGTAGAGGCAGTTGTCCACATGTATGCATGAAAAATATTATAATTTTCCAAGGGAATAAATGGTAAGAATTTTGATAAAATAATATAATTATAAAAAAGTAATTATTTCAAAAATATAATTTATAAATATTAAATATATCATAATAACCATCCATGAATGGTAGTGATAAAAAATAAAATACATAACTTTATGGAAATATTAGTTCGTATATACAGAAAAGCAATGCTTTCACTTCAAATTAGGATGAAAAGGAAAAGAACATTTATTTTTTCATGAACATAATAACGTTTAACTATATTTAATATGTATATTTTATTATATAAATATTTTTACATAATATTTAACATAGTTGTAAGAAGAAATAACCATAGAGACACTTGGTTGACAGTTAAAGCACTACTTTGGAAGACCACCTTTGGTGTACACTATAAGCCTTAAAAGGTTGGTATTACGGTGAAAACAAATACTCTAGGGTGTGGGGAGGGAATTTATTATGTTATGTGGGAATTTAATAGATGAACTAAAGTTATCAAATAGTGTTAATAACTAGGGAGAGGAGGTGCCCTTTTGTTAGTGACGTAGGTATCAAACTTGGAAATACATGAAACATTAAATTATAATATGTCTCTAACTCATATAAAATGTATATAAAGTTCTATATATTATAATTTAAAGATTATAATTATAAATATAATCAACTAATAAATTTTATATAGGTTTATGTTTCCTTTTAAACATTATCTTTTGGTTTAACTCCCTCAGTAATCATGTTTAACCTTAAAGGAAGTCATAAACCTTCCACTCTCTAATGGTTATGAATGTAATTTAAAAAATTTGAAGTGGAACATACATGAACCATTTAAAATATTTAATATAAATTATGATAAAATTTATTAATGATATGATTTTTTAATATTTTTTAAGGATTTAAAAATAATTTTAAAACATTAAATACCATTAATAGTCATTTTTGGGACTACTCACATATCATAAATTTAAATACATCAAAAAACTATGGAAGAAGAATATAAAATATTTTAACATGAATTATAAATTAAAATTATCCAATAAAATCCTTTAAGATAATATTTAATCAAAAAATATTTCTATTAATATTTTTAAATCCATTTACTTTATTTTTTACTACATCCTCGAGTGATGCGTCATCATTGCGTAAGTGTTCAAAGTAATTATACTATCTATAAAAACTAAAAATAAATTAATATAATATAAATAATTTACTAACATTAAGATTTATAATTTATAATAATCCATATCCTCTTTTTATCCCATGAAAACAAATTATAGATGTTAAATGAAAGAGAATGAAATTTAATAATTTTCATAACATAAAATAATATAAATGTCGTAATCAAAGTACAGTGGATCAAAAATGATATATTTTAAACTTTTTGATATTTATGGATATAAAAATACCATGAAATTAAATAAAAAAAATATTTCGGTGGATTTTTAGACCTTACCTCATTGTTTTAACTTAATTAACATGTTTTACCCATTATAGTGGTGATAAATTTTTTCCATGTTTTCTACTCATTATGAATAAAAATGAAATTGACGTATTAAAAAAATTAACATCATGCTTCCAAATATGAAATATATTTTTTATGACTAATTTTTTATAAGTGATAGAAATGAATATTTTTACATGTGCACAAAACATAATGAAAACTAATTTTAGAAAAATGTTTTGTTAATCATAAAATTTATTTTATTCCAAATCAAGTGAAATGATGATTCATTTGGAATTAATTAAGCTATGTTTAATAAAATGGTTATTATCTTACTTTAGAAAAAAAATCAAAATATAATCAGACTTCTTAATTACATTATTTAAAGAAAAAATATTAATTTTGTAAAAAATGTATTTTTACTATTCACTAAAAAATAAATTTTTTCATAAAAACACAAAATATTTGTCCAAAGACTATTTTGAAATTATAATTTCAAAAACTATTCTCATTTCTCAATTAAAATTTCTAAAATTAGAATAAATTAATTATAATATTTATGCACAAAATATAATAAAAACCATTTTATTTTTTATGAAAAAAAAAATTTATTATCATTCTTTTCCTAATATACATAATTAAATGAATTTAATTCATTAAATTGAATATATAAATTAAATATTTCATTATAATAATTTATAAATAGTGATTAATTGAACATTATTATATAAAAATATATTTTACACATTAAAAAATTATGAAAATTGTCTCTCTTGCCATCAAAAGAGTTTATCTACATTTATAACCAATTGATAATCAATGAATGAATGATTATTAATTTTATTAATGAAAAAATATCCACAAATATTTGAAAATATGGTTATTACTATTCATACCCATAAGACTAATTTCAAGGTTATAATGGTCATATTTAAATAATAATATTTTTATGGTATATATGAGTTCATTTAAAATTGGTGTAACAGGTATAAAAAACTATCAAACACGTGGAATATGTAAAATAGAAATATATTTTCAATTATTGGGACGTTAAAATAACCTATAATGCGCAAAAATAATATCACGAATAAACCACATAAGAGCCTGTATTTCAGTTTAGAATAATAAGTATCAAAGTTGACCAAAGAAATGAAAATCAATGAGGTGTAATGTATTACTAATTCCCCATTGAGATTAAAATAAAAATGAATAATATAATAAATATGAATATAGGAATTAGTTCAATATGAATACTCTTAAATAAAATGGTGTTGAAATATATTAACACCCCTTAAATGGAATAAATTAAATTTTATATATATATATAAGAATAAATATCTCTTTATTTTGGATGCATCTAGGTCAAATAATGTAACACCCGAGACTTTTATGTTATATAAATCATCAAAGGAATCTTTTTCTACACAACACTTGCTTGGCTTGCTTTACACGCAATCGCGACCTTACTCGATAGCTTGCGTTGTACGCAATACCGAGTTTCACTAAACAACAATATGCTATTAAAACTAGCCGTTATGAATAGTAATAATCACTTTTTGAAATTTTATAAATTTTATTTTTCAAAATGGACTTCATTTTTGGACTCAGAATATCGAAATTAGCCTAGGGTGAAATTTTGGTATTTTTCTGAAAACATTCAATTTTTGATGAATAGTGAAACCACTAAGTGGTAGGTTAAAAACTGAATTTTGCATAAAACTTAATTTTACCGCTTCTGTGAATGGAATTTCGAAAATCCGAGAGACACGGTTAATATCAAGGACTAAAATGTGGTTCAATGAGATGAAAATAAATTTTTGGTGAATAATAACTTTTTACTTTTTTTACCGTGGTTAATAGTAAATAGGGTAACTAAGGGTAAATATGATAATACTATTACCATAACACATGTCCTAATTCTATTGGATAAGTGTAATTCGACCAAAAACAAACTTAGGAATAAAAAATTACCATTTAGGCCCACTTGGATTAGATTAGGACATTTATTATTAATTTATTTAAAGAAGGGTTAAAATAGTTAAAATCAAAGTTTAATAAGTAAATCATTTTTAATATGGGGTTATACATAAGATAAATTCAATTGTAAATATTCATTAGAAACCTAAAAAGATTTACTACATGATGGTATTTTATTTGTAAATTTTAGACATCAAATAATATAATTTATTTATGACACAAAGATGATGTAGTAATTATCTTATTAATGAAATATTGACATAATTGATAATATAAATACCAAAATAAATATAATTTGAGACTTTTTATGAATTCCACTAATTTTCTAGGTTACTATGATATATTAGTGTTTATTTAATTAACTTTTTTTGAACATATAATTCTGTTATGACTTTCAAAAAAATCATATATCAAATAGTTTCAAAATTGACACAAAATAGTTTTTAAATCAAATATTATATTATTAATTGTTATTTTATTCCTAAAAATCTAAATATCGGCCAAATGACTTAGATACGGATATATATATTAATAATAAACAATTTGGGGTTCGTTTGGCATGTTATAGTAAGTGTATTAACCATATAGTGAAAGAAAACAAAAAGACACGGTAAAAGTTAAATTATTTAACTTAGAGTTAAATCTAATTGATAAGGTTACAATAATACCCTAAACTTGTCTAAATCCTATTGGTTGATAGGATTTCGACCCATCCCCACTTTAACTTCGAAATAAGACCCTTTGGAACCATTATAAACCGATTTTGACTTTAATATAAAATAATATTTTGAGATATTCCTAAGGTGCCCCTCTCCTCTCTTATAAAAGGGCACCTCCTCCCCCTCCTCCTGACACCAATTTGAGCACTCAAGCTTCGGCCAACCCCTGCCAAAATCTCTTCTCCACTTCCCTAGAAACATCCTAGAGGTTCTGGTCTTCCTCAAAGACCAATTTTAGTGCCCTAAGAGGAGGTCTCAAAGAGGCACTTCAAAGAAGAGGTAATTACCGTTACCAATTCTTTCATCTTTATTTCTTCTTCCACTTCTTCTTCTTAGGTTATTTCACTATGAAGTAATAACATCAGTATCACTCATATACTGATATGTTATTATAATTATGAAACAACCCTATTTCACCATCTATCCATCCTACGGAAAAAGAAATCACCGCGCGTGCGTACGTACGGAATACCGTCTCCACGCCGTGGTGTAATCTATTTTCCACCACCACCTTACATGGATGGGTATAATGGTGTAAAGAATAACTATACATAGTTATTACAACATCATATTGATTCTGATATATTTTATAATCCACTCCAATTCAATTCAATATTTATAGAAATGATATCATCGCTCGTGCGTACGTACGGACTACCGTCTCCACGACGCGATGAGATTCATTCTCCATGTTAACCATTTAAGAATGATTATAAAGTATATATAAGAAATAATAATGAAATATATGACATTATAAAGCTACTGGATTTATGTATATATATATATATGTATTTCATCTACTTACTTCCATTTCAAGACAATAAGGAAAGGAAAACAACGTTCATTCGTACGTACGGACTACCGTCTCCATGAACGGTGTTTTTCATTTTATTTATCTATCTATTATAAATATATATACTGAATATATATGATATATAAATCATGTTTTCTATTCTGGAAGTAAGTAAATCATGATATAAGTAATAATGATGTCATGAACAACAAGTCAAAACACCTACGATAAATGAAACGATTTTACCCAAAACGCTTCTTTAGCATGGAATTTACAAAAGAACGGGTAATATAATGTCATAAGTGAACCATATATGATATCATAACAATGAATATGATTCTGTAATAAGTAAATGACATTATTTAAATCATTATACAGGAGGTTTGGACACATACGAAGCAAATCAGACCTAAGGTAAGGGAAATATCACAATCTCATTTTTATCCGAGATTGTTTATTTGTAAGTATTTACTGGGGTGTATTTTATCATCCACATCCATGTTTCATCAATATGTAATATTATTTCCATCCACCTACAATTTTTTAAATCCATTTTTACCCTTCGGTGAGTTTTTAGTAAAGAATATGAAAGGAATCTTTTGTCGTTTTTCGTACGAGGTACTTTTTGACTTTTCCGACAAAAGTACGAAGAATGTTTTTTTTAACTTATACGGCATGAATGGATTTCTAAAACATTATTTCCAAGAATCTTCCTTTACAAGTATTCAAGTTTATTTTTAATCAACTTCTTTTAGTTTAAAATTAAGAAAGGAAAAGTGTTTTTGAAGAAGAAAGGATATTTTCCTCAAGAATGGAGTTCAAGTGTTTTATCAAAATTATTTTCCATCTAAGATAATAAAGGGTTCTGTTTTTATCCCTATTATTACATGGATTTGATTATGTTGTGATGGAAACATTTTTATGAATTCCTTTATCTTATATGAATTGTTTTATGATGTCATGTTGTTTAAGAATCCCATTTTTATTACATGGGTTACGCTATGATGTATGGTTTATGATTATGTGGCACACATAAGAAAGGATTCATTATAAGATGGGTGGGACCTATATCTCCCTCCAATGCATTGGGTAAAGATTTTATATCTCATGAGATAGACAGGGCTGGAACGGTAGGTTATACCGGTTCAGTGAAACAGGACTGAAACGAGGGTTACTCGATTCAGAAAGGGACTTTGTCCACTAAGATAGTCTTGGCAATGAGTCTTGACTAACAAGAAATGATTTTCTATGATTATGTGTGTATGCCACAAAGTTTCATGTTTTATGTTATGATTATTGGTATTTCATTTCACTACTATGATTTATCCCATGTTATGAAATTATGCTCTCTTTTGCAGGTTAAGATTTCCAAAAGTTATGTTCTTATGAATATGATGTGATTGATATTTATTTTGTTTACCCTTACTGAGCATTTGAGCTCACCCTTTTATGTTTTCTTTTCCCCAGGATATAAAGAAAGGTTTTAAGTAAAAAAAAAAGAGACGAAGATCTTTATGTGAGATGTTGAAGATATTTCACCACGATTAGAAGATTTTATTCCGAGTTTCCAAAGACAATAAACTATTACGATCCTTGTGTGTGTATTTTTGTTATGTACTAAGTATTCCGCAAATGTAATGTAATGTCCATGTACGTCAAGCTTCGGATCTTTACAGTTGGTATCAGAGGAAAGGTTTAGTCATCCTTTGGAAACTAGGATGCGAAAACGTTAGTGAGATCCCTAGAGATATTTCTAAGGTATGTCTAGGGATGTCCCTAGGGATAAGTATACGTATAGGTTATAGTACTAGAATTACGCTAACGATCATAGAATTAAACCTAAGATGTTGGATATTGAAGGTACTCCCCCTTTATTATGTTGTTTTCCCTAGCATGATTTTTTCCTCTCACACTATTCTTTTTGGGTTTTAGACGATGGCTGGAACCCGAATGAACCGTGTTGATCAATGCAATGGACAATGCAATGATTGCCCTCCTGAACAAACAAATGTTATGGGAGATGGAGTGAAAAATCTTATTGCTATACTTACACAAGCTATGAATCATTATGGACTTCCAAATGAGCAGGGAAGGGAACAATATTCTATTGAGTCCTTCATGAGGCAACGTCCACCTTCTTTCAGTGGGAATTCCGATCCCCTTGTTGCTGAACAATGGATCAGTACCACTGAAAAGATATTTTCAGTTCTTCAATGTTCTGAATATGATAAAGTCATCTTAGCAGTATATCGTTTGGAAGGTGAAGCTGATCAATGGTGGAATCTTATCAAGAATACGAGGCCAAGAGATGAAATTGAGTCCATGGAATGGGACGAGTTCAAGAACTTGTTTTTCAGTAAGTACTTCCCTCGTATTCTTCGAACAAAGATGGAAAAGGAGTTTATTGAGCTGAAGCAGAAGGATGATGAATCTGTTGGTATATACGAAGAGAATTTTACAAGACTTGCAAGGTATGCATCTGGCATTATCATCCAACCTGAAAGTAAAGTTGATCGATTTTTCAGTGGCTTAAAACCAAGTCTTCGAAGGGCATTAGCTATAAGAGACTTTAGTAGCTATGAAGAAATTGTGCGTTGTGCTAACAAGGTAGAAATGGAAGTTGGTGTTACATATCCATCTCATGGTTTTGACAAGAAACGAAAGATGGAGTTCAAGGAGAAATCTCATAATAATGGTGAAAAGAAGATGAATGTTTCCTTATGCACAAAGTGTGGAAAGAAGCATGGTGGAGATTGTCTTAAAGGGACTAGAAAATGTTTTAATTGTGGAAAAGAAGTTCATCGAGCAGCTGAGTGTCGAAGTAATGGAAAAAGGGTTTCTAATGATGTGAATAAAGCAAACACTGCAGAGAACGCACCACCAACACTTCAATGCTTCAAGTGAAAGGAAATGGGGCATTATGCTAATAATTGCCCTAATCCAAGGGTTAGTGATGATCAACATGAGCAACCACTGAAGTCAAAGGACAAAGGGAAGTCAAATGAGATCACTATTGGCGATGTTGAATATGATAACGATGTGGTGGAATGATTAAGTGTTTATGTAATGGGATTCCAAAATAATGTTGTATCATGGAGTATTGGAATATTTATGTATTGGTTTAATGTGGTATTCAAAGTGATTGAGATATTTTTGGAAATAAGATGATATGCGCATAATGAAGGGAAAACAAGAAAATGAAATGTTTAACAGTATTCATGAGCTCATGATTGATATATGGACTAAGTAATATCATGGTTTGAGTATATAGAATTTTGAGGATTTTGGTATGTGGAAAGTGTTAACATTAAACTGCATTCATGTTTTCACTAAGGTATTCAAAAGAATACATGATTAAGGACTTTGAATGTTTAGAATGTGACCAACAAGACATATCTTATGGGGATCGACGATGGTGTTAAATCTCTGGTAATCGTTTTCACTATGTTATGAGAGTGGACTGCAGTATTATGGATAATCCTAAAGATTGGAATGGATTATGTTGGACATAAGTTAGTATTGTTTAAGGATAGAAGTTTTCTCGATATTATTGATGGGATGCTATAGTAATATAGTTTTAGAAAAAGGACAACCTTCAGGACAGGCGACAGCCCATCGCGTCGGACAAGGCTGTGGGAATCGAACCCACAACCGAAGTGCGACTGGCCTTTATCGCTTACCACTGGCCTACAGGAAGTCCCTGTTTAGTAGAAACTAGTTTTACTATATTAAGAAGTCTGATATATGAAGTATAAGTCCATTTTAGGAACCATATATGATTAATCTCACTATAGATCGACTTATGTATATAATTTTTGCTAACCTTTTGTTTGAGACAGATGGAATGACCCGTCATTCTATCACGTGATCTGCTAACACTTCACGAATAAAAAATTCAACTTCATTTATGAAGTGGAAACTGTTCAAGGCACAAACAACAGTGAGATTGTACCAAAATCATGTAAGTATTTCTTTTAATTCATCGACTTTAGGGAAATGATCTTGAAAACCAAAAATGTTGTCCTAATGATCTTATACCTGATGAATCGGATGGTACCTTAGATCGTCACAAATTTATGGATTTGTGATTGTTGGATTTTCCATAGCCATGTTCTCTACCACTCTCCATCAGAACATGATGGTTAGATTTCTCTTCCATATCCATATTTTCACCTATGTGGAAACCCAGTGATTAGTTTATTTGGGTAATCGTTACATTTTATACTTTAGTTTTTAAAGCCAAGTTTTGGTATTCCTTTTTACGATGTGGGTTTCTATTAAAGAAACTTTCGAATAGTAAACCATTTATAACCCCGACGAATTTCGAGGGAGAAATTCATTTTAAGGGGGGTAGAATGTAACACCCGAGACTTTTATGTTATATAAATCATCAAAGGAATCTTTTTCTACACAACACTTGCTTGTCTTGCTTTACACGCAATCGCGACCTTCCTCGATAGCTTGCGTCGTACGCAATACCGAGTTTCACTAAACAACAATATGCTATTAAAACTAGCCGTTATGAATAGTAATAACAACTTTTTGAAATTTTATAAATTTTATTTTTCAAAATGGACTTCATTTTTGGACTCAGAATATCGAAATTAGCCTAGGGTGAAATTTTGGTATTTTTCTGAAAACTTTCAATTTTTGATGAATAGTGAAACCACTAAGTGGTAGGTTAAAAACTGAATTTTGCATAAAACTTAATTTTACCGCTTCTGTGAATGGAATTTCGAAAATCCGAGAGACACGGTTAATATCAAGGACTAAAATGTGGTTCAATGAGATGAAAATAATTTTTTGGTGAATAGTAACTTTTTACTTTTTTTACCGTGGTTAATAGTAAATAGGGTAACTAAGGGTAAATATGATAATACTATTACCCTAACACATGTCCTAATTCTATTGGATAAGTGTAATTCGACAAAAAACAAACTTAGGAATAACAAATGACCATTTAGGCCCACTTGGATTAGATTAGGACATTTATTATTAATTTATTTAAAGAAGGGTTAAAATAGTTAAAATCAATGTTTAATAAGTAAATCATTTTTAATATGGGGTTATACATAAGATAAATTCGATTGTAAATATTCATTAGAAAGATAAAAAGATTTCCTACATGATGGTATTTTATTTGTAATTTTTAGACATCAAATAATATAATTTATTTATGACAAAATGATGATGCAGTAATTATCTTATTAATGAAATATTGACATAATTGATAATATAAATACCAAAATAAATATAATTTGAGACTTTTTATGAATTCCACTAATTTTCTAGGTTACTATGATATATTAGTGTTGATTTAATCAACTTGGTTCGAACATATAATTCTGTTATGACTTTCACAAAAATCATATATCAAATAGTGTCAAAATTGACACAAAATAGTTTTTAAATAAAATATTATATTATTAATTGTTATTTTATTCCTAAAAATCTAAGGATCGGTAAAATGACTTAGATAAGGATATATATATTAATAATAAACAATTTGGGGTTCGTTTGGCATGTTATAGTAAGTGTATTAACCATATAGTGAAAGAAAACAAAAAGACATGGTAAAAGTTAAATTATTTAACTTAGAGTTAAATCTAATTGATAAGGTTGAAATAATACCCTAAACTTGTCTAAATCCTATTGGTTGATAGGATTTAGACCCTTCCCCACTTTAGCTTCGAAATAAGACCCTTTGGAACCATTATAAACCGATTTTGACTTTAATATAAAATAATATTTTGAGATATTCCTAAGGTGCCCCTCTCCTCCCTTATAAAAGGGCACCTCCTCCCCCTCCTCCTCACACCAATTTGAGCACTCAAGCTCGGCCAACCCCTGCCAAAATCTCTTCTCCACTTCCCTAGAACATCCTAGAGGTTCTGGTCTTCCTCAAAGACCAATTTTAGTGCCCTAAGAGGAGGTCTCAAAGAGGCGCTTCAAAGAAGAGGTAATTACCGTTACCAATTCTTTCATCTTTATTTCTTCTTCCACTTCTTCTTCTTAGGTTGTTTCTCTATGAAGTAATAACATCAGTATCACTCATATACTGATATGTTATTATAAGTATGAAACAACCCTATTTCACCATCTATCCATCCTACGGAAAAAGAAATCACCGCGCGTGCGTACGTACGGAATACCGTCTCCACGCCGTGGTGTAATCTATTTTCCACCACCACCTTACATGGATGGGTATAATGGTGTAAAGAATAACTATACATAGTTATTACAACATCATATTGATTATGATATATTTTATAATCCACTCCAATTCAATTCAATATTTATAGAAATGATATCATCGCTCGTGCGTACGTACGGACTACCGTCTCCACGACGCGATGAGATTCATTCTCCATGTTAACCATTTAAGAATGATTATAAAGTATATATAAGAAATAATAATGAAATATATGACATTATAAAGCTACTGGATTTATGTATATATATATATATGTATGTCATCTACTTACTTCCATTTCAAGACAATAAGGAAAGGAAAACAGCGTTCATGCGTACGTACGGACTACCGTCTCCATGAACGGTGTTTTTCATTTTATTTATCTATCTATTATAAATATATATACTGAATATATATGATATATAAATCATGTTTTATATTCTGGAAGTAAGTAAATCATGATATAAGTAATAAAGATGTCAATAACAACAAGTCAAAACACCTACGATAAATGAAACGATTTTACCCAAAACGCTTCTTTAACATGGAATTTACAAAAGAACGGGTAATATAATGTCATAAGTGAACCATATATGATATCATAACAATGAATATGATTCTGTAATAAGTCAATGACATTATTTAAATCATTATACAGGTGGTTTGGACACATACGAAGCAAATCGGACCTAAGGTAAGGGAAATATCACAATCTCATTTTTATCTGAGATTGTTTATTTGTAAGTATTTACTGGGGTGTATTCTATCATCCACATCCATGTTTCATAAATATGTAATATTATTTCCATCCACCTACAATTGTTTAAATCCATTTTTACCCTTCGGTGAGTTTTTAGTAAAGAATATGAAAGAAATCTTTTGTCGTTTTTCGTACGAGGTACTTTCTGACTTTTCCGACAAAAGTACGAAGAATGTTTTTTTTAACTTATACGGCATGAATGGATTTCTAAAACATTATTTCCAAGAATCTTCCTTTACAAGTATTCAAGTTTATTTTTAATCAACTTCTTTTAGTTTAAAATTAAGAAAGGAAAAGTGTTTTTGAAGAAGAAAGGATATTTTCCTCAAGAATGGAGTTCAAGTGTTTTATCAAAATTATTTTCCATCTAAGATAATAAAGGGTTCTGTTTTTATCCCTATTATTACATGGATTTGATTATGTTGTGATGGAAACATTTTTATGAATTCCTTTATCTTATATGAATTGTTTTATGATGTCATGTTGTTTAAGAATCCCATTTTTATTACATGGGTTACGCTATGATGTATGGTTTATGATTATGTGGCACACATAAGAAAGGATTAATTATAAGATGGGTGGGACCTATATCTCCCTCCAATGCATTGGGTAAAGATTTTATATCTCATGAGATAGACAGGGCTGGAACGGTAGGTTATACCGGTTCAGTGAAACAGGACTGAAACGAGGGTTACTCGATTCAGAAAGGGACTTTGTCCACTAAGATAGTCTTGGCAATGAGTCTTGACTAACAAGAAATGATTTTCTATGATTATGTGTATATGCCACAAAGTTTCATGTTTTATGTTATGATTATTGGGATTTCATTTCTCTACTATGATTTATCCCATGTTATGAAATTATGCTCTCTTTTGCAGGTTAAGATTTCCAAAAGTTATGTTCTTATGAATATGATGTGATTGAAATTTATTTTTTTACCCTTACTGAGCATTTGAGCTCACCCTTTTATGTTTTCTTTTCCCCAGGATATAAAGAAAGGTTTTAGGTATAAAAAAAAGAGGAATATCTTTATGTGAGATGTTGAAGATATTTCACCACGATTAGAAGATTTTATTCCGAGTTTCCAAAGACACAAAACTATTACGATCCTTGTGTGTGTATTTTTGTTATGTACTAAGTATTCCGAAAATGTAATGTAATGTCCATGTACGTCAAGCTTCGGGTCTTTACAAATAGAGTATTTTTAAATGGAATTTAAATGACTAATTAGAAAAATAAGAAGTATTTCAGGAAGATTATAAAACAAATTTCATTGATTTTCAAGAAAATATTCCATTTCCAACAACAATAATAAGTCATAATAAATATAAAGGTAAATTAATAAACTATAATATTACATTAAGAACATAAAAATATAAGAATAGAAATAAATTTGAAATGAAATAAAGTCTTAAACAGGGGAGAGATTATGAGAAAAATAATGAATTATATTAACCTATGAATTGCTTAAAATTTATCTAAATCTATGTATAATAGACTTATTATTATTAATTATCAATTTTATAGTGTTATATATTCATTTAAATTTTTTAGATTCACATATATTCATTCATTAAATATTTAATAGTTAGAAATATTTTGTATCAATCATTATATGTCATTAGTTCCTAAAGTTTCTTTTTAGTGGTAGTATGAATATCATGATCATCATTCCATGAAATTAATTTTATCCTCTAAAAAATTTTAAAGGTACTAAGATAATACTTATATAAGGGTTTATAAGGCCACATGTTCATTTAATTAGTATTATGAATATAGTTTAAAAAGGATCTATGTCCTGGTTTTTTGTGTAACATTGCCAATACAAAAGATTTACATTATAATTAATATTCATTTTAATATTATCACTATATAACTAGAATAATAAGTTTAAATAAAATTATATGTCATAAATATTTTGTATTCATGTTTTTTTAATCTTCAATAATTATTAGTATAACAATTGAGTAACACTGTTCATGGAGGTTGTCAAACCGAATCTAACATGAATGTACTACAAATGACTGATAATAAAAACATACATATTTATTTATTATAACACAATTAGGTAATTATATATATTATAACTTTATTTTCATAAATTTTAAAAGAATATTTAATAATACTTAGAGAAATTAGATTAATAAAATAAATAAATAAGGTGATCACACTTCTATTGAATAGTTGAATCTTCTCTTAAGGGTCTCCTTTGTAATAAAATCGTTGGGACTCCTTATAATGAAAAAAATCCAATATGATATCTATAATTATTATATTTGAATGAATTTTCCATAATATAGAGGTATCCTAAAACATTATATGTTTTTTGTATAGTTTATAAAGTTTTCATTTTTATAGGTAATATTAGATAAAGTTTTAAAAATAATAACTCTTTAAGGGTTAAGAATGTAATTTACCATTGAAATATGAATTATAAATGGAAAATTGAATATATAGACAATATTTTATCATCCAAATATGACTCATGGTAACTTCTTATGATTTTTTATTAACTTCAAAATCATATTTAATGAAAAATGAAATTTATATATACATTCAGGGTAAATCTTGTAATTTGAGTTTAGAAAAAATCAATAATCATATAGAATTTTATATTAATTATAAAAATAATTTTTTAAGTATAATATTTATCCCTAAAAACTATGAAATAATCTAGTTCATTAAAAATTATCACATTATTTATTTTAAATCCACATTTTTGGACATTTATTAGGCTCCATGGGCACTAGGGTGACACTATAAAATCATTTCGAATTATAATCCTATTATTAAATTTTAAAAATAAATTATTAATATAAAAATAATTTAATATTAATAATTATTATCAAATAAACTCATCCATACAATTTTTCATTCCCATTTATATCATGATTACATATTTAAGTTAAAATATTGACTTTTCTTACATTTTTATAAGACATGGTAATCATCTGTGTAATTAAATTATCATATAATTTTAATATTCAAGAATTGAATTCAATATCATTGATCAAACATTATATTTATCAGTTACTTTTTATCATAGATGAAACCTTTATTAAATAATATCTTAAAGCCATCATTTTTTACTTGTCCTATATTGCTCAGGTATTGTGTTAGCATGAGTACGAATTTTTATATTTATGTTGATAGAAAATTTAATTTATATAAATTGGAAAATATAAATATCATATTTTAAGTCTATTTTTAGATAAAATGTATTAAATTGGTTTCTATTATGTTCTATATAATTTTTTATAAAAACATAATAATATTTGGTAAATTTTTATTTGAACATAAAATCTTGTTTTAAAAATGAGTTCAAATATTTTAATAAATTGCAATCCAATTTAAATCCACCTTTATAATTTTAAAATTAATTTTTGATGAAAATAAATTATTTGAACATGTCTAAACCTTTTTAAAATTTTCCAAAACATTCTTCACACATATTAAATAAATTTTTGTAAAGTTAAATTCGATATTGATCTATTATTTTTAAAATAAAATTAACTTTATTACTCAACCACTAATCGAATAGAATTTGAATAATGAAGTTTTAATTTATAATTATATATATATATAATATTACAATATATTCTATATATTTCGATAATGTTATAAAGTATTCTATATATTTATAAATTTCTAAGTAATATAATTTGATTTTAATTCAAAATCACTTTTAAGGAATTAAAATTCAATTGTATCTCTTAATAGATAATAAGAATGAAACAAAATAAATATATTAATAATTATCAAACATAATTTAAAATAGAAATATCACTTACAATATTTAACAATAATTTTGATATAAATAATTATTTTAAATTACATTTACTTATATATTATTAAAAAAATATGGGTTGTTATATTCTCCCCCTTAAACAAATTACATCCTTACAATTTTAATTTTCTTTCAAAAATGAAAAATAATGGTGAGTGTATAACTAATAATATAATAATATTATATATTAGTTAAATTTAGTAATCAACCTCAGTTTTAAAGGTAGAACCACAAAATTCATCATTTTATTCATAATTGGTATATTTTATATCTTTGATTAATCTCAACTATTTATACCATTAACTTTCACTATAAGATATTAATATTATACTTTGATTAAGTAGCTATTATGGTAACTTCTTAATCTCCCTTGTATCAATATAATATTACGGAATATTTTTGTATTATGAAATGATATTTCCATATCTAGACATCGGTTATTAACTCTAGGTGGGTGAGAGAAAATTATTACCCAATATTTTATCAAATTAAACTTTTTGAAGGATAACTATGTATATAAAAATCATCATGCAAAAAAATTTATTATATAATAATTATATAATTCAAAATAATTTTCATTCCATAAGATATTTACACTAACTAATAGATATCCAATCATTTTGTTCGTGAGTCAATAATCCTTGAAATAATACATGATATGTAGAACTAGAATTAAAATAAAAAAGTTTATAATTATTATGATGATAATTGGGGTACCTTATACCAGTTTATTTTCATGTTAAACTTCTATAATAGTGATTATATAATCATTTACTTTTTCCATATTCATTAAAGATTGTTGACATTTAATTTTCTCAATATCAATTTTTTTGGGTTAATTTGTTTTTATAGTGAATAAATTTCTTATTTTGGAAACATTTAACTCTTTATAGTGAATAAGCTAGAACTTAATTTTCTTTATTTATATTAACCATCCTCTTTATACCAATTAATAATTCATGTGATATACTCCCTTATTTACCAAACATAATAAAATTATAGTTCCACTTATACAATTTCATTAGTACATTGTCATATTCTTTACATGAAGGAAATTTAATCCATTTTCATTTATAAGTTTTATAATTAAAATATCTAGGTAACTCCATTATTATATTTGAAAATGTGTATTAATGTTCAATATGATTCATTTTATTAACTATAACCTGAGATTTATGACTAAGGTAAAACATAATATTTTACACAACACATGCAATCTCATTCAGTTTTATATTATTGAATTTACTGAATTATCCCTTTCATTTGTTATTCACTTGATTCCTTGTGATTCTAACCATAGACTAAAAACAAATTAATTAATGTGATAAATAAGTAATAGTCTATAATAAAATTTAATTATATAGAAAACTAAATCCTACAATGTTTTAAACTATAACATCTTTGTTTGAAATTAGGTCCCCATTAATTTTATCCATTGATTCTTCTTATCCTAAACTCCAAACATAACTAAACCCCATAAATGTTAAAAATATTTCTTAATAATTTATAAACCTACAAATTATCAAAAACATGATCACATATGAACTATAAATTCTATTATCCTTATCTATAAATAACCTTAACCACCTTAACATGCTAACACCTACGCTTATATAAGGATTATAATGTAGCACCCCTAAACCCACACTCCTGGTTCTGGTGTTGAAAACACATAACTTACAACACTAGAATTGATGTAAATCTATTATTACAATATCTTTCACACTATTACAATTCAATTACTTTTTTTTAGTTTTATAAAGAATTAAAAAATCACAAACTAATAAATATCAAGTATTTCAATCAAAAGGAACCCTTTTTTATATATATGGATATATTAATTCCATAATGAGCCTTCAACATCACCAAAAAATTCTCCACACTAGATAATCATCTATGATTATCATACATAACAATTTCTTTCATAACCTGGGGAAAGGGAAATATAAGAAAGGGTGAGACCAGATTCTCAATAATGGAATAGTCAAAGTAAAACATGATGGTATGACAACTTATATGAATGATACCATGTTTTGGAATAAAGTATTAAATTATAAAGGAATTAAAATTTTAATTTGGTGGATTAGATGAATTTTTATATGATCTTTGTAATATTACACTAAGAGTTGGAACTCTTGGATGTGTTATTTTTGGATGGGTTTTTACATATGGAAGGTGTCTCGAGAGTCAAGAAGAGTTTGTGATTCTTAGGATTTGAAATCTTAGTTTTGAGAGAGCTAACATTGAGTGCACAATTAGAATAGGGCTAGTAAAAACTATATGGATCAACCATGAATCTTTTTTCATTATGGAACATGGTATTTTTAACTATGAGGGGTGGCCAAGAAAACCATGTTTCCTGGTGTAGATGTATAGAGGAACCTTCACTCTTGCCGCACAGTTTTTATAACCATGTTTTATATCCGTATAGGGTAGGGTGTACTTGGGTAGTAGCATTGCAAGGTTGGAACATGGTTGGTAAACCAAGAAATGAAATTGTACAGCAATGTGGTTCTTCGGATAGTGGCAAAAATTTCTTAATGAATGGTTTTCCTAACTTTGTTCCTCTTAAAAGGGGGAAAATTTAACGTTTTTCCCTCCAAACCTAAATGGATTTTTAGGCAATTTCTACCATTAATTGTCCCATAATCCCATCATGAACGCCCTCCTCTTCTTCTACTCTCCTACCCTAATGTGGTTCTCCCTCATTATAACTCTAAATAGAACATTGTTTGATGACTTAGAATCCTCCTCAGGTGTCTATAAGTCCTCTTACTTCCATTCCTCATTTCTCTTTCCCTATTAAATTCTATAGTTATATTTACTAATATGACTTATAGTTATGGTGTTCATTCATTTAAGTATTTAATATAATTTCAACTCAAATCAAATTTCAATATTGGATGAGTGACGTTTCCTAAGACTGAGGTAAGTGGTCTATGAATTTTCCATTAAGGTATCATTCTTTATATTATGTTGTTATTGTACTTCACATCATACTTCACACTCATTACCCCTAAAATGTAAAATACCTCAAATTAAAATTCTATAAAACATACTCATTTATATTTGGACACCATAACATGGTTGTATGTTTCTAAACTCCTCTTGGAACAACCCTTTCATTTTTTCTATTAATTTTCCCCATTATCCATTTCATGTAATTATTCAAAAAACCATTTTTTTGTGTTTGGAATAACTCTTATAAAGGGAAGTGAATAATTTGGAATAAATTAATTATTAAATGGAAATTAAATACACTTGTCCCATGATGAGTTATGATGTATTACCTTTATTAAAATTGGGTATTGTATTAAATATAATAATCTAATAATTAAATTTCTTTGACTGTGACTATGAGTCCCTTGACATTATCAGAGGTTTATGACCTCAGTTTGATCTACCCATTAGGTTGTGGGGTATTTAATGATTCATATGATCATGATTTTTACATGTTACAAAACATCATCCTAAGGTGTGTTGGATTATCTCTAATAAATAATTAATTAAAGGAATGTTTGAATTTTCAATTGTCATGGTTGATTTCTAAAGGCCTATGGTTAATTATTAGTTGAAATCATCCTATAATTATAGTATTTATTGAGTGATACTTTTGTTCTCATAAAGAATTACTTTTACAAACTCATTGGACATTAGATTTTTGTTATTCTTGAATGAGTTACTAATGGTTTGGTGAGCTTGTATATAACATTCCTCAATATTGGACATGGAATTCCTTATAATTGGACTTGTAATTCCCTATCATTATTTAAGGAAATTTTTGGGAATGGTGTTCCTAAAAATAATAAAATTAATTACTTAAAATTATTATTTAAAAAAATTGGACATGGAATTCTCCACTATTTATTGGAAAGTATAGGATTTCATACAAATTCTCATTATTTATTGAAATTAAGAGAAATTGTGTTCCATATCATTTATTTGAAATCTTTTGACATGAATCTCCACTCCCTCGTAGTTTAGATCCATTATTTGATTCCCCTTATTTAAATATTAATCCCCTTATGATTATCTCAATACATGGATTCCTTGGTTATGAACCACGGGTATTAGGTCTATTAATAAGAAATTTAAATCCTCATAGAAAATATATCTCAATTCAATGTAGGTATAGTCTATTAGGGATCCTATGAGGATATTAAGCCCAACTTGGATTACTTTTACACTATAGACTTACTTTTTATATACCTATACCCCATTACATTTTATATTAACAAAATAAATCTTGATTAGAAACCATTAGTGGTGTCCAACTGAGTTTTAATCACACCCTATTTGGGAAACTGTTTGGTGCTTTGATAGATCTCATGGTTGTGGGTCAGGAATCCTGGATTGTGCTTCTTGATATTAATCATTATGGAATCAGCGATGGCATGGGAGCTTGGTTTTGAGCATGTAATTGACTTTATTTCCATGTCTTGTTGGATTTTATTGGCACTTCTAGGTTATCTGTTTATTATGACTTTTTAGAAATTTTTATCTTCCACTCTATTTAATTTTATATGATTTTTCTGCCTTTTATACTTATCCAAGGGGTATAGTCTCTCCACTATACAAACTTTAAACCCTCTTTTACCATAAACATCCTCTATAATTTTGGGAGGTTCACATGAGTCCTTATCACTGACTAGTCCTGTTACTATTGATTGAATGAATCAGTTTGGGATGTGAAAGAGGGGTATCAAAGCATTACTTTCCTTGTATTATTGTTTGGGATGGTTGAAATGAGACTAGAAATGTGTTTGAATTTGGTAAATAGCTTGTGTTTGGGAATGGACAACCCTGTCATAAGGGAAGGATTAATTTTCAAGGTATGTGATTGTTCTTCATGTTGTACATTATTATAGTTCATTATCATTTCACCTTGAGTGACATCTTTTATATTTCCTATGATTATTGATTTTTGGTATTTATCTCTTGGACCAGTATGGATAGAGAGGATGTGTGTTCATGCATCATTTTAGAAACATTGGACTCACATTTAGTAATCATACTTAACAGTTTACCAAGATTATGTGATTATTTAGAATATTTACCTGTATATCATGATTCTTTGATTTCATTCCATTTTTATCCTTATTTTATTCTCATTTGATATCATTCTATGTTATATTTATGCTGTAAGTATATTTAAATAAACTGTCTACGTCAACCTAAATGGTGTTTTCCCATATATCATGGCAATAGAATTTTATTTAACAAACCTAAAATGTATTAAATAAAAGAAATGTAACTAAATTAGTAAATTAATTAATATGAATGAAAACATGAAATTTCAAAGAAAATGGTTGGTTTTAAATAAATTCATGTTATGTCCTAAGGATGTATGTTAAATTGTATGTCAATTTGAACTTATAAAGGATTATACAATCATAACCTAGGAATAATGACCCATATAACAGAATCCTTATATTCTAGACTCAACCCTTTTATGTGATTTTTAGTATCATATGCCTATTTGATAACCACATTAAGTGTATTTGGAAAATCATGATAAATATAACTATTTTGTTTTTGACTAAAATGGTATTTCAATTGTAATGTAAAAATTATTGAATCCATAAATTGGGAATGGAATCCCATATAAGTGAACCAAGGTTTGTATGAATGGACCCTCATAGGTTATCATTATTCCTGCATTCCTTAGTACTAATACTCATAGTGTTATATTTATATTAAATATTGATTGTTATATAAAAAGTGAGAATCCACTAAAATAGTTTTTCATACAAATATATGGTTGTATCTTATATAATTGGTCCCTTTAAAATGATAAAATAGTTTTTTTTTCTGTTTTTTATTTTATTAATATAAATAATTAGTTAATTAAAAGGATAGTTACAGCCTAAAAATTATTTTCCTCTATAAATTATGAGATTAATTTTATTTAACTAAGATGGTTGTTATAATTAATGTATAAATAAAAGGTTGATGTTAAGTTATTATAAAATTTTTCTAAATTATTTTGAGATGTCAGCTAAATAAAGCTACAATTATAGTCTGTAAAATGCTTTCATCAATTATGGGTACATGAAATTTCATATTTTTGAGCCTATTTAATATTTATAGTAATTTCTTGGTTTTAAAATGGCTAAAATAAAACCTTTTCACGGTGTTGTTAATGATGTAACCACGTTTAGGGGTAAGTTTTAATGCTTCCTATAGAATTTTCCTAGAATGGGAACATGAAAATTTCGTGTATGTCTCAGTTAGAATTATTTATTATGTTCCTTCATACATAAACATTAGGTGGTAAACTCTAATGACCTTTTAGGAATGTCTATATTTTAATTTCGACGACTTTCGAGAGTGAGGGGTTAGTCCACTATGGTAGCACCCATGGTATAGGAAACCAGTTGGCTTTTGACTTGAGTTCTTATGAATGTTAAGTGACATTAATTGACCATTTGAGTATGAAATGACTATATATTGATGAAATTACACCCTAGGTAGGTAGGTGGATATTCAATATATTGAACCTTGAGGTGGTATTACCATATGCAGATACCTTATGAGTGTATTCGCCTTATAATTGTTTTTTGAAGTTGTGACACTTTAAGGAGAACTCCCCTATGAGGATTCTCATAGACAATCAGGGTTTGGTAGGCTAATTCATGGTAGGTGATGCCTTTACAACAATGTTGACCATATTTAACCCTTGTGATTGAATGATAACATTACCTTATTCCAATATTCCTCTTTAGATAGAGTTTCTAGGCACATTAGATGTTGTGTAATAGAATACCTATTTAAAATGTGGTTCTTATGTGAGATAAATTTAGGGATAGATGGCCAGACCTAGTGTCCCTATTTTGTATCTTGATCAGTAGGGCTTGGAGGGATACCTAGGGTCCCTTACTTTTGACTTGGACCTTAGTGATTCATTTTTTTGAATGTTCTTGGGAAACCTACGAAAGGGGTTGGACCATGTTTATGGATTCTTTTTGAGGGGGGGTGAACTTTGTTGTATTCTTATTTCAGGGAAAACCATCCGAAACATTCCTGGGGTCAGATAATATGTGATGGGTGATCTTATGTTAGTTCTCGGGAATGAGAAAGTTCTTATCCATAATAATCATTATGTTCGAGGATATATGGAGCATGGGATATAGTAATTAGTAACTTGTTTCAATGTTTCATTGATAAGGACTATCCTAAGGTGGCTAGTGGTTTCTATGTTATCAATTTAGGACCCACTTTTAGGAGGGTATTGGGATCTTGAGATTGGTCCTTGTTCATCCATGTTGGTTTTAAAATGTCGTTGGATAAATTAAATGATGTATGAATGTATTTTATGTTAAACACTAGGTATAGGTTCAGATATGACCATAGTGGAGTCTAAGTGAAGGAATCAAGGCAAGGATGGGTTGTGATAATCAAAAGGTTTTGGATTAGTTCTATGTTGGTTCTTTTGTTGTGTCGTGGAGGTGGTTGTGAATAAAGTATGGTTGTCAGGAGAATCCATCCTAATTCAGTTATGATCTTCAGTGAGTGTGATAATAATAATATCATAGTTCCTTATAAAAAATTAATCATAATCTAGTTTTAGTGTCACAACATCTATTAAGCCAAGAATTTCCATAAATAGTATATTAGTGGTGGTTCAACATGAGTTTCCATAAATAACTAGATGTATCCAATGAGAAACCATATTGAGAATGCTATAAGGATGTGATGGGTGTAGTATAATGTTTAGTGAGATCATTTCAAGGAAAATATGGAATGAATAGGCTATCTTGATCAATTAAAATTTTACCATTTGGATAAATGGGTTTATCATGTTGAGAAACATGCCAAAAGTGTCGTTATAATTATAATATCTTGATTTATCATGTAATTCCAATTCTAGAAGTGTTGTGGTCCAGAATTGTCCATACATACAAGAATATATGGTGAGGATATTTATAGGCTAGTTAAAAAAAGAGATAATGATGTGATCATGTCATAGGTTATAGAGGATTGAGTAAACATCGTATTGGTGTTTTTTTGGTGGTTATTAGCACTGGATTGAGTTTTATCAACTTAAGTGTCGTTTGTTTAATGTGATCCTTAGAGGAAAGTTGGGATTTTATAAATAAAACTCATTCATTTCAGTAGAAAATTCATGAACCTAGTAGGTCAGGTGTTATTTCAAATGTATGTTGGGACTTCCCAAGGATGAGTGGTTCTATAGTGGGGTGGTGATATGATCTCATGTTTTGGAATCAAGTTATAAATTCTAAAGGAATTTGAATTTTTGTTTGGTGTATGGGACAAATTTTATACTAATATTTGTAATGGAAATAAGAGAGTTAGAAAACTTAAATGTGATATTTTTGGATGGGATTTAATGCCCAGAAGGTGTCATAGTTGTCTAGATGAGTTTTATAAGCATTGGGATATGAAATATCTATTTCGGGAGAGACATCCATGGGAAAATGGTTAGTGAATAGTTGTAACACTGTAATGTACCCAACCCAGAAGCCACTATTTGGTGCTCCGAGCTGACTAGTTACATGACCTTAATCAGGCCTCATGGTATGACAAAGGTTTCCGACTAGCAACGGGGGTCCAAATAGTCAGTTGGGGAGACTATACCCCTTCTTTTTATCAGAGTAATCCAAAAAAGAAGATGAATCCCAATAGCGGAATAATAATAACGAATAACAAAAGAGTATTCATAACCAACAAATCCCCAAAATAGGGTACAAACAATTCCAAAAGTAAAAATTACTTGTCGTGATACAAGTGAAAAAGTGAAAAAAACCCAAAATAAAAAAAAACTGAAAAATCCCCAAAATAGTCTCAGCACCAATTTCAAGTCCTCCTCCACATATACCCATTCCAACCTAACTCCCTATAAAATTCCCTTTCCCTTGTCCTCGCCTGCAAAAATGATTTCTGCTTGGGTACCCGATGACGGCTCGAGTAGGGTGTGATTACAACTTAGTAGGACACTAACAACAGTGTCTACAAAATATCTGGTATAAACAATTTTGAATGAAAAAGGGAAATTAATAATAAGTGACCAAGTGAAGATGAAGTGAATTCACTAATTTAGGTCCCTTGCCAACACTTATTACCACATTCTTATCTTACCATTTCATCCCATTTTCTATTACTTACCATTTCCAACACATTTATCATGGGTTCATCAAACATAAAAATTTACATGGGATTAATGTACACAATCACAATTGTGATAAAAAAACACACAGTTGTTAAATCTCAATAGGATCAAATTCCCCATGTAAACCAAAACCTCACATTGGATCCTCAGTCCGGGTAGATGCAACTGATATGGATACAGAGCATCAGTCTTATCCCTACCCTGTGCATTAGGGATGGAGTTTATAGCCTCATTCCAACTCGACCCATGGGCATAGAACCTTAGTCAATATCCCACACTACCAACCTATGTTCACATGTTATACATATATGTAACTGTTAACCATTTACCCAACATCACAACCAATGACCAAGGAGATCATAAACCATAACAATCGCATGAGGGTTAACACCATGCCTTAACCCATTAGTACATTTTTCACATTTCACATTATTTAACCATTTATCCCAATTCCATTTTATTATGCTTATCTCACTATGTATTCATTCATAGTGCTTATCTCAGTAGGATTTTTCATTATTCCTAACTCATATGCTTCATTACCATGCTCATAATTAATTACATTATGGTCTTTAGTCATTTCCCCATATTAACCCTATAACACTTAAGTTATTATCAAGACTAAATGCATCAACTAGCTTTACACCCAACACAATTAGTCACATAAACATTTTTATCAAGGGATCAACATAATTACACAAGAACTTCACTTGTTCTTCACAAATCCCTAGGTCCGGGAAAGTTAGCACACCCCATGGGTGGACCTAGATTAGTCTCATCTCCCTCAACACATCCCATGGGGATTGTGAGGGCATCCATTTACCTTTCTAAGAACATTTTTACTTAAACATACCAAGGGTGATAAAAACATACCAATAGATGCCTAGGAAAAAAACCACACATGTGAAAATACTCAAATAAACCCTGGGATATAACTCGTAGACAACCTACCTCAATTCCATGGGTGGACACACTCCTAATCGAGCACTTAGATTCTGTTTCAACCAACCCATGATTCTTCAAACTAGATGTCACCCAAATAGTAGTGTTTTAGAGCTTCATAAGGAGATGAGAAGAGGATAAAAAAACCTAAAATCAAAAGAGAAGCAAGGATGTGATTAGCCTTACTTAGAGCTTCGATCCACAACTAACAACACCAAAAACTCCTTAGAAATGAGGGAGATTGATTTCTCGGAGCTATTAGAAGATTTGGTCTGTTCCTAGGGTGATGATGTAGGATCGAAATAATGATGTAGATGCTCAATATACAAGAGGGGGGGGGTGAATTTTATATTATAAAAATTTCCTTAGACAAGGAATAATCTACGTTTAACAAAGTTAAACTAAGAAAATTCACAACACCTCTAATCACCAATTGTAGAATTTGAACCAATGATTATAATATGATATTCTACCTTAAAGAATATAGAATCTAAACTAATCAGAGTTCAAGTGTAAGGAAATATAAGAAGGTTATAATTTTCTTACAATACAAAAAGTTCAGTGGAAAAACAATTATTAAAACTACAAGTAAAAAAATATAAGTATTTTAACCCAAAGAGAAGGGAATCCAACAACCTTGTATAAAGGTCCCTTGATTTATACTTTTAAGAAAGTTTGTCTTACCCACACCAGGGTAATCCCTTGATATGATGATCGGAATCCCTGTCTTGCTATCCCCACAAGACCTGAACGTCAAGGTAGTTGGAACCTCTTTCTTTCTCAGCAAGGAAGCCCTCGAACTTCAAGGTAGTCGACACCTCTGTCTTCCTATCCATGGAAGTCCTCGAATGTAATCACCAACATTCAGAGTCGCACGAATCAATCTGAACGAGGAGTTCAGTATGCACAAGGCATGAAAATATTCTCTTTCTAGAAATCACCTTAACAGTGTGTGGTCTCTAGATCGATCAACTTGTTATTGAGATCTTTCAAATGAGATCCTATTTATAGGCAAATTTACAAAGGTCGGCTCCCTCCTCTAATGGTCATATTTTCCATGAAACTTTGAGGGACCTGTACACGTGTAAATGAACCATCGGTTAACTATAAACAGAATGGATGGCATCATTTAATAATAAATCATGTATAACTGAATGCACGACATCGTTTTGAAATATAGAATATGTAAAAAAAAATCCATACAAACTTTCAGAGTGTAAGCAAATTAATAGTTCGGAGTCTAACCAAAATGAAATTCAGAGTCTATATTAAGAAATGTTAAGATTCTGTTTTATAGGAATTCGGAGTCTGGTTTCACCAGAGTTCAAAATCTAAACTTGTAGAAGTTCGAAGTTGAACATCATAGGAGTTCGGAGTCGAACTTATGAAAGTTCGGATTAGAACTCATGAGAGTTCAGAGTCAAACTTCATAAGAGTTTGGAGTCGAACTCATGAAAGTTTGGAGTCGAACGTCATTGGAGTTCGGAGTCAAACTCATGAAAGTTCAGAGTCGAAATTCATCATATTTCGGAGTCGAACTCGTGAAAGTTCGGAGTCGAACTTCATCAGAGTTCAGAGTCTAACTCATGAACGATTGGAGTTGAACTTCATAAGAGTTCGGAGTCTAAATCATTAATGATTTGAGTCGAACTTCAAAAGAGTTCAGAGTCGAACTCATGAATGCTCAGAGTCGAACTTCATAAGAGTTCGGAGTCGAACTCATGAATGTTCAGAGTCGAACTTCATAGGAGTTCGGAGTCCAGAATTCGGATTGGAACAGCATTACAGTTCACATCCATAATTAGAATCCTAATAACAGAATGCTCCAAATCTTGACATTATATGACTTCTAGGATTTTTTGTATGAGTCTGGTTTTTGTACTTACAAAAAATATTTCTATGTATAAGAAAATCTAGGTTAGGGTAAATTTCCATAAAGAAGTAAATTTTCCCTATGGAGGTAAAATTTAAATTTTCTTATGTATAATGTGTTTGTGATTTTCAAAACAAGAAGGAATGGAAAAGTCATAAGGAAAGCCTTATTGACTCAACAATCTCCCCATTTTTGGAAAGCACAAACATCCTTACGAAAAAGAATATAGGGACTTTGAAAAATTTCATTAGACTTTGAAATTAAAACTTATCTCCCTTTGTTCATGGATAAAAGTGAATACAACTAACTCCCCCTTAGGCATTGAAACTCTAATGATTGTATTCTGAATTTCCAGAGTGGAGTTTTCATTATTGTAGGAATGAAAAACTTCATAGTGAGAAACTCCCCCTTACTTTAAGTATATTTCACTTAGAAAGTTTTCATTCTCCTCCTTAGGAGTAGTTCTTTTTACTTCTCCCCCTTTGTGATTTTCAAAAAGAATTGAAGGGAATGTAAAAGAAAATATGGTACCTGAAACATTAGTATATGACAATCTACAACCAACCAAATAACATTTCATTAGAGTTGGGAGAATTTTACAAAGAAAGACAACTACCACAAAAGATCGGAGTGAGTTTATTTTCTTCCTTTTCCTTTGGAATCAGCTTCTTTAACAATGTTTTGAGATTATTTAGGACTATTTTGTCTTACTTGACTTTCCTCTCCAAGGATTTTGTCTTTTCATCTTGAGCTTTCAAAGCCTCTGCCTGAGCCTCAATAGCTTCTTTCTGCATCTTTAACAATTCATCTTCCTGAACGAGTCTTTTCTCAAGCTCGATCCAGATATTTCTATAACTTAAAATATTTTGAGCTAGAGAATTATCCTTGTCCCTTAGTTCCTTCACTTGTTGAATCCGAGAACTCTGCTCATCAATCATCTCATATTTAATATTTTTAATCTTTTTATCCTCGTTGTCAAAGGCATTTTGAACTTCACTCTAAAAATTTTCAAACTGCACTAAGTCTTCATCAACTCTTCTAGAACACTTTGTTAACTTACTGTAGGACTTTCTATACACATCATAATCAATAAGAAAACTTTTTGGTTTGGATTCGATCTTCACACACTTGTCCATGACCATGGATAAGGAATTTGATTTCTGCTTTATACTCTGTTGCAGCATCTGGCATCTGGAATCTATAGTTGGAAAATCGGAATGGTTTCCACCAACTTCTTCAGAGATTCAACCACAAAATCATGCCCATGAGATGATGATTCTGAATCAGATAAATCTCTTTGAGATTTCTCTTCTTCAATTTGCACCAGTTTTCTCTTAGAAGAACCACCAACCTCCTTCTTCCTGAAGACTTCTTTTGTTGGAGTATCCATGAGAACTTGCTTCCCCTTATCGGACATCGGAATCGGTTCCTCAATAGAAGATACTTCCTCATATTCAAAAATGTGAATAATCTGGTCTTCATTGGGTTTCTGTTTTTCTTCTCCTTCCTCAAGAAAATTCCTCTCATAGGATTCTTCGTCATCATATAAAAAATTTTATTATTCTTTCTGTTGCTTATCATCATACTTACTATCTTCCTCACCTTCCTTTTCTAGAGTAACTAACTTTGCAGATTCTTCCTTATCTTTATAATCCTATACATTCTTGATCAAGTCATCTAAATCTTCACATTCTTCTTCTTCTTATTCTTCAACCTCTTCCTCTAATTCTTCCTCATCTTCTTTTTCAGCTTCTTCAACTACTTCGTTACCGTTGAATTTTTCCGGAGTGACATAATTCTTTGGTAGAGTTTCTGATAAAGAAGCTTCTGTAAGGAAAGATTTCGGAACCAGAATCAACTCAGAAGCTAACAATGTAGCTCTTAACAAATATTTCACCACTTCAGCTTCAGAAACATTCTTTTTCATTTTCTTCTCTTTCGCCTGCTTCTCTATCTCTTCCGCAGCTCTTTCTTTTAAGGCCTTAGCCTCTGCATGTTCCAATCAGAATTGTGGATCCCCTTCTTTCCTCTTCTTCTTATCTTCCCTCCACTTCGCAGCAACTACATCATGATATTTTTTTTATTTCTTCGGCTCGGGAAGAGCAGACCGAGTTTCCGTAAATTTAGGATTTTCTTCATCACCAGCCACTTCCTTAAGCATTCTCTTCTTCCTTTGATTTTTGGATGGTTCTAGAGTCTGTGTACCTTTCTGAAGTGCCTCAACTTCTTCCACAGAAAGAGAGTATAATTGATCGGATTCACTAGAAAAACCCATCTTCATCTTCTTCAAAGTATCATCACATACTAACATAAGCTTACAATTCCATACTTTTGATTTTCATGCAACCTTGAAAGAATCTAAGCACCGAACTATCATCTTAGATAGTAAGACAGCGAACATGATTATCAGAGCTCTCAAATTCCCTTATTTGATATTCTTGATCATAATCAAGACATGTCTCATCAAATTTATATTTCATAGATTTACCAAGAAATCTAAGATATAGATATCACTTTTCTTCAAATTATCCTTGTCACCTCTTCTTGGAACCAGAAAGCCTTTCACCCAAAGCTGAAGAATTATATTGTTCAGAGTGAGACGAGAAATCTTAATGGTTGAAGCATCCTTAAGACCAAGAAATTTCAGTGCCTTATCCTTGTTGAAACTTCCTTTCTCATCTGGAAGTTTGTGTGAGCAGAACTCAGCTTCTCCTTCATAGGATTAACCAACCAATATCGCAGCCTTGGTGTAAGATAGCTTATAAGTCTTCCCATAAGACTAGAATGAAAACCACTCTCTTCCATCTTCCATCTGGAAGGAAACAGACTCGTAGAACTCGATCATCAAATCTATATAAACCGGATCCTATTTATCTGACTTTTCTACGCAAACGTCTTCCCATCCATTCAGTCTAATATTCATTGAAATAAGAGAATCAAAATTAATGAAATCTGGATACACCAACCTTTTCTTAAAGACTAACCACTTTGAGATTGGATTTGAAGTTGACATATCTTGAGATATTGCTTCAACAAACATTTGGAACAGAGAGACCTAAAGGATTCAGAACGACTTTGCAAAGATCGAAACCGATCTTAAGAAGAGAAGAAGGGCTTCAAGATGCGAAAGCTTTGAAAAACTGATGGAGGACGAGTCTTGCGGTCCCCTTTATATAGGCTATGGATGTGACCTTTGGTATTCCAAAATCCATCTAACGGTTGAAAAAGTTTTGATCTTATCTGACGGTTGAAAACACTCCTGCAAGGAAATCTTGACTCTGATATTTTGAGGTTTTAAGGAAAACATCCGGATTTGAGGAAAACTAGAATCCACACTTTTTAAAAACTAAGGAAAATACCAAAAAGCAAAATATGATTACAAATCATTAAGTAAAGAAATCATAGCTTTCGGATTGGCTAGAATGATTGTTCGTAATTGGTAATATTCTTCATGAAGAAATGAATTTAAAAACAAACTCATTACAAAAGTTCAATTACAAAAATATCATTATGAAAATTCCAGTACGAAAATATCATTACGAAAATTCTAAACAAAAATTTCGTTATGAAAATTCATGTACGAAAATCTCGTTACGAAAATTCCAGTACGAAAATCTCTATTCCGGATGTATTCATTCAGAGAATTTCAATCCTGAAAATTTCAGTTCCAGAAATTTCCATTCCGGAAATTTTTTCTTCAGAAATTTCCATTCCGGAAAATTTAGTTTTGAAAAGTATGAAAAACTAACTACGAAAATTTTAGTTACACTATGTTTGAAAAATAGATTACGAAAATTTTAGTTACACTAATTTTGAAAAAGAGATTATGAAAATTTTAGTTACACTATGTTTGAAAAATAGATTACAAAAATTTTAGTTACACTAACAATCAAATGTACCTCCCCTATGAAAAGGAGTTTATTACTTTTAGGATAATTGTTCAACAAGAAGTTAACAAAGAATTATTGCCTTATGATTATCATTACTAACTTTTGTTTAATGTATTCAAATCTATCAGAGGGTAATGATTTTGTGAAAACATCATCAGGTTGATCTTGCATTCTGATAAACTGAAGAATGATATATCCTTTTAGTGTGTGATCCCTAAGAAAGCGCTGCCTAATATCTATGTGTTTTTCACGAGAGTGATGTGGATGGTTATTACTTAGGTCAATGGAACTTGTTTTATCATACAAAATTTGAGTCTTAGTAAAACTCAGGCTATAATCTGTGAGTGTGTGTTGCATCCACAACACTTTATCACAACAACTTCCAGTTGCTATATATTCACCTTCAACAGTGGAAAGTGATACAAAATGTTGCTTCTTACAGGACCAAGAAACTAATGAATCTCCTAATAAATGAAATGTTCTGGATGTGATCTTTCTATCCATTCTACATCCACCAAAGTCATCATCTGAAAAAACTTTTTAGAATAAAATCATTTCCAGACGTATAAAATAATCCTAGATCCATGGTTGCCTTTAGGTAGTGAAAAAATATTTTTACCGCCTTTAAGTGAGATTAATTAGGATTGGGTTGATATCTTGCACATAAGCATACTAAAAACATTAAGTCTGGTCAACTAGATATTAAGTAAAATAGAATTCCAATCATACCTCTAAAAGATGTTTGATCTACTAGTTTCCCAGCTTCATCAAGGTCTATGGAGTTTGAGGTACCGATGGGAGTACTTATACTCTTAGATTTGTCATAACCATATTGTTTGATTTGGTCTTTAATATACTTATTTTGAGATATATAGGTTACTTATGGTCTTTGAGAAATTTTAAAACCAAGGGAAAAAGTTAACTCACCCATCATACTCATTTCAAACTCAGATTTCATTATACATGCAAATGAATCAGTTAAAGATTGCTGAGTTGAACCAAATATGATGTCATCAACATAAATTTGAACAATAAAAACATTTTTCTTATCTTTCTTTATAAAAAGATTTGGATCTGCATTTCCCTTAACATAGTTATTTTGAAGCAAAAAACCTGTGAGTCTATCATTCCCGGCTCGTGGGGCTTGTTTAAGACCATACAATGCTTTGGTATATCTAAAAACATGATCATGATGTTTTGTATCTTCAAATCCAGGAGGTTGTTCAATAAAAACTTCCTCTTGAACATAACCGTTAAGAAAATCACATTTCACATCCATTTGAAAAAGTTTAAAATTGAATAATCCTCCAAAGGCATGTAGAATACAAATAGATTCAAGTCTAGATACTGGAGGATAGGTTTCTTTATACTCTATTTCCTATTGCTGAGTATAGCCTTTAACAACTAGTCTAGCTTTATTTCTTATTATGACTCCATTTTCATCACACTTGTTTCTGAAGACCCATTTTACTCTAATGACAGAAGTTTCCTTAGGTCTTTCAACCAAGGTCTAGACTTTATTCCAATCAAATTCATTTAGTTCATCCTGCATGGCTTTGATCCAATCATCATCACCTAAAACTTCATTAGTGATTTTTCGTTCTAATTGGGAAAGAAATTCTAGATATTATAATTCATTTCATAGGGAACTTCTAGTCCTTACAGGTTGACTTACATCACCAATGATACTATCACTGGGATGATTCTTAAGAAACACCTGATTTGGGATTTGAAAAACTTGTTCATCAACATAGGGTAGAAAGTATTCTGGGGTAAATGTTTTAGAAGTATCTTCTTGAACATTTTCTTTATCTGAAGGATCTTCTATCAACGGTTGACAATCAGTTTTTGAAAACACATCCGAGGATGTAGGTTGGGATGGTTTAAAAACAAAAGGATCAGACTCATCAAATTTTACATGCACTGTTTGTTCAACAACACAAGTATTTTTATTGAAAACTCTATATGCCTTAGAAGTTGTGGAGTAGCCTAAGAAAATTCTATCATCAGATTTTGGTGAGAATTTATGTAAATTATCTTTAGTATTCAGAATGAATACTTTGCAACCAAAAACCTTGAAGTAGTAATGTCTTGGTTTTCTACCGTTCCATACCTCATAAGGATTTTTATTAAGAAAAGGTCTAATCAAAACTCAATTTATAGTATAACAAGTAGTACTTACAGCTTCAGCCCAGAAATGTTTAGTTATGGAATATTCACTCAACATGGTTCTAGTTATCTATTGAAGAATTCTATTTCTTCTTTCAACTACGTCATTTTGTCAAGGAGTTTTAGGTGCTGAAAAATTGTGAGTAATATGTTTTCTACTACAAAATGCTTCAAAATCAGAATTTTGAAATTCTTCTCCATGATCACTATGAATAGTTTTCACTAGAAGCTTTTTCTCATTTTTAACATGTGCTCTAAAACTTTTGAAATAAGAAAAAGCTTCAGACTTCTTTTCTAGAAAATAGACCCAAGTAAATCTGGTGTAATCATCAACTAGAATAAACACAAAATATTTTCCTCCAATACTCTCAGTTTGTGTTGGAAAAAAAAGATCCATCTACACTAACTGTAATTCATCAGTCATTGAAACTTCACCGATTGATTTAAAACTAGATTTATGTTGCCTTCCATATTGACAAGGATCATAAACTTTAGAAGAATCAAATATAAGCTCTGGTAGATCCTTAACTAGTTTCTTCTTAGAAATTTTACATAAGTTTCTAAGGTTACAATGACCTAGTCATCTATGCCATAACCAGGAATGATCCTCCATTGCACTTAGGAAAGGTAGGTCTTGGATCCTGAGGTCTTTTAAGTTCAAAGTGTAAACATTCTCTTGCCTATTGGCTGAGAGAATAAATTCTTCCTTGGAATTGTTAACTAAGCATTTATCATTCCTAAAATTCACAAGGTATCCTTCATCATATAACTGACTTATGCTAATGAGGTTGTGCTAAAGACCATTAACAAATAAAACATTTGAAATCAAAGTTTTACCAAGAAGAATAATATTACTTATACCAACAATTTTTCCCTGAGCATTATCTCCGAATGTTACCTTTCCTCCTTTCGTTTTGATAATCTTTTCCAAATAGATTTTATTACCAGTCATGTGCTGGGAACATCCACTATCTATGTACCATGTATTTTTGTTGGTACTTCCTTTATCTTCCTAAAAACATGAAAAGAATTAGACTTTTGGAATCCAAACTTGTTTGGATCCGAGATTTCTAGATAACAAAATTTTTGGCACCCACACATTCCTAGAAAAATAGGATTTATGAAAACCTAGAGATTGTGATTTATTTAGAGAACAATTCTTTTCCCAGTGACCACCACATTGACACTTGGTACAAAATGGGGCACTTTGTGGAACAAATTAGTTGTTACTAAAAGTTGGTATTGTGTGGGTATAACCAAAATCCGGATTTGTTTCTTAAATGTTGTATTTGTGAATACATTTTATCAAAATTGTCTTTACCATGGGTAAAGTTTGATAAAAACTTCTTTAAGGAAAAAATTTCGGACTTGAGTTTTATAACCAAGTTTTTATCTTCAAAATCATTAGACTAATAACTAAATCTAGGATCGAAAACACTTTTCTTAGAAATTACTTGTTCTAACTCTTTAGAAAGTTTGTTTTTCTCAGAACTTACTTCTTCAAGATTTTTTGAAATATTTTTAAAATCATCATTTTTTCTATCAATATCTTCAGAAATATCTGATATTTCTTTTTTAAGAAGAGTATTCCTAGAGTTTTCATTATCACATTTTTTATTGAGTTTAGAATTTTCAATCTCAAGAAGTTCAGGAAACCTAGAAACATCTTCATAGGTAGGTGAATAATTTTCTTCATCAGAAGAGGTTCTTCATCTAAAGAGTTATAATACTTACTATCATTAGAATTTAAAGATATATTGGTCAATGATTTAGCATTTCATACCTTATCCATAATGAAATGATTGTTAATGGTTAATCTAGCAATAAAACCAAGATTCTTCTGTCCTGAAGATTCATAATCAGAAGATTCATCTGAAGAGTCACCACCACTGGCACTCCTGGTGTCATTTTCCTTGAGAACTTTCTTTGTTTTGGTTTTGTAATACTTCTTTATATTCCTTTCAGAATGACTTTCTTTTCTTTCTTTCTTTTTGAGCAAAGGGAAATCTGGTCTAATATGTCCAGCTCTCTTGCATTCATAACAAGTAACTTCTCCATCTTTCCTGTCTTTCCTTTCCTTTTTCTTATACTTGGATTGAAAATTTCTCTGGCCAGCTATCTTGTTCATCCTTCGAGCAAGATTTTCTAACTCATTTTCCGAGACTTCACTTTCACTAGATTCGGATTGAATAACCACCTTCTTAGACTTGGATCTGGTTACTCTCTTAGGAGTCTTAGCTTTAATATGATTTGATGTTGTTGTAAAAGAAATAGTACCATTTCCATTCTTCTTTTTGATGTTTTCAGTATCTCTCTTCATTCTTGTTTCATGTTGGAGAAGAGTTCTGAATAATTAATAAAGAGAAATTTCAGTGACCTTACTATTCTCATCAATTGCTATTCTCTCTGATTCCCACTCATTAGGCATAATATCAATTATCTTATCCACAAGGTCTTCATCATCTAATCATTTTTCTCCCATAGACTGTAGGCTATTGACTATAGTCATAAATCTCTATTGAAAATTATAGATTAGTTCTCCATACAGAAAATTGAATCCATGGCATTCAACTCTAAGCATAGCTCTCCTAGTTTCATTCACTTTAGAAGTGCCAAAGTGTGTAACTTCTAACTTCTTCTAGATTCAATTATCTTCTTTACAAGAAGAAATTTGGCTATATATATTTATAGTCATTGAACATAGTAAAGTACTGTGTACCTTATAATTGAGTTGATACTCTTGCTTTTCTTGGTTAGTGAAAGTTCTAACTTCCTTATCATGAATTTTATAATCACCAGTAAGCATAACGAAATTATCCACCCCAGTATTGATAACAAAATTCTTCATTCGATCTCTCCAGTACTCATAGTCAATACCATCAATGATTGGTGGTCTTGTAGGGTTACGATTGTCAATAGAACCAACGTTGATTCCTGTCATTCTTAACAAAACTTTGGCAACCAAACATGTTATTAGAAAAAGTTCATAACGACAAAGTTCCAAATGACAATTAAAATGACAAAGTTCGGAATGACAGTTTAGAATGACAAAGTTCGAAATGACAATTCGGAATAAATAAAAACTTTCTAAGAAAGAATGAAGAATAATGAAAAAGTGAGCAAGAAAAACATATATGTGAGTATAAGTATTTCAGAGACCTGCTCTGATACCAATTATAGGATCAAAATAATGATGTAGATTCTCAATATACAAGAGGGGGTGAATTGTATATTATAAAAATTTCTTTAGACAAGGAAGAATCTAAGTTTAACAAAGTTAAACTAAGAAAATTCACAACACCTCTAATCACCAATTGTAGAATTGGAACCAAAGTTTACAATATGAGATTTTACCTTAAAGTGTATAGAATCTAAACTAATCAGAGTACAAGTGTAAGGAAATATAAGAAGGTTATAATTTACTTACAATAAAAAAAGTGCAACAGAAAAAAAAGTTGTATAACTACATGTAACAAGATATATGTCTTTTAACCCAAAGAGAAGGGTATCCAACAACCTTGGATAAAGGTCCCATGATTTATACTTTCAAGAAAGTCTGTCTTACCCACACCAGGGTAAGCCCGCGATACGAATATCGTAATCTCTGTCTTGATATTCCCGCAAGACCTCAACTTCAAGGTAGTTGGAGCCTCTATCTTCCTCAGCAAGGAATCCCTCGAACTTCAAGGTAGTCGGCACCTCTATCTTCCTATCCCTGGAAGTCCTCGAATGTAGTCACCAACATTCCGAGTCACATGAGGAAATCTGAAGGAGCAGATCAGTACACACAAGGCATGAAAAGATTCTCTCTCTAGAAATCACCTTAATAGCATGTGTTCTCTAGATCGATCAACTTGTTGTTGAGCTCTTTCAAATGAGCTCCTATTTATAGGCAAATTTCTAACAATCGGCTCCCTCCTCCAACGGCCATATTTTCCTTGAAACTCGGAGGGACCTGTACACGTGTAACTCAACCAATGGTTAATTAGAACCAGAATGGATGATGTCGTTTAATAATAAATCATGTATAACTGAATGCACGACATCATTTTGAAATAGAGCTTATGTCAGAAAAATCCATTCAAAATTTCAGATTGTACGAAAATTAATAGTTCGGAGTTTAACCAAAATGAAATTTGAAGTCTATGTTAAGAAATGTTCGGATTCTGTTTTATAGGAATTTGGAGTCTGGTTTCACCAGAGATCAAAATATAAACTTGTAGAAGTTCAAAGTTAAACTTCATAGGAGTTCATAGTCGAACTCATGAAATTTTGGATTCGAACTCATGAAAATTCAGAGTCTAACTTTATAAGAGTTAGTAGTCAAACTCATGAAAGTTCGGAGTCGAACATCATAAGAGTTCGGAGTTGTACTCATGAAAGTTCAGAGTCGAACTTTATCAATGTTTGGAGTCGAACTCATGAAAGATCAGAGTCCAACTTCATCTGAGTTCGGAGTTGAACTCATGAATGTTCGGAGTCGAACTTCATAATAGTTCGGAGTCGAACTCATGAAAGTTCAGAGTCAAACTTCATAAGAGTTCGGAGTCGAACTCATTAAATTTCGGAGTCGAACATCGTAAGAGTTCAGAGTCAAACTCATGAATGTTTGGAGTCGAACTTCATAGGAGTTTGTAGTCCATAATTCGGATTGCAACTTCATTATAGTTCACATCCAGAATTCAGATCCTAAAAACAGAATTCTACAAATCTTGACATTATATTACTTTTGGGATTTTGGGTATGAATCCAGTTTTTGTACTTATGAAAAATATTGCTATGTATAAGAAAATCAAGGTTAGGGTAAATTTCCTTAAAGAAGTAAATTGTCCCTATGGAAGTAAAATTTACATTTGCTTATGTATAAGGTGTTTGTGATTTTCAAAATAAGAAGGAATGGAAAATTTATAAGGAAACCATATTGACTGAATAGAAGAGGGGTGAATGGTGAGGAAATCCCGGGTTGGGGTTAAAGTACTGGAGTTGAAAATTATAATTTTTTTAAAAGTTTCTGGGCCGTACGGTTTGCCCACATAGTTTCTTAAACCATGAAAAAACCATGCAGAGGCCACTGTCCAAAAATCCCACCTCCTACATGGTTTCCTGGGTTGTCTTCATGGTTAGCACTAATCGTGTGCAGACCATGTGGCATAACCAAAACCCCCTCTTTCTCCATTTTTCATGTCTCGAACCCTCGAAATACCCCTGAACCTCCTTAAGGACATGGGTAATAACTTAATAAATAAAAAAAGTACTAAAACAAAACATAAATGCGAAAATACTTTTCCCAGTTCCATGATCTTATAACCTCCCAACCTTATAACTGATCATCCTCGAGTCAAGCTTCCAAACTTCATTAAACATTCAAGGGAAAGAGATCTGGCCCCTGAGCCTATTTATATGATTCTCTCCCAATTTTCTTTCTGAACCTTTCTATGCCACCATAGTACTCACAGCAATGGCACAACCATGCCCCACAATACTTTCCCACTATGATCCACGACACGGACCAGATGATCCTCAAAGGATGTATCAGCCTCTATCTCAACATCCTCAACATCCACCATGTGAGTTGGGTCCGGGTGATACCACCAAAGCTATGATAGATGAAAGACATCATGCATCCCGCTATACCACTATGGAAGAGACAATAGGTATTCCATCAGCCCGATCCTCTCCATAATCTTAAACGGGCCCACATACCTGGGCGCTAACTTTCCCTGCTTCTGAATCTGTCGGTGACCCAACTTTGGCGAGACCCGAAGGAACACACTATCACCCACATCAAACTCAAGGGGTCTATGCCTCCGATCTGAATATTAATTCTACCTAATCTGAGTTATTTCCATCCATTTTTGAATAAATAAAACATTATTTGAATTCTCCAACTAAACTTTCTTTGAATTTCCCTATATGAGACTCTATCCCAACAGCTCAGATTCACTGGTCTCCAATCAACTCAGTGGAGATCTAAACGACCACCCATAGAGAACCTCAAATGGTTCCATCTGAACTATATCCTGAAAACTATTGTTGTATGTAAATTCAACAAATGTCAGGTGTTTCTCCCAGGAACCACAAAAATCCGAGACACAAGACCTCAACATGTCTTCTAACACATGGATTTTACACTCTAAATGCCCATCCGTCTGTGGGTATAAAGACGTACTAAAAGTCACCTGTGTACCAAGAGTCTTCTGAAACCCTTACTAGAAGTACGATGTGAAATGAAGATCATGATCTTAAACTACAGTCTATGGTATACCATGAAACCGTAATATTTCACGAACATAAAACTCACCCAATTGGTCAACTGTGTAAGTCTTCTGAATCAGTATAAAATAATCCACATGCATTATCCAATCCACAACCACCCAAATTGAATCATTATTCTGAGGCATCCTCAGAAGACCCACCAAAAAAATCCATCTTCACATAATCCCACTTCCATTATGAAATGGGAAATGTATGTAAAAATCCACCTTGTTGTTGATACTTGGCCTTCACCTACTGACAGGTAAGGCACCGTACCATAAATCCTGCAACATCCCATTTCATTTTCAGCCACCAAAAATATCTAGGGAGATCACGATAAATCTTGCTCAAAATAGAATGCACTGCCCATTTTGAGGCATGGAACTCCCACATAAATACCTCCCACATGAAAACTAGCACAACGACACAAACAACCATGTCCACCCCGACGACCCAAACAGAAGGTGAATCCCCCCCTTAAGTCATTCCTTTATGGAAAAACATTTAGGATCGTCGAGATGAATATACCTAACTTGACTCAAAAGCATCCACTAAACCACCATAGAAGCAAGAGTCACCCGACTATTTTTATCCCGCACCTCCAGGTGCATCTCCACAAACAAGGTCATCACCTTCCACTCAGTGCTGGATTCCTAAAACACTTTGTTTTGATCCCTCCTACTCAGAGCATCAATAGTACTATTCCAGTTTCCCGTTGTATATACCATATCAAATCGAAAAACTAGAGGTACTTATCCCACCTTCACTGCCAAAGATTCAAATCCGGCTGTGAAAAGATACAATTTAGTCTCTTCTTGTTGGTATACCACTACAGGAAAACTGAATATTTGTGACGGGCGATTTGCGACGGGATCCCGTCGCAAAAGGTCTTTTGCGACGGAGCTCCGTCGCATATCGCCCGTTGCCAAAAACGGCGTCACAAATAGGTGTTTTTGCAGCGGTCCTATCGCAAAAAGAGTATTTGCGATGGTATTTTTCCCCCGTCGCAAATGTGTTTTTGTTTATATATAAAAAAGGTATTTGTGACGGGCAGTCGCATATATATTAGTTGCGACAGGTCCGAAACCCGTCGCAAATGCGAAATTTAAAAAATACTTGCGACGAAGTTATTTGCGACAGACCGTCGCAGAAATGTTTTTATGACAGGTATTCTTCCTGTCGCAAATGGTATAATAATAAAAATTTATGACGGGAAATCCCATCGTAAATACTAAAAAAATAAAAATAATAAAAATAATTAATACAAATCGTATAATATTATATAAAAATAATAATAATATTAATAATATAAAAAAATTATATTATTATAATATAAATAAATAAATAAATATAATATAATTATGAAATATTAATATAAAATAATAATAATATGAATATAAATAATATAATATATTATAATAATACTAATATTAATAATATAAAAAATTAATATAATATTATTATTATTAAATTATGTATATAATAATAATATTAATATTAATAATTTAAAAAAATTATATTATTTTAATATTAATAATAAAAAATATATATTATATATTATTAAATATTAATATCGAAAAATAATATTAATATTATTAATATTAAGAAAATTATAAAATTATAAATTTCTCAATATTAACAATAAATATAAAATATTAAAAGTGATATTACTAAAATAAGAAGACATTAAAAATAATACTAATAAGTAATAAAATATTAAAAACAAATTGAATCATGAAATATTCATACCAATATGAAAGAGGAATTGTAAATAGTTAATATGAAAATAAACTACGAACTCAAATCTGTATTACATCTAAAAAAATCACTGGGGGTGGATAATCTTGAGGACCTGGAGAAGGTGGTGGAGGAAACATCATCCCTAAACTATGAGTCAGACGACACATATACTCCATCTTCTCCTGATGTTGCTCCTCATATTGAAGTCTCTCCTCATCCTGCTACTGACGCATCTGCTCCTTCCATCGACGCATCTCTTCATCATGCTGCTGATGCATCTGCTCCTGCCCTTGACGCAAATCCTCTATAAGCTGACTCTGAGCATGCAACTACTCCTGACACCGTGAGGCAAAAGATGATGTCTCTCCACAAGCTCCTCTAAAGCTGGACGCTGACATCGTATCAGTACCATAATAAGCTGCAGGAGTCAAATGAGATCTTATACCAACTACTCGGCCCTTTTCAAATCCATACTGGGTCGCCTACATCCACGACGTCTCATCAAAATGGTGGGCACCAGTCTGATCACCCATCTCGTCTTGACTCTCAGCCTGTGTGTGAGAGGTCGCGGCCTCATATGACTCCTTAAGTTTCAATTATAAATTAAGTTAATGAAAATATTATAATCATTTAATTTGAAAACTGAAAAGAAAGTAATACTGACCACAATCTGACGCTGGCGGTCACCTCTAATCTCTCCAGTAGCCGGGTCAGTGTACATCCTCCGATAAACGTCGTACGTCATAATACCGGGCTGCTCGGCTCCCTATATGAATATAAAATAAATTTTTTATATTTAAAGTTGTATAAAATATTAAAAAAATACTTACCAGATGCTCTCTATGCGCACTGAATGTATGACTACCAGCTCGATGCGTCACCTCTTGTCTCCCTCGATTCAATCGACCCAATGCAGATCTCATCTGAAACCCGCCACCCAACCAGTGTGTACATAATCAATCCCAAACGTGTGATGAAATGTACTATGGTCGGTGGGATCTATAGGACTCATCAAATTCTATCACTCCGGCTTTCTTCACAGCCATCTTTCTCAAATTATGCAAAAAACTGACTGAAACAGTCACGCATAGACACCACCCATGCCGTGTGGATAGTGGCACACATGCTCTCATCGATGGGATACCATAAAACCTAATATAAATTTATTAATGAATTAAATTTAAAAATATATAATATTTAATTACATACCAGCCAATGATCCAACATGGCGGCCTGCACATCAGTGGAAATCTGATCCCATGTGAGCTAGGGCTGAGAAAAATATTTGTGCAAGATAGCGCTCCCCTGTCCAATAGCTATATGCGTAAAACTGTGGAAAAAGAACAAATAATCAAACAATTAGAATATTAATAAATTATATTGAAAGATAACTAAAATACACAGGTTACCATAACACCACGTGTGCGCATTGAATCCAAGATGTGGACATCGCTCAGGGATAGGATCTGGAATCATCAGTCCAACAAGACCACACCCCTCCGAGTGCTCCCTGTAGTGCCAATAGCCTGAGGGTCAGATGACTCAAGAACCTCATCATCCATAGGTAGATCAGCCTCCTGCAACTAGAGAAATGTTTCCGAGTCCATCTAAAACATGAAGTGATTGTTATTAGAAAACAGTTGAAAATAACTATTATGTATAGATATATATTTGTTACAATTCTAACCATCATTTTACTATGTCAATGTTCATCTTCATCAGCATCTTCATAGTTTTCATTGTCAATATCTTCATCTTCCTCATCAACATCATCAATTTCCATATTAGTTTCTCTTTCATCATCTCTTCTCATTTCAAATTCAATTGTAACATCATTGAAAACATCTTCACCATCCACCCTTAACTGTGGGGTGTCATCCTCGATATTCATGTCTCTTTGTGAAAAAGATGTGTTTTAAGGAGTGTCCTGAAAAATTTCATTTCCTTGCACTTCAGTGGAACCACATTCAGTTTGAGTAAATTGATTTTCTCGAGATTTATCTTCTATTATACTCCACCAATCATCCACCTCTTTTGTAGTAGCACAATATTTTGCATAATAAATTTGATGTTCCTGATGAGCCAATAAAAATGGTTCATTTACTGCAAGAAAAATTTTATGTTTAATATCATCAATTCCATGAGTCGGATGAATACACAAGCCTCTATCAGTATCCAGCCATCAACATTTAAACATTGTTACATAATTCTGTCCCAAATAACACAGTTCAATAATTTCTTCAAGCATGCCGTAAAAGTCAACTTCAATATCTCTATGATGTGATCCCTTCAAAAAACACCACTATTCTTTGTTTTCTTTGATTCCCCATATGCACCTGTATGAAAGCGATAACCATTCACCACATATGCATTATATGATTTAACCATTTTGGATGGTGGGCTACTCAATATATGCAATCGACTATCAATCTTATCAGCATGTACAGATACCTGAAAATTTGTAAAACATTTATCACTATTACAAGTAATAAATTGATTTTATATGTAAAACCACAAAAGAATGTATGTTACCAGTTTTTTAAACCAGTTGGAAATATTTTTTGCCGATGTTCTTCTTAGCCAGCTACTGTAATTTGTGGAAATTGTTTCTTGATATGATCATCATATAACCTACAAATACAATATGATTAATTTACTGTAACAGAATCTATAGAATAATGGATAAGAGCACTCACTATACAATTGGTGACATTTCTTCATAGTTCAGTAGACCATATGTATGAGCTCTATAATGTTCATCATCTGAAATCCATCTATCATGAACTCCACCAAAGCCAATTTCGGGCTGATTGACAACTGATAATTGATTTTTCATATCATCATCAACATTCCCCTCGTTCCGGCCCATGCGGATAAATTTTTCAGGGATATTCAGATTCAAAATAATGAGAGTAGAATAAAGCAATTTCCTCTTAAAAATAAGCTTCAGCAATTGAGCCTTCAACTGAAGCTTTGTTACAGACTTTTTTCTACAATTTCTGGATGCATCTCTCAAATGGGTACATCCATCGAAACTAAACCGGACCACTACATTTTTCTTCAAGTGGAAAATGTAATATCCAATGTTTCATTGAGTCAAAGAAAGCTGGCAGAAAGATTTTTTCCAGTTTGCATATAATTACAACTACAGCTTCTTCCAGTTTTCTTAGTGTATCATAGTCTGTTGTCGACGCACACATGTCTCGGAAAAAATATGATATATCTGTTATCGAATCCCAAATCATAGAATTCAACAAACCTCTTAATCCAATATGCATAAGTCTATCCATTATAACATGACAGTCCGGACTTTTCAATCCGGTGATATGACCATTTTTAACACATCTGTCCAAGTTGGAAGCATAGCCATCAAGAAGTCTCAAATCTAAAATCCACTGAAAAAATAATAAGTGACTCTCTTTGGTCAGTGTATAAGCTGCTTTTGGCTTCATTAATCTCTGTGATCTGACATTTTCAAACAATTCATGTTCTGGTCTCCTGCAAATTTGGCCAAGATCTAATCATGCCTTTAAATTATCTTTGGTTTTACCCAGTGTATCCAAAACTGTATGAAATAAATTATCAAAATAGTTCTTCTCAATATGTATGACATCTAACATGTTTCGGACCAACAAATCAGACCAATATGGCAGATTCCAAAAAATGCTATGTTTTGTCCAATTGTGTTTTTTCCCAAATCCATTAATTTTCTATTGGTTTATTATCAGTCCAAAAGTGATGGAAGGTAAAGAAAATACAACTGATTGTAACTCTGTACCTAAGATCTTTTTTGGAGGTTCATCTGTTTCAATTATGCCTTTTCTAAAATGAGATTTATTCCTCTGAAAAGGATGATTGATTGCAAGAAATATGCGATGACAATCAAAATAAAAAGGTTTTTTTCCATTCACGAGCATAAATGCTTTGTTGTCTCCCATACAGTAAGGACATGGTTTTGGACCATGTGTTCTCCAGCCAGATAACATGCCATATGCTGGGAAGTCACTAATTGTCCACATCAAAGCAGCTTTCATTAAAAAAATTTGTTTTGCAGTAGCATCATATGTACAAACACAATGAGTCCAAAATAAGTTTAACTCATCAATCAATGGTTTCAAATAAAAATCAATATTCTTTTTAGGATGTCCTGGGATTAATAATTTAAAAAATATATAAGGCTCATTCATCAACATCCATGGAGGAAAATTGTACGAAGTTATAAAGATAGGCCAATAGGAATACTGACTACCAAAAGATCCAAATGGATAAAAACCGTCAGTAGAAAGACCCAATCGCATGTTCCATGATTCTAATGAAAAATAAGGATAAACTTGATCAAAATGTTTCCATGGATCACCATCATATGGATGAATCAATATTTTACCATTTGAAATATTGGTTTTGTACCATGAGATCATTGTCGCTATGTTCTGATACATAAATAAATGTTGCAACCTAGGTGTAAGTGGATAATATCTCAACTGTTTTACAGGAATCAATCCAGAATTCCCTGATTGAGCTTATTTATACCTCGATTTTCCACATGTGTTACAACTATCCAATGACCCATTTTCACCAGAATATAAGATTCCATCATTTGAACATGCATGGATCTTCTGATAACTAATGCCCAGATTACGAACTAGTCTCTTGCTCTCATAATAATTAACAGGCAACACATTTCTTTTAGGTAACAGTGCTTTAACCAAAGAAAATATCTGATCAAAATAGTTATTTGACATTCCATTATCTGATTTAATAGCCATAAATTTTTCAACTGCTTCTAATTTTCTTATCTTGCAACAAGGATATAATGCATCCTCAGCAGACTTGAACAAATCAGCAATGTCAAATGGTGCCAACTCAGGAGGTAAATCAACATCATCCTTGATTTCAGTTTGTTGAACGGATGACCCTGCAACATAATGTACTAAATTCTGAAACAGTGATGGATCCAAAATCAAATTATTAGTATCTTCTCTGAAACTACGTCCACCATGTTGATAACAAAAAATATAATCTGATTGAAAACTATAACGCATGATATGTCTCCCAATGATGTCAAATTTCTAAAAAGTTCTCCGAGCACATTTTTTACAAGGACACTTAATTTTCCCTTCTGAAACAAATTCCGGGTTTGATGATGAAAATGATTATAAAGCTTCATCACCATCAAGATATACAAGATTTAAACTAGAACCGTTTGGATTTCTGTTCTGATTTATCCAAGCATGATCATCTAATATTGATTGATGTCGATTTCCTTGTTCTATATTCATATATATGTTTCTAAAAAATTTAAAACCATTATAGTTGTTAAATAATTTGATATAAGAAAAACATTATCCCAAAAAAAGAAGATACATATTTACAGTTATTTCTTAGTAATTACCAATAATTATAGGTGACACAGTTAATTTGTAATCATCCCGACTGATTTTAATTAATTTAGCAATACTTATCAATACTTAGCAAAATAAAATATGCTTGAATAATGAAATAAAATTTTGTAATCATCGTTGTGGATATTATATTACTAATTATTATTATTTCTTTCCAGCAGATTGGTAGCAGCTCTTTTTCCTGAGGACTCATCTCCTTGCAAGGATATGAGTCGTCAGGAAAAAGAGCCTCTTTTTTCTGATGGCTCATCTCTTTTTAACTTTTTCCTGACTGAAATTAGTATGAAAAACATTCTCTGACATACATTAGAGCACATTTATCATACTGATTTCAGTGGGAGAAAGTAGCAAAGATATGAGACGTTGAACAAAAGGTAGCTGCCAATCCGATGGAAATTGTGCCAATTTATAACCATGTACTTGAATTTATTTGATTTTTGATTAATTATTATTAATTATTACTAATTATTAAAAATCTCAATATTTCCAACATATTTTTCTCTATTCTTAACATGTTCAAATCTTAAAGAGTCGTCAATTTTCAGGTCATGCCTAATAAAAAGTTTGCGTTAACCATGTCCAATTTAAACTCTATAATTGTCCTTATATTTTTGATCACCTCGCAAGTAGTGTTGCAATAGAATGACACAAGTAATTCCCTTCTCGTATTTAAGAATCATTTCACATGACTCTTTACATAGATCATTCTTCCTTGAAAAATTAAGAGAACTTCAGTATCTTTCCCTTAATTTTTCAAGAAAGAATGGTCTATGTAAAAAGTCATGTGATATTATTCTTATAGAAGAGAAAGAAATGACTTGGGTTGTCCTATTGCAACGCTACTTGCGAGGTGATCAACCAAGCAAGAACAATTATAAAGTTTACATTGGACACGGTAGACGCAACCTTTTTATTGGGCATGACCTGAAAATTGGCGACCCTTTAAGATTTGATCATATTATGAATAAAGAAAAACTTGTTGACAATATTGATAATTGTAATATTTTATAATTTTTTTATAATTTTAATAATATTAATATTTTTTTATAAATATTAAACAGATAATAATAAAATAATTATATTATTAGTATTATTTAATTATTAAAATTAGAGTAATATAATATTTTATATTATGTTACTATTTATGTTACTAATTATATTACTAATTATGTTACTAATTATGTTACTAATTAGAAATGTGAAGATATGCATATAGGTCGGGTGGTTAATCAATCATTGAATAGACAAACAAACATAATTTACCTCTCATCTACCATAATTTTCGTTTCATTTGTGTGTTGAGGTTGACAAGAAAATTCTACCTCCATATTTAATATTTGATTTTTCTATCAAAATTATAAACCTCCTCAACTCTATGTTGGCAAGGAGGTTGATAATTTTGACAGTAAAAACAAATATTACATGTGGAGGAAAAAGTTTCCTGTCAAGCCTCAACACACAAATGATAATAAAATTGAGGTAGATGAGCAGTCAATCACACTTGATAATTATCCTAATTCTTTTTAATTGTTTCTTAATTATTTTTAATTGTTTCCTAATTCATTTTAATTATTTCTTAATTCTTTTTAATTGTTTCCTAATTATTTTTAATTGTTTCCTAATACTTTTTAATTGTTTCCTAATTATTTTTAATTCTTTCCTAATTCTTTTTAATTGTTTCCTAATTATTTCTAATTGTTTCCTAATTATTATTAATTTTTTCATAATTATTTTTAATTGTTTCCTAGTTATTTTTAATTGATTTTTAATTATTATTAATTACTTCTTAATTATTATTAATGGTTTCCTAATTTAATTTCATTGATTCCTAATTAAATCTAATTGTTTCCTAATTAAATTTAATTGTTTCCTAATTAAATCTAACTGTATCTTAATTATTATAATTGTTTTCTAATTAAATATAATTCTTTCATAATTATTATAATTTTTTCCAAATTAAATATAATTGTTTCCTAATTATTTTAATTGTTTCCTAATTATTTAAATTGTTTCATAATTATTTCAATTATTTCCTAATTATTTCCAATCAATTAAATCTAATTATTTACTAATTATTTGATAATTATTTTAATTAAATCTAATTATTTCTAATTATTTCTTAATTATTTGATAATTATATATTTATCTCTAATTATTACCAAAACATCCTCTGGGAGTTTTGAACCAATAGTGCACCAATGCCCATTGTCGTGTACCAGGTTACCCCGAGTCAATCTCGAAACACCTTGTCAGAGTGTTCACTCCTAGGTACATCTATGCCCGAGCCGCCTCTACTTGTTCGTATCCAGACAAGGATTATTTGGTACAACCACTTAATCTAATTATACTATATAGTTACTAAACATTCTATTAAAAGAATTAAAATTAACAATTAAAAATAAAATTAACAATTAAAAATAATTTAAAAATAAAAAAAATATAAATACCTTCGATATTTTGAAGTAATCTGCGCTAACTCTTTCCCTCCTCTTCTTGAAATAAAAAATTAAAACAAAAAAAAATTCTACTTAGAACTGATAGTTAGAGAGAGAGAGGAAGAGAGATCTTAATGTAATGGACAAAAAATGGGTCGGGTGTATATATAGGTTAGATTATTTGCGACGGTTGTATTTACGACGAGATACCATCACAAATACCTTCGCCCGCATTACTTACGGGCGGCGGTTTAAAGTATTTTTACGACATGCCCGTCACAAATAGCTGCATGCCGACACACCATTAGCGATAGGTGGATATCCCCATCGAAAATTCCTATTTACCGCCGCCAGTATTGGCGACGTGCCCCGTCGCAAATACCTTCACCTATATTAATTATGGGTGCCGGTTAAAAGGGTTTTGGCGACGGGCCTGTCGCAAATAGCTGCCTGCCGACACACCATTAGCGACGGACGGATATCCCCGTCGGAAATTCCTATTTACCACCGCTGGTATTGGCGATGAGACCCATTGTAAATAACACCTGGTGAATTATTTTTTGTGACGGGAAAATTTACCCGTCGCAAATAATATTTACCACCGCCGGGTAATTGTGATGGGTAGAAGGCGATCGTCGCAAATAGGCTTCCGGCGTTTTGGCACGCAAACCGTGCCATAGCTTTTGCGACGGGTCCTGTATTTCCATCGCAAATAACTGACCATTTGCGAAGGTAATATATTCTCATCACAAATACTCTTTTTTCGGAGTTGTTGCGACGAGAATAAATCCCATCGCAAATACCCCGTCACAATAAGCGGTTTTTCCCGTAGTGTACACTATGAACCATTCTCCCAACAGGTAGTGCCTCCAACATTATATGTCATATACTACTATATCCAACTCAAGAACATGAATGGGATAATTCCTCTCATGGGGTCTCAATTTCCTTGACCCATAATCCACCAGCTCTTCATCTTGCATCAACACAACCCCAAGCCCAATACTGGACGCATCACAAAACATGACATACTTCCTACCTATCTCCGCTAAGATTAAGATCAGTGCAGCTGTCAATCGCTTTTTCAACTCTTGGAAGGAATTCTCACAATCCTCATACCACTCAAACCTAATTCCATTCTTGGTCATGCCTAATAGTGGTGCTACCAAACAAGAGAAAACTTGAAGGAACCTCTGGTAATATCCAGCCAAACCTAGAAAACTCCTAACATCAAAAATGGTCTTGGGATTCTCTCATGAAAAAACAGCCTGCACATTCTCTGGATCCACCGAAACACCTGCCTCAAAGATGATGTGACCCAAAAAATTCACTTCCCTAATCCAGAACTAACACTCTGATAGCTTATCATAAATTCAATTCTCTCTTAGTTTAGTCAAGACGATGTCAAGATGTTGGGCATGATCATCATGAGTTTTTTAGTACACAAAGATGTTGTCAACAAATTAATCCAAAGAATAATATAGATAAGGGTGAAATATTCAGTTCATCAAATCCATGAACACCATTGGTGCATTGATCCACCCAAAAGGCATCACCACAATCTCAAACAACCCGTACAGACGCCTGAAAGCTGTCAACGGTATGTTAAAAAGACTCACCCTAAACTGGTGATAAACTTATCTAAGATAAATCTTAGAAAACACTAATGAACCCCTCAACTGGTCAAATAGGTCACCAATTCTAGGAATTGGGTACCAATTTTTCACTGTCATCTGATTTATCTTCTAATAATCAACACACAACGTTAATGAACCATCATCCTTTTTTTGCAAAAAGATTAGGAGATCCCTAAAGAGATGTACTCAGATGTATGAAGCCCCTATGCTCCAACTCCTCAAGCTGAACCTTTAACACCTAGAGTTATACCAGTTCTATTCGGTAGGGAATAATCTAAACTGGCTTCGCGCCTGATAGAAACTCGATCGTGAACTCAATATCCCTCTCGGGTGTCAACCTTGATAAATCCTCAGTAAACATATCATAAAACTAGTCCACTGTTGGATGGAAGATAGATTGTTCCCATATTTCATCATCAAGCACAGGACAAGCTACTTGTTCGATGATCCTGTAGAACTGTTGACAAAATAGTCCCGCACAACCCGCTCGAACATCCCATTCTCTGCAATGGACATAAGTGTTACCCTCAATTGACCAGAATGATACCCTGTGATGATAAAAGTCTATGTGTGCCTGATACAACACTAACAAGTTCATACATGAGATCACGTCAAAGCCTGACATCTCATGTATGAACAAGTCCCAAAAAAAAACCATACCCACATAATTTCAGAGCACATCACTTACACTACCTGATGTCTTCATTTCCCACCCCCAATGGAGTGTCAACCAATATCACCCCTCACACAATCTCCATAGGCAAACCCAACGATACCAAAAACTAAGCATAAATAAAAGAGTGTGTGGAACTAGTTTAAAACAAAGCACTAGAAAGCATAGTAGCTTCAAGGATCATACCTCAAATAGTTTATGGACTAGCCTCTCCATCACCAGGTGCAGACTAAAATGCATGAAGCTGACCTACCCCACTACCCAGAGCTCCAACCTGTGTGACCTACACTACACTTCCATGCTGACGTGGGTGATCCTTCCCTAGAGTTCCACTTCAACTGAACCTTCTAGTACAACCCGTGGATATCCAACTACCTGGCTAATATTTAGTAACTGATCCCTTGCCTCCGCTTGACATATTTCTATCACCATAATTCATACTTTCCTTCTAAGGGAACCTGCAAAACCTTTGCTTGTTTCCCAATCTTCTGCATGACCAACACTCAACTGGAGGTCAAGGACATTGTCTACCCTTGTGCCCTAGCCTACCACACTGATAGCAGGACACTTGATCACCACACTGTGAGGCATAACCTCTCTTATAACCACCTTGCACACTTCTGCCTTGCTGAAAACTTACAAAACAGCGCTTTCGGCCCTCAGAATCTATGCCACTTTTCTGGCTAGCTGGCGCAAAAAGACCACTACCTGAATCTCCCTTCCGATTCCCCATTAATATCAATGCTTGGTCCACTACCCTTATAAACCTTTTCAAGAGAAAGATATTCACTTGAGACCAGATCTCATGTCTCATTCTATCCTGGAAAATCATTATAATTGCCACCTCATCCCCTTCCAAAGCTAGAACAAAGTGTCACATGTTAGTGAAGTGGGAAGCATATTCCATCACTAACATCAAACCATGAGTCATGCTCATGAACTCTACGTCCTACCCTTTCCTAATAGTATCTAGATAAAAATGATCTAGAAACTTTTCCTAAAAATCTTTCCACAACATCCCCTCAACCTTCTCAGTCTATGCTAGGATGTCTCACCAACGCTTTGCCTATCCCCACAAGATATAAGCTGGAAAGTTGACTCACTTCCCAACAAGAGTCTCCAGATGATCAAGTATTGTCTAGACAGGATCTATCTATAATTCTGCTACCTTTGGACCACCCTCTCTGGTAAAGGTCAGAGGGTGAAGCAGTTGAAACTCTCTGTTCAAATCAAACATACTTGATGCGACCCACCCTGGTTCCTGGTCCATCATCTTCATAAAATGAGCCATGTTCTCTCGAAACCTCTCTTCCCCACTTTATTGTATCGCTACATTCCCTTTCCCCTCTAATGGAGGAGTGTTCTCAGTAACATCCTCTTATTTCCCAACTGTCTCTTGACATTGTGGTGGCATTTCTTGACACTTCCAAACATGAAGTTCAAAACACATACCATAAAACATTCTCTAAATCATAACAAGAAGTCTCTTTACCAACCATAATAACCCTTACCATTCCAAAAAACACCACCCCGACCATCCCAACCACGAGACATGGTCCACATGAGTAAAAACCCATGCACCCCCACAAGGCTCACAAAAAATTTACAACAACATTTTAATTCATTACAAACACATAATTACACATATTTCATTAATCATCACTTATAATTCGTATATCTTCACCCCCTTTTATTGTTTCTTTTATAGTATTTTCAATTTTCGATAATCAATATTCAAGGTGAAATCTATCTTTCATGCCCCACAAACCCAACCCATGTGTGCCTACCCTAATGCATGACACCTATCTCTATAGGTTCCTACAATGATGCATGATTTCACACCTCATTCCATTAAGGAAATAGTCCAAATATCATAAAACAATCACATCATACAACATGTGAATCAACCAATGGTGAAATATCATCAACTATAATATCACACAATCATGAACAACAATTCCCACGAATGGTTATTTGGGGTCCCTCTTGTACATGGGTTAGCTACACTAAAGTATGAGCTCATTACCAAGGACTGACACATCCTAACTCCCATCTACCATCTCAAATAATAAGATTCCAGAGAAGGAGAAGAAAGACCTCCGATGATACCAATTGGTAATTTCCTTGACCAGGAAGCCACTAAATCGTTGCTCTGAACTGGTGGTTACGTGACCTTAAGCATGGCTCCCCATACGCCAAATATTTCCGACAAGAATCAGGGGTCTAAATAGTCAATTAGGGAGACTATACCCCCATTTTTATCAGAGTAATCCACAACAAAAGATGAAACACAATATAAGAATAATAATAACCAATACAAAAATAGTATGCATAACCAACAAATCCACAAAACAAGGTACCACCATGTCTAACATTAAAAATTCTATATCATGATACAAGTGCATAAGTTAACAAAAAAAATGAAGACAAACTGAAATATCCTTAAAACTGTCCCAAAACCAAGTCCAGGTCCTCCTCCATGCATACCAATGCCAACCCAACTCCCTGGCGAGATCCATTTCCCTTATCTAGACCTGCAATAATGAAGTCTGGTCGGGTACCCAACGGCGGCCAGAGAAGCATTTGAGTACAACTTAGTAGGCCACCACGAACTATGTCTATAAAATATCCAGTATAAAAAATTGTGCATGAAAAAAGAAATGAATAATAAGTGACCAAGTTAAGATGAAGTGCATTCACTTTTTTAGGTCCATTACCAAAATTTATTACCAATTTCTTATCTTACCATTCGACCCCATTTTCAATTACTTACCACTTCCAACACATTTATCATGGGTTCATCAAACACAACATGGTACATGGGGTTAATGTACACAATCACATTCATGAGAAAAAACACACAGTTGTCCTATCTAACTACGATCAACTTCCTCATGTAAACCGTAACCACACCTCAGAGCTTTAGTTTGGGTGCCTGCAACCGATAAGTAAACAGAGAATTAGTACCATCCCTACCCAGTTCAATAGGGGTGGAGTTTAGAGCCTCATTACAACTAGTCTTTTGAGTGTAGAACCTTAGTCAATACCACACACTACCAAGATATGTGCACATTCTATACATATATGCAACCATTAACCATTTACACAGCATCACAACCAATGCCCAAGGAAAACATAAACCATAATAATCACATGAGGGTTAACACCATACCTTAACACATTAGATAATTTACCACATTTCACATCATTTATCCATTTATCCCAATTCCATTTTATTATTATTATCTCACTAATAATTCATTCGTAGTGCATGTCTCACAAGGCTTGTTCATTATGCCGGACTCAATAGGCTTCATTATCATGCTCATAATCAATTCCATTATGGTCTTTAATAATTTCCACATATTAACCCAATAACCCTTAGGTTATTATCAATACTAGGTGCATCACCTAGATTCTATCCCAACACAATTAGTCACATGAACATGTTAATTAAGAGATCTACATAATTACACAATAACCTCACTTGTTCTTCACAAATCCCTAGGTCCGGGAAAGTCATCACACCCCACGGGAGGCCCTAGATTAGTCTCATCACCCTCAACGCATCCCATGGGGATCGTGAGGGTCTCCATTTTTCTTTTTAAGAACCATTTTACTTAAACATGAAAAGGGTGATCAAAACATACCAAGAGACACCCAAGAAAAAAACCACACAAGCAAAAATCCTCAATTAAACCAAGGGATATAACTTATAGACCACCTACCTATATTATGTTAATGAATTTACTCTTAATCGATCACTTTGATTACGCTTCAACCAACCCGTGATGATTTAACCTAGATCACACCCAAAGAGTAGGTTTTTAGAAATTCGGAAGGAGAGAAGAAGAATATACAAACCCTAAACTCAAAATAGAAAAAAGAATGGGATTAGCCATACCCAGAGCTTTGATGTGAAACCAAAAACAAAAAAAACACCTTTTAAATGAGGGAGATTGATCTCTTAGAGCTATTGGGAGATTTGGTCATTCCTAGGGTGAAGAGGGGTGAATGGACATGAAATCCCAAGTTGGGGTTTAAAATCCTAGAGTGGAAAAATTATAATTTTTTTAAAAGTTTCTAGGCCACACGGTTTACCCACACGGTTTTAAAAACCATACTAAAACCATGTGGAAGCCACTATCCAAAAATCCCATCTGCTGCATGGTTTCTTGGGCTGTCCTCACTGTTAGCACTAACAGTGCGTAGACCGTGCGACCTACCCAGAAACCCCCTCTTTTGCTATTTTTCATGTCCCAAACCCTTAAAACACCCCTGGGACTCCTTAAAGAATTTGGTAAGAACTTAATCAACCAAAATAAGGGATTCAAACCAAAACTTAAATGGGAACAAAACTTACCATGATCCAGGATCTTACAAACATGATTACTACTAACCGTGTAGCATAACCATGCGGCTAATTTTGTTACGGAACACAATTTGTTTATCCATGAGGGGTGGAACATAAAATCATTCCTCTTGGTGAATAGGTACAAAAGAACTACCATAGTTAGTTCATGGTGTTTATAATTTCGTGTTAAAATCGTGTGGTTTAGGGGTTTTCTTGGGTAGTAACACAACAGGGTTGGTGCATAATTGTTAAACCGTGAAAGGAAATAGTATAAAAGAGCAGTGCTTGTGAGAGTGGTACAACAAATATGTCCATGGTGTTCTAAAATATGTGGCCTGAACATGTGCCTCTTAAATAGAGGTGAAATCCCCATTTTTTCCTCTATACATAAATGTTTTTCCCTTTTCCACACTCACTTCTCCCAGAATACCCTTATACGCAACCTCCTCTTCCTTACCTCCCCTAAAGTAGTTATCCCCCATTCTGGGTCAAAATAAAACCTAATTAGATTAATTAGAAGACTAAAGGTGTGTCTAAAACTCCTCTTTATTCCTTTCCTCATCTCTCTTTACATATTAAATTTTATCATTACAAAAGCTAATATGCATTATTTTTAGGGTGTTCATCTGGCTCATTGTTTTCTCACATATTTTATTAAATAAGAATTTGATATTGGATGAGTGAAGCTTCATAATAATGGGTAAATAAGTTTATAAATTTATCCTTAAAAACTCATTTTTTATATTATGTTTTAATTTTTCTACAATATAAAATTCCCACACATTTATACTAAAATGTGACATTCCACAAATTAGATTACTAGACCATACACCTAATGTTATTAGACACATTAACATGGTTGGATATTTTTGACCTCATATTGGAATACCCTTTGCGTGTGTCCTATTAATTGAACCCATTATCCATTAAAAATAACAAACCAAATCACTACTCAGTGTGTTTTCCCTGACAATTATGAAGCTAAGTGACTGCATTGTAGTAAATGAATTGTTAAATGGAAAGGAAATTCACTTAAAAAATAATGAATTATAAAGTATGACCTTGGTTAAAAATTTGTATTGAGTTAAATGTGAGACTCCTTTAATTAAATTACATTGATCATGAAAATGATTCCCCTGATGTTATAGGTGGTTTATAACCTCAGTTTGAGCCAACCCTTAGGGTGTGTGATATTAAATATTTCATATGAGAATGTTTTTTGAATATAACCAAACACCCTCCCAAGGTGTGTTGTCTTATATCTAATAAATTTATAATTAAAGGTATGTTTTAATTATAAATTGTCATGGATTATTTATCAAGGAATATGTTTAATTATTAAATTAAATGTTTCTATAATTATAGTATTCCTTGAGTGATACATGGATTTTGGTATAGAATGCCTTTGATGAGCTCATTGGATGGTAGAAATTTTTTTATGTGTAAATGAGATACAAATGGTTAGGTGATGTTGTAAATGTTGTTCCTCATTATTTCCCATGTAATTCCTTATCATTATTTATAGAAATTACTGGACATGGCATTCCTCAATATTGGGAATGGTGTACCTTATCGTTATCTATTGAAATTATTAGATTTGGAATTCCATATTATTGGACATGGGGTTCCTTCTAATTTATTTAAAATTATGGTACATGGTGTCCCTTATCATTATTTATTAAAATTATTAGACATGTAATTCCTTATCATTTTTATTAAATTTTTTGGATGTGACACTACATTCACCCTTAATTTAGATACATGGGTTGAAGCCCCGTATTTAAATTTGAAACCCATATGGTTATCATAGTGTGTGGAATCTTTGGTTATGAACCATGTTTCCCAAGTATATTTATAAGAATTGTATATTCTTAGAGGCACTCATGCTTTGGTAGCATAATGTAAAGTCAGTAAGGGATCCTATGGTGGGCATGTTCACAACATGCTTTACATTTACATTCTTTCCATACTTTTTATATATCAGTACACTGTTAAATTTTATTTTCACAAACAGGATTAAATTGGACATCATTTGTGGTGGATACTAGTTTTTACTCACACATTATGCAAACCAATATTTGTTACTCAAAAATCTCTAATGGTTATATATTGGGATTATTGGGTTGTTCTTCTTGTTGTTACTCCTTATAGACAAGGATATGACATGAGAGTTGGGTTCCGAGCATGTACCTGGGAATCCTATAGGTGTTGGAAATTTTATTTATTTATTATTTCAACTATCTATAATTGTTGAATGTGTTACCTGCTATTTTTATCGATAACATATATATGTAGAATATTATTTCCATTTATGATTGGATTTCATTATAATTTTCAGCATATTTATTTAATATGACTTGTTAGTTATTTTTATCTTCTTCTATATTTTATTTATTACACTTATCTTTTCTTTATTACTGATCAAGAGTGTATAGTATCCCGTTTGTACCTCTTTTAGACCCTCACTTCTAATTTTCAATCTTTAGCACAAGGGGAGGATCATTTGAGGCCATGTCATCAACTAGTCATGTCACTGTTAATAGAGTGAACTAGATTGGGGCATGAAATTATACATGTTAAGAGGAACAACATGATATCATAAAGGGCATATAATCAAGACTTAAGAAATGATAGCATAAGATAATGGATTAAGAATGATCATATTATAAAGGAATGGCATCATAGTAATGTATATAAAAATTAAAATGATATCATATGCATAAGTTAATGCTTACTTACTTTTTAATATAACATAGTTGGGTTGGATAATTTCCCACACCCATAGTTTTCAATGCTAAATTCCCACACCCCATGATATCTCATGATTTAGATTCGTTACACATTTCCTTAGATGGATATATAATTCTGGGCCCACCCTTTACATAATGAAATCATACATACTTGTGACATATAGTTTCAATAAACATATCATGAAAACTTAAAGAAAAAAATGGTTTTTATTTCTTATCTAGGTGTTTCCCTACAGAAGAATTCAGGATTTAAACAATAAACATGACATGAAAACCCCAAGAAAAAATTGGTATCCAATGACTTTAGGAATCATTCTATGTAAATACCAATCCAAAAATATTATCACACATATAGAATTCAAACCATATATGAAATAAATATATGGCATAGAAAATATTCTCCCTAATCAATCAATTTATTTTCTATATAGGTAAACAACATTTAATCATGTAATGGAACATATGTAATTCAAATAATAAATACATTGGAAGTAATTCATTCATATACAAGTGGGTGATTAACTAAACAAAAGTAGCAATGGAACATAATATTGATATAAAATATATTTTCATAATCTGTCCAGATAAATAAGTTTGATGGTATCATTTTAAGAATACCCTTGATAAATCATATAATATAGTTAAGGAAAACATTTAGAATCATTAGGATAATTTCATTGAAAATAATAATTTTCATAAGCCTTTCAAAACATTTATTAGGATAATTTTATTAAACCATGAGAATAATAAGTTCCTTTTTTGAAAAACATGAAAGGGTAGAGAAGAAGTCTCTTAGAAAATGTAAAAGGTGGTGGAAAGATATATTCACAAGGAAACATGTTAAAGAGATTAATTTTTCATTATAGAGGACTTATATTGGACCATTTTAAATATTTCCTTATAAACATTATTTATATTAAATTCAAGGTAGTTTAAAATTCCCTTTTAAAAACAATTTTGAAATAAGTAATTTTGTAACATTTTAAAACATTACTTCAGAAGAAAACTCTTTTTTAAACTAATCATGTGGAAAACATTTAATGTCCATTAAAACCATTTAGTGAAAGCAATATCATAAAAATTATGCAAAAAACAATCATTTCTAAGAGTTTAAGTGAACTATGAAGGTAATTTTCAAAATTATAGAAAATATTTTCTATAGGTAAAACATGGATAGGGAATAAAAAGAGTTTTGTGATTATGTTGGGAATGATACCTTATAATGATGTGTTTTGTAAGAGAATATGATCCCAAAAAGATAAAAAATATTAAAAATTGATTAATTTCTACAAAGTTAATGGGAATGAAAAATATTTTAAAAAAATTTTAGGATATAGGATACTTTTAATATCAGTGTCAATTATTAAATTCCCAACTCATGGAAAACGAATATGAGTTGAGACTTGAGAAACTATTTAACAAAAACCCTTAAAGAATAAAGAGATTTAAAATGAAACTAAATTAAATGAAATATCATGATTATGTAAAAAGTTTAAATAATATACACCATATAAAGTTGAATTAGTTGAAAAAGTAAAAGGTGTATCAATGGAGGAATTTTAAAGAAAAAAATATCCTATTCCTTAAGAACATTCTAATAAAAACCCATTAAAAGAAATATATATTTAAATTTAAGTTTGAGTACAATTAACAGGGATAATAAATTATATTAAATTTAAAATTTGTGGTATATATACCATTTAAATTAAATTAGCTGTATAAAATAATGTATGTCTCAAAGAAATAAGTTTTTAGACGAAACCGTTTGCATATAACTAATTGAATAATAAATTTAAATTTATCAAAAACATTACTAAAAATATTATTTATCAATAATAAATTTACTAACATATAATTTTCATCATAATTTTTTATTTATTATTTTTTTTCTAATTATATTGGTTACTCAAGGTGGTTTAATCGATTTTTACGTGAATCTCTTAGCATGTTGACCATAGTTATGTTTATGTTCAAAATTGATTCTGAGCCCTAAGAATATAATATTTGTTAAAATATTACTTTTATAAATCAAAATAATTTTTAAAGTCATCCATTGTTTTTGATAATGAAAAAACTGCATCGTTATGTGGAGGTGGTAATCTACACATACACACGACCGAAATTTTATTTTCTAAAAAATAGAAGGGAGGTAGAAAGTAAAATGACTTATAATTTCAAAATAATATTAATCTTATAAATATTTAATTGATTCAATAAAAATATATTCATTACTAGTTATCCAAGGAGGTGATGAAAAATCGGTCACGTCATGCATGAAGGTGGTAGCCTTCCCATATGCATGATGACGATTTTATTTTTAAAATAGTTTTGGAGGAAGGAATAAAAGGGATATTAAAATAATAAAATAACAAAAAATCATATAATTAATACTGATTTTATCAAACTCTGTTGGATAGAGTATATTATACATTGTAAGATAAATAAAGAATAATATATATGTGAAACATTCATCAATACTTTAAACTTTATCTTGAAAGTCTTGTTGAAAAAGAAGAGTTGTGAAACCGTATGGGAATAAGAGAATTGAGGAAATTTAACGAACATATAGGATACATAATTTTTGGTATAATTTCAAGAGTATTTTTAAAGGGAGATGATGCATGTAAGGGGTGGAAGTGGTATCCTTTTATATGTGAAGAAAATGGAACTTTCTGTGGAAAATAATGTTAAGTGGTAGGAAAGGTATGTAATGAAAGTTAGGTGAGTTAGGAGAATAAAAGGTTTATAAGACATGTAAGTAATTATTTAAAACCAAAATAAATATTTATATAAGGTCTAATGGTCAATTTAATTTAAGAAAATTCTATACACCTTATATTAGTCATTTAATCACTTATTACTCTTAGTTAAATATTTATCATGTAAATTATTTTATTACTAAAAATATAAAAATACCTTATTTACAATATTTTCACGTTCTAATTCACCATTTGGTATCAGTTTATCCTAAATTATTCATAAATATGATAAATTATATTTAAAATTAAATACTCATTATGCAAAAAATTCTTGTTTAAATAAAAGAGTGTTTTTGAACCTTAAAAATATGTATAAGATAACTCTTTTATGGTTACTGATTTTTAAGATATTAATTAATTTATTATAAGAAAATTAAGGTATTATGAAATTAAAATAAATCCATAAACAAATTTTACCAAAATATTATTTAATTAAAATAAAATATAAAAACCTTTTTCATTTAATAAACCGTTTACTTTAGTTCTAAAAATATTTGCAATGGATTTTATAAGCTAAAAAACATTTTAAAATGAATAATGTTATTCCTTAATTAAATATCATATCATATAAATAGTTTTTTACCTTATAGAACATTCTTATAAGTTTATAAATTCCTAAAAATTTTAATTTTTATAAAAATTCATTTTCAAATAAAAATTTATATTTTACAAAAATGGTCAAAATTTTATATATAAGTAAATTTGTATATTATAAATTAAAAAATAATGAAAATTTTATCTAATTTTATTTATAAATATTATATATTTAAATTTTTATAGAAAATTAAAAATATAAAGATAATGTATTTTTTTAAAAAATAACCTTCCTAATTATAAAGTGTTTATAATTTTATTTCGTAGGAATTTAAAAAAATATATCTTACATATATATTATATGTTGTCATAATTATATTTTAAAATTGATTAATTTAATTTACTGATGTATCATTATTTTTTATTTTAGTGTGCCCGAATAAAGATATCACACTCATAAATCCTAAGATGTTAATTCTCCCCCTCCTCCAAATAAATTGCGTCATTTCAATTTTGTTAAAAATGATTTAATTAACGATTTCAAGAAGATAGGCATCAATAATTAAAAAAATCAAAATAAATGTAACAATTATTCCTAGTAGACACCTCATTTTTTCTTTAGACACATGTTGTCCCCTATCTAGGGCCCACCCATGTGCCTGAACATGTCATTAGAGTAACGACTATCCCCAAATGCGGAAACATGTACTTTCAATATGTTTTGTCCTCACTCCAAAATTGCATATGAAGCTTCCCAAGAGGTCACACATCATAATATCTACTCTAGTACAAACCTATTTAACTATGGAGTTCCAATCAAGTATTCTCCCAAAAAATAATGGTTTGCCTTATTGACAAGTCTAGTACAATTTATACTTTTAACCCTTTAACATTTTATGTTGTTACATGAAATTTCTATATTAATACCTTATGTAAGAATATAATATATTCATCCTTATTCTATTGAGTTAACTGAATGATTCATTTTCCCTCAGAAGATTGATGCTTCATGTCCTCCTTTTCCACATATAAAAAAATTTCTAGTTCGTTCAATACATTCCCTGATGTGTTTCTTCCTACATTTTGGACATGAAGGAAATTTTATTTTTTCTACTTCATTATATTCATAACTTTCATTTTCATCAGACTGCATCCTTCTCTTATTTGGTGTGTTTTGGGATTCAATTATATTTACATCATTAACCATATTTCATGATAGTTTATTTGGAATAATAACAATGTTTATAACCCTATTTCTTGTCCAAATATATTTTTTGTTGGGAAAATAACCATGTTTACCAATTCATTAGTTTTTAGATCAGTTCCTTCTTAATCCATTAATTATTTTAAAATAAAATTTATAGATGAGAATAGTTGAATTAGTAAATAAACAAACGTAGAACAATTATCATAGAAGAAATAAATCATAAATGTTTTTCAAACCGTAAATTACAAGTCGTAAGCTTAAACCTAGGTTACCCATGTTCATTTTAATATTAGGTTCTCTAATATATTTAAATTTTAAAAAAGAATATTTTCAAATCCTTAATAATGTATTATAATGAAAATGTAAATTAACCTTATAATATTCCCCAGAAGTCACTGGAAAGGTACATAGTTAGATCTCATTCACTGTGCACTATAATGATGAAAAAGATATACCTGACCAACTCTTTTCAAGTTTATCACACCTAGATGCATCTGTTCCAAAATTGCATCCACCTTCTAGTATCTTGATAAGGTCATAATTTATAGGAAAACCACACAATATCTACTTTTCTAAAATTTCAGGTGGTTCTGCTATAGTTATAATTATAACAAGGTATTCTACTAATGTTCTCTTTCACTAATCCCAAAAAAATGAAATATTAAATACTTCAATCTAAAAGATTTATCTTTATTGTTGAAAAAACTATCATCCTTAACTCATAACCCATTGATTTTAATCCACAATATTAAATCATCCTCAACTAATAATGTCACAAACCAACCTAAGTCTACCTAGAATCGGACTCCCAAGCTATCCCACAATAAGGCATGAGAGGTGTTTATGATTCACCTGGGCTATTAAATAGTGTCAGGTATCTAGAATAACTCTATTGTGAATGATTTATCCCAAAACAACTTGAAAATAAAGAAATAAAAAAATGAAATTATAACTAGCATTGTAAAATAAATTATTTAGATGTACAAACATCCCTCCTAGTGACATCATGGGTTGACACCAATCACAAAACCATGCTCCCTATGAGATAAATCTGAAACTGGAAGAACCTGAAACTGAAGAAGATATTGTATGTTTGACCACCAATATTCTCAGTAGGTATTCCAAAAAAAATAATGAATCCCTAAACCTTTACATTAAAAAGAAAACCATGTCACGCTAGTTTTAAATACATATATTTTAAATAAGTTTTTCATTCCCTTTTAAAACAAGTAATAAGATATTAATTTCAAAAGAAAAATTTTAGTATCCTTTTTTAAAAATGGTTTCCAAAGAATGAATGGTTTCTCAACTAATCTGTCATACAAAGGATAACATTCAGTGAAGGAAATACCCTAGTGAAAAAAAACAAGTAGAGGAAAGAAGAGTACAGGTAAATAACTATTGATATAAGAATAACTGGTGGAAACAGAATAATTGAAATGATTTTGTTGAAAACATCAAAAAAATGAGGGAGAGTAGAATACATGTAAATATTATATCATGGGATATACCTAGACACTAAGTGAACAGACCCTAGACATACTTAGTTCAGAATCCATCTTCGACCCTATTGATGTGATCCATAGTCAATGAATAACCTATATGCTCTAGACTAGCCTCACCAGTAGAATATCACACATAGCCTTTCCCTACCAGGGGGATATAGTACATCTAATTTGGAATAAAGAGAAACAATTTCTCGACTCTCATAATAATTACTAGGATCCCATGATAGTATCAAAAAGGATGAGTGAGGAGGTTATCACATGATTGACACTAAAATAGGTTTTAATGTGCATGCCTTGAATTCTTACCAACACCATCCATGTGGAGACACCCTCAAACTAGAGGATAACTATGGGGGTTCCCATTATAAGGAAATTTTTTAAGGTTCCAATTGGGCTTACAAACCTTGAGATTTCAAAACCATTTTCTAGAAAGTAGTAGATCCTAATGGTCCTTAGAGTTTGAAATAAATATTAATCATTTGAAAAACCCTCTTTATATATAGATTTTATATTTTAAAACCATTTAGAAGATAAATCTAATAATCTATTGTTCATGAAATTTCAAACAAACATGAAAACAGTCTTTAATAATGTAAAACCTAGGTGAAAACTTAGGAAAGTATGGAAAACACAGTATAAACTAATTCCAATCACCAAAACCATTTCATATATTTTATTTACTTTAAAATATAATAAAAACATGAAAATAAAAAAATATAAATCTTATTTTTAAAATTAATGTCTTGGATATTGGGAGCCTTCCTCAAAACACATTTTCTTTGATGATGGAATCCCAAATCCACATCAATGGGGGTCCATGGAAGAAATAAAGGCCAGGACAGACCTAGTGAAGTAAAACCTTCCATTACACTTAAACACATATTCACCAATATATATATATATATATAACCCTAGCTACAATGCACATATTCCCGTCACCATGATGGAATATTTACAACCATGATATTTATATATACACCATAACCATCTATATGTGTGTAATTATCCTTCACAAATGGGGGCCCAACACATACTAGAAAAATATGATAAATAAAAAAATTAAAAAAAAACCCAAGTTTAAAATAAGCTAAAATATTAGAAATAAAGAACATATGAAAGTTTAATAAAATTCCTTTATTGATACATGTATAATTTAAAAATAATTATTGAGAGATTAAATTACACAATTTAATTTTAATAACCATCACCATTTTGTTTTTTGGAAAAAAGTAGAATATATTTTTTGTTGGAATAAGGATCCAGGGGGAAAATCAAGGAAAATCTATGTTAAGGCCTGATTTTGTCATAAAATTTCAAAAACCCTCATAATAAAATTATTAGATATAGAGAATGATAATTTAAAATTCAAGAGGTCATATTCATTGCCTCTATTTTTTTAAAGGTAGGGACTAGGCCCTTTATATTAAATAGAATAAAATAGAAACAAGGAGTACCATGTTTTCTCCTAATTTTCTCAGAAATATTACATTCTTCATCTCATAAAGCTCCCTAATATATTTGTCATATTCATCCTCATCCACAACCCATGGTGTTAAGTGCTTCCAGATTTTTTGCTTGTTGAAGAATACTTTCAATGTTTGATTCATCTGAGTTAGAAACCTCAACTTGTGTGTTGTTTTTTCAGTAATCCATTCCACCCATCCTCTCCCCCATCCAGGACATCTATAATGCTATACCCTTTTTCAATTAACTTGTTTCCAAGAACCTTTTTTATCATCCTCTTATGCAGTAGTGTGTTGCTTCTCTAATGAAATCTTTTCTTCTATCTCATACTATGAAGAATATTGTAGCGTTGGTGAAGTCAACACATCATTATTCACCTTGGCCTCTCGAAGGGGATCATCATGTCCTATCCATCAGTTTTTCCTACATTATTAAGGTGATAACTAATAGCTTCAAGAGTTTAGGAATATTTCACCTGGATATCATTGTGATTTAGAACTAGTTGGGATTTTCATGTCATAGTGTCCATGCCTAGAACTGGAGAACTAGAAGTCACTGAGGACTGAGGGTTGGAAGCCAAACACTCATCCTCTTCAAAGGTGGTCTGGACCTCCTCCTTTGGGATAATATCTCATGCAGAGCCAACCGGATTTCTAGATTGCAGAGAAATATTGAAATACTGACTAGGGATATAAGGTTCATGATGTATTTTCTCATGTGCCGAATATATAGGTCTAACAATTTTTTTAACAATAGTATATGAAGGGTATGATTCATTTAATAGGTCATATTCTATAGATTTATGAGAGTTCCTAGAAACACCTATCTTCTTAGTAGAGGGACTACCCGGGACACTGGACCCTCCTATTGCAACTTGAGCATTAAAATTATCTACCACTAGATTCAGACATGACTTTTGTGCTCTGTTATCTTGCAGTAGCTGAGTCCTTCCATATTTTCCCTACTCAATAATATCATCCCATGATTTGATATAAATATGACCTATGAAATCCATATATTGCATACAGTTTTTAGAGGGAAAATTCAAAGATCCTACAATATGATTTTCCTCAACAAAGTGTATGGAATTATGATCCAATTAATTACATTTCAACAGTTCTATATGGGTAACAAGGGACCCTATCTGAGACAGATTCTGAGTATCATTCACATACTTACTAGGAGCACTGGATTTCATTATTTTTGTTCTTTTAAAGCATGAATTAGGATAATATCCATAGATAGAGAAAAAAATCACAAATAATGAATCTCATACAGTTTGAGGAATCATAACTATTTACCTTACATTCTGGATAGAATCTATGGATATTTTCGTATTCAATTCTCAACTCAAGTTCTTCTTCATCGGTAAAAGGATAGACTTTATAAACTAATATGGAACTTAAATCCACTTCCACTATGAATTGAGCATAATTCCCATATCTGGCCACTTCGGTTTCATTATATATTTTTATTGAAATACATATAGAAAAAGAAATATCATATAGAATCATAAGATTCCAAATAATCTAGTTTAACTCGTACACTTTAACCCATGTCTAAATATAAGAGTTTCCAATTACATAAGGGGTGAAATTTCAGTCCCATTATCATATGTGAAGAGCTCTCGACTTGAAATAGATTCAACCATAACCCCATGATTGCATATTGAGGTCTTTAGAGGGGAATAAAAGGTAAAAACATCCATGTCGTAATAAAACACACTTCAAGGAAGAGAATCTTCAAATTTTCAAAAGCCACTGGACAAGATGTTTAAACTTACATGGCTCTGATCCTATGGAAAAGATGAGTCAAGCTATTATGGAGTGAGCCCCAATTTCCATTCACTCCAAGACTGATTTTGGGTCAGATTTTACATGTGAAACATTTCCCTTTATATGAATACCAACATTCAAACCTTTGAAGAGAGAGAAAGATCTATTGTGGTCACTAACCTCGAATGAGCTTGTTTCAGGAGAACTATCAATCACATGTTTTTTATCCTTAAATCCATTCGATATATGATATGGGAATCAAATCATCCTTAAACAAGGAAGTCTCCCACCATCAGATGTGTATTCAAAGAAGTTGAAAAGGACGTTCCTTAGTAATCAGAATCCTTACCCACCTAGGGTTCAACCTTAATCATGAAGAAAAAAGATTATAATAAAATGTTTAGAATAAAATAGGATGGTAATTGATGAGGCAGAAATCAGACGTAAGGATATCATATACAAAACTTGGAGTAAATTGATAGGTTGGGAGTAAGGAGTTGTGTTCCTGGGACTCCTAAACATGTTTCATGTGAGGAGTGGGGCTGGGAGTGAGTGGGAGTCACACAAGTAGAGTGGGATGAAGATTATTATAAATATTTTATTATTATTTTCATAACTATAGTTAATAATAATAATAATACTATTATTATTATTATTATATCATTTATTTTAGTTGGAAATAATAGGGGTAAAAATCCCTTAAGGGTATTTTTTAGAAATAAGTGGAAGAGATGAATGGTTTGTCCACATGCTTGGCCAAACCATGTGTTGACCATGTGATCGACACTAGTCAACTAATACACCGACACAGTTGGTTCACATGGTTCAAAAAACTATGTGTTGACCATGAAAAACCATTCCATTTAAAAATATTATCACCCACATGTTTTTTGTATGGTTTATCAAACCATGTGGCCAAACTGTGTGACACAAAGAAAAGATTAAAAATAATAAAATTCTTCAAGTCAAGTGGTATAATCCACTAAAATAAAAATAAAAATAAATATTAAAATATAATAATCATTAAATTATTGTTAGGGTGTGAAAATTCTCCCAACCCTAACACTTTTCCCCCCATAAATTCATTGAACTCAAAAAGGAATACAAAAAAAACATATACCGAAAAATAAACCACACAAACAACCCTAATCAACTCAACATACTAATAATGCGTAAACATATATATACATCTTGAATTTTACATGTCATACCCAACCACATTGATCAAAAGGAGGAATGTTTTTGAAACCCATAATGCAACTCTCCACCGTTTAAATATTCCACAAGAATAGTAGATCATATGGAAAGGACACTCCTTGAGAATATCTATATATCACAACCATAATTTCAAATAGAAGGACCCAAGAAAAACATACATGTAAAAGCTCATCCATTAACCGTACTAAAATAAACACTAATTCTGCAAGGTATTGTTCATAGTTTCAAAACATGAAACACTAAAAGAATAAGAAAAGAAAGAAAAGGTAAAACAAAATACTTAAAAATCATTACCTAACCACTCTGAAATGATGATACAACCTAAATATCAACAAAATGATTTCCCAAAAAATACCACTAGTGAAATAATCACTGTATTTATATCTAGGAATGAAGTAAAATATATATAGAACATGAGTACAACTCTTTAGATATGACACAGGCGTGACTTTGATGTCCAAAAGAAAAGGTAGGATTACCTAGGACATCAAATCCAAATTTCCAACCATGTAAATATCAACAATAATAAAATTTAAAAAAACTCATGTGTATACTCAATGGGTTTGGATTCTATCCTAGTCACCTAAAACACACACTGATGGTTTTCCATGTCTAATCAGTCAGATGAAGAATAAATCACCACAACTTAATCACATAAAATTCTCAAGAAGCACATCCCCACTAATGATCCAAAAACATTACCCAAAAACATCTTAAGCAGCATGATCAGATAAATAGACGCCCATTGAAACAAACCCATGAAATGTCCACCTTAAGAACACAACAAATTTGGAATCCATAATAGGGAATCACATGGCCCCAAAAACACTTGAGTCTTTTCTAGTAGGCATATTAAAATGAAAAAAATTAATACCAAAAGAATACCAAACTCATTACAGTAAGAAAAATTAAAAACCCATTTCAGAACAGTCCAAAATCCCAAATTTAAAATATTAAACTTCTAATTAAAAAATCATTCTTACAAAATTACATTCCACACCCCTTAACAAAATTGAATTCCAATTTAAAACACTAAAACCAAATATTAATTTACATTTCAATGAGAAAATCAAGAACTCAAATAAAAACCATAAATGAAATAAATCAAAAACTATAAAAATCAACTATTTTATCCTTAAAATTATTTTAAACCCCAAAATTTGAATTTCAAAACCTTGAAGACTTATCAAAAAACCATTTGGATCCTTACTTCCCAACTTCCAAATCATTGGTTCCCATTAAAATCACACTTCTATACCTAAAACATAAAACACCAATATGAAAATACTTTTAAAACATTAAAAATTATTTTTGAAAAAACCTCATTAGTAGTAAAATAAAAAAATTATTTTATCTTATTTTTATGAAAATTATTGTTAATTATTTCCAAGCTCACTTACACCATTTAAAAACAAATTTCATTTTAAAAATTCATTGAAATTAAACCAAACCAAACCATATTAGTATGTTACGTAGACTAATTCCAAATCCAAAAGAACCCAAAATAAAATTATTTTGGGGATAATGTCATACATAGTTCAACAACATGGTCGGATGGGTCACAACCAATTATGAATAAAACATGGAGAGATTATTTGAACTATTTTCATATGCTCCACATGGTTTTTTAGTCTATGCAAGATACTGATGCCATTCGTTCCACTAAATTTTCACCAAAAATTATGAAAATAAAAAAAATAAAATCTCAAAATCAAAATTTAAATCCCAATAAAACTTGGTAACAAAATTTTTACCATGATCAGAGGTGATCAGACACTAGAGATAGCCCATAATATGGCCAAAGAGGCATTCCTGATACTACTGATCAAGCAACTAGTTTTGGGAATCAAGAATAAATCTATTGATAATGATTTAAACGAAAAAATAGGAAAATTAAGAAAGAAAGAAAAATACATACGCTATTGGAAGTGGAAAATATATAAAATAAATTGATAAATGTACCTCCAAGTGACTTCATGGGTCACCAATAATCACAGAACTATGCTCGATCTGAGAGTGATCCAAAACTATAAGAACCTAAAACAGAAGAAGATAATGTAGATGTGAGCACTAAGATGCTTGGTAATTGTTATAAGAGAAGAACCATGCCATAAACCTTACTTTTAAAAATAAAAAAATAATCTAGTTTGAAATGCATATATTTAAAATAATGTTCTCATTTCCATATAATACAAGTAACAATCTAATAAATTCCAAAGAACTAATTTGCTATTGTTTTTTCAAAATGATTTCAAAAGAATGAAAGGTTTTCTAATTAAACCATTTCAAAAAGAAATCATGGTGTAAAATAAATACCCTAGTAAAAAAATAAATAATGGAAATTAGAGTACAAGTTAATAAGTGTTTATATAATAACAACCATTGGAAACATAACAGTAGATATTATTTTATTAAAATCATCACAAAATGAGGAAAAGTTGTAACAAACATGACCTAAATACCCTATTAAACTAGTACCTGAACTGATCTATCATATACCTAAAGGGAATTAATGGTCCCCACATTCTGGAAAATAGCACCCAAGCATCAAAAAATAATAATAAAGAATTATTTCTCCCAATAAAAAGTAAAAAAAATGGAACATATATACAACATAAACAATAGAGGAATAGATAAATTATGCCATAACTGAAAACAAACATTGGAACCCCGAAAAGTAGAGAGTAGAAACAATCTCCAAGTATTTATCCAACCAAAAAGTGCTTTCAAAATAGGAAAAAATAACTACTTCATATGATAGTATGGGAAGAATCAGACCATATCATCACCATCTACCCAAATTAGCTGACAAAAAACCCCACTGCCTCACTATGGAACCTTACCATTTCTTGCATTAAAAGATATATAGAGGTATATACATAATTGAATGGGTATGAAGGGTGTAACATAAAAAAATCAGTATAATACCCCCCAGGTGTTCCATATCAATTCTGTAAACAACAATCAAAGCAAGCTCAAATTTAAAGAATACAAGTCACGATAACAGTTCAATAGCTTTTATAACAAATTAATGGAAAATTGTTTAATTTACCATTTTTATACATTATCAAATAAAGAAGGCAAATAAGTTTAAAATCATTTAAAAAACTTATATCATAGTAGATATATCTAGACAAAAAATATTATCACATATCATATCAAATCAATGTCAGTACAATCAAAATAGTAAAAACCAAAAGCAGCCAAAATCAACCAAGAATCATAGGCAAGATCACTCTAAGGGTCACACAAGGTCAAGATAGGTAGTACACTCAAAAATAATATACAAAATCATGTATTCCTCATTCTAATAGACATATTCATTGATTCTAGAGATCATAGTAATACCCAATAAAGTAACCCTCCCCCAATAGATATAATAAGTCTCTAGAACAATAGACCTATGGAGTAGAGTAAAACACTATGAAAACCCCCACCCCAAACACACACCCCTGATAATGTAAGTGACCTATTACTATACCTTGTAGCTGAGTAACCAAGGCTTTCCATGTGCTCTATTTTTTAAACCAATTCATTAGAAAATTTAGAAAAAACCATTCATTGAAAACCATTTCACAAAACCATTTCTTAATGATTTGAAAACACTTTTACTTTTACCAAAATGTGGGAAACCCATCATTTATAAAAACCTAGTTCCACACACACAAAACCATTCAGTCATATAATTCATTTTCATTTAATAAAAAAATTATAAAAAATGGGAGCAATGTAGTTCACCACCACAGGTTAGAGACATATCAACCTACCTCAAAACTCAACTCTCGCATGCCCGCAATGGAATCCAACAAAAATAAGAAACCAAAAATGACAGAAAAGGACCTAGAACAAATCCTCACATCTCAAAATTGTTTAAATTTAACAGAATGTTTATAGGAGAATAGAAAACAAAATATACCTCAAAAATGTTCAACTGTTGCACCATAACCAATAAAGAGATGGCCCCAGGAAGAAGATCACATAATGATTATTTAGAGAACCAAGGTGAAACATCACTACAGATCAATGGGTTGGACAAAATGAATCAATTTTTCTACCATTATTGATGAAATTAAAGAGAATTTTTTACTAACCTAGAGAGATTAAAACAAACCATAATAGTGATCGAACCCCAAACGAATCGATATAGATTTAATGCGGGCTCCCTAAATCATTATAGAATGGATCTAGGTTCAGATCAAGGACTGTTGTATAAGAATGAATAGAAAATTAGTCTATGAAACATTCGAAAATTCTTTCTCCTGATAGTTACATGATGTCTAACCTCATTACATGTTGTCTGATCCATGGGAAGCAAGTACCCCAAAATCATAGTGTATTTTTATTAATACCTTATATTTCAAAATTACATGTCATGTAACCATTACATGGTGTGAAATCCACTAAAGTTGTGTAAAAATATCAATACTTGTGTCTAGAGACCAAGTAAATGTTTTTTTAACTTCTTTATATACTATATAATCACCCAAAACATACCATAAAATCCATATTATTACAAAAAAACCCTAAACTAACTCAGGCTTTCTTTGTACTCCAAGATAACCCCAAAAATATTGTAACACTTCTATACCAAGAATCCATTAATTAAAACAAACACACATCACTGAATTTTAGGTCAGTTTTCTCAAAAAAAATTCTACATCCCTAGGTGTCCCAAGACGTAGCCAATTAAAGTGGAAAATAAGAAAATAGGAGTAAAATACCTGAATGTGGGTAATAATATATAAAAAACTCCTCACCATAGGTTTTTATGTCCATGGGAATTCATTTGGAAGAATGAAGTCTAAAAAATAGGTGAATCCACTACTCCCTTATCAATGACTCGCACTCCCAAATCTCATGATAATATGATCCATTCCACCATAACAATATAAAAAATGGAATAGAATTTCCACACAAGACCTTCCCTTGAGATTCAATGGTCTCAACTGGATGCTCAACAATAGAAATTCGATGATATAACTCAAACTCTTCAAAACATAAAACACTATATGGGTAAGTATGATATTTCATGAGTTGTGATATGCAGAAAACTTCATGAATTCCTATCAACTAAGATGGAAATAACAACATATAAGAAACCTTCACAATAAACTCAATAACCTAAAATGGTCCAATATATCTTAGATCCAACTTTCACATTTTTCCAAGCTGATAGTGACCTAACTGAGGAGAGACTTGCAATAAAACTCATTCACCTATGGAAAATTAAAAAGGAAAAAAACATTGATATGAATATTACTTCTACTGAATCTTCATTATAATCAGATGAATATTTATATCCTAAATCCTCGTAGATTTATCATAAACCAAATATGGTCCCACCAAATAAGATTCACCCACCACTACCCAATAAATAGGTGGTCTACACAGGTGATGATAAAAATCCTCCAATGGATCCACTATAATAAATGACAGATAAATGATGTCATTATCAAACTCAACCAGTCCCAGATGGCTATCCCAATATCCATTGAAATCCAAGTCACAGTCATGGCTCATATCCTTTAGGATCTAAATAGCATGCTCTATCTAACCATATGTATCTAGATGGAAAGTTGTACTTAACCTGAACAAAGTCCCCATCACCTCATGGAGATTCATAAAGAACCTATATGTAATCCTAGGATCACAATCTGAAACATCCATAGAAGGAACCCCATGTATGCTCATAATCTCATGTATATATAACATACCTATATGTTAAACTTTATTGGCGTCCTTGATAGGAATTAAATGTGTTTAATTTTTTAACTTATCAACAACAACCCAAATAGAATTCCTCCCTACGAGATTCTATGGTAATTAAACAAAAAAATCCATGGATACCTCATCCCATTTTCAAACTAACACTGGAAGAGGCTAGAGTAAATTGGAAGCTTTCAAATTCTCTAATTTAATCTATTAGTAAGGGTAATGGTGGGACACATAATCGATAATGTCACGCTTCATACCTAGACACCAGAATCATCATCTCATGTCATAAAACATCTTTATATTTCCCAAATGAACATCCCATGAAGAAACATATAATTCAAATTAATCTAATATTCTAACTGATTCTGGGACAAAAAAATAATCCCCAAAACTAATAATACTATCTAGAGAGAGAGAATAAGCAGGAATGGTCTCCCCTCTCTATAGGGTTTTTCAAATTTCTATAAAATCATCATCTTAATACTAGATCTATATAATTGACTCAATAAGTGATGAAGATAACTGAACACTAGTCATAAACATTCCTAAAACATCCTTTTAAACATCCATATGCAATTGAGGAAAAATCCACCAATGTTTCCACTCTTCCTTCAGTTCCATAACGGTTTGAGATGGAAATTTCATTCTATGAGTGTCATCAATGACAGTCCCCTTCTCTGGGGTGTAGGTGATTTCAAATTAATATTTATTTAGGTATTAAAATCATCATATATATATATATATAATTCATTTATTTCCAAGAAAATATATATCTCAAACTCTTATAGTTAGAAAATATTGTGAAGCATTACCTAAAAATTTAATGTTGAAAACACTTAAATGCATCCATAACTATGGTATTATATAAATCATTAGTGGGGTAATTCTACTCATGAGTTCTAAGATTATTAGAACTTTAGGCCACCATATAATCATATTACATAAAAAAACATAATCATGTTCCATATGAATTGTATGAAACAACATACCCCCAATTGAGCTTAGGTAATATCAGAATAGGAGCCACTGTCATATGTCATTTCATCTTGTCATAAGTAGACTAAAAATTTTAATCCCAAGTGAATTTCACCCCTTTACTAGTAAGAGCAGTGGAATTTGATGACAACTTAGAGAAATCCTTCACGAATCGTCGATAGTATCTAGTAAGACCAGGTAATCTATTAATCTCAAGGATATTCAATGGATATTACCCTGAAAAGATAGCTGTAAATTTCTTAGGATCAATTGATAATACATGTTCCTAACTCATGTTCACCAAGAACTCCACTTTTTAAATCCATAATGTACATTTTTAAATCTTTCCAAACAAAATGTGACTCTTTATGATTTCAAAAATCAAACTCAGATAGTGTTAATGCTCACACTAAATTTTTTAATAAACCAACATATAATCCAGGAACATTACCAATAAAATGTTGCGAAAATGATGGAATATCTAATTCATTAAATCCATTAAAATTTCTTGGGTATTTTTTAGACCAAATAGAATCACAAGATATTCATAATGCCTATACCCACTCATGAAATATGTATTCAGTATGTCATACTCTTGGAATCTTATCTGATGAAAACCCTTCTAGCTATTAATATTTGAAATCCAATTTGACCCAGTTAAATAATCAAAGAAATCAACCACATGATCCAAAGGATACTTTTTTTTACTATTATCCATTTCAAATTTCAATAATCCACACACAATTGGAGTGACATATCTAACTTCTTGGAAAAGATCGTTGGGTATTCCCAAGGTGAAACACTCATGTGAAAAAAAACCTTTCGCCACAAGATCTTTAAACTAAATCTTGATCTCCTTCAACTCTTTTGGTTCCATACAATAGGAGGGTATTGATATCGACTACTAACCTAAAACCAGTTCAATCATAAACTCTACCTCTGTATCTATAAGAATCCTGGAGAAATTATCTCGAAAAACATTAGGAGAGTACAGAAAAAAAGTTGTAATATCAATAATAGAAGAGATGTCATCTATCCAAACTCTTACCAAAGAATAAACTCTTGATAACTAGGTAATAAGGTCCTACCCAAGTAGACATCAAATCCCACTCTCCCTAAAACACTCATGAGATCTCATAAACAATAATAAATGAGACACATTGATGATAATAATCAAACTCATCAGGATGAGAAATAATTCAATCCATCCTAATGATGATTTCAAATAAATGTAGATTAAAAAAAGAAAATTCCAAACTAATTCCACATTATCTATCGATAGAGCAGATAAAGAAAACCGAAACACCTACTCTTTCCTCTTCCCAAGAGGTTCCAATAACATTATAATAAAGGACATGAACTCCATTATAATATTAAGGATATAAAATATCCTTATATAAATGAGTGAGAAGAAATGGTATCAAATAAAGAAACTCCTATCGAAGGTTAAATAATGATGGTACCTCTCATTTTCATTAGACCCACATCTTCCTCTATCGGAAACTCTTCTGCTGCATGTAAGTGCTTCACTCATGAGTCTTGTGCCTGAAGCCCTATAGTCTTAGAAGAATATGAATTCCCCATAGTATTCATTAGAGTTTAAAATCCCTATCCAATAAATTTGTACCCATAGATTCATAGAAACGATAAATATGACCATAACATCCATGACTATTAAACATATTTGCAGTTGAAGAAAAATAACACCATGTGTGTCCAAAATTTCCACACTGATAGAAAGTCAATGGCATTCACATAGCTACTATTGGAGTTTTTTAAGATGCATGTTGTTAATAACCACCTCTACCACTATTTTTATGATCCTTCTACTTCCTAATTTTCACAGGATTTCCACTGATGTTTTTTGTAGGTGTAAGAGAAGCGGAAGAATATCCAAATATTCCCAAAATATTCAGTTCTTCCATCATATACTTGTCCATTGTCTCTTCATTGGTTGAAATCTTTAGCATAAATACCTACGACCTAATATCTGGTTGTAAAACCTTTTGGTAATTCTGAGCCTTTAACTAGCCATTCTTTACACCCTATAGTGAAAAGAGAATAAAATCAGCAAACTGATTGGTGTATGCTTCCACAGAATGCTCTCCCTACTATAAAGAGAGGAACCCCAGATACTTTTTCATCATAATTTTCACTTGAGAAATCTCTTATAAGAAGAGAGACTTGAGACCCTTCCAATCCAATCCCACATGAATGTCCACATGTACTATAGAATCCCACCATCACTTACTAGGACCCTAAAGTCTAAATATTGTGCACTTAACCATGATATTGTTAGGTGTATCCAAGAATATGAAGATACGATCAATATTTTCAAGTTACTCCTATACCTTTTGATGTTCATTCATGCCTTTAAAGGATGGTGGATTATCATTCAATAACTTTTATGATCGATTTCAATCTCCTAGAGCACTTGGTTGTACCTCAACAACAACATTCTGAGCTTTTGTTACATTATTATTGATAGAAATAACTACATGCATGACAACCTTGATAAATTTCTGATCCATAAGAGGATTACCTTGTGGATAATAAATTGCACCATCCAAAGGAACATTCATAGCACATCGCAAAGGATTATTTTTTCTCACCAAAAACAAAGAAACAATAATACAAAAAAATAATCTTAGTTCAAACTACGAAATGCATAAGAAGAAATTGAGATTAACATTAAGATCTAAAAATAGGAATAACACATCCAAACATCCCCTGGTAAATTGAGTATCATCACCAAAATAGTTGTGTATGAAGTCGCCATAATATACCTCTCATGTCCTAAAAATATTATCTCTGGTTAACCTATCATCTCAAGATAGGAACTCTTGAGGGTAGACCTCCTCTGAAACCAAACAATAATGAACCCGAACCAAATACCTTCTAAAACTTGTACCTTAACCAATCTATCACATACTATGAGGGTGTTTCCAATCCCCACCAGATGGCGAAAAGCACCCGTGCATCAAACAAAAATTAGAGGGAATGACTTATCCCAACCTGAAACCACATCATGGAACATATATACAATAGAGACAATAGTGAAAAACTAAATATATTATATAACTAAAAACAAATATTAGAAACCAAATAGATAAAGTGTTGAAATAATCTACAAGTACATGAAAAACCACAAAGGACTAACAAAACATGAAAACCCAACTACTCCATGTGATAACACGAGTTAACTCCCACTATCTCACCATCATCTACCTCACTCAGCTGACCGAAAACATCAAAGCCTCACTGCAATGCAATGTATTTCCCATTATCAAAATACTTTCAAAGGTATATTCACCACTTAAGGGTTATGTATGGTGTTAGCTAATAAGCCCAGTTTTTTCCCACCCATGTGTTCCATAAAATGTCTTTGAACAATAATTCAAGCATGCTCAACTTCAAAGAAAATAAAGCTTGAGAACATTTCAAAAATTCTTATATCAAAATCTTGGGAAAAAGTTTTTAACATCCCATTTTTTTCACATCTCCAAATAAATCAGTTAAACTAGTTTCAATGTATTTCATAACCATATATCATAGAAGGTATATCATGTAAAAATAAAGCATGCATTAAGTACCATATCAAATCCATGGTAATATAATCAAAATAGTATAAACCAAAACCAGCCCAAATTGGCCAATAAGAATATGTAATATCATGCGAATGATCACACTATGTCAGGATATCTAGGATATTATTACCTAATATAGACAATAATTTATGAATAAAGCCACTAGACATATGCATTGAGCTTAGAGAGCAGAGGAACACCCCAACAAGTGAAATCCCAATAGGTTTAACAATTCCCTAGAATAACATACATAGGGAGAATAGGAAATCCCCATGAGCAGGCCCTATAATAGTGGATGAGACCAATTACTATACCTTCCACTTAAGTTCCAATGGTTTCCCTTGTAATTGATTTTCTAAACCAGTTCATCAAACCATTTCCATAAAACCATTATTTGAAAACCATTTCACAAAACCATTTCATAATGATATGAAAACCCTTTTCGATTTTCCCAAAAAAAGGGGAAACCATATTTTATAAAAACCGAGTTCCACACAAAAAAAATCAAATCCTTAATATCCTTCCATTTCATTTAATAAATTTGTTTTATAAAAAATGGGATCAAGGAAATTCACCAACACATTCTAAAAATGGAACAATGTACCTCAAAAATCATGTTTCACATTCCCAAAATGGAATCCACCACACATAAGAAAAAAAACAATGATAACATAGTCCTAGAAAAAATCCTAACATCTCAAAATTGATAAAATTTAACAATAAGGTTGCTGGAGAAGTGGAACCAACACATACCTTAAGAAAATGACACCACCACACAAAATCCAACAAGGAACTGGCCCCTGAAACAAGATCACACAATGGATCTAGAGAGAAACAGAATGAAACATGTCATGAACCAGATATGGTCACCTTCAAAACTGGCACCTGACCCAGTCCATGGAAAGAACCTAAGGGTGTTCTTGATCCCCATGGGCTATCAAAATTGATCCGGTATCAAAAAAGTAAATTTGGGAAGGATTTAACCAAGTTTATAAACAGAAAACAACAAACGAATCCAATAAAACAAATCTTGATTTTTTAAACTAAATTATCTTTCACAAAATTTCATAATTGAGTTAAAAAATAAAAAAAATTAAATACTATTAAAAAAGAACAAAAAAAAGTACATCCCATGAACCACCTCATGAAAAGTGAAAACGAACAAAATCCATCTCCAAAACACCACATCATGAAGGATGCTAGAAACCCAGACCACAAACACAAAAAGCTCTACCCAACCCGCGGAAATGATAACCAAGTCTACTTACACCCAAATCTGTACGTAGGGAGTGATCAAAATCCTCATAGGATTCCACCACAAAAATATTCCATGTGATAATCATTATGATACAAAAATATTGCAAGTTTTTTAAACAAGAAATTACAGTAAAAATCATTAGAAGATGCAACTTTAAATAAAATCAGTTTTCATGTGGGATACTTTAAAAGAAATAAACACTTTTAAATAGAATGAAGATGCTATAGAATATCTCCATCCAAATATACATTATGTCAATAGAAATCATAAAATATGTAATGAGCACTAGAAATGGGAAACAACCATATGCACTAGCTCATTGTGGGCCCCAAGTACCTCGTACTCGGTGAAATTAATCATACACATATCCATTTTCCTATACACAATCTAGTAGTATAGATAATACCCATAACCTGGTGGTTCCCCAATATCATCATCATCATAATATTCATAGTTTTTTTAGTGTTGTCATCATCAAACGTGCTACATGAAACATGGGCCAAACCGCACGGAATCGCTAGAATACTAGTACACGTCCACCCACCCAGATACCTGAGTGTTCCCTCTTACCCTCAAAAAAGTTCCAAAAGCCACAAAATAAAATTTTTAAATGAAAACACCACTTACAAGACACACACACCATGAATCCCAAACACATGTCACCTAATCCCCTTTTTCATTCAAATTCATTTCGGAAAACATACTCACACCAAAACAGCCCACAACACATTTCACCTCTCTTTCACACCTCAAAAAATCCTTTAATTTTTTTTTATAAAAACCTTCTAAGATAGTAAAAATCACATAATATCCCTTTCACATTAAAATAGACCATTTAAAAAGTACACTCCTACCAAAATAGATTGCCAATATAGTTTCACCTCTTACATAAATAATGAAACCATTTAAAACCCTTACAAAATAATTCCATGGAGTGTAACCATGTTTGGCACATAAAATACTTTGATAAAAACCTATTTGAAGAAAAAAAAACAATATCACATAAAAACATAATTTTCATCCATAACATCGTTTAATAAAACTATTCCATGAATCATAAAACAACCCCAATGAACGCAACATGGAATACACACCAAAAATATTCATTTTTGCACAAAAATGCCACATGAATACCAACCGCTTAAAAAATTCTAACAAATTTAATTTTTGCACTAAATGAAATTTAAGAGAATAATGATAAAAATATAACTCATGAAAAACTAACTCATCCAATAATTCTTACACATGGAATCACCTACCATTTGTTCCAAAAACATCAAACTGTTGTGCGAAACTTCAATCGCACCACTGCCGCACCACAACAAGTGAAATAAAATCCTAATCTAGAATATTTCACTAAAATGACAGAAAATATAACCCTATGTATTAACCTTATCTTCTGGACATTTTATAACCTCATTAAAAGTTTATGAATCCCCAAGCAAATTGGAGGAACATGAGAGGAAACCCATTTACATGAGATATATTGAATAAAACACCACAAATACCCCAGTAGCTGAATTTAAAAATATCCAAAAATGAACTTGAGGTTCTAATAAGGATGAGGAACTCATTTAAGAACTTTAATGGGGGAAAAGTGTGAAAAATAAAGGATTAATGAATGAAAGAAATTACCTATTCAAATCTGGACGATTTGAGAAAGCCTGAGAAATTTCACCCTAATATGCGATGGAAATGAGCTCCAAAGATGGAGACATGAATATGGGAGCATTCCTAGAGATGGTTTTATAAATTAGGTGTTTGAGTAACTGAAAAATTAGTTAAAAATAAATAATATATCAAATAAACATTTTTAAAAAAAAACTGGAAATGGGTTTACTGGTTGGCCCAATTCCTTAAATAAAAACCCAAATCCAACATGATTATGGATTCCTAGAGGGTCCAAACTGATATGGTGGTGTTAAAAAATTCAGGGAGGCCATGTTGGAAGTGTAATGGGTGAAAAATGTTGAAAATTAAAGAGTTATAAAATAATCAAAATTGGTTATTAGGTCTGGAAATTGGCTCACAGTTTGGCCCAAATAATGAAAACTCACTATTTCCTCAAACAATGTATGGGAAATCCCCACAAAAATGAATGATTGGATATAAAATGAAAAATACCTTTAAAATAATTCATGGATATGATAATTTTCTCCACTATAAAAATTTCTCCCTCATAAATTCACAGTAAGTCAAAAAGCAAAAACCAAACCCAACCGAAATGCCAAAATGGACTCCTTTGCCAAGTTTCTCCCACCACTAAAAAGTAAAAACACCTACAACTGGTTAATCAAGGAAGAAATACTTTCACCAACCAAAACATACACCACTTCATAAAATGATCAAGCATATTCAAACTACATCCCAAAACAAAAGACCACAATCTCTATCTAAATAAGACTCATGAAACATACCTAGAAGGAACCACACAAACGAATAAGGTCACCGCAATCTTACTACAACAAAACTGTTGGGTGCACTCAAATCCAAATGTTTAATGAAGGAGGAAGTTGGTGGTTAAATAACTTCAAAATAGACTACCTTTTTCTAGACCAACACTAGGGATAAAACCATGTTACTCATACAGGGTGACATAGACTCCCCCCCATAAGGGGAAACTCAATTCTTTTTTCGAGGTAGAATTTGGAAACTAACAAGGGGAGGCACGAATGTACTCCCTGTATAATATATATACATTCATTATAATTTCCCAAATCAACTTACATGAGACTCATAGTGGGTCTTCCCACCTTAGGAACCAACCATATTAACTGACCAGCATGGGTCGGCATGAAAATACCCCAAAATTTAAAGAGTTGGCATGACCGCACAGTTAGTCAGCATGGTTTGGGAAACTGTGCGCTAACCATGCAGAGAATTATATACAAAGGGTAAGCTTCACATAATTACATGGTATGAGGAACATGGCCATGTATAGAACATTCAGTAGCTATTGTATCTTGTCACACTATTTCCTAGGTTACTGCATGGTTATTACTAACCATGCACAAACCATTCTCTTCAATCCGCCTGGCCCAAATTTCATTATTTTCTATAAAAATTTAAAGGAAACCCAACGGAATAACATGAACTCAGGTTATAACATGTAAATGAGGTCCTCCCACCTCTATCACCAAACGGGGACAACTATAACCATATTACGACACTATAGGTTTAAACTAATCCCATCTTTCATACTTATGATATCAATTAAACCAACAATTTTTAACAATACTGGGATTTCCTTGTCTATGTTCTAGATTCACTCTGGGACCTATGGATGGATTTTAGATGATTGAAGCATATTTCTACTCACATTCAGACCATAAGAAACCCACAAATGGAACTTTATCTTTTGGTGCCACAAACAACTACATTGTGATCCTAGGTGGGTTCAATGAGACACATCACACTCCAAACTCACTTTACCAAAACCTGATATTTTTCTGAAAGAAGAGCTTAGATGATGAACACACATCACCCCTTGTTTATGTAGATGAAAAATGGAAAGAGGAAAGGGCATATACAAACACATTCTTCTAAACAGAGTATACCATGATTTTCTGAAAGGTGGAACACTTCCAAAAAAATAGAGACTCTTAGAATATTTCACAACCTTCACTTTTGTATTCAAATTAGCACATGACATCTCAAGGTGACACCGACCATGAACCTTGATACTAATAGAAATAATATATGGATAGGGACCTTATGTTCAGTCTCAAAAAGCACATGATTTCTTACAAATATCCATATCATCCTTTCTTGACTCTATTCTCCGCACAACTGGTTTAACATGAACCCTCATTTTAGAGAGATTGATGAAAGACCCAGACGCCCTCTTAGAAAACACTTTACACTGACATCCTTGGATAGCTCCCACCATTGGATACTCAGGTAATTTAAGGCACTATGGTCTCTTTCAACCTTGAACTACCATTAAAACTCTACAAGAGGATCCACAAAACCAAGAAAAGAAATGGTGTGGACTCAACTTTACAAATATCAAGAAAAATACTCCTTGAATTGATCAAGTGGAGGAATTTCTAATGGAGAAGCAATCTGAACTACACTTCATTCATGCATGAAATCATTATGGGGGAATATCCTATCCAACGAGAGAACCTAATGACCCATCCAAGTTGGTCCATTGGTAAAATATATATCACTAGTAAGAATGGAACACATGAGGGGTGCCACCACAAGGGAATCCCAAACATTTCTTAGAAGAGACCACTAACCAACCCTTCAACCCAACATACCAACCAAACACAACCCCAAAACATCATTCAAACCAGTGGGGATCTTGAATTCATAACATCCCACAAAAACAACATTTCCAAAAGCACATAAGAAACACCACCCAAACTGGTCATCAAGACATCATGTTTCCCTTTAAAATAAGTTACTTCATTGAAAATAAATCGTTTAGTGGTTATCATACCAACCAATGGTATCCTATGAGCCTCACACATGCATGTTTCTATGCCACACCGGGCACCCTCCTCATATCATTCTTGGCACTCATCTATTTGTGGCATTAACCATCCATCATCCCATATAACCCCATGCATGTGGTCATTCACAGAAATACCAATGGTTAAAATAAAAATTCCTTCCACTTTTCAAAAACAAAAAATGCATCTGACACATCCCCTATTCTCAAAACCATAAACCATAGAATAAAAACCTAATTTAATTCTTAAAAAACATTTCCAAAATCCCCAATCATTCAAATAAAATCTCACATTCAAGCCATACAATAATTTCAAAAAAATACATTCCATTTCAAAACACTCCCAGTTTTATGAAAAAAAACTCCCTTTCATCAACACTCATCCATTTAAAAACCCATCACTTCTTTTTTAAACAAGATTCCAATGATTCATAAAACATTACAAATTCTTACTAGTTACCAAATAAAAATTTATTTCAAAACCCAACACATAAATTCCCAAAACACATCATTCAACTCAAAACACATGTCAATAAATCAGAAAAGTCTATTTGGAATATATTTTCAAAACCCACCCTAACATAATTCATACTTTTAAAATAGGTGTAAACACACCATTTACCATTTCAAAGTAGTTCTAAAATTTTATTTCTACCATTTTAGAAATCAATCCACCTATGATTTACTGAAAAATCATTTCATAAATTTAGTCTTACTTTTATTTTTGGAACCAATCTTCCCATATTCCAAAATAAACAAACACAAGACAATTCGAGAGGAAACTAGTTTTTGTGGGTGACTTGGACATATGGTTGGCGGCCATGAACCAATCAATTAACCATCGCAGAGAGTGTTCTATGAAAATATTCTCATCCATGCATGGATATTAAGGCCCTAAGAGCTCACTTAGACCATTGAACCAACTATATTTTTATTTCCCCAATCATCGATGACCCATGAAAACAAAAGGACACAGATAAAACCTAACTTCCCATGGTGACTTAAATCCAGTCACGAGGTGTGCTAGCCAGGAACCCTACTCATAATTGGAATTTCAAGTCATGAAAACCCTAGATCTGGATAATCCCAACTCCTCCCCAACAACCTGACCCAATAGAGTGAACCAGATACCCTCTGATTCCATTTTTCACGAACTAGATCTTGTTGAATTCAAAACCAGCACCCAACCCAGCCCGTAGAAAGACCCGAAGGGCATTCCCAATCCCCAAAAACTGGAACCCAAACCAGTCTGTGGAAAGACCTAAAGAGAATTATCATTACCCATGGAATGGAACAATTTCCCAGGTTTCATAAAATGAAATTTGGGATGTATTTATCTAGTTTTCTAAACATAAAACAACAAATGAATCCAATAAAACAAATCTGGATTTTTCAAACCAAATTATCTTTTAAAAAATTTCAGAATTGAGCTACAAAATTTAAAAAAATGTTTAAAGACTATTTCAAAAGAACAAAACTAAAAGGTAAATCCCATGAACCACCTCATGATAATTGAAAATACCCACAAGACATCTCCAAAACAAGGCATCTTGAAGGACGCTAGAAACCCAGACCACCGGCACTAAAATCTTTACCAAACCTGCGACAATTATAACCAAGTATACTTACACCCAATGGTGTAAGTAGGGTGTGATCCAAATACCAATAAGATTCCACCACAAAAATATTCCATGTGATAATCATTATCAGACAAAAAGCTTGCATGTTTTGTAAATAAAAACTGCTAGTAAAAATCTTTAGAAGATGCAACTTCAAATAAAATTAGTTTTCAACTGGGCCCATTTTAAGGAAATAAACACTTTTAAATAGAATGAAAAAATACTTATTTTTTCATACAAACATACCATATGCCTATGGTAAGCATAAAATATTTAATAAGCACTAGTAATAGGAAACAACCATATGCACTAGCTCGATCTGGGTCCCAAGTACATCTTACTCGGTGAAAGTAACCATACACAGATCCATTATTGTGTACAAGAACATCTAGTATGGATAATACCCATAACATAGTGGTTCCCAAACACCATCATAATCATTATCATAATCATACTTTAGTTAGTGTGGTCATCATCAAACTCGCATGGTGAAACAGGGGCCAAACCCAATAGGATCACTAGGATACTAGTACACATCCACCCACCTAGACACCTAGGTGTTCCATATTGTGCTCAAAAAAGTTCCACAAGCCCGAAAATACAATTTTCACATGAAAATACCACCTCCAAGTCACACACACCAAGAATCCCACAAACATGTCACATGATACCCTTTTTCAATCAAATTCATTTTGGGAAACATACTTACACCAAAAAATCCCACAACATGTTTCAACTCTCTTTCACACTTCAAAAAATAATTTAAATTTTTTTATAAAACCATTAAAATATAGTACGCATCACAAAACATCCCCTTCACATTAAAATAAAGAATTCCAAAAGTACACTTCTTTTAAAAAAGTTCGGAAACATAGCTTCACCTCTTATATAATTCAAGAAACCATTTAAAACCTTCACAAAACAATTCCAAGGAGTGTAACTGTGTTATTAACATAAAATACTTCTAAAAACCCTATTTTAAGACCAAAATCATACCAATATTACATAAAACCAGATTTTTCAACCATAACAACATTTAATAAAACTATTCCATGAATCATAAAACAACACCAATGAACACAACAAAAAATACACACCAAAAATATTCATTTTTGCAAAAAAATGAGACATAAAACCCAACCAATTAACAAATGCTACCAAATATAATGTTTTCACTAAAAACAATGAAATAAAATCATGATAAAAATATAAATCATGAAAAACTAATTCATCTAACAATGCTTACATGTGGAATCACCTACCATTTGTGCCAAAAACTCCAAACCATTGTGTGAAACATCAATCAAACCAATGCTGAACCATAAGGAAGTGAAATAAAACCCTAATCCACAAGATTTCACCAAAATTACATAAAATAAAACCATATGAAAGAACCCTATATTCTGGATATTTTAAAAACCTCATGAAAAGTTGATGAAACCCTATGAAAATGTGAGAAACATGAGAGGAACCCACTTACTTGAGATATCTTGAATAAAACGCCCCAATACACCAGTATCTGAATTTAAAATCATACAAATATGAAATAGAGGTTCGAATAAGAATGAGGAGATCATATAAAAATTATAATGGGAGGAAGGAGTGAAAAATTTAGGAGTAAGGAAGGAAAAGAATTACCTCTTCAAATCTGGATGATTTGAGAAAGCTTGAGAAGATTTTCCCTAATACGTGATGGAAATGAACTCCAAAGAGGGAGAAACTAAGATGGGGGTGTGATGAGATCTGTTGTCTTTGTGTGGGAGGAAGAATCACAAAAAAAAGAGTAAAACTGAATGTGATATTAAATAAACATGTTTTTTTAAAACTAGAAATGGGCTTACGGACTTCCCTAATTCCTTAAATAAAAACCCAAATCCAATATGATTATGGATTCCTATAAAGTAAAAATTGATATGGTGGTGTTAATAGGTTTGGTGAGGCCTTTTTAGAAGTTTAATGGGTAAATTTTTTTGAAAAATTATAGTGATCTAAAAGAAAAAAAATGGTTTTTAAATCTGGAAATGGACTCATGGTTTGTCCCAAATCATGAAAACTCACCCTTTCCTCAAAAAATGTATGGGAAACCCCCACAATAAAGAATCAATGGAAATTAAATGAAAAATACCACTAAAATAATTCATGTATGTGAAAAACACATCACCAAAGATCGATGATTTTGATAACACAGTGCAACAATGTTGTCATAATTGAAGAAACATCGAACAATAGTGGTTTTCTTAGCCAAAGAGACACAAAAAACTGTAATGGTGATCAAACGTTGAATGAATCAATCTAAATCAAATGGAGGATCCCAAAATCATCAAAGAAGTGATATAGGTTGAGATAAAAAAGGCCTATAGAATAATTAACAAAAAATAATTAAATTTAGTTTCCTAAAATATGACATCCAAATAGTTACATGATGTGTAACCCCTTTAATTTTTGTGTAATCCATGGGGCTCAAGTACAAAAAAAATATGATGACTTTTTATTAAAACTTGATCTTTCGACATTACACAACATGTGACCATTACACATTGTGTACTACTCTGATGATGTGTACACACTTTTTTAGTTGTGTTTGGAGACTATGTACCTGTCATATAACCCATTTACATGCCATTTAATCACCCAACTCTTATAAGAAAATCCAGATTCTTAAACCAGAACCCTAGGCCAACTAGGTTGTTCTCTATACTTGGGGATAACCCCACAAATAGATTAAAAAATTTTAACATAGAATCCATTAATTTAAACAAACATACATACCTGAAATTTAGATCATTTTTTTTCAAAAAATGTTATCCATAAAAGAAAGTCCCAAGACCCACCCAATTAAACATCAAAACAAACAAAGTGGGAGGAAATACCTTAAATTGGGTAATGGAATGTTAAAAAAGTATAATAAATGTGAATTAGATATCATGGGATATACCTAGACACCAAGTGAAGATTCCCTATATATACTTAGTTCGGAATCCTTTTATCCTTCTATCGATGTGATCCATTGTCAATAACCAACATGACTTATCTCATCTAGTCACACAAGTGGAATAGCACACATGGAATTTCCCTACCATGGGGATATAGTCCATCTAATTATAACTAAATAGAAATCATCTTTTGAATCCCACTATGACTCCTAGGATACCATGATGGTATAATAAATAATAAGGGGAGAGGTCATCGCACACTTAACACTAACATGGGTTCCAAAGTGCATGTCTTTCCCACTTCTCAATGTTTTCTATGTGGAGACCCTCTCTAATTGGAAGATAAACATGGGGGTTCCCATCATATAGAAATAACTTAGAGGCTGCCAACTGGGCTTACATATCATGAGAGTTCAAAACCATTTTCCAAGAAGTACTAGTTCCAAATGGGCCTTAGTACATAAAATAAATATTCATCATTCTAAACCCCCGTTTTTACATAGCTTCATTATTTGAAAAATATTTATAAACTAAAGAAAATATCAAAGGTTATTGAAAGTTTAAAAAAAAATTGGAAACATTATTTAATAAAGTAAAATCCATGAGACAATTTTGAAAATTATGAAACACATATAAGAAACTCATTCCAATCACAGAAACATTTCCTATATTATATTCACTTTACAGTATAAAAAATTCCCAAATAAAAAAGCAACCAATAACAGTATTTAAATCAAAGTCATATACATTGGGAACCACCCATAAAACACATATCCTATGGAAATGGAAAGCTAAAACCACTTCATAGGGGGTACATGGAATCAAGATAGGTCATGAGGGACTTTCGAAAAGTTAAGGCCTCCTTTACACATACATAGATATTCCCCTATGCATATTTATATATATATATATAAATATATTCCCAAAGATGCAATGCACATATTCCACTTACCACGAGGGAATATATACAAAGAGGATATATACGTATATATATAATCCTTAACTATGTATATGTGTGAAAGTTTCATTCATGGATGGTATCCCAAGACTCACTATAAAAATATGTTAGATCCAAAAATTATAGAAACTATAATTTAAAATTAATTAATCAATTAGAATTGAAGAATTCATTCATGTTTAATAAAATCCTTTTTACAATACATATAAATAATAAAAATTATTCATGAGACATTAAAATAACCAATTTCATTTTAAGAATGATCACCATTGTTTTTCTAGGAAAAAGAAGAATGTATTTTTCAATAGAAGAAGGAACCAAGGAGGAAAATCAAGGAAAATCTAATTTAAAGTATGATTTCATCATAAAATTTCATAAATACTCATAATAAAATTATTTTAAATCAAGAATAATAATTTTAATGTAATTAATTTCAATTCCATACAATAATAAAATGTGTATACACCAAAACCCTCCATTACAAGTTGAGGGAGACCTATGATAGAGATCTTCTATCCTAGAAACCCACAATCATAAGAAATTAAGAGCCAACCAAACCTAGGATTTGACATAAATCAGAGAACTAATACATTGAGATATAAATAGGAGAAGAAAAAGGAAGGTGATGAAGGAGGTCGTCCTTGAACTTGATGAGATATATAATGAAAAATAGGATGAAATTGACAAGTAATGGAGAGTGATAAAAAGAGGGTCACATGCCATAGGGCTCCTGGTTAGGCATTGCATGAAGAGGGAGGATGGGAGAGAGGGGTGTCACAAAAGTGGTGTGGTAAGGGGAGTATTAGTTGGGTTAATTATTATTATTTTTACTATTATTATTATTTTTTAAGGGGAATAATAATTGGTGATAAAATCTCTTAAATGTATTTTTGGAATAAGTGGAAGAGACACATTGTTTTCCTACATGCTTTAAAAAATCGGGTGTTGAATGTGTGTCTGGTATTGGTCAGTTGGGACAACCACATGGTTGGGATGCATGATTCAAAAAACCAAGCACTAACCATGAAAACCCAATCTATTTTAAAAAGGTCTCACCCAAACAATTGTAACATGGTTTAGTCAACCGCGAAGCCAAACTGTACAACACAAAAAAAGATAAAATATTATAAAAATATTCAAATAAAATTACCCAAACCTCTGAAAAAAATAAAAATAATAATAATAATAATTAAATGAGTGTCATGGTGTGAAAAATAACATCTTCTCCTCTAAATTTACTAAAAAACTTATGATACCAATTGCAGTAGCCCTTAGACTCGTGCTCCAGATTTTGGTGTTGAAAACCTAAAACATAAAATACTATATTTGATTCACATATATGATTATTATATCTCTTAAAAATTTACAGTCTAAGGATATTTTAGTTTAGTGTTTTATATAATTAGTAATAATCACTTACTAATAAATATCAATTATTCTCATCAAATAGAAATCTGTTTCTCCACAATATAAGAAGCTACTAAATCCATATTGAGTCATCAAAATCCCCCATAAATTATCTACATAAGATATTAATTTAGGATTATAATGCTTAATACTGTATTTCATAACCTTGAGAAAGGGAAACATAATAAGTGGTGAGCTTAGATGATCAGTAGGGGCATAATAAAAGTTGATCATATTGGTGGTATAACTTATACATGTGAGGAGGAATAATATGATTTCATAAAAAGAATGAAATCAAGGAATGGTATATGATAACATAAGATCATGAGTTAAGCATGATCATATTATAAAATTTTGTAATCATGGTAATGTGGAAACAATATAAACATGATGTCATAATCATAAGTCAAGGATTCATTTCTCATTTGCATAACATAGTTTTCTAGGCTAATAGGCCAAACACATAGTGGGATTTCTTAACTTCTCACACACTATGATATATCATGAGATAGAAACATTACACAATTCATTAGAGGAATATATAATTCTTGGCCTTCCAATCTCATAATGAAAATCATACATATGTGTGTCACGTTGTTATAATCAATATATTAATAAAAATCAAGGAAATAAAATAGGTTGCATATCCTTTTCATGTGGTCCCTTAAAGAATAATTCATTCTTTTGTCAATAAACATAACATGACAAACCCATGGAAACTAAATGGGTATCCACTAATTTTAATAACTATTATAAGTAAAAAACAATAAAAAAAATATGATTATAGATATAGTATTTACACCATATAAGAAATGTATATATGGTTTTGATAATAATTATAACACACAATTTTTTTTAAAGAAAAACATAATGTTTGATAGAATATATGAAATGAAATTTAAATATTAAAATATAATGAAACACCTTGAGACGTTATGATATATTTATTATTAATATATTCAATTTCTTCAATAGATTGTATAACATGAAACACTGGGTTTTGACAAACCATGAAATAATAGAAATATTTTTATTTAAGAAAGACCATTATAACCTAGTCATTAAGATGGAGGGTATGAATAGAACTAAATAAATTATAAAAATTATAAGGTTTTCAAATGAATAAAATATATTTAATGGATATTTATTTATTATATGTAATATAATAACCATTTAAAATAAAAATAATTATTTTCAAAAAACAATATTTTGCTAAAAGGTTGTCTATACACTCTTTGTGGACGTAATTTAAAATTAATTTTTACCACTTATAGAAACTTTATTTTAAAAATAAACTACATTTTTAAAATATACATTTTAAAATTATCTTTATGAGATTCTTTGAGTATTTTTTGAAAATATTATTGTGTTTATGAATAGTTAAAAATATCGATTTTTATTGAAAAAAACCTTTTTATTTTAATTATTTTAAAGATAAATTATATTTTAAATTGGTTTTAAAGAATAATTATTTAGATTATATTAAAAATTAACTAATTTATTCAATTATAATAAATTTCATATTAAATCATTATATAAAACCGTTTCAACTATTGAAATTTTTTCTTTAGAAAATCCATTTTTTCATGCATACGTGGGTGTAATTTTAAATTGAACTCTTTCTTTTATATGAATTGAATTTTTTAAAATTGATTTAATATTTAGAATAACAATTATTAATATTATATAATAAGTTCAACTTGATTTTTTCCATATTGAATAGTGTAAATAGAAAAAATTAATTACCACAATTACGGTGAAAACCGGTTTACCTTGGGGTTAAAATAAGAAAATATGGGTAAAAAATGACCCACTATTTGACCAACACCCATTTTATGTCCATATATAGACCTTAGTTTCTCTAATGTTAGATAAGGACCCATTTTTTAGTATTTTTTTCATTATAAAAAAGTTTTCTATTTATTCTTTTGAAAAATTTCATGTGTGTCCTCTCCCCCACTTATAAAAGGCTACCCCCTATTCTCCTATTCACACTTCCAAAACCCTTTGGTTCATAAAATAACATATAAAATATATACATTAATTACCTTAATAATTCATATAGGCCTTAGTTTTTATAAGAAACCCTCTTAAGTATGTTTTTGTTATAAAACTAAAGAGGCTATCTGAATAAGAGGTAAAATTCTTAAAGTTGCATTTTTATTTTATTTCTTATTCCCCATTAATAAAATCTTTTCAAACTATAATAATATAATCATAAAATATCTAATACATAAAAATATTTTATTATGTTAAATTAATAATCTATTCCCATCTCCACTTCCATCAAATGAAAAAAAAACTGTCGATCGTGTGTATAAAGGACCGTCATCTCATGAACTGATGGGATTAGATTTCCATAAACGAATTTCAAGGATTAATATAATGATATATTTAAAATAATTATATAATATTTATTAAATTATTATAATTTTTCAATTATGATATGACATATACCTTCTTTCTTTTCATTTCACGGGGGATACGATAACATCACTCGTTTTTACGACAGACTACCGCCTCGCGAAGCAATGTCATTCATTTTTATCTTATGATTTACATGGAAGGTAGTATAGATATAGTTAATGAATATATTTTATATTTATGAAATATAAATAAATATATATATATATAATACCACATCTATCTTCTTACCTTTTAATTCATTGTAAAACAATAATGTCGCTTGTGCGTACATGTTGACTACCCCATCCATGTAAGGATGTGAAATGTTTTTCATTTTACTTTTTCATGGATGGTATAAATGACATATTTTATTGAAATAAATGATATATATATATATATATATATCATAATAATTAATATTTAAATTTTTATTAATATTTATTTTCATTTTATTCCATCTATCAAGAAAAATGGAAGCATAGTTCATGCATACATACGGCCTACCATCTACTTGAATGATGTAATCCATTTTCGATATATAAATTTTATATATTACTCTAGATAAATATATAATTAATAAATATTAAATTTATATCATGGTTAATATTATGGATATTATGAAACCATGATCAATGTAAAAGGACCAAAATTACAAAACCAAAACATACAAGGAAAAATCATCTACCACCTAAAACAGTGATTTTAAAAAATAATTGTTTATAACATGAAATAAAAGAGCATAATTAAATAATATAATGTATGAGATATACGAGTATAGTTCTGTAATAGATTTATAATAAAACTATATTTACAATAGATGCGGTTTGAATGCATATGAATTAAGTCAAACTTGAGGTAAGGGTTTCTCATATCACTTTTGCTTCTATGAGACATATTCCATATTATCCACTTATTTATTATCAATAATGTATATAATTACCCTTTTATATTTTATATCATGAATATAATTAACTTAATTTTATTTAATGTTTTATTTATATGTATTTCTTTCATGAGGAATATAATTCAAAATTTACCAAATTGGTAATGTTTTATTTCACAATCTCATAATTATCCAGGATTGTTTATGTGTAACTCACCCTTGGGTAAATTATTTTTTATTTATACATATTAAATAATCTATCTTATTAACAAATGGATATTAATGGTATATAAAATTAATATTTCCTTTTTTCACTTTGCTACTTAAAACAATTTTTAATTATTTTTAAATAGAAACAGACTTAATTTCTCTTTTTAGTCAAAAATACATCTTATCCCAATAAATGTTTTTCTAAAAATGTTTTAAAAAATGATTAAAAAACTCTCCAAATCATTTATTAAATATATATTTACCAATTTTTTGAATTTTTATAGACATTTTTTAAAGGAATATTCTTGTTATATTTCGAATTAGGTACTTTTTACCCTTTTAAAATAATGTGAAAGGAATGTTTTTTAATTTATATGGAATTTATGTAATTACCACCATCATGACCACATATGTTTTTAAAGATTATCTTATAAGTTTGAAAAGTTTTTCAAAGATAAGTATTAACAATTTTTTTTAAATTTTTATTTTTTAAAAGTGGTTTCTAAAGTGAAAATGAGATTTTCCTTTAGAAAATTTTAATGGAATTGTTATGGTATATCAATTCAAAAATGAAAAAAAACCATTATTTTACTTATTATCCATTGGGAAGATGTTTTAATGATACTATACTTATTATTTATCTAGAAGGTTTATGATCAGTTTGATTAGGGATGTATTCTTTTGATACCATTCACCATATTACTCTAAATTGTTTTTTATTTTTTTTATTGATTGGGTAAATTGTTAAAATTTTGAATGATGGGTTTTAAATATAAATTTTTATTTTAATTATATTTCACCCCTTTCATATGTGAAATGCATTGGACTTATTATGTGATGGGTGGGGCCTAGTAGATCCCCTCTATACGTCAATTGTTCTCATGATACATACTAGCTTGGGTTTTTTTGAGGCCTTACCCATTTATGTAAGATTTTTTGGAACAAGAAATTGATGGTATAGTTATGATGCTTGATATTTTTATTTTACTCAATAAATGATTAGTTAATGATCTTCTATGTTATTATTTGATTAGTTATAATATCCATGGTTAATTTTTAAGCTCATGTGATTATTTATATGGTATTATTTGATCGTCGTTTGTGTTTTCCATATTATAATCATGTAATTGATGTAATGGAATGGGTTTTAGTTATTTTCCTTTCCATGTTGATTATTAATATTTATTCATGATAGATTATATTGTATACATATTCTTACTAAGAATTTCATCTCACCCCTTTCTTATGTTTATTTCTCGATTATGACAATCTGTTTATTATGATTTACATGCAGGGTTATGATAGGTGACATAATGATGAACTCAAATAAAACATATATTAGGGAATATAACCCTATGATATATTTTAATGATATGTAAATAAGAACATCCAAAAGTTTTAGTGACGAAGACATTATTTGTTTTCTACTATAAATATATCCCTTTATCGATACTACAAGAAAAATTCATTCTAGAATAGTTATACCTAGGGATAATAACTCCAAAATGGTGAATTAGGCATTGAATAAATTGGATCTTAGTGCACAAAAATGGTCCTTATTATGAACTTAGTATGACAGTCCTGTGGGATATTCATAGATTAATTCACATTTTTGAACCATTGTGATAGATTTGAAAAGATGGTAACCATGAATAAACTTGGTTAAACATAATATGTAATATATTAAAAAAAATGATTCATAATTTAGATATACAATAAATGATTTTTCATGATTATGTGGTTTTCACTTGGATTATAATTTCTCACAATATGACTTTGGTTTTAGGAAATGGTGGGAACAAGAAGGAATTGGGTTAATGTTTAATGTGATAGGCAGTGTGTTAATGAGAAAACAAGAGTGAAAGATATTTTTATTTTTCATAATCAGTTATGAAAATATATTATTAATAACTTCCACCTTAACCAACCTTAAAACGGACTAAAAAATAGAGGGATGGAGTTCATTGATATCTCAAGTCCTAGAGACCATAGAGGAAAGAAGATTTAGTTTCCAATATATCGATAATGTGGGAAGATCAAATCAAGTGAATTTATCAAAGGAACAGAAATATGTTTTATGGATGTATAATATGGGAATAGTGTAATCAATTGTAGAGGGAAAAAGTGAATTTTAGTTAACACAGTGGATGAGAACAATGGTTCCTATAAGGCATCATAAAACGTTGAATCTTTTAAATGTAAAAATTATGGGCATTATATAAATAAATATAATTGGGGAAATATCAAGAATGGGATCATAAAGGTTGTATAATTAATGGTTTTTCCATAAATGATAATGTTACTAAAAAAGAAATATGAAAGGAAATAGGTATTGTGGAATAAGATGATGAATACAAGTAAATGGTTTATGAATTAAGTGAAATGATTAAATTAATTATGTACTTGTATTTTATAATTATCTCATTGAAGTATTTTATCAATGATATTATTATTATATGAATCCTAAAAAAGATAAGGATTTTAATGATGTATCCTAATATTTGGATTTGGAAACATATTTTGAATAGTATTGATGACCATGAAAAGTGATACATTAGAAAGTTTATTTTTTTGGAAAACACATTATTGAGGTAGTATAAAGCTTTATATGATCCTGATGATGAGATAATGGTGTTTATTTTGGATAAATATTGATATCTAAAAAGTAAAATGGACAATATTGATGACCTCGGAACTGATTATTGTCTTGCTGACAAAGTGGTTTATGTTGTCATTAATGGAGTTTATATAATAATTGGATTTATTTAATATATTCAATAATATATAGTTTTATTTATAGAATGAGAAAACATTCATGTTTTCATTATATATTTGTTCAGGTGGTCAAGGAATTCAAATATCTGGTATACTACATTAAGAGCTACATTATGTTGATTAGGGAATCTAATTTTAAGTTGATTGCGTATATTTAATGTCATTCCTTTTAAATTTTTGGACATTGAATATGGATAGACATATTTTTGATGAGTCTTGAGGTAAAATATTTTTGAAATGGATTAATTTAAACTTTGGGTATATTATTAAATTTTTTAAATTAATATATTATCAGATAACTTGTGAAAACTAATTCGGTTATGGAAGATATCTAGAGACAAGAGCAATGAATTATCATTATTTTTATGATCCATTAAGACTTAATATTAGATGTTCGGTATAAAAATTATTTTAGGATATTCATTTATTGAAATAATAAATAATGTGGTAATTTATTTAATTATAACCAAAGGATGAAATTGTCCATATTAAATAAAAGGATATAATGTAATTATATTTTCTCAAGTTCTTAGTCGAGATGGTAAGGGAATTTCTCAACATTAAGAAAAGGGTATTGAAAAAAAAATTATCATAGAACCATTATTTATAATGAATAAAGTGGTATTTTAATTCATTTTAGATTTATTTATTTTTTATTATTTAATTATATAAATCATTCACCTTCTCAGGATCAATGATCTTTATCACTATCTATCATTATTTACCCTTTTCTTCCATATCCACACCTTTACTTCCCACCGATGTTTTCTTACTTGAAATCCCAATAATGTGTTATTATATATGAACTTTGTACTAGGATTTATCTATTATCAATATTAAGTTTTATTAACCAATTTTATGAAGCATTTTTTCAAAATGAATATAATCAAATTTCAAATACTTTATTATAGAGATCACGATTAAATTATGAGAACACAATTATTTTAAAGGGGGAAGAATGTAACATATCGATATTTTAAAATAGGAACATCATGTTCGATAGAATATATGAAAAACAACACCAATAATATAATGTAATGTAATACACTGATAATTTATTATATATTTATTTTTAATCAATTCAATTTCTTTGATATCTTATGTCACACACAAGACTAGGTTTAAACAAAATACAATATACTCTTAATATTTTAATTTAAATAAGAACGTTATAACAGTACTCTTAAGTTAGAGGGTATGGATAGGAATAACTAAATTATATAAAATATATGGTTTATATGATTATAAAATAAATTCCATGGTTACCTATTTATTATGAATATTATAATAATCATTTGAAAAAAAATAAATGTTTTCTAAAAAACTATATTTTTTTAAACGAAGGTCTAATTGTGATTTGCGTAAAATATTCAAAATTAATTTTTACCAATTATAGAAAATTTATTTTAAAAAAAAAACATGTTTTTTAAATCGACATTAAAAAATTATCTGTGGTTTAATTTTTTATAATTTTATGAAAATAATTATTTTTTGTTGAATAGTAAAAAATACACATTCTTATTGAAAACTGCCTTTTTTTTAAATTATTTAAAAATTTAAATTATATTCTAAATTGGATTTAACGTATCATTAGTTAAATTATATTACAATTTAACTAATTTATGCCATTTTATTAAATTTTATATTGAATCCTGATATAAAAACTTTTTAATCTTTTTAATGTTTTTCTTAAAAAAACCCATTTTTCAACGCATCTATGAGTTTAATTTTAAAAATAATTATTCCACTAATATAATTTTTTTTAGAAAAATGGATTAATTAGTTTTAATCATAATAATTTATATTATCTAATAACATCATCTTAATTTTTTACCATAATTAATAGTGAAAACCCAGTAAAAAAAATTATTGTGGTTAAGGTGAAAATGGGATTACTAGGGGAAAACTAAGAATATTAGGGTCAAAAATGACCCAAAAGTATTAAAAAATCCATTATATGGAAATATTTAGACTATATAACCTATAAGGTGTAAAATATACCATTTTATATGATTTTTAAGATAAAAATATGGATGTAAATCATTCTTTTCAAAAATTACAAGTGTATCCTCTCCCCGCACTTATAAAAGGCCACCCTTATCCTCTCCAATTAACACTTATGAAACTATTTGTTTTAGAAAATTATAGAAACAAATTCTTCCATAATTAATTAACCACATAATATATGACTTATTTTGACTATTAAATCATCTTATGAATTCTTTAGGTATAAACATAAATAGGATCTTTGAAGAAAAGGGAAAATTATTAAACATGTATTTTTGTTTTATTTATTCCTCTGCATCCTTAAAATTTTTATAAACTGTGATGATATAATAAAACCATAATATAATATATAATTATATTTTATTATGTTAATTTAATAACCTATATTCATCTCCACTTACATTAAATGGAAAATGAAAACATTGACCGTGTGTACAGTGGACTACCGCCTCGTGAAATGATGTAATTTTCTTTTCATAACCACTTTTAAAGGATGGAATTGATTATTTATTTAACATATTTATTAAAATATTATGTTTATGGAATTATTATACCTCATATACCATCTTACATTCCATTCTATGGTGGGTTAAGACAACATTTTTCATGTGTACGACGGACTACACCCTCGCAAAGTGATGTGATTCATTTTTTTATTACGATTTACATAGAAGGTATTAATGACATATTTAATGAATATATATGATATTTATGACCAAACCATGCTTCTAGAATTATAATATCACATCTAAATCTTACCTTCCAACCTGTTAGAAAATAAAAATGTCACTTGTGTGTATGTGTGAACTACCGCCTCCACATAGTGATGTGAAATGTTTTTGATTTTATTTTTAAATGGATGGAAATAAGGATGGATTTTAATAATATAAATTATATATATAAATTAATATGACCCTATAAATATTAATTGAAATTTATTTTCATTTCTTTCCATCCATGAAGAAAAATAGAAATGATGTTCATGCATATGTATGGCCTGTCATATCAATGAAAAATGTATTCCATTTTCTATCTATAATTTCTATAGATTGATAAAAATATATATATAATAAATAAAGATTATATTTATATCATTTTTAAATTCTGAATATTATGTAACCACGATAAAAGTAAAAGGAATGGAATTACCAAACCAATACAGACATGAAAAATGAAGCATTTTTCACTCAAAATAATGATTTTAACAAATAATTGTTTATAAATGGGTGGTAAAAGACCATAATTAATTAATATATGATCAAATGAGCCTCAGAACAGTTTTTAGTTTTCTCTATGTGCATCCATGAGATGCAGGTTTGAAACTAGGTGGAGGCATAATTTCGGGTACTGTAGTAGTACTATAACAGGCACTATAGCAGTACTACAATAGGCATTGCAACAGTACTCTAAGGGTAATGTAGCAGTTAATATATAAGATACTGTATTTGGTAGTATTCGGTATTGTAGTATCTGAAACTATTCACCTTGGTCAACCATTTTGGGCTTAGAGTCCTTAAGGCCTTCGAGCCCCATCAAGGCCTTTAGGCCACCTCAAGGCCTTCAGGGCCACCAGATATGCAGATGCCCAGAAATATTCTACAAGAAAAAAACTCCAATGGAGGATTCAAAAGTAGGAAAAATTGACCATAGTAGGGCTAATGGATTTGGAATAATGAGAGAGTATGTCATTTCCATCGATACCAGGCCTGAACATCACTGTATAGGACCGCTAACCAAACAGCCATGCAAAGTTGGAGAGCTAAACATGATGTAGATGATGGGGAGGGGAGGTTTCAAGTAGTCATAGTTTGTATTATTTTCTTAAGACCTATGGAACCTCTAATGTCTCCATGCTTACGGGAAATGTATTCTCAAAATCCTACAATCCTTGTAAGGGTTCCCCATCTTCCCTTAAAAGGGGGTTTATCAAAAATAAAAAAAAGGCCTTTGGTCCATTCAAGAAATTCATATACAATATGATATATATGATTATGGTTATATAATATATTAATTATAAAGTATTTTAGGACACATTTTAAGGAAATCAAACACGAGGTATGGGTTTCTTGTCTCACTTTTACTTCCATTAGACATATTCTATATTTACCCCCTATTTCTGTTTGTGGTGTATATATTTTCCATTTTTATATATTATATCATGAATATTTTTCTATTAATAATATATAATGTTTTATTTGATGTTATTACAATCATTATGCATATGAATCAAAAATCAAAAAAAAATTATAAGGGTTTGTTTCACAATCTCATCATTATTCAAGAATGTTTACGTTTAAGGATTTCTTGGGGGAATTATTTTGTATTTATGTCTTAAAAATATATATATTGTTATCCTCTCAATATTCATGATATTTTAAAGTGATAATTCCATTTTTATACTGTATTTTTCTTAAAATGATTGAGAAAGTGTTTTAAAAAACACTGACTTGATCTATCTCTTCGGTCGAAAATTCTTGTTCTTCCAAAACCATGTTTTCTAAAAATGTTTTCAAATTTTTTTTCATATTATAAAAAGGATTTATTATATTAATTTTTTCTTTTTTTCATTTTTACAAATCTTATTAAAGTAATATTATATTTTTTACTAAACAACGTACTTTATACACTTTTTTTAACAATGTGAAATGAATGTTTTTCTAACTTATATGGAACATACAAAATTTCATCGGTATGACCACCAAATTATTAAATATTATTTTACAATTTTTCATGTTTTTTTTTCAAATAAAATAATTTTAAAAAAATTTATTTTTATTTTTATTTTTTAAAATTGATTATGAAATCGAAAATGATATTTTTTCTAAAAAAAAATTAATTAAATTTTTATGGTATTTTTATTTATCAATGAAAAACCCATTATTTTACTTCTGACCCACTGGGAATATGTTGCAATTATACCATACATATTTTCCCTGTATTTTTTATGATTAGTTTGAATTGGGATGTAATATTTTGATAACATTCTCCATATTACTCTGAATGGTTTATGATTATGTTAATTTATTATGTAAAGTATTAACATTTAAAATACAAGTTTTTCAATAGGAATTTCTAGGTTGATTATGTATCACCCGTTTCATATGAGGAATGAATTAGACTTAGTAAGTGATATATAGGGCCTTTTATATCCCCTCTATTAATTGGTTGGCCTCATGATAAAAATTATCTTGGGTTTTTGGCTGAGACCTTACCCATTGATGTAAGATTACTTTAAATGAGGCCATGAAGGTATGGTTTTTATGTCTATAATTATGTATTTACACATTATGATATTAGTTATTTTTAATTCATATGATTATTTTATTAGTTAGAATATCCATGGTTAATTTTTAAGATCATTTTTTTTAATTATATAGAATTATTTAATCATCATATATTCCAACTATATTATGTTCATATAATTAATTTAATGGAATCTATTTTAGTTATTTACCTTTGTATATTTATTATTATTATTTATTTATGATATCTTCTTATGTGAATGTTCCCTTACTAAACATTTTATCTCACCCCATTCTTATGTTTCTTTCCGCAGGATTCAATGTTGTGTATTATGATTGATATGTAGGGTTATTATAGTGAAAATAATGATTAACGTGAATAAAATACTGTGTTTTTTTAAGTTTTCAATTGTAATGTAAAATTCGGGTATGTATCTAGTTTATCAATACTAGTAAAATATTTTTACCTTTGGCAAGTGATTGCTCGTATCTTGTGGCAAGGTAATAAAGTAGGGCCAACTCTAGGCTATAGGTATTTAGAATAATTTCCCCAATCAATCGATGTATGGGGAATCTTGTTGAACATCCTTCAACCAAGTAATTAAACAAAGGGAATTCACATAAGAAAAGAATTAGAAAAAAACCATGCCTTACAAGTGGATAATTTGGAAAGAAAAAAAATCAATGATGGATCATACCATAGATGTAAAATATAATTTCGTAATTTATCCAAAAAAATATGGTGGATGGTATCATTTTAATAATACCCTTTATTAATAATATTATATATATGAAGAACACTCTTATAAGAAATGTGATCATTTCTTTGAAAATAATATTCTCTATTTTCCATTGAAATTTTTTGGAAGGAACATTTTATTAATCCATTAGAATTAAAATTTCCTTTCGTTTTTGAAAACATTAAATCATATAGAGAATGTATCCTAGAAAATGAAAAAGGTAGAGGAAAGATATGTTTAAAACAAAACATGTAAAATTGAATCCTTTTTTATCAAAAATGAAACATATGGAAATATTTAAAATATTTCCATTCAAAAATAATTTTTAATAAATTTTTGTTAGTTGGAAATTACCTCTTTAAAACAATTTTTAAAGAAGGAATTTTGGAACATTATAAAACAATACTTTAGAAGATTTTTTTTGAAAACTAATCATGTGAAAAAAATTAAAGTCTATTAAAACCTTTCAGTTAAATATAAAACATAAAATGTATATTAAAACCCTTTATCAAATAAGGGTGAATATGAGTATGAAGGTTACTTGGAAAATTATAAAAAATACTTCTAATGGGTTAAAAACAGATATAGGAGAAAAACGGTTTTGTTTGTAGTTTGGGAGTCATTTCTTTTGGTGACACGTTTTTAAAGAGAACAAGACCCCCCAAGGAAATAAAATTATAATGAAATAGATTAATTTCCTAAAATTTAAAGGAAATTAAATATATTTCAATAGGAATGGTAGGATCAAGCAGGATTGTTAGATTAATATCAGGAAGATAATTTGTTACTCAAAGAAAGATAACTTGAGTTTAGACTTGAGTAATGTTTTTACAAAAAGCCTTGAAAGAGAAATGTCTTGAAGATGAACCTAAAATACCATGAATAAAATTTATTTTATTAAAACATAACAATTTTGTAGCATATACACTATAAAAAAGTAAATTGGTATATAAAGTAAAAGGTGTCTCAACAGAGGGTGGTTGAGGAAAAAATCCATTACTGTTTAAGAAAATTCTAATAAAAACCTATTGAAATAAATATATATTTAAATTAACATAAAAATACAATTAATAAAGATAATAAATGTTATTAAATATAAAATTTTCTTTTAAATGAAATTATGTTCATAAAAGAATATGTGCCTCAAAGAAGGTAGTTTAAAGATAAAAATCATATCTATGTATAAAAGAGTTATTTACTTTCACTTAGGTTCATGTATTAAAGAATTAAATTTATTACTAACATTATTTTTACATCATTAATTATCCAAGATCTACTCATCATTATCAGTTTCTCATTTATTAAATCATTTCCACTAATGTCAGTTACTCGAGGTGGTTTGGTTGATTTTTATATGGATCTTTTAGAACCCATAAAACACGTTCCAAAAATTTTCCAAATGCTTCTATACACGAACCCAGACCGTTTTCCATTTAGCAATATTTGATTTGGTAGGTCGTAGTGCCCGAACAGAGCTACGGATTAGGAGTTATGGATATTTGAAATTGGACTGGAAAACTACTTCGTGAAGCCCATTCGCGAAGCCCCCTCCGTGATCGCAGAGCGCCGCCGCTAAGTAATGAGGAGAGATGCTCTGCGAACCCATCTAAAATTTGCAACACACCGCAATGACCCATTGAGAATCAGAGGAGGCATAACTCTCCGCCAACCTAGTTGATGTTCGTGACCCACCTTGAAGCACCGATGTCCCCTTCGCGTCGCGTGAGCTCTGATTCTCGGCGCCCCTACCTATAAATACCCAGCTCTCCCCCTTCTACAAACGACCATTTTTCCTCCCTTTGGGCAGCCGATCTCTCGGTCCGCGGTGCTTCGCTTTCCTTCGCGAAGTGGCTCCACGAAGCCATGCTCCGCGAGAAGCTTCCTTCGTGTTGCTGCTCTGCGAGTCCATGCTCCGTGAACCAATGGTCCGCAAGTCCATGCTCCATGATGATGCTCTTCAACTCCATGCACTGAAATGCTGCTCCGTGAGTCTATTCTCCGTGAGGTGTTGCTTCGCGAGACCCCATTCTCGCGAGCCCCTTTGCTCCGCGAAGCTACTTCGCTAAGACCTATCCTTTGCGCCCACCGGTTTATACCATGGGGGCTGAGCCCCCGCACCCTCACTCAGGGTCAGTGCTGAGCTGCGGTCCTGACCCTCCTGGCTGGTCCCTTCGCTACCGTCATAGACCCCCATGAAAAATGGAGAGTCGCACCATGAACTTTTCGGGCTGGGATATCGGGATTTTCCATTGCGCCTCTATGCACAGCCACCTTCAACCTATGGGAAACCATGATTTGAGAAACTCCTCCACACACCATGAAACACCTTGAGTCAACATATTCCTCTTGGTTTCATTCCCATGTCATGAGTAGAGATTATCATCATCAATTCCCCGAGTACCTTAGGTCGAACCATTCCTCAAGCAACTCTTCCAAACCCTATCACTTGGATCCTACGCCAGGTTGAACCGGAAAGGGCTGCCCTCACATAAGTCCCAACACTATACATTCCCAGGCTCCATATACCTAAGAGTCTAATCTACATGACTATAAACTGTAGTATTTCTTATGTTACTAACATAGGATGCCTCTTGCACTAAACAAGAGATGCCTTATGCTTCTAGCATGAGATGCCACTAGTCCTACCTACATGATTCTAAACTGTAGTTCACCCTATGTTCCAAACATAGTATGCCTCTTGTTCCAATCAAGAGATTCCTTATGCTTCTAGCATGAGATGCCAATAGTCCTACATACAAGACTCTAAACTGTAGTACGCCCTACGTTCCTAACGTAGGATGCCTCTTGCACAAAATAAGAGATTCCTTTTCTACATGCATGAGATGCCAATAGTCCTACCTACATGACTCTAAACTTTATTTCAACCTATCTTCCAAACATAAGATGCCTCTTGTTCCAAAAAAGATAAGCATTATGATCCTAGTATAATAATCCAATAGTACTCTCTATATGACTATAAACAATAGTGATCCCTGTGTAACAAATATAGGATGCCTCTTTCTCCAAATAAGAGATGCCTTATGCACCAAGCATGAGATTCCAATAGTCCTACCTATAAGACTCTAAACTGTAGTACGAACGATGTTCCTAACCTAGGATGCATCTTCCTATAAAAAAGATATGCCTTGTGCGCCAAGCATAAGATGCCTAATTCCATGATTAATGTGGCATGATTCCAACACCCCTTGGAATTATCCCTCTTGTGAACTAGCGCATAGGTGAATGACTCAACCCACCAGTGATTTGGGATTCCCTCATGGTAATACATGAGGAAGACATTATGAGCAGCTTCCTTGCGTAATCAAAATTCCCCAGTGGAGCTCCTTAGCGGCACCCGGGCATCTTCCTTGCGTATGCCCCATTCCCCAGTGCCGCTCCTTAGCGGCACTCGGATTGCTTCCTTGCATAAGGCCCGTTCACCATTGCCGCACCATAGCAGCACCCAGAAATCTTTCTCGCGTAAGCCCCATTCACCAGTGTCGCTTCATAGAGGCACCCAGGAAGCTTCCTTGCGTAAGCCCTGTTCACCATTGTCGCACCATAGTGGCACCCGGGCAGCTTTCTCACGTAAGCCCCATTCACCAGTTTCGCTACATAGCGGCACAGGGGAAGCTTCTTCTATAAGCCCCGTTCACCATAACTGCACCATAGCGTCACCCGAGCAACATCCTTGAGTAAGCCCCATTCACTAGTGCCGCTCCTCAGAGGCACCCGGGCTGCTTTCTTGCGTAAGCCCCGTTCACCATTGCCGCTCCTTAGCAGCACCCGGTCAGCTTCCTTATGTAAGCCTCTTTCACCATTGCCGCTCCGTAGCGGTACCCGTGCAGCTTCCTTGCATAATCCCCATTCACCATTGTCGCTCCATAGCGGCACCCGGGCATCTTCCTTGACCCATCCACGGTTTTCACTCCATTCAGCGGTACGCCGTTGTCATCTCTTTCAGTAGTAAGCCAGTGTGACCATTGTTATTCCAATCAGCAGTAAGTCGTTGACATCCTTATCTAGTAGTAAGTCGTTGCAATCCTATTCAGCAGTAAGCCATTGACATCCTTATCCAGCGGTAAGTCATTGTGATCATATTCCGTGGTAAGCCATTGACATCCTTATTCAGTGGTAAGCCATTGACACCCAACCAGTAGTAAGTCGTTGTGACCCAATCCACTGGTAAGACATTGTGACCCAATCCAGTGGTAAGCTGTTCTGATCCAATCCAGCAGTAAGCCGTTGAAACCCCCAATTGGCGGTAAGCCGTCATCAGAAGAACTATGTGGACTTTGATTCCCTATCATAGGGATATGTAGGAAGCCTCTTCAAGGCTCAAGAACGAAACGACCGTCATCCTTTTCCTCGAGCCTCCATCCTGCAGTAAGTCCCATCACCATGGACCGCCTAACGCGTAAGCCCCTCTTCGCTTCTCACAGACTCACCCTTCGCGACATGATCATCAGGTTTCTGTTGCCTCTTGTTTCTCACACCGATCACGACTCACGTGGGCCTAGAGTAAGCATCGACCATGACAATTCCCTCATCCAGCATGATTTCAAATTGTATGCCCTCATCCAACATGACATTAAACTGTGTGTCTTCATCCAGCATGACGTTAAACCGCATGCCCCTGTCCCACATGACATTAAACTGTACATCCATTTGAACTATGAGGTCTTTGATCCATTTCAAGGCATGGTACATTGGAAGCCTCCATGAGGTTCAAGCCCACCACCCGTTGTTTATTCACTTCAGGGTTCACCCTCATCCCACATTACGTTAAACTGTATTCCAGTCCAGTGGGAAGCCGTTGTGACTATCCTGAACTACGAGGACTTTGATCCATGTCAAGGCATGGTACGTAGGAAGCCTCACGAGGTTCATTCCCACCACCAGTGGACCCATATGTTCACTTTCACGTCAGTTCGCTGATGAAAACTACCACATGAACTATGTGGTCTTTGATCCATGTCAAGGCATGGTACGTAGGAAGCCTCCCTGAGGTTCAATCCCGTCACCCATTGGACCAAGGTCCTTCTTCACGTCGGCTCTCCGACGCCCACATTTCACCTGAACTACATGGTATTTGATCCATGTCAAGGCATGGTACGTAAGAAGCCTCCCTGAGGATCAAGCACGTCACCCATCGGACCAAGGTCCTTTCTCACATCGGTTCGCTGACACCCACATTCACACCTGAACTACGAGGACTTTGATCTGTGTCAAGGAATGGTATGTAGGAAGCCTCCCTGTGGTTCACTCCCAACAATCATTGGCCCCAACCGTCTTTGTGTTGCTGTGCCAAGCCCCCATCGCCACCTGAACTATGTGGTCATTGATCCATGTCAAGGCATGGTACGTAGGAAGCCTTCCTGAGGTTCAATCCCACCGTCAACCTAGACCAAGGTCCTTTTTCACATCGGTTCTCCGACATGCCCCAATCCTGCGTGACATTAAACCACATCCTAATCTTGCGGTAAGCCATTATGACCCTACCATCTAGTTGTTCCGACATCCCTTCATGTCAGTTCAATAGCCCCTTTTCAAACTGATCTATGAGGACTTTGATCCATGTCATGGCATGGTACATAGGAAGCCTCATCAGGTTCAATCCCACCACCATTGGACCCCCAGGTTCACCTTTACGTCGGTTCACTGACGAAACCATCCCAAACTACGAGGACTTTGATCCATGTCAAGGCATGGTACATAGTAAACCTCATGAGGTTAAAGCCCAACACCCATCGGACCAAGTTCCACCTTCATGTCGGTTCACCGGCACCATCCCGAACTACGCAGACTTTGATTCCCTGCCATGGGGATACGTAGAAGGTCTCCTTGAGGCTCAAGCCCAACTACACTGTCTCCCTTGCGATGGTTCCATTCCATTCCCCCTCCAACTCATTCTTCCAACCATCTTCCATTCTGATTCTTACCCGGGCCGCCACATCCCGGTGGGATCATGCCATCCACCGTCCTCGCTGCTCCTAGCAGTACTTGGGCCGCTATCCATGTGTAAGCCCCAATATGTCTTCAGGTCGTTGTCCACTGTGTACTCCCCAATTCATCACCCCTTTAAACTATGTGGGTTTTGATCCATGCCCTCTACTTAGGGTACGTAGGAACCTTCATGAGGTTCAATCCTAGCTAATGGTAAACCATGGTGTCCCCCATCCTTGGGTGAACACTCCCTGATCCACCCTTAGTGCTGTTCAGATCATCCATTACGGTGTGACATCTCCCCTCCATGGGGCGCACCCCCTCAGATCTGTCCTCACTGTGCATTCTGATCCATCCACTTGGTAAACCTTCCAGGCGTTCCCTCCTAGGGATGTACCAATTTGATCCGTATCTAGGGGACACTCTGATCACTCTCATATCGTCTCCACAAGACGTTAAACTCGCGGCCTACCTCATGAAAAACATAAGATGCCCGAGGAAAACCTCGGATGGGACACCTTTGGCGTAATCGTCTTCGCAAGACATTAATCATGTCGTATACCATGTGTTAAACATGGGGAGCTGAGGAAAACCTCAGATATGTGCCTATGGCTCGTGATTCCCCGCATTCGATGTGGGATGCCTCAGGTTCTTCACCCTTGAGATGTCCTCTTATGAGGAACAATACAGGTTCACCAATGTCCACGCACCCAGAGATTCCCCGACATGCCTGACGTTGCCGTATACTCCGACCGATGGTTGCTACCATGTCATGAGCCCATGGAATGTCTTGACAGAAGTAGTGTAATTAACTGGCTTCCTTGAAGATATGGCACCGTGAATGAGATTCACGAACCACGACATAAATATATGAGGGAGACCCAGACTAGGTGATGAGTTCTGAGGAGGAATCCACGGAAGGAAGAACTGACATCCCATCATCCTGTTTTGATCAAGGAGAAAACGTCCCTGAACAAGGGACAGATTCCTCCTACCTTTGGAAAGTGGGAATGTGGGGTAACTATAGCGCGTCATCATAGACAGATGCGCGTGCCCCGGCGAAAGCATCAGAAACAGATCTATTGAAATGTTTTCCAAGGTTAACATTATTTTTAAAATAGATTCAAAACCTATAGAACCTAAATAGTGTTTTAAATATAATTTCTAATCATAAAAATAATTTTTTATTTCATCCTTTATTTATTTTAAGGGAAAATAAATCATTTTTTAATGTGGAGGAGGTAATCTGCACGTACATAAGGTTGGAAAATTAATTTTTCATCAAATAATAGGAATAAAGTAAAATGATTTATCAATTAATAAATATAATAATTTTATAAATATAATATTTATTCATGAAAAAATTAACCATCCATGCAAGGAAATGATAAAAATAGAACACATAGTGCTTGGTGGCGGTAGTCCGCACATACTCATGTCTGTGTTTTTATTTTTCGAATGGTTTTTAAGGAATTCATAAAAGGGATATTACTTTATTATAATATAATACCATAATATCATTAATATTTATGTTATCACACTCTTATGGATAGAAGATATTATATGTGGTAGTATAAATAATCAATAACAAAGAAATGTCAGTAAATATGTGATACCTTTGTTTAGATTCTAAATATTCTCTTGAATGTATTATTAAAACTGGAGGAGTTGGAATATATTATGGTGATTGATGTAAGTAAACTATTGTATTGTAACAACCCAATGTTTTATCAATGGAAATTCCCTCGTTTTAATTATCTCATATAATCACATGAAATCACAACATAATGAACTACTAAGAATTATGTGACCTTTAAACATAATATTGTCACTTCTGTGATTTGAATTTCAAAAATCTGACATACACGGCTACGATCAGTAAGATGTTTGGAGTCCGATATGAAAAACCAAATTTTTGGCGAATAGTAACTGACCCTTATGAATATTAATGTTTCCCTTATGAATAGTAATATGACCCTTATGAAATTTTTATCGTCCAGGTAAATAGTAACATTACCAATGAATTTATAAATAAAATGTATCCATCTTATAAGTGAATAAATTATAGTGTTGTTCTTTTTATAAGTCATAAATGTTTAATTAAAATTTTATGTGTAATTTAATAATTAAAAAAGAAAATTTATTTTCATAAAATTTATTCAAAATTATTTTTTTATGTCTTCTGGTTTTAACATAATTTTATAAGACCTTATGTAGTTTTTGAAAAAATAATAAAATCCCATATAGTTATAAAATAATTATTTTTCAAGTAAATTATGATTTTAATTAAAAATTAAATTAATTATATTTAGAAAATATTTTTTGAATGGAGTTCATTTTTTGATTCTAAATTGTAAAGGTAAATTTTTGTGATATTTCTAAAATACTTGAATTTTTTATGAATAATGAAATACAATAATTTTCAAATTAAGCTAAATACATGATTTATAGGGTCATGGATGATGTTCTACTGATTTAAGCCCAATTGGTTCAAACTTACATGAACTTATTTATATTTTTGGTCATATAATCATCACTATTTCTGGTCTTGATGAAGATTAATATACTATGAAATTAAATATTATGAAATCCCTCCTCTCCTCCACTATAAATACCACCCCTCCTTACCTCTTCTCTTCACTCCTTTCAAGCCTTGTTCCTTGCCTAAATTCTTCCCAAATCTCTCCCCAAGCTCTTCTCCCACGTCCAACATCCCTTAGTCTCTTCAAAATACCAAATCCTCTCCCCTTAAGAGACTCTTCAGGAAGATTTATTCAAGAGGAAAATTCCTCTTTTCAAATATTTTACTTTATTTTCAAGTTCATTTGTTTTTTTTCTATCATTACCTATCCTCATCCAAATGTTATGAAAACTCTATTAACGTACATTAACTTTAATTTTGTTATGATGATGGAATTAATTATTATCATATATCCTTTACTCTTCTTTTATACTAGTAGTAAATACATCATCTGGGATGTGTTAATTTACCATATTCAAGGACGATGGGTTTTCAATTTCTTTTACAATATTCAATTAGGGTCATGAAACCATTTTTGTTATGGTTGAACCATTTTATTATGAAAAATATCCAATTTATATTTCCATAATCTATTTTACACATGATATTAAATTATAATGCATAATGAGTTCGTGGTGATCCAAAACCGCCAATAAATCCAAAAGGTTATCACTAAATTTTTATATAATGATTCAACTTAACTCCGAGTAATAAAATTAAATTTACAATCATGTAACCATATAGATGTTAAATAATAAAATATAACTCCAATTCTGGACAACCATCCCCATTTTACATGACTCTCCATTTATAAAAATACGAAAAAAGATCGTAAAAACCAAGAAAACAAAGAGACAAGAACAATGAAATCGACCACTTAACCCAACAAAAAGGTCACAAATTAACATAAAAAAATTATAATAAATCATTTAAATATATAAGAGGCTATGTAATTTTTAATTAATAAACATAATTTTATTATTCAATTCATTAATATCAAGTGGAGAACACCATCAGACTAAAGGTAAGGGATCCACTCTATTTCACTTTTATTAAAGAATGTCCTCTATATTATGCCATTTTATGTGTAATACCTAATGATGGGGTATGATTTCCCACCTCCCCCATACATCCCTCATGATATATAAGTGATTATAAACCCCTTTATCTCTCATGAAGCCCTCTTAAGTATACCTGATACCATGCTGATAATCTGTAAGGGATTCTACTCGAACCTCCTCTATTCCTTTAGGTTACATTATGTTACTTTTAACAAGAATATGTTATATTATCATTTTTATGAATATCTTAAATATTTTGTACATGTACCCAATTCATTTATCAAGAACCTTTAATCATTCTATTTTGTGGATATACATATTTTTTAAGTGATTCTGTCCTCAATACTTCCAGATAAGCAAACCTGTTTTGAGAGAACTTCCCAAATACATACATGATTTAAAGTGTACTCTATATTTTATTTGAAGAAAAAAATTGTCTTTATAAAATATGTACTTTTTATTATGAAAAATATTATTTGTTCACTTAAAATTTTATATAAAGTATTTTTCCTTTTTCTATTTTAAAGGATCGAAAGTATTTTCCTTAAAACTACACAAAAATGTTTTAATGCTAAAATTTCTTATATAATTTTCTTACATATTTTCACTTATACTTGACATCACTTACCATGGAACATGCCTATTTTACTTTATGAAATTCCATGTATATATTGGTTCCTTTATTTCATGGACACTTTTATGATACGACCATTAGTTATGATTTTTGAAATGAATGTGGTACCCAATTCTTTCCATGGGTAACCATTATGTTTATGTAAGATTGATTATGTATGATTATTAATGTGGAAACTATATTCATGAAAATTTAATATGGGTTCATCTATAAATAATTTCAATTAATTGGGTAAATTTGTGTCTCATGAGATGTTATGTGCGGCGGTCTTGGTGGATAGCCATGGCTTGTGGTAGCATGTGTAACGGTCTTGGCAGTAAGCTTTTGCTTATGCTACCATGTTCAATAGTCTTAGAGGTTAGACTCAACTCATGCTAAAGTAATATTTTATATTACTACCAAATTATTATGAATCCAGTTTTATATGATTCTGTGTTTATTTGTTATGATTTCATAGGTTACATGCCTTTTTATATCATCATGTCATGTATTCTATCACATGTGCTAATGCTTTGTTCTTATGGTAATTCCCTTACTGGGATAATTAGATAATCCATTTATTCATGTGTTCCCTAGGGTACCCTATGAAATTTTTTGAGAAAAATGGATGTAAGGAGCTAAATTTGAAGATTAAATAAAGAAATGTTTTATTTAGTTCATTGTTTTCAGTTTTTTGTACATAGTCTTCTAATACACTAGACTTTATGATCCTTGGCTTGTACTCTAATGTATAATTATTCTTAAAATCATGTAATGATATATTTAAAAGTATATGGTCACTATATATTGTATCATAGGATGGTCTAGTTATTTTTTGATATTAGGAATAGAGAACTTTTTTATTAATCGTAAGGATGGTACTAAGTATAAGAAAACACCCCTAAATTTTGGTATGTATAGAGTAAGTGGTTTATCAATAAAATAAATCTCTGTCTAGATAAAAACAGGTAGAGGTAGATCTGGAACAGATGTATCTAGGTGTAAAACCCAAAATAACATCTTTGAGATAGACTCTAATGGGAACTGGTGCATCAAAACAGGCATTACTTCACACTTGGTTTGACACTCCTTGGGGATATTCTTTGGTAAATTCATGATCATAGTAAAAACCCGTATTAAAGGAATAAAAATAATACCATAAGAATATAATTTAAGAAATAGATCAGGGATAACCTAGATTTAAACCTAAGGAATCACAAGTTAGGATATAGTTCTATTTTATTAGTATATCATTTTATGTTCAAAGTTTCCTTTTTGTGCTCAATAGATATGTATTAAATCCCTCTAATTGTACAATATTTTTCTTAATTAATGGCCGGAAATAGAATAACACATTCCAATAATCAGTAAGATAGGGAATGTGAATATTTTCTTAACCATATTCCTGATATAATGTGAATGGTTGCTCAAAACATTATGACAATACTTACTCATCTAGCTCAAGTTATTAATAATAACTTGAATCATGTAGAACACCCTCCTCCTGCTAGGAAATAGTAAGTTTACCTTGAATTCTTCATGAGGAAAAGGCCTCCCATGTTTATTAGATCTTCAAATCCACTCCTCATGGAATAGTGTATTAACTCTGTTGAAAATATATTATATGTCCTCCAGTGCTCAAAAGAAGATAAAGTCGTACTGGTGGTCTATTTTTTATGGGGAAGCTAATCAGTGGTGGAAACTAATCACGAATACAAATCCCCAGGAAGAACACGATTCTATGTAATGGGTGGAATTAAAGAAAAAAAATTCAATAAATATTTTCCTTAAACCCTCTATCTCAATATGGAAAGAGAGTTCCTTGGACTCATGTAGATGGAAGATGAGTCCATCGGGGAATATAAAGAAACAATCACAAGGTATGAAAGGTAGGCCTATGGATATGTCTATAAAAAGTGTTGTTGATTAGAGAAATTTACAGTTATAAGGAGATTCTTCATTGTACCCTCAAGGTTGAAATGGATATTAAAGAATTTCAATGGTTTCATAGGCCCATTGACAAAAATAGGAAAATGGAATATAATGTGGGTGGTTCTACAAATAAATACCATGATGGAAAGAAGCATGATCATCCCACATATAAACATTTTGGGAATAACCATCATGTAAATTGTTTAAATGGAACCATGAATGTCTTCAAATATGGAAAGTTAGGATATATGGATAAAAATTATCGATGATATATGAAGTATCCCACTAATGTGAAAGAAGAAAAGAAGGTTTAGATCAATAATTAGCTTGTAATTCAGTGTTACAACATCAAGGGTCAGGTGCATTATGCCAAAAATTTCCCTATTATGAGGGTTTTCAAAGGCAATAAAAAAAACCTAAAATGAAAAAATTAAGGGCTTATGTTAGCACTACTACTGAGGTGGAATCAGACAATGATATGGTGATAGGTATGCTAGTTATTCATTCATGAAAAGGGAACATACTATTTGATTCTGGTTCTATGAATGCTTTCATATCTTTCAAGATTAATAAATATATTCCAACACCACCTCAAAATTTGGAGGATATGTTATATGTGAGAAAAATGAATGGGGAAATTATTTCATCCAATGTTTATAACTCCACCCTGGTAAATGTTTGTGGACTGAACCTCTAAGAAAATCTCATCATACTTCCTTTAGTAGAGTTTGATGTTATCTTAGGCATGGATTGTTTATATTTATACAAAACCAATATCAACTATTAGGAAAGGGATATAACTCTTCACATCCGAAAGCATCCTCCAATTCTTTACAAATGTAAGCTGGAAGTTGAATCTATATTAGAATAATTGTCTTATGTATGGATATTATAGCCTTTTGAGAAATCATATCTAGCCTAATTGATTGAGATAAATGACATAATATTGCTCAAATATATTCCCTTTGTGAGGTATTACATTGATACACTCTCTGAAGTGTTTCCTACTCTTCCTCCTGACCAATAGGATGGGTTCTCAATTGAATTTTTCATAGATCTTTTCCTATATCAAAGACACCTAATATAATTTTCACCATACTGATGGAAAATCTAAAGAAGTAATTACTAGAGAATCTAGAAAAGTGTTTTCTACACCTGAGTGCTTCACTATGGGGTGGTCCAGTCCTCTTCCTTAAGAAGAAGTATGGATTGATGTGCCTCTAAATTGATTATCATGAGCTTAATAAAATCACGATAAAGAACAAGTATACCCTTCCATGGATAGATAACTTGTTCGATCACATTCGTGGGGCCAGTTATTTCTCTAAAGTAGACCTTCAGCCAGGATATCACCAATTAATGGTGAGAAAGGATGATATTCACAAGACTTACTTCAAACAAGTTATGGACACTATGAGTTCATAGTGATTCCCTTCAGACTCACTAATTCTCCAACAATTTTCATATTTTTAAATAATATATTCTTTAGAGATTAACTCAACAAATTTGTGGTAGTTTTTAGTAACGATATTTTTATATACTTCAAGGGAAAGGAGGAACATGAGGATAATTTGAATACTATGTTAAATTATTTGAGAAGGGGGACTTTTTATGAAAAGTATAGTAAATGTGAGTTTTGGATGGAGGAAGTATCATTCTTGGGGGTTGTTATCACCAGTGAAGGGATATTTGTAGCCCATTAAAAGACAAATGTGATTGAAGAGTGTCCCAGGACAACATCTGCAATAGAGATCCACATCATTTTTCATCTATCTTGGTATTAATGATATTTTTTAAATAACTTTCAACAATTGTGAAACCCATTGACCAATCTAACATGGAAGGGGTTTAAAGTTTTCTAGAATCAAGAATTTGAATACTACTTTAAGGAGTTGAAAAAGAGGCTAATCACAATTTCGGTACTCACACTCCCAACAGGTGTTGAACTCTTTATGGTGTACAGTGATGCTTCATAGAGGGTATTAGGATGTATTATAATGAAAAACGATATAGCAATAGCCTAAAACTCAATTCAACTGAAAATCCATGAGAAAAATGATACCATTCATGATCTGGATTTGGCGGCTATGATATTTACATTAAAAATCTATTGGAATTATCTCTATGGGGAGAAGTGTGAGATATAAACTAATCACAAGAGTCTCAAATATATATTCACACAAAAAGATCTTAATATACACCAGTGAATATATATATCTCATCAAGGATTATGACTGCCCAATCCACTGCCATCTCGATAAGGAATACAAGGTGGCAGATGCTCTAAGTATAAAGGATCCTTCATCTTTATCAATAATGAGAGTGGAAAAGTATCTGATCTTCTTAGAATTTTAGAGGATGGACATGGGAATCATTAATGTAGGAACCTCATAAATCCCTTCTCAAATTATTTATCTACCATATCTTAGGGAGAAAATAAACGATGATAAAATAAAAGATGTGGAAATTTAGAAAAGGGTAGAATCCATTAAAAATGGGAAATCCTATGAGTTCATGATTGATGAGGAAGGAGTTATAATATTTGGGTTAATATTATGTGTTTCATCCAATCCAGAGATAAATAATGAGCTTTTAAATGACCCATATGGATTAACCTTCTCTATTTACCTTGGGAGCACAACGACGTATCGATATATCTGAGAGAAATTTTGGTGGGACAATATGAAGAAGGAGATTGTTTTATATACATCAAATTTCCTGGTGTGTCAAAAAGTGAAGGATGAAAGAAAAAATTCTTAGGGGAAGATGAAACCACTACCTATACCGACATAGAAGTAGGAGAATTGCACTATAGACTTTGTCACTGGACTTCCAAGGACATCTATAAGAAACAATGTTATATGGTTCATTGTGGATCATCTTACAAAGATAGCTCACCTTATCGTAATTTTAGAGGACATATCATTAGATAAAATTTCATGGATATATATCAAAGAGGTGGTAAGGATTAATGGAGTACCGCTATCTATTGTTTCTCATAGAGATCTAAGATTCACCTCAATGTTTTGGAAAAATATCCATCATGATCTAAGAACTGAACTGAAATTCAGTACGGCCTATAATCCTCAAACTGATGGCCAATCTGAGAGGACTATTCAAAAACTAGAATATATATTGAGATAAAGTTATATGTAATTAAAAAGAGGAATGGAACAACATATTAAACTAGTTTAATTGTCCTACAACAAAAGTTATCACTCGAGCATCTGAATGGAACCATATGAATACTTTTATGGGAAAAGGTATAGAACACCAGCATGTTGGGATGAAGATATTGAACGTAAGCTTCTAGGACCTGAAAGGGTCTAGGATTTGGTGGAGAAGGTAAAAACCATTTAGTAGAACATCAAGGCAGCGCAAAGTTGATAAAAGTGTTATGAAGAAAATCATCGGTGAGACCTTGAGTTCAAAGTTAGAGACATGGTATTTCTACGCATATATCCATGGAATAATTACATGAGTTCTGGGAATAATGGAAAGCTATGTCTTAGGTACATTGGCCCATTAGATATTATTGATCATATCGGGGTTGTGACCTATCGACAAGCTCTTCCACCTACCATGGAAAAAGAACATGATGTATTCCACGTATCGCTCTTAAGAAAGTAAATACCAGACCCTTCACATGTACTCTGTTCAGAGGTGGTACAGTTGGAGTATGATCTTTCTTACGAGGAGCAGCCAGTGAAGATCTTGGATCATTGAGATAAAGTTCTATGTAACCAGACTACTTGCCTGGTCAAAGTAATATGGTGGAACCATAAGTACGAAGAGGCACTATGGGAACTATAGGAGGCAATGAAGGAAAGGTTCCCTCACTTTTTTATGGATTATAAAGTTAAATGAAATTTCAAGGGAAAAATACCATAAGTGGGGAATAATGTAACTACCCAATGTGTTATCAATGGAAATTACATTCTTATAATTAAGACATATAATAAGATGAAATCACAACACAACGAACTACTAACAACTATGGGACATTTAAACATAATATTATCACTTCTATGATTTGAATTTCCAAAATCTAACATACACTTTTCAATCAGTAATATGTTTCGAGTCTGATAAGACCAACTTTTTTTTGAATAGTAACTAAACCTTATGAATTGTAATGTTATCCTTATGAATAGTAATACGACCCTTATGAAAAGTAAACCGGCCATGTAAATATTAACCATACCAATGAAATTGTAAATAAAATTTATCCATATTATATGTGATAATATGATCTTGTTGGTATTCATATACATTAAAAACATTTAGTTAAAAATTTATGAATAATTTAATAAATAAATAAAAATGAATTGTCATAAAAAGTATTCTTATCTCATTATTTTTAGGTCTTCTTGTTTTAAGATAATTTTATAAGATCTTATGTAATGTTTGAAAACATTTTAGAATCAGTTGTAGTTTAAAAAACTATATTTATCATGTAAGTCGTAATATTAATTAAAAATTAAATTAACTATATTTCAAAAATTATTTTTGAAAAATATAGTTCATTTTTGGATTCTACACTTCAAAAAATGTTTAGGGTGAATTTTAGGGATTTTTCTAAAATACTTGAATTTTTTATTATTAGTAAAATACAATAATTTGTAAATTAAGCTAAATACTTGATTTATAGGGTCACAGATGATGTTCTACTGATGTAATACCAATTGGATAGAACTCACATACATTTATTACTATCTTTGGTTATAGAATAATCAATTTTTAGGGTCTTTATTGAAATTAATAATCTATGGAATTAAATTTTATGACAACCCCCCTCTCCTCCACTATAAATAGCACCCCCTCCTTACCACTTCTCTTCACTCCTCTCAAGACTAGCTCCTTTCCTAAATTCTATATAATTATATTCCCAAGATCATATACCACATGCAACAGACCTTAGTATCTTCAAAATTCCAAATCCTATCCCCTTAAGAGTTACTCAATAAAGATTTATTCAAGTGGTAAATTCCTCTTTTCAATTCTTTTACATTCTTTTAAAATTCATTTGTTTTTTTTCTATCATTACCTATCCTTATTCAAATGTTATTATAACTCTAGTAACTTAAATTTAATATAATGTTATTATTTTAATGGAATAATTTGTGATCATCTCTCATTTACTCTACTTTTATAATAGTAGTAAAGACACCATATGAGATGTGTTAATTTACCACATTCACGGATAATGGGTTTTCAATTTCTTTTACCATCTTCAATTCTGGTCGTGAAACCATTTTTATTATGTATGAACAAGATTATTATGTAATATATCCTATGTAGGGATATATTATCTTTTTGTACCCATGATATTAAATAATAATGCAAAATGAGTACATGGTGATCAAAAACCGCCAATAAACCCAAAAGGTTATCACTAAAGTTTTATATAACGATTCAAATTCACTCCAAGTAAAAAAATTAAATTTACAACCATGTAACCTTATGGATGTTAAATAATAAAATATAAATTCAATTCTATAAAACCATCCCCATTTTATATGAATCTCTATTCATGAAAATAAGTAAACTGGTCATAAAAACCAAGAAAACAAACTGACCCAAACAATGAAATTGAACCACTTAACCCATAAAATGGTTATGAATGAACTTAAAAATGATATAATAAATATTTTTCATATATTAGAAGTTATGTAATTATTAATTAACTAACCTAATTTTATAATTCTTGTCCTTAATATAAAGTAGACAATATCATCAGACTTAAGGTAATAGATCCTCTCTATTTCTCATTTATTCAAGAATTTCCTTTATGTTATGCCCTTTTATGTGTAATACCTAATGACAGGGTATAAATCACACATCCCCCATAATTGTATAACAATTTATAAGTGATTAAAACCGTTTATATCTTATTAATCTCTCTTAAGTACACATAATACCATGTCGATAATCCGTAACAGATTCTACCCGAACCTCTTTTGTTCCTTCGGGTTACCTTATCTTCCTTTTACCAAAATGAAGTTATCTTAATTTTTTATGTGGATATTAAAATTTATTTTTAAATGTACCTAATTAATTTATAAATACCCTTTCATCATTATCTTTTAGGTATATATGTGTTTTTAAGTGATTCCCTCCTCAATGCTTCCCAATTAGCAAACCTGTTTTAAGGGAACTTCTTAAATTATTACCTATTTTAAGTGAAATCTATATTCTGTTTTAACCCAAAATTATCTTTATAAAATAATTAATTTTTATTATTAAAACCTTCTTGGTTAACTTATGATTTTATATAAAGGATTGTTCCCTTTTCTATTTTAAAGGCTCTATAGTATTTTCTGTGAAATCGCACAACAATGTTTTAATAATAAAATTTCTTAAATACATTTCTTAATTGTTGTAACTATTATTTGAAATAACTTACCATTATACATTCCTATTTTACATTATAAAATTAGATTTTTATTTTAGTTTCTTTATTTCATGGACACTTTTACGATACAACCATTTTTTATTCTCTATGACATGATTTTGTACCCAATTATTTCTATGTGTAACCCTTATGTTTATGTAAGATTTGTTATATATGATTCTTAATATGGGAAACATATTCAGGAAAAGTTAATATGGTTGCACCCAGATAGGGCTCCAATAAATTGGGTAAATTTGAGTCTCATGAGACGTTATTTGCGACGATCTTGGTGGCCAGCCTTGGCTTTTGGTACCATATGCGACGGTCTTGGCGGTTAACCTCATCTTGTGCAACCATGTTCAACGGTCTTGGTGGTTAGCCTTGAATAATTATAAATTGATGTTTTATGTTGATTCCACATTATTATGACTCCATGTTTATATTATTCTATGTTTATATGTCATGATTCCATATGTTACATGCCTTTTTATATCAACATGTCATGTCTTCTATCCCATGTGTTAATGATTTCTTCTTATGGTTATTCCCTTAATGGGATATTTAGTTCATCCCTTTGTTTATGTGTTCCCCATGGTACCCTATGTAGATTTTTGATCACAATGGAAGTTATGACCTCAATTTGAAAATTAAATAAATAAATTTTTTATTTAGTTCCGTGTTTTCAATTTTATGTACCTAGTCTTCCAGGACACTAGACATTACGATCCTTGGCTTGTACATTGATGTATAATTATGCTTAAAATCATGTAATGTTATATTTAAAAAGATAGGGTCACTATATGTAGATGTATTTAAGGTATATTTTTTAGGTAAATTAGAATGGTAGGTGAATCATGGAATGGGTGGAACTGGTCTCCCTTTATAAGTGAAGAAAATGGAACTTTACATGGAATGGAATGTTAAGTAAGGGTTTAGAATATAATGGCATGAAAGTTGAGTTGGGTGAAACAAGGTTTCTAATATAATTATGTCATAATTTAAAACCAAAAAAATGTTTTATAGAAGTTATAAAGGTCATGTTAATTTAGGAAAATTTGAGCAACCTTAGATTTTTCATTTAAATGCATATTTCTCTTGATTAAATATTAATCGTATCAATTATTTTATTAAAAAATATATAAGTATACAATTATCACAAATATTATAAATAATGATTCCAAATTTAGGCTCTGTTTTACCTAATTTTTTTCATAAATATTAGAAAATAATACTTGAAATTAAACACACATAATGTATAGAAATTATTTTTAAATAAGATAGTATTTTTAAACATTAAACTTCTTCATAAGATAATTTTTTATGGTTATATATTTTCATGATAGTAATCAATTTATTATAGAAAAAATAAGGTTATGTGATATTAAAATCTGGTCATAACTAAATTTTACCAAAATTTTAATTTATTAAAATAAAAGATATAAAAATGTTTTATTTATTAATGTAACCTATTACATTAGTTCCAAAAATGTTGGAATTGGGTTTTCTAAGTTCAAATAATATTTTAGAATTCATAGTATTATTACTTAATTTCATATTTGATCACTAAAATATTTTTATGAACTTCTAGGTCATTATTATATATTGATATGTTCATGAAAATTATTATTTCTGTAAAATCATATATTCGAATAAAAAATAATATTTTCTAAAAATGATCAAAATTTCACATATAAGTAAATTTTAATATTTTAAATTCAAAAATAATTTTTATATTATCTAATTATATTTCTCAAAAATTTATATTTAACTTTTTATAGAAAATGCAAAATATAAAGAAAACTGATTTTATTAAAAAATTACTCCCTAAAACATCATGTATTTATAAAATTATTTAATTCCATTTTTTAAGAAGGTTTATATCACACACACACATATATATATTATTTTATCATAATGATCATTAAAATATTATTAATATAATTTATTAATGTATCATGACCTTCTTATTAGTGTGTGCAAAGAAATATATCACACTCATAATTAATTAATGGAAAATATATATACTAGAATCGTGGGATGTTATATCTAACTTATGATACCTAAAAAAATATATCAACCACTAAAATTTTCTAAATCCTCTAAATTATAATCATCCAATAATATCTTAACATCTAATGTTACCTAAAACTTACTCTAATGATAATTTTAAAAATGTTGAATATAATCATCCCATAATTATAAAAAATTTAGAAATATTATAACACACCTACATTCCAAAGTCCATTTAGTTGATCATTTTAGAAAATTATGACAAATATACATTAACAATACATAACAAACCTCCATTATTAATCATGTTAAGAATAAATTTCTTTCATTGGACATGTTCTTTTCACTTGCATCATTTAAGACTAATCAACATGAATTTTAACATCATTATCATTCCTACTCATCCTTAAACCATGTAAAAAATTTGAAAATTTGGGATAAGTATATAAATATTAGTAATGTTTAAATAAATAGAAGAAACTTTTTAGGCCCTAATATATATGAAAATACATAATAAGAATATAAAGAGAAATATTTAACTTTAATAATATGATAAACATTTATTCAAACTGGAAATCATATGCTTTACTTATATCAATGTAATCCAAAGAATATATTTTGATTAAAATGATATAAAATAATAAAGATAATATAACAGTATTAAAACATTATTGAACATAAATGTATTTTTCAGGACCACTTTGGTCTATTACATTCTGAAACATAAGTGTTTGAAGTGTTCTAGGAGGTTACAGTGAGTCATTTCAAGAATTTACCAAATTTCATGTTTTTTCAATGGTGCATTGCAGTGGTAGGTGACGAAGGTGGGTTGTAGTAGTGACTCGTATTGGTAGGTCTCTAGTAGTGAGTTGTAATGGTAGGTCATAGTGGTAGGTCACGATGGTCAGTTGCGACGATTACTTGTACCGGTAGGTCTCCAGTAGTGTGATGTAATGGTGGGTCACAACAGAAGGTCATGATGGTGGGTCACAATAGTGACTTACAATGGTAGGTCTCCAGTGGTGAGTCATAACAATGGGTCGTAGTGGTGGGTTATGATGGTGGGTCACAATGGTGACTCACACTGATTGGTCTCCAGTAGAGATTCATGATGGTGACTCATGACGGTGACTCATGATGATGAGTCGCAATGGTGAGTTAGGACTAGTGGGTCAGAATAGTGACTCACACTGGTAAATCACACAGATAGATCACGATAGTAAATCACACTAGTGACTCTCACCGGTAGCTCACTGAATGGTGACTCACACCAGTGACTAACCTAACAGTGAATCATTTCCAACAATTTATCAATACTCCATATTTCCCCAATTTTTTCAGTTTCTCCCCTTTAATGTTATATTTAATTTAAAATGAGTTTAATACCATATTTAATAGTTTTTTAAGTCGTTTTAAATTGTATCTATCTTTTAAAAAACCTGAAGCTTCCCTTGGATTCCAAACTGCATGGTCTTGGTCCAGATCCGCCTTTAATGAATTTTAAAAATTGTTTCTCCCATTGATTTGGGATTTTTCCTTTCTAAATCCAACATCTTCTCTTCCTTATGCACTTCTATTTATATTGGTAAAATATGCCCCTAAAATTTCTTTCCTGAGGATTTGTGTGATTGTGTTGTATCCTTTGGACCGTTTTTTCCCTTGAGGCTCTTTGTGTTATATGTGCACCCCCTACATTAGTACAATAAGGATGTGATGGTTGTTTCTCCTACCAAGTATAGATCCCTTTATCTCTCTTTTATTTGTGAATCATGTGGGGTGGGTGTATCAATGTTTCTTGAGAATGTAGTTTAATTTGGATTAAAAAAGATAATTGAATAGGATTTAAGACAATAAATAAGGGCTTGAAAAAATTATGTATGTTTGTTTATTCATTTTTCCCTTTTTGATTTAATAATCTGTAAGGGAAACATGACTACTAAAAATAATGAGCATTGGTGGTCTTCTTTTTCACCTGTAATGGATCATGAATGTTGTTTTTTTGTTTTCTAGTTGAGCAACTATTTATATGGAATTTATTAACCACATATATTCTTCTTATAAATGGATTCTCCCGACTCAAACTATTTTTGTGATAATCCCTAGATTAATAACTGGAATTAAAGAATATATACCCTATTAAATCTGAATATTTCTTTCTTTGATCTTTAGAGTAATGTGGTTATAGAAAACATAGGGTACAAAGGGTAGGTTCAATGGTTGGGGTGTGTCATGTTTGTGTACTGGGGCTACAGATCTGGATAGTGTGTGGATTTTTGTGGGTGTGGGAATGTTTGTGCACATGGGGATTCGTTTAGTAAAGTGGTGTGGAATTTGAATGGATGGTAATTGTTTTAAAGTGTGGTTGTGATCAGGAAGTGTGGTTATGTGTTGTCGGGTACAGTTGTGAGTTTGGGGTTTTCTCTATTTAAGGAATGTATTGGGTAGAATGATGTTGAAGAATAATGATGGTCATGTTTAGTATGGGTAATTCTCCAGGGGTTTCTTCATGATTAAAATGCACAATACATCACACTATGTTAAGGGTTTTTTTATGATTTACCATGAATGGGTGTTAAATATAGAGTAATGTGAAGTGGGTATATTTACCATGGTTCTTTTTCATCTATGTAACTTTTACTGTGTGTCTTGTTCCATGTTGTACATGGTAGTTTCACGGATATTGATGGAATGAATAAATGAATTATTAATAAATAATGATAATTATTTAAATGAATTGGATGGGGATATGATATGAGTTTGTGGTTGGTTGTGTGGTTGTAAATTTAGAGTTAGCAGAAAAGGTCGTATTGTGAGTTGGTTGTTGGTTGAAACCCCATAGGTTGGGATTGAGTGCTTGGTATCATATATGTATACTTTTATTTTTCTTGTGATTTCTATACACACCCTACCTTATTTTAGCACTACATTCTGAACACCCCCATAATCGCGAAGAAAGAGTGTCTTTCCCAAACATATTGGGGGAGGATAGATGGTTCACCACCCATTCTTCACTACTACCTCTTTGAGGTAGTGATATCCCAAGTTTCTATAGGCATTTTGTGGTTTCTTAGGCACAAGTGTGTGTGGGAGAGTATTGTTTTCCCATGCGTCTTTGGGATGAGAACAGTTTTTCATTCCCATGTGTCTTTAGAATGTGACTTGGTATATGGACCAGGTGTTTGTAGGTGGGATGTGATGTGGTTGTGAGGCCCATGTGTGTGTGGGTGTATGTAATGTGGTTATGAGGCCCATGTGTGTGCAAGGGGGATGTGATGAGCTTCTTTTTCCTAGGTGTCGATATTATCTGTGAGGCACAGTTGTGTGTGGGATGGTTGTGATGTGGTTCTTTTAGAATAGGTGGGAGTGCTATGATGTTTTCCATTAGGGCATGAGAGTGGATAATCATTGGGAAAGTGGTGCGGGGTACCCTACCATCTATATTATTACTATATTAATTTAATTGAAATGTTTTATTAGGTGAGTGTGCCTTGGTGATGTAGGTGTGGTTATTATTCCTTGTTAGGTGTGGGTGGTTCTGAAATTTTTCTCATAGGAGCATTAGTATGCTTCTCCAACTAGTGCATGAGAGACTTTCGTTTTTCCTACTAAGTATACTTTCATGATCATCCTATGTATATAAAATATTTTCAGGTTTATAGGAGAATTTCCTAGACCATTGTGTTCCTTACTAGATTTGATGTTTGGATAGATTTTGTTTCACTACTTATCCTTGTTTTTTGTATTTACTTTGGAGTTTTTATTTTATTTGTAGCAGTTTTGTTTTAAACATTAATGTGGGATGTTTTTGTATTTCTCTTATATATGTATTGGAGTTATTATGAGGTTTATTATCTTATCTTTTGATCTTGTTTTTCAAAATAAATAGGTAAATTCCACTCATTTTGTGAGAATTTATATATACCCTTGGTTCTAGTCTACATCCCTAGGCCTACTGGCGATGGAACTCGGGGGGGGGGGGGGGGGTCATTATCTCCCTTTGTGCATTTCTATCATGGGAGGGGTATCTTTGGAGAGAGGGGGTCATGAAAGAATGGTATTAGAGCCTGATTGATGGGAGATAAGATGATTTATTGGGTTTGGCTAAATGATTATTTCATGGGTTGGTAGGGAAATGGTGTCAAGTGACCTTAGTGCATGACATAGGTCTGGGAAGACCAGCTAGGACATGGGGATTTTAGGTCCACCAATGATCTAATGAAAAGAATATGAGCCAACTGAATGACTAAGTGAATCTACACTGTTTGCAGGGTTTATACCCTAGGAAAGGCACATGCATCATAATTACTTGTGTTATTGTTTGAAAAAGGGTTTTTGGAAATTTGAAATTAGTAATGAGATAAATGAGTTAAGAATTACTCTGAAATAAAAATTCTATACTAATGGGGATTATGAATTCCATGTTTATATTTTTCATCTATGGCACCCAGTTATCATCCATTTTTGGCTCAAGTAGTTGAGGCTCAGCATGCCGATATGGTTGATTAACTAAGGGTTGATCCGGTGGGGGAGGACGACCAGTGGTAGAGAACGTTACGTGATTTCCAATGGCAGGCCTTTTGAAATTTCAAGGGAAGTGTTTCGTAAATTGATATAGAGATCTTTGTTGGGGATCTTGAGATCACCTTCTATTTGATCAAGGCTCTGACTAATTAATGGGTTCCTTTTCTGGTGATTTGGATGTGGGGATCTTCACATCGAGTCTGGACAATGTACCTGGTGAGTGGAAGTAGGTTGACATTCTGTGGGTTGATTTCAACAAGACATTCTGAGTAAAATTCCTTTAATCAACTAGGAAGGCTGAGAAGAGATAGGAGTTACTCTCCCTCTAGCATGGGAGTAAGTTAGTGTGGGAGTTGGGGATTAAGTTCAAGTATCTCCAATATTTTTTTCCATGACCTTTTTTCAGATGATGATTCTCCTACGAGAAGCTTGGAGGAGTCACATTGTCCTTCTATTCAGTACTTGGTTACACCCTTTACATTACCAACATACTTAGAGGTTCATAAGAACGAGGATGTTACTAATCAGATGCACTCAAAAGGAGGTCTACCGTGAGAGGGGATCCAACATAGTTCTTCAATATGTAGGGTTGTCAGTGGAGGATCTCAAGCACTAGGACCTTTGAGGTTTTGACCATAAGGGAAATGACCTCATTAGATTCCATTCCAACCTTCTAGTGATACTGGTTATCATCCCCTACTATGGTATTTGGGGAGATTTTTTTCTTCTGTGGAGTTCGCCGCCATCTTCCGAACTAGTTTCCAGTGGTTATTCAATCTCAATATGGTGGATTTGCAAAGGCTCCATACCAGATTTGGTAGTAGTTTCTAGCTATGTTGTTTCGGAAGCTGGTATAGCAGGATCATGCTCCATCGAGGGGAGATGGAGCTGGTAGAGTTTAACCATAGGGTGTTCCTCAGGGACCTTTACTCAAGAATGGTCATGGGTGAGGATTTTAGTAGAGGGGCAGGGGAGCTAGGCAGGGTCAGTTGCACACCGCAAAGTCAGTAGTTCCAGTAGAGACCGAGATTGTGAGAGGTACTATCATCTTGTTTAGTACCCTTGCTTGTTCATTGTTTGATTAAATTGGTCCACACTACATTATTTCACCTAATCTATCCCATTCTTTGGGATTATACTTAAAGAGGATTCATGTGCCCCTAGTGTTTAGTACACCAGTTGGAGGTCAGACCAGCTTGTTTGATGTGTGGTGGGGATGTAGATTGATGATGGTACCACATCCATCCTATGGTGATATATTCTTACTAAATATAAAACCATAAGATATCATTCTCAACATCGACTTGGTTTATTATATAGGTTATGTTATCAACTACTTCCATATAATATTTGTGTTCTCATATGTGGATGTCTTGCACGTGGATTTTGATGGTGAGAGGATCTTTCAGGTGGGTAGTTGACATAAAGAGCCTATTCTTTCCTTGTTGGTTGATATTTTAGTAAAATCATTAGATTTTGGGATGGTGGTGGTCCCTAGGGTTTTTTTGTTGTTTCTATATGTTTTCCTTGAGGTGTTTGTGACTCTACCCCTTTGACATGATGTTGTTTTCCGGATAGACTAACATATCGGTGCTTCTCTGATTTTGATGGCTCCTTATCAGATGGAACATTCTATGTTGAAGGATTTGATGGTTCAGATAAATGATATGTTGTAGAAGGGATTTATCCAACCTAGTGTGTCACCATGGGGTTCTCTAGTTTTGTTCTCAAAGTAGTTGGATGGCAGTGTGAGGTTTTGGATAGACTACTAGAGGGTGAATCAAGTAATGTTCAAGAACTATTAATCCCTTCTGATAACCGATTGTCTTTTCAACCGGATAATATGGTCAAATTGGTTTTCTAATATCAATCTACATTTTGGATATCGCCAGTTGAGGATGAAAGAGGTTGATATCCTGAATACTGAATTTATATGCTGGTTTGGGAACTTCTAGTTCATGGTCACATCATTCGATGTTACGAACTCACCATCTGTGGTCATGGGAATTATGAAATCTATTTTTTTTGAGATCCCGGACTAGTTCATCATCGTATTCATCAATGAAATCTTGATCTACATGAAATTAGAGTCAGAGAATACCAACCATCTCAAAACCATCTTGTGGGTTCTTCGAAGCCACTAACTATATGGAATGTTTCCCAAGTGTAAGTTCTATACAAAAGAGTTGCATTTCTGTGGACATGTGGTGTCACATAAGGGCGTAGTAGTGGACCTTTTGAAGATTTAAGTTGTTGTTTATTGATAATCACCCAATAATGTGGTAGAATGTTTCAGTTTTCTTGGTCTCATAGGCTATTAGTAGAGGTTTGTGTCATGACCCGACCCAACGGGGCTCGAGTTGCAACTCCCCAAGCCCACCTCCAATAGGCTAGGGGCTGGAATCTAGCACCGAGTATGATATCACACACATTGGAGGCATTAGCCTAAGGTACATGTACACACACACCGACATAAACCTCCTTGCAACAGTGCGGAGATATATAAAACTGAAAAGAAACTACATGCATACATCTATCCCAACCAGAGTACAACAAAAGTAAAAAAGGGAAAAATACGGTCCACTAAAAGAAAACATCACAGTGTCCAACCTGCTCAGAAAGAGGGTAAACACTGCCAAACACCCACCGGTCAGCTCATCAGTCACACCTGCTCACTAATCTCCGCCTGCTCCGGGTCCTCTTGGGACTCCGTCAAAAGGTCTATGTTCTTCACAAGACACAAACATGTGCGGGCGAAGCCCGTGCAGTGGTGAGTATAAACATACTCAGTAGGCACCCCAAAACCAAAGAGAGCAACTGAAAGGCAACAGTCCACTCATCCCAGCCAGAGGGAACTCAGATAAGAGAGAAACTCCATCTCGTGACGATCCTCGTCTAAACACAACTATTCAGCTAAGCTCAGGTGTATGCCAATTCATAGACCTTGAACAATCCAGATATTCCCATCTCACGCACCAAGCCACATGAGGAACCGAACTCAACAACAGCAACGGTTCAATACCGGGAGAGCACACTCCAAAATAATTTTCATCTTAGATGACACTCATCCGAGAGATACACTCCCTCAGGTCCCACACAAACATCTCAGATTCTCACCAGAGAGATCACGCTCGTCGGATACCGTCACTGAGAGAGACCTCACTGAAACAACATAAACACCAAAATCCTGGGATAGGGGATTGTTCCTAGGGTCCACTAGGGGATACCAGAACCCACACCAGTATACGAAGATCTCACAGATAGGGGATCACTCGCAGGGTCCGCTGGGGGATACCACAACACGATCTGGCATTCTTATAACTCACAGATAGGGGATCACACCCAGGATCCGCTGGGGGACACCACAACCCGATCTGGCGCTCGACAGAAACACGTCACTCAGATAGAGGATCGTCGCCCATGTAATGGTGGACACGACGATACTAGAACCCTATCTGGTACATATCATGTTTTAGGGGATCGAACTGATGATGCTGCAACCCTACCGAAACCACGCGCTAGGTAGGGGATCGTATAACCAACAATACCGCAACCCTACTATACACCTCATGCAGAGTAGGGGATCATCTAACCAACGATGCCACAACCCTACAGAGTACACCCGACCGTGTAGGGGATCATATTCTCGATGATTCCACAAACCCTACAGGATTGACCAGCTAGATAGGGGTTCGCTACCCGTGGATAATCGGTCACTGCGATACCAAGAACCCGATCTAGGGAAACGATGCTAAATGTTCCCGCTCCGGGCCCACCAGAGGGATGCCACAACTCCAACAGATTAAACATCCCATCGAGAGGATCACAAGCCTAAACTAGGGTTGTGATGCCGCGTGAACCCTCGTGGAAAAGAACCAAGGGATTACCCTCAACCACTGTTGGTCCAATCATCACTGACCCATGCGACCCACAATAATTCCACACTGTGCAGCACCAAGGCCGATACCGAGGCCACCATCGCGTTTCATGCGGAAAAACACACAGGATAGGTTGTTTACTAGCCCGAAACGGACAACCAGTGAACAAGGAACTATTCACCATAGCTAGCATGAGCGGGGCCCACACAACGATCCCGAAAGTCGTCAAGCGGATCACACCACGGTGATCACCTCGGAAAAACAGACAGGATCCACTACCCATTCGACCGAAATGGACCCCCAGTGAAAAAGGTACTATTCACCGAAGCTAGCTCGAGTAGGTCCCACGCCTCGATCCAAAAACTCATCGAACCAATGGAACCATTGGGATCCTCTCTGAAAAAACACACAAGATCGACTATTCATCCACCAAAATCGGACTCCCGATTAACAAGTCACGTTTCCCCGTAAACGCCGGAACCCGACCTCATGGGGCCCACACCCTTTCCTTGGTCCCAATACCCAGAAACTATCTTGAAAAGTCCGCTATACCATCAGGGTCCCAAGGCCATGGACGACGCATCATTTGGACACTCCGTGTAGGATTTATGGTGGATCAATGTTGAAAATAATAAAATATTATTATTATTTTCAATGTTTCATGGCACCGAGCCAAAATCCCATATCATAAAAAACCTTAAAGTGAGTTCAAAAGGTACTTCTTGATGCAAGGAAAACATTCCCAAAAACAGACCACAAATCGGAGTTACGATTTGCGAGTTACGGGGGTTTAAAGAACCCCCGGAAAATCCTAGCCGGACCACTGCCCACCTCGTCGGAAACCACCGTGCCGCCACCGGATTCTACCACGCCTCCACCGGAAATCGCCACACCGCTACCGCGCCTCGTCTGATTCTACCATGGCCACCGTCAGAATCTGGTTTGTCCGCCAGAAAACTTCCGGGAACCCCCAAGAGCACCCCGGTGGTTCAAAATCATATCCAAAACATGTTTTGGAAACCTTGGGAGCTGAACTACACAACCCCTATGATGATTTGAAGAAAAACAACACAAAAACGAGATATGGGATTTTGAAACTGAAACTGCCTACATTTTGGCGGATTGCTGACGCTTTTGGTGCAGAACGACGTCTGCAATGCCCTGAAGCTAGATCTGCAGGCGAACAACGCTAAAAATAGACTCTCATAGCTTGAATCGGAGAAGAACGGAGGAGGAGGGGTGGGGTTCCGTCCGCTGTTCATAGGAGGTGAGATGGGGAGGAGAAGAGATTTATTTCTCTTTTTTTTAAATAAAAAACTCTCCCAACTCTAGCTCCCAACTCGCCTCTGCCTGATACCCGATGCAGACAAAGGTATGGTCGCCCTTAGGGTAAACGCGTCGTTCTGAACGTAACGACGAACTCATATTTGCGATCCGAGACTCCTTTCATAAGTTATTCGAGCCGACGCTCGTAAACCAACTTTTCCACTTATTTACGAAAACGCAACCTGGTGGCGTTTTCCATAGCAGGCCCTCGCCAGCGAAGTTTACACCTCGCCTAGGGTAAACGGCACGTTCCAGACGCAACTGTTCCCTAGGATTCCCGTTCTGAGCTACTATTTAGGAGATATCCCCGCCACGTGCATAGTATAAAAATACTTAATATTTTTATAAAATTAATTCCGGGCACACCGGGCCTCGGAATTGCATGTCGTCTTCATGACAGGCTCTGAAATTATTTGTAGAAATATTCCAAAGTCTTACAGGGCCAAAACCCGAGTCACTACATCCTCCCCCCCTTAGAACGTTTCGTCCCTGAAAAGCCATAATCACAAGGAATGCAACTAGACTCTCACCTGGGTCTCCCACGCCAGCAAGTTCACCAACAAACACCCTTTCCCAAATGCATAAGTCTGGGGGAATCATCCACCACACCTCAATAATATTCGCTTTGGGTGGCACTGACTCGCCCACACGGTTTTAATCGCGTCACAAAAACGCGTCTCGGGTGGGGAAGGATCCCTCTTCTTTACGCAATCGAAGCAAGCCAAACAACACCCACATAGGGTCTTACCAACATCCTAAACAAAACCCGAGAAAGCAACAAAAAGGAAGGAGTACCGCTAAATAGTGTCTATCAAACTACTAAAAATAGTAGAAAAGACACAAGGCGTAACTCTATCCATCCGCAGAGCCTCTGGGTCAATAGCCTCCAAGGATTGTAGCTATCCTCGCCCTCGTCCCCTAGCTCCCTGAGCTTGGCTTGGACCACACGGGGGTGGGGGTAGTGGAAACTGATATCGCCTACCACCTCCACCTGCTGCACCCACTCCGTCACCACGTCCGCCGCCCTGCGGACCCCCTTTCTTGAGACGCTGCCTCTGCCAAGGCGGTCCATTGAACGACTCCCTCTCAACAGCTCGATGAGTCGGACAATCTCTAGAAAGATGTCCCTGACCGTCGCAAGCATAACACCGCCTCTCCTGCGGCTGACCAAAACTGGCCTGTGAGCCCTGAGCCTCAGATCCTCTATCCTGGGGTCGCCTCCTGAAACATCAGCCATGTCCAGATCCCCGAGTCTATCGTCTACTACCAAATTCCTACATCTCAGCTCTCACATGCCCAACACTAACAGGGGGAATCTGCTTAGCCAGAAATCTCTCCACCACCAACGCTCGCTCTAGCACTCCAACATAGGTGGGCAGGCACAAGGAAACCACACCTGCTCAGATGTCCCTGCGTAAGCCCTGCTCGAAGGTCCGAGCCCTAATGAATTGGTCTTGAACCATATCCAGGGAGTAGCGTGACGGGTCTGTAAACCTCACTGAGTACTCTGAAACAGACATTCCCTCCTGCCAAAGCTGCAGAAGCTCCTGGATCCGCACTGACCTCAGCGTCACCGGATAGAACTCCTCTCTAAATATCAACTCAAACTCTACCAATATGAGCATCTCTTCGTCATGGTACTGTGTCACCAAACTCCACCATCGTCCGGCAGAACCATCCAGAAGGATCGCTACTAGGACCACCATCTGATCTGGAGGTGTCCTCCCTAGGTGGAAAACTTGGGTGACTGCCTCAAGCCAGTCATCAGCTACCTGGGGGTCTGGATCACCACAAAATCGTAGAGGTCACAACATTTGGAACTCTTTCAGTGCACTCAGCCTGTGTGCAACCTCGTCCTGCACTGTCGGCACAACCAGCTGCTCGACAGGTGGTGGCTCAACTGGTGGACCACCTAGAGGTCCAACCTCAGAACCTGCGCCCTGGTCCACAGCCTCTGCACGAGGCGGATCGTCACCACAATCGCACTGCGAAACCCTCATTGGCTGTCGTCGTAGAGTCATCCTGAAATACATTCAAGATGCACCACAGTCAAAGAGTATATCTGGAGAGCTGACTCATGAAGGAGAAGGAAAACCCAAAAACCCATTCATATATGATGCCTGTACTGTTATGTCCCAACGACCAGTGTACGAATATCCGGAGTCAAAAGGCAGGTTATCAGAGTCCTGATCTATAGATACATCGGCCGCCACACCAACACTAGAGTCTCTGGACTGAAAGCCGAGCTCGATACATCATAACACTGCCACAATGCAACCCAAACCAAACTCATAGCTAGACCAGCTACGATCTGAGATCTCAAAGGTGGAACCTCCTCTGATACCACTCTGTCACGACCCGACCCAACGAGGCTCGAGCCGTGACTCCCCAATCCCGCCTCCAATAGGCTAGGGGCTGGCGTCCAACACTGAGTAGGCTATCACACACATGGGAGGAATTAGACTAAGGTACCTGTACACACGCACCCACATACACCTCCATGAAAAAGTGAAGAGATATTTAAAACTGAAAAGAAAATTCCTGAATACCTCTATCCCAACCAGATTACAGCAAACGTAGAAAAGGGAAAAATAGGGACCACCAAAAGAAAACTGCAAAGAGTCCATCCTGTTCAGAAGGAGGGTAAACACTGCCAAACACCCGCCGGTAAGCTCCTCAGTCACACCTGATCACTATGATCCGACTGCTCTGGGCCCTCCTGGGACTCCGTCGAAAGGCATGTGGTCTGCAGAAGTCACAAACATGTGCAGGAAAAGCCCGTGCAGGGGTGAGTATAAACATACTCAATAGGCACCCCAAAAACCCATAACCAAAGAGAGAAACTGAAAGGCAAAATTTCGCTCATCCCAGCCAGAGGGAACCCAGATGAGAGAAAAAATCCATCTCATGACCATCCTCAGCTAAACACAACTAGTCAGCTCAGCTCAGGTGTATGACGATTCATACACCTTAAACAATCCAGATATACCCAGCTCATGCACCAAGCCACCTGATGTACCAACCTCAACACCAGCAACAGTTCACAACCAGGAGAGCACACTCCACAAGCACTGTCATCTCCGATGACACTCGTCCGAGAGATACACTCCATTGGGTCCCACACAAACATCTCAAACGCTCACTCGAGGGATCACACTCATCGGATACCGTCACTAAGAGAAACCTCACTGAAATCAATATAAACACCAAAATCCTCGGATAGGTGATCGCTCCCAGGGTCCGCTAGGGATACCGGAACCCACACTTGTATACAAAGATCTCACAGATAGGGGATCACTCCCAGGGTCTGTTGGGGGATACCACAACCCGATCTGTCATTTGTAGAACATACAGAAAGGGGATCATAGCCAGGATCCGCTGGGGGATAAAACAACCCGATCTGGCACTCGAGAGAAACAAGTCACTCAGATAGAGGATCGTCGCCTACATAAAGCTGGTCACGACGATACCGGAACCCTATCTGGTACATCTCGCGCTGTTGGGGATCGAACTGATGATGCCGCAACCCTACCAAAACCACGCGCTAAGTAGGGGATCGTATAACCAACGATAATGCAACCCTACTATACACCTCATACAGAGTAGGGGATCGTGTAACTAACGATGCCACAACCCAACTGAGTACGAGCCACCACATAGGGGATCATATTACCGATGATGCCACAGAACCTACGGGGTTGACCAGCTAGATAGGGTTTCGCCGCCGGTGGATAAGCGGTCACAACGATACCAAAAACCCGATCTGGGGTAACGATGCTAGAGGATCACGCTCCAGGCCCACCGGAGGGATGCCACAACTCTAATAGATTAAACATCCCATCGAGAGGATCACAAGCCTAAATCGGGGTTGTGATGCCGTGTGAACCCTTGTGGAAATGAACCAAGGGAGAACCCTCAACCACTATGGGTCCAATCATCACTGACCCAAGCGACCCGCAAAAACACCACACTGCACAGCAGCAAGATCGATACTGAAGCCACCATCGCGTTCCACTTGGAAAAAGACACAGGATAGGCTGTTTACTCGCCCGAAATGGTCAACCTATGAAAAAGGCACTATCCACCGTAGCTAGCCCGATCGGGGCCCACACAACAATATCAAAACTCGTCATGCAGATAATACCATGGCGATCACCTCAGAAAAACACAAAGGATCCACTACCCGTTCGTCCGAAATGGACTCGCTGTGAAGAAGGTACTATTCACCAAAGTTAGCTCAAGAAGGGGCCACCCCTCGATCACGAAACTCATCGAATAGATCACAACATTGCGATCCTCTCGGAAAAACACACAGGATCGACTCTTCATCCACCAAAATCGGACTCCCGGTGAAAAAGTCACGTTTCCCCATAAATGCCAGAACCTGGCCTCAAGGGGTCCACACCCTTTCCTTGGTCCCAACACCTGAAAACAATCTTCAAATTTCCTCCATACCATCAGGGTCCCAACGCCACAGACGACACATCATTTGGACACTCCATGCAGGAGTTATGGCAGATCGAAGTTGAAAATAATAAATTATTATTATTATTTTCAATGTTTCATGGCCCCGGGCCAAAATCTGAACTCATAAAAAACCCAATGTGATTTCAAAAGGTCCTTCACGACGCAAGGAATGTTTCTCCACAAACGGATCACAAATCAGAGTTACGGTTTGCGAGTTATGGCGGTTTAAAGAACCCCCAGAAAATCCTAGCCGGACCACCACCGGCCTCGCTGGAAACCACCGCCCCACCGCCGGATTCCGCCGGGCCGCCGCGCCACCGCCGGAAACTGCCGCCCCACCGCCGCACCTTGCCAGTTTCTGCCATGGGCACCACCGGAATCTAGGTTTTCCACCGGAAAACTTCCGGGAACCCACGAGAGCACCCCGGTGCTCCAAAATCAGATCTGAGACATGTTTTGGAAACCTCGGGACACGAACTACACAACCCCTATAATGATTTGAAGAAAAAAAACAAAAAAAATGGGATCTGGTATTTTAAAACTCATACCTCCCACTTGTTGGAAGATCGCCGATGCTTTGGGTGCAGAATGGCGTCCGCAACGCCCTGAAGATGGATCCGCAGACGAACGACACTGAAAACAGACTCCCAGAGCCCGAATCAGCAAAGAATGGAGGAGGCAGGGTGGGGTTCCATCTTCTGTGCGTAGGAGGTGAGAGGGGGAGGCGAGGAGATTGATTTCTCTTTTTTTAAACAAAAACTCTCCCAACTTCGGCTCCCGACTCGCCTTTGCCCGATACCCGATGCTGACAAAGGTAAGGTCGCCCTTAGGGTAAACGTGTCATTCTGAATGCAACGGCGTACTCGGATTTGCGATCCGAGACTCTGTTTAGATGTTATTCAAGCCGATGCTCTTAAACCAACTTTTCCACTTATTAACGAAAATTCCCCTGGTGGCGTTTTCCATAGCAGGCTCGCGCCCGCAAATTTTACACCTTGCCTATGGTAAACGGCACGTTCCAGACGCAACTGTGCCCTTAGATTTCCATTCCCAGCTACCGTTTAGGAAATATCACACACCTTCCTTATGAATAGTATAAAAATACTTAATATTTTTATAAAATTAATTCCGGGAACATACGGCCTCATAATTGCACGCCGTCTTTGCGCCTAGCTCCGGAATTATTCGTAGAAATATTCTAAAGTCTGATGTGCCTAAACCTAAGTTGCTCTAGTTTGTACCCAATTTCTCCCATGTTTCAACTGTATTGATGGATTTTACCAGGAAATACCATGATTTTTTGTGCAGCTATCAGTTCCATGCATTATTCATCTATATTAAAGGGGAAGTTGGTCATTGCACTAGTGCTCTGGTTTCTGAAGGAAGGGGTGATGTTTGAGACATTTTGTGATGTTTCCCATTTGGGTTTGGGATGTGTTTTAATTCAATAGTGGGGATTGATCTCTTATGGGTCTAGGAAGTTACATCACCATAAACGTAACTATATCTCCCACGATCTCGAGCTAGTATTGGTCGTGTTTGTGCTGATGTTGTTGTTGCATTACCTCATTGGTGTGTGTTTTGTGGTCTTCACATATCATAAGAGCATGAGGTATATCATTTCCTAGTGAGATATAAACATGTGATAGCAGATCTGGATTCATTTTATTTAGGACTACAATTTAAAATTTTTCTACACCTCAATAAAGGGTAATTTTTTGGTTGATGCCTTTTGAAATAATCCAAAAAAGGAGGTAGTTCAAGAATATAGGGATTCTTGGAAGGTGATGGAGGATTTGGAAAATCTTCATTTAGATGCAGGAATGGATGTTTTTAAAGGAAATTTATTTCAGATGATAGTACAATAATCTTTATGTAGAATGTGGAGGAGTCTTAATGTGGTGACTCATAGGTAGATGTAATTTAGTGCACCCAGAAATATATAAGATGTACCATGGCTTGAGGGTGTATATTTGGTGTCTTGAGATTAAATTGGAAGTGGAGAAGTTTTTGGCAAAGTGCTTAGTGTTCCAAAATGTGAAGGTTGAGAACCATGTTCCCAGTGGTTTCTTTCATCCATTAGATATCCTCGAGTGGAAGTGGGATGACATCTCAATGGATATCTTCATAGGGTTTCCATGAGATTTGGGAGGCTATGATGATATCTAGGTAGTATTGGATTGAATAACGAAATCATATCACTTCTTAGTGATCAAGGTGTTGGGCATAGTGGATTCCTTAAAATATGTATGTGGATGAGGTTGTGCAGTTGCATGGAGTTTTGAGATCCATTGTCTTAAATTGGGATACATGATTTACCTCGCAATTATGGAGATGATTGCAGCATGCTTTTGGAAATTATTTATTCCTCAACACTGCCTTCCACCATCAGATAGATGGTAAAGTATAATGGACTATCCAAATTTTATATGATATTGTTGTGAGCATGCATATTGGACTTTGGTGGATCTCGTGTGCAACACCTTCCCTTGGTAGAAGTATCTTAGAATAATAAATATCACTCTTCGATTGGCATGGATCTGTTCAAAAATATGTATGGAAGACTATGTAGTTCACTATTGTGCTGTATGGAGGTTGGGGAGATAGTTTTTGATTGGTCCTGAGGTAGTGCAGAGCACGATAGAGATGGTTCTTCTCATTTGTGATAGGATGAAAGATGCACATGACCAACCGTAGTCGTATGCCAATCATAGAAGAGGCCCTTTGATTTTGATTTTAGGGACCACATGTTCTTGAAATATTTCTCTCAAGATAGGAAATAGAGGTTTGGCATAGGGAGTAATCTTTATACCTGGTTCATCGAACCCTTAATGGTGTTGGGGAGAGTTAGTGAGGTGGTTTACCAGTTGGAACTGTCACCATAGTTGGAGAGGATCCATGACGTCTTTCATGTTTCCCCACTTCATCAGTATCTTTATTATGACTCCCACATCATTAAATAGTGAGCTTTGGTTATCAAGGATTATTTTAAAAATGTGGAGTATCTAGTAGAGACCCAATATTTTCAGGAGAATGTGTTGTGTGTGTGGACCATTCCTTTGGTTCACATGTTGTGGAGGCATGGTGGCCTAGAAGAGAGTACTTGGGAGTGAGAAGAATATATTTATACCTAGTACTTAGAGTTTTTTTGATTCTTTCCCTGTTCCATTTTTCCTTGTGATATAATGTTGGGACCTTGTTTGTTATTATATGAGTTGTTCCCATGTTTCATAATGTGTGAGAAATTACAAACACTTAAAGAGGAGAGGAACTGATTCCTAATTGAGATGCATTAAATGTGGTGTGATTAAACATGTGAGAGTGGGTAAGTGCCACCTAGAGTAGATAGTGTATTGACATATATGATGGAGTTCCCTAGTTCCCATGGATTAACCGTGTGGTTGTTGTTCTTGAGTGGTGTTCGTTGTGGTTTTTTGGGTTATCAGATAGCAGAGGAGGTTTTTTTGGAAGAGGAGGTTCCTACTCCATCTTTTTAACAATACGGGGTGGTTTAACGTTAAGAATTCATGTCAATATCATTGTTTTAAGTGTAGAGTGATCCTTGAGAGGTATCTAGTGAGGTAGTTTTTCAGACCCCTCTTTCTTCTAGGATAGGTTTTAAATTTTCAAGGGAGAGAATAACTCTATAGGTATCAGATATGATGTCTTGGACCTCTCCGGACCATTACTTTGAGAAAATGTGGTGTTTGAAGTGTTCTGTGAGGTCATGGTGACTCATTTCTAGTGTTTACCAAATTTCTAGTTTTCCAGAGGTGGGTCGAAGCGGTAGGTCACAACGGTGGGTTTCAATGGTGACTCATGTTAGTAGGTAGCCGTTGGTGATTCATAACAGTGGGTCATAGTGGTAGGTAGTGATTGTGGGTCATAATGGTGTATCATACCGGTAGGTCACCATTGGTGAGCCATAAATATGGGTCATGACGGTGGGTAACAATAGTGACTTACACTGGTAGGTCACCAGCAGTGAGCCGTTACAGTGGGTTGCAGTGGTAGGTCATGATGGTGGGTCACAACGGTGAGTCGTGATGGTGATTCGTGATGGTGATTCGTGATGGTGACATATGATGGTGAGTCAGAACAATGAGTCGAGACCGGTGAGTCAGAATGGTGAATCACACTAATAAATCGTATGGGTAGCTCGTGACGGTGACTCAAACTAGTGACTCACACCAATAACTCGCACGGGTAGCTCACAATGGTGAATCAAACTAGTGACTCGCCCAAGTATCTCACTGAATAGTTACTCACAACAGTGAATCAGACATGTGGCTCACCTAATGGGGAGTCATTTAGGATCTTTCCTTTCAAAAGATGATATATTTTCTTCTTTGTGCACTTACCATTATCTTGGATTCCAAACTACATGGTCTTGTTCAAGATCTACCTTTATTGGATTTTAAAAACTATTTCTCTAATTGATTTAGGATCTTTCCTTTCAAAAGATGATATATTTTCTTCCTTGCGCACTTACCTTTATCTTGGTTAAAGTTTCCCTTAACCATTCTTTCCTAAGTAGTCGTGAAACTATGCTTTATCCTTTGGACCATGTTTTCCCTAGAGGCTCTTCATGCTGAATGTACACCCCTTGCTTTGGTGCTATAATAAAGTGACAATTGTTTCTTCTACCAAGTACGGATCCCTTCATATCTCTTTTATTTATGTATATTTTGGGGTGGGTGTATCGATGTTTCTTGAGATCATAGTTGAATTCATATTAACGATGATAATTGAATCGGATTAAATCAATAAATAGGGGCTGGAAAAAAGTGATGCTTGTTTTTTTGTTCATTGTTACCTTTTGATTTATTGATCTGTATGGGATATATGCCAAATCAAAATCATGAAAATTTGGGGTATTTGTTTTTTCACCTATAATGCCTTGTGAATTCTGGTTTTTGGCATTCCTATTAAATGACTATTTATATGTAACTGATTAAACATGTATATTCTTCTTATAAAGGGATGCCCTAGGATCAAAATATTTTTTTTGATAATCCCTGAATTAAAAAGTGGTATTAAATAATGGATTCCCTCATAAATATGAATATTTCTTGGTTTGATCCATCTATTAATGAGGTTATGTAAAAATTGGTGCATAGGGGGTTGGTTAAATGGTTTTGGTGTGGCATGTTTTTGTAACATGGTTGTAGATCTGGTCATGAATTTAGTGTGTGGATTGTTCTGGTTGTGGGAATGTTTTTGCATAGGAGGATTAGTTTGGTAAATGGTTGTGGAAGTGGAATGAATGGTAAGTGTTGGAAAGTGGGGTTGTGATTGAAATGTGTGGTTATGTGTTGCTGGGTACTATTGTGAGTTGGGGGTTTTCTCTATTAAGGGAATGGATTAGGTAGAATGACATTGAAGAATGATGGTGGTAGTGGTTGGTATGGGTAATTTTCTTAGGATTTCTCTATGAGTAACATGACCAAGGCTTTACCCCATGTCAAGGGGTCAAATTATGCTTTTTTGTGAATTGTTTTTAAATAGAGACTAATGAGAAGTGGGTTATATTATCATAGTTCTTCTTCCTCTATGTGACTTATACTATGTGGATTTTTTGTATTTTGTACTTGGAATTTTCTTGGATAGTGATAGAATGAATAAATAAATTATTAATAAAGAATGATAATTGTTTAAATGAATTGGATGGGGGTATGATATGAGTTTGTGGCTGGTTGTGTGGTTCTGCTTTTAGTGATAATAGAAAAGGTGCTATTATGAGTTGGTTTTTGGTTGAAAACCCATAGGTTGGGTTTCAGTGTTTTGTATCATATATATATACTTCTATTTTCATTAGGATTTATATATATACCCTGCCCTAGTTGAGCACTATGTGCTGAACACCCCCATCATCACGAGCGAGGGTGTATTTCCCAATCCTCTTGGTGGGAGGATGGATGGCTAGACACCCTCTCTTCCCTACTCCCTCTTACAGGTAGTGATAGCCCAAGATTATTTGGGTAGGTTAGGTTTCTGGGGACCAAGTGTGTGCAAGTGTGTTTTGTTTTCCTAGGTGGCTTCAGGATGAGATGTTTTGTTCTTTCTCAGGTGTTTTGGGATGTGAGGTGGTATGTGTTCTAGGTGTTTGTCGGAGGGATGTGATGTGGTCGTGAGTCCCAAGTGCATGCAGGCGGGATGTGATGTTGTTGTGAGGCCCATGTGTGTGCTGGTAGGATGTGATGAGCTTTGTTTTCTCATGTGAAGGGACTAGCTACAAGGCCTAAGTGTGTGCGGGCCGGTTGTGACATGGTTCTTTTGGAAGAGGTGGGAGTTCTAGGATGTTTTCTGTTAGGGTGTGAGAGTGGATAATTAGTGGGAAAGTGGTGTGGGGTATCCTACCATAGATGTTCCTACTTTATTACTTTAGTTGACATTCATTATTTGGTATGTGTGCCTTGGTGAGGTGGGGATTCTTAGTATTTATTGTTAGGTGATGATATATCTACTGTTTTTATCACATGAGAATTAGTATGATTCTCTCACTTGTGCATGAGAGACTTTGGTTTTTTCTACTGAGTATACTGATATTCTCATCCTACAAATAAAAAAATTTAACTTTCCATAAGGATTGCATGGACCATTATGGAACATACTATAACAGACATTGGGATAGTTTTTCTGTCACTGCTTAGCCTTGTTTTTGGTATTTAATTTAGATTTTTGATTGTAATGGTAATATTTTTTGAAAAACAGGTATGTTGGATGGTTTTTAATTTCGTTTATAAATGTCTTGGAGTTGTTTTGAGTTTTATTATATTATATCATGATCTTTTTTTTCAAAATAAAAGGGAAATTCCTCCAATTTTGTGAGAATATATATATATCCTTGGTTCTAGTCATCACCTCAGGGCCTAATGGAAGCAGGAATCAAGGGTCATTATCTCCCTTTCTTCATTTCTATCCTAGGAGAGGTATCGTTGGAGGGATGGGTTGTGAAAATAAAATTTATATAACCTATAATCAATCATAATCTCCCATAATAACTTATAAAGTAATAAACCATTATGTTACTTCGAATATATTTTCCTCAAAAAATAAAGTTCTACCAAATGTATTGTGGGGTTGTATCTCAGGCCTCATCATCATTCTCCATAATTTTCAAAAATCCATAAAATTAATAAAACACATAGGTTCTTATATTTCAACCCATAAGCATAATCATCAAATTTTACCAGATAAAAAAATGAACAAGAAATAATGTATTAACCAATTCTCTAATGACAGGGAAATGAAATAAAATCATAGTGTAATAACCTACGCCATTATGGGTTTGTGAATTTATATGAAATTTGTATTTTATCCCAAATCATGGGGTATTTGGTGAATTCGAATTCAAATAATAATTATAAGAGTTAAAACATCTCTATTTTTTTGGATATTTTTAGAGGTGTAGGTGGTGTATGGATGATTTGGTGTGTATTAAAAAAATTTTGGGGTGGAACTACTATAGAAGTTTATTGCAAGTGATATATCACTTTGTAGAACAAGTGTTGTTGAAATGTAAAATGTGTTGGATAAGATTAATTTTTGGTGGTAGGGAGAGGGATACACTATGAAGGATGGGAATTATGTCATAAACCCTGTATAGAAGATTAAATTTATAATATCTAAATAGATCACACCATAGTGAAGTAGATTATTCTATGAGGGGTGATTATAGGGAAGGATCACATCATATAAAAATCAGTTACACCATGAGGTTTTCTCAAGGGGTAGGTCTCTAAACATAGTGGTTAGGATTTTCCATCAAGTTTTCTCATAAGGTGGTAGCATCAGGCTACTATAGGTGTTCAGTTGTAATGTTGATCTTGGGACTGCACCATAATGAGTGGTTAGGGGTCAGTGTTGCACTGAAACAAACTGGGTCACACAATAGTGCAACCCCGTATGAGGGGTTTTAGGTCATAAACAAATTTCTTAATTTCATAATGGACCTCTTGGAAAAATTTTGAAATATGGCTAAACCAAAAATTTATATATCAGTAGCTATCATGATTTTAAATATATGTGGGCTTAAGAGAACCTCATTTAGTCGTATACTTCCAACATCCTTCATCCATTGGTTTTCCATGATGGGGGTTGGATTGTGAGGCATTTCCATGAAATTATGGGGGTAATATTTTCTCTTTATCCATCACATATTCATCCCTTTTTTTATAAATTGATTTCAATATCTCTTGTCTAGGATTTGAGTGTCAATTCCACTGAATCATGGTTGAACCATCCATTACATTGGTTCTTTTTCAAATAGTGGATATTTGGTATCCTATGATTATGAACACTTCTTGGTGTTCTTAATTTATCTTAAGGTATGTTTATTGGTGTAGTCATTTAGGTAGTTTAGTTTTATTTGAATAAATTTATATTTTATTAGTTGTTTGTATATGGTGATTTTTCTCACATGGATGCTAAGTTTCATTATGGACCTTTTGAATATATTTTTTCATGGTTTCAATGTGGTAGGGTGTATTAGTGTGTTTTTAAAAACATTAAACCTTTATTTTAAATTATTAATTTTTTTTAATTATATAAAATGGATGTTACGGTGTGGGATAGGGGATCATGGAATTGATGGGTTTTGGATTGGACTTAAATAAGGCTTGGATAGATCCATTTTTAAGGGGTTAGATCCTATTTAAGGTGGGTGGTCCCTAGACATTCTTCATATAGTTTCTACATATTTTTATCTGATGTGTGATTTTCAGACTCACCACTTGTGTGTAATCATCAATAAATTAAAAATGATTTGTTGTGTTAGGGGTATAAAATGCCTTGGACTGTGATTTTCCTTTTGACCAAAAAACCTTAAATCCTTCACCACTGAGGGTTTTGGTCTTGACTAAAAGTGAAGGGAGTATATTTTTGTAACCCTATATGTATATGAACATGGAAAATTAAAATTTATTTGACCTTATATGAGTTACCTTGGTCTCTTATGAGTTGGGGATATGATTTATTGACAATTTTTGGCTTCGGTGTAGGCCATGTGGAACATTGAGTTATCTTATGGTCTCTTGTTTAGTTGATTTGTGTGTGGGGTGATTATTACTCCTATATTATTATTTGTTTATATTGGTGGTTATACCCTATAATGGAAATATTTATAGGTGGTATATTATAGGAATGACTTACAGGACCTGGGAAGTGTGATGGATGCTATTTTTCACCTTATGTGAACTTATTATCATAAAATGTAAATATCATTGTTAAATTGTTTTTTAAGTGTAGCGTCAGTTGATAAATTATATATCCATTAAGTGATATCCCAAAAATTACATGACCCAAAGGATATTGGTAGGTACCCTGGCCTTTCGTAAAATCTTGAGTGGATTTTAATAAAAAACTAATATAATAGTCTCATTAGAATAAAGAGATTTTAAAAATTACATGGGTACCTAATACACAAACTAATAATTGATGTATATTACATCATCATTTGAGGTTAAAATCCATATAAATCTCATGATATATATATTCTTATTTACATATTTGACTACCAATGGGTGTAAATTATATATTATTTATATTACAATTATGTTAATGGTTGGTATGATAAATTGTTATGGATTATGTTACGGGTTGGGTGCTTAATACAACTATGTACTCAATATGTTTCGGGATGGTTGGTTAGGAGATAATTCCACCCATGAGTAAATGTAATGTGATTATATTTGATATATGTAATGTATTAGGTGAGAATTCCAACCATAAAGATTCTTGTTATTATGGAATGTATTATGTTGTGGGTTGGATGTCATGTCAACCATGGGAGGATTATTTTTGGAGTTTGGTGTTCATGACAAATATGTATGTGTGGGATAGGATGGGGTGAGTTATGTAGATATGGGTTGGTAAATTATTCTAAACATGGAGGTGTGAATTATTAAGGAATGGTTATTTTGATATGGGTTTACTGATCATACTAACCATGTATGTCCTCAAGCGATGAGTTAGGTGTCAAGACAGCAATTACTTGAAGGATATTTAATTGGGTTTAGGTACATAAGAAGTGTCTATTGTGCCTATGTAAAACTTTTATTTTGTTAGATTGAATAGATAATTTGAAATATGCATGATGATTGATGTCATTACAAAATAATTTTTTCCATGTAATATTGACAAATGTTTTTTCTAAAAGTAAGAGAGGATCTTTCCATGTTAATTTATTTTTAATTTATAACATAAAAATATAAAATACCTCATCCTTTATTTATTTCCAAATTGATGGGGTCAACTATTCAAACATGATTTGTGTGTCATTGTTGCATCGCGATGACCCAAAAATGATAACCTACAAAGATGATCCGCATATACTCATTTGATCTTTTAACAATATCAATGAAACATCAGGTGATATTGTGGTTGATTGATTATATTCCATTATTAAACTTGATCACTTCATGTTCCTTCAGGAATAAAGGAGTCTCTTTTAGTCTTCTCATAAATTAAAGGATAAGAGTATGAGGAAAAAGTTGAGAAAAATATTGTACACAATGATTAGACTCTTCCGAAATTACATAGAAATCTATTTATCGATATATGGTTAGTTCTGATATTTATTAATTTCACATAAACCCTTAATAATATATTATAAACCCAAATAACCCCATGAAATTTAATATAATAATATCATTATTTTATTTCACATTTTTTTCTAACCATAGTAATGATAAATATTATTTTAAAATCTGAAAAATAAATATTTATCACTGGAAAAAAATATGGTATATTGGTTATCCTTGAAATTTTATTAATTATAAAAAAATATTTAAATAAATTTTATTCACTAGACAAATAAATAAATATTCAATTCATATCTCTGATAATAAATTTGTTTTGATATTCACATAATAAATTATCTATTAAATTATAAATAATTATTTATTATATTCGGAATAAAAAAAGATAAATAAATATTATATATTTTCATAATTAAAAAATTACCATATGAATGAATATGTATTTAATATCTATTATTGGTTTATTAATCTTCTATAAATATTACTTTTCATTCTGAAGAATGGTATTATTCTAGATATTAAATATAAATAATATTTAACTAAGAACATTGGAAAGATTTTCTGTGTGACCCTCTAGGAAATTCAATCAGTAGAAATAGGTATGATTGCCTAAATTCCAAGATTACTATCTAGAAATGTTTCAAGGAACCAATAAAAGAAAAAGATACATCTTAATGAAAACAACCACATATGAATGCTCACTATGTAATATAATCTCATTATATTAATATCCAATGAAGTAGATTTCATAGTTATATCATCAACCTTTATGCTCGATACATCTTAAATTGACTGTATGAAATGAAATCATCAATATACCATGTCCATGGAATTTAGTTAAATGATTTCATTCCGATCAAATGGTTGTGATATCAACTCAGATACAGATATAAGGGAAAAATCCTTTTTCAACTTATACATTAAATAAATATCATTCATGATACACTAAACACACTCAACATAAACATGAATATCTGTTTTCCAAATTTAGAACAATTTATCAAAGTATATGAGTCCTGATATGTATGAATAATAATTATAAAGTCTAAGTATTTATTTAGGCTTTAAAATAGGAATATCCAAAGACATTAAAACATGTGAAATTTATATTAGCAGGTCTATTTTCATAATATCCCTTCTTGAATATTACCAAGTATGAACTTCATGAGATGAATTATCGTCTTCCTATGTGTACTCACACTAAAAAATAAACATGTTATGTGTCCCATAATATAATGTTATCCGACCATATAAAAATATTTAAGGATATCTTCATAGGACTCCAAGTTTCTTATTATTGAGAGGAACAAAAATGACCCTCTCATTGTGATGGATATCTTGGATATTATCACATTAATGTTAAACAAAATAACAATAAGTATGTGATAAGGTATTTATTAATATTAAAATACATGAATATAAATTTAATCTAAAGTGAAAAATAGTTGGTTCTAGGGAACCAATTACAGTAGATTCTCATTTTCACTATAGCCAACATCTAATAACATTTTAGTATCATTGTTCTCACGTGTTATTCATGCTTCTCCTTAGTATATTAATAGTTTTTGGTCCAAATATTTCATTTTTTGGATGGTGGTGGTTTTCTCATATGACTTTATGACTAATCTATTTACTATGACTTCACTTGCTTGAGAAAATTGATCAAGTCATTATATTATCATGAATCCACCTCTTGTTCCCTTAATAGAGTCTTTAAAGCTTGATTAAGTTCATATTCAAATATATTAATAATAAAGATAAAATAATTACTTTTGGTGTAACCCAAAATAGTAATAATACATCACTAAAACACTTCTTAAGCTGTATTTGAAGCTACAACAGGTCAGATATTATAGATATGGAAACCAATAGCTGTAATAATTTTCTATTTAATATTAACTTAGATTTACTATTATAAAAAATAAAATATAACTAAATAAAGAAGAGTGTTCAATTCTCTTAGTAAACGGTATTCCGACCTCTCCAAACAAAAGGACATATCCAGTTCTACTATTTCAACTACTATTGGATAGTTCTTACACAAAGTCAGTTTAGTTATGTTGGATCTATTTAATATTTACCTATTATGAAGAATATATTATTAATATCAATTTTGATTATATTTCATCGAATATTAGATAAATTATTATAACTATATCTAGTGAAATTATTTTGTCTCAATAATCCTTTTATATCCTCATCCATGTTCCCTAAGAAAGATTATATTCCACCAACAAATCATTCTTGAATTTCTCTAACTTGAATTTTTAAATAATTTTTCAATATATGTATGATGAATATATTTCTAAAACCCGAGTATCTATTTTATAGATCTTGTTATCTAGGACATGTTAGTTATTTAAATCATTCTTAGAGAAAATCATTACTTAGTCTTAGAGAACTGGTAAGATGTAACATTTTTTCCACATGTTATCAACATATCTCTCTTAAAAACTATAGTTATCGCACTGACATATTATATACACATGGAACTCATTTATTTCTGAATAAATATTCTATGATTACTATGAATTATTTAACCAAAAATGAATTTATGAAATCTTTATATCAAATTTTTATTTAATGATGTCACCGACCCTTTCAAATTGTGAAATATAGACATATACCATTGGGTTACCTTTTTCACATTATATTTTCATCATTTCAATGGTTTCCACATAATGAGGTGGACCTGATAATAAATATTCCAATATAGTGATCATATATGTATGATTATAAAATTAGAATTCAAATGTATTTTTTAAATTATGATTGGTGAATTGGTTTTTTAATTGACTAAACCTTTCAATAATAAATCCTTCTTTATTGGTACCAACTAATACCATCCATGTCCAATTTATTACTCACCAAAACTATCACGTCTTAGAAACATCCAAAATATGGAATCTCAAAATCTTGATGCATGGAATCCATTACTGAATTCATATAAACTTATCAATCATATAATTTTTCTATTTACTATTTCTTTGTATTTTTCTAAAATAATAACATATATATCACCAACCACATTGAACATAACCAACAATTTGGTCATGAATTCATATAAAGTATTTGTATCTGTGACTACTCATCCCATTGAGCTTAGTGGAGTTCTTGATTCCTATACCAACTCAAGTTCATCTAAATACCTAACCCAAATATGTTAAGTTTTCTCCCACTATTCTTAATGAGATAGGATTCCATCAATGAAACGTAGTAATTACTGACAAGATGTTAGTATCCTTAGTGGTTATCAGATAATATACTAAAATTCACTATGTGTATGATGTTCATTTGTATCCAAAACTATCTATTAACAAATATTTCTCAATAAACACCTTATGAATAGACATAATGGGTTGTCATCATATGGTAATGATATACATTATTCAGTATAATTTGTAATTTGTTTAGTTGTTATTTTAAAACCATGTCATAGAATAAATAATGATAGATATATGTTATATAAGACACCACATTGATCAACCCTACATGAACATCAATTATAATGAAATATGAGTTAAGGAATAGATCCACTCAATATTCAAAATAATCGATTTTTATTTGGTTTAAGATATAATATTCCAGTCCAACCTGAAGGATCAATTATATTTTATTAAATTGATTAATTTATCCACTGAGAATACCTAAAAAATTAATGGTATGTTATGAAGCATTTAAACTTACCTCTAGCTTCTCCTTAGAATAATTAAAATGGATTTTGAACTCATTATAGATTTTTTATGGTTTAACTTTATTTTTGAAGTTTTCTTTGTCTATAAACTTGATAATTGAGTTTGTTAGTATACCTAGTGTTATACCATGTAAGATATTGAACATATTTCTCAGTATAAAAAAATCAAATTCTTTTTGTTTTTTCAAATAAATAATTATCTTGGAACAACTAGGTAAAACTCATATATTTTATATTCATCATTTATTACAATTAATATTTTTGATTCAATAGTTCTAAAAAATTATTTTAATATTAAATACCATAAAAATATTTAATAAAAATATGGTCTTATTTTTTATCATTAGACACTGAGAGAAATTATTTGGGTAACACTAATTAAAAAATCAAATTAATCCATTATTTAACTCATAAGTTGTGCCCCTTCACTGTTGATATAGGAATCACCCTTTTTTAGTTTCTTGGAGAATTAACCTTATTTCTTATAATATTTTTGAACATTATCAATTTCCAAAATGAAAATATAAGTATATTTAAATTTTATTATATTTTATATTCAATAAGTCTAGTATAAATTTTACAAATTATGATGAATGTGAGAAAATATATTTTTATTATTATATTTATTTTAATCAGTTATAATTATTCTAATAAAACATTCTTACCACTCACGAAATTAATTTCCCTTTTTCATTAAACTCTCTATGAATCATTTGTCTCTTTGAAAGATGTTGTAAAACACAAGTGAATATAAAGGTTCGTGTACTTTTCAACCTTCTATTTTATTATTTTCATTATAAGTGGAGATTAAAAAAGTTACCTCAAATCCTATTCTTCGTAGAAAAGTATATAAAAAGATGTATGAGTGGTGTACCTATAGTTCGCATTTAGTATAGGATAAGTAAAGTCAATATTAATGGTAAGTATGATAACATGATATTTGGGTATAATCATTTATAAGTTAAATATCCCTCTTCTTACATACACTGAAATAAGGTAGAAATAATCTCATTTAACTTTAAGCCTCTCTTTATTCTTTTAAAGAGATAAAAGTTAATATTATATTGTTAAATCATCCTCCATATATCTTTGGTAGGCATCCTTTTCACCACCTCTTAGTGGGAAGATGATAATGTTTGGGGAACTCTAACACATTGTATTTGTAATCCTATAGTACTTTATGTAAAAAATTATTCTTTATAAAGAAGGTTTGTGCATGTTATGAAAACCTCTAAACCCTAAAATGATTGTAGTTATAATGTCATGGTTAATATATTTTTTCATTTTATGTAACAATATAATATAAAATTATTATTACTTTATTATATTACCTTAACATGTGAATCAAAATAATTTCAATTTTATTATGAGTCTCCCACTTTTTTATCAAGACCCAATAACCCCAAAAATAATACATTATATTTCAGGTAATATGGACATTATAGTGGAAAGGATTGGTTTTTCCCTTCATTAAATCTAAAAAAATGATATGAAAATTGTAATAATGTTTTTAGGTATGGGGATTTGATAACTACAGGATTGAGCCCCTTATTCCATTTAGTAAACTCCCCAATCCTAAAATCCTGAATCATATTTTCTTAATACTTTCCTTCAAATTTATATTAAATTGATTAAGGTTATTAAATAAAATATAATATTGGTTATGTTGTCCCACAATCTTTTTTTATATTTCCCAATAATTAAAATTTCACCTAAAAATGTCTTGAATAAACTCTTTAGCTATGGGATGTTCTTAGCATAGATAATTTAAGTCCCAATGAATTAATATTAACTTTAGGAATTTATTCTATTATGTGTAAATTTTATTATTATTTTTAGAAGTATTTTTAATATTAGGTTTATTTTACATAAGTGATTAAACATTTTTCGATAAAATATTTACACATGATCTTTTTATTTTAATTCCATATATGTAAATTAATCCACTTAGATATATGAGCATAGTCTCCCATCAGTAAAATAAATCATGCATTATTTATAAATAAAATATATAAAATGTGAATTAATCATGATCTTTTCTAGAAATTTTTTTATTCAGTGAACAATAAACAAGACATTGACCCTATAGGAAAAAGTCCTTCAACTAGTCTAGTATCAAGTTTCAGTATTCCACTTTCATCTTAGGTATCTCCTTAGTTTTTATTCACCTCGTCTTAAACTTGAAATAACTATTTGTTCCTAGGGGATCCATACATACAATACATTTACCAAACATGTAGGAAAAGGTAACCAGAAATGGGTTTTATAGTAAATAAACCATGGGTATAAAGGGCCATACATAATTGGGGGGGAGGGATGATTTAGAGATCATAAATTCAATTTATTATTATTATTATTAATTAATTAATTAAAAGAATACACAAAAGTACACAATTTGGTATAACCATAATGATTAGCCACCTATGTAATAGATACACATTTAAAATTGTCATCTAGAATTCATTTCAATTAACTCTTCCTTAAGATAAAATGTACATTAATTAATCTGATTAATTATCTCATAAATAAATTAATTCATTTTATCTTAATCTTCATCCAATATTTTCATGATATTACTATCTGTTATGAATTAATTAAATTGAATTAATTATTTTTTTTGAAAAATAGTACATGATGTGTATTTGATGCATATACCCATCCAAACTACCCAACATAGTTTTTGTTGAGTACTTTTCACTGACATGGATATATCATACATGATGTTTCATTTTTTTTACATAGTATGTATTATCGATAAATGAAATCCTAGCACATGTTGTGTTACATAGAATATACTAAATTTTATGCATGGGGATTACATGGTCTGTGATAACCACATATGTTTTTTAGTTAAAAAATTACATGAAAATTAAATAACCATTTTATATCTTGTAAAACTTGTCACATAGAGTCTCCTGTTAATAAATGACACACTGACATATGGTGAAAAGGTTTATTGATACAATTCATTTTATTTTTTCACAAATTAATTTATGTACAAAGGCCATATTTTTATTTATACACCACATAAATAGTTACAAATTAATTACACTTCATATATTGAAAACCCCGTGTGTGCATTAATAATATACAATATGTGAGTTAATAACACAATGTTTGAATTAATTAATCACATAACATTTGAATTAAATAAACCATCTGTATGTTAATTAATTACATCATTCATGATTTAAATATTCATCATGCATGAATTAATTACACATCATATATTAATTAATTACATATCACAAGTGAATTAATTATACATGCAATTAATTAAATTTTATGTGAATTAATTACACGACCACCTCATCATATAAATTAAAAACACCATGGGCGTATTAATTTCATGACCATTGTTTCATGTGGGGTTAAATAGTTATTAGTCAATATAAATAATTTGTATTTAATACACTATGTGTGCATTAATTACACAAACATAGTGTCATGTATATTAAATCAATCTCTTGTGTATTAATTTCATGAGGCCTCTGTTAAAAAAATAAATACATGATGTTTATTTAAATTATAGGACCAACACATCATATGTTTTAATTATACATTTCATGGGTATTAATTAATTACTTACAATGTTTGTACTAATTATACACTATGTTTGTATTAATTTATTTCTTTCTATCTTTTGTTTACCACACAACCACTGCATCGTGTAATGTTACACGGTATGTAGTAAAATTAAACATAATGTAACCATGAAAAATATGTCTCACCCTTAGATGGGTTCTTTGATTTTTATTTTTTCATTATTAACTTGTTCTTGGTTATATGAATGTGAATTAAAATGTATAAGATGATGAATAAGTATAAATATCAACATTATGATATAAAGAATGAATTTCTGAAAAATGAAAAAATAATGGTAATTGCATATAATGATTAATAATTAATAAATAATTATAAATTTAAACATGACTACTCTGATACAATATTTTGGTTATGAACATAGTAGAAGTTACTATTAGACATTTCTCCAACTCAAATTTTGTTGGATTCAATGGATAATCAACAATTTAAATTACAATGAACATCATGACTAATGAAATTTTTTCAAAGAACATTAAATAACTTTTTTTAAGAAACAAGAGAGGGTCTCTTCACTTTAATTTATAATTAATTTAAAACAAAAAATAATAATACCATGGTCTTGAGTTATTTCTCAATTTATGGTGTTGAATTTTCAGACCTTGTTGGTGTTTCATCATTGCATCATGATGTTCAAAAGTAGATCCCCTCTAGTGGTGATCCACATGTGATCTGCCAATATTTATCCAACACTGATGAATTGTTGGGTGATGGTGTGGTCAATTAGTCATCTTGCATTGTTCACCTTGATCACTTCACATTCCATTTATCTTGAAGGAATCTATCTTATTCTTCTTGGTCTTGTGTGAAAGGGAGAAGGAGGGTAAAGTTTAGAGGAATTTTTTGCACAACAATTAAACTCTTATGAAATAAAATAGTATTCTATTTATAGATTTTGGGTAAGTGTTAAATATTTATTAATTTTACATTGACCCTTAATAAAATATTAAACAGATAAGTACCCCCAATACAAATAATATAATAATATCATTATTTTAATTCATAGATTTCACTAACTCGTTAAATGATAAATAGTATTTTATAGTTAGGTAAATAAATATCTATTACTTGAAAAAATACAGTCTGTCCATCAACCTTGTAATTTATTTAATTCATTGATAAATATTTAAATACATAGTATTAATTCAATAACTAAATAAATATTATATTCAAAATATGGTTGTATAATTGTTATGTGATACATTCAGAGTTGGTTGTGTTGTTAGGGGTTAGACTTGATGTATCTAGAGGATTTTTGGTATGGAGTTAGATGTGTTTGAATTCCCCTTTGAGTGAATTTTATTTATTTTTCTAATAAGGTTAATTTACTTGATTTTTGTAAGATTCAAATATGTGTTGAGTTGAGTATTTATTCTTGGATTATTTTTATGTAAACATATAGAACATTATTATGATTATTATTGAACTATTTTTTAATGTTCAAAGACATGTGATGATGGTGTTGAAGAAATGACACACTGCTTTCAACATGATTGAGTAGTTATAAAGAATTGATTGAAGACAGTGAAAAATATTTTTTTCAAGAGGAATTGAATTTTATAAATCAAGTTTGCTAATATATATAATTCTATAAATAAAAATAATAGACTATTGGAAATGTAGATGTTAGGAATTGTGTCATGGAATTTGATGATGAGTTTTATATTTTGGATAACAAATTTGTTTATACATTATTAAAAAAATAATACAAAAAATTATGATAAGGAACCAGATCAATCCGTCACATGTGGGAGGAGACCCTGGTCTTGCAAGAAATCCAACTCATTGAGATTGAATAGTCGAAGAAGGACAACGAGTTAGAACAGGGTGCATGATAATGGTGGATGCATAACACCCAAAATGATGTGTATGGGTGTTTCACAAGGGTTGTATATAAGTGTAATGACCCCATATAGGTATGTGAAGTGTGTTAGGGTTCAGACCCCAGTGTCGTATTGATTGGTTTCTAAAATGGAGTATATTATTAAGTGGTGGGAAAAGCGATGTAGATTTCAACTCTACAAAGTATTATTATTCCATTTAAAAAGATTTATAAATAATGTGAGTCATTCAATTTTATTTTTCTACGACATCTAATCATGGTGAATCATTTCTTATTCCTAAAACCTCATCGTACAAGTTCTTTTCACTAGAATATTTTTGTCACAACCTCCAACAGTCGCATCAAGCAACTGGGAACTTCACCAATTTTTTATATTAGTCATGAAAGATCGTATACAATTAAAATAGTATGGACTAAATCATTCGAGAGGTTACATTTTTCAATGATAGTTATTTTAAAAAGCCATGATGTAGGATATTAGTTACCTCACACAAGAGGTATGACAGTGCGTGAAGCAGAAGAGTGTTGGTATTAATAGGGTGTCAATGTGGTTGAGTATGTCAATGGACTGAATTTATAAGTACCCACAACCCTTTCTAGTTTTAGTATGAGTTGAATATATATCACGTAAATTAATAGATATGATAAATTAAACCATATAATCAAGGATGTGTTTTATTCACATGATGTTTTTTTGTGAGATGATAATGTTTTTCTTGTTATAGACTTTGTGGCCACGTGAAGGATGATCCTATACCATTATTTCATGCTTTTTTAAATTAAATTAAAATATATATATATATATATATGATGATATTTTATATTAACTCTCAATCCATAATATTTGAGAAGAACTATGAATCACATTCTTATTTTCATGAAGGACTAGTATATCATGGGATTTGATATTCATGCAAGTTGCATAATGCATGCATGTGTTATAGTGAAGGTGTTATGCAAGATATAGTTTCATGAATAAGTTCAGGGTTCCAAGTAAAATATGATATATTAAGAATAAGTAATCTAGGATACCATGTTCTATATTGATAGGTGAAGATCAATTATTTTCATGTTGTATTTTTCATGCACAAAATAAATACTATGATCGTGATACTTTAACAAAGTGGAAGTATAAAAGTGAGAAGGAATGTAAGGTAGTGTAATTTTTCTTTCATTATTCAAAATTTTCAGGTGAATGAATTATAAATTTCATGAAAATATTATGAATATTGTGCATTTTTTTACACACAAACTACAGTGAAGAATATTTGAGAATACAATGCATTGTATTTTCATGATTTAAGTTTGTGAGAAGCACGTGAAATATATATTTCATGAATTTTGTACAATAAAGTTTGTGATTGATGTATATTGGTATTTAAAAAGGTATTAAATCATTAGTAATTAGTATACATAGATAAGTCCATATTATTTTAAGATCTGTGGATAGTGAAAAATATGAGGCAAATGATCAGTTTCTGAAGTTCTTAAAGTTATAAACAAACAAATTAGGTCATCAAATTTTTTTATGGAGGAAAATTTTATCTCGAGGTGTTGAAAATTCTATTATTAGATTATAAAGATATTTCTTATTATTGAATAATATTTTAAGATAAGTGAAAGAATCCAGGGGATTCTGGAGTAGGTGAAGACACAATGGGAATTGGTGTTGATCACTTGTATAGGTTGTAACTTGTGATCTCAAATCAGAATCTATAGTGGGATAACTATATGATTTAGTGTTTATGGGAATGAGATATTCCCGAGAAGTAGCCACCTATATAGAGTGAAGAATCCATAACCGGGGGTAATAACTTATTAGAGTAAGGATTTTTCCATTTGACCAAAAAGTTTACAAATATTGAGTGTACTGGTCTCCTTATTAATATTGTGTACATGGTTAGGATAATAATTAAAGATGAGGGGTATTACCTCTAATTAGTCACATATGTTGAATTAAAAGAGAAATAATTTGTAAAAATAATGTAAAACTGATTCACCCTCCCCCAATCTGTAGTAGTTAACCGGTCATTAGGCACTACAATTGTAATCAAAGTAAGGTTCCGTCTAACGATACAAGAAATTTATGAGAAATAGATAATTTAATTTCAGTTAAAATCTAGGAATAATTTCATTTAAAGTAATTAACTACCACAATTGGAGGAATATGAATCTTTTGTACCTTCTTATAACTTGGCCTTGAATTATGATATGTAGAAATAGTGGGTTTCTCACCAATTTCCAAGGATATTTCCATGACTCCATCTGAAAAGATAAATCTAGAAGTTGATGGAAAGGATAAAAAATTTAATTTTATGGATTTATCATAAAATGTATACACTAAAGTGATTAGTCTCCAAACTGGTGAGAATATCTAGGATTAACTATGAATCCATTATGAAGTTAGTCTTAAAGTCAAAGAAGCTATATTGAAAATATGGAGAAGTAATTTTGAGGATATTAAAATATAATAAGATAGAAACATTGAAAAATATATCATTAAAATCAATGATATAGTAATTAATATCCATATATTTGGTGAGAAGTTGTAATATTTAACAATTTTGAAGAATATTACAATAAATTTCTCAGATAGATTTGATCACAAGGTTTCATCCATAGAAGATAGGGAAGGAATTTCATTGGATGAGTTACACAAAATACTCATGGATTAATAAATGAGAAAGGATATTAATTTTATAAAGAAGATAAAGATGAGATATCCTTTGAGGTCATAAGAAAAACAAGTTTAAAGAGTTAGAAGTTAAGGAATCAAGTGATTCTGATTTTGATGAATTTGATGAGGACCTCAATGAAATTATTCATCTTATTTCATAAGCATCTAGAAATGGAAAATGGAAAAAATAATAAAATATTCAACTAAATTGATACAACTATAATGGCATTGTAAACTTCTCCATATATTAACCAAATAAAATTTATGAATTAAAATTTGATGAGGAAAATGAGAAATCTCAAAAATAAAAAAGGATAATAAGAATAATAATAATTCTAGCTATAAAAAAGAGAAATTTGATGAGTTAGTATGAATAGTTAAATTCATAATTTAGTATTTCATTAAAAGATAAGATAAATTTATTTTATTTTATTGAGAAGGTCTCTTATTCATTAAGTACTGATGATGATGGTGAAATAATAATATGTCTAAAATAGTGTCTAAAAGAAGATTTGAAAGTTACTCTTGAGAAAAACACTCAATATAAGGACCCAACTAAAAAAATTACATTTTCTTGAGTTTAAAGTTAATAATTAATTATATTAAATTTTGGGATCTTTTGAGGTTTAGAGTTTTAGAGATTAAGTCATAAATCATACATAATGAAACTATAAAATACAAAGTAGAAACATATAATTAGTATCCACTTTATTATATGTTGGTCAGAGTGGATACTAAAGTGGGGGGTGAATTGAGTTCCAATTAAAATTTCTGTTAAAATATTACCTATTGAAAATCCCCCGATTTATAAAATAAGTTAAACTGTAGTGAAATTATACATATTGTAAATGTTGACTTAGCTTCGCAACGATTGATTAGGTCTCAGTTAGTTTAACCACAAGATCAAACTAACTTTTGAAACTAACCTACTGATTTACAATAAGTGTAATCACTTGCTAATTTAACTATCAAAGTAGATTTAAAATAGTTTTGTATTTCAAAGTAATATCAGTGAAATAAATAAGATATATGTAGTTTACTTTGATCTTAAACTAAAGATGCACAACAGATATAACAAGAGGTTCAGTCTCAAGTCGAGACTTAGTCCTCTCAAATTTATATAAATTTGATCTACACCCTGGATCGGGGTTAACAACAGTTTACAAAACTGTCCAGGCCACACAGGGTCCTCTACCACTATTCTACCTGGGAAACAAAACAAAGGCCATTCCACACAAGGACCTCTTCCACAGTTGACGTGGGTAAACACGAGTTAAGAGTTTAGGAGTGAGGATTTGAGGATTTGAGATCCTCCAATTTAGTACAGGAGACATTGTGTGTATAAGATATATAGAGTACACCACACTGCTCGAAAGTTAATAAATAAATCACTTAGAGAGAACAGATAAGAGTTTAGAAATCTCTAGTGAATATCAATGTAGCTCTGCAGTCGTTGGATTCAGTAGGAATGCTTCTGAGTTCTTCTCTGGGATTTCTATTGAAAAACAGAGTGTCGTAGTTCAACTTGTCTTCTAAAAGAGTGAGAAAGATCTCTTGATTCATCGTGTGTTCTTCAGTAGTATTGGATTACATTCATGAGAGTTCTTTGAATGTCTTGCAATCTTATTCTTGTTTAGGATAGTGCTCTCGAGTGTATGTAATTTCTTCTTGTTTTATCATCACACTTTTCCTTCTTCCTTCTCTTATGCTTGCACGTGTATTGCATCTCAATCTTCCTTATATTCCACAAGTTCTGGTAGAGTGAATGCTTCCATTTTCATAGGTACGAGATACGGTTTCCTGACATGCCAAAAAATATCATTAAATAACGTTAATTTCCTTAAAAACATCAAATATGACCGTTAGCATTATTTAAATAATATTGACAAAAAGTTAAGAAATGGTGTCACAGTGATTAAGTAAATGGTGTCTTCTTCACGGTATATTCTTCACGGTATGTGGTTCACAGTATGAGCTTCATGGTATGATCTTCACGGTATGAGCTTCATGGTATGAGCTTCACGGTATGTCCGTCACGGTGTCTGGGTCACGGTGTATGGGTCACGGTGAGTCCTTCACGGTGTCTGATTCATGGTGTTTGGGGAACGGTTTCTGTGTCATGGGGAGTCCTTCATGGTTTATGATTCACGGTGTCTGGGTCACGGTGTCTAGGTCACAGTGAGTCCTTCACGGTGTCTGATTCACGGTGTCTGGGTCACGGTGTTTGGGTCACAGTGTATGGGTCACGGTGTCTGGGTTACGGTGACTGGGTCATGGTGAGTCCTTCACGGTGAGTCCATACTTAGACAAATATCTGTATTTGGACTTAGATAGTAATATGCAGAATATGGATAAAGTTTAATCATTAGAGAGTAAGAGAACTTGAATCATAAATATAAAGGCTTGATAACATATGATAGATTTGTGATCATGCATAAGGCTTGTAAATATTAAAGAGAGTAATTAACATCCATAATATTTGTTGTCATTAAAACATGATGTGTAGTCATTATTGAGATTGAAGAGCATTAGCAAGATGTGCAATGAAGATTTGGATTAATTAATAGTAATAGGATTTGTGATCATTAAAACATGATGAACACATGAGGAGTCCAACAATCTCCCCCATGATCACAAATCATATATAGTCAAAATATAAATTAAATGTAACATTAAATAAACTAGCATATTAGAATAGCAACAATTAGTAAAAAATAGATTTGATAATAACATATCTCATTATGATACTAAAACTTGTAGTTTTATCCCCCATTTATACTTGTTGTTTTCTCTCCCTTTTGGGATTATCAAAAATTAGAGAAACTGAAAAGAAACAATGCATTATTCATTTAAAAAACCATTTAGAATAGATCATACAAGATAAATACAAACAGGAAACAAGAAATGACATCCCATCAAAAAGAAAACAGTCCTTGGACTCTTCAAGGATCCATATTTTCCTTGCATTTATCAGTAGCAGGAGCTGGTGCTAAAGTAGAAGAAGGTATAGATGTGGTAGACAAAGAGGGTAAGGGTAGACCATCAAAAGCAGAACGAGCCAAAGTTACAGTAGTATAAGATCTAGGATATGGTTGGTCAAGAATGACTAGTCGGATCTGAGAAAGATCTTGGTTAACTATCATGGTAGTTGAGGAAAATGTAGGTAGATGAGGTCTAAGGGGTGCAGCAGCTGGAGAAACTATATCAGTACTCTTCACATGAAGATACGGCTTCAAAAGATTGATGAAATCAGTAATCATTTCACCACCATATTGCAAAGCCTTTTCAAAATCATCTTTATTATCCACAAATCTGTCCAAAAATCTGGTGAACTCTGTAAGCTTCTGAACATGAGCTTTAAAAGCTTGAGTCACCGGAGGGATTCTCAAATTTTCCACAAGATATCTAAAGTGATCTGTCATATAACATTTAGAGAAAATCCGGGAGAGATACAAATCTATTTTCTTGGTGATCTCTTTTTGAGCATCATTGGCTATCTTAGAATGAATCATAACCAAGTCCAATGCTCTATCACTGTTCTTAATCACTTCTGTTAAAGAAGACAGATCCAAGCCACTGAAGGCACTCTAAAGTTCTTCCTTTATTATGGATCTCAGCAGAGAATTATCCAAAGAAGGCGTGGAGGTCTGACTCGAAGTAGGTGAAGCTTTGACATCTTCGGTTAGTACTTTGAACTATTTCAGAACTTTTTGCAGGCATCTAGTGTATTCATCTGTAAGCTTATTTAGATTTTCTACAAGCTACCTCATGCGTTCCAGCATTTTTGTGTGTCTTTTTCCAATATTTTCATCAAAATAAAGTAGATATGGATGAACTTGAGTCACAATATACCTCGTGAGGATGTAATCAGATGGCTCAGGAGAAGCAGTAACAGGTGCAGGGGCAGAAACAGGAGCATGCACTGATCTCAAAGACAACTCATTCTACAAATTTGCTACCATATTTTTTAGATTTTAAACATTAGCACTCATCATCTTATTCTCAACTCTAACTTCTTGAATTTCTCAGATCATCCTTGGTTGAATATGAAAGATAATATTTTCCAAGAGAATTGATGCATCTTATTGACTTAACTGAGTCACCGGATGAGGTTGAGTGGATAATATCTTCTCAACTCTAGCTAACAGAGTCTCTCCAAAAACATTCAGATCATCATTGGTCACAATGGAGTGATGATCTAGTAAGGGTGTAGGTATAGGTAGTGGTTCAGATTCTTGTTGAGGTTCAGAGTCATCTTTAGACTCATATTCTGATTCAGATTGAGGATGGGGCTTTGGTTCTAGTTTTGGATGAACTACAGACTTCAGTTGAAATAGAGAAGAAAGATCCATTCCAGTTTTAGACAGTTTCTCTGACTCATTCACATCATAAAATCTTGGGAATTCATATCTAGTGTGCACAGAGTATGAGACAGAAAGTTGAGATGCTTCAGCAGATCCAGATTCTATAATCTCAAGGTTTGGAGTTTCCTCCCCCTCAAATTTTTCTTCCATTTCAGAGACTATAGGCTTAGAATGATCAAGATCCATCGGATCATCCCTAATCTCATCAAAAAAATCTTACCTTGCCAGATTAAAGGAAATTTACATCCTCTCTTCATCAGAGGGAATTATCTCCGAAGCCGATTGTTCCACTGGTTGAGTTTCCAGACATGCTTCTTCAACTTCCTCTCCTTGAGGTATTTCAGCACAGATAACAGTAGGGACAACAATCCTTTCTTTTTCAACAAGAGCTGTTTCCATTGGAGGTCTTCTAGCTTATTCTCTAGGAGATACTTCACCTATTACTTCCTCTTATTCTTCTTCTGAATACTTAGCCCCTTCATCTGGTTCCAAACCAGGATCAGATAGATTCTTAGGCATTCTTGGATTGCCAACAAGATTAAACTTTTTATTCAATTGATCATTATTCCCAACCCACTGCTTCTTCCAGGGGTTCCATCTAATCGTAATCCTTCTGATGATAGGAATGGATATGCAGAAATCAAAGTCCTCTAACTTTTCTTCATTTGGTCCAACCACCCATTTGGAAACTAACGTAGCTGAAATCATCCTTGAGTAAAATAATGAGGTGGATTTGGAAGTGACTTTAATCATCTCACATATATGGTTAATAACATACTTACAAAGATTGATCTTATGGCCATTCTTCAACAGGTGAATCAAAAACACATCATGATACATCATCACAGAAAAATATCCTTTTCTCAGGCTAATCAAATTCTGAACAAATTTGAACTGAAGTCTAGTCTCCCCATCTAATTCAGCAGCTCTGGACCTTCGCTTGGTGCCATTTCCAGTTAGGATTTCCAAAACATTCCCCAGGTCAAAAAATTTGGTTGTTGGAGGGTATCTCAGGTAATCTTCACAAACTCCTTCATGTGTAATTCTTAGGCATGCAGCTGATATCCTCGAAGAGAAAGAGCACTTTTGACCAGTTATCCAGATGTTCACCATAAATCTTTCTCCAAACTCAAAAGAAAACTTCACATACTGATAGAATTGAGATACCAGTCTCAGGTAAATCAGTATATTTTGTCTAGAAAACCTTTCAATCCATCCTTGTTCTCATAAAACATTAAAAAATAAAGACTTTCTAGAAAGCAGCCACTCTGGGAAAACTTCTTTTTCAAGTACAAAAGTATGAATTACCAGGTTTGGGTTTAGAGGTCCTTCGAGAGCTATCCTCGGTATCCTCTTCTATTTCTTAGAGCGGAGCTTCTCAGACGAAGGTGAAGATGGATGCTTCATCCTTGGAATCCACTGAAGGTTTGAGCGAGATGGAAGAGAAGGTTCAGAAGAGAGTTCGGGTAAGGAATCAAATGAAACCCTTACGTTTTATCATTTGGGAATGTCAAACGTCATAAAAACAGAAACATGAGAAAACAAATAGAGGTGAAATAAAAATTACAGCGATACGGGTGAAAATAAGAATATATAAAAAAAATCTTTATGGTGAGACCATGATTAGGCATTATGGTGTGAGGAAAACTAGTCATCACGGTGAGATAGTGAGCATTCTGTGTAGTCATGGTGAGATAGTGAGTTGACGGACCGTGGGCATAAAACAGTAACTTAGAAATAGTGAGTATGAAACTGTAAAGTAAAATACAGTAAAGTATTAAACATTAAGATCAGTAAGATATTTACTTATGATTAATCATACCAAGATCATGTATGATGTAGTCTAATCTTTCATAATTTAATGGTTTAGTGAATATGTCTGCATGTTGATATTCAGTAACAATGAATTCCAAAGTGATATCAATTTTTTGATAATGATCCCTCAAAAAGTGATGTCTTACATCAAAATGTTTTTTCCTAGAATGAGAAACCGGATTCTTAGAAATGTTAATATCACTTGTGTTATCACAATTTATTAGGACATGTCTGAATTGGTATCCATAGTCTAGTAATGCGTGTTTCATCCAAAAAATTTGTGTACAACAACTGCCATCAGCTATGTATTCAGCTTCTTCAATAGATAATGCAACAGAATTTTGTTTCTTACTACACCATGATACTAGTGACTTGCCTAAAAGGTTAGATGTTCCAGAGGTGCTTTTTCTTTCTAACTTACATCCAGCAAAATATTCATTAGAATAACTAACTAATTCAAATGATTTTCCATTGGGATAGAACAGTCCAAAATTGGGAGTATGCTTGAGGTATTTGAAAATTCTATTTACAACATTTAAATGTGACTCTTTAGGGTTTGCTTGAAAACAAGCACACATACACACACTAAACATAATGTCAGGATGACTAGCAGTCAGGTAGAGTAGACTTCCAATCATTCCTCTATAAGTGGTTTGATCAACAGATTTACCATTTTCATCAAGATCCATCTTACAGGTGGTACTCATGGGAGTGTCACTACTTTTTGTGCTATCCAATCCAAAACATTTTAAAATATCTCTAGTATAATTTCTTTGAGTTAAAATAATTCTGTCATCATTTTGAATGATTTGAAATCCAATAATGAATTTATGTTCACCCATTAAACTCATTTCAAATTCCTTTTGCTTCATTTTAGAAAAATCAGTACATAATTCAGTTTTTGAAGATCCAAAAATAATATCATCTACATAAATTTGTACAACTAATACATCTTTAGAAATTCCTTTTATAAAAAGAGTATGATCAGCTATTCCTTTTGTAAAACCTTTATAAATTAGAAAATTACTTAATCTATCATACCATGCTCTTGGATCTTGCTTTAAACCATATAAAGCTTTTGATAATTTGAAAATATGATTTAGAAAATGAGGGGTTGAAAATACAGGTGGTTTTTAAAAAAAATATCCTCAGCAATATATCCATTCAAGAATGCACTCTTGACATCCATTTGATATTGTTTGAAATTTTGATGTGCAACATAAGCAAGTAAAATCCTAATGGATTCTAATCTCGCTACTGGAGCAAAAGTCTCCTCATAGTCAATACCTTCTTCTTGACTATAGCCTTGTGCAACTATCCTAGATTTATTTCTAACTATGTTTCCATATTCATCTACTTTATTTTTGAACACCCATTCAGTTCCTATTGTGAAAGTGTGCTTAAGACTTTCAACAAGATTCCAAACTATATTTCCTTCAAATTGATTGATTTTTTCTTGCATAGAAATTACCCAAAATTCATCATTAATATCATCATCAATTTTTTTAGGTTCAAGCTGTGACAAGAAGGCTTGATGTTCAACATGATTTCTAAGAGAAGATCTAGTTTGTGTCCCTCTATCAAAATTTCATACAATAGCATCTAAAGGATGATTCTTTAATATTCTAGTTGATCAAGTAAAGGTAGGGCTAGAAACTTCAGGTTCTTCTCTAGGTTCGGGTTCATTAGGAGCAGATTCTGGAATAAGTCCAGAACTGGTTGTCTTTATAGCAGGTTCATTGATTTTATCATTAAAGTCCAGAACAGATAAATCTTCTTTATGATTTTCAAGAGAGGTTTTAGGATCATGTGGATCAGTTTCATCAAACATGATGTGAACAGATTCTTCCAAACACTTGGTTTTTTTTGAAAACTCTATAATCCTTGCTGGTTAAAGAATATCCTCAAAATATTCCTTCATCACTCTTAGAAGCAAACTTATCAAGATTATCTTTTGTATTAAGAATAAAGACATTGCATCCAAAGACTCTAAAGTAACTAACATTGGGTTTTCTATTGTTCCACTACTCAAATGGGGTCTTCTTAAGAACAGGTATAATTAAGACTCTATAAATAATATAACAAGTTGTATTCACATCTTCAGCCCAAAAGTAAATAGGCAGGTCATATTCATTAAGCATAGTTCTAGCAATTTCTTGAAGGGTTCTATTTCTTCTTTCTACTAAACCTTTCTACTGAGGTGTCCTAGGAGCAGAAAAGTTATGTCTATATCCATTGTTTGAGCAATAAGATTCAAATTCAGGATTTTCCAACTCACAGCCATGATCACTTCTTAGGGTTTTAATCCCATGTCTACTAATATTTTCTACAAATTTTGAGTATTTAACAAACTAAGAACAAGATTCACTTTTGTGAGCTAAGAAGTATACAAAAGTATATCTAGAAAATTCGTCTACTAGGATATAGACATAGTGCTTCCCATTTAAGCTAGAAACTCTAGATGGTCCAAACAAATCCATGTGAACTAACTCGAGAGGTTGAGAAGTTGAAACTTGTTTCTTTGATTTAAAAGAATCTTTATTTTACTTTCCCTTTTGACAGGGATTACAAACTTTTTCATTTGGAAACTCAAGTTTAGGTAGTTCTCTAACTAAGTTCTTCCTAGTTAGTTTTCTAATTGAGTGTATATTGTAGTGTCCAAATCTTCTATGCCATAACCATGACTCTTTATAAAATTCATTTAAACAGGTAACATTTTTCTTGGATAATGAATTTAAATCAACAACATAAACATTTTCATTTCTTAAAGAAGAAAAGACTAAAACATTTTTACAATTAAAAACATTACAAGAATCATTTTAAAATTAGACATTAAATCCATCATCAAATAATTGAGAATACATAATAGATTATATTTTATTCCATCAACAAATAAAACATTAGAAATTAAAACTGAATTACTGTTACCAATTTGGCCTAGGCCGATGATCTTCCCTTTTGAATTATCACTAAAAGTAACATGACCTCCATAAACCTTTATTAAACTCTTGAAGCATGAGTAATCCCCATACATATGTCTTGAACATCCACTTTCCAAATACCATGTCTTCTTGTGGAACTCTTCAAGCAGGTTTCCTACAAAACAGATTTAGATAGGAAATGATTTTGGTACCCAGATCTTCTTGGGTCCAGACAGGTTAGCAATCAAAGCTTTTGGTACCCAAATTTTTCTTATGGGTCACATATAATTTATAGAATCAAAATATTTTGAAAGATAAAATCTATTTGATTTATAACTATGTGAATAACTAGTTGAAGCATATAAATTTCTAGAACTAGAACTAGCAGTATTCTGTCCAAATTTAGGAATAAATATATTCTTAGTAAGTTGTCTCTGTCCAGGTTTGTAGCCTATTCCACTAGTGTATTTTGGTGCCACATTCTTTCCTAGCATTTGAGTTAGTGTATCCTTTCCATTTGTGATCTTCTCTAAGTCTTTTCTAAGTTTCTCATTTGACATTTTCAGTTCAATGTTTTCCTTTAATAGTTGAGCATTTTTCTCTTTTTCAATAGTAAGTTCAGTTTTAATAGTTGAGGTGAGAGCATGTTGTTTCTTCAATGATTTGTATTTATCCTTAAGTTCATTTCATGTCTCTTCCATCATATTACAGTATTCAAATAATTCCTCACTTGTCATGTTTTCAGAATCCGAATCAGATTCTGCATCATCTTCAGAATAATAAGAATTTAAAACAGGAGTATCTAAGGTTACCTTAGATGTGTTTGTCATGAAACACATGTTGGCACGATTCTTTTCAGAATCATACATTTCAGATTAAATTGTACTGTCTTCAGAAGCACTCAAGGTATCCTTCATAGCTTTTTTGTACTTACTTTCCTTGTAATCATATTTCTTCTTGAATTTTAGCTTTGGGCAGTCTGCTTTAATGTGTCCTTTCCATTTTCACTTCTAGAAAACAACTTCATCAATTTTATTTGGCTTTTTCCAATCCTTTTTCCAATTTTAATTATTTTCATACTTTCCTTTGTAATTTGATTTTCTGAAAAATTTATTTTTCCTATAAAATTTCTTAAACCATCTGGATATTTGAGCCATTTCAGCATTACTATCAGAGTCTGAATTTTCACTGGTTGAACTGTCAGTTTGTATTTGACCTTTATCTTTGTTCTTACTCTTTGAAGCAATAGTCTTGAAATCTATAGATTTTCTCTTTCTTTCATCATCTTCCTCTTTATTCAACTTGAGTTCTTCCTCATACATCATAAGCTTACCAATGAGTTCTTTGACAGGTAGAGCAGCAATGTCACATGAATATCTGATTGAAACAAATGTGCCTCTCCATCGGTCTGGTAAACATCTCAAGATTCTCATAATTTGTTCCTTTGCTGGAACAGCCTTTCCGAGTGAATTCATTATATTGGCTATCTCATTAAACCTGAGATACATATCAGAAATAGGTTCATCAGTCTTCATTTTGAAATTATCGTATTTAATAGTGTAAGTATTTAATCTCATTTTTTAACATTGGTTGTTCCTTCATGAGAAACACCCAAAGTATCCCAAATTTCAAAAGCAGTTTTACAAGTAGAAATTATGTTAAACTCTTCATCTCCTAAAGCACAGTACATGGCATTCATGGCTTTACAATTATTATTGTACGCAGTCTTTGTAGGTTCATCCCAAGTTACTCTTTTAGTTTCTGGAATTTTATATTGAGATTCTATAGCAGTACAGATAATAAAACCCATGATTTCTAAATGAATTTTCATTTTAAGATTCCACTGAGGATAGTATGTACCATTGATGAAAGGTGTCCTATTAGTAGCAGCACCTTCTAGTCTATTGTCCACAGCATGATTTTAGAATGGTAATTTAAAGAGATATAATTTAGAACTAATAGAAATTTATGATCTTTAAGGATTCAACTAAAATCACAGTTGAAAAATAGATTATTTCAAAAATATTTAAACAAAAACAAATCCTATGATACCAAATTTTGGTCGGAGTGGATACTCAAGAGGGGGGTGAATTGAGTTCCAATTAAAATTTTTGTTAAAATATTGTCTATTTAAAATCCCCCGATTTATAAAATAAGTTAAACTATAGTGAATTTATACAAATTGTAAATGTTCACTTAGATTATCAAAGATTGATTAGGTCTCAGATAATTTAACCACAAGATCAAACAAACTTTTGAAACTAACCTTCGGATATATAATAAGTGTAAACGCATGCTAATTTAACTATCAAAGTAGCTTTAAAATAGTTTTGTTTTTAAAAGTAATAACGGATGAAAAAATAAGATATATGAAGTATAATTTTATATTAAACTAATGATTCACAACATATATAACAAGACGTTCAGTCTCAAGCCGAGACTTAGTCCTCTCAAATTTATATAAATTTGATCCACACCCTAGATCGGGGTTAACAACAGTTTACAAAACTGTCCAGGCCACGCAGGGACCTCTACCACTGTTCTTTGTTGTAAACAAAACAAATACCATGCCACACAAGGACCTATTCCACAGTTGACGTGGGTAAACAAGAGTTAAGAGTTTTGGAGTGAGGATTTGAGGTCCTCCAGTTCAGTACAGGAGATAGTGTGTGTATAAGATATATAGATTACACCACACTGCTTGAAATTTAATAAATAATTCACTTAGAGAGAACAAATAATAGTTTAGAAATATCTAGTGATTATCAATGCAGCTCTGGACTCGTTGGATTCAGTAGGAATGCTTCTGAGTCCTTCTCTGGTTTTTCTGTTGAAAAACAGAGTGTCGTAGTTTAGCTTGTCTTCTATAGGAGTGAGAAAGATCTCTTGATTCATCGTGTGTTCTTCAGTAGTAGTGGATTGCATTCATGAGAGTTCTTTGAAAGTCTTTCAATCTCTTTCTTGTTCAGGATAATTCTCTCGAGTGTATGTATGTTTTTCTTGTTCTATCGTCACACTTTTCCCGCTTCTTTCTCTTATGCTTGCATGTGTACTGCATCTCGATATTCCTTATATTTCACAAGTTATGGCAGTAGGAATGATTACCTTTTCATTGGTACGAGATACGGTTTCCTGACATGCCAACAACTATCATTAAATAACATTAATGGAATTAAAAAAATCAAATATGACCATTAGAATTATTAAAATAATATTGAAAAAATGTTATGAAACAGTGTCACAGTGATTAAGTAAACGATGTCTTCTTCACGGTATAGTCTTCACAGTATGTGCTTCACGCTATGAGATTCACGGTATGATCTTCAGGGTTTGTCTTTAATAGTGTTGGGGTCACGGTGTCTGTGTCACGGTGAGTCCTTCACGGTGTCCGATTCACGGTGTCTGGGTTACAGTGTCTAGGTCACGGTGATTCCTTCATGGTGTCTGATTCACGGTGTCTCGGTTACGGTGTCTGGGTCACAGTGTCTGGGTCACGGTGTCTGGGTCACGGTGACTGGGTCATGGTGAGTACTTCACGATGAGTCCATACATAGACAAATATATGTATTTGGACTTAGATAGTAATACACAGAATATGGATAAAGTTTAATCATTAGATAGTATAAGAACATGAAAAAAAATATAAAGGCTTGATAACATATGAGAGATTTTTGATCATGCATAAGACTTGTAAATAATAAAGAGAGTAATTATGATCTATAAGATTTGTTATCATTAAAACATGATGTGTAGTAATTATTGAGATTGAAGATCATTAGCAAGATGTGCAATGAAGATTTGGATTAATTAACAATAATTGGATTTGTGATCATTAAAACATGATTAACACATGAGGAGTCCAACATTATAATATAGAAATTTTAAAATAAAGTATGTTCTCTTTTAATAAATACTCTTCATGACTTTAAACTTGACCTCTACATTCCACATACCCATCATTAAAATCTTTTGAAGACAATTTAAAAGTATGGGATGTGAAAAAAACTCAGTAAGGGACATAAAAAAACAAATATCATTAGTCTAGTGAAAAACATTAAAACCCAAAAAACACATTTATTAAAAAACATAACATTTTTAAAATGAAGAAAAACACTATTCCATTAAAAGATAATTTATTCTTCCTTTTGAAAACAAATTATTTCAATTAAACTTCATTATCACGCATAGAAATTTCATGTTGGTACATTGGGATATCATCTCATAGAACCCTTATAGAACCCTTACAAATTAGAATAATCATATGACCGACTTCAAATATAAATTTTCAAAGAAAATAATCATTACCCAATGCATTGGAGAACTATCTAGGAACACCCATAACATAAGATATAATGGGTTATCCAAGTATTATCTTGTCACACCGAATATATATAATTTCCATGAACCATAAAATTAATAAAACATTTCATCATTTGAAAAACTCTTTTAAACTCATATGAAAATTACTTTAAAATAATAAAATACATTTTTCTTTTGAAATACCATCATCAATATAAAATAAACTTGTCATTGGTAAAAAAATATATTTTAATACCAAAATACCAAAAAATGGGAAATATTGTTTTTAATTCAAGAAAAAATGAATTCTTCAAAAGGAATCTTGAAATAAAATAATGGCCACGGTGGTAGAAAATGTTTTTTTCACTGTGTATGTTAAGAATAAAACATTAAATTTTTCATTTTTGAAAATGTTTCATTTAAAAACATAAAAATATTCCTTTTAGAAACCATTTAAATAAATTAAAATTAACTTTATAAATTTTTTATGTCTATATAAAAACATTTCAAAAATAATTCTCAAAACATGCTCCTAGAATAGAATGAGATTTTGAAAGAAAACATTAAAAGGGGTCTTATTTTAAAGAAAAGTTCCTTATCGCATTATAAATATTTAAATCATAAACCCCATGAAATAATAACATTAACAAACATAAATTACCCTAATAATAGATACATTCATTATATAACATGTAAAATGGGATGTATATAAACCTTATTAATGAATATAGGTGTATAACATCAAAAATTCCTCAATGAAAGAAAATTGAGATGGAGTCCCTTACCATGAAAATGATTGTGAACATGTGTCTTTATATTACCAAATAATAAACTTATATTAATTATTAACATTTTTCAGAATCATTTTCAAGTTTATTATTACCTTTACATCAATTATTTAAAATTTATATATAATTAATTAATCTATTATGTTTTAATCTAATGGTTTGACCATATTCAGATTAAGTATCAAAAATGACTTTTTTAGATTGATTATGGTCAAAGATGTAATTATTTAAACATATATATAATAATAATAATGAAATATTTATTATATTTATAAATAAATTATACATTCAAAATCAATCCTGAAATATGTTTATAAAAAATGATCTAAAGTTACAATCATAGAGGCGACATGTTGTATGTACGCATGAGTAATTTTTCCATTTTTTTAATGATCATTATAGAAAAAAGGTGAGTAATATTTAGCATTCTATAATGATAATATTGAAGGGGTGGAGGAAGAAATATTACAAAATGCTCATTGATGAATATTACCACTTCTTCAGGTATCTCCTTTTGGTTTGCACCAAAGTTCTTCATTGGTTAGATTTTTATCAAGATTAAGGATTTTAAGATTAGAAAAAGAAATTTTAGAAGTGTTTTCTGCATCTATTTTCCAAACTAATTGGTTTTCAAGGTATGAATAGAGGAGGAGAGTGGGTGACATTTTATAAGGGAGGTGAGTGGAATACTTGAATTTTTTTTGAAAGAGTGATTTAATGACTAAAAAACTGGGTTTATCCAGTGCTAGGAATTTAATGGTGATAGCTAAAAGCTCTGTTAAAGACCCCCTTTGTCGGCGCTAAAAAAAGAACCGTTAAAGGAGGTCTTTAACACTACTTTTTTAGCACTGTTAAAGGTGTACATTAATCCTCACTTTTTCACTAGCACTGATAAATGATGTCTTTTATGATCTATTGTAAAAAAACTAATAAAAGTATACTTATAGAAAATTACATTTCATTAGAAATAATATATTAATATATAAATATAAATATATTGATATAAATATAATATATATTTTTTGAAATATGTTTTAGAGAGGGTAAATAAGAAATTGCACTTAAAATATAAAATATTTAGTCATAATAACTTATAAAATGACTAAAAAATATTTTTAATTAAGAATTTTCTTATTATTGCCATGTAATAGTAATTTACTATCAATCTGAAGATAAAAACTTAAAAAATTAATAAAATATCTAAAATAAGTTGAAAACGTAACTCAAAATTTAAATGATCATAACTTTTGATATGGGTGTCTGTTTGGGTTCTGCCACATATAAAATCGAACCCTACAACAATGTATACACCATCATGACTCTAAAGCACCCTGGTCACTATTTTTTGAGGTAAAAAAGGCCCATAATTCCTCTAAAACTGATTTTTTAGTCGGGGTACCGCAATTTTTTAACTTTTGATGGATTTTGTCCCTCGTTTATTGGGGTATTTTTTCTCTTTTTCCATTGGGGATGAATTTATTCCTACGGATTACATTCAAATTTATTTTATAGCTTTTAAATTTTATCATTTATTATAACATAATTTTATTTACAATCAAATATATAACAATATATACATATTTTTTATATATTTACACATAACAATTTAATTTTATAAATAAAAAATTAAAAATATTTACATATAAAATATATTTCTTAAAATATAAAAATATATACAAAAATATATATAAATATATGGATAAAAAAATTATAAAATAAATATAAATATAAAGATATATCATAAAATGTGAAACAAAACTGAATAAGGGAGTGGAAAAGGATTTGATGTATATGTTGCACGTCGAGGGATAGAAACACACTAGAGGTAGGGGAACACATGTAGGAGGATAATATTATCTAAATCAATGATAAAGGTGTAGGGTAAGCACTGATAAATGGGTGTATGGGTGGGAATCACTGATAAAGGGGTGGGTGAGTGGGGTGTGGGAAAATATTTTATATAGCCTTTATCAGTGGAGCTGTTAACAGTGATAAAAAAGAAATTTTAAAGGACCATTTTAACAGTGATTTTTTTCACTGTTAACTGGGGAATTAAAAAATTATCTTTAGAATTGATAAAAGTTTTTGGATTTTAACCACGCTTTGATTATCAATGTTTTTTAGCACTGATAATGGTCTTTTATAGTGCTGTTAAAGGCCGATTTTGTATTAGTGATTCCATCCATGTTTCATTCAAGTCACCAGGCCCTAATGACAATACATTATACAAAATAGAATGAATAAGGTTGAAATATGGACATAAAATGGGTTCTGGACAAGTTTTGGGTAATTTTTACACTTTATATTGCATATTTAACAACTAAGTAAACTTGTTTTTACCTTAATCACTGTAATTAATTTTAATTCATTTAAATAATAAATTTAGTAAAAATTAAGTTAACCATATTATACATTATAAATTATGATTATTGAAAATATAGAATCCATTTTTTTAAATTTATTTTATAGAAGTTTAAAATATTAATTTGATAATAGTCCCGTAGATGCGGTAAGACAACAGATTTTTCAAAAGGGAATTTTTTAGATAAAAGATAATTATATATTAAATATATAAATAATAATAATAATTGTATGTAAGTAATTTAATATTTTTTTATATATAAGATATAAATTTCATTTAAAATATTCCCCATTTGGGATTATTTTAATTAATCAAAAATGATAAATATTATTCATTTTAAAATATTTTTTAGAAAATCTATTATTAAACCCAAAACAAAACTTATAATAAAAAAGAATATAAAGTTTATTAAAAAGTATTTCAGTTGATTAAATATAAATAAATAATACATAGGTGAATTTAATTCATATTCAAAGCATATTGGGACTCTTAAATTACTTAATTTATTAAAAATTGAATACTTTTTATAAAAAATGTTATTTTTCATTATCCACTGATAAATCAATATTTTTTCACAAAATACCAAAATTTAACTCAACCTAAATTCTAATATGATGATTTAAAAAATTTATATTAATTTCTAAAAATTAAAATTATAATTTTTATTAATTAATCCTTTAAATAAATCCTTATAATAAATTTTTTTAATTAAAATAATAACTTTTTTGATTTAAAATTACTTAATATTTATATAACTAATATATATATATATATAATTAAAATTAATAAATATGGAAAATGATTTAATCTATCATTAAATTTCTTTGTTACATTCTTACCCCTTTTTTAAATTGAATCCTTACAATTTTATTCACTAATTAAACAAGTTGGGATATCTATCCATCACAGAATTTTCAGATCCCCATGTTTCCTCTTCAACCATATTGTTTTTTCATTAAACCATAACCTTGTCCTCCAAATCCATTTTTTTGTTTTTTATTTTTAGAAGACAAATTTTGGTTGAGTGGTAACCTCATAGATATCTAGATATTACAAAATTCAAAACATATTTTAAAATTCAAAATGTATTGCACCACCAAATTCAAACATAAAAAATGAGAAAAGTGCAAAGAGGAGCTGAAAATGACATATACCTTGAGTTGAGGGACTTTCATCATAAGTAGACTCCAGCCACAAACTCAACCCTTGAAATCTGATTCTGGAATCCACATGCCGAAAGAGAACCCTGGTCACTATAATCCCAATAAGATAAATCTATCATATTCACCACAAGAAACCTAAAGAATAGTGAATCCCAAGTCTCACATTGTCACCATAGTTGTTGGAGAAACGGAGCAGAAAAATGGAATCAAGAAACAAAACAGATAATCATCACTATCACCGATAACCACACTAGATCAAAAAGAAACCATCCTACATGAATAGAAACAGTAACAAACAAAAAATCATCACTGAGCATAGAGGCCTCGATGTGAATTTGGAACCCATATAACATAAATGAATCACTTAGAATGAACTAAGATCATTAATGGTAAATCAAAGAATGAGGAAGGAATCAAGGATACAATGTAGAATATCAGGATAGAAACACATTCATCCATAACACCCCACCATCCAAAAAATCCCTAAAACACCATCATGTTTGGCCTAAAAAGGGTCTTTCATGGTGGGTAAGGAAATAAGGGAAGATAAGTGGAGCAGACAAGTAGGACTAGAGCTGAGAAATGTGAGATCCAATATAAAGGATCCCAAATAAGTTAAACTAGAAATCAAGATGAAGAGGCCCACTAGATTCCCCCACTAGTAGATTCCCAAGTCGTCAGATATGCATCAAGGTAAACTAAGATGGGATTTATTTTTGATTATTCTAGTAACAAGAGTAAAGGTCATATAAAGAAAGATATAGGGGTAATACGAGGAAATGAGAGTGGGATAAGGGGAAGAATGATGGATAAATAAAATCCTCTCACCATGAGGGGGGTGAGGAGAGGGAGGAAGTGGTGGAACAGGTAAGGAACCCTAGCACGAGGAGTGGATGGATACTTGAAGAGTGGGGAGCCATCAGTAAAAACTTAACCTAGTGAATCAACATATTCCACAAAACATTCTCTCTATGGTCAAGAATCTAAACTCATTATTCCTCATAAGAAATATTCTCTTCCAAATAAACTACTTTGAGGCTCAAAATGAGATAAATCCAGCCCATATTTATTTATTATTGAAACATGAAATTTGTTGTGTACCTAAGCTAAACTTGAAGGTAAGGCCACTAAGTAAGAAACAAAAAAAAAATATCAAGAATTTCATATGGTTCTAATGAACTGTGGATGTAGCTTCTCCTTCTTACCAAAATGAATCTCACTTTTCCATGTATAAAACTTGAGAAAGATAAGATCAACTACCTCAAAATAAATATATTTCGTCCTATAATCATCATAACTTTTATTCATGTCATAATATATCCTTATATTCCATGAAATCAATTAAACATTCCCTGTTGTTTCCTATACCAACTTGGGTAGCATAAACTTCCTTTCTCCTACATCATCCCAAAATGATTGTTCCTAGCACCACTTTTAATATAATGCCTCAAATAAATACCTATGTATACTATAATAAAAATTATTATTATAAGAAAACTCAACCATAGAAATATGTTGATCCCAAATTTCTTGGTAATCCACAAAATAATAATTAAGAATATCTTTCATATTCTAAATCATCCGACCAATCATCCCGTCTAATTGAGGATGAATAGTTTTACTAATATTTAATTTAGTTCCCAATGAAAAACAGATTTATTTCGAAAAATTAGACGTGAACCTAGGTTTAGGGTCTAATAAAATAGATATACACACTCCATTTAACCAACATATCTCCACAAGATACAATCAAGAAAGATGATATAAATACATTTCATCTAAAATAGTATATAAATGTGTATATTTAGTTAATCAATAAAAAATAACCCAAATCACATTGTTACCTCCTAATTTACTTTACAATCCCACCATGAAATTCATGGGTATATTTTCCAATTTCCACTCTCGAACTAGAACAGTTTGAATCATCCTCTTCCGTAAATATCATTCTTCATTAACCTACTAATAATTTAAACACTTCATAGTGAAGTCATAAATATCTCTTTTCATTCCATACCACCTGTAAGACTCCTGAAGAACTCTATACATCATGGTGTTACCTAGATAAAGTAAAAATGGGGAACTATGATTTTCACTTAATAAAAATATATTAAAATTGGAATCACAAGGCACATATATAATGTTTAAAAATCATAAAAATCATTATTCATCAATATCCAAATTATGAAACTTACCCTTATTAATTAATTCTACCTTTTCTTACAAATATTGATGCTTTTTATGAACTATCTTAATTATTTATGATATATTAAATTATACTAAAACCTAAAACAAAATATATGATGTCCCTATAACCATAATTTCTTGGAAAAAATTCTTAAAATCATTAATGTAACAACCGAGATTTTTATGAGTAATATTTTGTTTTTTATATATCATAAAAGGAATCGTTCACTACATACTAGCTTGGCTTACTTTACACGCAATCGCAACCTTCCTCGATAGCTTGCGTCGTACGCAATACCGAGTTTCACTAAACAACGATATGCTATTAAAATATTATTAAAACTAGCCGTTATGAATAGTAATAACCACTTTTTGAAATTTTATAAATTTTATTTTTCAAAATGGACTTCATTTTTGGATTTCGAATACCGAAATTAGCCTAGGGTGAAATTTTGGTATTTTTCTGAAAACTTTCAATTTTTGATGAATAGTGAAACCACTAAGTGGTTGGTTAAAAACTGAATTTTGCATAAAACATAATTTTACCGCTTCTGTGAATGGAATTTCGAAAATCCGACAGACACGGTTAATATCAAGGACTAAAATTTGGTTCAATGAGATGAAAATAATTTTTGGTGAATAGTAGCTTTTTACTTTTTTTTACCACGGTTAATAGTAAATAGGGTAAGTAAGGGTAAATATGATATTACTATTACCCTAACACATGTCCTAATTCTAATGGATAAGTTTAATTCGACCAAAAACAACATTATGAATAAAATATGACCATTTAGGCCCACTTGGATTAGATTAGGACATTTATTATTAATTTATTTAAAGAAGGGTTAAAATAGTTAAAATCAATGTTTAATAGGTAAATCATTTTTAATATGGGGTTACACATAAGCTAAATTCGACTATAAATATTTATTAGAAAGCTAAAAAGATTTACTACATAATGGTATTTTATTTATAATTTTTAGACATTAAATAATTTAATTTATTTATGACACAATGATGATGCAGTAATTATCTTATTAATGAAATATTGACATAATTGATGTTATAAACACCAAAATAAATGTAATTTGAGACGTTTTATGAATTACACTAATTTTATAGGTTACTATGATTTATTAGGGTTGATTTAATCAACTTGGATCTAACATATAATTCTGTTATGACTTTCACAAAAATCATATATGAAATAGTGTCAAAATTGACAAAAAATAGTTTTTAAATCAAATATTATATTACTAATTGTTATTTTATTCCTAAAAATCTAATGTTCGGCCAAATGACTTAGATAAGGATATATATATTAATAATAAACAATTTGGGGTTCGTTGGGCATGTTATTGTAATTGTATTAACCATATAGTGAAATAAAACAAAAAGACATGGTAAAAGTTAAATTATTTAACTTAGAGTTAAATCTAATTGATAAGGTTAAAATAATACCCTAAACTTGTCTAAATCCTATTGGTTGATAGGATTTCGACCCTTCCCCACTTTAGCTTCGAAATAAGACCCTTTGGAACCATTATAAACCGATTTTGACTTAATATAAAATAATATTTTGATATATTCCTAAGGTGACCCTCTCCTCCCTTATAAAAGGGCACCTCCTCCCCCTCCTCCTCACACCAATTTGAGCACTCAAGCTCGGCCAACACCTGCCATTTTCTCCTCTCCACTTCCCTAGAATAATCCTAGAGGTCATGGTTTTCTTCAAAGACCAATATTGGTTCCCTAAGTGGAGGATTCAAAGAAGCGTTCCAAAGAAGAGGTAATATCCATTACCGATCTTCTCAATTTCTTTCTTCTTCAACTTCTTCTTCTTTAGTTGTTTCACAATAAAGTAATAACATCAGTATTAATTACACACTGATATGTTATTATAAATATGAAACAACCCTAATTCACCTTCTATCCATCCTACGGAAAAATGAAATCACCGCGTGTGCGTACGTACGGAATACCGTCTCCACGCCGTGGTGTATTCTATTTTCCACCACCACCTTACAAGGATGGGTATAATGGTGTAATGAGAAACTATTTATGATTATTATAAAGTAATATTGATACTGAAATAATATATATATATATATACTCCAATACAATTCCACGATCATAGGAACGATATCATCACTCGTGCGTACGTACGGAATACCGTCTCCACGATGTGATGCGACTCATTCTACATGATCATCATTACATAGTAATTATATAAATTAATTGAATTAATAAATATGATATATGTTACACTAATACCATTCTGGATATAAGGTATCTATAACCTTAAAATAAGAATAAGAATGTATTCGAAAAAACACGCATAAGAACAAAAGGCAATAAAGACCCGAGTAACAAGTAACAATGGAATATTACTAACAAGAAGCTAAGAATATGACCATATATGATATCATATCAATATGTATGATTCTGGAATAAGTCAATAACATTATTTAAACCATTATACAGGAGCTTCAGACACGTACAAAGCAAATTGGACCTAAGGTAAGGGAAAATATCACAATCTCATTTTTTATCCGAGATTGTTTATTCGTAAGTATTTACTGGGGTGTATTTTATCATCCACATCAATGTTTCATCAATATGTAATATTATTTCCATCCACCTACAATTTTTTAAATCCATTTTTACCCTTCGGTGAGTTTTTAGTAATATGTATGAAAGGAATCTTTTGTCGTTTTTCGTACGAGGTACTTTTTGACTTTTCCGAAAAAAGTACGAAGACTGTTTTTTTTAACTTATACGACATGAATGGATTTTAAAAACATTATTTCCAAGAAGCTTCCTTTACTAGTTTTATAGTTTATTTTTAATCAAATTCTTTTATTTTAAAGTCGTATGACATGTTATGAATGGAAAAATGTTTTTGAAGAAGAAAGGATATTTTCCTCAAGAATGGAGTTCAAGTGTTTTATCAAAATTATTTTCCATATAAGATAATAAAAGGGTTCTGTTTTTATCCCTATTATTACATGGATTTGATTATGTTGTGATGGAAACATTTTTATGAATTCCTTTATCTTATATGAATTGTTTTATGATGTCATGTTGTTTAAGAATCCCATTTTTATTACATGGGTTACGCTATGATGTATGGTTTATGATTATGTGGCACACATAAGAAAGGATTCATTATAAGATGGGTGGGACCTATATCTCCCTCCAATGCATTGGGTAAAGATTTTATATCTCATGAGATAGACATGGCTGGAACGGTAGGTTATACCGGTTCAGTGAAACAGGACTGGAACGAGGGTGACTCTGTTCAGAAAGGGACTTTGTCCACTAAGATAGTCTTGGCAATGAGTCATGACTAACAAGAAATGATTTTCCATGATTATGTGTGCATGCCACAAAGTTCCAAGTTTCATGTTATGATTATGGGGATCTCATTTTCACTTCTATGATTTATTCCATGTTAAGATATTATGATCTCTTTTGCAGGATATGATTTTCAAAAACATATGATATGATTTTTATTTCCATTATTTGCCCTTGCTGAGCATTTGAGCTCACCCTTTTATGTTTTCTTTTCCCCAGGTCAGGAAGATGGATATTAAGTAGAATATGCTAAAAGGGACCCTAGATATGATGAAATAAATGGGAGACACTGTAGAAGATTTATGAACCAGTTGTTTATGTTTCCCAGTTTCTAAAGACACTATACCTATACGGTCCTTTGTGGTTTTGTCATATGTTGTAATAAGTGTGCTTCAATTTTGAAGTATTAACAATGTATGTAAAGTATGGGTCGTTATAGTTTGTATCAGAGGAAAGGTATAGTCAACCTTTGGAAACTATGATGTGAAAGCCTTAGTAAGAACTCTAAGGATAAGTCTAAGCATAAAACACAATCTTAGTGTTTTAGAAATGGCCATGAATACCCTAGGATAAGACCTTAAGTGTGAAATTTTATCCTTGATTATGTGGTTTTCCTGTTATAATTAGTGTTGCTCACACAATTCTTCTTGGTTTTAGTCAATGGCTGGAACCCGAAGGAACCGTGTTAATGCGGAATGCGATGGGCAATGCAATGATTGTCCCCCTAAGCAACCAAACGATATGGGAGATGGAATGCAAAATCTTGTAGCCATGCTCACACAACTTTCTCAAGCTATGAATCATGCAGGACTTCCAAACGAGAAAAGGAAGGAGCAACATTCTGTTGAATCTTTCATGAGGCAGCGTCCACCTTCTTTCAGTGGGTCTACTGATCCATTAGTTGCTGAACAATGGATTAGTACTACTGAAAAGATATTTTCAGTTCTTCAATGTTCTGAACATGATAAAGTCATCCTAGCAGTGTATCGTTTGGAAGGAGATGCTGATCAATGGTGGAATCTTATTAAGAACACGAGGCAAAGGGATGAAATTGAGTCTATGGAATGGGACGAGTTCAAGAACTTATTTTTCAATAAGTACTTCCCTCGTATTCTCCGAACAAATATGGAGAAAGAGTTTCTTGAACTGAAGCAAAGGGATGATGAATCTATTGGTACCTATGAAGCAAATTTTACAAGACTTGCAAGGTACGCTTCTGGTATTATTATCCAACCTGAGAGTAAGATCGATCGATTCTTTAGTGGCTTAAAACCAAGTCTTCGATGGGCGTTAGCCATAAGGGACTTCAATAGCTACGAGGAAATCATTCGATGTGCTCTCAAAGTCGAGATGGAGATTGGAGTAACCCATCAGTCACATGGGTTTGATAAGAAGAGGAAGATGGAATTCAAAGGAAAATCTAAAGAGCACACTGAAAAGAAGATGAACTTTCCCTTATGCTCAAAGTGTGGAAATAAACATGGAGGGAGTTGTCTTAAAGGGACTAGTAAATGTTTTAAATGTGGAAAGGAAGGTTATCCGGCATTTGAATGCCGCGATAATGGGAAGAAGATGTCTAATGATGCAAACAAAGGAAGGGATACACAGAATGAACCTACTACACTTCAATGTTTCAAGTGCAAGGAGATGGGGCATTATTCCAATCAATGCCCAAATCCAAGGGTTGATGATGATGGTCGATGTCAACAAAATCTTAAGGCTAAAGACAAAGGAAAGTCACATGCAATTTCTATCAGCGATGTGGAGTACGATAACGAAGTGGTGAAAGGTACACTTACCATCCACTCTAAAGTAGCAAAGGTTTTATTTGATTCTGGATCCACCCACTCTTTTATTTCAGAAAAATTTTCTAAGGGTATCACCGTATTACCTCAACAATTAGATGTTGAGTTAGCTGTGACAACACCTAATGGCACAACAGTTGCATCAAAAGTTTATAATTCTTCTCCGATCAAAGTTTGTGGGAAAGTGATTCCCGCAAATCTTGTGATACTTCCTTTAGTGGAATTTGATGTGATTCTTGGCATGGATTGGCTTTCTCTACATGGAGCTCATATCAATTGCCAAAGAAGGGAAGTCACATTTCATATTCCAGATCAATCTACGATCGTCTATCGATGCAAGGATGAATATAACCTTCCAGTGGAAATTTCTTCCATCTTATGGGTATTGATTCCACTAAATGAAGGTTATTTATCTCAAATGGTTGGTGAGAAACTCACGATTAAGAATATGCTCATCGTACGGGAGTTTGATGATGTCTTTCCGGAGGAATTACCGGGTCTTCCACCAAATCGTGAAGTTGAGTTTTCAATAGAACTCGTACCGGGCGCCTTGCCAATTTCAAGGACACCTTATAGAATGGCCCCAATTGAGTTGCAGGAATTGAAGAAGCAACTCCAGGAGAATCTTGATAAGGGATTCATATTCCCTAGTGCGTCACCTTGGGGAGCACCTGTTCTATTTGTTAAGAAGAAAGATGGATCAATGAGACTCTGCATTGATTATCGAGAACTTAACAAGATCACTATCAAGAACAAATATCCTCTCCCACGCATTGATGACTTATTTGACCAACTACGCGGAGCTCAATACTTTTCCAAGATTGATCTTCATTCAGGGTATCATCAATTAAGGGTCAAAAGGGAGGATATACCAAAGACGGCTTTCCGTACAAGGTATGGACACTATGAATTTATAGTGATGCCATTTGGTCTTACTAATGCCCCTACTATCTTCATGGATCTAATGAATAGAGTCTTTAGAGACTATCTTGATCAAATTGTGGTAGTCTTTATAGACGATATTCTTGTCTATTCAAAGAGCATGGAAGAGCATGAAGATCACTTGAGAATTATATTGAAGACCCTGAGAAAGGAGAATCTTTATGCCAAATTTACCAAGTGTGAATTTTGGCTTCAAAAAGTTGCATTTTTGGGTCACATAATCTCAAAAGAGGGGATATTTGTGGATCTAGCAAAAACAGAGGTTATCGAAAGATGGTCGAGACCAACAACTGTAACTGAGATCCGAAGTTTTCTTGGTTTGGCGGGATATTATCGTCGTTTTGTAAAGGATTTTTCACGATTATCCAATCCACTCACCAAGTTGACTCGGAAAGGAGTGAAGTTTCTCTGGACAGAGGAATGCGAAGAGAATTTCAAGGAGTTGAAAAGAAGGTTATCCAGTGCACCTGTGCTCACACTGCCTTGTAGTGGAGAAAGGTTTGTGATCTATAGTGATGCATCCAAAAGGGATTGGGGTGTGTTCTTATGCAAAATGATTTGGTGATAGCTTATGCCTCACGAAAGTTGAAAATCCATGAGCAAAATTACCCAACACATGATTTGGAGTTAGCTGCGGTAATCTTTGCATTAAAGATTTGGAGGCATTACCTTTATGGTGAAAGGTGTGATATTTATACTGATCATAAAAGTTTAAAGTATATTTTCACACAAAAGGAGCTGAATATGCGTCAAAGAAGATGGTTGGAGCTGATTAAGGATTATGACTGCTCAATCCATTACCACCCTGGGAAAGCAAACAAGGTGGCAGATGCATTAAGTCGACAAGACCATGCTAGTTTATCTATGATGAGGATCACAAAGGATCCAATATTTATGGATTTACAAAGGATGGATCTTGGAATTATAATGGAAGGGGAAAAATCTTATCTTTCTCAAATGAATGTTCAACCATCTATACATGTGAAGATTAAAGAGGCACAGAAAGAAGATGTCGAGTTACAAAAGAAGGTGATAAATGTTCCTGAGTTCAACCTTGATTGTGATGGGATAATAAAGTTCAGGAATCGGGTTTGTGTTCCTCCCATCCCCGAATTAAAGAAGGAGCTGCTGGATGAGGCTCATAGTTCATCATTCTCTATTCATCCTGGAAGCACGAAGATGTATAGGGACCTGAAAGAGTACTTCTGGTGGGATGACATGAAAAGAGATGTTGCTGAATATGTCTCTCGATGCTTGGTTTGTCAACAAGTTAAAGCTGAGAGACAAAAGTCTAAGGGGATGTTACAACCATTACCCATACCCGAATGGAAATGGGAAAACATCACTATGGACTTTGTCACAGGACTTCCTAAAACATCCAAAGGCAATAATGCTATTTGGGTCATAGTTGATCGTCTTACAAAGTCTGCACACTTCATTGCTATTAGAGAGGATTTCTCTCTAGATCAGCTTGCCAGGATATATGTAAAGGAAGTGGTAAGATTGCATAGAGTACCACTTTCTATTATATTTGATCGGGATCCGAGATTTACCTCGATGTTCTGGCGAAGTCTTCAGCATACTCTGGATACGGAGTTGAGTTTCAGCACTGCTTATCATCCTCAGACAGACGGTCAATCTGAGAGAACAATTCAAACCCTAGAAGATATGTTGAGAGCTTGCTCTATGGATTTCAAAGGAGGTTGGGATCAACACCTACCTTTGGTGGAATTTTCTTATAATAATAGCTTTCAATCCAATATTCAGATGGCTCCTTATGAAGCTCTTTATGGAAAGAAATGCAGGACTCCAACTTGCTGGGATGAAGTTGGGGAAAGAAAGCTATTAGGACCTGATCTCGTTGATGAAATGGCAGAAATGGTCAGATCTATTCAACAACACATAAGAGCAGCTCAGAGTCGACAGAAAAGTTATGCCGACAACCGAAGAAAAGACCTAGAGTTTGAAGTGGGTGATAAAGTGTTATTACGAATATCTCCCTGGAAGAGGGTTATGAGATTTGGAAAGAAGGGGAAGTTGAGCCCTAGATATATCGGTCCTTTCGAAATACTGGATCGTGTTGGAAAGGTAGCTTACCGATTGGCGCTTCCACCGAATCTCTCTCAAGTTCACGATGTGTTCCATGTATCTCTCCTGAGAAAGTACATACCTGATCCTTCACATGTACTCAGCTCAGAAGTTGTACCACAAGATCAAGATCTTTCTTATGAAGAACAACCGATAGAGATTCTAGATCGTAGCGAAAAAGTCCTACGAAACAAGACCACTCGATTGGTGAAAGTTTTATGGAGGAACCACCAACTTGAAGAATCTACATGGGAGCTTGAGGATATAATGAGGGAGAAGTATCCTCATCTGTTTGTTACAAAGTGACGAATTTCGAGGGCGAAATTCTTTTTAAGGCGGGTAGAATGTAACACCCGAGATTTTTATGAGTAATATTTTGTTTTTTATGAGTAATATTTTGTTTTTTATATATCATCAAAGGAATATTTCACTACATACTAGCTTGGCTTACATTACACGCAATCGCGACCTTCCTCGATAGCTTGCGTCGTACGCAATACCGAGTTTCACTAAACAACGATATGCTATTAAAATATTATTAAAACTAGCCGTTATGAATAGTAATAACCAATTTTTGAAATTTTAATTTTTTTTTCAAAATGGACTTCATTTTTGGATTCGGAATACCAAAATTAGCCTAGGGTGAAATTTTGGTATTTTTCTGAAAACTTTCAATTTTTGATGAATAGTGAAACCACTAAGTGGTAGGTTAAAAACTGAATTTTGCATAAAACTTAATTTTACCGCTTCTGTGAATGGAATTTCGAAAATCCGACAGACACGATTAATATCAAGGACTAAAATTTGGTTCAATGAGATGAAAATAATTTTTGGTGAATAGTAACTTTTTACTTTTTTTTACCATGGTTAATAGTAAATAGGGTAACTAAGGGTAAATATGATATTACTATTACCCTAACACATGTCCTAATTCTATTGGATAAGTTTAATTCGACCAAAAACAACCTTATGAATAAAATATGACCATTTAGGCCCACTTGGGTTAGATTAGGACATTTATTATTAATTTATTTAAAGAAGGGTTAAAATATTTAAAATCAAAGCTTAATAAGTAAATCATTTTTAATATGGGGTTATACATAAGATAAATTCAACTATAAATATTAATTAGAAATCTAAAAAGATTTACTACATAATGGTATTTTATTTATAATTTTTATACATTAGATAATTTAATTTATTTATGACACAATGATGATGCAGTAATTATCTTATTAATGAAATATTGACATAATTGATGTTATAAACACCAAAATAAATGTAATTTGAGACTTTTTATGAATTAAAATAATTTTATAGGTTACTATGATATATTAGTGTTTATTTAATCAACTTGGTTCGAACATATAATTCTGTTATGACTTTCACAAAAATCATATATCAAATAGTGTCAAAATTGACACAAAATATTTTTTAAATAAAATAAAATATTACTAATTGTTATTTTATTCCTAAAAATCTAATGTTCAGCCAAATGACTTAGATAAGGATATATATATTAATAATAAACAATTTGGGGTTCGTTGGGAATTTTATAGTAATTGTATTAACCATATAGTGAAAGAAAACAAAAAGACATGGTAAAAGTTAAATTATTTAACTTAGAGTTAAATCTAATTGATAAGGTTACAATAATACCCTAAACTTGTCTAAATACTATTGGTTGATAGGATTTCGACCCTTCCCCACATTAGCTTCGAAATAAGACCCTTTGGAACCATTATAAACCGATTTTGACTTTAATATAAAATAATATTTTGAGATATTCCTAAGGTGCCCCTCTCCTCCCTTATAAAAGGGCACCTCCTCCCCCTCCTCCTCACACCAATTTGAGCACTCAAGCTCGGCCAACCCCTGCTATTTTCTCCTCTCCACTTCCCTAGAATAATCCTAGAGGTCCTGGTCTTCTTCAAAGACCAATATTAGTTCCCTAAGTGGAGGATTCAAAGAAGCGTTCCAAAGAAGAGGTAATATCCATTACCGATCTATTCAATTTCTTTCTTCTTCAACTTCTTCTTCTTTAGTTGTTTCATAATAAAGTAATAACATCAGTATTAATTACATACTGATATGTTATTATAAATATGAAACAACCCTAATTCACCTTCTATCCATCCTACGGAAAAATGAAATCACCGCGCGTGCGTACGTACGGAATACCGTCTCCACGCCGTGGTGTAATCTATTTTCCACCACCACCTTACAAGGATGAGTATAATGGTGTAATGAGTAACTATTTATGATTATTATAAAGTAATATTGATACTGAAATAATATATATATATACTCCAATACAATTCCACGATCATAGGAACGATATCATCACTCGTGCGTGCGTACGGAATACCGTCTCCACGATGTGATGCGACTCGCTCTACATGATAATCATTACATAGTAATTATATAAATGAATTGAATGAATAAATATGATATATGTTACACTAATACCATTCTGGATATAAGGTATCTATAACCTTAAAATAAGAATAAGAATGTATTCGGCAAAACACGCATAAGAACAAAAGGCAATAAAGACCCGAGTAACAAGTAACAATGGAATATTACTAACAAGAAGCTAAGAATATGACCATATATGATATCATATCAATATGTATGATTCTGGAATAAGTCAATAACATTATTTAAACCATTATACAGGAGCTTCGGACACGTACAAAGCAAATTGGACCTAAGGTAAGGGAAAATATCACAATCTCATTTTTTATCCGAGATTGTTTATTCGTAAGTATTTACTGGGGTGTATTTTATAATCCACATCCATGTTTCATAAATATGTAATATTATTTCCATCCACCTACAATTGTTTAAATCCATTTTTACCCTTCTGTGAGTTTTTAGTAATATGTATGAAAGGAATCTTTTGTCGTTTTTTGTACGAGGTACTTTTTGACTTTTCCGACAAAAGTACGAAGAATATTTTTTTAACTTATACGGGATGAATGGATTTTTAAAACATTATTTCCAAGAAGCTTCCTTTAAAAGTTTTAAAGTTTATTTTTAATCAACTTCTTTTATTTTAAAGTCGTATGACATGTTATGAATGGAAAAATGTTTTTGAAGAAGAAAGGATATTTTCCTCAAGAATGGAGTTCAAGTGTTTTATCAAAATTATTTTCCATCTAAGATAATAAAAGGGTTCTGTTTTTATCCCTATTATTACATGGATTTGATTATGTTGTGATGAAAACATTTTTATGAATTCCTTTATCTTATATGAATTGTTTTATGATGTCATTTTGTTTAAGAATCCCATTTTTATTACATGGGTTACGCTATGATGTATGGTTTATGATTATGTGGCACACATAAGAAAGGATTCATTATAAGATGGGTGGGACCTATATCTCCCTTCAATTCATTGGGTAAAGATTTTATATCTCATGAGATAGACATGGCTGGAACGGTAGGTTATACCGGTTCAGTGAAACAGGACTGGAACGAGGGTGACTCAGTTCAGAAAGGGACTTTGTCCACTAAGATAGTATTGGCAATGAGTCATGACTAACAAGAAATGATTTTCCATGATTATGTGTGCATGCCACAAAGTTTCAAGTTTCATGTTATGATTATGGGGATCTCATTTTCACTTCTATGATTTATTCCATGTTAAGATATTATGATCTCTTTTGCAGGATATGATTTTCAAAAAGATATGAAATGATTTTTATTTCCATTATTTTCCCTTGCTAAGCATTTGAGCTCACCCTTTTATGTTTTCTTTTTCCCAGGTCAGGAAGATGGATATTAAGTAGAATATTCTAAAAGGGACCCTAGATATGATGAAATAAATGGGAGACACTGTAGAAGATTTATGAACTAGTTGTTTATGTTTCCCAGTTTCTAAAGACACTATACCTATACGGTCCTTTGTGGTTCGTCATATGTTGTAATAAGTGTGCTTCAATTTTGAAGTATTAACAATGTATGTAATGTATGGGTCGTTATAATTAACCAAAGGGTCATGTTCCAAAATTATCTTAGTTAATTTAGCTTTACTTTTTTAACTCAAAGCATCATACACTTTGTTTTCTTTTTCAGTATGGTATTTAATCCTGTAATCATAATAATTGATTAGTTCTATCCATCTTCTCAATATCATGTTCAATTTTTATGAGTGAATATATACTTCAATATTTTTTTATTAGTATATATTTCACACTTTAAACCATAAAAATTATGCATCTATATTTTTAAAGAAAAATAAAAAACAGCTATTTCAAAATAATGTGTAGGGTAATTTAACTCGTGAGGTTTAAAGTTTCATAAAGCATAATCAATTACCTGACCATTATCAATTATGAAACAACCAATTCCTTCCAATTAATCGCCATTATAGATGATAAATTCACCATTTATGGAAGGAAAGTCCAAAATTGGAGCATTAACCAATCTTATTATTAGTTCATAAAAAACATCACATTCTATTATCCAGATTTTTTTATCACCTTTTTGAGTTAACTTAGTTAGTGTAATTGAAAAATAAATTCAAAAACTACTGGTAGTAACTCTATAATCAACGAAAACATTGAATCTCAGTGATATTTTGGTTTCTTGGACATTCTTCAATAAATTGTATGTTAGCACGGTCAACAGTAATTCCATATTTATAAACAATCTGGCCAATCGAAGAAATTTTTTCACCAAAATTTCATGCTTGATAAATTTTCCATACACTTTCATTTCTTTATTTCTTTTCAAAACAACCCTTAGGTGTGTTTCATATTCTTATTTAATTTTAAAATATACTAAATTTTCATTCATAATCACAACCAAAAACTTGTCTATGAACTCAAGAAAAATTATATTCATAAGGTCCATAAATATCAAATGCTCATTAGATGACCTAAACGGCATAAATAAAAACTAATTGTAACTATATCTTGTCTGAAGCATAGTCTTTAAAATGTTTACTTCCTTCAATTTCAACTGAAGTTACCATAACCTCATGTCAACCATCAAAAAATACTATTCTCTATGGATATGATAAAAAAATCATTGGTATGAGTCAAAGGATACATTTCATAATAATGATGTTATTCAACACTCTATAATAAATTAAAAATATCATTGAACTATCGTTACTTTTAAAAAATACAGAATAATCCCAGGGTGAAGTGATGGGTTAGATGAATCCTTTATCTAAAAACTCTTGTAATTGATTTTTTATTAAAAAAATTTCTCTTGATCCATCTGATATGGTGGGTTTAAAAATAGTATTAGCATCATGTACTAAGTCGATATTAAATTGAAACTCTTGATTATGAATAACGCTAGGAAAATCATCCAAAAAACATCCATGTATTCATTTACTAATAAAACGTTGCAAATTTGAATAGTTTCTTTATTTACAGTTATAGGAGTTACGTAACTTTCACTTTTATATCCAAGAAATTTCTTAGCTTCTTGTAAAGTTATCAATAGTATCAAATAATTGAGAACAATATTCGTATAACTAAAATATATATTAATATGATAAAATGACATCCAATCTATACTAAGAAGGATACCAAACATTACAATGTCTAGTTTAATAATATTTTTAGGAAATACAATCCCAATGATAACAACCTGAATATTCTTATAAATATTGGTTGGTTTAATGCTTACACCCAAAGTTTTTACCAAAAGTTATATCTTACTTTCACTAGGTTATATTAATAATTTATAATCAAATTTATCAAAAAATGAATGAATGTAAAGATCCAAGTCAAATAGGGTATTCCCACAATTCCAATACACAAGTATCATACCTTTAATCCCATCATTTGACAGCCTAACCTCAACTTTAGTAATATAAAATGATCCCACTACATCTTTCTATTTCCAATCATGAAGATTCTTATCCTATACAACTAACTACAGACATGTATTTTCATAATGAACCAACTCATTAGAAGTAAAACATCTTATCATTGGGTCTATATTGGTTACCTCATTCTTTGATTCCTTGAGATTATTTTCCTTACATTTTTATGCTATGTGTATAAACTTTCTACATTATTAACACTTTTAGAATATCATAAGATATTCTCCAAGGTTATTTTTTCCACACTTACCAGAAGATGGTAACTTTATTTTCTTACACCCTATATTTTATTTTTTATGTTTCCCCATCTCCTACCATAATAACTACTTCTTACTTTCATCATCATGAGGCACATAATAGTCATAAAACACTATCTCAACCTTTTCCTCACAACCAACAACTGTATCATAGATTTAAAATTCACATGCATATAGAGCTCTTTGTAGGCTTAGTTTAAATTATGAGTAAAACCTATTACATTTTCTATCAAAGTCATGAATAAAAATGGCACATACTTTCACAATCATGTGATGTTTTATTCATATGAATCTATGGAATCTTTATATTTTTCTTCATTTCTCATATTTTCTTTCCATTCAAAGTCAAACAACCTTATGGAAATATTTATCAACAAAAACATCCTTAAAATTTTCCCATTCCATGTAATATATATCATATTTATCTCTAGTATTATTAATCAAAGACCACCATCAATCCTCTTTACCATTATAATGATAAATATAAAGAGTAAACTCTTTATAATCCGAACATACCATGACATAAAATATCTTCTCCCATGAATTAATCAATCCTTCAGCATCCACTAGGTCAGAAGTTAATCTAAATTATGGGGGATGTTGCCTCATGAAATGCTTAACTATACACATATTACTTCATGGTAAATTGGATTCCTTTCTATCATGTATACTAACACCATTTACATATTGTGTCCACTATGCAATCACTACAAAAAACTATTATATTACAATTCCAACCATCTCAGGATACTGATTTTGAAGGATATTTTCCTCTTGTTTCTTCTCAATTTATCTTCCCTAATTTTATATGGAAAACCATTATAAACATAAATATTTTAGATTAAACAACATGGTTATCTTCAAATTCTATATCATCTTAACTTTAAAATAAAGTAAAATATTTCAAGGTCATGTTATTATCATTATCATAACCTGTAACATTATCTAAACTAACATTTAATACCAACTATAAGGACCCATCCTTTAACATTACATAATACTATATTTTAATCCAATAATTTATTCTCTTTCATTTGAAGATATTTTCAGGTTTTGTATTCTAGGGAATTATTTGATAAATCAAATATAAAATACTAAAAAATACAAAGTGAATAATTTTGATTAGCATCTATTTTTTCCATAATATAAAACTTTTAAAATAAGGCATATTCTCTTTTCATGAAGACTCTTCATAAATTTCAAATTAACCTCTTCCTTTCCCTTATCTATCTTTAAAATCCTATGAAAGCATTTATGAAAATGTAGAGTAAAAAATACTCATTATGGGATATAAAAGAATAAAACCTTCAGTCAATTGAAAATCACTAAAAGACAAAAAAAACCTTTTCTATAAAAACATCACATTTCACCCATAAAGTCAAATATCATTCCATTAAAACATCATTTATTTTACCTTTTAAAACAAATGATTTTCACGAAAACTCATTATAAAGAACAAAAAATTCATGTAGTTACCTTGGAAAATCAACTCATAGGAAACTCAAAAAACACTAGTAGAACCCTTTAAAATTGTAATAAACATATATCTAACATCTAATATAATTCTCTAGAGAACATATCCATTCCCCAATTCATTGGATCACTATCTGGGTTCACCGATTATAAAATTTATAATGGCCCCACCCAACACTATATAGAAACACCTATAATATATAATAAAAAAGAACCACAACATGTATAAATCATTTCATAATTTTAAAAAATCTTTTAAACGAATATGAATGTAACTTTCAGATATTAAAATACCATTTTACTTCAAAATACCATTTTCAATATTAAATAAACTTTTATTTTGAAAAACGAAAATCAATACCAAAATACCCAAAAAATTGGAAATAAGTTTTTTAATTCATGAAAAACATAAAATATTTCAAGGAAATATAGAAATAAAATAATAGTCATGAAAACGTAAAAAGTCATTATCACTGTGTGTGTTAAAAAAATAACATTCCATTTTTCATTTGTCCAAACATTCCATTTAAAAAAATGTAAAAATATTTCTTTTTTAAAAAATTTAAATAAACTAAAATAAAATTTAAAAATATTTTATTTATATATAATAACTTTTCAAAAATCATCTTAAAATGGACAAAAAAGAGAAATAAAATTTTAAGTAAAAACATTGAAATATGATATATTAATAAGAAAAGTCCCTTATCCCTTTTAAAATATTTAAATCATAAAGCTCATGAAAAAAATTACTTTCAAAACATTAAATATCTTAATAATAGATAAATTCATAGTATAAAATGTCAAAGGGGATGTATATATACCTTATTAAATAATATATGTTAAGAACATTAAAAATGCTGCAATGAAGGGAAATTGAGATGAAATCCCTTATCTTGAGAATGAATTGTAACGTGTGTATTTATCTTTATGAATAATAAAAATAAGTTAATTATTTAATGTATTTATAACATTTTTAATGTTTATTATTACTTTTATTTCACTTAATAACATGTTATAAATTACTATTTAACCAATTAAATTTATGTTTTATGTTTTAACCATGTTCAACTTATGTGTCCAAAATAACTTTTGTAGGTTGACTATGGTCAAAGTGGTAATTATTTAAACATATCTAGAATAATAATAATGAAATAATTATCATATTTATATATGAATTATACTTTTAAAACTAATAATGAATTATGGTTATGAAAAAATGAACTAATGTTATGATCATGGAGACGGTTTGTCTTATGTATGCATGAGTAATGATTCCATTTTTCAATGATCATTATAGAAATTAGGTAAGAAAAATTTATCTTTATATAATAATAATAATATCATAAATACATAATTATTTAATTATATATATTTATATATATCATTCGTGTTATGTGGTTGTGAAAAAATAAATTGCATCACGTCGAGGAGGAGGTAGTCCACACATCCACGAACGATGTTATCATTTTTTCCGTGAGTGGAACTGTAAAAATAAAATGATATATTATATTTTAAATTTATAAATATGTCCTTAATATCATAAATATTTCATTTATATCACATAAATTTCTTATATTTACCCTAATTACATTCCATGTAATGCATTAGTAAAAATTGAATCACACTGCTTAGCGAGGCGTAGTCTGTCGTACACATAAGAAATGTTATCGTATCCCTTAAAGAATGGAAATTTAAGGTTATTTATTATATAATGGCTAAATAGGTATAATTATTTTATAAATATACCATATAAACTTTATATCTATTATTATACCCAACCATGAGATGTGGAAATGGAAAAATAATAATCGTTTCACGAGGTGATAGTCCACCGTACACACAAATAATGATTTTGTTACCCATTTGATAGAAGTGTATGTGTTTTTAGGTCATAAACATTAAAAAACTTTATCTGAATATATGTAATATAATTATTTTGTTATATAATCATGATATAATAATAATTTAAGGTGGTGGAGGAATAAATAAAATAAAATGCTCGTTGATGAACGTTACATCTTTTTCAGGTATCTCTTTTTAGTTTGCACCAATGGTCTTCCTTAGTTGTATTTATACCAAAATTAAGGATTTTAATACTATATTCTGGAATTTATGAATTCATTTGGGTATTTATTGTCTGAACCAATTGGGTTTCAATGTGTGGAAAGAGGGGGAGAAGAGGTGGCCTTTTGTAAGGGAGGTGAGTGGCATACTTATAATGTTTTTGAAGGAGTGAATTCCACCCATGTATTTTTCTTGTAACTGGACCAGATAATGATAAAATATCAATAAAAGAACGTATATGGTCTAAATATTTACATAAAAATTGTTTTTTACATGTTTTGGTTCATTTTTTCATCTTATATTCTAAATTTGACAACTAAGTAAACTTTTTTTACCTTAATCAGTATAATTAATTTTCATTGTTTTTACTAATAACTTTGGAAAAAAATTAATTTGAACTTATTAGAAATTATATATTATTATAAATCAAACTATTTAATAAAATTTTTCAAATTGAATTCACATTATTGGAATAATTTTATTGAATATTAATCCCATAAACCCAGCGAGATAGTCAGTTTAAAGACTATTTAAGAAAAAGGTTCTATATTAACTCTATGAATAATAATAATCATTGTATAAAAATAAATTATTATTTAATGATATATAATATATAAATTTTATTTAAAACATTCCCCATTAGATATTATTTTAGATAATTAAAAATGACAAACATTATGCATTTTAAAATGGTTTTTAGAAAACCCCGTTTTTAACCCAAAAAAGAACTTATACATAAAAATAGTATAAAGTTGATTAAAAATTAATTAATTAGATTAAATAAAACTAAATAATACTTATGAAACTTTAAATCATATTCAAAACTCATAGGGACTCTTGAATTACGTTATTTATTTAAATTAAAATACTTTTTATAAAAATTGGTATTTTCACTATTCACAAAAAATCAATATTTTCTAAAAAAATAACAAAATTTCACAAAAAGTAAATTTTTATATGATGACTTAAAAAATGATATTAATTTTGTAAAATTAATATTTATAAATTTATAAATTATTATTTTATGTAAAAACTTATAAGAAAATATTAAATTAAATAAATTTTCTTTTTGATTAAACAATGTTTAATATTTATATAAATAATTTAACTATCTAATTCATATCAATAAGAATAAAAAATGATTTAATCTATCATTACCTTGGTTGTTACACTCAATTAGAGAAATATTATAGAAATAAGAAGAGATAAAATAAAAAAATAGCTACTGAAAAATAGCAACATGATAGAAAAGATATAGATTTTTTCTGAGAATAAGAAGTATAGATTGAAGGTGGTTGAGATTTATAATATGGTTATTGATCTTGAGGAGAAACTAACTGACAATGATGAATTTATATGTAATAAAAAATTATTTTATCTGATAGTGCAACATAAATTGAATAATATAATATAATACATCAACAAGTCTATTGAGGTAAAAGTTGAATCCTATCATGCTGGTGAGATAAACGGTTCTTACAGAAAAGGTATATCTTCTCCTACACAGATTAAAAATATATAATATAAATAAAACAGTCCATGTTAATCTATATAGACTAATAATTGAATAGAGATTCATTATACCATATTAAATAGTGAAAATAAGATACTATGAATGCCATTTTCCCTTGGAAAAAGAAATATTGGCTTACAACAAGATAAAATCATAAATATTATTAACATGTTTATCAATAAAATAGAATATCACAGTTCAGGGTATTTTGTTATTTTTCTAAAAAATATGGACATAAATCCTACTCTTCCTCGTATAACATGTCATTTCTATGAAACATACATGAACTAAAGGGGAGCCATGATGAAGAGATTAAAACATAATATCAAACAAAAGTAGTGTCTAGAATCCTTCCTAGGTTCCAATAAAAAATTAGTATGAATTCTTAGAATAAGTGTGTGGAAATTTGGATTAAAAATTCATATATTAGATTTTTGTATGAAAAAATTACCTAGATAAGTTCCCAATTATATTAATGGAAAAAAAAATAAGAAGTAAAATTGAGTAAGTCTTATACATATAAAAATTAGTGCAAGATACCCAAAAATTATAAACAAATAAAGAATGAATGTCTAAATGTATGTCCAGATAAACAAAAAATGACTAAACAAGTGGATAAAGTAAAAATATATGCTACAACCGAGGTTAAAAATGTTATTTCAAAAAACATAGTTTGAATCTCATCAGAATCCATATTCTATGGATGATCTAGAGAATAAAAAAAATTAGTGTGAATAATTTGAGGATGATGTGAATAATTGTATGGTGATATTACCACCCCAAGATGAGTTGACAAAAATGTATATAAAATCAGAAGAAAATAAATTTTATTTACTTATAAAGGTGGAGAGAACTATCCCACATGAAGAAAAACATCTTGGGAAGAATGTGATCATATAACCTATAATGAATATGAATGAGAAGGTGAACTATTCTAAATTTGAGAACAAAAATAATAAGGGTAAGGAACGGTTGAGTAAACTCCCATCTTCAGTTCTATTTCTGGGGAAGAAATATTTTTTTCATTATTCAATTATATATATGTTTTTTTACAAACATTTAGGGAATTGAAATATATATATGCATCCCTTGAGGGAGATAATATATGATTCAAAGATATTAAATATTCACAAATTTGTGCATATTAAATTTCTAAAAATCTTTATGAATAAATTATTATAAGAACTCTCATGTTCATAATATGAATATTTTTGAAGTATGAGTTTAAAAAAGAATGTTTATATTGATCTAAAAATGGGGGGTTATATGCTTTTACACATTAAACATATGATGGGTTTGTTCAGGATGAGTTCAAGATACAAATATTTCTTATAGTAACTCCAAAATATAAATTTCGTGTTATTTGACATTGTTATCATATGGATGTTTTTTTATGGATAACATTGAAAACCTTGGTTATATAATTTTTTTAAACTAGGTTTTGTCATGTATACTTATAATTGTCTAGATAAAGGATCTCTGAAAAGGAAAATATATGGTGCCATCCAAAATGTATAATGAGATGATTAATAAGGGATAAAAATAGAATATATATCCTCGTTATATTCTTTATATTCATTTTCAATAAGCGGGGGGGGGGGGGAATAAAAATAGACATGTTGACATATAAAGAGTTTTCTTTGTCTTAATAAATAATACAATGGTCGAGCCTTTCATTGAATTTTATTTTATTTTTTGAATAAGGATGTTTGACTTGGTTGTGAGAATTGGTCAATATGTTTTGAGGTGAGTGATAATTGTTAAAGGATTGTTATCAAAACATCTTTAACTTTATTGTGATAATTTTTAACTATTTTTAAAATTTTCAAATTCATGTAATAATGGTGTTGAAGAAATTACAAATTTTTTATTATATTCTTGAGGAATAATGAAGAAATGATTGAATCCTATGGAAAATATATTTTTAATGATGAATTGAATTTAATAAATGATGTTTTGGAGTTTAAATATTTCCAAAAATAAAAAAAAAATATTAGAAATGTATATGTTGAGAATTGTGGATTGGTATTTGATGTTGTGTTTTATATTTTTACTAATATTTTTAAGCCTTTACAAAAAAATATAACAATAAATTGAGCTAAGGAACCAGGTCAGTCCTCCACATGTGGGAGAAGAATACTATAACATGGGAGAGCTATCTCATAGAGCATGCAAGGTGGGAAAGGCCTATTGAATCTTATGGATATTTCATGAGAAAGGTGGACACATATCACCTGTAGAGATTCATGTGGGTGGTGAGTAATGGTAAATAAGGTGTTCTCACCCCATAGAGGTATGTGAAGTGAATTTAGGTTCTAACCTTGGTGTCAGCTTAAGTGGTTTCTAAAAAAATTATATAATTAAGTAGTGATAAAATGAGTAAAACAGAGGTGTGTGATTCATCTCTATAGATTATTATTACTTTATTTAAAGAAATATGTAAAGAATGTGGGTTATATGATTTGATCAATTTGGGTCGTCTGATCATGGCCAATCATGTTGTCTTCCTCAATCCATTTCGTAGAACTTTTTTATCTTGAATTTTCATATCATAACATCCAATACTTGTATGGAGAAAATTTTAACTTCCCTTTTTTTATATTTATCATATAACAATTTATTAAATTTAATGATATTAGAATAAACCATGTATGAGGACAATTTTGGTGAATATAGTGATTTTTTGAATCCGCAAAGCAGGAGATGACTCGGTTCACACAAGAGGTATATTAGTGTATATAGAAGAAGAATAATGGTGTGTTTAGGTTTTTGAGGTGATGGAGTAATTTTGTGGACTAAGTCTATAAATTCCTCTGACCCTCACCATTTAATTTTGATCTTGTTGTGAAACATATGAATTGTTTGGATGAGAATCCAAAATAGATACTTGAGGACGCTCTACATTTGTGTCAGGTTTCCATGTGATAATCATGCTATGATTTAAAAACCATTTTTGACAGCATAAAGGATTATCTAGTACCATAGTCTCACACTTTTATTAATCAAATTCACTTAATTTTATGAAGATACTATGTATTGACTCTCCATCCATGGATTGAAAAAGAACTATTAACTGAATTCTGGTTTTTTTGAAGGGATGGGATATCAAGGGATGTTCCATTAATTCAAGTGAAGTGATGCATGAATGACTTACATTAAATGGGTTACACAATATAGGTTTTCAAGAATAAGTCCATGTTTATAATTATAGTAAGTTGGATGAAGAAAAAAGAGACTAAGAAACCAAGTAATTTGTTGATACATGAAGAGTAGTGAGTTTTATGATGTGTTTTTCATTCATAAAATAAATATTGTGAGTCTGATACATTTTTGAACAGGAATTATAAAATTTATATTGAAATTAAGTCAGTGTAAGTATGCTTGAATTATTCAAAAAATTTATTCACCTGAAATAACACTTACATTAAAATAGTGTGAATCTTGGGAATTTTTGCTGATACATAATTTATATTGAAGAATATTTGATAATAACATGCATTTTATATTGAATTCATGATGTTTATCATAATAATATAAAATAAACATTATATAAATAGGGTGCAATGAAGTTTGATACTAAAGTTGGGCATTATTTCATAATTAATACAAACACAAGTAATCATCTTGTAGAATTAAGCCCATATTATTTTAAGATTAGAAGACAATGATAAAGATCACGTGGTTGATTATCAGTTTCCAAAGTTCTTGAAGTTTTACACCAACATATATGTTATTCGATTTTTTTATGGATGAAGATTTTATTTTGAATCAGTGTATAAGATATGGGAAGTTGATAGAGATCATTACTACTATGTATTATGAAGACCCAGAAAACCTAATCAGTATTTTTTTATTTATAAAAAATTCACTTTTTTATTTATAACACAAAACAAGATCATGAAGGTTTTTAATTTTAGAGAGTTTGTTTACATTGGAGAATTCTCATTACACATCCTATAAAAGAAAAGACCATAAGTAATATTTAAAAGAGTTAAACACCTTAACAGTTCCTCGACCACTAACTCGCTTATAAGAATGCTTAATCCTTGTGAAAATAGGTTTTTAAAACAGAAGTTTAGTGATATAAATCTCATTAAGGGGTTTGAAAAACAAAAAGAAAACCAAAAAGAGTTTTGAAATTAAAAAAAAGTAAAATATGTTATAAAATTATTTAATGAAATATTAGAAAAAGATGTATTATTTTCCAAAATAAACATTTTAGAGTAAAAGGAATTCAATTTATATATACAAAATATGAAAAATACACTTTGATTATTTATAAAGTAATAGTATTTTCACTTGAAAATCACATAATCATTCATAAATAACTCTCAAAGGCACCTTGGACAATAGAAGGGATTCTAGGTTCACACCTAAGACATGGTGGATATAGTCCCATGATGGACTTGGATCACTCCCTAATCCCAAAATGTGATTATGATTAACCTCCCTCTCACACTAATTTTCTTAGGATAACCCTTTCATGCACTATGCATTGTATATCATAATATTAAAACATTACCCAATGCATTGGAGCTTTGTCAGGACGCACCATTTATATGATTAAAAAAAGTACCATAAGGGTTTTGGGTTCACTCTCCATACCCAGTCTTTATTCACATACATCCAAGTGAGACTCTTTCAAAATAAATACATTATAACTTACTATTTTCATTCCTCGGACCATGAAATTTCTTTTAAACCATGAGCTTTGAAACCCATTTCATAAAAATAACCTTATTAGTTGTACGTGTATCATGATAAAATTAGTTTCTCATTAAAATACATAATTATACTATCATTTATATATATATAATAGTTTTTCATAAAATATACAAATATATATTTATTTAAATAAATATTGGTATTCTAATAAAACATGATTCATACTCAGGAACATATATCGATTAAAAATAACAACACTTTTACATAAAATGATACATACACATTCATTCGTATATTTACACATAAAAACATAAAAATGTAATATATATATATATACATGTCTTAAATAAAACAATTTCATATGAAATGATATATATATATATATACATCCACTTTTTATGAATAAAAACATTAAATTAAAAGTTTGATAACCTCGCTGGCACACATAGGGGCCTAATTAAAATTCAAAAAACATTTAACAAATTTTATTAAAGATATATTCATGGGAAGATGTTATTTTAAACATTCCATGATATATACATATATATATATATACAATTTAACCATTATTATCAAAATAATAATTTTAAAAAATATAATTACATCGCTCATATTGATAAGATTTCAATTGAAGTTCATTAATTATTAAATATAATTTGAAGAAAAATAATCTCAAGAACCAAAGAAATTTTAATATTTAAGGTATTTATAACATGAAATGTTAAATCATAATATAAAAAAATCCTCTTACAACTATCGATATATTATTATAAAAATATCAAATTTATAAATTGTTTAAAATAATTATGATTAATTTTAATAAAGTTCCTCTTACTATCACATTGGAATAATAAAAAAATTTAAACATTCATTGACTAAAAAAAGTTGGCATAAAATATCTATAAACGCATAAACCTATTGAAGTGTATGAGATGATTTTTCATAAAATAAACACTTCATTTCACATAAATATATTTGAAATAAATCAACTTTGTAAGAAAAATTTTGAAAGAGACAAATTCATGAAAAATTCATAGTTATCTAACAATCATTAAAAAATGATTTGAAATATCAAGTAATAAATAATGCAATGTGACTAAAACCAATTGAAACAAAATAACTGAATTAAAGAAAACATCTGAACATATTTCAGAAAATAAAATCCCTTACCATGAAGATGCCTCCACTTTTTTTAACAAGGTTGAAATTTTCATAAAAATGAGGATCTAATAACACCAATAATTGAATTGGGTAAAATTTAATAAAATATAAAAAAAATATATTTTCTTAAGAGAATTTTACAAAAAAAATCCCCTACAGTATAAATCAATGTCATAGGTTGTGCCATGGTCTCAGATCACAAAATAAATTGAACTTAGATAATCCTTATGGGAAGGTTCACTAAATCTACATCCCCCATTTTACCTAATTCATCATTAGAGTCCCTTTTATATACAAATAACTGGACACCCCAAACAGGTATACAAAAACTAGATCAGTGTGAATATCCAATTCCTCACTGAGAGGGAATCATTGCTTTCCAATAAACTAAGATCCTAAATAGAGGAGAACCATTATATGTAAAACCCTAAATCCTAAATATGTGAATTTTAAAGTACTTAAAATACTCATTGGTTTCCCAAAATCTGACTCACCATCACCTAGAAGGATTCTAGGGTGGATGAATCGAGGAGGAAGATGACAGTAGAAGGTATCACAGATTTCCAGTGTGGGTTGCAGGTCAACCATCAGTGGGCAGTGGGTCGGCTTCATCCACACATCATCATACCTGAGTGATGGGATTCCCCAAATATATGTGTCCAATGTTGGATGAGTCATCAATGTAGTGTTGTCTTCTTTTCTGGACATATTCACAAGCCACTACCCCACCTAGAGAAGATGATAGTCGAGGGTTCTATTGGTTTCCTGAAGAGGAAGAAGACGGGGAAGGTTCCTATCAACATTCCCCAAAATCCGAAAATGGGATTCCCACTAAATTCATCTAACATGCTATTTTATTTATTTTTTATAATAATTCATTATTTTAACTTATTATTATTATTATATATATTTATATAAATTATATTTTATTAACATTATTTTTTGTAAACTAATAATTTTCCAACAAAATAATTATAATCATTGTTATTATTATTGTTTTTGTTATTATTATTATTATTATTATTAATTTCATAATATAATTTTATACTTTCATGTATAGAAATTCAAAAATTCATGATGTATAGATGTTATATTTTATTTTGTTTTTAAGTATATTGTTTAATATTCTTATGTTTAAGTATTTATTTTGTATTATATCACAAGTAATTTATTGAAAATTTAATGTTTTATATAAACATATTTTTATTCCTTTTAAAAATTTAGTAAAAAATGTTTAAAGATAAGAATAAATTTTTAATGTTTTAAGATTCCATTTTATGAAACTAAATTTCATTTGAATTAAAAATATAAATCAACATAAATATTTAGATTTAATTATGTATTCATTGATATTAAAAATCATGATTATATATATGTGTAATTAAATAAACTATTTTTTATTTTAATTAAATACTTCATAACCACACTAATATATAGGTGTAATGGATTGTTTTTATTTTATTTGTTATCAATTTATTTTAAAAGTACTCCAATGTCTATATGAAATGGTTTTTTATGTATAAATACATAACCTTAGCCAATAATTCATTTTAACCACACTCATCAAATTTGTAGATTCTCTACCCATATTGATGATGCCTATTTTCACATTACTCTGTGTTGTTACCCTTATTCTCTTCGTTGGGTTTCCACTCATGGAAGATCCTAAAGGCATGGGCTATGATATCTTTGGTATCATGTTTTTTAAAATTCATCCTTGTTTATTAATTATGATAATTATATGTTTCATATTACCACCTTCTTAGTCTGTGGAAATGTTTCTTGTATCATTTTTAATGTGTTAATTCTACAACCAAAAATCTTCTATTGTTTAAGATTTATTTATTTCATTTTACTAAGAGGAAAATTTATATAAGAGTTGTTGTGGTGTTACATTATATGCCCCCTTAAAAATTTATTTCCTTATAATATAATTAAATTATATATATAAAGAAGACAAACACTGAAAATTATACACAATTTCAGTGTTTTATTATCTCCTTCCATTAATCATCCCATAATTCTTATTGTTATGCTGATCTTGGAGATTGAGGGTCAACTATGTGCAATAATTCCTCATTTCATTTTCAAGGTCTCCCAATTCCTTAGTCAAGACACAGTCTGTACCACTCAGATCATACTAATAGAAAATATGATGCACTTTTTGAAAATAATTATTTCTAATATATAGTTTTAGAACATCACCATGGATAATGTTTTTATAAAATAGTATGACAAATTAAGATTTCAAATTTTTGAAATGTGGTTCCTCTAATATATCACCTAGGTTTCCAAAAGACTAGAAGCCAGGAATAAATATATATACGATGATTAGAGATATTCCTCCTTGATAGCTATTCTAAAATAAAATATTATATTATACTCTTTGTAAAATGTCAAATATTTCAAAATTCCCTAATGGTACCTCTCTTGAAAATAAAGGTGGAGGATTTGGCAGATAAAGAGTTGATCATATGTTATCCATGATTCCTAATGATTTTGTGGTATGTGGGAGGTGTTTGATATGTTGTAAAGTATCTTGTAGTAAATTTGGACTTTGGAAAAAGTTATGATACTATACAATCTTGACTTCTCAATAATTAATTCAAGTAATTCCTAAGGAAGGGACAAGAGTGTTCTGTGATAATCATCCCCTTCTATGACACCCTGACCCCAGTTTTCATTTATTTCTCGATGTTGGATATTTTTTTCGAGGTTTGGGTTGACTGTCCCAAAAAATTATTTTTCTTAGTGGTTTTTGTTTTCTTCTTTCCCTATTCATGGTCACGATGAATGATATTGGGAGAAAGTTCCATGGTGGAGAGTTTGTGACACCCATGGTGTCACTAAATTGTTTTTAAATCATTCAAGTATCATTGGGTGGGCTTACCTAGTGTTTGGGATGTCATTTAAGTGTTTTGGACAATTGTTTTAGGTCACATTGTTTGAGCATAGTGTCCCCAAACCATGTAACCTAAACCTGAAAATTTGTAGAAGTTTTCTAGTAGTATTCACATGATTTACAAATATATGCAGAAAAACCATGCATCCCATTACAATCTTAATAACTATTATCCTACAAATATGTTTTAAGTGATTCCACCTTCCATTTTGAGCCATAGGTGTTTGATATCGACTAGAGGGCCCCCCATTCATTATCCTTATTTTTGGGACACTTTTTTGATGATTCATCACCAAAGGTTAGTGGTTCTTCTTGGTTTCTTCATCAAATATTCCCCATTCCTCTTCTCCTCTTCCCCTTAACTCGCTTAATGGTTATCTCTTGGAGGGTTCTTGTTTGTACTAACAATAGATGTTAGGGTTGATGTCTAGGTTGTGCTTCTCGGATTATAGGGTTGGTGGTTTGCTCTTAGAGGCCCAATATTCCATCTTCAGGGGGTCGGTCTCTTTCACATTCAATTGGTAGGTGTTTACATACCTTTTCTTCAAATTTAAATCCATTTTATGCTCATTATTTTTTAATTAATTCTTAAAACATGTCTCTCACCTTTATTATATTCATATTTCATACATGGTGGGGGTTTTTTATTGGTATATTCAACTAAAAATAGGGTTTTAAATGTTTTTTGATTTCTTCCCATGTGTCTTTGTGATGTAGGTGTTTGATAAAATGCATATTGAACCATTTGGGTGAAATTAGATAGTTGTGTGAGGTTTTTCCAATTAGAAATGTTTTGTTAAATTTATTTTGGTCATGTTTTCTATTTTAATGTGAAACATGGTGATTTCCTTTGATATGGTGTGGAACTTGATTTGATAAGATCTTCTTAGTTTGTAGACATTTATTGTGATTTATAAATTAGTGAAATGGATGGATTTGGTTAAGAATCAAAAAATGGTTGTATGAAAATGGGTTTCAAACATTTTTATTGGTTTTAGAGTATTCCATTGGATGAAGTCACATCCATGGGTTCACTGGGTGCACACATGGATGTGCAATAAAATGAATATGACACTCTAAATCTAGTCTCCCTCAAGAAGAATCTTCTCTCCTTGCATTTATTTTCCCTAAAATGTCTCTATGTTTTTAGAAATGGTGGAAGTGGTGTCTCTTTTGTTTGAAAGTGGTTAAAAATGTGTTCCTCGTGTTTTGGCCTTGTTGGCCTTGAAACATGCTTGGGTGAGTGCTTGGAAGCTATGGCACATTTAGCATTTGTAAAAGAGTGTAGTCTTTTCTGTAGTTTGAAATCCCATTTAGAAATTTTGTATGCTTATGTGTTTCTTCTTTCCTTTGAAATGAACTTGGGAAAATTTTGGTCATTTCATTGTTTAAAGGTCTATTTGGACACATTATTACAAATATGATGTTTTATGTTTCGTTAAAAATGGTTTCAAAGTGTTTTTGGTAAATAGTTGATTTTTTTGAAGCTAATGTCCTGGTTGGAATTTTGAAATGTCTATCTGGAAAACCCCTATTGAGTTAGGTATCTTTCCTAGTTGGTTGGTTTTGAGATGGGAGGGTCCTCGATATGGGACCTCCTTTGTATGATAATTATTTTAAGGACTGGGACTATCCTTGAGGAGGCTATGGTGGTATCGGGTTGTGTGGTGTATTTCGTTATATATATGGGGCTTGTTGTTTGAATTTTATGGAACACCCCCTCGTGAAACATAACATGGGAACCTAGAATATAAAAAAAGAATTCTGAGAACATTTGGTTAACTAGTCTAGGTTATTGTACTATCTAGTGGCCAGTGGCTGGTGGATACTTGGGTTTATTGATATAGGATCGGGCCACTCGACCAGTCCAAGTTGGGAAACGGTCAGGAATTATAGCATTATGGTGTAATTGAGTTGTGTATTACTTTAGTATGAGTCATATGTATAGTACGTTCTAGTTCTCCTCTGAGTTCATAGGATTTCTTGTGTTCTCCCGTTATGAGTACTACTAGATATGTTTCCCTTATTATATAGAATCTTATTCTCTATACCTAGATTTGTTATTTATTTAGAAAATTTTTGAACTTGTGGTTGATTTTAAATTGATTTCTAGTGCATTTTTCGAAAGAGAAAGTAACTCCCCCTTTTCCTTCTTGTTCCTTTTTTGAAATTATGAGGAAAATGGATCATGTTTGTTTGTTTTAAATTGATAAGTATGTATGAAACTGTATTTTTTAAATTTATTTCAAACTAGTATTAATGGAATGTTTTGGGGAAAGTAATGGTATGGATTTTTTGGTGGTTTCCTAATGAGATATTATCTCACACCCTACATATATCACTCAGTGTTGGTATACCCAAGATGCTTTTCAAGTTTAACTTTTTTTTCAAGTTTCCTATTAGATTCTCACTATTGGATCATGGCTTGTCTTGTGGTGAGAGGTGACCAAGAGGTCACATGGAGATCATGTGGTGGCAGTTCAGTTTGTTCGTTCCAGTTTAACTTCGGTAGTTTGAGTTTTATCTTGATGAGTTGTATATCATAACTGAATCTGTCTATATTATTATTTGAGATACAATTGTTAGCCTTTTTTCATGTTTAGTTTTATTTTCTGGTCCCGATTATTTATTTATAGGAAAAATTATTCCCACTTGTATGTTTGGATTCCCGAAAGTAGTTTTCATCCTATGGTTATTGGGAATGTCATTTTGGCCATCTCATGGACTGGATCAGGTGACCAGTTATGGGTCGAACCAGGTTGGTTTGGGAAAAAAATTGTGTCAAGGTAGTACTTGTTATTTTGGGTGTCTGGTAGATAGAGATTATGATTTTCAGAACATGAGAGGTTAATACGGGAAGAGCGTAGCAAACTCTTGCTCGCACTAATCCTCGAGTTACCAGGGGTAGCCTAGGTTTCAAGTCTTTTATCATTGTTTTTGATTTAGGTAGGACAATAGAGGTAAGTCAATGTTACATTGTGATTTCCCATGGAGTAGTGACCCATGTGGAGTCTAAGTACATAGTTAATGTTTCTCCAAGTTGTTGATACCTACTTGGGGCATGGCTCACTACCATGTCACTGGGTTAAGCATGACTACTAATTCCTCTCTCCAATGTTCTGGTTTAAGTGGTGCTTTGTCATAGTTTCGTTTTATGTAAGTGTATTTTTTGAAATGAAATTTTTTTTGAAATGAAATTTTTTTCTTTCAAATAGACTTAAATTGATAGAATGGGTTTTAAAGGAAACTATTGTGGATTTAAAATTTGGTGCGTGTTTGGATTTTTATGAAAATGGATTCGGTGAGACCCTTGGTTCTCCTTATGAACGTTTTAACATGTGATGAAATATATAGAATGTTCGTGTTGCCATGTGTGGAAGGAAATGAATGAGCAAATGTGTGACAATTCAAAAGATTCTAGGGGTGGGTGTGAGAAATCAAATTCTTGGCCTATTTTTTATAAAAATAATTTTTGAAAGAGTAAAATGATTTCAAAAATTGGATTTTTTTTAAAAAAATTGGGTTTTGTTTTTTGAAATACAGGTTTTGTGTTTGGAAAGTATCCTTGAAATAAGGTGGTTTTGAAATTGAAATTAAATAGTGATTATTGAAAAATGAATTTTTGAGTTGTGTTTTTTGTTTTCAGTCTACGAGCCAGTTTTTTGGAATGAGATTGTATTTTGTTTATTATTTTATTTTATATTGATTTTTGGATCTGTGTTTTGATGATGATTTGAAGATTCCTCCCAGAAAATTCCACAAATTTCTTATTGATTCATGCCCAGTTTCTTATTCTTATCAACTGTTACCTATTTTTTCATTACCATCGAGGTTTTTTAGAGGTATTGGAGTGGCTTGAAGAGGTTGAGTGTGTCTTCAGGATGTTGGGAACTCCGGAGGCAGTTAGAGTTCAATTTATCCTACTGTTGTTTAAAGGTTCAGATTTGGGTGAATGAGAGTTGTTTTCCCCAACATCATTGCATGTTAGGATGATGTGGGATGTGTTTAAGAATTTCTTCATTCAATGGTTCATACATGAAGAGGTAAAGACCAAGAAAAGAAAATATCTTGTGGGTATTCAAAAAATCCAGTGGTCGGTGAAGGCCTACATCTTCCAACTTAAGGAACTAGTTTCCTTTTCTCCGGAGGTAGTTTGTTTCTGATGTGTAAGTGGTTGTCAATCTCGTTTCTCTCATTATTAATGAAGGTTCCCCTTCTGGTGAGGAGTTTATGCAAGAGGAACATGAATCTAAGAATCAATATTCATTAATCCTAGCTTCTAGTTCGTCATATCACTTTCTTATGTTCCATCAGTGAGGTCGGTCCGGGAATTCAAATCCATCTTGTAGCATCCCTCTAAATACCTGCCATCATTGTATCCATTTTATTCATCTAGATAATTTCTATTGGAAGCATCACCCAAAGAAGACATTATCATAGGAGGATGATTGTTCCAGACTTTTAGGTAGAATATGTTTCGTCCATTAGATCCCTAGCCACAGGTCTCAGGTTCAAGATCATGCACAGTCAAGAGTTGCTGATGGTGTGTGGAACCTCAGTCTAGTTCTTATTTTACTCATATTTTATGTTCATCATTTCAATATAAATAATGATGTACTTATTCTATTGTAACCCAAGAATTTGAGTCTTTATGAATGTGGCCTTAGTAATTTTTATTTCTCCTTTGAGTGTTTCTTACATTTTTATAGGCTGGTCTCAGTTTTATTTTTCTACAATTCTCATTTGGAGATGCTTTAGTTTTTTAGAATTGATGTTTTATTGGTTCAGTTCATGTGGTAGGTTCTATATTTTGGTGACAGTAGTCTCCATCTTCTACAAGGATGTTCTGGTAATGTCACAATTAATGTTTTCAAATTTTGGATGTTTTGGGTGAATTTGTATCATGTGCACAGTTTGTGCATGGTTAGAGTAATCCATTCACCTTTCCTAGGAAACTATGTGACTTGGTTTCATTTTTAGACATAGGAATTTTGCACGGTTGGAACATGGTTTTGAAAATGTGTGGCCAAGTCGTATGGGGTTCCCCTTATTTCCAATAACTTGTGCATGGTTAGTGCATGGTTTGGTAAACTTTGCGGCCAAACCAAGTGATCTGGTGAGAAATTTTATATAATAAAATCCTTATTTATTGGTTATGGTGAGGGTGTTGTTTGGTGATTAGATGTTTCTCGTATTAGCTTATTCATTGTGTTAAGGAGAACCCCATCCTATTCTCCCCACATCCTTATGCTGTGGTTTATTTTTAATTGGTCATGTGTGACTTGTGTAGTGAATAACGACCCTAAGGCTCATATTTCATCTCGGTTTTTTTTTGGTATGGAATTTGGTCTTGGTTTTCTTTTTGTTAGGTTACTTTATGGAGGAATAAAGTGTTTTGGTGGGAAGAGTTATCACACCTCGACCACAGTTTTCATATGTTTTTATTTATGTCTCTATGATGGATATTTTGGTTGAGGTTTGGGTTGAGTTTCCAAAAATAGTCTTGGCGTTTTAGTGGTTTAAGTTTTCTTCAATCCCTATTCAAGGTCATAGTGAATGATATTGGGATAAAGTTTCATAGTGGAGAGTTTGTGACACACCTAGTGTCTGTAAATTATGTTTAAATCATTTGAGGATCATTGGGTGGTATTCTCTTGTTTTGGGGTGTCATTTAAGTTTTATTGGAAAAATTTTCAGGTCACATGGTTTGAGAATGGTTTTCTTAAACCATGCAACTTAAACCTAAAAAGGTGCAGAAGTTTTCCAGTAGTATTCACATGGTATGTGCACAGTTTACAAAATTGTGCAGAAAAAACATGCATCCCATTACTGGCTTAATAACTATTAACCTAAAAATATTCCTTGAGTTATTCGGCCTCCCATTTGAATCCATAGGTTTTTTCTATCAACTACAGGGCATCCCCTTTTTTTCTCCTTCATTTTGGGAAACTTTTTGGGTGATTTATCACCAAAGGTTAAGGGTTCTTCTTTGTTTCTTTATCAAACATTCCTTATTCCTCTTCTCCTCTTCCCATGATTCATTTCATGGTTCTATCTTGGATAGTTCTTTTTTGGAATAACCCTAGATGTTATGGTTGATTATTAGGTTGTTTTTCTTTGATTATAGGGTTGAAAGTTTGTTCATAGAGGCCTAATCTTCCCTATTCAAGGGTATTGTCACTTTTGCACTTGATTAGTAGGTGTTTCCATGTCTTTTATTACAATTTCAATCCATTTGATGCTTGGGATTTATTAATTAATTCTTAAAACATTTTTCTCACCAATATTATACTCATAGTTAATCAATGGAAGTGTTTTCTTGTTGGTAGATTGAACTAAAAATAAGTTTTTAAATATTTTTCTATTTATGACCATCTGTAATTGTGTCATAGGTGTTTGATAAAATTCCTATTGAATCGTTTGAGTTAAATTAGATGGTTTTGTGAGGTTTTTCCAAATTGAAATGTTTTTGTAATTTTATTTTGGTCATGTTTTTTATTTTATATGTGAAACATGGTGATTTCTTTTGATGTGGTGTGGAACATGATTTAAGAAGAGCTTCTTGGTTTGTGAACTTGTATTGTGTTTTATATATGAGTGAAATGAATGGATTTTCTTGGATGCGAACAATGGTTTTATGAGAATGGGTTTCTAATGTTTTGATTGGTTTTAAAGTGTTTTATTAGATGAAGGCACATACATAGGTGCATTATTTCGACACATGGATGTGCAATCTAATGAAGATGACACTCTAAAGGTAGTCTCCCTCAAAAATATCACTTCTACCCTTTCCCCTATTTTCCCAAAAATCTCTCCCTGTTTTACAAAATGGGGTAAGTGGTGTCTCTTGTGTTTAAAAGTGGTTCCAAATGTGTTCCTCGGGATTTGGCCTAGTTGGCCTTGAAACATACTTGGGTGAGTTGATGGAAGTTATGGCTTGTTTGACGTGTGTAAAATGGGGTTGGCTTATTATTAGTTTGAAAGATTGTTTTCCACTTTCGTATACTTGTGTGTTTTAGATTGGATTTGAAATTCACTTGGGTGCATTTTGGTCAATGGTTGGTCTAAAGGCCCATTTGGCCACGTTATTACAAAGATGATGTTTGATGTTTAATTAAAAATAGTTTAAAAGTGTTTTTCGTAAATGGATAAATTTTTAAAGATAAAGGCCCGATTGGAATTTTGAAATGGCTATTTGGAAAACCCCTATTGAGTTAGATATCTTTCCTAGTCGGTTGGTCATGAGATGGGAGGGTCCTCGATATAGGACCTCCATTATATGATAATTATTGTAAGGCAAGGGACTAACCTTGAGGTGGTTGAGGTGGTGTCAAGTTGTGTGGTGTTTTTAGTTATATATATGAGTCTTGGTGATTGAATTTTATGTAACACCCCATTGTAAAACCTAAAATGGGAACCTAGCATAGAAAAGAGGATTTTTTAGAACATTTACTACACTAGTATTGGTTATTATAATAGACAGTGGCCCATAGCCATTTGATACTTGGGCTTATTGCTACGGGATCAGTCCCCTTGACTATGCCTGGTAGGGAGATGGTTGGGCGTTAGAGTTTTAAGACATCATTGAGTATGGAATACCTTCAGGATGAATCATATGTATATTATGTTTTTGTTCTCCTCTGAGTTCCTATTATTTATCGAGTTCTCTTATTATGAGTACTACAATAGTTGATTCTCTTGTTGGGTAGAATCGTATTTTTTTATACCTATATTTTTTATTTATTTGGAAAAACTGTTAATGTATGGTTGATAAGGATTTAGAAGTTATTGTTTTGAATGATAAAGTAACTCCCTATTTTCCTTCTTGTTCCGTGCTTTAAATTATGATGTAAATGGATCATGTTTGTTTGTTTTAAATTGAAAAGTGTGTATAAAACTCTATTTTTGTAAATGTTTTTAAAACTAGTATTAATGGATTTTTTTGGAACGGATTGCATTGCATATTTGGTGGTTTCTTACTGACCTGTTAACTCACACCCTACCTATACCACTCGATGTTGGTAGACCTGAGCTAGTTTATAAGTTCAGCTTTTGATCTAGTTTCCTAGAAGATCCTCATTGTTGGAGCATGGCTAGTCCTATGGTTTGAGGTGAACAAGAGGTAACATGGAGATCATGTGGCGGTGGTTTAGTTTTTTCATTCTATTTTCAGTTCTCTATTTTGGTTTTCAGCTTATTGAGTTGTATCTCGCAACTAAATATATTTATATTATTATTTTAGATTCAGTTTTTGGCCATTTTCATATTCAATTTTATTTATCCATTCCTTATTTTTTATTTATAGGAAAAATAGTTCACACTTGAATGTTTTGATGCCCAGCAATAGTTGCTAGCCTGTGGGGATCTAGAACACCCTTCAGTAAATGTCACAGACCGCCTCGGGTGACTGGTTTAGGGTCGACCTAGGTTGGTTCATGACACCTTCCATCTCAAAAATATCCTTTATCCTTATGATGAAACATATAATTTTTTTAACACATTAGATATTATAAACTTGTGGTATTAAATGACCTGAATTATAATGATTTATTATTCCATAATAAAAATATATCAATGGTGTCTTAAAGGTTTAAAGGGGTTCTTTATATCTAGACCTCAAAATTTATCTAAACCTAGGCTCCAATACCAACTATGACATCATAGAAAACCTAATACATATTATTGTTTTATATATAAATAATTTATTAATTTATTTATAAAACAACCCAAGATCCAAAATGTTTAGAGTTTTAGAGATTTTGGATAAATTATAGAATTCTCATTTCCCAACCTATAAATTAAAATACCCAAGATATTATTTATATGGGTTAAACACCTTTGCAGGAGCATGCCCGATATCTCAGTTCTACACATCATTAAGCCCTATGAAATGATGTTTTGGAAACATAGGGTGAGTGATAAAAATCTCAGTAAGGGGTTTTCAAAAAAAAAGGAAACAAAATTGTTTTTTACAATTCTAAATAAAAATTAAAGCATGTTATAAAATTCATTAATTAAATCTTAGTAAACCATGTATAGTTTTATGATAGAAACATTTTATTGAAAAATTATTTCAATTTATATATAAAACATTTGAGAATTTGGCTTTGATCATTCATAAATTAATAGTAATTTCACTTTAAATTCTCATAATCATTCATAAATAATTCTTAAATGCAACTTGGATCATATTATGGATTCTTGGTTCACTCTTAATATATAGTGGACATAATCCTAGGATGGATTAGGTTCCCTCCCTAATCCCATAATATGATTAGGATAAACCACCCACACATCCTAATGTGATTAGGATAAACCTCCTATGCACCATTCATGACATCTCATGGGATTAAAACATTACCCAAATCATTGTAGCGTTGTCAGGGCGCACCCTTCATATGATTGGAAAAAAGTCCCATATGGGTTTTGGGTTCACTTTATATTCCTTGAATTTATTCACATACATAGAACTGTGACTCCTTGGAATTAAAAACATTATAACATACATTTTTCATTCTAAGGACCATGAAATTTCTTTTAAACTATGATCTTTGAAAACCATTTCATAACAATAAACTTCTTGATTATACGTGTATCATGATAAAATTATTTTCTCCTTAAAATATATAATTATACTTTCATGTACATGTAAGTAATAGTTTTTTATAAAAGATACAAATATATACATTTATATACAAAAATATTTGTATTTTAATAAAACATTATTGTATACTCATGCACATATATCGATTAAAAATAATAACACATTTACATAAAATGACATATACACATTCATTTGTATGTTTACATATATAACCAAAAAAAAGTAATATATATATATACATTTTTTAATTAAAACTACTTTTTAAGTAATGATATATATATATATATATATATATATATATATATTTATACATCAGATTATTTTGAAAGCAAAACATTAATTTGAAAGTTTGATAACCTTGCATGCACTCATAGGGGCATAATTAAAATTTAAATAATATTAAATTAATTTTATTATATAGAGATCCATGGAAAGATGTGATTTGAAACATCCCATGATATATATATACATAAATACATTTGAAACATTATTATCAAAATAATACTTTTGAAAATATAATAACATCACTCGGATGTATATGAGTCCAACAGAAGTTCTTCATTTAGTCAAAATAATTTTAAGAAAATTAAGTCCCACGAACCAAAGAAATTTATATATTTAAGGTATTTCTAATATTAAACATAAAAGAATACCATAAAAAAAATAATCCCATTAGTATCATCATAATATCATTATAAAAATATCAAATTGATAAATATTTTTTTAAAAAATATGCTTAGTTTTAGTAAAATAACACTTACTGTCAAAATGAAATAATTCCAAATAATCTAAATAGTCATTTTCTAAAAACAAATTTTCATAAAATATCTAAAAACACACTAACCACTTAAATGTTTTGAGCATATTTTTCATAAAATGAACACTTCATTTCATAAATAGATTTGAAATAAATCAACTTTGTATGAAAAATTTAGAAATAGATGAATTCATATAAAATTCATGGTTATGTTAATATCAATAAAAATTTATTTGATTTATCTAGTAAAAATACTATAAAGATACTAAAACCAATTAGAATAATATATAAAAATTACAAGAAAAGATCTGAGAATCTTTCAAAAAATAAAATTTATTAACATGAAAATGCATCTACTGCTTTGCAAGAGGGAATAAATTTGCATAGCAAGGAGGATTGAATAACACCACTAATCAATTTAGGGACAGTTTAAAAAAGAAAATAAAAAACTGATTTCCTTAAATTTATTTTATAAAACAAAATCCCCTTATAGTATAAATCAAAGATGTAGTTTGTTCGTCTATCTCGGATCCCAAAAGAAACAGATTTAAGCTAATCACTATGAGAAATTTTACCAATGCTGCATACCCCCCTTTTTCCTATTTCATCAACACATACACTTTTATATAAAAATAACCACACAACCCAAAAAGGTATGAAAAAACTAGATCAGTGTGAATATCCAATATTTTATCGATACAAAATTTTTACTTTCCCATAAACTAATATCCTAAATAGAGGAGAACAAGTATACATGGAACCCTAAAACCAAAAGATGTGAATTTAGAAATACCTAAAACAGTCATTGGTTTCCCCAAATCTGACTCACCATCACCAAGATTGATCATGGATATATGATTCTAGGAGGAAGGAGATTGTAGAAGTCATAACAAAACTTCGGTGTGGGTTGAAGGACGAATGTCGATAGGGTGTGGGTCAGCTTCTTCCACATGCGAAGAGTTCTGAGTGATGGTATTCAAAAATAGGGTGTGTAAAACACTAAATGAGTCATTATTAGATCATTAAATTATTTTCCAGATGTTTTTGTAGGCCACCACTCCAGCTGGGGAGGATGACGACTGATTGTTCTCTCGGTACTGTGAAGAGGAAGATGACGGGGGAGGGTTCTATCTATCTACCGCCAAATCCAAAAAAAAAGAATCACCCCAAATGCATCTAATACACTATTATATTATATTTATTTTTTTATTTTTTTATAATAATTCATTATTTTAACTTATTATTATTATTATATATATTTATATCTATTATATTTTATTAACATTATTATTGGTATGATAAAAAATCTCCATCAAAATAATTAAAAACACTTTTAAAATTATTATTATTATTATTATTATTATTATGCTCATATTATAATTTATATTTTATAGTATGAAAATTAAAAAGTTCAAGATGTATAGATGTCATATATTATCTTTTTTTAAGTATGTTGTTTGGTGTACTTATATTTAATTATGTATTTTCAATTTCATAATAATAATTTTGTTGTAAAATTTATGTTTTATATAAACATGTGTGTATTCCATTAAAAAAAGTTGTAAAATAGTTTATAGGATAATAATAAATTTTTAATGTTTGAAAATTTATTTTTATAAATCAATATTTTAGTTGAATTAAAAATATAAATCAACAAAAATATTTAGATTTAATTAAATATTAATTTAGCTTAAAAATCTTGTTTGTATATAGTTTTACTTAAATAAAATAATATTTATGTTAATTAATTACTGTATAAACACGCCAATATATAAGTGTAATGGTTAAATTATTTTTTTGTTTAATTTTTTATAATTTTATTTTAAAATTACTCCAATGGATATATGCAATGGTCTTTTTATGTATAAATACTTAAATATAACCAACATTTTATTTTTACCAAACTTATCAAATTTTTAGATCCTCTACCCACAAATATGATGCCTATTTTCACATTCATCTATGGTCTTACCCTTATAATCTTCATTGGGTTTCTAATCATTGATGATCCCAAAGTTGTGGGATATAAAATCACAGTTAACATGTTTATTACAAGTTATCGTTTTTGTTAATGATGACAATTATATGTTTAATATTACTTCCTTCTTAGTATAAAGAAATGTTTCTTGTACTATATTTAAGGAATTTCTTCAATAAACAAGAATATTCTTTTTTTAATATTTATTTATTAAATTTTACTAAGAAAAAAATTTATATAAGAGTTACTGGGGAATTAAATTGATCATATTTGAAGAGAAGTGGAAGTATCTATTGGGATTCTATAGTAGGAGAAGACACAATGGTACTATTTTTCAATTTCTTATATATGTGAGAACTTTTGATCACTAGTGGTAATATATATTGGAATCATCATGAGACTTAGTGTTTATGGGAATAGTAATTTTATAGGATGTAACCACCTACATATTGTAAAGAATTTATAACTATGTGGAATAAATAGTTACAATAAAGAGTGGGTATTTTGATAAAACCTTGAAAAATATTGTGTGTTGCATTCTCTTTATTATTGTTTCTTAAAGGTTGAAGATGAGAATTAAATATGATATATTGATAAAATAATTAGTCATAGATTTTGAATTAAAATAGAATGAATTTTTAAAAATAGTATACCAATGATTCACCCCCATAGTAGTACCTAACCAATCCCTGGTTACTTCAATATGATAAGTATATGATGTGATTATAATTTCCTAGAACGTGGACTCTTGAATTCTGTGTTGAAATCCATAACTTCACATTATGTGATTTAATATCAATAATTTTGATCCAAATTTATCATTTAAACCATAATACATCAAAATAAAAACATAGATCACTTAGAAACTAGATGACCTTTTACATTTAGAGTTTTATAGAATTAAAAAAACTCCTACATAAATAAATCACATTACTTTTAATGAGAATTTATCTAATTTAACCTAGTTTTTTTTTAACATTAAAAAAACATCATCATTCAGGATAAATCTATTCTAGACATAACTAATTAAACATGATTCTTTAAAACCAAGGGAAATAAAACATAATAATTTTGAGCTCAAATTCTTAGTAAGGGTAAACATATGCATTAATAATTAAATGTCATCAATGAGCATAAGAATAGTATAAGGGTGTTATGACATAATCAATGTGAATGAGAAAATCATAAATAAACTCATACATATCAATTCTAGGATTATAAAATATAAAAAAATGGAAATGGAAATAGACATCAGAATCAATAATAATAATAGGGGTTTCCATGGGTCAGGTTGGGTTAGGTTGAGGGCTATTTTGGACCCGACCCAAGAAAAATAGGTCGGGTCAGGTTGGTTCGGTTAAGAGATGATTTGGGATTCAGCCCCAACCCGACCCAACATTCCTCAAATCAGGTTGGGTCAGGTCGGGTTGATTGGGTTAGGAAAAAAAATTGATTGGTATTTTTTAATGATCCCAACCCACAGGTTGACCTGGTTACGTCAAAAAAAATGTTCAGTTATTTTTTTGGCTACCGCCCCATGGGTTGATCGGGTAATGTATACCTCTTCTTCGTCATCTTCTCTACACTAGGGAACAAACACATCCTCCGCCCTGTAATAAATTAACCCAAAAAAATGTCAGTCTGTGACTCGATGGTGTGATGTGATTAGCTTGACTAGAATTATTTATCAAGGTTTGAGGAGGTTCAATGTGAGGCCAAGAGGGTGATGAGAATGGGGTAGTGCCTAACACTGAAAGATTTGGCACTGAATATAGTCATGATGGATATGAAGGTGGTTCCAGAGGCAGGGTTACATGAAGGTGTGTCCCGGTGGATACATTGGACTGGTGAGGGCGAGGGAGATGTTCAATGATAGTTTTATTAATCGATCCTCCACCTTTGGATCATTGAATCATTAAAATTTTCCTATCTTCTGTTGGTTTTTTCTTGGTCTTTAGTTTTTTTAGAAAAATCAAATGAAATCAAGTTATTTTCATATTTTTGTTTGTGGATCGAGCATTGTTTTTCTGCTGATTTCACATGTCTCGATTACTTTGAATTTATTTTTTTATTGTCTTAGAAATGTCATGGAAGATTAAACTATCTATGCGATTAATAGAGTATTAATGTAATGGTGGGTGATGGAATGGAATCAATGGATGGCGTAGGAAAGGAGAAAGATAGTGGCATGGGGCGAGGGTGAGGGGAAATCAGGTTGAGAGGCAAGGGGAGAGGGTGAAGTCCAAAGTGGTGACTCACAGTAGTCGGGTTGGTTGGGTCAGTTTGGGTCAATGTTTTCCCAACCCGTGACCCGACCCAACCCAACCATGATATAACCCAACCCGACCCAACCCTTGGTATAAATGTTTTAACCTGAACCAACCCGACCTAACCTGATCGGGTCGATTTGGGTTGGTCGGGTTGGGTCAGGTCTGGACACCCCAAAATAATAATCCATGTGATATCAATATTGATCATGAAAAACATTACAAACACATAACAAGAAATTTAAACTATTTTTGGTAACTTGGATATTCAATTTCAAAAAACCAATTCAAAATCCTTTCAAAACAATTTCAATTAGAATAACTATACAGCAAGCTTTTAATATTATCATTACCTAATTCATTGGAGAGCTATAACAGGCTTACCCGATTCTATTTGGGACACCCCATAATATATGCTGTAATTAGATCACCTGAAACTATATAGGATTCCAAATAATGTAAGTTTAAATAGGTTCATTCGGTGCTATTTGGGCTACCCCATCATGTAAATTTTAATGGGATCAGACTGAGCTATCTAGGCCTCCCCATCGTGTATGATTTCTAAGAACCACACTATTAATAAAACTCGAAGAAAAATAATTATTCATTTTACAACTTGATTAAAACATAGAAAAGAAATGAGCATAATATAAATCTATTTGAAATAAGATTAATCCATGGAAAAGAAAAGAGTTCCATTAACATCTCTTTGAAACATGGATATCTCATTGAAAAGAAACTGGTTCCCAAAAAAATTTCTTTGAAACCTGATTAGCTTGTGGGAAAGAATTGGGTTCCAAAAAAATATCTTTGAAACATGATTAACACATGAAAAATAAATGGGTTACATAATAATATCCTTGAAAAATTATTAACTTAGGGAAAATAGATGGTTTTTGTAAAAATTTCTTTGAAAAATTATTAACCCATGGAAAATAAATGTGTTCTATAACAATTTCATTGAAATATGATTAAACTGTGGAAAAGAAACAATTTACTTAACAATATATTCGAAATAATCATAATACAAACAAAGAAATATTGAGGATTAGGTCAATAAAAAATATCCCAAGTGGAGGATAAGAAACAAAAATGGGTTTTCATGTGGATAAATTTAAATTCTTTTTAAATGTCATTAAAAACATTCTTTAGGAAAATAATCATTAAATATTCAATGTTTCCCATACCGCATTGAAAAAATTGAATAATAATACCCATGAAGAGATAAAATTAATGTGAAACTTGTAATACTATGAGAATAAGTATATTCAGTATTTAAAATTTTAAAAGAGCATTATATAAATCTTATAAAAGAAGATAGGTGTATAACATAACAAATGTCTCAAAGAAGAAAAATTGTGACAAAAATCCAATTACCTCTTTGGTAACTTTGAAAACGTAAACCCCATGAAATAAAAATTCTAAAATGTATATGTAAAAACCCATTATCTCAAGTATAATAATCCTAAAATACATTCATGTGTTGCATATACACCATATAAAATAATTAGGTCCCTAATAACAAAAATGTCTCAATGGAATTTAAATTGAGAGAAACCCCTTATCTTAGGTCTGACTTGTCATGATTCTTTTTATATTCTTGAATAATAAAGATTGGTTAATTATTTGATTAATTTAGAAACTTATTCAACTTTATTATTAATTTTATTTCAATTATTTTCATGTTACATGCAATTTCTTATTTGATTAAGTCTATATCGGGTGTTTGGACCATATTTTGTTTTTGTTTCAAAAATGGATCAGGAAGTCAACTATAGTCAAAGGGTAAATTAATTAAAAATATCGAGAATAATAAAATTTAAATAACTATCATATTTATAAATCAATTATACATTAAAAAAATCATGAAAAATGGTTCTGAAAAATGAACCAACGTTATAATCATGGAGACGGTAAGATGTACGTGCGGATGAGTAATATTCCTATTTTCAAATGATCATTATAGAAAGAATTTAAGTAAAATTTATCCTTAAAAATGATTATTATATCATAAATACCATATTATTTAATCATATACACTTATATATATAATTATTGGTATTTAAAGGAAATCACAACACATCGGGGAGGTGGTAGTACACACGTCGATGGACGACATTATCACTTTTTCAGTGTGTGAAAAGGTAACAAATAAAATGATATATTATATTTCAAGATAGGTAATTATTTCATTAATATTATATATATGTCTTTTATATCACATATTTTTATTAAATCCAGCCTTAATATATTCTCATTTAAAGTGTCAACGAATCACATTTCTTTGAGGAGGCGATAGTCCACACATCTACAAATGATGTTATCGTATTCCCACAAAATGGAAAGCATGAAGGTATGTGTAATATAATAATTTAAAAAGTATTAATAAATCATATATATCATATATATCATATAAAAAATATTATTTACAATATAATTCCCAACCATGAGACGTGGTAATTATCCTTATAGTTTTTACTAAGGTAACTTGTATCTTTTTATTTACCTAGGTAATTTATCCTTTAAGATTATAATTAAAAATAGATTGTGTAAAAAATTTAACCCAATGATAATAAATTATATTTTTAATTAATTAAATTAAAATCTTATGTGTGTGTATACTTAATTTTAATACAAATATAAGTCAAGTGCAAAACCCCATTTCATCCTTAGTCATGTTAATTTATTTTAACTGTTTTCATGAATTATTATGGTAAAATTTTAAGTTGAAATTATTATGATATAATTATTATACTGAATAAAAATTGGTATAATTATTTTTTACAAATTCAATTCATATTAATGGAAATATTAAATTTAAATATTATCCTGCATACGTGGTGAGAAACTACGTTTTTAAAGTGAAAATGTTCCAAATTTTACTATGTTTTTATATAAAAATTCAATATAAAAATGATTACAGTGACCTAAATTGTACAAAGATATTTATTTTTGATATAATTTGACTTTTAAACAGATTAAAAATATAATTTAACTATATAAAAAATTATAAGGAAAATTATTTTTCAATTAAAATTCTGAATTTTTACTATTCATAAAAAAATCAAAATTCTCAAAATAAAATACCAAAAAATCAGCCCAGATAATTTTTACATTCCAATTTAAAAAATATTTCTTATTTTTTCAAATAAAATTTAAAAAATTTCCAGATTTTATTTTTAAAAAAAGTCTTCTATTAAATGGAGGTAAAAATTCATTTAAGAAAAATACAGTTTTGTATCTTTAAAATTGTATTTATACTTATATTAAGTCTATAAAATTTATTTCATTAATGTAAATACATTTTATAAGAATTTTAAACAAAATATATTTAGTACTATTAATACCCTCTAATATAATAACTCATCTATAACTGTTATATTAAATAATAATATTAATAGTATATTATTATTTGATAAAAATGTGTATTGCATGTAACTCAAGTTGTCAAATAATTTAAATTAATTTGAATAAAAATATTTATTAAAATCTAGTGATTTTACATACCACCCCCTTAAAATGAATTTCACCATAGAGATTCATCTTTGTTATCAAAGGATTGGTATTTTTTAATTTAGTTATTGAAACCTACATCGTACAAATGAAATAAATAAAACATCCCTTAAAAAGGGAAAGTAGAAAATATAAAGGTCACATGAAGTTTTGAATGACTAGGATTACTCATAGGGAGAACATTGGGGTGGGATTAAAATATTGGTTTGGAAGGAAAAACTAATTCTCATGTACTAATGGAGAGTTTTAGAGAATGTGGTCAAGAGTAAGTCAATGACAAAAAAACCACAAACTAGATATGTGTGAAAAGTTTATTTATATTATCCACAATGATGGTAATAGGATAACATTTTATATCAATATCCTTTTCTTAATGTTTAAAGACTTATTTGAAAATATATAATGAAAATATAAATAAATATACTTACTTTACATGTTAATTTAATCCTTTAACAAATTACCACCACAATGTCATCTTTTTCTCCAGAAGATAAGCATTCAAGATGAATTTTTCACACCAAAAGAACTAAAATCAAATTTTAATGAACATGTAATAATAAAATGGATAGTAAAGTTATTCCACATTACTTTATACATTAAAAAAAACTAAAATGGTTAGAACATGCTAATATAATTATTTAATTGAATAAACCTTTATACAATACACTAATATTAAAAATTAAAAATTAATACCCAAAGTTAAAAACCCTACCATACCATAAATTACTGTTCTAAAAATTCATCAAAAATTTCTTAACTACTTTTGAAATAAAATGATTAGAAATATTGTTCATACATTATTCCTAGATAAATCAACCATTATTCCTCAAATAAAAACTCATATATTTCTTAAATAAACATAAAATAATTCATGTTAACAAAGACATTGTGTAGGCTAGAGGTTGTGCATGAAACCCTTATCATCCATAAGTCATGGGTCCAAACCACACAACCTATCTTGATATTATGGGTTCTCACCTAGCATATAGGTTATGAATATTTTTTATTTAATCTAGAAAAATAAATTCTCTTAAAAGTACATCATATTGATCTTAGGGGTTACAAATACCTCAATCCAAAAAAAATGTCTCCAAAAACGTCATTGTTAACATCAAATATTTTACAACATAAAACCACAAATGGGGAGTCTAAGACTTTGACCTTCTTATCAACCATAATCTTATAGTCCTATGATTTTATCCATAACTCTTAGAATAACCTAATTTGAAAATATCATAATCTCCAAAGTTTTTTAAGACACCCTTTGATACCAACTATAATAGCCTAGAACCTGAACTATCAGATCATATGCTAAAATCTATAACTTTACATTCCTGTATTTCATTTTGATAATTTTGACCAAAAATTTTCATCTTAGCCATACAATATCAAAATTAAAAAATGGATCACTTATATACCGAAGGACCTTTTAGGTTTGTATTTTTAAATAATTAGGGGAAAATATAACATAAATAGTTCACATGACATTAAATGATAATTTCTACCACTTATCCCATATTTTATTTTTCACATTAATACATAATCAACATCTATAACAAATACCATTTAGAAATTACTCATTCAACACAATTCTTTGAAACTCATCGAAAAGAAATGTTAAAAGAGTGAGTTCAAATGCTCAGTAAGGGTAAACCTAAGCATTTACAATTAAATTTCATCAATTAGAAGGATAATGACATTAGGGTATGATTAAATAATCCTATTCAATGAGAAAATAACAAAGGAACTCATACATTTCAATACCTGGATCATCAAATATGAAAATAAGGCAAAGGAAATAGACATCAGAATCAACAATCATGAGTCATTTGATTTCCATCTCATTCGTGAGAAAGATTATAAACTCATAAAAATTAATTAAAAACTCTTTTTGGTAACGTGGAGAATAAATTTTATAGATCTATTTGAAAACACTTTTAAATATTAAAATCATACATTCTAATTCCATTATTTTCATTACCCAATGCATTAGAGAGTTATAACAGGATCACCCAGTGAAATCTGGGTTGTCCCGTCATGTAAGATGAAATGGGATCACATGGAACTATCTAGGTTTCCCCATAATGTAATCTATAGTGGGATCACATAGAGCTATCTATTATTACACATTGTGTATGATATGATAGTCTCACCCAATGTTATTTGGTCTGCCCCAATGTTTTATATTTTCAAGAACCACAACATGAATAAAACTCATATAAAAAATCATTATTCCTTTTACAGCCTAATTACCCCATGGAAAGGAAATGGTTTTCATGTAAATCACTTTGAAACATGATTAAACCATGGAAAATAAATGGGTTCCATAAAAATATATTTGGAACATGGTTATCTCTTGTAAAATAAATGGGTTCCAAAATAATTTCTATAAAACATGATTAACTTGTGGGAAATAAATGGGTCCTAAAACTATCTATCTGAAAAATGATTAACCCATGAAAAAGGAATGTGTTACATAACAATAACATTGAAAAAATAATTAAACTATTTAAAATAAATGGCTTCCATAAAAACCTCTTTGAAAAATTATTAACCCATTGAAAATAAATGGATTCAATAACAATATCATTGAAACAAGATTAACCTGTGGAAAAGAAATGGGTTCTTTAAAAATATATTTGAAACAATAATAATTCATCCAATGAAATAATTTGGATTGTATAAATAAAATATATCCCCATGGGAGGATATGTATCAACAAGTATCATTGATGTTTATGAATAGAAATTCTCTTAAAATATCATTTAAAACATTATTGAGGAAAATAATCCTTACACATTCAAAGTGTCCCATTCCACTTTGAAACATTTGAATCATAAACCCCATGAAGTAATAACATTAAAATTAAACTTATATTATCATTATAATAAGAATATTAATGAAATATAATGTCTAATGATTAGTATATACACCTCATTGAAGAATACTGGTGTATAAAATAACAAGTGTCTTGAAGAAGGAAAATTGTGACAAAAAGTCTATTATCGCTTTGGTAACATTGAACATGTAAACCCAATGAAAGATAAATAAGAAAATTGATATTTAAAACAAAATAAATTCAATTATAATAATAATCTAATACATTCATGGGCATTTTATACACCATATAAAAATAATTAGGTGTATAATAATAAATAAGTCTCAATGAAATATTAATCGCAATGAAACTACTTACCTTGAGTTAGAGTTGTCACACTTTTTCTTTATCTTACTAATAATAAACTTATATTAATTATTTCCTTGATTAATAACCTTTTAAAAGTTTAATAATACTTTTATTTTAATTATTATCAAGTTATATACAATTACTTAATCAATTAAGTTTACATTGGGTGTTTTGACCATATTCGGTTTATGTGTCTAAAACAACTTGGTGGGTCAACTATAGTGAAAGGGTTTATTATTTAAACATATATATAATAATAATAATTAAATAATTATCATATTTATACATAAATTATAATTTTAAAAAATTCATGAAATATTGTTATGAAAAATGTACCAACATTGCAATCATGGAGATAGTAGGTCGTACATACGCATAAGCAGCATTCCCATTTTTCAATGATCGTTGTAGAAAGATGTTAGGTAAAATATATATTTATATAATGATTATTATTTAATAAATAAAATATTTTTTAATCATATATACTTATATATATAATTATTGTGATTTAAAAGTAATCATATTACATCAAGGAGGCAGTATCCCACACATCCACGAACAACATTTTCACTTTTTCAAAGTCTGAAAAAATAATAAATAAAATTATACATTATATTTACAGAGAGGTAATTATTTCAGGAATACCATATATATTTTATTTATATCAAATATATTTGTTAAACCCATACTTAATATCTTCCATGTGAATTGATATTGAATCCTATCGCTTTAAAGAGGTGTTAGGCAATATATCCATAAATAATTTTATCGTATTCCCCAAGACAGAAAGCATGATGGTATGTGTTATATAAAAATTAAATCAGTATGAAAAATAAAAAATATAATTTATATCATATTAAAATATTATTTCCAAAATAATTCCCAACCATGATAGTTGGTAAAGGAAAAATGAACGACATCGTTTCACGAGGTGGTAGACCATTGTACACACGAACAAGGATTTTGTTACCCTTTTGATGGAAGTGTGTGTAGGTGTAGGTTAAACCCTTAACATAAAACTATATAAGTATATTTAAAATACTGATTTTATTATAAAATCATTATATAAAAATAATTAGATGGGTGAATAAGGAAATCAAAAAAAATCTCATTGAAGAGCGTTACCTCTTCTCCAGGTAACTCCTTTTGGTTAGCAACAAAGAACATACTTATATTTCTTTGTGATAAAATTAAGGCTTCTAGGATGATTGGAGGGATTTTTAGGTATTATTTTGGTAATTTTTTATGATACAATTGGATTTATAGGTGTGAAGAAGTGATGGGGGTGAGTGCCCTTTTATATTGGAGGAGGAGTGGAACTTTTCTAAATGCAAAAAGGTAAACACTATAAGGAAGTATCCCATACATCATGTGTCATAAAAATTAAAAAATAATTGATTAAAGAAAAATTATTGTCTATAAAACCTTAAAATATATATAAATAAATAATTTTTATTATTTTTTTCCTTACTCTTTATGTTTACGCAATTTTATCTTTATAGTTTTTACTGAGGTAAATTGTATCTTTTTATTTACCTAGGTAATTTATCCATTAAGACTATAATTAAAAATAAATTTATTAGATCATTTATAACTAATGGTTCAAAATTTTAATTCTAATTCATTAAATGAAAAAATTTATTTTTATAATATTAATTTTAAAACAAATGCATGTCATGTGCAAAACCCCGTTTTAACCTTATTCACATTAATTAATTTTATTCGTTTCACTAATTATTATGGTAAAACATTAATTTGAATTTTTTAAAATATAAATACTATATTTATTCCAAATATTTATCCGTTTTCCATGATTCAATTCACATTAGTTTCAAAATTAAATTCAAATCTAATCTTGCACACATTTTGAGAAAGTAGGGTTTTAAAGTTAAAATGTTCAAATGTTTACTATGTTTTTATATCTAAATTCATTATTAAAATTATTAAAATGAAAAAAATATATTAATATATTAATAATATATCTAATTTGACTTTAAACCCAATTAAAAATATAATTTAACTATATAAATAAAATTGATGAAAATGCAGTTTTCAATTAAAATTCCTTGTTTTTCACTATTCAACAAAAAATGAAATATCATAGAAAAATACCCAAAATTCACCCTAAGATAATTTTTATATTCCTATTTAAAAATGAAGTTTATTTTAGCAAATAAAAATTATAAATTTTTTAAAATTTATTTTTAAAAGTAGTCTTCCATTAAAAGGTGATAAACTACCTTTTAAAAAAACCCACCGTTTATGCTTAAAATTGGATTTATAATTATATTAATCCTATAATATATATTGGATGAATTTCAAAAAATCTTATAAAAATATTTAAAATATATATATTTATTCCTAATCATACCCTTAAATATAACAACTGTGAGATAACTACTATATTAATTAATAATATTATTATTATATTACGGTTCAGTTAAACTCAGCATTGAGTGTAACTCAAGTTATCAAAGAATTTAAATTAATTTGGAAGAAAATATTATTAAAATATAAGGATTTTATACTAATTCCTTTTTATATGGTTGTGATTTTTAAGGTTATAAGTGATTTCTCTTAGGGATGATGGTTGGTTTTGATCAGAGATAATATACTATGTGATATATATTAGGATGCCTTTACTCATCAGTATCCTTGTAATTATTTTAGATACACCACAATACTAGAAAATGTGGTTATGGTCCCTCTTGTGTTTCTTTATCTGCACTTTTTTATGTTCTGGTTGTTATGTTTAAAGTTTTTTACATATTTATTCTGAAAATATCACATTCTATATACACTATTTATACTACAAATTTTATAGACCCCATTGGTGGTGGTCTACTAAGTTGTACTCATGCCTTGCTTGGGAGGCCTTGGAACTTTAGAACATGATAAGAATAAATGATTATGATTATATGTAATATAGAGGCCTAAGGATGGATATTTATCATGATAGCTTGATCATAGTTAGATTAAAGGACTGGGTTAGGACCCATGACTAGGTTGTGGAAGTTTTTAGTTTTTTCTACTATAATCTTGGTTTTACAGGATCTAACCATGAGAGATATTCTTGATGTAAACCTGAATCATGTGGTTTTGATATTTCATTCTATTGTCACATATTATTTCATATATATTGATGTTTATGAATTTTCTATGATTGTTATTTTTTATTCTGTTAGTTATTATGAGTACCAATTTTATATCACATACACTATAATTCATGGTTATTTTTACCAGAGAGTATAGTCACTCTTGTTATCTCTAGAGACCATCATTATGAGTTTACATCCTATGGAATATGGGGAGGTGGATCTCTGGTGAGGTGGATCTTTTTTTGGTTACTTTTTTTAGATTCAATATAGGGAATTACATAGTGGTATCAAAGATATATTTCATTGTCTTGCTATCTAGGTTATTGTAGGTAAGAGATAAGACTTATCAGAAATTGGGATGGACACTATGTATTTTTCCTGGACAGCACCTGCATGAGCTAAAGTTTAAGGTTCTTGGGAGTTATTATGTTTTTGGGTTTTTGATTTTATATTTTAATGTTATATTATCAAATATGATTCTTTATTTTGTATTTATAGTTTTTAGTTTTTATTAATGGATTGGGGTGGTAAGAGAGTTGGTGCTCAAGAATCATATCAAGCACATTGTTTCACATGACATGTTCATGATTTTACATGATTTTAATATTAACATTAATAAATAAAATACTTCCAAATTATTTAAATTGTTGACAGTAAATTATTTTTTGTTTTTCAAAAAATAACTCTTGGGTGGAATATTGCTTAATCAACCCATATAGGTATTATAAACTCGATAAAAATCATCATAGGGTAATTTCATTTATATTCGCACATGGATATGACCTTGATCATCATGGGGGAAGTCTGGTAGAATAATTTTCAATGAGGATTAGTATAATAGAGTGGGTAGTTGGAATGGGTATAAGATGCATGGTATATATGAGGTCCCCATAGTGGGTGTTATAGAATGTGAGTTTTCAAACTACATATGAGATAAAATAATAGATATTGTCCCATTATTTGTGACTTATAATTTATGATAAATATCCTACAAATATTGAGATGCATCTCTAAATATTAATGTTATGATATCTATAGTTTTTTAGAAATGAAATTTTATATTATTTTTTGAGATGAGTTATAAGGTAAAAGGGTAACTGAGAGAGTAATTATACTTCGATTCTGAATGATTTTAGATGGAGTGTGATCATGAAACTGGTTAGGTATAGGTATGTCTCATGAATTAAGAATTTTAAATCATGGTAGTTCTTATTTTTTTAATAATATAATATATATGGGAGACATGATTAGTTATTTATTAGGTATGTGGGCCCATAACTCTTGTGTGGTGACTCTTGATTATGTAATTTGAGTTGGATGGTAAGGTAGAACGGGGGTCCACACCTACTCATTTGTGAGTTTGATCATCAACGGTCTCTATGAAGCACCATTGTGAGAATAATTGGATGGGTACTCTCTTATCTTGATATATGAGAGTTATTTTTATTGACCTATATGGTGTGTAGGTTATGGTGGAATTTATGGATCTTGTAAGGGGGATCTTTTATCATAGTTAGGAGTGTTTGTCATTGGAAATAATGTGGGACATGTTAGTAGTGTAGTCACAATGATGTATGAAAATGAACAATGGTTACATGTGATGTCATCCTAGTGTACAGGATAAGATTTTTTAGGGCGTTCATGTTTTTTCACTTACGACCCATATTGGGGAAGGGATTAGAGGGGTGATTATGTGTTATAGTGGAGTCTAAGACTCATTACATTCACAACTATATGGAGTTGGGCAATGGGGTGTTGATGGAACTCAATGAGTAATCACACAAATGTTTTTACCAAGTATGATTCATTAGTGGAATCACCTAAAAAATATATTCTAAGGTATTCAAAATGGTATTGGTCTTTAATTTTATTTCCTGTGTTTATCAACGAACTGTATGTTAAAGTAATGATGAAGTGTGATTGAAAAGTGAGAAAAAATTACTTAGGATATGGACGGTGTGTGTGATGAGGTATTTTTAATGATATAATGAAATAATTTATGAGTAATGTGGTTATGGGTATGTTGAGATAATTAACTAATGGAAGAAATGATCTTTTATATTTTTTGAAAAGTGAAATTTGGTATTAGGACCACTGATACCAAGGATACATTAAGGGTATGAGTATCTCAATTTTATGATTAATAAATCATTAGATTACATCATCTATAGTGATAGGGGAACTAAATATAATTGAACTTACTACTAGGACAAGTTAGATTCCATAGCTGGTCTAGATTTGAGTTTCATTTGATGGTGACAAAGGTCATGAATCTTGACATAAGTTTATCAAAGCTAGGCCTTACAGCATCATATTATCAATGTTATTTTATAATAGTTATTTGGTGAACCATGGTATCATTAGACTATAGAGAAAATATTATGATGTTGAACTATTCAAGAAATGTGAATGAGGATCCTAAATTTTAGTGTCCAACTAGTAGTGGATTTTAGGCTATATTGTGATTGTGGATATGAGATAATGGAAATTCTATAGTGGTTATAACATCATGGGTTGATTAAAATTTCAAATATTTTTTAGTAAATATTGTTTATAATGTGTTAGTGTACCAAACATAGAGGTGGTTGTTGTTTTTTTTGTACTTATATATAAGTTTCTTCGTTATGATAAGTGATTCAAAAATACGTAGATATTGTTATCAATTAATAAAGATCTGGTGAAGTTAGTATGTTTAGTAACTAAAGGGTATATATTATAGGTTATGTTTTGGTGGAAAGACTAGAAATGAGTTTGGAAATGGTCAGGTAGGGTGACCAATTACAAGATATGTTAGTTCTCCGGAAAGCATGATAACTTGTATAAGGGAGAGAAGCTTCATTTTATGATTTTCGTCACTGTATAAGGTTGTAGATTCTAGTTAAAATAGTCTATTGATTCTAAGTTTTTTAATATTGAGAGAGTGATGTTATGATTTAGACCATTGAAATAACTCGATGGTTTATGGAATTAGTGTAGTGGAAATTCAAAAATTTCATTGGGAGTGGGGAATAACTTAGGAGTTGGTAGAATTGAATGGAGTTTTGATGTATAGGCCATCAGATTTTTGGAGAAGGTTAGTTTAGTGGGGAACCATATTTAATTTCCTCATGTGTTCTATTATAATGAATCTATGATTAGTGGGGATGTTTCATCCATGTTATGGTTAATATATACGATGGGTTAGATATTGTGGTGTCAAATGTTAGGATGTTTTAGTGGTATGAGTATAGTATGAGAACAACCATGACCAATCAAAAAAGAGAAATAGGACTATTTATTGGGACATAGTGTCTAGTAAATTCCATGGGTAATTCATTAGGATACTTATCAAGGATGAAAATTTTTATGGTGTGAATTTTATAATAACCCAAATCATTGCGGGTTGGTGAATTCAGAGTAAATTTGAATTTTTTATCCTATAAACATTTTGAGAATTGGGATTATAATAGGAATTTTGAGACATGGAACTTCTCAAGGATGTGTTTTTAGATTTTTTTAGGATATCTGAGAAGTGTCTTAGATAATCGGATGAGTTTTAGAGTCTCATCAATCAATCCCTTATTTAAAAGTCTATGGTATTAGATTGATTATGATAAAATCAAGGGATATTTCAGAAAGAAATATATTGTATAAGATTGATTTTTTGTGGAAGAAACATGATTATTCCATGAATTATGTGTATCACACTACAAAATATCTATATGTGATTAAATTTTTTAAGTACAGAAATATCACACTACAATGAGGGAGATCGTTCCGTAAGTGGTTCTCTTGAGGGAATGATTATGTTGTATCCTGAGGGGATACACTATGAGGGTTTCATGAGGGGGGGGGGGTTTGTCCTAACAATTGGGATATTCTATGGATGTTTATAAATAGGTAGAAATTTCAGGCTACTCCCAAAGGTTTTTCATACTGTGGATCATGGGGTTGTGTTGATGTATGTGGTCAGGGGTAGGATCAGACAAAGATATAGTGGGGAACATCGTAGTGTAACCCTGAATAAGAGGAATTACATTGTGATCCCATTTAGTAACTCCCCAATGGGCCTTTAGAATAGTTTTTAAAACTTTTTAAGTCCTATAATTTCTAGGTTATCCCCTCTTGTTATTTTAAGGAAATAAGTTAATATGAGAGAGACATTTAGCCAACTCTTGGACTCTTTTTTCCTCCTTTGGATTCCCTTTGATGGGTTGGGTTTGTGAGTCATTTCCATGAAATTTTAGAAGAATTACTTCCTTTTCCCTTAGTTCTTATTATCCTTTTTAGTCACTTATTTCGGTTTCTCTAGTTTAGAGTTTGAGTCGTTATTCTATATGATCATGGTAGAGTCATCATAATCATTGGAGATTGTATGTGTGGTGGATTGCATTTTTCATGGGATGAAGAACACACAATGGTGTTCACCATTTTAGTTTAGGTGGGTTTCTTGATGAATTTATTTGGGTATTTCAATTTAACTAGATTAAATTTATACTTGATTGAGCATTGGTTGATGAGGATTTTTTTATAATTATAATAAGTTTCACTATAAACCATATGAATGTCATTAGTTGTGGTTTTGATGTGGAGGGGTGTCTAGTAAGTCTTCAGGGATTATTACCTTTATTTTAAAATGTTAAATAAATTAAAAACTTTATAATTAATTTGATTTGATATTGCAGTTTGAGATAGGATGCCACCGAATTGATGATATTTGGTTTGGGAATGTAAAATTATTGTTTGGATCTTATATTTTGGGGTTATTTCTTATTTGAGGAAGGTGGTACCTCAATATAATCTCAATACTTTATACATATTTTTATGTGATGTGTGATATGTGGTTTTATTGTTTATGTGAAATTGATCTTTTATTAAAAATTAGTTATACTTTCCATTACCCATGTGAGTGGTATAGTATGTCTAGGTCCATGAAGGTCCCTTTTATCCTCAATCCATGAATCCTTTTCCATCGATGGTGCTGGAATTGAATAAAATTTTGATGAATTTTTTTTGAACCTATGAGGGGTATGACCAAGGTAATTAAAATTTAATGGACCATGGATGAGTTCCTACAGTATTCTCTAAGTAGGGGATGTTATTGATTGAGAATGGATGACTTGGGGGTAAGCCGCATGAAGTATTTAATTTCCATATATCCTCTTGACTAGTTTATTATTATGTTGGGTTATTGTTTCTCTTCCACTAATATGCGTGTATATAAGTGGTAATATTAAGGAATGTATATATGTGTAGGTGGTTCCTAAGAAAAATTATAAAGTATGTCTTTGGGAGTGTGAAAGATGTTATTCCACCACTTATGTGAACTTCCTAACTTGTGATGTTCAAGACATTGTCATATTTTAATGTAACTATGGTATTATTTAAGAGATGTTATACCCACTGAGGGGTATCCTAAACATGACGTGCCCCAATGAACCATATTTAGTGCCCTATTCACGTGTTTTTTAGTGGATTATAATAACGGGATACTATAGAGATAGATATAGACCAAACGTATTTTGGAAATTGGTTGTGTACTTCAGAGACTGACCTATAAGTAAAGTGTATATTCTCATTTGGAGAGATTCTAACCAATATGACCTTCATAGTATATGTGAGTTTTCTCAAATATTTTACTAATTAATTGTGTAAATAAGTTATGATTTATAAATGTTAACTCTTAGTATATAAATGGTTATGGATTGTGTTTTGGGTTGGGCACTCATGCCAACCCTAATCTCATGATGTATTATGAAGGTGGGTTGGGTGAGAATACCAACCACAAGTAAACAAGATTTGATTAAATTAGATATGTGTTATGGATTTAGTGATCATGAAATCCATTGTGATGCATGTTGTTATAAAATGGATTACACTATAGGTTAGGCGTCATTCTAATCATGGGATGATTTTGATATGGGTCGTGTTGTCATGCCAACCGTGGATGTATGTGTTTGGTTTCAATATGTAATGTAAATATGGGTTGGGTGACCATACCAACCATGGATGTCTGAATCTTTATAGAATGGAATTTTTAATATGGGTTGGGAAATCATTCCAACCATGGTTTTTTTAAGAGATGAGTTGGGTTTCATGTCAACTATCACTTGATTGATGTTTTGTGTGGTAATTCATGAAAATAATGGATGATAAATGTCTATGGATTGATATGTGTTTTGGTTTGAGTGTTTATTATAACCATGATACCTGGATGGGATCATGATATTGGTTAGACGTGATGCCTCGTGAGGTTGTTGTTATGTTGTGGGTTGGACATGATACCTCTCAATGTTTTTTGGTATAGAGTTTGATGTGTGATATGAGTTGGATGTGATGGATGTTGATATAGTTGAGATTTGGTGGGTTTGATGTGATTCCTCTTATGAATTATGATTGGTTATGATCATATATGGTATGTTATATGATATGTATCATGATTTCATTCTTAGTGGATATCTGTGTAACTTGTTTAGAGACACCCTGGAACTAGTAGATGAAAGTGTGGTCACTCCCGAGTGGCTTGAGTGGCAATTGTGGTTGTGATAGGTATTATGATTATATATTTTTATTTAATTATTGTGATTATATCACATTTTTTGGTCTCTATTTATATTGGATATGTTAAGTACACCATTGGTGGTGTCTTACTGAGTTATACTCACACCCTGCTTGATAAATCCTATAACTTCAATACACGAGTAAAAATTATGATTAAATCTACAATTAGGGTAGAGTATTGTGGATGGAGGTCAGGCCAGATAGATTTATTTATATCATAATATGGGACTGGTTTGGTTCTCAAGACCAGATTGTGGTAGTTTTTAGTTTTTTATACTTTGATCAACATTTTATATGATCTTACAATGGGTTATTTCGTTAGTGTCTTTCTTACTCATGTGGTTTGGGTGGTTTATTGTATTGTAGTGTATGATATGATTTGTATTTATTATTAAAACTCATCTATGATGGTCCTTTTTCATTATTTTAGTCATTTTGAAGACTGGTTTTATGTTACTTTCATTTTGATTTATGACTGTCATTACTAGAGTTAATAGTCTCTCCATTGTTTCAGTATGGACCCTCGCTGCTAGTCAATAACCTCGGGTGTTAGGGCGATATGTGTCTAAGGTAATGTTCACTTTGATATAGTTATTTTTGGCTGATATATTCTGATTCATTATACACATAATAAATATTAATAGAGGAATTAATTTAATAATAATATTCTTAAAAAAGAGATTTGAAATAGAAAAAATATCCATCAGTTGATGATAGAAAATCATCTATAAATTTAAGATGAAATATATCTTGAATTTTTATGTTTCTAAAACAAATAAAGTAAGATTATATTTCATATAAAATGAAGGATTCAGAAAATTTTAAATTTTTTATAAATAATATATAAGACAAATTCCATGTAAATTAATTAATTGAAAATAAGGGAAAGTAGTGAGAGAAAGGGACCAAGTGAGAAGCATAAAGGAAGAGAGAGATAAATCATCTTACCAACATTACACAGAAAACAAAATTAAGTGAAAATTAAATTAATAAAACATTGATGTAACATGAAGATAATGTATATGAAATAAAAATATCTAGTTGAAAATAAAGACATGATTAAATAAGATTGATATTTTGGAGAAAATGAACCCCTTACTTTAACCTCTGCCTTGTTTGAATGTGATTTAAATATCTATATATTAAACATATCCTTATAAATCATAAATCTAAAAACCCTATATATATTTATTCAATTCATTTATATTAACTTATATTAATTATTTAATTATTTATTATTCGGATATAGTTTATATCAATCATTATATGTTAGTAGTTCCCATAGTTCCATGCAAGTTTTGGAATGACAATATTAATCATCATTCTACGATTAGGAGTTTATCATCTAGATAATGATCAACGTATTGAAATAATAATTTTATGATGATTTATAAATCCACATTTTCATTCAATGGGAGTTATGAGTATGATTAATAAGTAATAAATCTATATCCAGCTTATTTCGGGTAACATTACCAATATTAATGAGTAACTTCATAACGAATATTCATTTGGATTTTTTCACTCCCAAAACATATTAATAAGTTAAATTCATATTATATATCATAAATTTTTATTATCTCTATTTTATTAATCATATATATTTATAATTATGAAAATAGAGTAACAATTTTCTGGTATGAGGTTGAACCAACCAAAACACATACTTACTATAAAGAAAGACTGATTGTAAAAACAAATATATTTAGTTATTATAATATTATCATATAATTATATTGATGTTAGTTTATTTTTATTAAACTTTTAATTAATATTCCTGATGATTTATAGGAATAATATTAAGAAAATAAACAAATAAGGGGATGATACTTATGTTGAAGAGTTGAATCTTCCCTTAAGAATCTCCATTGTAATGAAAACTTTTGGACTCCTTCTATGAACAAAGGCTATAAAACATATCGAAAGTTAATAAGATATTTAATTTATAGAATATATATATATATAACTAAACATTAGATTTGTTTTGTTAAGGGTAGAATGGATACCATTTTATAGATAATATTCAATGGTATTTTTACAAATATCCATTCCTTAAGGGTTAAGATTGTAGTTTTTAAGTAAAAGTTGACTCATAAATGGGAAAGGTAAGATATATTTTTAGTAGTTTTTATCCAAATATGACTCATTATAATTTTTTATGATTTTTTATTTAATTTTAAACCATTTTAATAAAAAATTCTCATTTATATAGATTTGTAGGGCTAATCTTGTAATTTATGTTTTACAAATATCTAGAAAATTATAGAATTCAAGTCTTAATATTTAAATATTTTTTTAGTATAATATTTGTCCTTAGTAATTATACAATAATATAATATTCATATAATGATAATAAAATATATTTTAAACCCATTGTTTGACACTTTTCTCATCTTTCACAAGCGATGTGTTGACACTACGTAAGCATTTGGGATAATTATCCTATTATTTAATTTTAAAAATAAAATAATGATATAAAAATATTTCATTATTATTAATTATTTTTATATAATACCATTCATTAAAATATTTATTTTTTAATTAATATAAATGAAGAATAATAATAATGGTGTTTCATACACTAGTCGATCTAGTATGTTGAATCACTTCACAAGCATTTGACCAAAATAACTATGACAAAGCTGAAAAAAAAATCATTCCTTTGAATGTATCGATGGATCACTGAAATCACCGAATTATTTGGTAGAACCTCCCTCAATACCATGGTTTTATAGAATCATAGTTAAAGTTGGGAGATAAGAAATTGTAAGTGAGAACTTCATGCAAATAACTTCATCGTGTCTTGAAACAATTAAATGAAAATAATTATAGAAAACCATGAGCCTCTAGATATAGTCCAAAAAATAGGAAATTTAGAAGTATAAGCATTTCATAAATTCTTATAGTATTCAACTAAATGTTTCACAAAATTTTCTATAACATCACATTAATTTTTAATTCATTGTTTAACTCATAAAAAATTACAATTATTTTCAAACTCCTCATAATTGTGATCATATAATAATTATAACTAATTATGATAGTTGATATAGAATATGGTGAACAAATAAAGAATTATAATTCAATATAAAAATCTAATATACATACACCATGACATAATTTATTACACTATTTCATGGTGATTATAAGGATTACCCATAGCATGGTCTAAACCACCATGTTATAGTTAACCATTTAGTGTAGAGAACCATCAATCACCCACTTGTACTGGAATTATCATAGACATAGTGCACTTTAACGTTCTGTTACATCATATGTAATAACTTTTTAATCCATATCATAAAATTGTTTTTGATATCTTCTAAAAATAATTTTAGAAAAACTATCATATATTTTCACCATATGTTATATCATATGTAATAACTTATGATAATCTATCCAGAACCTCTTACAAATATCCCCCAAAACACTTTTTGTTAGCTCTCAATGTTATATAAACTTGATCCTCATCTATATGACCACAAAGTGTCACCCCATGGTAATTTTTATCATTGTCAACAAATATGAATTCAAAAATTCAAAAATATATACAAAGAGTAAACTATATTAAGGTATCAATGTTACTTATTCTACAAAGGGATCTATCTCTATCTCCATAAAATGAATATATCAATATAATTATGTCCACCAGTTGCATCATAATTGATTATGAATTTTTATATTATCACATTGTCTTGGACATAGAGTAACCATAGGAAATATAATTTTTAAATCCTGTATAGCTACTCATTCATTCTCAATTCTCTGGTTACATACTAGCTAGGTTTATGAATACATCACATGTCATTAACCCTTGTGGATGAGCATATCACATGCCCCTCAAAGATAAACACATCATAAGTGAAATATATGTATTTTTATACACTTCCTCTATCCATCTTGTCTAAGTTCCCATGTTTCATACTCATTATATAAGAGGATAAATCCCATCTTAGTTAAACTACAGATTTTGACCTAATAAACAATATACCCAATGATACTTGATTAATTAAGCCTTGAGGATTATATAAGAAAGGTTTAAAATTATAAAGGTATCATGAAATGTATCTCACTAAATTTAGATATGTGGAAATCTAAATATGAATCATACACCCCTAGTATACGAAATAAATGATATTTTAATATCCAAATAGTATATACTTGTGGGTCATCCAGTGAATAAAACATATTTTGGGCCTCATGAGCATATTTTTTATCTCAATATAAGAATCTTACTCATGATAAACATAACATTGCATCTAACCTATAATACATTATCATAAACATTGGTTTAGGATAATTATCATTACAGTTCATGTAATATATGCAATCAATATAAAGATCAATAATATAGAGATTTCTCTTTATATTACATTATACATTTTATATACCTAAAATATTTTAAAAATATTACATAAATATCTATCCATCCATTCCATATATGATATAATTTTATATCAGACTTATATTTTCATAAAAGTTTACTTTTTTTTAAACTCATTACATCTCTCTAAAATCCCTACCACATCTCTATGTGACCGTATGATAAAACTCTCCCAAAAACATTATTTAGTGAGAAAAATTTATAAATAAATATATTTTTAATAATGGTGATATTATGAATTATATTCCAAGTGTTTAAATCATTCAATAGGTATTCAAACTCTTTTACTTCATATCATCAATTGCTATAATGTCAGTAACTTCTTATTGTCGGCTAAGAAAAATTTATAAGTTCGTCATCATAATAATTCTTAAAACCATTCCATAAAACTGTTCCCTAATTCAATTTATTAAAAAATAATTTTTTACATTCTCCTTACCAAAACATCTTAATACCGATATAGGATATTAATTGATATTCATTATATTGCAGTAACAAATTATAGCTCTTTACATTTCTAGTTATCAGTATATCCTAAAATATTTTAGGATATTGAGTGATATTAAATTTTGAATTTTGACTATAATAATCATTTATTTTTTTATTTTTTAGTCTTGATTTCCAAATATACTCCCTATTTCCTCTTTAAAACTATAAATTTTCACAATATCAAGATTAGATAAACAAACTATTTTGTGTTAGTAAATAAAAATTATTTAATTTAGTTACACTTTTCAATAAATAAATTATCATATAAATATCTTGTATAGTATTATATGTTTTTCAAGTATTATTTTGAAAATAATAATTTATTCATTAAAATATTCTATTAATGGATTGTGGGAATCATATTCCACATAATTTATAAAACATGTTGGATAAAAAAATCAGTTTGGAAAAAATATTTTAATCTCTTAATTATTTTAAAATATTTTATATAATTTGATGACTTATAAACCATATTTATTAAAACCATCATATCATATGGTTTATAATAATTTATTTTTAACAAACAACTTCTATTATCATATAAAAAATGAGATGAAAATAGAAATCATTTACTAAGATTCATCTAAGATTGAATTATTAATTTTCATTTAGCAAATGATTCAATAACCATTTTCATAATCGTTTAAAATAAAATTGCAATATCTATCCATTATTTCTTTGATTTTTAAATACATAATAATCAAAACATTTTAAAATTAAACATTTATATTATATGGCATTCAGAATCAAATAATTGATTCAATAGCATTGACAGTTCACATGAACTTTCCATTGAGATTCCAAAACACATACTAGTATCCTAGATAGTTACATCTTATAAAAATAATATTCTTCCTCATTAACATTACCTTTAGCTTTCGAAAACAAAGACTAAATATTATAAAACTCTAATCCGGTCTTTACATCTTGAACCATCACCCTTTAGTGTTGTATACATAGCAACATATCTTATATTTCAGTATTACCACTCCTTGATACTTTGATGAAATAGAATACAATTTAATCAAACTCATTGACATTGTTATAAAATTTTAGAATATATTTATATACTTATCTATATAGTCATATCAAAATTAAAGGATATATTCAACCTCACAAATTCAAGCAATTCTTAATTATATTGAGTATATAAAAAGAGACTAACATTAATTTGGTAATTTTTATATATTATTCCTTTTAAATATCAAGTGAATACTTTTAGTCTTATTATAACAATCTACAATCATGTGTTTGACAATTTTAATAATTTATTGCTCAATAATGAATTACATTAGAACATAGAATTATTCATTAAGAAAAATTATTAAATTTGTATACCAATCTAAGAATTTTATTATGTTAAGCACCTTATTTCTTTAAGATTCAACTTAAATAAAATTTGGATAATGATAATGCCATAATATCAAAAAAATATTTTAATGGTTGAGTATCATATTTTACATTCAATAAATAAACAATTTTATAAAATATGCACTCACTAAATTAATGATCTATTTTAAACTCATCATATCTATTAATGGTTCACGATCATTATTTCACCATGAATTTCATTAATTAATCACATAAATAATTCATGAATATATCTAGTAAAAGATAATGCAAATAATATCATATTTGACTCTTGGTTGGTCAGGAAAAATAATATTTGTATTTTATACTCACTTGTCATTATTTTCTTATATTTTATATGTCTTTGGGGTAACATAAATTTTATGATATGTTTGATTTAAATTTAAATTTACTAGATTTTGTTATGATTCATATTTAGTATGTATGGTTAAGAGTAATCCAAGAAGGGTGTCTTCCATGAGAGTTTCTTATTAAAAATTTTTAGTGCATGGTTTTTATACATGGATAGAAAAAAATTGGGCTAATACCATATGAAATATAGTGAAAACTATGAAATTTGTTTTATATTTAGGTTTTTTGGCATGAGTTACACACAATTAAGGAAAATTTGGTATGTGTTTACGTGGTAGTGGTGTGGTTTTTAATAGTTTTGTTTTAAAAGAACGCTCAATGGTTTAATAAACTAGGAGGCCAAACCATTTGGGTGACTTTTGATTCTCTAGTATGGTTGGAGTATGTTTTTTTAAACCATGTATCCCAAACATGTGAATTGTCTGTATTATTAACAATTTGAAGTTATGGATTTTACACCACATAATTTTTATGAATTTTACCTCTCTTATTTCCCTCTCTCATTTGGAAGTACCATGGGTATCCATGGGGAGCTCCTTTCATCCCCCTCTTTATGATTCCAAGCCTCATAATCTTAATTTCAAGTTGATATCATGAGGTAATTTCCTTCTTTGTACTTCTTTTCGCTTCCTCTATAATTCCTCTACACTTTCCATTTTATTTTACGCTTTCCTCAAAACATAACCATGGTGTAGGTTGGGCTTTGGGATTTGGGTGTATTTTATGATGGGGATTTGCGTTTTTATGGGGTGTATAATTCAATACCATGTTTATTTTGGAATTTTCCATCAAAGGAAACATGTTATGATTGGTTTTATGATTAAAGGAAGTAGGTTTTTCTATGGAAAACCCTTTTAATTCATGTCATGTAATTTTTAAATGATACAAATACCTATATTAAATTATAATCCTATTTCTTACTCATAATGGGTTGCAATGTTTTTTCTGTGGCTTTCACACTTCACATAAAAGATGTTTTCAATGGTATTCAAATGTTGTTTTTTAATATAATGGCGGTGTATTCCAAGTATTTATTAAAAATAAAGAGTTTCTCTTTAAAATGGATTGAAGTATTTAAATGAGATGTATTATATTAGTTTGGGATTTCTAAAGAGTTTATAGGAACCAATTTGTTTTCAAAAGAAAATTTTCGTGGTTTAAAAAAGTTGTTGGATAAAAAGGGTTGTGTTTAGACCATGTTAAATTATTTTATAGACTAATAGTATTGTGATGGTTTAAAATTGATTTCTCAATAATGGTTTATTTCAAAATGTATTTCTATGTGTGTTTTTAAAATATTGTTTCAATGGATGTTCTAAAATTATATTTCAATGTATAAAAAGTATCTTGGTGTTTTAAGTTTATTTTGATAGTACCATTTGACATTTTTTAAAGGAATTGATTTATAATTAAGAGTCCATTATTGATCCCATTGTAATTATATTTTATATAACTATATTTTGGGTCACTTAGGGGGTGTTTTATATTTTTCTTCCATTATATTGTGTGTTGTAATGAATGAAATTAAAGGGAATGTTTCTTGAAAATGTATAATAGGTGATATGTGGTTTATTTCAACATGTTTTATTATTATTGATTCATTTAATGGTATTGTGCCTTGTTGGTTTCTCACCTATAATGTGACTTATTATGGGAAACTGAAAAGCTAATAGAAGGTATAGATGCATTTTATACTAGGCAGATATGTACTCTCTAGTTAATTCCTTAAGATAGCTCCACCCTCCTACGCGTATACAAATACATATTGTACTTTATGAACTGAAGGGGTGCATAATGGGGATGTTCTTATTTCAATTAGGGGGACTATAGAGAGGGTGAACCATGGAAACCGGATACATTATAATCCATATTTGATTCTATAGATTTTACCATAATGTTTATTTAAAAATAGGGATTATTTAGGGGATTTAATTTCATGACATATTTGAATTCCCTGGTCTTGATTTTATCCCATAGAACCATAATTAGGTTATTTCACTTTTATTTTTCCTCTTTGATAACTTAGATCATTGGTTAGTTTTATTTGATTAGGTTAGAGTTTTTATTTTCTTTATATTGATTCATAAATGATTTGGAAATAGTTATTTTATAAAGTTAACTAATAGTTATTTTCTAATTTCTATTTTGGAAATGATTCTATTTGGACGATATAGGAAAATGGGTGGGTTTTTCTTCATCTATTTTTAAATAATCATTTTTCAGGTTTAATATAAATCTTAATGAATATATATATTTTCAAATATTTTGGTTTATATTAATGATTTTTAATTAGATATCCCTTATTTTTGGAATGTTTTGTTTTATATTTTTAATAGAAATTGATGATGTATGTTTTTTATTCCCTTTATAATAACTTAATTAAAATTTAAAAACCTACTTTTTGTGTAATTTTCAAGCGAGAACTAATTAATTTTTCATGAAGATAATTTCATAGACTCCTTAGTGAGATACTACTTGGCACATTTTTCTAACACCCTACATTCACACTAGTGTATATGTGTGTCAGTATTTATAATATTTTCTTTTAGATTCCTAGGTCTTTATTTTAGTTGGGTTTTTTTCATTGATGGATATGTGGAGGTGGTGAGTGGTCATGGGTCATGTGTATGTGTTTGGGTTCTTGTTTTATTTTTTTACCAAGTTTATATTAGCCAATTCAACTTGGTGAATTTTATATTCCATACTCTTGTATCTACTTATACTATATTTTATTTAGTTATATATTTTGGATAGGTTTTTTTTATGTTTATTCTTTTTTTTATTTTTAATATTTTTACTTTTATTATTTGATATACATGGATATCCAATGTCTGGATAAGTCATCTAAGATTCCTGGTAGTTTATATTTCATATTTATATGGTTATTATGGGTGTTAATCCAATCTCGATTGTGTGTTCTTGATATCAAAATGCTATTTTACATCCCATGGGGATGGAGAAAACCCTTTAGACCTATTGGATAATTAATTTAGGAGACATGTCGGGTCATCAAGAGACAATTCATTACAAATTCATTTGAATACTCAATTCCAAATAAGTACTAGGTTTTAGAAACACACTCTTATTATTCGAGAAGTACATTTATATATAAATATTAATTTCAAGACACTATAGGTTGGTTTTGTAAGATTCTAGATAAAACATTACCTCTATAAGCCTTATACTTCAAGATTTTTTTTGGTTTTTTACATCACTTTGATTATTTTTATTTTATTGAGATTTAAGTTGTGACATTTTAACCCCATTTCTAAGGTGAGTTTCCATGGGTATTTCAATTATAATTTTTAGATTTAAACATAAATGAATCAAATGTGTGATGTGGGATTTCATGGTATGAATATCCCTATAGTGACCAAGTTCGTGATTTTGAAAACATTCAAGAATGGTTGCATGATTGGAACATGGTATGTCAAACCATGTTGTAAAATCAATCATGTTTATATACCTTATCTTATTTATACTTAGACCCCTTGATTACAAGATTATTTTTAATTGGTTATAAGTATTGGGAAATGAAAAAATGTGGGTCACGTGATGTGTTTTAATTCTTTCATTGGATTCTGGTTGATGTTTTTTTGAATGTTTTTCCAATGTTATTATTAAAAAACCTATGTTGTGTGGGTAAACAAATTTTTTTGAGAATATTTTTCAGAGGTAATTAAATTATAAGGGGTTTCTTAAAAAATAAATTTGTATATTATGATTTTTTGGTAGAAGTTGATTTTACTAAGAAAACTAGGAGTAATTTTGGTTTTAAGATTTAATTAGTGATTTACTCATAATTTATTATGTCCATCATATAGTCTGTTCCCAAGAGAGTTCAGGTTTAAAATGGAAATTGGGAGTTAAATTAAATTATTTTAAATATTAATGTTGTTTTGGAAGTAAAATAGATCTTAAAAATGTTTGGTAGTGTTTCTTATTATTAAATAATACAACATTTTTCAAAATAAATTTTTTCTGATTTGTTTTTTTACCCAGAATGGGTGCTTGAGAAGTGAGAGATTCCGAAATCTTTTAATGGGTGAATTGTTTTGAGATAAAATGTGTATTTATTATTGAATTATTTAAATTGATAAATAGTGGATTTTATCTTTTCATCAAAATCCTTGTAAATTGTTTCATTTCGTTTATCAAAATAGATGGAATGTTTAAAAGGTTTTTCCTTTTAAAATAAGTTTCAAACGACCTTACTAAGGAATTGTCGGTAAAAAAATGAATGTTTTTTAAAATAATTTGGTTGTTTTAGTATGATTCATATTTTTATTTTACACTTGTTTTATTTTAGGATAATTGTGGTTGGTAAGGATACACAACCAGATTAGGTTTAGGTCTCATGTTATTTAAGGTATGCCTCCCAGAAAGGTCTTAATAAAAGGTATAGTGTTTATCTTTAAGGGTGGTCTATTTTCTATTTTGGCTCTTCTCAAACTCTAAATTGTGTGGTATGTGATTTTTCATTAAATGAATGGTGTAATTATGAGTCTTGGAATTATCCAAGAGAGTGTTTTCCTAGTAGGTTTAGTTTTGATCTATTCTGGTTAATTTGGATAGTCTAGGCTAGTGATCCATGGTTGGATGGTTCAATTGATAAGGTCCTACCTTCATGGAATTTTGGGTGTAAGTTATAAGTTTTTATGATGTTCTATTTTGATATTATTACTAATGAGTTTATATTAGTAGTGGTTTTTTTTCGTATCACAATTTATGTGTTATTTGGGTGCCTTTTTGGTTTCTCTTTTGTGATAAATTTTTTCTTTTGGTTGTACATACCACATTTTGATATACTATGTGTAGTTTTTTCATGATTCTAGAATAGTAGGGAGTGCTAGGAATGAGTATTTATTTGATAAATTGAACATGGGAATTAATAGGGTGTATCTGTGGTGTGTGGATATTTATGTTTGGATTGTTGGTGTCATTAAGTTGAGATTATTTATCGGTGTCACCATGAGATGGTGCTCCATGAGCTTGGAGCCAAGATACCTTTTAATGATGTTTTATAGCCTAAGGTAAGAACTGTGTTTCTTATTCTTGATTAATGTTTATAGTTGATGTATAAATTTTTTATTTTGGTATATAATGGTTTTCATAACCTAGTATTAGTATTATTTGGATGTTCCACGGTTTTGGGGCTCCCGATTGTCCTTTAAGTTTGCACTTTCTTTATGGAGTTTGAGATGAATTATTGGTGTCTCATTAAGATTTTTTTAATTTTTTGGGTTATTTTAACAACTTTTGGAATCAAGATTATTTTGATAACACTCTTTATCTCCAAGAATTTGACCATTGTTACCACCATTTTAGTTTACTTCTAAATGGTGAGGAGGCATATGTTGGGTCTCCACTTCTTTAGGTATTATTATTGAGTATTAGTGGATTAAATTTTTATATTGATTATATGTTGTGTATTGAGATATTTGATATATTTTTTTTTTGTATTTTTGTGTCTTGTTTTTCCCTGTTTTATAATCCTTCTTATTTTTTTCCATGACCCATCCAGATTCTTTTATTGAGTTATACAGTTTTCAATGTTTTGTTAGAAACACCCCAATATTTTAGAATATATTTCTCTGTAATAAATAATTTTTTTGTTATAATTTTAAAGCATAAACCTTAATTTATTTAAATAATTATTATACATTTAAATTGAATCAAATTATTTGATATTTAAATGAAATATAACTGTTAAAAATAATTTATATTTTATAAGGGAAATATTTTTGATCATAAAGAACAATTTTGAAGTATTTTATTTATGAATGGTATTTTTATTATATATGTTTTATTTTAAAAAATTTGTATTAAAACTACGAAAAAATTATTTATTTACACACGAATAAAATTAATTGTTTTGTAATGAAAGGTTTATAAATGAAAAAAAGCATTTTAAGAAAAAATATATGTTTTTTGAAAAAATACTTTTATACATGTAATGTATTTTTATCTTAATAAATCAAATGACACACTATTGATGTATTATTTTAGTTAAACTTGTAGATAATGTATTCAATAAATAAAATTAACCTTAATATAATGGTTGTTAATATGCATGTAATGAGAATAAATTTAGTTTTATGATTAGAAATTCATTTTTCTAAAAATTGTTTTCATTGAGTTTTGTGCGCTTATTTTAAAAATAAATTATGTTAATTTTAAAAATTGAATTTGATTAAATTTATTCAATATTAAAATAATATTTTCAAAAAAAAATAATGATTCCAATTTTATTTTTTGGTCATAATGAATAATAAATGGTAAGTATTTTTCACCTCGATAAGGGTATAAAATGGAAAATATGGGATTAAACTAAATTATAAGTTTTAAAATATCACCTATACTTTTCAAAATTTGATTAGTAAAAGTTATTAAGACCTTAAATTATCTTATATTTAATTTTTTTCCCTTTCTTCCATATTCACATGAATATAACTTCATTATATTTTAAGGTTTTAAGTATTTACAAGTTTTACACCCACCTCACTTACAAAAGAATGCCTCTTATCCTATATTTTTCATACCTTAATTATCATTGTAACTAAGAAAACCCATACCAAAAAATCTTATAAACTTCCCTACCTATGTTATACAGGTTTTTGTATTTGTAAAAAAACCAACCCAACGGTCCTTTAGAGGAGATCCCTATGAGGTTTCTCAAAGAATAGGTGATCATCTTTACCGAATCCTCTTAAGTTTTTGTCTTATTATACATCCTAAAAATATTATATATCTATATTAAAATGATAAAGTTAGTATTATTACTAAACTTAATTTTTTTATATTAATTTTACAACCATTTATAACATCATTTATTTTATATTATAATTGATAATGTCGTCCACGCGTTCGTGTTGACTACCACCTCCATGAAGTGATATGATTCATTTTTCATTTAAAACATACATGCATGGCCATATGGATTCATTTAGTGAATATATATGATATATATAATATTATTATAATTTTTTAAATATATATTATTATTTATTTCTATTTTTTCCACTCAATATAAAATTTAATCATTACTCATGTGTACGCACAGATTACCATCTCCAGGAAATAATGTAATGCATTTTTCATCACCACATTATATAAACGGTTATAAAATAGAATATAATGAATAAATATTATACTTATAATGCGATTAAAATTATATATATGATTAAACTATAATCAAGGTGTAAGGACTAGAATAGTCGAAATGAAACATCCATTGAAAATATACCAGTTTTCATCCGAATATTGACATTAATAAAGAATTTTAAAAAAATGGGTAATTAGAAATTTTAATGAAATTTTATATTTTTAAAAAATAATAAATATTTTTATATTATATATGTATAATAAATCTGAATTTATTATATAGTAACTTAATATTTCATATTATGAAAGTTTGGACATGAGTTAAGGGTTTATGTTGCAATCTCAATTTTTTAATTGGGATCATTTATGCTTGAATCAACTATGTGGAAATTATGTTCTATTTATCTCTTAAACTACTCAAATATTCATATACTATGTTTATTTATACTTTTTTTTATTTTTTGTTCCTTTTATTTTCTTTGGTACTTAAAATGATCAAGAAAATGTTTTTAATAAAAGTCGACCATATTTCCCCTTTGGTCGATGAAACTTTTCTTGCATGTTCATGTTATTTAAAAAATTATAAATATTATTTTATATGATAAAATAATTAGTTAAAGTAATTTTTTACATTATTTTAATTTATTTTAAAAGTTTTAAAAGTTGTCTTCTTTTCTTTTTCTGAATGAGGTACTTTTAAACTTTTTACTAAAGGTGAGAGAAGAATCATTCTTTTAATGTTTATTGTATGAACAGATTTTCTAACCATCATGAATATTCATTAATTTTAATATTTATTTATAATTTTACATTTTTATTTTCCAATATATGTTTTTTCAATATTCAGGAAATTTTTATTTTAAAAGATACTGAACCAAAAGGATATTTTACCGTGATTTCAAAGAGATATTAAATTGTCATTTTAAAGGTATTTTTAATCTATTTAAATATCATTTGGTGTTTATTATTCTTCATTAGGGATATTATCTAGTGATATTATCCATTTCCTTTCTCTTTATGTCTTACGATTATGTTATTATGAAATTTTAATGAAACTAATTTCCATTAAATATGTTATGCTATGATTAATTGATGATTCTTTTTTATAATCGTATGGCATAAATATATATAGTTTTAATTATATGATGTGTGAGTCCATTAAATCCTTATAATGATTTGGGTAATTATTGATATATCATAAGATAATATGGGTTTTAATGGAGAGTTAATCTATTTTTGTAAGGGGCTTCATCCACTATTATAGTCTTAGGAGTAAACCTTAACAAAGGAAATTATGGAATGGGGAGTGAACACAATCCACTACGAGACTTTATCTACTATAATAGTCTTAGATGTGAACCTTGAATAATGAAATTAATTTATATGATTATTATTGTGCCAAACTCTCTATGGCATGTTCATATTCTTGTGATATTATCTCATGGATCTTTATTGATTAATGATAATTTCTCACTCTCATAACTCGTGAATTTTGAGATATTAAAGATTTATGCCATGACTTGTGATTTATAATCTCTAAATAGTTGGGAATTAACTTTGTAATTTTTTAACATGATCGCATACCCTTATGATTATATTATGCTCTCATATGATCATTTATTGATATATCCCAAGTTTACATTTTATGTTTGTTTCCCTTTGATAATTCTATATTATTATAGGACCATTTAGTAATGTTTATTTAATTAAATTGTCCATGTGTATCTTTAATGGGTTCCCAATTTACCCATTATCAAAAGTTTTTTCTTATTTTATATTCATTGAATATGTATTTACCCTCAAACTATTCAAAAAAATATAATTTTAAAATATTTATGTATTTTATGATCGGGTCACCTCATCATTGCCTTTTTAACTAAGGAATTTCTAGGGGAATCAAGTGGCATGGTTGGAAGAATTTTTGCCCTCCCATGTCACTGTTTCCATATATATCATATGAATTTGAGTTAATTTAAATTTTTATAAATTTTTTATTTAAATTTTAACAGTTTTTTTATTATATAGCACATTATGTATGCATAATTAAGGGGAAACCATGAAGGGAGTCTTCTATGGAAGTATTTTCATAAATTTATATAGTATATTGGCATTCATGTATATCACATAGTTGCATTAAAATAATGATAAATACGTTGAAAATTGTGAAAGACTTTTTTATGTTTAGGTTATTGGGACGAAGCTTATGCATGATGGGGGAAAACCATGTGGGTGGTCGATCAAAAGTACTATTGTTTTTAGCTATATTTTTTTCACATTTGGTGAATCTTTTAATTAACTACATGGCTATAATGTTTGGGTGAGTGATCCCTTTCTAGTGCGATTCACACTGTTAGTACATGGTTTGGTAAACTGTGTATCATAACCTTGAGATCTTACGATATTCATAAAATGTTGAAATTATATATTTTCTATTAATTAATTTTAAGGCATATAGCATCCTCCATTTTTTTTATATCATTCAGATAGAAAAATAAAGTGGGTGGGATCTCCTTTTATCTCTCTCTTCATGATTCCAAGCCTCATTTTTGTGATTTCAAGTGGATATCTTGAGGTAATATCCTTATTTATTGTAAATTTATCTCCTTATATTTTCTTTACACCCTTTCCCTTGTATTTTCCTCCTACCTAAAACCATAAATTTTATATAGGTGGGTTTTAGGGTTTGAGATCGATTTAATGATGGTTTATTGTGTGTTTAGGAGGTGTAGAGGACATTTCCATGCTTAGTTGGGAGTTATCCATTAAAAGAGACATATTTTCAATTCTATCCACTTGGAAAAGGTAGATTTTTTATGACACATACCTTGTAATTCATGTCATATAATACTTGGGAATTTTAAATGCCTTTTTATTAAATTATAATCTTATGGTATACCCATAATGGTATGCAATTAGTTTTCTATATCTTTCACACTTTTCATAAAAGATATCTCATATGGTTTTCAAATGATTATTTTGAATATAATAGTAGTTTGTGCCAAGTATTTGTTATAAATATTCATTGGACCTTTCGAATGGATTCAAGGATTTGAATGAAAAGTTTTATATAGGTTTTGGATTTTAAAAAAAGTTATAATATCCTTTGGGTTTTCAAAATAAATGTTTCATGTTTTAAAATGGTTTTTTATAAAAAAATCATCTGTGGACCTTGTTAAAAAATTCTAAGTCTTAGTTCTCTTTTAGTGGTTTAAAAGTGACCTAGTTTTAATGGGTTTTTTTCTAAATTGATGCCAAACTATTTTTTGATAATTAGTCTTCAAGGGATATTTTGAAATTATATTTTAAATTATAAAAAGTGGTTTGGCCTTCCAAAGCTATTTTTAAATGCACATTTGACATTTTTTAAATAATTTTTTTATAATTGGGAGATGATAACTAATCCACTTTATCATTATTTTTTATACGGATGTATTTTTTCCCTGAGGAGTATTTTTATATAATTCTTCCATTATATAATGTGTTGGAATAAATAAAATGAAATTGAATTTTTCATGTGAGGGTGTAGGAGGTGAGATGTGGTTTATTTTAAAATATTTTATTATTATTGATTCATGTAATGGTATCATGTCTTTTTGGGTGCTCACCTATTCTTTGACTTATCATGGGAAATTAGGTAGCTAAAATAAAACATGAGTTCATGTTATAGTATCCTGATGTGCACCCACTAAAAATATCCCTAAGATATTTTTCCCCTCATAGGGGTGTATGTATACATAATTTACTTAATGGATTGAAGGAGTGTTGAATAGGGATGTTCCATTTTCACATATGGGTACCTAGAGAGATTGAACTATGTAAACTTGTTTAATATAATTCATTTTAGAACCTATAGAGTTGCATATGATGTTTGGTTCCTATTAGGGATTATTTAGAGGATTTAATTTCATGACTTTTTTGTATCCCCTGGTCTTGATTTGATCTCATGGATCAATTTTTTGGTCATTGAATTATTATTTTTCCTCTTTTAAATCTATGTCACTTGGATGGTTTTAATTGATTTTGATGCATTTTTGGTTTGATTTCAAATTATTTTTTAAATTATTTTTCATGTGTAATTTATAAATTGAAGTTATAACATTTTTCTAAATGGTATTTTAGAAATGATATTATTTTTAAAATAGGGTAAAAGGGTTGAGTTTTGATATATTTATTTTGAAATACCTATTTTAAAATTTTAATCAAAATATTAAAAAAATTCTTGTGTATAAGGTTTGGGTGTGAAAATTATTATTTAAATATGTTATTCATTGTTTTTTAAGGGTTTTTTTAATTTTTTTATAAGTAATGTAAAAACGTATGTTGATTTTATGCCCACTTAATGGAAAGTGAAAAAAACCTATTTTCTATGTTATGTTTAGACTATCAGTTATTAATTTTTTTATGAATATAATTGCATAAAATCATTGGTGAGATTCTATTAGGAACATTTTTCTCACACCTAACATGCACATTGGTGTATGTGTGTGTATACAATTCTATAATTTTCTTTTAGGTGCTCGGATATTGATTTTAGTTGGGTGTATTTTTTAGTGCATTAATGGAAATTTTGTGGTGATGAGTGATTGTGGGTTATTTAGTTTTATTTAATATGAGTGGATATTCAATGTTTGGATAGGTCATGATAGATTCTTGGTGATTTCCATAGCTTATTTATATGGTTATTATGAGGATGAAAAAATTACCATGTATGTGTTCATAATACCCAAGAACCATATTCCAACCCATAGGGACCAGGAACCCCCTTTGGGCCCAGTGGTGAATTGGGTCATGTGACATATCGAGTTATCCTAGTCTAGTTAGTAACATTATCTAATACATCAAATATATAAACATAACACCATTACTCTAGTATTCTATTAGTTAGGTTTTCCCAGATAATTGTAATCTAGAGTATAAACCAATAATGTAGAAACTAATGGTTAGGGTCACCACATTACTTTCTTTCTTTACACAATAAAATTAAAGTGCACATGGCTTTGGCATGGCCTACCTTGAGGGATGATCAAGGTCTTTAAAGTGTCACTATGGAAGGAATCTGACAATTATTATTTTAAGGGGATTTAATCACATAAAATTATCTCATGTCATTCATTTTTTACATATAAATATAGCTAGAGGTTTTGTTATGAATTCTTATCATTTACACTGAATCAATATGTTTAAACCATATTGATGTGTAACTATTTACACAACTCATAGATTCTATTTTTAACCCAAATTAAATCCATACTATATTCATACATATTCAAATTCATCCCATTCATAACATATATGAAACCATTTCATGTAAATTCTTAGAAACATATGAAATCAATAATCCCTGTAAGTGTGATACTATAATGATCGATAGCCAAACCTTACTTTTCTAGATATGACATAATCCTCCAAACCAGTAAGTAGTCTAACCCAAATTCCCTCTACCTAGGGTACCTTACTCAAGAGATATTTATATTCCATCATTAATTTACCACCCAACATGTATAAACTATAATTTACTTTTTAAATCATGTTTATTATCTATAACAAACAAAATTAAAGGTAGAAGTAAAATAAATTCATTATCAAGCCTATAATGTACCTCCATAAATACATGTATAATAATATAGAAGTAGATTAACACTTTAAACTAAATAATAAATCACAATTCATAATATAAAAATAATATCCATGAATAAAGTAAGGGATATAATAAATTAATGAATAGTCACATATTTAAACATGAGATAAGAAATTTACGAACAATTCAAAAATAAATCTCAAACACTTAATAATATAGGAAACTATAAACTTGAGATGTTGACATGTATCCAATGTAAAAAAATTATATTATCATTCAAATGGTTTTAATAAAAAACATTTATGTTACAATTATGAGATATTTTATAAACAATTTTAGTGTCAAATAATTATCATTTATTATTTTATTTTAATAGTTTACATAAATTGAATACATTGATTGGATTTTCAAAACGATTAATCATATAGACATGAAAAAAATTTAATGGTTTAAATAAATTTTAAAATAAATTATTCAAATAAAAAATTAATATTTATATTTATAAACTATTTATAAATAATATAAACAATTTCATATTTTACCTTATTAAATTCATAAAAAAATTATAAACTATTCAACCATGTATATAAAATTTAAACAAAGATCAAAACTAACAATGCGTTTTTGGTTTGTTTTAAATAAACCCATCCCCAAAGGATTCAATGTGATCCCAAAAGTCCTATATTAGTGGAGGTTTTTTTTAATTTTAACAAAAATATAATTTAAAAAAATCAAAATGGTTTCCACCATGTAATAGTGCATGTTTCATTGAATAGGATGAGTGTTGGAGGTATACATAAAATATAAATGTGGAAGAAGAACACTCCAAGACCTAATTAAACTCAAAATCAATCAATATTTTTGGAATAAATATAAATAATTAACAATAAGCATAGCATACCTTAAATAATTAAATCTATCCTATCAAAAATATTCATATGAATTTTATTGAGATCACTGATAAATAGATTAAGGAATCCTTTCTATGGAGGTATCCATTGATCGTGGGAATCACCTTATGCTCAGGTAAAACATATCTCTACACCATGGTCTACTTGAACCATTATTAAAGGTAGTAGAGAAGCGAGAGCTAGAGAGAACATCATTTAGAGAGATTCATAGTGTATTAAAACAATGAAACAAAACCCATTATAACAAACCATGATCCTCAAAATATAGACCAACAAAGGGAAATATAATGATTCCAAGAAAATAATTTCAAATACACTCATCCTATTCATTGAAACATTTAAAAAAATATTTCATAAAATTTATCAATTTATAATTTATTGTTTAATTCTTAAAAAATTGCTCCAAATTTTCAAAATTATTCTATTCATCATACCATGATTGCAACTAAATATGAAATAGATGTAAAATAGTTTAGTCAAATTTAGCTTTAACATATTATAGGACAATATTATACATAGCCACCATGAAATACTATTTAAAACTATGTCATGGTGTATATTGAGATAGACCATGATGTGGTCCAAACAACCATGTTATAGTTGAAATTTTAGTGCACATGACCATCAGTATCCATAGTGAATCAAATTATCTTCATAAATGATTAATACATCCCCCAACAATCACCACATCATAGAACTAGAAAAAACATGTAATTAGTCACATTTTTGTTGTTTCATTTACCGAAAAATATAAAATTGGGATATGTTTTTTCTATCAATGTTTTAAACAGTGAATAATTTTTCATTTACCCATGTTTGTAAAGACCCAGAATTTTCTTTGAATTTTTTTTTCTTAAATACATGAGAATTTTATGAGTTGGTGATAATTTACAGCGCATGATTCTAATGCCCGGTGCGCCTAGAATCAATTTCTGAAGTTTTGTTCAGGTACGTTCAGTGAATTAATGATCGAGTCTTTATAACTTTTGAACCGGTTCTCAGAATTTAAATCTGAGGGCACCGTTGAACTTGCAGCGCCGGTTTTCGCTTAAGAGGACTTTCACCTCAAAGGCAGTTGGTCGAGAATAAAAGATAGTTTCGTTGTTTTAGTGAATGAAGTAAATAAAAATGAGGTTGTATAAACTTTATTTTTATTAGTTGGTTAAAAAATCCATGTGGAGGTTGGATTTGGGGACCACCACACCTTAACATCCCTTGATAGGTTATGAAGGTGGGGACCACCCGAGCTTTAAACCTCCTCTTCTTGTTTATTGTGGTTGGGACCACACGGGGTTAAACCCCCTATAAACTCCCCATTAATGGGGAGAAACCCTCCACCTTCCATTAAGTGTAGGGGAGCCTCTTCAACTCCCCTAACACTTAATGTTCCAAATCCTTCACATTTAATTAATCCACCCATTTTGAATTTAGTGCCAAAAATTAAATAATAGATTAACTTAATCCATTATTTTGGGGATGGTAATTGACTTTTGGTGTAGCTTGAGAGAAAGAAAAGATCTTGGGGAGAAAAGCTCTCGCCAACGAAGAACGAAAAACGTCAGCATGGAGCATCTTCGACTTTCTTCCTCGAAAACCCCTTCGACGAGGGACATCATTGACCAATCTTCCCTCCTCATCGTCGTCAACAAACTGACGCACGAGCTTGGATTGGAAGTGCGTGGCAGATGCGATGAATAACAACAACACCACATTTTTTCCTGCGACTCCATCAACGATCAATGGACAAATGTAGGGGTTCAAACATTGTTTTGTTAATCATTCTTCATTTTCCATCAAGGATTATTATTCAAATCCGCATGTTATAACCCTAACGCGGAGGGTGCGGGCCAAACGAACACGACCCGACCCCTTTGTCTTTTTTGTGGAATTTGACGCTAAACGTGGCATGAGTCTAGGATGAGTGATTCTCATCAACAACAGTTGTGGAATGAAGGCGATGTCCCAAGGAGTGTGGGACTACATCCGGAATGAGAATCGTGCCACCAGAACTTGTCTGGTGACCCGCGGAAGGTTCGCTGGCGTTCGAAACCGGAAAACGACACCGGTCGAATGAAGGAATGGCAGGTGGCAAACCAGCCGACTGCATGGACAGCGGCGATGCAACCACACCACCGGGGGAGAGGCCCGCGGCTGACTAGCCGTGGTGGTGCCGCGGAGACCAGCGCAAGGTCGGCCGCAAGAAGGACCGACCGCCCGAGCTGTAAGGTCGCCGAAGGAGGTGCAACGCAACCGTGCCATGCGGAAGGTGGCTGGCTGCTCAGCCATCCGGGAGGAGTGGGACCCACTGCGAGGGTCCCACATAATTCGGATTGGTTCCATGTGGCGCTGGTTTTGTTTTCCCCCAAACGGATAAGTCATTCAGAAATCCAGGGCATCCGATTGGCGAACTGTCTGCAGAGATAGAAAACTTGGAAGGAGATGGTTCTTTTGGTGTAACTTACTCGAGGTTTGGACACAGTTTGTGTATGGATAGGTTGGATTGAACGTAAATACAACCGGGCCCTCAGAACAGAAATGCCAATAACTATGAGACCAGGCGTTCGATTGACGCACCGTCTGCCCTGTTGGGTTTCTTTTGGAAAGATTGATCTTTGGGATACATCAACATGGAACTTCATGGTAGCTGATGTATCTACACTTGGCTTGAGGAGTGGACCCTCCTAGAATCAAGCATTCTTTGTGTGGAACCCTATGGCTGGCTGCACTCTAAATACTGTTTATGGATTCTATGTGGGTTCGACCGCTCTGACTATTGTTCATAGATCCCATGTGGGTTAGATAGCTCTGATTAATGTTCCTGGATCTTGTGTGGGTTCGATAGCTCTGATTACTGTTTCTGGATCCTATGTGGGTTCGATAGCTCCAATTACTATTCCTATATCCTATGTGGGTTCAATAGATCTGATTACTGTTCCTGGATCCTGTGTGATTTTGAGAGCTCTGATTACTGTTCCTGGATCCTGTGTGGGTTTGACAGTTCTAATTTTAGTTCCTAGATCCTGTGTGGGTTTGACAGAATAGATGATTTAGTGGCTATATCTAATCATCTCTAACTCTCTACAAAAGTTGTAAAGCTGTGTGAGGTGAGTCAGTAACTTTGTGTTTTCCTTATGATTGAGATGGATTACTTGATAACTTAGGTATATGTATGGGCATATATCTATGTGGGGTTATCTGTTGATTTCATAACTTTTGTTTTATCCTTGTTGGATTTTGTGAGACCTGAGGGTCTCAGGGTCCCTACTGAGTATCGTTATACTCACCCCTGCACGAGTCATGCCCCCACCTCGTTGTGTTGGATGCAGACGACAGACAGCACTGACCGAGGGTGAGTGTACCAGGACTTGACGGTACCCAGAGGTGGACCACATAGCATGATAGTATATGGAGGATACAGATGCACGTGGAGTGCTATGGAGGCTATCCATACATACCCTTCAGGTAGGATTTCACAGTGGAAGATCCAGGAGTTGTTTTCCCCTTTTTTAGTTTCTTTTACTTTACAATTGGTCTTTTATTTTCAGTCCCTTTACTTTTCAGCACTCTTTTGTTATATAGTTTTACTTAGTGTTTTTTTTTCAGCTTGTGCTCTATTGTGTGCATTTTTAGGTTATAAGGGAAATGCCTTCCCAGTTTTTGGGATTTAAGCCTTTGGTGCTAGTCGCTTGCCCCTGGCCTATGGAATGCAGGATTGGCGTAGTCACGGCTCGGGCCCCGGGGGACAAGTTGTGACAAATTGGTATCATAGGAGTTAGTTCTATCACAGAACTCAGGACTCTGATCTTTCTTTCCTAATAAGAAATAGTGTTAAGGGTATTCAGTGTGGTTTTCAGTTTAGGAGGTCTAGTGTTGGTGTGGGGGCCGATGTATCCATACACGAGGACCCTGACTTCTGATTTCCAACTCGGTGCTTGAAAACATTGATTGCGTGTGTGTTTTGAAGAGTTTTCTTTTTGAATTCATTAATTAACTCACCAGGTATAATTTTTTACCTTGGATCACCTATTTCTTTTCAGGATTCCTCCGCGCAGACAGCCAGCTAGGGTTCCGAGAGTTGTATGAGAAGGAAGCCCACTGAGTGATGAGGCCCCCGTCTAGGGCCCTATCACAGTGGAGGCACCAGTGATACCACTACCCGTTGGTCCACTGGTGCTACCAGCCCCAGCAACAGAGAGTGCATTCCACCTGAGCAGGTTGCAAGAGTTCCAGCGCCATAGGCCGCCCAGGTATAGGGGCGAGACAGACTCGCAGGCAACTGAGGATTGGCTGGAGGCTGTGGTGAGAGTCTTCCGACTGGTATGGATTTCAGTCGACCTTATGGTGATCCTTTCCTCTAGTCTCCTTGAGGTAGAAGTAGGAAGATGGTGGAGCCTGATGCTCCAGGTGCATGATGAGGTGAAACTTCTCTAGGAAGACTTTGAGAGCCTATTTTAGGTGGAGTTTGTCCTAGCCACCCTACATGAAGTGTGGATACAAGAGATACTTCATATACAGTATGGTATCATGATGGTGGCACAGTACTCAGTGAGGTTCACCGACCTCTCAGGCTACTCCATAGATATGGTGTGAGACCCATTTTATCAGGGCATGGACATTCGAGCAGGGGCTCAGGAAAGAGATTAGGGCTTCGATGATCTCTCTCAGCATCCTGACGCAGGAAGGTGTGTTGGAGTGAGCCCTCTTAGTAGAGAGTTTCCTTGCTGAGCAGTCACCAGTAGCAAGACCCACCACCAGGCGTCACGTAGCAGAGTCTTCTGCAACTGGTAGCAGACATTTGTCATAGAGATCCAAGAGAACAAGACCATCTGGTGGACGACCTTAGGACACAGGTTCGGTTGTGCAAGGCACATGAGACAGAGCCAGTCATTTGAGGAATAGGCAGCGTTTCACATGTGGTTGGCATGGTCACATGGCTCATGACTGTCTGACCCACCTTTCGGATGTTCATCAGGCAGTTGAGGGACCTCCCAGGCAGAGGCAGAGTTTCAATCGAAGCGATCCATAGGGTGCAGGCAGATGTGGTAGAGGAGCTGGTTGTGCAGCTGGTGGTGTAAAACATTAGGAGGTGTTACCACCACCACCACCACCAGAAGGTCCACCCTGACTGCAGGGAGCATGTGGATAGGTGAGAGCTACGTTCTAGGAAACTGAGGCTTACAATCATGGGGCTCTGGAGATAATTCTAGGTATGGTCTATATATACTCCACCTTATTTGTAGTTCTTATAGACATGGGTGTCGGTCACTATTTCATTGCCACCGCCCTTGTTCGAAGCTCGAAGATTATGACAGAGCTTTTGGCTCTATCTTTATGGCTAGAGACTCCTACGGGAGCATATTTGATGATTACACACTGGTGCCAGTAGTGTGAGCTTACTCTAGGAGGTGAGAGATTTGGCTGTGATCTCCTAGTAGAGGCGTCGAGGCCTTACGGCGTCATCTTGGTTATGGAATGGTTATCTATAGTCCATAATTAGATCGGATTTATTAGGCACAATATGCGGTGTGTCTACACGGATGGTACCAATTTTACCTTCACGGGACTCATGAATAGGATTTTCCAGCCATACCTCGATCGTTTTGTTGTATCTTCATTGATGACATTCTGATCTACTCGACTACTGAGCAGGAGCAAGCCTGCCATTTGCAGGTATTACTGGACACACTTCAAGAGCAGCAACTTTATGGTAAGCTCTTGAAGTGAGAATTTTGGATCCAAGAGGTTCACTTTTTGAGACATGTCATCTCAGAGGCTGGAGCTGTAGTGGATCTAGCGAAGATTGAGGCAGTACTTGCTTGGGATCCACCCAGGAGTCTGACGGAGGTACGAAGTTTCCTAGGCTTGGCTGTTTACTACCAGAGGTTCATTCCAGATTTCTCCAGAGTTGAAGCACTACTATCAGACTTGACGAAGAAGGTGAAACCCTTTGTGTGGTTAGAGAGATGAAATCAGAGCCTTCAAAAGTTGAGGTAGAGGCTGACTAGTGCCCCCATCTTGAGCCTTCCAGAGGAAGGCGTTGGGTACGTAGTCTACTGAGACGCATCAGGGACCAGACTCAGATGTGTCATGATGAAGGAGCAAGTAGTGATTTATTATGGTTCCCATCAGCTGAGACATCACGAGTAGAACTACACTACACATGACCTGGAGTTATTAGTAGTGGTCTTCACCTTGAAGATGTGGTGACACTATCTTATGGGTGAGTGTTTTACTGTGTACTCTGATCAAAAGAGTCTGAGGTATATCTTCTCCTAGAAGGACCTGACCCTGAGATAGCGACGTTGGCTTGAGTTCCTCCAGAAATATGACTACGACATAGTCTATACTCCTGGGAAGGGGAACGTTTTCGCAGATGCACTCAGCAAGAGGTCGGGTATACAACTATTAGACGGAGCAACAGAGCAGCTAGCCGCTTTGCATGTATCATTTATGGATAGAGATGGATCAGATTTTCTTCAGTATCTCACAGTCACACCCACACTCCTTTAGCTAGTCATAGAGGCATAGCACGAGGACACTGACTATGAGACATGACATGCTCAGATATCCACAGGGCAAGCACCTGATGGATTTTCTGAAGGTGGGGAGCACGTTATCCTGTTTAGAGTACGTACTATGGTTCTAGTGTAACTTTAGGAGGAAGTGTTGATGGAGTTATACACATCCCCTCTAGCAGTATATCCAGGAGTGGAGAAGATGTACCAGGACCTTCGATGATAGCACTGGTTGTCAGGGATGAAGAAGGCACTTGCGGAGTTTGTCACTTGGTGCCTCACTTGTCAGTAAGTGAAGGCAAAGCACCAGGTACCAGCAGTCTTGGTGTAGCCTTTAGAGGTCCCAGAGTGGAATTGGGATGGGATATCCATGGACTTCGTGACAGGACTTCCACATACATCCAAGGGCCATGACTCGATTTGGATGATCATTAACTGACTTACCAAGTCATCCCTTTTCCTACCGATCAGAGAGCAGGGTTCAGTAGAGATCTTGGGATGCCTCTATGTGCAGGAGATTGTGTGGCTACATGGAGTAAATTATTCTATTGTCTTAGATCATGATGCATGGTTTACTTTCTGGCTATGGAAGGGGTTGTAGGAGGCTTTTGGGATGCAACTTCAATTGAGCACCACCTTCCATCCTCAGACGGATAGTCAGACTGACCGGACCATTCAGACCCTTGAGGACATGTTGTGTGCTTTTGTCCTCGACATCTGTCGTAGCTGGGAGGATCACATACATTTGGTAGAGTTTTCATAAAACAACAGTTATCACTCCACCATTGGGATGGCACCTTATGAGGCGTTATATGGGAAACCTTGTAGATCACCCTTGTGCTGGACTAACACTAGGGACTCAGGACTAGTGGGACCAGAGATGGTACGAGATACCACGGAGAAGGTACAGATCATAAAGGAGCAGATGAAGACTGCATAGAGCAGGAAGAAGTCATATGCTGATAGGAGACGGAGGCCTTTGATGTTCGAGGATGGCAACCACATCTTTCTACGAGTCTTACCCCGAGGAGGTCTATGGAGATTTGGCTTAGGTGGAAAGTTATCTCTAGGATTCACTAATCCTTTCTAGGTCCTCAACAGAGTTGGTGAGGAGGAATAACACTTAGCTCTTCCACCTCAGTTGCATCCGGTGAATGACGTATTCCACATATCTCAGCTGAGGAGATACGTGCATTACCCTTCTCACATCATCAACCATGGAGAGCTGGACATCGACGATGGGGCGACTTTTACGGAGGTTCCCGTGGAGATTGAGGATCGATAGGAGTGGTCCCTACGTGGACAGTCGATACCTCTGGTGTGTGTTCACTGGAAACACAGGAATCTCTAGGAGAGCACAAGGGAGTGGGAGGCTCAGATGCGTGCTCAGTACCACCCTTGAAACTCCCCTTTAATGGGGAGAAACACTCCACCTTCTATTAAGTATAGGGGAGCCTGTTAAACTCCCCTAACAATTAATGTTCCAAATCCTTCACATTTAATTAATCCACCCATTTTGAATTCGGTGACAACAATTAAATAATAGATTAACGTAATCCATTATTTTAGGTTGGCAATTGTCTTTTGGTGGAGCTTGTGAGAAAGAAGAGATCCGGGGGAGAAAAGCTCTCGCCAAAGAAGAACGAAGAATGCATTATTCTAACAAATAATTCCAGTGTGGAGCATCATTGAAATTCTTCCTTGGAAACCCCTTCGATGTGGAACTTCTTCGACTGATCTTCCCTCCTCATTGTTGTCAAAAAACAGACACATGAGCTTGGATTGGAATTGAGTGGCAGACGCGACCAATGATGACAACACCGCCTTCTTCCCCGCGACTCCGTCAATGATCAATGGACAAAGGTAAGGGTTCCAAATTTGTTTTGTTTCTTGTTCTTCATTTTCCATCAAGGATTCTTGTTCAAAGTCGCATTCTATCACCCTAACACAGAGGGTGCGGATCGAATGAACATGGCCCGACCCCTCCACCTTCTTTGTGGAATTTGACACTAAACGCGGCATGAGTCCGAGATGAGAGATTCTAATCAAAAATGGCTGCAGAACTAAGGTGATGTCCCAAGGAGTGTGCGGCTACTTTTGGAATGAGAATTGGGCCACCGGAACTCTTTTGGTGACCCATGGAAGGTTCGTCGGCCGTCGGAACTAGCGAACGACACCAGTAGAACGATGGAAGGGCGGTTGGCACACCGGTCGGCCATGTACACAGCGGCGGAGAAACCGTTCCTCCATATAAGAGGGTCGCGACCAACTAGCTGCGGTGGTGTAGCAGTGGCCGGCACAAGGCCATCTGCATGAAGGACTGGCGGACCGAGCCACCGGGTCACTGGAGGAGGTGCGGTGTAAACACACCGCACGATTGGTGGCAGGTCGCTCGACCAGCCAGGAGGAGAGGGACCCACCGTGAGGGTCCCATGTGACATGGTCTGGTGCCACATGGCAACCGTTTTGTTTTCCCCTGAATGGCTAAGTCGTTTGGGAATCCAGGGGGCCATGGCCTCCCCCTTGGACGCAGCAAGGGTGGACCCCACAAGCCTCCAGCCGCGGGCCTCACACGGGCGAGACCAATGCGGATCGGACCCAGCATGGGTCGGGATGCCCTTGCGGGCAGGGCCGGCCTCGCGGACTGGGTCGGACCCTATTCCGGACCCGGGTCAGGCCGGGTAAGTTCGACTGGGCCAAAGCAGACCCAGACCCGCTTGACCTATTTTCACTCTTTTGTCCGTAACTTGAGCTACATGCGTCCTATTGATGAACCGTATATGGCGACGGAAAAATTATAAGAATAAGGTTATTTTGGTATACCCCACTTAAGGTTTTGACCCTGTTGGTATATGGCCAAGTAGGATCGAATGTAAATCTAACGGGGCCCTCGGAACGAAAATGCCAATTACTCTCAGACCGGGCATCCGGTTGATGCATAGTCTGTCGCGTTGGATTTATTTTGGAAAGAGAGATATTTTGGATACATAAACATGGGATTTTGTGGAAGTTTATGTATCGAAACTTGGCTTGAGGAGTGGACCCTCTCGGAATCGAGAATGCTTTGTGCCGAACCCTGTGGCTGGTTGTGCTCTAACTACAGTTCCTGGATCCTACGTGGGTTCGATAGCTTTGATTACTATTCATGGATCCTATGTTGGTTCGACAGTTCCAATTACTATTCCCAGATCCTGAGTGGGTTCGACATCTTGGATTACTGTTCTTGGATCTTGTGTTGTTTTGACAGCTCTGATTACTGTTCCTGGATCCTATGTGGGTTCGACAGCTCCGATTACTATCCTTGGATCCTGTGTGGGTTCAATAGCTCTGATTACTATTCCAAGATCTTGTGTGGGTTTAACATTTCTGATTGTTGTTCCTGAATCCTATGTGGGTTCAATAGAATAGATGATTTAGTGGTTATATCTAGTCATCTCTAACTCTCTACAAAAGTTGTATATATGGGTGAGATGAGTTTGTAACTTTGTGTTTTCCTCATGCTTGAGATGGATTACTTGATAACTTAGGTATATGTATGGGCATATACCAAGTTCGGGTTATCTGCTGATTTCATACCTTTTGGTTTATCCTTGTTGGATTTTGTAAGACCTGAGGATCTCGGGGTCCCGACTGAGTATCGTTATACTAACCCCTGATTGGGCTATGCCTGCACCTCATTATGTTGGATGCAGATGATAGATAGTGTTGACCAAGGCTGAGTGTACTAGGATTGGATGGTACTCGGAGGTGGACCCCATGACGTGACGGTATATGGAGGAGACGGACATACGTGGAGATTTGTGGGGGTTGTATGTACCTACCCTTTAGGTAGTATTTCCCGGTGGTTGATCTAGGATATTTTTTTCCTTTTTCAGTTTCTTGTAATTTATAGTTGGGCTTGTATTTCTGGCCCCTTTACTTTTCAGCACTCTTTTTTTATACAATTTTACTTAGTGTTTTTTTCATCTTTTAATCTATTGTGTGTGTTTTCAGGTTATAAAGGAAATTCCTTCCCAGTTTTAGTAATTTTCTCCTTTGGTACTAGTAACCAGCCTTTGGCCTATGGAAGGCGGGCTTAGGGTAGTCACGACATGGGCCCCGGGGGACGGGTCGTGATAATGTTTTCATAAAAACATGGATAATTTAGCTTTTTTAAATCTAATTATTAAAATTTTTATAATTTTTAATTTAGCCATGTTTTTCATAAAAATGTGGCTAGTTTAGCTGATTTTTTCAGTGATTTAAAACATCACTAATTTACAGTTAACCATGTTTTAAAAGAGGTATAAATTAAATAAGTAATTAAAAGATATTCTATATATATATAAACATGATCGTAAATACATAAATAGATAAATACATACATAAATATATATATATATATATAAACACACACACTAGTTAAAAGATATTTATAATTAATTAATAATAAAAATATAAATGGTTATCAAAGCATTAACGAGCGAGGGTGGGAAAGACATGTGTGATGTGTGCCAAGAGTGGTCCAAGGTAAGGTGGGCTCGTGCATGGGTAAGTCCAGACATAGGTGAGGCGGGATGGATATAGGATAGTCCGACCATAGGCCTTCGAGACATTTCTCAGGCTCATAGACTATTCCTATTAATATAGAATATGCTTTTAACAGCTCTAGAAAAAGCTATTTTAAACTCTAAAAAATCATTGTTGATCTAATATTTATTAAAAAAGTGTCCCCATCTATCAATTCTAGAAATGTGTTGATAAAGGGGGGGCCTTTATTCATGATACTTCTATTAAAGATAAATGTCTACCTTTATTAGCACTAAACTGGTTCTGATAAAGATCCCCCTATATCAGTGCTAGGAGTAGTGTTGATAATGGACATAAGGTTGTACTGTGCTATTAAAATTCTGGAACACTACAGAAAAAAATACATTTAAATAACAGATATGTAAAATTCATTATTTAATTGAAATAAAAAATACATCATGAATAAAATAAAAAATAAACTATTATATACTTTTAAAAAATTGTTTAGAATGTAAAATTTATCATAAACATTCCAAAAAAATCAATGGTTGCATTATCTTTGGTACCCGAGCCTCACTCAAAAAAGCCCAATCATGGTATCAATTGAAAAAAACAACCCAAATCAATAAATAGAATCCAAATAAATAATAAATCAATTATTATGTTAGTATTATTATAAAGAAATAAAATAAACATAAATTTGAAATAATACATTAATAAAATGTTAGTTTTAAACTAAAACCACACAATTTTAGTAATATTGGTCACACCGTGCATCGTATTGAGGTAAGGATAATTACTACAGATCATAAATAAATATTGGATCATTTTATTAACATATAAAAATAATACAAATGTTTTTTCTTAGTTTTGAGTGTGTCGATTGTTTTAGATAAATTTCATTTTAAACAAAAAACTTACACATTGAGTCATACTGGTCACATCATGTGTTTTTTTAATGTGAGAATGATTCCTACATGTCAAAAATTACTTATGAATAATTTTAATAAATTATCAAGATAATTTGAGTGTGTTTTCTTGTTTTTTAGTGAGTAAAATATATTTAGAACTAAAATTACAATTTTAAACAAATAACGGACACTGTGTGTCAATGCAGTCATACTGTGTATCGAATTTAGGATCTGTTAATTCCTACATGTCACAAATGAATTTTGGATCATTGTTATATAGTATAAAAACTATATTAATGTGTTTTATCAATTTTGATTATGTCACATACATTTTTTTAAAATTTTAATTTTTTAAAAAAAATGACACACTTGGAGTCATACCGGTCACACCTTGCATCAGATATAAATTTGGATAATTTCTACATGTCATAAATGACTTTTGGATCATTTACTAAAATATAAAAATAATCCAAGTACATTTTCTTGTATTTTCCTTATGTCACTATTTTTTACTAAAATTTCATTATAAACAAAAAACATGCACTTTGAGTCATTGTAACACCCCATGATTCTACTGTACGCTTCTCTTTGAATAATGCAATAGCGTGTGTTGTACGCAACATCAAATTCTAACAAACCACAACCAATCAAACTAACAGTTATGAATAGTAATACCCACCTTTTGAAATTTATAAATTTTATTTTTCAAAATCGACTTCATTTTTGGATTCAGAATATCGAAATTATCTGAGGGTGAATTTTTTGTATGTTTCTGAAAAACTTCATTTTTTGATGAGTAGTGAAACCACTAAGTGGCAGTTAAAAAAAGAACTTTTCATAAAAAATAATTTTACCACTTCTGTGAGTGTAATTTCAAAAATCCAAGAGACATAGTTAATATCAAGGAGTAAAATGGGGTTTAATGAGATGATAATAATTTTTGGTAAATAGTAACTTTTAAATTATATTTACCACGGTTAAAAGTAAATAGGGTAATTAAGGGTAAAAATGATATTAATATTACCCTAAAACATGTCCTAATTCTATTGGACAATTGTATCTCGACCAAAAACAACCTTAGGAATAAAATATTATCATTTAGGTCCACTTGGATTAGATTAGGACATTTATTATTATTTAATTCAAAGAAGAGTTAAAAGAGTTAAAATCAATGTTTATTTACTAAAACATTTTTAATATAGGGATAAACATAAGATAAATTCGATTATAAATATTCATTATAAAGATAAAATTATTTATTAAATAATGATATTTCGTTTATAATTTTTATACATTAAATAATTTAATTTATTTATGACACAATGATGATGCAGTAATTACCATAATATTGAAAAATTAAAATAATTGATAATATAAATACCCAAATAAATATAATCTGAGACTTTTTATGAATTAAAATAATTTTATAGGTTAATAGGAGATGTTAGGATTGATCTAATTAACTTTTTTCTAATTAATCATTCTGTTATGTCTTTCACAAAAACCAATTTTCCAAATAGTGTCAAAATTGACAAAAAAAGAGTTTTTAAAACGAATATTACATTATTAATTGATATTAAATTCCAAAAAATATAAGGTTTGGCCAAGATACTTATATAATTATAGGTGTATCATTAATGGACTAGTTGGGGGTCTCTTGGAGGTATATAGTATGTTTATTAACTATATAATATAAAAATACAAAGTGACATGGTAAGTGTCAAACTAATTAACTAAGAGTTAAAACTAAAAGATAAGGTTAATATAATGACCCAAACCTGTCTAAATTCTTTTTTTTGAGTTTATTTCTACCCATCCCCACTTTAAAATTTAAATAATCCACATTGGAGCCATTATAAACATAATATGAGTTTATGATAAAATAATATTTCTAGCTTTTCCAAAGGTGCCCCTCACCCCTCTTATAAAAGGGCACTCCCCCTTCTCACTAATTCACACATTGAAAGCCTTTTTGCTCGGACAAACCCTTCCCAAATACTCTCTAAACATCCCTCACTTAAACCTAGATTACTTAGTTTGATCAGAAAGCCAACCTAAAGAGTCCTTTTGATCAAATCAAAAGGAAGAACCCGAAAAAGAGGTAATGTTTTCACCACCCTTTTTCAAGTTCCTTTCTCCTTCAACTTCTTATTTATTAGTTATTCCCATTCTAAAATAATAACTCAAGTATCATATATATACTATTATTTTTCTATAAATATGGTACAACCATATTCATTATTCTATCCATCCTTTGAATGACATGTCATCATACGTGCGTACGTACGACTTACCGTCTCCACGTTGTGGTGTAATTGTTATTCAATAAATTATTATTTGGATGGGTATAATAATGATGTGTAATTCATGTAAATAATAAATATAACATTATAATGATTCTGTATATATGATATACCATCAAATTATATATTATTTTAATATCAAAAGAATGATAGTGTTGCTCGTGTGTACGTACGGACTACCGTCTCCACGAACGCGATGAGATTCATTCCCCATCGTATCCATTCAAGTATAATTCTCATTTTATGATTAATAATAGTATATAAGGACTTGATATCATTGCGTATATGAATAATATACAACCTATCCAAGAAAAACACAGCTTACATAATAAAACATATAAAAGAAAACGAGTAATTTAACACCCGAAATAACGATAATACTAAGATATTATTAACAAATCAATGTTAAAAGATCATATATGATATCATATTAATGTATATGGTTCTTTTATAATTTAATAAAAATTATTTCCCCATTATACAGGAGGTTAACCTACCCCCAACTAAGAAAAAGTACAAGTCAAGGGTTTATTTCACAATCTCTTCATTAACCGAGGTTGTTTATACGTAATAATCTACTTGCATTTCTTTATCATCCACATCCATCTTTCTTAAAAATATATTTCAAAACATTTTCACTATTTACAAGAATATGGGTTAAAGTAATTTATACACTTTTTTGAATTTTTATTATAGGTTTATAAAGAAATCTTTTCGTCGTTTTCCAAACAAGGAGCTTTTTTAACCTTTTTTACAGAATTAAGGTAAGAATGTTTTTCTATCTTATACGGTGGGTACAGATATTTTCCGCCGTTATAAAATCGTCAAAGCTTCCCTAACAAGATAATGAAAATATTTTCAAAGAAAATGTTTTATTTTATAAATATATGACTCTTAAATGATTTCAAAATAAAAAGAGATATTTCTCTAAAAATATTTTTGATTTCATCTATGTCAACATCCTTTGATAAATTTTACGCTTATTTGAAGTTGATTTATTATGATACAAAACATCTATATTGTATTGAAGTTTTGGTGATATGTTTGACTATGGATGTGTTATATTTATACCATTCATGGTTTATGGATGAAGTATTTACATTTCGTATTCTTGTTTTAATACAAATGTTTATGTTATGTTTATACCTTTTCATATAGGAATGCATTGGACTTAATATGTGACAGTTGGAGCACGCTATAGCTCCTCGATGCATCGGTAGATCTCATGAGACAAAATAGTGTCTTGGCACAAGGCCTTGACAAAATATTATTTGTAGTCTCGGCACGAGGCCTTCGCTATGTGGTTATGATAGTCTGGCATTATGCATTCCATCGTTATGAAAGTGGTTATTGATATTGCATGTGATTATTAGATTATTAGAATATCCATGTGAATAAGTAAATGGAATTATTTCATTTTATTTTTTCCATACTATGTATAGGTTCAAGTTTAAAAGTCTTTTGTTTTAGTTATACATTTCTCTAATTGTTTATTCTTATTTATGAAAGTTTCTGCTATATTGTTATCCTTACTGAGAATTTGAGCTCACCCCTTTTCTATGTTTTATTTTTTCCAGGATGTGAAGAAGTAATTTGTGAATGGCCTGCAGGGATAGTATGAGGGGATAAGAGTGTGGACTATGGAGACTATACTGTTGTAGTTTTCATTTTATGATGTAATGTAAACTTTATGAATTTATATAGTTATTCCAAGGATACTAAACTAATCTGTCTTTCGAGACTTGATCTTTCTTGTGATCATGCCAATGTTAGGTAATAATGCACCGACTCTGGGAAACTGGGGTCGGGGTATTACAGTTGGTATCAGAGGAAGTATAGTACAAAATTTTGAAGCTATATTTAGATAAACTCTGATTAGAGCACATAGAACTAAGATGGACTTTGAGGATTAGTATAGAATAACTTCCTAGAATTTTGGTATTGTAGAGATTTTGTGAGTTTTCTAAGAAATACATCCCTGTCTAGATACGAGCAGGTAGAGGTGGCTCTAGCATAGATGTACCTAGGGGTAAAACCCAAAAACACCACTTTGATCTGGACTCGAACGGGAACTGGTACACTACAACGGCCATGCTGCACTCTTGGTTACGACACTCCCGGGGGATATGCTTAGGATAACTCTCATTTTCTTTAAAAATCATTATGAAGGGTTTATGAGTATATACTTCCTCAAATAAAACATTTTTATGATTCTGGATTATATCCATAAATAGTACAATTTGTGTTAAGTGTTTTATAAGTATGAAATTATGTATTTTGATTCATAAACTGATCTAGTTTGTGCCATTGTTTAGAAATGGCACCTAGTGGAAGAAATGGAAACTGTATCAAGGAACACACTCCATGTAGGGATTTCCCTCCTGCTCAAGATAATTATAGTGGAGCTGGTGATACAACTGGTGCCGATCAGCTAATCACCATACTGGGACAACTCACTCGGGTTATGAATAATTACCTTACCCATATAGAGCACCCTGATCTGTAGTGTGGAGGATCAATTTTAGATCGCTTCATGAGGCAACAACCACCAACGTTCAATGGGAGTAAAAATCCCTTAGTAGGTGAGCAATGGATAAATTCCATAGAGAAAATATTTCAGGCTTTGGGGAGTAGTTAAAGGGAAAAAGTTATCATGGTAGTTTACCGCCTCATTGGAGATGCTGATCAATTGTGGTCATTGATTCAAAACACGAAGGAAAATGATAAAGTATCAAATATGGAATAGAGGGAGTTCAAATATTTATTTTTAGAAAAATACTTTCCTCGTGACCATCGAGCAGATATGGAAAGACAATTTCTGAGTCTGAGACAAAAGAAGGATGAGAATGTCACAAAGTATGAGGCTAATTTTACAAGGTTATCATGTAATGATAGAGATTATATACGTAACCCAAGAATTAATATTGATTGTTTCTTTGATGGGTTAAAACCATTTCTCCGTCGAGCATTAGTCTCACAATCCTTCTCGTCGTACGAAGACATTGTCTCATGTTCTATCAAGACAGGGAAAGAATTCTCTATGTCATATGAATTTAAAGTAAAGAAAGAGAAGAACAGATCTGCTGATCAATCTGGAAATGGAAATAAGGGAAAGAAGGGAAAGGTTGAATATCCATCCTGTGGTAAATGTGGGAAGAAACACCCCAACACTTGCATGAAGGGAATGGGTGTCTGTTACAAGTGTGGTGAAAAAGGCCACCATGCTCGTGATTGCAAAGGGTATAAGGAAGCTACCGATGTTCAGTGCTACAATTGCAGGGAGATGGGACATTTTGAAAATGAATGTCCTAAGCGTCAGGGTAACTTACCTCAGAAAAGGCAAAGGGATCAAGGCCCAGCATATACTATCACTACTGCTGAGGTAGAAGCTCTGAAAGACGTGGTGAAAGGTAATTTAATGGTTTCCTCATGTTTAGAAAATGCATTATTTGATTCAGGATCATCGCATTGTTTCGTATCTTCCCAGTTTTCTAAGAAAATTAGATATTTCCAATTTGATTTAACAAGGGATTTGTCAGTTAAAACTCCTAAGGGAGGTATCATTGCAACAAAGTTTTGTGAATCAGTCCCCATTAGAGCACGTAAATGTTATTTATCCGTTGATCTCATCGTCATAACTGTGATTGAGTTTGGTATAATCCTCGGTATGGATTGGCTTTCAAACCATGATGTGAAGATTTATTGTAAGAAGAAGGAGGTTACAATTTTTGATGTTGATGATAAAGAACACTTTATCTTTAGAGCATAATCGTCATCACCTAATTCTTATCTAGATCCACCCTTAGTATCTTAACTAAATTAAATTATTAGGGAGGAAGAGGATGTAATTATAGTGGGTGATGAAAGGAATGTTAAAATAAAGGATGTACCTATTTTGAAAGAATATGTAGATGTGTTTCCTGAATATTTACGTGGACATCGTCCAGAACAAGAAGATGAGTTTTCCATTGATTTAATTCCTGGATCAAGGCCTATATCGAAGACCCATAATAGAATGGACACTATAGAATTAGTTTAACTAAAGAAACAACTAGAGGAATTGAGTAATATGGGATTTATTATCCCTAGTGTTTCTCCATGGGGAGCCCCTGTTCTTTTTTTAAAAAAGAAATATGGTTCTATGAGGTTATGTATCGACTATAGGGAGATCAATGCTATAAAAATAAAGAACAAGTATCCCCTACCTCGCATTGATGATTTATTTGACCAACTGCATGGAGCTCAATACATTTCAAAGATTGACCTTTGATCTGGATACCATCTATTGTGTGTGAAGAAAGAAGACATTCTGAAGATAGCATTTCGAACCAGGTACGGGCATTATGAGTTTACAGTAATTCCATTTGGATTGACTAATTCACCCTCTGTATTCATGGATCTGATGAATAGAGTCTTCATGGAATATCTCAATGAATTTCTGGTGGTATTTATTGATGATATCTTGGTATACTCCAAAAGCTATGAAGATCATGAAAATCACTTGCGCATTATCCAGAAGACTCTAAGAAGACATGAATTATATGGGAAGTTTATAAAGTGTGAATTCTGGCTTCATGATATTTCTTTTCTTGGCCATATTGTCTCTATATATGGAATCTCTGTTAATCCTTATAAGACCAAGGCAATCCAAGAATGGCCTGCATCGACAAGCATAATTGAGGTACATAATTTTATTGGTTTAGTAGGTTATTATCGACGTTTCGTCCAAAATTTTGCCCAGTAGGCTAACCCATTAACAAAACTCACACGTAAAGGGGTTAAATTTGTTTGGACAAAAGGGTGTGAAAAATGTTTCAAAGAATGGAAGATAAGATTAGTCAATGATCCTATATTGACTCTACCATCGGGGAATTATGGGTTTGTTATTTATAGTGATTCATCAAAGAAAGGATTTGGTTGTGTCCTTATGCAGAATGACAGGGTTATTGCCTATGCATCTAGACAGTTGAAAATTCATGAACAAAACTATCCTACTCGTGATCTCAAGTTAGCAGCTGTGATCTTTGCTTTGAAGATATGGAGGCACTACCTCTATGGTGAAAAATGTGAGAATTATACTGATCACAAGAGTTTGAATTATATTTTCTCACAAAAAGAACTCAACATGACGAAAAGGAGATGGCTTGAATTAATCAAGGATTATGATTTCACAATACACTACCACCCGGGGAAAGCAAACAAGGTGGAAGATGCTTTGAGTAGAAAAATCATGGAGTTTTGAACAATATGAGAATTGAAAGGGATCCAATTTTCATGGACCTAGTGAAAATGGACATGGGAATAACCAGGGAAGGTGAAAAATCAATGCTTTTTCAAATGGTTGTCAAATCACCTTTACTAGAAAGGATTAAGAGTTCTCAAACTGATGATGAATAATTTCAAAAGAAGATTAAAGCTGTGAATGATGGTAGGTTGAGAGACTTTTTGTATGAAGAAGGAATTTTGAAATTCAGGAAGAGGCTTTGTGTTCCTGATATACCTGAACTAAAAACGGAATTGATGGATGCTTCTCATAGTTCTAATTTCTCTATACACCATGGGAGCACCAAAATGTATAGATATTTGAAGGAACATTTTTGGTGGGACAACATGAAGAGGGAGATTGCTGATTTTGTGTCATGATGTATGGTTTGTCAACAAGTGAAATCTTGAAGGTAACAACCTGGTGGAGTATTGAAACCTCTTCCCATTCCTAAGTGGAAATGGGACAATATTACGATGGACTTTTTCATGGGGATACCAAAGACTCCTAGAAGGAATGATGTAATATGGGTCATTATTGATCGTATTACCAAGTCATCACATTTTCTTGCTATAAGGGAAGATTTACCACTTGAATGACTAGAAAGACTATATATTAATGAAGTTGTGAGACATCATTGAGTACCCCTATCTATTGTTTCTAATCGTGATCCCCGTTTTACATCAAGAATCTGGAAAAGTATTTAGAAAGCCTTGGATACTGAATTTCATTTGAGCACTACCTACCACCCTCAAACAGATGGAAAATTAGAACGAACTATTCAAACCTTAGAAGACATGTTGACATCCTGCTCACTTGACTCTCAGGGTATGTGGGATCAGTATTTAGATCTGGTAGAATTTTCCTATAACAATAGATTACATTCAAGTATTAATATGGCACCATATGAAGCGTTATACGGAAAGTGATGTCGCACAACAAACAGTTGGGATGACATTGGTGAAATAAAACATGTAGGCCCAGAACTAGTGGAGGAAATGATGGAAAAGGTGAAGGTAATCCAAAACCATATCAAAGTAGCTCAACGTAGGTAGAAGAGTTATGCCGATAATCGAAGGAAGGATTTGGAATTTCATGTCAGTGATCATGTTTTCTTGAAGGTATCTCCATGGAAGGGAGTCATGTGTTTTGGTAAGAAAGGTAAATTAAGTCCCAGGTACATCGGACCTTTCGAAATTCTAGAACCAATTGGGGTTGTAGCTTACCGATTGGCAATGCCACCAAGTCTCTCCAAATCTCACGATGTGTTCCACGTATCTCTATTGAGGAAATACATGCATGACCCAACGCATGTACTCGCCTATGAAGAATTAGAACTGGAACCCGAACTGTCTTATTGCGAAGATCCCGTCAAGATTCTTGATACGAGAGAACAAGTTCTAAGAAACCGGACGACTCGTCCGGTAAAAGTCTTGTGGAGAAACCATAAGATGGAAGAGGCAATGTGGGAACCCGAGGAACTTATGATGATCAACCACCCGAGTCTTTTCATGCGGTAGTATTCTAGAAATTTTGAGGAAGAAATTATTTGAAGGACGGGAGAATGTAACACCCCAAGCTTCTACAGTATGATTCTCTATGAATAATGAAATAGTGTGTGTTGTACGCAACATCGAGTTCTAACACACCACAACCAATCAAACTAGCCATTATGAATAGTAATACCCAATTTTTAAAATTTATAAATTTTTTTTAAAAAAATCGACTTCATTTTGGGATTCGAAATATCGAAATTATCCTAGGGTGAAGTTTTGGTATTTTTATGAAAAACATCATTTTTTGATGAATAGTGAAACCCCTAAGTGGTAGTTAAAAAAACTGAATTTTTCATAAAACTAAATTTTACCGCTTCTGTGAGTGTAATTTCAAAAATCCGATAGAAAAGAATAATATCAAGGAGTAAAATGAGGTTCAATGAGATGAAAATAATTTTCGGTGAATAGTAACTTTTTTACTTTTATTTACCACAGTTAAAAGTAAATAGGGTAATTAAGGGTACAAATGATATTAGTATTACCATAACACGTGTCCTAATTCTATTAGATAAGTGTATATCGACCAAAAACAACCTTAGGAATAAAATATTATCATTCAGGTCCACATGGATTAGATTAGGACATTTATTATTATTTAATTCAAAAAAGAGTTAAAAGAGTTAAAATAAAAGTTTATTTACTAAAATTTTTTTAATATAGGGATAAATATAAGATAAATTCGATTATAAATATTAATTAGAAAGATAAAAAAGATTTCCTACATAATTATATTTCATTTATAATTTTTAGGCCTTAAAAAATTTAATTTATTTATGACCCAATGATGATGCAGTAATTACCATAATACTGAAAAATTCAAATAATTGATATTATAAATACCCAAATAAATAAAATTTGATAGTTTTTATGAATAAAACTAATTTAGAGGTTAAAAAGACATGTTAGGATTGATCTAATTAACTTTTTTTTGAATTAATCATTCTGTTATGATTTTTAGAAAAATCAATTTTCCAAATAGTGTCAAAATTGACATAAAAGAGTTTTTAAAACAAATATTATTTTATTAATTGATATTCAATTCCTAAAAAATTATAGTTCATCCAAGAGACTTATATAATGATATTTGTATCATTAATGGACCACTTGTGGGTATCTTGGAGGTATATAGTATGTTTATTAACTATATAATATAAAAATACAAAGTGACATGGTAAATGTCAAACTAATTAACTAAGAGTGAAAACTAAAAGATAAGGTTAATATAATGACAAAAACCATTATAAAGTTTATTGGATGAGTGGTTTTCCACCCATACCCACCATAAACTTTAAATAATCCACTTTGGATCCATTAGAAACCGAATATGAATTTATTATAAAATAATATTTCTAGCTTTTCCAAAGGTGCCCCTCACCCCTTTTATAAAAGGGCACTCCCCATTCTCACTAATTCACACAATAAATGCCTTTTAGATCGGCCAAACACTACCCAAATACTCTATCAACTCCCCTCACTTCAACCTAGAGGCCTTAGTTTGATCATAAATTCAACCTAAGGAGTCCTTTTGATCAAATCAAAAGGAAGAACCCAAAGAAGAGGTAATGTTTTCACCACACTTTTTCAAATTCCTCTCTTCATCAACTTCTTCTTTCTTTGTTATTCCCATTATAAAATAATAACTCTTGTAGATTATATATACTGTGATGTTACTATAAATATGGTACAACCATATTCATTATTCTATCCTTCTTTTCAATGACATGTCACCATACGTGCGTACATACGGCTTACCGTCTCCATGTTGTGGTGTAATTGTTATTCAATAAATTATTATTTAGATGGGTATAATAATGATGTTTAATTCATCTAAATTATAAATATAACATGATAATGATTCTGTATATATGATATACCATCCAATTATATATTATTTTATTATCAAAAGAATGATATTGTCGCTTGTGCGTACATACGGACTACCATCTCCACGAACGCGATGAGATTCATTCCCCATTGTATCCATTCAAATATAATTCTCCTTTTATGATTAATAATTGTATATAAGGACTTGATATAATTCTGGATATGAATAATATACAACCTATCCATTAAAAACACGACTTATGTAACAAAACATAAAAAAAACGAGTAAGTTAACACGTGAAACAACGATAATACTAAGATATTATTAACAAATCAATATTAAAAGATCATATATGATATCATATTAATGCATATGATTCTTGTATAATTTAATAACAATTATTTCCCCTTTATAAAGGAGGTTAACCTACCCCCAACAATGGAAAAGTACAAGTTAAGGGTTTATTTCACAAAATCTTCATTATTTGAGGTTGTTTATACGTAATAATCTACTGGGATTTCTTTATCATCCACATCCATGTTTCTTAAAAATATATTTCAAAACATTTTTACTATTTACAAGAATATGGGTTAAAGTCATTTATACCCTCGTTTGAATTTTTATAAGAGGTTTATAAAGGAATTTTTCAGTCGTTTTCCAAACAAGGTGTTTTTTTAACCTTTTCTACAGAATTAAGGTAAGAATTTTTTTTACTTATACGGCGGGTGCGGCTATTTTGCACCGTTATAAAATCGTCGATGCTTCCCTTACAAGCGTATAAGAATATTTTCAAAGAAAATGTTTTATTTTATAAATATATGACTCTTAATTGATTTCAAAATAAAAAGAGATATTTATCTAAAAAGAGTTTTGATTTCATCTAGGTCAACATTCTTTGATGGATTTTATGCTTATTAGAAGTTGATTTATTATGATACAAAACTTCTATATTGTATTGATGGTTTTTTGATATGTTTGACTATGGATGTTTTATTTTTATAACATTCATGGTTTATGGATGAAGTATTTATATTTCGTATGCTTTTTTAATATGAATTTTTATGTTATGTTTAAACCTTTTCATATGGGAATGCATTGGACTTAATATATGACGGGTGGAGCCCGCTATAGCTCCTCAATGCATCGGTAGGTCTCATGAGACAAACTAGTGTCTTGGCACAAGGCCTTGACAAAATCTTATTTTTAGTGTTGGCAAGAGGCCTTGGCTATGTGGTTACGATAGTTTGGCATTATGCATTCCATCATTATAAAAGTGGTTATTGAAATTGCATGTGATTATTCGATTAGTAGAATATACATGTGAATAATTAAATGGAATTATTTCATTTTATTTTTTCCATACTATGTTGAAGTTCAAGTTTAAAAGGATTTTGTTTTAGTTATAAATTGCCTTAAATGTTTATTCTTATTTATGAAAGTTTCCACAATATTGTTATCCTTACTGGGCATTTGAGATCACCACTGTTCTATGTTTTATTTTTCCCAAGATGTAAAGAAGTAATTTATGAATGACCTGTAGGGATAGTATGAGGGGATAAGAGTGTGGACTATTGAGACTATATTGTTGTAGTTTTCATTTTATGATGTAATTTAATCTTTATGAATGTATCTAGTTATTACAAGGCTACTAAACTAATCAGTCTTTTCGAGACTTCATCTTTCTTGTGATCATGCCAATGTTATGTAATAATGCACTAACTCTGGGAAACTGAGGTCGGGGCGTTAAAGTCATAACGATTACATTGTGTCTTAGTTTGATGCAAGACTAATCCTTACATTTTACAAATGACTTTTGAATCATTTTCCTAAATTATCAAGGAAAACTGATCATGTTTTCATTGTTTTTTAGGAGAGATTTACTTTTTGAAATAAAATATGAATTTTAAAAAAATAGCAGACTCTTTGATTCATACTGATCACATCGTGTATCAGATTGATGTGTAGCTGATTCCTACAAGGGAAAAATGACTTATGTGTTTTTTCATAACCTATCAAACAATACAAATGTTTTTTCTTGGTTTTTTATAACAACCCTGCTCTTTATTTCACACATAGACATGATTAATTACATAAAATATTCACTTGAGAAAACAAAGAAGATATAGAGGTCTAGTATCTTTGGGGATTATTAACATTACATAAAAACATAAAACATGAAATACACATATTTATTGAAAAAATATTTTACCTGACCACACACATTCTTTTGTACATAGTTGTGCATGGGATAACCTGAGGACATGCATAAGAAAAGGTGGAGCTATAAAGCTCAATAAGGGAGTAAACAAGGCATAACATGAAGAATACTGTACAATTTATTCAATATTAATATAAATGGAGTATAAGACAAACATGAACATAAATGAATGATATAGCATGATTATCATCACATGGAAATGTAGAAACAACATTTAACATTATATTAACATAATATGAGGCCCATTTCACAAGAAGCATTAGTAAACCCTCATTTAACTTGAATTATCTTGAGTAAAACTTCATTGCACTTGACGTATCATGATAATAATCATTACCTGATACATTGGAGTGCTATTAGGAGGCACCCTTTATAATCATTTCATTTCATGCATAAGTGTGCCACATGGATAATGTGACATGGATTCATTATAAGTGATAATTTATTCCAAGATAATGGAATATATAAATCCTATATGAAACTATATAATCAATATGTAAATGTGTATAAAGGTGAATACCCTGGATATAGAAATGGTCATGTTATTCACTACACAATGACTTCTGCTTGGAAAATTATGGTGCAATTTTGGTAGCATAACAGCGTGACATAAGAATTCATAAAAACGGTTGATGAGAGAGAAATAGGTTTCATATAATATTTACATTAAATTGACAATAAGGGGTCATATAGATACACTTATCATCATATTTAATCGAATTTAGAATCAAAATACAAAATAATCGCTTGAATGTAAATGAGAAGAGAGAAATTCCTTACAGAATTTCAGCATGGTAACAGGTGTACATGTGAAGAATTAATGATAGAGAAAGATGTCTATAATATTTCAAACATAATGAGTTAAGTAGGGGGTAGGTTTTAAATCATACCCCAACATTTTTAATTGAATAAAAGTTCTATAAAAATATATATAAATTTGAACAAAAATGAGAATGTAATAAATCCATTACTTGAAAGTGTGATCCAAAAGTCTTTGGAGAGGCTTGAGGGAGGCTTATTGGGAGATTGGGGCGCATTGGGAGGATTATTGAGAGAGTATGGTAGAGATATTTTGAGCTCCAAAAGTTTTGAGTGAATATTAAGTGGGATATTGGGTGGGGTTATATAGGAAAAGAGAAGGAATTTTTTATTATTTAGGTTTTGGACACTACACATTAAACTAATCTAAACCAAAAACCAACCCATGTTTTTTTCCCATGTTTTTTTCAATGGGGAGCATAAAACATTTTTTTATAATGCCAATGTCCTAAATTATTAAAATATTAGTCTTTCTTATGTAGAGGTGAGTCACACTCTCAAGGAAATCGTTTTAAAATGCTAAAATATTTTATAAGTCTTGAAGGGTCCACTATGGCGCCATAAAATTAATCAAAAAAATATAAAATAACATTATTTTAATGGTAAAACATATATTGGCCAGAAATAAATTTTATATTATTCTATTAAATCAATATTGGGTCATTATAATGTCATAAAACACATTATATATTTAAAAAATATTTAATTTTTACCCAAAAATTTGACTGTCTCAGAAAATTATGAAAATTTAAACTTTAGATAATTTTAATGTCCTGATTACAAAAATAACATTCATTTTATCTAAATAATTTTATAAATATGTTCATTTTAAATTTTAAAATAAAATCTAACATTTAATGAAAATTCAAGGGTTTTGACAAAAAAAATAGTTTTCAAACCTTTATAAAAATTAAAATTGTTTTCATATAAATTATACGATCATTTATATTTAATAAAAATTTATTTAGTTATTTTATCAAAATATTATTTAATTCAAAAATATATTAATTCCTCAAAATATAATTCTTAATTGAATTTAAATATTAAATAAAAATAATATTTGCGCTTTAATAACTATTTACAATGTAACAATAATAAAATGAATGTATATTATTTATAAAATAAATTATGCATATAATCATAGTGTTAGGTTCTTGTTACATAACCCCTTATAACGTTCGCATAAGATGTAAGGGTAAGGTGTGCGATGGTGATAGACTCTTGGGGTGGTTCAGATAATATTTCTCGGGTGGTAATCACTATCAAATTCCACATCCCCTTTAGGTGGCATCATTCGATCTTAACATGTTCAATATCAGCTTCGTCTTGGTCAAGAGAAAAGCATAGTGACACCTCCTCCTTTATGACCTCCAACAGATGGGCTTCGTACTGAGAAATTATACTGGATGAGTCCATCACATTCTTTGTCTGAGTAAATTGGATTAGTTAAAGCCCTATATGTATACTAATTAATTGGTCAGTAGTCAATAAATTTATTAGAAATGGTAAAAATTATTAATGGTATTTTGAAATCCAAAAACATAAAGCCCTGAAATTTCATATAACCATTTTACATAATAATATATTTAATTATATCAAGAGGAATTTTTACTAAAAAAAGTTTGGGTCGTTGCAATATTCCCCCCTTAATAAATTTTTCACTCAAAATTTTCTTTTCCCAGACTAAAACAGATGCAGGTAATTATGCTTCATCACTTTATTTGATTCCCACATTGCCTCTTCAAGCTTGGGGTTTCACCAAAACACCTTGATGAGGGGAATTGTATTATTTTATAAGAATTTTTCACTACGATCAAAGATATTCATCGGATTCTATACATAGGATAGGTCATTCTCCAATGGTACCACCGATGGATAGATTACATGGGATGGGTCAAGTATGTGCTTCTTCAAGAGTTATATATGGAATAAATCATGTTCTTCTGATAGGTTCAATGGGATTTCTAGTTGATTGGTCATTGCTCCAATGTTATAAAAGATCTCAAAAGGGTCTATGTACCTTGGACTAATCTTTCCCTTCTTCCTGAATCTCATAACTCTCTTCCATGGGGATATAAGAGGAATAACATGTCTCTGACATCAAACTCTAGATGTCTTTGATGATTACCACCATAGCTATTTTGTCAACTTTGAGTAGCTTTAATGTGTTGCTGGATGGTTTTATCCTTCTCCACCATTTATTCGAAAATTTCTGGACCTAAGAGTTTTCACTCCCCAACTTCATCCCAAAATATCGGTGTTCTGCACCTCTTCCCATAAAGCGCTTCATAAGGAGTCATTTGGATTCTTGAGTGGAAACTGTTATTGTAAGAGAAATCAACTAGATTAATATGTTGATCCCATTCTCCTTTTAAGTCCATTGAGAAGGCTCTCAACGAATCCTCAAGTGTTTGGATAGTCCACTCAGATTTGCTATTAGTTTGAGAATGACAAGACGTACTGTAGTTCAGATCAGTATTTAGAGTATGTTGAAGACTCTTCCAAAACATATTGGTGAATATTGGATATCAATCGGATATAATTGATAGTAGTACTCCATGTATCCATTTCACATATTTTATGTATATCAGTGATAGTTGATCCAATTAGAAATCCTCTCAAATTACAATGAAGTGTGAAGTATTTTTAAGAAGATCCACAAAAACCCAGATAGAATTGTTTCCTTTATATTTCTTCAGAAGTCCATTGAAAAATTCAATGGTGATGTTCTCCCATTTCCATACTGGTATGGGTAATGGTTTCGTCATCCCCTTAGAATTTTTCCTCTCAGCCTTCACTTGCTAACATTCCAGGCACTTTCATGTATAAACAGTGATCTCCTTCTTCATGTTATCCCACTAATAATTCTTTCAAAGATCTTGATACTTATTTTTTTCCCTAGGTCAATGGAGAAATTTGAACTATATGCATCATCCAAAAGATTATTCATTAACACCGGATTTGGTGGAACACATAATTTTTTCCCAAATCTCACAATTCCTTCTTCATTAACATTGAACTTTGTGGATTTCCCTTTTTCATAGTTTTCACTTCCTTCTGAATTCCTACATCATCCTTTTAAGCATACTTTATCCTCTCCAAAAGAGACGGTTGAGCAATCATTTGTGAAAGTATTGATGATGTTCCATTCTTTATGATTCACATTCACATCTTCATAAAATCAAAGAATATTGGATCCTTTCAAATATCATAAATGAGTGAATCCCTGGGTCCTTTCTACATTGAGCATCTTCCACCTTGTCCATTTTCTGAGGGTGGTAATGGATTGAACATTCATAGTCTTTGATCAGATCTAGCCATCTTTTTGGTGCATATTCCACTATTTCTATTTGAATATATACTTGAGGCTTTTCTGATCTGTGTATATTTCCCACTTCTCCCCAAAGAGGCAATGTCAACAAATTTTTAAAGAAAATATTACTACTACAAACTCTAGATCATGTGTTGGATATTTTTTCCCATGAACTTTCAATTTCCTAGAAGAATAGGAAATGCCTGTCATTTTTCATCAACAAAAAACCCATGATATTTTTTGAATCATCACTAAATATCACAAAACGTTATCCACTTGTGCGTAATGTGTGAATGGGAATAGTGATAAGCCTCCTTTTCAACTCCTTGAAGCTCTTTTCACACTCATAACTCAAAGGAAACCTGAATCCCTTTTGAGTTATCTTGTTATGATGGTTTAACAATCGAGAGAAATTTCTCTCAAATCGGCAATAATATCATCTAACCCCTTGAAGCTAGATATATCCCTCACTAATGTTGGCCTCGTCCATCCCTCAGTTGCATCTTTCTTGGAGTGATCCATAGATATCTCACTACTTGTGATGATATGATTGAAGAATAAGATTTCCTTCAACCAAAACTCACACTTTTTGTACTTTTCATAGAGATTCTCCTTTTGAAAGGTCTCCAGTATTGTGCTTAGATTCTCCTCATGATCCACCTTAGTTTTGGAGTATATTATACTATCATCTATAAAGGCAACCACAAATTTGTTGAGGTAATCTCTAAGACTCTATTCATCAATTCCATGATGATTTTTGAAGCATTAGTCATTCTAAAAGGCATTACTATGAATTCATAGTGCCCATACCTTGTACAAAAAGCAGTCTTAAGGATATACTCCTTCACCCTTACTTGGTAATATCTTGTCTGTAGATAAACCTCGGATAAGTATTGTGCTCCCCGTAGTAGATAAAAAAATTCATAAATTTGGGTTAGATGATACTTGTTCTTTATCATGATTTTCTTGAGATCATGATAATTAATTCAAAGGTGTATTGACCCAACCTTCTTCCTGACGAAGAGGACCGGTGCACCCCATGGTGAAGCACTTGGGTGTATAAACCCTTTATCCAGATTATCTTATAGTGGTTTCCTCATCTCCTCAAGCTCTATAATAGCCATTATATACATATTTTTGGATATTGGCAACTCCCTAGGTATAAGATCAATTTAGAATTCAACATATCTTCTAGGAGGAAGACTAAGAAATTCCTCAAGAAACACTTTAGTGAATTCCCTCAGTATAGGAATGTCTTCAAGGATGGTTTCTTCCATAGACTCAATCATCTAAGTAAGATATGCATGCTCATAGGGTAGTAATATCCATGCTTGAGATGATGGTGCTAAGGAAGATTCATCTTCCTCCTTGCACTTGTACAAAAGTGGTGGTCGATTCTCCATATGGAGAGTGATTTCTCTCTTACGGAAATTTATATTGGCTCTATATAGATAAATACAATACATGCTAATAATTGCATTAAATTCCACCAGACGGAGTATGATAAGGTTCTATGGGAATTTAAATCCACAAATTGTGACAAGGGAGGGGTTATATTCATGGTACGTGATGTTTTCCCCATTTACCGTTCTCACTGACATCTCTACTTCCATGATTTTTGGTGGTGTTGGGATTATTCTACTAAACTTTTGGGATATAAATTAAATCATAGAAATAGAATAAAAAAGTATGATCACTAATATTGAATGAATAACTAGCGTAACTATCACAACTTCATTGTTAGGGTTCACTACGGTGGCAGTGATGGGAAAATCATTCTCTTGCTGACTTGGAGGTTGTTGTTTGCCTCTAAAAACCCTTGTCTTTGGGCACTAGTTTTCCAAGTGACCTGGTTATTTGTAGTATAAGAAATGAACAATGCATTTAGGGTTTAACAGAGCGTTCCTCTCCTCTATCGTATTCATGGGTTTTTATTGTCGGCAGTTAATTGCTAGGTTCCCTTCTCTTCCACACCTAAAGCATTTCCTCTTCCCCTTTATGAATTTTTTGAGGTGCTTCCCACTGCACCTTTGGAAAATGGGGTACTGGATTTTCTTAGCATCGTTGAATTTATCCATTGGACCATAGAATTAAAGTACACCTTAATATTTGTATCCCCATGATACCTCTGGGATTCACCGATATCCATTTCAACTTTGAGGTCACATCGGACAATTTCCTGATAGCTCTCAAACTCATGGATCACTTGGGATTTTTGTAGTCTAGGTTTTATCCCACCAACGAAGCGGTCAACCAAGCATTTGGGGGTAATGAAAAAACCAAAGGAATATCATTAAATCCTTGTAAAGTTTTACTCATTCTCTCTGATGGATTCGTCATCTTTTTTCTTAAGGGAAATGAACCCCTTTCCATCTTAATTCAGAGGGTGTGAGGAAAATATTTTTCGAAAAACATTTTCCAGAAATTATTACATTCTAACACCTCGATCTCATTCTTAGGATTAGTATTTTTGATCAATTTCCACCATTTATCAGTTTCACCATTCATGCGATAAGCATCCAGAAGAACATTCTCTTGTTCAGAACATTGAAGGATGGAGAAGATCTTTTCAATGGAGTTGATCCATTGATCGGTGATTGAGGGATCAGATGATCCATTAAAATTAGGAGGTCATTGTCTCATTAAGCTCTTGATTGTGACCTTTTCTTTCCTAGAGGAGTTGAACATTCCTCTTCACCCATGTTTCTTTTCAAAATTTGAGTTAACTAAAAGATTATCATGACAAAGATTTCGACTCCCACTCCCATTGGATTGGGAATATCATTAGAAAATTTGTCACATTGATCTTCACATCGGTTGTTAGCCCGAGTTCTCCTATTACTGGCCATTGGCTAGAATACAAGAAATGTTCGGGGTAACACATAAAGGGTAATCAAAATACAAAAATGGATGACTTATAAATTACTTTTATTTTCTTAGCTAATGAATTTATAGGATTCAATCTACGTTATCCATGATCTACTTCCCAACATATATTCTTAGGGATAATTTTTCATTCCCTTAATAGTGGTTCATACTAAGCTTATGAATTTACCAAATCATATCACCCAAGAGTGTCATAGCTAAGAGTGCAGCAAGGCCCATTGTCGTGCACCAGTTCCTTTTCGAGCCTAGCTCAAAGCGGTGTTTTTGGGTTTTACCCCAAGATACATATATGCCAGAGCTGCCTCTACCTATTATTATCTAAAAAGGGATTTATTTTCTTGATAAACCAATTACTAAATTCTCAAATAAAATTAGGTATGTTTTTATTATACTTGGTCTTATCCATAAAGATTTCACTGGGGTTTTCTAATCCTAATCCCAAAAATAACTAAATCTATCCTCTCATACCAACTATTACATCCGTACTCTTTATTTTACACATAAACATAATTTATTACATAAAATATTCACTTTATACAACATATAATATCGATAGGTCTAGTATCTTTGGGGATTAGAAACATTACATAACAACTTGAGACATGAAATACACATCTTTATTGAAAACTTCTTTTTCATGACCACACATATTCTTTCATACTTAGCATTGTATGCGATACCCTGAGGACATGCATAAGAAAATGGTGAGAAATAAAGGCCAATAAGGGAGTAAACAAGGTATAACATGAAGAATACAGTATATTTTAGGCGATAGGAATATTTATGGATCCTAATAGAAACATGGACATAAAGGCATGATATAACATGATTATCATAACATTGAAATGTGGAAACAACATTTAACATGATATTATCATGATCCAACGCCCATTCCACATGGATCCTGAGTGAACCCTAATTTAAATTGAATTATAATGATTAAACCCTCATTTCACTTGACGTATCATGATACTAATCTTTAACAAATTCATTGGAGCGCTATCAGGGCACACCCTTAATAATCATTTCATTTCATGCATAAGTGTGCCACATGGATCATATAACATGGATTCATTAAACATCATCATTTGTTACATGATAAAGGAATGTGGAATTTATAGATGAAACTCTATAATCAATAAATAAATGTGAATAAAGGCAAATACCCTGGATAAGGAAATGGGCATGGTATTAACTGCACAATGACTCTGGCTTGGAAAATCACGGTGCAATAGTGGCAGTATAACGGTGTGACATAAGAATTCATAAAAATGATTGATGTAAGATAAAGGGTTGTATCATCATATGTAAATGAAATAGAAAGTAAGGGGGTCATATAGATACACATACCAACATATCTAATTGAATTTAGATTCATAATACAAAATAATTTCTTGAATGTAAATTAAAAGAGAGAAATTCCTTATGGAATTTCGGCATGGTAATTGTTGTACATGGGAGGAATTAATGAGAGAGAAAGAGGTATATTATCATTAAAACATAATGAGGGAAGTATGGGGAGGTTATAAATTATATCCAAACATTTGTAATTTAAAACAAAATTGTAAAACAATATAAATAAATTTGAACAAAAATGAGAAAGGAAAAAATCTCTTACATGAAAGTGTTATCCCAAAGGCTTGGGAGAGGCATGAGAGAGGCATCTTGGGAACTGGGGGTGCCTTTGGAGTATTCTAGAGAGAGTATTTTAGAGTTTTGTTTAGTTCCAAAGGTATTTAGTGAATAGTAAGTGGAGGCTTGGGTGGGTTTGTATAGGAAAAGAGAGGGAATTCTTTATTATTTAGGTTTTTGACACAACACAGTAAACTAATCAAAACCAAAAACCAACCCATGGTTTTTACCCTTGGTTTTTGCTAAAGGATATTGTGCAACATTATTCTATAAGGCCAATGGTAGAAATTATTAAAATATTAGGCTTGATTATGTGGAGGTGTGTCACACTCTCAATTAAATATTTTTAAAATGTTAAAATGTTTTATATGTCTTAGAAAGCCCACTAAGGAACCATAAAATTAATCAAAAAAATATAAAATCACATTATTTTAAAGGTAGAAAATATATTGTCCAAAAGTAACTTTTATAATGTTTTATTACACCACTATTTGTTCGTTATGATGTCATAAAACACATTATATATTTAGACTATTTTTAATTTTTACCTAAAAAATTTGATTGTCTCAGAAAATTATGAAAAATTCACCATTGGATAATTTCAACATCCTAATTACAAAAAATAATATTCATTTTATCTAAATAATTTTCTAAATATGTTAATTTTCAATTTTAAAATAAAAACTAACTTTTATTGAAAATTCATGGGTTTTGAAAAAAAAAACAGTTTTCAAACCATAATAAAAATAACAATTGTATTCATAAAAATTATAAGATAATTTATATTTAATAAAAAGTAATTTATTATTTTTATTAAAATATGATTTAATTTAAAAATACATTAATTAATAAAATTATATTTCATAATTGAATTTAAATATTAACTAAAAATATTATTTATTATTTATAAACTATTTAAAAAGTAATTATAATAAAATGAATGTTTATTATTTATAAAAAAATAATGCACATAATCATAATGATAGGGTATTATTATATAACCCCTTATAACATCAGAATAATCCCTAAGGGTAAGGTGTGCAATGGTAATAGACTCTTAGGGTGGCTCAGATAACATTGCTTGGGTGGTAATCTCTGTCAACTTATACGTCTCTCGTAGGCGGTTCGGTTCGAGTTTAGCGTGTTCATCCTCGGCTTGGGCTTGGTCAAGAGTGAAGCCTAGTGACACCACCTCCTTCTTGAGCTCTGAAAAATGGGTTCATACAGATCAATCCTATTGGATGAGGCCATCTCTTTCTTTATCTCATTAAATTGGATTTGTTAAAGCCCTATATTTATACTAATCAATTGGTCATTATTCAACGACTATATTAACAATGGTAACAATTATTTGTGGTATTTTGAAATCCAAATGCATAAAACCAAGGAATTTTATATAACCATTTTACATAATAAGACATTTAATTATATCAATAGTAATTTTCATTAATAAAATTTTGGGTCGTTACATTTTCAATATGTTACTTTTCTTTTATACAAAAGTGTTGATTTTAAATAAGAACATGATCTTGGAGTCATATTGGTCACACCATGCATAAGTTTGAGGTGAGGATAAATCATAAACGTCATAAATGATTTATTTGTCATTTTTATAAAGAATTTAAAAAATATGAATCCATTTTCTTGGTTTTGAGTATTTCACTAGTGGTTTTTACTAAAATATAATTCTAAACTAAAAACACACACTTTGAGTCATATCTGTTACACCATGTTTCAGATTGATGTGTAGATAATTCATATCCATCACAAATTACATATGAATTATTTTCATAAATTATCAAGACAACTCAGATGTCTTTTATATTTTTTGAGTATGTCACTTACTCTTTTTCTAAAATGCCATTTTAATCTGAAAACACCAAATTTGAGTCATAATGGTCATGTAGTGTGTTGGTTTGACATGATAATAATTACCATATATAAAAATTACATATGAATAATTTTACAAAATTATAAATACATTATGGGCATGATTCCTCAGTTTTAGTGAGGGACACATGTTTTGAAATAAAATGTCAATTTTAAAATGATAAAGGACACTTTGATCCGTACTAGGCCCACTCAATAATATATTTAGGTGAAGATTATTTCTACACTTCACAAATGAATTATGTATTATTTTCATAATGTATTGAAATAATATTAATGTTTTTCTTAGTTTTGTGTATTTTACTTTTCTTTTTTACTAAAATGTTGGTTTTAAATAAAAAGAAACACTTGGTGTCATTCCGGTCACACCATATGTAATATTGAGGTGTAGATAATTCCTACGTGTCACAAATAACTTATGGATCATTTTACAAAATTATGAAAAAAATTTGAACGTGTTTTCTCAGTTTTGAGGATGTCTCATTTTTTTTACTAAAATGTCATTTTAAACTGAAAACACACAGTTTGAGCCATACTAGTCACATCATGTGTCTAATTGACATTAGATTAATTAATACCTATCAAAAATGACTTATGAATTATTTTTGCTAAATTAAAAATATAATTTGAGCACTTTGGAATAGTTTTCATTGGGTGACACTTGTTTTTAAAAAAATGTCAATTTAAAACAAATAATGGACACTTTGAGTCATACCTAGAACACTGTGTATCATATTGAAGTGAAAATTTTTCCTACATGTCAAAAATGACTTATGGATATTTTTTAAAAATTATTTAATCATTGTGAATACTTTTTATTAGTTTTTAGTATTTCACTTTTCTTTTATGTTAAAATGTAAAATTTAAATAATAAGGCACACTTGAAGTCATATCCGTCACATCATGCATCAGATTCAGATTTGGATGATTCCTACAAAAAAAATTGACTTATGGATCATTTTTATAATGTATAAAAACAATATAAATTCATTTTATTGGTTTTTATTATGTCACTTATATGTCTTACTAAAATGAAATTTTAAACATAAAACATGCACATGGAGTCATACTGGTCACATAGTGTGTCAGATTTATGTTTGGTTAATTCATACATGTAAAAAGTGAATTATTTATCATTTTACTAATGTATCAAAACAATATGAATGTTTTTGCTCAGTTTTGATTATGTCACTTTTTTTACTAAAATGTCAGTTTAAACTGAAAACATGCACTTTGAGTCATACTGGTCACATCATGTGTTGTTTTGATATTATAATGATTCATACATGTCAAACATTACATGTGAATAATTTTTTAAAATTCTCAAGACAATCGGAGCACCTTTTCTCAGTTTTCATTGAGTAGAAAATGTTATTTAACTAAAATGTCAATTTTAAATTGATAACAAACACATTGAGTCATACCAAGCACACCATGTATAGGATTGATTTGTGGATGATTCTACATGTCAAGAATGATTTATGGATCATTTTTATAAATTATATAATTAATTTGAATGTGTTTTCTCCATTTTGAGTAGGTCATTTTTCTTTTTTACTAAAATGTCATTTTTAAATAAAAATACACAATTGGAGTCATACCAGTCACATCATGCATCGAATTTATTATGACTAATTCCAACAAATCAAAAATGTCTTATGAATATTTTTATAAATTATAAAATCAATATTAATTTTTTCTATTAGTTTCGAGTCTGTAACTTATAGAATTTACTAAAATTTTATTTTAAACTGAAAACATGAACTTGGAGTCATACTGGTCACTCTTTGAATCTGATTGACATACAGTTGATTCCTATATGTTAAAAATGAACTTGGGATAATTTTCATGAAGTGTCAACAAAATCCAAATTCATTTTCCCATTTTTTGAGTATGTTGTGTGTCTTTTTTAATAAAATGTCAATTTAAACTGAAAACACGCACATTGTATCATACTGATCACATCACGTGTCAGTTGAAATTAGAATAATTCCTATACATCAAAAATGACATATAAATAATTTCCATAAATTATCAAGTCAATATTAGCGAATTTTTTTATTTTTTAGTTAGTGACATGCTTTTTTAACTAAATTGTCAATTTTAAACTGATAATGGGCTCTTTGAGTTATATTAGGAACACCATGTATCAGATTGAGGTTCAGATGATTCCTACACATCAAAAATGACTTAGGAATCATTTTACTAAATTATCAAAACAATTATAATTAATTTTCTCACTTTTGAGTAAGTGAAATGTTTTTTTAACTAAAATGACAATTTTAAACATAAAACATTCACTTTGAGTCATATTGGACACACCGTGTACGGAATTGAGGTGTGGTTGATCCATACATGTAAAAAATGAATTATAGATCATATTTATAAATTATTAGATAAAAATGAAAAGTAAATTAACTAAAAAGTATAAAAATAATGAGAAAATAAATTAAATAAGTATTATGAAGCCACCTATTCATGATGTCTCTATAAATTATGACACCAGTTATTCTATCCATTCATTTCTAAAAAATGATTTTCCTATAATGATTATATGGACTTTGTAAAGTCCTAGTATTTGTTGAAAAATATAAAAAAATGGTAAATAAATATTTTAAATGAAATTGTAATTGTATTCAAAAATACTTCTTCAGGGATGCTAGTTTGTTGATGGCATATGATATCTTTCATAAATTTTCAAAAATAATCCAAAAAATACTTTCCATTGGTTTTTTTATAAATTTTTGATACATTGAAAAAAATAATAAATTTTTTTCATAGATGTTTTGATAGTGAAATAATATTATGTACACCCGAATACTTATCCACTTATGGAATTTGATAGGCTCTTTGTGCTCATGGACTATCCTCGTAACATGATTCTGATGATATTTAAACAACATCCTATTATAATAGAATTTTCATTAAAACATAATATAAAATATATAAATTGAATTTTAGTTGTAAAACATTTTATGTAGTGCATTGAAATTTGATTAATTCCATCATGTGTGGTTGGTTTTTTGGGTATATATGCATTGAATCCTGAAAATAAATCTTTAGAGTATCCAAATTGACTATAATGAGTAACCAATAACGCCTAAAAAAGAAATATGTAAAATTGAAATATATTTTACATGATTAAATTGTAGAGTTTTACCCCTGCATTGTGGAAATTAGGGAAAGTTTTTAATCTATAAGTTTTCTTTCAAACATTGTGGCTAGTTTTTTTACTATTACTTTATATTGCTTTACATACATTGAGAATAGTTGTGTAGAAGTTATGTGAGGCCTAATGATTATAAATTTTTCTTCATATGGTTTTCTATTCAAATTCTAGTGACATATGAACTTGTATAAATTATTAATAGTATTCAATCACAATTAACATAGTAGATCATCTATTGGAAAAACATATCATGAAATCACTCCTCAAGTTTAAATTTAAAATTGAAGGTTTATATGAATTCATGATTGATGATTTAATTTACTTTATCAAGACCAATATATTCTATAATATCCTCTCCATACATCTATTCTTAAAAAACAATTTGGTTTCAATCACCACTTGTTAACATTGTATCTCCATGAACCTTTAATTTTGTAAATTTAGATGTTGAATGGGTGTGGTAAATATACTTTGTGAATATCTTTTCAATTGGTTGGTTGATCATTTTGATCATTTTGATTTTACCATTCATTCCTCCTCCTCCCCTTTTTCATTCGGTAATAACATTCATCAGTTTAGAAATATTTTTACTAATTATTAAATTTTCTTCATGAAAAATAAATTTAAAATGAATACCTATTTATTGATATATTTATTTACAAGATACAACATATATGAGATAAAGGTTCTAATAGATTTCTCAACCATATTAATATTCACATGATCAAGTGGAATAGTTATCTCGATGCATGTCTCTTGAGCTACATTAATCTTCACTCTCACATAAACTATTGAAAGTATTTTGTTGTGTAGAATATATCGTATGATATTATACATGGTACCCCTCATAAAAAGGTGATAGTAAGGTGTATATAGACATAAATCACAATCATTTTCACCCTATAGAATATCAGTATAGTAAAGGTATAATTGTATTATTGATTCTTATTTCATAGAAACAATTTTTATAATATTGATTACCTATTATAAAATAGATCGTTGAGGGGAATGGATCACCTAAAAGATGGTGGAGGTGGGGTGTATCTTCAGGTAGTGTTTGTTCTTAGGTTGTTTCTGCACTTTGATTCCTTTCCATAATTTTTTTAACAACTCTGAATACCCATTATTTTTTCTTCTAGAGCAGCTAATCATGCCTGTAACTCTTCTATTTTCTTATCTTTATTCCCCAACTCAATTATTTTTTAAAATATGTTTGCTGTGACAACCCAAAATCCACACCTCTAACACATCCATACAATTTTATCCACTTCAAGTCCACTTATATTAGTTATTCATTGGGTAAAACTGATGATGATTCTTATGTCTATTTTGAATAAAAAATAAAAGAAAATAAGTGATCATTATTATATAATATAATTTTAAACTAAAAATATATATTATTTCATAATTACAAATTCTTCCAACACATTTGTGTGTTTTCATCTATTAGTATCCCTTGTTTATTTGCATGTTCCTCCTTCAATTTCACATGATGTGTTATAGAAGTGGATTTGGATATTGATCCATCAATTTGTATATAAATAGAGGAATATAATTATGTTTTTTTATGTCAGATAAAAGTTTTATAGTAAAATATGTCTCCTCATGTTGATCACAATATGTCTCCTCATGATGATCAATAAACACATCCCATTATTTTTGGTTTATCAAGTGTGCATAAATCTATGGTGGGTACATGTTTATTTTCACTTTAGCATATTTGATATGATACTTCATAAGAATTGTTTGAAAGGCCCTATGATCCTTTCTAGTGAGCATTGATACAAATTTCATTCGAGATTCATCTACTATAAATTCACTCGATAAGCGATAATTAAGAGTAATTAAATATTTCATTATTTTTTTTGTAAAATAAATAAATTATATCATAATTTTACCAAAATATATTTTAAAATCAGTTTCATAAGAATAGGAAAAACATTATTCCATGAATCTACATCAATCATCATGCTCATGCGAGTAGTGATCCAATGTAACTAATTAACATGGACTTTTTTGGGTAAACCGGTTGGCCTTGTATATTCAATCCAACTGTTAACTTTATGCCTTTTTTATCTCCTTAATAATTTTTTATAAAATTGTTACACTATGAATATCTTATTTTTTCTGGGTCACTAGTTATTCATCATCTACTATTTCCTCGTCTTGAACATCATCAATATATTATTCCCCTATATTCGTAGCATTGACACGTGTAGAAGGTTAATATTCCTTTACATTGGGAGCACCAACACATTGATAAACCTAATGTTCCACAATATTAGGATCATCAACATGTGAAGAAGTCATTATCTATATAATTGGTTGAGAATTTGATTTATATTATTAAAATATAATAGTGAGCAGATAATAATATGAGGTGATTCAATGTGTATTACATAAAAATATAATCTGGTTATTAAACTATCTTTTTAAAAAGGTTCAAGGTATTTTACCCCACTATCAAGTATCCAAATCCATTAATTTTGTTCTCCACTAACATAAAATTGTAACACCCGAGACTTTTATGTTATATAAATTATCAAAGGAATCTTTTTCTACACAACACTTGCTTGACTTTCTTTACACGCAATCGCGACCTTCCTCGATAGCTTGCGTCGTACGCAATACCGAGTTTCACTAAACAACAATATACTATTAAACTAGCCATTATGAATAGTAATAACCACTTTTTGAAATTTTATAAATTTTATTTTTCAAAATGGACTTCATTTTTGGACTCAGAATATCGAAATTAGCCTAGGGTGAAATTTGGGTATTTTTCTGAAAAATTTCAATTTTTGATGAATAGTGAAACCACTAAGTGGTAGGTTAAAAAAACTGAATTTTGCATAAAACTTAATTTTACCGCTTCTGTGAATAGAATTTCGAAAATCCGAGAGACACGGTTAATATCAAGGACTAAAATGTGGCTCAATGAGATGAAAATAATTTTTTGGTGAATAGTAACTTTTTACTTTTTTTACCGCGGTTAATAGTAAATAGGGTAACTAAGGGTATATATGATATTAATATTACCCTAACACATGTCCTAATTCTATTGGACAAGTGTAATTCTACCAAAAACAAACTTAGGAATAAAATATGACCATTTAGGCCCACTTGGATTAGATTAGGACATTTATTATTAATTTATTTAAAGAAGGGTTAAAATAGTTAAAATCAAAGTTTAATAAGTAAATCATTTTTAATATGGGGTTATAAATAATATAAATTCGATTGTAAATATTCATTAGAAAGCTAAAACGATTTCCTACATGATGGTATTTTATTTGTAATTTTTAGACATCAAATAATTTAATTTATTTATGACACAAAGATGATGCAGTAATTATCTTATTAATGAAATATTGACATAATTGATGTTATAAACACCAAAATAAATGTAATTTGAGACTTTTTATGCATTCCAATAATTTTATAGGTTACTATGATATATTAGTGTTGATTTAATCAACTTGGTTCGAACATATAGTTCTGTTATGACTTTCAAAAAAATCATATATCAAATAGTGTCAAAATTGACACAAAATAGTTTTTAAATCAAATATTATATTATTAATTGTTATTTTATTCCTAAAAATCTAAGGTTCGGCCAAATGACTTAGATAAGGATATATATATTAATAATAAACAATTTGGGGTTCGTTTGGCATGTTATAGTATGTGTATTAACCATATAGTGAAGGAAAACAAAAAGACACGGTAAAAGTTAAAATAATTAACTTAGAGTTAAATCTAATTGATAAGGTTAAAATAATACCCTAAACTTGTCTAAATCCTATTGGTTGATAGGATTTCGACCCATCCCCACTTTATCTTCGAAATAAGACCCTTTGGAACCATTATAAACCGATTTTGACTTTAATATAAAATAATATTTTGAGATATTCCTAAGGTGCCCCTCTCCTCCCTTATAAAAGGGCACCTCCTCCCCCTCCTCCTCACACCAATTGGAGCACTCAAGATCGGCCAACCCCTTCCATTTTCTCCTCTACACTTCCCTATAATAATCCTAGAGGTCCTGGTCTTCTTCAAAGACCAATCTTAGTTCCCTATGTGGAGGATTCAAAGAGGCGTTCCAAAGAAGAGGTAATATCCATTACCGATCATTTCAATTTCTTTCGTCTTCAACTTCTTCTTCTTTAGTTGTTTCATGACAAAGTAATAACATCAGTATTACTTACATAATGATATGTTATTATAAATATAAAACAACCCTAATTCACCTTCTATCCATCCTACGGAAAAATGAAATCACCGCGCGTGCGTACGTACGGAATACCGTCTCCACGCCGTGGTGTAATCTATTTTCCAGCATCACCTTACAAGGATGGGTATAATGGTGTAATGAGTAACTACATATGATTATTATGAATTAATATTGATACTGAAATAATATATATATACTCCAATACAATTCCACGATCATAGGAACGATATCATCACTCGTGCGTACGTACGGAATACCGTCTCCACGATGTGATGCGACTCGTTCTACATGATCTTCATTTCATAATGATTATATAAATGAATTGAATGAATGAATATGGTATATACTACACTAATACCTTTCTGGAAATGAATTATCTATAACCTAAAGATAAGAATAAGAATTTATTCGACAAAACACGCATAAGAACAAAAAGTTATAAAGACCCGAGTAACAAGTAACAATGAAATATTACTAACAAGAAGCTAATAATATGACCATATATGATATCATATAAATATGTATGATTCTGGAATAAGTCAATAACATTATTTAAACCATTATACAGGAGCTTCGGACACGTACAAAGCTAATCGGACCTAAGGTAAGGGAAAATACCACAATCTCATTTTTATCCGAGATTGTTTATTCGTAAGTATTTACTGGGGTATATTTTATCATCCACATCCATGTTCCCTCAATATGTAATATTGTTTCCATCCACTTACAATAGTTTAAATCCAATTTTACCCTTCGGTGAGTTTTTAGTAAAGAATATGAACGGAATCTTTTGTCGTTTTTTTTCGTACGAGGTACTTTTTGACTTTTCCGACAAAGGTACGAAGAATGTTTTTTTTAACTTATACGGCATGAATGGATTTTTAAAAAATTATTTCCAAGAAGCTTCCTTTACAAGTTTTCAAGTTTATTTTTAATCAACTTCTTTTATTTTAAAGTCGTATGACATGTTATGAAAGGAAAAATGTTTTTGAAGAAGAAAGGATATTTTCCTCAAGAATGAAGTTCAAGTGTTTTATCAAAATTATTTTCCATCTAAGATAATAAAGGGTTCTGTTTTTATCCCTATTATTACATTAATTTGATCATGTTGTGATGGAATTATTTTTATGAATTCTATTATCTTATATGAATTGATTTATGATGTCATGATGTTTTTTTTACATGTGTTATGCGATGATGTATGTTTTATGATTATGTGGCACACATAAGAAAGGATTCATTATAAGATGGGTGGGACCTATATCTCCCTCCAATGCATTGGGTAAAGATTCTATATCTCATGAGATAGACATGGCTGGAACGGAAGGTTATTTCGGTTCAGTGATACAGGACTGAAACGAGGAGTGAACTCGGTTCAGAAAGGGACTTTGTCCACTAAGATAGTCTTGGCAATGAGTCCTGACTAACAAGAAATGATTTTCCATGATTATGTGTGCATGCCACAAAGTTTCAAGTTTTATGTTATGATTATGGGGATCTCATTTTCACTTCTATGATTTATTCCATGTTAAGATATTATGATCTCTTTTGCAGGTTTTGATTTTCAAATGGATATGATATGATTTTTATTTCCTTTATTTGCCCTTGCTGAGCATTTGAGCTCACCCTTTTATGTTTTCTTTTCCCCAGGTCAGGAAGATGGATATTAAGTAGAATATGCTAAAAGGGACCCTAGATATGATGAAATAAATGGGAGACACTGTAGAAGATTTATGAACCAGTTGTTTATGTTTCCCAGTTTCTAAAGACACTATACCTATACGGTCCTTTGTGGTTTTGTCATATGTTGTAATAAGTGTGCTTCAATTTTTGAAGTATTAAAAATGTATGTAAAGTATGGGTCGTTATAGTTGGTATTAGAGGAAAGGTATAGTCAACCTTTGGAAACTAGGATGTGAAAGCCTTAGTAAGAACCCTAAGGATAAGTCTAAGCATAGAACACAATCTTAGTGTTTTAGAAATGTCCTTGAATAACCTAGGATAAGACCTTAAGCATGAAAATTTTATTCTTGAATTATGTGGTTTCCTATTATAATTAGTGTTGCTCACACTATTCTTCTTGGTTTTAGTCAATGGCTGGAACCCAAAGGAACCATGTTAGTGCGGAATGCGATGGGCAATGCAATGATTGTCCCCCTGAGCAACCAAACGATATGGGAGCTGGAATGCAAAATCTTGTAGCCATGCTCACACAACTTTCTCAAGCTATGAATCATGCAGGATTTCCAAACGAGCAAAGGAGGGAGCAACATTCTGTTGAATCCTTCATGAGGCAGCGTCCACCTTCTTTCAGCGTGTCTACTGATCCATTAGTTGCTGAACAATGGATTAGTACTACTGAAAAGATATTTTCAGTTCTTCAATGTTCTGAACATGATAAAGTCATCCTAGCAGTGTATCGTTTGGAAGGATATGCTGATCAATGGTGGAATCTTATTAAGAATACGAGGCAAAGGGATGAAATTGAGTCTATGGAATGGGACGAGTTCAAGAACTTATTTTTCAATAAGTACTTCCCTCGTATTCTCCGAAAAAAGATGGAGAAAGAGTTCCTTGAACTGAAGCAAAGGGATGATGAATCTGTTGGTACCTATGAAGCAAATTTTACAAGACTTGCAAGGTACGCTTCTGGTATTATTATCCAACCTGAGAGTAAGATCGATCGATTCTTTAGTGGCTTAAAACCAAGTCTTCGAAGGGCGTTAGCCATAAGGGACTTCAATAGCTACGAGGAAATCGTTCGATGTGCTCTCAAAGTCGAGATGGAGATTGGAGTAACCCATCAGTCACATGGGTTTGATAAGAAGAGGAAGATGGAATTCAAAGGAAACTCTAAAGAGCACACTGAAAAGAAGATGAACTTTCCCTTATGCTCAAAGTGTGGAAAGAAACATGGAGGGAGTTGTCTTAAAGGGACAAGTAAATGTTTTAAATGTGGAAACGAAGGTCATCGGGCATTTGAATGCCGTGATAATGGGAAGAAGATGTCTAATGACGCAAACAAAGGAAGGGATACACAGAATGAACCTACTACACTTCAATGTTTCAAGTGCAAGGAGATGGGGCATTATGCCAATCAATGCCCAAATCCAAGGGTTGATGATGATGGTCGACGTCAAAAAAATCTTAAGGCTAAAGACAAAGGAAAGTCACATGCAATTTCTATCAGCGATGTGGAGTACGATAACGAAGTGGTAAAAGGTACACTTACCATCCACTCTAAAGTAGAAAATGTTTTATTTGATTCTGGATCCACCCACTCTTTTATTTCTGAAGACTTTTCTAAGGGTATCACCATATTACCTCAACAATTAGATGTTGAGTTAGCCGTGACAACACCTAATGGCACATCAATCGCATCAAAAGTTTATAATTCTTCTCCGATCTAAGTTTGTGGGAAAGTGCTTCCTGCAAATCTTGTGATCCTTCCTTTAGTGGAATTTGATGTGATTCTTGGCATGGATTGGCTTTCTCTACATGGAGCTCATATCAATTGCCAAAGAAGGGAAGTCACATTTCATATTCCAGATCAATCTACGATCGTCTATCAATGCAAGGATGAACATAACCTTCCAGTGGAAATTCCTTCCATCTTATGGGTCATGATTCCACTAAATGAAGGTTATTTATCTCAAATGGTTGGAGAGAAACTTACGATTAAGAATATGCCCATTGTACGGGAGTTTGATGATGTCTTTCCGGAGGAATTACCGGGTCTTCCACCAAATCGTGAAGTTGAGTTTTCAATAGAACTCGTACCGGGTGCTTTGCCTATTTCAAAGACACCTTATAGAATGGCCCCAATTGAGTTGCAGGAATTGAAGAAGCAACTCCAAGAGAATCTTGATAAGGGATTCATACGCCCTAGTGCGTCACCTTGGGGAGCACCTGTTCTATTTGTTAAGAAGAAAGATGGATCAATGAGACTCTGCATTGATTATCGAGAACTTAACAAGATCACTATCAAGAACAAATATCCTCTCCCACGCATTGATGACTTATTTGACCAACTACGCGGAGCTCAATACTTTTCCAAGATTGATCTTCATTCAGGGTATCATCAATTAAGGGTCAAAAGGGAGGATATACCAAAGACGACTTTCCGTACAAGGTATGGACACTATGAATTTATAGTGATGCCATTTGGTCTTACTAATGCCCCTGATATCTTCATGGATCTAATGAATAGAGTCTTTAGAGACTATCTTGATCAATTTGTGGTAGTCTTTATAGACGATATTCTTGTCTATTCAAAGAGCAAGGAAGAGCATGAAGATCACTTGAGAATTATATTGAAGACCCTGAGAAAGGAGAAGCTTTATGCCAAATTTACCAAGTGTGAATTTTGGCTTCAAAGAGATTCATTTTTGGGTCACATAATCTCAAAAGAGGGGATATCTGTGGATCCATCAAAAACAGAGGTTATCGAAAGATGGTCGAGACCAACAACAGTAACTGAGATTCGAAGTTTTCTTGGTTTGGCTGGATATTATCGACGTTTTGTAAAAGATTTTTCACGATTATCTAATCCACTCACCAAGTTGACTCGGAAAGGAGTTAAGTTTGTCTGGACAGAGGAATGTGAAGATAATTTCAAGGAGTTGAAAAGAAGGTTATCCAGTGCACCTGTGCTCACACTGCCTTGTAGTGGAGAAAGGTTTGTGATCTACAGTGATGCATCCAAGAAGGGATTGGGGTGTGTTCTTATGCAAAATGATATGGTGATAGCTTATGCCTCACGACAGTTGAAAATCCATGAGAAAAATTACCCAACACATGATTTGGAGTTGGCTGCGGTAATTTTTGCATTAAAGATTTGGAGGCATTACCTTTATGGTGAAAGGTGTGATATTTATACTGATCATAAAAGTTTAAAGTATATTTTCACACAAAAGGATTTGAATATGCGTCAAAGAAGATGGTTGGAGCTGATTAAGGATTATGACTGCTCAATCCATTACCACCCTGGGAAAGAAAACAAGGTGGCAGATGCATTAAGTCGATAAGACCATGCTAGTTTATCCATGATGAGGATCACAAAAGATCCAATATTTATGGATTTACAAAGGATGGATCTTGGAATTATAATGGAAGGGGAAAAATCTTATCTTTCTCAAATGAATGTTCAACCATCTATACATGTGAAGATTAAAGAGGCACAGAAAGAAGATGTCGAGTTACAAAAGAAGGTGAGAAATGTTCCTGAATTCAACCTTGATTGTGATGGGATAATAAAGTTCAGGAATCGGGTTTGTGTTCCTCCCATCCCTGAATTAAAGAAGGAGCTGCTGGATGAGGCTCATAGTTCTTCATTCTCTATTCATCCTGGAAGCACGAAGATGTATAGGGACATGAAAAAGTACTTCTGGTGGGATGGCATGAAAAGAGATGTTGCTGAATATGTCTCTCGATGCTTGGTTTGTCAACAAGTTAAAGCTGAGAGACAGAAGTCTAAGGGGATGTTACAACCATTACCCATACCCGAATGGAAATGGGAAAACATCACTATGGACTTTGTCACAGGACTTTCTAAAACATCCAAAGGCAATAATGCTATTTGGGTCATAGTTGATCGTTTTACAAAGTCTGCACACTTCATTCCTATTAGAGAGGATTTCTCTCTAGATCAGCTTGCCAGGATATATGTAAAGGAAGTGGTAAGATTACATGGAGTACCACTTTCTATTATATCTGATCGGGATCCGAGATTTACCTCGAAGTTCTGGCGAAGTCTTCAGCATACTCTGGATACAGAGTTGAGTTTCAGCACTGCTTATCATCCCCAGACAGACGGTCAGTCTGAGAGAACAATTCAAACCCTAGAAGATATGTTGAGAGCGTGCTCTATGGATTTCAAAGGAGGTTGGGATCAACACCTACCTTTGGTAGAATTTTCTTATAATAATAGATTTCACTCTAGTATTTAGATGGCTCCTTATGAAGCTCTCTATGGAAAGAAATGCAGGACTCCAACTTGCTGGGATGAAGTTGGGGAAAGAAAGCTATTAGGACCTGATCTCGTTGATGAAATGGCAGAAAAGGTCAAATCTATTCAACAACACATAAGAGCAGCTCAGAGTCGACAGAAAAGCTATGCCGACAACCGAAGAAAAGACCTAGAGTTTGAAGTGCGTGATAAAGTGTTCTTACGAATATCTCCCTGGAAGAGGGTTATGAGATTTGGAAAGAAGGGGAAGTTGAGCCCTAGATATATCGGTCCTTTCGAAATACTGGATCGTGTTGGGAAGGTAGCTTACCGATTGGCGCTTCCACCGAATCTCTCTCAAGTTCACGATGTGTTCCATGTATCTCTCCTGAGAAAGTACATACCAGATCCTTCACATGTACTCAGCTCAGAAGTTGTACCGCTGGAGCAAGATCTTTCTTATGAAGAACAGCCGATAGAGATTCTGGATCGTAGCGAAAAAGTCCTACGAAAAAAGACCACTCGCTTCGTGAAAGTTTTATGGATGAACCACCAACTTGAAGAAGCTACATGGGAGCTTGAGGATATGATGAGGGAGAAGTATCCTCATCTGTTTGTTACAAAGTGACGAATTTTGAGGGCGAAATTCTTTTTAAGGGGGGTAGAATGTAACACCCGAGACTTTTATGTTATATAAATTATCAAAGGAATATTTTTCTACACAACACTTGCTTGACTTGCTTTACACGCAATCGCGACCTTCCTCGATAGCTTGCGTCGTACGCAATACCGAGTTTCACTAAACAACAATATACTATTAAACTAGCAGTTATGAATAGTAATAACCAATTTTTGAAATTTTATAAATTTTATTTTTCAAAATGGACTTCATTTTTGGACTCAGAATATCGAAATTAGCCTAGGGTGAAATTTTGGTATTTTTCTGAAAACTTTCAATTTTTGATGAATAGTGAAACCACTAGTGGTAGGTTAAAAAAACTGAATTTTGCATAAAACTTAATTTTACCGCTTCTGTGAATAGAATTTCGAAAATCCGAGAGACACGGTTAATATCAAGGACTAAAATGTGGTTCAATGAGATAAAAATAATTTTTTGGTGAATAGTAACTTTTTACTTTTTTTACCGCGGTTAATAGTAAATAGGGTAACTAAGGGTAAATATGATATTAATATTACCCTAACACATGTCCTAATTCTATTGGACAAGTGTAATTCGACCAAAAACAAACTTAGGAATAAAATATGACCATTTAGGCCCACTTGGATTAGATTAGGACATTTATTATTAATTTATTTAAAGAAGGGTTAAAATAGTTAAAATCAAAGTTTAATAAGTAAATAATTTTTAATATGGGGTTATAAATAAGATAAATTCGATTGTAAATATTCATTAGAAACCTAAAACTATTTCCTACATGATGGTATTTTATTTGTAATTTTTAGACATCAAATAATTTAATTTATTTATGACACAAAGATGATGCAGTAATTATCTTATTAATGAAATATTGACATAATTGATGTTATAAACACCAAAATAAATGTAATTTGAGACTTTTTATGAATTACACTACTTTTCTAGGTTACTATGATATATTAGTGTTGATTTAATCAACTTGGTTTGAACATATAGTTCTGTTATGACTTTCAAAAAAATCATATATCAAATAGTGTGAAAATTGACACAAAATAGTTTTTAAATCAAATATTATATTATTAATTGTTATTTTATTCCTAAAAATCTAAGGTTCGGCCAAATGACTTAGATAAGTATATATATATTAATAATAAACAATTTGGGGTTCGTTTGGCATGTTATAGTAAGTTTATTAACTATATAGTGAAGGAAAACAAAAAGACACGGTAAAAGTTAAAATAATTAACTTAGAGTTAAATCTAATTGATAAGGTTAAAATAATACCCTAAACTTGTCTAAATCCTATTGGTTGATAATATTTCGACCAATCCCCACTTTATCTTCGAAATAAGACCCTTTGGAACCATTATAAACCGATTTTGACTTTAATATAAAATAATATTTTGAGATATTCCTAAGGTGCCCCTCTCCTCCCTTATAAAAGGGCACCTCCTCCCCCTCCTCCTCACACCAATTTGAGCACTCAAGCTCGGCCAACCCCTGCCATTTTCTCCTCTCCACTTCCCTAGAATAATCCTAGAGGTCCTGGTCTTCTTCAAAGACCAATCTTAGTTCCCTATGTGGAGGATTCAAAGAGGCGTTCCAAAGAATAGGTAATATCCATTACCGATCTTTTCAATTTCTTTCGTCTTCAACTTCTTCTTCTTTAGTTGTTTCATGACAAAGTAATAACATCAGTATTACTTACATACTGATATGTTATTATAAATATGAAACAACCCTAATTCACCTTCTATCCATCCTACGGAAAAATGAAATCACCGCGCGTGCGTACGTACGGAATACCGTCTCCACGCCGTGGTGTAATCTATTTTCCACCATCACCTTACAAGGATGGGTATAATGGTGTAATGAGTAACTACATATGATTATTATGAATTAATATTGATACTGAAATAATATATATATACTCCAATACAATTCCACGATCATAGGAACGATATCATCACTCGTGCGTACGTACGGAATACCGTCTCCACGATGTGATGCGACTCGTTCTACATGATCTTCATTTCATAATGATTATATAAATGAATTGAATGAATGAATATGGTATATACTACACTAATACCATTCTGGAAATGAATTATCTATAACCTAAAGATAAGAATAAGAATTTATTCGACAAAACACGCATAAGAACAAAAAGTTATAAAGACCCGAGTAACAAGTAACAATGAAATATTACTAACAAGAAGCTAATAATATGACCATATATGATATCATATAAATATGTATGATTCTGGAATAAGTAAATAACATTATTTAAACCCTTATACAGGAGCTTCGGACACGTACAAAGCTAATCGGACCTAAGGTAAGGGAAAATACCACAATCTCATTTTTATCCGAGATTGTTTATTCGTAAGTATTTACTAGGGTGTATTTTATCATCCACATCCATGTTCCCTCAATATGTAATATTGTTTCCATCCACTTACAATAGTTTAAATCCAATTTTACCCTTCGGTGAGTTTTTAGTAAAGAATATGAACGGAATCTTTTGTCGTTTTTTTTCGTACGAGGTACTTTTTGACTTTTCCGACAAAGGTACGAAGAATGTTTTTTTTAACTTATACGGCATGAATTGATTTTTAAAACATTATTTCCAAGAAGCTTACTTTACAAGTTTTCAAGTTTATTTTTAATCAACTTCTTTTATTTTAAAGTCGTATGACATGTTATGAAAGGAAAAATGTTTTTGAAGAAGAAAGGATATTTTCCTCAAGAATGAAGTTCAAGTGTTTTATCAAAATTATTTTCCATCTAAGATAATAAAGGGTTCTGTTTTTATCCCTATTATTACATTAATTTGATCATGTTGTGATGGAATTATTTTTATGAATTCCATTATCTTATATGAATTGATTTATGATGTCATGATGTTTTTTTTACATGTGTTATGTGATGATGTATGTTTTATGATTATGTGGCACACATAAGAAAGGATTCATTATAAGATGGGTGGGACCTATATCTCCCTCCAATGCATTGGGTAAAGATTTTATATCTCATGAGATAGACATGGCTGGAACGGAAGGTTATTTCGGTTCAGTGATACAGGACTGAAACGAGGAGTGAACTCGGTTCAGAAAGGGACTTTGTCCACTAAGATAGTCTTGGCAATGAGTCATGACTAACAAGAAATGATTTTCCATGATTATGTGTGCATGCCACAAAGTTTCAAGTTTTATGTTATGATTATGGGGATCTCATTTTCACTTCTATGATTTATTCCATGTTAAGACATTATGATCTCTTTTGCAGGTTTTGATTTTCAAAAAGATATGATATGATTTTTATTTCCTTTATTTGCCCTTTCTGAGCATTTGAGCTCACCCTTTTATGTTTTCTTTTCCCCAGGTCAGGAAGATGGATATTAAGTAGAATATGCTAAAAGGGACCCTAGATATGATGAAATAAATGGGAGACACTGTAGAAGATTTATGAACCAGTTGTTTATGTTTCCCAGTTTCTAAAGACACTATACCTATACGGTCCTTTGTGGTTTTGTCATATGTTTTAATAAGTGTGCTTCAATTTTTGATGTATTAAAAATGTATGTAAAGTATGGGTCGTTATAAAAATACCCTATCTAAATAGGGGCAAATATGAAATCATTGAGATGCCTTGATAAAAATTTCATACTCAGTTGAATTGACCACAGAACCTTCAGTGTTTTTAGTCAATAACTGGAAAATTGAACACTTTTGGTTTATGGGATCGAGAACATAGAATAATTATACTTATTATGATTCCATTATATATAGTTCATCTTTATATCCATCCTTACTAAAATCTACATTCATGAATCAAAAGTCATCTATTTTAACAGCACTCCTGTTATCATCCCACATGCATTAAAAATTCATCACATGGAATATTTTATAATCCAATTCCAATATTTTTTTGATGATGGGAAATTATGTCATATTCTCATAAATTACATTTCTGTTCTGGGTATCATATACATGCATCACATCATCCATGAGTGTAACTCTACTATATTTCATAGTATTATGTTCATAATGTTAAATTGTATTTGAAGAACATTTGTGGAGTTTTTTAATAAAGTTTTTTATTTATTGACAACTAATATTTTTTTATAAGAATATTTTTGTCATCCAATAATCAAATTCAGTCCATTGTAATGATATTTTATAGGAAAATCAAAGAAATATGAAAGAATCTAAGTCATATGCATCATTTTTAGATCATTGGATCCAAAATGATTGATGGAAGAAATTTTTGTTTGTTTAAAGTTTTATTTCTTCATGATTAAATAAATAAATAAGTTTATGAGTGAAGAATTCATTTTGTTTCTGAAGTGTTTTGAAAGAAGATTGTGAAGTAAGATGTTAGAAAGTTTTCATACTTTCTAAATCAAATTAGATGATTCTTTTCTAGTCATAAAGTTCTCAAAAATAATGAAAACACTCATGATAATTTTTTTTGAAGAAATGGTGGAGGGGTTTGAAGATTATCAGATTTCAAAATAGGATTTCCATCATAATGGGATTTCCATCATAATGAGATTTCCATCAAAATGGTAAAATTCCATCGTAATGGGATTTACATCATAATGATATATCCCTCAGAATGGGAAAATTCCATCATAATTAGAATTACATCATAATGTGATTCCATTATAATGATATTTACATCGGAATAGGGAAATCCATTGTAATGGGAAATTATATCATAATCACTGACAAGGATACAAAATTCATAATCGCTGAGAATGAAACAAGTTTATAATGAGATGAGAAGGAAATATAATTATAATGATATGATTACAAAGAAGAATCAAAAAGAAAATTCCATAATTTTTATAAAGATTTCAAGATGTAAAAACATAAAATTTAGTTTTTCATAAATGTCATAGAAGTTTAATATGGTTTGAAGAAGTCAAAGTTGAAGTTTAAATGTAAGATATTTTCGAAGATTGTGAAAGTTGAGAAAGTAGGGAAAGTTTTCAAGTTTCCTTCTTTTATTCTCTGTGTATGTTATAAATACTTTCTCATATAATTCATCCATTTAATAATTTTCACAGAAGAGGAATAGGTAAATCAATGAAGAAATCAAGTGAGAGTAATTTCCGACAAGAGATCTCATGAGGAGGATCAGACAGCTGACTGTTTGTTTACCAGATTGAGAAGGATCATATTGAGTAGATTGTATTCAGTCAATCAGATTGAGTTAATGAGACTGAAGAAGATCATATTAATCATTTGATCCCAGTTTGAGATTTTTATATTGAGAATGAGTTCGTCGTATTGATTCCATCATATAGAGAGAATCAGATCTAGACTCATCATATTGAGAGAATTAGATTCAGTCTCATTGTCTTGAAATAATTAGATCTAGACTCATCAGATTGATAAAATCAAGTCTAGACAAATCATATTGATGATTCAGACTAAGAAATTGTGGGTTAGTTTCAAAAAAGTATATTATTTTTTTGGATCATTTTTTTATAACAAAACATTGTAAACTTATGGGAGTTAGTACAATCTTTTTTATCATGAAATATAAAGTGTCTAAGGGGAGTTGGCATAATTTGTAGTCAATTCTGTCAAATAGTGGATATTTTTCGACCCACGAGAGTGGATATGTCATGTATTTATGTTCTCACAATAAGGTCAAACCTTGTAGATATTTATTTCTTTACTTTCTTTCCTACATTTTATTGCATGATTATTTACTAAAAGTTGATAAGGAAATAAATCATAATAAGTTTTAGGGGTTAAGTTTTGAAACGTATAGAAACTTATAAAAATTGAACAAATGATTCACCCCCACCCTCTTATTAGTTGTTATTAGATCCTTTGAGACTTCAATTAGTATCAGAGGCAGGTTCCCTTGTTGAATCCTTATCATGGATAATATCAATTCTCTCAATAGTAGATGAATTCCTATGTTTGATGGAAAAAATTATTATGGATGGAAAAATAGGATGATTCTTTATCTAATATCTCTTATCTTGGAAGTTGTTTTTGCTGCTAGTATTGGTTTTCCACATATTGAGAATGATGATCCTATGACGTTTGCTGATAAGATAAATATATAATTTTATGGAAAGGCTAGAAATTCAATCCTTATGTTCTTATCAGAGAATGTTTATCAAAATATGATGGGTCTCAATACATCAAAAAGTATGTGGGATAAGTTGGAAATTGTCATTAAAGGTAATACTAATGAAATGGAATCAGAACTAAACATATGGCATAGTGAGTATGAAGACATAAGAATGAGAGATGAAGAAACAATTGATAAATACTTTACAAGATTAAATGAAATTATTTTCAATGTTAGTGGATCCAATGCTTTCATAGAATATTATACAATTTTGAAGAAACATATGAGAAACTTTTTTGATAGGATTGATTAAAAAATTTCTTCTTTATAAGATATGTATGATTTATCTCCTTATGAATTGCATAAATTTTATTATTGATTATGAAATGAAAAAATCTTCAATGTTTAAGAATAATATGAAATATGAAATGTACTTTGAAGCTATGAGAATGATGAAAATCCGAGATGTTGAAGAAGATGATCCTCATGAGTTTGAAGATAAATAGGATGATGAGTTGAATGAAAAAATCGTGTCTCTTATATCCAAGAACTGTCAAATTGGAAGAGGAAATTATGGAGGTAATATTACTCTCAATTGTTTTGAGTGTGGTTTAATCAGATACTTTTCTATGAATTTCCCCTAGAATAAATTTAGAGAATATCGAGATGATTATGATGAACAACCTCGATGCAAGAAGTGGAACAAAAATGATTAATAATAAAATTATTCCAAAAAATACAGGAAAAAAGTTTACTAGAAACAAAATAATTATTTTGAGTAAGAAAGTTGAATAAAACTCAATAGGAAACAATTATTCTGAAGATAAAAGTTCATAAAAATTCAGAACCACATTTCAAAAGATGAGAAAAAAAGATTCCACATATAGTTAAGAAGGTGGTGAATAATTTTACAGAGAGTATCAAACCATAACAGAACTTGTTTCATGTGTTGAGAAAAACCAGACTCTCATGAAATAAATTATAGTTATGAAGAAATATTTTGAATAATTTTCTGATATAAGAAAAGATTTTATCAAGCATAATGAAGAATACATCGAGGATATTTTATGTTAAAAACTTAGAATTGATGAACATGGAAAGATGATTGAAGATATTAGTAAGAATTTGGAAGCTAAGGAAGAATAATTTAACAAGTTTAAATAAAAAAATCTTATGTCTAAAAGCACCTTGAAGAAGATTAATGAAAACTTTAATAATTTTTTAGAAGTAAAAGTTGGGACTTTTAAGGTTTCTGAGAAGGATCAATATGAGATTCAGGTGAAATATTTTGTTACCAAAAATAATTTTTCCTTTGATTATTTTAACATTTCATGTTTTGTAAAAATTATTAGAAAATATTGGGTGGATAAAGGTTTATAGAAACCTTTTAAATCTATAAAATTAGAAAATTCACTCAAAAGAAAAATATGGTCCACATTCTGAGTATGTTAGAGATAAAAGAATTTATCAACCTCAATAAGGTTTCTACAAATAAAGATTTTTCAAAAAATAGAAAACCATGATTTGTTGGATATTGACGGTTTTGTATAGTATATGGGCATAGGGAATATAATTTTTGGCACAACTTATCTATACCTAGAAGAATATTTGATCAAATTGGAAGAAATAGTGGAAGTAGAATAAGTAACTTTCCTAGATTATGGAAAGTTGAAAAAGATAATTCTCCATATTTTAGAAACTTTCCAAAAAAAATAAATTTGAATTTTTGGAAGAAGTTTTTGGATGATGTGATTAGGATGGTCATCATGTCGAATGATGTATTAAACTTCTTACAGAACAAGTTTCTTATGATAGAAAATAAAATATTGATGAAAAGAAGAAAGTTGAGGAAGGAGCTTTTATTGTTGAGAAATATTTTAAAGAAAGTAAAATGAACTGACCATGGATAATTGATAATGATTTTTCATAATATATGATAGGTGATATAAAAATATTGAAACATGTTGAATGTCTGGATGGAGGAGCAGTTACCTTTGGTAATGATAGTTCATTAAAAATTAGAGGAATCAGAACAATTGAGATTAAAGACGAAAATAAGTAATCTAAGGAAGTTTTATTTTTTGATGGGTTAAAACATAACTTACTTAGTGTAAGTCAACATTGTGATAATAGAAAAGAAATTGTTTTCAAAAATTATTTTTTATTAGTAAAAGTGTGAAATAGGAAAAATTTATTACAAAAGGAGAAAGAACTAGTGGGAATCGATTCTAAAATAGAGAATTCAATAACTCTTGTTACTTCATTACTGAAGATGAAAAAAAATTATGGTACCAAAGACTTGTCCACGTTGGTTAAAAAAACATGAATGAAATTTCTAAATTTGATGCTATCTAAAATTTTCCATAATTGAAAAGAAGATCTGAAGTTGTTTGTATTACTTCTCGGAACGGAAATATGACCAACAAAAGTCATAAGAGAATTGAGATTAAATATACCAGACCACTTGAGCATATTCATTCTGATTTATGTGGGTGATGGGACATCAATCAAGAAAAGTTGATTTATACTTTATCCCCTTTATTGATGATTTCACTTAGATGATAAACATCATTTTTATAAAGCATAAGTCAAATGTTGTTAAAATGATCAAAATATCCAAAAAGGATATTGATAAAGAAATGGGGGATTCCATAAAGAAGCAGAGAATAGATAATTTTACCAAATTCACAAACAATAATTTTGAAAATTATCTAATAAATCGAGGTATTAAACATCAGTATAGTTCTCCCTATACTCCACATCAAATTAGAGTATCAAAAAGAAAGAATAGAATCTTTGTGGAAGTGGAAAGTAGTATGTTAGATGAATAAAAAATTACAATGTTCTATTTGAGAGAAGATATTAGTACTATTTTACATGTTCAAAATATATGTTTGTTGAGACCATAAACTAGCATAACTCCTTATGAAATTTGGTATAACAAAAAACCTTTATTGAAATAATTCAATGTTTTTGAAATTCCATGTTTTCTCAAAATAAAAAATACAAATTTGGGAATGTGTGATGAGAAATCTAAGGGAGGAAAATTTATCGGTTATTCACCCAATCGAATAAGTTAATTTTTTTGAAAAAACATTTACAAAATTTGGTGGAATATTATGATGTGAAGGTAATTTAAAATAAAATTTCCGTAACAAAATCTGTTAAGAATTTTGATGAGGATAAACTGGAGAATTATAACAATGGTGTAATTAATTCAAAACATCCTTACCAAGATTTGGAAGAATCGTGTGATGAAGAAATTTCAAAAAGGAAAGAAACATTGAAATTTCAAACCTTAAAAAACATGTTGAATCAGAAAACATTATTCGTAATCAGAAGGCTCGGGTTCACACTAGAAGGAAGTTGATATTAGAAAATAAAACTTCACTTATCTCAAAAGTTAAACTGGAATCAGTTTCAGAGGCTATTAAACAAAACGAATGAGTGGATTCTATCAAAGAAAAGTCATATCAGATTGAGAAGAATGAAACATGGGAATATGTTTCATAGAAAGTAAATAAAAATATTATCAGAACTAAGTGGGTTTACAGAAACAATTTAAATGAACATGGATAAGTTTTAAAAAATAAATCTAGGGTTGTTTTTAATAGATATACATTGGTGTAAGGTGTATATTTTGAAGAAAATTTGGCCCCAATTTCATGATTAGAAACCATTATAAAGTTTCTTTTAGTGGTCACATATTGGAATTAAAATGTTTATCAGATGGATGTAAATTCAGATTTATAAAATGGTGATATTGACGAAGAAGTTTACATTGAAAAACCTTGTGGGTTTCTACTTCATGAGGATGAAAACAAAGTTTACAAATTGAATAAATATTTGTATGGGATCAAACAATCTCACATTCTTGGAAATCTAAACTTGTTAATTGTTTTAGAAATTTTTAAATTTTCTAAAGGAAAAGTTGATAGAAACTTACATGTGAAATATGTTGAATCCAGAACTCTAATTATAATTTTTTATGTGGATGATATAATTTTTTATGGGTATAGAGAAGGTGTTTGTAAAACGTTTTTTGAGGAAATGAAGAAGAATCTCGACATGTCAGTGTTTTGGGAATTTAATTTCATCCTTGGCTTAGAAGTTCAAAAAAACTTATTATCTCAAGAAAAGTATGTCATATATTTTTTGCATAATTTTGTGATAGCAGAATAAAAATATGTTTCTACTCCTATTTTAGTAATCACAAAGATGAGTAAAGTTGAATCCATAAAAACTATGAATCAGATTGATTTTCAGATGCTGATAGGACGTCTTTTTTACCTTACATCTTCAAGGATTGATATTTGTTATGTTGTGACATTGGGTGTCGGGTATCAAAGTAATATGAAAGAATATCATATATTGGTAGTAAAGAGGATTTTTAGATATTTCATAGGAAAAACTTCACATGAGTTTTTATACATAATAAATTAGGAGATAGAGTTTCATGATTATATTGATATTAATTGGTCTAGAGATTATAATGATATAAAATAAACCTTAGGAGAAACATTTTTCTTGGGTGAATGTTGTGTGAGTTGTAATAGTAAGAAACAAAGTTCAATAACTTTGAGCATAGATGAATCTATACATGTTGAAACTACTCAACATATACTCAAATTTTATGGATGAATGTTCAGCTGGAATATTGGAAATTAAAAGTTTCAAAACCATTGAAGATAATTTTTAATAATCGGAGTGTAATTGATCTTTCTAAGAATCATGTCCAACATTCAAAATCAAAACACATTGATATAAATTTACACTTTATAAAATAAAATTTTTCTTATAGAGATGTTTTGCTGAAATACATTTCAACAAATAATCGTATTGTTGATATCATTACAAAATAAATGTTAAAATAAAGGTCTATGTAATTGAGGCTGCAACATCATGTTCAACCTCCTCCCATTTCATCCTAAACCTCATAAGGAATCACCCCCACTATTTTTTAGATTTTTTTGATGAAGGGGGAGAGAAAGTAACAAATTTAAACTATTGTATGAATTTTTTACCTATCTTTATTAAATGACTATGAAGTTGTGGTTATCACAAAATGGGGGAGATAAAAAGAAAAGTGATAGAAAATGAAAATTGAGGTGGTTATCTTTACATGAATGTAAAATTTTCTTATCACATGGGGATGTAATTCCTTAAAAAACATTACTTTATCCAGTAGTGTTGTGTCAAGACACTCTCTTTTGAGAAAGACTATGTTTTGATAAAATTCAATAAAAACATGAGTTTTTTATAGAAGTTCGGTTTTGAAAAAAAAAATCAAAGATTTGGAAAAAAAATTCAAATACGTTATCAAAAAAATCCAACGGTGGGATTGAATAACCTTTGTGGTGTTTTGTTTTCAAAATGTTTTTTATTTTTTAACAACTAAACTTTTGGTATAACAATGTTTTTATTATCCAAGAGTCAGATATAGTCCACCATAATGAGATTTTTTTAGAAATTTTAAAGCTTCTGAAATAATTGGATCCATATGAAAAAGAGTGGTTTTATTATCACTAAAATAGTAAGTGTTGATAAACCACTCTTTATCAGTGCTTTTTAAGCGCCGATAAAGACCTAATTTTAATAATATTAAAAATATAATTAAAAAATTTAAATGTATACAATTATAAATAAATATTTAATGAATTAAAAATATGTATTTATAAATATAATTGTAAATGAATATATTTATTATTTCAATATATTTACTATAATTTATAATTATTTAAATATATATATATATTTATTTATGTTTATAATTATAAATAAATATATATAAAAATATTCTTATATGATTATAAATATATTCATATAATTATATAGATATATATAGAGGCTACAATGACATGGATAGATGTGTAGATCACAACGGACAGTGAGTAGGGTCGTTAGCATTGAAGAACGTCGGCAATCTGGTCGCTAGCTGTGGGCATGCAAGGACATAGGAGAGAAGATAACAACAAACATAGGTAAGGGATGATTCTAATGAATGTTGGATGGAGGTCACGGGTGTGTTACGGGTTGGGAATGGCAGTCGGATCTGGGTGCAACGACAGCCGTTCGATGATTGACAGAGGATCTGTGAGGCAAAGCAGAGAGAATGTGTGGTATCTGCAGTGCAGGATGAAGAGAGTGGTGTATTTTGAGGGGGTTATTTTGGTCTAGCTTTAACGTCACTTGGAGGCTAGGAACATCAATGTTTATGGTGAGGCCACTAATGCCAGTGATCAATGGAGATAGATGTTGGTTGGCTCTGGTCAAGACATCAACGACAAGATTGGTGAACCCCCACTCGATGGAGGGGTGGGAATTTGGAGGGAATCTTTGTAATGACCCAAACTTTTTGAATAGTATATTAATTTACTCTTAACGACTTAATAGAGATGTTAATAGTTAATGCAGAAAGAAGAGTCGATGGCTTCATCTAGTAGACTCAAACCATATGAAGCCCACATATCTGATCTTGGGAAGGAGATGGAATATTTGGGCTTCACATTGGACCAAGCCCAAGTTAAACTCCAGCATGTCAAGCTTGAACAGAACCGCCTACAGGAGAAGTTCAAGTTAGTGGAGATTACTACTAGGGTAATGTTATCTGAGCCTCTCTCATATTCTCTCACCTTAGTACACCTTACAGTTAGGTCATATGATGGTGTTGTAAGGGGCTACGTAACGAGCCCGTAGCTACTTTGTGTAATCGTTTGAGATAAATAAAATTGTGATTTCTCCCTATGGTGATGTTTGTGAATTTTCAAATGTCCGGATAAAAATAGAGCGTTTCTTACAGATGAATTTTGATAAAAGGGAGATTTTGAAATATTTATGTAAACCTTAAATTGTTAATGATGTGTAAGGATTTAAAAAAAATGGTCTTCTATAAATGTGTTTAGTAAGAAATTTAGAGTCTAATAAGATCAACATAAGTTTTGGTGAACAATAATTTATGAATAGTGATTTTATGCTTAGGATTAGTCATTTGACCAAATGGATTAGTAATCTCACATAAAGAAAGTATTAATATAATTTAGGCACCTTCATTAAGTAATGTGATTCAATAAAATAGGTAAATAACGATTTCAAAAGTTATTAGTTAAGTATTAGTTTTTTTGGGTGAATAGTGTATTTTATTTTAAAATTAAATTTAAAATATTTAAAAAATTAATTTTATAAAATGGACTTTATTTTTGAATTCGGAACATCGATATTATCTTAAGGAAATTTTTGGGGATTTTCGAAAAAAAATGAATTTTCAGTGAATAGTGTATTTATTTAAAAATTAGATTAAAAATATTTAGAAAATTATTTTTATAAAATGGAGTTCATTTTGTTAATCAGAGCCTCGATATTTGGTCAAGGTGAAATTTTGGGATTTTTCTGAGAAAGATGAATTTTCTGTGAATAGTAAAAATACAGTTTTAGGGTTTCTGTATGTTTAATGACATCATAATTGTGTCATAATGATTTCATGAGATATTTTAAAGGTTTTACAATAAAAGGTGATGAATTTTTTTATGGGGGCCCCATGTGGCCTTACTTCATGGGAAATACCATGGGAGAGCCAATGGTTTTGAGAATTCCAGTTGTGAGGTGTCCCATGAAATTATTAAAGTATCACCTCACCTTCCCTATAAATACCCACCCTTTCCATTGTTAGTTTTCACTCCCAACTCTCCCCCAATAAAGCTCTGGTCTCATTACCTCCCAAATAGTCCTCCCAAGGTACCCCCAAGCCCTCAAGGTCCTAACCTTTGAGTTTTAAGAGTTACGTTTTAAGGTAAGGGATCCAACCTCTCTCTTTCTTTTCAAATACTCTCTTTTAAGTCATTTATTTTATGCTCCATGTTCTTATGTTAGAGGATGTTCTTTTATATTCCTCTTTCTTCCCTTTTCATGTTCATATGATGATAGATCCCCTCTTACCCCCATCATTTCGTTTTATGAATGTTTAAGTGACGCCGTTAGGCTGCCAAATTTTTCAGGATTCTTTTTCCATTCTCATTTTCAAGTTCTATTTTCTTGTCATGTCTTTCAAGTTCCTTTTTATTATTTTGGGGTATGATATATATATCTATCATACTTATATTTTATTTTCATATGATTAGAGACCCTATTTGATCTCGTCAATTCGTGTTTTTTAAAGTTTATGTGACGCTGTTAGGCTGCCGAATTTTCATAAGACAAATCTTATTTTTTCCTTCCTTTCATGTTCCTCATTTAATGTGGTATTACCATGTTCTTAAATCCTTTATATTATGTCCCCCTACTGTTTTATGCATCATTTATGAGTGGGTGACTCGTTTCCCCTCTCTTTTTTATGTTTTCTAAAACCCTACAACATAGTCGTTATGCTGCCGAATTTCTGTCTCAAAATGTCTCTCTCTTTTTCTCAAATTCATATATTTAATTAAGTGAAAACTCAAAGCACATTCTTATAAAGTGTTATTCACATATATACCAAAATTTTATATTTTAAATTCTGGGATTTACATACATGAGACTCAGTTTCCTTTTCTGTGGGTTTAAAGTGACATAAAGATCATGTCATTAAAGCAGTTTTTAAAACGTTAGGATTATGAAATGAAACCCATTTCGTTTATGCTATATGGGTAATTTATGAAATGTTTGATGATGATTTATGTGTCTCACATGATAACAAAGGAAAATTTAAGGGGGCGCCCTATAACACTACAATGCATTGGTTAAAGACTTAATCTCTAGAGATGACCATTTTTAACGATATCTTGGTGAATAACCTTGGTAATTTTTAATGACCCCTTAGGGATGGACCTTGGTGAAACGGAAAAGATTGTCTAAGTTAAATGTTATAGCCACATCTTCAAGTTATTAAATACATTATTTTTATTATTATATGCCTCGTGATTTATTTCTCATGCCTTAAAGTTCTTTGTCATGACATTATTGATGTATCTCAAGTTCACATGTTAAATGTTTCCCTTGTTTCCCTTACTGGGCCTTCTTCTCACCCTTTCTTTGATGTATGTCCCCAGGTTATGAGATGCAGTAATGAACCTAGTATGAACATAAGGAGAAGCCTATAAAGTGTTTAAGAAGAATGTATTATGTTTTCATGTATTAAAATCTTGGTTTCCAAGACACTAAACCTTAAAGATCCTCGGTTTTGTATTTTGTAATGAAAGTTAACATGATAAAAGGTGGGATTCTATAGTTGGTATCAAAGGGAGGTCTAGTTATTTGTAGAAATTACGATATGAAAACATTATAAAGAACCCTATAAAAAATTTATATTTAGGAAATATTCTTTGTATTTTGTTAGTATTCAGTAAGTGGTTTATCAAGAAAATACATCCCTATCTGGATACGAGCAGGTAGAGGCGGCTCTGACACAGATGTACATAGGGGTAAAACCTGAAAACACCTCTTTGAGCTAGACTCAAATGGGAACTGGTGCAAGATAATTGGCCTTTCTGCACTCTTGGTTACGACACTTCCGGAAGATATGTTTGGTTAATTTCAATCTTTTTATGAATCATTATGAAGGAATTAAAGAGAAATATAGTTGTTTAAGCATGAAATTTTAAGACGTAGAATCTTTTATAGTTAAACGATTCGTAAATGAAACAAGTTTCTCACTGAGATTTTTTTCTTTTAGAAAATGGCGGGAAATAGGAGGAACTGTGCAAATGGTGATCACAATGGACCATGCACTGACGGACCATCGATAGAAGTCGGAATAGAAACATTCATGTGAATGATGAACCAACTGACTCAAGTTATGAGTAATAAATTGAATCAATCTGAGAGGCCGATCTCACAACGAAGGGAACAACATTCTATTCAGTCCTTCATGCATCAACGACCACCAACATTCAGTGGATCTACTAACCCATTGGTTGTGGAACAATGGATAAGATCCATTGAAATGATCTTTTCTGTACTTCATTGTTCGGCACAAGAAAAAGACACCCTTTCTATTTACCGCCTAGAGGGAGAAGCTGATCAGTGGTGGTCACTGATCAAAAACAGAAGCCAAGAGTAGAGATGGAAGCTATGGAGTGGGAAGAGTTCAGGGGAATATTCTTCAATAAGTATTTCCCTCGTTCGATGAGAACGAGAATGGAGAAGGAATTTCTCGAGCTGAAGAATAAGGAGAATGAATCTGTTGGAATCTATGAGATGAACATCACAAGGCATTCCTGTTATTTCACAAGCTTTGTCATGGACCCTAATGGGAAGGTTGATAGATTTTTTTGGTGGACTATGACCTCATCTGTGGAAAAATATATCCAACAGGGACTATGATAGCTATGAAGAAATAGTTCGAAGTGCTATGAAAGTCTAACTGGAGTTTGGTGAGACATAGTGGTCTCACAAATCTAATGAGAAGAAGATAGCTCTAGAACCAATCCTGGGAAGAATCTTTGATCTGGAAATAGGTGGAAATAAAATGCAACTTTCCACATGCAATAAATGTGGGAAGAAGCATTCGGGGCACTTCTTGATTGGAAGTGGAAAGTGCTACAAGTGTGGAAGAAAAGGCCATATTGCTTGGAATTGTCATAGTGAGGTAAAGCCTCAACTTCCCAACACTAACGATAAAGGAAATATGGTTCTGACCCTACCCAAAGTCAAATGCTTCAAGTGTGGACAAATTGGGCACTTTTCTAATCACTGTCCAAATCTGAGGATAGTGGAGGGGAATCACCATCAACCTCAACAAAGGCCAAGGGAGAAAGGTTGTGATTTTTCTATTACAACAAATGAAGTTGAAGTTCCGAATGACGTGGTAGTAGGTACTCTTGTTTTCCTCTCAAAACTAGAAATTACTTTATTTGATTCTGGTTCTACGAATTCCTTCATTCCCTACAAGTTTGCAATGAATATAGAATCAATCCCCGAACTGCTAGAGGTAGAGTTGTCAGTCAAGAATCCACATGGGATTATCCATGCATCAACAGTGCTTAGAGACTCTAGTGTTTAATTTAGTGAGCATAATCTTATCGCAAATATATTAGTCATTCCCATGATTGAATTTGACGTTATACTAGGGATGGACTGGCTCTCAAAGTATAATTATAAGATCAAATGTAGAAGTAAGGAAATCTCAGTAGTCTTGAATGAACGACCTACAATTATCTTCCAAGGAGAGATATCTCGACCTGATCCTTGTCTAGAGGCACCTCCTATAGCCTTCTTTATGGAGTTAATCAATGAGGACGAAGAAGGAAAAGGGAGTATACAAATAGAAGATGTTCTGATCGTTCAGAAATACATGGACGTATTTCCTGAGAAGTTACCTGGACCTCCCCCAGAAATAGAGGTAGAGTTCTCCATTAAACTAGTACCTGGATCTCAACCGATATCAAAGTCCCCTTCTAGCATGGTAAATGTGGAACTAGTGGACTTAAATAAAAAAACTCCAAGACTTGTTGGAGAAGGGGTTTATCCCACCAATTGTGTCTCCTTGGGGATCACCAGTTCTCTTTGTGAAGAAGAAGGATGGATCAATGCAGCTATGCATTGATTATATAGAACTGAATGTGTAACACCCGAGACTTTTATGTTATATAAATCATCAAAGTAATCTTTTTCTACACAACACTTGCTTGGCTTGCTTTACACGCAATCGTGACTTGCGTTTTACGCCATACCGAGTTTCACGAAACAACAATATGCTATTAAAACTAGCTGTTATGAATAGTAATAACAACTTTTTGAAATTTTATAAATTTTATTTTTCAAAATGGACTTCATTTTTGGATTCAGAATATCGAAATTAGCCTAGGGTGAAATTTTGGTATTTTTCTGAAAACTTTCAATTTTTGATGAATAGTGAAACCACTAAGTGGTAGGTTAAAAACTGAATTTTGCATAAAACTTAATTTTACCGCTTCTGTGAATGGAATTTCGAAAATCCGACAGACACTGTTAATATCAAGGACTAAAATGTGGTTCAATGAGATGAAAATAATTTTTGGTGAATAGTAACTTTTTACTTTTTTTTTAGCACGGTTAATAGTAAATAGGGTAACTAAGGGTAAATATGATATTACTATTACCCTAACACATGTCCTAATTCTATTGTATAAGTTTAATTCGACCAAAAACAACCTTATGAATAAAATATGACCATTTAGGCCCACTTGGGTTAGATTAGGACATTTATTATTAATTTATTTAAAGAAGGGTTAAAAGAGTTAAAATCAAAGTTTAATAAGTAAATCATTTTTAATATGGGGTTATACATAAGATAAATTCGACTATAAATATTCATTAGAAAGCTAAAAATATTTCCTACATAATGATATTTTATTTATAATTTTTAGACATTAAATAATTTAATTTATTTATGACACAATTATGATGCAGTAATTATCTTATTTTTGAAATATTGACATAATTGATGTTATAAACACCACAATAAATGTAATTTGAGACTTTTTATGAATTCCACTAATTTTCTAGGTTACTATGATATATTAGTGTTGATTTAATAAACTTGGTTCGAACATATAATTCTGTTATGACTTTCACAAAAATCATATATCAAATAGTGTCAAAATTGACACAAAATAATTTTTAAATCAAATATTATATCACTAATTGTTATTTTGTTCCTAAAAATATAAGGTTCGGCCAAATGACTTAGATAAGTATATATATATTAATAATAAACAATTTGAGGTTCTTTTGGCATGTTATAGTAAGTGTATTAACCATATAGTGAAAGAAAACAAAAAGACACGGTAAAAGTTAAATTATTTAACTTAGAGTTAAATCTAATTGATAAGGTTACAATAATACCCTAAACTTGTCTAAATCCTATTGGTTGATAGGATGTCGACCCATCCCCACTTTAACTTCGAAATAAGACCCTTTGGAACCATTATAAACCGATTTTTACTTTAATATAAAATAATATTTTGAGATATTCCTAAGGTGCCCCTCTCCTCCCTTATAAAAGGGCACCTCCTCCCCCTCCTCCTCACAGCAATTTGAGCACTCAAGCTCGGCCAACCCGTGCCATTTTCTCCTCTCCACTTCCCTAGAATAATCCTAGAGGTCCTGGTATTCTTCAAAGACCAATATTAGTTCCCTAAGTGGAGGATTCAAAGAAGCGTTCCAAAGAAGAGGTAATATCCATTACCGATCTTTTCAATTTCTTTCTTCTTCAACTTCTTCTTCATTAGTTGTTTCATAATAAAGTAATAACATAAGTATTACATACATACTGATATGTTATTATAAATATGAAACAACCCTAATTCACCTTCTATCCATCCTACAGAAAAATGAAATCACCGCGCGTGCGTACGTACGGAATACAGTCTCCACGTCGTGGTGTAATCTATTTTCCACCACCACCTTACAAGGATGGGTATAATGGTGTAATGAGTAACTATTTATGATTATTATAAAGTAATATTGATACTGAAATAATATATATATATATATACTCCAATACAATTCCACGATCATTGGAACGATATCATCACTCGTGCGTACGTACAGAATACCGTCTCCACGATGTGATGTGACTCGTTCTACATGATCATCATTACATAGTAATTATATAAATGAATTGAATGAATAAATATGATATATGTTACACTAATACCATTCTGGATATAAGATATCTATAACCTTAAAATAAGAATAAGAATGTATTCGGCAAAACACGCATAAGAACAAAAGGCAATAAAGACCCGAGTAACAAGTAACAATGGAATATTACTAACAAGAAGCTAAGAATATGACCATATATGATATCATATCAATATGTATGATTCTGGAATAAGTCAATAACATTATTTAAACCATTATACAGGAGCTTCAGACACGTACAAAGCAAATTGGACCTAAGGTAAGGGAAAATATCACAATCTCATTTTTATCCGAGATTGTTTATTCGTAAGTATTTACTGGGGTGTATTTTATCATCCACATCCATGTTTCATCAATATGTAATATTATTTCCATCCACCTACAATTTTTTAAATCCATTTTTACCCTTCGGTGAGTTTTTAGTAATATGTATGAAAGGAATCTTTTGTCTTTTTTCGTACGAGGTACTTTTTGACTTTTCCGACAAAAGTACGAAGAATGTTTTTTTTAACTTATACGGCATGAATGGATTTTTAAAACATTATTTACAAGAAGCTTCCTTTACAAGTTTTCAAGTTTATTTTTAATCAACTTATTTTAGTTTATAATTGTATGACATGTTAAGAAAAGAAAAGTGTTTTTGAAGAAGAAAGGATATTTTCCTCAAGAATGGAGTTCAAGGGTTTTATAAAAATTATTTTCCATATAAGATAATAAAGGGTTCTTTTTTTATCCCTTTAATTACATTGATTTGATTATGTTGTGAGGGAATTATTTTTATGAAGTCATTTGCCTTATATGATTTGTTTTATGATTTCATGATGTTTCAAGAATCCCATTTTTTGTTACATGTGTTATGTGATGATGTATGATTTATGATTATGTGGAACACATAAGAAATGATTAATTATAATATGGGTGGGACCTATATCTCCCTCCAATGCATTGGGTAAAGATTTTATATCTCATGAGATAGACATGGCTGGAACGGTAGGTTATACCGGTTCAGTGAAACAGGACTGGAACGAGGGTGACTCGGTTCAGAAAGGGACTTTGTCCACTAAGATAGTCTTGGCAATGAGTCATGACTAACAAGAAATTATTTTCCATGATTATGTGTGCATGCCACAAAGTTTCAAGTTTCATGTTATGATTATGGGGATCTCATTTTCACTTCTATGATTTATTCCATGTTAAGATATTATGATCTCTTTTGCAGGATATGATTTTCAAAAAGATATGATATGATTTTTATTTCCATTATTTTCCCTTGCTGAGCATTTGAGCTCACCCTTTTTTGTTTTCTTTTCCCCAGGTCAGGAAGATGGATATTAAGTAGAATATGCTAAAAGGGACCCTAGATATGATGAAATAAATGGGAGACACTATAGAAGATTTATGAACCAGTTGTTTATGTTTCCCAGTTTCTAAAGGCACTATACCTATACGGTCCTTTGTGGTTTTTTCATATGTTGTAATAAGTGTGCTTCAATTTTGATGTATTAACAATGTATGTAAAGTATGGGTCGTTATAGTTGGTATCAGAGGAAAGGTATAGTCAACCTTTGGAAACTAGGATGTGAAAGCCTTAGTAAGAACTATAAGGATAAGTCTAAGCATAGAACACAATCTTAGTGTTTTATAAATGGCCTTGAATACACTAGGATAAGATCTTAAGCATGAAAATTTTATTCTTGAATAATGTGTTTTTCCTATTATAATTAGTGTTGCTCACACTATTCTTCTTGGTTTTAGTCAATGGCTGGAACCCGAAGGAACCGTGTTAATGCGGAATGCGATGGGCAATGCAATGATTTTCCCCCTGAGCAACCAAACTGTAACACCCCATGCTTCCACGGTACGTTTCCCTTCGAATAATGCGATACCGTGTGTTGCACGCAACCTCGAGTTCTAACACACACCAAAACTAATTAAACTAGCTGTTGTGAATAGTAATACCTACTTTTTGAAATCATATATATTTTATATTTCAAAATGGACTTCATTTTTGGATTCGGAATATTGAAATTAGCCTAGCGTGAAATTTTGGTACTTTTCGGATAACTTTTATATTTTGATGAATAGTGAAAATTACTAAATTTTAATTAAAAACAACTTTTTTAATCAAAATAATTAATATAGATAAATTCTGAATTTTAGTGGTTTTAAAGTATATTTAGAATATATTTTTACCATTTAATTTAATTTTTGTCATTGGACATAATTTCACAATTAAATCAGACATAAACAAGTGTCAATCTTTTGATAGTTATTATCTCTTAAAAACACGCTTTTTATTTTAACAACGGGAATTAATTTTAAATTAATTTCTGCCACGTCTATGTTTTGTATTTGGAAAAATGGATTACATATTTGGAATCAGGATGTCCAAATTATGTAAATAGGTAACTTTTATTTTTACACATTTTGAATAATTACTGCGGTAAATATTTTATTTACCACGGTTAAAGGGTAAATCCGGTAAATAAGGGTTAAAAAATAATATTATAATAATACTAAATTACCCTAAAACGTGTTCTAACCTTATTGTTTGACACATACCTGACCATGGTCATCCTTGGGTCGATTTGGGGACCCCATAGAGCCACTTGTATGTGGTAGGGACACATTATATTAAAAAAGTTAAAATAAAAATAAAAATGGCATAAGCTTACATCTTTTAGAAGAACAATTTTTACATAGGGTTATACGTGTTGGATTTTCGATTATAAATATTCATTAGAAATATAAAATTATTTCCTACATAATTATATTTTATTTATAATTTTTAGACATCAAATAAGTTAAATTATTAATGACACAATAATGATGCAATGTTTACCTCATTAATAAATCATTTAAATAAATAAGATTATAATGATTAAAATATTATCTAAAACCTGTCCAATTCTTATTGGTTGATGTTATTTAGAAAATGAGTCCTCTTATCTTTGACCTCAATTATTTTTGGACCATTATAAACCGAATATAATTATATTATAAAGTAATACTTTCACTCTTTCCTAAAGAGCCCCTCCTCTCCCTTATAAAAGGAGACCACTTCTACTCATTCCTCACACCTCTCAAGCCACTTGGCTCATCCAAACCCTGCCCAAATAAGCTCCCCAAATGACTCTCCTCCTCCTTGATGCTTCCCCTTAGGCAGAAAGCATTTCAAGAAGTCCTTTGGTTCCAACCAAAGTGAGTTACCTAAATTAAAGGTAACGATTTCTCTTAAATTATTTTCATTTATTTTGCTTCTCCAACCCCCAAACTCTTTTTATTTCCTTTCTTTTGTAACAACACCAGTATCAAAAATATACTAGGATGTTGTTATAAGAAGGATTCAAACTACACATACACACAACTCCATCTAATGGATGATGAACATAATGTTTCTGTGGATGGAAAACTGACGCCTCACGAAACGATGATTGTTCAAATAAATCTTACCGCCTCTCATGGTGGCCATTATGATGGCACTATAATTAAATATTATATTAATGATATATATTTTATATATAAGCTTCTTTAATTCCATTTTATTTCATATCATTATTCATTTCATGTTGTATATACATACGATAATTTCATTTGAGGAAGTGCGGACTACTGCCCCCTTAAAATGATATGACTCGTTCATACCACACATGGAACGTATAAAGGATGGTGTTAATGAACATAAGTAACATATATAAAATATTATATTATACTGGAATAGTAATATACCTATGTATCATTTGGATTCGATTCTATTAAAATAAAAATTAAATGGAAGTAGCGTTCGTGCGTACGTGCAGACTACCGTCTCCACGAACGCGATGAGATTCATTCTCCATCGTATCCATTCAAGTCGTATTCTCATTTTAGGGTTAAAAATAATGTTAATATCAATCTGATTATGAATAAGATATAATCTTTCCATTACAAACATGTCTTACGTAACCAAACATTTAAGAAGAACGAATCGATTATCACCCGAAACGACGATAATACTAAGATATTATTAATAAAGAAATGTCAAAAGATCATATATGATATCATATTAATGTATATGATTCTTGTATAATTTAATAACAATTATTTCACCTTTATACAGGAGGTTAACCTACCCCAACCAAGGAAAAGTACAAGGTAAGGGTTATTTCGCAATCTCTTCATTATCTGAGGTTGTTTATACATAATTATCTACTGGGACCTCGTTATCATCCACGTCCATGTTTCTTCAAAATGTATTTCAAAACATTTTTAATATTTAAAAGAATATGGGTTAAAGTCATTTATACCCTTGTTTGAATTTTTATAAGCGGTTTATAAGGGAATCTTTCCGTCGTTTTCCAAACAAGGTGCTTTTTAACCTTTTCGACAGAATTAAGGTAAGAATGTTTTTTTTAACTTATACGGCGGGTGCGGCTATTTTCCGCCGTTATAAAATCTTCAAAGCATCCCTTAAAAGCTTATAAGATTATTTTAAAATAAAATGTTTTATTTTATATGGATCTTAAATGATTTCAAAATAAAAGGAGATATTTCTTTAAAAAGAATTTTGATTTCATCTATGTCAACATCCTTTGATGGATTTTAAGATTATTTGAAGTTGATTTATTATGATACAAAACTTCTATATTGTATTGAAGGTTTTGTGATATGTTTGACTGTGGATGTGCTATTTTTATACCATTCATAGTTTATGGTGAAAGTATTGACATTTCGTATGCTTGTTTTAATACGAAAGTTTATGTTATATTTAAACCTTTCAATATGGGAATGCATTGGACTTAATATGTGACGGGTGGAGCCCGCTATAGCTCCTCGATGCATCGGTAGGTCTCATGAGACAAACTAGTGTCTTGGCGCAAGGCCTTGACAAAATCTTATTTGTAGTCTTGGCACGAGGCCTTGACTATGTTGTTATGATAGTCTGGCATTATGCATTCCAACATTATGAAAGTGGTTATTGATTTTTGCATGTGATTATTCGATTAGTAGAATATCCATGTGAATAAGTAAATGGAATTATTTCATTTTATCTATTCCATACCATGTTGAAAGTTCATGTTTGAAAGGCTTTTGTTTTAGTTATACATTGCCTTAAATGTTTATTCTTATTTATGAAAGTTTCCGCTATATTGTTATCCTTACTGGGCATTTGAGCTCACCCCTTTTCTATGTTTTATTTTTCCCAGGAAGTGAAGAAGTAAATTATGAATGACCTGCAGGGATATTATGTGGGGATATGAGTGTGGATTATGGAGACAATATGTTGTTGTAGTAGTTTTTCATTTTATGATGTAATGTAAGACTTATGAATTTATCTAGTGTTTCCAAGACTACTAAACCAATCGGTCTTTCGAGATTTGATCTTTCTTGTGATCATACCAATGTTATGTAATAATGCACCGACTCTGGGTAACTGGGGTCGGGGCATTACAGTTGGTATCAAAGGAAGTTTAGTACAAACCTTGGAAGCTAGATTTAGATAAACTCTGATTAGAGCACGTAGACCTAAGATGAACTTTGAGGATTAGTATAGAAGAACTTCCTAGAAATTTGGTATTGTAGAGATTTTGTGAGTTTTCCGAGAAATACATCCCTGTCTGGATACGAGCAGGTAGAGGCGGCTCTGGCACAGATGTACCTAGGGGTAAAACCCGAAAACACCGCTTTGAGCTAGACTCGAACGGGAACTGGTGCACGACAACGGGCCTTGCTGCACTCTTGGTTACAACACTCCCGGGGGATATGCTTAGGATAACTCTCATTTTCTTTACAAATCATTATGAAGGGTTTATGAGTATATACTTCCTCAAAGAAAACATTTTTTATGATTATGGATTATATCCATAAATAGTTCAATTTATGTTAAGTGTTTTATAAGTATGGGATTATGTATTTTGATTCATAAACTGATCTAGTTTATGACATTGTTTAGAAATGGCGCCTAGTGGAAGAAATGGAAACCGTATCAATGCACGCACTCCATGTAGGAATTTCCCTCCTGCTAAAGATAATTATAGTGGGGCTGGTGATGCAACTGGTGCTGATCAGCTAATCACCATACTGGGACAACTTACTCAGGTTATGAATAATAACCTTACCCGTATGGAGCACCCTGATCCACAGCGTGGAGGATCAATGTTAGATCGATTCATGAGGCAACAACCAACAACGTTCAATGGGAGTACAAATCCCTTAGTAGCTGAGCCATGGATATTTTCCCTAGAGAAAATATTTCAGGCTTTGGGGAGCAGTGAAAGGGAAAAAGTTATCATGGCAGTTTACCGCCTCACTGGAGATGCTGATCAATGGTGGTCATTGATTCAAAATAAAAAGAAAGATGATGAAGTATCAAATATGGAATGGAGGGAGTTCAAAGATATTTTTTTAGAAAAATACTTTCCACACGACCATTGAGCAGATATGGAAAGGCAATTTCTAAGTCTGAGACAGAAGGAGGATGAGGATGTCACAAAGTATGAGGCTAACTTTACAAGGTTAGCGAGGTATGCTGGAGATTATATTCGCAACCCAAGAAGTAAGATTGATCGTTTCTTTGATGGGTTAAAACCATTTCTCCGTCGAGCATTAGTCTCACAATCCTTTTCATCGTACGAAGACATTGTCTCATGTGCTATCAAGACCGAAAAGGAATTCTCTAAGTCTTATGACTTTAAAGTAAAGAAAGAGAAGAAGAGACCTGCTGATCAATCTGGGAATGGAAATAAGGGGAATATGGGAAAGGTTGAATATCCATATTGTGATAAATGTGGGAAGAAACACCCCGGTGCTTTCTTGAAGGGAATGGGAGTCTGTTACAAGTGTGGTGAAAAAGGCCACCAAGCTCGTGATTGCAAGGGGAAGAAGGAAGCTACCAACGTTCAGTGCTACAATTGCAGGGAGATGGGGCATTATGCAAATGAATGTCCTAAGCGTCAGGAGAACTTACCTCAGAAAAGGCCAAGGGATCAAGGCCAGGCTTATGCTATCACTACTGCTGAGGTAGAAGCTCCGAAAGACGTGGTGGGAGGTAATTTAATGGTTTCCTCAAGTTTAGCAAATGAATTATTTGATTCTGTATCATCGCATTATTTCATATCTTCCTAGTTTGCTAAGAAAATTAGATATTTCCAATTTGATTTAATAAGGGAGTTGTCAGTTAAAACTCCTAAGGGAAGTATCGTTGCAACAAAGTTTTGTGAATCAGTCCCTATTAGAGCACATAAATTTTCTTTATCTGCTGATCAAATCATCATACCTATGATTGAGTTTGATATAATCCTCGGTATGGACTGGCTTTCGGACTATGATGCGAAGATTTATTGTAAGAAGAAAGAGGTTACGATTCTTGATGATAATGATAAGGAACACCTTATTTTTAAAGCAGAATCGTCACCACCTAATTCTTATTTAGATCCACCCCCAGTAGCTCAACTTAATTCAATTATTGGGGAGGAAGAGAATGAAATAACTGTCGGTGAGTAAAGGAATGTTCAAATAGAGGATGTACCTGTTGTGAAAGAATTTGTAGATGTATTTCCGAAATATTTACCTGGACATCCTCCAGAACGAGAAGTTGAGTTTTCCATTGATTTGATTCCTGGATCAAGGCCTATATCGAAGACCCCTTATAGAATGGCCACTGTATAGTTAGTCGAACTAAAGAAACAACTAGAGGAATTGAGTAATAAGGGATTTATTCGCCCTAGTGTTTCTCCATGGGGAGCCCCTGTTCGTTTTGTTAAAAAGAAAGATGGATCTATGAGGTTATGTATCGACTACAGGGAGATCAATGCTATAACGATAAAGAACAAGTATCCCCTACCTCGTATTGATGATTTATTTGACCAACTGCATGGAGCTCAATACTTTTCAAAGATTGACCTTCGATCTGGATACCATCAGTTGTGTGTGAAGAAGGAAGACATTCCAAAGACGGCATTTCGAACCAGTTACGGGCATTACGAGTTTACTGTAATGCCGTTTGGATTGACTAATGCACCCTCTGTATTCATGGATCTGATGAATAGAGTTTTCAAGGAGTATCTTGATGAATTTTTGGTGGTATTTATTGATGATATATTGGTATACTCCAAAACCTATGAAGATCATGGAAATCACTTGCGCATTATCTTGAAGACTCTGAGGAGGCATGAATTATATGGGAAGTTTAGCAAGTGTGAATTCTGGCTTCAGGAGATTTCTTTTCTTGGCCATATTGTCTCTAAAGATGGAATCTCTGTTGATCCTTCTAAGACCAAGGCAATCCAAGAATTGCCAGCACCTACGATTATAACTGAGGTACGCAGTTTTATTGGTTTGGCAGGTTATTATCGACGTTTCGTCCAGAATTTTGCTCGATTGGCTAACCCATTAACGAAGCTCACACGTAAAGGGGTTAAATTTGTTTGGACAAAAGAGTGTGAAGAATGTTTTAAAGAACTGAAGAAATGATTAGTCAATGCTCCTATATTGACTCTACCATCGGGGAATGATGGGTTCGTTATTTATAGTGATGCATCGAAGAAAGGACTTGGTTGTGTCCTTATACAGAATGATAGAGTTATTGCCTATGCATCACGACAGTTGAAAATTCATGAACAAAACTATCTTACTCATGATCTCGAGTTAGCAGCTGTGATCTTTTCTTTGAAGATATGGAGGCACTACCTCTATGGTGAAAATTGTGAGATTTATACTGATCATAAGAGTTTGAAGTATATTTTCTCACAAAAAGAACTCAACATGAAGCAAGGGAGATGGATTGAATTACTCAAGGATTATGATTGCACGATACACTACCACCCGGGGAAGGAAAACAAGGTGGCAGATGCTTTGAGTAGAAAAGACCATGGAGTTTTGAGCAATATGAGAATTGAAAGGGATCCAAATTTCATGGATCTAGTGAAGATGGACATGGGAATAACCAGGGAAGGCGAAACATCATTTCTTTTTCAAATGGTTGCCAAACCATCTTTAATAAAAAGGATTAAGAGTACTCAGACCGATGATGAAGAATTTCAAAAGAAGATTAAAGCTGTGAATGATGGGAGATTGAGAGACTTTGTGTATGAAGATGGAATTTTGAAATTTGGGAAGAGACTTTGTGTTCCCGATATACCTGATCTAAAAAGGGAATTGCTGGATGATGCTCATAGTTCCAATTTCTCTATACACCCTGGGAGCACCAAAATGTATATAGATTTGAAGGAACATTTTTGGTGGGACAACATGAAGAGGGAGATTGATGATTTTGTGTAAAGATGTATGGTTTGTCAACAAGTGAAAGCTGGAAGGCAACAGCCTGGAGGAGTCATGCAACCTCTTCCCATACCGGAGTGGAAATGGGACAATATTACGATGGACTTTGTCATGGGGCTACCAAAGACTCCTAGAAGGAATGATGCAATATGGGTTATTGTTGATCGTCTTACCAAGTCAGCACATTTTCTTTCTATAAGATAAGATCTACCCCTGGAACGTCTAGAAAGACTATACATTAATGAAGTTGTGAGACTTCATGGAGTACCCCTATCGATTGTTTCTGATCGTGATCCCCATTTTACTTCAAGATTCTAGAAAAGTCTTAAGAAATCCCTGGATACTGAACTTCATTTGAGCACTGCTTACCACCCTCAGACAGATGGACAATCAGAATGGACTATTCAGACCTTAGCAGACATGTTGAGATCTTGCTCACTTGACTTTCAGGGTATGTGGGATCAATATTTACCACTGGTAGAATTTTCCTATAACAATAGCTTCCATTCGAGTATTCAGATGGCACCATATGAAGCATTTTACGGAAAGAGATGTCGTACACCAACCTGTTGGGATGACGTTGGTGAAAGAAAACTTGTAGGCCCAGAACTGGTGGAGGAAACGGTGGAAAAGGTGAAAGTAATCCAAAATCACATCAAAGCAGCTCAAAGTAGGCAGAAGAGCTATGCCGATAATCGAAGGAAGGATTTGGAATTTCAAGTCGGTGATCATGTTTTTCTGAAGGTATCTCCGTGGAAGGGAGTCATACGTTTTGGTAAGAAAGGTAAATTGAGTCCCAGGTACATCGGACCTTTCGAAATTCTAGAAAGAATTGGGGTTGTAGCTTACCGATTGGCAATGCCGCCAAGTCTCTCCAAAGTTCACGATGTGTTCCACGTATCTCTGTTGAGGAAATACATGTCTGACCCAATGCATGTACTCACCTATGAAGAATTAGAACTGGAACCCGATCTGTCTTATTGCGAAGAGCCCGTCAAGATTCTTGATACGAGAGAACAAGTGCTGAGAAACCGGACGACGCGTCTGGTAAAAGTTTTGTGGAGAAACCATAAGATGGAAGAGGAAACGTGGGAACCCGAGGAACTTATGATGAAGAACCACCTGAGTCTTTTTATGCAGTAATACCCTCGAAATTGCGAGGACGCAATTGTTTGAAGGAGGGGAGAATGTAACACCCCATGCTTCCACGGTACGTTTCCCTTCGAATAATGCGATAGCATGTGTTGTACGCAACCTCGAGTTCTAACACACACCAAAACTAATTAAACTAGCTGTTGTGAATAGTAATACCTACTTTTTGAAATCATATATATATTATATTTCAAAATGGACTTCATTTTTGGATTCGTAATATTGAAATTAGCCTAGGGGGAAATTTTGGTACTTTTCGGATAACTTTTATATTTTGATGAATAGTGAAAATTACTAAATTTTAATTAAAAACAAATTTTTTAATCAAAATAATTAATATTGATAAATTATGAATTTGAGTGATTTTAAAGTATATTTATAATATATTTTTACCATTTAATTTAATGTTTGTCATTGGACATAATTTCACAATTAAATCAGACATAAACAACTGTCAATCTTTTGATAGTTATTATCTCTTAAAAACACGCTTTTTATTTTAACAACGGGAATTAATTTTAAATTAATTTCTGCCACTTCTGTGTTTTGAATTTGGAAAAATGGATTACATATTTGGAATCAGGATGTCCAAATTATGTAAATAGGTAACTTTTATTTTTACACATTTTGAATAATTACTGCGGTAAATATTTTATTTACCATGGTTAAAGGGTAAATCCAGTAAATAAGGGTTAAAAAATAATATTATAATAATAATAAATTATCCTAAAACATGTCCTAACCTTATTGGTGGACACATACCCGACCATGGTCATCCTTGGGTCGATTTGGGGACCCCTTAGAGCCACTTGTATGTGGTAGGGACACATTATATTAAAAAAGTTAAAATAAAAATAAAAATGGCATAAGCTTACATCTTTTAGAAGAACAATTTTTACATAGGGTTATACATGTTGGATTTTCGATTATAAATATTAATTACAAATCTAAAAAGATTTCCTACATAATGATATTTTATTTATAATTTTTAGACATCAAATAGGTTAAATTATTAATGACACAATAATGATGCAATGTTTACCTCATTAATAAATCATTTATATAAATAAGATTAAAATGATTAAAATACTATCTAAAACCTGTCCAATTCTTATTGGTTGATGTTATTTAGAAAATAAGTCATCTTATCTTCGACCTCAATTATTTTTGGACCATTATATACCAAATATAATTATATTATAAAGTAATACTTTCACTCTTTCCTAAAGAGCCCTCCTCTCCCTTATAAAAGGAGACCACTTCTACTCATTCCTCACACCTCTCAAGCCACTTGGCTCGTCCAAACCCTGCCCAAATAAGCTCCCCACGTCCCTCTCCTCCTCCTTGAAGCTTCCCCTTAGGCAGAAAGCATTTCAAGAAGTCCTTTGGTTCCAACCAAAGTGAGTTACCTAAATTAAAGGTAACGATTTCTCTTAAATTATTTTCATTTATTTTGCTTCTCCAACCCCCAAAATCTTTTTATTTCCTTTCTTTTGTAACAACACCAGTATCCAAAATATACTAGGATGTTGTTATAAGAAGGATTCAAACTACACATACACACAACTCCATCTAATGGATGATGAACATAATGTTTCTGTGGATGGCAAACTAACGCCTCACGAAACGATGATTGTTCAAATACATCTTACCGCCTCTCATGGTGGCCATTATGATGGCACTGTAGTTAAATATGATATTAATGATATATATTTTATATATAAGCTTCTTTAATTCCATTTTATTTCATATCATTATTCATTTCATGTTGTATATACATACGATAATTTCATTTGAGGAAGTGCGGACTACCGCCCCCTTAAAATGATATGACTCGTTCATACCACACATGGAACGTATAAAGGATGGTGTTAATGAACTTAAGTAACATATATAAAATATTATATTATACTGGAATAGTAATATACCTATGTATCATTTGGATTTGATTCTTTTAAAATAAAAATTAAATGGAAGTAGCGTTTGTGCGTACGTACAGACTACCGTCTCCACGAACGCGATGAGATTCATTCTCCATCGTATCCATTCAAGTCTTATTCTCATTTTAGGGTTAAAAATAATTTTAATATCATTCTGATTATGAATAAGATATAATCTATCAATTACAAACATGTCTTACGTAACCAAACATTTAAGAAGAACGAATCGATTATCACCCGAAACGACGATAATACTAAGATATTATTAATAAAGAAATGTTAAAAGATCATATATGATATCATATTAATGTATATGATTCTTGTATAATTTAATAACAATTATTTCACCTTTATACAGGAGGTTAACCTACCCCAACCAAGGAAAAGTACAAGGTAAGGGTTATTTCGCAATCTCTTCATTATCTGAGGTTGTTTATACATAATTATCTACTGGGACCTCGTTATCATCCACATCCATGTTTCTTCAAAATGTATTTCAAAACATTTTTAATATTTAAAAGAATATGGTTTAAAGTCATTTATACCCTTGTTTGAGTTTTTATAAGAGATTTATAAGGGAATCTTTTCGTCGTTTTCCAAACAAGGTGCTTTTTAACCTTTTCGACAGAATTAAGGTAAGAATGTTTTTTTTAACTTATACGGCGGGTGCGGCTATTTTCCGCCGTTATAAAATCTTCAAAGCTTCCCTTACAAGCTTATAAGATTATTTTCAAAGAAAATGTTTTATTTTATATGGATCTTAAATGATTTCAAAATAAAAGGAGATATTTCTTTAAAAAGAATTTTGATTTCATCAATGTCAACATCCTTTGATGGATTTTAAGATTATTTGAAGTTGATTTATTATGATACAAAACTTCTATATTGTATTGAAGGTTTTGTGATATGTTTGACTGTGGATGTGCTATTTTTATACCATTCATAGTCTATGGTGAAAGTATTGACATTTCGTATGCTAGTTTTAATACGAATGTTTATGTTATATTTAAACATTTTCATATGGGAATGCATTGGACTTAATATGTGACGGGTGGAGCCCGCTATAGCTCCTCGATGCATCGGTAGGTCCCATGAGACAAACTAGTGTCTTGGCATAAGGCCTTGACAAAATCTTATTTGTAGTCTTGGCACGAGGCATTGACTATGTGGTTATGATAGTCTTGCATTATGCATTCCAACATTATGAAAGTGGTTATTGATTTTTGCATGTGATTATTCGATTAGTAGAATATCCATGTGAATAAGTAAATGACATTATTTCATTTTATCTTTGCCATACCATGTTGAAAGTTCATGTTTGAAAGGCTTTTGTTTTAGTTATACATTGCCTTAAATGTTTATTCTTATTTATGAAAGTTTCAGCTATATTGTTATCCTTACTGGGCATCTGAGCTCAGCCCTTTTCTATGATTTATTTTTCCCAGGAAGTGAAGAAGTAAATTATGAATGACCTGTAGGGATAATATGTGGGGATATGAGTGTGGATTATGGAGACAATATGTTGTTGTAGTAGTTTTTCATTTTATGATGTAATGTAAGACTTATGAATATATCTAGTGTTTCCAAGACTACTAAACCAATCGGTCTTTCGAGATTTGATCTTTCTTGTGATCATACCAATGTTATTTAATAATGCACCGACTCTGGGTAACTGGGGTCGGGGCATTACACAAACGATATGGGAGCTGGAATTCAAAATCATGTAGCTATGCTCACACAACTTTCTCAAGCTATGAATCATGCAGGACTTCCAAACGAGCAAAGGAAGGAGCAACATTCTGTTGAATCCTTCATGAGACAGCGTCCACCTTCTTTCAGCGGGTCTACTGATCCATTAGTTGCTGAACAATGGATTAGTACTACTGAAAAGATATTTTCAGTTCTTCAATGTTCTGAACATGATAAAGTCATCCTAGCAGTGTATCGTTTGGAAGGAGATGCTGATCAATGGTGGAATCTTATTAAGAATACGAGGCAAAGGGATGAAATTGAGTCTATGGAATGGGACGAGTTCAAGAACTTATTTTTCAATAAGTACTTCCCTCGTATTCTCTGAACAAAGATGGAGAAAGAGTTCCTTGAACTGAAGCAAAGGGATGATGAATCTGTTAGTACCTATGAAGCAAATTTTACAAGACTTGCAAGGTATGCTTCTGGTATTATTATCCAACCTGAGAGTAAGATCGATCGATTCTTTAGTGGCTTAAAACCAAGTCTTCGAAGGGCGTTAGCCATAAGGTACTTCAATAGCTACGAGGAAATCGTTCGATGTGCTCTCAAAGTCGAGATGGAGATTGGAGTAACCCATCAGTCACATGGGTTTGATAAGAAGAGGAAGATGGAATTCAAAGGAAAATCTAAAGAGCACACTAAAAAGAAGATGAGCTTTCCCTTATGCTCAAAGTTTGGAAAGAAACATGGAGGGAGTTTTCTTAAAGGGACAAGTAAATGTTTTAAGTGTGGAAAGGAAGGTCACCGGGCATTTGAATGCCTCAATAATGGGAAGAAGATGTCTAATGATGCAAACAAAGGAAGGGATACACAGAATGATCCTACTACACTTCAATGTTTCAAGTGCAAGGAGATGGGGCATTATACCAATCAATTCCCAAATCCATGTGTTGATGATGATGATCGACGTAAACAAAATCTTAAGGCTAAAGACAAAGGAAAGTCACATGCAATTTCTATCAGCGATGTGGAGTACGATAACGAAGTGGTGAAAGGTACACTTACCATCCACTCTAAAGTAGCAAATGTTTTATTTGATTCTGGATCCACCCACTATTTTATTTCTGAAAAATTTTCTAAGGGTATCACCATACTACCTCAACAATTAGATGTTGAGTTAGTTGTGACAACACCTAATGGCACAACAGTCGCATCAAAAGTTTATAATTCTTCTCCGATCGAAGTTTGTGGGAAAGTGCTTCCTGCAAATCGTGTGATACTTTCTTTAGTGGAATTTGATGTGATTCTTGGCATGGATTGGCTTTCTCTACGTGGAGCTCATATCAATTTCCAAAGAAGGGAAGTCACATTTCATATTCCAGATCAATCTACGATCGTCTATCGATGCAAGGATGAATATAACCTTCCAGTGGAAATTTCTTCCATCTTATGGGTATTGATTCCACTAAATGAAGGTTACTTATCTCAAATGGTTGGTGAGAAACTCACGATTAAGAATATGCCCATCATACGGGAGTTTGATGATGTCTTTCCTGTGGAATTACCGAGTCTTCCACCAAATCTTGAAGTTGAGTTTTCAATAGAACTCGTACCGGGCGCTTTGCCAATTTCAAGGACCCCTTATAGAATGGCCCCAATTGAGTTGCAGGAATTGAAGAAGCAACTCCAGGAGAATCTTGATAAGGGATTCATATGCCCTAGTGCGTCACCTTGGGGAGCACCTGTTCTATTTGTTAAGAAGAAAGATGGATCAATGAGACTCTGCATTGATTATCGAGAACTTAACAAGATCACTATCAAGAACAAATATCCTCTCCCACGCATTGATGACTCATTTGACCAACTACGCGGAGCTCAATACTTTTCCAAGATTGATCTTCGTTCAGGGTATCATCAATTAAGGGTCAAAAGGGAGGATATACCAAAGGCGGCTTTCTGTACAAGGTATGGACAATATGAATTTATAGTGATTCCATTTGGTCTTACTAATGCCCCTGCTATCTTCATGGATCTAATGAATAGAGTCTTTAGAGACTATCTTGATCAATTTGTGGTAGTCTTTATAGACGATATTCTTGTCTATTCAAAGAGCAAGGAAGAGCATGAAGATCACTTGAGAATTATATTGAAGACCCTGAGAAAGGAGAAGCTTTATGCCAAATTTACCAAGTGTGAATTTTGGCTTCAAAAAGTTGCATTTTTGGGTAACATAATCTCAAAAGAGGGGGTATCTGTGGATCCAGCAAAAACAGAGGTTATCGAAAGATGGTCGAGACCAACAACAGTAACTGAGATCCGAAGTTTTCTTGGTTTGGCTGGATATTATAGACGTTTTGTAAAAGATTTTTCACGATTATCCAATCCACTCACCAAGTTGACTCGGAAAGGAGTTAAGTTTGTCTGGACAGAGGAATGTGAAGAGAATTTCAAGGAGTTGAAAAGAAGGTTATCCAGTGCACCTGTGCTCACACTGCCTTGTAGTGGAGAAAGGTTTGTGATCTACAGTGATGCATCCAAGAAGGGATTGGGGTGTGTTCTTATGCAAAATGATATGGTGATAGCTTATGCCTCACGACAGTTGAAAATCCATGAGCAAAATTACCCAACACATGATTTGGAGTTAGCTGCGGTAATCTTTTCATTAAAGATTTGGAGGCATTACCTTTATGGTGAATGGTGTGATATTTATACTGATCATAAAAGTTTAAAGTATATTTTCACACAAAAGGAGCTGAATATGCGTCAAAGAAGATGGTTGGAGCTGATTAAGGATTATGACTTCTCAATCCATTACCACCCTGGGAAAGCAAACAAGGTGGGAGATGCATTAAGTCGACAAGACCATGCTAGTTTATCCGTGATGAGGATCACAAAGGATCCAATATTTATGGATTTACAAAGGATGGATCTTGGAATTATAATGGAAGGGGAAAAATATTATCTCTCTCAAATGAATGTTCAACCATCTATACATGTGAAGATTAAAGAGGCACAGAAAGAAGATGTCGAGTTACAAAAGAAGGTGATAAATGTTCCTGAGTTCAACCTTGATTGTGATGGGATAATAAAGTTCAGGAATCGGGTTTGTGTTCCTCCCATCCCCGAATTAAAGAAGGAGTTGCTGGATGAGGCTCATAGTTCATCATTCTCTATTCATCCTGGAAGCATGAAGATGTATAGGGACCTGAAAGAGTACTTATGGTGGGATGGCATGAAAAGAGATGTTGCTGAATATGTCTCTCGATGCTTGGTTTGTCAACAAGTTAAAGCTGAGAGACAAAAGTCTAAGTGGATGTTACAACCATTACCCATACCCGAATGGAAATGGGAAAACATCACTATGGACTTTGTCACAGGACTTCCTAAAACATCCAAAGGCAATAATGCTATTTGGGTCATAGTTGATCGTCTTACAAAGTCTGCACACTTCATTGCTATTAGAGAGGATTTCTCTCTAGATCAGCTTGCCAGGATATATGTAAAGGAAGTGGTAAGATTGCATGGAGTACCACTTTCAATTATATTTGATCGGGATCCGAGATTTACCTCAAAGTTCTGGCGAAGTTTTCAGCATACTCTGGATACAGAGTTGAGTTTCAGCACTGCTTATCATCCTCAGACAAATGGTCAGTCTGAGAGAACAATTCAAACCCTAGAAGATATGTTGAGAGCTTGATCTATGGATTTCAAAGGAGGTTGGGATCAACACCTACCTTTGGTGGAATTTTCTTATAATAATAGCTTTTACTACAGTATTCAGATGGCTCCTTATGAAGCTCTCTATGGAAAGAAATGCAGGACTCCAACTTGTTGGGATGAAGTTGGGGAAAGAAAGCTATTAGGACCAGATCTCGTTGATGAAATGGCAGAAAAGGTCAGATCTATTCAACAACACATAAGAGCAGCTCAGAGTCGACAGAAAAGTTATGCCGACAACCGAAGAAAAGACCTAGAGTTTGAAGTGGGTGATAAAGTGTTCTTACAAATATCTCCCTGGAAGAGGGTTATGAGATTTGGAAAGAAGGGGAAGTTGAGCCCTAGATATATCGGTCCTTTCGAAATACTGGATTAGGTTGGAAAGGTAGCTTACCGATTGGCGCTTCCACCGAATCTCTCTCAAGTTCATGATGTGTTCCATGTATCTCTCCTGAGAAAGTACATACCTGATCCTTCACATGTACTCAGCTCAGAAGTTGTACCACTGGAGCAAGATCTTTCTTATAAAGAACAACTGATAGAGATTCTGGATCATAGCGAAAAAGTCCTACGAAATAAGACCACTCGATTGGTGAAAGTTTTATGGAGGAACCACCAACTTGAAGAAACTACATGGGAGCTTGAGGATATGATGAGGGAGAAGTATCCTCATCTGTTTGTTACAAAGTGACGAATTTCGAGGGAGAAATTCTTTTTAAGGGGGGTAGAATGTAACACCCGAGACTTTTATGTTATATAAATCATCAAAGGAATATTTTTCTACACAACACTTGCTTGGCTTGCTTTACACGCAATCGCGACTTGCGTTGTACGCAATACCGAGTTTCACTAAACAACAATATGCTATTAGAACTAGCCGTTAGGAATAGTAATAACCACTTTTTGAAATTTTATAAATTTTATTTTTCAAAAGGGACTTCATTTTTGGTTTCGGAATATCAAAATTAGCCTAGGGTGAAATTTTGGTATTTTTCTGAAAACTTTCAATTTTTGATGAATAGTGAAACCACTAAGTGGTAGGTTAAAAACTGAATTTTGCATAAAACGTAATTTTACCGCTTCTGTGAATGGAATTTCGAAAATCCGACAGACACAGTTAATATCAAGGACTAAAATGTGGTTCAATGAGATGAAAATAATTTTTGGTGAATAGTAACTTTTTACTTTTTTTTACCACGGTTAATAGTAAATAGGGTAACTAAGGGTAAATATGATATTACTATTACCCTAACACATGTCCTAATTCTATTGGATAAATGTAATTCGACCAAAAACAACCTTATGAATAAAATATGACCATTTAGGCCCACTTGGGTTAGATTAGGACATTTATTATTAATTTATTTAAAGAAGGGTTAAAAGAGTTAAAATCAATGTTTAATAAGTAAATCATTTTTAATATAAGGTTATACATAAGATAAATTCGACTATAAATATTCATTAGAAAGCTCAAAAGATTTCCTACATAATGGTATTTTATTTATAATTTTTAGACATTAAATAAGTTAATTTATTTATGACACAATTATGATGTAGTAATTATCTTATTTATGAAATATTGACATAATTGATGTTATAAACACCAAAATAAATGTAATTTTAGACTTTTTATGAATTCCACTAATTTTATAGGTTACTATGATATATTAGTGTTGATTTAATAAACTTGATTAGAACATAAAATTCTGTTATGACTTTCACAAAAATCATATATCAAATAGTGTCAAAATTGACACAAAATAGTTTTTAAATCAAATATTATATTACTAATTGTTATTTTATTCCTAAAAATCTAAGGTTCGGCCAAATGACTTAGATAAGGATATATATATTATTAATCAACATTTTGGGGTTCGTTTGGCATGTTATAGTAAGTGTATTAACCATATAGTGAAAGAAAACAAAAAGACACGGTAAAAGTTAAATTATTTAACTTAGAGTTAAATCTAATTGATAAGGTTACAATAATACCCTAAACTTGTCTAAATCCTATTGGTTGATAGGATTTCGATCCCTCCCCACTTTAGCTTCAAAATAAGACCCTTTGGAACCATTATAAACCGATTTTTACTTTAATATAAAATAATATTTTGAGATATTCCTAAGGTGCCCCTCTCCTCCCTTATAAAAGGGCACCTCCTCCCCCTCCTCCTCACACCAATTTGAGCACTCAAGCTCGTCCAACCCCTTCCATTTTCTCCTCTCCACTTCCCTAGAATAATCCTAGAGGTCCTGGTCTTCTTCAAAGACCAATATTAGTTCCCTAAGTGGAGGATTTAAAGAAGCGTTCCAAAGAAGAGGTAATATCCATTACTGATCTTTTCAATTTCTTTCTTCTTCAACTTCTTTTTCTTTAGTTGTTTCATAATAATGTAATAACATCAGTATTACTTACATACATATATGTTATTATAAATATGAAACAACCCTAATTCACCTTCTATCCATCCTACGGAAAAATGAAATCACCGCGCGTGCGTACGTACGGAATACCGTCTCAACGCCGTGGTGTAATCTATTTTCCACCACCACCTTACAAGGATGGGTTTAATGGTGTAATGAGTAACTATTTATGATTATTATAAAGTAATATTGATACTGAAATAATATATATATACTCCAATACAATTCCACGATCATAGGAACGATATCATCACTCGTGCGTACGTACGGAATACCGTCTCCACGATGTGATGCGACTCGTTCTACATGATCATCATTACATAGTAATTATATAAATGAATTGAATGAATAAATATGATATATGTTACAATAATACCATTCTGGATATAAGGTATCTATAACCTTAAAATAATAATAAGAATGTATTCGGAAAAACACGCATAAGAACAAAAGGCAATAAAGACCCGAGTAACAAGTAACAATGGAATATTACTAACAAGAAGCTAAGATTATGACCATATATGATATCATATCAATATTTATGATTCTGGAATAAGTCAATAACATTATTTAAACCATTATATAGGAGCTTCGGACACGTACAAAGCAAATTGGACCTAAGGTAAGGGAAAATATCACAATCTCATTTTTATCCGAGATTGTTTATTTGTAAGTATTTACTAGGGTGTATTTTATCATCCACATCCATGTTTCATCAATATGTTATATTATTTCCATCCACCTAAAATTGTTTAAATCCATTTTTACCCTTCGGTGAGTTTTTAGTAATATGTATGAAAGGAATCTTTTGTCGTTTTTCGTACGAGGTACTTTTTGACTTTTCCGACAAAAGTACGAAGAATGTTTTTTTAACTTATACGGCATGAATGGATTTTTAAAACATTATTTCCAAGAAGCATCCTTTAAAAGTTTTCAAGTTTATTTTTAATCAACTTCTTTTAGTTTATAATTGTATGACATGTTAAGAAAAGAAAAGTGTTTTTGAAGAAGAAAGGATATTTTCCTCAAGAATGGAGTTCAAGGGTTTTATCAAAATTATTTTCCATCTAAGATAATAAAGGGTTATATTTTCATCCCTTTAATTACATTGATTTGATTATGTTGTGAGGGAATTATTTTTATGAAGTCATTTGCCTTATAAGATTTGTTTTATGATTTCATGATGTTTCACGAATCCCATTTTTTGTTACATGTGTTATGCGATGATGTATGATTTATGATTATGTGGCACACATAAGAAAGGATTCATTATAAGATGGGTGGGACCTATATCTCCCTCCAATGCATTGGGTAAAGATTTTATATCTCATGAGATAGACATGGCTGGAACGGTAGGTTATACCGGTTCAGTGAAACCGGACTGGAACGAGGGTGACTCGGTTCAGAAAGGGACTTTGTCCACTAAGATAGTCTTGGCAATGAGTCATGACTAACAAGAAATGATTTTCCATGATTATGTGTGCATGCCACAAAGTTTCAAGTTTCATGTTATGATTATGGGGATCTCATTTTCACTTCTATGATTTATTCCATGTTAAGATATTATGATCTCTTTTGCAGGATATGATTTTCAAAAAGATATGATATGATTTTTATTTCCATTATTTGCCCTTGCTGAGCATTTGAGCTCACCATTTTTTGTTTTCTTTTCCCCAGGTCAGGAAGATGGATATTAAGTAGAATATGCTAAAAGGGACCCTAGATATGATGAAATAAATGGGAGACACTGTAGAAGATTTATGAACCAGTTGTTTATGTTTCCCAGTTTCTAAAGGCACAATACCTATACGGTCCTTTGTGGTTTTGTCATATGTTGTAATAAGTGTGCTTCAATTTTGAAGTATTAACAATGTATGTAAAGTATGGGTCGTTATGGAATGGGATCATAGTAAAGAAAAAATACCCTCTTCCAAGAATTGATGACTTATTTGACCAACTTCGAGGGGCTCAATTCTTCTCCAAGATCGATCTTAGATCTGGTTATCATCAACTGAGGGTGAAGAAAGAAGATATTCCAAATACAGCCTTTCGATCAAGATATGGGCATTATGAGTTTACTGTTATTCCCTTCGGTTTGACAAATGCTCCTGCTATTTTCATGGATTTTATGAATAGAGTCTTTAAGGACTACCTTGATAAAATTATGGTAGTTTTTATTGATGATATTTTGATATATTCAAAAAGTCGTGAGGAGCACGAAGATCATCTGAGGGTTATTTTGAAAACTCTGCAGAAGGAGATGCTCTTTGGAAAGTTCAGAAAGTGTGAGTTTTGGTTACAAAAAGTGGCTTTCTTGGGGCACATCGTAACCAATGAAGGAATCTCAGTTGACCCTGCAAAGAAAATGGTTGTGGAGGAGTGGCCTCAACACACAATAGTAACTAAGATTCATAGTTTCCTTGGTTTAGCAGGATATTATAGGAGGTTTGTGAAAAACTTTTCACAGCTTTCTAATCCACTAACCAAGTTGACTCAAAAAAAGGTTATGTTCATCTGGACAAAGTAATGTGAAGAAATTTTCCAAGAGCTGAAGAGGAGATTGGTTACTGCACCTATGTTAAAACTACCCTCTATCAGAGAAGGATTCATTATTTTTAGTGATGCATCTCTGAAAGGTCTTGGGTGCGTCCTTATGAAAAATGACAAGGTAATTTCTTATGCATCTCATCAACTAAAGAAACATGAGCAGAATTATCCTACGCATGATATAGAGCTAGTGGCAGGTGTTTTTTCTCTAAAGATATGGAGGCACTATCTTTATGGGGAGAAATGTGATATATACACCGACCACCAATGTTTAAATTATATTTTAACGTAGAAAGAATTGAACATGAGACAAAGGAGATGGTTGGAGCTTATTAAAGACTGTGATTGTTCAATTCATTATCACCCTAGAAGAGAAAACAAAATCGCTGATGCGCTAAGTAGAAAAGACCCTATTGTTCTGGAAACAATGATGATCCTAGAAGATCCATTGATTAAGGATCTAGTAAAATTGGACATGGGAAATGTAATGGAAGGGACATCATCAACCCTATCCCAAATGATTTCACTACCTTCATTACTATATAAGGTCAAGAAGGATTAAAAAGAAGATATTATGTTGCAGGAGATGTTTGGGGATGTGAAGTATGGGATGTTTCCTGATTTCAATATTGATCAAGAAGGTGTACCGAAAGTTCACACAAGACTATGTGTTCCATCTATTTCGTAGATAAGGAAATAACTGGTGGATGAAGATCACAAATCTACTTTCTCTATACATCTAGGAAGCATTAAAATGTAAAGAGACCTTCGTGATCCTTATTGGTGGGATAAAATGAAGAGAGAGATTGCGGATTAAACTACAAGGTTCCTAGTGTGTCAACAAGTAATGACAGAACGATAACTTCCTAAGGGGATATTACAACCGCTACCCATACCAGCATGGAAGTGGGATAATATCACTATGGACTTTTTTCACCGGTCTCCAGAGAACATCCAAAGAGAACAATGAGATATGGGTTATAGTGGACCGTCTCACCAAGACTGCCCATTTTATCTTTATTAGGGAAGATTTCTCTCTGGATTAACTTGCCAAGATATAAGTAAAGGAAGTGGTAAGGCTGCATGGGGTACCACTATCCATCGTATCTGATCGTGATCCAAGATTCACATCAAAATTTTGGAGAAGTCTTCTACATGCTCTGAATACTGAATTGAATTTTAGTATGGCCTATCATCCTCAAACTGATGTCCAATCTGAAAGGACTATTAAGAAACTTGAGGACATACTGAGATTATTCTTAATGGAATTTAAAGATGGATGGCATCAACACCTCCCATTATATGAGTTTTCCTATAACAACAGCTTCCATTCGAGTATTCAGATGACACCCTATGGATTTCCATATGGAAAGCTATGTAGAACTTATACTTGTTTGGATGAAGCTGGTGAGAGAATTATTCTTGGACCTAATCTTGTTCAAGAGATGACAGAAAAGGATCATTCCATCCAACAACACATAAAGGCTGCTCAGAGTCGGCAAAAGAGCTATGCTGACAACCGTCGAAGGGACATGGAGTTTGGTGTTGGCGACAAAGTCTTCCTTCGAATTTCTCCATGGAAGAGAGTAATGTGGTTTGGGAAGAAAGGGAAGCTCAGCCCTAGGTACATTGGCCCCTATGAAATCCCGGATTGCATAGGAGCAATGTCCTATCATCTAGCACTTACACCGAACCTAACTCAAGTTCATGATGTCTTCCATTTATCACTCTTGAGGAAGTACTTACCCGACCCTTCGCATGTACGGAACCCAGAGGTGGTGCATCTAAAACATGACATCTCTTATGAGGAGTATCCAGTGGAGATCTTAGACCATAGAGACACGGTTCTACGCAACAAGACTACTCACCTTGTGAAAGTGTTTTGGAGGAATCATAAGTATGAAGAAGCGACATGGGAGCCTGAGGAAACAATGAAGCAAAGGTACCCTCACCTTTTCGACTAGGCCTTCGGTTTAAAATTTCAGGGATGAAATTTCTTAAGGGGGAAGAATGTAATGACCCAAACTTTTTGAAGAGTATATTAATTTACTCTTAACGACTTAATAGAGATGTTAATGGTTAATTAAGAAAGAAGAGTCGATGGCTTCATCCAGTAGAGTCGAACCATATGAAGCCCACTTATCAGAGCTTGGGAAGGAGATGGCATATTTGGGCTTTGCTTTGGACCAATCCCAAGACGAACTTCAGCATGTCAAGCTTGAACGGAACTGCCTATGGGATAAGTTCAAGTTAGTGGAGATTACTTCTAGGGAAATGTTTTCTGAGCCTCCCTCAGATTCTCTCACCTTAGCACACCTTACACTTAGGTCATATGCTAGTGTTGTAAGGGGTTATGTAATGAGACCGTAGCTACATGGTGTAATCGTTTGAGATTAATAAAATTGTGATTTATCCCTATGATGAAGTTTGTGAATTTTCAGATGTCCGGATAAAAATAGGATGTATCTTATGGATGAATTTCGAAAAAAGTGAGATTTTAAATTATTCATGTAAACCATAAATAGTTAATGTTGTGTAAATATTTTCAAAAAATGGTCTTCTGAAAATGTGTTCAGTAAAAAATTTAGAGTCTGATAATATAAACATAATTTTTGGTGAATAGAAATTTATGAATAGTGATTTTACGCTTAGGATTAGTAATGTGACCAAATGGATTAGTAATCTCACTTAAATAAAGTATTAATATATTTTAGGCACCTTGATTAAGTAATGTGATTCAATAAAATAGGTAAATAACTATTTCAGAAGTTATTACTTAAGTATTAGTTTTTTCAGGTGAATAGTTTTTTTTATTTAAAAATTAAATTAAAAATATTTAGAAAATTATTTTTATAAAATGGAATTTATTTTTGAATTCGGAACATCGATATTATGTTAATGTAATTTTTGGGGATTTTTCTAAAAAAAATGAATTTTCAGTGAATAGTATATTTATTTAAAAATTAAATTAAAAATATTTATAAATTTATTTTTATAAAATGGAGTTCATTTTTGTAATCAGAGCATTGATATTTGGTTATGGTGACATTTTGGGATTTTTCTAAGAAAGTTGAATTTTTAGTGAATAGTAAAAATACAGTTTTAGGGTTTCAGTATGTTTAATGACTTCATCACTGTGTCATGATGATGTCATGAGATATTTTAAGGGTTGGCCAACCAAATGTAATGAATTTTTGTATGGGGGCCCCATGTGGTCTAACTTTATCTGAAATAACATTGGAGAGCCCATGGTTTTGAGAAAACCACTTGTGCGGTGTCCCTTGAAATTATTAAAGTACCACCTCCCCTTCCCTATAAATACCCACCCTTTCATCCTTTATTTTTCACTCCCAACTCTCCCCCAACGAAGCTCAGGTCTCATTACCTCCCAAAGAGTCCTTTCGATGTTCCCCCAAGCCCTCAAAGTCCCAACCTTCAAGTTTTAAGAGTTACGTTTTAAGGTAAGGGATCCAACCTCTCTCTTTCTTTTCAAATACTCTCTTTTAATTCATTTCTTTAATGTTACATGTTGTTATGTTGGAGGATGTTATTTTATATTCCTCTTACTGACTTTTTCATGTTCATATGATGAGATATCCCCTCTTACTCTCATCATTTCGTTTTATAAATGTTTAAGAGACACAGTTTGGCTGCCGAATTTTTAAGGGATTCTTTCACCCTTCTCATTTTCAAGTTATATTTTCTTGTCAAGTATTTCAAGTTCCTTTTTTTTATTTTTGGTTATGATCTCTATATCTATAATACTGATATTTTATGTTCATATTATGAGAGACCCTATTTGATCTCATAAATTCATCTTTTTTAATGTTTAAGTGACACCATTAGGCTGCCAAATTTTCATAAGAGAAATCTTATTTTTGCTTTCCTTTCATGTTCCTCATTTCATATGGTATTACCATGTTCATAAATACTTTATATTATATCCCCCTAATATTTTATGGATATTTTATGATTGGTTGACCCATGTCCCCTCTCTTTTCAATGTTTTCTAAAACCCTACAACATATACGTTATGCTGCCGAATTTCCGTCTCAAAATGTCTCTCTCTTTTTCTCAAATTCTTTTATTTTATTAAGTGAAAACTCAAAAATATTTATTCTAAATGGGTATTCACATATATACCAAATTTTTATATTTTAAATTCTGGAAATTACATACATGAGACCCGATTTCCTTTTCTGTGGGTATAAAGTGACATAAAGATCATGTCTTTAAAGCAGTTTTCAAAACGGTATGATTATGAAATGAAACCCATTTCTTTTATACTATATGGGTTATTTATGAAATGTTTGATGATGATATATGTGGCTCACATGATAAAAAATTCATATTTAAGGGTGAACCCTGATAGAGCTCCAATGCATTGGGTAAAGACTTAATCTCTAGAGATGACCATTTTTAACGATATCTTGGTGAATAACCATGGTAATTTTTAATGACACCTTGGGGATGGACCTCGGTGAAACAGAAACGATTATCTAAGTTAAATGTTGTAGACACATCTTTAAGTTATGAAATATGTTATTTTTATTATGATATTCTTCATGATTTCTTTCTCATGCCTTAAAGTTCTTTTTCATGACTTTATTGATGTATCTCAAGTTCACATGTTAAATGTTTCCCTTTTTCCCTTACTGGGCCTTCTGCTCACCCTTTCTTTGATGTATGTCCCCAGGTTATGAGATGCATTAATGAACCTAGGATGAACATAAGTAGAAGCCTTTCATGTGATTAAGAAGAATGTTTTATGTTTTCATGTATTAAGTTTTTGGTTTCCAAGACACTAAACCTTAAAGATCCTCGATTTTTTATTTTGTAATGAAAGTTAATGTGATAAAAAGGGGGGATGCTATAGTATTTTTGAGAGGCATAGAATTTAGAGTGATGACTGTAGGTTTGGTTCTGGTGGCATTGGCATGGGGATTGCATGACACAGAAACACAGTGAGGGCCTTCCATGATTTTTTGTAGGAGAGGCACATTGATAGTGTTCCTCAAGCGTTCTCAGATGCAGCGGTAATGAAAGGTTCACACCAGCTACATCGGTGCAGGTTGGACTAAAGGGCCATCACTAGTCATGGATAATTTGGGTATATGGGTCAATAATGTGTGTGCCTTCATGGACAAAAAATAATATCTATGGGGCCTGTGGGTCATTGTAATGGGTGAGTTATCCCTTGGGGGGGTTATGACCTGCGCTTTCAACCTGTGAGAGAGTCTATTGTGTTTGTATGTTTCATTGTAACTATACACGTAAGTACCATATATATATATATATATATATATATATCCAAAGCAGTGTATACCATGAGTTTTAGCCCACGGTTTCCAAATTTTATTTAAAAAAAGTAAAGTACAAACAAATAATATTGGGGCACAACAAATACTCTCAAATACAAAAGTGGCGAACAAGAGAATGAGAAAAAATTAGACTCGATGACCTCCATTAATGAACAAACCATAGAACCAAAAACCATATTGAAACCCTTTATGGAAACTAGGCTGAATCCCCACTGCGGGATCCCAAGCACCCATCGTGAGCCCACCTCTCGTGAAGACCCCTGCACACCTGAAGACCATATATCATCATGTTTTCATCCTCCACCCCCAAGTGCATCGGCGTACCCTCATCATCTCCACCCATCTATCATTCATGAACCAACACTTCAACGTTGGACTTGTTCTAGTAACCCGTTAGCATCCCATACCACCAATGTCCGTAGTGATCAGAGTCCATCACACCAATCAACATCCTATACCACTGATGGTCGTCGTGAGAGTCGAAACCCACTGACACCCCAAGCCCCTGATAACCACTCAAGAGTCCTGCATCATCACCATCCGTTCCAACCCTCACACACTTGCACATGAGTCATCACCCCATGAGAAAATGTCGATAGGCCCAACTCGAGTCCATCTCTCTACATTCCATGAAATGTCACCAAAAAAGGTGTTCAGTTTCCATGATTAGAACATTTCTAACACACCAACATCAATTGGTCAATTCCTTATCACAATGTTAACTACAATATGCATCCCAAGGGTTGTCACCTACCCTGAAATTGCGTCTCAATAATTATGCTCACCACATGTCTCAAGGTGTGTACCCCACATCCTACCAGTGGTTTCCAACCAGTAGGAACGCCTCCGAACAACAAAAAACTCATTGTCATCAGCCACCCATCCTCCTCGCATCCCAAGATCATAACTGTCAAACCATTATCATCACCGACATGCACCATGAATCCTGAGATCAGGCCTCTGTCACCTCTACTGGGACCCCTAGCCTCGTCACCGGCATGCTCTCATCATCGATTCCCCAAGGTCCTCGTCACTGAATTCTTGCATCTCTAGGTCGTCCTGTGCACTGTTTCCAGCATCACCCACTCTTGAGTGCATCTTGTCAGCATGTAGGCATCAGGATCCCCTTATCACATTGACCTGGATCTGTCCATCCCAACTAACAGGTGAGACTCCATCCCCCTACAACCTTGTCGTATGACGGGCTCCCTTACGGTACCTCCATCGGCCCCAATCAGGATCCCACCACGTAGTCAATATGGGTTGTCTAACCCGTCATCCCATCATCAGTGGACTCGACCTCCATTGCTATAGATCTCGAGCGATATTCCTGGATCTTTGATATCCTTTTTCCTTATTCATCGTTGTTTCCCGACCAGATCGGAGTTCGCATCCAGCACCACATCGATATCTCGATATTCATCATGTCATCGTCCGTCTTCCATTCTTCTTTGATGCCTCTCCATAATCCCTGAGCTTTTCTCACCATCATATCCTGACGGGACCAGAGTCCGCTGTCGATGCCCCTCTGTCACCACCAAACATCGCTCGTTGTCAACTCCCGACCGAACATGAGTCAACTGTCTCCGCCTGAGTGACTTTGGCAGTCACAGATAGATATAGTCGACAAAAGATCACCTCCCATTTCACCATATTTATCCTGATTACGTAGCCCACAGGCTTCAAACATGTCAAAATGAACAATAATTTCATGAGAGGCTATGATAGGGTTTCCAAACCAATCCTCGTTGAAATCTACAGAGAGAGGCTCTCTGTTCTTGTATATATCTATTAAAATGTAAATATATATAATTATAAATATAATAAATATATTAATTATAATTTAAAAATATATAGTTATAATTATAAATATATATATATATATTTAAAAAGTATATATATATTTATAAATATATTTATATATTAATATATATATATATGATTATATAAATATAATAAATATATTTATTATATTTATATATTAATTTATATATATATTATTATATAAATATAATAAATATATTTATATAATTATATATATAAGTATATATATTTATATAATTAGATATATATATATATATTAATTATTAATATATAAATAGATATAATTATAAATATAATAATTATATTTATTATTTAAATTTATTTATTATAATTGTATAATTATTTAAATATAATCATTTATTTAGATTTATTTATAATTATAAATATATATATTTAAAAATATTTGTATATAATTACAAAAAAATTTACATAATTATATATACTTATATATTTATATATTTATATATTTATATATTTATATATTTATATATTTATATATTTATATATTTATATATATTTATTAAAATATAAATATACTAGAAAGGTTCAGGTATCAAGCATGCTCGGTCCTAAAGAATTTTTAATGAAAATAAAATGGAAACATGAACATGAAAATGTGCGGCGCATAGCGCACCGTTAATCCAGGAATGTGGAAATCAATGCCACCCAAAAGCAAGACAATGAATCCAATGACCCACATGTCATGTCTAGTAGAATAACTTAGTAGACCCGCAAACCCACATAAAAAATGCCAGAAGGCCCAGAAACCATCGCACCAACTGATGCAGATAGGATGTCATCTGAAAATTTCCAACCACGAAGACCTCACGCATCACAGCACATCGATGAGGATGGATGAAAAACACCACCCGAGTTCATCAGTCAATAAAATGATCATCTACGTACATCATTATTCCCTTCACCTTCATCACACACGTGATCAAGGTTACTAGATTCCCATCGCTAGAGGTGTCGGTTAACACATCATCAATGAGAATTTCTCACCATCGTCATCCCAAACCACCAAAATCCCATAGAGCATGAGAACATCGAACCATCCGGCATCCCATACCGCCACACATCATTTTGAAACAACAAGAATAGAACGTCACCTAAAAAATATGCACTGGAAACAAACAAAAAGCACAAAATCCCAAAAACATAGGAGGCCCAAACTGAGAATAGCAACATCTGAAGCCCTAAACTGATATGCAATCCCAAGAAAAAATGTAAGATAGTATGTCTACACACTTCACCATCAGAAACTTGTCTCGAGTTCAAAGTTGACGACAACCCCCACATACCATGGATTTTTCTGCATCCTAAGGTCTTCATGCAGCCATCACCATCCTCACAAAAAAAACCCACCCCCACCCACTGATTTCATCACTCATAGCACACCCATATTCATGTGGGCACCTAGATATGGATTCAATGTGTTATGCAGACATCACATCAGTATCCTATGCTCAAATGAAATCGAGAACTACCAAACATCCACACTCACGCCTTGTTCTAATCACTGGAAGCACTCTTGTCGGCTCCTTGTTGTGTACACCGCTAGGATCCCACACCATCCATGATTGTAGGGGAAGAAGAGGGAAAAAACAGTTGTTTCCCACCTTACCTGCATCCCCGTCACCTAGGTAGCAGCCATAACCCTTGAAGCAAATGTGAACCACTGATCATATTTTGACTGACAATATCTGATCGTGTGCCACTCCATTTTCACCCTCGTCACCCCACCAGAAGCATCCTAGCTAGTCCACAAATTAAAAACACCCAAAACAGAGGCCCTGCACATGATATTAGGAGGATCTAAATGCAGATCATCCTTAATTGGTGATTCCTTATTGGGATCCAGTTGGCTTCGATCATCTTTATAAAACCATGATTTTCAACCTTTTCAAGATCATCCATGAGGAGATCAATCCTTTTGCCTGGAAAAAAGGAAAAATAGATTCTTATTACCAAAAACATCAAACTTACTTTGATCAACATGAAAAATGATCAAATTGAAATGATATACACAATAGGATTAAGATATAAGCTCTACCTTGGGATATAACCCATACTTTATATTATAATAAACAAATATATATAATTATAAATATAATAAATAAATTTTCTATTTAAATATATTTATTATACTTTTTAATTATTTAAATATATATATTTATTTATAATTATAATTATGAAGGGTGGGTTCATTAGGTTTTGATATGCTTTATCCATTCAGGATCTCTATCGAATTAGTGGCATTATCTGATAAGTGGGTTCTTCATGTTCTGGTTGTAAATTTTAATTTCCATATAAAAATTATTTTATCTCATTTTTTATATAATTATTCAATTAATTTATATCTTACTGGACCTGTTATTTGGGGCATTACTTAAGCCCACTCGACCCACTCAGTTTATGGCCTACTTGACTTCTGCTTTCCACTGTGGCAATAGATTTTTCTCTCGGATTCCATCCCTAGACATTGATAGTGATACCGCCCATTTAATCATGACCATTAATTAGTTTTGGGTAGTTCCACTGGCTACTGGTTGGACTGATCGGTGTGGCCTTCATGGAAGCCTTTTCTTGGTTGTGCGGTTTTGGGTCCCCAGGTTTTGTTTTGGGTTTTATCATCTCCCTTACAGTGGTTGTTCAAACAATGACAACTATGAAAAATATTCCCACATCGTTTGAGTGAATTCGATGAGATCAACATACAGATCAATAAGGGTTTATTCCTATTTGATGTTGGGCATTTGGATTCTCATGCAGGAGCTTGTTGGTGTTGGCCGCTTCATCCTCAAATAGAGGATTATTTTGGTGGTCTACCAATCTCCCCACACACCACTGGTGTCTGGTTCTTATTGGAGACATTATTGTCATCCTTCCATGCTGAAGAAGTGTGTCCCATCCATTGAACCTAAATTCCACAACTCTGGATCAGGTGAGGTCCTCCTTCAATGAGTCCAAACAAAGAGAAGCGGTGTTGGGATTCACAAAGCTCGAAGGGATTCGAACATCCGAAAATTGTCTGGATTTTTAAGTTCAATCTAGTATTGTTTCTCTGGTTTCTTTCTTACAGATATTTTCGTTTTCATTCCTTCCTGTTGATTGTTGATTCCCTTTTCTATTTTCTATTTTTTGTTAGTCATTTTTTTTGCATCTTGTAATATGATCTGGTTTTTTCCTTTGACCATTAATATAACTAGGTGAGGGTGGTGTGCTTTAAATAGAGTAGGTCCCAAAATGGTTCTGAACAACATAAATACTACTATTATTTGGTTTTAAGTTTCATGTTTATTCTTCTGCCAATTATTTGGTATTTTTTAAACTTTGGATTCACTATCTTCCAAAACTGCTATCTATTTGGGCTTATTTACAATGTAATCATTTTACTTTTTTGGTTTGAATATTAAATTGAGCCATATTTTTTATTTGGTGGTCCTTAAAATCATATTTGGGATTGTATTCCTCTATTACCCCCATAAAAAAGTGGTATTATCTCCACCCAAATAAACACTGGACTCTTCAAAATATAAAATAGAAAAATTTCTATGGCTTCAAGGATTTTAATTTCTGATGATTAAAGATATGATCCCTGTTAGTCCAACAAGGGCTGCTATATACCCTTTGTGGACCTAAGAAACCCCACACGAGTTTTTACACCGATGGTCAAATAGTGAAGACCAATTCAAATGTCCCTCTCGACATTTTGAGGAAAGCACATAGCTCTTTAACCTTGTCTTTAGGTGATAAAGTCCTACAAGAAGTCACTTATGAGACTTCCATAGTTGGTATTTGGTCTATGATTGAAAATATTTATATGAAAACCTATTTAATTTTCTATATACATAATAAGCACACATCATACACCTTCAATATTCATCGTGGAACTACCATCTAGACACATCATGATGAGTTTAATAAAATATTATTAGAATTATCCAATATAAATATTAACACTGAAGATGAGGACCAAACCATCATACATATAATTTATTTATATAGTTCATATGATCATCTTATTGATGCTATGATGTATGGAAAATATTTATTTACTTTAGAGGAAGTCAAGTCTTCCTTGAATTCTTGTGAGTTGCATAGTAAGGCTATGTTTAAACCAGAATATGACGGTCTGAATGTGAGGGGTCATTCGGAGTTTCGAGGGAAGACTAATGGTAAAAATAGGATGTGAAGTAAGAGTCATAGCCAATAAAATGAACATCGGTCTAAACCCAAGACTAAGTAGGTTAACTAATACCTTTTTGGGAAACCAAGGAATATTAGACCTAAAATTTTCCAATTTAAAGTATAGTGAACCTTCTAAAGATTATAGTGATCACCCTCTCTTTGCCGACCAAGGCTATGAAAGTGATGAGGTGTTGTGTGTTTCCTGATTTACTATTTATTTTGAGTGGTTCCTAGACTCAGGATGTTCTTTCCATATGTTCCTGGATAGATGTTCTTTTTCTTGTTTTACTGAGGGAGTTGAAGGATATGTCATTCTAGGAAACAATAAGAGATGTTTTCTCATGGGTAGAGGTTCTGTTAGTATATAGTTATCAAACAATTATATTTTAACCTTATTGGATGTGATATGGGTTCTAGATTTACCTCAATATATGATCTCATTAGGTGTCTTAGATTAGAGAGGTTTTACCTTCAAATCTGATTTAAGTTATCTTAGAATCTCTAAGGGAGCTTGTATGGTCCTTAAAGGATCCTTGTCGAATGGGTTATATTTTTTAGATGTAATAACACATGTGAAGAAGTTGGGAAACACGTATTTTACTAATAATGAGGACACTATGATTTGGAATAGGTGGATGGGACATGTGAGTGAAAAAGGTCTATAAGAATTAAGAAAGAAATGGATGATCACTGAAATTCCACCAAGTAACTTACCCTTTTGTATGGATTGTGTCATGGGTAAGTCTAAAAGATTCATTTTTTCCCACATGATTATGTTCACTCTAATTTGTGGGGACCATTGATGACTACCTCCCATGGTGGAGGCTCCAAATTTTTCACCTTTATAGATGACTTATCAAGGAATGTTTGGGTTTATATTTTTCAAAATAAATATGACATCTTTGAGGTCTTTGAAACATGGAAAGCCTCTGTAAAAAGTCAATCGTGTAAGAAGTTAAAGGCTTTGAAGACTGATAATGGCCTTAAATACCTATCTACTGAATTTATCATGTTTTTTAAAATTGAGGGAATTTTGAAGCACCGAATCATGAGTCAAACTCCTCAATATAACATTCTAGCTGAGCATATAAATCATACCATTCAAGAGTGGGTTCGTAGCATTATTTCATTCTTGGGTTTTCCCAAATTCTTTCGGGAAGAAGTTCTCACTACAAGAGTTTACATAATAAATAAGTGTCTCTCATCTACCAACAAATTCAAGACTCATATAGAATTATGGATCAATCACCCCCATCCTATTAACATATTTTGGTGTTTGAATTCACTGTCTATGATCATGTTAAGGATGATAAACTTGATCCTAGAGCTATCAAGTGAAAATTCATAGGTTATCATGAGGGGCTGAAGGATCTTTGGGTAGATAAACTCGGTTTTTTAAAAGTGTATTCTCAGCCAGGACGCGGTGTTTCAAGAGTATATTACTACTAATTCTAATCCTACCATTGATGAAAATAACTATCCTTCTCAGAAGTGTGATCTTGAGTTTGATCCTTCTAGTGTTAGTGAGTCTCCTTTTGAGACTCCCTCTACTTCTCAAGTCCCCCTTTCTCATCTTAAGCCAAAATCTGGGTCTGATTCTGATGATTCTCTTGATGATGATGTTTCTAATGAACTTAGCGGTTATTAGCTCACTAGGGATAGGAAGAGGAGAATCAATAAACCTCCTCCTGGGTATAGAAAGGTTGATATGGTCGCCTTTTCCTTAAATGTGGCAGTGAATCTTGGTGGATACGATCCCAAATGCTACAATCAATCTATCTATGACAGAAACTCTATGCATTGGATTTTAGCTATGGAAGATGTGATGACATCCCTAAGAAAGAATCATACTTTCTCCATAGACAATAAACCACCTACTTCTAAAGTTATTTGTTGTAAATGGATATATAAAAAATAAAATAAAATACTTCATGGAATAAAATTAAATTTAGAGCAAGACTCATAGCCAAAGTATTCCTTAAAAGAGATGTAATTGATTACTCTGAAATGTTTTCTCCTATTGTGAAACATTCTTCGATAAGAATTTTTCTTTCTTTTGATTCCCATTAATATTTTCATATAGAATAACTACATATATAAAATTCTTTCTTTCATGGTGAATTTTTAAAAAAATTATACATGTGGCCTCCTACTAGTTTTTAACATGAATTTATAGCTGACCAATATTTTTACCTGATAAATCTGTATATGGATTAAAACAAGATTCTATACAATGGTACAAGAAGTTTTATTCATTAATTTTAGAAAATGGATTCTGTAGGATTTAGTTTGATTAATGTGTATATTTTAAATTTTTTAAAAGATCCCCGATTTAGTTACTTATTTATGTAGAAGACAGGTTACTCATATGTAGTTACATGATGTTAATCACCCATGTTAAAATTAAATTGAATTCATCTTTTGAAATGAATGATCTTGGTTGTTCTAAGAAAAATCTTAGCCTAAAAATTATTAAGGATGGGAAGAATATGATTTTATATGTATCAAAATGTTCTTATATCCTTAAAGTGATTAAGAGGTATTTTCATGATGCTTTGAATCCTGTTAGAGTACCTCTAGGTCAGTATTTTAAATTTCTCTTATCGCAGTCACCTTCTATAGCTTTTGGTATTTAATATATGAGAAGAATCATGTTTGCTAATGTAGTAGGAAGTATTATGTATGTTATGATTTTTATTTGAACATATGTTTCTTTTTCTATTTATAATTTAAGAAGGTTTATGTAAAATCTGAGCACGCCACTTTGGCATGCTCTTAAATAGTTAAGGTACAATTATCCTACTTCATATCTTTCAATTTGATATAGTAATAATATTAATTCCACTGAATTAGTGACTAGTTATATGGATTCTGACTATGCTGGAAATGTTGGTACTAGGAAATCATTGGCTGGTTATGTCTTTACTACCGGGGGAGGACCTATATCATAGCCCTGAATGAAGACATCAAAGAATACATATGGCTTAAGGGTTTTATTTCTGATCTTATTATTAGTAATTCTGTAATTATGGTACATTGTGATTCTCAATCTTCTCTTTATCTGTCTAAAACATAAGTATGTCATTTTAGGTCTAAGAACATGGATATTAGGCTTTATTTTATTATAAATGTTTATTGAAAGTGGTGCAGTGTGTGTCACTAAGATACACATGTATAAAAACACGTCTGATAGTTTCACTAAGCCTATAAATTTATCCGAGTTCCAGCATTACATAGTTATCTTGAACTTGGTTCTACTTGAATAACATTTAGGTGTAAGAACATCTCTAATTTTATATAAAAATTGTTTATATTTCTTAATTTTAATTTCTATATAAAAATTGATTTAAATCATGTTTTTATATAATTTCATAATTGATTACTACCTACCTAGACCCATTATTTTGGGCGTGAATTAATCCAACCTTGTACACTCAGCTTATGGCATTCTTTACTCCCACTGCCCATTGTGGGAATCCAATTTTTCTCCTATATTCTATTATTGGTCATTGGTAGCACTACCACCTATTTGATCATGATCGTTCACACAATTTGGGCCGGTTTACTCGTAGATGGTTGGACTGACTGGTGTTCACTTCATGGAGTCCTCCCCTTGACTGTGCAGTTACGAGTCACTAGGTTTTGTTTTAGGGGTTTTTCATCTCCCCTGCAACAGTTGTTCAAAAAGCGGACAGATCTGAAAAAATATCCTTGTTGCGGTGGATTGATTTTCATGAGATGAACATATAGATTGATAAGGCTTGAATCGTCCTTAGTGTTGGGTATTTGGGTTCTTGTGTAGTAGCTTGCTGGTGTTGGTCACTTCATCCTCAAATAGAGGATTCGTCTGGTGGCTTGTCGACCTACCTACAGGTTTCTGTTGCATGGTTCTTAGTGGAGAAATTGTTGGTGTCCTTCCATGGATATAAAGTGCGGACTAAACTTTGATCCTGAAGAAATCTTCTCCAGATCTATAAATATCCTCCTTTAGTGAGTCCGAACAAAGAGCATTAGCATCAGGATTCATAGATCTTGAAGTGAACTAAATAGCTGGACATTTTCTGGTATTGTAAGTTCAATCCAGCCTCGTTTCTCTAGTTTCTTTCTTGTGGTTCTTATAGTTTTCCTTTCTTTCTATTGATCATTTATTCCCTATGGTATCTACTGTTTTCTCTTAGTCATTTTTTTCTGTATCTTGTAATATGATCCACTTTGTTCATTTTATCATTAATAAAATTGAGTGATGGTGGTGTTAATTCCACACAGTAGGTCCCAAAATGGTTCTGACACATATAAATCATGGAGTTATTTTTTCAGTTTCTTTTTTATTTTTCTTCCAATTTGCTGGTATTTGATAAACTTGGAGGTTTTTCTATATTCCACAATTTTTATCTGTTTGGGCTTGTTTGCAGTGTAATAACTATAATTTTTTGGTTTGAATATTAAATTGAACAATATTATTTATTAAATGGTCCTTAGAATGGTATTTGGTTTTTTATTCCGTTATCACCCCCATAACACTAGTCTTCTTCATTAGATAAATATATTTGATAGTTCGGTATCGTCATCTAGATTCTTCAATGTGAAGGGAGAGTGATTTATTTTCCGGAGATTCTCTATGATGGTGATGGATTTGGAATCAAGGGTTTTCTTGTACCATGACTATTTTATATTTTCTTGGTTTAAAACTCCTCCCTAGAGGGTTTTCCTGAGTTTTGATCACAATCCTTAATTCATGACACATTATTGATGGGGTCTTGAATGTTGTAGAGAAATTGGTAGAAATCCCTGATTTAGAAGATGAATTCACTGGTGTCCATGTGTATCTATAACCATGAAAGCGAGAAGATGGAGGGGGGTTATGATCAGTGAAGTAGATGCACTACCTAATTTTAGGTATAATCCTACACATAAGTCTCTAGTGGCATTCAATGGTTATGCTGGTAGGATCCTCAATAATGGATCCTCGGCACATGTGGAAGCCAATCTTGATGTATTTTTAGAGTGATTGGCTATGAGTAAGATCATACTTTTCACTTGAGTTGTAATCCCTAAAGGTGTGAAGCCATGGAAGCTTGATGACCTGGTCTGAAGGATCACTTT